>CM028131.1:995538750-997989375 GCA_016271365.2 Neoceratodus forsteri
TCACACTCTAGAAGTTTTGAAACAGCCCCCAATCATTCCCCCTGTTCCTTTAACCCTCCCCCAGCTCACCTTTCAGTGCTCCATGCGGAGGTCACTTCATTGCTGGGAAAAAGGGCTATAGAACCAGTGCCCAGGCAGTAATGTAACAAAGGGTTCTACTCCCTGTTCTCCCTGGTTCCCAAGTGAACTGGGGATTTGAGGCCTATTCTAGACCTCAAAGAGCTAAATTGTTACATCCTGTACAAAAAGTTCTGGATGGTCACCCTACCAGACCTTCTCCCTCTGTTAAAACAGGGCGATTGGTTATACTCCCTGGATCTACAGAATGCCTGTCTTCATATCAAGGTCTGCCCGTCGTACAGGAGGTTCCTCGGGTTCCTATTCCAGGGGAACATTACCAGTTCTGGGTCTTGCCCTTTGACTTATCCTCTGCACCATGGGTATTTACCAAATGCTTAGCAGCAGCTGCCGCCGCCCTCAGGTGAGATGTCCTGTACGTCTTTCCATACATGGACAACTGGCTGCTGAAAGCTCAGTTCTGGGACATGCGGCTGCTGACCCTGGAGCATACTCGTTAGTTGTTCCAGTCTCTAGGGGTAACTGTCAGCTTGCCCAAGTCTGTACTGGCCCCGTCTCAACGGCTGTAGTACATGGGGCAGTTCTGAATTCTGTTCAGGAGAAGGCCTTCCTTTCACAGTACAGGGTGGAATGTTTAATGGCTCAGGGCCAATTCATGGCCCAGAACTGGTATGTTACAGCCAGGGAATTTCTAAGGCTGTTGGGTCTGATGGCAGCCGCCATTGTGACCATACATCTGGCCAGACTGCACATGCAGGTTCTCCAACGGACATTGAGGGTCCAGTGGGACCAGCGTACTGACAGTTTGGATCAGCAAATTCTGGTCTCTTTCCCAGTGCGTAAGGCACTTCAGTGGTGGAGGGACCCGGCAATCTCTTAAAAGGGGTTCCCTTCCATCTCCCCAGCAGATCCTCACTATGGATGCCTCAGTTGTGGAATGCACCTGGATCCTTTTCAGACCCAAGGGATCTGGTCCATGATGGAGACCCATCTCCATGTAAACGTTCTAGGGATGCAGGCAGTCCTGTATGCCCTTCAGGCCTTCCAGAACCATCTCTCTCTCTCTCCGAGATAAAGGTGGTCCTGTATGCCCTTCAGGCCTTCCAGAACCATCTCTCCGGGTCCCTGCTGGTGCAGTCGGACAACCTTGTGTAGTCTATTACATCAACAAGCAAGGGGAACTTTGCTCATACCCCCATGTTGGGAGACGAGAGTCTGGTACAGAGCTCTGATCACGGTCTAGAACTGTCGGCCGTCCATGTTCCAGGTCACCAAAATGCCTTGGCAGACTGCCTCAGCCGATTGCAGTCCAGAACACACAAGTGGGAACTGCTGTCCTGGGTCATGGAAGACCTGTTCAGCAGATGGGGTCTTCAAGAGTTGGACCTTTTTTTTGTGTTCCCACTTAATGCAAAACTGCCGCGTTTCTGCTTGCTAGATCCAGGTTCTGGAGTTTTCTGGTGGGATGCACTGTCCCTCTCTTGGAAAGGGAGGTTTCTCTATGCTCCTCCCCTTTCTCTGATTCAGAGGGCACTCATCAAGCTCCATATGGAAGGGGCCACCCTGATTTTGGTAGCACCATTCTGGCCACGTCGGATGTGGTTTCCGTTACTGCAACAATTGGCTGTGGTACCCCCAGTTCCCTTGCCCCTATTCTGGGAGCTGTTGACACAGGCGCAGGGAATCCTGGTCCATCCAGACCTCAAGTCTATCTGGTTGCATACATGGCTCCTGAAGACATAGCCATTGCCCGGCTTGGGGTCTCCCAGAAGGTGGCAGATGTTCTGGTGACTGCCATGGAAACCGTCCACCAGGGCCACTTACTCGATGAAATTGAAGAGATTTGCAGTCTGGGCTACTTCCCGTCATCTGAATGCTTTTTCCTATCTAGTTAACTAGGTTCTGGAGTACCGCCTGTCCCTGTCAGAGGTGGGTCTCCAATACTGCCTCTATTAAGGTGCACCTGTCTGCCATTCGGCCTTCGTGAGCCCATCGGAAGGGGCGTCGTTGACCTCAATGGAGGCGACCCATAATTTTTCTGAGGATTCTTCATCCGAAGCCTCCTATTCAAAACCCGTCCTAGCTTGAAACTGAATTTTGTGTTGGGAGATTGACACTGCCTCCTTTGATCCAGCAGCATCTTGCAAGCTATGCTTTATGTTGTGGAAAGCATTGTTTTCAGTTGTTGTTACTTCTTCTCAAAGGATTTCAGAGCCACAGGCTCTCATGTCTGAGCAGCCTTATTTGAATTTCCACAAAGACAGGGTGTATGTGTTTACCCAACCCTAAGTTTCTTCCTAAGGTGGCATTTGAGATTACTTTAAATCAATATAGGTACCTGACTATTACCCAGAGCATGCCAATCCAGCAGAAGCATTGCTCCATACTTTAGATGTAGAATTCTCAGGTACTATACACACATGGGAAGGATTGCAGGAAGTCTTCCCAGTTTATTTAAGTCTCAGATTACAGTACATCTGAGTCAAAGACCACCTTAGTTCAAGCTCAAAATGTAACTGTTTCTGACCTCCCTCCTTTGCCCTACCTAGCCTCCCATCCTAGTTGACTGTTCACGCCCCATAAACAGAGACTCCTCCTGGTAGGGGTGTCTCCTCTCCCACCTCTCAAGCCCCTCTGTGGCCTCCCTCTCCCCCACTTATCCCTTCTGCCCTTCTCCTTCCTATTCCCCATCCCATCCCCCACTTCCACTCTCCCTCTCGACAAAGCCTCTCAGGAGACTGCCCAGCACTCTTCTTTATTTGTCCTGTGAGTATACCTTTCCTCCCTCCCCTGAAGTGCTTCCACACCTCTTAAATCCCCGTCTGTTGACGCTG
The DNA here is from genome assembly GCA_016271365.2 of Neoceratodus forsteri. NCBI lineage: Eukaryota > Metazoa > Chordata > Ceratodontiformes > Ceratodontidae > Neoceratodus > Neoceratodus forsteri. The sequence goes on from CM028131.1 coordinate 995,541,663, forward strand.
TACTAAGCCATGGTACTAGTTATTTTATTTTTATTTATTTCAAATCAGAAAATACCTTTGAGTCAAAGACTCCTTTACTTTAAGTCAAAGATCACCTTAGTTCAAGCTCAAAATGTAACTGTCTCTGACCACTCTCCTCCTTTGCCTACCTAGCCTCCCATCTGGTTGACTGTTACACCCCAAGCGAGAGACACCTCCTTGTAGGGGTGTCTCCTCTCCGCCTCTCAAGACCCTTATGACTCTAATACTGTAACCCATTGTAAGCTGTGTAACTGTATCACTGTAATCTGTTGCAGGCTTTGTACCTAGTCTGACCACATGATGTTAATTGTGTCTAATGTCTGTTAACCTGACATGGAACCTTTGTAAAAGAGCCTATGCTCAAAGGTACTTTCCAAATTTCTAATAAATAAAATAAATAAAGACTCTTTTACAGAGGTTCCACATCAGAGTAAAGACAAGTGGGATACATGATACATGGAGTTGGATACAATCATTCGTAAAAGTTAGACAAGTAAATGTTAACAATTCAGGTTACAGCAAGAGTTACAATCTGGTTAAACTTTTACATTCAAGTTTGAGTAAGAAGTGCAGTAGGTTTCGGGACTTGAGGTACACGGGAAGGACGGAGAGGGATGCTGTCAGGAATCTGACATTGTCATAAGAGTGCAGAGAGGAGAGAAGGAAGGATGCTGTCAGGATTTGACATTGTCAAGGCGGAGAATTTGGGAGATGAGAGAGAGGACAGGGTTGGGAGGGAGTGTGGTGGGTGATGAGGGGAGACAGGTGGGAGTAGGACAGTGGGGGTAAGGAGAAAGGGCAGGCAGGGGTCTGAGCAGTGACTGGAGTGGAAGTGCAAGGAGAGGAGGGAGAAGGGAAGGACAGTCAGGGTTGGGAAGGGAGATGAGGGACAAGTAGCAGGAACAGGAGAGGGGCCCCCTCCCCGATCAGCTGGACTACTTGTTCAGAGCCACGGATAAAAAAACTGTTGAGCTCTTGGAAAAATTTCTTCTAACTACTCATTTGTAAATGTATGGATCTGTGTTAAGCATTTTCGACAAAAACGTCAGACAATGTTTATTCTAATTGTTAACCTGGCACTTTAAACTGAACTTGAGAGATCTGTTTGACATGTTTATGTCTAATGTTTTAATTATTTATGTATTGCACTTTGGTCTTAAAACTTTATGTTGTATACAGCTTTATGCTGATCAATAAAATGTACTACTACTAACAGGAGAGGGGAAGGGGTGGGACAATGGGCAGGGGAAGAGGTCAGGATGGTGAGGGTGCAGGGAGAAAGCAACGTGTGAGGCTGAAAAGGGCCTATGTGCGGCAGTCACAGCTGCTAATATCAGTGAGATGTTGTCTAAGTTTCTGTTTGAATGGGCCCAGTTTAGGTTCTTGTAGGATGTCGATGGGGAGTTTATTTGACCAGTTAGGAGCACGAAACCTGAAGGACAGTTGGGCTTGCATGGCTCGACAGAAAGGGATCAGGTAAGCATGCCTGGAGACACTCTAGGTGCCACACCGGTTGGGTGAAAAACTGGTGTTTTCTTTCACTCCTGGGAATAAGAGCATTCCAGTTTCTAAACCGTGCCTGTCGAAATGGTTGGACAACTGTATTACTTTTTGTTACAGGAAGTATGGTAAGGAACTTCCTGGAGTTGTTAGTGGCTACTCAACCAGAGGTGTGGCTACTTCGGTTTACTGTTTCAGGAATGTATCAGCCACAGAAGTCTGTACTGCTACTACTTGGAGTACTGTCCACACTCCACAAAGCACTACAGTCTGGACATTACCTCTAGAAGGCGGTGGAATATGGTCGAGCCTTCTTTCTTAGGCTTTGGCCTCCTGCCACCCAGACTGTCTTGCTGTCAGAACTGCTTGGGACTCGTTCTACAGGTGTGACTCTGACAACAGAGATATCCCTGAAGAAGATATAACAGTTATGTAAGAACATAACAGTAGATCTTCGAGGAATCTCTTACCAGGTCATGACGTCCCTCCTCCATCCCCTTCTGTCTCTGGACTGGCAGTCAGGTTGCTCCAACCTTTTTTTTTTTTTTTTTTTTGCAGCTGGGCACCTTTTAGAAACAGAGAAACATAGAATTGATGGTAGATAAGGACCGCTTGGCCCACCTAGTCTGCCCATTTCCCTACCTAACAAATAAGCTGCAGATCCTAGTTAACCAACGGTCTACTTCCTCCTACCCCCCACCACCACCACTAGAATTGCCTCATGTCTGTCCCATGCATTCTTGAATTCCCCCAGTTTTTGACTCCAAAACCTCCTCAGGAAGGCTGTTCCACGCATCTACAACCCTGTCCATGAAGAAACACTTCCTCACATTCTCTCAGCTGTCCCCCCTCTATCTTCAAATTGTGCCCCCTTGTTCATGCACATCTTTTTATGAAAGATGCTACCCTCTTGGACTTTGTTGATTCCCTCGAGGTACTTGAAAGTTTCTGTCATGTCCCCCCCTCTCCCTCCTTTCCTCGAGGCTATACATATTAAGCTGCTTTAGTCTTTCTTCATATGTCTTCTGGTGCAGATCCTGCACCATTTTGGTTGCCCTCCTCTGGACAGGCTCCACGCTGTCTATGCGGATATGGGGTCTCCAGAACTGCACGCAGTACTCCAGATGTGGTCTCACCAACTGTCTTTACAGAGGGATAACAACTTCCTGTTTTCTACTGGTGATGTCTCTCCCTGTGCATCCCAGTATCTCCCCAGCTCTCCTCACTGCAGTCTCACATTGCTTGCCCACCTTTAGGTCATCTGAAATAACTACCCCCAGGTCCCTTTCCATTTTTGTTGTTGTCAGTATCTCACCCCCCATTGTGTACTCTTCCCCTGAGTTTTTGTTTCCCAGGTGCATTTCTTTGCACTTCTTTGCGTTGAATCTAAGCTGCCATGTATTTGACCATTCCTCCAACCTTGCCAAGTCCCTTCTCATCCTTTGCACCCCCACCTTGTGTATCAACCCTGTTGCAGATCTTTGTGTCATCTGCTAAGAGACATACTTTTCCTTCCAGTCCCTCTACAGTGTCACTTGTAAAGACATTAAAAAGGACCGGCCCTAGTACTGAACCCTGCGGTACCCCACTAGTAACCCCCTTTTCTTCACTGTGGACTCTGTTTACTATTACCCTCTGTGTTCTGTTGTCCAGCCAATGTTTTACCCAGGCTACCACCCTGGGACCCACTCCCAGGCTGGATAATTTGTTTATTAATCTTTTGTGCGGGACTGTCAAATGCCTTGCTAAAATCTAGGTAAGCCATGTCCACAGCCCCTCCCTGGTCTACTACTTTGGTCACCCAGTCAAAGAAATCGATTAGATTCATCTGACATGACCTTCCTGCTGTGAGTCCATGCTGCCTTGGGTCCTGTGCCCCACTGGCCTCTAGGTACTCAACAGTTCTTTCCTTCAGAAGGGATTCCATTATTTTCCCTACCACTGAGGTCAAACTGACAGGTCTGTAGTTTCCTGCCTCTGTCTTGCTCCCACTTTTGTGAGGGGAATCACATCCTCCCTCCTCCAGTCCTCAGGTACCACACCATCCTCCCATGATTTGTTAAAAGGGTAGTCAGTGGTGTTACTAGTTCTCCCCTTAGTTCTTTTAGAATTCTGGGGTGCATCCCATCAGGCCCCATTGCTTTATCCACCTTCAGTTTTAGGAGTTCTTTCACTATGAAAGGACTGATATCAACCCCCCTATCCAGAGTGCTTCTATTGACTGGATTAGGTACTTCCCTCTCCTCTTCCTTTGTGAATACTGAGCAGAAGTATTCATTCAGTATCCCTGCTTTTTCACTGTCCCTCTCTTCCCAACCACCCTCCTCTTTATTCAGCCTCAGTATCCCTACCTTAGTCTTTCTTTGCTCCCTGATGTACCTATTAAAGGTTTTATCCCCCTTCTTAACTGAGTTGGCTGTCTTTTCCTCGGTTTGGGCCTTTGCTATTCTGACTGCCTTTCCCACTTCCTTCTGCTTTTAGTACAATTCTCTGTCCTGCTCCTTCTGTGTTTCCTTATACTTCCTGAATGCTGTCTCTTTCTCCCTAACCTTCCCTGCCATTTCTTTTGAGAACCATAGTGTTTTTTTCTTTGTTTTGATTTGTTTATTTGCATCACACACAGGCTTGTTGCCTCTGTGATGGCAGTTTTGATGTTTCCCCATTGTTGCTCCACCCCTTCTTACCTGTTTGCTAGTGCTTTTCTGAGGCAGTCTCCCATTTTGACAAAATCAGCCCTCCTGAAGTCCACTACTGTCACTTTTGTATGGCTTGACTCTACAGCCAAGTTTATCGTGAACCACACTGTTTGGTGGTCACTTGTTCCCAGACGGCTACCCACTTCTAGATCCGAGATCCTCTCTCCGTCCCCATTAGAGAGTACCAGGTTTTAAGATTGCTCCCTCCTGAGTGGGTTCCAAAACTAGCTGTCTGAGGCATGCCCCCTGTAGGGCATCAAGAATGGCCCTGCTTTTGGATGTGGCTACAGCAAAGGTGCTGCAGTTAATATCTGGCATATTCAGGGTCCCCATCAGCAATATCTCCCCTTTCTCTGCCATCCTAAGGATGCCTTCTATCACTTTCTTGTCCATTTCCTCCCCCTGAGATGGGGGTCTGTATACAACCCCTGTGCGGATTGTGGTGCCATTTCAAGTCTCCAGGGTGACCCACAGTGCCTCCTCTCCTCCCTGCTTACCCTTTAGTTCTGTTGCTTTGATCCTTTCCCTTACATAGAGAGCTACTCCTCTTCTTCTACCCTCCCTGTCCCTTCTGTAAATTGTGTGCCCTGGTATGTTAACATCCCAGTGATGGTTCTCTTTGTACCATTTTTCTGTGACTGCCACGATATCCAGGCATCCCTCTTCCATCAAGGCCACCAGTTCAGGGAGCTTGTTACCTGGACTACGGGCATTGGTACTCATTACCCTCCATTTTTTGATGGCCTTATTCCTTTTTGCCCCATCCCTGTCCTTACTGCCTTTGTCTTTTTCTCCATTTACCCCTGCCCTTCTCCCTGTTGACTGCTCTATCTTGGCGTTTACCTTTTCTCTCTCCTTGATTCCCTGCTGGAAGGCCTAGCTTGTTTGATCCCCAGTGGGAAAGAACTGAGATGGGAGCGGGGCTGCCTCCGTGTATATTGCCAATTCTCTGCAAAGCTCCCCTTGCGATATAGCCTATCCCAGCTTTCTTTCCTGACACCCCCCGCAGCCATCCCTCTCTCTCTTGCCAGCTCCTGTCCTCTACCTGACCTTGTTCCTGATCCCATCCTGCTCTAACCCCTGCTGTCACAATCTTCCCATCCCCTGCCTATTATCCCTCTGCACTTGTCAGTATTTCACACTTTTATTTTCTATTTTTCTTTCATTTTTATTTTTTATTGTTTTTTCAGGGCTATAACTACAGTACTCTTGCTCTTGAATGTTTTGCCATGCTGTAACTGTAAAAACTCCTATGATCCTACTAGGAGCACCCTGTATACTACCTGTGCTGCTTAGCTTATTGTTTAATGTTTCACAACACTATGTTAGTTTATCTCACTGTAATCTGCTGTTTGTTATACCTGCAATGTCTGCCCTATAACCTCCCGGGTCGTGCCTGAAAATAGTCATCTCTATGGCTAGTGCACCCAGCTGGCAAACAAAAACTAAATAAATATATAGCAGAGGCAACATCAGAGTGGGTGCCCCCTAATAGACTGCTACAGAAAAAGCTTCTCTCTGATCCTGGTGCCTATGGTGGTAGTTCCATAGGTGTGACCTGATGAGAGATTCCCTCATAGATCTACTGTTAAGGTAAGTTCTTATGTAACTGTTCTTTCTCCAAGAGTATCTTTTCCATTGGGCCACAGCATATGCACATGCCCTTCCCCTATGATCTTATTCTGGATGATAACAGTTGCTTGCAGTGGTGGCGACCCATCTTTGGTGTTGAGGGGTCAGGGTGTATCCCTGTCTGTATGACTGGCTCATAGCGGGTTCCTCCAAACAGGAGTTGGAGAGGTCCAGGGATCTGGCCCTTCAGACCTGCATTGACCTTGGCTTCCTAGTCAATGAGGCCAAGTCGGAACTTGTGCCTTTGCAGGTGATTTGCTTCTTCGGGGCAGAGCTCAACTCTTGCCGAGCCAGAGCCAGGCTCCTGACGGACAGGGTGGAGGTTCTCTCCACCTTTGCCTAATCATTTCTGGTTGGGCACTTGCGCTCTGCCCGGAACTTCTTGTGACATCTGGGCTACATGGCGGCCTGCACCTCCGTGGTCCGATGGCATATGCGCCCCTTCAGTGGGAGCTGGCTAGCCAGTGGACTCAGCGACTAGGTCATTTCGACCAGCTAGTCACTATAACTCAGAAGATGTAGGATGCTCTCCAATAGTGGACCATCCCGGAGCATCTGCAGGAAGGGATCCCGTTTGTCCACCCCCAAGCCGATGGTCATCTTGATGACCAGTGCTTTTCTTACGGGCTGGAGTGCCCATATGGGGGACCACAGAGTCCACGGGCTCTGGACCCCCGAGGAATCCTGATGCCACATCAGCCTGCTGGAGCTCCAAGCAATTTGGCGGCTGGCACTGGCTGCATTCACTCCATTCCTTCGGGTTAAGTGGGTCAGCTCCAGACGGACAACACCACAACAATGTACTATCTCGACAAATAGGGTGGCACGCACTCCTGGCCTCTGTGCAGGGAAGCTTTCCGCATCTGGTCCCTCATGAGCCGATTGGAGGCGGATCTCCTGGCCATTCATGTGGAAGGAGCCTCAAATCAGCTGGCAGACGCCCTCAGCTATGTGGATGAGGCATCCCACGAGTAGTCTCTCCATCCAGAGGTAGTACACAGCCTGTTCTCCCGGTGGTTCACCCCTCAGGTGGACCTGTTCGCCTCCAGGGAGAACGCAAAGCTGAGGCTATTTTGTACCCACCCCCCTTCAGGTCTCACTGCAGTGGGATGCCTTCTTGAGGCCGTGGACCCCAGGCCTCTTTTATGCCTTCCTTCCACTTCCCTTGATCCACAAGGCGCTCCTCAGGGTGAGGAGGGACAAGGCACAGGTGATCCTGGTGGCTCCGGACTGGCCCCACCAGTTTTGGTACCCTGACCTCCTCAGCATCAGGCTCCCGAGGCGTCTTCCAGCACGCCCGAACCTGCTCTCAGTCAAGGGAAGGTTCTCCACCCGGACCTTCAATCCCTGCACTTGACAGTCTGGTTCCTGAGCGGCTAGAGTTCCAGGCTTTGGGTCTCTTTGAAGATGTCCTCACTGTAGTTGAGGCATCTAGGAAAGAATCGACCAGGAAGTGCTATGCCTTCAAGTGGAAAAGATTCTCCATTTAGTGTCTGGGCAAGAGCCTGGACCCTTTGTCCTTCCTGGTGGCTAACATTTTCTGTCCAGAGGGGGTCTTCAGTCTGTGACCCTTAAGGTGCACTTGGCAGCCATCTCTGCTTACTGAGCCGGTCAACAGACGGTGGCACAGGAGATGGTAGTCTGTCATTTCTTCAAAGTCCTCAACCACATTTTCCCTCCGGTGCATGGACCACCACCACTGTGAGATCTACTGCTGGTACTGGCAAAGCTCACGGGCAAGCCATTCAAACCGATGCACAGGAGTGAGATGTCACACCTCTTGTGGAAGACCACCTTCCTGGTGGCTATCTCGTCAGCCAGAAGGATGTGGGAACTCCAGGCCCTCTCTGTTGAGTCTCCCTATCTGGACTTCCACAGGGACAAGGTTGTCCTGCGCCCCAACCTGAAGTTCCTTCTGAAGGTTGTGTTGGAGTGTCACCTGAACCAGGGGATGAGACTGCTGGTCTATTACCCTGATCCGTGTACAGCTGAAATGTCGCCGGACATTATGCCGTGGCAAAATGTCGTTGGGACAAATTGTTACCAGATACAGTGTCGTCAGATAAAATGTTGCCTGGCCAAAATGTCGCTCGTCAATAATGTTGCACTGTACTGACAGATGACATTGACATACTGTGCTACGCTACCTTTCATCAGCTGCAAATCCCAATATATTAGTTTGTTTAGATGGCGAGCCCTAGTAATGGCAATTCTTAGGAAGACTTCACAGATGTGTCACAAAAGAAAATAGTAAACCATGGAAAACATTTAGGACTTTGTAGTACTGAGCAGAGCTGTCATAGACATTAATGCTGTACGAACATAAGGTTGCCTATGGTAACATAAATTGCACTGTCGCGAGGAAAGCCTCAGGAAGGATACAGGATCCCTTGTGCCAACACGTAATAAGCAGATGCAAAGGACAATGTGCCAGCCATATTCAAATGTGGTATTGGCAAGACTCTGACTCCATTACACATAAATGGCAGACCCAGACACCCTCCATGCACCTTTTCGCCCATGTCTGAAACTTGACACATACCTCATCTAGCTGGCTGTGCAGTCTTGGACTGTGACATTCCCTGCTGGGCAGCTTCGGCAAAAAATTTGGCTGGATAGAATAAGGCAAATTCCCAGCTGATAGCTTGCAGCGTAGGGTTTTTTCTTGTTTTTTTTTTTTTTTAGCTTTTTCTTCTTACCTCTGCTTCCTCCTCAGGGGCTGTGACCCCTCCCTGGGAGGGGTTCATCCTCCACTCCGTGCCCCAGCTCATCTGCCCCCCTCTGCAGGGCCAGGTGGGGGGTGCCAGCAGAGCCCTGCCACCTTGGCACATCAAATCTGGTGGCGAGGTGCAGACTCGCCGTCGCGATCAGACCATCATGGGTCCTGAGGAGGCTGTGGCATTTTCCGTTTTTCTCCTACCCCTCCCTTCTGACGTGAGGACCTCAGCTTTCAAGCCTCCCAACCCGTTCTGCCCTTCAGCCACCGCCAGAGGGCAGTCAGTGGGCAGGACAACTAGACCCCTTCCCCCGAGAGAGGAGAGCAATCCTCCGGACGGTCAATCCTCTCTCCTCCCTGCTGACCCAGGTTCGTTCCCGAACCTGGGTCGCCATCGTGGCGTCCAGCGTCTCAACCTGCAGCACCACCGGGCCGGCTTTGCAGTGTAGTTTTAACTCTGAAGAATTGATGTCTTTGTAGTTGAAGCTCCCAGTTGAAATCCATTTTCTCTGTATCAGGGTAGCGGATGTATTTGAGTACCTAGTGTCTTGGCTTATACCTGGTCATGGCTCGTGTCCAGTACGGTGAGGCCTCTGTATTTTGGCAGTGATCGAAGAAAGTGTAAGAGAGTAGCATAGTATGTCAGTGTCGCCCGTCAATACAGTGCAACGTTATTGACAAGCAGCATTTTGTTCCGGTGACATTCTGTCCGCTACATTTTGTACACGTCATAATGTCCGGCGACATTTTGACCGTGTACCCCCTAATCACACGTCGGAGACAGAGTACAGGCTTCATTCCTTGGACCCAAGATGTGCGCCCTTATTATGAATAGTGCACGGCCGGAGTTCAGGGAGCGGTACGCCAGCTGTTTGTCACCTACACTGAAGCCACACCTGGCAGACCTGCAGCCAAGTGAACGATTGGCAGATAGCTTACATCTTGCATCGATCTCTGCTATAGATTGACGGGTAGGGAGCCTCCCATAGCACTTGGGGCTTATTCCCCCTGTCATACTGCTGCGTCAGTGGCTGCTTCTAAGGATGTCCCTATCCAGGATACCTGCAGGGCTGCTATCTGGAAATCGGCAAACACCTTCATTTCCCATTACCACATTGACCTAGAGTCATGTTGGGATGCTGGTTTTGGGTAATCTGTTCCCTAAGTAGGGGGCGGGGGCCTTGCCTCCCTCCTCCCAGAAAACTGTTAGGAGTCTGCCAAGAAATGTGGATAAGAACAACATATCCACATCCCTAGAAACACGTTACTCCCCTGTAACAGTAGATCTTCCACGGAGTGGTCTCTTGCAGCAGGCAGTTACTTTTGGGAGTTTCCAGCAGAGGTCGCTATGACACAGCAGCTCTTCTAGAAGTTTTTCACCAGGAACCGCCCACACATGACATCAGCTTCCTGTTTCCTGTATAAGTGTGTGCAGTCCCTAGTATCTTCATTTCCTGCCATCTTCAGCTTGTGCAGCAGCTAGTTCAACTTCCGTGCAGCAGTCATTGATGAGAATTAGGATTCCAAACGAATGTCTAAAGATTCTTCAAGCAAACCAGCACTATTTTGTTCCTGCCGTTGCGGTAGGAAGATATACCGCTTTGACAACCATACTTCTTGTGTAAGGTGTCTGGGACCCACGCACGACACCAGTTCCTGCAGTTTCTGTCGGGAATTTAATCAGGCAACTCATTGACGTTGGTTGCTTGAAATACAACATCTTTTAATGGAGCAGAAAATGTCTCTCTTGGAGAACCAGGGGGCTCGTAACAAGGGCTCCCCCGCAGCTGATTCTCGTCCCCGGCAGAAAAAGGAGAAACCGTCCCCAGCAGAAAAAGGAGAAACCCTCCTCACACTCCCTGCCTCATCGCCCATCGACAGCCACCGTTTCAGGTGTCCCTCCATCAGCGGCACATCTTTCAACACCTTCTTCGTCGATGGGGGCTCATACCCTCTCGACAACAGTGCTTGCCAGCAACTTAATTGCAGTTAAAACTATAACTGCTCCGTCGACAGAGGCTCATACCCTCTTGTTGACAATGCTGTCCAGCCAGCCAGATATACAGCTGCTCCATTGACGGGGGCTCCTCTCTCGTCGACAGCATCTGACAGTTTAAGTGAAAATTATTATTTCTCCCCTCCAGACACGTCAACGAAACCCTGCATTCCTCAGGAGAAACCTATGGCTTATGCATTACTTAATGTCCCTCCACCCTCACAAGTGGCCTCTTATGGGGGGCAGGTGGACAGGGATCGGGATTCTGGTTTATACCATCATGGGGCAGGACCTGCTAACACCGCGCATCCCACCCTCTATCACCCCACTTGTTTCCCAACATACCCCTACTCACCCCCCAACAAAAGAATGGGACATCTCCAATGTAGTACGACATGTCTTGCATGCCATGAGGAACTTCCAGCCCTCGGGCACAGGAGAGCTAAGCGTATCTTTCCGATCTCCTCCTCCTCTGCCTAAACGATTTCATAGTGATAGGGATACCATACCACCCTGGCCCCCTCTTCCTAATATGGAGGATTATTTGTCAGATGAACAAGAATTACCGGTGACTTCCCCAGTGATATTGATGAAGAAGGGTTCCAAGATCTGGATTTTTCAAATTTTTTTTTTTTTTAACCAGTTGTTTAACCAGGAGAGAGATACTAGGCTGAAATCTTGTTTACAGGTGCGACCTAGGAGCAAGGGAAGTTAAGTGACTTGTTCAGGGTCCCACAGTATGCAAGTGGAGGCTGTGGGATTCAAACCCAGGTCACCAGATTTGCAGCTCAGAGCCTTAAACCACTGTGCTGTACTGCCTTCCTGACTCTCCCTATTCGGAAATCTCTTCTCTGGATGAGGACCTGCCTAGACCTTCCGCAGCTTCTCCCCCAGATGTCCCGATCTTTAATAAAATGATGGTTCAAATACAAAAGATCATGGGATTTTCGACTACAGAACATGACAAATAACATAAGGATATGGCAGAATATCTTGAATTACCAGAGGAGCCTGCTTTAGTGGCTCCCCCACTTATACCAACTTAGTAGAATGCCATGCTGGCTGCCTGGCATCAGCCTTCAGCCATTACATCTGTTCCCTGCAAAGTGGATCGTTTATATCGAGCTCCTCTGGACCATCCTTTTTTGTCTACCATCCCAGAAGCAGATTCGGTGGTCATTACTGCCGCTCACGACCGAACTAAAAGACCTAAGCATATGAGCTCCTTACTGCCTGATAAGGAAACCCGAAGAATTGACTACCTAGGGAAAAAGGTATTTTCCTCTGGTACCATTAATATCCAAATCTTAAACTGTATGGGTCATATGGTTAAATACCAACGTACTCTTGGGGCTTCTGCCATTGAACTCATCAATAAACTCCCTCCTTCACAGGAAAAGGAAAAATTATTGGCAACAGTGTCGACTAGCAACCGTGTGTCCCATCACCTACTCAGGTCAGGATTTGATGCCATAGATACCTCAGCCCGACTATCAGCTACTGGTATTTCTTTGCATCGCCATGCCTAGCTTGCTTGTCAGGTTTTGCACCTGACATACAACTATAAAGTAGCCAGTGCCCCTTTAACGGGTCCAAGCTGTTTGGGCCAGGTACTCAAACATTACTAGATGACCTACAAGCATCAGGGCAGAACCTACTGCATGGTTCAAGGTATGTACCATACTGCACATACAACCTACCATTCTCAGTACTCCTCTTATTACAAAAGAGGTGGAAAATGCAAAACTAATACCAAAGGTGGCTTCAGAGGTCATACCCATTCCACCAGAGGCAGCACCTCTGCTGCCAGGGATCCCACCGCCTCTTCCGGAGGGGCTGGGCAGCCCTGCACCCAGTGACCCACTAGGGCTCGCCTCCTCAACCAGGCCTCGAGGCTGTGGGGGGTCATTTTGCCCTCCATTTGGAGGCCTGGCAAATGATCACGTCAGACAAATGGGTACTTCAGATTATACAAAAGGGTCACACTCTGAAGTTCACCTCCACCCCACCCCCTTGCCCTCCCCAGATGATTCAGTATCCTCCAGATCATATACCCATCCTTCAGGAGGAATTGAGGGCCCTTTTGGCCAAACAGGCTGTTTTACCAGTGCTCTTTTTGGAACATCAGATGGGATTTTACTACCACTTCTTTCTGGTACCCAAATGAACAGGAAACCTCAGACCAATACTGGATCTGAGACAACTGAATCTTTACATCCAGTACTAACATTTTCTTATGATAATGCTCAACGCCATCTTGCCTATCCTGAAACTGGGAAACTGGCTTTGTGCCCTGAATATGAAAGATGCCTACTTAGGGCCGGCTCAGCGGTTGGATTTCTGCTTACGATGCCAGTGACCCGGGTTCGGGAACGAGCCCAGGAGCTGGAGGGCTGGCCGGGAGGAAGAGGCTTGGGCGCCCTAAGGACAACTTGTCTTCGGGTGGAGGGGGGGATCCTGACTCTGCGCCTGTGCGACCTTGGGTGGAGACGCGAGGCACAACAAGCCCGAAGTCGAATAGGGGCCAAACGTGCCGGACATCGGCGTTTCTAGCGCCTTGACATCGGGGCACACAGTATGCACAGAACACCAGGAAAATCACGCTTAACGTCTTCAGTAGATGGAGCAGCAAGGTCCTGACCCTCAGTGCCCCTGCCAGCACTGGAAACAGCATCCTAACGAAATCTAGACTCGTCGGTGAAAAGGTTCTCACCCCATACCCGCCTGCACGGTATAACCAAGGCTTTTAATGAGGGATGGTCTTCTCTGGATGCCAGGCAGGTGAGCGAGGGCGCAACAGACTATAGGTGTCTCATGAAGAATGAGAGTACTGAGGGCAGGAGGAGGGTAAAAGAATATTTAAAAAAAAAAAAAAAAAAAAAAGATGCCTACTTACATATACCCATCCATCCTGCCCACCAGAGATTTCTGCGCTTCCACCTACTGGGTCAAAACTACCAGTTTTGAGCGCTTCTTTTTAACCTCTCCTCGGCCCCAAGAGTGCTGACCAAATGCCTAGCAGTGGTAGCAGCAGCCTTATGAAATAAAAAGGGTACTTCGTCTTCCCATATCTAGACAACTAGCTGATCAAAGCAGACTCCAAAGTAGCTCTGCTCGCCTCCCTAGATGCTACCCAGAAGATGTTCAGAGATCTAGGGATCACAGTCAATTGGCCAAAGTCCAGCCCAAATCCAACACAGTCCCTCCAATACATTGGAGCTGTACTAGATAGTCACAGCCAGAGCTTACCGCCCACCTGCTCACCGGGACACACTTATATCTATGGCATCACAGACACTGACTCTGAAAATAGGCACAGCCAGACAAATGCTGAGCCTTCTGGCTCACATGTCTGCTGCCATCTTTCGCCCGTCTTCACATGAGACCTGTCCAATGGACCTTCCAGAATCAGTGGTCCAAAAAACAGGACAGTTTGAAGACAAAATAAGGGTCACTCCCTGTCTGAAGTCGACCTGACATGGTGGACAACCAGAACCAATTTGAGTCAAGGAATGTCTTTCTGGTCCCTCCTTCCCATGCAGACGTTAACTATGGATGCTTCCCTGGAAGGATGGCGTGCACACTTAGGTACCTATCAGACACAAGGCCAGTGGACTGCCTCTCCCCATCCACCCTCATATCAGTCTCCTAGAAATGAAAGCGGTCCATCTAGCCCTTCAGGCATTCCCGCCCTACCTGACGCCGGGACCATTGCTGATTCAATCAGACAACACTGCAGTGGTATTTTACCTCAACAAGCAAGGAGGTATGAAATCCACGTACACTATGCATGGAGACCCTTGCAGTCTGGCAAGAAGCCATCAGACAACAACTAACACTAACAGCAGTCCACCTACCGGGAAGTTGCAACCAGTTAGCTGACCAGCTGAGTCGCCAGTCCTCCACTCACAAATGGACACTTCACGTCCAAGTACTCCAAGAAATCTTCAACCTATGGGAAACCCCACAGCTGGATGTATTTGCCTCTCCAGTGAATCGTCATTCCCCAATTACTTTTCCATTATCCCAACAAAAGGGACCATCTGTAGATGCTGTGTCCCAACCATGGACAGGACTCTTGTACACTTTCCCTTTGTCCTCTCCTGCAACGGACCTTACTGAAACTACAAATAGAACCAGCCACAGTGATATTCATAGCTCCAATGTGGCCTCGCCAAACGTGGTTTCCCTACTCCAACAGCCAGACCTCTTGATTCAGTGTCAAGGTCCCTCCCACACTCCGACCTAGAGACTCTACACCTTCAGGCTTGGCTCCTGAGGATGCCTTCATAACTAGATTACAAGTGTCCTCTCCTGTTGCCAGTATTCTCTTGGCCTCCACGTAAACCAGTGACCAGAGAAACATACAATTCCAAATGGAAACGCTTTTCATATGGTCTGCCTCTCTATCATTGGATCCTTACTCTTGTCCACTGACAAGGTACTAGACTACCTGGCCTCGTTATGTGAGTCAGGTCTGAGTTACTCTTCCATCAAAGTCCACTTGCTGCCATCTTGGTGTTCCATGAACCTCTAGATGGCAAATTACTGTACCATGATAGAAAAATTTACCCTTGAAACATTCGAGCCAGCATCCACTTGTGAACTCCATTTCCTTTCATGGAAAACCATATTTCTAGTGGCTGTCATTCAGCTTGCTATATTTCTGAACTTCATGCCCTCATGTTTAGGGAACTTTACTTGATTTTCCATCGAGACAGGGTGGCACTCCGTACCAACCCTTGCTTCCTCCCGAAAGTAGTCTCCGAACATACTTTGAATCAATGCTTGTAGTTACCAGTATACTATCCTGAATACTCCAATTGAGGTGAACATCTTCTACATACTTTAGATGTCCATCGTATACTACGTTACTATACTAATTGAACAAAATCAATTAGAAAAACTTCTCAGTTGCTTGTCATTTTGCCGCGGGCAGAGAAGGACTCCCAGTTGCTAAAAGAACCCTTTCTTGCTGGCTGGCAGATTGCATTACATTTTGTTACACAAAATGCAACAAACCTTTACCAAGACCTGTCCAAGCCCATTCCACTAGAGCAATGGCCACTACTGCGGCTTGCTTTAAAGGATCTTCCATTTCAGATATCTGCAGTGCAGCTACCTGGTCCACAATCCATACATTCAAAAGGCATTACAATCTGGATATTGCCTCATGACGTAGAGCGGCCTTCGGCTGTGCAGTCCTACAAGGTTTTCTATCATACCTGTCCTCCCACATGGACATAACTGCTTGGGATTCATCTCAAAAGTAATTACCGACTGCAAGAGACCACTCCATGAAAGATAGTACAGTTACGTAAAAACTTAATGAAACAGTAGATCTTCAAGGAGTCTCTCTTGCAGTAGGTCTGTTCCCACCCTTCGTCCCCCTCCTTCTCTAAGAGAGCAAATTCTGGTCCAGTGACTTTGAGTTGGGACTCTTTGATACTTTGGGTTCCCCTGTGTCCTCACTTTGCAAGCTAAATCCGGTAGAGGAACTGAGGATACCAGGGACCACCCACACTTGTATAGCAAACAGGAAGCTGAAGTCATGTGTGGGCAATCCCTGGTGAAAAACTGCTTGAAGAGCTGCCATGCCACAGCAACCTCTGCTGGAAACTCCCAGAAGTAATTGCCTACCGCAAGAGACACTCCTCGAAGATCTACTGTTACGGTAAGTTTTTTTACGTAACTGTACTTTCTAGGAGTGGTATATGTTGTTCATCCACACTGACCCACCCGACCTCCCCAGTTTTGACACACAACCACTGCTTCCGAGGGCAAGATATGACGCCAGTGGCGTGAGTCAGGATATACCACCCAGGTGGGTGGGAGGAGCCAGCTTTTAGACCTTCCAGCAGGATTCTTAAAGGGAAATGACATGCCAAGAAGTGTGAATGAATAACATATACCACTTCTAGAACTACTGTTACGTGTGAGTAACCTCTGTTTTAGCACCCTCCAGCCAGGGTCCAGTTTAATAGTATGCACAAATGTGAATATTTAGAAAGAATCTAGGTTCTGTAGTTGAAAGATAAAGTTACTAACCTGAAACTATTGTTTCACTAGTGATATTCCTTCTGTAGTCACACTGAACCCGTCTCGCTTCCCCTGACTACTGGCTCTCTGTTCAAGTAGCTTTTGGAAAGTTAGTCAGTCAGCCTTGAAGGATAGGAAGCATTGAGGGGAAAGCATGCAAAATGAAAGTTAGGAGCTGAAGCTCTAGCCACGGTCTTTCCAAGGACTTGGCACGTGCTCAGAAGACTGCACATGTGTGAATACATAAGGAATACTAGTCGTGAAACAATAGTTACATATGAGTAATTTTATCTTAAAGTCTATAGCTTACATTTTCTCTTACTGAGGAAAAATGGGCATTTCCACAGAGATGGTTTTGCACATACAAGGGACAGTAAACTTGTAGACAGTGGTCAGACATAATCAGGGCTCAAATTTAATGGTATTCTGCCTTGTTTTGCATACCAGTTTTGGTGTCGGAATACCGTTTTCCTTATTCTGGTATTCCAACTGGAATACCACTGCACCATGCCGCTGCTCTGCAGTTTAACAACACTGCTTTTCTGAACAGACGAACTACTGGACACACACTAAATTATTCTCTTAACTCTACCCATGGTAATGAGCAGTTTCATCAGATTATATTAACAGGCATAACCTAGATCTTCCTGGACATAAGTCTCCACCACTCATTCACACTAATGGGATTTGCGCGGAGGCACTAGGACCCATCGAGGAGCAAACCTTTTGCTGGAGAATTCGACACCAGAGATGGCGCCCGCGAGCATAGCTCCGGCGCTAATGACTATCTCGGCGTCGACCTCCAACCGTCTCAGTTCCTTTTTTCCCCGCCGAAAGTGCGCTTCAGTAACGACGCCGCCGTTGTCGGAGTCAAACTTCAAACTAGCAAGCATAGTTTTCAGTTTATTTTTTTGTAGTATTATCTCGATGTAGTATCGTTTAAATTTATTCTATTTTAATATACAATAAAGAAGTCTCAGCCTACTTGACGGAGTCGACCATGAGCAGGTCAGGTGACGGTAGGGAGACTTCGTATGAAAGCTGTTCAGTCAGTCGGCTGGTCCGTCCGCCTTCTCCCGAACGGGGTCCCACAACGGTCAGTCCAATGCCCGGGGATGGGCGGTCGATTCTCAGCACTGTTCGCCTCGAGCTCTTCTTCGCCCACAGGTCTAAAAAGAGAAGGCATCACCGAGGTCGCTCTGATATGCCCGCGCTGGCCGACGGTCTGTTATCATGGCTAGTTGCTGGTCTCCTCCTTCGGAGTCACCAACTCCTGCTTCCGGTAGCCGCCGTCTTCGGCATCGGAGTCCTACCACGCCTATAGGTAGGTCTTCAGATGAGCAGTTTCATCAGTGGGCCGCTCTTATGGAGCAATGGGCTCGGAGGTTGGTTCTGCTACCTGGCTCGGTTGCCCGGGGGCCTTCGGGCTTGTCGGGCGACCAGGTAGGGCGGTTGGACTTTCCTGGTCGCTCGGCGCCTCTCTCGGTGCCGACGACTCCACGCTTAGGTGTTCCCCCCCTCACATGGCTGCGGCGCAGGGGGCCACACTGATGCCCTTATCTCCTGCTTTTTTCCCTTCTAACCATGTTTCTCAGGGTCCTGGGTGCTTCACGCGCCCTCAGTGTCGCGGCGCTTGTCGGTGCCATCTGCGGGCGCCAGGTGCCTTCTGGCCGTCCCCGGTGCATGGAGCTTCTCAGCCTGTCTGTGGTGCCGGGCTTCCTCGGTGCCATCTTCGGCACTGTCCACGGCTAATCAGTGCCTCCTCGGTGCTGCTACCCACAGGCTCCTCGGCAACTGCTGCCCTGCTCGGCTCCTCGGCGCCGGAGCTCTCGAGGACTCTCTTTCCTTTCAATTCTTTCTTCCCTCTCCTGTGTTTCACTCTTTCCTGTCCAAACAGTCCTTCCTGGACTATCAGGAGATGACGTGAGCCTGACCCAGACCTTCGGTTGGGTGATGAAGTGGACTAGCAGGATCTTTCGCTGCTACAGAGCCTGTGGTCGAAGACCTGTCCTGTAAGTCTCTGTTGAAGAACCTGAGTTCCACTCTTTCTCTCCAGACTACAGACATCGATCCTGGGAAGCGGTTAAGACTCCAATATCTTCATGCTTCGGAGATCCCTACGGATTTGACTCCTCCGATTCAACCTTCCTTCGAGACGCTGTCTCAAATGGTATGGAATAATCCTGCTCTTACCCCTTCGGTGGCTAAATCCATTGATAGGAAATATTCAGCCCCCAAGGATCGTCCCATTTTGGCATCTCAAGCCTTTGCAGATCCTATTGTAGTCCTGGCAGAGAATGATAAGGTCGTTCTTCCTCAAGCTACTACAGCTCGACCTATTAACAAAGAGTCTCGTAAGATTGATACATTAGGTAAGAGAGTCTTTGCTGCGTCCACTCTAAGTATGTGTATTGCCAGTTACCAGGGCTATTTTTCTCAGTATGAATATATCCTGTGGCACTCTGTTAAACAAATGGTTGAAGCTCTTCTGGACTCGGACTCTAAGTCAGAGCTTCTTCTGACCATTACCAGAGGTATTGAATCTAATAACCAACAGGTCAAAGCAGCCATGGATGCTTTCGACACTGCTTCTCGTTCAGCAGCCGCTGGTATTTGTACTCACCGGTCATTCCTGGCTGCGTACTCGGGTTTCACGCCGAATGGTGCACAGCAGCAGGTAATGGTGTTGCCCCTTTGATGGCCTCGTGATCTTTCAGTCCCTCAGGCAGAGCAAGCTCTAGAGGCTACTGAGAAGACCAGGTCGCCATTGCTTGGCTCGACCCCGCCACCCTCCTCGAGGGCATGTCGGTAAACGCCAGTTCATAATCGCAGTCCTTTCGAGGCAGGCAGAGGAAGTTCTCATAAGAACCAACCTGCCCAACCTCAAAAGAAGACGCAACAGAAAGCGCAAGGCCCAAAGCTCCCAGTGCTACCTTATGAGTTGCCGCCCAAGTTCCATCTCCACTGCCCGAGGTGGACTTTTCTTCTCCGTGGGAGGTCGCCTGATGTACTTCTACAACCAGTGGAAGTCCATAACTTAGACAAATGGGTCCTTCGGATAATTGCAAGGGTATTCTCTCAATTTTCTGGAGACCCTCCAAATGTCCTCCCAAACGCCAACCCAAGCTGTCTATCCTTCAGTCAGACCTTCTTGCCGCCGAGATTCAGGGCCTTCTGAACAACAGGGCAGTAGAACTGGTGCCTCTTCATCAGCGAAACACAGGGTTCTACTCCCACTGCTTTCTGATTCCAAAGAAGTCTGGGGGTATGCGCCCCATTCTAGACCTCAGAAAGCTGAACAAATTTCTCCCCAGGGAGAAATTCAAAATGATTTCTCTAGGAACCCTGTTACCTTTGCTTCATCAACACGACTGGCTAGCCTCCCTGGACATGCAGGACACTTACCAGCATATTCCTATTCACCCGAGGCATTACAAATTCCTGAGGTTTGTGGCTCTGGGTCAACACTATCAGTTCAGAGTCCTGCCCTTTGGGCTGTCCTCGGCGCCGCGAGTCTTTACAAAATGTTGTGCAGTTCTCGCAGCGCATCTCAGGAAGCTCGGAATCCGAGTGTTTCCCTACCTGGACAACTGGCTCCTAGCAAGCCCTTCCAGACAGGGGACTCTGGAAGCCGTTCAGACGGCCTCTCGCCTTCTTACGTCCATGGGAGTTCTGCTGAATCTAAAGAAGTCACAGCTGCAGCCCTCCCAGAGACTCCTTTCATAGGGACTCTACTGGACACGCCTCTGCGAGGCTTTCCTTCCAGAGGACAGAAGGCTCGACATCCTTCAGATGGCCTGTTACATCGGGGAGAACAGATCGGTTACAGCTCTCGATGCAACGAGTGTTAGCCTCATGGCATCCTCAGTGTTCACTGTACCCTAGCTCGGCTACACATGAGAACCACCCAATGGATGCTCTCCCCAGTGGTCACCAACCTCTCACCCCAGTCTTATCCCATCAAGGTGACAGAGCCCTTACAGAGGTCTCTCACCTGGTGGTCTCAAGAGAGCAATCTCCTGGAAAGATTCCCTTGCTCCTCTGGATCATCAAATCTCCATCACCACAGACGATCGCTAATGGGATGGGGAGCCCATTGTTGCTCTCTCCACACTCAAGGTGTATGGACTCAGCTCAGGCCCAGCTTCACATAAATGTCCTAGAGATGAGAGCTGCCCTTTATGTGATCCGAGCTTTGAAGGATATTCTTTGTCACAGGAACATTCTCCTTCAAGCGGACAACAAAGCTGTGATGTATTACATCAACAAGCAGGGTGTGCTCACTCTTACCCTTTATGCAGGGAAGCGATGAGGGTGTAGGAATGGTGCTTGGAACACAAGCTCTAATTCAAGCGGTTTACCTGCCAGGCGTACAAAGCGACTTGGCAGACCGCCTCAGCAGAACAGAAGCAGATCCTCACGAGTGGTCTCTCGACTCAGTCATAGTTCAGTCACTATTCGAAGAGAGGGGAACTCCAGACCTGGACCTTTTTGCATCCCCACTCAACGCAAAACTGCCTCTCTTCTGCTCCAGAAATCCAGGGCCTGGCATTTTCTGTCAGGATGCGTTCAGGCTGCGGTGGACAAAACGCTTTCTTTACGCCTTTCCACCTCTTCCTCTAATTCAGAGAGTACTTCTCAAATTCGAGTCTCAGGGGACCAAGATGATTCTCATTGCCCCCTCTTGGCCTCGACAACTATGGTTTCCTCTACTCAACAGTATGTTGGCAGCCCCTCCGAGACCACTCCCCCTGCAGATGAACCTGTTAACTCAGGGTCCGGTGGTCCATCCCAACCTGAGATCGCTTCACCTTCACGCTTGGCTCCTGAAGAGGTAGAAGTGAACCGGTTCAATGTCTCTAAGGGTCTGGACATTCTTCTGGCTGCTCGGAAGCCAGCTACTCGGAAAACTTACACGTCTAAGTGGAAGCGTTTTTCGCTCTGGTGTGCAAAGTCCTCTTGGAATCCCTTTTCCTGTCCTCCAGACAAGGTTTTGGAGTACCTTCTGGACCTCTCAAATTCAGGCCTCCAGTACTCTACAGTCAAAGTTCACCTTAGTGCCATTTCAGCGTATCATGAGCGGTTTCTTCCTTGTCTCTGGCTCACTTACCTATGGTTAAGAGATTTCTAAAGGAATTCTGCATACCAGACCCCTATAAGACGTCCAGTTGCAGCCTGGGACATTAACCTTGTGCTAGACATGCTCACTCGGAAACCTTTCGAACCTCTGGCTACCTGTGAGCTAAAATTTCTTACCTGGAAAACGGCCTTCCTAGTGGCCATTACCTCAGCCCGCAGGGTCTCTGAGATACATGCCCTGGTTACGGACCCTCCGTATACTGTGTTCCATAAGGACAAAGTAGTTCTTCGCACTCATCCTAAATTTCTTCCCAAGGTTGTGTCAGAATTCCATCTAAACCAACCTTTGGTCCTTCCCTCTTACTTTGCGGACTTCCAAAATGAAGGGGAACGGTCTCTTCATTCCCTGGATGTTAAGAGAGCCTTGCGTTTCTATTTAGATAGAACCAAGGATTTTCGCAAAGCCCAGCAACTGTTTGTTTCTTCAGCGAGACCCGCTGGGTCAACCTGTCGCTATCAGATGCATCTCATCGTGGCTGGTAGCATGTCTTCGGCATTGCTATTCCATGGCACAGGTTAAATTGATGGTAGGGTTTACGCCACTCTACCAGAGCGGTCGCGCATCCCTAGCGGAAACTGTAATGTTCGATTGCAGACATCTGCAATGCCGCCACCTGAGCTCAGTGCATACCTTCGTTACATTAGGCGCTGGATGTTCATGCCAGGCGACATTCCACCTTCGCAGAACTATCCTTAATGGACTTCTGTCCTAGAAACGTGAGCTCTTGGTCTCTGCCGCCTTTCCAGGGGATTATTAGCTCGGTACTCTCCCATTAGTGTGAATGAGTGGTGGAGACTTATGTCCAGGAAGATATGAAAATTACGTACCTACCATAATTCTTGATCTTCTTGGACGAGTCTCCACCACTCATTCACACGCCCACCCTCCATCCCCCGAGCTCACCGCTATGTTGGTCTTCACTCCCTCAAATCTTTAGGCCGTGAAGACTTCTTTGTTGACCCTTCTTACACGGGTTGCCCGGACTATCTTATGTCCGGTTTTAAGGTTAGGTTACTCTTTCGTTAGTTCGCTGCACCTCCTTGGTAAAAAGGTACTGAGGCGGTTGGAGGGTCGGCCGAGATAGTCATTATAGCGAGCTAGTGCTCGCGGCGTCGTGCCTCGCGGCGCCATCTCTGGTGTCAACCCTCCAGCAAAAGGTTTGCTCCCGATGGGTCCTAGTGCCTCCGGCGCAGATCCCATTAGTGTGAATGAGTGGTGGAGACTCGTCCAAGAAGATCAAGAATTACGGTAGGTACGTAATTTTCATTTTTTAAAGTACTTTAGCCATGCTGTACATTTTTTAATCCACCCTCATTCTGAAGAAAGTCCTGTTTTTATTGTTAAAGAATGCCAGTACCAGCAACTGGCTGAGAAGATGGTGGGTGACCACAGGGTGTTACTGCTGAGTGGCTCAGTGCAGTGGCTCCTGCAGTAGAGTAGGGTCTGGGAGGGTAGCAAGTCAGGACATCTGAAAGGCAGTAGTGATAGGGGCTTTATAGGGAAGCATGTTAGCAAGGTGGGTGTAGAGTGCTGAAACACTGGAGCCATGTGGACTGCTCAGTCATTTACCTAACTGGTCAGTGGGATGGGTTGCAGACATCACTGTGAGGGTGGACAAGCTCATGCGGGAAGGGGAAAAGGAAATGTGCCAAATACCATTTGAGGGTGTTGGGAAAAGGTTTTTTTTTTTGTTTGTTAGTTAGATAAGGAGGATTTGAACTAACTGGCTGCTATTGGGCCACTAACACAAAACATTTCCTAAGTAAAAGGAAAAAATACAGGATGCAGTTGCATCTTTTCACAGTACCCATTGCAACTTATGGAACAAAATGGTAGTTCCTTTTCTAAAAAGTACTAATTACCTAGATTCAGTTCACTGTCCAGACTTGAGCTGTCTTCCTGCTCAATCACCAGAAGTCTTCAAGCTTGACTCCTCCTGCTACCCAACCATGTGATCCTGAAGCTCTATTCCCTTTGTACACGATCATTTCTTCTGCTAAAAAGAACAGGTCTCCTCCTTCACTGCTCCTGCTGGTTAATTAGGATTCTTCTAGTTTTCAAGAGGCTTTTTTCCCCCCCAAATGTTGGGTCAGTTTTCAATTCAATTCTTTACCCTCACTGTTAGCTTCCTAACCTATTGTCGTGTTCACCTTGGAATGGAATAAGAAACTGGGACTCGAGGTATGTTTTATGCAGCTAGCCAATGCAGGCGACCAGACATGATTCCAGGGAATATTGTTTCGGCCTGGGCCACGACATGTCGGGTAATGCACCCTAGGAAGAGCGCTGCCTGTGGGTGCTCCTGGGCAAATAAACGAAAAGGTATGTATTGTCTACAGCTGCAGGGTCAGTGGTACAGTTAAAGGTCCAAGAGGTGGAGAACGCCAGTGAGTATGCTGGTCCTGGAGCTTCTGTCAGTGGCAGAGGAGGAGTTTGTGCTGAATCTGACAACACGAGGAACAGTCAATACCTGTTGCGGGAATCTCCTTTCGGTCAAGGGACCGTCCCCCCCCCCCCAAGGATTCACATGGTGGATTGCCCTAGAGAGAGGTTGTGCCGTGCCTGGAACTTCTCCATCTGCCCACGGAGTTTCAATCAGGGTAGCCAACTAAGTCGACGCTGGACAATCTAAAGGTTAACCTCATTGTGGACATGTCCGTTGAGTGGGAGGATTCCTCTCTCTCTCTCACTCCCAGCCGGAACCAAACACAGGTAGTGTGGGTCGAGCCCAGCAGGGCTTCCACTTAGGCCACCACTAATTCAGCAGCCACCAGTCTTCCTGACTCCAGCACAGCCTTCTGTTCATTTGGTACCTAGGTTCATTCTCTTGGGGTATCTGGACCCAGAGGCACCAGCTCCACATCAATCTTGGGGTCGCATTTTCAACATTGTGTTCTTCCCTTGTCATCTGGCTCCCACTGCCCCCATCGAGCCAGTCACAAATTGGAGAGCAGCCTGGCTTCAGTGGAAGGTCATGGTCTATGCAGAGGCATTGTTGGCAGTTCCTCTGATAGCCTGTTCTTAGGGACCACTGCCAAAGGAAAAAAGTAACAGGTTGGGGATTCTGTTACCTATCTCCATCCTGAATCCAGCTACAGCTCCTGGTCGGTGGCTGACTCTTCCACTTCAGCCACAGTGGTCTGTTGCGTAGAACTGTGGGAGGGGATAGAATCAGGTTGGAGCATTCTGTACCGAGCACCATTGAAGGACACACTGTCACAGGAGTCTCTCCCAGCATGACGGAGTGAAGTTCTTCAATTCCTCTAGTGGTACGCGAAAGAGCCTGTCAAAAAAATTGAGCTTAGCAAGAGTTTGTGGTGTTGTACTTTTTGATACCTAAAAGGATGGTTGGGGGTTGGGGGTGGCACCCCATTCTTGCTCAGCAGGTTCTGAACAAGCTCATTGGCAGTCAGTAGTTTTGCATGGTGACTACACCAGATGATTCCATCCGTGGACCTTCAGTATGCATACTTGCACATCCCCATTCATCTAGACAGCGTTCTTCTGCTTTTAGGTGTACATGCCATTTGGCTTGTCATTGGCACCCAGGATGTTCACCAAGTGCCTTTTGGTCATGGCAACCTTTTTCAGGCACAGAGGCATCAACGTATTTCCATACCTTGACAACTGGCTCATTATGGGGATCCCATTGCACGATGTGGAGTAGTCCGGCTATCTGGCTGTCCAGATATTACGGGATTTTAGCCAGTTGGTCAGCCTCACCAGTTCTGCACCACCACCACCCTCCCCTGAAAAGCAGATAATCCTCTTTATTTGAACGGAGGTGGACTCCGCCCAAGCTAGCTCATCTGCCCCCAGAGGTTGCGCAGGACCTGTCCTCCTTGCTCGATCTTTTCAGATTGGGCAATAGTGTCCAGCTTGGGATTCCTCCAGCTTTTGGGCACCATGACCTCTACCAAGGCTGTGGTGCATTGGGCCCACTGGCACTGATGACCCCTTCAGTGGGAATTAAGGTTCTAGTGGTCCCAGTTGCATGCAGCCCTGAACCCAACCAGTGTAGGAGACCCAACTGATGCTGCATACAGTCCCTTTGTGGCTGCTTCCCTCAAACCTTTCAGAGGGCATCACATTCGTCTGAGCAGAGCTCCTATGATGGATGCTTCATTAATGGGCTGGGTGCACATTTGATGGACTGGAGAGCCCCCATGTTCTGATTGCCAGTTGAGACTCTGCTCCACCTCAGCCTCCTAGAATTCGGCACGTGGTAGACCAGGTGTTGGCAGAGTTTGCTCTGCAGGTTTGCTGTTGAGCGGTGCAGTTCAACACAGGTAGTACAACCACCATGTTTTACCTGAACAAGCAAGCAAGACAGCACTCTATCCTTCCCTCAGTCAGGAGGCAATCTAAATATGGTTAGCGTTGCATGTCACAGGAGTGACCAACCAGCTGGCAGGCACACTTAATTGTATGGCAGAGGCATCCCAGGAGTGGTATCTGCACCTGGAGGTAGTGTCCCAGATGATCCCTGCATGGGGAACACCACCAGTGGATCTGTTCACTTCATGGGGAAACAGAAAGCGGATACTGTTCTGTGGCTATGCCCTTCTGCAGGGCACTCTGGGAGGACACAATTTCTCAGTTCTGTGCTCAGGATCTCCTGTATGCATTCCCAGATTCTGCTGTTCCACAAGGTGATACTCAAGGTGTGGCTGGGTCACCCTGGACAGGCCGCACCAGTTCTGGTATCAGGATCTCCTTGTCTGCTTCCACTCATGCTGAACCTACTGACAAGGTCCAATGGTATGATCAAGCATCCAGACGTGCATTCCAGCACCTGTCCACCTGGTTCCTGAGCGACTAGAGTTCCAAGCCCTTGAGTTTTCTGACGATATTTTCCAGGTACCGGAAGCATCCTGGAACGAGTCATCTCGCAAGACGTACACTTGCAAGTGGATGAGGTTTTCGTGTTGGTGTGAATGGATTGTTACCCTTCTTCATTTCGTTCATACTCAACTACCTATGGTCCTTGTCTTAGGCAGGGTTGCTAGCCATGTCCCCCAAGGTGCATCAGGCTTCCATTTTGGCATGCAGTGCCAAGATTGTGGTGCTGATGATGGTACAGGACAAAGTGGTCAGTAATTTCTTTAAGTGTTGGCCACCTGTCCCCATGAGTATGGGAACCACTACCAGTGTGGGACTTAACCACTAGTGCTTTTGTGGCTGATGGGTAAACCGTTTGCTTATGGACAAATGTGATGTTTCACATTTGTCTGGAACACTGTGTTAATGGTTTACATCACCTTGGTCAGAGAGGTAAGTAAGCTCCAGGTGCTACAGTATCTGTGGAGTCCCCATATCTAGTTTCCACAAAGACATGGTTGTTCTACACACCCATGTGTAATTCCTGCCAAGGATATACTCCGAGTTTCACCTTAATCAGACATTCATTCGACCGACCTTCTTCCCAAAGCCTCATGCTTTAAAGGTCGAGCCAGTGATCCACATGCTAGATGTTCTCAAATCTTGCTCTTGCACCAGGAGTGTATGGCAGAATTTCATGGCAAGGCTCACCAGCTGTTTGTCAGATATGCTGAAGCCACCCTAAGCAGATGGGCAGCCAAACAGACAATTGCCCTACAGATAACCTGCTGCATCACTCTGTTACAGGTTGGCTGGGGTGGAGTCAGACATGGGTTGAAGGCTCACTTCACTAGGAATACAGCTGCCTCTGTTGCTGCTCCTAGGTACATTCCCATTTCTGAAATCCATAGAGCCACTACCTGGTCAAATGCGCGCACGCATTCATATGTCATGACAACATCGACTTGCTCACTCGTGATGCTGCTTTTGGGTCCTCTTTGAGCCTAATTTGGGAGGCGTGCCTTGCCCCCTTCTCCTAAGGACTGCTAGTAGTCTGCCCAAATGTGGATAATAAATTGAATCTAGTTAGTTTCAAATAGAGGTTAAAGCATCAGTGCAAGATAGCAGCAGAAAGTTAGACCTCTGCTTTTTCATTCTATTTTCGATTGCCTCTAATCTCCTAACTTGTATGATACTCTTCTTTCCACAGTCTGAGTGTAGTTGAGTACTTTTTTGTCACTTTTTATATAATAAAAAGAGCGCTCCTTTTAATATGGCTCAGACCAGACTTTAATCACTCTTCTTTGCTGTTTTGTACACCTATTGACCTGTAAGGTCAGGAAGCACTGCATGCTGCATGATAACTTCATTTAGTCACAACAGAAGTGATTTTAAACAATTCATGTACAAAAACAGATGAGAATACTGATGAATACGTGCTCAGAGCCATACTAAAATTGGTTTCAAGTTTTCAAGTTTATTGTAGGAAGACTCCATTGAGCAAGCTCATTCACAAGGAGGTCCTGAAGGTAATACACATAAAATGGCACATTATACAGTACAGCGCCTTGATAACCAAATTCCTAGGGACATGGATATGTTGTTCAATCCACACTTATTGGCAGGTTCCTTGCCACTTTAAATCTTGCCGGAAGGTCTTCAAGCTGGCTCCTCCCGCCCACCCAGGTGGTAAAACTCTCGGCTCCGCCCCATGATGCCAGATCTTCCTTACCACTTGGAAGCTCAGGTTCCCTCCTTAGCGCTCTGCGTTTTAGACTGGATCCTAACTCTTCGGTTCGTCCGAAATTGGTTTTGAAGTTTTCTAAACTTCGGTCTTCATCTTCCCTCGCGGCTGCGATGGACAAATCTATTCACGGCTTTCGGAGGTACCCTTGCGGGCAGAAAATGTCCAGGACGGATCCACACTCCACGTGCATCTGCTGCCTAGGCCTAGATCACGACTCGCAGGCCTGCGAGTTGCGTCGCTCTTTCTCGGCCAACGTCCTGGATGATCGCGCTGCCCGATTGAAGCTCGGGCGCCCGAGCGTTCCGCCCGGTAAAATCCAAATGAGGCTCATTTGGCGGTGTCCAGCGGGCGCTGGCCTCGGCTGAGCAGCTCGAGCAGATGATCGCCCTCAAGGAGGAGGCGGCCCAGGCCGCATCTTCCTCCTCCTCGGCCGCGGCATTTATCCCGCTCTCTGTGAGTTCCTCATATACGGCTTCGTTCAAGGAGCTTTGTCAGTCCCTTTCCACGAAGGGAGAGGGGCAATCGGGACATTCTTCTTGGCCCAAGAAGAAGGAGTCGAAGGGTAAGTCCCACCGTCGGCGTTCGTGGGAGCGGGAGAGGTCTCCTTCCCCAGACAGCCGACCGTCGACTTCGGTCGAAGTTGCGGCTCAGGCCACTGGCTTCACAGCGTCCCCATCAGGCCAGCCTGCCGAGACTCCCATAGACGCAGTCGAGATTTTTCTCGATCCGTTAGACGGGCTGTCGACTGGTGAAGCCGACAACCCACCTTCACTGGTTCCCCCGGTGGAGACCGAGGATCTGCCTGCGCCTTCAGGGCCGCGGTCCTGGTTAAAGTGCCTGAGCTGAGGGAAGGCGGGTGTCCCCACCCTTCCCAAACCCACCTCGGTCCCCGAGGTCTCGGACTTCATCTCGGTCAAGCTGTTTCCCCGACATCGGCAGTCTCAGTCTCGATACAAGTGGCGGCGACCGGTTCCTCCTCGTCCCTCTTCCTCGGATGAGGGAGGCTTCAGGCGTAATTGCGCCGGCCTCGAGGAGCTTGTGTGGCAGCAGTTGCTGTTGTCCGGGTCTAAGCCGACTCCAGTCCAGACCCCGGCCATCAAGTGGCTGTCGCCCGAACTACCGAAACAACCACTCATCTCAGTCGAGTTGCCTGTTCCAGGGCCGGTTGCTCGGCCAAAACCAGCTGCTCCACCGATTGTGGTGGAACCTCCGCCTCCACAACCGAAGTCTGGGGCACCAACCAAGGATTCTCAGTCGGGTCACAGCCTGCCCCACAGGTTGTCGGTCACCCTCACTCCCGACCGTCCTTGGCAGGTAGAGGGTGGCTCAGGGCTGAGGCAGCTCTTCGGCAGACTCTTCAGAATCCGACGACGACTCCTCCCTGTTCTCCAGGCAGGTCGACCTGGAGTCCTCTGGGGGCCAGTCATTGGACGATGGCCCATCGTCCTTCTTGGGTCTGCTTGGACTCATCTCGGAGTCCACCGGGATGCAGCTCGAGCCCGTGTCCAAACGGGCCAAGTATCCCCTGACGGAGATACTGGACCGAGGGGATTCCCCCACGGAGGCCTTTCCGGTGGCTGAGGCCATTGTAGGCCCAGCCTTGGAGCTTTGGTAGCGGCCTACTTCCTGTCCTGCGCCCTCGGCCAGGATGTCCAGGAAGTATGCGGTCCCTACTGGCTCTTTGCCCGGATTCTCGGAGCACCCCTCTGCCGAGGGGTTAGTCACCGACAGCATTTTCCGGCATTTCGGTAATGCTCGGGATGTGGATAAGCCCCCCAACAAAAAGTCCAAAAAGCTGGACTTCGCCGGGCGCAAGGTGTACGCTGCATCCTCCCCTCGGCCTCCGACAGGCCAGCTCGGCCATGCTGACGGCACACTTCTCCCACGTCCTCTTGGGCTCCCTGGATGAGGTTGTCCCTCATCTCCCGACCGACCTGCAGAACACGGTCCACCAGGTGCGGGACCAGGGTAGGGCAGTGGCAAAGCAGCAGCTTCAGACTGCTCTGGACATAGGTGAGTCCTTTGCCAGGTCAGTAGCGGCCGCAGTGGCCATGCACCACAGGGCGTGGTTGAGGATATCCACCTTCACGGCGGATACCCAGCACAAGTTGACGGACGTCCCCTTCTTGGGGACTGACCTCTTCTGCCCTGGAGTGAAGGGACACCTCCAGCGGATCGAAAAGTCCAATGCCACCCTGGACTCTGTCACCTCCACCCAGAGGGACAAAGGCCGCCGTCAGCAACAGCAGAAGTCCTTTCGTCCTTTGGCCCCTGCATCTCGACCGGCCCAACAGCACCAGCAACAGGGCCAGCAGGCTCACGCTTGGCGTCCCAAACCCAAGCCGGCAGCTTCCTCCAACAGGAAGCAAGGAGGTAAAGGCCCAGGAGGTCCCTCGGCCGGTTCCTCCTCCAAGCCTGCCCAGTGACGGGTTGAGGGGTGCCGCCCCCAGCCTCATCACTCCCCCATGGGGGGATGGCTCCACCACTTCCTTTCCGCCTGGTCCGCTATCGCCATGGACCACTGGGTGTTGGAGGTGGTAGGAAAAGGCCTGCCTCTGGAGTTTGAGCAGGCTCCACCCTTTCGAGCCGTTGCCCCTCGGGGGGCCAAGGGGTCCGCAGCCTCGCTGTCGGCCCGCCGAGCCGATATTGCCCTGCTCCTTGAAAAACAGGTGATCAAGAAGGTGGCGGATCCTCCTCGAGACCCGGGGTTTGTGTCCAGGTATTTCCTGGTCCCAAAATGGACAGGGGGCTGGCGCCCCATTCTCGACCTGCACAACCTGAACAGGTTCCTAAGGTCTGGACCTTGGGATGGTCACTCTGGCTCAGATAATCCCATCCTTAGAGCGAGGCATGTGGTTGTGTTCCTGGACTTCAGGGCCTTGGTTCTTTCACGTCCCAATCCGTCGTCTCATCAGAGATTCCTCCGCTTCAGAGCAGAGGATCCCTTTACAGTTCGGGCCATGCCCTTGACTCTCCTCTAGCTCCCAGGGTCTTCACCAAATGCATGGCAGTGGTGACAGCATTCCCTAGGCACCAAAGGGTCTGGGTGTACTCCTACCTGGACGACTGGCTGGTGCGGCCTCCAGAGTGGAGGCGGAGTGGTCTAGAGATCTGGCCCTCCAGGTTTGCTCTCAGATTGGCCTCCTCATCAACGAGGCCAAGTCGGAACTCATGCCGAAGCAGGTGATATTCTTCATCGGGGCAGAGCTCGACTTTCTTCGAGATAAGAGCTCAGCTCCCGGCGGACAGGGCCGAGGTTCTTTCCTCCTTTGCTCAATCATTTCTGGTTGGGCAGTCGCGCCTGCCGGGACTTCCTGCGCCTCCTGGGCCTCATGGCCACCTGCACCATCGTGGTCCGTTAGGCCCGTTGGTACAAGCGTCCCCTTTAATGGGGACTGGCCAGCCAGTGGTCACAACGCTGCGATCCGTTGGACCAGCCCGTGACAGTGACCCAGGAGATGTGGAACGCTCTCCAGTGGTGGATCTTTCTGGCGCATGTGCAGGAGGGCATCCCGTTCGTCCGCCCCGAGCCGACGGTCTCTCTATCGACTGATGCATCTCTGATGGGTTGGGGCGCCCATCTGGGGGAGCACAGAGCGCACAGCCTCTGGTCCCCCTCGGGAGTCCCGATGCCATATCAACCTGCTGGAGCTCCGAGCGGTCCGCCTAGCTCTCACCACCTTCGCTCCGTTTCTATGGGGTCAAGTGGTTCAGGTCCAGACGGACAATACCATGACCATGTACTATCTGAACCGCCAGGGAGGGACGCGCTCCATGCTGTTATGCAAAGAAGCTCTCCGCATCTGGTCCCTCATGCGCAGAATGGAGGTGGATCTTCTAGCCATTCACGTGGCAGGAGCCTCCAACACCTGGCCGATGCCCTAAGCCGGATAGGGGCTGCGTCTCACAGTGGTCTCTCCTGCGCGGAGGTAGTACAAGATCTGTTCTCCCACTGGGGCATGCCTCAGGTGGACCTGTTTGCCTCCAGGGAGAATGCGAAGTTGAGTCTGTTCCATGCCCGCCCCCCTCAGCAGGGCTCGCTGCAGGGGGATGCCTTCTCGAGGCCGTGGACCCCGGGCCTCTTCTACGCCTTTCTCCCATTTCCCTTGATCCACAAGGTGCTTCTCCAGGCAAGGAGGGACAAGACACAGGTGATTCTGGTAGCCCCAGACTGGCCCCCCCCAGTTTTGGTATCCAGATCTCCTCAGCCTCAGCTCCAGGCTCCCGAGGCGGCTTCCAGCCCACCCGGACCTGATCTTAGTCAACCAGGGGAAGATATTCCATCCGGACCTTCAATCCTTGCACCTGACGGCCTGGTTCCAGAGCGGCTAGAGTTCCAGGCCTTGGATCTTTCCGACGAGGTCCTCAACGTCGTTGAGGCGTCTTGTAAGGAGTCGACTAGGAAATGCTACGCCTTCAAATGGAAGAGATTCTCCATTTGGTGTCAGGGGAAGGGCTTGGACCCTTCCGCCTGTCCCTTGGCAAGCATTCTGGACTACCTGTGGTCCCTTTCTCAGCAAGGGCTTCAGTCGACGACCCTTAAGGTGCACCTGGCAGCCATCTCTGCTTGCGGACGCGGGCCGGAAGCAGTCGATGTGGCAGGGGAAGGTGGTCGGGGCTCTTTTCCAAAGGTCTTGACCACATTTCCCCTCTGGTGCGAGAACCTCCACCTCCGTGGGATCTACTGCTGGTATTGGCCAAGCTCATGAGCAAGCCATTCGAACCGATGCACAGGTGCGATATTTCCCACCTGTCATGGAAGACTGCCTTCTTGGTGGCTATCACGTCAGCCAGAAGGATGGGAGAGCTCCAGGCGCTTTCCATCGAGTCTACTTATCTGGTCTTCCACAGGGACAAGGCTGTCCTGCGCCCCCACCCAAAATTCCTTCCGAAGGTGGTGTCGGAGTTTCACCTTAACCAGGTGTTGACTCTGCCGGTGTTCTACCCCAATCACACCTCGGAGGCCGAATATAGGCTCCATACTTTGGACCCTGGACGAGCGCTCGCTTATTATAAGGAGTGGACGGCTGAAGTTCGGGGAGAGGTTCACCAGCTGTTTGTCACCTACGCTGAAGCCACACCTGGCAGACCTGCAGCCAAGCAGACGATAAGCAGGTGGGTCGCCTCCTGCATAGAGCTCTGCTATAGGTTAGTGGGCATGGAGCCTCCCAGAGGGATAAGAGCTCATTCTACCCACCATACTGCTGCATCGGTAGCTGCTTCCAGGGATGTCCCTATCCAGGATATCTGCAGGGCTGCTACCTGGAAGTCGGCACATAACCTTTATTACCTACTACCACATCGACCTTGAGTCACGCCAGGATGCTGGTTTTGGGGCCTCAGTTCTCCAGTCTCTATTTCCCAAGTAAGTATCGGGGGTGTGTGCCTTGCCTCTCTCCTCCCGGAGAACTGCTAGGAGTCTGCCAATAAGTATGGATTGAATAACGTATCCATGTCCCTAGAAATACAGGTTACTCACCTGTAACAGAAGTTCTAGGAATGGTATATGTTGTTCATCCACACGACCCACCCGACCTCCCCGGCTTCGACGCACAACCTGGCTTCCAGCGGGCTAGATCTGGCGTCATGGGGCGGAGCCGAGAGTTTTACCACCAGGGTGGGTGGGAGGAGACAGCTTGAAGACCTTCTGGCAAGATTTAAAGCGCAAGGAACCTGCCAATAAGTGTGGATGAACAACATATATCCATTCTAGAACTCCTGTTACAGGTGAGTAACCTGTACATACAGAGTGCACACAGGCTCTAGTCAGGTAATACATGGCTAGATACAAGGTTACAGGTATATGTACAATTAAGGGATAATCAATGTCGAGTGAGGTTCAACACTGTCGCTGTTTGATGCAATAGATCATCAAAAAGTGGTGAACTAGAAGAAGAAATAATAAGGGTGAGCAGGGTTGGGGTAGGTTAGCAAAGGGTAAAGTAGGTTGAGGGTTAAAGGTTTCAGTACGGCAAGGGTCAATAGAAACAGTAGACAAGAAGCACACATAGGGATAAGAGGGGCTTAGTGGCAGTTACAAATATCTTTATTTTAAATGCAATTAGCACTCTGAAGAAGTTGACTGAGGCAATGCTAGTTAGTTTTAGTATAGATTGGAGTTGGTTCCATGTACAAGGGAGGGCATATGAAATAGCACGTTTGCCAAAGGAGGTACAAGTCCTAGGTACATCGAGCACAACAGTCAGTTTTCCTAAGGGAACATGTACTGCAGGAAATGTGGATCAACCATGTTGGGTAGCATGGTAATTTCTGCAAGAGCAACGTAAGGGTCCAAAGACCAGCATGGAACTTGAAACTTGAAGTGATTGCATGGGAGCCTCCTTGCCCTCATGAGGACTAGAGACAAGTGCTGGGCCAACTTCAAGGTCACGATGGTCCAGGCCATATTTCAGCAATACAGAAGGCTCAGAAATGAGTGCAAAAAAGCAATCAGGGTTGCTAAAAGTGAATTTTATAAAACTGCCTTGCTGAACTAGGCTAAGGACCCTAGGAATTTCTAGAGGAACATTAAAAACGTAGTAAGTGGTTTCTCCACTTGTGAGGCCTCTGACATGCTCATCGATGGTTCTAGCTGTAACAATCCGCTAACCATCGCCAATGCATTTAACTTAAATTAGCGCTACTTTCATTATTTAAAATATGAAAAAAAGGACTAAATCATACTTAAACTGTAGAAAGAATAGTATCGTACAAATCAGGAGACAAGAAGCAAAATAAAACAGAATAAGAAAGTATAGGTTAACATTTTGATGCTATCCTGCACTGATTCTTTAATTACTTATAAATATTAGTTAGTTAATACTTTTTGCAACCAGGCACAAAAGTACAGGTTGACGTTCTATACAGCATAAAAAGATAAACTTTTACATATAGCAGATCCAAAACATAAAATTCTACAATTTTAAAACAAAAAAAGAATTAAAAAAAAAAATAGATCTTACTTTGAGAGGGATCTTGCAGTAGGTAATAACTTGTAGGACTGCACCCCCTGGCATCAGAACCCCACAGAAACTTTTGCCAGCAGTACCTGACAGGGGCCGCCCACCCAACGTCACATGACTGGCGTCAACGTGACACTATATAGTGGGCGGTCCCCACTTCCGCCCTCCAGTTCTTTCCGCCGCCGTCGACCTTTGCATATCAGACCGACTGAAGCTCGTTGCAGCAGTTTGAACACCTATTTCGGATGAGTATCCATTTTTTCTCTTAACTGAATTTAATTCTTGTAATTTTGTATGTCGTCCTGTTCTTCGGAATCGCATAAATATAAGTGTGATTCTTATGGCGTCCAGCTACCACATAAGGACCAGCATACTTTCTGCCTGGGAACAGATCACAATGTCAAGGAGTGTGAGGCCTGCGCCCAGTTCAACCAGGCCACACGCAAAAGGCACCAACAGTCACTCGCTCATCTCCTGAAACAAAAAATGTCTTCCATGGAGAAAGAGCTGAAGAAGCTGAAAAGTGCCTCCTCCTCCCCCTCGACTGATCCCCATAAGATGAAGAGGGACAAGGTAAAGCATCGGGACTGGGAGCAGTCCCCCCTCCTCCAGTGCTGCCTGCGGGCCTTTCAGCAGAGGATCTGCCCCATTCTTCCGGGAGGGTGAGCGCCACGGCCAAGCCTGTGTTTCTGCCTTCTGAGCAGACTTTGACTTCCCCGCCGCCACTGGTTATGGTGACGGCAGGGACCTCTAATTCGTCTGAGGTCACCATCACTCTTAGGCCCATCATTATCCCTGTGCTCCAAGTCGGCAGGCACAGCCGATAAGCTGCCCCTCTGACCAGCGCCTGGCCTTGGTCGAGAGTCGGGGCCTCCAACTCCTGCACAACCCGGGTCGATCAGCCGATCGCACAACTTCGTGTCTGTCAGGCTCTGACAGTGCACAGCCAGACACTGTCCCAGCTGGAGGGCATGGTTCAACTGGGGTCTCCATCCATGGAGAACCCTATTCCTCTAATGTCACCAGACCCACAAGTCCGACAGAGAGACCTTTCATCACGTTTACCTGACAGGGTTCCAAAAGGCCTCAGGGTGGCTCTGTCGCAGCCAATAGTTGTGCCAGACCCTGCTCCTCCTCTCGCCCACAGGCCCCCTTATCTCCATCAGGACCTACAGGTATTTCACCTTCCGGGCGCCCCTCGGGTCTTCTGCCTTTGGGCCCTTTATCGGTGTTTCCCCTGTAGGTCCTCCAGTAGTACCCCCTTCAGGCTATCTGCTTTTAGGGCCATCAGGCTACCCTCCATCAGGCATCTGTCAGGGCCGCTGTCAGTCTACCATCTGTCAGGGCCGCTGTCTGGCTACCTTCTGTCAGGGCCGCCATCAGGTTGCCATCCATCAGGAATGCCACCTAGCTATAAGATGATGGGAGCACCGTTGGGCTATCCGCCGTCAGACTATCCTCCATCAGCCCCGACGCTGGATCCCTTTTTGATTACCTTTTATTACCCTGATTATCCTGAATATTACCCTCCACCAGGTTATCCTCATCATTATCCATCTTCTAGTATCTCAGGACATGGTCACCCACCTCTTCCCACTCCAGCTCAACCTCAGGTGGATTTCAGGGAGATTCTGAAATCTCGGTGGCCTGAGACCAAATTACAATTAGTCTCAGAACTGGACAGCAGGCATCCGCAAACCCCGGACTTCGGGCACCCTCTCCAGTCGTCCCTCGACATCCAGCCAGGCAACAGTCCGATCGCAACCCTTGACGTCAGAAGGGACTCTCAGGAACCAGAACCCATGATTCCTGAAAAATTCCAGAGGATTCTGATGATTCCATAAGCGGATTCGTTTCTCATCCAAGGGATTGGGATTTAGACACCCCATGAGAAACCAGTCCCACGGAGTTCCAAAATCTCCCCTCCCCGAAGATCCACTTTTGTGGACCTCCTCAAACACATGGTGGAGGCCAAGGCTGGAAGTCAGAGGCTCAGGACCCAAAAGACAAGAGGTTGGCTGAGCATCTGGATTTCTGAGACTAGTCCGGTACTCACACCCCCCATGGCTGGAACCTAATGAGGTTTATCCTCAACCATCTGGCAGAGCCCATCCTCCATCCTGGCCATGGCCAAGAAAGCTGGCCAGGTTTACAGGACCCCTGAAGACAGGACCACCTCAGTGTGCAACCTAGGGCTGATTTGGTGGTCATTACTGCAGCCATGATCGGTCTCTGAACCTGAGCACCTTAGTACATCCCTCCTGACAAGGAATCCAGACAAATGGACCAGTTCAGGAGAAAATGTTATTCTTCTTCTTCTACTCTAGCTATATACATGCTTTGTATTATGTTTCATACATGCTGGAGTACCAGAACTCTTTGTTCCGCCATCTTGATCCCTGTTGAGGCCCCTACCAGACTCTGAAACAAAGTCCACCCTGACAATCACCCAGGACATCATTCTTTACGGGCCACCTATGATGCGGTGGATTCCTCCACTAGAGATACAGCCACTGCTGTGAGCCTTCGCCAGTACTCCTGGCTGCGAGTATCTGGACTAGCCCCGATGTTCAGTCGGCTATTCAGAGGCTTTGTCCTGCTTGGCAGTGATGCTCAGGACATTATCACAAGCCTGCAGGGTAAAGGAACAGCTCTTCGGTCGGTTCACACCATGTACCATCCGAAACAACAAAAGCATCCTTTTCATCAGCAAAACAGACGCCAGACGAAACATCAGCAAACACCCAAACATCGGTTTAAACATAGGGCTCCCAATACAGCTGCCACCCCTCCAGCCAAAACGCAAAGGGCTTCAGGAGTGGTTCTCCCCAACCTTCTCCCATTCCTGACTTGCTGATCACCCCCCCTCGTCTGTCGGAGGAACTAGTGGGCAGAAGATTCGCAAGCATCTTGGAGACTGGGAGTCCATCACAACAGAAGCCTGGGTGCTTCAGTTAATAAAGCTTGGTCACATTCTCGAATTCCAAAAAAAAACCTACAAACAATCCTCTGAGATTTTCTCATTACCCAAGGGCGCACATTCCCCATATAAGGGAGGTGATCTCGGCTCATCTTCGAAAAGAAGCAATAGAGTCAGTGCCGGCAAACCAGATTGGAAAGGGACTCTACTCACACTTCTTTCTGGTACCCAGAAAATACAGGGGATCTACATCTGATTCTCGATCTCAGTAACCTAAACCTCTTCATAGAGTACAAAAGGTTTCGGATGCTGACTCTGCAAAGGCTGCTGACTCTCCTTTCCAAAGGACAATGGCTTTGTTCCCTGGACATGCAGGATGCGTACCAACACATCCCAATATTCTGTCTACATCGCACATTCCTCAGGTTGTCTTTCCAAGGGGAGCATTACCAGTTCAAAGCTCTCCCCTTTGACCTGTCCTCCACCCTATGGGTTTTTACCAAATGCCTAGCGGTAGTGGCAGGTACCTTGAGGAGTCAAGGACACTATGTCTCTCCTTATCTCAGTGATTGGCGTCTCGCAGCTCAGTCGAGGGAAGAGTTGGAAGCTTTTTGTCGGCTACCCTACACCTTTTGAGCTCCTGGGTATCGCTGTCAGTTACCTTAAGTCCCAGCTTGCCCCTTCCCAGTGCCTTCAGTTTATTGCGGCCGTGCTGTACACGGTACAGGGAATGGTCTTTCTTCCCCTGGACAGGGTGGACACCCTGGAGAAGCAGGCCCAGTTGGTATCTTCCAGCTGACACATTTCGGCCAGAGCAGTTCAACATCTTCTTGGCCTCACAGTAGCTGCTATCCCTATGGTCCCATTAGCCAGACTCCATTCAAATCTCCAGTGGACTCTGAGGTCCCAGTGGGATCAGAGGAGGACAACTGGACAGTCAGGTCCTCATCTCCAGCCCAGTACAACAGGATTTCTTATGGTGGCAGGACTCCAGCAACCTGATTCAAGGAGTCCTTTCCAGGCCCCTCCTTACTCCCAAATACTGACTACAGATGCATCGGAATGGGATGGGGTGCTCATCTGGGACTTCATAGGACCCGGGACCTGTGGTCGCTTGTAGAACTACATCTGCACATAAATGTGCTAGAAAACCAGCACCAGCATCCTACTGGATTGGATACTCCCTAACTGTCCTGCACACTCGACAGTATTACTGTACTCCCAGACTCTCTGAGCGACCACTCTCCTGGCACATGCACCTGGAATAGCAGCTACAGTAAACCTCCTGCCAGAAATATATAAAGCCGTGTTGTCCTAAAAGGCCATCTACAACAACTCAAAATGGACCTCAAGTACCAAGACTGGTCTGACCTGTATGAAGCCAAGGACGTAGATGTAGCTCTTGACCTCTTCATAACCAAATTCAGTTTTGTCTGTGACAAGCACGCCCCGATAAAAACAAGATCGGTCAAAGGACACTACAACCCCAGGATTACTCCGGATCTGCTAAAGCAACTCTCCTCAAGAGATTGTCTCTGGCAAGTGGCATGAGCACATGACTCCGCAGCAAACTTCCAACGGTACAAACAAGCAAGAAATGACTGCACAAAAGCCATCTGTCATGCAAAAAGCACCTACTACAAAGAAGCCCTCACCAGTTCATGGAATAGCAGCAAATCCTTTTGGGACAACCTCAATGACATCACTGGGAAAGACCCCAAAAATGCTCCACCTATGCTCACAATCGATGGGGTGCCATCCTTAGACCCTCTTCTCATTGCCATCTCCCTGACTCGTTCCTTCACGGACCTAAGCAGCATGCTCCCTGCTAACTTCTTCAATCCCCTCACCACAAATGACCTACAAGAAACACTGTTGCCCCCCCCATGACCACCTACTATTTCACATCAAACTAGTCTCTGAAGTCGACACTAGAAGATACCTGGAAAAGGTACTAGGGAAGTCAAGACGCAGTGGGGACTCCCTAGATCTAAAATTTGTTAGTCTGGCACTTGAGGAAGTTCTTAGCCCGCTGATGCAAATTATAAACCTCTCACTCTTGTCACTCACAATTCCTTCAGTGTTGGAAATCTGCAGCAGTTACCCTGGTGCATAAAAGTAGTGATCGGACTCTGCACAATAATTATAGACCCATTTTGATACTCCCCCCGCTCTCCAAGGCCCTAGAGCAGATCATGGCCGATCAACTTGTGGAGTACCTCAACCTCCATCAACTACTGTGTCGTGAACAACATGGGTTCAGGGTGGGCACAGCACCATCTTGGCCTTGCTAGAATTTATGGGATACATCCACCATGCATTAGACCAAGGCCTATTGGTAGGAGCCACATTCATTGACCTATCAAAGGCATTTGATACGGTGCATCATGGGCTCCTCCTCAAACAACTGGCTGACATTAGGCTCGCCTCTGAAACTTTGGCGGGTTCACTAGCTACCTGAGCTGCCACTATCAGCAGGTTAGGATCAGGATGTGATCTCTGGCAGCAGACCTGTCAGATCTGGTGTACTGCAAGGATCCATATTAGGACCACTGCTGTTCAGCTTATTCTTAAATAACCTCCTGACCTCTAGCTCATGTCAAATGCTCCTTTACATAGATGATATGGTTTTATTCACCAGCAGCCAACGCCCTGAACATCTGGA
This sequence comes from Neoceratodus forsteri, assembly GCA_016271365.2. Taxonomy (NCBI): domain Eukaryota; kingdom Metazoa; phylum Chordata; order Ceratodontiformes; family Ceratodontidae; genus Neoceratodus; species Neoceratodus forsteri. Next base: position 995,582,518 of record CM028131.1, read on the forward strand.
GGTGGATCTACAAAGTGGCTTTGCATCCCGAGTGCAGTGGTTTAAGAACCATACAACTGGTCTTGAATTATAAAAAAACAAGACCATGGTGTTCTCCACCCACAAAGTAAACACAGAGCCTTCCCACTTGCAGTTATGAATGTTGGGGTGCCACTCTCGAACTTGTTCGGCACTTGAATACCTAGGATCGCCTATCGATTCCACCCTATCATATGCCGAACACATCGACATTACTGCAAGGGCCACCAATACCAGAATCGGGATCCTGCATCGCACAGGCACTGTCTCACACATAAAGCCTTGAGCACTGCCATCAATAGCTCGATCATCTCACTCATCGATTATGGGCTGGTAATCTATGGATCTGCAACAGACACAGCCCTCCACCGCATCTCAACCGCAATGAATAAAGCCTGCCGTCTCCTCACCAGTGCTGCTAGACTCATGCACACCTGTGATCTCTACACCATGACTGGCTAGCTACAGCTCACTGGAAGAATCCAGTACTAAACCTTTCTCCTTGCCAAAAAAATCCTCCTTAAACCTTCTACCACCAGGAGTACGGAACCTACGGACCCCTTCCTGGAGCACACAGCAGACCAGAAGTGCTGCCTTTCGGGTATTCCATGTGCCAAGGTGCCGCACTACCTTGGCTCAGCGGGGTTTCTCATACCGGGCCCCACTCTGGACAAATGTGCTACCTCAGGACATCTGTGATGCAGCAACGATTGGCTCTTTTAAACACAAACTGTGCCAATTAGCCTTGGCCTTGCACCTCTGGGGGTCACAGCCCTGCTACACAACAATAGGAATAGCATGCAGGTCACCAGGGGTTCAAAATATCAACTCCTGCAAGTTCCCCGCTGTCGCACCACTCTGGGTCAACGTTCATTCACCTACAAAGCTCCTCTATGGCTGAACACCATCAACCCTGTCATCTCTACTGCTCCAACACTGGGCATTTTAAATCAAGAGTACGGCTGCATCTTACTGCCTCCAGCTCCTGTGACAGTCCCCCATAACTGATGCTGGCATGTCCTTGGTGTTGCCTCAGCCTCTTTCCTCCCACCCATCCAGCTGCCCCTAACCCCACTGATGCTCTTATTTCATCTTCTGCCCCTCCACCCATCTTCCCCCCTCTACCCCCATGTCCCCAGCACTTATCCTATTTACGCCTGACAACCCGTCTATGGCTGCACCTTTGTTGCCCTTCCCTTTCTACACCCTTTTTTCTGTTTTCTGTACCACTGTTTCCCTTCATCAAGTCTCATCCTCGTTGCTGGTTATCCCGTCTTATCAGAACTGCTAGTAACCATGTCTTAAAACATTATTCTGTTCTATTCCGTAACTATAGTACGTTATTGTTGAGTGTTGTTACATTGCTATCCCTGTATGTCTTTTGCCTTTGACATGGAACCTTTGTAAAAGAGCCCTGGCTCAAAGGTATTTGTAATCCTAGACTTGAATAAATAAAATAAAAAAATAAACACCTTCTCACAACAGGTACCTGTGCCTGCCCCCACTAAATCCCTCCTCTAGTCAGTAATCCCATTGCTGTAGTCTGCACTTCCCTCTAGCACTTTTTTTTTTAACTTATAATTGTATTATCAAGAGAGGCAACAATAATACAGTTCATACATTTTACTTGTTGGATGTGAATCAATTGATCTTACTTTGAGAGGGCTCTTGCAGTAGGTAATTACATATAGGACTGAAGCCGGCAGGCATCAGGACCTCATGGAAAAATTTCTAGCTAGCAGTCTCTGGCGGGGGACCTCCTCCACATCAGGTGACTGACGTCATGCGACGTCAGTATAAAGGGGAGGTCCCCCACGCCTGCCTTCCAGTTCTTTCCAGCTTCAGTCCTATATGTAATTACCTACTGCAAGAGCCTCTCTCAAAGATCTGCTGTTACGGTAAGTTCTTACGTAACTGTACTTTTACATTGATATATGATATATAGCAAGTTTAATCTGAACAGATTAACATTGTGCTCCCCTGATGTGTTTACCTTATTTTCTTCGTCCTCCTTTTTTTTAGACATCCATATTGCTGTTTGAGGAAGCCAGTTACTTTCACAATATTCAAGTCTCCATATCCAGCTGGTCCGAGGTCCCTTCTGTTAGCAAGTGATCTCAAACTTCTGATTGTCTTGTAACTCTTCAACACTTGCAATTGTTATATACAATAACAATCAACCAAAATACACGACTATGACATAATAAAAATAAACATCTAATAAAAGAATTTACAACTTGCTAGCAAGTTCAGTGTCATTATTTCTTCTTGCATGTCTGTATTGTGATCAGGTTTAGTTATCCATCTGAGAGAGCCCTAGGGGGTAGAACAAGGGTAAAAAGACTGCAGTTCGTCCCGGGTAACATTCTTACTCTCCCAAAATTATTTGGAGGTTTCCTATGCTATCAGCAGTTGCTCCAAAGTGGACATCCCTCCCTCCGCCTCAATAAAGTCGAAGTATGGGAGCCATCTGGAGTTAAATTGGTTAGTTTGTAACCTCAAGCTGGCTGTAAGGGCTTCTAAACTTCTGATGTGTTCAGTGTTGTTTCTCCACCTTTGCACTGTAGGAGGCTGGGGCTTCGACCAATTTTGTGTTATTGCCTTAAGCGCAGCCACCACTAGAATATAAAAAAGATATCTCAAATTCTTGATGTTTACTTCTGCTGGAGGGAGGCCCAATATTAAATTAATACAGGAGAGTTTGCTATGTAGATCAAGAATTTTCTCTCCTTTGTGCAACCTCCAGCCAAAAGGGTTGAATGATGGGGCCATCCCAAGAAATATGGCTGTGATTACCTTTGGAGACCCGACACCTCCAGCAAATGTCTTTTGCTATATTAGAATAGTGGCAAAAAATTACTGAGGTAATAAAAATTCTGGAGTTTACACACTAGCGAGAATGTCTCCATGAGGGGGAACCCGTTGTTCTGTGCATACCATTCCATATTGTGCCCCGCTCTTCCTCCGAAAACTCTTGCCCTAACTCCCTGTGCCAATTCTCTTGTATCTGCTGAACCAGCAACATACCCACCCCTTCCTGGAGTGCCCTATACATTGTGGAGATAAATTGTATGGTGGTACACAGTTTGCCAAACTGGTAGGTGACTATTATTGGGTGTGGGGGTTCAGCTGTCAGCGCTCCTATACCCACCACTGTGGAGAAATAGTGTCTGCATTGAAGAAATTTAAAAAATTCCTTGTTGTGCAGCCCAAATTCTGTTTGTACTACACTGAATGGTTTGAATTCCGACACTTGTATCAATTGCGAGGGGTATTTTAGGCCCTGCTGTGCCCACCTCCCCAGGATCTGATCCTCATCAGTTACAGGGAAATCAGGCAACTTAGCCAGGGAGATAGATTTCCAGATTCTTGTTGGAATTTCCCACCATTGCCTAGCTTCCATCCAGGCCTTTAGAGTCTGTCTAGTCCATTTATTTTGTATTTTATTAATGTCTGCAGGCAGAACAAGCCATGGCAGGATACTGAATGGTGTATACTGAGAGGTCTCCTCCCTATATAGTACCAACCGCCCAGCAATCCCGAAGAGATCCGCTTCAGGATCGGAAGTGTCTGGGTTGCTAAGTAGCTATAAAATTTGGTACCCCTACTCCTCCCCTGTCTTTTATTTCTGTCAAGAGATCCGATCGCTTACACAGGCCTCTCCCTGCCCAGATGAAATTGGAAAGTTTCCTCTGAAGTTCTTTCCAGTCTGACTTAGAGAATGGGATAGGAAGGGTCAAGGAAAGGAACAAGTATCTGGGTAAAGTGTTCATTTTCACTGTGTCAGTTCTGTTTGGCAATGTGAATGGCATATTTGCCATCTGTTTAGGTCATAAAATATATCTCGTCTTAGGGCAGTATAATTATGTTGGTGTAGTTTGGATAAATCCTTGGGACCTGAATCCCAAGCTGTCTGATTTTGTCCCTCACCCACTTGAATGGGGCTGGATTTCTAGCTGCTGTGGTGGGATCTATGTTGAGAGCTAAGGCCTCAGATTTATTTAGGTTGATTTTAAATCTGGATATCTTACCGAATCGCTGCAGAAGGTCTAAGGTGGGAGGTAAAGAGGATACAGTATCCTCCAGATATATCAGGGTGTCATTTGCATACAATGATACCTTGTATGTTTGTCAGTCAGTTGTGATACCCTTTATTTCAGAGCTTGTCCTGATCGCCTGGGCTAAGGGCTCCATATTGGGGGCAAAGAGCAGGGGTGATAGGGGGCAACCCTGTCTAGTTCCTCTTCTGATCTCCAAACAGTCAGACATGGTCCCATTTACTTTTACCCTCGCCGTGGGGTGTTGATAACAAAGGGAAACCCATTTTAAAAAATTACTTTTGACCCCCATATGTTCCATGGCCATTTCTGTGTATATCCAATTGAGGCAGTCATTAGCCTTTTCTGCGTCTAAAAATAGGGCCATCTGCGGGAGAGGGGCTACTGCGCTGTGAGCCATTATATTCAACAGTAGCCGGATATTATCAGACATATGTCGAAGGGGGAGAAGCCCAGTCTGAGTAGGGTGAACCAGTTTCTCTATGTGTTTCTGGAGCTTCATTGCTAAGATTTTGTATGGCTTTTCAGTTTTTGATTAAGTGAGCAAGATCGGGTCTAAAATCTGCACTGGCTGTTCCTGTTTTGCCTCATTTTAGAATAACTGTTATCATAGCTGCCTCCCAGGAGGCCAGCAGGTAGTTCTCTTCCAAACAAGTGCTAAACACCTTCTGCAACCAGGGTACTATTGTTGTTCTTTTTTTTTTTTTTTGTAGAATTCTGCCCCTAGTCCATTAGGACCAAGAGATTTACCCACTGACAATCCTGAAATGGTCTGGATTATATCCTGGTGAGTTATGGAGGCCGATAGTGCCGCCTGTGCCTCCTGCAATTGTTTGTGGAGGGTAACAATATCCAGGAAGGTTTTGGTGTCACTTCGGACCTGGTCATCTGTTTTGTCCTCCACATAGAGGGTCTGATAAAAGTTCTTAAATTGCTGTGCTACATCTGTAGGTAACACCCAGGTCTTACCTTCTCTATCTGCTGCATTCAGAATATTTCTCTCAGTCTGAGCTTTTCTCAGGCGGAAGGCCAGAAGACGGAGCTGCCTTCCTCCCCTTCATAATACTTTTGTTTATAAACCTTAACGCTACTCTCTGCCTTTTTCTCCTTTATCTTTGTAAAGTCGGACATTAGTTTGTTAGTTTTCTTTCCTGAGTTTTGCTTAAGTTGTGCTTCTAATTCTTTGATCTGACCCAGTAATTGGTTAACCTTGGCCAGGGTTAACAACTTTTGAGCTGAGGCATAGCTGATGACATGGCCATGCAGGACCACCTTCAGTGTGTCCCACCATATTAATGGGGAGCATTCTTGCACTGGGGAGTCTATGGCTAAATTAGTGGCCACGGTGGTTAATTGTCCTATAAAATTCTTATCGTTTAGTAGGGATGTTTTCAGTCTCCACGTCTTAATTCCTCTCTCTTGTCCATAGCCCAGTCATATAGATATTGGTCCGTGGTCTGAGAGAGTAATGGGGGGTGAATTTCAGCCCTACTGACATAATGCAAGTTCGATTGCTGTGTAAAGAATAAATCTGTTCTAGAGTATGATCTTTAGGCATTTGAATAAAAGGTGTAATCTCTTTCAGTCTTTTGCAGTGCTTTCCATATATCCACCAACCCCATCTCTATAGTTAGGGATTTGAGTTTTGAGTAGCAGTTCGGTTAGTGAGGAGGAGCCTGTGGATCTCTATATGTGGGACTGGAGCTATATTAAAGTTTCCTCCAATAACCAGTTGTCGTGGGGTAGGGATGCCAATTTTGAGAAAAGTTCTAATAGAAATCCCTCAATTCCTGTATTTGGGGCATATACAGTCACCAAGTGCACTATGCTATCATTTAATTCCCCCGTGACTCTTAACATAACGTCCCTGCAGACCTTGGTCTGAGCTCGTGACTTTGAGTGGGCTGTCCCTCTTCACTTGAATAGCAGCCTGTGCTCTTTTAGGGTTAGGGTGCGAGGCTGCCCATACGTGACCCACCCACGCCCTACGCAACTTCGCATGTTCTGCCTCAGAGAGATGCGTCTCTTGCAGATATGCAGTATCGCTCTTAAGTGCTTTTAACTCATTCAGTAATCTATTTACCCCCTTGACATTACAGTAAATTGTTTAGATCAGCCATGATGACAAGTAACAAAAGTGATATAATGCCTTTGAGGAGGTCTGTGTCCCACCACCCTCAGGACCCTCCCCCGCTCTCGTCCCCATCCAATTCCATGCTTCCACTGATTCACATTCTTCTCTCCTGCTCACGAGCTGTTACGAAATCAAACTTCTTAACTGTATGCTCATTAGCACCAAATTTTAACATTTTGTAAATCATACAACCAGTAGGTCCCCTGTAACTAGTCAGGGGATCAAAAGTAGTAACAACTGGGAGAGGTGCAAAAAAAAAAGGGAAAAAAGTTGCACCCCGCCAACTGAACTCAGAAACACACTTCCAAGGGAAAAAGGATGCCTTCGCACAACTGTGCATCGGCGGATCACTATGTGTGATCACGAAATGGCTACATGGAAAGATCCACTATGGCCATGGGCACCTGCTTTGTCATATCAAGCAGAGGTCCATGGCCACTGTATCTTTCGTCACCCGAATGATTAAGCAGAGCCAAAACCTTAGTGTTTTATTTCTCCATTCGCCCCTTCTTCCCTCTCCCTAAATCATGATATAAAATCTTGCTTCCATATACATTGTCCCATAGTCTGTTTTCCCCCACTCTTCCTCCAGAATACTCCCCTTTTGACCCTTTGCTTCGGGGGCTTATACCCCTGAGGTTAAGTAAATGAGCAAGATCCTGTGGGCCCCGATAATGCATGGGTATATCTGGCCCCAGTCCATTGTGTTCACCTTTCCATTGTAAGGGTCCAAGTGTCTGCTGTTGCAGGTATATGCCACGGCCCCATAAATCACTTAGGCCAAGTCGCAAACAGAATCTGCTAACAGAGGAAGTCCAGATATTCCATCTGTAAGAGAAGGTGAAAGAAAACAGAAACCCTCCCATTTTTTAAATTGCATTTCTTGCCCCAGCAGTACCTCAGCATTTAGGAAATTTGTCAGCTTGCACATTCCTGTTTCCATGCTGGCCCCTCTTTTCCACTCGGGTGATCAGTTCTGCTACATCTGCAGTGGTGTCCCCTGAAAAGGAACCGGGCAGGCCTCATCGCCTTTTCTGTCCCTTTCCTGCTATTTCCCAGGCTGAAGAGGCCAGTTTATGTTCCAGCTGTTTCAATTCCATGTTCAGGAGGGGAATACCCAGTTCATGTAGCTTAGGGACTGCTTCGAGTAGTGAATTATAGGTTTTCAACCCTGAATCCAGGATTAAACGGATTTTGGCTGAGTACTGTAGCTGCGCTTTTATGTTCTTCTTGGCCTTGAGCTCTTTGATTACAGCTCTCACATGCTGGCGTTCTGTTTGCAATAATGTAGAGAAGTCCTGATTGAAAAAAAATAGGTGTTTCCCGATATGTCTGGTCCTTCAGGCGCCATGCCTCCTTCAGTAGCCAATCCTTCCTTTGAAAATAGATCATTCTTATAATCCATGATCTGGGCTTGATGTTGTGGTCTTTGGGGCGTGAGCTGAGGGATCTTTGCGCCCTGTCTGTATCTTAAGTTAAGGTCGGACGGTATCTCCAATGTGGTTCGGAGTAAATGCTGAATAAAATCTATGGGGCTTGCGAAGCCCTCCTCTGCACCCTCGGGCATGCCGTGTATACAGAAATTGTTGCGGCGTGCCCTATTCTCCAGATCCTCCAGTTTAGTTTGAACTTGTCAGCCCCCGTGCAGCAACAATAGCAACAGGCACTCGTGTGTGTCCTGGGCTTCCGACAGCTTAGTGACTTTGTCTGCATTGGCTGTGATTTTCTTGTCTAGCGATCGGAAATCTTGTCTCAGATCTGCCTGGGCTGAATCTGTTTTATTCACAATGGACAGAATATGCTGCAAGGTACGTGATGTTTCTGCCAGGTTGTCCGATTCCTCAGGATCAGGTTCAAGTGAAGATTCAGATAGCGAATGGCCATGCGGTGTGAGGCCCACGAAACCCTCCATGTCGTCGCTAAGGAGCAATTGTTTCATCTTGTTCCTCCATTTACTCATTGTTTTGCCCGGTTTTGCTCGCAGTGGCTTCCCAGCCATGTCAGAAGCACTGAGTGGTGAAAATTCGCTGTTGTGGAAGCATGTTAGTTTAATTCCAATGATTCGAGAGGGATGGAAGCGGAGCTCCGAGATCTGGCTGCCCACCATTTGGTGACGTCACCGGAAGTTTCCTCTAGCGCTTCTTAACTTTGTCACTGTTCCACTGGTTAGCCCCAACCTTGCACTTCACTGACCCACTGCCATCTCCCATGGCGCTGCCATGCCCCCCCACCTCTCTTCCCTACCCCTCCACCTCCTACCTCCACCCACCCCTTCCTCTTACCATTCCCTCTCCATCTTCTCCCACCTTCTCCTCCCTCTGTCTACTCTACTGATTTTTGTCTCTCCATGATGCAGGCATACATTGTACAGTGTCTCAGTATAGTGCAACCATGAACTTTATCTGTATTGTACTGTAACATGTTTGTATATTTGCTACCGAAGCACTCTATATTTGAATATTCATGTATCACTCTGTACTTGTTAACTGACGTGGAACCAATTTATGAGGCTCCGCTCACTGGTGCTATCCAAGATTTCAAAAATAGAAATGAGAGCAGTGCTTTATGCTCTTCAGGCTTTTCAGCACATTCTTCAGCAGAAGACCATGTTAATCCAATCGGACATGTGCATGGTGTGATGCAGCTAACAACGAGGGCACCGCTGCGTATCCTCTTTGCAAGGAAGCCGATGCGGGTCTGGAATCGGGCAGTTCTGCACAAGGTCCGTCTTCTGGTGGTCCACGTCCCAGGTGTGAAGAACGTCCAGGACAGTCTCCGCTGCACCAGGTACGGGCACAGGAGTGGGGAGCTAAAACAAGAAGTACTGGATCGCATTTCAACTTTTGGGGTCGTCCAGAAGTGGATCTCTTCACAGCCCCATCAAATGCAAAACTTCCCAAGTTTTGCTCACTCGATCCCGGGCCTGGTGTTTTTTGGCAAGACGCACTGTCGTTTTCTTGACAGGGAGATTTCTGTATGCATTTCCTCCCTTCCCAGTCTTGCAGAGAGTGCTGATCAGCTACAATCCGAAGGAGCACAAATGATATTGAAAGCTCCGTTTTGGCCTCAACAGATTTGGTTCCCACTGCTCCAACAAATGGCAGTGGAACTCCTGGTTCCCTTACCTCTTTCCTATGACCTCCTGAGCCAGGAGAGGAGCACACTAGTACATCCAGGACTGAAATCCTTCCATCTTCACACGTGGCTTCTCAGGACGTAGTCACTTCACGGAATAGGGTTTCACCTTGGGTAACTCAGATTTTGGTGGAGGCAAGAAAGCCATCTACTAGAGCTACTTATGCCATGAAGTGGAAACACTTTTCCATTTGGGCCACCTCGAAGTCTTGAGACCCTTTCTCATGCTCGCTCCTCATGTCATGGAGTAGCTTCTCCATTTGTCAGATCTGGGACTGAGCTACTCATCACTGAAGGTGCATCTAGTGGCCATCTCTGTCTACTGATTTAATAGGTGGCAAGACTCTGGCCCAGTTAGAAGTCTCAAAAACCTTCTTAAATGATATCTTGCATCTAAAAACCCTGGTTCGTAACCCTGCTCCACCGTGAGACCTTAATTTTATTTTAGAAAAATTGATCTTGCCTCCCTTTGAACCGGCAAGTACATGTGATATGCGCTATTTGTCCTGGAATGCGCTTTTTAGTTGCAGTCACTTCTGCTCGAAAGATTTCCGAGCTTCAGGCCCTGATGTGTAAGGTACCTTATTTGATTTTTCACAGAGACTGGGTGGCTCTGTGCACGAATCCTAAGTGTCTTCCAAAGGTTGTTTCGGAGACTACCCTGAATCAGTCTCTGGAATTGCTGGTGTACTACCCCCGAGCATTCTAATTAGGAGGAGGCCATCCTGCATATGCTAGACGTTCACATGATTTTACGTTATTACACTCACAGGACTAAATCTGTCCATAAATTGGGTCAGCTTTTTGTTTCTTTCGCACCAAAAACTGAAGGTGTAGCAGTTTCCAAACCGTGCCTTTCCAAATGGTTTGCCAACTGCATTTCTTTCTGTTACTAGAAGTATGGTAAAGTCCCTCCGGGGCAGATGAAAGGACATTTTACCAGGGGAATGGCTGCCTCTACGGCCTGTTTCAGAAATGTATGTGCCGTAGACATCTGTGTGGCTGCTATTTGGAGTTCAGTCCACACTTTTATGAAACACTACAGTTTGGACATTGCTTCTAGGCACAGTGCCGGTTTTGGACTAGCAGTCCTCCAGAGACTTCTGTACTAACTCTCTGGCTTTCCACGAGATCTCTGCTTCAGCCTCCCATGTTTTCCTGTCCTTTGGACTCTGATTGCTTGGGACTCAGTCCTCCAAGTTAGTGTCTACTGCAAGTCCTGTCGAACATACCTCTCAACCTCTTGCCTCATGAATCAGGGACAAGGCTTAAAAAAATCAGGGACAAAGACCCAAAATGAGGGACACATCTTAAAAATTGGTACTATTCACTCAGAAAGCTGATAGAATGAAAAGATTTGTGTTCAGATGCATTTTCTGAAGAAGAAAAAGTCTGTAACTTTTATGTTTATCATCATTTTGTGCTTTTATTCCCCACTGTTCTGTCACAAAAACACAAATTTTACAAGGGACAGTGGAAAATTCTGAGGCAAAATCAGGGACATCCCTGAAAATCAGGGACAGTTCAGAGGTATGTGTCGAAGTAAGATAGTACAGTTATGCAAGAACTTACTGTAACAGTAGATATTTGTAGAGGCTGTTGCAGTAGGTAACCTTTTTCCCCACTCACCTTCCCCCTCTTTACTCACAGCTCTTTTCAAAAAGCCCTTTCTTGGGTTCAAGGCCTCTCCCATTCTCCTGTCATGACTCTGAGGTCTCCAGTGGGAGAACTGGAGGCGGATGTGGGACTGCCCACTATATAGTGTCACACTGACATCAGTCACATGGCGTCGTGTGGGCAGTCCCCATCAGACACTGCTAGCAAAAGTTTCCGTGTGGTCCTGATGCCGGGCAGTCCTACAAGTTACCTACTACAAGAGCCTCTAAGATCTACTGTTACAGTAAGTTCTTACGTAACTGTACTTTGTTGTTCTAATATTCTGTTGACATCCATGTGACCCACCCATCTTTCCCAGCATGGCTTGCTTTGGATTTTTGCCCCAGTGTGCATATCTGAGGGCAAAGTGAGTGAAGCCAGAGAACCACATGGTTGGACAATAGGAGGAGTCGAGCTTGAAGACTGTTCTGGAAACTGAGCAGGCTCAGTGGAAGACTGCCTAAGTGTGGATGTGAACTGAATATTAGTTGTAGTACTATGCTTACAAGTAAGAAACCTCTAATTCAGGCAGTGTCATAAATATTTTTAGATGGTGAGGCATCCCTGTTGCTGATTGGAACTTTGGTTGTGTCAAGTTCTACAAGGTCGAGGTATCCCTATAATATAGATGCAAAGGAGAGTAAGCTTTTAGCATGCTGTCACTTAAGAGTCTTAATTTGTAAATCAAATAATACATCAGTGTGCATTATAGAATTTATTTAGAGAAATTTAATTTTTAGGGACCAGAATACATCCAGTACCTTCAGCAAGAATACCTGCCATCACTGCAGGTAGCCCCTGAGATAATCCAGGTAAGGTCATTTTTTATTTTAATTAGATTTACTTAAAACCTTTGGGAACTTTTTTTTTTATCAAGCTCCCCCACCTCAGCCAGGTATTGGATTGGTGACCTTCCACTCATGTCCAACAGCTAACCTCCAGCAGCTTTTTTCATGATAGGGTCGGGAGGGATCAGTGTGTCCCCCTTTCAAGATAACTATTTGGTGGGCTGGGTTGGAATATGCAGTCTTCACTAACAGCTTAGGTGGTGTTTTTCCTATTTTCTCCCTCATCAACTAAGCCCTACCCACCTCCCCATTTGTAGAGCACTGCAGCAACGCTCCTCCTAGCTTGGCTTGCAGGCACCATATCTCGCTCTAGAACCCAGCTCAGCGGCATAGAAACACCACAAGCTTCTTTCGAGCCAGTGAGAGGCCCCTCTATATAAGTTTATACGTGCATGCGAGATGTCTCTATGGTGTAAGAGCATTATCTTGTGCAGTTTACACAAGACTGCCACAAAGCTGAGCGGTTTGTCTGCCCAATCTGTGAGATGATGATGATGATGCTCTTATACCATGGAGACATCTCATACAGCAGTAAATCACTCAAGTTAGCTACAGTGATTTACAGTATGTTTTCCTTCCTGTTTTCATAGTTACTGCTATGTACTCGCTGTTGTTTGTGCTGTGATTAAATAGGTTTTACTAATTAAAAGAGGCCATATTTATTGCTTTGTCCTACACTCATTTAGGAGCCCTTCATTGCCTGTCGGGTATTTGTATGAACTGTGTTCCTCATTATTTGGAAAGCCAGTGCTTTATAAATTGTTAATTTTGTATTACTGTTGCATATGCCCCTATGCTGTATTGTGAAAAATGGAATATGCCAATAAAAAACATTAACTGCAAAAAAAAATAAATCACGTGCTAGGATCTCTCCACTTTAATGTTCTCTGCATGAGAGACAACTGGCTACAGGATAAGAAGGCCTCCGGTTTTGACTGTCTATTTACTAAAATCACATAAGTGATTTATACATATATAGAGTAAGTATCCAAGTGTTAAGAACAGGATTATTCTTAGCACTGAGTGGGCTGTGTGACATCATTTAAACTCGAGACCTCTTGATGTCACAACCCACAAGGTGATTAAGAATCATCTGGTTCTTAAAATGTGAGTGTTTTTTATTTTGTATAATGCAAGGGTTACCTCATTTTGCAGCCTAAATCGCAGAGTAAATGAATATATTATTTCTTAGCCTGGAAAACACTTCTGTAAAAAAGCTACTGAGGTACCAAAAAAAAAAAAAAAAAAAATTTTACGTTTCAGTTTGAAACAACTGTCCCTTGCTTGCACTAAAAATTAGAGAGTTGATTGACAAATTTATAGGGAAAATATTTTTCTTACAGCAGCAGTGCAATGAAAGTTGGGCAAAATATTTGGCTCTTACCGTTTCTTTATAAAAGATTCTGGGCATCTTCCAGTTTTATTTGGTGATAAAGTCTTCAGTTCCATCAGCATTTGAGTATCTTATAAATGTTTTAATTTTGTTCTTATGAAAAAAAATGGCCGCCACATTTGTCGTAGAAATTGTATTGTAGACCTGGAAAGGGTTAGGATAGAGAACATAAAAAAACTCATGCTGCAGCACGGGAGGTACCTGGAATAATAGATTTGACAGGTATTATATGTTTTTCAATTGTAGCCGAAACTAGTTTTTGGGGAAAAAATTTATTGCACTACTGCTTTAACAGTTTGGTGTTAAGAACTACTTTTTGAAACTACCAGCAAAACAAGGTAACCCTGCATTATAATACATGGAATTGTAGAATAGAAACATAGAAATTGTCAGCAGATAAGGACAGTAGGCCCATCCAGTCAGCCCGTGAGCCCTACACTTGTTTTGGCGCCTCAGACCCTAACTGGTAAGTGGCTTTTACCTCTCCTTCCCACCACTAAGGTTCCCTTGTGCCTGTCCTTGGCATGTTTAAATCCCTCCACTGTGCTGGCTCCCACCACGTCCTGTGGCAGACTATTCCATGTGTCCACCATACTCTGTGAAGAAAAACTTCCTCACATTTCCTCTTAACCTGCCTCCTTTCAATTTCATATCATGCCCCTTGTTTCTGCACTTCTCTTATATTGGAAGATGTCTCCCTTGCACCTTGTTTATGCCCTTAAGGTACTTGAATGTTTCTAGCATGTCCCCTGATCCCTCCTCTCCTCCTGCGAGTACATATTGAGGTCCTTTAATCTTTCCTCATTATGTTTTCTGTTGCAAGCCCTGTACCATCTTAGTCACCCTTCTCTGGACTGCCTCCACCCTGTCAATGTCCTTATGAAGTTGTGGCCTCCAGAACTGCATACAGTGCTCTAGGTGAGGCCTTACCAGTGTTTCATACACTGGCATCACTACCTCCTACCTCCTACCTTCTGCTAGTTATTCCTCTGCCTGTGCACCCCAGAATGCCACTGGCCCTCTCTGCAGCCTTTGTACTCTGCTTAGACATCTTTAGGTCATCTGAAATGATAACCTTTGGGTCCGTTTCTTCCTTGGTGATTGTCAGCAACTCCCCCCCCCCGCCCATCCTGTAGCTCTCCCAGGGTTCTTCATCCCAGGTGCATTATTTTGCACCTCTTTAAATTAAATCTCAATTGCCACACCTCAGACCACTTTCAAGCCTCCCCAGGCCCTTCTCATTTTCTCCACCCTGTTGCATCTTGTTCATAAGTGCAACCTGTTGGCTGCTGTAGTAACAGATACTTGTCATCGTGTGTTGTATTGCTCTTGATGGGCATTACACACAGGGCATGAAATGGAACAGCAAAGAATTCAGGATCTCTGTTTTCTTAATGACTATGTAAAGATTTAGAAGTTAAGACTGGAATACTTAAGTGCCCTAGTCTCGTCCTTAAACTTAAAGGAAGGTTTTGGTACTGCTTGCTTGATCTAAAGAATGTTTACTTTTATGTCCCAATCCAGAAATCTCACCAAAACTTCTGTTTCATTATCTGAAATTTGGCATGTCAGAACAGAGCCATGACATTTGGGTTCTCTTCTGATACCAGGATATCTGCCTGGTGACTATCAGTGTTAACGACTTATATCCACGTGCAAGAAGTTTGCTGTAATCAAAGCCAGTTCATACCAGGAGGCAGTAACTGCTCAGCACTTAGGTGGAACCCTTTGTCAGGTTGGGGTTCCTCCAAAATCTGAAGTCAACCCTCAACTCAGAACATCATAGTTATTGAAGAGGAACTGGATTCTCTGAAGACCAGAGTGCGTCTTGCCCAAGACTGAGCCATAGATTGATGAACTTTAAGGTCGCTCCAGGAATGCAGAATGCGCACAGCTAGGGCATTTCTAAGAGATAAGGTTTTAATGGCCTCTGAGATCTTTCCGGAATCAGTCTTCACCATTCATCACTGGTGGGTCTTAGGCCGGAGGCACTAGGATCCCGCATGAGCGTATACCTTTAAGAGTTTTGGAAGAAGGGAGCCAACCTCAGGGATGGTGCTGCCTACAAGGCATACATATGACATTGCGCTAGTGGACTGGCCAGTAACTGACACCGGCCCTTCCCCCTCAGTTCTGTTTTTTCCGCTGTTGGGGAAGGTACTCTGTGGGAGCTTTCTGCCATTTTCCACTGCATCACAGTTCTGTTCATCGCCGAAACTCGTCGTGGTACAGTCTACTCGACATTCCATCGCCACTTTTTCTATCCCTTTTTTCTTAGTATGGCGCTGGGTTCTGTTTTTGCTCGTTTTTAATTATTTTCCGCTAAATTTGATCATGTCCAGTTCCCAGGAGCCTAAGAAGCATAAGACGACTAGGAAGAGAACTGTCTCCCCGTGAGTCGGTAACCTGTGCGAAAGATGTCCGTCTCGATTGCAATGATTGCTGTTGGACCTGCCTGGGATTGGACCACGACATGATTTGTTGCGATGTCTGCTTCCATGGACCTCCACACCCTCAAAATCTGCACAGTGAGGTGGGGACAGAAGCTCCCCACCTTTGTAGCCGGCATCATACTTGGGATTCCAGGTGTGAGGTCCCTGGGCTCTTCCCTTGAGCCCCTCCCCAGTACTAGATGTACCAAGGGGCTGGTTGCACACCCCTCCCAGTCTGGTACCCCTTCGGGGATCCAGACGCCCCTGTTGGTGGCATTGCAGCTATACGCTGGGCCTGTGCCAGTGGCACCATTGGGGTCGCAGTCTGATGTCGCGTCAGCTCCTGGCACTGAGGCCAGTGCCAGTGAGCAGGGTGGTGCCGCCCGCGTGGCCAGGTCCCCTCCTGCTGTCGTTCACAGCACTGGGAGAGGGAAGGTCCCTGCAGCTGCCCAGCCGTCGGAGAGCTTCTGGATCTCATCCTCTGAGCGGTCGGATGACCCAGAGAATGAGGACCAGGATGATCCTCACCGGCTTCCTGGTTCTGTCACTGATAGGGATCTTTCTGGGCCTATCCCAGGCCTTTGGCGTCTGCATGGTCATCTAGAGGTCTTCCTGCTGCTAGCCACGGCACCACCTCCCCAGTGTCCCATGGTGCCACTTGCAGCACTGGGGATTCCTCTGATGCTGATTCCGGCATCAGAGGTGAGGGTGGCACCGGCCCAGTGCTGGGTTGTGGTCCATTGCCAATTCTGGGGGTGAATTCCATTCCAGTTTGCGGCACTGAGGGTGGTGCTGGTGCTTTCACGCATCAGGTCCTGCCTCTCTTGTTTCTGTTCCCACCCATGCTGTTGGGCCTAGTCCAAGTGGCAGAGCCCTCTCTCAGTGAGTCGGGAGTTGGGAAGTCCCTGTTGGCACCACCCTCCATGACCACAGTGGCTGGGGGCACTGGCAGGAGTCAAGAGTGCTAACTCCTGTCCTTTGACACCTCCTGAACTGTCTGGGCATGCAGTAGCTGGGGATAGGGACTGCCCTGTGGAACCTCTGTGGCTTCAACCTCCCTACCTAAGAGTTTACCACTAAGGGCACCACCCAGATCGCCCCTCTATGATTGGTCATACCCGGGTGGACAAGTTGCACAGCCCCTCCCATCAGGGTAGGTCGCCTGTTCGCTCTTGCAGCCCTGGCAGAGGACCTGGCCTGGTCCTTCACAACCCTCCTCCTCTGCCTGTCCCTCCCACTCTCCCAGACATTTCTGGTCCTTCTTTACCCTTGATCTGGGAACAGTTCAGGGTGTCACCGAGTGCCTTTCCTACTTACCTGAGGGCAATGGACCAAGCCATCTTTCAGCCTAAAACCCCAGCACTGCCACCCACTAAGTCCAGCTCCACATCTTCTCTATTTTTCTCCTCCGAGGAAGAGGATGCCTTGGTATATCTCTTTTCCAGTGCTGATTACACACGTTATCAGCTATTCCTGTCAGAGATGATTAGGGAGCTGAGATTGTTCCATTTTTCAGGCACAATTCTGCACGTCTGACGCTGTCGTATCATGGGAAGTACATTTATAACTCTATGGTCATATCTCTGTGGCCTTGGCCATTTGCGGAAGCATCACAGGATATCTGGCTCCATCCCTCTGTCCTCTCCAGCCCCGAAGGATGTCCAGCGCAGGTATTGCGCACCCCTTGGATCTCCAGGAGCCATGCCTCACCCCTTTTCTGAGGTCTGTCTCCTGGGTACTCCCTCCGAGCATAGGCACCCAACACATGACCATCTCCCAGAATCCGACTCAGCCAAGTTTGACACCTGGGACCACAGAGTTTTCTTAGTGGCATGTGCAATATTGTGTATTGCTGCACACCAGACTTCCTATGGCAGTCACCTGTGGGCAATTCTGGGTTAGCTGCTAGCGTCCTTGCTGAATTGTGAAGCAACTAGGCAGGCCATACGCTTTTCTGCCCAAGGTCTGGAGCTGGTGAAACACCAAGTGAGGGCACCGAGAGACTGGTAGGAACTGTGGTCTGCATTAGGCAGACGGCGTGGTTTCGCCTATCACGGTTGTCACCTTTGGCCCAGCATAGGGTGGTTGCTTCATGGTACCATAGGACACACTTCTTCTCCCGCAGGGCCAGGCATGAGCTTGCAGGATGTATTCCTGCTCCCAGGCCACGGGAGCCTCCGCCTGACCAGTATCAGGCCTCGCCAGGCCCATGAGTGGCCCCCACCTCTCTATGTCTTCCCACAGGAGGCTGAGGGAACAACTATTTCCCTCAGGGTTTGCCAACATCACCACTAGTGGTGGCTTGATACTCTGACCCACCAGTGATGAATGGTGAAAATTGCTGGAAGATATGAAAATTACATTCTCACTGTAATTCTTGATCTTCCAGAATATCTTCACCATTCATCACTGCAGCCCGCCTACCTTCCCCCACTTCTGGGCAGTTTCTCCTCCCTTTCCTTGTTTGTTCCTTCCCCGTGTTTAAAAAAATAAAGGGTGTAGGCATCAGGAGGCAGACTCCTTTAGGGACTTGTTCCTGTCGCCCCAAAAAAAAAAAATAAACAGGATTTTTTTTTTTTTTAAGGATAAGTCAGTTGACATCTTTTGGGTGTGTTGGCCCGTTCTTTCTGACACCCTTTGGTGCAAAAAAAAAGACAAATTTAAAAAAAAAGTTGTTTCCCAGGCCCTCTTTTTAATCCTTGTTCTTCTCTTTAAAAAAGAAATGTAAATGGTAGAGAAAGAGAGGACTCTTTTTCTAAACAAGCTGCCCGTAGCTTTTGCAACCCCCAAGGTCTACAGTTTTTGCTGTTGGACTATCTTTTCTGATCCCTAGTGGGACAGAGCTCGGTAAGGGGACCAGATACTCTAGGATCTACATGCTTTTTAAACTGGTAGCCCACTTCCTTACCAGTTCGGCCTCCACATCCAGTCCACCACCTGTTTTTGGTAGCCTGCTCCACCTTTCTTTCTCTTAATTCCCTATTTTGGGATTCCCTCCACAGGCACAGAATTCAAGGGAAGGGATCTTTCTTAGGATCCCTATTCCTGCCCTTGTCCTAGTGTTGGTCCCCTATTCTCGGTCATTGCCCTTAGGAGTTCCTTCTTTCTCTGGTTTCTTTTCAAACACCATGAAGTCTTGCTATATTATAACAATAGCAGTCAGCCACTGCAGCTGAACTGCCCCGGAGAGGAAGGAGTTAACTCCAGAGGATCTGGAGTTCTACAGCCCGAGGGCGCTGTGCCCAAAGCTCTATCTGGCAGTTTCAAATGAAACTGTCAGATTCTTTACTCCGCTTCACTGAACAGTCGCCCGGAGATCAGCTCCTTCAGCTCGGTTTCATTCTCGTTCAAGCGAGTATTTTTCGTTCATTTGAACCGCAAAGTCATTATTTTCACCGCATTTCGGTTTTAAAGCTCTATCTGGTAACCGTAAGTACTAAAATTTAAGTCTGTGTGGAAAATTAATTATCGGTTCGGTTTTGAACCGATCGGTTGGTTTTTTCTGCATTTTAAAAGTGTACAGTTGGGTTTTAGAGTGCGGTTCCCGGTTCTTATCGGTTCTAAAAAAACCGGAATTATAACGGTTTTTTCAAATACCCGTGACACGGTTAGAACCGATAAAGGTGTCTTGCCTGGCATTGCCATCAAAAGGGCAAGTTTTGGTTAGGCTGGCATTATGTCTGAGAAACCCAAAAGAAAAACCGGCCCAGTGGGTTTCAACACTGTGATGTCTGTGGGGAACTGTTGCCAAGGCTGACCCACACCACTTGTGTTTATTGTCTGGGGGCTGACCACCTCCTGTCAGACTGCCAGGTGTGTAAGATTTCCTGCAGCCACCCTGGAGAAGAGATTGGGCGGCTCAGGGCGAGAGGCCAAAAGTCCAGCTGACCGGATGGCCAGCCGGTCCAGTACCCACTGGACCAGAGGGAGTGCCCTCTGACCAGGGCGAGACTTCTCGGCAAAAGGAAGGCTGGTTCAGGGGAACCAGTCCCAAGTAAAAAGACAAGGAAATCAGTAGGTCTGGAGTCCAAAATTGTGTCTCCAACTGCTGCAGAGATAGCTAAAGCCATTCAGATTGTCCAGTCACTGTCTCAGGGATCTGTAGAACCACCAACAATTGGTAAAAGGTTGGTTCGATCAGTCCCAGTGGTTCAGGATTTTGAAGTTGAGGATTTTTATGAACCACAGGAGGGGGAGGAGGAATTTGATCAATATATGTGTGGCTGGGAGAGTCTGGACGTGCCCATTGAACCGGACATTTCTCCAGACAGACCTTTAGAATCTCCTCCTATTCTGTCTGAGTCCCCTTCTTTCTTTATTTTTTACAAAAAGGTTGCAGAAACCCTCCAGCTTCCTTTAGAGGAGGCTGTGGATGAGCAAGAGGAGCCTGATTATGTGGAAATGATGGATATTCCAGAGTCTAGGAGGTTGTCTATTCCTTTGCATAAGTCATTTAGGAAGCAAACAACAAAGATTTTAAAAAAATCCTCATTCTGTCCCTCCTGTAGATGAAAAAATGGACAGAAGGTATTCTTTGTCAGGCTCGGATACAGACTTCCTTACTGAGCAGTGTAGTCATGTAGGTGTGGTACAAGCTGCAGCCTGTGACAAGGCTAATATTCCTCTGGCCTCACATCCTCCTGATAAGGATTCCAGGAAGATTTATGCCATGGCGAAGAAACAGTATATGGCAGCTTCTTTGGGACTCATGCAGGCAAATTATATGGCTTATGTGGCTAGATATCAGAAATCTAGGTGGGACACAGTATTGCAGTTAGCCAAGCAGGCCCATGGCCAGCTGGCTAGTGAGTTGGAACAGGTGGCTGCTGATGGCATTGAAGCCTCTAAAGTTCAGTTTCATACTGCTGTTAATGTTAATGATGTTTCCTCTAGGGTCATGGCCACTTCTGTAGCTTTCCATAGGTTGGCATGGCTCAGATGCACTAATCTGTCCCTAGATACCCAGTCAAAGGCTATGGATTTTCCTGTAGTGGGAAATTCTCTGTTTGAGAACAAACAGAAAACTATATGAAAAAGATGGATGAATACAGAACTACCTACAAAAGTGCCCAGGCTAAGGAGAAGCATGCCATGCCACAAAGGCATGCTCCCAGAGGTAGGGGCAGGCCCTTTTCAGGCCTTTTACCAATTTCAAGCCTCCTCTGCTGTCTCGCAGAGGTTTCTTCAGAGGCAGGGGTAGATGAGGCACGTGGGCCGTCCCCTCCCTCAGCCTAAGGCTGCTGCTAAGCAGGCACCCTGATGGGGTGCCAGGGCCGATCTCCTGTACCAGTGGGGCAGGTTGGCCTATTTCAGCCGGAACTGGCTGTCCCTAACCACGGACAGATGGGTTCTGGAGGTAATAGGCCAGGGTCTGGTTCTCAGCTTCAAACACTTTCCAAAGATGAGAGCCAGGCATTTTCCACCTGCAAATCCTTCAGAAGCCCTTGCTTTGGAACCAGAGGTTTCTTCTCTTCTGGACTGCAAAGCAGTGAAGGGTTCCTCCTGCCATCAGGGCAAGGGGCTTTATTCAAGATACTTTCTTACCCCAAAAGACAGGAGAATGGCGGCCCATTCTAGATTTAAGATTCTTGAACAAGCATCTGTTGAAACCAAAGTTCAAAATGTTGACTCTGGCAATGATATTGCCTTCCCTAAGGCCAGGGACTGGCTAGCTTCCCTGGACCTCAAGGATGCCTATTTTCATGTTCTGATCAGGCCTTCTCACCGAAAGTACCTCAGGTTCGAACTGCCCTCAGGCCACTACAGTTCAGGGCAATGCCCTTGACCTTACCTCTGCCTAAGGGTATTCACAAATGTCTCGCTGTAGTAGTGGCTCACTTAAGGCAAGGGTTTGCTGTGTTTCCCTACCTGGACGACTGGCTCATTGTGGGTCAGTCTCAGGTCAGGTAATCCACTTGCAAGTCACCCAGCAGCTTCTCACTTCCCTGGGATTCCTGCTAAACTTACCAAAGTCAGTTCTGGAACCAGTTCAGGTCTTAACTTTCATGTGCAGAATTGAACACAAGGTTAGCCAGGGCTTTTCTTCCCTCGGAAAGGGTGGACAGACTCATCGCCCTGGCATCCTCCTTTACCCCCGGGTCTCTCGACCAGCAAGGCATTTTCTGCAACTCCTCGGACACATGGCTGCTTCCACAGCTGTCGTGCAGGGAGCAAGATTCCAGATGAGGACATTCAGTTCCATTTGAGGCCTATTGTTCTAAAGGAAGGACCCCTTACCAAGTTGGTCCCAGTTACTCAATCTCTGCTCCTAGCCCTCCACTGGTGGCAGGTCCAGAGCAATTTAAGACAGGGGTTCCTTCATTCCCATTTCTCACTCCTCACCCTCACCACGGATGCCTCCCTGTTAGGGTGGGGGCTCACCTAAGCGACCTTGCCACTCAGGGGTGTGTGGTCTCCTCAGGAATCTCTGCTCCACATCAATCTTTTGGAACTCAGAGCTGTCTTTTAGCTCTTGGTGTTTTCAGATTCTGTCCAGAACAAAGTGGTTCAAGTCAGGACAGACAATACCACCACAATGTGGTACATCAACAAGCAAGGGGCACTCGGTCTTCAGCCTTGTGCACCGAAGCAATGAAGTTGTGGTCCCTGGCTTACTCCCTGAACACCTCCTGATAGCGGTTCATCTCCCAGGGAAGGACAATGTCCTGCGGACGCCTCAGCAGGATTTCTCAGGGCCATCACAAATGGGCTCTGAATCCACAAGTGCTGGGGTCTGTCTTTGCCAGATGGGGCACCCTCAGATAGATCTTTTCGCAGCCCCAGACACCACCAACTTCCTTTTTCTGTTGCAGGCCTCCAGTACTGGGCTCAGTCCCTCTGGACGCCTTTCTGTTGGACTGGAAAGGGAAGTTCCTGTAGCCTTTCCTCTCCTTTTCAGGGGTACTAGTAAAATCAGATCTCAACCTTGCAGAGTGATTCTGATTGCCCCAGATTGGGCCAGACAGCCCTGGTACCCTCTGCTCCTGTCCTTGGCAGTCCACCCTGCCCTGAGCCTGCCCAGAGTCCACAACTTACTGGCCTGTGCACAGGGGGGAGTGTGGTATCCGGACCTCAAGTCCCTCCACCTCAAGGCTTGGCTCTTGAGGAGCTAGAATTGCTGACTTACACCTTTCTCAAGGTGTCATGGATATTTTAAAGCTTCAAGGAAGCCTTCCACTGGGAACCACTTATAATTCTAAGTGGAAGAGGTTTTCCTTCTGGTGCTCTGAGAGCAGATTATCCCAGAATCTGCTGATCTTCCCATTCTACTGGACTATTTGGTCCATCTGAATTCCCTAGGCCTTAGACCAGCTACCCTGAAGGTTCATCTGGCAGCTGTCTCTGCTTTTGTGTCAGCAGGAAACCTGCCTCCCTTTCTTCTCACCCTGTGTTCTCCAAGTTTTTTAAAGGGTTACTTCATACTAACCCTCCTTTTTGGGAACCAGCTCCCGCCTGGGACCTGAATATTTGCATTGCTCAGTTAATGCAACCCCCCTTTGAGCCTCTGTCTTCAGCAGAGCTCAAGTATTTAACTTGGAAAACCGTTTTCCTAGTAGCTATCACCTCTGCCAGACGCATAAGTGAGTTACAGACCCTGTCAGTGGAAGAAGATTTTATCTCTTTCCACATAGATAAGGTAGTCCTTAGGACTAATAGAAAGTTTTTGCCTAAGGTGGTTTCTGATTTCCACCTGAATCAATCTATCTCTCTCCCAGTATTTTTCACTGAGCATTCTTCCTCAGGTGAGAGGAGACTGCACAGCTTGGATGTCAAAAGAGCCTTAAGCTACTATTTAGAGCGCACCAGAGGTCATAGGTTCGAATCCCTCCAACTCTTTCTTACCTATGGCGAGGTTGGCAAAGGGAAACCTGCCACTAAGAGAACAATTGCAAGGTGGATTGTTTCTTGTATCCAATTCTGTTATCAGAAACTGGGTGAGTACCCCCTCAGGATTGAGGGGCCCACACCGAGGGGTAGCTGCGTCTCTAGCGGCTGCTGGAGACATTCCCATTCTGGAGATTTGTCAAGCTGCTACCTGGAAAACAGTTCACACCTTTACCAAGCATTATTCCTGGATGTCCAGTCCAGGAGGATGCTCGGTTTGGCACAGCTGTGCTTCAGAGCCTATTTCCTAAGTAGGTTCTGACCCTCCT
Source organism: Neoceratodus forsteri (assembly GCA_016271365.2). NCBI lineage: Eukaryota > Metazoa > Chordata > Ceratodontiformes > Ceratodontidae > Neoceratodus > Neoceratodus forsteri. The sequence continues at coordinate 995,606,345 of CM028131.1, forward strand.
CCATGGAGGTACTGCTGTGTAATCTGCTATTGTTATAATATAGCAGACTTCATGGTGTTTGAAGAAAAATTACTCACCTTAGTAATTGCTTTCTTCCCATGGAGTCTTGCTATATTATAACCACCTCCCTCCTGCCCCTCTCAGAACTTCTACTTGGGTAGGGGTGGCGAATGGTGCAAGCACTGTGTCATGCCATTGTAGTTATCCCCTTACCCTCTTTTCCTTTGGGTGAGGGATCTAGATTGTTTCATTTAGGTTATTTATATTGCCCCCTTCCTGGACTTGAGTCTTGGGGGGAAGGGGGGGTTCATATGTGCTGGTCAAGGGTGGTAAAACGAACCATAATACCATCAATTTTTGTTATTATGGCTCTGGGTGTTTCTTTGTTGTTTATATTGTTGTTATTACTACTAGTAGGTAGCCATGGGCTAGTGTAGTTTTTTCCACACAGACTTTCCGTCCTTTGATGTTAGCTTCATAAAGATCTGACAGTTTCATTTGAAACTGCCAGATAGAGCTTTGGGCACAGCGCCCTTGCGCTGTAGAACTCCAGATCCTCTGGAGTTAACTCCTTCCTCTCCGGAGCAGTTCAGCTGCAGTGGCTGACTGCTATTGTTATAATATAGCAAGACTCCATGAGAAGAAAAGCAATTACTAAGGTGAGTAATTTTTTCTTCTCTTTAAATAACTGAACCTGTCCAGCTGCTTGAGCCCTGGGTTAGCCCTCAGACCTTCAAAATCAGAGGCTTGTCTTGTCCCATATTACATTTCAGTCATATGGGGATTCTTAAACCTTAGCATGTTATGGTCCTTCTTCCTCAGAGAGACTACTAGGGTTGGCTATTTTTCCACAGGGCTCATAGCCTGTTCCGTTTTCAGCTCAGATGGCTACTCCTTTTATTGCAACTCATTTCTTGCTGGTCCTCAATTTTTCAAGGACCAGGCTCTCTGTCGGGAGTCAGCAAGCTCACAGGGTGTCAGACATGCCCCAGTTAAGACTGAGAGCAAGCCCGCTCTTGTGACACACTTCTTTTCTGACGAAGAATTCAGGGTCCCCCTTCTCTCTCTCTCTCTCTATGCTGCCCAGTTGTCTTGGTCATCTTGGCCACTCTCAAGTCCCTCCACCCAGAATTTCTTGTCTTCTCTACTCTGGCCAGTTTGTATTCATTTGTTCATTTTATATCCTTTTCCCTATCCCTTGGGCTCTCTTGCCCAACCCTTCTATCCTCTAACTCTTTCTTCCTCTCCTAGGCGAACAGAACTGAGGGGTGGGGGGGCAGCATCAGTTACTGGCCAGTCTATGAGCGCCACATCATACGTCTGCCTCATGGGCAGCACCATCCCCGATGTTGGCTCTCTTCCTCCAAAACTCTTAAAGGCATACACTCCTGTGGTGTCTCAGTACCTCCTGCCTAAGACCCACCAGTGTTGATTGGTGAAGATATTCTGGAAGATCAAGAATTACGATGAGTACATCATTTTCATTTATTTCCATGGGCAATGCTCCATGTGCAGTTGGTGCAGTAATACATAAAGGAACAGTGATCTTCCAAGAATCAATCTTCACCGTTGATTCCAACTAGTGGTTCTGAATCTGAGGCTCTAGGACCTAGCGGGAGCTGGGACTTCAGATCTTTTTTGGGGTATCTCAGTCATCATGTTACACCATAGGAAACTTCGCCATCAGAGAAGGGGAAGCCACATGGCAGATTTTCAGCAGTACAACTGGAGCCGCCCACACCGTCGACGTCAGCCGATGTCAGCAACCCTATATGGGTGTGGGCGGCTGCTCCCTCCTCAGTTCTTTCCCGCCGTCGACTTGCATATGCACAGTCTCAACAGAAGCTTTGTGGCTAGTGTTTGGCGCCATTTCAGCTTACAGCTTTTTTTTCCACAACTCTTTACCAAAATCTCATTTGTGATTTTTTTTAATTTTGTTTATGTTGAGAGTTAATCCTTCTTCCTCTCTTTTCTGTCACTGCTGCTGTGGAAAGAAGATTGCTTCTACAGACGAACACTCCATTTGTATATGCTATCTTTGGCCTCATCACGATGTCCCCAACTGTGAGCTTTGCCAGAAGTTTAGCCAACTACCCTCAGGCAACGCAAAAAGGCTCTCAAGAAATTCCTGATGCAACAGCAGGTAGCCAACTCCAGGAGGGGTCCTCCGAGCCCCAGCCACTCAATTGCTGACTGGATCCTCCAGCTCTCAGGCCTCCAAGCCCCGAGACAAGTCTTCAGGGTGAAAAGTCACAAGAAAGACCGGGATCACGATCGCTCCTCCAGTGGCCATCCCATTCCCCACTGGCTTCTCCTTCGGGGGGGGGGGGCTCTTCGTCAATAGCAGTTGCCCGATGAGGAGACCAGTTGTCCAGGTCTCTGTTCCCTCTAGACCCATACTGAGAGCTCCTCCATCTGACGCTTGGGGCACTTGGCCATCGACCTCTGGGTCAGCCCTCCTCCTGTCACCGATGACCACTCCGTCAAGGCCTGCCCCTACTTCTCCCAGGGCTATAGGCTCGTCAAGCTTGCAGGAAGGCAGGTCATCTGCCCCAGTGCCATCGAACCCCCAATGTCGATGATGACTATAGACCTGAACGTTCTAGTCAAATTCACTAATGTGCCCAATCAACAACTGGTCTCTTTCGTTCAGCCCTCATCGCCAGCTTCATCAACACCTGTTCGTTGACCATGGGAGGCTCCCTGTGAGCCGCCGCAGGAGTCTCCGACGCCAGAACCAGATGAGGAGGTCGAAGAGGAGTATCGTCCTGATCTCATCCTCCCTCTAATGACAGAGAGGAGAAAGAAATCCTAATTTCTGACAAGTCCATTGCCTCATCTGTCAGTGAAGAGTCTGTCAAGCATACTCCCAGGTCCCTCCTGAGGATGCTACCTTTTCAGTGTCACTAAGCAGTTGTCTGCCACTATGGGCTTTCAGACTGAGGAGGAGGAGGATGTCACTAGAAAAGACCTGGAGGACTTCCTGGAGGTTCCTGATTCTCTGCCCAGGATCCTTCCTCTTACGCTGCAAGCCATGAAGAATGCCACTACAGCAGCCAGGCACAGATCAGATATGGTGCCAGCTATGCCACAAAGGGCAGACAAATTCTATAATGCCTCTCAAGGCCTTCCTTATTTTGCGGCCCAGGCTGAAACTGACTCAGTGGTCATCAAAGCTGCCCATGACAGATCCAAGGAGCCTAAGCACCTTAGCTACACTTCCCCAGACAAGGAATCCCGTAGGATTGACATCTTGGGTAAAAGTGTGTATGCCTCCTCTGCTTTGGGTCTCAGGATTGTTAACTGTCACACATGGTCAAATTGCAGAATGCCAACCAGAGAAAGAGCAAGGCTGCCATTCAGGCCCTTCCGGAGATCTCCTAAAAATAAGAGCTCCTCCAGTGCCAACACATTGGTCAGGGCGGCTGCTACTGGCATATGTCTTAGAAGACACTCCTGTCTTAGGGTCTCTGGATTTGCAGCTGATGTGCAGAAAAAGTTGCTTAATTGCCCCTTTCAGTGGCACCAAGCTTTTTAGCCCTGATGTCCAGGACCTCATAAATGATCTTGTCGTTGAGGCACAGGTCAGGAAGCATAGGAAAACCAGGACCAGTTGTAGAATTCACCAAAAATATTTATTTACACTAGCAATAACATAAAAAATTAAACTTGTTGAGCATAACTATTTACAAAGGCAAAATAAAATAAAGATCTGTCAGAGTTTTCCTTCAATCTCCATGTCCGGTTTTTCTTTCAAGCAATTGCAGCTCAGCTGTCTTACAAGTCCTTCAACCCCATTATTAACAAGCATCCTGTTTTTACTTAAGTGTTCTAGTATATTTCAGGCAGGTGCTGGCAGAAACACAATGTCCCAGAAATGAGGCCCCATCTCCACAGCTTTTGCAAAAGGCTTAAAAATTGCACTAAGGTAACCTCTTGACTTTCCAGTAGCTTTTTGCAATAATCTTAAACTATAGTTATATACATTTCAACAGTAACACTATTTAATTTCTAACCAAAGGGATCCCAATATCAATTACATTTCCACATAATGATTTGCATATATTTTCACATCAGTAGATATGTAAGGGAGGAAAAGACAAACGGCAAGGGAAGACTGAGAGATAGTGAGAGGCAAAGAATTGTGAGACTGCCTGGGTGATCAGATCCTGGGTCTCGTAGGAAAATTTGGCTGCGCAACCAGACAGAGAAGAGAGAGAAAAGGAGAGAACAGAACCTTGCATTTAAATACTTTCTCCATCACAACTGGGGCAGGGTCCTATTCCACCTTGTCACAGATCTGCAGGCTTCTGGCACAGCCATTAAGTCTGTCCACTCTCTCTACCACACTGAGCGCCGTGGTAGAAGACACCCTACTTTTCATCGGCAGACCAACAGGCCAGGCTCAGCTGCGCCCCTCCGTGCTCGGGGTAGCGCAGAGCCCAGTCTCCCTTGCCCACCCCATCCAGTGTGGGAGCGGTGGGCAAGCGTCCCAGGCATGATGGACCAGCCTCCACAGCTGGTCCCACTTCAGCTTGACTCCTTGCCGGACCCCCCTCCTCCAGTCCAGACCCTGGAGGTAGTGGTCGGATGTTGGTTCTCCCGCCATATAAACCAATAGAGAGCCATAACTTAAGATGCATGGATCCTGTACACCATAGAGTCAGGTCACACCCTGGAACTTATTCAGCAGCCTCTAGATACCCCTCCCCCACCGTCCAACTATCTCCAGCTCATCTGTCTGTTCTCCAGGAGGAAGTACAGTCTCTTCTGCGCAAGCAGGCACTAGAACTGGTGCCAAAGCAACAGAGAGAGCAGGGGCTTTACTCCAGGTTCTTCCTGGTCCCCAAAAAGCTGAAGATCTGAGACCCATTTTAGCTATAAAGAACTTTGATCTCTTTGTCCAGTATAAAAAGTTCCAGATGGTAACTTTGCCAAGCCTTATGCTCCTCCTCAAAATCAGGGACTGGCTCTGCTCTCTGTACATGCAGGACACATACCTGCACATCTCGGTCTTTCCTCCTCACAGGAGGTTTCTTCGTTTTACCTTTCAGGGTGAACACTACCAGTTCAAAGTGCTGCGCTTTGGCTTGTCCTCTGCGCTGCATGTCTTTACCAAATGCTTATCACCGGTCGCAGCAGCTCTCAGGAGAGAGGGACTGTATGTTTTTCCTTACCTGGACAATTGGCTTCTCAAGGCTCCAGTCCAGGGAACAGCTCTTGCTGACTCTGGAGAATAATCTCTAGCTTTTCCACTCTCTGGGCATTATGGTCAACCTTCCTAAATCTGTCCTAGTACCATCCCAAAGACTGCTGGACTCCGGGCAAGGGAATGCCTTCTTACCCCAAAATAGGGCGGAATGCCTTATCTCCCAAGTTCAGGAAGTCGCTCTAGAGTTGGTACGTTCCTACCAGACTGTACCTCAGGCTGCTGGGTTTAATGGTGGCAGTCATTCCCACTGTTTCACTGGCCAGACTTCACATGCGCACCCTTCAGTGGACCCTCAGAGTGCAATGGGATCAATGCACTGATGAGTTGGACCAACAAGTCCTGGTCTCCTCTCCAGTTTGCAAGGTTCTGCAGTGGTGGATAGACCCCTCAAATCTTCAAGGGGTTCCCTTCTAGATTTCTTGCCCGTATGAGATTCTAAGTATGCTTTGGGTCTAGGCTGGGGAGCACACCAGGGTTCCTGGTCCCAATGTGAAGTCGCCCTGCATATCAGTGTCCTGGAGATGAGAGCGGTGCTCCATGCCTTGCAGGCATTTCAAGAACATCTAGCTGCAGGCCAGCTGCTGGTGCAGTCAGACAATTTGAGTGTTGTCTGCTATACCAGCAAGCAGGGCAGGACTCACTCGTACCCCCTTTGCAGGGAGGCCATGAGGGTGTGGTATTGGGCACTGGAACACAACCTGACACACTCTGCGGTCCATGTGCCAGGCATCCTAAACACCCTGGTGGACACTCTCAGCAGGACTCAGTCCAACATGCACGAATGGGAGCTTCTCTCATCCATAGCAGAAGATCTGTTTGACAGATGGGGTTGTCCAGATTTGGACCTTTTTGCGTCCCCACACAACGCAAAACTGCCCAGTTTCTGCTTGCTAGATTCAGGGCCTGGAGTTTCTGGCAAGACGCATTGTCCCTCTCTTGGAGTGGGAGATTTGTGTGTGCAATCCAACATGCACGAATGGGAGCTTCTCTCATCCATAGCAGAAGATCTGTTTGACAGATGGGGTTGTCCAGATTTGGACCTTTTTGCGTCCCCACACAACGCAAAACTGCCCAATTCCCGCTCGCTAGATCCCAGGGCCTGGAGTTTCTGGCAAGACTCATTGTTCCTCTCTTGGAGTGGGAAATTTCTTGTGCATTTCCTCTGATCCAGAGGTGCTGATCAAGCTGCAAATGGAAGGGCCAGCATGATTCTGTTGGCTCCATTCTGGCCTTGCCAGATATGGTTCCTCTGCTTCAGCAGCTGGAGGGAGGAGCCTCCGTCCCTCCATCTTTCTACAGGAACCTGCTGACCCAGGATCAGGGAACCCTGGTCCATCCCAACCTCGGGTCCCTTCATCTGCATGCCTGGCTCCTGAGGACATAGCCATTGCCAGGTTTGGGGTCTGTAACAGGGTGGCAGGTGTCCTGGTGGCAGCATGAAAGTCTTCCACTTGCGTCACATATGCCATGAAGTGGAAGCGGTTTGGCATTTGGGCTGCCAAACACTCCCTGGACCCTATCACCTGCCCAGTGAATCAGATCCTGGACTGCCTGATTTCTTTGTCCGGCTCAGGCCTCAAGTATTCCTCACTCAAGGTCCATCTTTCAGCTATTTCTGCCTTTCATGTACCCGTGGGTGACCACATAATTGCTCAGCTGGATGTCTTCTATAATTTTCTTCGAGGCATCCTGCATCTGAAACCCCGAGTCCGTCCTGTCCCAGCTTGGGACTTAAATTTTGTTTTGGAAAAGTTGACCCTGTCTCCTTTTGGGCCAATCACGGCTTGCGATTTGCGCTTTCTCTCTTGGAAAGCGCTCTTTTTAGTTGCAATTACTTCTGCTTGAAGAATTTCAGAGTTTCAGGCCCTCTGGTGCAAGGAGCCTTATTTGATTTTTCACAAAGATAAGGTATCTTTACGCATAGATCCTAAGTTTTTGCCTAAGGTGGTTTCTAAGTTCACACTAAATCAGTCTATACACCTTCCTGTTTATTTTGCTGAGCATGCCAGTCCAGCGGAAGCACTGCTTAATACTTTAGATGTGCGCAGATCTTTAAAGTATTATATGCTTCGGACTAAAGGGTCCAGAAAGTCTGAGCCACTGTTTGTTTCTTTCGCCCCAGGTAGAGAGGGCGCTCCACTTTGTAAGCAATGTTTATCCAAATGGTTGGCAAATTGCATTGAGTTCTGTTACAAGAAATACGGCAAAGCGTTGCCTGGTCCTGTTAAAACGCATTCCACCAGAGGCATGGTTACCTCGGTGGCTTGTTTTAAAGGGGTCTCAGCTGCTGATATTTGTGCGGCTGCCATCTGGGGTGCAGTTCAGACTTTCACAAAGCATTACAGTCTGGACATTGCCTCAAGAGCCCGTGCAGGTTTCGGCAGGGCTATGCTACAAGGACTCCTATCTTAAGTTTATGGAGAGTCAACCTCCCAGACTAAATATTTGCACATGTCACTGTTTGGTACTCATTTCTACGGCGTAACCTGATAACTGAGATACCCTCAAAGAAGATAGAACAGTTATGGAAGAACTTATCAGAATATTAGATCTTCAAGGATCTCGGTCATCAGGTATATTTTCCTCGCCCACTCATCCCCTTCTTCGCTCCTGTCTAGGACCTGGCTATCTGTTGTACCCTATCTTTTATTGAGAGCTGGGTCCCTCTATCTCTCCTTGGTTCCCAGGGTGTGAGTCTTGCTTCCTTCGTCTCGGGAGAAAGTACTGAGGAGGGGGAGCCGCCTACACCTGTATAGGGTTGCTGATGTCAATGGCATGGGCTGCCCCAGTTGTATTGCTGAAAATTTTCCGGTGGATTCCCTTCAGTGACAGTGAAGGTTCCTATGGTGTAACCTGATGACTGAGATACCCTCAAAGATCTACTGTTAAGATAAGTTCTTAGTAACTGTTCTTTCCTTTCTTTCCTCCGTCAAGTGCGTATCAGTGACTGCATTTGCTCGACTGCTTGGAATCATAGCTTCACCCTCTATCGATGACAGTATTCAGTTCTTCAGAGTTTTAGTGTTTATATTTGAGAGTTTATTTCTGTCAGTTTAGTATGTTTTCCATAAATAACTTCAGACCTTACTTGAGAGGGTTCCTGCAGTAGGTCTTCACATATAGGACTACGCCCCATGGCGTCAGATCCGAATAGCAAACTTGAGATAGCAATCATCAGGGGACCGCCCCAGCATCAGGTGACGTGACATCAGCCCAACTATAAAAGGTCAGTCCATACCCGCTCTTGATTCTTTCCCGCCGTCGCCTCAGTACGTTCAGCACGCGATAGAACAGTGATTCAAAGTCTGCCTTTTTTGTCGAAGTTTTCTTCGCCTCATAGTAAATTTTCTCTTCGAGTTACACTACCATTTGATGTCTTCAGACAGAAGAAGTGCTCAAAGTGCAGTGCCCAAATCCCGCACGGGGACGACCATTCCCGCTGTCTCCTCTGCCTTGGTGCCAAGCACACCGAGGAGTGCTCCATCTGCCAAGCTTCAACCAGGCAACTCGAACCAGGCGCAAGCGGACCCTCGAGGCCCACCTCCTGACCCAACGACTGGCGTCAATGGAAAAGGAGCTCCAGGAACTGAGGGATAGGTCGTCGTCGGCCCCAAAAAAGAAGAAAAGCAAGGAGAAGTGCCGGGACCAGAGTCGGTCACCATGCCGGAGGCCTTCCACAACTGTGAGTTCTTCTGCTACTGCCCCGTCCGCTTCTTTGGGCCAGGCACATTCTCTCCCTCTTGCCAAGGGGAGCCGGGGGTATCCTCTTTTGAGGTCTCAGTTAAGTCGCCTTGCCTAGCCGATAAGACACCCCTCGACTCCGAAGGGCGTACGGATCCAGCCGATCAGCCTAGTGGCGGTCTCCCGGCCACCATTAGCTCAGCGCGGTCCGTTCAGTCAGACGACAGTCCCGCCATCATCTGCCCGGACCTCTCCACTCTCCCCTCGGGCTCCAGTTTGGCCCCCGACGCCGGACAGAGTGAGCGGCACAGCAACCCTTCGTCCCACCAGGTCATTCTTCCCAGGGACTCGCCACCCGATCATCTGATTTTTCTTCCAGCAGGATCGCAGTCGGACCTGCCGTCAGGGCTCCTCCCGGATCTCCCACACCCCTCGCCAGGCCTACTGCTGTCCCCGGACAGGTGTCCGTCGCCGGCCAGGGATCCTTCCATGGCGCCTTCTCCCTCAGGACCTTCGAGGGCCGTCCTGGATCCCGCACCTCCTAGTGGTGCCATGGCACTTCCGCCGGCAGGACCAGATCCTTCTGGTGGGTTTCCGGGTCCAGAACCCATTGTCCCGCCTCTGGGCAGCCCACCGTCGGCTCCCCAGTATTCAACGGCAGGCCATGTGCCCCCAACACTGGAATACCCGACGCCGGGGTACCCTGGGTAATCTTTTTATCCTCAAACTTTGCCGGGTTTCCACTACCCATCTTGGCAGTACCCAGGCTACCCTAACTTCTAGCCTCCTTCTCCACCACCAGACCGTGAGTCGGCCCCCCAGTGGTGGCAGGGTTCCAGAGCTCAGCTATTATCAGAGCTCAGGCAGTCCATGGGGGATGTTCCCCTACCCAGGGCCCCGTCCACCGCCTCCTTCCGGCAGAGCCTCGGGTTCTTTAGCTGTGGGATCTGCTGGGGTTGATCCTCCGAGCCCTGCGAGACGGAGTCTGACTCCGAACCTTCAGACCCTAGATCTCCTATTGAGGTCCCTCCTAAGGAGTTCCCCAAGTCTCCCCCAGAGGACCCTTCCTTCTGGGACCTCTTACGCTCAATACAGTCAGCTGGAGGCTGGCCTTCAAAAGAGGTGGATCCGCAATGAAAAAGATTGGCGGAGCACCTGGATCTTACTACATCTGACCCTATCCCCATCCCCCCATGGATGGGACCCCATGAGGTCTTGGTGACCGTGATCTGGCAACAGCCGTCCTCCATACCAGCGGTCTCCAGAAAGACAGATCGCACTTATTATTCCCCTGGAAGGATTCAGCATCTCACCACCCATCCAAAGGCTGACTCCATGGTAATCACTGCCGCTCACGACCAGTCAGTCTAACCGAAACACCTGAGCTTCTCGCCTACGGACAAGGACTCTTGTCAATTAGACCAGTTCGGACGAAAGATCTACCCTTCTTCCTTTTGTGCTATTCGATCCCTCAACTATGTCTCACACATGGTTCCTTTCCAAAAAGCTTCACTTTCAGTGCTGGAAAGGGGACCTCCTTGAGGTTCAGGATGAAAACCCTAGGAAGAAGCTCCTGGACAAGGTCAGGATGGGTAAGTCCTCATGTCGTCACTCGCGCCAAGCAATGTATGATTCGGTGGACTCTGTGGTTATAGCGGCAGCCACGGGGATCTGTCTCCGCCAGCTCTCCTGGCTCTGGATAGCAGGCCTGGCACAGGATGTACAGTCTTCCCTTTGGACGCCCCTTTTAGGGGTTCCGTCCTCTTTGGCAGCGAGCAAAGATATCACAGGAGACTGCTAGAGAGTGGATGCTCCTTAAGAGAGGTAGCGCTTATGTACAGGACGGGTCAGAAAAACAGCCCTTTCGGCCACCAAAGAAGGTGGAATAGGAACCAGGCTAGTTGCGGGAGACAACCCCTGGCTCAGGAGCTCAAACCCCACAGGCCAAGTTCCTCAAACCAGCCTCTGGAGCTAAAGCTCCCTTGCGCTCCTGACTCCTTTCCTCTTCTTCCACCCTCCCTTAAGTCAGGAGGAACCGGTCGAGGGAGGTCTGCCTCACCTGGAGGGTTGGAGGTTTGTCACCGCAGAGTCTTAGGTGCTTCAGCTCATCCAGCGGGATCACTCGATCGAGATTCCAGCCCCTCTGCCGCCGGGACGGTCTTTCTATCCATGGGATCAGGTCCCCTTTGTCTCTCAAGAGATCCAGGCAGTTTTGTAAAGAAGGCCATAGAACCCATCCCTCCAAACCAAATAGGAAGGGAATTTTTACTCCCACTTCTTCCTAGTCCCAAAGAAAACTGGCGATCTGAGACCAATCCTGGACCTCAGTACACTAAACATCTTCGTCAAGTACAAGAAGTTTCGCATGTTGACTCTTCAGGGGCTTCTCCCCTGCTCCATCCAAACTCCTGGCTGTGCTCCCTGGATATGCAGAATGCCTACCTGCACACCCCTATCCTCCCGGCCCACCGCCGCTTTCTCCATTTTTGTTTTTATAGAGAACCACTTCCAGTTTCAGGCGCTCCCATTTGGCCTTTCTTCTGCCCCTCAGGTTTTCACGAAACGTCTAGCGGTGGTGGCGGTATTCCTACACTGCCAGGGCATTTATGTCTTCCTGTACCTGGATGACTGGCTTCTCGCAGCACCCTCTCCTACCAGCCTGAAAGAGTCCCTCTCTTTCAGTCCGAACTTGTTCTCACTTCTGGGTATTACGGTCAGTTCCCCAAGTCCCACCTAGTACCATCTCAACGACTCCAGTTCATTGGAGCCATACTAGATACAGTTCAGAGCAAGGCGTTTACCATCGGATCGAGCCGAGACTTTAGTTGCTTGGGCTACTCTCGTGACCCAGGCTCGATGGATCCCAGCACATGCCATGCGCCGTCTTTTGGGAGTGATGGCAGCGGCCATTTCAACAGTGCCCCTGGCCAGACTTCACATGAGGGTCACCCAGTGGTCTCTCCGAGTCCAATGGGATCAGAGGACAGACGGCATGAACCAAAAGGTCATGATCTCCATCAGCCTACAGGGAGATCTTCACTGGTAGCAGGATCTCTCCAACCTTTTGAGGGGAACACCTTTCAAACAACATGAAGTCTTGCTATATTCTGACATATGCAGTGAGTCCCAAACTTCAAACTGCCCCTGAGGTGAAAGAGTTAACTTTCCATGCCAGGCATGGAACGCTGAGCTCGAGCTCGGTTGAGATTCTGTCTGTTGTTCTTCAAACTCAAACCGTCAGATTCTTTACTCCACCTCACTGAACAGTCGCTTCGGAGATTTCTCCTTCTGCTCGGTTCATTTTGTCGGTTAAAGTACCGTTTTCTCGTTTTCGGACGAATTTAAACCGCAACATGTCAGTTCAGTCTCTGTTTGTGGTATTTGTGAGTACTAGATAGGTTTTACATTAATTGTATTCTGTGTGGAACTTGTAAACGGTTTATCGGTTCGGTTTGAACCGATCAAGTTGTTTAAAAAATCTTAATTTGTGATTTAGAGTGTGGTTACCGGTTCTTATCGGTTCTAAAAAAAAAAGGATTTTATTACGTTTTTTTCCACGACCCCTGACACGGTTGGGAACCGATAAGAGGGTCTTGCCTGGCGGATTGCCATAAAAGGGTAAGTTTGGTTAGGACTGGCACTATGTCTGAGAAACCCAAAAGAAAAACCGGACCCACTGGGTTTCAACACTGCAGTGTGTGGGGAAGTCTTTGCCAAGGCTAACCCCCACACCACCTGTGTTTATTGTCTGGGGTTTGACCACCTCAATGCAGACTGCCAGATTTGCAAAAATTTCCCTGCAGCTACCCTAGAAAAGAGAGCTGGTAGGCTCAGGGAAAGGGAGGCCAAAAAGTCCGCTTAACCGGATGGCCAGCCCGGTTCGGTTCAAACCAAACCAGAAGGAGTGCCCTCTGACCAGGGCGAGACTTCTTCGGGCAAAAGGAGAGCCGATTCTGAGGAGTCGGTACCGGCTAAAACAACTAGAAAAGAAAAATCAGCTGGTGTGGAGCCAAAACTTTCCTCTCCAACCGCTGAAGAGATAGCCAAAGCGATCAAAATTGTTCAGTCGCTTTCCCCGGTTCCGACCGAACCGGCACCATCAGGCAGGCACTCGGTTGGGCGGTTCCACGGTTCAAGATTATGAGTTAGAGGAGTTTTGTGAACGGAGGAGGAGGAAGAGTATGAGGAAAGTGAATGTGGATTTGAAAGTCTGGATGTGCCCATTGACCGGACATCTCCCCAGGCGGACCTTCAGGGTGTCTCCTCCTAGGCTTTCTGAGTCCCCCTCCCATTTCATGTTCTATAAAAAAGTGGCTGAATGCCCTCCAGCTTCCTATGGAGGAAGCTGTGGATGACCAGGAGGAGCCTGACTATGTAGAAATGATGGATATCCCAGAGTCTAGGGGGCTGTCTATTCCCTTGCACAAATCTTTTGGGAAACAGACATTTAAAATTTTAGACTCCTAACACTATACCTCCTGTGGATAAAAGAATGGACAAGAGGTATACATTGTCAGGCTCAGACACAGAGTTCCTTACACAACAATGCAGCCATGTTGAGGTAGTGCAGGCTGCAGCCTGTGATAAGGCAAGCATTCCCTTGGCTTCACACCCCCGGACAAGGACTCCAGGAGGATTGATGCCATGGCAAAGAAACAGTACATGGCAGCATCCTTGGGACTCAGACAGGCCAATTATATGGCCTATACTGCTAGGTATCAAAAATCCAGATGGGACACTGTTATGGCCCTAGCAAAACAGGTCCCTGGCCAGCTTGCCAAGGAGCTGGAGCAGGTGGCTGCTGATGGTATCAAGGCATCCAAGGTGCAATTCCATGCTGCAGTAGACTCCAATGATGTGTCTTCTAGAGTCATGGCTACATCTGTGGCATCAAGAATGGCTTGGCTCAGATGTACTAGCCTGTCACAGGATACCCAGACTAAGGCCATGGATTTTCCTGTTGTGGGTAATTCTCTGTTTGGGAGCAAACAGAGAATTACATGAAGAAATGGATGAATATAGGACCACCTATAGGAGTGCACAGGCCAAGGAAGGCAGGCCACTCCTCAAAGGCAGCTTCCAGGGGCAGGCCTTTTCATAGGCCTTTTACCAAGCCCAGGCCTCCTCTTCTGCTTATGCCCAGAGGGGTTCTTTAGAGGAGAGGCAGACGGGGTACAAGCAGGCCTGTTTCCACCCCTCAGCCCAAAGCCCCTGCCAAACAGGCACCCTGATGGGGTTGCCAGGGCCGATTCTCAGCTACCTGTAGGGGGCAGGCTGGCTTACTTTGTCCAGGACTGGGAGTCTCTGACATCAGACAAATGGGTCCTGGAAGTAGTAAGCCAGGGACTGGTTCTCAGCTTCAAAAAGTTTCCAAAGATGAGAACCAGATCCTTTCCACCTGCAAATCCATCAGAGGCACTTGCCCTAGAGACAAAGATCTCTTCCCTCCTAGCTCTCAGAGCCATGGAAAGGGTTTCACCCCTACACCAGGGCAAAGGGTTGTACTCCAGGTACTTCCTTACCCCCAAAAAAGACAGGGGAATGGCAGCCCATCCTGGATCTCAGATACTTAAACAAGCACCTTTTAAAACCAAAATTCAAAATGGTGACTCTGGGAATTATTCTACCCTCTCTAAGGCCAGGGGACTGGCTAGCGTCCCTGGACCTCAAGGATGCCTACTTCCATATGCTCATCAGAAGCTCCCCCATCGAAAGTACCTCAGGTTTGAGCTGCCCTCAGGCCATTACCAGTTCAGAGCAATGCCCTTTGGCCTCACCTCTGCTCCAAGGGTATTCACAAAATGCCTGGCAGTAGCAGTTGCTTCTCTAAGAAGGCAAAAAATTGCCATCTTCCCTTACCTGGACGACTGGCTCATAGTAGGCCAGTCCCCAGACCAAGTCAAGTTACACCTACAGATAACTCAGCAACTGCTCGCCTCTTTAGGTTTCCTTCTGAATCTTTCAAAGTCAGTTCTAGAGCCTGTCCAGCTCCTCACCTTCATAGGCGCAGAACTGGACACAGAGAAGGCCAGAGCCTTCCTTCCCTTGGATAGGGCAAGGACCTTGGTCTCTCTGGCCTCCTCGTTCACCCTGCAGGTGTCTCGACCAGCAAGGCATTTTCTACAGCTCCTAGGGCACATGGCTGCTTATACAGCAGTAGTGCAGGGAGCAAGATTTCAGATGAGGGACATTCAGTTCCATTTGAGAGCCTTTTGGTCTCAAAGGAAGGACCCTCTGACCAAATTGATCCCAGTAACTCGAACCCTGATCCAGGCCCTACAGTGGTGGCAGGATCAGAACAATCTGAGACAAGGGGTTCCCTTTGTCACTCAGTCTCGCTCTTTAATCCTTATTACAGATGCATCCCTCTTGGGGTGGGAGCTCACATGGGCGACCTCACCACCCAGGGGTTGTGGTCCCCTCAGGAATCTCTGCTCCACATCAATCTGTTGGAACGCAGAGCAGTATTTCTAGCACTTCAAGATTTTTCCAAATCTGTTCAGAACAAAGTTGTACAGGTCAGAACAGACAACACCACCACAATGTGGTACATCAACAAGCAAGGAGGCACTCGGTCTACGGCCTTGTGCACCGAAGCAATGAAGTTGTGGTCTCTGGCTTACTCTGAACACCTCCCTTACGGCAGTTCACCTCCCAGGCAAGGACAATGTCCTGGCAGATGCTGTCAGCAGGATTTCCCAGGGCCATCACAAATGGTCACTGGACCCCTGGTCTTGGAGGTGATATTTTCCAGATGGGGCACCCCGCAGATAGATCTTTTTGCAGCCCCAGACAATCACCAACTTCCCCTTTTTTGCTGCAGGCCCCCAGTGTTGGGCTCAGTCCCTCTGGACGCCTTAGTTCTCAATTGGGAAGGGAAGTTTCTCTATGCTTTTCCCCCCTTCCCTCTCCTGTTCAAAGTGCTAGTCAAAATCAGATCTCAACCCTGCAAAATGATCCTGATTGCTCCAGACTGGGCCAGACAGCCCTGGTATCCACTCCTACTGTCCTTAGCAGTCCATCTTCCCCTGTGTCTTCCTAGGAATTACAACCTGTTAACCTGTGCTCAGGGGAGGGTTTGGTACCCGAACCTCAAATCTCTCAATCTCAAGGCCTGGCTCTTGAAGAGTTAGAGTTTGCTGATTTACACCTCTCCTAAGGTGTAATGGATATCCTGAAGGCTTCTAGAAAACCTTCCAGCAGGGCTACTTATAATTCCAAATAGAAAAGGTTTTCCATATGGTGCTCTGGAAAGCATATTTCACCAGAATCTGCTGATTTGCCCACAGTCCTGGATTATATGGTCCACTTAAATACCTTGGGGCTGAGGCCAGCTACCCTGAAAGTGCATCTGGCAGCTGTGTCTGCTTTTATTTCAGCAGGTAAGCCCTCTTCTCTTTCTGCTCACCCAGTATTCTCCAGGTTTTTCAAGGGATTGCTTCACACCAACCCTCCATTCAGGGACCCTGCCCCCGCCTGGGACCTTAATGTTTGCATTGCTCAGCTTATGCAACCCCGCTTTGAGCCTTTGTCTTCAGCAGAGCTTAAGTACTTGACTTGGAAAACTGTATTTCTAGTAGCCATCACTTCTGCCAGACGCATAAGTGAATTACAAGCTTTGTCAGTGGAGTCTGATTTTATCTCCTTTCACAGAGATAAGGTGGTCCTCAGGACTAACAGGAAGTTCTTGCCTAAGGTGGTTTCAGATTTCCACCTTAATCAATCTGTCTCTTCCAGTGTACTTCACTGACCATTCCTCCTCTGGCGAGAGGAGGCTGTACAGCTTAGATGTGAAAAGAGCCCTTAGTTACTACATAGAGCGTACCAAGGGTCACAGGTTTGACTCCCTCCAACTGTTCCTCACTTATGGTGAGGTTGGTAAAGGAAACCTGCCACTAAAAGATCCATTGCCAGGTGGATTGTCTCTTGTATCCAATTTTGCTATGAAAAACTGGGTAAGGTTCCTCCCTCAGGCCTGAGGGCTCACTCTACCAGAGGTACAGCTGCTTCTCTGGCTGCTGCCAGGGACATCCTATTCAGAGATATGTCAAGCAGCTACCTGGAAAACAGTTCACACTTTTACCAAACATTACTCCTGGACATCCAGGCTAGGAATGATGCTCGGTTTGGCACAGCTGTGCTTCTAGAGCCTATTTCCTAAGTAGGTTCTGCCCTCCTCCATGGAGGTACTGCTTTGTAGTCTGCATATGTCAGAATATAGCAAGACTTCATGTTGTTTGAAGAAAAAATTACTCACCTTAGTAATGTTGTTTCTTGTAATGGAGTCTTGCTATATTCTGACCTCCCACCCCCCGCCTGCCCCTCTCAGAACCTGTGTTTTGGGATGTGGGTGGGCAGTGCAGTGTTGGTACTTAGTAGGTGCCCACCTTGTTGTTTTTCACCCCTCCTTTCTTGGGGTGAGTTGGTGTTGTGTTTTTCATTTTTTGGGTCTCCTGACTTGAGTCTTTGTTTTGGGACCAAAAAATGTGTTCTTATGTTTAGTAGCCAGTTGGCTAGTGTAGGTTTACAGCTTCCACACAGGACCTTAGTGAGTTTAGCTCGTGAAGATCTGACGGTTTGAGTTTGAAGAACAACAGACAGAGTCTCAACCGAGCTCGAGCTCAGCGTTCCATGCCTGGCATGGAAAGTTAACTCTTTCACCTCCGGGGCAGTTCGAAGGTTGGGACTCACTGCATATGTCAGAATATAGCAAGACTCCATTAGAAGAAACAACATTACTAAGGTGAGTAATTTTTTCTTTCATTCTCCTGTCCCAGCCCAAATCCTCACCACGGATGCCTCAGACTTGGGCTGGGGAGCCCATCTGGGGGTACACAAGACGCAGGGGTCTTGGTCCAACCAGGAGCTTATGCTCCGCATAAACTTTCTGGAGACCATGGCGGTTCTCTGTGCTCTCCAGGTGTTCCAGTCTCTCCTGGTTCCAGGATAACATCTGGTCCAGACGGACAACATGTCCACTGTCTGGTACATCAGCAAACATGGAGGAACACAATTGTACCCTCTCTGCAGAGAAGTAATGAGGGCCTGGTACTGGGCGACCAGCACAGCCTTTTCTTGACAGCAGTCCACGCCCCAGGCATAAGCAACGTCCTGGCGGACAGTCTGTCGATCAGTGGCCAGGGCTCACGAGTGGGAGCTAAAGTCAGTGGTGGTTGAAGAACTCTTTCTTGATGGGGTCACAGAGATCTGTTTGCCTCCCCATTCAACGCAAAACTACCTAACTTTGCTCGCTTGTCCTCGGCATGATGTTTTTGGTGAGAGACACTGTCTCTCTCTTGGACAGGGAGGTTTCTGTACGCCTTCCCTCCTTTTCCTCTCATTCAGAAGGTTCTGGTGAAACTTCAGCAGGAGGATGCTCATCTGATCCTTATTGCTCCTCTCTGGCCATGCCAGATTTGGTATTCCCTTTTGCAACAACTGGCACTGGAATTTCACCGGTCCCTTTGCCGCTTTCCCACGACCTTCTGCCACAGGAGCAGGGCACCCTGGTGCACCCAAGCCTCCAGTCTCTCCACCTTCATGCGTGGCACCTGTGGACATAGCGGTTTCCCGCTATGGGGTCTCCTCACAGGTTGCACATATCTTAGTAGAAGCCAGAAAACCCTCTACTAGATCCACTTATGCCATGAAGTGGAAAAGATTTTCGATCTGGGCCCAAGCAAGGCGCTGGGACCCATTTTTGTGCTCGGCGGCCCAGGTGTTGGAGTACCTCGCACATTTATCTGAGATGGGCCTTAGCTACTCTTCCATTAAGGTCCTTCTTTCTGCGGTGTTCGCCTCCACCTCCCGGTGGAAGGCAAAACCTTGGCTCAGTTGGAGGTTGCTAAAACCTTTCTGAAAGGCATCCTTCACTTGAAACCTCCGATCTGGAATCCCTGTCCCCTTGGGACCTGAATTTCATGCTTGAGAAACTGACTTTACCCCCGTTTGAACAGCTTCTATTTGCGACTTACGCTTCCTCTCCTGGAAGACTTTATTTTTAGTTGCAGTGACTTCCGCCAGAAAGGTCTCTGAGCTCCAGGCTTTTGTCTGTAAGGAACCCTATTTAATTTTTCTCCCCAAAGTGGTCTCAGAAACCACTCTGAATCAGAGCGTGGAATTACCAGTATACTATCCGCAGCATTCCAACCGGAGGGGGGAATACCTTCTACACACCTTAGATGTGCACCAATTCTGAGGTACTACATGAACTGGACTAAAGAGGTTCATAAATCTAACCAGCTCTTTGTAGTCTTTGCTCCCCAGTGCCAGGGCAAGGCTATCTCCGAACAAACCATCTCTAGATGGTTAGCCAACTGCATCCACTTTTCTTACATGAAATATGGGAAGTTCCTTCCGGGGGCAGTCAAAGTTCACTCCATCCACAGCGTAGCTATCTCTACTGCCTTTTTCAGGAATGTGTCTGCTGCAGAGATCTGTGCAGCGACCATGTGGTCGTCTGTTCACACCTTCACTAAAGCATTACAGTCTGGACATTGCCTCTAGGTGCAGAACTGGTTTTGGTATTGCAGTTTTGCAGGGCCTCCTGTCATAATTCCCTATGGTGACTTCTTCTCCTCCCGGATGCACCTCAGTATTATTTACTTAGGAGACTGCTTGGTATTCAGTCCTGTATGTGAAGACCTACTGCAGGAACCCTCTCAAAGTAAGATATTGCAGTTATGTAAGAACTTACCGTAACAGTAGATCTTCGAGAGAGGTTCCTGCAGTAGGTCTAGTTTCCCTCCCACCTTCCCCCAGCTCCTGCATGTGTTTTCCTTTATTTTTCATCCTACCTAGCCCTTGGGTCTAGAGAGGAAGCAGGGTCCTAGGAGTCTTTACTCTTATCTTATTCTTACCTTTCTATAGGTCTCCGGTGGAAAAGAACTAGAGAGCGGGTGTGGGACTGCCCCTTTTATAGTCGGGCTGGCATCACGTCACCCGACATCGGGGGCGGTCTCCACTGATGATTGCTATCTACAAGTTTGCTGTTCGGATCTGATGCCAGGGGGCGCAGTCCTATATGTGAAGACCTACTGCAGGAACCTCTCTCTCGAAGATCTGCTGTTATGGTAAGTTCTTACGTAACTGCAATTTCCTCTCAGCCCTACTATGTGTAAACGGTTGACCATGGAGGGACAGTAGGGAGCCTGAAAAGAGAGGGTGCTCCGGTATTGGGGCCGTGTTCTTTCCACAGTCTCCTCTGCAGAGGGGTTCCGATGACAGACGGTCCAGTACTTTTTTTTTGGGGGGGGGGGGGCAGTTTTCCCATAAGTACAAAAAGAAGCGGTACCAATTCTGCCCATGCTTGGTGTTGGGGTCCAGGCACCACTGGACCTCGACCTCTTCTCGTAAAAAGGGGAAGAAATGGCACAGGTCGAATTCACCCTCTGTGAGGTCTGCCACAAGACATTCAACTTCCTGGGGGCTTCTGGGCCTTGGGAGGTCAGTGTCTCAGGCCCAGAGTCCCCCCTCTGTCTTTTACTGAGGGCTCTGGTGTGCAGTTCCACCATTGGACAGCTCTTATGGAGCAGTGGGTGCAGCATCTGGCCCATGAGGCACCGCTAGCAGCACAAGTCCTTGATGCCACCGAGTTAGCTATTGGCGCCGCCAGTGGTGCTGCAGGGCCCAGTAGATTGTTCTGCAGCAACATCCTCCAGGTCCTTGCTGAGGTAGTGCCACTGATGTCTGCCTCAATTCTGGTATTGCCTGTGTCCTGTTAGGGACAGGGACAGCAGTGGTGCCGTCACTGGTCCTTCCGGTGCCAGCTGGGTCATTGACTCTGGTTTAAATGTCGTGTCCGGTACCGGGTTCAGACCCCTCAAAACCTAACCCAGTGCTGGGTGCAATGTCTGGTCCGGCGTCACGGGACCATAGTACCAGGAACCCTCTTGGAGCAGTCCGCAGTGTTGGGATTGGTGTTGCCATAACCACTGTGACAGAGTTGAATAAGGCCCTGCACCATTTGTTATGCAGAACGAGTTTAAATGCAAGGGTCTATTCTATCCTCTCCTCTCCTTTTTTGTCTCTTCTCTGTCTGGTTGTAGATTCAAATTTTCTTGAGATCTAGGAACTGATCACTCAGTTTGCAATTCTCCACCTCTCGCTATCTCTCTGCCTTCTCTGCATTTATATCTTTTCTCCCCTTGCATACCTGCAGGTAAAAATATATGTGAATCTTTATGTGGAAATGTCACTGATACTGGGATCCCTTTGTTTAAAACTGTGTATAGTTATACTAATGAAATGATTGCAAAGCTATTTGGAACTCAAAGGGTTAACCTGAGATGCAGTTTTTAAGCCTTTTGCAGAGCTGTAAACAAGAGGTCAGTTCAGGGTCACTATGTACTGTTTTGCTGCACTTGCAAGGAACAAAACTGACAAGAACATTGTGTGAGAAACAGGCTCTCAACAAGTTCCCAGACAAAGACTTATAAAAAGAGCAGCAATGCTTTTGCTAGAGAGAGAAGGAGAGTGAGAAACCAAGAGACTAAAACTTGGAATTAAGAGAAGAAACACTCAGAAGAAAGGATGACTTTGTTTTCTCCGTTTGCACTGCCTTTGTAAATAGTTATTCTAAACAATTTTTTTATTTTGCTGTTATTGAGAAATGCGAATTTTGAAACTGCTCCTGGTTTTCCCATGCTTCCTGACCTGTGCCTTGATGACAGATGGTGTCAGCCTGAGTGAGATTTACGCCATGCATACTGTATGCCAGGAGTTTTGTGCATGGGTACTAGAGCTAGTACCAGGGAGTCATAGAGAAAGGTATGGATTCTGCAGCAGCAAGTCCAGGAGTGATTACCAAAAGAATGGCAGCCAAACTAGAAGCAGAAACAGAAGTCCAAACTGAGACACTACAGTCAGCACCAGTCATGGAAAAAAAGAGCAGGCAATGACAAAACTTGAAAGCCTGACTGCCTTTTTCAAATGGTGGGCTATACAACAACAAGAGACCGAGAAACGGAGAAAAGAAGAGATGCAGCAACTGGAGCAGTGATGGCTGGATGCCTTGCAAGCTATCAAAGCTGAAGATTCTGGCACAGGTCCAGAAGAGCAACAAAACACCAACTTAAAAGTTCTTAGAACTTTCAAAGTTGTGTCCCTCGGATGATATTGAAGCATACCTGACGACATTTGTAATGGTTGCTGCAGCCTGCCAGTGGCCAGAGCAGCAATGGACAATCATACTTGTACTTTACCTGATAGGGAAAGTCCAACTTGCTTACAGCAATATGGACACTGCACATTCAGAAAACTATGACCTGGTGAAAACAGATCCTGAAAAGGTATGACATTTCAAGAGAGACCTACAGGCAGAAATTTCAGTCTCTTAGAAACAGAGACGTTGACGGCAAATAAGGACCACAAGTCACATCCAGTCTGCCCATTTCTTTTCTACCTTATGAATGTGCCATCAGCCTTTGCTCTGTCAATGGCCTATCTATTCATACTCATCTGTATTGCTCCCTTATACCTATTCCATGCCTGTTTGGAGCCCTGCACTCTATTCATATCCACCACTTCCTGAGGTAGGCCGTTCCATGCATCCATCACCCTTTCTGTGAAAAGAACTCTCTCACATTACCCCTTAATCGACCTCCCTCTAATCCCATGCTGTGTCCTCTTGTCCTGCTATTTTTCCTTATATTGAAACATGTTAGATTCTTTCACCTTGTTAATGCCTTTAAGGTGTTTGAATGTTTCGATCATATCATCTCTCTCCCCCTCCTTTGCTCTAGGGTATACATATTGAGCTCCGTTAATCTGTCCTCATATGTTTTCTGATGCAGTCCCTGCACCATTTTGGTTGCCCTTCTCTGGACTGCCTCAAGTCTCTGAAGTACAACTTGGTCGACAATCCTCGAGGCCTTCACCCATCTCAGAGAACTCTTTATGAAATGGCTCAAATCAGAGGGCAAAACGGTCTCACAGATCAACATATTTGCAGTGGAGCAATTCATCAGCATCCTACGCACAGATGTACAGCTTTGGGTAAAAGAACACTGACAAGAAAGTGGGGAAAAGGCTGATCTAACTTTGAGGGTGGAGCTCTTGCAGCAGGTAATACCATTAGGACTAATGCCATCTGGTGTTAGGACCCCACGGAAAACTTGTAGCTTGCAGTCCTAGGTGGGGGACCGCCCCCGACGTCGGCTCCACCCAACGACAGACTTGGTATAAAGAGGGTGGTCCCCCGGTGCCATCCCAGTTCTTTTCCTGCCGTCGACCGCATAGTTCGGCTTCACGGATGCCTTCTTCAGCAGTCAACAGCCTAAAGGAACATTTTTCTCAGACGTTTGTTCCGTTCGCCTTGTGTATGTCAACACCTCCTCCACCGTGACGCAAAGCTAAGTGTACATGTGGCAAGCAGATTCCAGTCAAAGACGACCACGCAGCCTGCCTCATCTGCTTAGGCCCAGACCACCAGCCTGATGCCTGCACCCACTGCCAGCAATTTAATCAGCAGACTCGTGTAGGAGAGCCAACGACTCAAGACCTTCCTTCTAGAAAACAACTAGCGGCAATGCAGCGTGGCTCAGGGGCCAGCTTCTCTTCTCCCTCCAGGGATTCCCCACCAAAAGAGAAGTCCTCAGGTGTGAAACATCTCCACAGGGATCAAGATCGGGCTAGGTCAGAGTCCCGCCCTAATTTGCCGACTAAGCAGGCCTCCTCTTCCTCGACCTCTGACCGGAGGTCTGGTTCGGTGCCAGCCCAGATGACCGAATACTCCACTCGAGTAAGTCCACTCCCACCTCTTCTCAGGGCAAGCACCAGGAGTCAGCCTCGTCGGAACATCAGTCTTCACTGGCTCATCAACCTCATAAATCCTCAGGGTCGACCCAGGAGGGCCAGTCCAAGTCTTCGAAGGACAGGCCTGGTTCATCCGAAAAAAGGAAGACTTCTGACAAACACCCAGGTAGGCATGAGGTTGTCCAGGCTCGGATGCCTCCTGTGGCTAAGGTTTGCCCCCCAGTCGAACAGCGAAAGCCTAGCTAGACACCTTTTCTGTTGTCTGGCTCCGAGACTCCTGATACGGGGCGGTCGCCGGCGGAAGACCAGACAACTACACCCCCTCCAGAGAGCCAGTCACCGGTCAGGCCTACTCTGGACTCCAGCTCCCCGGGTGAAAGCGACTCCAGATGTCGGCCCACTGATGACAGGGTCCCAGATCCGACGCCTGCCCCAGTGGGCCTGATGCCAGGTCCAGCGAACCCGATGCCCGGAGAACCTGGTCCAGCGGTCGTTTCCTTATTTACCACATGGTGGAATACAGTTAAGGATGATCTCCTTTACAGACCTGCAGAGAACACCCCAAATCCACCACCTCTGGGTGCTCCCCCAACTCCTGTAGGGAGTGAGTGCCCACGCCTAGATCCCAAGGGCAAAAAGAGGAGGCGTCAGCAGTCTCCCTTGCCTCCTTCTCCTGCCTTATCGTCCTCAGAAGAGGGAGATGCAGAATCAGAGTCAGAAGGGGAATTCCTTCCTCCTTCCCCAGAACCTAAGGATTCCCCACGGTCCCCTCCAGATGATCCCTAATTTTTAGGCAATGAGGCACATCCAGGCTATTTATGAGTGAGACACAGAGGACCTGTATCCAGAGCACAAGCAACTGGCCAAGTTCCTGGGCAAGAAAGGACCTAGGCCCTTGGTAATACATCCCTTTGTCAAGCCCGTTCAGGATGTTACCCGCCTGACTTTTGACGTACCCCTTCCTCAGTACCTGCAGTTCCTCGGAAGGCCAGCAGGCTTTACAAATCACCCAGGTCGGAACCCTTTTTGGCAGAACAGCCAAAGGCTAACTCTTTGGTTCTGACCACTGCCCACCAACCAAAACACTTGAGCTCCCAACCCCTGAACCCAGTCTCCAAAAAATTGGACAGCTGGGGCCGGAAGGTTTACTCTTCTGCCACGGGTGCCATCAGATCCCTTAATTTCATGGCACATGGCACATATGGTTTCTTACCAACAATTCTTATGGCAGAAGACCATGGACCTAGTCAAGTCCATGCCGGACTCAGACTCTAAAGAGGAGGTGCTTGCCTACGCCCAGTCAGGTCTGGACATTGATAAACATGTCCTTAGCTGTTCCTATTACGTGGTAGACATGGCCTCCAGGGCAGCTACCTCGGAGGTTTGTCTTGAGACAGCAGCCATGGCTCAGGCTGATGGGGTTCCATCCGGATCTGCAGGAGTCCATATTGGATTCCCTGTTCCAAGGCCCAGTTCTGTTTGGCCTGGAGGTGGAAACCATGGTCAAACAGCTGCAAGAGTCTGGTAAAGCGGTGGCCAATGTACACTGCATGTACAAGTCCCAGCCTCAAGAACCCCGTCACCATCCCTTTCGAAAAGGACAGAGACAGGGGAGCAAGCCTTCCCAAGCCAAAGGGTTCAAGGCGGGGTCACCCTGCCCCCAAGGGCTCAGGGGCCCTAAGGAGCCCAAAACTCCTAGGGCCCAAGGACCCACAACCCCCTCTGCCAGACTTCTGCCCTCCTTCTCTTTTCAGGGACCCGCAGAACGAGAAGGTAGGAGGGAGGTTTGCCCTTTACCCACTCAAATGGTCCAGCATCACCTCAGACAGATGGGTCCTGGACACCATTCGAAACGGGTATGCCATAGAATTCCTTTTTATTCCACCGGACAGTCCCCCCCCCCCTTCCCGGTCAGTTGTCCACCGGCACACAATCTCCTCCTGGCTGCAGAGATCCATCAGCTTCTCGAGAAAAAGGCCATCTAAATATTCTCTAAACAAAAGTGATCCCATTATCAGTTTCATTTCCATATACTGTATGGATTTGCACATATTCTTATATTACCAGATCTAGATATGCAAGGGAGGAAAAACAGAGAGACAGTGAGAGGTAAAGCATTGCAAGACTGTTCGGGTTGATCAAGTCCGAAGTCTCCCTGGAAAATTTGGTTGTGCAACCAAACAAAAGAGACAGAAAAGAAAAGAATACAGATCCTTGCATTTAAACACTTTCTCCCTAAAAAATGGGACATGGTTCTATTCTATCCTGTCACACCATCGAAGAAGTGCCTCCTCAACCACATGCAGATGAGGAAAGGGGTAAACATCCGCCTCCAGAGAAACCCAGGAAATGGACCGAAAAAAAAGGGGGCTGCAGATCTTGCTCTAGAATGCCTAGCATCTCTAGCCCTGACCAGCGCAGACACAAGCGTAGGAGACACAGATCTCCCTCAGTCTCCTCCACTGACTCCTACCACTCAGTGGCCTCCTCTGTGATATCCTACGAGGATCCCCCATCTGATGAACCTGAGGATCTGCCAAAATCACCTCCGGATGACCCATCCTTCTTGGAGATTGAGGCATATTCAAGCCAACATGGGGTGGGATACGGAGGACTTGGACCCTGAGCGTATGAGGCTTGCCACGTACCTCTGGCAAAAGACCCCCAAGTCCCGTGGTTATCCACTCCATGGTGGATGCTTTCGAGACCGCACAGGCCATGGCGATGCCACACTGTCCATGGCGTCCGAAAGGCGAATCGGCTGTTCCGGGCTCCCAAGAACACCCTTTTTGGCTGTACAACCTACCACTGACTCGGTGGTTATATCAGCAGCTCACGATCATTCGCAGAGGCCCAAACATCTGAGCACCCAGCCTTCAGGACAGGAGTCCAAACAGCTGGATTCCATGGGCAGGAAGGTGTACATGTCTGTCACCTGCAGCATCAGGAGCTTAAACTTCCTAACACACATGGTCCAGTTCCAAAACGCCCTTTGGGAACAAGATCTGGACATATTGCAAGGAGTGCCCGACTGCCCTCAGAAGGCAGAACTTGCAAAACTACTCCAAACTGGGTCAGACATGGGCACACATGTGCTACGGTCTGCCTACGACTTTGCAGACAACTCAGCTAGGGCAGCAGCTACGGGGATCTGCCTTCAGCGCCATTCCTGACTCTGGATTTCAGGGTTTGCGCCAGATGTTCAGTCCAGCATCCTAGTTGCACCCTTTAAGGGCTCCATTCTCTTCAGGAAAGCGGAGCACATTACAACAGATTGCAGGACTCCGGTAAGGCCGTCCATACTGTGCTGTCTATGTATCGCCTGAAAGCGGAGACCGTTTTGGAGGTCTCAATCTTATCTGTGTCAATATTCACCATTCATTACTATTTGGGTATAGCTCACGGAGCATGGACCCCTGGAGACTTTTTCTTTTTCTATGGGAGAGTCGACTTGGAGCTGGCACCGCCCTCGAGGCCGGCGTTCTCGTGACGCTGAGGTTTAGCCATTGTCGACTCTGCCCCAGCTCTAGTTCTTTCTCTCCTGCCATCAGTGAGGATCCTGCATGTGAGACCAAGAGAAAATTTGAGGCCTAAGTCCGTCGTGTGTATATTGCCTCGGTTCTGACAGTCTGTTGCGTCACTTTTCAACTCCGTAAGATCTTTCCTTTTTGTTAAAGTGGCGTTGAGTACTGTGTTTTGTTTAATTTTCGTCGGTCATGTCTCGTCCAGGGGGCAAGAAAGGCGTTGAAGGCGGGGCGGTCCCCCATGCCCCTGTGGTCGCCTTTACTCCGTTATGGACCAGCATGACCGTTGCCTCTCCTGCTTCGGCCCCAGACACGATATGGATAACTGCGATATCTGCTTCTCCATGGACCGCCGTGTTATTGAGATTTGCGCATGGAAAGTCGGACGTGCGCCGCCGACTTTCGGAGGACGGATTCACAGTCATCAAGCCAAGGTCAGGTTTCTGGCCCCTTTCTCCGGGTCCCCTCCCGGTCCTGTACCGCCCGCGGAGGAGGGAACCCCCGCCTCATCTAGCCTTGCCACGGCGGGGGTTTCTTCCATGGTGCAGGAGGCCCAGCCTGACCCTCTTGGGGGTCAGTCGGGAGGCACCGTCCTGGCAGTTGCTACTTTGGTAGCAAAGGCTCCCTCTGTGTCACGTTCTGACCGGACCGGCACCGTCCTCAGCGCCGTCCCCCGGTGTCGCTTTCAGTCCCGGTGCCGTTCTCGACACCGCTGTCGGCGTCGGGCCTCATCATCGTCCCTGATCCTACTCATGGTGTCAGGACTTCTGGCGGCATCACAGTTGGTTGTTTGGAGTTTTCTGGGCCTGGTTCTAGTCTTGGTGCCGCCGGGACGGGAGCCGGTGGAGTCTGCGCCGCAGTCTGCATCGATCCTGTCTTCGGCACCGCTCGCGGCACCAGAGTTGTGTGCGGCGCTGGGTCTGCCTTGTCGCTCGCGGCGCCAGGGTGGTTGCCAGCGCCACTTCAGATTCAGCTCACGGTGGCACCAGGGACCAGTGTGGAGTCGTGCTCGGGGTTGCGCCCGGCTCCGGTGTTGTTCTCGGCGCCAGAGACGGTGTCGGCGCCGGGCATGGAGCTGTACTGTCCTCTGCTGCTATTGGGAGTTTTGAATCTCAGGGTGCCCGAGCTCGGGACCTGGGAACTGGAGGAGCCCGTGGAGTGGTCTGGCATAGGACCTCGGAGTCTACCTCTTCGGAGGCGGATTCTGGGTCTGATCCAGACTGGCTTCCGGATTCCTCGAGATCTTCTGATCCTTCTGTCTCCAGCACCTCGGCCCCCACTCTTCCCCTCCTGCAGTTCAGCTTTCACTGGTAGACCTCAGGGTCAGGGGGTCTGACCAGCCAGCGGTGGTCCCTGTGGCTACCGCTGGGCAGCCTGAGGTCACTGGAGGGGCTGTTGCTTCAGTTGGGGTTCCCCCCTCCTTGACGTGTTTGGACAGTCCAAGTTTGGGGCAGCCGGGGCACATCAGGAGGGGGGAGGGTATGGTTCCCTGGGTGGACTCCTCGGAGCCTACTCGGGGATGCCAGCTGCCTCCGTTAGTGGCAAGAGGACAAGGTCCCTCTCTGACTCTGAAGGGTTGAGAGGTAGAGGTGTAGCACAGCAAGCTCTTCCTGGGTCCAGGCCAGGTCCTGGAAGGAGCCATAATGCAGGCCCTCGCCTTTCCCTAATGGAGTCCGGGAGGGGGACCTCTACTTCTGAGGTAAGGGGTCGTTCTTCTGGACTCACACGGTCCCGGTCACCTCATGGGGGGATTTCTTCCTTAGGGCACAGCTCTGACTGTTCCGATCAGGTTGAACAGCTGTTAGCTGCAGCAGCTTTGGGTTTCCCCTCCTCGAAAGGGTTTTCCTGTTGGCCTCCCTGCCCGACAGAGACCGTTCTCCTGTTGCCAGGAGCCTGCCCTCTGAGCCTCTGTCTACATCCCTGGTAGTCCCAGGTATTTTGGGCCCTCGCGGACCTCTTACTTGGGAGCAGTTAAGAGGATTGGCTGCATTCTTTCCCACCTACCTCCATGCCCTGGACCAGCAGGTTTTTCGCTATCCTCCCGTGCAGCCAACCCCTGAACTGGGGAGCTCGTCTTCCTCCTCTTATCCCTCTACTGAGAGAGGGGAACCATCGGTCCATATATCCCCTGTGTCTGATCTCTCTTCCTAGCAACGCTTCCTTGTGAGGATGTTGGACGAGCCCCACCTGACCCCCGGACCTATAAGCAATCCCGAGCATGTGTCGCGCACCTTCTTGAGTGAATTCAGTGCAGCCCACTTGGTGGCTCCCGCCTGGCCGATTCCTTTTCAGGCAGCCTTGCATCGACTCTGGCTTTGTCTCTTCTCCACTGTTCCAGCCCCAAGGAATTTAAGCCAGCGGTATTGCGCTCTCCCTGGGTCTCCAGGTCCTCTGCCTCACCCCCCCTTCGGGGTTGACCTCCCTGGAAACCCCCTCAGGGCCTCGTGCCCCCTACCATGACCACCTTCCAGATTCAGACTCTGCGGACTTCGATTTCTGGGGGAGACGAGTATTCTACTCGGCACGGATCTCCCTTTCAATTGCTGCACATCAGACCCACTTTGTAGCCTATGACGGGTTCTTGTGGACCAGGCTAGGACAGCTCCTACCTTCGATGCCTGATTTGGAGGAAACCAAGCAAGCCATCACCTTCTCTGCGTGGGGCCTGGAGCTAGCAGGGCACCAAGCAAGGGCATCTTATGATGCCAGTGAGGTAGCTTCCAGAGTGGTAGGGACAGCGATCTGCCTTCGGCGGACGGCATGGCTTCGCCTATCCCGGTTGTCACCCTTGGCCCGGCGTAGGGTGATTTACTCCGCCTACCGGAGAACCCACCTCTTCTCCCATCAAGTGAGACGACAACTTCCGGGGTGCCTTCCTTCCCCCACGAGGGGATCCCCGTCTCACCCGGACCAATCTCAGGCCTCTCCAGGCCTGTAAGGGTTCTCTTCTTCAGTGTCTCACCCACTGGAGGCTAAGGGACCTGGTCCCTTAGGGTGTTCTGGGTACCCCCCTCCTTTTTCGGGAGGGGGGGCTCGGTACTCAGCCAAATAGTGATGAATGGTAAGATTGACACAGATAAGATATGAAAATTACGTACCTACCATAATTGTTGATCTTTCTGTGTATCTTCACCATTCATCACTAAATCCCACTCTCCTTCCCCGGGGCCTCAGTCTCTGGGCTCCTCCCATTTCCCTTGTGTGTCTTTTTCCTCCCTCCTCTTCCTAGTATGTATACGGGAGGGGGTTGTGGAGACACACTGGGGTATGCCTTTACTTTCTGAGTTTGGAGGCCCTCCATCCTTTCCCTATTCAGGGGTTTTGGAGTGTGAAGAGGGTCTTCTTCCCCCATTCTATATTTTAGTTTTTTTTTTTTTTTTTGTTTTTTTTTTAGTGACCTCAATGTGAGGCCACCTTGTTTTTTCTAACCTCTGGTTGTTTTTTAAATAAAAAAAAAACTTATTAATTTGGTGAGAGAGGGGGAAGATTTGGGACGCAGCCTCAGCCTGCACTACTCCTAGGTGGTCTTCTGACCCTTGCTGCAGGTTTTCTCTTGCAGCCAGCTTTCATAGTCCAGGTCTGGACCTTAATCCTTAAAAAAAAAAAAAAGTTGTGCATCTCCGTTCTGAGGTTGTGTTGCTTGTTCTTTCCCCCTTATTCCCTCACTTCTTTTCCTTCGCTCTCTTACCCTTCTTCTCCTTCCAGAGATTGGGGCCCCTCTTTTTCTCCCCAATTTCCCTTTCTAAGTTTTCCTTCCTCTGTCACCTCAGTCGTTTATTTCTCCTTTTGGTTTATTCTTCTTTTCCTTTTATCTATCCTTTGGGCTCTCTTGCCTCATCCCACCCTCTCTTCCATACACTCTTCGGCGTGTCAGAACTGGGGCTGGGGCGGAGTCGACAACTGCTGACTGCCAACCCTCAGCGCCACGTGAGGCATCGCCAGCCTCGAGGTGGCGCCAGCCCAGCGTCGACTCCTCCCATGGGGAGGTCTCCCTTGGGGTCCTAGCTCCAGTGAGCTATACCCAAATAGTGATGAATGGTGATGATACACAGAAAGATCCAACAATTACGGTAGGTACGTAATTTTCATTTTTCGTGGCAGAGGGGGACAGCAGCCTCAGCAGCCCCGCTTTCAGCAACCCCACGCTCAGCGAGGTAGCTTTGGTCAATGTGGTGGCCCCAGGGAATCCTTGGCCTCCGCCTCAACAGGCTAAGCCCACCCAAGCCGCTTCCTCCTCTCCAACAGCATGACTTCCTGCCAAACCCACTCTCTGTGACGCTCCATCGGAGAGATCATGGAGGTCGCTTTGTCTTTATCCAGAAGCCTGAGACAGGTGACCTCCGACCTGTGGGTTCATGAGCTTGTAGAACATGGGCACTCTATAGAGTTTGTGTCTACCCCTCTGGACAGGCCCCCACCTCATCCGTCCACTCGGCAGGACATGCAGTCCTCATCCGACAGGAGATCAAGGCATTGCTGTCCAAAAACGCTGTAGAGCCTGTTCCTCCACATGAGAGAGGCTGTAGTCCAGATTCTTCCTGGTCCTGAAAAAATCTGGAGACCTGAGACCGAACCTTGACCTCAGCGACCTGAACTTGTCAGTTGCATGCAAATGTTTCAGGATGGTCACATTGCACAGCCTGATCCGTGTGTTACAACAAGGAGATTGGCTCGCATTCCTGGATATGCAGGATGCCCACTTCCACATTTTTATAGCCAAAGGCCACCAGAAATACCTTCGGTTTGCATTCCCGGGCGATCACTTCCAGTTCAGGGTCATGCCCTTCAGTCTCTCTTCTGCACTGAGGGTGTTTACAAAGTGCCTGGCGGTGGTGGTGGCACTTCCTAAGAATGGGTCACTCGTGTTCCCATACCTGGATGACTGGCTGTTCGTGGCACACTCAGGTGCCCAACTCCAGGCTGACATTGGGGACACCTGCAACCTATTCTAGAACCTGGGAATCACAATCAACCCAGCCAAGTCGTCACTCAGCCCAGCCCAACTCCCTACCGTTCATGGAGCACTCCTAGACACTGTTCAGGGGCGAGCCTTCCTACTTCTGGACCGGGCAGAGTGCATTCAGGCTCTGGACAGGCAGATTTATTCTGCCTCCACTGTTCCAGCCAGATTGATACTATGGCTGTTGGGTCACGTGGCGGCCACCATCATGACCGTTCCCTTTGCCAGACTCCGGATGAGGACCATTCAATGGACTCTTCGGGTGCAGTGGGACCAGAGGTGGTACAACCTGGACTTGTCTGTCTCCATTACGGAGCTGGTCCGCAAGGAACTCCTCTGGTGGACGACGTCCCCAACTTTGCAGGAGAGGATCCTGTTTCAAAAGAAAGCTCCCAGATAGGTCCTGACCATGGATGCTTCAAATTCGGGATGGGGGGCTCACCTAGGATCTCGCAAGACAACAGGATTCTTGGTCTCAAACCGAGGAATCTATCCACATCAACGTGCTGGAGCTAAGTGCAGTCCTCTATACTCTCCAAGCCCTGGAGTCATCAATCACGTCCAGTCACCTTCTGGTCCAGACGGGACAACATATTGGTGGTTTTCCACCTCAACAAACAGGGAGGCACACACTCTTACCTCCTTTGCAGGGAGGCCATGAGAGTGTGGGAGTGGGCCATAGCCGCTCTCAGCAGGACAGTGTCTCGAGTGGTCCCTTCTGCAATCGGTCGTAGACTACCTTTTCGCAAGATGGGGGACACCAGAGTTGGATCTCTTTGCGTCCTCCGCCAACGCAAAACTGCCCAGTTTTTTCTCGCTAGATCCCGAGCCTGGTGTTTTCTGGTAAGACGCATTGCCCCTCTCCTGGAGGGAGAGATTCCTCTACGCATTTCCTCCGTTTCTGCTCATTCAGAGAGTCCTTCTCAAAGCACAAGCGGAGGGAACCACCATGATCCTCACTGCGCCACTGTGGCCTCGCCAGATTTGGTTTACCCTTGCTACAGCAACTGGCGGTGGCCTTACCAGTTTCATTTCTTACATAGAAACATAGAATTTGACGGCAGATAAGGACCGCTTGGCCCACCCAGTCTGCCCATTTCCCTACCTACTGGATAAGCTGCAGATCCTAGCTAACCAGCAGCCTACTTCTTCCTACCCCCACCCCCCAGAATTGCCTTATGACTATCCCATGCATGCTTGAATTCCACCACTGATTTTGACTCCACAACCTCCTCCGGAAGGCCGTTCCATACATCCACAACCCTCTCTGTGAAAAAATACTTCCTTAAATTACCTCTGACGCCCCCTCTATCTTCAAATTGTGCCCTCTTGTTCTTGCACACCCTTTTTTGAAAGATGCTACCTCTTGGACTTTGTTGATTCCTTGAGGTACTTGAAAGTTTCTATCATGTCCCCTCTCCCTTTCCTCGAGGCTATACATATTAAGCTCCTTAAGTCTCTCTTAGATGTCTTCCAGTGCAGACCCTGCACCATTTTAGTTGCCCTCGTCTGGACAGCTTCCATCCTGTCTATGTCTTTGTGGAGATTGGGTCTCCAGAACTGCACACAGTACTCCAGATGGGGTCTCACCAGCTGTCTGTACAGAGGCATAATAACTTCCTGTTTTCTACTGGTGATGCCTCTCCCTATGCATCCCAGTATCCACCCAGCCCTCCTTGCTGCCCTCTCACATTGCTTGCCCACCTTTAGGTCATCTGATATGACTACCCCCAGGTCCCTTTCCATTTTTGTTGTTGTTAGTATCTCACCCCCCATTGTGTACTCTTCCCCTGGGTTTTTGTTTCCCAGGTGCATTACCTTGCACTTCTTAGCATTGAATCTAAGCTGCCATACATTTGACCATTCCTCTAACCTTGCCAAGTCCCTTCTCATCCTTTCCACCCCACCATGTGCATCAACTCTGTTGCAGATCTTAGTGTCAACTGCAAAGAGACATACTTTTCCTTCCAGTCCTTCTGCAATGTCGCTATAAAGACATTGAAGAGGACTGGTCCTAATACTGAACTCATGCGTACCCCACTAGTAACCCTCCTTTCTTCTGAGTGACTCCATTTACTATTACTCTCTGTGTCCTATTCTCCAGCCAATTCTTTACCCAGGCTGTCATCTTGGGACCCACTCCCAGGCTGGCTAACTTGTATATTAATCTTTTGTGTGGGACTGTGTCAAATGCCTTGCTAAAGTCTAGGTAGGCCATGTCCACAGCCCCTCCCTGATCTACTACTTTGGTCACCCAAAGAAATCTATCAGATTCGTCTGGCATGACCTTCCCGCTCTGAATCCATGCTGCCTAGGGTCCTATGCCCCTCTGGCCTCTAGATACTCGACAATTCTTTCCTTCAGAAGTGATTCCATCATTTTCCCTATCACTGAGGTTAAACTAACAGGTCTGTAGTTTTCTGCTTCTGCCTTGCTCCCACTTTTGTGAAGGGAATCACATCTGCCCTCCTCCAGTCCTCTGGTACCACCCCATCCTCCCATGATTTGTAAAAGGTAGTCAGTGGTGTCACTAGTTCTACCCTTAGCTCTTTTAGAATTCTGGGATGAATCCCATCAGGCCCCATTGCTTTGTCCACTTTCAGTTTTAAGAGTTCTTTCAGAACCCTTTCTTCTGTAAATGGGCTGGTATCAACTTCTGTATCCAGAGTGTTACTACTGTTTGTTTTATGTACCTCCCTCTTCATTTGTAAATACTGAGCAAAAATATTTGTTTAGTATCTCTGCCTTTTCACAGTCTCCTCTGCCCACCCTCCTCCCTTTAGTAAGCCTCACTATCCCTCCCTGGTCTTCCTTTGCTCCCTCATGTACCTATAAAGGTTTTATCCCCTTCTTAACTGAGTTGGCTATCTTTCTCTTGGTTTGGGCCTTTGCTGTTCTGACTGCCTTCCCAGCCTCATTTTGCTTTAACTGATACAGTTCTCATCCTGCTCCTTGTGCGATTCCTTATACTTCCTGAATGCTTTCTTTTCTCTTGAACCTTCACTGCCACTTCCTTTGAGAACCATAGTGGTTTCTTACATCGTCTTGTTTTGTTTATTTGCTTCACACAAAGGCTCAGTTACCTCTGTGATGGCAGTTTTATTATTCCCCATTGTTCTTCCCACCCTCCTTCCTGCCCATTTGCTAGTGCATTCCTTAGGCTCTCACCCATTTTGGCAAAGTCAGCCCTCCTAAAGTCCAGTACTTTTGTCTTGTATGGCTTGACTCTATTGCTGTGTTTATTGTGAACCATACTGTTCGATGGTTGCTGGTTCCCAGATGGCTACCCACTTCTATATCTGTGATCCTCTCTCCATCTCCATTTGAGAGAATCAAGTCTAATATTGCTCCCTCTCGAGTGGGCTCCAGTACTAGTTGTCTAAGACATGCCCCTGTAGGGCATCTAGAATAACTGCACTCTTGAGTGGCAGCTGCAACTCGCCTCCAGTTAACATCTGGCATATTCAGATCACCCATCAGCAATATCTCCCTTTCAAACAACATGAAGTCTTGCTATGTTATAACTATTGCAGTTTGTCCCACCATTAGAACTGCTCCGGAGGTGAAAGAGTTAACTTCCATGCAGAGCATGGAACTTAGAGCGCGAGCTCGGTTAGAAAAGCTCTGTCTGGGATATTTCAAACCGAAACTGTCAGATTCTTTACTCCGCCTCACTGAACAGTCGCTCCGGAGATTCCTCCTGCTGCTCTGTTCATTTTCTCGGTTTAAAGAGTTTTTTCTTGGTTAAATTCAACCGCGATTATCATTATTTTAACCGCAAACCGATCGGTTCAAGCTCTGTCTATGGTATTGTAAGTAATAGATAGGTTTTCTGTGTGGAACTTGTAAATGTTTATCGGTTCGGTTTGAACCGATCAGATTGTGTTGAAACTTCATTCTGAAGCGTTAAAGGCTTTTTAGAGTGCGGTTCCCGGTTCTTATCGGTTCTAAAAAAAACTGGATTTCATTACGGTTTTTTCCACGACTGCGAACAGTTGGGAACCGTAAGGGTGTCTTGCCTAGCACTGCTGAAAAAAAGGGCAAGTTTTTGGTTAGGCTGGCATTATGTCTGAGAAACCCAAAAGAAAAACCGGGCCCACTGGGTTTCAACACTGTAGTGTCTGTGGGGAAGCCTTTGCCAAGGCTGACCCACACACCACATGTGTTTATTGTCTGGGGTTTGACCACCTCAATGCAGACTGCCAGATTTGCAAGAATTTCCCTGCAGCTACCCTAGATAAGAGAGTTGGTAGGCTCAGGGAACGAGAGGCCAAAAAGTCCGCTGACCCGGATGGCCAGCCGGTTCGGAGGTAGTGCCCTCTGACCAGGGCCAGACTTCCTCGGGCAAACGTAAAGCTGACTCTGAGGAGCCAGTTCCAGCAAAGAGAACTAGAAAGTCAGCAGGTGTGGAGTCAAAATCCTTCTCCAACTGCTGCAGAGATAGCCAGGGCAATACAAATTGTCCAGTCACTTTCCCCGGTTCTCGTCCGAACCGCCACTATCTGGCAAAGGTCGGTTTGGCGGTTCCACCGTTCAAGAATATGATATAGAGGAGTTTTATGAACCAGAGGAGGGGAGGATGATTATGAACAGTGTGAATGTGACTTTGAAAGTCTGGATGTGCCCATTGAACCGGACATCTCCCCAGACAGACCTTTAGGAGAATCTCCCCCTAAGCTTGCTGAGTCCCCTTCTCATTTTCTGTTTTATAAAAAAGTTGCTGAAACCCTCCAGCTTCCTTTGGAAGAGGCTGTGGATGAGCAAGAGGAGCCTGACTTTGTAGAGATGATGGATATCCCAGAGTCCAGGAGATTGTCTATTCCTTTACATAAATCCTTTAGGAAACAAACAATAAAAATTTTAAAAGCTCCTAATTCTGTGCCTCCTGTGGATAAAAAGATGGACAGGAGGTACACTTTGTCTGGTCCTGATACAGAATTTCTTTCACAGCAATGCAGCAATGTTGGGGTAGTTCAGGCTGCAGCCTGTGATAAGGCTAATATTCCCCTGGCTTCACATCCTCCTGACAAGGACTCCAGGAAGATTGATGCCATGGCTAAAAAACAATACATGGCAGCGTCCTTGGGACTCAGACAAGCAAACTATATGGCTTATGTTGTGAGATACCAAAAATCTAGATGGGATACTGTCATGGCTTTAGCCAAACAGGCCCCTGGCCAGCTTGCCAAGGAGCTGGAGCAGGTGGCTGCTGTTGGTATTGAGACATCTAAGGTGCAATTCCATGCTGCAGTGGATTCTAATGATGTGTCCTCTAGAGTCATGGCTACATCTGTGGCTTTTCGTACATTGGCTTGGCTCAGGTGTACTACTTTGTAACAGGATACCCAGGCTAAGGCTGTGGATTTTCCTGTGGTGGGAAATTCTCTGTTTGGGGAGCAGACAGAGAATTATATGAAGAAAATGGATGAATATAGAACCACTTATAGGAGTGCACAAGCCAAGGAACGCAAGCCACTCCTCAGAGGCAGCCCCCAGGGGTAGAGGCAGGCCTTTTCACAGGCCTTTACCAGACCCAGGCCTCCTCTTCAGCTTATGTTCAGAGGGGTTCTTCAGAGGGAGAGGCAGACGGGGTACAAGCAGGCCTGCTCCCACCCCTCAGCCTAAAGCCCCTGCCAAACAGGCACCCTGATGGGATGCCCAGGGCCGGTTCTCCATTACCTGTAGGGGGGCAGGCTGGCTTACTTCGTCCAGGACTGGGAGTCTTTAACATCAGACAAGTGGGTCCTGGAAGTAGTAATCCAGGGTCTGGTTCTCAGCTTCAAAAAATTTCCAAAGATGAGAATCAGATATTTTCCACCTGCAAACCCTCTAGAGACTCTTGGCTTGGAAACAGAAGTCTCAACCCTCCTGGCTCTCAGAGCTGTAGAAAGGGTTTCTCCCCTACAGCAGGGCAAGGGTCTGTACTCCAGGTACTTCCTTACCCCAAAAAAGACAGGAGAGTGGCGGCCCATCCTGGACCTAAGATATCTGAACAAGCACCTTTTAAAACCAAAATTCAAAATGGTGACTCTGGGAATGATTTTACCCTCCCTAAGGCCAGGGGACTGGCTAGCTTCCCTGGACCTCAAGGATGCCTACTTCCATGTTCTTATCAGAAGCTCCCACCGAAAGTACCTCAGATTGAACTGCCCTCAGGCCATTATCAGTTCAAACAATGCCCTTGACCTTACCTCTGCCCCAAAGGGTATTCACAAAATGTCTGGCAGTAGCAGTTGCTCATTTAAGAAGGCAAAAGATTGCCATCTTTCCCTACCTGACGACTGGCTCATTGTGGGTCAGTCTCCAGACCAGGTCAAATCACACCTGCAAGTTACCCAGCAGCTGCTTGCCTCTCTGGGCTCTTAATCTTCCAAAGTCAGTTCTGGAACCTGTCCAGGTACTCACCTTTATAGGTGCAGAACTGGACACAAAGCAGGCCAGAGCCTCTTCCCCTAGAAAGGTAAGGACCCTGGTGGCCCTGGCCTCGTCCTTCACTCTGCAGGTCTCTGACCAGCAAGGCATTTCCTGAAGCTCCTAGGACACATGGCTGCTTCCACAGCTGTAGTGCAAGGAGCAAGATTTCAGATGAGGGACATTCGGTTCCATTTGAGAGCCTTTTGTCTCAAGGAGAGATTCCTATCCAAGTTAATCCCAGTGACTGCAACCCTGATCCAGGCCCTTCAGCGGTGGCAGGATCAGAGCAATCTGAGACAAGGGGTGCCCTTTATCCCTCTATCTCACTCCTTGACCCTTACTACAGATCGTCCCTCTTGGATGGGGAGCTCACATGGACCTCTCACCCAGGGGTTGTGGTCCCTCAGGAATCTCTGCTCCACATCAATCTGTTGGAACTCAGAGCTGTTTTCTAGCACTTCAGGTTTTTCTGCATCTGTTCAGAACAAGGTGGTACAGGTCAGAACAGACAACACCACAAATGTGGTACATCAACAAACAAGGGGCACTCGGTCTTGGCATTGTGCACTGAGGCGATGAAGTTGTGGTCTCTGGCTTATTCCTGAACACTTCCCTCATAGCAGTTCACCCCAGGCAGGACAATGTCCTGCAGATGCTCTCAGCAGGATTTCCCAGGGCCATCACGGATGGTCACTGGATCCCCGAGTACTGGGGATAGTTTTTGCCAGATGGGGCACCCTCAGATGAGATCTTTTGCAGCCCCAGACAATCATCAACTTCCACTTTTTGTTGCAGGCCCCAGTGTTGGGCTCAGTCCCCCTGGATGCCTTTCTCCTCGATTGGGAGGAAGTTCTCTATGCCTTCCCCCTTCCTCTCCTGTTCAAGTGCTAGTCAAATGGATCTCAGCCCTGCAAGATGATCCTGATTGCTCCGAGACTGGGCCAGGCAGCCCTGTTACCCTCCTTCTGTCCTTAGCAGTCCATCTTCCCCTGTGTCTCCCCAGGAACCACAATCTGTTAACCTGTGCCCAGGGAGAGTCTGGTATCCGAATGTCTCCTCAACCTCAAGGCCCGCTTTGAGGAGTTAGTTAGTTGATCTACAACTTTCTCAAGGTGTTCTCTGAAATCTTGAAAGCTTCTAGGAAGCTTCCACCAGGGCTACCTATAACTCCAAGTGGAAAAGGTTTTCCATATGGTGTTCTGGGAAGATATTTCCTCGAATCTGCTGATTTGCCCACTGTTTTGGACTATATGGTCCATCTTAATTCTTTGGGACTGAGACCAGCTACCCTGAAAGTGCATTTGGCAGCTGTCTCTGCTTTTTATTTCAGCAGAAGCCCTCTTCTCTTTCTGCTCACCCTGTATTTTCCAAGTTTTTTAGGGATTGCTTCATACTAATCCACCATTCAGGCCCTGCCCTGCCTGGGATCTTAATGTTTGCATTGCTCAGCTGATGCAACCCTTTGAACCTCTGTCTTCGGCAGAGCTTAAGTACTTGACTTGGAAAACTGTATTTCTAGTAGCCATCACTTCTGCCAGGCGCTGCAAGTGAGTTGCAGGCTTTATCAGTGCAGACTGACTTTATTCTTTCACAGGGATAAGGTAGTCCTCAGGACTAACAGGAAGTTTTGCCTAAGGTGGTTTCAGATTTCACCTTAACCAATCTATTTCACTTCCAGTGTTCTTCACTGACCATTCCTCCTCTGGTGAGAGGAGGCTGCACAGCTTAGATGTTAAGAGGGCCCTAAGTTACTACATAGAGCATACCAAGGGTCACAGGTTTGACTCCTCCAACTATTTCTCACTTATGGTGAAGGGTTGGGAAAGGAAACCCTGCCACTAAGAGATCCATTGCCAGGTGGATTGTCTCTTGTATCAATTTTGCTATCAAAACTGGGTAAGGTTCCCCTTCAGGCCTGAGGGCTCACCTCTACCAGAGGTACAACTGCGTCTCTAGCTGCTGCCAGAGACATCCCTATCTTAGAGATATGTCAAGCAGCTACTTGGAAAACAGTGCACACTTTCACTAAGCATTACTCCCTGATATCAGGCCACGAGGATGCTTGGTTTGGCATAGCCGATGCTTCAGAGCTATTCCTAAGTAGGTTCTGTCCCTCCTCCATGGAGGTACTGCTGTGTAGTCTGATAGTCATAATAGCAAGACTTCATGTTGTTTGAAGAAAAAATTACTCACCTTAGTAATGTTGTTTCTTCTAATGGAGTCTTGCTTATTATGACCTCCCCCCCAGCCTGCCCCTCTCAGAACTTCTACTTTGGGTATGGGGTGGGCAGTCCACTGTTGGCACTTATTGATGCCCCCTTTTATGTTTTCCACCCCTTCTTTTTGGGGTGTTTGGGTGTTGTGTTTTATTTTATCTTATCTTTTCTGGTCCCCTGACTTGAGTCTTGGTGTTGGGACCAGGAAAATGTGTTAATATTTTAGTAGCCAGTTGGCTAGTGTAGGTTACAGCTTCCACACAGAACCTTAGTGAGTTTTGCTCGTAAAGATCTGACAGTTTCGGTTTGAAATATCGCAGACAGAGCTTTTCTAACCGAGTTCGCGCTCTAAGTTCCATGCTCTGCATGGAAGTTAACTCTTTCACCTCCGGAGCAGTTCTAATGGTGGGACAAACTGCAATAGTCATAATATAGCAAGACTCCATTAGAAGAAACAACATTACTAAGGTGAGTAATTTTTTCTTTTCTGCCATTCTAAGTATACTTTCTATCATTTCCTTGTCCATTTCCTCCCCCTGAGAAGAGGGTCTGTATACAACCCCTGTGCGGATTGTGGTGCCATTGCCTGTCTCCAAATTTACCCACAGTGCTTCTTCTCCTCCCTGTTTACCCTTTTGTTCTGTTGCTTTTATTCCTTCCCTTATGTAAAGAACTACTCCTCCTCCTCTTTTACCCTCCCTGTCCCTCCTGTAGATAGTGTATCCTGGTATGTTTATGTCCCAGTCATGGTTTTGTGTACCATGTTTCTGTGACTGCCATGATATCCAGATGTTCCTCCTCCATGAGGCCACTAATTCAGGAAGCTTATTCGTAGACTCCTGAGCATTGGTACTCATTGCTCTCCATTTTTGATGGCTTTTACCTTCTGTTGCAGCATCCCCCACTGACCGTTCTACCTCGGTCTTTTCTCATTAGTACCCTGTTTTGTAGGGAGGCTGGGATTTTCCTGCTGCTTGTCAGTGCCTCCCCTTTGACTAGTTTAAAAGCTTGCCAATGAAGCATTTAAACCGATTGCTCAAAAGACTTGTTCCTTCCTGGACAGATGCAGACCATCCTGCCAGTATAGGCTGGTGTCCCTCAGGTGGAACCCCAGTCCCAATGAAGCCAAACCCTTGTGCTCCGCACCATTTTTCAACCATTCATTAAACTGCATGGTGCCAATTACTCTCGCCTCCCCATGCCTTTGACAGGCAGCACCTTTGAGAAGGATACTGTGGTGTACTTGTCTTAGGCCCCTCCCAACTCTGCAATGTCCTCCTGCACTGCTCTACTCTCATGATGAGCCAAGTCATTTGTCCCTAGGTGGACAATTCGTTCAGCTCAGGATCCCTTAGTAGCTGTTCTCGTGATCCTGAGGATCGCCTGTCCCTCAAGCCATGGCACCAGGCAGGCAGCTACTTCAGTTTTCCCAGCTCCCCCAGTTCTATACCCCTAATAATCGAGTCCCCACCAGGAGCTGCTTCCTTTCCTGTGGTGTCCTCTGCCTCCTTCCTGTGGGCCTCCTTTGACAGTTGTCCTCAGTCTTCTCTGGGTGCATCCATAGGGGAGCTATGCTCCCCCAGAATGGTATATGGATCGTGGAGTGGAACAATTGACTGGGTGTGCCTCTGTTACACCATCCTCACCCTCCCTGAGCCCACTGTGGTCCAACTGCTGTGCTTTCTTCACAACCTCTGAGGTAGTGGTGGTGGCGCTAGTGCTCCCTGGATGGGGGAAGTTCCCTTCCTACTGTCCAGTGTGGCCTGAGGGAAGGTTTCCTTACTACTGTCCAGTGCAGACTGAAGACGGGCAACTTCCTCCCTTAGGGCAGACAGTTGTCTGCAAATAGGGCAGCATCTCAGCCTCCAGAAAGACTCCTGGAAGACTGCTGCCCCACAGCCATTACATTGCACTACTCCCCACATGTTTATCTACCTTTTTTTTTGTTTGTTTGTATTTGTGTGTGTGTGCGCATGTGTGATTTGTTATATAGAAATATATATTATACAATGTGTATGCTTATATTGTCAGTGCAGTGTGCTAGAGAGGATATGACAGTGAAATGCACTTTGCACTCGAGGAAATGATGTCAGAACCTCAGGTATAAAGGAACTATTTCCAGGGTGGGTGGGAAGGGTTGGGCCTAAACTGTGCCCTCACAAAACAATCAGCTAAAGCTCTCACCCACCGCCATGGATGAGTGCCTTCCTGTCAGCAAGATACCTACACAACAATTTGACAGAGAAACTACCCTGCTAATCAAACAGAGAAAACCCAGACATCCAAGTCAGACACAGGTAAACCTCTCCAGCCCCAAAACAGCCTGGTGGTTTTGTTAGCCACAAGGAAAATCAAATATGCAGTTATTTTAGCCCTTCTGAGGATGCTGACAAGATCAGCAGTTTTAAAACCCCTTCCTGAATTGAAACTAAAATAAACACAAAGCAATACCACTTTAAAAGTGAGGAAACTTCTCTCAGATGTAAGCAAGAGAGAGAGTTAGTTACAGATATTTAGTCCAAATAGTATATCCACGCAGCTTCTCAGTTGTTTCAAAAGCACACCCTGTACACAACTTGGAAGAAGATGGACTTCTGTCTCAAACAGGATCACACCACTAGTTTATAGTAATTGAACAATGCTGAAATGGTCTAGCTAGACAATTGCCTGTGATGCAGACCTCTGACTTGTGAAGACAATTTCCGCCACCTCAGGCTATGTCTGGCATC
This sequence comes from Neoceratodus forsteri, assembly GCA_016271365.2. Taxonomy (NCBI): domain Eukaryota; kingdom Metazoa; phylum Chordata; order Ceratodontiformes; family Ceratodontidae; genus Neoceratodus; species Neoceratodus forsteri. Next base: position 995,649,835 of record CM028131.1, read on the forward strand.
CAATTACAAACTGCAGCTTTTGCTATTTTAAAATCACACAACCCCACCAAAAGTTGCAAAATATATTAATGCAGATTCTCACAGAATTCTAGTAATCAGTTCAGTTAGCCACAAAGGAAAATCAAATATGCAGTTATTTCAGCCCTTCTGAGGATGCTGACATAAGCAGTTTTAAAAAAAAACCTTCCTGAATTAAAAACTAAAATAAACACAAAGCAATACCACTTTAAAAGTGAGGAAAACTTCTCTCAGATGCAAGCAAGAGAGAGAGATTAGTTACAGATATTTAGTCCAAAATAGTATATCCCACGCAGCTTCTCAGTTGTTTCAAAAGCACACCCTGTACACAACTTGGAAGAAGATGGACTTCTGTCTCAAACAGGATCACACAACTAGTTTATAGTAATTGAACAATGCTGAAATGGTCTAACTAGACAATTGCCTGTGATGCAGACCTGACTGTGAAGACAATTTCCCCACCTCAGGCTATGTCTGGCATCCATTACAAACTGCAGCTTTTGCTATTTTAAAATCACACAACCTCACCAAAGTTGCAAAATATATTGATGCAGATTCTCACAGAATTCTAATAATCAGTCCAGTTAGCCACAAAGGAAAATCAAATATGCAGTTATTTCAGCCCTTCTGAGGATGCTGACAAGATAAACAGTTTTAAAAACCCCCTTCCTGAATTAAAAACTAAAATAAACACAAAGCAATACCACTTTAAAAGTGATCTTTCAACTCGCTCACTCTCTCAGGACAGTGGGACTCTTGTTCACCTGAACTTGCGGTCCCTTCATCTTCATGCTTGGCTCCTCAAGACTTAGCCAAGCTCCGATTCGGGGTGTCTGACAAGATAGCCAAAGTCCTTGTGGAGGTGAGGAAGCCTTCCACGAGAGCTGCTTATTCAGTGACATGGAAACGGTGCTGCCTCTGGGCTGCAGCGTGCCGCATAGATCCTTTAGCCTGTCCAGTTAACACTTTGCTGGAATATCTTTTATCCCTGTCTGAATCAGGGCTCGGTTACTCCTCCATAAAGATACACCTGACTGCTCTTTCTGCCTACCGTGCCCCTGTTCAGGGCAGAGCAGTGGCTCAATTGGAAGTTACCTGTGCCTTCCTCAAGGGCATCCTTCACATAAAGCCCCCTGTCAGGGACCCTGTGCCCCTTGGGACCTCCCGTTCGTCCTGGAGAAGTTTACCTCCCACCTTTGAACCCAGCGAGATTGCAAGCTGCGTTTTCTTCCGGAAAACGTTATTTTTAGTTGCTGTTACTTCTTTTCAAAGGATTTCCGAGCTGCAGGCCCTGATGTATATGGAGCCTTATTTGATTTTTCATAAAGACAGGATAGCTTTGCGCATTCAATGGCAAGTTTCTCTCAAAGTTGTGTCGGAAATGACACTGAATTAGGATGTTCAACTCCCAGTCTACTACCCTGCACACTCTAATTGGGGTGAGGCATTCTCCACACATTGGACGTCCACTGCATGTTGCGGTTTTACTTGGCTAGGACCAAGGGGGCTAGATCGTCCGAACAGTTGTTCGCTTTTTGCCCCTCGTCCCTTGGGCAGCCCAGTTTCCAAACAGACCCTCTCAGGGTGACTGGTTCACTGCATTACTTTCTGCTACCAAAGCATAACAAACCCCTATCCGGACGGATCAGGGTCATTCTCCCAGGGCAGTGGCAGCCTCCTTGCAGCCCTCGAGAGGGTCTCCACTTCAGACATCTGTGCGGCAGCCACATGGCACACAGTCCTCGCTTTCATCAAGCACTACAGCCTTCATATCACATCCAGATGCAGAGCGGGCTTTGGCCTGGCAGTTCTGCGGGTCTGATCTCCTGAGGTCCTACCTCTCTTCCTTCCTCTGTTCCTCGCCTACCTCCTTAGCAGTTGTCTTAAATTTATACTGCTGGGGACTCAGTCTATATGTGTTACCTGCTGCAAGAGCTTCTTTTCAGTAAAATAGTACAGTTACGTAAGAACTTACTGTAACAGTAGATCTTCAGAGCTCTTGCAGAGTATACTTCCTCCTCCTTCCTGGGATCTCACTCTGCATCAGCTGAGCATTTTGTTTAGCTTGCTGCTGCACCAGAATTTGCCTTTTCTGTTGTTGGTTGCCGCTCACATCGCAGGTTTTTACTCCTTCTGCCGGTTCTTCCGGCGTACAAGAACTGGAGCATGCTGGGACTGCTTCCCCTTATATACCACATGGGACGTCAGGGGTGGGGCCAACATTGGGATGGGCGGTCTTCGCTAACTATTGCTGGACAAAGTTTGTTGTGGGGTCCTGTCGCCGGTGCCAGTCCTATATGTGTTACCTGCTGCAAGAGCTTCTCTCGCAGATCTACTGTTAAGGTAAGCTCTTAGGTAACTGTACTTTTTCAATTCTTCATATACATCCTGCAACATAACTAGTAAGATAAAAAAAATCATGTTTGTACATCTGCTATAGTCACATACAAGTAATTTATGATAAGGGACACTTGGTCCATCCAGTCGCTCCCCAATAAGCAGGGACCAACAAGTACACTGTACAGATAAATACTATATTATAGATATTTCCCAGCCACCCTATCCATGTTATCCAGTGATTCCCACTTTAAGGAGGTAGAGCCTGTGTTTGCAGCAGTGCTGAAGCTCAGGTGCATGTCCCAGAGGGCCAGCCCTGCCCTCAAGACCTTAAACCAGGCCAGCAGAAAGGACAGCACTCCACGAAGGATCCACACCAGACACACTTGTAGCTTTATACCAAAAGTTACTTAACAGTGCACAAGAAAGTTTCAGTGAACAGGCAAACAATGAGGCCACCCAACCCAGTGCTTCACTCGATCGAGTTTTGTCAGGGAGTGTGCCTGACCTGGGTTCAGGGTCAGTTAAATATGTGTCAGTTGATATCTTTCACACTTTCAGAACCATGTAATTTTGTTACCAGGTTTCAAAGTATTGTGGTACAGTTCCTTCTGTTTGTCTTTAGGGATCCACTGCAGCTCACATCAGAGCAGGACATAGCAGTGGAAGATTCAGTAGTGCTTGCAGTGCATGTTAGAGCTTTTATAATCTCTGATTAGTTGTTATTTTGGTCTGCTTTTCTCCAGAGGCTATGTACAATTCTGTACTTTGCCCAGGAGGACAACAGAACCAGCAAACAAAAAGATCAGAGCTATGTAACTCCAACATGCAGTGCAGGCTATTGAATCTTCCATCTGCCTGCTGCTCTGATGTCAGCTGCAGATGATTGGGATTGGATTTGTAAAACAGAAAACATATGCCCATTGGGACCAGCCCCACATTTGAGTGTGCAGCCTTGGTGCTGACTATTCCTGTTTAAATCTAAGACTCCAAGAATTAGACTAAAAGGCAGAATTGCAACCAGTAATCCAGAGATTCAGTAAACAATCTTTCATGAGCTTCTTATGGAGCTACAAACATATGAAGGTGCCAGCAGAACAGACCTACTGGTCTATCAAAGTCTGCTCAATTGTGCAACTAGCTCTCTAGCAGGCAGCTGCCTCCCCATCCCTTGACCTCCCATTGTTGTCTCCTCACACCTACCTGTACCCTGTACCAAGCGCTCTTAAAGCCAGTCACATTTTGCGCTTGCTATCACCCCTCTTCTGGTAGTGCAACCTAATCTCACAACTGCTGTCTCTGTTAAGTAATGCCTCCACATCTCCCACCTGAATGTCCCTCCTCTATTCTTAGCCGTGCCCCTAGTTTTCCTCCCGCTCCTTAGTTTCAACACCCCTCCACCCCGCTGATACCCTTCAGGTACTTGAAGGTCTCGATCATGTCCCCCCCTCTCCTGCAGTGCGTACATATTCAGTTTCTTCAGCCTCCTCTCGTAGTCCATTCCTTCCTTCACGCGTCATCTCATCGCCCTCCTCTGCACTCCCTCCAGCAGCTTGACATCCCGCCTCAGGTATGGCCTCCAGAACTGCACACAGTACTCCAAGTGCGTACTGACCAGCACCCTGTAGAGGGGCAGGATTACCTCCCTGCTCCTGGACGTGAATCCCTGTGCTATGCACCCTAGCATCTTGTTTGCTTTCACTACTGCTTTCCCGCACTGGGCAGTATTGTTCATGCTCGCTGTTATCAATATCCTCAGGTCCTTTTGCTCCTCAGTGATCCCCAGCCTGATTCCCCCCTAGCCAGTATGCTCTCCTTGGGTTCCTAGCCCCAAAATGCAACACCTTACATTTCTTTGCATTGAACCACAACTGCCATTTCCCAGACCATTCCTCCAGCTTGGTCAAGTCCCTCTGTAGTTGTATCCATCCCTCCTCTTCGTCTGCTGCTGCACCCATTTTGGTGTCTTCGGTGAACATACTAATCCTGCTCCCCACCCCATGCACAATGTCTGAGATGAATAGTCCGAACAGCACTGGACCCAGCACCAAGCCCTGTAGCACGCCACTCGTCACAGGTCTAGGCTCCGAGACTTCCCCAACCACTACTTTCTGTAGCCTACCCCGTAGCCAGTTTGAGATCCAGCATGCTATTTTTGTCCCCACCCCGGCCAACTCCACCCCTACTCGCCCATGAGGCACTGGATCGAAGGCCTTGCTGAAATCCAAGTATAGCACATCCACAGCATGCCCCATCCAGCTCCCTCGCCACCCAGTCATAGTACTGTTTAAGAGTGGTCTTGCAGGATCTCCCTGAAATGAACCCGTGCTGCCTCCCATCCTGCAGGTTATTGCCCTCCAGAAATGCCACCAGCCTTTCTTTTAGTATCGTCTCATTGAGCTTTCCCACTACGGACGTCAGACCGACTGGCCTATAGTTCCGTGGCTCATCCCTTGGACCGCTTTTATGTAACGGTACCACATGGGCCATCCTGCAGTTCTGAGGCACCTCCCCTGTTTCCAGAGAGGTACTGAACAGGTCTGCCAGTGGTTCCACTAGAATCTCTGCCATCTCTTGCAGCACCCTGGGGTGGATACCATCTGGCCCCGGTGCTTTATTAACCTTCAGTGCCCTCAACCCTTCCAAAACTCTGCCACCCTCTATCCTGCCATCTGTTACCTCCCCACATCCCCCCTCACTCCCAACCAGGGTGCTAATGGACCCCCCTCCTCCCTTGTGAACGCTGAGCAGAAGTACTCATTTAGTGCTTCATTTTGTCACTTCCCCTTTTCCACCCACTCATCCCCCTTTTATCCTCACTATATTGTCTCTGTACCTCCTTTTCTCTCTGACGTATCTAAAAGTCTCCCCGCTATTCCCTGCACTAATCTGAGTTTCCTTGTGGCTTTCGCACCCCTTACCCTCTTGGTCACCTCTTTAGACCATTTGGTGTACTCATCTCTCTCCTCCTCCTCCCTCCCTGTCCTTCTGAACTTCAGGTACACCGCACTTTTTGCTCTCACCCCCTCTATCACCTCCCTGTTTAGCCAGCATGGTCTCTTTACCCTACACTTCTTATTCCTTAGCCTGGTGTACGTTTCTGTCGCCTGTCTGATTCCTTGCTTTATATCCCATTTCTGCGTTGTCCCCATCCCCCGCTTTATTCCCTCGAGTCTCCCCTTCAGCAAATCCCTCATTCTCCCAAAGTCTGCCTTCCTGAAATCCACCACCTTTGTTGCTGATCCCTCCAGCTCCCTGCTCATTGTGATGTTAAACCACACCGTTTGATGACCACTGTCAGCTAACTGGTCCTCCACCCTAGTGTCCCTCACTGTTGGATAGTACCAGGTCCAGCATGTTCCCTAGTCTGGTGAGTTAAGCAACCAGCTGTGAGGACCCTCCCCGGAGCGCATCCAGGAGGACCCTCTCCCTAGCGCTGGAGGTGACCGGTATGGTCCAGTCCACCCCCGGCAGGTTGAAATCGCCCACTATGACCAGCTTTCCCCTCCTACATACCCTACTGATTTGTTCTGCCAGTTCCCTGTCCCTTTCCACTGTCTGGGATGATGACCTATACACCACCCCAAATCTCAACTTCCTTCCTCTCGAGTTCAGGAGCTATAACTACATTGCCTCCGTTCCCCTCTTTTCCCCTTGGTCCCTTGTACATTTGATCCTCTCCCTCACATAGACAGCCATCCCCCCGCTCCCCTCCCCACAGTCCTTCCTTTACATTCTAAACCTTGGGATGGCCAGATCCCAGTCCCAGTGCTCTGTGGCCCATGTTTCTGTGATGGCCACGATGTCCACCCCACCCCACCCCACAGCCAAGAGCACCTGTAGCTCTGCCACCTTGTTGCCTAGGCTTCTCACATTCACAGAGACCACCCTCCACGCTGTCACCCTCCCCTCCATTTCCACATCCCCTTCCCCACCTTGCCCCTTTCATACTAAATCCCCTGGTACTTTCCTACTAGCTTGGGGGTAGATCACCCAGTCCCGGGTACCTTGCCTACCATCTGCCTGCCCTCCCCCAGCTAGTTTAAAGATGCATTTGTTGCTATAAACTCCTGCAGCTTCTGCCTTAAAAAACTCTTTCTCTCCCCACTTAGGTGGAGCCTATCCTCTGCATATAGTTCATTATTGTCCCAGCTCTGTCCCCATCCCCCCACCCATCCACCCATTCCCTTTTGATCTACACCACTCCTCCAGGCCAAACATTGAATTCTTTAATCCTTTCTTTCCTCATTGTGCTGGCATGGAGTACTGGGAGCACCTCTGAAAAGGCGACTGTCTCCCCTACCTCCTTGCGCATTCCCAGTTCCCCAAACCTCTCCTTCACCACCTCCACAGACTCCCCTACAGGTAATTTGTCCCCACGTGCACCACTATGAGTCGTCTCCCCTTCCCTTCCTCACACACCCTTAGAGTTGCTTGTCCCAGACTCATCTGCCCTTAGACCTGGTATGGCTTCCACCCATATGCCATTTCATGCCATTCCACTTTGCTGCCCCATCTGATCCCCTTAAGCATGGAGTCCCCCACCACAACACACCCCTTCCTCCCTGCTACACTTAAGCCCCCATCCCTCATGTCCCCTGCTCCTGGAATCTCTTTCCAAGATCTCTGCTCATGCTTCCAGACCCTCCCCCATCCAGCCCTTCCCCCTGCTTGCAGCCCCATGCCCTGCTCTGCTGCTGCCTTGCCTCCCTCCTCATCCTCATGACTCTTCCCCCCATAGCCCTTTGGCCTCCCACCGCACATCTCCCCTGTACTCCTTTCCCTCCTGCATCTCTTCCTCCCCATCCAGTGAAAGGTGCATTAAACCTGTTCTCCCCCACCCCTTCTTTTTGGCTTGTGGACACTCTGTTCTCCTGCCCTGCATCTCACACCTCCTTTTAGACCCGACCTTCATCCATCCCTCATTGCTGGACTGCCTGTCCCAAATGATGCCCTCCACACCTTCCCCTGACCCTTTGCCCCCCCGTGCCATGTTCGTGTAATATGTCCATGTTCCCCTATCTCTGATTCTGTCCTCCTTTGCACCCCCCTTCGAGTTTCTCCTAATCATCTTCTCTTCCTCCAGCCTGTTTAACCTGTGATTTATTGGGCATCCCCCAAGCCTCCACAATACATTCATCCATACTGCTGCCCCACACCCGTTGCATCCCACAATTCTCCCCATGTTAACACCACTTGGCCCACTTTTTACTAGTGTGTCCCTGACCAGCTGCTGTTAGACAGATTATGCCCCACCTTTGACGGCACCTTTTTGCTGGTGCGACCCTGCCCAAAGCCCTAACAGAGCCCCCTGAATGGTCTAGAACTGCAGCTTGGAAAAATCAACTGCCCTACACATCAACTCTGCATTGTGGCATCACTTTACAGTACTAGTTTCATATTTCATGTCATGCCCCCTGAATGATCTAGAACCGCAGCTTGGAAAAATCAACTGCCCTACACATCAACTCTGCATTATGGCATCACATTACAGTACTACCTTTTTATTTCATGTCGGAGCACTCCCCTTGTGCTTGGCTCAGCTGACACCCCCTGTCCTTTTAGAGACTCCTCCCTCAGACTTGTAGCCACCAATCCTGGCTGCCCTGGGCTGGGCTAGTGTCTTTATAATTCACCCAGGAAAAGGGTGGGAGCAGTGGGCAAAAAGTCTGAACCAGGAACCCTCTGCTCCTCCATGGGTCCCGGTTCACTGAAGCTGCCCTCCGGTTGTGGCAGTGTGGGGTGGAGGGTTCCTGGCGAGACCCTGCTCAGTTCCCTCCTTCCCGAGTGTGTCTTTTCCTGCTGACTGCTGCTGCAGGTATGAAAAGGCCAATTTAAACTGCTCCTGCAGTTTCAATTTGGTGCCCTTTTTTCACAGCAGCTCCTTTCTTGAGCTGCAGTTGGAGCGCTTCCCACAGACAGTCCGGCAATCAAATAAAAAAAAAAAAAAATCCAAAAGTCTGAACTGGGAACCCTCTGTGGGTCCCGGTTCACTGAAGCTGCCCTCTGGCTCTGGCGGTGCGGGGAGGAGGAGGGCCCGACGGAGACCCTGCTCAGCTCCCTCTTTCCACGAGTGTCTTTTTCTGCCAACTGCATCAAATTCATCAAATTTTCTGTCACTCGAACATACAGAGTTGCTAGCAGGTCTGTCAAGCTGCTTGATTCAGAGCCCCATGTTGTGCTTGTGTTTACATTGTGCCCCCAGTACTGTTACCTTCCCTTTACCTGTCCCACCCTCTTGAAGCTGCCAGTCATATTCTGATTGGCAACCTCTGTCAGAAGCTCATTCCACCCTGTCACCACCTCTCCATATGGAAGTTTCTCCTGATTCCTTTCTTGACACCTTCCCCACCCACCAGTTTGTAACTGGTGCCCCCTTGTTTTCTTGTTTCCACTTAAGCTAAAGTGATTCTCGATATCCACCTTTTTTAAACCATTTACAGTACTTGAAGGTTTATATAATGCGCCGCCCCCCGTCCTCCAGTGAGTACTTATTCAGGTTTCTCAACCTTTCCTTGTATGGGCTACCATGCTGACCCTGGATCATCTTTGTAGCCATTCTCTGGACTACCTCAGGTTGGGACTCCAGTTCTGCACACAGTACTCCAAGAGTGAATGTACCATGGATCTGTGCAGTGGACAGATCACCTCTTTCCTACTGCTGGTGGACCCCCTAGCTAATCACCCTAGCATCTTGTTATCTTTATCCACTGCCTTTTTGCATTATGTGGACAGCTTTAGACTGCTAGTAATAGCTATCCCCAGATCCTTTTCCTCCTCCAATACCATGACCTTTACCCCTTCCCCCATCTGTAGTTGCTCTCAGATTGTTGCAGCCAATATGCATTGCTTTTTCTTTATTTACATTGAACCACAGACTTCACATCTTCATAGAAACATAGAAAAACAATGGCAGAAGGAGACCAAGGTCCATCGAGTCTACCCATGAGATGCCCAGGACCTAGCAGTTGTCCTGGGGCTACCCCTGCCCTAAATTACTACATACTTGCTTTAATGTCTCAAGTTGTGCACTAGCTCTGTCCCACCTGTGCTTGAAACTTGTCAGTCTCTGCCCCCACCACCTCACCGCAGACTATTCCATGGCTCTACTAGTAGTATTTCCTTAGATCCTCCAGAAACTACCCCCAGCTTCCATTCATGCCCAGTAGTTGTTGTGTTAGTGACCATATGGAACAGCTCCTCCGTGTCCAGCACTTTGTGTATGCCTTTTAGGAACTTGAATGTATGTATCATGTCGCCTCTCCTCCTGGTTTCCAGTGAGTACATATTCAATGCTTCTAGCCATTCCTCATAGGGGAGTCCCTGAAGACCCTGCATCATCTTTGTCCCTCCTCTGCACTGATTCTAACCTGTGCGTATTCTTCAAGTGCAGCCTCCAAAACTGAACAGAGTACTCTAGATGTGGTCTAACCATGGATCTGTAGAGGGGGATGATCACTTCCCTCTTACTGCTGTCCATCCCCCTGCCTATACACCCCTACATTTTGTTCCCCCTGCTGTATACTTTATTACATTGGCTTGTCTGCTTCATGGTGTCTGTAATAATGACCCCCAGGTCCCTCTCTTCCTGCGAGGTGCTCAATTTAACCCCTTTGAGCCAGTATTCCTTCCTTGGGTTCCCTTTACCAAGAGGCATCACTCTGCACTTTTTTGCATTGAATTTCAGCTGCCACAGATTTGACCACCTTTCCAATTTTTGGAGGTCTTCTTATAGGTTCCTAACACCTTCAAGAGTGTCCACCTGCCCTCCAAGCTTGGTGTTGTCTGCGAACAGGGCTAGCTTACCTTGGATACTACTGCCAGTGTCACTGATGAATATGTTAGAGAACAGGGCCTAACACAGATCCCTGTGGAACCCCACTAGTAACGGCCCCCACGGTTGACCTTACCCTGTTTATTACCACCCTTTGACTCCTGTCTGTGAACCAGTTGCCTATCCGTCTGACTGTACGTTTTGCGGCCCCTACATCCTCCAGCTTCCTCAGCAGGTACTTGTGTGGTACAGAATCAAATGCCTTGCTGAAATCAAACTAGAGAAGGTCCACTGCATGTCCCCTATCCAATTCCTTTGTCACCCAGTCGAATAAGGTGATTAGATTTGTATTGCACCACCTTCCTGCCGCAAATCCATGTCTATTGGTATCCTGGAGCCCTTTCTCCTTTAGGTATTACAAGGTATTGCTTAATCAAGGTTTCTACTAGTTTTCCCACTACAGAAGTGAGGCTAGCCGGTCTGTAATTCCCCACCTCTTCCCTGCTTCCCCACCCCCTTGTGAAGCACCATGTCCACCACCTTCCAGTCCCTTGGAACCACTCCCACACTGAGTGATCTCTTGAATAAGTGTGGCAGGGGACCGGCTAACTCTTCTGATAGTTCCTTTAGTACTCTTGGATGCAATCCATCTGATCCCTGTGCTTTGTCTGGCTTGAGGGCTCTCGGTTCATCTCTGACTCTGTCTCTGGTAAATGATGGACTTCCCATTACCTGTATCTCTCTGTCGGCAGCTCGTATACTGCTCTCTGGCATTGGACCAGTATTTTTCCTTGTAAATACAGAGCAAAAGAAGTTGTTTAGAACATTTGCCTTTTGACCTCCTTTCTCCACTAGACCCACCCCATCCAACAGTTTCGCAATCCCACCCCTTTCCTTCTTTTTTTCTGAATGTAATGAAATGTGTTTTTTTCCCCCCATCTTTATCCCCTCTGCGATCCTAAGCTCTGTCTCTGCCTTTGCCTCCCTCACCACCCTCTTTGCTTCCTTATTATTTTTGATGTAATCCTCCCATTCGTCTACCCTCCTGTATTTTTTGAACCTATGGAAGGCCTCCCTTTTGCCCCGATTGCTGTTCAGACCTGATCAGGGAACCATATGGGTTTCCTGTGTCTATTTCTTTACTGTTATGACACAGAGCTTTGTTGCCTCTAGGACTGAGTCCTTTATTGCCCCCCCAGATGTCTTGGACTGCAGATTTTTCCATGATGTTTGTTAGTTCATTCTCTTAACCTTTCAAAATGTGCTGCTCTGAAGCTCAAGACCTCCATCCAGGATTTGGATTTTTCAACCCCAGCGAAAATCTCAGACCATACATACTGTGTTATGGTCACTATTGGCTAGAGGGTCCTCGACTCAAACTGCCCCTACTGCTCCGGTGTTGGTGAGAACCACATCGAGGATTGCATGCTGCCTAGTTGGAACCATAACCATCTGATTGAGCATACAGTCCTGTAGGGCATCCAGAACTGTCTGACTTCTGGAGGACTTTGCTACTGGAACATCCCAGACCACATCTGGCAAGTTCAGGTCACCAACAACCACTGTGGCTTACCTTCCCGAGACGCTATTAATTTCTTTCTAGAGTTCCCAGTCCTTCTCTTCTCCCTGCCCTGGGGGTCTATATATTAACTCCCAAGTGGAACTTTTTTCTTGATGTTGAATTTAGCTGAATCCAAAAGGATTCGACATCCAAGTGTCTGTCATTTTGATTGACGGTGGCCTCATGCCTTTTGTTAAAAGTTGCCACCACCACCCCACCCCAGCCCCTGGTCTGTGTGACCTTGAACTGCTCCCCTTCTCTGACTCGCTTTGGTAATGAGTAGCTCCTGTACCTACCATAATGCACTGGTACTGGTAACTCCAGCATCTTCACAGACTGGGTAGTATTACACCGCTCCCTTCTGGATTTTCTCCCGGTACTATATTTACACTTGTCGAAGCAATGTCTCTCCATACCCTTAGTTTGACTGTATTTGATTCCTGTTAACTGTAAGGTATATCTCATAAAGGCCACATGTATACTTATGTATTTCAAGCTGTTTTTCCCTGGTCATGCCTGAAAATGGGCATTCTTATGCATAGTGTGCACCTACCCAGTTACCAAAAGCAAATAAATTATACATACCTTAATACATTGTTTACGCTACTATTGTGTACCACTGTCTGCCTGTACATTGTGACTGTATAACTGCTAAGTATTTACTATTTTATTGTAATTATTTTTTTTTAATTGTATTTTATTTCACTGTTGTTCCTCATTGTTAACTTTATTTTGACATTCTTGCATTGTATATTCCTATCCCCTTCCCCAGGACACATTTGGAAACAAGCTCTTGTTAGTTCACTATTTGTTTCCTGGTAAAATCTTCGGAAAAATACCAAGACCACCTCTAACTTTGCACAGTCTTCCCTTAGCTATCTGTCCCCTCCTTCATGTCCACCTTCCTACAGAGCTTTGCATCATACACAAGAGGTGAACTTTGCCTTTAATGCCATGCCTAACATCACTGGTCCGACACTGACCCTTACGGGACCTCGCTGGTCACTTTCCTCATCCCTGAGAGTCAGAACCACCCTTTGAGTCCTTCCACTGAATCAGTTTGCCACCCACCTAGTCAACTTGTTTCCCACTCCAGGTCCTCCAACTTTTTTATCAACCTCCTATGAGGAATGAGAATATAGAACATCCCCTGTCCACTGCCTTCAGGGAGTTTAGTTAAAGTGAAAGTTAAGTTTGTTTAGTTAATTTGTATTGGCTCTGATTCCTTTGATCTCCCTTTCTAATTTATCTTCTCAATCAGGAAATCCAACTTTTGATCATTTCTTTCCCCCCAAGTTTCTTAAGAAGGGGGTAAAAGTCATAGCTTGAATGTTTATAATTTTTTTACTTTAGCAGTTACAGCAGAACTCAGCAGGGTTGAACCCTCCAACCCCTGCAGAGCCGATAGTTGAATCAACAGGTCTGCCTTCTTCGCCATCTCCAAGGCTGCAGCAGACACCGCTATACCTGCTGCCACCAAAGCCATTGCAGTAGCACCTGGGTTAGATGTTAAACAGAAAACTTTGCCCAACAGATCTTGGTGTGTCCTTCTCTGTAGAAGAGGAGTTCAAGTCCTCTTTGAGCTCTTTGATTCTTCTTAGTAAGTTTTAAAGACTCTCATTAGATAAACTTAGTAATAATTATCAGCTCACTTTCGATGTTGCTACAGTCACGGACATCTTGTATCATTCTTCATTTAAAAAAAAAAAAACAAGAGCAACCCTATGAGAAAGAATCTTCAGACCTCAAACATTTAGACTTTCAAAACTTTATTATTTTGAAAATCATTTGGGGGCTGTAGATTATTTACACCATTCTAAAAGTACCCTGTCGGTTCACCAAAATTGCAGAATTTACTGCCACTGACACTTTTATTTCTACAATCAAATTGGATTACAGTTGAAATGAATGTATGTGGATGTTCATGAAATAAATTTATTTACATTTTGACAGCAAGCAAGAATAGTTTTCTTTCACTGAACTTTCAGACTCTGGTTTAAGGAGTACACAGCCAAGTGCTTGATGAATTTGGTATGTGCAGGGCTGGCTGCTCAGGCACTGCACCCGCTCCATGAACCTAGCATGTCTTTGTGTTGTGTGGACTCACACACAACCATGCTGCATTATGAGGAGGTGTAAAAAACAGCCTAGCATACTGGTTGACTGTGTCCGCGTTTCTCCACGCCACTAGTGTCATCCGTCTCCCCAATTCGTGGGATAAACTTGACTTGTGTAATTGGATACCTGGAGAGCTTGGCAGTGGGCTTGAGGTACAGACTGAATTTGGATGTGAGGTATCACAAAAGAATGTAGTTGCAAAGGCAGAGGTAGCATAATAAAACTTAATACCCTGTATAAATGCAGTGCATAAGGCAAGTGGGATCATCCTAGTTTGACATTTAATTTTAATTTCTGCTTGTTAAATATGATCTTCCTGGACTTAGTCTTCACCATTCATTCACTCACTCACACTGCTGGAACTACGCTGGAGGCGCTAGGACCCAGCAGGAGCAAAAAATCTTCAGGAGCGTTGGCGCCGAGGTAGAACCGCACATGCACTTTCTTGTGCCTGTATAGGCTATCTCGATATCGACCCTTCCACCACCTCAGTTCATTTTTCCCGCTGTTGTGTACTTCAGTGACGACGATGCTCGCCCACCGATAGTCAGATCTTCACATCTATACAACAGCAGCTATAGTCGTCCAGTATTCGATTAATATTAGTAGTTCTAGTGTTACCATTTTTTATTTAAAAAAAAAAAAAATAGTTTGAAGAAAAAAATTCTCTCAGCCTGCCATCAACAGAATTGACCATTTTTGGTATATGTGACTGTAGGAAGACTTCGCTTCAAAGCTGTCCTGGCAATGGGGCTGTGTCTGGTCCCCACCCTCCGGGGGGGGGTGTCAGACAATGGACAGTCATATTCCTAACGTTCTTGTGAGCCTTATGTCTCCTATACCTCACTCCTTTGAGACTGTGTCACAGGCAGTGTGGGAGAAGGCTGGCTCGGTTCCTTTTAGTGGCCAAATCCATAGATAGGAAATATGCCCCCCAAATGAGAGGCCCTTATTGGCTTCACAACCTATCAGATGCTTCGGTTGTGCTGGTGGGAGGCAGAAAATGACAAAGCTGTTATCCCTCAGGAAGCTTCAGCATGTCCTCTCAATACACATTGCAGTGTCAGTGGCTCAGGATGTAGCACACTCACCCCTGAGGCCGGGAGATCAGTAGGCTGTGGGTTCTATCCGCACACCAGGCACTTGGGTTAATATCCCAATACTGACACTGTAGTGCAGCATGTGGGGGGGTGCTGCACTCCTGACGTGCTGTCTTTCGGATGAGACGTTAAACTGAGGTCCCATCTGCCTGTTCTAGTGGTAGTTCAGGTGGATGTTAAAGATCCCATGGCATTTCTCGAAAGAGCAGGGGAATTTCCTGGTGCAATGGCCAAATTCCTCCATTCACGAAAATACCACAAACAGGTTAATCTGGTTCAAGGTCAGCTGGCATTCATCTGTATCCCTCCCGGGTCGTGCCTGAAAATAGGCAGGATTTGTCTAGTGCACTTACCCAGTCAACAAATACTAAATAAATAAAAATAAGGAGTCTCGTAAGATTGACACCGTAGTGAAACGGGCTTTCGCTGCCGCAGCCTTTGACATGCATATTGCCAGTTATATGGGGCATTTCTCCCAGTATGAATATATTCTGTGTCGTTCACTTAAGTCTATGGTCAAGACCCTCCCAGAGTCTGACACTACCACGGAGCTTCTGCAGAACATCACCAGAGGCATTGAGTCCAGTAGTCATCGGCTGAAGGCTTCTGTGGATGCCTATGACACTGCAGCCAGGGCGGATGGAATCTGCATCAGGAGACACTCCTGGCTTAGAACATCAGGGTTTTCACCTGATGCTCAGCAGCAGGTCATCAATGTCCTCTTTGATGGTGCTTATCTGTTTAGCCCCCAAGTTGAATAAGCACTAAAGGCTGCTCAGAAGACCAGGACCACCATTAAAACAGCCTGGCCGGCTCCTTTTGCTCCACAGAGGGGCAGGAACCGTCAGCAGTTCCATAACAGTTAGTCCTTTTGAAGTAGAGGACAAGGAGCCTCTGACAGAAATCAGACTCCACAGCCGCAAAAGAGAAAACAGCAAAAGGCACAGGGCCCGAAAGCGCCCAGTGCCACCCTCTGGAAGTCTGGCCCCCCATCCCACCTCAGTTGCCTGATGCTTCGGAGGCAGTGGGAGGTCATCTGACTCAGTTTTAGAAATCTGTCACCTCGGACAAGTGGGTCCTCAGTATTGTTCGCGAGGGTTATTCTCTCAATTTTGGAGAATTCCGCCCCAGACCTTCCACCCAAGCAGCAGCACAGCCTGTTTGCCGCGTAGTCAGACCTTCTCACTTTGGAAATACAGGGCCTTCTCAGGAACAGGGCAGTAGAAGTTCCTTTGGCAGAAAGGAACATGGGTTTCTACTCCCACTACTTTCTAGTCCCAAAAAAAGACAGGTGGCATGCGCCCTATTCTTGACCTCAGGAAGTAAAACAAGTACCTGTTCAGGGAGAAGTTCAAGATGATCCCCCTGGGGAGACGTTACTTCCACGTCTTCATCAGTACGACTGGCTGGCATCCCTGGATATGCAGAATGCCTACCAGCATGTTCCAGTACACCCAAGTCACCACAAGTATCTCCACTTTGTGGCCCTGGGTCAGCACTACCAGTTCAGAGTCCTGCCCTTTGGGCTGTCCTCTGCACCTCGAGTCTTTACAAAGTGTTTTGCGGTTCTCATGGTGCACCTCAGAAAACTCGGCATTCAAGGCTTCCCTTACCTGGCCCATTGGCTCCTAGCAAGCCCATCCAGACAGAAGACACAGGAAGCAGTCGCCATGGCTTCTCAGTTCCTCACATCCATGAGGAGTTCTACTGAATATGGAAAAATCTCAGCTTCAACCCTCCCAGCAGCTCCTCTTCATAGGAGCCCTCCTGGATACCTCCAGGGCAAGGGCTTTCCTTCCGGAGGACAGGAGGAATGACATTATACAGATGGTTTGTTTAATCGGAGAGAACAACTCTGTTCAAGCTCTTTCAATGCAGCGGATGTTGGGCCTCATGGCATCATCCGTGTTCACAGTGCCTTTAGCCCTTCTGCACATGAGGACCACAGCGTGACTGCTCACCACACAGTGGTCACCAACCACACATCCATTTTCCACATAAAAGTGACAGAGCCTCTGACAAGATCACTTGCATGGAGGGTTCAAGAGCACAAACTCCTTCAGGGTCTACCCTTTACCCCACCAGAGTCTCAGATCATGATCACCATGGATGCCTCTGTGATAGGGTGAGGAGCTCACTGCCAAGATCTTCACACCCAGGGGTAATAGAGCCAGGAGGAATCTCATCTACATATAAATGTTCTAGAGATGAGAGTTGTCGTCTATGCTATCCGAGCCTTGAAGGATGTCTTCTGCCGCAAGGTAATTATCCTTCAGACGGACAACAAGGCTGTGATGTACTATGTCAGCAAGCAGGGTGGAGCGCCATCCTACCCTCTGTGCAGGGAGGCAATGAGGTGTGGGAGTGGTGTCTCGAAACACGATGTTTTGATTCAGGCAGTCTACCTGTCAGAACTCAGAACAACCTAGCGGATCGTCCTCAGCAGGACGGAGGCGGATCCACATGAATGGTCACTATTCGACAAGTGGGGCAGTCCAGACCTGGACCTTTCTAAGTGCCCCACTGTGGAGGGTTTGTGGGATAACAGATGGACCAGACACCGAACTTCAGGTCAACACACAATCTCTGTGTGATGTTTATTTAAAATACAGCAGATAACCTTCAGCAATGGCATATCCCTTCTTCACTATATCACTTTGCAGCAACAGACTATGCATGTCCTTCCTCTGCACTTAGTCAGCACCCACTGATCTAACTTTTTAGTGGAAACCCTGGCATCCCTATGTTTGTCTTGTTTGCTTGGGTGGTGGGGGAGGCTCAAACAAAACAAAAAAAAAAAACAAGCTAAAGACAAAGCACCTCAGTGCAGAAGCACTGAAGCAAGGGTTACTCCAAAGGGCATTTACAGTAAGCCAAGTTTCAAAGAAACGCAACATCACACATACCCCCATAATGCAAAGCATCATGGGATGTATATGCAAATCACTATGAAATTTCAGACTGGCTCAGTCTACAGGAATGCATGGTAGGTAGCAAAAGGGCTTCTCAAACAATCTGCAATTTACATGCATTTAACAACACAACACAGGGTTTTCTGATATCTCTACCCCAGTAACTTAATTTCTATAATACAGTCACCTAGTACTTTTACCTTTTTCAAAACACCTAGTACCATGGTATTTTCAACATTTACAGATTTCTACACATAAGTTATATACATCAAGGTATTTTATGACATAGTCCCATTGCATACTAAATCCAACAATGAGGAACACAGCCTGTTGTTTTACATCAGCTCAGAGGTCACAACAATGACCTCTTTGTACAAGGACCTGAGAGGGAAAAGGAATATTAAAGAGGACACTATAGATAGCGTAGTCAAGAAAGGGAAAGGGGTACCCATAGGTGGCCAACCTTATGGACTATAAATTGTAAAGGATAGATTAGGCTGAGAAATAGAAGAACTGTTGCAGCAGATTTAAGGAAAGGTCGGTCCTCAAGAGTGGCAGGATCTCCCTGTCACACCCACTCGACAGAAAACTGCCTCTGTTCTGCTCCAGAAATCCAGAACCTGGCGTTTTCTGTTAGGATGTATTCAGACTCGGTGGACAAGACATTTTCTGCATGCATTTCTTCCTGTTCCGTTAGTTCAGAGGGTGCTGATCAGACTGGAGGCACAAAGGGGCAGAATGATTCTAGGTGCCCCATGCTGGTCTTGGCGGATATGGTTTCCATTGATCAACAGGTTGTCGGAAGTCCCACTGAGGCAACTGCCATCGCGAACAGACCTCCTGACACGGGGCCCCTGATCCACCCCAACCTGCAATCTCTTCATCTCCATGCCTGGCTCCTGAGGAGATAGAAGTGGGCAGGTACAAAGTTTCTCAGAGAATCTCTGAGATCCTTTTGGCAGCACGTAAACCCTCCACCAGGAAGACTTGCACGGTGAAATGGAAGCACTTCTCAATTTGGTGTGCCAAGTCCTATCTGGATCCCTTCCATTGTCCACCAAATAAGGTTTTGGAGTACCTCTTAGACCTGTCAAATGCTGGGCTGCAATACTTGAGAGTGAAGGTACACCTCTGCACTATTTTCGCCTATCATGAGCCAGTACAGAACATGACGCTGGTTCTGTTGCCTCGAGTCAAGAGGTTCCCCCGGGGCATCCTACACAGTAGACCCCTGGTCGGGAGACTGGTGGCCGCGTGGGGTGTTAACCTCATGCTAGACATGCTCACTCGTAAGCCTTTTGCGCCTCTAGCCACGTGTGATTTGAAGTTTCTGACCTGGAAGACCGCCTTCCTGGTTGCCATCACTTCCATTCACAGGGCCTCTGAAATAGGGATCAGTACGATTTCCTGAATATGAACTTCCCGACCAAAAATAAACCGACAATTACTTACCGACATTGCAAAGTGACTGACAAAAAAAGATGCTGACAAATAGTATTCTCGACTTTATGATCTGATGCAAGCATTGACAGACTGACAAAATATTTCAAGCAAGAAGCAAGTATTGGCAGCACAAGTTATAAGTTACTAAGCTGTATGGTCTTTATCACAATAACAATTTAGCTCAATATTTCAATATAGAAAAGATAAAACGAATAGACAAATTGAGCCCAGCATAAGCTGTATGATCTGCTGCAAGCATTGTCAGCACAAGTTATCACAAAAAGTTGTATGATCTGACGAAAAGATACACTATTTAGCTCAATATTTCAGCATTGGCAGAAATAAGTATTGGCTAAAGTAACATGTCTACTTACCAGTTTCCAACTGAAGAATTTTAGTTCTCAGCACGGTTGATTTCAGACTTCTAATGAAGCGAGCAGACACAGTCATGTCACCATCGGGCATCTTTGTTTCACGTTCAGTTAAAATCAAGTATTTATTAACGTTAAAAAACCACACTGAAACTAATTCTAAGCGCAGTTGATTTCAGACTTCAAATGAAGCGAGCTGACACAGTCATGTCACCATCGGCCATCTTTGTTTCACATTCAATTAAAATCAAGTATTAATAACGTTAAAAAATCACACTGAAACTGTTACAGCACCATATTATGCACTATTCCATGAACAGTCTTTCGGATGTCATATGTCAATATCAGCAATAACATTGCTGATTTTTTTTTTCTCCCTTTTTGCGTACTGTTTTTTAATGGGAGATTTAGGGATTCCACAATTTATTTTTTCAATAGTGGTATCAGTCATTGTTTGCTCATTTCTCAATTCCTCCACAAACCAGTGTATACCAACATGGGATGTGCCAATCAATGTTGCAAGTCTCCTGTGCCATGCCTCTACTTTATTTCGAGTTCTCAGAATCCCGGTCTGCATTTGAGAATGCACGGACCAGAACTCGGGGGTATAAAGGAGCCACTCTTACTGCAATGTTGTTGTGCATTCTACACCTGATCCGACCCAAAATGTAATTATCCTCGAACCACTCTAGGATAGGAGCACTCTCTGGAGGCATGTCTGGTTTGATTTCCACATACACAGTGCTAATTTTTTCTGCCGGCAAAAAAGCTAATGCTACTAGTTGTTGCATTTTGAGGCTGAAATCTGGGTCTGAGCCATACAGTGGTGCAAGACCAACCCCTGAATCTTTCGCCATACAATTTGGCCAAGATAAAAAAGACAACCCTTGTTTGCAGCACTGGGGAACTCCAGTCTTGCAGGCATTTATAGCAGCCTGTTCAAAGTCAGTAATAATCACTGAGGGGACAATGTACAATCATACTCCTCAGCTATGTCTGTTAGGTCCTGAAACATAGTAAGATAACACTCCTCAGATTTTGCAGACATGAGTGCATATACCAATGGCAGTACTCTGCATGCTCTGTATTGACAACAGGCGCATGTATCGAATAAAGCTGACGGAACAGGTGCAGCACCGTTCTGAATGTTCCATCCATGATCCAGTAGGCACACATTAATTTTGCAATATTTTTTGGTAGTGAATAGTAACACCTCGTTGCCACATGTTGTGTCTCTTGCTAGAAAAGATTGCCCGTTCACTGTAGTAAATTCAGAGGTATTGCAACCTCCTCAAGTGTTCATGGTTCAGGGCAATATCGATTTGCCTTGCACGCTTGATTATTTGCCTAAGCGACTGCTTAGGGGGCAAGTTGACAAACTTCCAAAGACAAACCTGCAGTCTCACTTTGGATCAGTTGTGCAGATGTGTAATGTGTTGTCAATGCTCTTTTCTTCAGTGCCGCAATTGCTGTGGCCATGGAAGCAGCACAGGCATCTGGGCTATGATTATGTTCTTTCATTGCCCGAAGATGATGTTGACCACCTGTTAGTAGTGTTGAAGCACGGCCATGGCATGCCAAAGCTTTATGACTTTGGCAACACCAGTAAAAACAGTCGTTCCGACTCCGTTCTTTGACATACAGGTATCCAGCAATGCTTAATTTTGGTTGTCCATGCTGTGAAGGCACAATTTCGCAAACAGCCTCAGAAACTGACGTGGTTGCTTCTGCCATTTTGATTTGATAGGGAGAAGCACCACTAAAATGGACTGTCTTTATGCATTGCAAACCGCAGATTATGGCCTTTCATTAGCCGCGTTACCGAGCAGTGTCTGTGTCTGTCGGGAGAATCTACTTCGGGAAAACTGCAACAGCAGGAAGGTAAGATTCGGGAAATAGATTATGGATTATTGTCATCTGAAGTTTAATGTTGGGAGATCGTAATAGACCCCTGAAATACATGTGTTGACCACAGACCCTCTGTATACAGTCTTTCACAAGGACATGGTGGTACTTGGTACTCACACTAAGTTCCTGCCCAGGGTGGTTTCGGAATTTCTATCAGCCCTTGGTTCTCCCCACTTATTTTGCTAACTTTCAGAATGAATTGTAATGCACCCTTCAGTCTCTGGATTTCAAGAGGGCACTACAATTTTACATAGATAGAACAGGAGAAGATTCGTAAAACCAAGCAACTCTTTGTATTGTTCAACATGGCCCGGTTGGGCCGGCCTGTTGCTATTAGATGCATTTCTGATAGGATAGTGGCATGCCTTCACCATTGCTACTTGATGGCGCAAGCCAGAATGGAAGGCCAGGTTTACACCCACTCTACAAAAGCGGTCGTGACATCCCTGGCAGAGATTTGTAACGTGCCAATTGCAGATATTTGCAAAGCAGCTACTTGAAGCTCGGTGCATACCTTTATGAAGCACTACACTCTGGATGTCCATGCCAGACAGCAGACTTCCTTTGGCAGGACAATCCTTAATGGACTTCTGTCCTGAGTGAGCTCTATCTCCTGCCCTGCTCGGGGTGGGGGGTTGGTTTTAGCTTGGTACTCTGCCAGCAGTATGAATGAATAGTGAAGACTTTAAGTCCAGGAAGATATGGAAATTACGTACCTACCGTAACTCTTGATCTTCTTGGACAAGTCTTCACCATTTATTCATACGCCCACCCACCATCCCCCGAGCTCACTCATTCTGCTTCTGGTCTTCACTCCCTCATGTGTTGGACTGTGAAGACTTTGTTTCTTGACCCTTCTTACATGGATCAACTGGGCTATCTTATGCCTGGATTAGGTTATGTTTTTCCTACGTTTAGTTTACACTGCACCAATTCGGTCAAAAACGTACTGAGGTAGTTGGAGGGTCAATGCTGAGATAGCCTACACAGGCATGAGCCAGTCTCGCAGTGCCACACATGTGCAGTCCTACCTCTACGCCGGCCCTCCTAAAGATTTTTGGCTCCCACTGGGTCCTAGCGCCTCTGGCATAGTCCCAGCAGTATGAATAAATGAAGACTTGTCCAAGAAGATCAAGAATTACGGTAGGTACATAATTTCTATTTTTTCAATAAATTAATCTGTAATATTCACTTGCTGAATTTTGATAGTTTGTTTTCCTTTACCCACAGGAATTTTGCCAAGCACTTCAGCAGACCGATTCTAAGGTTTTCAAGAATTATTTAAAGGTGAGTTTAAGACAGGGATCCAAACATTCTTAATGGTGAGATGCAACATATGAAATACAGTAGTCCCTCTCTATAATGAATGCCTCTGGGTCCATCCCATTAATTATAGCAAGGGTTTGTAGTAACCAGAAAGTGTGTCTGGTAGGGGGAAAAAAAAACAACTTTTTAAAACATGGTTGAAGCTGTTTAACAGTGAGTACGTTTAGGGACCAGAGAACAGCTTTGCCACTTGTCAGCAGGGACAGGGACCAGAGAACAGTATGCGGCAAAAGAAGTAACGTTACTCTGCTCAGACCATCCACACAAACTCAGAGCACAGCAGGGACAGGGGCCAGAGAACAGGTTGAGGCAAAATTAAGCAGGACTGGAGAAAAGCATTAGGGTAAAGTTTGAATAAATGTAGTGAGTACGAAATGTACAGTAGCTACCGTTTACCGTTTAGGGACTGGAGAACAGCACTGCTGCATGTATGAATGCAGCATTTCCTCTGTTGGCCCTCTGACTCCAAGCAGAAGCAGTGGGGCAAAGACTGAACAAAAGCCTTTCACAGAAGTCCTTGTGGAAGCAACCATGTAAGGATCGGCATTTCCTTTCAGTGGGGCCTGAGAACGACATAAACTGGTGCTCAGCAGACCTCAGATTTCTGAATTCTTTTAGGGCAAGAAGTACTATACACAGGAGCTGTCGGAGTAGGAAAGACAGCTGCGATAGTGCCTATTGTTTTCTGTTTAACCACTTAACACCCATTGGTTGTTAATAGATTAAACTGAAAACAGTGGCAGCTATCACAGCTGTTCATTTCGAACAGTATTCATTAAAATGAGGCAGTACTGTAAATTGTGATTTTCTTGGAATAAATCTTTGATTGGGAGTATTAATGTTATGCCCAAATATTCTAATTTTTGGTTCTTAAATTGTACTGGAAAAATGGTCTGCATGGTCTGTGCTGTACAAGGTATCTCTGCATGCAGACTTGATGTACCTATCTTAGTAATAGTAATCCTTGTTTATGGAAAGTTAGTTAAGTTTGCACTGATGGACTGTCCTGTTGTAGGGCTACTGCTGGAAGTCCCAGTGACCAAGGTTTAGGAACAAGCCCAGGTCCTCCGGGACCAGCCAGGTGAGAAGGATTGAGCATCGCAGAGGACTTTCTCCTTGGAAAAGGGGGGATCGGCAACATTCCGTAGCACTACCACCACCTGGGTGACCATGAGTGGGACCATGGGTGGCATTGCAGTTGGATGGGCCTGCTTCGGGGCAAGGAGATTGGTGGCAGTCATTGCAATGAAGTGAGGGGGCCTTTGTTCTGTGCATAATAATGGGCCGAAGCACCAGCATGGCACCCACACGTGACAATCCAGAGTGACCTCTCCAAACTCCATCTTGTCTCTTCTCTCCCAACCCCCTAGGATTCTGGACTTTGGTCCAGGGGGTGATGGTTGCCACCATGAGGACAAGCCTTATAGTGGTGGTTTCATGGGAAGTCAGGGTGCCAGAGTTTGGGAGGCTTCCAAATGGTCTGACAGGGTATGTCCCCTAATGTATATTTGGACTGCTACTGGCCCAACCCCCTGTAAAGACATTTTCAAACATCACTGACTAAAAAGTGTACCTGAAACGGTCTACCAGAGGAGTTGCCGGTACACTGTGTTTGTGTGGGAATATTATATCCCTGTAAAGATGTATATTATAGGCTGGTCCAGTAGTGCTGTGTCTAGGGGGACTGCTTGAGATACTGATGATCCATTTGGAATTCAGCAGCGCGGGCAGGAGATTTCCCAAAACTGTTCTCCGGGTGAGGATAGTGCATCTCTTCACTGCAGTACAGCCTCTTGACTTTCCAGAAAGATCAGTACATGGAACCCGTGATTGGACACATGGAGGGCTGTGTCGTGGGCAGAGTGTGTTTCTACCTTGGGAAGTGGTGGTAGGTTGGAAGTAAAGCAGGAAATTGTTTGTAATAATTCTGGATACCTACAAAAGTGTTCTATGTTGTCATGAAGATCTTTATTTTTGTTATTCTGCTGCCTTCGACCTGCCCCTTCAGACCACCCAGCCTGTCACCAGCTATTTCCAGCATTTACTTTGCCTCGAATCTTCATGTTATTTCCCTCCCTGACAGGGACTTTTTGTCTGTGGCTTGCCAGGCATCTCCATAGTTCAGATGTAGTGAGGCGGGTACCATGGTCAGCGGTGTGGGGCCTGTGATGGATAAGGGTCATCCTGCAGCAGCTTGATTTTCTCCTGTTTTTAACATCCCTAGGAAACCCACATAGTTTTTGTTTGTGGGGTTTGTGCACCTCGGATGCATACAGCGTCGTGCCTGCCATGACAGCAAGCTCTAAATCACCAACAGAGCTGCTGCAGTGCCAGAATTTACAGCTTTCCCAGCCTCTCCAACCAAGCACCAGCTCCCGAGTTCACTCTCAAACCCTGTTTTCCAGCATGAAAGAACAATGCACTTCTCATTGGTCCATCAGGTGACTTAGAGATCATTTTTAAAACTTTGCCTTTCTTCAGCTGTAGAGGTTCCCCGCAATATGCAGCAGCCGTAGCACATGATGAGCAGTGTCTCTTCACCTTGTGATTTAATGAAAAAGGAAAAAAAAATCATCCAAGAATCGATATTCACCATTCATTCCCACTAATGGGACTTCATTGAAAATGAGCAATGCTCTGTTCAATGTTTTTCCCTTATTCTGCTGAATAAAAAAGATTTACTACTACTACTACTAGGAAACAGGAATTAACTTGGCTTTCATTGTTCACTTGGGAGCTTAAGCAGCAGCCAGGTAGGAAAGAGGGCTGGAGTTATATTCTGTTTTAATCTGAAATATTTGAATAGTTTGTAAGTGAAATTAGTTTTATGTGTTAAAAATTATTACCTTGAATTAGAACTGTTACATTGTAACTTTGGTGGCTTGTGGATAGTTGTTTGGCAGGGATACTTAGAGGGAAATTTAAATGTGTTGTTTGCCTGGTGTTTGGGGGATGGGACATTAGCTGCAGTTACCTTGTCTCTAAACAGGAATTAACTTGGCTTTCATTGTTCACTTGGGAGCTTAAGCAGCAGCCAGGTAGGAAAGAGGGCTGGAGTTATATTCTGTTTTAATCTGAAATATTTGAATAGTTTGTAAGTGAAATTAGTTTTGTGTGTTAAAAATTATTACCTGAATTAGAACTGTTACATTGTAACTTTGGTGGCTTGTGGATAGTTGTTTGGCAGGGATACTTAGAGGGAAATTTAAATGTGTTGTTTGCCTGGTGTTTGGGGATGGACATTAGCTGCAGTTACCTTGTCTCTAAACAGGAATTAACTGGCTTTCATTGTTCACTTGGGAGCTTAAGCAGCAGCCAGGTAGGAAAGAGGGCTGGAGTTATATTCTGTTTTAATCTGAAATATTTGAATAGTTTGTAAGTGAAATTAGTTTTATGTGTTAAAATTATTACCTTGAATTAGAACTGTTACATTGTAACTTTGGTGGCTTGTGGATAGTTGTTTGGCAGGGATACTTGAGGAAATTTAAATGTGTTGTTTGCCTGGTGTTTGGGGATGGGACATTAGCTGCAGTTACCTTGTCTCTAAACAGGAATTAACTTGGCTTTCATTGTTCACTTGGGAGCTTGCAGCAGCCAGGTAGGAAAGAGGGCTGGAGTTATATTCTGTTTTAATCTGAAATATTTGAATAGTTTGTAAGTGAAATTAGTTTTGTGTGTTAAAATTATTACCTTGAATTAGAACTGTTACATTGTAACTTTGGTGGCTTGTGGATAGTTGTTTGTAGGGGATACTTAGAGGAAATTTAAATGTGTTGTTTGCCTGGTGTTTGGGGATGGGACATTAGCTGCAGTTACCTTGTCTCTAAACAGGAATTAACTTGGCTTTCATTGTTCACTTGGGAGCTTAAGCAGCAGCCAGGTAGGAAAGGGCTGGAGTTATATTCTGTTTTAATCTGAAATATTTGAATAGTTTGTAAGTGAAATTAGTTTTGTGTGTTAAAATTATTACCTTGAATTAGAACTGTTACATTGTAACTTTGGTGGCTCATGGATAGTTGTTTGGCAGGGATACTTAGAGGAAATTTAAATGTTGTTTGGTAAGAGCCCTCCCACCCACCCTGTTTTGTATGCCTTCTTAAATACTGAAAAGCCACTGGGGTTGGGATTGAAGGGCTGAGTATTTCTGTTTGGGACTGAAATTCGAAGCAACAGGAGCTGGTGGGCCTGTGACATCGTATGGTACCTGATGTCTGCTTACATACACTGTTAGTGGGACCGAACACACACTGGACTGTATGTGTTTGTGAGACTTGGGAACGTTATTGGTGGGGTTGAAATTGGGTTTGTAAATAACTACAGTCAGTATAGAGAGAAACTGTACTCCAGGGGAAAGGGACTGAGAAAGGGGTGTGCTATTATAAACAGAGGGGAAAATCAGGCTGGCCATATTCCACCATGGCAGGCATCTTTGGAAGGGTTGTAGGCTGCACAGGCTGTGGGATGGGCATAATTCTAAACTGGGCCTGGAGAGAGGGAGGCTGCCCTCCTGTAGACAGCTATCTTGTATCAGGAGTGAGGTATATTGGTTAAGGAGTAAGCTGTGGGAGCGGGGGTGTCCAAGGATAAGGGGTGTGGATATGGGCAGCAGAAGGGTGTGGGCTGAGGGAGGCTGGGGCAGCGCTCTGAAATTACAGGGCGTTATGTTAAAGCAAGCAGGAGGGGATATTAGGACAGAGGACCCTAGATAGGGAAGTTGATGCTAAGGGAAAGCGTACAGGGTGAACATTCTGAATACAAAGAGACTGGGGGGAAGAGTCAGGAGGGCTGTTGTAGGAAGCCTAAAAAGCAGACTGTGGGAAGGGACTCCTAAGGTGAACAGTGCAAGAGAGAAGAAGAGGGTCAGTTTAGAGATGCAGTCAGGAAACTCGGGTTACTTGATGGAGGCTGATATGAGTGTCACAATAAATTTGAGCTACTAAGCAACCTAGAGGGGAGGAAGGGTTGGTGGAAATGAGGAAACTTATACAGAGGCCGGGGAGGAGTCGGATACCCATAGGCGTCACAGACCAGCTATGGAAAGGATAGACATAGTCCCAGAGGGAGAAGGGGAAACATATATGTTAAGCAAATGGGGAGATGCAACATATTCCAGACATGAGGGAGGAGAGCATGATTGGAGAGAAACTGGGAGACAAGGAGGTGGAGAGGCCCTTCAGCTGGGAGGTCAGTACCAAGGATGGGGCCCTAGCTAAAGGGACCCACAGAGAACCTCTGGAGCAGGGTACTATTACAAGGGGAGGATGGTGGTGTGGGAGAAGGGAACCATCAGGGCCAGGATAAATGGTTCAGATAAGAGAGGGTTAAAGGGACACCGATTCAGAGGGTTTGAGTTAAGTGGGCAAAATAGCAAGGAGGCAGAAAGGAGGGTGACAAGGGGTCTCTAATAAGGCAGGAAGACTCCATGAAATTGAGATCATGAATAAAGGGGAAGGGGGCTGAGAGGGCATAGTGGAGGTAACCATAAGGATGATGGCGGTGTTAAGGTTCTGTTACTGGGAGACTCGATGATTAGGGGTATCCATTGGGAGGTCAGGGGTGGATGCCATAGCCAGGTGAAGGTAGTGAGTATCTCTGGGCTGACAGCACAGAGCAAAGTTCATGGTGTATGAAATGGTTAGGGATTGTGGAGGAAACCGGATTTCCTGGTGCATTTGGGAACTAATGATCTAGAGGAAATAGCATTTTGAAATCCAAGCAAGGTTCAAGAACTTGCCAGAGTCTGTCGGGATAATGGATGCAACATTTCCTTTTGAGATATTGCTATTACCAAAGGCCTCAGTGGAGAAAAAGCTCCACAGAGGTTAATGACTGGCTTAGGAGTGGGTGAAGAGATGGGTTGGTGTTAGGGAACTGGAATGGAGTTTGGGAGGATAAGGGACTATATGCCAAGGACAGGTTTCATCTTGCCCCATTAGGGAAGGAAGTCCTAAACAGGGATGGTGACTACATACAAGAAAGGTGGGGCTTAAACTTGTAAGGGGGAAGGGATGAGGAGGGGCTGACCAGAAGCCTCTCCGCCAGATGAGGGAGTAGCCGTCAAGCCCAAGAGGGGAGGGGAAACAGACTGGAGGTGGAGGTTTCAGGAGGAGCAGGGAGGATGGAAGTATAAGGAATCTGGGTGGGGTTCGACAAAGAGGATCAGGGATAAGGGTGGGGTTGGTGTTAGTAAATGCCAGGAGCTTGGGAAACAAGTTGCGGAGTTCAGGCCATGCTGTTCGGGGGGTGGATGTGGCAGCGGTCACGGAGGCATGGGCTAACAAAACCACGACTGGGACCTAAATGTACAGGGGCACACTACGCTTAGGAAGGATAGAAAGGAGGTCAGAGGGGTGGAGTGGCTATGTTCATTAGAGATGATATAGAAATTGCTATGGTAGAAGAGGCAGAGGGAAACGTGGAGGCCTTATGGGTCACTTCACGATCCCCAGCAGGAGATAAGATCAAGCTGGGAGTAGCATAGGCCCCCGGGATGAGTGATGTTCTAGGAGATGGTTTGCTGGACAACATCATTGCCCAGTGTGGTCCAAAGGGAAGGAGTGGTGTTGATGGGGACCTAATATGCCAGGTACAAACTGGGGAACCATGTCCTCTAAGGTGGCCAAGGAGCAGAGGCTGCTGGATGGCTTCCAGGATGTGTTCTTAACACAGCATGTGATGGAGCCCACAAGGGAGGGGCATGTCCTGGATGTGGTTCTGGCAGATGGGGATCTGGTAAGGACATAGCTGTACAGGACCCCTGACTGGGAGTGACCATAATACTGTCTGGTTTCAAATAAGCATGGGGGAGTGGGGTGAGATCTAGGACACTGGCAGTGGACTTCTGGGGGCAGACTTTATGGGCATGGGAAATATTCTCAAGGATCACTTGAAGGATTACCTCAATGACAAGTGTGGAAAGGAGATGGAGGTCATAAACAGGGACTTCATGAAGCAGTCAGGATCTGCGCTAAGTTGAAACGAAGGGAGCAAGGTCACGTAAACCATGCTGGTGGTCCAGTGAGGTACAGGTAGCAGTCAGAGAAAAGAAGGCGGCCTACAAAAATATAAAACAACAAGAGGATAGGGATAAGGAAATGTACCAGCTTGCATCTAGAAAAGTCACCCGATGGTGAGGGAGCAAAGTCCAGTAAAAGAGCAGCGGCTGGCACAGGGAACATGGAGGGAAAAGGGTTCTTCCGCACATTGGGGAGCGGAGAAAACTAAGGGCCTTCTCAGCAGATTGAGATCAGAAGGAGGGTGGGTGGAAGAGGCGAGGGACCAGGCAGAGGTATTTAACGAGTACTTTGCCTCTGTGTTCACTAGGGAGGGGGATGGGATATCTACAAAGCAAGGCACAAAGGGGATAGAAGCGGCAGGGAGTGGGATCAGGGGAGCAACAGAAATGGAGCAAAAGGGAGGGAAAGGTACCCCAGGGGGTCACATCTGGATAAGGATAAAAGACCAGTAAGAGGGAGGGACGATGATGCTATCTCCACCAAAGGGTGTGGTTAGCCCTCAAGGCCCTAAAGAAAACAAATCTCCTGGGCGGATGGCATTCATCCGGAGTACTATGGGAATTGGCGGACATACTGGCTGCACCCCTGGCGGAGCTTTTCAGCAGGTCACTTGAGACAGGGAGGGTACCTAGGGATTGGCGAGAGGCACATGTGGTACCAATCCATAAAGGGGGGTCGAGGGAAGTACCAGGTAATTATAGACCCATCAGTTTGACCTCGGTGGTGGGAAAATTAATGGAGAGTATTCTAAAGGAACGATTGGGGGTGTACTTGGAGGAGGTGGGAGGTCTGGATAGTTGGCAACATGGGTTTGTGCCAGGTAGATCATGTCAAACCAACCTTGTGGAGTTCTATGAATGGGTAACATCAGAACTGGACAGGGTAAGCCTGTGGATGTATTATTCTTGGACTTCAGCAAGGCTTTGACTCTTTCCCCACAATGGTCTGGTGGAGAAACTGATGGGGTTAGGAGTAGGCCCTTTGATGGTCAGATGGATTGAAAACTGGCTAGCTGGACGCACTCAGAGAGTAGTGGTCTGTGGGGAGCTCTCGAACCCTAGAGAGGTTGGTAGTGGGGTACCACAGGGCTCGGTCCTGGGTCCGATCCTGTTTAATGCATACATATCGGACATCAGGGAGGGTATAGGGTGTGAAATGAGTCTCTTCATGGATGACTCCAAGATGGGAGCAGTAGTTGAGGGAGAAGAGGGGAGGGTGGCCCTGCAAGGGGACCTGGACACCCTGGAAAGCTGGGCTCACACATGGAAATTAAATTTCAATATCACCAAGTGCAAGGTGTTGCATCTTGGTCGGGAAACCCTAAACACAGGTACACCCTGGGAGGGGAGCGCTGAGGCCTCAATAGGGAAAAAGACCTAGGGTCATGGTGGATACATGTATGAATAACCTGAGCAGTGCAGGAGAGCAGCTAGCAAGGCAAACAGGATGTTGGGATGCATCGTAGGGGATCACCTCTAGGAGCAGGGAAGTGATTCTGCCACTGTACAATGGACTGGTTAGACCACACCTTGAGTACTGTGTACAGTACTGGAGACCACATTTGAAGAGAGACATACAGCTCCTGGAGAGGTACAGAGGAGGGCAACAAAGATGATCACAGAGGCTAGGGATTTGACGTATGAGGACAGACTTGAGGAGCTCTGCCTGTTTTCATTGGAGGAGAGGAGAGACAGGGGGACATGATTGAGGTCTTCAAGTACCTCAAGGGAATAAATAGGGTAAACATGGAGGGGATCTTTACACTAAAGCAGGGAGGTATCACCAGAGGGCATGGTTTGAAGTTGGAAGGTGGAAGGGTGAGGGGGAAAAGAGGAGGAGGTTTTTCACTGAGAGGGTGGTGGACCCTTGGAATGCACTGCCTGGTGAGCTGGTTCAGAGATCCACAGTGGAGGGCTTCAAGAGGGTGGGACAGACACAGAAAGTGGATGTATCAGATGATGGCCTGTCCGGGGTGGGATGGATGATAGGGGTTTCTAGAGAACAAGGGATGGGAGGATCTCGGCACCCAACTAAGGATCTAGGTTCGAGCAGACTCGATAGACCGTAAGGCCTAATCTGCTGGCAAATAGTATGTTAGTATGTTAGTACTACTAATGGGCCTTTCCAGGAAGTCTGGGAGCCTCATGGAGCAGTCGTTTCTAGGAGGGGACCATGTTGGCCAGTGATGCCTTCCATGAGGCTGACTTACTGATGTTGCACACGTGATCCAGCCAGTGACCAGCGCCGCTGGCCCCATCCCTTCCTCAGTTTTGTTTTCCCTCAGAGAGCGTACCGTGGGAGCAGCTGAAGTCTGAAACTGTATCAGTAGTCATCTCCTCAGTTCGCAGACACTTTTTTCTGCTCTTTTCACCGCCTACTACTTTTCTGTTGCCAAATTCAGCTTAATTTTTTGAATGTCGACATCAATTTGAGTACTTTTGTCTCTCTCTATTATTTTGTCTGTTGTGATGCCGAGTTCATTGGAAGGGGCAAAGAAGAAAGGCTACAGGCCCCGATACATCCTTGCCCCTGCGAGGTCCTAATAAAGCATCGGACCAGCATTCAAAATGTCACCCTCGCCTTTCCCCTGACCATGACATGGACCTGTGTGATGCCTGTTTCTCCATGGACTAACGCATACTAGAAGTTTGTGCGCGGAAGTGGGGTTGTTCACCCCCCACTTTTGGAGGCAGGTGTCGCACTCCTGGTGGGCCTTTTCCCAGTACCTGTGGTACTGAGGAATATCAAGGTCCTTCATGCCCTCACCTCGCCGAGATGTTGGAGGCCTTGAGAGGATCTGGTGGACAGTCAACTTGTTCCAGGAGGTCAACAAATCACCCCCCCAATCCGTCTGCCCTAGACAATGGATGACCCTGATGGTGAGGCTGAAGCTGTATGCTCAGTCTACATCAGTGTACACCTCACTCAGTATTGTGGCCTGGTGCTGGTCATGCAATCAGGCCCTCTGCCAGTACCGTTCACGGTGCCGGAAGAGGGTCAGTATCGAGCTGCCCCTAAATCGGAGGTGGTTGTCATCTCCTCCCTCAGGCACCATTGTGGCCTTTAGAATGATGACACCACTTTTGCGCATGGGGATGGGGCGGCAGTAATGGCAGTGACCCTGAGTCAGGATCTGAGCATGTTGACAGTGACAATGTCGTCCATGGGTCTTGTGCTGGGGATGGTGCAGGGACCATTCTGGTGCTGCCCACAGTGCCCGGTTGGGTCCCAGTACTGTCCATGGTGCCGGGTCTTAACCTTGTGCTGTCTGTGGTGCTGGGTCATTTTTTGTGCCACTCACAGTGCTGGGGACAGGGATGGCTCCAGAGGTGGTTCTAGCACTGGTGATGTGCCTGGCTCTGAGGACGGCGCCAGCCCTGTTGAGGGGATGGAACCTGTCGCTGAGCCTGCTACTGATCCTGAGACTGGTGCTTAAGGTGGCATCGGCGAGGTTTCTAGCAGTGGCTTGGAGACCAGTTTCTTCCTGGAACCAATCGGTTCCAGGGATCGTAGCTGTGAATCCCTCAATGACAGTGGTTGGCTCTACTGGGAGGCGCATCCCTACACAACGAACAGTTCCAGGCAGTTAGCACACAAATGTAATACAGGCAAGGTGCCCTGATGAAGGCTGTTTAGCCAAGCGCTGGGGCAAGGGCAAGTAGCTCGATAAAGCACTAATAAAGTGAATATTTGGTGATAAATCTGGTCTGTGTTACCTTTGTGTGCTAACTTCCTGGAATTCTTCCCGAACCAGCATCAGACTTTGTCATGGGTGAGGAACGCAGCTGCCCTGCGGGGACATGTACAGCTCCACTGTCCTTACCAGGGGTCTCCCCAGGGCACTGACTGGGTTGCTCCACTGAGGTTGGTCAACTCCATTTGGGCAGTTGAGTCCTTGAGCATTCCTGGAGCACTGGCAGAGAGCCTGGAGCTTCTGGCTTCTCTATCCCTCCTGGGCCTCTGCCACCGCCTCCTGACTTACCAGGTATCATGGGTCCTCTTGGGCCTCTCACCTGGTCTCAGTACAGGAGGACGGCTGGTGCCTCCACCAATTCAGTTTGCAGTCCAACCGGTCCACTTTAGAACTGTGGTCCTGGCACTACCTCTTCCTAAGTCCAGCTCCTCCTCTCAGACTTCCTCTGAGGATGAGGACACCTTCTTTCACCTGTCCGTGGATGTGGAGTACTCTTTGTACCAGCGATTCCTCATGGAGATGCTGTGTGAGCTGAACATAGGATCCCTTGTAGGTCACAATCCTACATCCTTATCGCTGAGATTCCTTGTGGATTTCAGTGATGACAGCTTTGTTATCCCTTAGCCTCTGGCCTTCGAGGAGATATCCAGAGCTGTCTGACTCTGTCCTTTTCCCCTGCTCCATCCACAAAAGGACGTCCAGAGAGGTATTGCACTGCCTCAGGTGCCATACCTCATCCCACTTCAGGGATTTTGATGCTTTAGACTCTGACTGGACTTTAACGCCCTGTGTGTGACCAACTTCCTGAGGCTGATTCTGCAGTGCTAGATGCCTGAGGGTGGAGGGTTTTCACCTGAGTTTGCACCATCATGTGTATTGCTGCACATCTGGTCCATTAGGCAGCTTATAACAAGTGCCTGTGGTTGCAGAGAGGTCAAGCCATTGCTGCAGTGCCGGACCTCAAAATAACCCGGCAGGCCATTCGACTTTCTGTCCAGAGCCTGCAGCTGGTAAGGCACCAATCATGGGCATCATACAATGCCAATGAGTTAATTTCCAGGTTGATAGGAACAGCAGTCTGCATTTGTTGGACAGCATGGCATCTCCTTTCCAAGTTGGCACCTCTGGGCCGGCATAAGGTGCTTAATTCACACTTTGAGGGGACTCTCTTCTTTTCCCGCGGGGTCAGGCATGAGCTATGGGGGCACCCTCCTGCTCCTGGGCCACGGGAGCCTCCGCTTGACCCTGACCAGTCTCTGCTCCCACCGGACCTGTGAGGAATCCCTACTCTCAGGTTCTCCACACACAGATGGCTGAGGGTGTCCTCCCTCAGGGTGAGCCAACCCCTCCCTAGTTGGGAAAACTTGGTACTCTGATCCATTAGTCGGCATGGATGGTGAAGACCGATTCTTGGAATATATGAAAATTATGTACTAACTGTAATTGTTGATTTTCCAGAACATCTTCTCCATTCATTCACACGACTGCCCACCATCCCCCGCTCAAGTAAGAGCCAGGGCCTCTGGGCAGTTCACCCTGTTGTACTATGGCACACTGGCATTCTTCTTGCCACTACCTCTCAGGAGGTGCTCCCCTTCATCATTTGAGGATAGTATATTTCTGTTTTTTGAGGGGGGAGAACAAGGGTCCCCATAGCCCTCTTCCCTTCCAAAAAACATCCTTAGACAATTTTCTCACTCACCCCACTGCCTTAATTTTTTTTCTCTCTGCCTCCTAGGGATATGTCTTAGGGTATATTCCTGTTCTTGTTGCTTGCAACATTGGCTGTGCCATGTGAAAAGTACTTGGCATCTGAACAAGGTACAGCTCTCCGTTGGGTTTTTCCTAATACAGGAAGAAGCAGATGTAATAGGATTATCTTCCTGGACTTAAAGTCTTCACCATTCATTCATACATACTACTGGGTTCAAGCCAGAGGCACTAGGACCCTCCGGAGAGCCAGAACTCTTCAGGGGGCTGGTGTTGAGATAGAACACCACGCACGGCGGCACGAGGCTGGTTCGTGCATGTGCTGGCTATCTCGGCATCGACCTTCCAACCACCTCAGTTCCTTGTTTCCACTGTCGAGTACACGTCCAGTGGCGATGTCGTTCTCCTGGCAGGAGTCAAATCTTCACATCTATACAACAACAGTATTCCATTTTAATTTATTTTGTTTAAAAAAAAAGTGAAAAGAAATGTTTTGTATTTTCTCCTCAGCTCTACCATTCAAGGAAATTGACCATGGATGGTGACGTAACAGTAGGGATTCTCCATTGGAAGGTTGCTCTGCCAGCCGGGCTGTGTCCAGTCCGCTGCCCTCTGCGGGGGGCCTGTTTATGGACAGTCCAGTGATCCAGATGGAGGACAGTCCTCGTAAACACAAAAGAAGCGGCACGTTCCCGATCCAGGTCATTGACCTGGCACCGCTTGGCCTCAAGCTCTTCTGTCAGAAGGGAAGAAAAGGTACCACTCGAGGTCACCCTCTGGTATGTCTGCCAAGAGGTCTTTGGTGGTTGGGAGTGGTAGGCCATCTCCAGTTCCCCGATGGCCTCCGCTCTCAGTCACTCCGACTCTCGACACCAGAGCCCTTCTCTGTCCCCTGGTGGGGTTTCTGGTGGGCAATTTCACCAGTGGGCCGCTCTTATGCAGCAGTGGGTACAGCGTCTGTCCCTTTTGCCCCTCCCGATGGATCTGGTTCCAGGGCCTTCGGGCTTAGGAGTCTCGGATCCGCGGTTGGGACCTTCAGGGCAGGTTGAGCGTCCGGTACCGGCAGTGGGCTTTCTCCTCTTGCCGGTGCCCACGCCGCCAATGCCAGTTCCACAAGCCCTCCCCCGTCACTCTGTTTCCTCGCAGGGGCTGGCAGAGGTACCATCATTTTCCCTTCTTTTCCTCCTAGGGTTGCATTGGATCTTCATGCAGCGCGACCCCTGGGGCACTGGTCTGCAGCACCGGCCTGGTGCCAGTTCTAGTGTCTCCTGTGTACCTTTGCCCAGGCTAGGCAACGGCCTGTTTGGGGCAGCTCCCACCCCCTTCTGAAGTTAACGTGGAGCAGGATGAGTCTGATCCCAGACCTTATGGTTTCTGTAGAAGGTGATGACTCGTTCTATAGTTTGGATGATAAGCCCTCGCTCCAACTGAAAGCCCAACAGAAAACATTTCCTTTCAGTCTCTCCTCAGGAATATGAGGACAACCCTGGATCTGCAGACCTCTTCTGTGGACCCAGGCAGGCTTTTGCATCTGGAGTGGCTTCATGTTCCTAACATTCCAGTGAACCTTATGCCTCCAGTCCCTCCACCCTTCGAGACTTTGTCTGAGGCAGTGTGGGCAAGGCCAGCTCTTATTCCATCTGCCTGCAAATCATAGACAGGAAGTATGTCCCTCCTAAGGAGAGACCCATTTTAGCTTCTCAACCCATCATGGATGCACTGGTTGTCCTTGTTGAGAATGACAAAGCTGTTCTTCCACATGAGTTTCAG
The DNA here is from genome assembly GCA_016271365.2 of Neoceratodus forsteri. Taxonomy (NCBI): domain Eukaryota; kingdom Metazoa; phylum Chordata; order Ceratodontiformes; family Ceratodontidae; genus Neoceratodus; species Neoceratodus forsteri. Next base: position 995,686,893 of record CM028131.1, read on the forward strand.
CACATCCTATCAATAAAGAGTCTCGTAAGATAGATACCTTGGGAAAGAGGGCATTGACAGCTGCAACCCTGGGCATGCATATTGCCAGCTACCAAGGGTACTTCTCTCAATACAGGTATGCCCTTGGAACTCTCTCAAGACCTTAATAGAAGATCTCCTGGAGTCTGACTCCAAATGGAGATGCTACAGACTGTTACCCGAGGGATCAAATGTAATAGCCATCAACTTAAAGTTTCCATGGATGCTGACAACACAACTTCTAGAGCAGCTTCTGCTGGAATCTGTATCAGAAGACATTTCTAGCTCGGACATCTGGGTTCTCCTCTGATGCTCAGCAGCAAGTAATGAATGTCCCCTTTGATGGCACTTATCTGTTTGGCCCACAGGTAGAACAAGCCCTGGAGGCCTCTCAGAAGACCAGGACTGTCATTAAAACAGCCAAGCCGGCTCCTTCAGCTTCTCCGAGAGAGAGGCAGCCCTTTCGAGGAAGAGACTGAGGAGCCCTGAACAGGAACCAGCCCCCTCAGCCACAAAACAAAATGCAGCACACGGCACAGGGCCCAGAAGCGCCCAGTGCCACCCTCTGAAAGTCTGGCCCCGATCTCGCCTCAACTGCCCAAAGTGGACATTTCCATGGCAGTGGGAGGTCGTCTGACTCAGTTTTACAACCAGTGGAAGTCTTATCACCATGGACAAGTGGGTCCTCAGGATTGTTCAGGAGGGTTACACACTCAGTTTTGCAGAGATTCCCCCGGATCTTCCACCAAAGCGACAGCACAGTCTGTCAATCCCTCAGTCAGACCCTGTCACTTTGGAGATAACAGGGCCTTCTCAGAAACAGGGCAACAGAAGTAGTTCCCTGGGCAGAGAGGAACACAGGATCTGATTTCAAGTTGGAGCTCTTGCAGCAGGCTGTGCCGTAAGGACTATGCCGCCAAGCACTAGGACCCCACAGAAAAACCTTAACTAGCAGTACCCAGCGGATCGCCTCATGACGTTGGACTGCTTCAACGTCTGCCAGTGGTAAAGGGACAGTCCCTAGCCACACTCAGTTCTTTTCCCGCCATCGGCCCGCAATATCGGTTCTGACGGACGCCCTGCTACCAGTCGACCGCCATTTTCATCATAGATTCGGTTTCTTTTCAAAGTGATTTTTCGACTGCTCATCGGGTGCATGTCTTCACTGTGATTCCACTTCTCAGTGACAGAAGTCCAAGCAGCGGTGGTAAGCAAATCCCGCCAGGGACTGTCATTTGACCTGCCTCCAAGTGTGGGCCTACTCAGTCCTGCCGCGACTGCCGTGGCTTCAACCGCCGGACCTGCATTCATAGTCTGAAAACGCTGAAGAGTTGTCTCTGGAGCAAAGCTGGCCACCATGCAAAGGACCCAGTAAGACCTAGGTTCCTCCTCCTCTTGGGTTGGGGACTTCTCACGGGAGAAAGAGAAAAATCCAGTGGAAACATCACCATGACAAGGACAGGACCTGATCGGATTCCTGCCCAGGTCTCTGCAACAAAGATAGCAAGGCAGTCCCTCCTCGCAGGAGGTCAGACTCTGCCCCCTGGTAACCTGCCTCCGGGTTACCAGCATCAGCCTCTGGCCCTGGTGAGGACTTCGGTGGAGGATCTTCAGGGCAAGGGCTGTCTATACCCTCCCTGACTCTAGACCCTCACAGCCACTCCTCCGGCATAAGCCAGGGATCTAGCAGGTCAGGCGGTAGGTGACAAACATGGTCCTGCCGCTCACCAGGCTAAGGCGTCCTCTTCGTCAGCCCATCCTACAGGGTCTGACAACAGGAAGAGGTGCCAAGAGCAGGACTCTCACTCGGACATCCGTTCCCCCAAGCACTGGATGCCAGACTCCCAGCACTCGACTCCTTTGTCTTCGGCATCTTCGCCCACGAGGTCCCAGAAGTCTATGCCCCCACTGCCTGCCCTCCAGAGCTCCTGTCGGGGGGGGGGGGGCAGCCACCAGCCAAGTTGCCGCCCCCAATGCCAGACTCTCAGGCATCTGGTAACTAGACGCCAGACCAACTAGTAGACCTGGTGTCAGCGTTTCCAGTGCCCGTGGGACAGACGCCGGATAAGCCCAAGTCCCCCAAGTGTCTGTCAGCCCCTGACCAGCCATCAGGTCCACCAACTAAGGTGCCTGTCAAACCTCCTCAGATGCCAGGCCCCTCGGCACCAACTACAGTGTCTCTAGCTGACATCAAAGATTTATTCAGTCCCTGGTGGGATACAGTCAAAAGGAATATTATACCGAAGGATCCCCTTGATATACTACATGGAAACCCGCCCGCAGGCCTCCACAGCAGCCACTGACTTCACCTCCTCCCCCAGGGAACCATTGTCAGCCCCAACTAATTCCCTTGCTCCTGCCGGAGGGTAGGTTCCCCAGATGACACAGAACCATCACGACAGATGAGTGGGTGCTCCAGTTGATAGAGCAAGGTCACAAGTTGGAATTCCTCCAGATTCCCCTGGACAATCCTCTTGTCCAATCCACTTACTCCTCCTCCCATGCTGCGCTCATTCGGGAGGAGGTCCAGTCCCTACTCAACAAGAAGGCCATAGAAGCCATTCCAGCACTGCAGTAGGGGTAGGGGTTCTACTCCTGCTTCTTCTTGGTTCCCAAGAAGACAAAGGATCCACCCTGATCTTGGATCCGGGCCTCCTGAACAGTTATATAGAGGTACAGGAGGTTCAGGATGGTTACTCTGCCAGGCATCCTCCCTGTGCTGCATCAAGGGGGGACTGGCTTTGTTCCCTAGACATGCAGGATGCATATCTCCACATCCTGGTGCTTCCAGTCCACCAGAGGCTCCCGAGGTTTACCGTTCAGGGAAGGCATTTCCAGTTTCGGGCCTTGCTCTTCAGCCTTTCCTCGGCACTGCAAGTGATCACGAAGTGCCTAGCTGTGGTGGCAACGGTCCTCGGGAGGCAGGGGCACTTCATTTACCCCTGCCTCAACGATTGGCTCCTGACAACAGCTGCAAAGAAAGGGCTTCTGGCCACTTTGGGAGAATACCTTCCACTTGTTCAGCTCCCTAGGGATTACACTGAACATGCCCAAGTCATCCTCGTGGCTGTGTTAAAGGCTACAGTACATGGGGCAATCCTAGACACAGGGCAAGGGAAGGCTTTCCTCCGCCAGACAGGGCAGCGCGCACCTTCAGTCATTGGCCCTCAAGGTATCGGTCTCTCACCAGGTCCCAGCTCGGACCATGCTTCAGCTCTTGGGTCACATGGAGGCTGCTGTAGTGACAGTTCCCTTGGCACGCCTTTTTATGAGGATTCTACAGGGAACCTTCAGAGTGCAATGGGATCAAACGAAAGACGATCTCGACCAGCCGGTCCTGATCTCCAGAGTTCAAACAACATGAAGTCTTGCTGTATTTATACATAATGCAGTTAGCCCCAGCACTTGAACTGCCCCAGAGAGGAAAGAGTTAACTCTGTGCAGAAGCATAGAATGTTGAGCTCGAGCTCGGTTTTCAAACCTCTGTCTGTGGTACTTCCAGTGTAACCATCAGATTCTTTACTCCGCCTAACAGTGAAGTCGCTCCAGAGATTTCCTGTGCTCGGTTCGAAAAGAAATGTAAAGCGTTTGGTTTAAACCACATATTTTTATTATTTTCGGATTTCCAGCCTCTGTCTACGGTACAGGTAGTATGTAGATAGGTAGTGACTGTGTTTTATTTTGCTAAAAAGAGTGGAAATTGTCTTTCTTCAGTTTCTTTCCGGTCGGTCCGGTTTGGAACCGACTTTGTAAAATTTTTCTCTCTTTCTGGGATTAGTGTGGTGTTCCGCACGATCGGTTTCAAAAGAACCTGACTTTGTTGGTTCTTTTAAAAAGCCCGTGACACGGTTTATAGCCCGATTGGTTGCTTTATTACCTGGCTTGAAAGCTTCTATAGGGTAATTTGTTAGGTTGGCCATGTCTGAGAAACCCAAGAAGAAAACCGGTCCCACTGGGTTTCAACACTGTACTGAGTGTGAGGAGGCCTTTGCTAAGGCCAACCCCCACCTCATCTGTGTTTATTGTCTGGGGTTTGACCACCTCAAGTCCGACTGCCAAATCTGTAAGAACTTTCCTAAAGCCACTCTAGATAAAAGACTGAGTAGGCTGAAGGAAAGGGAGGCCGAGAAGTCCGTAGATCCAGATGGCAAGCCCGGTTCGGTTTGCGGCGAACCTGAGGAGAGTGCCTACCGGCCTGGCGATACCTCCTCGTACAAAGGAGGCAGCCCTGAGGGGTCAGTTCCACAAAAAAGCGTGCAAGTTCACTGTTCGATCCTTATCCCAGTCCTCAATCACGGATTTAAATAGCCAAAGCGATTAGTATTGTCCAATCGCTTAGACCCGGTTCCGTCTGAATAGATACCGCCAGTTCAAGCGCCGGTTGTTGGATCCGTCTCCTCCGATTATGAAACAGATGCTTATTATGAGGAGTGGGAGGGAGACAAATACTATCCCGGTGATGACGATGAAGGGGGTCTGGATGTGCCCATTGAACTGGACTTCTCCCCAGACAGGCCCTCAGGTGTCTCTCCTCCCAGGTTCTCCGAGTCCCCTTCACAGTTTTTGTTGTACAAAAAGGTGGCACAAGCCCTGCAGCTTCCCTTGGTTGAAGCAGCAGAGGAGGATGAGCGGCCTGATTTTGTGGAAATGATGGACATCCCAGAGTCCAAAAGGCTGTCTATCCCTCTTCATAAATCTTTGGGGAAACAGACGCACATTTTACAAACCCCTAATTCAATACCTCCTGTGGATAAGAGAATGGACAGGAGGTATTAGTTATCAAGCTCAGCTGCAGAGTTCCTTTATAGTCATTGCAGCCATGTTGGGGTAGTGCAGGCTGCAGCCTATGACAGGGCTAACATTCCTTTGGCTTCACACACCCCAGATAAGGACTCCAGGAAAGTGGATGCCATGGCCAAAAAACAGTATTTAGCATCCTCTTTGGGACTCAGGCAGGCTACTTATATGGCATACACAGCCAGGTACCAGAAATCCAGATGGGACACGGTTCTGGAACTGGCTAAACAGGCCTCTCCCCAGCTAGCCAAGGAGCTGGAGGTGGTGGCTGCTGATGGAATTGAGGTATCCAAAATGCAATTTCATGCTGCTGTGGACTCCAGTGATGTGGCATCTAGAGTCATGGCTACATCTGTGTCTCTCAGAAGACATGCTTGGCTCAGATGTACTAGCCTTTCACAGGATACCCAGACTAAGGCCATGGATTTTCCGTAGTAGGTAACTCTCTGTTTGGGGAGCAGACAGAGGCTTACATGAAGAAAATGGATGAATATAGGACCACGTACAGGAGTGCACAGGCCAAGGAAAGGCAGGCCACTCCGCACAAGCAGCAGTCTAGGGGCAGGGGCAGGCCCTTTCAAAGGCCTTTTTACCAAGCCCTGGCCCCCTCTCCCTTCCCACAGAGGGGGTTCTTCAGAGGGAGGGGTAGGAAGGGGGTGAGCAGGGCTGCTCCCTCCTCCTCTCAGTCTAAGGCTCCTGCCAAGCAACCCTGATGTGTCAGCCCGGGTCTACTCCCCATTTCCAGTAGGAGGCAGGCTGGCTTACTACTTCCAGGCCTGGAAGTTTGTGACCTCAGACAAGTGGGTCCTGGAAGTAGTAAGCCAGGGACTGGCCCTCAACTTTAAAAATTTCCAAAAAGAAGGGCCAAGTCTTTTCCACCTGCATCAGTCTTAGAAACCCTTGCCCTAGAGGCAGAGGTTTCCTCTCTTCTAGCTCTCAGAGCTATAGAGAAGGTCCCTACTCAGCACAAGGGAAAAGGACTGTATTCCAGGTACTTCCTTACCCCAAAGAAAACAGGGGAGTGGCAACCCATCCTAGACCTAAGGTATCTGAACAAACACATTTCAAAGCCCAAATTCAAAATGGTAACTCTGGGAATAATCCTTCCCTCTCTAAGGCCGGGGATTGGCTAGCATCTCTGGACCTCAAGGATGCCTACTTCCATATTCCTATCAGGTGCTCCCACAGAAAATACCTCAGGTTTGAGTTGCCTTCGGGCCATTACCAATTCAGAGCCATGCCATTCGGTCTAACATCAGCTCCAAGGGTGTTCACAAAGTGCCTTGCAGTAGTGGTGGCTTACCTCAGAAGACAGGGTATCACCATCTTTCCGTATCTGGATGACTGGCTGTTAGTGGGTCAGTCTCATTTACAGGTCAAGTCAGCTCTTCAAACTACCCAGGACCTACTCAGCTCCTTGGGTTTTCTTCTCAGTCTTCCAAAGTCTGTACTCGAACCAGTTCAGCTTCTCACCTTTATAGGCATAGAGTTGGACACTGTACAAGCAAAGCCTTCCTTCCCTGGCAAGGGTAAAGGCCCTAGGATCTCGCTCCTCCTTTCGACCTCAGGTCTCCCACCCAGCAAGACAGTTCCTCCAGCTCCTGGGCTACATGGCAGCTTCCACAGCAGTGATGCAGGGAGCAGGGTTCCAGATGAGGGACATTGTTTCATCTGAGGTCTTTTTGGTCTCAAAAGAAGGATTCACTTACCAAACTGATTCCAGTGACTCAGACTTTGGTCCAAGCTCTCCAGTGGTGGCTGGACCAGGACAGCCTCAGACAAAGGGTTCCATTTCTCCCTCAAATCCCATCAGTAGTTTTAACTACGGCTGCTTCTAGCCTAGGGTGGGGAGCCCACTTGGGAGCCCTGACAGCTCAAGGGCTCTGGTCTCCACAGGAGTCTCTCCTTCATATCAATCTCCTGGAACTCAGGGCAGTTTTCCTAGCCCTGCAGAGCTCTCGATTCAGTCAAGGGCAAGGGGTCCAAGTCAGAACGGACACCACCACCACAGTGTGGTACATCAACAAGCAGGAGGCACTGTCCTCAGCCTTGTGCACAGAAGCCATGAAGCTGTGGTCTCTGGCCTATTCTCTTCAGACTTCTCTGGTAGCAGTTCACCTTCCAGGGAAGGACAACATACTAGCAGATGCTCTGAGCAGAATTTCACAGGGACACCACGAATGATCCTTGGATCCTCACATACTGAAGGTCATTTTCTCCAGGTGGGGCACTCCAGAGATAGATCTCTTTGCAGCACCGGACAGTCATCAACTTCCTCTGTTTTGTTGCAGACCTCCAGTCCTGGGGACGGTTCCCCAGGATGCTCTCTTTTTGGACTGGAAGGGCAGGTTTCTCCATGCCTTCCTTCCCTTCCCTCTGCTGTTCAGAGTTCTGATCAAGATCAGGACTCAACCCTGCACAGTGATACTGGTGGCTCCAGATTGGGCCAGACAGCCTTGGTATCCTCTACTGCTGTCCTTGTCAGTGTCACATCCCCTGTCTCTTCCCAGGACATACAATCTCCTTTCCTCCTCCCAGGGGCGGATCTGGTACCCCAATCTCTCCATCTCAAGGCCTGGCTCTTGAAGAGTTAGAATATGCAGCTCTACATCTTTGTCAGGGAGTTCTGGATATTCTGAAGGTCTCTAGGAAACCTTCCACTAGAAAAACTTACAACTCTAAATGGAAAAGTTTCAGTATTTGGTGCTGTCAGAAAGGCATCCTACCTGATTCTGCAGACATTTCCTCAACCTTAGACTATCTAGTTCATTTCAATGGTTTAGGCCTTAGGCCTGCCACTCTGAAGGTTCATCTAACAGCTGTCTCTGCATTCCTCTCAGCAGGGAAGGGCTCTTCCCTGGCATCTTATCCTGTTTTCAGAAAGTTTTTCAAAGGTCTGGTTCACATTAACCCTCCCTTTAGGGAGCCCACTCTGCCTTGGGATCTTAATGTCTGCATAGCTCAGCTAATGCAGCCACCCTTGAACCTCTGACTTGCTGAATTGAAGTACTTGACCTGGAAAACTGTGTTCCTGGAAGCTATTACTTCTGCCAGGTGGATTAGTGAGTTACAGGCTCTATCAGTGGAACCTGACTTCATCTCCTTCCATAGGGACAAAGTAGTCCTCAGAACCAGTAGGAGGTTCTTACTCAAAATGGTTTCAGATTTTCATCTGAACCAGTCTATATCTCTCCCTGTGTTTTTCACTGGCCATTCTTCTTCAGGTGAAAGAAGGTTACACAGTCTGGACGTTAAGAGGGCCCTTAGCTACTACATTGAGCATACTAAGGCACATAGAAATGACTGTCTTCAATTGTTTCTCACTTATGGTGAAGTGGGAAAGGTAAGCCTGCCACTAAGAGAACTATTGCCAGGTGGATTGTTTCTTGTATACAATTTTGTTATGACAAGTTGGGTAGGACGCCCCCTTCAGGCCTGAGGGCTCACTTGACCAGGGGTACAGCTGCTTCTCTAGCTGCAGCCAGAGCTATACCTTTGTTAGAGATCTGTAAAGCAGACACGTGGAAAACAGTACATACTTTCACCAAGCATTACTCCCTGGACATCCAGGCTAAGAGTGATGCTAGGTTTGGTACAGCAGTACTGCAGAGCCTCTTCCCAAAGTAGGTTCTGCATTCCCTCCTCCATAGAAACTGCTTGGTAGTCTGCATTATGTCTGAATACAACAAGACTTCATGTTGTTTGAATAAAAAATTACTCACCATAGTAATGTTGTTTCTTCTAATGAAGTCTTGCTGTATTCAGACCTCCCCCCCGCCTCCCCTCTCAGAACCTGGTTTTGGGAAGTGGGCTGGCAGGTACAGTGTTGCACCTCAGGGCTGTACCTTGTACCCTCCCTCTTGGGTGGGGTAAATGTTTTATTTTTTTTCTGTTGTTTTACTAAATATTGCCACTACCTTTCCTTCTTGAGTTCTCGACTTGAGTCTTTTGGGGCCCAAGAAGATATATTTTGCCCTTTGGCTATATTTGAACAATTTCCATACTTTAGTTACTAGTTAATTAGCTCGTAAGAATCTGATGGTTACACTGGGAAGTACCACAGACAGAGGTTTGAAAACTGAGCTTGAGCTCAACATTCTATGCTTCTGCATAGAGTTAACTCTTTCCTCTCTGGGGCAGTTCAAGTGCTGGGGCTAACTGCATTATGTCTGAATACAGCAAGACTCCATTGGAAGAAACAACATTACTATGATGAGTAATTTTTCTTCTGGTCCAAACTCTCATGGTGGCACTCACCCAAGAATCTGGAGCTAGGAACCCCTTTCAGAGAGATCCCCCTTCTCAGGTTCTGACAGCCAATGCCTCGGGCATGGGATGGGGGACCATTTTCAACATCAGCAGACACAGGGGACGTGTTTGTCGCTAGAACTGTCCCTCCATATCAGTGTCCTAGAAATAAGGGCAGTTCTATATGCTCTGCAAGCGTTTCAACCAGACCACCATCCGGTTCCCCCTGTTGATTTAGACAGACAATATGTCAGTCGTTTTTTTATATCTACAAATAAGTGGGGACTCGCTCTTAACCCCTCTGTTGGGAGGCCATGAGAGTGTGGTTCTGGGCCCTAGACCATGGCCTGTCGCTCACTGCAGTCCATGTTCCAGGAGTCCTAAACACCATGGCTGACACCCTAAGCCGGTCACGGTCAAGGACTCATGAGTCGGATCTTCTGCAGTCTGTGGCAGGCAATCTCTTTCAAAGATGGGGTCATCCAGAGCTGGACTTGTTTGCATCCCCGTGCAATGCAAAACTGCCCAGTTTTGCTTGCTCGATCCTGGGCCTGGTGTTTTCTGGTGAGGCATTGTCCCTCTGTTGGACAGGGAGGTTTCTCATGCTTTCCTCCGTTTCCTGTACTTCAGAGGGTACTGCTCAAGCTCCAAGCAGAGGGTGTGGAAATTATTCTCATAGCTTCACTTTGGCTCCGCAGATATGGTTCCCCTGTTGCAGCAGCTAGCAGTGGAACCGCCCATTCTCCTGCCCTTGTCCTTCCGCTTACTGTCATAAGAGCAAGGCACACTGGTTCACCCAGGCCTCCAGTCCCTACACCTGCATGCTTGGCTCCTGCAGATGTAGCGATGTCCCGCTTTGGAGTCTCTTCAAGAGTGGCCAAGGTCCTGGTGGCAGCCTAAAAAAAGTTCACTCGGGCCACTTATGCCATGAAGTGGAAACGGTTTAGCCTGTGGGCTACTAACCGGGAACTGGACCCATTCCTGTACAATATGAATGCTGTCCTTGAGTACCTCCACTCCCTTTCAGATGTGGGCATCCATTATTCTTTCATTAAGGTGCACCTCTCTGTGATTTCAGCCTATCATACACCAGTGGACGGCAAATATATTGCCCAGTCAAATCTGGCCTGGATGTTCTTAAGGGGTATGCTGCATCTCAAGCCTCCCATTCGGGACCCTGTCCCACCATGGGATCTTTTATTTCTGTTAGAAAAGCTTACGTTGCCTCCCTTCGAGCCAGTCGCAGATTGTGAGCTGCACTTTCTGTTGTGGAAAGCGTTGTTTTTAGTTGCTGTTACTTCTGCCAGGAGAAATTTTTTTTTTTTTTATTACTGCTGCTATTTATCTCCTCTGCAGCATGACCAGCTTGGGGCATCCAGCCGCCTGTCTTGCCCAGAGAGCTGGGTGGCTCATACCGCACCCAGGAGGGTCCAGGACGGCTGTCATGCTATCCTGCTGGAGGGACCCCTCTGCTGTTCCCAGCCAGGACAGCCCCAGATCCTCCCTGACGGGTCTCCTCGCAAGTCCTCCAGGCTGTGCAGAGCACGACCATCAAGCTGCACGATCATGCCCAGCCCTTTTTCCTCTAATTTTTTTTCTGACCCCACGGGAATGCGGACGTGCAATGATGTCAGGCACAACATGCCGACGTCCGCCACACTCACCCCCCCCCCCAGCTACAACCACGCTGGTAGTACCTCTAGGCGTCCCCAGAAATCACTGCCACGCAATGGTTGTTCCCCAGCCCACCCCAGGACTAGTAGAGCAGTGAACAGACACTCGATCCTAGTCCTCTCCTGCCAGCCCCCGACAACCCGGCTCGCTCTGAACCCAGGTCAACGGTGTGGCACAGGTGTGGTGTCCAACTCCTCAACCCTCCGCGCCACCGGGCCGGCCATCTGCCTGAGGATTTCCGAGCTTCAGGCCCTTATTTCTGAGGAGCCGTGATTTAGTTTTCCACATTTACAGGGTGTCCTTGAGGACTAATCCTAAGTTCCTGCCTAAGGTAGTGTCCCAGTTTACTCTTAATCAGGACATCAACCTACCTGTTTATTATCTGGAGTAGTCCAGTCGGGGGCCTTCTTCATACTCTGGATGTACATAGGGTGTTTCAGTGCTATATAGACAGCACCTGAGATTTCCATAAGTCTAACCAACTTTTGTTTCCTTTGCCCCGAGAACTTTGGGGTCTCCAGTAGCAAAGCAGACTCCTTCCAGATGGCTGGTAAACTGCATTACCTTCTGCTACAACAAGTACAACAAACCCTTACCAGGCTCGGTCAAGGGTCACTCCACCAGGGATGTCTCCGTGTCCTTCACGGCACTTCGCAGTGTTTCTGCAGCAGACATCCGCGCAGCAGCTACCTGGGGCTTGGTGCATACCTTTGTGAAGCTCTATAGCCTGGACATTGCTTCCTATTGGGAGCTGGGTTTGGTTTGGTGGTACTTAAGGGTCTTCTTTCCTGAAGCATCCCACTACCTTTCCTTTATGCCTTCCTTTCTGACCTGGGTGCAGTTAGTACTGCTTGGTACTCAGTCCTTATGGTATAGCCTGCTGCAAGAGCTCCAACTCGAAGTAAGATTGTACAGGTACGTAAGAACTTACCATAACAGTAGATCTTCGAGAGGAGCTCTTGCAGCAGGCATAGTTTTCCTTCCCTCCTTTTTCCCCTGGACCTTTTTCTTTCTTCTTTTCACTCGGCCGGGTCTCCAGCAGGAGAACAGGTGTGGCTGGGGACCGCCCCTTTATACTATTGGTGGACGTCGGAGGCAGTCCCCACTGGTTACTGCCAGTTAAGTTTTTCCGTGGATCCTAGTGCCCGGCGGCATAGTCCTTATGGTATAGCCTGCTGCAAGAGCTCCTCTCTGAGATCTACTGTTAACGGTAAGTTCTTACGTAACTGTAGTTCTCTACTCGTTACTTTCTGGTTCCAAAGAAGACAGGTGGCATGCCCCCATTCTTGACCTCAGAAAGTTAAACAAGTGGCCGGCATGGAGGCGCTGGACGTCTTACCTTGCGCTACACTGGTGACCTGGGTTCGAGAACAAGCCTGGGCCATTGGGGGTTGGCAGGGGTGAGAGAGAATCGACCATCCAGAGGACTGCTGTCCTCTCTTGGGAGGGAGGGATCATCATCCCACCCGACAGTCGCCCTCTAGTATGGGCTGGGGGGTGATGCAGGCAGGGAGACAAGCAGCTGGTGTGCATGGCATGCATGTGGCCCCACGTGTGCGTGGCGTGTGTGGGACCCCACACGCGCATGCTATGCCTTACGCCGGGAGGGAGGGACACAGAAGTGGAAAATGGCAGCTGGGGGCTTCATGAGGTCCCAGTCCGCCATCTTGGCCTCCCCAGATTTGGATAGGGAGGGAGGGAGCGCCCTTCTTTGCCCCGCCATGGGGGTAGTCCATGGGGGGGGGTCTCAGGGGTGGTTCGGCTGGCGGACGGGTGGTGTGGGACGGAGTTCCTGCCCCTAGCATGCCCAGGAGCATAAACAAATTAAAAAAAAAAAAAAAGTTAAACAAGTTTAAGTTCTTGTTTAGGGAGAAGTTCAAGATTATCTCTCTAGGGACACTACTATCACTCCTCCAACAACACGCCTGGCCAGCATTTCTGGACATGCAGAACGCCTACCAGCACGTTCTAGTACACCCAAATCACCACAAGTACCTTCACTTTGTGGCCTTGGACCAACTCTACCAATTCGAGTCCTACCCTTTATAGGAGGCAGTATAGCGCAGTGGTTTAAGGCTCTGAGCTGCAAACCTGGGTTTGAATCCCACAGCCCCCACTTGCATACTGTGTGACCCTGAGCAAGTAACTTAACTTCCTTGTGCTCCCAGGTTGCACCTGGAAACAAGATTTGGTTTGGTGTGCTTCTCCTGGTTAAACAATTTCCCCTTCGGCTCTCCTCGGTGCCTCGAGTTTTTACAAAGTGATTTGCAGTCCTTGCTGCACACCTTCGAAAGCTCAGTGTCCAGGTGTTCCCCTACCTAGACAACTGGCTTTTGGCAAGCCCATCAAAGCAGGAGACACAGGAAGCTGTATCCTGAGCATCTCGGTTTCTCTCATCCGTTGGGGTCCTGCTGAACCTAGAGAAGTCACAGCTCCAACCATCTCTGCAGCTCCTCTTCATAGGAAAAGTGAGAGCTTTTTTTTTCCGAGAGGACAGGAGGAACAACATTCTCCAGATGGCTTGCTTCATCTGGAGAAACAGCCCATAAGAGCTCACTCCATGCAGTGTATGTTAGGCCTCATAGCTTCATCCATTTTGACGGTTCCTCTAGCTCATTTGCACAAGGACCACTCAGTGGGTGCTCAGCATGCAGTGGTCCCCAACTAAATATCCTCCATCTTACCCCATCAAAGTGATAGAGCCCCTGCGTCAATCACTTGCATGGTGGATACAAGAGGACAACCTTCTTCAAAATCTGCCCTTTGCCCTGCCGGAATCCCAGATCACTATCACTACAGATGTATCTCGTCTCTGATGAGGGGATCACTGCCAGGACCTTCACATTCAGGGAGTGTGGACCCAGGAGGAGTCTCATCTCCACATCAGTGTTCTGGAAATGAGGGCAATCCTGTACACCCTCTGTGTCCTAGAAGAAGTCCGATTCTTCAGAAGGACAACAAGTCTATGATGTACTCTATCAACAAACAGGGTGGAGCACACTCCTACCCTCTATGCAGAGAAACCACGAGGGTATGGGCATGGTGCCTAGACCACGATGTCCGGATTCAGGCAGTTTATCTACCAGGAGTCCAGAAAAATCTGGCGGACCATCTCAGCAGGACGGAAGCTGATCATCATGAGTGGTCTCTTGCACCACATGTAGTGCAGTCAGTCTTCGATGAATGTGGCAGTCCATACTTTGACGTTTTTGTATCCCCACTCAACACAAAACTGCCTCTATTCTGCTCCAGAAATCCAGAACCTAGCATTTTCTGTCAGGATACATTCATGCTGCAGTGGACAAGACGTTTTCTGTATGCATTTCCTGCTCTTCCACTAATTCAGAGGGTGCTACTCAGACTGGAGGCATATGGGGGCAAAATGATTCTCATTGCACCATATTGGCCTTGACAGATCTGGTTTCCCTTGATTAACAAGTTGTCGGAGATCCCCCTGAAACAGTTGCCTCTTCGAACGGACCTCCTGACACAGGGACCACTGGTACACCCCAACCTGCGCTCCATTCTTCTCCACACCTGGCTGCTGAGGAGATGGAAGTCAGCAGGTTTCAGGTGTCTCAGAGAATCTCGCAAATCTTGTGGCAGCTCGTAAACCTTCCATCAAGAGGACTTACACGGTTAAATAGAAGTGTTTCTCAGACTGGTATGCTAAGATCTTCTTACATCCATTGCAGTGCCCTCCAGAGAAAGTACTGGAGTACCTACTAGACGTTTCAGATACAGGACTGCAGTACTCTTTTATCATTCTGCCTATCATGAGCCAGTCCAAAACATGTCCTTGGCTCAGTTGCCACTGTCAAAAAGATTCCTTATAGGTATCCTTCATACGAAGCCCCCAGTCAAAAAGCCAGTTGCTCCCTGGGACATTAACCTCGTGCTAGACATGCTTACTCGTAAACCCTTTGAGCCTCGAGCCACATGTGATCTGAAGTTTCTGACCTGAAAAAATGCCTTCCTGGTGGCCATCACTTCTGCTCGTAGGGTCTCTGAAATACATGCTTTGGTCACAGACCCTTTGTACACAATCTTTCATAAAGACAAGGTGGTCCATGTCATCGAGGCACAGGTCAGGGAGCATAGGGAAACCAGGAGCAGTTGTAGAATTCGCCAAAAATATTTATTTACAGTAGCAGTAACATAAAAACAAACTTGTTCATAATAACAACGTACAGAGGATAAATAGTTTTTCTTTCAGTCTCTGTGTCCCTTTTTCATCTAATCTTTCTTGCAGTTGCAGCTTAGCTCTTATAAGTCCTTTCAACCCCCATCCTTAGCAAGCATCCTGTTTTTGTAAATATCAGGAAGGAGCTGCTAGAATACAGTGTGCTTCTTGAGTTGAGGCCCCCTTTTGCACAGCTGTTGCAAAAGGCTTAAAAATTGAACTCTGATAACCTATAGCTTCCAACGGCTTTTTGCAGTCATCTCAAATTATAATTATATATATTTCAACAGTAATACTATATATTTTCCAAATACAAGAGATCCCAATATCAGTTACATTTCCACACAATTATTTGCACATATTTTTATATCAGCGGATCTAGATATGCAAGGAGAAAAACAGACAGCAAGAGAAAATTGGGAGACCGAGGCAAAGAACTCAGAGCCTGTCAGTTTGATCAAGTCCGAGGTCTCACAGGAAAATATGGTTGCGCAACCAAACAGAGAAGAGGCAGGAAAGGAAAGAACAGATCCTTGCATTTAACCACTTTCTCCAACAACTGGAACAGGGTCCTATTCCACCCTGTCACAGTCCTCTGTTCTCACCCCAAGTTCCTGCCAAAAGTGGTTTCGATTTCCACCTCAACCAGTCTCTGGTTCTGCCTGCTTATTTCACTAACTTCCAAAATGAAGGGTAGCTTACCCTTCATTCACTTGACATTAAAAGAGCCCTAGGGTTCTATATCGATAGAACCAGGGACACCCGTCAAGCCAAGCAGCTCTTTGTGCCTTTCAGCACAGCCCGGCTGGGTAAGCCAGTGTCCATCACATCTCTCTGCTTGGATGGTGGCATGCCTTCACCATTGTTACTCCCTGGTGCAGGTCAAGTTGGAGGGCCAGATGTGTACCCATTCTACCAGAGCTGTGGCTGCGTCTCTGGAAGAAATCTGCTCTGTTCCCATTGATGATATTTGCAGAGCGGCTACTTGGAGCTCAGTGCACACTTTTGGTGAAGCACTGCGCTCTGGATGTCCAAGCCAGACAGCATGCTTCCTTTGGCAGGACAGTCCTTAATGGATTCTGTCCTGAGTGAGCTCTGTCACCTACCGTCCTGCTCGGGGCATTGGGTTTTAGCTTGGTACTCACCCAGTAGTATGACTGAATGGTGAAAACTTTAAGTCCAGGAAGGTATCAAAGAAAAATTACTCACCTTAGTAATTATATTTCTTCTAGTGGAGTCTTGCTGTATTCTGACTAGTGCAGTTAGCCCCAGCCTTTAAACTGCCCCGGAGAACAAAGGGTTAACTTTTCTGTGCATTGCATAGAATGTTTTCTCGAGCTCGGTTGATGTCTCTGCCTGTTGTAATTCAACTGCAACCATCAGAGCTTTACAAGCAAAACTCACTAGGTGTTCTGTGTGGAAACTGTAAAATTTCTACTAGCCAACTAGCAGAAAGATAATGATTTGGGTTCCCAAAGGAAGACTCAAGTCAGGAAAACCAAACACAAAAAAACAATCAAATGAAATAATGTCTCACCCCATGAGAAACAAAGGGTGTAAAGGGGCGCCCCTAAGGTGCCAACACTGCGCCTGCCCACCCACATTCCAAAAAATCTAGGTTCTGAGAGGGGAGGCGGGGGGGAGGTCAGAATACAGCAAGACTCCACTAGAAGAAACATAATCACTAAGGTGAGTAATTTTTTCTTCAAACAGCATGAAGTCTTGCTGTATTCTGATTAGTGAAGACTACCAAGCAGTACCTCCATGGAGGAGGGATAGAACCTACTTTGGGAATAGGCTCTGAAGTACTGCTGTGTCAAACCGAGCATCACTCCTAACCTGGATATCCATAGAGTAATGCTTGGTAAAAGTATGGACTGTTTTCCAGGTGGCTGCTTGACAAATCCCTAAAAGAGGGATATCCCTGGCAGCAGCCAGTGAAGCAGCTGTACCTCTTGTGGAATGAGCCCTCAGGCCTGAGGGTGGAGTTTTACCCAGTTTTTCATAGCAGAATTGTATACAAGACACAATCCACCTGGCAATAGATCGCTTGGTGGCAGGTTTGCCCTTCCCACTTCTCCATAAGTGAGGAACAACTGAGGAGTCAAACCTGGACCCTTGGTATACTCTGTGTAGTAGCTAAGGGCTCTTTAACATCCAAACGGTGTAGCCTCCTCTCTCCCGAGGAAGAATAATCAGTGAAGAAAACAGGGAGAGATATAGACTGATTCAGGTGGAAATGTGAAACCACTTTAGACAAGAACTTTCTGTTAGTTCTAAGGACCCACTTTATCTCTGTGAAAAGAGATGAAATCAGGTTCCACTGACAGGGCTTGCAACTACTGATACGCCTAGCAGAAGTAATGGCTACCAAAAACACAGTTTTCAAGTCAAGTACTTAAGCTCTGCTGAGGACAAAGGTTCAAAAGGGTTGCATAAGCTGAGCAATGCAAACATTAAGATCCCAAGCAGGAGCAGGATCCCTAAAGGGGGATTGGTGTGAAGCAATCCCTTGAAAAACTTACAGAATACAGGGTGGGATGACAGTGAGGAAGACTTGCCTACTGACAAGAAGGCAGAAACAGCTGACAAGTGAACCTTGAGAGTAGCTGGTCTAAGGCCTAGGCCATTGAGATGGACCATATAATCCAGAACCGTAGGCAATTCAGCAGTGTCTGGAGAAATATTCTTCCTAGAACACCAAATACTGAATCTTTTCCATTTGGAGTTGTAAGTCTTTCTGGTGGAAGGCTTTCGAGAAGCCTTGAGGATATCCAGAACCCCTTGAGAAAGATGCAGATCTGCAAACTCTAACTCTTCAAGAGCCAAGCCTTGAGATTGAGAGACTGAAAATTGGGGTACCAAATCCTCCCCGAGAGGATGTTAACAGGTTGTAATTCCTGGGAAGAGACGGGAAGATGGACTGCTAAGGACAGCAGCAAGGGATACCATGGCTGCCTGGCCCAGTCTAGAGCAATCAGAATCACTTTGCAAGGTTGTGACCTTATCTTGACTAACACTCTGAACAGGAGAGGGAAGGGGGGAAAAGCATACAGAAATTTCCCTTCCCAGTTCAGAACCAGAGCATCCAGGGGGACTGAGCCCAAGACTGGGGGTCTGCAACAAAAAAGAGGAAGTTGGTGATTGTCTGGGGCTGCAAA
This sequence comes from Neoceratodus forsteri, assembly GCA_016271365.2. Lineage (NCBI taxonomy): Eukaryota > Metazoa > Chordata > Ceratodontiformes > Ceratodontidae > Neoceratodus > Neoceratodus forsteri. Next base: position 995,704,974 of record CM028131.1, read on the forward strand.
AAGATCTATCTCTGGAGTGCCCCATCTTGAGAAAATCACCTTTAACACCAGAGGATCCAGGGCCCATTCGTGATGGCCCTTCTATATTCTGCCCAGTGCATCTGCTAGGACATTGTCCTTCCCTGGAAGGTGAACTGCTATCAGAGAGGTTTGCAGGGAATAAGCCAGGGACCACAACTTCATTGCTTCTGTGCACAAGGCCATAGACCGAGTGCCTCCTTGCTTGTTGATGTACCACATGGTGGTGGTGTTGTCTGTTCTGACCTGAACCACCTTGTTCTGTACTGATCTGGAAAAAGCATGCAGTGCCAGAAATACTGCCCTGAGTTCCAAGAGATTGATGTGTAGAAGAGATTCCTGAGACGACCACAGTCCCTGGGTGGTGAGGTCCCCCAAATGGGCTCCCCAGCCCAGCAGGGAAGCATCTCTGGTAAGGACCACTGAATGAGACTGAGTGGCAAATGGAACCCCTTGCCTCAAATTGTCCTGATCCTGCCACCATTGCAGGGCTTGGATCAGAGTTCGAGTCACCGGATTAGTTTGTAAGGAATCCTTTCTTTGGGACCAAAAGCTCTTAAGTGGAACTGAATGTCCCTCATCTGAATCTTGCACCTTGGACCACTGCTGTGAGACTGCCATGTGGCCCAGTAGCTGAAGGAAATGCCTTGCTGGTCGAGACACCTGAAGGCTGAATGAAGAGGCCAGCTCCATGGGAGCTCTTGCCCTTCCAGGGAAGGAAGGCTCTTGCTTTTACCATATCCAGCTCTGCCCCTATGAAGGTGAGGAGCTGCACTGGTTCGAGAACTGACTTTGGTAGGTTGGAGAAGAAATCCCAAAGAAGTGAGCACTTGCTTGGGTCACTTGCAGCTGTGACTTGACTTGGTCTGGGCACTGCCCACTATGAGCCAGTCGTCCAAATATGGAAAATGGAAATCTTTTGTCTTCTTAGGAAGGCAACAGCTACCGCCAGGCACTTTTGAAGACCCTTGGGGCTGAGGTTAGGCCAAAGGGCATTGCTCTGAACTGATATTGGCCCGAGGGCAACTCGAACCTGAGCTACTTTCTGTGGGAGCTCCTGATGGGAATATGAAAGTGGGCATCTTTGAGGTCCAGGGAGGCTAGCCAGTCACCTGGCCTTAGAGAGGGAAAGATAATTCCCAGAGTTATCATCTTGAACTTTTGGCTTTAAAAGATGTTTGTTCAGGTATCTTAAATCCAGGATGGGTCACCACTCTCCTGTCTATTTAGGGGTTAGGAAGTACCTGGAGTACAGTCCTTTGCCCCAGTGTAGGGTAGGCACTCTCTCTATAGTCCTTAGAGTTAGGAGAGAAGAAACCTCTGCCTTTAGGGCAAGGGTCTCTGAGAGATTTGCAGGTGGAAAAGATCTGGCTCTCATCTTGGGAAATTTTTTGAAGCTGAGAACCAGTCCCTGGCTTACTACTTCCAGGACCCACTTGTCTGATGTAACAGACATCCAGTCCTGCACAAAGTAAGCCAGCCTGCCCCCTACTGGGATAGGAGAATCGACCCGGGCAGACCCATCAGGGTGTCTGCTTGGCAGGGGCTTTAGGCTGAGGGGTGGATGCAGGCCTGCTCATCCCCCTTCTGCCTCTCCCTCTGAAGAACCCCCGCGTGAAAAGGAAGAAGAGGCCTGTGCTTGGTAAAAAGGCCTTTGAAAAGGCCTGCCCCTGCCCCTGGACTGCTGCCTTTGAGGAGTTGCCTGCCTTTCCTTGGCCTGAACACTCCTGTAAGTGGTCCTGTATTTATCCATTTTCTTCATGTAATTCTCTGTCTGCTCCCCAAACAGAGAATTACCCACCACAGGGAAATCCACGGCCTTAGCGTGGGTATCCTGCGAGAGGCTAGTACATCTGAGCCAAGCCATTCTCCGAAGAGCCACAGATGTAGCCATGACTTTGATGATACATCATTGGAGTCCACAGCAGCATGAAACTGAACTTTTGATGCCTCAGTCCCATCTGCAGCCACCTTGGCCAGCTGGGGGAAGCCTGTTTAGCCAGTTCCAGTACAGTGTCCCACCTGGACTTCTGGTACCTGGCTACATAGGCCATATAATTCGCCTGCATGAGTCCCAAGGAAGATGCCATGTACTGCTTCTTTGCCATGGCTTCAATCTTCCTGGAGTCCTTGTCTGGGGGGTGTGATGCCAAGGGAATGCTTGCCTTATCACAGGCAGCAGCCTATACAACCCCAACATGGTTGCATTGCTGATAAAGGAACTCCGTATCTGAGCCTGAAAGAGTATACCTCTTGTCCATTCTTCTATCCACAGGAGGTATGGAATTGGGAGACCCAAGAATTTTTTGTGTGTGTTTCCCAAAAGATTTGTGGAGGGGAATAGACAGTCTCCTGGACTCTGGGATGTCCATCTTCTCTACATAGTCAGGCTCCTCCTGATCCTCCACTGCCTCCTCCACAGGAAACTGGAGGGTATCAGCCACCTTTCTGTAAAACATGAAGTGCGAAGGGGACTCAGAAGGCCTAGGAGAAACACCTGAAGGTCTGTCTGGGGAGATGTCCGGGTCAATAGGCACATCCAGACTTTCAACATCACCATAATCATCTTCCAACTCTCCTTCCTCCTCAAACTCCGGTTCATAAAATTCTTCTAGGGTATAATCTTGAACCGGGGGAACCAACCGAACCGAGCCCCTGCCAAAAGGTGCCGGATCAGTCGGAACCAGGAGAAGCGATTCCACTATACTTAATCGCTTTGGCTTATTTCTTCGCAGTCGAGTATGAGATTCTGGATCCGAACTGGTCGATTTGTCTTTATGCTTTTTGTCGGAACTGATTCCTCGAATCGGCTCTCCTTTGCCCGAAGAAGTATCGCCTGGTCAGAGGGATTCCTTCTGGTTCGGTCAGAACCAAACCGGCTGGCCATCCGGTCAGCGGACTTCTGCCTCCCTTTCCTCAGTCTACCTAATCTCTCAAGGGTAGATTTGGGAAAATTTTACAAATTTGTCAGTCTGAATCGAGGTGGTCAAACCCCAGACAATAAACAGAGGTGGTGTGGGATCGGCCTTAGCAAAGACCTCCCCACACACACTGTAGTGTTGAAACCCAGTGGGCCCGTTTTTTTTCTTGGGTTTCTCAGACATGGCCAACCTAACCAAACTTACCCTTTTTTTCAGCAACTGCCAGGCAAGACTCCCCTATCGGTTCCTGTCCGTGTCACGGGTCTTGGAAAAAAAAAAGTACTAAAACTCGTTTTTTTAGAACTGATACGGACCGGTAACCACACACTAAAGGAAAATACAAAATTTACCTAAATGATCGGCTCAGCCGAACCGATCCGCACTTTTTACAAGTTCCACACAGAAAACAGAACAAAACCTATCTAGTACTCACAGTACTACAGACAGAGACTTGAACCAACTTTTCGGTAGAAAACCGACCGAAAAACCGACACTTCAACCGACTTTGAACCCAGCAGCAGGAGAAATCTCCAGAGCGACTGTTCAGTGAGGCGGAGTAAAGAATCTGACGGTTGCAATTCGAATTACAACAGGCAGAGACATCAACCGAGCTCGAGATTAACATTCTATGCCATACGTAGAAAAGTTAACCCTTTGTTCTCCGGGGCAGTTTAAAGGCTGGGGCTAACTGCACTAGTCAGAATACAGCAAGACTTCATGTTGTTTGAAATGATGTACTCACTGTAATTCTTGGTGTTCTTAGACAAGTCTTCACCATTCATTCATACGCCCACCCACCATTCCCGAGCTCACTTGATCTGTTCCTGGTCTTCATTCCCTCATTCTGTTTGGGCTGTGAAGACATGGTTTCAAATTGACCCCTCTTATACTGGTCAATCAGGCTGTCTTATGCCCTTGTTAGGTTAGGTGTTTCTTAACTTATTTTATGCTGCAACTCCTCGGTAAAAAGGTACTGAGGGCAGTTGGAGGTCGACACCTGCTAGCCTACAGAGGTGCAAGTAGCCTTGCAGTGCCACGATGCATGGTCCTATCTCGACGCCGGCCCTTCTGAGGATTTTTGGCCCTGCAGGGTCCTAGTGCCTCCAGCTTCAACCCAACAGTATGAATGAATGGTGAAAACGTGTCCAGAAAGCTCAAGAATTTATTTATTTATTTTATTTATTTAGTTTTTGTTAACCGGGTAAGTGCACTAGCCAGCAAGTGACTGTTTTCAGGCACGACCGGGAGGTAAAATTACAGAACATAACGATACAGTAAGGATAACAAATACATGATGCACAGAAATACAGGAAGATACATATGGCAGGATACAATGCATGACAAAGGAAAATACAAGGCAAAATACATTTCAAGGACATTTTCCATTGAGCACATACATAAAGTGCATTGAAGGACCTAGGAAACGGAGAGGATAGGTGTAGGGTAAGCCAGAAACAAGAGGGAAATGACAAAAGGGGAAGGTGAGGAGCTGAGGAAAGGATAGAGGGAAGGATAGAGGGGCAAGGGGCCAAAACGGGGGGGGCTAAAGGAATGGCTAAGAATATAAGGACAGAGAGGCGGTGGCAGGAATAGGGAGGTAGGAGGGAGTAGAGGAGGGATGGCCGGGAGAGGGGAGGGAGGGGAGTGAGGGTTAAAAGAAAGCCAGCAAATACGGCAGCGGAGATACAAGGTTCCAACCTGCGGCCGGGTCGGTGGAGCCGAAAGACGGCAAGCGGAGAAAGGGTGACAGGGGGTTACGGCAAAAGACGGCAACAGCGGCAAAAGGTAGCAGAATGCGGCCGGGCTGGTGGAACCGATAGACGGCAGGGCAAGGGTGATGATGCCGGTAAGAGGAGGAGAGAAGCGAAAGAGTTACGGCAATAGCGGAAAAGGTAACAACGCCAAGCCGAGCCAGTGGAACCGAGAGACGGCAGGGTAGGGAAGAAGAGGTCGGTAGGGAGGAGGTAAGTTTACTGCAAGTGGAGGTAATAGGAACAATGCTCAGCTGGGAGGGTGGGACGAGCGAACGGGCAGGGGTGACTCAGGAGGAGGTAAAGGCGACGCAAGTGCTCGAGAAAGGAAGGGGAGGCAGAGGGGAGGGGAAAAGGAGAGTGCAGGAGATGGGTCGGGGGGGAGAGGAGCAGGGAGTTGAGGAAGGAAGGCTGAGAGGTGAGGGAGAAGAGAACAGGGATCAAGGGGAAGCCAAGTGGTGGCAGGAAGTAAACAACAACTTGTAAATGGCAAAGCTAATATTTGGCATACAGTCAAACAGATTCAAGCAGCAATTATAGTAAAACACCACATAAAACAACCATTGGAAAGGCACAAGTGCTAGCAATAAGGAAGTGGGGAAAACAGGTTAAGAGCAAGGGGATCAGGTAGGATCAAAACAAACACATTTGTCCAAAGCAGTAAGAAAAGTCCTGAGTTTGCCCTTAAAAGTTGCATGAGTAGGGACATCCCTTACTTCCTGAGGCAGCAGGTTCCACAGGTGAGGAGCAGCATAATGGAAGGAGCCCATGCCCTTTTTTGTCCGACAGAGGGGGATGGATAATAAGGTCTGATCTGCAGATCTAAGGTTCCGTGTGGGAATAGCTGGTCTAAGGAGTTCTGATAGGATAGCAGGTTTGGATGTCCTTATGATGGTATCTGATAGATTGTACAGGTAGTATTGTCTGGTAGAGGAGGGAGAGAGCCAGCCAAGGTCTTGATATAGTTGGCAGTGATGCTGCAGTCGAGGTGCTTTGGTTGCATACCTGCATACATTATTGAAAGTAGTGTCCCACAGATGCAGTGCAGATTTATTGGCCAAAGACAGAATGGGACAACCATATGTAAGGGTTGGCAACAGTATACCTCTAGCTACTGCCAGTTTAGCAGCAGGGGTAAGGAGGTAGTTGGTCTGTAAGAGCCCCTAACTTGCAATTGACTGACTTGCAAGTATCCTGATGTGTGTTTTAGGTCCAAGGTTTGGCTGAGGTGGATGCCCAGGTAACGGAAAGAAGTGACAGGTTCTAGTGGGTTCCCATCAATGTCAGGAACAGAGATAGTCAAGGACATGATCTGAGCTGTGAGTGGAGCCAAATAGCATGACTTTGGTTTTGTTTGTGTTTAAAACAAGGCGCTGAGAGTTTAGCCAGTGTTGTACTGAGTGAAAATCAGCAGTGAGGGCAGCATTGAGTTCCAGAACGTTGTCAGAGTGAGCATAAATGACCAGGTCATCTGCATACAGCAGTGAGTGACCAGTGGTTACCATCTCTGGGAGATTATTTACGAATAATGAAAATAGAAGAGGGCCAAGTATGGACCCCTGAGGGACACCAATGTTGATGACAGCACTGTCTGAAATCGCTGAATTAAACTTCACAGCCTGGGTTCTGTTGGTGAGGTAGCTTTTAAACCAGGTAGTTGCTGGAAGGGAGAAGCCCAAGGTACTGAGGGTAGAGAGTAGTAATGTATGATCAACCAGGTCGAAAGCTTTGGTTAGTTAATGAAGACTGCCCCTGTTAACTTCCTCTATCCATGTTTGACAATGTCAGAAGAGAATTTTACAAGTGCAGTCATGGTGCTGTGATGCTTTCTAAAGCCATGTTGGGCTGGACTGAGCAGATTGAAGTTCTCAATGTATTCTGTGATTTGTGTTGATACTATTTTTTCCAGGATTTTGTTCAGGACAGACAAAATAGCAACAGGCCGGTAGTTAGATGTGTCATTTTTGCTACCTTTCTTAAATACTGGAGTGATTCTGGCTGCTTTCCAGACTTCAGGGACAACCCCATTGGAGAGAGAGAGGTGAATATTCTTGCTAGGGGCCAGAGATGTAGTGAGAAGCCATTTTTAGTAGCCTTGGTTCCAAGCCATCGGAGCCAGTGCTGGTGTTGTCAGAGAGGGCTCTGAGCAGCTTGAGAACTTGATGCCTAGACACTGCCCTGAAGTAGAAGGGTTAGGTAGGTTAGATGGTTCGCCAGGTGCTGAGAAGTTAGGTTGTGAGCAGAGATTGTGATTGAAGGAAGCGTGTAGGCAGATAAGTCCAAAACTGTTGATTAAATGCATTAGCAATTGTGGTAGAGTCATTGCAGTGTACGCCATGTAGAACCATATCAGAGGGAGTGACATCTTTAGCAGATCCTAAGAAGGACTTAATGTGACCCCAAAACTTACGAGGGTCATGGGAGGAATTAACCAGCAGGTTTTGGCAGTATTTACTTTTGGCCTGCCTGATGCACCTTTTGCAGTCATTTCTGTATTGCTTATACAGAATGAGATCAGGCTGAAGTCCAGTCTGTTTGTATCTCCTCCACTGCTTGTCTCTGACTTTAACTTGTGCAGAAGGTCTTTTTTCAGCCATCTAGAGTGCTGGCCTCTAACTCTCCTTTTGGCTTTTGGGAGGTGCTTCTTTTGAACATTACCAAACTTGGTAGAAATGAGTTGAGGGCAGTATCAACATTGGTAGTGGTGAATTACGGTGAGTATGTAATTTTCATATCTAGGATCGTGGATATGTTCTGTCCACACTTGTTGGCATGTCCTTTCTGATTCTTGCCGGAAGGCCTAAAAGCTGGCTTCTCCCATTACCCGGTGGTATATGCCTTGGCTTTGCCCCCCGACGCCAGTTCTTCCTTTCCACTGGAAGATTCAGGTTCCTCCTTCGTGCTCATGTGTTACTGAAAGCCCTGGCACTTAAATCTATGTATTTACCTAAACTCCGACTCTGTAGTTTCTCCCAATCATTTGTGATCTCGAACATGATGGAAGACAAGTCCTCACCCAGTTTCCACTGCTGCCCGGAACGGGCAAAAGGTGTCTTGCACCGACCGCATGCCTCATGTGTTTATTGCCTGGGTCTCGGTCAAGACACCCAGGCATGCGAAATGTCACGCTTTAGTTCCAAATGTCTTGGACGATCGCCTGGGCAGACCGGAAAAACGGAATCTGCCGGTCAAATCCTAGAAAGCCTGTTGGGCAGTCTCCACGGCTGCAGGGTCCGCCAAGCAGCTCGAACAGGTGAAGACCTTCAAAGAGGAGGCGGCTCGGGCTGCGGATCGGTCCTCTTCAATATCCATCTTCGTCCTGCTCAATCTGTGCTCCACCTTCTCAGGCTCCTTTCTGAAGTTGTGCCAGTCCCTCCTTACCAAGGGAGAGGTACCCTCGGTCTCGTAAAAAGGACAGGGAGCCTAAGGAAACTGTCTCACCGCCGACGCTCCTGGACCCGTGAGAGATCTCTGTCCCAGGAATCTTCTGTCTCGACTTTGGTCGAGGTTGCAGCCTCGGCCGCTGGCTTCATGGTACCCCAATCAGGTCAGCTGGCTCAGACGCAGGACGACGATCCAGTCGAGATCATCCTCAACCCCGTTATCCTGTCGTCACTCGATGAGGCCAGCAACTCCTTATTCAGGACCCCAGTCCTGCCTGCCACCGAGGAGGAGGAGACCCAGCCTGCTGGGAAACCTCCCATGGCCCAGATCCCGGACCAGGAAGAGCAGCAGTTCTTCCCGACTCCTTCCAAGCGACCCAGTCGGTCCCCCAGTGGTCCAAGTTGAGGTTTTGGACACCTTCAAACAACAGGCCAAAAAAGGCGCATAAGCGCTCTAAGTAGCGCCACCGCCACTCTTCTACATCCTCCTCGGATGAGGGGAGGCTTCGACGGAAAATCCTTCGACACTACGAAGACTTAATGTTGCAGCAGCTAATTATGTCCGGCCAGAAGTCGGTTCCAGCTTCCACCCTGGCCATTACTTGGTTGTCGCCCTCTAGGCCAACGTCTACTCCTCAGAAGTCAGTCAAGACCATCCTGTCTCGGCCAGAACAGGCCTCTCCACCAGTTGTGGTGGAGCTGCCACCGAAGCAGCCTCCTTCGGGGACTCCCTCTAAGGAGTCTCGGCCCATTCCTGGCCTACCTCATAGGCTGTCCATCACCCTCACACCTGACCATCCTAGGCGGGTGCAGGGCGACTCTGGTGGCCGGCCAATCTATCTGGACTCCTCTGAGTCTGAGGGCTTAGACCTGCATTCCTGCCCCCTGGATGAGGAATCTGTCTGTAGTCTTTTGACGGAGGAAGGCCCTTCTTACTTCATGGGCATCCTCCACCTCATCTCTGAATCCACGGGGATGCCCTTAGAACCAGTTCAGAAATGGGCTGAATACCCCCCCTCACTGATATCCTCAAACGAGGAGATTCACCGACGGAGGCCTTCCCAGTGGCCAGGCCATTGTTGATCCAGCCTTGGAGCTGTGGCACCACCATCAGCCCAAATGGCCCGCAAGCATGTGTGCCCATCGGGTCCCTTTTGGTTTCACAGAGCACCCCGGCTGAGGGGCTGGTGACTGAGTCTGTGTTCAGGCGCTCAGGTAATTCAGGAGGCACCGATAAACCCCCAAACAAAGAGTCCAAAAAATTGGACCATTTGGCCCGGAAAGTCTATGCTGCCTCTTCGCTGGGCCTTCGTCAGGCAAGCTCAGCCATCAGCATGGCGCACTTTTCTCATGCCCTCCTGGGCTCTCTCAGTGAGGTTCTACCTCACCTCCCCGCAGACCACGGTCAAGCAGGTCCACGACCAGGGTCGGGCGGTTGCGAAATAGCAGCTCCAGACGGCCTTGGACCTTGGGGACTCCTGCGCTCACTTGGTGGCGGCTGCAGTTGCCATGCGCCGCAGGGCTTGGTTGCTGGTATCCACCTTCATGGGGGACACCCATCACAAGCTGACAGACGTACCTTTCCTGGGTACTGACCTTTCCGGCCCAGGTGTGGACGGTCACCTCAAGCGCATGGAAAAGTCCAGTGCCACTTTGGACTCCATGACCTCTGCTCAGAAGGAATCCCAGGGTTCCAAAAAGCAGAAAAGAAAGCCTTTTTGACGTCCTGCCCCTGCAGCCAAGCAGCCCCACTTCTAATCGGGGCAGCATCAGCAGCGGGCTCATCCTTGGCACCCTTGGCCAAGTCCCAGAGGACAGGGTTCAGGTGGTCCCCAAGCCAGACCCTCTTCCTCCAAGCCTGCCCAGTGACAGGATGGGAGTGGCCACCCCCATACCTGTCACACCAGCTCTAGGTCCTCCCATGGGGGGCCGGCTCCATCACTTCCTTTCCGCGTGGTCTACTGTTACAATGGACAGGTGGGTTTTAGAAGTGGTTGGCCAGGGACTGCCCCTGGAATTCGAGCAGTACCCACCAAGCCGAGCCCGTGCCCCATGGGAGGAAATGGTGTCCGTACACACTCATTTGGCTCTCCGAGACGACATCACCCAACTCCTCTGCAAGGAGATGGTGGCTAGAGTCACGGACCCCCCATCAACCCAGGGTTCATTTCCACATAATTCCTGGTCCCGAAACTGACGGGGGACTGGCGCCCCATTCTAGACTTTCATGATCTGAACTAGTTTCTCAGGTCCCGCACATTCAGATTGGTAACTCTGTCGCAGATCATATCATCTCTTGAGCAGAACATGTGGTTTTGCTACCTGGATCTCCAGGATGCGTTCTTTTACATCCCGATCCGTCCGTCTCACCAGAGATTCTTTAGCTTTCAAATGGAGGGAGCCCTCTTCAAGTTCTGAGCCATGCCGTTTGACCTACCATCGGCCCCCCGGGTCTTCACCAAATGCATTACAGTGGTGGTGGTCCATCTTGGCCAGTTGTCAGGGTGTGAACCCCTCTCTCAATGACTGGCTCATAGCGGGTTCCTCCAGACAGGAGGTGGAGAGGTCCAGGGATCTGGCCCGCCAGACCTACATCGATCTTGGTCTCCTGGTCAACGAGACCAAGTCAAAACTTGTACATTCTCAGGTGATCTGCTTCATCAGGGCAGAGCTTGACTCTTGCTGAGCCAGAGCCAGGCTCCCAACGGACAGGGCAGAGGTTCTCTCCTCCTTTGCCCAATAATTTCTGGTTGGGCACTTGCACCCTGCCCGGGACTTCCTGCACCTTCTGGGATACATGGCGGCCTGCATCACCGTGGTCCGATGGGCCTGGTGGCATATGTGCCCCTTCAGTAGGAGCTGGCCAGCCAATGGACTCAGTGTCATGGTCATTTAAATCAGCTGGTCACGGTGACCCAGAAGATGTGGAACGCACTCCAGTGCACCTTTGCAGGAAGGGATCCCATTTGTCTGTCCCGAGCCGACGGTCGTTCTCACAACTGATGTCTCTCTCACGGGCTGGGGTGCCCACATGGAGAATGACAGTCCACGGGCTCTGGACCCCAAGGAATCCCAATGTCATATCAACGTGCTGGAGCTCAGAGCAGTCTGACTGGCACTGTCATCATTCTCTCTGCTCCTTCAGAATCAAGTGGTGCAAGTCCAGACCGACACTACCATGACCATGTACTGTCTCAACAAGCAGGGCGGCATGCACTCCCAGCCTCTGTTCAGGGAAGCGCTCCATATCTGGACACTCGTGTGCTGACTGGAGGCAGATGGTCTCGCCATCCATGTGGCAGGAGCCTCAAACCAACTGGCAGACGCTCTCAGCCATGTGGGCGAGACATTCCACGAGTGGTCTCTCCGTCTAGAGGTAGTTCACAACCTGTTCTCCCACTGGGGGCAAACCTCAGGTGGATCTGTTCACCTCCAGGGGAATGCAAAGCTGAGGCTGTTTCATGCCCACCCCTCAGCAGGGATACCTTCTCGAGGCCATGGACCCCAGGCCTCTTCTGTACCTTCCCTCTACTTTTGTTCATAAGGTGACCTTCAAGGTCAGGAGGACAACACACAGGTAATTCTGGTAGCCCCAGACAGGCCTCGCCAGTTCTGGTATCCAGATCTCCTCAGCCTCAGCTCCAGGCCTCTGAGGCTTCTTCCACTACTCCCAGACCTGATATCAGTCAACCAAGGGTAGGTATTCCATCTGGACCTTCAATCCCTGCACCTGACAGCCGGATTTTGAGCAGCTAGAGTTTCAGGCTTTGGGTCTCTCTGAGGATGTACTCACAGTTGATGAAACATCCAGAAAGGAGTTGACCAGGAGGTGCTATGCCTTCAAGTGGAAAAGGTTTTCCATTTGGTGTCCGGGCAAGGGCTTGGACCCTTTGTCCTGGCCGGTGGCTAGTATCCTTGACTACCTTTGGTCTCTGTCCAATGGGGGTCTTCGGTCTACGACCCTAAAGGTGCACCTGGCAACCATATCTGCTTACCGTTCATGGGCTGGTCAGCAGACAGTGGCACAGGAGAAGGTGGTCTGGCATTTCTTTAAAGGCCTCGACCATAATGCCCCTTCAGTGCTGAACTACCACCATGGGATCTTCTGCTGGTGCTGGCAAAACTCATGGGCAGGCCATTCGAACCGATGCACAGGTGTGAGATGTCACATCGGTCGTGGAACACCACCTTCTTGGTGGCTATCACATCAGCCGAGAGGACTGGGGAGCTACAGGCACTCTCTGTTGAGTCTCCTTACCTGGTCTTCCACAGGGACAAGGTTGTCCTGCGCCCCCACCTGTAATTCCTTCTGAAGGTAGTGTCGGAGTTTCACCTTAACCAGGTGTTGACTTTGCTGGTGTACTACCCCATTTACACCTCGTAGGCCAAGTACAGGCTCCATACTTTGGACGTGAGATGAGCACACTCATTATAAGGAGTGGATGGCTGAAGTTCGGGGAGAGGTTAGCCAGCTGTTTGTCACCTACGCTAAAGCCACACCTGGCAGACCTGCAGCCAAGTGGATGATTGGCAGATGAATTAGATTCATGCATTGATCTCTACTATAGGTTGGGAGGCAAGGAGCCTCCCATGCGGATAAAAGCTCACTCCACCCACCATACTGCTGCATCGGTGGCTGCTTCCAGGGACATCCCTATCCAGGAAATCTGCAGGGTTGCTACCTGAAAGTCAGCAAAAACCTTCATCACCCACTGCCACATCGACCTAGAGTAAGTATTGGGGTGTGTGCACCTTGCCTCCCTCCTCCCGAGAACTGCTAGAATCTGCCAACAAGTGTGGCTAGGACAACATATCCATAATCTTAGAAACAGGTTACTCACTCTGTAACAGTAGTTCTAGGAGTGGTATATGTTCATCCACACGGACCCACCCGACCTCCCCAGCTTTGATGCACAACCTAAGCTTCCAGCGGGCAAGATCTGGCTTCAAGGGGTGGAGCCGAGGCATATACCACCCGGGTGGGTGGGGGGAGCCAGCTTGTAGACCTTCCAGCAAGAATCTTAAAGAGAAAGGACATGCTAACAAGTATGGATGAACAACATATACCACTCCTAGAACTACAGGTGAGTAACCTGTTTTTCTGTGCTACTCCTCAGCTTTTTGGAGTTTGCATTTCTTGCACTTCACATTTATTTTCACAGGTTTTATCTTCTTTGCTCCTTTGGGAGTGGCAAGAAAATAGCATTTGTGCTTCTGGACTTTGTCCAGTCACACGGAATATCTCTCTTCTCTGAGGGAGCCGTTTTTTTTGTTTTTTTTTACCCTAATAATTCAACCTGTCATCCTGGGAGTAAAAAAAATTGTTTTCAATTCAGGTAGGCATTTCTGCCATCTTAAAGCAGCAGTGAAATGAAAAATGTTTTTTCAAAAAAAGCCTGCGTCAGTTACAGTTAAGAAACATATTAGCATACTTGTCTAGGTACATCATAAATCGTTTTTTATTTTTTCAATCTTAACCTTACTAGGTCTACAGTGCTCTCTCTTTGCAAAATGTGGTGGCCATCATTTTTTCTTGAGAAATACTCAATTGAAACATTTATAAAATATGCAGATATTCCTGGACATAAAGTCTCCACCACTCATTCACACTGATGGGAATCGCCGGAGGCACTAGGACCGCTGGGCCAAAAATCTTCAGGAGGGCCGGCGCCGAGGTAGAGCCACACAGAAGCGGCACCATGAGACCGGCTCACGCCATATAGGCTACCTCTGTATCGACCCTCCAACTGCCTCAGTTCCTTTTTTCCCCACCGTCGAGTGCTCTTCAATGACAGTTGCTCACCTGCCAGGAGTCAAATCTTCACGTCTGCACAACAGCAGCTTTAGTCGTCGTTCAGTATTTGATTTTTTTTTAAATCAAACTTTAAGAATTTTCAACACAGTTATACACAAAACAAACAAAAGAAAGACCAGTTTTATAATACATCATGTATAAGACCACTGTAAATTACCTAGTTAATTCAAAGGCTAAACAACTTGTACAAATTCATAAGTCTAAATGGAGTCTAATAAATAAAATTGATACCGAGACAGGACATAAACTCATAGTTAAACAACCTAACATAAGAAAGGAAGGGGGGGTAGGCTAAGTTATAGGGAGAGAAGGGGGGGGTAAATTTGACTTACCATTTATCGTGTATTAAGCAATATAGGAAATATTCTGAACATTTGAAATTATCTCTGGACACTCAGGATTTGACTCCTACAATATAGTTCTCCAACACCTTAGTTCATCTCGGGTAGCATGCCCTCCCACCTAAGGTTATATTCAAGGAGAGAGGGAAGAAAACCCTACCCATATTCTGCCAAAATTTCCAGAATTTCCTTCCCCACCAACCGAGCCATGTAATGGAGGAAGGGCAACCATCTTGCCTTGAACTTTTCCTGACTCAACCTCAGTTTGTGTGTGTCTCCATTACCCTAACTCTCAAACAAATGGAGTACCAGTCTTTCACCCTGGGTATTTTAGAGGTCAACCACTTACAGGTGACTGCCTTCAAGGCTGCTGCCACTAGGATATAAAGCAGGTACTTCTGAGCAGGAGAGTTCAAAGAAGGAGGTGCAAGTCACAAAGCCAGAACGGAGTAGAAGGAAGGGTGATGTCAAAATATGGCCCACCACTTCCTCCAGCTCCCTCCAATATGGGGATAGAAGAGGGCAATCCCAGAGGACATGTGCAAGAGTGCCTCTACTGGCACAGCCCCTCCAACATAGGTCTCAGGAATATCTTCCAAGATGCTTGGTGACCACCGGGGGCTGAAAGAATCTGATAGCTGCTCGCCATCTAAACTCTGTCCAAAATGAGGACGCTGATGTATGATGTATCCCCCACCACACTTGTTTCCACTGGGCCTCTGAGAGGGAGCCCTCCAACTCTTCGGCCCATCGCTCCTTAACATGACCAATGTCCTCTACTTCAGTGGGATCCAATGCCATCACAGTGTTAGTTATGACTTTTCTGGGGCTTCCAGCTTGTGCTAGGTCACATAAGCAAGACTGGAGGGGATTTAGGGGTTTATCCAACTGGTCCGATGCCTTTTCCAGGGTTAAGAAATTTCTTAATTGTAGAAATCTAAAAAAATCACGTTGAGGCACCCCAGAGTCTGATTGCAGCTGTTGAAAAGACTTGACGTGACCTCCCTGCCTAAATGACCCAAAGTGGTCAGGGCCCATCTTGGCCCACTGCCCAAAGGCCCTGTCCCATTTGTATGGAAGGAAGTCCATGCAACTTCAAAGTGGAGTCCGATCATGCAGAGCCAACGAGAACTCATTGGTTCGACACACCTCCACCCAGATTTGTTTCAAAATAGACGTCCAGGGATTGCCAAATGACACCCTAAACAACCTTTTTTCATCCAATATAAGCAGATCACCCACGTTGGCTAACTCCAAGTTTAAGGATTCTATATCTGTCCAAATCGGGGACTCTCCACCTTTCATCAGCAGAATCAGTGACCGGAATTGGGCTGCCCAGTAATAACTACGAATATTTGGGAGGCTCAAGCCCCACTCATCCTTGGAGGCTGTAAGCACCCTCCATCTGACCCTAGGTGCTTTACCTCTCCAGTTGAATTTGGATTTAGTGTTTTTTAACTCCACCCAAAATTTCCTTGGAGGCCCAACTGGCAGTGTGGTAAAAAGAAACAGAAATCTTGGGAGGCTATTCATCTTCACCGATGCAGTTCTTCCTGAGAGAGACAGTGGAAGTTCCACCCAATAATTACAATCTGTTTGAACCTCCTGTAAGAGACGATGGTGATTAATTAGAACAAATTATTCAGCTCTCTTGGTATCTAAACCCAGCCTTGGCCCATTTCACCCTACCAAGATCTGGCAAGGAGGAGCCTGGCAGCATTCCCACCTGTATTATTTCTGTTTTTGAGACATTTACTTTATAACCTGAGAACACCCCAAATTTCCCCAAAAAATCAAAGATTCTAGGTAGTGACCTGACTGGATCTGTGATATATAACAATGTGTCATCGGCATATAGTGAAACTTTTAATTCAGTATCCCCCACCTTAATGCCACTGAAAACATTAGATTGCCGAAGGGCAGCAGCCAGTGGTAACATACTAAGGGCAAACAGAAGGGGAGAGAGCTGGCAGCCCTACCTAGTCCCCCTACCTATTGTAAAAGCCGATAACGTAACCCCATTAACTTTAACTTGGGTTTTGGGTCCTCGGTACAGGTTCTTAACCCAGCCACGAAACTTTGCTCCCAGGTCAGTATTTGATTTTTAGTATTTATTTAGTGTTAAAAAAATTAAAAAAATTTCTTTTCTTCTACGAAAGAACACAAATCCTCTTTAGCCTGCCTTCGTGGTCGGCTCATGAAACAGGGCCAGAGCGATAGGGAGACTTTGCATGAAAGTTGTGTTTCCAGCAGGCTAGGTCGGTCAGCCACCCTCTACCGGGGGGGGGGGGTCTGACTACGGGCAGTTTTGATGCTCGTGGGGGAGGCAGTCCTCCCAAAAGCACAAAAAGAAGCAGACCCATTCTCGATCATCGTTCAGAACCCGACACTGCTCGACCTCGAGCTCTTTGTCCCACCAGTTGAAGAAGAAATGGTGCCGCTCGAGGTTGCCCTCTGGTATGTCTGCATGTCGATCGTCAGTGACGGGAGTCAGAAGTCCGACTCCGTTGGGGTCACCTGCGGCCTCTGTTCCTAGTAACTGCCATCCTCGACTCCATAGTCCCTTCCTGCCTGTGGAGGGGGGGGGTCCTCCGGTGAGCAGTTTCATCATTGGGGTGCTCTTATGGAGCAGTGGGTTCGGCAGCTGTCCTGACTTCCCGAACCTGTGGAGTCAACCCCGGGGCCTTTGGGCCTAGGGGCTTTGAACCCGTGGGCAGGGCAGTTGGGTCAACCTAGTCGCGCGGTACCTTCTCTGGTGCAGTCGACGCCACAGTCTTGTGCACCCCCCCCACAAGACTGTGACGCAGGGGCCAGCACAGGTACCATTTTCTCCTACTTATGTTTTCAGATCTTCATCCTTGGGTGCACCAAAGATTTGGGTTGGGGTCTCCGGTCTTTCATGTGATGCGGTTAAGCTGCTGCCTTCGACTTTGGTCTTGGCCACGCCTGGCGCCTGCGCCTGCTTAGAGCCAGCACCACCTTGGTGCTGGGATTCTCAACTCCGATTCGAGGAGCATCCCCTCCTGCTCCCTTTCCTTTATATGCTATCCCTCCTGTGTTAGTAGGAGACAATATTAATCCTGATCCTGATCTGCGATTAGGAGATGACTTTGATGAAGATTCATCTCTCAGAGTGGGAAGTAAGCCCTCTACTTCAGCGGAGCTTCTGGTTGTGGACCTGTCCTTTAAGTCTCTACTGAAGACTATGAATTACACCCTCTGTCTTCCCCCAGATTCCGGAGGTTGATCTGGGGAAGTTGTTGCGCCTTCAGTATCTACATGTCTCAGAGATCCCTGTGGAATTGACTCCTCCAGTATAGCCCTCTTTCAAGATTCTCTCAAAAATGGTGTGGGACAATCTGGTGCTTATTTCTTCAGTGGCTAAGTATAGCCCTCTTTCAAGATTCTCTCAGAAATGGTGTGCGACAATCTGGTGCTTATTTCTTCAGTGGCCAAGTCCATAGACAGGAAGTACATTCCCCTAAGGATCGATTTAATCCTGGCCTCTCAAGCCTTTGCTGGCGCCATAGTGGTCTTGGCAGAAAACGATAAGCTATTCTCCTCAGGGTCTGACATCCAATAAACAAAATCTCGTAAGATCGACACATTGGGGGCAGTCTTTGCCGCCATTACCCTAGGCATGCATATTGCTAGCTACCAGGGCTATTTCTCACAATATGAGTATACCCTCTGGCACTGCTAAAGCCACTGTGGAGACTCCTGGAGTCGGACGTTGCCTCAGAGCTTCTCCAAACTATCACTAGAGATGTTGAGTCCAATAATCGGCAAACACAAGGCTGCTATGGACCCTTTGACACTGCTGCTAGAGCAGCAGCAGCTGGGATATGCACCAGACACCACTCGTGGTTATGAACTTCGGAGTTCACAAATGAAGCCCAGCTAAGAGTCATGAATTTATCATTTGATGCAGTTTACCTGTTTGGCCCACAGGTGGAGCAGGCACTCGAGGCCACACAGAAAACTAGGATGGCTATCAAAATGGCCAGACCGGCCCCTGCTGCCCCTCAACGGGGCAGGAACCGCCAGCAGTTTCATAACGGTCAATCCTTTCGTGGTAAAGGCAGAGGGGGCTTCAACAAAAACCAAGCCCCTCAGCCGCAAAAGAAAACGCAGCAGAAGGCATAGGGCCTGAAAGCACCTAGTGCCACCCTCTGAAATTCCGGCCCAGGTCACACCTCAGCTGTCCGAGAGGGACTCTGCTTCGGCAGTAGGGGGGCGTTTGACTCAGTTTTACAATCAGTGGAAGTCAGTCACTTCAGACAAATGGGTTCACAAGATAATTTGCGATGGTTATTCTCTGAATTTTTCAGATTTCCCACCGGATCATCCACCCAAATGACACCCTAGGCTGTCGATTACTCAGTCAGACCTCCTTGCTTCTTGAGATTCAAGGCCTTCTGAACAACAAGGCAGTAGACATAGATCTTACTTCGAGAGGGCTCTTGCAGTAGGTAATTACATATGGGACTGATGTCGGCGGATCCACGGAAAATTTCTAGTTAGCAGTCCCTGGCAAGGGACCACTCCGTCAGGTGACCGGCGTCAGGAGATGTCTGTATAAAGGGGCGGTCCCTGATGCCTGCCTTCCAGTTCTTTCCCGCCATTAGCTCGTGCAGTGCCTCACGGAAAAGTTCTTCGCTCATCAGCCTCCCTTCGTCGGTATTTTACCTAGTATTTTCGCTTTTTTGCTCAATCGTCAGTACATCCGTCAGTGTATGTCGTCCCCTACACCCTCCGTGCACAAAAATAAGTGCCACCCGTGTGGCGCCCAACTCCCGCACAAGGACGGCCATTCCCTCTGCCTGTTCTAGCTAGGCCCCGATCACCCGGTCGAGAAGTGCCAGCACTGCCTCAGTTTTAACGCAGCTACCCAGAAAAGGAGGCAGTAGTCCCTGGAAGCCCACATTCTGAAGAAAAAGATGAGCTCCATGTAGAAGGAACTCAAAAAAACTGCGGCAGGCGTCCACTTCCCCCGAAGGCCATCAAAAGAAAAAAGACAAGGAGAGGCACCAGGACAAGGGCTCCTCCACCACGACTCCCTCGGGAGTCACCGTGCTTCAGGTAACGTCCCCTCCGGGAGACTGCTTCTCGACAGCCGCCTCAGAGGCTTCTGGGGCGGCGTCCGGCCCGCCTGTCTGGCTCACGCTCGGCGCCCTTCGGGCACCTCCAGGCTGTCGGAGGCCCGCCCAGTACGGCCATAGTCACGTGTTTACCGGGCGCTGGCAGCTCGAAGTCAGACGCCGGGCCTCCGACCGCACAGAGAAGGCTGGTGTCGTCGACCCTTCGGGCGGCACGCTGCCCTCTTCCGGCTGACCAGGCAGCTCCTCCATCTCGGTTCGCCCTCGCGATGGGTCCATAGTCGGACGCCGCTCCTCCGGCACCCGCCAGGATCTCGCTGAGAAACCGACGCCGGTTCATCCGACGCCCTTTCAGCGAAAGAGCCGATGCCGGACCCCAACGCCCATCGCCCCTGCCTCGCGAGACTTCGGGCTGACCTCCGGGACCCTGAGTCTCCCCAGCCCGACCCCGGATTTTTCCCCTCCATCCCCGGGCGACGCTGGGGTTCCGCCTCCGTCAGACCACCCACCTGCAGGTCCGCCGGATCTGACGTCTGTTCCCCGGACGCCGGTACCTCCGATGCCGGTTTTACCGGTTCCGGACGCCATCCCGCCCCCGGATGTTGCCCCGACGCTGGGCCCTCTGGGCCTTCCAACCTGGACCCGCCCGTGAGGCCTCCAACCGGGCCGTCTGCTCCGGCAACTCCTCCGGCACCCGAGTACCCTCCATCGTATCCGACGCAGTCGTATCCGGGACCATAGTATCCGGCGCCACAGTACCCGATGCCTGGTTTTCTGCCGCCGGGTTTCGGATACTCTCCGTATGATATAGTCCGCACTTTGTCCCCTCATCCTCCCCTCCCTCCACCCCCTCAGCCGGGCCGGCAGATTTGCAGGAGACTCTGGCCTCCTGGTGGGCTGAGGCCAAGGCTCAGCTCACCAGAGAGGTGGAGAGTCGCCACCGACGACGATGCCGGTTCCGGGTTCCATACGCCCACAGCGACACACTCCATCACCACCTCCGGACACCAGGGCTAATCTCTCTGGGTCCGGAGAGGGGGAGGACACGCTTCTTCGATGGCTTCCCAAGTGGTCCGTTCCTCCCCGGGTCGGGAAAGGGAGTCCTTTTCTTCTTCTTCTTCCCCTTCTTCCCCTCGGACTCTTCCGACGGCTGCTCTGAAAGGGACGACGAGCCACGCTGTCCTTCAAAGCCCAGGCCAAGGACTCCTCCGTGTCACTCCGAAGATCCTTCCTTTACGGAGTTGGCTACGCAAAATCCAGGAGGTTCATCAGTGGTACTTTTGAACCAGACCTCAGCGGATGAAACTTGCCGAGCATCTGGATTTGCCCGTGACAGCTCCTACCTTGGTTCCACCCTGGATCGAGCCTCTGCGCCGACCTTGTTACCACTATTTGGAAACAGCAGTCGGCTCTAACCCACTTCCGGGAAGCCGAACAGGCTATACCATGCTCCCGAGGGTGTGGACTTTTAGATTCTCACCCCGTGCTGACTCAGTAGTGATTAGCCGCCACGGCCGGTCGCAACCCAAAACACCTTAGCTCATCACCACCTGACAAAGAATCCCGCCTACTGGACCAGTACGGTAAGAAGATTTTGCTTCTTCCATGCTGGGGATCAGGGCCCTGAACTATGTCGGTCATAAGGCTATTCTTACCGGGTGGAAGCCAATTGGACTCCTGCCGGACTCTCAGGTCAAGCAGGAGTTTGCTGATCTTGTCTGCTCTGCACGTTCGCCAGTCGACACATGCTTCATGCGACCTCCACGTATGCAGTGGACACTGCTGGACGGAGCTCAGCTGCAGCACGCTTCGTCGTCACGCTTAGCTTCTTGTGTCAGGGTTGGTCCCGAAGTGCAGTCCGCTATCCAGGAAGCGCCTTCCGGAGGTAGGTGCTGTGGCAATGTCAAGGACATCTCTGATTTGCAGGAGAAGGGGATGGCACTAAAGTCCGTTGACTCTATGTACCATCCCCACCAGCCGCGCACCGTCCTTTCGCAGACTGAATCGGCCCAAGGCGAAACCTCAGGGAAAGCGGGCCACAAAATTTTGGGCCCCCACAGCTGCTTAGCCCCCCCGCCCAAAAAGCAGCGGGTGCTTCAGCTGCGGCGCTGCCCCACACCACCTGACTCCTCTCCTCTCCCACAGCCTCCAGACTCCCCAGAGGAACTGGTAGGAGGGAGGTTTCCTCCACCTTCCGGGTTGGGAGAGGATAACATCAGATTCTTGGGTGCTCCAGCTGATCGCAGAAGGACACTCAATAGAGTTTCTACAGAAACCGGCCTCACACCCCAATGGTGAAGTCGTATTCACGGGAACATCTTCTCTTGGTCCAGGAAGAGATTTCAGCTCTGTTACTGAAAGAAGCGATAGAACCCGTCCCTCTTCATCTTCAAGGGACAGGTTACTATTCCCACTTCTTCCTGGTCCCAAAGAAGTCAGGAGATCTAAGACCCATTCTAGATCTCAGTTCCTTGAATCTTTTTGTGGAATACAAAAGGTTCAGAATGCTCTCTTTGCAGAGCCTTCTGCCCCTCCTCCGTTCGGGACAATGGCTGTGCGCTCTGGATATGCAGGATGCTTACCTGCACATTTCCATTTGCCCGTCTCACCACAAATATCTTCATTTTGCGTTCCAGGGGGACCATAACCAGTTCAAGGCACTTTCTTTGGCTATCCTCGGCTCTCCGAGTATTTACCAAATGCCTTGCGTGGTGGCGGCCTACCCATGCCACTGGGGTGCAGGTTTTCCTGCACTGGACATGGCTCCTGGCGGCCTCGCCAGGAGGAACTCCTGCACTGCCTTGCCCTTACCCAGCAGGTTTTACCTGCCAGGGTTATTACCATCAACCATTCCAAGTCTCACTTGATCCCATCTCAGAGACTACAGTTTATAGGGCGATTTTGACACGACCATTGGCAGGGCCTTCCTGCCACTGGACGGCGTCCACCCTCCAGACTCAAGTAAGTCTGTTGTCTGGCTGCAGGCGGGTCAGTGCAAGATCGGTCCTTCGCCTTCTCGGGCTCATGGCGGCTGCTATCCAGACAGTCCCCCGCGTTCGGCTCCACATGAGTATTTCTCAGTGGACACTCCGCTCCCAATGGGATCAGTTGGTGGACGACTTAGATCACCCAGTTCTAGTCTCCTCACCGATGCTCCGAGACTTGCAATGGTGGATGGTTCGAGAGAACCTGCTTCGGGGAGTTCCTTCCTTTCTTCCTCCCCCTTCCCAGACTCTAAGCACAGACGCCTCGGGCGAAGGTTGGGGAGCCCATCTCGGTCCCCATCAGACCCAGGGCTCTTGGTCCAAGCTCGAACAGACACTCCACATCAATGTGCTCGAGCTTCGAGCAGTTTTGTACGCTCTCCAAGCCCTTCACCTCTACATTCTTCCCGGCCACCTAGCCATCCAGACGGACAATATGTGCGTGGTTTGGTACATCAACAAACGGTGGGGACTTCGTCCTACCCTCTTTGCAGGGAAGCAATGAGGGTTTGGGATTGGGCAACACAACACGACCTTCACTTCATGGCAATTCATGTTCCAGGAATCGACAGCACCTTGGCAGCAAGCTTAGTCGCTCATCCGCTGTGGCTCACGTGGGAACTGGACCAGAGGGTCCTAGAAGGTATCTTCCGACACTGGGGAACACCACAGGTCGACCTGTTTGCTTCTTCTCTAAACGCAAAGCTTCCCGACTACTGCTCGCTCATTCCAGAGCGAGGCGTTTTCTGGAGAGACGCTTTGTCTCTAGATTGGAAGGACAGATTCGTCTATGTCTTTCCCCCAATTCCTCTTATCCCACGAGTCTTGCAGAAGGAGCACGATTGATTCTGATTGCTCCTTTCTGGCCCAGGCAAGTTTGGTTCTCTCTTCTACAACAATAGGCAGAGGATCATCCTCTTCCTCTATCACGAGGTTTGCTGACCCAGGATCAGGGGACTCTGGTCCATCCAGGTCTCAAGTCACTTCATCTTCATGCATGGCTCCTGCAGACTTAGCTCAAACTCGCTTTGGGGTTTCTCCCCAAGTGGTGGAGAACTTGGTGGAGGCTAGAAAACCCTCTACTAGATCTACATACGCCATGAAGTGGAAAAGGTCCACTATCTGTGCTGCTTCAAAAGACGTGGAACCCTTTTCCTGTTCGGCTCCGCTATTGCTGGAGTACCTACGCCATCTTTTTGACCTGGGTCTTAGTCACTTTTCTCTGAAAGTTCATATGGCGGCCATCTCGGCCTACCATGTTCCCTTTGCAGACAAGACATTTGCTCAACTGGAGGTCTCTAAGACTCCTCAGAGGGGTTCTCCATCTGAGACCTCCTATATGTACTCCTGCCCCTCCTTGGGATTTGAACTTTGTTCTCGAGAAACTTACTCTGCCTCCTTTTGAACTGGCAGCTTCCGCAGACTTGAAGTTCCTTTCATGGAAGACTCTTTTCCTGGTGGCCATTACGTCCGCTCAGAGAATTTCCGAGCTCCAGGCCCTGATGTGTAAAATTCCACACTTGATTTTTCACAAGGAACGTGTGGCTCTGCGCACTAACCCTAAGTTTCTCCCTAAGGTGGTAGCGGAGTTTACTCTGAACCAGTCCATAGAGTTACCCACCTTTTTTATGCAGTACTCCAATCAAGGGGAGTATTTACTCCATACTATGGACGTTCACCGGATTCTGAGATATTACACTAACAGGAAAAAGATCTCAGGAAGACCGATCAATTGTTTGTCTCTTTTGCATCCAAAAGGGAAGGCAATGCTGTTTCTAAACAATGCCTATCTAAATGGTTGGCTCATTGTATCACTTTCTGTTATGACAAGTACAAGAAGACCCTCCTGGGTCAAGTAAGAGGCCACTCCACCAGGGGAGTCGCGGCCTCTGCGGCTTGTTTCAAGAATGTGTCAGCGGCGGACATCTGTGCTGCTGCCACCTGGACTTTCGTCCATACCTTTACAAAACACTACAGTTTGGATATTGCCTCTCGCCGTAGAGCAGGCTTCGGGCTGGCTGTTCTGCAAGGCCTCCTATCTTAAGGCTTGCTCAGCTAGAGGTTCTACTTGGAGTAGATTTCCTCCTCCCGTGTGCTTCTCCTTGTTCCAGACTGCTTGGGACTCAGTCCTATATGTAATTACCTACTGCAAGAGCCCTCTCGAAGTAAGATAGTACAGTTACATAAGAACTTACCATAACAGTAGATCTTCGAGAGAGGCTCTTGCAGGTAATACCTTCCCACCTCCATCCCCTAAGCTTTTTCGCTCCTTTTCCATTGAGGAACTAGTCCCGCTTCTCCTCTCTCGGTCTCGCCTTTTTTTTTGGCCTGTGAGTGGAAAGAACTGGTAGGTAGGTATCCTGGACGCCCTTTATACCGACGCTCCTGACGCTGGTCACTTGATTTGGGGGTGGTCCCTTGCCAGGACTGCTAGCTAGAAATGCTTCCGTGGGGCCTGCCGATGTCAGTCCCATGTAATTACCACTGCAAGTGCGGCTCTCAAAGATCTACTGTTACGTTACGTAACTGTACTTTCTGCAGGAGCAACAGAACACAGGATTTTACTTGAGAGGGCTCTTGCAGTAGGTAATTACATATAGGACTGATGCCGGCGGCGGCAGGATCCCCGGAGAAATTTCTAGCTAGCAGTCCTGCGGTGTCGCCCCATCAGGTGACCGCATCATATGACGCCGGTATAAAGGGGCAGTCCCGGATGCCCGCCTTCCAGTTCTTTCCCACTGCTAACTGCAGCGCCACGGTAAAGTTCGTGTTTAGCAAAGCCCTGTTCTTTCTTCGGTTTTACCGAAGTTTTGAATATTTTTTCTTCTCAAAATGTTCTAGACGACATCTTCCAGCTTTGGAGGACTCCACAGGTAGACCTGTTCGCCTCTTCCCAAAACGCAAAACTTCCCACCTTTTGCTCGCTCACTCCAGAGCGAGGCGCTTTCAGGAGCGACGCTCTGTCTCTAAACTGGAATAAGTTTCTGCCTAAAGTGGTAGCGGAGTCTACCTTAAATCAGTCTAGAGAGTTACCTGCCTTTTTCATGCAGTACTCCAACCAAGGAGAATATTTACTCCATACCATGGACGTTCACCGGATTCTGAGATACTACACCAACAGGACAAAGGATCTCAGAAAAACCGACCAGTTGTTTGTCTCTTTTGCTCACAAAAGGGAAGGCAATGCTGTTTCCAAACAATGCCTGTCGAAGTGGTTGGCTCATTGCATCACTTTCTGTTATGACAAGTACAACAAGACCCTTCCGGGTCAAGTCACAGGTCACTCCACTCGTGGAGTAGCGGCCTCTGCGACTTGTTTCAAGAATGTGTCTGTGGCAGACATCTGTGCTGCCACCACCTGGACTTCCGTCCATACCTTTACTAAACACTACAGTTTGGACATTGCCTCTCGCCGTAGAGCAGGCTTCGGGCTAGCTGTTTTGCAGGGCCTCCTGTCTTGAGGCCTGCAAGGCTATCGCTACTTTCAGGAGTAGTTTCCTCCTCCCGGTGCCCTTTATTTGTTCCAGACTGCTTGGGATTCAGTCCTATGTGTAATTACCTACTGCAAGAGCCCTCTCGAAGTAAGATAGTACAGTTACGTAAGAACTTACCGTAACAGTAGATCTTTGAGAGAGGCTCTTGCAGTAGGTAATACCTTCCCCCTCCATCCCCTGGGTTTTCAGCTCCTTTTCCATTGAGGGAAATATCTGCTTCTCTCTCGTCCGGGCCTGTGGCGGGAAAGAACTGGAAGGCGGGCATCCGGGACCGCCCCTTTATACCGACGTCGTATGACGCCAGTCACCTGACGTGGGGGCGGTCCTCGCCAGGGACTGCTAGCTAGAATTTTTTCGGAGTCCCGCCGTCAAGGCCAGTCCTATATGTAATTACCTACTACAAGAGCCTCTCTCGAAGATCTACTGTTACGGTAAGTTCTTGCGTAACTGTACTTTTCTACTCCCACTACTTCCTAGTTCCAAAGAAAACAGGCGATATGCACCCTATTCTAGACCGAAGGAAGTTAAACAAGTTTCTCTTCAAGGAAAAATTCATGATATCATCACTTGTTACGCTTCTGTTTCTGATTCATCGAAACAATTGGCTGACCTTCCTGGACATGCAGGATGCCTACCAATATGTTCCTGTGCACCCATGCCACCACAGGTATCTTCGATTTGTGGCCCTGGGACAACGCTGTCGGTGCAGAGTACTGCCTTTTTGGCTGTCCTTGGCACCATGAGTTTTTACAAAGTGCTTTGCAGTTCTCACAGCGCACATAAGGAAACTCTGAATTCAAATCTTCCCATATCTGGACGACTGGCTCCTAGCAAGCTCCTCCAGACGTGGGACACAGGAAGCAGTGACCACAGCTTCCAGGTTTCTCACATCTATGGGAGTTCTTTTAAATCTAGAAAAATCACAACTACAGCCCTCCCAGCAACTTCTCTTCATAGGAGCCCTCCTGGATACCTCCAGCGCAAGGGCCTTCCTCCCGGAGGACAGGAGAAACGATATTCTCCAGATGGCTTGCTTCATCAAAGAGAACGACTCGGTCCGAGCTCTTGGAATGCAGCGGATGCTGGGTCTCATGGCATCATCAGTGTTCATGGTGCCTTTGGCTCATCTTCACATGAGGACCGCTCGATGGATGCTCAGTATTCAGTGGTCCCCAACCATACACCCACAGTCCTTCACATCAGGATGACGGAAACTCTAAAACGATCACTCACCTGGTGGACTGGACTGAAGAGGACAACCTACTGAAAGGCTTTCCCTTTGCCCCACTGGAGAAGCAGATCACCATCACCACAGATGCATCTCTACTCGGATGGGGAGCTCACTGTCGAGATCTCCACACCCAAGGTCTGTGGAGTCGGGACAGTCTCAACTCCACATAAATGTCCTGGAAATGAAAGCTATCCTGTACGCAGTCTTGAGACCTGAAGGACATCCTCTGTCTAAAATAATTCTCCTTCAGACGGGCAACAAAGTGGTAAGGTACTACATCAACAAGCAGGGTGGGACATGCTCTTATCCCTGTGCAGGAAGTGATGAGGAGTGGGAATGGTGCCTGGATCACAGAAGCGCCTGATCCAAGCAGTCTCCTGCCTGGGGCCCAGAATGATCTAGCAGATTACCTCAACAGAACAGAGGCGGATCCTACTGAAGTGGTCTCTCGACATAAGCGTCGTGCAGTCGCTCTTCAAAGAGTGGGGCACACTGGACCTGGACCTTTGCGTCCCCACTCAGCACAGAACTGCCTGTCTTCTGCTCCAGAAATCTAGAACCTGGCGTTTTCTGTCAGGATGCATTCAGACTCGGTGGACAGGACTTTTTCTGTATGCATTTCCTCCTCTTCCCTTAATTCAGAGGGTGCTGCTCAAGCTGGAGGCACAGGGGGGCAGAATGATCCTCATCGCCCCATTCTGGCCTCGTTAGATTTGGTTTCCGTTGATCAACAGATTATCGGAAATTCCACCGAGACAACTACCACTTCAAATGGACCTTCTGACCCAGGGCCCAGTGGTCCATCCCAACCTGAGATCCCTTCATCTCCATGCATGGCTCCTGAGGAGATAAAAGTGGGTAGATTTGATGTCTCCCGTAGAGTCTCAGATATTCCCCTAGCAGCGTGCAAGCCAGCTACTAGGAAAACTTACACGGCGAAGTGGAAGCGATTCTCCATCTGGTGTGCAAAGTCCTCCCTGGATCCCTTTTCTTGACCACCAAGGTAAGTCCTGGAGTATCTATTAGACCTGTCAAATACATGGCTACAATACTCAACTGTGAAGGTCCATCTCTGCGCGATCTCAGCTTATCACGAGCCCATACATACTATGTCTATGGCTCAGTTACCCTAGGTTAAGAGATTCCTTAAAGGCATACTCCACACCAGGCCACCAGTCAGATGACAGGTTGCTGCTTGGGATATTAACCTTGTGCTAGACATGCTCACCCGTAAGCCTTTCGAGCCTCTAGCAACCTGCAAGCTGAAGTTCCTGACCTGGAAGGCTACCTTCCTCATAGCCATTACCTCCGCTCGCAGGGTGTCTGAAATATATGCCCTGGTCACAGACCCTCCTCATACAGTATTTCACAAGGACAAGGTGGTTCTCAGAACTCACCCTACGTTTCTCCCAAAGTAGTCTTGGAGTTGCCATGAATCAGCCTTAATTCTTCCAATCTATTTCGCGAACTTCCAGAATGAAGGAGCGACTCCCATTCTCTGGATATTAAAAGGGTTTTGTGTTCCTACAAGAATTAGAGATCTGCACCAAGTCAAGCAACTCTTTGTTCCGCCCTGGCTGGTCGGCTATCGCCATCAAATTGTCCGCTGGCTGGGCATGTCTCCGCCTCTATTCCATGGCACGAGGCAGTGCCTGCCCATTCTACCAGGTATCCGCGGTCTGGCAAATACGGAACATGCCATTGCAGACATCTCCAAGCAACTACTTGGAGCTCCATGCACTTTGTGAAGCACTGTGCTTTGGATGTCCATGCCAGACAGCATCCGTCCTTTGGCAGGGCAATCCATAATGGACTCCAGTGCTAAGTGAGCTCCTCTCTCCTGCCACCCTTCTCTGGGCATTATTTTAGCTCAGTACTCTCCCATCAGTGTGACTGAGCGGTGGAGACTTTATGTCCAGGAAGATGTGGAGATTACGTACCTACCATAATTCTTGGTCATCTTGGAAGAAGTCTCCACCTCTCATTCACACACCCACCCTCCATCCCCCAAGCTCACTTATCTGTTTTTAATAATGATAATTTATTTCTTAAGCACATTTCAACTAGTATTAAAGCGCTGTACAATCACAACAAACTCTAAAACATTTTATAGTGCATAAAATGTAGAAACTTAAACAACATTCATAAAATGTACTAAAACAGATCATCCAAATTACAAATCACGGAAAGCACACATATAAAGATGGGTTTTAAAGCTCTCCACTGTCTGGCTTATCAGTATCCAACAAGGTAGAGAATTCCACAGGTAGGGGCAGCAAAGTCAAAACTCGAGCTCCAGAGGTCTTCAGATGTACCCTGGGAATCTCTAGCAATCCCTTGTCGGTTGAGCGGAGTGGTTGGAGGGGCAGTAGAGAATCAGAAGCTCTTGTAGGTAACTCCTGACCCAAACCGCAGGGCTCTGAAAGTCAGCAAGCCAACTTTAAAGGTAATCGCCACTGTACTGGCAGCAAATGCAGAGACCGCAGCACTGGACAAATATGGCTGAATGGGGTTGACCCAGACAGTAACCTGGCTGCAGCATTCTGCACTAGCTGCAACAAAGGATAGCAACCGCAGGAAGCCCCAGGTACAGGGTGTTACAGTAGTCAAGGTGTAGGTCACAAAAGCATGGACCAGGGTTGGCAAATCACTGGGAACAAGGTATTTGCTCCAGGTGATGTTCCTCAGGTGATGGAATGAGGACTTGTGACACCTGCGAACAAAGTGTCAGCCCATCATCAGGTATCACCCCCCAGATTACGCACCCGTTCCGAGGTCAACAACTGGGAGCCCCCAAGCCAGAGCCTGGCCGGCCGCCCAGCAGCCGACCCCTCTATCCGGCAACCTAGTTCCACCACTAACACCTCCATCTTGTCAGGGTTTAACCTTAACCAAGTGGAATTCATCCAGTCTTGGATTTCAGTGAGACAGCTGGAAAAAACTGAGAGCGCACTATCCTGGTCGGGCACAAAAGACAGGTATAGCTGAGTATCATCTGCATAACAGTAAAAACTCAACCCATACCATATTACAATATCTCCTAATGGTAGCATGTACACCGTAAACAAATTGGGGGACAACACTGAACCCTGCGGGACCCCACCAGGCAGGGAGAATGAGTCCAAGGAAAAATTCCCCGATACTACCCTCTGCAACCTGCCAGTGAGAAAAGAAGGAAACCATCTGAGAACTGTACCAGACAGGCCACGGATGACCCGCAGGCGGTCAAGAAGGACCAGAATGGAAGAGTGCCTCTGGTCTCTAGCCATCAGGAGATTATCGAGTACCCAAACCAAAGCAGTCTCAGTACTATGTCTCATACGAAAACCAGACTGGAGGGGATCATAAATAGCATGGATGGTAAGATGGTTTTCCAACTGTTGGGCAGCAACTTTCTCAATAACCTTCCCTATAAAGGGGAGGCTAGAGATCGGTCTGTAGTTTGCAGGGGAATCTGAGTCAAGAGATGGCTTCTTGAGTGGGGGATCACCACAGCTTCCTTCAGGGAGTTGTAAACTCCCTGACTCCAGTGAACACCAGATTAACTCTGCTAGAACCGAGCCAATCACCTCAACACACCCTATTAAAAGGCATGTAGGGGCCGGGTCTAAATTACAGCTAGTTGGCCACATACCCCGGAGAAGTCGCATGATATCATTAATCCCCAGTCAGTCAAACTCATCCCAACAAAACGAGGAACCGCAAACTCGCTCCGATCATCTGCAACCGCTGTAGGGTGTGATAGGTGAATCTCCAACCTGATGATGGCAAGCTTATCAGCAAAGAAACGATCCAACTCCTCGCACTCCATTTGCGAAAAGGCTTTCCGAACTCACAGGCAGGCTGCATTGCATAGCCTGTCTACAGTCCGAAATAGCTGAGCAGGTCGGTTCTGTGCTGCAGCAATATCGCTGAACAGAAACTCTGCCTTCTTACGACAGATTGTTGACTGATAGTCTCTATAATGTTCCATCAGTCTAAGCCTGTCAGCCTCCAAGCCGGAGCTACGCAAAGCACGCTCTAACCTTCAACCCGCTTGCTTCAGCTCCCTCAAAGTCCCGTCAGACCCTGGGGACCATGGGCGAACACGGAAAGGAGCGAGGGTACCCAGAGCTCCCACCACTGCTCGTTTAAAAACCTAAAGAAGGTTCCCCGGACCCTCGCTTGCATCCAGCATTCCTGGTATATCCAACACTGCCAAAAGGCCATCAGGGGTCAAGCCCCGTAATGTGCGGTATTGGAGCATCTCCACGGGGGCAGGCCTGTAAGGGGGGAGCCAAAAATGTAACCTTATGAAGTGGTAGTGGACCATCTAACTGCTTCCACCACCAAGTTGGAGGCCTCCAACCCCAGGGAAAAAATGAGGTCCAATGAGTGACCGTGATTGTGTCGCAGAGTAAGCAAGCTGTGTGAAGCCCAAAGAACTCATAAGTCAGAGGAAGTCTTGTCCAAACTGCGAGACATCTCGATCCAGGCGTGCTGAAGTCCCCCAGCACCATCAGCCTGGGGACTGCCAACACTCATATCAACGATGAAGTTCACGACTTCCTGCAAAAACATTCTCACCTCCTGGTGGACAGTAGACAAGAATGATTTTGCACCCCACCCTCTGAGCTACAGCACACTCAAAGGATCTGTTGTCCTCAACTGACACATCAACAAGGCCCAATTCAGATTTAAAACAAATTGCTACACCTCGCCCCTACAACCCGACCACGCATGGTGTATCACCGAGAAACCGACTGGAATCACTGACTCAAAAATGGGACCAGCATTATCATCCAGCCGGATCTCGGTGATGCACGCCAGATCAGATGACCTAACAAGATCTGCTATAATGGCAGACTTGTTTTTAATAGATCTATCATTGCACAACACCGTGCAGGTCGGGTGGAAACCTGAAGCAGTTCGAGATACAAACCCACTAATCGTGGAGCCCTTGGGTATGGGTACTAAACAAGGTGAACCTCGTTCAGTACTCCATTTCGCCCCAGGGTGTCTTCTGGTCCCCACCAACCCCAAACAGACCACTCAGCTCATGCCCCCCCCCCCCGGTCCCCCACCCCTTCTCCTCCTTCCCACTATTCCAAGAGCCCTACAGTGGCCATAAACTGCTGCAGATGGGGGCAGGCACAAGGGTGGAGGTCCCGGAGCTCAGAGGGTGAGTAGCGCCTGACAGGGAGAGCCTCCATCAAACACATCCTGATGATCTACACCATCACAAACCCCAAAATAAAAACCCTCCTCCTTAAATTAAAAAAACAAAAATAAAATCAGAAAACATCAACAAACAGTTAAAAAATCAAAGAAAGTAAAAATGCAATAGCATTCTGGGCCTCTCACTCCCAGTCAGCAAGTGAAAGTATGTCCAAAACAATCAGCAGTCAAAACAAAAACCATAAAATGATTGTAGAGCAGTTTTGGAAGGTTCTCTCACAACCTCCCTCCGAAGAAAATCGGTGAAAACATGGGCCCAAAAGTTCCAGAAAAAGTCTACTCCAGCCTTTAGTTGCACAACAAAGGTGGTACAAAGGAAAGGGGGGGACCCTCCAGTCAACAAAACAAACCACAGCTCACACACACTCCTTGAAAACGAACTTTAGCCAGTATCGCAGATTAAAGCAGTTTGTAAGGCATTCCAACAGGAGGACAAAAAACAGCCAACACAGCTCGGAGACTCCGCCGTAAACCAGGACTTCCAACGTTAATCCTTGAGTCTGGGGGCAGCAACACAGCACCACAGAGGCCCTCAGCTCAACAAAGAAGAGGAGGAATCAGCATTTATATAGCGCTTTTCATACACTATCCCAAAGCGCTTTACAAGCAATGCTAGACTGGTAGTGAAGTGACTGAATGTGTGGTGGCGGCCATATCACACATCATCACCCACACACAGCCTGGATAATTGCATGAACCGGTTTATGGGAAGAGGAATGTTGGCCAGGACACCAGGAATGTTCCCGGCTCTTTGTGAAGAGTGCCCTTGGTTCTTTTACTTCCACCTGGACACCCACCAGGACAACACCAGGATGAGTAGAAGGGACCTCGGTTTAACGTCTCATCAAGGACGGCACACCCCAGCAGTACAGCACCCCCCCCCTCCCCAGTATTGCACTCGGATGCCAGCGATTTGTAGGTGCAAGTCCAAT
This sequence comes from Neoceratodus forsteri, assembly GCA_016271365.2. NCBI lineage: Eukaryota > Metazoa > Chordata > Ceratodontiformes > Ceratodontidae > Neoceratodus > Neoceratodus forsteri. The sequence goes on from CM028131.1 coordinate 995,738,160, forward strand.
CCTGGTGTGGGACAAGAACCCACGATCTTCTGGTCCAGAGGCGGATGTGCTACCAACTGAGCCACACTGACACCCTGCCACCCTGCCGTCCACCAACCACCCGGCGATCTAAGCCCCTCACCACCAAACCCCAGTCCTTCAACAAGGGACTAATAGCAGGGTCCAGGGAAAACTCGAGGTCCGTGAAGCGCCCCTCCTCTCCCACCCTAAGCAGGAACCCACAGGAGCTCAAACACAGTACTCACCCTTTTCAGAAAAGTTGCTCAGCTGTAATCATCAGCAGTAGAACACCAGTGAACTATGACCACGATCTTCTTCTGTCCCTCTGTCCTCCCGAGGGCTGAGAATAATCCAAGCGGGGCAGGCTATGCACACAATGCTAAAATAGCCGTCCCTGATGCACCAGGAAACACAAAAGCAGGCGAAAGCCAGAGCCCGACTTGAGAAACGACCGGTACGTCTTAAGCAATTACTTATTTTTTTTTTTTGTAATTGTCAATTTATTTCCTCCTCCCCCCTCGGCTCTGGTCTCCTTGGGAGAACCAAGCAGTCATCTCCCTGCGGTCCACTCCTACCTGGTCAGTCCTTCGTCGCCCATGTAGCCTCAGTTTACCCCCCTGGGTGGGCCTCAACACCCCGACATTGCAGTAGTGTCAGGAGGGAGGGTGCAAGGAGGGCGGCCGCAAATTTGGGGCAAGCTCCGGCGCTCCACCAGAGCCAGAGAGGCATTTTTCCACTATTCTTGGGAGTGGCTGGCACCCTGACGTCAAGGCGTTAACGCCGACGTCTGCCACTCCCCGACTCCTCCTTCTGCTCCTCAGCACTTGCTGTGTCTCCGGCTTCCGTCAGAGATCAGCCTAGCACCCGAGCAGGGGACCCCTGTCCCTCCCGGGAGAGGAGAGCTGTCCTCCGGATGCTCAATCCTCTACCTCCCTGATGACCCCCCAGCGCCGGACTCGTTCCCGAACCGGTTTGCGGCGTGTACCGAGTGTGGCATCCAGCACCGTCTTAAGCTATTACAAACCCCACAAATTGTGGTGCAGTCTGCCACGGTGCACCCAATGCAGAAAAAGTGCCTGCCAAAATCAGGGAGAAGACTAAGCAAACAAACAAGCAAACTCAGCCCAGGGGAAAAAATGCAGAAAGACTAAACTGACTCACTCCTTCACTTTATCTAATGCAAGATCTTATAAAAAATTAAAACGAAATGAAATAAAAATGAAATAGATGGAAAATAAAACAAACTTGGTGTCATTGTAGTCTGTTAGATGGTGGCTGCTATGAGCCAGCCAGTTTACTAATATCCATTTTGTCATTTTTTTGGGGCTTCACTCCCTTGATGGCTGGGCTGTGAACTGTGTTGTGTTGACCCTTCTTATATGGGTCATTCAGACTCTTATGTCCGACATAGGTTAGTTTCACTGGGTTGGTTATGCTGCACCTCCTCAGTAAAAAGGTACTGAGGCAGTTGGAGGGTCGACGCCAAGGTAGTCTATACGACACGAGCCGGTCTTGCGGCGCCATTTCCACGTGGCCCTACCTCAGCACCAGCCCTTCTGAAGATTTTTGGCTCCTGCTCAGTCTTAGCGCCTCCAGCGTAGTTCCCATCAGTGTGAATGAGTGGTGGAGACTTCATCCAAGAAGATCAAGAATTACAGTAGGTACGTAATTTCTATATTTTGGTGGATTCAGAAAATTGTACCACCAAATACAACTGGAAGATGCCTGGAATCTTTTATAATGAAAAAAGGTAAGATCAAATTTTTTGCCCAGTTTCATTTCACTGTTGCTTTAATTAAACAGGGGTCTTTTTCAAGATCCTTCTGTATACAACAGAGCTACATACCAGGACTGTTGCCCACGTCTCATATCTGTACCCTTCTGACCAGGTAGCTGATAATGGGCCCTGGCTCTTTTAACCCACTACCTTTGTGCCACCTAGTAGGCCCAACCCTTACTTTTCTAAGTTTGTAATCTGGTTTTATTTTATAAATTATTTTCCTGTCCCTTTGATCTACAACTGTACAGCCCTTTCTTTTTCTTCCGCTTGTTTTTTCTAATGCAGACAGAACTGAGTGAGAGAGGGGGCAGGCATCAGTTACTGGCTGGCTCATGTGTATGACGTTGGCCTCAAGGGCAGTGCCACTGCCCAACATCTGTCCTGTTCTGACGGGGCGGGTTCTGGTGCCTCTGGCTAAGTGCCTTTAGTGTGAATGAATAGTGAAGATATTCTGGAAGATTAACAGTTACAATGAGTAATTTTCATTTTTCTCTACCCTGCTTGGAGTTTTAAAGGTAGTGTAATATGCCTACCAGGCCAGCAATCAGAATGCAGAAGCAGGCTCTGGTGTGGCCCATACTATATGTCTTGACTGGGGTGGGGTGGGATGAGGTGAGGTGATGTGATGCCAAGCTGCGTTGTATCCACAACCACCTATATTGTACTGGAGAGCTTCCTGCCTCACAGTGGGGTCAGCCACATGCATGTGCCGTTGAGTGGCCATTCTCAACACTGGGAGGCATGGGAGAAACATGACAGCCTGTGCAGATGAGACACCAGCACTCTGTTGCCCTGTCCTGCCCAGCTCTTTAAACTGAATTGTATTATGGTTGGGGGGTCCACGAACCAGAGATTGACAAGAAGGCTGTCTTGGGAAGAAAACAATGTGAAAAAAATTTTTCCTGTGTCTTGGAGTTCTCATGTATGGGATAAGGAAATCTAATAAAGGTTTTGTTTTTTTTTTTCTCTCTGATAATAGGTTTTCTTTCAAAGAGCAAAGCCCTGAGGGATTTACTGGACTCGCTATTCTCACAGCCCTTCTCAGGAATTCCTGTCGCTAATATATGCAGATGGCTTCAAAAGGGAACATTCTCTTTCTGACTTGTGCCATTTAAAGCAGTGTTTGTCAGCGAAGTAATTGCTTCTGCGCTTAACAGAGAATGCCCATCTTAGTCCACATTTTTATTTAAAACTCAAGTATACAGAACAATGTTCTGTAATGTTGCATTTACAGAGGTATATGTCTATATGGAGTGTTGCCACGCCAATACTGCTACTTTGTATATTACAAAAAATAGTGTGGGCTGTAATTGAAGTACAGCATTAATACTCTTGGCCTACCTTTTTATTTTCAAAATTAAGAACAGAGATTTTACTCAATAAAGTACCATATTCTCATAAAATCGAAGCACTCTGCAAAGGTTTGTGACAACTATTATCAAGGTGTCTGTAAATCTTTCTAAAAAGGCTTTTATGATTTACAGTTATTTTATGTTTATAACAAACTTAAATATAGTTTGTTGTTCCCAGTTGAATTAATTAGAAACTAATTGTTCTCTAGACTGTCTTAAAAAAATTAATTAATGTCAGCCATCAGCAGCTGTCATACATATGCTATGTATTTGGGGGGGATATTGCAGATTCATATCAGAGAGTATTGTCCTACGGAATGTTGGAAGCTGACTCTGCATATTTTTTATAAAAATAAATGTTATGTAGTGAAAACTGCAAAAAACATGTCTCTGAACAGTTTGTGTGTCAAAGGTATGAGAAACTGGCAGCAAATACAAACACCCGGCGCCTCATTATGACTGCATTAATCTGTAGTTGACTTATTGTTTACCTTTTAATCCTCCATGTTCTATTCTCCAAATGGAAAATCCTTGTTCAAACCTCAGGAATCCCTCATTATGCTTAACTAATGGAGTTAGTCCAGTAGGTTCAACTGCCCCGGAGACTGGAACTTAAGTAAATTAAGGAATGTTGCAGTTGAACTTAGAATATAGTTCAAATCTCTGCCCTCTAGGTGCTGCTGCTAACGGAAGCTTTCCCTTCAGATTCATTTCTCTGCCAGTAATAGCAAGATTCCCCGAAGATCTCTCTCAGCAACTTCATTGCCAGTCTTTTTATGTTAGTGTTAGTCTTTTAAAAAAATTGTTCAGTCTTCTTCGGGGCTATCTCAGTCATCAGGTTACACCATAGGAATCTTCGTCATTGGTGAAGGATAATCTACACAGAAGATTTTCAGCAGTATAACTAGGGCCTCCCACGCCGTCGACGTTGGCCGACGTCAGCAGCTATATATAGGCATAGAGGTGGCCCTACTTCCTCCTCAGTTCTTTCCCACCATCGACTTGCTTCCATGAGTCTCCACGGAAGCTCCGTCACAGTGTTCGCATCTTTTTCGGCCTATGGCCTTTTTCTCTAATACTTACCTAAATCTCTTTTAAAGAGATTTTTCTTTTTATGTTAAGATTTAATCCTTCCTGTTCTCTTTTCCATCACTGCCACTGCAGAAAAAAGACTGCCTTTCAAATGAACACTCCGTTTGTGTCTCCTGTCTTGGGCCTGACCAAGACATCTCTGTGAGCGTTGCGGAAGTTTAACCAAACAACCCTCAGGCGACACACGAAGGCTGTCAAAAAATTAATGGAATAATAGGTAGCCAGCTCTGGGAAGGGGTCCACCGGGGCCCCTGGCCACCCAATCTCCAACTGGCTCTTCAAGCTCCCAGGCCTCCAAGGCTCGAGACAAGTCCTCGAGGGGTGGGGTCATAAAAAAGACTTGGGTTGTCACCGCTCCTGCCGGTGGCAATCCCGCTCCCCGTCGGGCTCTTATTCTTCTGGGGGTTCTCTGGCTGTGGCTGCTCCAACAAAGAGGCCAGCTGTCCAGTTCTCTGTTCCTACCAGACCTATACTGACAGCACCGACGCACAGGGTGCCCAGCCATCAACCTCCAGGTCGTTGGCCTCTCTGTCATTGACGACGGGCTCATCGTCAACCATTCTGTCAAGACCTGCCCCTTCTCCTTCCAGTGCTACAGGCTCATGGGGTTCCTAGGACACAGCCGAGGTCGTCCAGCACCCGATGCCATCAATACTCTCCCCCAATCGATGTCCATTTAATAACCTGAGCAGAAGTACTTACAAAGTTCACGAATATACTCGTTCAGCAGGTAGGTGCCTTCAATAAGCCCTCTTCACCGACCCCATCGACGGCAACTTCGTCGTAGACACCTGTTCCTTGACCCCAGGAGACTCTCTGTGTGCCGGCCGTGTCAAATCTGATGCCAGACCCAGATGAAGACGTTGATGTCAATGAGTACCACCTTGATCCCATTCTCCCTGGTGATGTGGAGGATGAAGAAGAAGAGGTCCTTATCTCAGATAAGTCCACTGCCTCCTCGGTCAGTGATGACTCTGTGAAGCATACTTCGAGGTTCCCTCTTGAGGATGCCACATTTTTTAATGTGATGAAGCAGTTGTCTTCCACCATGGGCTTCCAGACTGAGGAAGAGGACATCACCAGGAAGGACCTGGTGGACTTCCTGGAGATCCATGAATCTCCCCTAAAATCATTCTTCCAGTGCTTCCAGCGTTGAAGAATGCAACCACGGGGGGCATTGTGGAGCCTGAGCAGCAGCTTTCAAACGTCCTCTACAGTTTCTCTAGAAATCTACCCTCATCCTCCTTTTCTAGGCTTGGGAACTGATTTTTGTCCTCACCATCGGAAAGAGCAACCTTGATTGTGCTAAAATGGGAGTCCAGAGGAGCAGAAAAAAGTAAAGGAGCTGTAGGGTCCCTGAGACCCGAGACCACTATGCAGGCAGAAGAGGCCTCTGGTTCCGAGGAAACGATTGCATCTCTGGGACATAAACTTCAGGCCCTAATTACATCTATGACAACTCTCAATCAAGTAGATGACTTTAATGGACGTGTTTTGGTGGGGGGAAAATGCAGTCGATGGTCTAAAGGGCGATATGCGAGAGGTGCTCAAGCTGGCTGAGGCCTCTAACGATGCTACCGCCCTCATGGTTAAAGAAAGTCAACACCTACGGGCGAGACTAGAAAACCAATCCAGATCCACTAACATCCATATAGTGGGTTTAGCTGAATGATGTGAGGGTGACCATCCAGTGATGTTCATACAGGACTAGCTTACCGAAAAACTGTTACCGGAGGGAGCGTGAGAGATCCAGAAGGTCTACCGGGTCTCTGCTCGCAGACACCCACAGAATTCTGATGAGCCCCGGACTTTAATGTTGATAACCTCTGGAGTTGGGGCCTGAGAAAAATCCTTCATTATGCTGTGAGCTGCCCCTCTGTCTCAAGATGATACCGCCAGGTCCGTATTTTCCCGGATCGTCGCCACAGGACAACGAGGAAGAAGTTCAGGGTACAGCGGAACTGCATGAGCTTGGAGTGCAGCATAATAGTATTTTCAAGGATCCTGGATATGTTCTCTCCATACTGTTTGGCATGTCCTTTCCCTTTAAGAATCTTATTTTATTTATTTGAATTTTGGTACCCGAGTAAGTCCACTGAGACAATAATGGTCCCTTTTTCAGGGGTGACCCGTGAGAGAACAGCAATAAAAAGAACAATACAGTAGACAACGTATGAGATACAAAAGACAGTAGCATGCACTTAGGAACTGACAGCAACTAGGAGTCAACTTGAAACATGACAGTTCACCAGAGGTTACAGTATAGCAAGTGCTCGAAAAGCCATTCTGTAAAAACAATCATGTAAAACAGATGAGTACATAGGGCAGAAACACATGTAGAATAGAGTGCAAAGCCTAAAAAAAGATTTAAAAAATATATATACAATACATATGAGTAAAACAATTGAGTACATTGGTTATATACATATTATACAGAGGGTACAATGCCTTCCAGAGGGAAGCAATATTTGTATACATAGATATCAAATAAAATAAGTAAAACGGGTAAATACAATCAGATTACTTCACAAGATACCACGGTTTCAGGGTCAGTACCCATAAACGATTCAGGGACTTCCTTTCCTGGTCAGCTGTTACAACGGACAGGTGGAGTTTTAGAAAGTGGTCGGCCAGGGACTGCCTCTGAATTCGAGCATTGCCCCACCAAGCTTGAGCCCTCCGCGCTCTACAGGCAGGAAATGGTGTCTGCATAACACTCATTTGGCTGTCCGAGACGATACATCGCCCAACTCCTCCTCAAGAAGGTGGTGGCCAGAGTTGCAGACCCCTGTCAACCCAGGGTTTGTTTCCAGGTACTTCCTGGTCCCGAAATGGATGGGGGGCTGGTGCCCCATTCTAGATCTGCATGACCTGAACCAATTTCTCAGGTCCCGCACTTTCAGAATGGTAACTCTGTCTCAGATCGTAACATCTCTTGAGCAGAACATGTGAATCTGCTCTCTGGATCTTCAGGACACGTTCTTTCATTTCCTGATCCGTCCATCTCACCAGAGGTTCCTCCACTTTCAAGTGGAGGGGGCCCTCTTCGAGTTCCGAGCCATGCCGTTCAGCCTGTTATTGGTCCCCCGGGTCGTCACCAAATGCATGGCAGTGGTGGCAGCCCATCTTCGGCATCAAGGGGTCAGAGTGTACCCTTATCTCGACGACTGGCTCAGGGTCCCTCCAGACAGGAGATGGAGAGGTGCATGGATCTGGCCCTCCAGACCTGCATTGACCTTGGTCTCCTGGTCAACGAGACCAGGTCGGAACTCGAACCCTCACAGGTGATCTGCCTCATCGGGGCAGAGCTCGACTCTTGCCGAGCCAGGCTCCCGACAGACAGGGCGGAGGTTCTCTCTTCCTTTGCCCAATCATTTCTGGTTGGGCATGTGCGCCCTGCCCAGGACTTCCTGCGACGTCTGGGGTACATGGCAGCCTGCTCCATCGTGGTCCGATGGGCCTGGTGGCATATGCACCCCCTTCAGTGGGAGTTGGGAAGCCAGTGGACTGGGTGCCATGGTCATTTCGATCAGCTGGTCACGATGACCCAGAAGATGTGGGATGCTCTCAAATGGTGGACCGTCCTAGCACAATTGCAGGAAGGGATCCCGTTTGTCTGTCCTGAGCCAACGGTCATCCTCATGACCGATGCCTCTCTCACAGGGGGGTGCCCACACAAGGAATCACAGAGTCCACGGGCTGTGGACCCCTGAGGAATCCCAATGTCATATCAGCCTGCTGGAGCACAGAGCAGTCAGACTGGCACTGTTAGCATTTCGCTCCGCTCCTTCAGGGTCAAGTGGTGCAAGTCCAGACGGACAGTACCATGACCATGTACTGTCTCAACAAGCAGGGTGGCACGTTCTCCCAGCCTCTGTGCAGGGAAGCACTCCACATTTGGACCCACATGAGACGACTAGAGGCAGATCTCCTAGCCATCCATGTGGCAGGAGCCTCGAACCAACTGGCAGACGCTCTCAGCCATGTTGGTGAGACATCCCATGAGTGGTCTCTCCATCCAGAGGTAGTACGCAACCTGTTCTCCAACTGGGGCAAACCTCAGGTGGATCTGTTCACCTCCAGGGAGAACACGAAGCTGAGGCAGTTTAATGTCCACCCCCCTCAGCAGGGCTCGCTGCAGGAGGATGCCTTCTCAAGGCTATGGACCCCAGGCCTCTTCTGTGCCTTCCCTCCACTTCCCTTGGTCCACAGGGTGCTCCTCAAGGTCAGGAGGAACAAGGCAAGGAAGATCCTGGTAGCCCCAGACTGGCCCTGCCAGTTCTGGTATCCAGATCTCCTCAGCCTCAGTACCAGGCTCCCGAGGCATCTTTCAGCACGCCCGGACCTGATATCAGTCAATCAGTGGAAGGTTTTCCATCCGGATCTTCAATCCCTGCACCTGACAGCCTGGTTCCTAAACGGCTAGAGTTCCAGGCTCTGGGTCTCTCTGAGGATGTACTCACAGTTGTGGAAGCATCCAGAACGGAGTTGACCAGGAAGTGCTATGCCTTCAACTGGAAAAAGTTTTCCGTTTGGTGTCAGGGTGAGGGTTTGGACCCTTCGTCCTGTCCGGTAGCAAGTATCCTTTACTACCTTTGGTCTCTGTCCACGAACCTTAAGGTGCACCTGGCAGCCATCTCTGCTTACCAGGCACGGGCCAGTCAGCAGATGGTTCCACAGGAGAAGGTGGTCTGGCACTTCTTTAAAGGCCTCCACCATATTTCCCCTCCAGTGCATGAACCACCACCACCATGGGATCTATTGCTGGTACTGGCAAAGCTCATGGACAAGCCATTTGAACCAATGTACAGGTGTGAGATGTCACATCTGCCATGGAAGATCACCTTCTTGGTGGCTGTCACAACAGCCAGCAAGACTGGAGAGTTACAGGTGCTCTCTGTTGAGTCTCCTTACTTGGCCATCCACAAGGACAAGGTTGTCCTGCGCCCCCACCCGAAATTCCTTCCGAAGGTGGTGTCGGAGTTTCACCTTAACCAGGTGTTGACTCTGCCGGTGTACTAAATCAACATTATTTTTATAGCGCCTTTCAAAACCAAGGTGCTGTACATAAAACCATATGCATAAAGATTAAATTTTAAACAAAAACATTAAAACAGATCATCCGTAGCTAGGGAAAGCTAAACTAAATAAATAAGTTTTTAACTCTGTTTTAAATCTTTCGACAGTTGGACATTCTCTCAACCAGCGAGGTCGAGAATTCCACAGGGTTGGCGCTGAAAAAGCGAAGGCACGAGATCCTGATGTCTTCAATTGTACCCTGGGAATCTCCAGCAATCCTCGCTATGGAACGGAGAGGACGGAGGGGCAGTAGGGTACCAGGAGCTCTTGCAGGTAACTGGGTCCCTGATCATGTAGGGCTTTAAAGGTTAGCAAGCCAACCTTAAAGGTGATCCGCCACCAAACAGGCAGCCAGTGCAGTTCACGGAGCACAGGTGTAATATGACTGGTTCTAGAAGTCCCAGTCAAAAGCCTGGCCGCTGCGTTCTGCACCAGCTGCAGGGTGCGGATGTCAACCCTGGGTAGCCCTAGGTAGAGGGAATTGCAGTAATCAAGACGGATAGTGACAAAGGCATGGACCAATGTTGGAAGATCACCCAGAGGAACCAGGTGTTTCACCTGGGCGATATTTCTCACATGGTAAAAAGATAATTTGTCGACAGCTGACACCTGAGATTTTAGGGTCAAACCATCATCAAAAATAAAATAACGCCCAGGTTGCGCACCTGATGGGAGGTAGTGAGCGACATACCACCAAGTAATAAGCCTGATGGTTGTCCAGCTCCCAGCCCCCAACGACCTGGGTCTACTACCAGCACCTCAGTCTTATCCGGATTCAGTCTCAGCCAGCTAGAACTCATCCAAAGTCTGATCTGAGCAAGGCAGTTATTTAGCACGGAGAGTGCATCATCTTGTCCGGGCAGAAAGGACAAATACAGCTGAGTGTCATCTGCGTAGCAGTGAAAACCCAGACTGTATCACCTGATGATGTCTCCCAATGGCAGCATATATACTGCAAACAACATGGGGGCTAGAATGGAACCCTGCGGTACCCCACAAGGCAGGGAATGAGCACCAGAGGAATAAATTCCAGTGGCAACTCTCTGAGACCTGTCCATGAGGTAAGAATGGAACCATTTGAGGACTATACCAGACAGCCCACAAAAGAACCGCAGGCACTCCCAACAGCACACCATGGTCTACTACCCCATTTACAACTCGGAGGCCGAGTACAGGCTCCATACCTTGGACCTGAGATAGGCACTCTGTTATTATAAGGAGCGGATGGCTGAAGTTCGGGGAGAGGTTCGCCAGCTGTTTGTCGCCTATGCTGAAGCCACACCTGGCAGACCTTCAGCCAAGTGGACGATTGGCAGATGGATTACATCATGCATTGATCTCTGCTATAGGTTGGCGGGCAAGGAGTCTCCCATATGGATAAAAGCTTACACTACCCGCCATACTGCTACATCGGTGGCTGCTTCCAGGGACGTCCCTATCCAGGAAATCTGCAGGGCTGCTACCTGGAAGTTAGCAAACACCCTCATCATCCATTACCATACCGACCCTGAGTCATGCCGGGATGCTGGTTTTGGGGCCTCAGTTCTCCAATCTCTGTTCCCCTAGTAAGTATTGGGGAGGGGGGGCGCCTTGTCTCACTCCTCCTGGAGAACTGCTAGAAGTCTGCCAAACAGTGTGGATGGAACAACATATCCAAGATCCTAGAAGAACAGGTTACTCACCTATAACAGGGAGGCAGTATAGTGCAGTGGTTTAAGGCTCTGAGCTGCAAATCTGGTGACATCCAGCAGACCAGACCTGGGTTTGAATCCCACAGCTTCCACTTACGTACTGTGTGACCCTGAGCAAGTCACTTAACTTCCCTGTGCTCCCAGGATGCTCCTGTAAAAAAGCTTTCAGCTTAGTATGCTACTCCTGGTTAAACAACTGAAAAAAAAAAAACATAATCTACGGCATGGTCTCTTGCAGTAGGTCATTACTCTTGGGAGGTTCCAGCAGAGGGTGCTGTCACACGGCAACTTCTTCAGCAGTCATTTACCAGGGACTGCCCACACATGACATCACTTCCTTGCTCCCTACATAAGTGTGGGCGGTCCCTGGTATCCTTTGTTCATTTTCCCGCTGGCTTCAGCTTGTACAGCAGCTAGCTCAAACTTTTGTGAAGCAGTCATCGACGAGACTTGAACAAAACGAATGTCTAAGAAAGGATCTACAAACAAGCAAACCTTATTTCGTTCCTACTCTTGTGGCAGGAAGATTTTCAAGCTTAATAATCATTTATACTGTGTTAGGTGTCTGGGACCCACACACGACACCACCTCTTGTACTTTCTGTAAAGAATTTAACCAGGAGATCCCTCCTGCATCCCAGTCTGAAGACCCTTTGTCTTCATGCTTGGCTCCTGAAAACATGTTCATAAAGACTACAAGTCTCTTCTCAGGTAGTAGATGTTCTGCTTGCCACCTGGAAGCAGGCTACCAGAGATACTTACAATTTTAAATGGAGACATTTTTCCATCTGGTCTGCTTCCCATTCGCAGGACCCTTACTCTTTCCCTCTTATGAAGATCTTAGACTATTTGGCCTCCTTGTTCTTGGAGGGCCTCAGCTATTCTATTAAAAGTCCACTTGGCTGCCATCTCTGCCGTCCACAAACCATTGGATGGCCGACTTTTGTATCAACACCATCTGGCTAAGATGTTTTTGAAAGGCATATTGCATCTGAAGCCTCCTATAAGGCATCCCATTCCTCCATGGGATCTGAAAAAATCTGAAAATCCAACAGTGGACCGTTGTAAACCAGCTGCCACTTGTGACCTGCGTTTCCTCTCCTGGAAAACACCATTCCTGGTGGCCATCACTTCTGCTTGAAGGATTTCCGAGCTTCATGCCCTCGTGCAGAGAACCTTATCTTATTTTTCATAAGGATCGGGCCGTGCTTCGCACTAACCCTTTCTTTCTGCCTAAAGTAGTTTTGGAAGAATCCTTGAATCAGTCTTTGGAGTTACCTTTTTATTTTTTTTTATTTTTTTACCCCGAGTACTCCAATCCAGGGGAACATCTTCTGCATACGATGGATGTCCATCGCATCCTTCATTACTATACTGATCTGACAAAGTCCCTTTACAAACTCTCACAACTGTTTGTCACCTTTGCCCCAGGTCGTGAGGGTCTTCCGGTTGCAAAACGCACCCTCTCTTGCTGGCTAGCCCATTGCATTACTTTTTGTTAAAAAAAAAAAATACAGTAAGCTCTTACCAGGTCATGTCCAAGCCCATTCTACTAGGGCCGTAGCAGCCACAGTGGCTTGTTTCGAGGGTGCCTCCATTACTAATATTTGCAATGCTGCCACCTGGTCTAGCAGTCATGCCTTTACCAGGCATAACAATAGGGATGTTGCTTCAAGACTCAGGACGGCCTGCGGCTGAGCCATCCTACAGGGCATCCTGTCATAACTGTCCTCCCACATGGACATAACTGCTGGGAACTCTCCCAAGAGTAGTAGCCTACTGCAAGAGACCATTCCGTAGAAGATAGTGCGGTTACGTAAGAACTTACTGTAACAGTAGATCTTCGAGGAATGTCTCTTGCAGTAAGTCTAATCCCACCCTCCATCCCCCTGCTGTCTCTAACAGGGAAAATCCTGATCTAAGGACTTAGGCTTGGGACTCACTGATACCTCGGTTTCCCTCGGACCTCGCTTTTGCGAGCTGAAACTGACTGGGAACAGAGGATACCAGGGAGCACCCACACTTACATAGAGTGCAAGGAAGTGATGTTATGTGTGGGCGGTCCCTGATAAAAGACTGCTGAAGAAGTTGCCATGTGACAGCGCCCTCTGCTGGAACCTCCCAAGAGTAATAACCTACTGCAAGAGACATTCCTCGAAGATGTACTGTTATGGTAAGTTCTTACGTAACCGCACTTTCTAGGAGTAGTATATGTTGTTCATCCACACAGACCCACGCGACCTCCCCAGCTTCAACGCACAACCTAAGCTTCCACCGGGCAAGATCTGGCATCAGGGGGCGGAGCCGAGGCATATACCACCCGGCTGGGTGGGAGGAGCCAGCTTTTAGACCTTCTGGCAAGATTCTTAAAGGGAAAGAACATGCCAAACAGTGTGGATGAACAACATATACCACTCCTACAACTACTGTTACTGGTTAGTAACCTGTTCCTTCCAGCTCGGCTTCAGATCTGCTATCTAAGTAAAATCTTTATCTTTTTGGATTCTGTTGAAGCTGGCAAGTGGGCTGATTGCAGGGCAGCGGAGTCAAGTGGAGAACTCTGATGGCGAGGAGGATCTGGGAGCCACCTGAAGCAACCTTTGAGAGTATGGACCTACTGTTTGGTATAGCTTAGAGGGCTAAGCTACATGATACTCTACTGTTTAATTATAAACCAGCAGTGTTTGGTTATTGCTCTGTTGAAACAGTCCTACGTTAAAATTGCTTCATGTTGAGAGTTCTCTCTCTTTACTTAGCACAGAGTTTATTATTCTTTATGAGGGTGGTCTTCTTAGAGCCATTGAAAATGTTACTTTGTATTTTCCTAGGTGATTTGGGAGATGAGGGGAGGATGGGGCAGATTTCTGTTCCCCTTTAGTGGATATGGAATATACCCTGCTGCATGAACACCACTGTGAGGTTTTTGCATCAAGGTTTTATGCATGGCACCAACAGTCTCAGTATGGGACCTTGTTATTCAAAGGGACTGGAATTGCGGGACAGTCCTTCTACATCAGCTTTAGCCATGTAGCTCATGGACTCTCTAAACGCAGCACAAGATGGACTTAATTTTGAGTAAAGTAATGACAGGATCCCCCTAATGTTGTATCGCTATATAGCGAATGCATAAAATCTCCTTTGATTAAGGGAAGTGTCTCCCAAAAGCTGTGAAACTTGATGGTCTGTTTGTTATATGTCTCTCTTTATTGTCATGTCTATGGTATAATGATAAAAATAAAGTACGAAAAAGAAATTGCAACCACAGCAGCCTGGCACAGACCAGACATGGTGCCAGCCATGCCACGCAGGGTGGACAAATTTTACAGTGCCCCTCAGGGTCTTCCTTATTTTGCTGCCCAGGCCAAAACTGACACTGTGGTCATCATGGCAGCTCATGACAGATCTAAGGTGCCTTAACACCTTCACTCACTTCCCCCAGACAAGGAATTCCATAGGATTGACCTCTGGGGGAAAAGAAAAACTTACTCACCTTAGTAATGTTGTTTCTTCTAATGGAGTCTTGCTATATTATGACATATGCAGCGAGTCCCAACCTTCAAACTGCTCCGGAGGTGAAAGAGTTAACTTTCCATGCCAGGCATGGAACTTTGAGCACGAGCTCGGTTGAAAACTCTGTCTGTTGTTCTTCAAACTCAAACTGTTAGATCTTTACGAGCAAAACTCACTAAGGTTCTGTGTGTGGAAGCTGTAAGCCTACACTAGCCAACTGGCTACTAAATATATGAACACATTTTTGGTCCCAAAACAAAGACTCAAGTCAGGGGATCAAAATATGAAAAACACAACACCCAATCACCCCAAAAGGAGGGTGAAAAAACAAAGGTGGGCATCTACTAAGTGCCAACACTGCAGTGCCACCCACATCCCAAAAGCAGAGGTTCTGAGGAGGGGCAGGCGAGGGGAGGTCAATATAGCAAGACTCCATTAGAAGAACAACATTACTAAGGTGAGTAATTTTTTCTTCAAACAACATGAAGTCTTGCTATATTATGACATATCTGAACTTACACAGCAGTACCTCCATGGAGGAGGACAGAACCTACTTAGGAAATAGGCTCTGAAGCACAGCTGTGCCAAACCGAGCATCACTCCTAGCCTGGATGTCCAGGGAGTAATGCTTGGTAAAAGTGTGAACTGTTTTCCAGGTAGCTGCTTGCCATATCTCTAGGATAGGGATATCCCTGGCAGCAGCCAGAGACGCAGCTGTACCTCTGGTGGGAGTGAGCCCTCAGGCCTGAGGGAGGAACCTTACCCAGTTTTCATAGCAAAAGTGGATACAAGAGACAATACACCTGGCAATGGATCTTTTAGTGGCAGGTTTCCCTTTACCAACCTCACCATAAGTGAGGAACAGTTGGAGGAGTCAAACCTGTGACCCTTGGTACATTCTATGTAGTAACTAAGGGCTCTTTGACATCTAAACTGTGCAGTCTCCTCTACGCCAGAGGAGGAATGGTCAGTGAAGTACACAGGAGAGAGATAGATTGATTAAGGTGGAAGTCTGAAACCACCTTAGGCAAGAACTTTCTGTTAGTCCTGAGGACCACTTTTCTCTATGAAAGGAGATAAAATCAGGCTCCACTGACAATGCTTGTAATTCACTTATGCGCCTGGCAGAAGTGATGGCTACCAAAAACACAGTTTTCCAAGTCAAGTACTTAAGCTCTGCTGAAGACAAGGGCTCAAAAGGGGGTTGCATAAGCGGGGCAATGCAAATATTAAGATCCCAGGCAAGGGCAGGGTCCCTGAAAGGGGAGTTGGTGTGAAGCAACCCCTTGAAAAACTTGGAGAATACAGGATGAGCTGAAAGAGAAGAGGGTTTACCTGCTGATAAGAAAGCCGACACGGCTGCCAGGTGCACTTTTAGGGTAGCTGGTCTCAGCCCCAGAGTATTCAAATGCACCATATAATCCAGGACTGTGGGTAAGTCAGCAGATTCTGGGGAAATATGCTTGTCAGAGCACCATATGGAAAATCTCTTCCATTTGGAATTATAAGTAGCCCTGGTGGAAGGCTTCCTAGAAGCCTTCAAGATATCCAATACACCTTGGGAGAGGTGTAGGTCAGCAAACTCTAACTCTTTAAGAGCCAGGCCTTGAGATTGAGAGATTTGAGGTTTGGGTACCAAACTGTCCCCTGAGCACAGGTTAACAGGTTGTGATTCCTGGGAAGACATGGGAAGGTGGACTGCTAAGGACATAAGGAGTGGATACCAGGGCTGTCTGGCCCAATCTAGAGCAATCAGGATCATCTTGCAGGGTTGAGATCTGATTTTGACTAGCACCTTGAACAGAAGGGGGGAAAAGCATAGAGAAAGTTCCCTTCCCAACTGAGAAGGAAGGCATCCAGAGGGACTGAGCCCAACACTGGGGGCCTGCAGCAAAAAGGAAGTGGAAGTTGGTGATTGTCTGGGGCTGCAAAAAGATCTATCTGCGGGGTGCCCCATCTGGCAGATACTACCTCCAGTACTAGGGGATCCAGTGACCATTCGTGATGGCCCTGAGAAATCCTGCTGAGAGCATCTGCCAGGACATTGTCCTTGCCTGGGAGGTGAACTGCAATAAGGAAGGTGTTCAGAGAGTAAGCCAGAGACCACAACTTCAGTGCTTCGGTGCACAAGGCCGTAGACCGAGTGCCCCCTTGCTTGTTGATGTACCACATTGTGGTGGTATTATCTGTTCTGACCTGAACAACTTTGTTCTGAACAGATTTGGAAAAAACTTGAAGTGCTAGAAAAACTGCTCTGAGTTCCAACAGATTGATATGGAGCAGAGATTCCTGAGGGAACCACAATCCCTGGGTAGTGAGGTCGCCCATGTGAGCTCCCCACCCCAAGAGGGATGCATCTGTAGTAAGGATTAAGGAGTGAGACTGAGGGGTGAAGGGAACCCCCTGTCTCAGATTGCTCTGGTCCTGCCACAACTGAAGGGCTTGGATCAGGGTTCGAGTCACTGGGATCAATTTGGATAGAGGGTCTCTCCTTTGAGACCAAAAGGCTCTCAAATGGAACTGGATGTCCTTCATCTGAAATCTTGCTCCCTGCACTACTGCTGTAGAAGCAGCCATGTGCCCCAGGAGCTGTAGAAAATGCCTTGCTGGTTGAGAGACCTGCAGGGGTGAAAGAGGAGGCCAGAGAGACCAGGGTCCTTGCTCTTTCCAGAGGAAGGAAGGAAGGCTCTGGCCTCTTTTTGTGTTCCACCTATGAAGGTGAGAACCTGGACAGGCTCTAGAACTGACTTTGGAAGATTGAGAAGGAAACCTAAAGATGTGAGTAGTTGCTGAGTTACCTGAAGATGTAATTTGACTTGGTCTGGAGACTGGCCTACTATGAGCCAGTCGTCCAGGTAAGGAAAGATAGCAATCTTTTGCCTTCTTAAGTGGGCAACTGCTACTGCTAGGCATTTTGTGAATACCCTTGGGGCAGAGGTGAGGCCGAAGGGCATTGCTCTGAACTGGTAATGGCCTGAGGGCAGTTCGAATCTGAGGTACTTTCGATGGGAGCTTCTGATAAGAGCATGGAAGTAGGCATCCTTGAGGTCCAGGGATGCTAGCCAGTCCCCTGGCTTAGAGAGGGTAAAATAATTCCCAGAGTCACCATTTTGAATTTTGGTTTTAAAAGATGCTTGTTTAGGTATCCGAGATCCAGGATGGGCCGCCATTCTCCTGTCTTTTTTGGGGTAAGGAAGTACCTGGAGTACAACCCTTTGCCCTGGTGTAGGGGTGGAACCCTTTCCACAGCTCTGAGAGCCAGGAGGGTGGAAACTTCCGTCTCTAGGGCAAGTGCCTCTGATGGATTTGCAGGTGGAAAGGACCTGGTTCTCATCTTTGGAAATTTTTTGAAGCTGAGAACCAGTCCCTGGCTTACTACTTCCAGGACCCACTTGTCTGATGTTAAAGACATCCAGTCCTGGACAAAGTAAGCCAGCCTGCCCCCTACAGGTAGTGGAGAATCGGCCCTGGCCACCCCATCAGGGTGCCTGCTTGGCAGGGGCTTTAGGCTGAGGGATAGAAGCAGGTCTGCCTCTCCCTCTAAAGAACCCCCTCTGGGCGTAAGCTGAAGAGGAGGCCTGGGCTTGGTAAAAAGGCCTGCCCCTGCCCCTGGAAGGCTGCCTTTGAGGAGTGGCCTGCCTTTCCTTGGCCTGTGCACTCCTATAGGTGGTCCTATACTCATCCATTTTCTTCATGTAATTCTCTGTCTGCTCCCCAAACAGAGAATTACCCACAACAGGAAAATCCATGGCCTTAGTCTGGGTATCCTGTGACAGGCTAGTACATCTGAGCCAAGCCATTCTACGAAGTGCCACAGATGTAGCCATGACTCTTGATGACACATCATTAGAGTCCACTGCAGCATGGAATTGCACCTTGGATGCCTCAGTACCATCAGCAGCCACCTGCTTCAGCTCCTTGGCAAGCTGGCCAGGGACCTGTTTTGCTAGAGCCATAACAGTATCCCATCTGGATTTCTGGTATCTAGCAACATAAGCCATATAAGTTGCCTGTCTGAGTCCCAAGGATGATGCCATGTACTGTTTCTTTGCCATGGCATCAATCCTCCTGGAGTCCTTGACGGGGGTGTGAAGCCAAGGGAATATTTGCTTGTCACAGACTGCAGCCTGCACTACCCCAACATGGCTGCATTGTTGTGTAAGGAACTCCTTATTAGAGCCTGACAATGTGTACCTCTTGTCCATTCTTTTATCCTCAGGAGGTATAGTGTGAGGAGTTTTAGAATTTTAACTGTTTCCAAAAGATTTATGCAAAGGAATAGACAGTCTCCTAGACTCTGGGATATCCACCATTTCTGCATAGTCAGGCTCCTCTTGATCATCCACAGCTTCCTCCATAGGGGCTGGAGGGTTTCAACCACTTTTATAAAACATAAAATGAGAGGGACTCAGAAAGCCTAGGGGAGACACTCCTGAAGGTCTGTCTGGGAGATGTCCGTTCAATGGGCACATCAGACTTTCAAATCACATTCACTCTCCTCATACTCCTCTTCCCCTCCTCTGGTTCATAAAATTCCTCTAAATCATATTCTTGAACCGGTGGAACCGACCGAACATACGCTTACCTGATGGTGCCGGTTCGGTCGGAACCGGGGAAAGCGACTGGACAATTTTAATCGCTTTGGCTATTTCTTCAGCAGTTGAAGAAGGAATTTTTGGCTCCAAACCTGCTGATTTTCTAGTCCTTTTTGCTGGAACCGACTCCTCCGAGTCGGCTCTCCTTGTGCCCGAGGAAGTCTTGCCCTGGTCAGAGGGCACTCCCTCCGGTTCGGTTACAACCAAACCGGGCTGGCCATCCGGGTCAGCGGACTTCTTGGCCTCCCTTTCCCTGAGCCTACCAACTCTCTTATCCAGGGTAGCTGCAGGAAAATTTTTGCAAATCTGGCAGTCTGCATTGAGGTGGTCAAACCCCAGACAATAAACACAGGTGGTGTGGGGGTCAGCCTTGGCAAAGGCTTCCCCACAAACACTGCAGTGTTGAAACCCAGTGGGCCCAGTTTTTCTTTTGGGTTTCTCAGACATAGTGCCAGTCTAACCAAAATTTGCCTGTTTATGGCAATCCGCCAAGCAAGAGACTCTTATCGGTTCCCAACCGTGTCACGGGTCGTGGAAAAAAACGTAATGAAATCTGTTTTTTTTAGAACCGATAAGAACCAGGAACCGCACTCTAAAAGACAGATTAATGTATTTACAACAACCTGATCGGTTCAAACCGAACCGATAATACCGTTTACAAGTTCCACACAGAAAGTAAATGTAAAACCTATCTAGTACTTACAGTACCACAGACAGAGCTTGAACCGACCGGTTGCAGTTTAAATTCAGTTAAAAAAACGAAAAATTAATACTTTGACCGACAAAATGAACCGAGCAGAAGGAGAAATCTCCGGAGCGACTGTTCAGTGAGGCGGAGTAAAGAATCTGACAATTTAAGTTTGAAGAACAACAGACAGAGTTTTCAACCAAGCTCATGCTCAAAGTTCCATGCCTGGCATGGAAAGTTAACTCTTTCACCTCCGGAGCAGTTCGAAGGTTGGGACTCACTGCATATGTCATAATATAGCAAGACTTCATGTTGTTTGAAAGGGTTTATGCCTCCTCCACCTTAGGCCTGCGTGTGCAAACTATCTGTCTCACATGGTTAAATACCAAAATGCCAACTGGAGAAAGGGCAAAGCTGCTGCTCATGCCTTTCCTGATGGCTCTTAGAAGCAAAATTGCTTTAGTGTTTGCAGGCTGCTGAGTATGTTAGCAAACAGTCCTAAGGGCCTTGTTGTTACTTGTCTTCAGGAATCTGGCAAGGCTGTCAGATCTGCACAGACCATGTACAGATCTAACCCTAAACAGAACCGCTGCAAGCCATTTTGACGATCCTCCAGGCAGCAGCCCCAAGGCCAACAAGCCAGAGGTGCTTTTAAACGTAAGGCCACTTCTCAGGCCTCAGGAGGTTCGGGCCCCAGAGCCCCCAAAACTTCCCAGGCCCCTTTGCCTGTCCCCGGTTCCTCAGCCTGACTCCTTACCCGACCCTGGTAGAATCTCTGAGGGAGGTGGTGTGGGTCACTTTTCTCTCTATCCAGAGGGATGACACGGAATAACCACGGACCAATGGGTTCTTCAGTTGATAGAGAATGGGCATACTCTGGAGTTTATTGAGCTGCCCCCAGACAACCCATCCATAAATTCCCATTCTAGGGACGTGGATATGATGATCTATCCACACTTTCTGGGAGTTGCCTTCCCAGTAAGACTTGCCAGAAACTTCTTCAGGCTAGTTCTTCCCACCCACCTGGGTGGTAACTACCTCAGCTCCGCCCATGATGTCAGATCGTCCTTTTCACTGGAAGAAGCAGGTTCCCTCCTTACCGCTCCCACATTGAGTAGGCCCTGGCTCTTAAATCTTCGGATTTACTTCCAAACCTTAAACTAAAACTCATTTGAGTTTCATCTTTAGCTCAGTCTTCGATCACGACCGAAATAGAGGATAAATCCTCACCTGTATTTCACCGGTACCCATGCAGGCAGAAGATGTCGCGTACCAACCCACACGCCGCGTTCCGAAGGCTTGCAACTTTTGTCGGTCGTTTCACCCGATGGTCCTTTAGGACCACACTGCACGCCTGAAGTTGGGTCATCCGGAGAAATGTTATCCACCAGTTAAATCAAAAGATGCCCATTGGGTGGTCTCCGCGGCTGCGGGGTCTGCCGAGCAGTTAGAGCAACTCAAGGCCTTCAAAGAGGAGGCAGCCTATGCCATTGCTCAATCCTCTTCTGCCTCTTCCTTTGTTCCACTCCAGTTGTGCTCCACTTATTCGGCCTCTTTCTAGGAGCTGTGCCAGTCCATCCCGATTAAGGAGAAGGGCCCTTCTGAATCGCACAGTTCCTGCTCACGCAAGGAGGAGTCCAAGAAGAAAGAAGACTCATCATTGATGATCCTGGGACCGAGAGTGTTCCCCAAGCCTTCAGGCAGAGAGACTTGAGACTGTGGTACAGGATCCTACCCTGTGAAGACGTCAGTAGATTGTGCCTCTGAGGGAGGTGAACTTGCTGTGACACTGGTAGGGCTAGCAGGAGCGAGTACCAAGGCTGTCTTTGTGGAACTTGTAAGCGGTTTATCGGTTTGGTTTGAACCGATCAGGTTATTTAAAATATCTTATTCTGTGATTTAGAGTGTAGTTACCGGTTCTTATCGGTTCTAAAAGCAGTTTTATTACGGTTTTCC
The DNA here is from genome assembly GCA_016271365.2 of Neoceratodus forsteri. Lineage (NCBI taxonomy): Eukaryota > Metazoa > Chordata > Ceratodontiformes > Ceratodontidae > Neoceratodus > Neoceratodus forsteri. The sequence goes on from CM028131.1 coordinate 995,759,902, forward strand.
GCGACCCATGACAGGTTGGGGAACCGATAAGAGGGTCTTACCTGGCGGATTGCCATAAGCGGGTAAGTTTGGTTAGGACTGGCACTATGAGAAACCCAAAGAAAAACCGGGCCCACTGGTTTCAACACTGCAGTGTCTGTGGGAAAGTCTTTCCAAGGCTGGACTCCACATCACCTGTGTTTATTGTCTGGGGTTTGACCACCTCAATGCAGACTGCCAGATTTGTAAAAATTTCCTGCAGCTACCCTGGAAAAGAGAGTTGGTAGGCTCAGGAAAGGGAGGCCAAAAGTCCGCTGAACCGGATGGCCAGCCGGTTCAGTTCCAACGAACCAGAGGGAGTGCCCTCTGACCAGGGGCGAGACTTCTTGAGCAAAGGAGATCCGACTGGAGGAGTCGGTTCCAGCAAAGGACTAGGAAATCAGCTGGTGTGGGCCAAAACTTTCCTCTCCAACCGCTGAAGAAATAGCCAAAGTGATTAAAATTGTCCAGTCGCTTTCCCTGGTTCCGACAAACTGGCACCATCAGGTAAGTGCCAGTTCGGCCGGTTCCACGGTTCAAGAGTATGATTTAGAGGAATATTATGAACCGGAGGAGGGGAAGAAGAGTATGAGGAGAGTGAATGTGATTTGAAAGTCTGATGTGCCCATTGACCGGACATCTCCCCAGACAGACCTTCAGAGTGTCTCCTCCTAGGCTTTCTGAGTCCCCTCTCATTTATATTTTATAAAAAGTGGCTGAACCCTCCAGCTCCTATGGAGGAAGCTGTGGATGATCAGGAGGAGCCTGACTATGTGGAAATGATGGATATCCCAGAGTCTAGGAGACTGTCTATTCCTTGCATAAATCTTTTGAAACAGACATTTAAAATTCTAAAAACTCCTACACTATACCTCCTGTGGATAAGAGAATGGACAAGAGGTACACATTGTCAGGCTCTGATACGAGTTCCTTACACAACAATGTAGCCATGTTGGGGTAGTGCAGGCTGCAGCCTGTGATAAGGCAAATATTCCCTTGGCTTCACACCCCCCGGACAAGGACTCCAGGAGGATTGATGCCATGGCAAAGAAACAGTACATGGCATCATCCTTGGGACTCAGACAGGCAAATTATATGGCTTATGCTGCTAGATACCAGAAATCCAGATGGGATATTGTCATGGCTCTAGCAAAATAGGTCTCTGGCCAGCTTGCCAAGGAGCTGGAGCAGGTGGCTGCTGATGGTACTGAGGCATCCAAGGTGCAATTCCATGCTGCAGTAGACTCAAATGATGTGTCATCAAGAGTCATGGCTACATCTGTAATTTCTCAAGAATGGCTTGGCTCTGATGTACTAGCCTGTCACAGGATACCCAGACTAAGGCCATGGATTTTTCTGTTGTGGGTAATTCTCTGTTTGGGAGCAGACAGAAATTACATGAAAGAAAATGGATGAGTATAGGACCACCTATAGGAGTGCACAGGCCAAGGAAAGGCAGGCCACTCCTCAAAGGCAGCTTCCCAGGGGCAGGGCAGGCCTTTTCATAGGCCTTTTACCAAGCCCAGGCCTCCTCTTCTGCTTATGCCCAGAGGGGGTTCTTTAGAGGGAGGGGCAGACAGGGTACAAGCAGACCTGCTTCACCCTCAGCCCAAAGCCCCTGCCAAGCAGGCACCCTGATGGGGTTGCCAGGGCCGATTCTCAGCTACCTGTTTGGGGGGCAGGCTGGCTTACTTTGTCCAGGACTGGGAGTCTCTGACATCAGACAAGTGGGTCCTGGAATTAGTAAGTCAGGGACTGGTTCTCAGCTTCAAAAAGTTTCCAAAGATGAGAACCAGATCCTTTCCACCTGCAAATCCACCAGAGGCACTTGCCCTAGAGCCAGAGGTCTCTTCCCTCCTGGCTTTCAGAGCTGTGGAACAGGTTCCACCCCTACACCAGGGCAAAGGGTTGTACTCCAGGTACTGCCTTACCCCAAAAAAGACAGGAGAATGGCGGCCCATCCTGGATCTCAGATACTTAAACAAGCACCTTTTAAAACCAAAATTCAAAATGGTGACTCTGGGAATTATTCTACCCTCTCTAAGGCCAGGGGACTGGCTAGCATCCCTGGACCTCAAGGATGCCTACTTCCATATTCTCATCAGAAGCTCCAATCGAAAGTACCTCAGGTTCGAGCTGCCCTCAGGCCATTACCAGTTCAGAGCAATGCCTTTGGCCTCACCTCTGCTCCAAGGGTATTCACAAAATGCCTGGCAGTAGCAGTTGCTTCCCTAAGAAGGCAAAAAATTGCCATCTTCCCTTACCTGGACGACTGGCTCATAGTAGGCCAGTCCCCAGACCAAGTCAAGTTACATCTACAGATAACTCAGCAACTGCTCACCTCTCTAGGTTTCCTTCTGAATCTTTCAAAGTCAGTTCTAGAGCCTGTCCAGCTCCTCGTCTTCATAGGCGCCGAGCTGAACACAGAGAAAGCCAGAGCCTTCCTTTCCTTGGACAGGTCAAGGACCCTGGTCTCTCTGGCCTCCTCATTCACCCTGCAGGTCTCAGACCAGCAAGGCATTTTCTACAGCTCCTGGGGCACATGGCTGCCTCTACAGCAGTAGTGCAGGGAGCAACATTTCAGATGAGGGACATCCAGTTCCATTTGAGAGCCTTTTGGTCTCAAAGGAAAGACCTCTAACCAAATTGATCCTAGTTACTTGAACCCGATCCAGGCCCTACAGTGGTGGCAGGATCAGAGCAATCTGAGACAAGCAGTTCCTTTTGTCATTCAGTCTCGTTCCTTAATCCTTACTACAGATGCATCCCTCTTGGGGTGGGGAGCTCACATGGGCGATCTTACTACCCAGGGACTGTGGTCCCCTCAGGAATCTCTGCTCCACATCAATCTGTTGGAACTCAGAGCAGTTTTTCTAGCACACCAAGTTTTTTCCAAATCTGTTCAGAACAAAGTTGTACAGGTCAGAACAGACACCACCACCACTAAGTGGTACATCAACAAGCAAGGGGGTACTCAGTCTACGGCCTTGTGCACCGAAGCAATGAAGTTGTGGTTCTGGCTTACTCCCTGAACACCCTCCCCTACGGCAGTTCACCTCCCAGGCAAGGACAATGTCCTGGCAGATGCTCTCAGCAGGATTTCTCAGGGCCATCACGAATGGTCACTGGCACCCTTGGTCTTGAGGTGATATTTGCCAGATGGGGCACCCCAGATAGATCTTTTTGCAGCCCCAGACAATCTCCAACTTCCCCTTTTTTGCTGCAGGCCCCCAGTGTTTGGCTCAGTCCCTCTGGATGCCTTAGTTCTCTATTGGGAAGGGAAGTTTCTCTATGCCTTTCCCCCCTTCCCTCTCCTGTTCAAAGTGCTAGTCAAAATCAGATCTCAACCCTGCAAGATGATCCTGATTGCTCCAGATTGGGCCAGACAGCCCTGGTATCCACTCCTACTGTCATTAGCAGTCCATCTTCCCCTGTGTCTTCCCAGGAATCACAACCTGTTAACCTGTGCTCAGGGGAGGGTTTGGTACCCAAACCTCAAATCTCTCAATCTTAAGGCCTGGCTCTTGAAGAGTTAGTTTGCTGATCTACACCTCTCCCAAGGTGTAATGGATATCCATAGGCTTCTAGGAAACCTTCCACCAGGGCTACTTATAATTCCAGATGGAAGAGGTTTTCCATACGGTGCTCTGAAAGCATGTTTCCCCAGAATCTGCTTTTACCCACAGTCCTGGATTATATGCTCCACTTAAATACCTTGGGGCTGAGACCAGCTACCCTAAAAGTGCATCTGGCAGCTGTGTCTGCTTTTATTTCAGCAGGTAAGCCCTCTTCTCTTTCAGCTCATCCTGTATTCTCTAAGTTTTTCAAGGGATTGCTTCACACCAACCTTCCTTTCAGGGACCCTGCCCCCGCCTGGGATCTTAATGTTTGCATTGCTCAGCTTATGCAACCCCCCCTTTGAGCCTTTGTCTTCAGCAGAGCTTACGTACTTGACTTGGAAGACTGTGTTCTGGTAGCCATCACTTCTGCCAGACGCATAAGTGAATTACAAGCTTTTGTCAATGGAGCCTGATTTTGTCTCCTTTCATAGAGATAAGGTGGTCCTCAGGACTAACAGGAAGTTCTTGCCTAAAGTGGTTTCAGATTTCCACCTTAATCAATCTATATCTCTTCCAGTGTACTTCACTGACCATTCCCTCCTCTGGCGAGAGGAGGCTGCACAGCAGATGTGAAGAGAGCCTTAGTTACTACATAGGCGTACCAGAGGGTCACAGGTTTGACTCCTCAACTGTTCCTCACTTATGGTAAGGTTGGTAAGGAAACCTGCCACTAAAAGATCCATTGCCAGGTGGATTGTCTCTGTATCCAATTTTGCTATGAAAACTGGGTAAGGTTCCTCCCTCAGGCCTGAGGGCTTACTCTACCAGAGGTACAGCTGCTTCCCTGGCTGCTGCCAGGGACATCCTATTCTAGAGATATGTCAAGCAGCTACCTGGAAAACAGTTCACACTTTACCAAGCATTACTCCTGGACATCCAGGCTAGGGAGTGATGTCGGTTTGGTACAGCTGTGCTTCAGAGCCTATTTCCTAAGTAGGTTCTGTCTCTCCTCCATGGAGGTACTGCTTTGTAGTCTGCATATGTCATAATATAGCAAGACTTCATGTTGTTTGAAGAAAAAATTACTCACCTTAGTAATGTTGTTTCTTCTAATGGAGTCTTGCTATATTATGACCTCCCTGCCTGCCCCTCTCAGAACCTCTGTTTTTGGGATGTGGGTGGGCAGTGCAATGTTGGCACTTAGTAGGTGCCCACCTTGTTGTTTTTCACCCCTCCTTTCTTGGGGTGACTTGGTGTTAGTGTTTTTCATTTTTTGGGTCTCCTGACTTGAGTCTTTGTTTTAGGACCAAAAATGAGTTCTTATGTTTAGTAGCCATTTGGCTAGTGTAGGTTCACAGCTTCCACGGGACCTCAGTGAGTTTAGCTCATAAAGATATGACGGTTTGAGTTTGAAGAACAACAGACAGAGTTTCAACCAGAGCTCGAGCTCAGCGTTCCATGCCTGGCATGGAAAGTTAACTCTTTCACCTCCGGAGCAGTTCGAAGGTTGGGACTCACTGCATATGTCATAATATGGCAAGCCTCCATTAGAAGAAACAACATTACTAAGGTGAGTAATTTTTTCTTCCTTGATGTGCTGCGTGAAGTCTTTGTAGCATATCTGTTCTCAGCTCTTTGGGTATGATGATTCTTTTACCCACCATTATGAGTTCATTTTCTATGTATATATTCTGTCTCATGGGCCAATAGTGCTGAAGTTTGATGCTGACTTGTTTTTTCCTGTTAGGCCATCCTTTGAGGTGCATTTCTTTAAGCAACTGTAAATCACTGTCCTCTGTGTGGCCTGTTTTTAGCCCTTCTAACATGCTGTCAGGCAGTGTTTCTGTTGCTTGGATTGAGTATATGACCTTTTCACTACTTAAATCAATGTCTCCCTCTGCTGGTTTTCTTGGTACTGCCCTGGACAGTGTGTCTGCAATCAGAATATCTTTTCCTGGAGTATATATTACCTCTGTCATATTTCTGTATCTGTAACAGTATCCGCTGCAATCTTGCTGGAGCCTTTCCAGTTGGTTTGTTCAGTGTGGACTGTAGTGGCTTGTGATCTGATTGTATTTTCACTGACCTTCCATAAACATACTGATGAAATTTCTGTAGAGAGAACACAATTGCTAGCAACTCTTTTTCTATCTGTGCATAGTTTCTTTAAGCACTGGACAATGACCTAGATGCATAAGCTACTGGTCTGTGTCTTTGTAGTAGACAAGCACCTAGTCCGTCCTTAGATGCATCTGCTTGGATTTCAGTGTCCTCTTTTGGATCAAAGAATTTTAATATTGGTGCACAAGAAATAGCCTCTTTCAGCTTTTGTAAAGCTTCTTCCTGTGCTGGCTGCCACTGCCACATGACATCTTTTTTGAGTAGCTGCCTTAGTGGTGCAGTGAGGTTTGCTTCATTCGGAATGTACTGCGCCAAGTATCGAGTCATTCCTAACAGCCTCTGTAGTGCTTTTTTATCTTAGGAAGGGGCATCTCGGCTATTGCTTCTGCTTTGGCTTCATCAGGCCGTAGCCCATTTTCGGTTATGATATGCTCCATGTATTTCACCTCACTCACCAAATACTGTATTTTGTCACTATTGAACTTTACATTGAGTTCCACTGCTCTGTCCATCACTTTTCTCAGAATATTGTCATGCTCTTCCTTGGTAGCTGCGGCTATAAGCATGTCATCAGCTATTACAAAAACACCTGGTATGTCCCCGAAGTGTTCAGCATTTCTCTGCTGGAATACTTCACTCGCTGACCGTATACCAAAAGGAAGTCTCTGAAATGTGTACCTTCCCCATGGACTGTTGAATGTACATAGGTCTGCAGATTCGTCATCTAATTTGATCTGCCAGTACCAATCTTTTTCATCTAGAATTGTAAAAAATTTTACCTGCAAGCTTACTCTGAATATCCTCCAGTGTGGGGATGGAGAAATGATGTCTTCTGATAGCTTTATTTAAGTCTCTAGGGTCCAAAAACACTCTGATCTCACCATTTTTCTTTTCAGTAATTACAAGGCTATTTACCAATGTTGTAGGTTTTCTTACCTTGCTAATCTCCCCAATTTACTCCAGCTGTTCCAGTATCTGTTTTAGTCTGTCCATAATTGCTTATGGGACTTTTCTGCACCCATGTATCACAGGAGTAACATTTGGGTTGGTATATATGTGGTAAACTCCTGGGAATTCTCCTAGGCCTTTAAACACTGTTTTATATTGTGCAGGAAGTTCCTCTTTTGTGCTTGGTGGCTTGGTTTTAAGCACCTTTACTTTACGAATCAGATCCAGGATGACACATGCCTGTTGACCCAGTAGAGAAGCTCCCAATGTATTAGTGACATAAAACTGCAGATTGGCCTCTCTGTCTTGTGTCTTACACTTTAGCGTCACTTCCCCTTCAGGATTAATTTGTGCTCCTCCATATGCCATTAGGATAGTACTGGTCGGCTTGATTTGTACCTTGCATGGAAACTACGCAATCACTTCTTTAGTCAGTATATTGGCTTCAGCCCCAGTGTCCAACTTGAACTTAACTGGCTATCCCATTATCTTCAAGGTAGTGTACCACCCTTCATCTGGTACTTGTGTCCGCACCATTTCTTGTTTTCTTTTTACAGCACCCACAACTAGTGCTTCAAACAACATGAAGTCTTGCTATATTATGACTAATGCAGTTTGTCCCACCATTAGAACTGCTCCGGAGGTGAAAGAGTTAACTTCCATGCAGAGCATGGAACTTAGAGCGCGAGCTCGGTTAGAAAAGCTCTGTCTGGGATATTTCAAACCGAAACTGTCAGATTCTTTACTCTGCCTCACTGAACAGTCGCTCCGGAGATTCCTCCTGCTGCTCGGTTCATTTTCTCGGTTTATAGAGTTTTTTCTCAGTTAAATTCAACCGCGATTATCATTATTTTAACCGCAAACCGATCGGTTCAAGCTCTGTCTATGGTATTGTAAGTAATAGATAGGTTTTCTGTGTGGAACTTGTAAATGTTTATCAGTTCGGTTTGAACCGATCAGATTGTGTTGAAACTTCATTCTGAAGCGTTTTAAGGCTTTTTAGAGTGCGGTTCCCGGTTCTTATCGGTTCTAAAAAAAACGGATTTCATTACGTTTTTTTCCACGACCCGTGACACGGTTGGGAACCGATAAGGGTGTCTTGCCTGGCACTGCCAAAAAAGGGCAAGTTTTTGGTTAGGGTGGCATTATGTCTGAGAAACCCAAAAGAAAAACCTGGCCCACTGGGTTTCAACACTGTAGTGTCTGTGGGGAAGCCTTTGCCAAAGCAGACCCACACACCACATGTGTTTATTGTCTGGGGTTTGACCACCTCATTGCAGACTGCCAGATTTGCAAGAATTTCCCTGCAGCTACCCTAGATAAGAGAGTTGGTAGGCTCAGGAGCGAGAGGCAAAAGTCCGCTGCTGACCAGATGGCCAGCCGGTTCAGTGCCAACCGAACCGGAGGGATTCCCTCTGACCAGGGCCAGACTTCCTCGGCAAGCGTAAAGCTGACTCTGAGGAGCCAGTTCCAGCAAAGAGAACTAGAAAGTCAGCAGGTGTGGAGTCAAAAATCCCTTCGCCAACTGCTGCAGAGATAGCCAGGGCAATACAAATTGTCCAGTCACTTTCCCCGGTTCCGTCCGAACCGCCACTATCTGGCAAAAGGTCAGTTCGGCCGTTCCACCGGTTCAAGAATATGATGTAGAGGAGTTTTATGAACCAGAGGAGGGGGAGGATAATTATGAACAGTGTGAATGTGACTTTGAAAGTCTGATGTGCCCATTGAACCGGACATCTCTCCAGACAGACCTTTAGGAGAATCTCCCCCTAGGCTTGCTGAGTCCCCTTCTCATTTTCTGTTTTATAAAAAAGTTGCTGAAACCCTCCAGCTTCCTTTGGAGGAGGCTGTGGATGAGCAAGAGGAGCCTGACTTTATAGAGATGATGGATATCCCAGAGTCCAGGAGATTGTCTATTCCTTTACATAAATCTTTTAGGAAACGAACAATAAAAATTTTAAAAGCTCCTAATTCTGTCCCTCCTGTGGATAAAAAGATGGACAGGAGGTGCACTTTGTCAAGTCCTGATACAGAATTTATTTCACAGCAATGCAGCCATGTTGGGGTAGTTCAGGCTGCAGCCTGTGATAAAGCTAATATTCCCCTGGCTTCACATCCTCCTGACAAGGACTCCAGGAAGATTGATGCCATGGCTAAAAAACAATACATGGTAGCGTCCTTGGGACTCAGACAAGCAAACTATATGGCTTATGTTGCGAGATACCAAAAATCTAGATGGGATACTGTCATGGCTTTAGCCAAACAGGCCCCTGGCCAGCTTGCCAAGGAGCTGGAGCAGGTGGCTGCTGATGGTATTGAGGCATCTAAGGTGCAAGTCCATGCTGCAGTGGATTCTAATGATGTATCCTCTAGAGTCATGGCTACATCTGTGGCTTTTCGTAGATTGGCTTGGCTCAGGTGTACTACTTTGTCACAGGATACCCAGGCTAAGGCTATGGATTTTCCTGTGGTGGGAAATTCTCTGTTTGGGGAGCAGACAGAGAATTATATGAAGAAAATGGATGAATATAGAACCACTTATAGGAGTGCACAAGCCAAGGAACGGCAAGCCACTCCTCAGAGGCAGCCCCCCAGGGGTAGAGGCAGGCCTTTTCACAGGCCTTTTTACCAGACCCAGGCCTCCTCTTCAACTTATGTTCAGAGGGTTCTTCAGAGGGAGAGGCAGGCCGGTACAAGCAGGCCTGCTCCCACACTCAGCCTAAAGCCCTGCCAAACAGGCACCCTGATGGGATGCCCAGGGCGGTTCTCCATTACCTGTAGGGGCAGGCTTACTTGGCGTCCAGGACTGGGAGTCTTTAACATCAGACAAGTGGGTCCTGGAAGTAGTAAGCCAGGGTCTGGTTCTCAGCTTCAAAAAATTTCCAAAGATGAGAATCAGATCTTTTCCACCTGCAAACCCTCTAGAGACTCTTGCCTTGGAAACAGAAGTCTCAACCCTCCTGGCTCTCAGAGCTGTAGAAAAGGTTTCTCCCCTACACCAGGGCAAGGGTCTGTACTCCAGGTACTTCCTTACCCCAAAAAAGACAGGAGAGTGGCGGCCCATCCTGGACCTAAGATATCTGAACAAGCACCTTTTAAAACCAAAATTCAAAATGGTGGCTCTGGAATGATTTTACCCTCCCTAAGGCCAGGGGACTGGCTAGCTTCCCTGGACCTCAAGGATGCCTATTTCCATGTTCTTATCAGAAGCTCCCACGAAAGTACCTCAGATTGAACTGCCCTCAGGCCATTATCAGTTCAGAGCAATGCCCTTGACCTACCTCTGCCCCAAGGGTATTCACAAAATGTCTAGCAGTAGCAGTTGCTCATTTAAGAAGGCAAAAGTTGCCTCTTTCCCTACCTGGACGACTGGCTCATTGTGGGTCAGTCTCAGACCAGGTCAAATCACACCTGCAAGTTACCCAGCAGCTGCTTACCTCTCTGGGCTTTCTTCTCAATCTTCCAAAGTCAGTTCTGGAACCTGTCCAGGTACTCACCTTTATAGGTGCAGAACTGGACACAAAGCAGGCCAGAGCCTTCCTTCCCCTAGAAAGGGTAAGGACCCTGGTGGCCCTGGCCTCGTCCTTCACTCTGCAGGTCTCTCGACCAGCAAGGCATTTCCTGCAGCTCCTAGGACACATGGCTGCTTCCACAGCTGTAGTGCAAGGAGCAAGTTTTCAGATGAGGGACATTCAGTTCCATTTGAGAGCCTTCTGGTCTCAAAGAAGAGATTCCCTATCCAAGTTAATCCCAGTGACTCGAACCCTGATCCAGGCCCTTCAGTGGTGGCAGGATCAGAGCAATCTGAGACAAGGGATGCCCTTTATCCCTCTATCTCACTCCTTGACCCTTACTACAGATGTGTCCCTCTTGGGATGGGGAGCTCACATGGGCGACCTCTCCACCCAGGGGTTGTGGTCCCCTCAGGAATCTCTGCTCCACATCAATCTGTTGGAACTCAGAGCTGTTTTTCTAGCACTTCAGGTTTTTTCTGCATCTGTTCAGAACAAGGTGGTACAGGTCAGAACAGACAACACCACTACAATGTGGTACATCAACAAACAGGGGCACTCGGTCTTCGACCTTGTGCACCGAGGCGATGAAGTGGTCTCTGGCTTATTCCCTGAACACTTCCCTCATAGCAGTTCACCTCCCAGGCAAGGACAATGTCCTGGCAGATGCTCTCAGCAGGATTTCCCAGGGCCATCACGAATGGTCACTGGATCCCCTAGTATTGGGGATAGTTTTTGCCAGATGGGGCACCCCTCAGATAGATCTTTTTGCAGCCCCAGACAATCATCAACTTCCACTTTTTTGTTGCAGGCCCCCAGTGTTGGGCTCAGTCCCCCTGGATGCCTTTCTCCTCGATTGGGAAGGGAAGTTTCTCTATGCCTTCCCCCTTCCCTCTCCTGTTCAAGGTGCTAGTCAAAATCAGATCTCAGCCCTGCAAGATGATCCTGATTGCTCCAGACTGGGCCAGGCAGCCCTGGTACCCACTCCTTCTGTCCTTAGCAGTCCATCTTCCCCTGTGTCTCCCCAGGAACCACAATCTGTTAACCTGTGCCCAGGGGAGAGTCTGGTATCCAAATCTCAAATCCCTCAACCTCAAGGCCTGGCTCTTGAGGAGTTACAGTTGCTGATCTACAACTTTCTCAAGGTGTTCTCGAAATCTTGAGCGCTTCTAGGAAGCCTTCCACCAGGCTACCTATAACTCCAAGTGGAAAGGTTTTCCATATGGTGTTCTGGAAGCATATTTCCCGAATCTGCTGATTTACCCACTGTTTTGGACTATATGGTCCATCTTAATTCTTTGGGACTGAGACCAGCTACCCTGAAAGTGCATTTGGCAGCTGTCTCTGCTTTTATTTCAGCAGGGAAGCCCTCTCTCTTTCTGCTCACCCTGTATATTCCAAGTTTTTTAGGGATTGCTTCATACAATCCACCATTCAGGGACCCTGCCCTGCCTGGAATCTTAATGTTTGCATTGCTCAGCTGATGCAACCCCCTTTGAACCTCTGTCTTGGCGCAGGCTTAAGTACTTGACTTGGAAAACTGTATTTCTAGTAGCCATCACTTCTGCCAGGCGCATAAGTGAGTTACAGGCTTCATCAGTGGAGACTGACTTTATTTCCTTTCACAGGGATAAGGTAGTCCTCAGGACTAACAGGAAGTTTTTGCCTAAGGTGGTTTCAGATTTCCACCTTAACCAATCTGTTTCACTTCCAGCGTTCTTCACTTACCATTCCTCCTCTGGTGAGAGGAGGCTGCACACCTTAGATGTTAAGAGGGCCCTAAGTTACTACATAGAGCGTACCAAGGGTCACAGGTTTGACTCCCTCCAACTATTTCTCACTTATGGTGAGGTTGGGAAAGGGAAACTTGCCACTAAGAGATCCATTGCCAGGTGGATTGTCTCTTGTATCCAATTTTGCTATCAAAAACTGGGTAAGGTTCCCCCTTCAGGCCTGAGGGCTCACTCTACCAGAGGTACAGCTGTCTCTAGCTGCTGCCAGAGACATCCCTATCTTAGAGATATGTCAAGCAGCTACTTGGAAAACAGTACACACTTTCACCAAGCATTACTCCCTGGATATCCAGGCCGGAGGGATGCTCGGTTTGGCACAGCCGTGCTTCAGAGCCTATTCCCTAAGTAGGTTCTGTCCCTCCTCCATGGAGGTACTGCTGTGTAGTCTGCATTAGTCATAATATAGCAAGACTTCATGTTGTTTGAAGAAAAAATTACTCACCTTAGTAATGTTGTTTCTTCTAATGGAGTCTTGCTATATTATGACCTCCCCCCCAGCCTGCCCCTCTCAGAACTTCTACTTTGGGTATGGGGTGGGCAGTCCACTGTTGGCACTTATTGATGCCCCCTTTTATGTTTTCCACCCCTTCTTTTTGGGGTGTTTGGGTGTTGTGTTTTATTTTATCTTATCTTTTATGGTCCCCTGACTTGAGTCTTGGTGTTGGGACCAGGAAAATGTGTTAATATTTTAGTAGCCAGTTGGCTAGTGTGGGTTACAGCTTCCCACCACAGAGCCTTAGTGAGTTTTTGCTTTCCATTAAAGATCTGACAGTTTGGGTTTTGAAATGTCCCAGACAGCTTTTCTGAGCTCAGCTCTAAGTTCCATGCTCTGCATGGAAGTTAACTCTTTCACCTCGGAGCAGTTCTAATGGTGGGACAAACTGCATTAGTCATAATATAGTGAGACTCCATTAGAAGAAACAACATTACTAAGGTGAGTAATTTTTTCTTCTACCCCTTTGGTCATTTTCTCATGAGGTTTGTTGGACTTTTTGGACCTGCACATTTTTGCATAATGGTTGAGGCCACCACATTTACGACATTCTTGTCCATACGCTGGACAAGCCTTTGGTGCATGTCCCTTGCCACATCTCCCACACGTGTTTGATTTTTGTGCACGTATCTCACGTGTTGGTAGCTAGCGGTCTGGTTTTTGGCCTGTATTACCATCCTGCCTTGAACAATAATTCTTAAATGCTTCCATAACCTCAGCTGCTTTTTTAGCTTGTGGGTCAGCATACGTTATATTGAGGGTATTGTACACCTCGAGGGCCTCATCCCCGATCGTATGCAGCGGGACTGCAATTTTCATTTCCTCTGACTTATCATCTAATCCCGTGGCTGTGAAGTACAGACTTAATCTCTGTGCCCACCTTCTCCAGTTTTCTGCAAGATTTCCAGTCGGCAATCGTGGTGGAGGTGGCTTAAATTGCTCCATACTGCCAAAAATACTTTGTTATGCAGTCTTTTAGTAAGCTTTAGGTACTCACAAACACTGTCTTTTGTTTCTTTTCTTGGCAGCACAAACTTTTCTTCTTTCATGCAACTGCAGCACTGCAAGTTCACTTCTGACACCATATATTTCACTTTAGTTGCTTCTTACAGGATTGCTGGTTTTGGGAATGACTGGACACCATAAGTAACTTCTAACAGCTCTGAGGTTTATTCAACAAACATACATTAGATAGATCAGCAGGCCTCAGCAGAACTACTACTACAATCTGCTCGTGCAGTTTCTAAAACCCAGTTTCCACCCAAGACGTACCATTAGCCCAAAACTGCAGGGGGATGTGGACTAAACCATTCTACACTGTTACTAGGGTAAGTTACCATATACTACACTTGGATGATATAGAGGCATACCTGACAACTTTTGAAAGAGTTGCCACAGCCTGCCAATTGCCAAAGCAGCAATGGACAATCAGACTGGTACCCTACCTGACGCGGAAAGCCCAACTTGCCTACAGCAGTATGGACACTGCACAGTCAGAAAACTGTGACCTGGTGAAAAGCAAAATCCTGAAAAGGTGTGACATCTCTGGAGAGACATACAGGCAGAGATTTTGATCTCTGAGGTACAACTTGGTGGACAATCCTCGAGAAGCCTTCACCAGCTCAGAGAACTCCTGATAAATGGATCCATCCCGAGAGCAAAACAGTCCCACAGATTGACACATTTACCATGGAGCAATTCATCAATATCTTGCCTACAGATGTGCAGCTGTAGGTAGAGGAACACCAACCAGAGAGTGGGGAAAAGGCTGTTTTCTTGGCCGAGGGCTACCAAATGGCCAGACAGATGCCACAGCAGCGAGGTAACAGCCAAGCACTGGTAAGACACTTTTTCCTATTTAAACTCCAAGCCTGATAAGAACTCTGGTGGGGGTAATAGATCTATGCCCAAAGACGTTATCTGCTATAACTGTAATGAGCCAGGCCATTTTGCAAGAAACTGCCATAGTAAGGAGAGTTGCACTGGAGCAGATTTGTCCTTGGCAAATTGGGGCAAGTATTTAAAGGAATTTTCTAAGATTCCTAATTCTAGTAGTTGCCATATTGGTTCTTGCAAGAATAGATCCAGAAGCAAATGATTTGATACCTTTTAATGGACCAACATAGATGTAACAACAAGAACAAAGTGCTCTAGCTTTCGGACCAACCAGTCCTTCTTCAGAAGCTCATGGCAGTTGTTTAGAAAATACAATACTTATAACAGCTAGATAATGAAGAGAAAAAAAACAGAAAAAAATCCCCATTGGTTTAAAATACTCAAAAAAAAAAAAAAAAAAAAGAAGATGATGTCAGAGAAGTTTAACAGTACCATACTGCCTTCAGCCAGAAGCAACCTTGGGTTAAACGTGGTTGGTGGAACACACATACAAAGAATCCTACTGCATATAAATTTAATTGACATAAGATAACACTGCTGAAACAGATAACTCCTAAATCAAGCTATGTGTGTCACAGTTAGTATAAGGACGTGATTACTGAAAGGCAACCCCCACCCAGATTAAAGACAAACTAAGATTGTTATAGGGCTCATGAAGTTTCAATGTCTGCTTTATAGACAAGAATTTACCAGTAAAGTTGTCTTAAAGACATCAGTACACACTGTGTGATGTGTAAAACTTAGCTGGACCTGTCACCCAGCTGTACTCTCCAGCTAGATATAAGACCCAAGAAATTTCAAAAACCTCAGGACTATATAAATGATAATTTAGATATAAATTGATAATATTAGTGTCAAACAAAAAACTAGTCGAGAAACCTCAAGCAATTAAGACCATGTAGCCTGATATGTACTGATGTCAATATACACTGAGAATGTAACAACTTGATGTATCACAAGTGTCTAAGGAATCTGAAAAAGAGATAAAAAATATAATTTCTCTCCTCCTCTTCATACAAAACAATACACCCTAACCCATCCCACATCACCATAATGTGGGTGGGGGAGATACATAGCTTTAAGGAGATGTTGTCTCTCTCTCGCCCTCTTTTTCCCTTCTCTCTCTTCCCCCCTCTCTCCCACAGACACACACACACTCTCTCTCTCCCCGAGTGAACCTATATTCACTTCATTTATATACAGTAGGATTCTTTGTATGTGTGTTCCACCAAGCACATTTAACCCAAGGTTGCTTCTGGCTGAAGGCAGTATGGTACTGTTAAACTTCTCTGACATCATCTTCTGTTTTTTTTTGGGGTTTTTTTAAATGAGTATTTTAAACCAATGGGGATTTTTTTCTGTTTTTCTCTGCATTATCTAGTTGTTATAAGTATTGTATTTTCTAAACAACTGCCATGAGCTTCTAAAGAAGGACTGGTTGGTCCGAAAGCTAGAGAACTTTGTTCTTGTTGTTACATCTATGTTGGTCCATTAAAAGGTATCAAATCATTTGCTTCTGGATCTAAGATTCCTAGGCACTATGCAGTATATGCTAAATGATGAAAAATTTGGCTTCAACTCTGCCACATAAACAAAGCCCAGCTAAGTACGCGTTTAAAACATATTTATTGGGCACGTTTAAAACATATTTATTGAATACAAAAGCCCCCCGTCATTCGTTTCACATCTGAATGATGCTTTTAAAGCATCATTCAGATGTCAAAGCATCGTCGGCCGAAGGAGGAGTACTTTTGCATTCAATAAATATGTTTTAAACATGCCCTAGCATTGGGCTTTTGTCTCATGTGGCAGAGTTGTAGCTTAATTTTTATCGTCGTTCTGATATATATATATATATATATATATATATTCGCTCCTCTTCGGTGCTTTTAGCCGAGGATTTTGTGCTATGCAGTATATGCTGGGCCGGATATTCAAAAGGGTTGCGCCATGCGCACTAGGGTTGCGCATGCTCAAGTCTGAAAATGCGCCATTGTGCCATATTCAGCGGGAAGCAGTTGCGCCACCGAAAACATGCTGAGCAACAGCGCAATGTAAATGAAGGCATGCACAACCGAAGGGGGTGGATCCATGCATAAAGAGCGCAATGCGATATTTAAAGGCTTGCGCAATGCGCAACAGCGGATCAGCTGGAAGGTGCGCCACGGCGGAAATGAGCCAAAATAAAAAGGCTCAAGGAAGAGGCGCAAGAACGCTACAGGGAAGCCACATGAGGCAGGGAGACAGACAAGGCGACAGTGGCAAACAGTGCAGGCCAGGGAGTGCACAGGAGAGAAGAGGGACAAGGGAGGGTGTGTGGGGTCACAGACTGCAGAGGCCAGTAGGTGTACCTGGTGCAGTGGAGGTAGCAGTCAGGACAGCGGGGGTAACAGAGCAACAACAGCCAGGGGGGAACACAAGCCAGGGACATGGACAGTGCCAGCTTCCTCATGGAAGCTGTAATGAGGGGGGTGAGAAGGCATGCTGCAGGGGGACGTGGCCGTGGAAGGGCCTGTCGGGGTGCCGTCCCCAACAGGCAGTACCGTGCTCGCGTCAGCTTTGAGCTGTACACGGATGTAGAGATTGTGGGCTGGTACCGCCTGAACAGGGCAATACTGAGGCGGCTCTGTGAGCTGTGCAGTGATGTGATGCAGGCACTCTCACGACGGAGTCACACTCTGTCAGTGGAGACAAAGGTAACAGCCTGCATGTGCCTGCTCGCCACGGGTACCTTCCAGAGGCCGACAGGGGACACCACAGGCATAACACAGTCGGCCACGTCACGCATCCTCACCCAATTCCTCAGCGCACTGCTGCCACATGCTGCGGAGTACATCCATTTCCCCAGCACCGCGGCAGAGCGTACAGCAAACATGCAGGAGTTCCACAGGGTAGCACGTATGCCTGGCATGCTAGGGGTGATAGACTGCACCCATGTGGCTATTCGCACGCCACCTGGCACCGATGGGGCAGCATACCGAAACCGGAAGGGTTTCTCGAGTGTCAACTGCCAGGTGGTGTGTGATGCCAGTGGGCGCATCATCAATGTCTGTGCCACACACCCTGGCAGAGCACATGATGCCTTCATATTGTACCAATCTGCACTGTGCCATCGATTCAAGAGTGGGGACATCCCCACAGGACATCTAGTGGGTGAGTATGCATGTAGGAATTGCAAAGTTGGGGCAAGGGTGGGAAAGCCACAGGTGCCATGGTAGTGGCACACAGGGATATGGGCAATATGGACCTGAACATGATACTTATTTCCACTATCTCCACACAGGTGACAGCAGATACCCACTCTGTCCCTGGCTGCTCACACCCTACCAGCGCCCCATGACCCCATCGCAGCAACGCTATAATGAGGCACATGCCGCCACACACAACATCATCGAGCGGGTGTTTGGGATGCTTAAGGCACGCTCATGCCTAGACACCTCGGCGGTGCCCTACAGTACAGCCCCTCAAAGGCCTGTGGGATATTCCTGGCCTGTTGTATCCTGCACAACATGGCCAAAGACTGTGGGATAGCCACAGGTCGAGGGAGAGGGACAGCGATGGGGACGCCGGTGATGATGGGGATGAGCAGCCCCCGCTTGGACGGTGGGACCCCCGACTGATCCGGCAGGCCCAGCTGCACCGGGACACCATCAAGGAGGAGCATTTTGCATGACACAGGTAAGGCAAGGGGCCATGTGCAACCAACACTGTCTAGGTGCAATCCACAGGCACACAGGGTAACACACCAGGGGTGCATGACGGCAAGGGGAATGGGAGGGTCCAGGCGCACAAACACACCATCAGGGAGGGGTGAATAGTCATATGGACACACACACACCAGGCACAAAGCGTACATGGGCAGGTGCACAGCAGAGCAGGAACAGACATGGCAAACACACGGATCAACGGACCACCCCCACCACCTGTACTGTCAAAGTACGTGTGTCAGATGCTGGGCACCCTTGCACCTTGGTGTACAGTACAATGCAGGCATCATCATGCATATGCACCTGTGGACAGCAGTCAGGTGGGTGTGCAGGTGGTCCGTGTGTCGGCGTGTTGGGCAGGGCACCTACCAGTGCACTGCCCACCATGACACACATTGCACACAGGGCAGCATCAGACAGGGCCCGCACTGGGAGACAGGTCACTCAGGTGGCACTGTGCCATGGCCACCTCGGATGAGTGGGCGGCCCCGCCGTGACCCAGCAGTACTGGCAGGCTGATCATGGGCCACATGGGGTGGCACCGATCGACCACCAGGGGTCCCACTGCGCGATCGCAACCTTGTCCGCACAGGGGTGTGCAGCATGCCGAACATACCTGCAGCAGGTGTGCTCGGGATACCCACAGCAGAACCCGGCGTCGACAGGCTGGGTGTCGCACGACGCCGGGAACGGGAGTGGAGAGCGTGACTGTGGGAAAAGCGGCATAGGGCACCTGAGTGTGTGCCCAATGCAGCCAATGACAGAGACCACTGCCTGGGTCAGCCTGTTCCGCTCGCATTCTGACCATCTCTGCAAGGATCAATGCATTGTCCCTGCTGTTCCACTCCACAGCCACGCACAGTGCCTCCACGGACGCTGCAACCCGCATCTGCTGCTCTACTGATGCCCGCAGCAGGCGGGTGTGCTCGTCAAATGGGTCCTGTGCCACATTGGCATTCTGTCCCCCAGGGTATGGAAGGTCCTGATGCTCAACACCCCTTGAGGGTGGGCGCTGTTCACCAGGACCAGGTGTGGGCAAGTCAACAGGCGGTGTGCATGTGCCACCACTGGACACTGTACCCCCAGATCTGGTGGGTGACTGCTGCTGCTGCCCCTCCAACTGCTGTGCCCCAGGGACCACTCGTTCCACTGCTGTGGCCGCAACAGTGCCAGAGACCTGCACAGCCACCGGTGCTGACAGGCACAGCCTGGGACTGTGCTGATGTGCTGGCACACACATTGGAACCAGCTAGGTCCAAGGGCACGTGCTGGCCTGCTGTGTGTCTGTTATGAGACACACATGTGTCACTGCCCATTGCAGTCCTTGCATCATCAATGGTGCAGGTTCGTGCAACAGCCACAGTCACAGCGTGCTGGCATGCTTGCATGCCAGACTGCTGAGACACAGGCTGTGCACCCCCACACCTGACTCACCAACAACAGAGGTGGCAGCCAGGCGTGCATGCTGGTGCAGTGCATGCCTGCTGGCAGCAGAGGTGGATGGACCCTCCACCAACACTGGCAGGTCTTCCACATTGCATGGTCCCACCACCACCGTCCTCTGCAAATGAACAGGATCTGTAACAGAAAGTGAGAACATGTTAGTGCATGTGATCAACCCCCCCCCCCCCAAACACCACCACCATGTCATACGGTGCAGTGATGGGTTTCCACCTGTCTGGAATCCACCTCCTGGTACGCCCTCTATAGCACTACGCTGCATTGATGCAGCCAGACGTCCTCCGCCGGGTCAGCTCTGCCACCTCTGGCTGGCCCTCACCTGTGGCAGCGGCCAGCTCTGAGGGCTGCCACCTTCTCTTGACCCGCCTCCGGATCTGTCCCCATCTTTTTTGCATTCCTGCATGGAGCGCTGGTGGCTTCCGTGCAGGTTTACCGCATGGCTACCCTCCCATGCAGCAGCACGGGCCTGAGGGGTGCCCGCCATCCACTCAGTAGTGGTCCTCTTCCAGGTAGGCCTGGAAGAGTGCCCTGTCTCTGACTTGGTGAAGTTGGCCTCTTCGCCCACCATCTTCATCCTCACCTGGTCTTTGCTCGGTCATGTCGGTCTGTATGGGTGGAAGTGGACACCTGTCACTGTGCAGTCTACAGCGTTATCCCATGACCATCGCCCAGAACATCACACAGCTTGCAATTCACCTCTCACCTGCAGTAACCGAATCTGGTCAGCGCAGTCCACTGTCGCATATTTATAGCGCAATGCATGCAAATTAGGAGTGGAGTAACTGTAATGAGATGCAAATGGCGCCACTGCGCCTTTGAATGGCTGATCAGGTGATTTGCATGTGTCGGCTGAATATCGCGCCGTTGCAATTTGCGCAATACGGTTGAGCCGGCTGAGCCAATGGCGCAGTTCTGTGACTGCGTAGTACACCGCATTGCGCATGCCCAGGTAGCTTACGCAGGCATCTGCCGCGCTGATGACGTGCTGTGCGCGATCAGCAATTCAGGACATGGCCACCATTGTGCCAGTGGCGCCACAGCGCTGTTCACCAAATGGCGCTTGGGCACAACCGCGCATAGTCCACCGTGGCAGTGGCACGCAGGTGACCGATCGCGAAGAGGATGTGTAGACATCCGATGGCGCCAGCGTGGCCTGGCGCCACTGACCCATGACCTTGTGCCCACCTTTGCCCCCTGGCGCTGTACATCTGGCATGTATGCGGCTCTATCGCGCTGTTGGTGACATGGCAGCGATGGAGCGACGGCGCTGTATTAACAGCGATAGGGACTCATCGGAGTTGTTTTGGCGCAACATCCACGTGCGACATGCTACCGCGGAGCCATTGCCATTGTACATCTGTAGAATGGCACGCAGGAGAGCTCCACAATGGGGGCCTTGAGCTGGCAAACCTGGTGGCTGTGGTGAGCCTCACCATGGGACACTGTTTGGGGAGTGCCCTGCAGATGGCACGCACCCATGTGTGCAGCAGGTGGCCACTGCCCTAGAGCAGGCCACTGGGCGGAGGAGGACTCCTGAGCAGTGCAGGCACCGCTATAGTGACCTGCAAAGGAGGGAGCATGCTCTGCTGAGCGCCCAGGTCTCGTGCCAGGAGGGCATTGTGCCTAGGCCAGGTGGTGTGCTGTGTATGCACCGGTATTGTCTGCATGGGTGACACTGTGTAATGTGACCTGCGCATGGGGGTGGGTTGAGTTATGGTTTGCTGTGAAGGTGTTTGCAGGTGTGTGCTGTTTGGGTCTGGTTGTGTGGGCAGGCACACTCAATGGGGCAAGGGGCTGTCTGCTTTGGGGTCTCACTGATGTGTTTCTCTTCATTTGTCTCCCACAGGTGTGGAGGAGCAGAGGCAGTGCCAGGGTGGCTGGCAGAGGTGGTGTGCCACAGCCCCAGCAGCCACAGCCACAGCCACAGCAGCACCAGCAGCAGCGGCTTGATGAGGGTGAGTGTCATTACATCATGGATGCTATTGCATGCTGGGGGGGGCACGGCCACCATCCATGGACAACACTACCATGCATGCAACATGTGACAGTCATCACTGTCCAGTGGCACTGCATGTGTGTGTGTGTGCGTCACTGGTGGTCCATGCATGCACTGGGCACATGGCTGTGGCACTGGCATCCCACCAGGTAGCCATGTCACTGGGCAGCCTTGCTTGTGCTGTGATGGACATGGGTGGTGTGTGTGTGTGTGTGCAGTGGTACACATGGCTGTTGCTGCCTGGTTGGGCATATCTTGTGCACGGTCACTGTGGGTGGGTGCAGTCCATCACAGGGCCGGGGCACTTGGCTGTATGCCGTGCATGATGGGTGGGATTCAAGGATGTGGACAGTCACAGCCATTGACGCTGATCCCTTGTTCTAGGTATCCAGATCCTGCGACAGATCGAGCGAGCACTGCGGAGGCTCACACAGGTGGCCATGGATTCCCACGCCATCCTTCTAGACATGCAGCGGCATGGGATGCAGCGCTGGCGGAGGCCCCGGGCCCAGCACCTGGCGGAAGGAGGGCAGGCTGCCAGGCGTAGCTGCCCATCACCACACCCCACCTTCCTTCTCCCGGTTGTTCTACCCTGCCCTTACCCACCCCTACCTTATACCCATACCCCCACCCCTGCTTTGTATATATGTACATAGTTGCTTTGTTGTTATTATTCTTCTTCATTACATTTATATTTTGATATGAATACTGTGGTGGTCTCTGATTTGCAGCCTGCTATAGGTGCTCAGTTGCAGTGGGTGCATGGCATCTGGGGTGGTATGGTCATGGGTATGTGTGTGCGTGTGTGGGGTGGTGTGGTGTGGCTTCCAGTCCAGTATTGCCGTGCTGCCACCCACTGCTGGGTGCTCATGAGTGGGTTTGGCATGCATAGTTCTGTGGTTCACGAGGTTGCAGTGTGCTGGGGGCCTGAGAGTTCCTGCAGTGCTAGTCACTGCACATGGGTGGTGTCTTGGGGTCACAGTGCTGGGTGTGATGTGCACATGGGGGCTGCTGGCTACATGGGGTGGTCCGCCCCTTTGTGTGGCAGTGTCAGCTTGCCAGTGGGTGTTGCAGCACGTGTCGATGTGCTTTTGCTTGTCCCCATGGTCCGTGGCTGTTCCATCCCTTCCCCAGTTATGCTGTGCTTGGGGTGTGGGGGTACATTGTTGGTTCTGCTGTGTGTCCCTGTGGCATGGGTGGTGGGCCCCTGCCTACCTCCCTGGTTGTGCAGTTCCATTGCTCTGCTGCTGGGGGTCTCTTTGCTTGCACTATGGCGCCTCTGGACTGCTCAGCTGGGCTGCCTTTGTTGCGCTATGGCGCATCATCTCTGCTCAGCTTCCCCTTCCTGGTTGCGCTATGGCGCAGGTTGTGCAATATTCAGACGTTGGCTGGTTGCGCAATTTGCCTTGCTCCATGTTTGAATATCGCGTCTATTGCGCATGTGCACAATGGACTTGTGCTTGCTCCTGCTGTTGCGCACTTTTTGGGCGCAGTTTGAATATCCGGCCCGCTGTCTTGCATACATAGCATCAAGAATCTGCATGTAATCTGACACATAAAATTAATGAAAGTGTCTTTTCACTGGGTTTTTTTCTGCTGTGATCCCAGAACTGACCAAATGGCTTTATTTTTTTTTTAGTATCTCCTTTCCCGCATATGCGTTGTCTTGGTGCATTGCCTCATGCCATGTTAGTAGGGATTGTAGCAGTCTGCAAACATGGCTGAGTGCAGATTTAAAACCACCGACCAGTCTAGTGAGGAATACAACTCGAATCCTCTCTGGCCAAAGCAAGAGATTTTTTCGATATTAATGTTGGCATCGCAGGATTTGATCCTTTCCGAGATGCCCCTATCTGTCTGACTCCTCAGAGGCTAGCCATTCTGATGTCAGCACTTGGGAAACTCCAGTGCCAGCAGCGAAGATCCTCAAGCATATGATCGAAGGACAGCTGGGACACACAGAATCGTACCACTAACTTGCTGCTTTATACATCACTGTTGTACCACTAGCAGTGTGGCCATGTCACAATGCCAGTCAGCTGCTAGCATTGGCTCGGGGTTGGTTTCTGTCTGTCATAGCAGTCGCAGCAGCGTGGTCATTTGTTGCAGAGTGCACATGAATTTACACACTGCAGAACTGTATAACAGGAACGGCCTGCAAAGCCATTATTGATGCCACATTTCCTCCAAGCGTGGTTACCTTTGTTCCCCGTGCTTGTGTTCCATGTAATTCGTTAGAATGGGTTCGGGCAGCATGGGTTGCATTGGGGGGGGGGGCTTGGCTTTGATTAGCCTGACAGCCTCCGCTTCATGCACACTTGTGTTTTGGGGTTGCTTATCCACAAATGTGCATCGTATAATGCAGTGCTGCATGTTTTGTTTCTTTTTTAACAGCTGTTATAACTGTCATGATCTTACACAGCGGTTGTTGAGGGGGAAGGCAGGCAGCAGAGGAAGGGAGGGGAAAAAATTGTGTCTTTAAAATGTAGCCGTAAGCTTGGGCTGCACAGGGGACTGCCTGCTGTGCTGATGTTCTAGCAGCATGGATAATTTTCTGGGAGTTAATGCTGCTACTGGAGTGAGACTGGCTACTGGGGAGAACTGGCTGCTACTGGTGGAGATACAGAGGAGATCTGCAGAGGCTGTACTGTTGGGTGTGCTGGGTATTTTGGGGAAATTACTGGTGGTGTGGGGTTACTAACTGTAGGGGGCTACTGGCTGACAACAGGAGAATCTGGAGTGGTTTACTAGCATGCCGAAGACTTACTGGGGAAACTAGGCCGTGCTGGGACTTACAGTGGGCACAAGTCCTATACATAAACAGTTTGTCCCGAAACATGCACAATAGTGTGCAAACCCATGCCCACCAAACAGCACCGATGCTGGTAACACCCATTTGCACAAACCTGGTCCCCATTAGTATAGTGCAATACAATAAAATCCTGTCCCTGGCTATCTAGTGCCCCTTCCCCCCACACACACACTGGATCGCAATAAGTATAATGCCTCAAACAAAATCCTGTCTTGTCAGTCTACTGGTACCCTTCCCCATCCATTTCAGTACAGTGCTCCCCACCCAACTGGCATTGATAAAGTGCCTTTAATTAAAATTATGTCTCTGGCAGTATAGTGGTGCCCTCTGGTCCCTGACAATCTAGTGGTAAACCCCATCCAATCTCTGTCAGTCTACCCCTCCAGTCCACCCAGTCAGCACCCACCACCCCACCCACCTGTCGGCCATCTTAATTTTCTTATTGAAAGAGTGGCAATCTGTCAGCAGGTCCCCAGATGGTGACTTCTGCAGTCGCTTTGCTCACCCCCTCGGGCATTCGCCATTTGAATGACAGGAAGGGAGCATGCATGTACTGTAGAAACTATTGTTGTCACAGTATATGCATGTTCACTCACTGTTAATCACACGTTGGCTGGCTGAGGTGGTGGGTGAAGGGTTCACATGTCATCATCTCTGCAGAAATTCTGGCCACACTTGCAAGGATTGATGGGTGAGTCAAGGGCAGACAGGGGGTGATGGATGCTGAGTGTGTGGGCCTAGGAGGGGGTGGGGGACTATGAATGTTTTAACAAGGATTGGGTAGGGGGTATTACTAGACTACCAGAATTTACTTTGGAGTCAGGCAGGAGGGGGGCACCACTTTACTACAGTAGATTAAAATTACACAAAATGAGCATTTACTGCGGGACTGGGTGGGAGTGAGGTACTACTGGACTACCAGGGGTGGGGAAAATACAGGTAACTGGCATTTACTTGGGGACTGAGATGGAGGGGAGTACCAGTGGACTACAAGGGAGGGGGACTACACAAAACCCAGATTTACTCAGGGATCAGCAGTGGTGGTATTTGTATTGTCTTTTGACTGTATTCAAGTACATTTCATTTTGCAATAAACTGCTTATGCACCTGTATACTGTTTCACTGTACTGCTGCTTGTGTAGGAGAGCGTTTACCCATGATTGTGCTTATCTTACCCTATTTACAATTCACTTTACCTGCTCTGTCTTCCTGGCTCTTTGACTACACTTACTACTCCATAAACTCTTCAATGTCTCCATTTTTCTCTTTTTTCATTGCTTTTGCTTCCCTTTTTTTTTTCCTATTCTCTCTATTCACTGCTCTTACTGTCCTTTCTTTTCCTTCTCTCTCTACCTCCCTTCCTTTGCCTCCTACTGTCCACCTTGTACCACAGCATCTCCCCAGTCTCTATCTGTGTGTCTCTGCCCCCCCCAACTCTAACTTCTCCCCCTTAGTATCTCCCTATCCCTTCGCTACTCTCCCTGCTTAAATGTTAAAGCCTTTTGGGCCTTGGCATTCTATCTCTCCCTTGTCTCCTACTCATACTTGCTGTGGTTCTTTACCACCCCCCTCCCCCCAAGGTTCTGACCCTTTCTAAAAGGTTTTCATAGCTTTTCTGCTCATCCTTTAAGGTTATGTTGAATGTAATCCTGGCCGCTCCCCAGCACCTCTTCCTTCTGTCTGCCTTGCAGGTCTTAGCATTTACCACCTCAGTGCAAGGAGTCTACTTCCTGAGACTGACCAACTTAGGTTTAGGTAATGCAGTCTGATCCAGATGTCCTGGTCTTCACTGAATCCTGGCTCTCTACTAGGGTCAGTGACAGTAATACCTTTGTTCAGGGTTATCTAATCATTTGGCAGGACCGTGGGAAGAGATGGGGTGGTGTGCTGATATATTTCTCCTGTGACATTGTCTTCTGACGCACATAGCAGAAGGAATTGGAGCACTTGTGGAGAAAGCAGTAATTGGACAGAAACAGTGAGCTCAAAATAGTCTTCATTAGGGGATGAGTGGCAAAAGGCCCCCTGATGAAGACTCTATTGAGTTGAAATGCTGAAGTGAGTTGCAAGCAGCTGACACTAGCTAGTAGAGGTATGCTGAACCTCCAGAGGTGAAGCTGAGCCATCCTGAACACACATGGCTCAGTTTCCATGAGACCCAAGCCGAACCTTGCCAGCTTGGCTTGCTTCTCCATCATTTCTTTTTCTTCTTATGGAGCTCCTGCCTGTCATGTGACAGGTAAGAGCTTGTCAATTGTTGGTTCAAGTGAAGATACTTCTGCATGGGTTTTTTTTTGTTTGTTTTTTAGCACCCATTATAACTGTCATGATCTTACACAACGGTTGTCGAGGGGGAAGATCAGATGAGCACAGTTAAAACTCACACACACACATGAGCTCGAAGCATCGCTTGGTATCCCATCCCCTATAAAATGGCAGCGGTGCCCCTGCAAAGCTCTTATTTACTTTCACAGACACGTTCTGTGGTGCATATCTGTTGTGGTTTTTCTGTGTAAAACTCAATATTCAGCTCATGCCAAGCTCTTCCAGGTGTTGGCAGCATTATATCTTTTGATGTTGGTTGCCAAACGACACCACCGTACACTGGGTACTGTAGGTACCACATTACTTTGCAAGTGTGTTTTTGGTTTTTGTTGTGTGCAACTGTACAGCAGTAGCATGTGATGCTGCCAGTGTGCCGATGTTGCTGTGCTATGCAGTGGTTATGAAGGGCAGTCATGATTGAGTGCACCTTGGTCAGTGTGTGCATGCCTCTGGTCATCCACTGCACATCATGGCAAGTGGTGGTGGGCATGGTATTGGTCTTCCTTCCCCTTTACATGTGCCACTGCATACCATGGACAGCAGCTGAGCCACTTTCCAGGGGTCGGGTTGGGGGTTGGGGGTGCGTCAATTGGACCCACTAGGGCTAAAGACTATGCCAGTGCGCCAGGCATTGAAAGTGGTGTGTAAACCCAGTTCAGTGATTGGTTGTATGGAACGGGGTGTCAGATGCAGACTTGGGTATGTACCAGTCCTGCTGTACCACACGTAGATGAGGCTGCATCTGGATTGCCACTTGCAGTTCTTGATGTTGAGGCACTGGTATGGCGCTGACCAGATGGAAAGGCAACTAATCGGTTGTCTGTTGTACATCATCAGAAAGACAACTTTATATGTCTATGCTGTTGCAGTTCATGTGAAGTGGGGTTTGGGTGTGATTACATCTTGCACTGTCATCAAGTGCATAACTAACTCGAAAGGGTAAAACATATTCCATTGTAGAAAGAGTGCTGCAACACAAGGCATGACAGGCTATTCTATGTGGAGTGCCACTTTGGACTATTTGTGACTTACCGACCGACTGATGCAGGGAACTGTCTGCCCCTTCAGATGGTAGTAGCCAGTAGTCCATCAAGCAGATATACATAAATGCCAGCAGGTAGAGGGCAGATCATCTGTCCAGTGTGTTGGATTGGTCAGCTACCAATTATTACTTTGTATTTACCTCTCTCTTCTCTTCCACCATAAGGATGTCCCTGCACCTCACTGCGTCTCATCTCCCTTGTAAAGCATCAGTGCATGATAGTGCAACAGATTTTTACCACATGCATTTTTTATTGTGCTTTTTGATTGTATGACTTCATTCTTTCCCTCCTTTGGACTCCGCTTTAGTACTTCTTTTCACATGTAACATTATAAACATGCTCCTTGTTTGGACCATGTCTTTTGTCTGTCTGCGCAACTTTTTTCACACACTTATTGTTCCATAACACAGGCGGATTTGAAGGGGGGGGGGCTAAGGGTGCTATAGCTCCCCCATCATGGAGCTCCGCTAGTAACACACTGTGCTGCACTCTTAATCATGAAAGCTGCCTGAGCCACATGGGTCTCATCTGTCCTCCAGCAGAGCTGGCATTAGCTAGGTGCAAACTGTGCCCCTGCACTTTAGGGGCCCATGCTTTTTTCTTG
Source organism: Neoceratodus forsteri (assembly GCA_016271365.2). Classification (NCBI taxonomy): domain Eukaryota; kingdom Metazoa; phylum Chordata; order Ceratodontiformes; family Ceratodontidae; genus Neoceratodus; species Neoceratodus forsteri. The sequence goes on from CM028131.1 coordinate 995,788,191, forward strand.
AGAAAAAAAAATAATTTAAAACATTTAAAAATGCCTAAACGTTGTTAGAGATAAAAATGTTTACCAGCAAATGAAAGTGGAAGACAACTGGCTCTGTTACTGTTACAAAAGGTGGGGGAAGCTTTGCTGCAGTGGAAACTATTAGGTTGAGCAAGTGCTAATGGTGTTAATGTCCATACTTTACACCTCTCATGTTGAGTACTCTCACAAACAAAGGGCTATGTTGACAAGAGAACTTGTTTGTAACCTAGACATGTAGGTGAAACAATGAATGACATGACAAAATATGTTTCAAAAGTATGCGAGCACTCAAAATGGCTCAAAAATCTGACCAGCACAAGGGAAAACTGGATTTCCTGATAGGGACCCTGAAAACCTGATCACCAGGTAAAAAAACTGGCAGGTGACAACCTTACTGGTGTCCCATGATAATCCTATCTATTCTCTCTCTCACTTGCACCTCCAGAAAAGTTAAGTTATTTAACCTGTTTGCAAATCAGAGTATCTGAGGTGTGAGTGTCCAGCGATGATGTCCATGTCCTTACAGAAATTAATACGGTAGTAGTACCATACTTACTTAAGTTCTTGCGCCAGGCTCATTCAGATTCATTTCCAGTGGCGAAGTCAAATAATTCAATGCAGTCAGTGGCACTAATTAAAAGATGCTGGTTAACCTAGTAGACCTGGTACTGCTTTAGTAATTCAGGACAGGAGGGTTAGTGAGGTGTAAATGTTGGGTGTGGGGGGCCCACAGGGAATGGAGTGGTGGGGCCTGGCAGGGGGCTGCACAGGGCCCAGAATGGTAAAGGCCGGCCCTGTCCTCCAGTGTCCTGGTAGTGCGGTAAATAACTACCCCCACCCGCACTACATAGTTGACCCCCCCCCCCGAAAAGCTGGTCTCCAGCATGAATTTCTTACTAACATTCATCCTGTGCCATGTGGTCCTGTCCCAGCACTGTGGCAGTAGTTGGTCTTGCCTTGGTGAGCCTGAGCATTCGTTCTGTACTTTTGCAGACTTGGTGCAATTCCTTTGTTCATGTGCCGGGGGGGGGGGAGTTGTGCATGGGGGGTACGGCTGCAGCAAAGCAGAGTGGACATTAACAATACAGATCTCAACCAGGTCGCCTGGTGCTCACTGCTCCTGATTTGCTGTTGTGTTCAGTGGTGGATGTGGCTAGCAAGGGGTGCCTTCTTTAAATGTCTGGGCTGCTGAAACAAGAGTGAGATGTAATTAATTCAGAAGATTAATGTTGGAACAAGAGAGGAGCAAGTGTACTACTGAGGAGGAGACAGAGAGAGAATGGAGCTCACAAGTGAAGAGCAGAGCCCGGGGTTTCAGGCAGCAGCAGTCCAGTAACACAGAGTCGATGAGCCTTGGTAAATCAACACAAGGAGTTGGAGTGAAGTTCAGGTCATCTTCCGGTAGCTGAAGCAAGCTGTAGCCGAGAGCTCGGCTCATTAGGAGTCATGGGGTCAGTGTGTGCTGTCTAGAGAGAGAGTTTGGTGGCCAGGTGAATGGAGACAGTACTCAACTAGGGGCACATAGACTTCAGCCTGCTGAAAATTGATCAAGTCTTCATTTAATTAGCTACTTCTTGCTTTAAAAACAATAGACTTTCACAGTCACAAACTATGGTGGGTGGGGGGCAGCTGCTGGGATGGAACAGGACATTAGTGTTCCATCAAACTGGGTGTGTAATAAGTGTGGTACTAGTGTTATTAATTTCTAGTATGAGGAGCTTAAATTTATGACATTAAAATTGTTTAAGGTCACTGCTAGTTTTGTCCTATATGGCAAATTGATTTTGGTGCAGATTTGCCGGAGAGGGAGTTGGAGAGTAGTGCCCTCCTGTAGCATGCTAGGAATGGTACAAAACTAATGCTGGGGCAGGTCTGGTCTCAGTGACAGCATGAACCAGGAGAGGCAGAAACTGGTACATGAGACCTTTGAACTGAGGTAAAAACTTCAGCATGTACTGTATGTCTAATCTGTGTTGTCTTTTCAGTTGTGGTTGTACAGTGTGAATAAGCACAGAGGGACTTAATAGACATGGGGACTTTGAAGGCGTTCTGCTGTATGTTATGGCATGTGCAGGAGTTTCTGCATGCTTGGAGAGCAAAATTGGCAACAGAAGTCATAAGACCTTGTTTGGCTCCTTGACACAGGCAGTTACAAAACAGGAAAAAAGGGATAGAATCAAATATTTTGTTTATGTAGTTATATGTGTTGAATTTGGGTGGTGTAAGTTGTGATGTACCCAAGCAAGTGCTGTTGCTAATAAAAAAATGCATTTTTATATTTGTTTAAAAACTGTTTTTCTGTCTGCTTACTGACTTCTTGGGCCTATCATAAAAATGAAATGCCTCATACCATGGGGTTAGCCCAGTAAAGGATATTTTAAAACAATAAAAAATATTTTATTTATTTAAAAATGTATTTTCTTTGGAATAAGTTGTTCTATAGAATAAAATATGTTTTGCAAAAATAGCAAGCAGACTTGAAATTATATTTTCAGAAACTAGTTAGCAAAGTGACTTTGTTCCCATATTTCTATAATTATTGTATTTATTTTTTTTACTGAGATAAGGTTGGGGGATACGTTAATCTGTACTGCAGGACAAACTGGGATGGGTTGGCTTTATGGTAATGTCGTAATGTGTTTGAGTGAGTGACATTTGTGAACTTGTTTACTTAGATTGTCATTTAATTTGTCTGCAGTTTGTCTTTATTACCAAGTCTCTTTCAACTTTTATCATTTTTATGTATTTCAGATGTGCTGCTGCCCAGCTGCAGTCTTTTGGTATTTTCTGTGTTTTTTGGGGAGGTGGGAGGGTATTTTAGGCTTACTGTCATGTGGACTGTGGGGACTCTGGAGATGGTGCTAGGGTGCAACTAACAAAGCATGGTGAGGGAGGGAGGGAGGAAATGAGTAGAAATTGCATTAGAAATACCCTCCAGAATGCACCAAAATGTTAAAAAATGTCTGGGGGCCTAGGCGGACCACCAGACCCCTGGCCTATTTTTATTTTTTCTCTGACTTGAGCTCCCCCATCTATAGGACTCCTGGATCCGCCCCTGCATAAGGCCATGAAACACTTGCTGGTGCATGACATTTTATTTTGGTCACAGCACAAGACTCTCCTTATGGGACAACAGGCTGACCCCTCCAAAAAAATGAGAATACCTATGAAACCTGGTCACAGCCATATTAAAAGTTGCTCTCCTTTTATTATTTGTCATGTGAAAAGAAGCACTGATGCAGACAAAACATAAGGAACAGGGTGCAGGAATACACTATTGTTAAGCGAAAAAGATGTTTCCAGGACTAGAGGACATGGGATGAAGTTGGAGGGAGGACGATTCAGAGGAAATGTGAGGAAGAATTTCTTCACAGAATGGGTGGTGGACACCCTGCCAGAGGAAGTGGTGGGGGCTGAAACAATCATGGGATTTGCAGTGTCTGTGGCTCAGTAGGTAGCACACTCGCCTCTGAGGCCAGGAGATCAGAGGGCTGTGGGTTCAGTTCCCACATCTGGCACTTGGGTTAATATCCCAGTACTGACACTGTAATGCAGCATGAGAGGGGTGCTGCATTTCTGAGGTGCCGCTCTTTGATGAGATGTTAAACTGAGGTCCCATCTGCCTGAATTGGTGGTAGTTCAGGTGGATGTTAAAGACCCCATGGCACTTATCGAAAAGTGTAGGGGAATTTCCCCGGTGTCCTGGCCAAATTTCCCTCATTCACTAAAAATACCACTAACAGCTTAATCTGGTTCAAGGTCAGTTGGCATTCATCTGTATCCCCCTTCCCCCGGGTCGTGCCTGAAAATTGGCAGGATTTGTCTAGTGCACTTACCCGGTCAACAAAAACTAAATACAAAATAAATAAGTAAGAATGCATGGGATAGACATAAAGGAATTCTGGAGGTCAGGGGTAAGGGGCAGCAGACTTCTAGGAAAACATAAACTGAACTTACGAGCTCAAATGGGCAGACTGGGTGGGCCATAGGCCCTTATCTGCCGACACTGTCTATGTATCTATGTATAATGTTATCATACAAGTCAAGAGACAGAGGACAAACCTGAACACAATAAAAAAAGTATATATCTAAATGTTCATTGCCATCATTCACTACCACTGTAAAACTGCACCATGATTAATAGGATACCAGCTACTCCACATAGTCAATATTCAATATGTGGCAGGGTCACCTCCCTTCTCCTGTCAGCTATTCTCCTAGCTATGTACCTTATAATGCGATTTTGCCTAGCTGCTGCTTCACTGGTCTCTGAGTTGTTCATCCGCCATGTTATCACTCTAAGATCTTTCTCCTCCTCCTCCTCTGTAGTTGCAACCCCCTCCATGTGTGGTCCTTGGTCACAAATCAGGACTATGCTCTTGTTAGCATTGAACAACACCATCTTGCCAGTGTATGCCCAGTACTCCAGTCCAACTCGATCATCCTGCATGCCCTGCCATCGTTCTGTGGTCTCTGCACCGAGACTCATGTGAGTCTCACGAACAGTAATCTTGATCTCAATGCCATGCTTGCTGTCAGCAAGGATAGCTGCATATAGTATTCCCAGTACTGAGACATGCGTTACCATGCCTGTTACTGCCATTGGAGGTTTGAGCTTCCGCTCCTCCACTCCTCCACCACCACGCTCTTGTTTTTCTTTGCAGCTACTTCTGTTTCAAATTCATAATTTTTGTTCCTACTCACTGGTGTGCCAGCTGCGTCACCAGACTGCCGTCTGTCGCCCAATGTAAGGCCTTTATGAAATCCATATCCAAGACATGCACTGCATGGTTCATGTCTAGTGCCCACGTCACCCTATCATAATAGGCAGCCCGGTTTTGCTGGCAGCATCTCCCCTCCACAAAATGTGTTACTTTTGATCCTAGAGTCAACTAGAATCAAGAATGTTTACCAACCTAACCTCCATTACCTTTCCCCAATATTGATCTAAGGCTCAGTGGTGTATGGTTTCCAGTTTTATACGTGTGGCCTTTTATGAGCGTGCCACGTGACCCATCACCCAGTACTGTGTTTTGCACCATGTTCTTGGCCAAGTACTGAACAAGTCCTGCTAATGTCTTTCACAGGCCCACCACCAATTCGTTCTGTACCCCATGGTGTTAACCATCCATGGATGGCGCATTTTCTACCGATACTGCCTTGTAGTGCCCTAACTTCTGTGATGCCCCCACGTATTACCACCTCCAGCCCTGTACATGTCCTACCAACCCCAGAGGCAGTGACCAATCGTTCACCTCAGTAAATGCCAAACAGTACTGTTCTTTTGCCTCCCATCATTTCTGGACAGTTCTACACTCATACCTCATTCACCCCAATAAGTTCATTACTCGGAGGTTGTATACCTTCACTGCCTGGCGTCCAGTTCTATGCCCATCCTCCACCATGCATTGCATAGGAATAAGGGGACTGGAATAGCATAACTCAATGTTCAAGTATTGTCACTGTCTGCTAGCATCAGTGTTTGTAAGGTTGCATTGAAGGACTGTCAGACTGATGAGTCTGTGTTGTTACTGTAGGCAACGTCTTCAGTGAGTTGTATGACATTTACTAACAATAATCTCTTGTGGCATGAATTCTTCTAGTCTCTTGTTCTTCCTGGGGCTTTTCACTGAGTTTTGCCAAGTAAAGGCAGTGCATTTTCACCTCCGAGTGTATGCCAATGTACGAACATTCAGACATATGAAGTTGACAACAGATAAAGTCCTTTGGTCGAGCCTGAACATCTTTGTAGCCATTATTGGACACCTTGCTATTCTGATGCACCAACCAGTGACTGTCCAAAATGAATCTGCCATTGCCATCCATCTTTCTGTGCATGATTCCTTCTGACTTCTTTGTCTACATGCATGTGAATCGGTTACATCTGCATGTCAAAAGTAGTCAGTGTATTTCTCCTACACTCTACTTACCATTCGGTGAGTATTTAAACTGCCATTCCATTTTCCTGCTTGTTACTACTAACATCATGCAAAGAATGTACATTTCTTTTATGTATGCTTTGACTCGCAACTTCTTTTTTCACCCTTCTAGGTGCTCATTTGGCCTTTTTCCATGTATAGTTGACAAGCTGGAGTGCATTTGCTGTGCAGAGATCGAGAAGATATCTTATCGACTGGAGGACGAACAAGTGACATGTATTACTATACACCCAGGTTTCAACAATGTTGTGCTCGACCCCTTTGTTTTACAAACTGCCTACTGTGCCTACCGCCAGCAGTACAATGGTGGTAATGCTTCACATGGGATATTCGAGTAGGTATACACCACAAAATATGGATTTTTTGTCATCAGATGTTCACAGAGTGGGCACTGACCTTTACTTACCTTCTCTTCCCCTTATTGTATTTTCCCTGGATATTTTTTCTCTGCATGCTGTGCCTACTCCCGGAGTCTTTGGACCTGTACAACCACTGCCCCCCTGTATTCCACCCTGGTTGTCCATGAGTACCCTTAAACCCACACTACTGAGGTGTAGCCAGTCTGGTGAAGAGAGTGCTTTGAGTTATGATTGTTTGTGTAAACTTACCTGTCGCATTATTTCTGCTAACAATGTGTGTACTCTTCCCAATTACCCTCAAACCCTCCCTACTGAGGTATAACTGGTATGGTGAAAACAGTGCTTTGAGTTATGATTGTGATAAATTACCGGTCACATTATTCCTGATAACAAATTGTGGACTGATGTGATTTTTTTTTAGACTCTACTTTCCCTCAAGTCACCAGTTTAGGAATATCCCTAAGGCATCCCAGCTGATCTTACCCTGTCAAGACCCCACCCCTAGGGTCACCATGGACACCTGACCTAGCACCTCAAAATCACCTTCGTCCCCTGGCTGTCCCCCCACCCAAGCTTGGCTCCTTCCAATCTGGTACAGTGGTGAGGTGCCTGCCTGGAGGATATCAGGATCCGGGGTGACCATGGTGCAACTTGCTACCACCAATGCAACAGCATACATTGGTTTCAAATTGCACCCAGCCTGCGATTGACCAGACACTTGATGTACTGCTCATTATAACTGCTATCCAATCCCTTGCTATGCTATCCATGGTGCACAAGGCACATTGTTACATTTCCTTGTACTTCCGCCAGAAAATTGTTTTTGTTCTGCTATGTATTCAGTTGTCAGTATAGTCTTATAACACAATCCCATTATCCTTTTCTGTTCTCATTGTTTCCAGAAAATACAGATACACTGGATATCGGCAGATTGTACGTTGGTGTTGGGGATACTTGGGATGTGATGTGCGAGTTGCCCTGCCTGCATGTGCCCTGCAGAGGATAAGAGATTGCTACCCAAATTAACCTGATGTGCAATACACACATTTCATAGAAACATAGACTTTGACGGCAGATAAGGACCGCTTGGCCCACCTAGTCTGCCCATTTACCTACCTACAGGATAAGCTGCAGATCCTAGTTGACCAACAGTCTATTTCTTCCGGAATGCGTAATCCCTCCTTAAATTGGCAATCCTTACACTAATTACAAGAGAACTGACATTTTTGTTACTCAGTGGCATTCTTTACATTTCTTTATTTGAGTACAAAATGTTTGGAAAAACTATGCTATGGTTTTAGCCCGATAAATAAATTCCTTCATTGATGCAGATGACTGAACTGAAAGATTGTGTTGTGCTATATAAATCATATCTCTGTTGTGTGCACCAGTATATCAATGGCAGCACTGTGTTCTAATGGTTTACCTAGTTCCAAATAAGTCAAATTTTTTCCCTCTCCAAAGGCAATGTAATGCACACTTCACAAAGTGCTCCAACATTTCTTAATGGCATATCATTCAGATAAAGTGGTCATTGACTGCTCAAATTGTTGAAGTGACTAACCGTTTGCCTTGGCCAATTCACGGTCCACCTCACTGTATGCTACTGTTAGAGGTGGATGTTGTGCAGTGGTTTGAGATGTCACCAGCATCTCTAATCTACTCTCCTTTGTTTCAGTAGCTTTGATAACACCCTCCAGTAGGTGATGAGCGTAGTCTGTTGGAAGAGAAAAAAGTCATAACTTAGAAGTGCTTTTGCTACATTGCTAATTCATCATGTACATACCATACCATTAATCGCTAATATGCAGCAGCAAGAATTCATAAACCGTAGCATCATCAACAAAACAAGTTTTCCTTGCCATAAGCAATAGTGATGATCTTGCTATACAGCCTGCTTTGTGCTATAGCAGCGGTCTGCATGGTTGTCCAGGTGGAGCATGTGGCGGGTTATCACACAACTCCAATACCTTATGTTGGATGCCCTGTCACCAACTGCTGTAGTGGTCACCACAGGTACTTGGGCTAAATCTTAATACTGACACAGTGGTGCTGCACTCTGGAGGTGCCATCGTTTGGATAAGAAGTTCAAACCAGGGTCCCATCTGCCTGTTAAAAATACCATGGCACTGTTTGTAAAGAGTGGGCAAATGTCTCCAGTGTCCTTGCCAAATTTCCACCATTCACTAAAAATCCAATCAACAGCTTAAAAATGGTCCAACTGATGGAAGCATAAGCATCCTGACTGATCACCCACAAGACCATCCTGTTTGTACCCGAGTCAGCCCTGTAACGCTAAAGTGCTCCTGCCTCTCACAAAGAAACAACCATACTCTCATCAAGCCTTTTTGCTTTTGTGTTGTTGAATTTCTTAGATGACGGAACTGTCTGTCACTGACTGGGGAGTCCTTGGGACAGCTTATGTGCCACTTTGTATACCTTGACTGATACTAGCCTTTCACTCATTCAATCCTCTTCTCTTGCCACATCTGGTTTCCCCTCTCACAATGCTGTACTCTTTTCCTTCTAATGTCCCACCCACTAATCCAGCCAGAATCATTCATTACTTCTGGTTCCCTTTTCCCGCTTATATACCACAAAGATGCCCTCTACCCCTTCCTAATTCAGACCTTAATTCAGTGTGCAGCCTGCTGCCTCTGCCCTTTTTCAGCTCAACACACTTCATTACTTGCTGCATCAGCTAACTGTGGGTAACTGTAGATGAAGTTACCTAGCCACATGGGTTTTTGCACATCTAGTTTTGAATACCTCATCTGAGCATGGGTGATCCTCCCTTTCCTAACTGGCTGTGCAAGTATGAGTGCTGCGATTCAACCAGTTGTGCTGCTTCACCACTGTGCCACCCCACTACCCGCATTCTTGGAAGCCAAGAAATAATTTGGACAGCAATGACTGTCGCACTTAAAAAATACTGAACTCTGGCGCTCACTACCCATGCTAACACTACCACACGGCTCTCCATACTATAGTATAAAAACCTGTTTTATTGCAATACAAAATGGACCATAACATCCACCGCATTTTATACTGAACATGTCCTTTAGCAAAGGGCACATTCAGCCAGAAATGCATATGGAATTATGGTACATTTTATATTGAAATAACACAGATTTTTATAGTGTATTGTCGAGAACCGCGTGGTATTTTTGAGTGTAGTGTGTAGTGAGTGCCCAAGGTCAGTATTTTTTAAATGTGACAATTTTTGTTATATCACCACAGCTACCAGTGCATCCCTCTTTTGTCCTATATGACTGTGAGATATTTTTGAGGTTACAGTATTTAGTCTTGTATTCACTTACCGAACGTGGCCTATTTTTTCACTGTGTGAACGGAAGGTTCACCCTTTTTGGACTTCAAGAAATACTCCTCCAGATCTTACTTCGAGAGGGTTCCTTCAGTAGGTCATCACATATAGGACTGGCGCTACCTGGCGTCGGGCCGCACGGCAGACTTTTCTAGCAATACCTGATGGGGGACCGCCTACCCGATGTTTTCCCTCTGGTAGCAGCCTCCGGGGCCTCTCAGGCATCCTGGCCTGATCCTGCCCACCTGAGGTCCCCCCATCCCAAGCCTCTTCTCTCTCTCTCTCCCCCTGCTTGCAGCCAGTACCTCTGCCTTAAGCCCTCTGGGGTGGGGCCGCCCCTCCTCTTAGGGTGCTCTTATAGACTGACCAAGCTGCAGGTGAGGGCCCAGGTGGAGGAACTGGAAGGCCGGGTGGCTGAGATCCGGCGGTGGGCATGGGGGTCAGGTGCCATCGCCTACCCCACATAGCTGGTTATTTCCTTGTTCTGGTGCATTCCCTTTCCCCCCTGAGCGGTGCGTGCAAAGACGCCATGCGCACAGCAATGTTGCTGGTGTCTGCCATGCTCCCCCATAACTTTTTGGTCCACATCCTGCAGTGCTCCTGATCTCCATTGGGGGTCGCTGGGATGCTGGACATCCCTGCTGCCCTCTCCCTGGGAGAGGAGAGCAGTCCATCAGACACTCAATCCTCTCCTTCCCCTGCCTGCACCTGTGCTCGCTCCTGAACTCTGGTCACCGGCGTAGTGCAAGGTGTGGCATCCAGCGCCTCAACCCTTAGCGCCACCAGGCCTGCTCATCAATTCAAACTTAACAGGACCATCCTGTGAATAGGTTTTTGGACCTAGTGATGTGAACGTGATCTTAACCTGTATAAAAATACAGAATAGTACTACTATTACTGTGTCTAATAGCAATGGCCCTCTGCAGATTGTACGTCATTTTTACATGAATAGACATTTTGGGCATATCATCAACGATCAGGTACTCAACTAGGTTTGCAGGGCCATATTGCCATACATGGCCGAGAGATACTTCCATCACATATCCCCTGTGGAAGGATCTTCCACAAAATCCCGGTGTGCTCCACATTGCATGTGTCTAGCACTTTCCAGAGTGGCACAAACAAACCAAATTGCATGTCTGCCTAAGACATTATAACAATTGGAAAACTTGTTCTGCTGACATGACACATTGTACAAACAGACACACACCATAACGTTGTTTTGCATTATGCAATTCATACAGTCTGACAATTCAAACAACATGAAGTCTTGCAGTATTCTGACAAATTGCAGTGAGGTCCAACCTTCGAACTGTCCCGGAGATGAAAGAGTTAACTTTCCATGCCAGGCATGGAACGCTGAGCTCAAACTCAGTTGAGACTCTGTCTGTTGCTGTTTGAACTCAAACCGTCAGATTCTTTACTCCGCCTCACTGAACAGTCGCTCCAGAGATTTCTCCTTTGCTCAGTTCAATTTGTCAGTTAAAGTACCGTTTTTCTCGGTTTTCGACCGAATTTAAACCGCAACCTATCGGTTCAGTCTCTGTCTGTGGTATTCGTGAGTACTAGATAGGTTTATTTTTGGTTATTTTCTGTGTGGAACTTATAAACGTGGGATCGGTTCGGTTTGAACTGATCAGGTTGTTTAAAAGTCTTTATTTCTACTTTTAGGTGTGGTTATCGGTTCTAAAAAAGCGGATTTTACGTTTTCCATGACCATATACATCCAGGAACCGACAGATGTTTTGCTGGCAGTTGCCGAAAAAAAGGTAAGTTTTTGGTTAGGACTGGCCATGTCTGAGAAACCCAAAAGAAAAACCGGGCCCACTGGGTTTCAACACTGCAGTGTGTGTGGGGAAGTCTTTGCTATGGCTGACCCTCACACCACCTGTGTTTATTGTCTGGGGTTTGACCACCTCGATTCAGACTGCCAGATTTGTAAAAATTTTCCTGCAGCTACCTTGGAGAAAAGAGCTGGTAGGCTCAGGGAAAGGGAGGCCAAAAAGTCCGCTGACCCGGATGGCCAGCCCGGTTCAGTTCCAACCGAACCAGAAGGAGTGCCCTCTTACCAGGGCGAAACTTCTTCGGGAAAAAGGAGAACCGATTCCAAGGAATCGGTTCCGGTTAAGAGAACAAGAAGGGATAAATCAGCCAGTGTGGATCCAAAAGTTTCTTCTCCAACCGCTGATGAAATAGCCAAAGCGATAAAAATTGTTCAAGTCGCTATCCCCGGTTCCGACCAAACCGGCACCATCAGGAAGGCGCTCGGTTCGGTCAGTTCCACCGGTTCCGGATTATGATTTGGAGGAATTTTATGAACCGGAGGAGGAGGAAGGAGAGTATGAGGAAAGTAAATGTGATTATGAAAGTCTGGATGTGCCCATTGACCTGGACATCTCCCCAGACAGACCTTCAGGAGTGTCTCCCCCTAGGCTTTCTGAGTCCCCTCGCATTTCATGTTTTACAAGAAAGTGGCTGAAACCCTTCAGCTTCCTATGGAAGAAGCTGTGGATGACCAGGAGGAGCCTGCCTATGTTGAAATGATGGATATCCCAGAGTCCAGGAGGCTGTCTATTCCCCTTCATAAGTCTTTTGGGAAACAGACATTGAAAATTTTAAAGACTCCTAATTCTATACCTCCTGTGGATAAGAGAATGGACAAGAGGTATACTCTTTCAGGCTCAGATACAGAGTTCCTTACCCAGCAATGCAGCCATGTTGGGGTAGTGCAGGCTGCTGCCTGTGATAAGGCAAATATACCCTTGGCTTCAAACCCCCCCCCCAGATAAGGACTCTAGGAGGATTGATGCCATGGCAAAGAAACAGTACATGGCAGCATCCTTGGGCCTCAGGCAGGCCAATTATATGGCCTATACAGCTAGATATCAGAAATCTAGATGGGACACTGTAATGGCTTTAGCTAAACAGGTCCCTGGCCAGGTTGCGAAGGAGCTGGAGCAGGTAGCTGCGGATGGTATTGAGGCATCCAAGGTGCAATTCCATGCTGCAGTGGACTCCAATGATGTTTCATCTAGAGTCATGGCTACATCCATGGCCCTTCATAGGATGGCTTGGCTCAGATGTACTAGCCTGTCTCAGAATACCCAGACTAAGGCCATGGATTTTCCTGTTGTGGGTAATTCTCTGTTTGGGGAGCAAACAGAGAACTACATGAAGAAGATGGATGAATACAGGACCACCTACAGGAGTGCTCAGGCCAAGGAAAGGCAAGCCACTCCTCAGAGGCAGCATCCCAGGGGCAGGGGCAGGCCTTTTCATAGGCCTTTCTACCAAGCCCAGGCCTCCTCTTCTGCTTGTGCTCAGAGGGGGTTCTTTAGAGGGAGAGGCAGACGGGGTACAAGCAGGCCTGCTTCCACCCCTCAGCCTAAAGCCCCTGCCAAACAGGCACCCTGATGGGTTTGCCAGGGTCGATTCTCCACCACCTGTAGGGGGCAGGCTGGCTTACTTTGTCCAGGACTGGATGTCTTTAACATCAGACAAATGGGTCCTGGAAGTAGTAAGCCAGGGACTGGTTCTCAGCTTCAAAAAATTTCCAAAGATGAGAACCAGATCCTTTCCACCTGCAAATCCTTCAGAGGCACTTGCCCTAGAGGCAGAGGTCTCTTCCCTCTTGGCTCTCAGAGCTATAGCAATGGTTCCACCCCTACACGAAGGGAAAGGATTGTACTCCAGGTACTTCCTCACCCCCAAAAAGACAGGAGACTGGCGGCCCATCCTGGATCTCAGATATTTAAACAAGCACCTCTTAAAGCCAAAGTTCAAAATGGTGACTCTGGGAATAATTCTACCCTCTCTATGGCCAGGGGACTGGCTAGTCTCCCTGGACCTCAAGGATGCCTATTTCCATATTCTCATCAGAAGCTCCCATCGAAAATACCTCAGGTTCGAGCTGCCCTCAGGCCATTACCAATTCAGAGCAATGCCCTTCAGCCTAACCTCTGCTCCAAGGGTGTTCACAAAATGCCTGGTAGTAGTAGTTGCCTTCCTAAGAAGGCAAAGGATTGCCATCTTCCCATACCTGCATGACTGGCTCATAGTAGGCCAGTCCCCAGACCAAGTCAAGTTACACCTACAAATAACTCGATAACTGCTCACTTCTCTAGGTTTCCTTCTGAATCTTTCAAAGTCAGTTCTAGAGCCTGTACAGCTCCTCATCTTCATAGGCACAGAGCTAGATACAGTAAAGGCAAGAGCCTTCCTTCCCCTGGACAGGACAAGGACCCTTATTGCACTGGCCTCTTCATTCACCCTACAGGGGTCTCGACCAGCAAGACATTTTCTGCAGTTCCTGGGGCACATGGCTGCTTCTACAGCAGTGGTGCAGGGAGCAAGATTTCAGATGACGGACATTCAGTTCCACTTGAGAGACTTTTGGTCTCAGAAAAAGGATCCTCTGACCAAACTGATCCTAGTGACTCGAACCCTGATCCAGGCATTGCAGTGGTGGCAGGATCAAGACAATCTAAGACAGGGAGTTCCTTTTGTCACTCAGTCTCACTCTCTAGTCCTTACTACAGATGCCTCCCTTTTGGGGTGGGGAGCCCACTTGGGAGACCTGACCACCCAAGGGTTGTGGTCTCCTCAGGAATCTCTGCTTCACATCAATCTATTAGAACTCAGAGCAGTGTTTCTAGCACTTCAAGCTTTTTCCAAGTCTGTTCAGAACTAAGTAGTTCAGATCAGGACGGACTATACCACCACAATGTGGTATATCAACAAGCAAGGGGGCACTCGGTCTACGGCCTTGTGCACAGAGGCAATGAAGTTATGGGCTCTGGCCTATTCCGTGAATGCCTCTATTACAGCAGTACACCTCCCAGGCAAGGACAATGTCCTGGCAGATGCTCTCAGCAGGATATCTCAGGGCCATCACGAATGGTCCCTGGATCCCCTGGTTTTGAAGGTGATCTTCTCCAGACGGGGCACCCCACAGATAGATCTTTTTGCAGCCCCAGACAATTACCAACTTCCCCTCTTTTGCTGCAGGCCCCCAGTGTTGGGCTCAGTCCACCTGGATGCCCTAGTTCTCAATTGGGAAGGGAAGTTCCTGTATGCTTTTCCCCTCTTCCCTCTCCTGTTCAAGGTGCTAGTCAAAATCAGGTCTCAACCCTGCAAGGTGATTCTGATTGCTCCAGACTGGGCCATACCGCCCTGGTACCCTCTCCTGTTGTCCTTAGCAGTCCATCTTCCCCTGTTTCTTCCCAGGAATTACAACCTGTTAACCTGTGCTCAGGGGAGAGTTTGGTATCCGAATCTCAAATCTCTCAATCTCAAGGCCTGGCTCTTGAAGAGTTAAGAGTTTGCTAATTTACACCTCTCTCAAGATGTTATGGATATCCTAAAGGCTTCTCGGAAGCCTTCCACCAGAAGCACTTACAATTCCAAATGGAAAATATTCTCCATATGGTGCTCTGGGAAGCATCTTTCTCCAGAGTCTGCTGGTCTGCCCACAGTTCTTGACTATATGGTTCATCTGAATAGCTTGGGACTCAGACCAACTACACTAAGAGTGCATCTGGCAGCTGTCTCTGCTCTTCTTTCAGCAGGTAAGCCTTCTTCCCTTTCAGCTCATCCTGTATTCTCTAAGTTTTTCAAGGGTTTGCTTCATACCAATACGCCATTCAGGGACCCTGCCCCTGCTTGGGACCTTAATGTTTGCATTGCTCAGCTTATGCAACCCCCTTTTGAGCCCTTGTCCTCAGCAGAGCTCAAGTATTTGACTTGGAAAACTATTTTCTTGGTGGCCATCACTTCTGCCAGGCGCATAAGTGAGTTACAAGCCCTGTCAGTGGAGCCTGATTTTATCTCTTTCCATAGAGATAAGGTGGTCCTCAGGACTAACAGGAAGTTTTTGCCTAAGGTGGTTTCAGACTTCCACCTTAACCAGTCTATGTCTCTTCCTGTGTTCTTCACTGACCATTCCTCCTCTGGTGAAAGGAGGCTGCACAGTTTGGATGTGAAAAGAGTCCTTAGCTACTACATAGAGCATACCAAGGGTCACAGGTTTGACTCCCTCCAACTGTTCCTCACTTATGGTGAGGTTGGTAAGGGGAAACCTGCCACTAAAAGATCCATTGCCAGGTGGATTGTCTCTTGCATTCAATTTTGCTATGAAAAACTGGTCGGGATTCCACCCTCAGGCCTGAGGGCTCACTCTACCAGAGGTACTGCTGCTTCCTTGGCTGCTGCCAGGGATATTCCTATCTTAGAGATATGTCAAGCAGCTACCTGGAAAACAGTTCACACTTTTACCAAGCATTACTCTCTGGATATCCAGGCTAGGAGTGATGCTCAGTTTGGCACAGCAGTGCTTCAGAGCCTATTTCCTAGGTAGGTTCTGTCCCTCCTCCATGGAGGTACTGCTTGGTAGTCTGCAATTTGTCAGAATACAGCAAGACTTCATGTTGTTTGAAGAAAAAATTACTCACCTTAGTAATGTTGTTTCTTCTAATGGAGTCTTGCTGTATTCTGACCTCCCCCCTGCCTTCCCCTCTCAGAACCTTTGTTTTTGGGATGTGAGTGGGCAGTAGCAGTGTTGGCACTCAAGAGGTGTCCCACTTTTTATTGTCACCCCCTTTTCTTTGGGTGAGTAGGTGTTGTGTTTATTTCATTTTTTGGGTTTCCTGACTTGAGTCTGTTTTGGGACCAAAAAATCTTTTTATTATATTTAGTAGCCAGTTGGCTAGTGTAGGTTTACAGCTTCCACACAGGACACTCAGTGAGTTTAGCTCGTAAAGATCTGATGGTTTGAGTTCAAACAGCAACAGACAGAGTCTCAACCGAGCTCGAGCTCAGCGTTCCATGCCAGGCATGGAAAGTTAACTCTTTCATTTCCGGGGCAGTTCGAAGGTTGGGACTCACTGCTATTGTCAGAATACAGCAAGACTCCATTAGAAGAAACAACATTACTAAGGTGAGTATTTTTTTCTTTCATTACCTGCACTCCATCCCATCAAAGGAGAACGCTGTGTGCTTGGGGGTGAAGTGAATTATGGTGCTGTGGAATGCTGCGACTGCAGAAGTTTGGTGGTGTGGTGACAGTCTTATAATATCTTTCATAAGCTGTGTGTTTTTAAGTAGTACTACCAGCTTCTCAGTTGCAGCCTCACCTCTAGGTAACCCTCTCTGCCTACTTTGCAAACCCTTGATGGGACTTAACTTGAGGACCCATCCTCCTTCAGGAACCTAGGACTTTGGCAGGATCACCTGTTGTATCTGGCACCCAATCCAAAACAGGTTTGTTCAAATCAATACTTTTATTACTTGCCCAGCCATGACTGGGGCAGAATTGTCACTTGCCCCAATGTTGAATGGCACCCTGAATTAGGGTAGGTAAGGGTGGTCGGTTGGGTGTCAGTAGTTGAAAGAGTATGGGCTGGAATCCAACACTCCAATTACTGGATGAAAGGGGCACGGGGCAAAAGACTTCTATAAGCAATTTAAGGTAACTTACAACCTCAAATGTGCAGACTAGGTGTCCAGTAGTGTTCTTTTATGCCAACAGCATCGTAGTATCTATTTTAGCATGGAAAGATACACACACTTAGTTGGATTCAGCCATGTTTTCCTAAGTTCTGTCCCCTCCAGTAGTCCATGAGAACACATAGGGTAATGCTCACTGTGACCATCATTTAGGTTTTGGATGTGATGTATCATGCTGTTCCACTTGCCTTTCATGACATCCAGATTGCTGTCCTAGAGTGGTAACAACCACCCAGTACACATGGTTGTTAATGTTTTTTTTCCATGGGTTGATGACCTCCATTCCCCTCTGCTTCATAAGTGCCTCAACCTTTTTGTGAAGTCCTGTGAAGAGAACACAGCCAAAGGTTATACATATTAGACCCACTAACAGTTGTGGATCTCATACCGAATGGCTGAATGACGGCGACCTGCACTGCATCGGTGGTGGTTGATATCATGAAGTGGGTGGGTGGACCTTGCAAAGCAGCTTGAGCAGAAGAGTGTTTAGATGGCACTCCGCCCTTTGGCTCCTGTACCATGCCACTGGCATATATGGTGGCAACATAGGAGTGTGAAAAATAAGTGGATGCCAGAAGACTCACCTGCCTTCTAGCATGGTGGTGGTGGGGAGAAATGAGACCTGATGTCTGCCACCCCACAAACACCCTGTCGTAGCAACCTGTGGTGTAATTACGTGAGGATGCACAGCCTGGTGATCCCCAATGACAGTGGTAAATGTGGAGAAGTGATGGGGCATGAAGCAGTAACTGAAAAAAAGAAATTGTTGTGATAATGGAGAGTGAGTAGTGACCATGGTGAGACAGTTTGACATGCACATTGGAAGAGTAGATGGCATAACCATTCTATATATGCTGCACATGTCTTTCTCTTTTCTGTTTATGCTCTCCCGCTACCGTCAGCACTCCTCTACCTTTGGGAGTAGCAAACCCACACCCTCTTGCCTGCACTCCGGGGCGGTTCATACAGCATGTAGCCATGGTATGTCCACTATGCGGGGATGAGGTTGGGCCAGACAGCACAGATGACTATGATTTGTCAGGATGCCATACCATCGGGGCAGGTAGGGGCATTGGGGATATGGATATAGTGATTTATCTAGCCTGGTCTGCTGTGAGTTGTTTTGAACTGTTGTCGTGCATGATATGCACCCTGACACCAGGTAGCAGAGCTCTAACTTCCATCACACAGGTCCCTGCTAGTGGCTGAGCTGGTTGATCATTGGGCCACCGCCTGGGTCCAACCAAGCACCGAGCCCTAGTTACCCACACCACCCAGAAAAGGGATGAAATCCTTGGAAACACACCTGTCTCCTCCACCTGTCGTGCCTCTGGCATCTTTGGCTTGTTCCTGTACCCTGGTTGCCGGTGTTATGAGCGGTACAAGTACTGCTGTGTCAGGGGACTGGGCCTATATGCAGCACATTTGCTTGGTTATGTGTTTGTGTATCTGTACTATGATCACTGCATTTCAGTGTGTGGTTTCATAGAATGTAACTGTCTGTTATATCAAAATTTGATGCAAACCCTTTGCCATATGCCAGATGTTATCATAATGCTTGGCTCCATCCATCAGTGGCGAATTGATCGGACAGTGCCTGTCCATTATGATGCTATTTTAAATTGGTTCCCCTCCACTATGTAGGACAATGATCGCTTAAGTCCTTCCAGCTCCATGCAAGCAGAGTTCTTAACCTCGTTGCTCTACAGGTTGGGAGGCATACACACAAAATTATTACTCATTGCAGTCACACAGAATTCAAAAGTAACATGTGAACTGCAAAACTAAATGCTATTTGCAAAATGGTACACTGCTTGTCACCCTGTGTTACCTGAACAAGGTAGACGGCAAACGCTTTATTCATCCGGTACTCCATCAGGATGTATAAGCCGTACTTTGCGCAGTGTCCAGGGCAATCAGCGCGTCCATCCCCACCTAGTATTAAACCACCACCCATGGCACATAAGTTGTCAAGATTTGCTTTCTGATGCTCGGACCAACGTGCCTTGATTGTTGGACTGATAGCTGTATGCATGTGGTTCTGAAGTGTCGACCATGTCACACACGGAATATTCATGTATTTAAAGATGCGCAAAGGTTTTGACACAGGGCAGCCAGAAACCACTATGGCTGCCGACAGCAATACATTGCCAATTGAGTAGTGACTTATGGTTGGCTGACTATGCCACATCTCTTTATGGTCACAGTCGACACATATTGTGATTACTACAAGAAATGTTCCCTGCCATTTTTTTGGCTCATCAGTGGAGTATTGGACCCGATTTGCAGCATGACACACTTTGCAGGTTTGGAACAGCTGGTGTAAGGCAGATTGAAAAATTATGAACTTCACATCCTCATGCAGAGTTCTGTGATGCAGCTGATATGGAGATCTGCAAAAGAGAACCAGAATGTTGTAGTCTGAAGAACAGATCACCTTGTCTAAAGAAAAACTGTGTCCAAGAGCAGGCAGTAAGTTGGAAGTTTATGGCTATGACTAAGGATCACATTCTACGCCCTAATGGTACAGTTGCCTTACGGCTAAGTACATACAGGTATCAAACAGTGTTGGGATGTCACCGCTGGACTTTGATGCAGACCTATGTGGTGCACATGATGAAAAGTAACACTATTGATGTGTAACAATAACAAGAAATCAAAATCCCACTGCAGGGCATGTACTCAAGTGTTGAGATCAACCAAAAGAGTGCATTATGAGGCGTGCTTCTGATGTCCCCATGACAGTTTCTGAAGTTGGAACATCAGCGAAACCAGCTGTTTAATCTTCTGTACCTCAATGGGTGACTTCTATCAATAAATTGAAAAAGCAAGAACATGGATATTGCCCCTCTGGAAAATGCGAGCTGTCAATGCCAATGTACACTCCATACTACCAGCAAAGGACATACAATAACGCCTGGCACCTTCCAGCGGTTGCTCGTAGCTCGCAGTACAGTAAAGCAGTACTGTTGAGTACAGTTTGTGCTATCACAGGGATGTGGATGCAGCCATGAATATCAGTTGTTGGACAGCTATAGTACAGTCAACTACATACAGCTGTACCGGAAGGTATATTGAATGTTTTTGTAGCACTGCTGCGAACGGTGATCTAATTTGTATCTTGCTGACTGCACTGTGAATGTGCAAATGGTAAAACTATATACCATACGACCAGTAACTGTTCCAGTGGTAAAAGCTATGTACCATTTGCAGTTCACTATTTAAAAGTACATGTTCTAGGAGCGTGGATATGTTGTTCATCCACACTCTCTGGCATGTCCCTTTCCCCTTTAAATCTGGCTGGAAGTCTTCAAGCTGGCTCCTCTCACCCACCCGGGTTGTAAATACCTCGGTTCTGCCCCATGATGCCAGATCTTCCTTTCCGCTGGAAGATTCAGGTTTCCTCGTGCTACCTTAGCAATTCATAGGCCCTGTATTCGCAACATCAGTTTTCACCGCAAATTACAGTAAAACTCATTAGAGTTCACGATTCCGATTTCAGCACATCGGCTCGTGTGTCTATTGCCTAGGTGTCGTGCATGACACCATGTCTTGTACCTTCTGTTTGGCCTTCCATCTCAACGTTCTGGATGACCACAAGGCGCACCTAAAATTGGGGAGACCGGAGCTTAGAAACCGGCCGGTGAAATCAAAGGAGGCAAGGTGGGTGGTTTCCGCGGCCGAGGGATCCGCCGAGCAGCTGGAGCAGATGACTGCTTTCGAGAAGGAAGTGGCTCAAGCTTCGGCTAGTCGAAGTTTTTTCATTCCTCTCCACATTGGCTCTACTTTTTCAGGCTCCTTTAAGGAGTTGTGCCAGTTTCCCCCCACCAGGGGTGAGGCGCCCTTGGGCTTGCACTCCTCCCACCCTCGGAAGAGGGATAAGGACCCCAAGTCTTCTTCCTCTAGAAGGAGATGCTCCTGGGACTGAGAGAGGTCCGAGTCCCAGCAACATGCGTTCTTGACTTCAGTTGAGATTCGCTTCCTCGGCCGCCGGCTTTACGGACCTTCCGTCTGGCCAGGACACCGAGACCGAGGAAACAGCTGAACTGGCCGAGATTATTCTCAACCCAATTGAGCCTTTATCGCCGACTCCGGTCAACGATTCTTTAGAAGGGATGCCTGTCCTTTCCTTTCCCAGTGAGGAGACACTGCCCTCGGGTGTCCTGATCGAGGGAAAGGTGTAGAAACCTTGGTTTTCACTGACTCCGGTGTCTCCCGATCGAACAAACCGACCCCGTCGGTCTCAATCGAGGACCAGGACCCCTTCAGTCGAACGGCGGAAAAAGGGCCACAAACACTCAAAAAAGAGGCGCTGCCACCGATCCTCATCCTCCTTGGATGAGAAGAGGCTTCGATGGAAACTCCGTCGACGCTATGAGGATCTAATGTGGCAACAGCTGATTTTGACCGGGCAGAAGCCAGCTCTGCCGGTCGCCTCGGCCATCACATGGCTCCCACCTCCTAGGCCGACGCTGAACCCTCTAGAACCGAAGGTCTCTGTTCCACCACCCGTGGGGCTGGCTTGTATCCCGGCTCGGCCTATTCCACTCTCCCCACCGATTTTGGTGGAGCCACTGCCTAAGCAGCCTCAGGGAGGGGCTCCCTCGAAAGAGGACCGCACAAACACTGGGCTTCCCTGTCGTCTGTCCATTACGGTTACCCCCGACTGCCCCTGGCAGATCGAAGTTGACTTAGGCGGTAGACCATTGTACCCTGACTCTTCGGACTCCGACACTGGGTTACACTCTCATCCAGGGGATGATGAGTCATCCATGGCTGGACTAGAGGAAGGCCCTTCCCCCTTTCAGGGCATTCTCCGCCTGTTCTCCAAATCCACCGGAATGCCCCAGGAGCCCATCCAGAAAAAGGCAGAGTGCCCCCTTATGGATATCCTCAAAAGGGGGGATACCCTGACAGAGTCCTTTCCAGTGGCCAAAGCCATCGTTGACCCAGCCCTTGAGCTTTGGCAGTGCCTTGCTTCCTGCCCAGCTTTGTCTGCCCGCATGGCCCGCAAGTATATGGTGCCCATGGGGTCTCTGGCGGGGATCACAGAGCATCCTTCATCCGAAAGCCTAGTGACTGCTTCTGTGTTCAGACGTACTGGTAGCTCGGCCTATACTGACCCACCCTTGGACAAGGAGTCCAAGAATATGGACCGTTCTACCCGTAAGGTCTATGCGGTCTCCTTAGGCCTTCGTCAGGCCAGCTCGGCTGTTATCATGGCACACTTCTCTCATGCCCTTCTTGGGTCACTGGAATAAGTCCTCCCTCATCTCCTGGCGGACATGCAGACCACTGTGAAGCAGGTCCATGATCAGGGCCATGCTGTTGCAAAACAGCAGCTCCAGACGGCCCTGGACATTGGAGATTCCTGTGCCCGCTCTTTGGCAGCTGCAGTGGCCACTCACCGCAGGGCTTGGCTGAAGCTATCCTCCTTTCCGGTGGATACCCAGCACAAGTTAGCTGACGTGCTCTTCCTAGGCACTGACCTCTTCGATCCAGGAGTGACTGGTCACCTCCACCGCATAGAGCAGTCCAGTGCCACCTTGGATGCTACCTCTGCCAAGGGTTCTTCGGGCAAGAACCAGCAGAAGCATAAGAAGAAGAAGCCTTTTTGGCACTCTTCCTCCGTGGTTAGGCAGCTCTCCTATCAAGGAGGCCAGCAGCAACAGCAGGCTCAAGCTTGGTGCCCCAGGCCCAAGCAGGGTCCTCAACAGCTCCGTAAAAGAGGCTGAGGTGCCAGTCCAGGAGCCTCCTCCTCCTCTAAGCCTGGTCAGTGATGGGTTGGGGTTGCCACCCCTACACCCGTCATGCCAGCTCTGGGTCCTCCCGTGGGGGGCCAGCTGTGCCACTTCCTTTCCGCCTGGTCCGATATCGCCTTTGCCAGGGTCTGCCTCTGGAATTCAGGCAGTACCCTACCAGCCGAGCCCGTGCCCCTCGGGAGGAAAGGATCTCAGCCTGCACTCAGTCGGCTCTTCGAGATGATATTGCTGAGCTCTTCCGTAAGTAGGTGGTAGCTCCAGTGCCGGATCCTCCTACAGACCCAGGCTTCGTGTTCAGGTATTTGCTGGTGCCCAAGTGGATGGGGGGGTTGACGCCCCATCCTAGATCTCCACGACCTGAATCAATATCTCAGGTCTCACACCTTCTGGGTGGTAACTCTGAACCAGATCATACCATCCCTGGAGCGAAACATGTTCTGTTCACTGGATCTGCAGGACGCATTCTTCCACGTCCCAATCCATCTGTCCCATCAGCGGTTCCTCCGCTTCAGGGTCGAGGGGACTCTGTACAAGTTCCGAGCCATGCCATTCGGCCTGTCATCGGCCCCGAGGGTCTTCAAGTGCATCACAGTGGTGGCAGCCCATCTCCGGCGTCGAGGAGTTCAAATTTACCCTTATCTCGATGACAGGCTTTTGGCAGGTTCCTCCCTCCAGGAGGTGGAGAGATCCAGGGATCTGGCTCTTGGAACCTGCTCTCAAATAGGCCTCCTGATCAACGAGGCCAAGTCAGAACTGTTGCCCTCTCAGGTGAGGGGCTTTATCGGGGCAGAGTTCGGCTCCCAGCGGACAGGGCGAAGGTTCTTTCCTCCTTTGCCTAATCATTTCTGGTTGGGCACTTGCGCCCTGCCCGGGACTTCCTGCGCCTTCTGGGTTACATGGCAGCATGCACCTCAGTGGTCCGTTTGGTCAGATGGCACATGCGCCCCCTCCAGTGGGAGCTGGCCACTCAGTGGACTTAGCACCATGGTCATTTCGACCAGCTGATCACAGTGACTCAGATGATGTGGGACGCTCTCCAATGGTGGACCACCCCAGACCGGTTGCAGAAAGGGATCCCATTTGTCCGCCCTGAGCCAACGATCATGCTCACGACCGATGCCTCTCTCGTGGGCTGGGGAGCCCACATGGGGGACAACAGAGCCCATGGGTTCTGGACCCCTGAGGAGTCCTGATGCCACATCAACTTGTTGGAGCTCAGAGCAGTCAGACTGGCACTGTCCACTTTCGCTCCTCAGCTCCGGGGTCAGGTGATTCAAGTTCAGGCGGACAATACCACGACCATGTACTACCTCAACAAACAGGGCGGCATGCACTCCCGTCTGCTTTGCAAGAGGTGCTCCACATCTGGACCCTCGTCAGCCAGTAGGAGGCGGATCTCCTAGCCATTCATGTGGCAGGAGTCTTGAACCAGCTGGCGGATGCTCTCAGCCGTATAGGCCAGACATCCCACGAGTGGTCTCTCCATCCAGAGGTAGCTTACAACTTGTTCTCCCACTGGGGCAAACCATTGGTGGACCTGTTTGCCTCCAGGGAAAACACCAAGCTAAGGCTGTTCCATGCCCGCCCCCCCTCAGCAGGGCTCGCTGCAGGGGGGGGATGCCTGTGGACCCCAGGCCTCCTCTACGCCTTCCCTCAATTTCCCTTGATCCACAAGGCGTTACTCAAGGTGAGGAGGGACAAGGCAAAGGTGATTCTGGTAGCCCCAGACTGGCCGTGCCAGTTCTGGTACCCAGATCTCCTCAGCTGCAGGCCCCCGGAGCGGTTTTGTACACGCCCGGACCTGATATCTCTGAACCAGGGGAAGGTCTTCCATCCGGACCTTCAATCCCTGCACCTCACAGCCTGGTACCTGAGTGGCTAGAGTTCCAGGCTCTGGGTCTTTCCAAGGATGTCTACACCGTGGTGGAAGCATCTCGTAAGGAATTGACCAGGAAATGTTATGCCTTCAAATGGAAGAGATTTTCCATTTGGTGTCAGGGTAAGAGTCTGGACCCCTTATCCTGCTCTGTGGCTAACATTCTCGACTACCTTTGGTCTCTCTCCAAAGGGGATCTACGGTCATCGACTCTTAGGGTGCACCTGGCAGCCATTTCTGTTTACCAGGCGCGGGCCGGTCAACCAGCATTGGTGCAGGAGACAGTGGTCGGGTGCTTCTTCAAAGGCCTGGATCACATATCCCCTCCGGTGCGTGAACCTCCACCTCTGTGGGATCTATTGCTGGTTTTGGCAAAGCTCATGGGCAAGCCATTTGAACCCATGCACAAGTGTGAGCTCTCACGCTTGTCGTGGAAGATGGCCTTTCTGGTGGCTATCACGTCAGCCATAAGGACAGGGGAGCTCCAGGCGCTCTCGGTGGACTCCCCTTATCTGGCCTTTCACGGGGACAAAGTTGTCCTGCGCTCCCACCCAAAATTCCTTCTGAAGGTGGTATCAGAGTTTCATCTTAACCAGGTGTTAACTCTGCTATCCTATACTATCCTAATTATACCTCGGACGCCGAGTATAGGCTCCCATACTTTGAACCTGAGACGTGCTCTCTCCTAGTATAAGGAGAGAATGGCGGAAATTCAGGGAGAGGTTCACCAGCTGTTTGTCACCTATGCAGAAGCTGCTTCTGGCAGACCTACAGCCAAATGGGCCATTGCAAGGTGGATTACATCATGCATAGGTCTGTGCTATGAGTTGGCGGGCAAGGAGCCTCCCAGAGGGATAAGAGCTCATTCTACCCGCCATACTGCTGCATCGATGGCTGCTTCAAGGGAAATCCCTATCCAGGAAGTCTGTTGGGCTGCTACCTGGAAGTCAGCAAACACCTTCATTACCCACTTCCACATCGATCTTGAGTCACGCCGGGATGCTGGTTTTGGGGCCTTGGTTCTCCAATATCTATTTCCCAAGTAGGGGGTGTGCGCCTTGCCTCCCTTCTCCCAGAGAACTGCTTGGAGTCTGCCAGAGTGTGTGGATGAACAACATATACATGCTTCTAGAAGAACAGGTTACTCACCTGTAACAGTAGTTCTAGGAGTGGTATATGTTGTTCACCCACCCGACCTCCCAGGCTTTAGGCGCACAACCTTGCTTCCAATGGGCTAAGATCTGGCGTCATGGGGCGGAGCCGAGGTATTTACCACCCGGGTGGGTGGGAGGAGCCAGCTTGAAGACTTCCGGACAGATTTAAAGGGGAAAGGGACATGCCAGAGAGTGTGGATGAACAACATATACTACTACTAGAACTACTGTTACAGGTGAGTAACCTGTTCTAGTAACTGTTTGAACTATAAAAATTGCTGTGATAAGTTGCTCCTATCACTAGCCAGGAAGATGCTGACACATTACTGTACCGCTTGCCACCACTTGTGCTGTTACAGTGGCCTCTCTTGATGATGCACTGACACCCCAAAACTGTATCACACCACCCCAAACCATGAAGGACGTAACACAGTACTGCTGGCAGGGTCTGTTTAAGGTCTGTCCTGTTTCCCCCTGGCCGCACTTCAGCTATCTGTGTGGGTTCTGTCCCAGTTGCTCTCACCACCACAAGAGTTCTCACAGACTACCTGCCCAATGATGCATTGCCTCCAACCCAACCCCTGAGTGGCAAAAGACATAGTTCAGTACTGACAGGAGACAGAGATATGGGGCAAGAACCACAGAGTGCACATTCACTCATGGGGATCGCAGTACCCTGATTCGGGCTGCAGTGATGTCTGTCAAGAGACTATCCTCTGTTTGCTGGCTCCCTTTCCCACCACAGCCACCCCATGATGTCCGAGAGAGAGAGAGAGATTGAGTGGGAGATAGTCTCCATGCTGCAAAGCGCTGTCTATCTTTCTGCCTGTGTGTATGTGCAGGAAGAGTGGCCAGTGCAACTGAAAGAGACAAGTGACATTGTCGTTGCTGGAGTAAAAAGGGTGAGACTGCTGTGGTCCCTGTAAATGTCTCCACAGCGGTTCAGTTCCTGGCTATTTATATTGCTTTTTGTGACACAGGGTTGCACAGTCTCAGTTGCCCCAGGTGTATACAACTTCATGTTACTGTGGGACACAGACCCACTGTCCTCTGAATGTTTACTGCCCCCCGAAGTGTACCTGATCCCCCTTGATTGCGATGTTGTTCCAGATAGCCCATGGTGAACATTCAGTGCCAACAAAAAAAAAATCACATTCCAAAGAACCTGCCATAGCACAGTCAAATGGAGATGCAATTACACATGCTCCAAAAGAAGGAAAATTCATTAGAAACCAGTACAATAATGCATCAGTTAGTGTTCTTAATAAATATCAAAAAGCTGCCAAATTAGATGTTATCGTTACAACAGCTACCACATCATCACCCACCCTCCATACAACTTGCTGCGCGGTGTGCCATGTGATCATTCAGGCCATACAGCACACCACATTGTCCGAAGCTGAACCATTCCAGCTTGCTTACACATGGAACGGGGTTTGCCGGCACCATGCCAAACCAGGGTGGTGGGGGTGTGATAGGGTTGAGAACCTTAACATTGAGTTGGCCCACATTTACAATGTACAAAAAAAACCCTAACTGATTTCTATTGGACTTCTCCAATCCCACAAATGTTGAGGCACATATACATTATGCCTTAAATAAAGTGAGGAATCGTACACTGATTTCATAGTGTCTCCCTTCATTATATCTTCAAAAGACTCCTGCGAAGGAATGTACTCCTTGTCTCGACTGTCTGTGTGGTGGTCAGTACCTGAGGCCTTGACCGGAGTCTGCATTGGTGTAGAGGATGCTATTTGTGGCTCTTCCAGTAGATTGCACTGCACACCTATCGATCTGACCTTTGGTTGCTTCATCATAACTCCTGCAAGAAAAGTGAACTGTTAGTTCACGGGCTGATGGTGTTGTACATCTGCCATAGACAGTGTCTTCCCCCAAACAAATGTACGCACCCTTATTTTGGTGACCAATTTTGTGGCTGGATGGTCTGGCTTTTCACTGACTTCTTCAGAACAGGTGGCAGTGGCACTTGACATCTGGATGATGAGGTGTCATTTGTCATGAAAACCAAACTTGGAAGTGTGAGGGAGATTTCAAAACACAAAAGCAGTTTGTTATGTGCTTCCCTGGTCCATACAGACATCTGTGGAAACATGAACAGATGTGCAAGCTTTGTACTCTAAATCTACACCCACTGGCACATCTGCACACACCTGCAATGGAGATAAATGTGAACATATTTGACAGCTGGCAGTAAGTAAATATGTAAAGTAAAATTTTATTTGTATAAGGTGCCCTTCCTGTGCTCAGGGTGCTTTTACAATACACATTAAAAAGAAAATCTCATGACATTACACTTAAAAACAAATAAAACATATTAATACACACTTAGTAAGTCCCTGTAAATGCCTGGTTAAAAATGCATGTCTTCAGTGACTTTTTGAAACCTTCCACGGTCAGGCTCTCTCTTATCTGGCAAGGTAGAGAGTTCCACAGGGTAGGTGCCATAAAGGCAAAAGATCTTCCTCCTGATGTTTTTAGGGATACCCTGGGAATCTCTAGCAATCCGTCGCCAGAGGATCAGATTGAGCGGGTGGGACAGTAAGGGCATAAGAGTTCTTTCAAATAGTGTGATCCCAGCTCATGTAGGGCTTTATAGGTCAGCAATGCAACATTGAAGATGATCTACCACTGTATTGGCAGCCAGTGCAGTTCACACAGCACAGGTGTCATATGACTGGATCTAGGGGTTCCAATCAACATCCTGGCCGTCTCGTTCTGCACTAGCTGCAAGCGGGGGATATCTACCCCTGGTAGCCCTAGGTCGAGGGTGTTGCAGTAATCAAAATGACTGGTGACAAAGGCATGGACCAAGGTAGGAAGATCTTTGAGAGGGACCAGGTTCTTCACCCGGGCTATGTTCCTTAGATAGTAAAAGAAGGATTTGACTACAGCCGAAACACGCACCCTCAGGGTCAGCCTTCATCAGATACCATGCCCAGGTTACATACCTGAACCTAGGCAATAAGCGGGATCCCACCAAGATTTAATACTGAGGGTTTCCCACCCATGCCCCTTCATCCGGTAATCAGGGTCCATCATCAATACCTCTGTCTCCCGAGTTCAACCAGTGCCATCCGCACTCATCCAGTTCTGAATCTCCAGCAGGCAGTTATTAAACACCGTAGCAGAGTCTAACTCCTGTTCAGGTACAAAAGACCTGTACAGTTGAGAGTCATCGGCATAGCAATGAAAACTCAACCCTTACCGTCTTACAATGTCCCCTAATGGAAGCATGTACACCGCAAATAACATGGGGGACATCACGCAACCCTGTGGAACCCTGCGGGGCAGCCAGTGAGGGGCCGAGGAATAAATCCCTGATGCCACTCTCTGGGATCTGCCCTTGAGGAAAGATCGAAACCAAATGAAGACCGCCCGCCTCAGTCCACAGAAGAACCACAGGTGCTTGAGCAGCACCCCATGATCCATGGTGTCAAATGCTGCTGAGAGATCAAGGAGAACCAAGATGGAACAAGTTCTCCTATCTCCTGCCATCAGAACGCCATTGAGTACCCGTATCAGGGCTGTTTCAGTGCTATGCCTTTTTCTGAAACCAGACTGGAAAGAGTCATAGATACTGTGGTTGGTTAAATGATCTTCCAGCTGCAGAGCGACCACCTTCTCAGTAACTTTCCCTAATCCCTATAAAGGGTAAGTTCAAGATCGGTGTGTAATTAGCTGAGCAGTTGGGGTCAAGGGAGTTTTTTTTCAGAAGGGGTGCACTACTGCCTCCTTTAAGGGATCTGGAAAGATCCCTTTCTCCATTGAAGCTCCCACTATCCCGGCATGGACCGGGCCTATAACCTCTACACACCCCACTAGTAGGCGTGTAGGGCCCAGATCCAAACTACAGTAGGTTGGCTGAAAAGTCTCTATGATCCTCGCTATATATATATGACTACCGGTTGACTAAAGGCGAAACAGGTCTATCGGGCATTGGTACCACCCGATGGATTAATGCAAGGTCCAATGGGAAGGCATTGGTTGATCTCATCCCTGATGGTGGACACCTTATCAGCGAAAAACTGCACAAACTCCTCACACCGTACAGTACTTGTGACAACGCTCGACCAGAATGAAGACATGCTGGATTGCACAGTCTCTCTACAGTCCGGAAGAGCTGGGCTGGCCTATTCTTCGCAGTAGCAATTTCCCTGGACAGGAACTCTGCCTTCTTATGGGAAATTGCTGATTGATAGATCTTGTAATGATCCATCAATCTAAGTTTATCCACCTCCAGGTGAGTTTTCCGCCAGTGTCTTTCTAATGTTCGCCCTTGCCTCTTCAACTCACATATTTCTCCATTAAACCAGGGGGCACCCAGGTGAAGAGAAAGAGGGTGAACATGAGCTGGAGAAATATCCAAGGCCTCAGTAACAGCCCTATTATAGGCTAACACGTGTGGTCCTGGATCAGTGCTGTCCTTTGGAAATCCCAAGAGGTCCAGTACCGTCATTAGGCCTTCTAAGGTAACTCCTCTCAAAGGATAGAACTGTACCAACTCCTTTGGGGCAGGCCTATTTCAGGGGGCTGCAAAACTGAATCTCGGGACATGATGGTCAGACCAACCAACTGGCTCTACCTCCACATTGGAGATCTCCATCCCTAGGTGGAACACCAAGTCCAGTGAGTGCCCCTTCTCGTGGGTTGCAGTGGAAATAACCTGTGTTAGGCTCAACAAGTCCATCAATTGGAGGAGGTTTTGTTCAGATGGTGAGAGTTCGTCGACCCAGGCATTGAAATCCCCCAGAATCAACCATCCAATACCACCTCAGCGATGAAGTCCGCAACTTCCTTCAGGAACTCCCTCCCATCACCTGGTGGATGGTAAATGAGAAGGGTCCTATAGCCTACACCTGCACCCACAGTACACTCAAAGGAGTTGGTTACTCCAGCTCACACCTCCATGAGACCCAGTTCCTGTCTGAAACAGACGGCAACCCCCCACCCCTACAATCCTTTCTTGGGTGGTGAATCACTGAGAACCTGGCCGGAACCGCAGAGTCCAAAATGGGGCCTGCACTTTCATCCAGCCAGGTCTCAGTGATGCAAGACAGGTCGGCAGAGACCACGAGATCTGCAACCACTGCAGTCTTATGCTTATGTGTGAGCTTGTTATTGGAGAGCAAGCTGACGTTGGTGATGGACAAAATACAGAGCATGGATAATTTATTTATTGGATGCAGTGTGACAAAAGGGTCATACTTCTTCCGCTACAGAAATTGCTTCACTGCTGTCCAGCAATGCTGATGTATTCTCATTGGGTTGTGTGGCAGGTAACTGTGCAGATGGTGATGAAGCGGTAGCAGTCAACATCTGAGAAAATTAAAGTAAAGCTTTATGATAGTTTCCCATGAATACTCACACTATAATTACATGTACCCAAAAATAAATGTGATGTTTGCTCTTTCATTTTTCGGTTGTGCAGTCCCTTACAATGTCAAGGTATTGGAGTCAAAAGTGATGAAATCAGGCATTGGAAAGTGAAAACTGTGGCCAGCGGAGGACCTGAGAATGTATGGTGTGTGAGGTACTGGACACCACGAAATCGGAAGATGTGCTGTGGTTTTGTGGTGGTGCATCTACAAGACACCAGGGAAATCAAGAAGTCCAGCATCAGAACTACCCTTGCGTGACTATTGGTCGGGATGGGTGAGGCAGGGGAATACTGAGGAAGAGAAGGACCAAGGGGTGTTGGTAACAGGAAGCATGAACAACCATGTCCAATTGCAGGAAAGCAGCAGCAGCTAAGGTGAATAGGATGCAGGGCTGTATCTCAACCAAGCATGGGGAGGTGATCCTGCCCCTGTAATGATCTTTGGTCAGTCCAAACTAGTAGTACAGTCTGCAGTACTGGCGGCCATATCTGAAGAGGGATATTAATTCACTGGAAAGTGTGCAACTGAGGGCGACAGAAATGTTACAGGGAATGGATGATGGACAAGGCCTATGTGAACAGTTTAAACTGGGGAAGGGTAGGGACATGGACTAAGATTGGAGGGTGGAAGTTTTAGGGGGGAGATGAGGAGGCACTACTTTGCAGAGAGGGTAGTTTCTAAATGGGACGCTCTACCAGAGGGGGTGGTATCATGCAAGACTGTAGGAAGTTTTAAGAGGGCGTGGGACAGAGCACAAGGAAGGGTATGGGTGGAGGGGGGATGAGGTTGTTATGGGAATGACAGATGTGAAGAGGGTTGGGGCAGCTGCAGTCTAGGGGGCTAGCTGCACACTCAGGCAAACATTGATAGACTGGGTGGTCTATTTAAAAAAATAAACTGTGGAAATTAGTGACTGAAAAAATCCTACGCTCTTGATAACAAACTTGACATGGGATAGAGATGGTAACAAACACAAGTCAGAGCACGCCCTTGCACCACAACAGCCTTCAAGGGGTTTATACTAATATAGTAACACACTATGAAGCCAGCAGAATAAGCTCTCTTGTCTATCCAGTCTGCTGTATGGTCATTGCCTACTCAGGACACCGTTTGTAGCGCCACATCCCTCCCTACAAGGTCCCCCATTTCCCAGTGGTACTACAGGGTGCACCTTCCCCCTACACCAATCCCATCCTTCTTGAATTCCTCCACAGTAGTAGCAGCAGCCACCAGCTCCCTGGGTCTCGTGAAATATCGCTGCCTTGTGTCCCCCATCCCCCCATTAAACTCCTGACACCACTTCTGATGGCAGCAATGGCAGCTAAACAGGAGTGGGCTCAGCACTGACCCCTGTGGTACCCCGCTAGTGACTACCCTGGAGGATGAGACCACCCCCCACCCTCACCCTCTGTACATACCCCACCTGCCAGTTTCCTATCTACCTGACCATCTCCCACCCCCACACCTATATTCTCCAGCTTTCCCAGTAGCCCATGATTTGGCACGGAGTCAAATGACCTGCTGAAGTCCAGAAAGGGGACATCCACTGACCTGCCTTGATCCAGCACCCTCACCACCCCTTCCTAGAACTCCACCCAATTTGTCTGATGTGATATGCCCTTAACAGAGCCGTGCTTGCAATCTTCTCAGTGACCACATGCCCTCAGAACCCCCATCCTCTCCTTCAGGATGACCCCCATCACTTTGCCCACTACCGATGTCACGCGAACCGGCCTATAGTTGCCAGGCCCCTCTTGCGAGCCACCCTTGTGGACAGGCACAATATGGGCCGCCCGCCAGTCCTGAGGCACACACCCCTTCTGCAGGGAGGAGTTAAAAAGGTCTGCTAGGGGTGTGGCCAGGGTATCTGCCAACTCCTTGAGCAACCTGGGATGGATCCCATCTGGGCCTGGTGCCTTGTCCACTCTGAGGGCCTTGCGGGCATTATGTAAAAACATATTATTTCAGCATGGATTGGCAGCTTACTTATTTGATTTGAAAAGGAATGAGGGTTCACAGCATGCTCCTATGGACTCTGTAGGCTTATGAAACCTATCTAAAGGTACGCCATCTGAGGCAGATGCGGTTTAGAGTAGGAACACAGCTGATGGATGGTCTGCCTTTATGGTGGTAGCTGGGTGACTTCACAGTGACAGAAGTGCTCTGAGGTCCATACCAAGAGACCACCACAATCCTTTGGAACTTAAATTAGTAAATTGTCCAATCCAGGCACCAGGCAGAGAAAATATTTTGTTACATTCAGGGAGGGGGTGGGGTGGGGGGTCATGGTGTGCTCTGACTCATGTTTGCTGAAGTATGGCATATGCTGTAGCTCACCTCATTTACAAACCCATTTATAGTTTGTAAATGAGTGCATAAAGGCTAGAGATGGTAACAATGGAGTGATAAGGACTGCCATAGAGATTGTTTTTGTGGTCCCCGACTTGTTGTGCCTGCTAAATTACTGTCAAAATTAGTTGTAAGTTACACAAGGACATCTGGCACCCAGAGAGATTAGTATGCATTCTAGGCAAACAGAATTGAATATTTGTTCAACCTTACAGACACAGAAAACAAAAACAGGTGAATACATCACACAAATGGGTAAATAACCCACATCTCCACCTCTCTGCATCTCAGGAAAGCACAGAGGCCTTGCTAAGCCATGTGATTATTAAAAAAAAAAATGCATCAAAATTGTTAATGTTAAAACAATATGCTCAACCATGAGCAACTAAGAGGCAAGATTATACAACGGGGGGAATCCTGTAACATCATTGGTCCATTACATGACCATAGGAATATCCTGCAAGAACCCACAGTTGAGGAATGGCAATAAAAAACATACCTGTCCATCAGCGTAGCAGTTGGTTTTACACTGGCTATTCCAGCGCCATGGGTTCGGGAACAGACCCGGGTGCTGAGGAAACAGCGGGGGAGAGAGGGCTGAAGCATCTGATGACTGCTTGCCTTCTCTGGGGAGAGGGCAAGGAAGTGACCAAGCGCTTGCTCACCCCCTTGCAGAGGCAGGGGATATGGCAATGCGCTGTGTCCCAAATGAGTAATGGTGCATGGTGACCATCGGCATATGCCCTGACATTTGTGGCATGCCACTTCCCCGGGGAGCAAATGGGAAAAGAGCCCCATGGACGCCTGGATGACGGTCACCAGATCTCGCTGTCACGAGACCGCAAGCAGCCCTTGGACAACCTCAGCAGCACCCGGTCAAAGAATTTCATGATGGCTACACCACCGGTGCCTTCCACCTCAAAGGAGAGGGACCTACCTGTCGAAGGTTTACGTCTGTGTTACCTTGGGGGGCTGCAGTGTGGGGTGATGGGTGGATGCATTGGGGTAGAGTGGCAAGCGAGGGGCATAGGAAGGCCCAAAAGAGAGGCTGGCCAGGAGCTGGGTGAGAAAAACAAAACATGAAACACTTTTTTAATTCATACTACACATGGGTTACTTGTATAGTCGCAGTAACGCACTGCAGGGTGTGGATAGTTGGACAGTTTACCCACTTCTGGTGTGGTTACATCACTGGGCTGTGCCTTGTGACATACCACACAAGGCGTGGGTCAATCCACCAATAACCCACACCCTGTTGTGCCTTATTGCTTAACTCTCAAAAAGAAGTACATGGTTATGCGCAGTAGGCCAATGACACCCATGTTTGGTGGGTGTGCAAGGAAATTTGCGAAGGAGTCTCTGTTGCATTTTTTGTGAAAGAATTATTGGGGGGGGTTGGGGGAAACAGTAGTAAAACAGTTAACTGTCAATGCAAGCACAATGAAGACCCCCTAACTACCACACCACCCACACACATCATGCAGACGTACCTGGGTAGCACTCAGCTTGTACACTGCATGACTGCATCTTTTGGGTGCAGAATTTATTTTATTTAGTTTTTGTTGACCGTGTAAGTGCACTAGACAAATCCTGCCTATTTTCAGGCATGACCTGGGGAAGGGGGATACAGATGAATGCCAACTGACCTTGAACCAGATTAAGCTGTTGGTGGTATTTTTAGTGAATGAGGGAAATTTAGCCAGGACACTGGGGAAATTCCCCTACTCTTTCGATAAGTGCCATGGGATCTTTAACATCCACCTGAACTACCACCAGTCCAGGCAGATGGGACCTCGGTTTAACGTCTCATCGAAAGGCGGCCTCAAGTGCAGCACCCCTCTTATACTGCACTACAGTGTCAGTACTGGGATATTAACCCAAGTGCTAGATGTGGGAACTGAACCCACAGCCCTCTGATCTCCCAGCCTTAGAGGCGAGTGTGCTGTCTACTGAGCCACTGACACAGAACCATATGAACGTGGGCCATCATAAATGCGTTTGTAGGCATTTTCAAATAGTAGGCACGGCTTGGTGATGACAGGGCGCATGCTAGGAATAGCACCCTTTATTAGTCTCAAGCGGTTTGCGAATTTAATCTGAAACTGCATATGATTACTGAAATCATTTGGCATAAAGTGTGCAGAGCAGATAGTGGGGGTGACAGCAGCTTAGAAATCCCAGTCCCGATCTAACGTCACAAAACTAACCCACCTCTTAAAATGGGTTGGAGATGTGTCACGCTAGGGAAATCAAACAGAAATTTCTTCGGAAGGTTTGTTGCTACATTGAGCCATGACGCAGTAGTTCACCATTTTGTAGGTCTTCACTAGTGGACAGTGGAACTACACAGCAGTCTGTGAAGGCTTCCAAGATAGTGTGACTGTGTCTGTGTTCCTTTATCAGTGATGCTGACAAGTGCAGTATCGCTATGGAAAGATGAGCAAGGAAGGTTGTGGAGCTGGGGTATCACTATGTTTCAACAGCCACTAACCTGCCACTCACCACCAGCAAAAAAATTAGTATACACATATACAGTATACAAACTGGATATTTAACAGTAAAAATAGTATGGACTCTACAGTAGTGTGACCTCTTCTTACAGGGATCAAAGATGAATCTGGCAATGGTGTGGCTGAACAAATTGCCACAGGCCAACAAGTGTACCAACTTTTACAAGTTAGAAAAATGTGATTATGGTAATGGTTGGTATCAAAACATAGAAACTGCCTAGAAAATAACTGCTGTTTCAGGGTAGCAAACGTTCCTCAAAGTTTCTTTTTTTCAGTTATATACCCTGTAAAAAAAAAAAAAAAAAAACAACCTCCATCAATGCCTTTCACAAATCAAAGCAACAGGTCAACTCTGGTTATTAATGGTACTGTACCAGGCAGTGAATTAAACACTGCCATATACCTGTGCTGCTGTATACCTGCCCCTTCAATGTAACAATGTGAACTAATACACCCCTGATATAATGGCACACCTCCCCAATAACTGACTCGTCAGATTCCAAACACACAGTGCTGCACTGCACTATATAATGATGAAGCACCTCAATAACTGACTGGAGGTATTCCAGTAAGCATCAGGGCTGCTGTTTATGATAGAAAAACATAATACCATAAAAATTGACTGGTGGCAACCACAATCAGAAACAGTAATGCACCCTATGATATAATGAGACAGGTAAGCAATAAATATATAGTCTGCAAATACTCAATTAAAAACAGAACAGTCAGCAAGTGTGACAATCTGTGGTAACAGGCTTCTGTTATTCAGGACGGATACATACACACGGTGATTTCTAGTGCTGCTGTATACTAAGGGTGACCTTCTGGTATTTCTTACTGCACAAAGGGAAAATGGACAGTATTAAAAATAAGAGAAAAGTGATCCAATGCCCACAGTTGCACAAGGCCTATGCTCCCCTCCCGATGCTAGTCATGCACTATTAGCAACACTCAAACCATTCCTGTAGCCTGTGTGAAGCCAAAAAGACAGACTTAAGAGAAAACCACTGCCGATTCCTACAACTGAATGAGAGTCCCGCAACACTGACTGGATAGAAATGCTCTTGTGGCAGAAGATGAGCACAGTAGACAGATCCACAATCACACAGCTGCTCCAGACACTGAAACTTTCAAGCGCATCATGGATGTGCGATTCCTGCTATGACAATGAAAGAGACCAGCAGAGCATTGTGGTAAGCCTCTCACATCTGTAAACAAAGTCGGAAAAATGAAGCGGGAGGATTTCACTATATTACTAGATTACCAGCTATCCGATTGCCATACAGAATACATATAGTGCAGTCGGAAAGCATAAGGATCATCACCATATGAGTTGTTTTGGCATCTAGGGATCTTGAAAATTTACTTTAACAGATGTAAAGGTGGGGGATAAGACCGTAAAAGGACTCATTGATTCGGGAAGCAGACAGACCTTAGTGCATGTTAAAGTGCTGGGAAAACACTATGCAAAGGAACCATGTACTGGTGTTCTCTGCATCAACGGGGACACTCTATACTATCCCACCACCCAAGTGAGACTGACGGTTAAGGGTGTGTCACACCAGATGAAAGTGGGAGTAGTACCTAAGTTACCTGTAACTGTGATTATTGGAAATGACTTTCCAGGATTTACTGAGCTAATCAGAGGGAGTAAATCCTGAAGTTCCAGCAACTGTGGTGACAAGAGCTCAGGCAAAGAAAATTTCAGATGGGGACACTTTTCCTTTCAGTGATTTTGATTCGGACTTGTTTGAGCACAGCTCCAAGATCTGGAAATCCAGGAAAGAAAGATGATGCCTGAAGAAACTGTGGCAACAAATGACTGAAATATGAAAATGTTGAAACAAAATCAACTGATTTGTGATTTTCTTTCAGAGCAAGCTAACAATGTTTCTGTCCAGGGTTATTTTAAGCAGCTGGGGGTGAAACCAAAATAAGGTGGACCAATGTTTAAAAAAAATGTAATGGGTTACTGTACAGAGTTTGGGTTAAACCTCAGACACAGGAACAGCCAGAACAGTTGATTATACCGCATAAGTATAGAACAGAGTTGTTACAGATAGCATATGATAGTCCTATGGCTGGTCACTCGGGAAGGGATCGAACCCTTGCCAGATTGCTGTGTAGATTTTACTGGCCTGGAATTCATGAAGATGTTGCTACCTATTGTAATTCCTGTGCTGAATGTCAGAAAGTAGCCCCAGTCACTAGAAAAGACAAGGTGCCCCCACCCTTGATAGTCATGCCTTTTGAGAGAATTGCAATGGAAGTGGTTGGTGCTTTAGACAAAAGTAAAAGGGTAATAGATTTATCCTGGTAGTATGTGACTGTGCTACTCGATACCCAGAAGCAGTTCCAATGCGTACTGTTACAGCTCCAAAAGTTGCAGCAGAGCATGCCAAAATTTACAGTAGAGGGGGCATACCTAAAGAAATTAGTACTGATCAGGAGAGTAATTTTGGTGCTGCACTGCTTAAGGAGCTGTACAGCCTGCTAGCTAGCACTGCCATAAGAACCTCCCCCTATCACCCTCAGACAGATGGTCTTGTTGAGGGTTTTAACCAACCCCTAAAACACATGTTAAAAAGGTTTGTAAAAGGGGAAGGGAAAGATTGGGACCAATACTTGCCTTACCTACTTTTTGCTTACAGAGAAGTGCCACATACATCAAAAGAGTTTTCACCATTTGAAATGCTGTACGGCAGGCAGCCAAGAGGGCCACTGGATGTGATAAAAGAAACGTGGGAAGATAACCCCACTTAGAAACAACCTGGAACATCTTACATGTGTGCCCTAAGAAAGAACAATATGTTGAAATTGCCCATAGTAATCAGGAAGAATCCCAAAACTAGCTAAGATATATTATGTCAGTGACCTTTCTGTTTGTGTCCTTCAGCAGGGCTTCTGGGATCCTGACCATAGAAAAAACATGGAAGCCAAGCTGATCATCTGCCTTGGCTCCCAACAGCCCTCTGGTTTAAATGATAGACTTATTTTCCACTAACATCTTTCAGCTATCCCCTTTTTTTTCCTAAAGTCTATTTGTTTTTGTACTCATTTAATTTATTTTTCAGTTTCACCATATGTCTCCATTTCTGTCTCCTTCCCACACATTTGTCACCTTTCAGCCTTCTTACTAGGCCCTGTTAATTAGTCTTCACCTGGGAACTTCCCCAGCTCTTTCACCCCCATTATGCTTTATCTTTCCCATCATCACCTTTTTGTTTCACAGATTCTCTCTTAATCTTACCATTTATCACTTCTTCTCCCTGAGACTCCCCTTTCTTCTTTCTCCACATATATATCTCTCTCATTTTACCTCTCCTCTACACTAACTTGTTTTTTTTTCTCTTTTAGATATTTCCTGAAGAAGGCCTAAGGTCGAAATGTAGATTTTTAACTCTATTTTCAGCGTGCATTTAATATAACCATTTTGTTTTGCTTTAAGATATATTATGACCAGAGGGAAAAAGAACAAGTTCGAGCCAGGTGAAAAGGTTTTGCTACTGTTACCCACAACAGAAAATAAGCTGTTAATGAAGTGGCAATGGCCATATAAGGTTCTTAGATGTACTGGCACTGTTAACTATGAGATTGAGATCCCTGACAGGAGAAATCCTACTAAGATATACCATGCTAACCTCCTCAAGAATTTGGTTGAAAAAATGCCAAAAGCTGCCTTGCTAGTTTTACCAGAAACCGATAAGGAAGATATTGATGTTGCTCATGATAGACTGGAACAAACTGTAAATGCTGATGCTGTAAAGGTGAAAGTTTCCTTAACCTCAGAACAAACTGCAGACATTCGTAATGTGCTAAAGACATGTAATAGTACTTTTACCATGGTACCAGGCCGAGCAAAAGGGGTTGAGCACATAATAGTAACAAGGAATGCTCGTCCTATTAGGCAAAAGACATACAGGTTGCCAGAGCGGTTAAGAGTTGATGTGGTTAAGGCAATACAAAAAAAATGAAAGAACTGGGTATCATAGAGGAGTCGAGGAGTGCTTTATCATCTCCCATGGTAATTGTAAACAAAAAAGAAGGGGGTGTTAGAATCTGCCTTGATTTTAGGAAGCTTAATCAAGTGTCAGAATTTGACAATTATCCTATGCCCAGAATAGATGATTTGGTGGACAGACTGCGGAGTGCACAGTATATCAGTACCCTCGATTTCACCAAGGGTTACTGGCAAAAACCTTTAGCTAAAGAATCCAGAGATAAAACTGCATTTGCCACCCCTATAGGATTCTGTCAGTTCACCACCATGCCATTTGGTTTACATGGTGTGCCAGCTACATTCCAGCGGTACATGGATGCCATTTTATCACCTCATACTGGTTATTGTGCTGCATACCTGGATGATGTTGTGGTGTACAGTCCAGACTGGAAAAGCCACCTGGAACATCTACGAGCAGTTATCTAAGCTATCAAAAATGCAGGTCTATTAATCCTACCAAATGTGCATTGGGCAAGATGGAAACCAGATATTTGGGCTACATGCTGGAAAATGGAGAAGTTAAGCCAGAGGTTTCTAAAATAGAAGCTGTAGCTAACAGCCCTGTCCCTAAAACAAAGAAAAATGTCGGGTCATTTTTAGGGCTAGCTGGTTATTATCGGAGATTTGTTCCCAACTTTGCAGAGTTAGCTACTCACCTCACTGAACTCATGAAAAAACAGTACCCAAATAATGTGAAATGGACCCCAGAGTGTGATGAAGCTTTTCAAGCCATAAAGGCTGCATTATGTTCAGCCCCTGTTTTAAGAAGTCAAGACTTTGAGAAACCATTTTTGCTACAAACAGATGCATCCAAGGTAAGCCTAGGTGCAGTCCTAAGTCAAAATGTAGATGGGGCAGAACATCCTATCATGTACATAAGCAGGAAGTTGCATGACAGAGAGAAAAGGTACTCCACTATTGAAAAGGAATGTCTAGCAGCAAAGTGGTCCATGAAGTCCCTTAAGTTTTATTTGCTAGGAACTGATTTTGTTCTTGTCACTGATCACAATCCTCTCTGTTGGCTTAACCAAATGAAATATTAAAATTCCAGAATCACAAGGTGGTACCTGGCACTGCAGACATTTAAACTGACGGTGATTCACAAATCTGGTGAAGAAAATAGTAATGCTGATTTTCTGTCAAGATATGGCTCAGGAATTGAGGATTCTGGAGGTTGAAAAACAAATTTATGGGTTTGAACTGTGCTGTTTGCCATACTGTTATTAAAAAAAAAAAAGAGAGAGAGATGATGTACATGTGCTTAATATCTAAAAGCAGCAAATGTTAGTAGAGAATTAATAAAAAGTTTTGGAAACCTGTCTAACAAAACAGGTTCCCTCTTAAGAAGGGGGTGTATGTGACAGGGTAGAATATGACCCTGTCCCAGTTGTTTTGGAGAAAGTGTTTAAATGCAAGGATCTGTTCTTTCCTTTTCTGTCTCTTGTCTGGTTGCGCAACCAAATTTTCCTGTGAGACCTCAGACTTGATCAACCCAAACAGTCTTGCAATTCTTTGCCTCTTACTGTCTCAGTTTTCCCTTGCTGTTTGTTTTTTCTCCCTTGCATAACTGCTAATATAAAAATATTTGCAAATCTTTGTGTGAAAATGTAACTTATATTGGGATCCCCTTTGTTTGGAAAATGTATAGCATTACTGTTGAAATGTATATAATTATATTTTGAGATGATTGCAGAAAGCTATTGTAAACTCTGGAGGTTACTTGAGTGCAGATGTTCCAGCCTTTTGCAAGAGCTTCAAAAGGGGGCCTCTCAGCTCAAGCACAATGTGTTCTAGCAGCTCCTGCCTAATATTTACAAAAACGGGTTGCTTGCTAAGAATGGGGGTTGAAAAGACTTATAAAAGAGCTAAGTTGCAACTGAAAGAAAGATTAGAAGAAAAAAGGACAGAGACTGAAAGAAAAAAACTAATTTCTCCTCTGTACATAGTTATTATGAACATGTTTTTTTTTATGTTACTGCTACTGTAAATAAATATTTTTGGTGAATTCTACAACTGCTCCTGGTTTTCCTATGCTTCCTGACCTGTGCCTCGATGACAGAACCGAAGTGGGGGTCTGCAGAATTTTTAACACAGCCTTCCTAAGGGACTTACAGATAGGCAGTAGGAGTCTGTTAGTGGGGGTGAGACCCATCATATCCACAAAGTCTGCTTCTTCCTTATCCTCCACCATCTCTTGGATGGAGAGATTAATGGTATTAACCATTTGCTTCACAAAGGAGTTGAGATGAATAATCCTCTGGTCCCCAGGGAGGGGAACCGAAGTCCTGCTCTGGGGAGACTACAGGCTCAATGGGTTCCCCTTCCTCTTCCTCCTCTGGTTCCTCATATACAGTGGTAGTCATAGAAAAGTTTCGCAGTACTAAGGTATACAGAGGCAGGATCACATTACAGTCAATGAAAATTATCTTGGTACCTTGAGGTACCTCGGGGTAGGAAACTTTTTGACAACTACCACTATAGATACGCCAGTTCCTGAGTGGGGGCAGCTGAAGATGGAACCAGTGGAACTGAGGAGTGAACCAAGGGGCTGACAGCCTGAAGGACCTGTAATATCTGTGGGGCCTTGTCAATGTCCTCATCCGAGGGCATTGTCGATATGTCTGCTGAGACTTCCATACCTCTTATCTGTCCCTGATTTTCAGGTATGTCCCTGATTTTGCCTCAAAATTTTCCTCTGTCCCTCATAAAATTTATGTTTTTGTGACTGAACCATGGGGATTTTAAGAACAAAATAATGACAAACATTTAAATTACAGACTTGTTCTTCTTAAGAAAATACATCTTACACTAATATCCTTATTCTGTCATCTTTCTGAGTGAATAGTACCAATTTTTAAGATGTGTCCCTGATTTGGGGACTTTGTCCCTGATTTTTGCAAGCCTTGTCCCTGATTTATGAGACAGTAGGTTGAGAGGTATGGAGACCTCCTTTGCATTTTCAGCAGGAGGTGCAGTGACCAACATGTTTTTCTTTGTGCTTTCTTTTAGCAGGAACCGGTTCTGCAGCCAGTTCCACTGGCCTCTTAGTCCTAGAGGAATCAGGTTTTTCAGTGGATTTTGGGTCCACTGGTTGTTTATTTTTTATCTTTTTTTAGAGTGTAACCCCCGGACCCCTGCCTTTTTGCCAAATGACAGGTGGCATGCTGTTGAAGCTGACAGCAGTACCTGATGGGGACTGGGTTCGGGGAGGATAAGGTTACTCGGCACAGGGGCCTAGGTTTGGCTACTCTGCACAGGCGCCCAAGTAAATCGAACACAGGAAGCAATAACTGTAATGTCCAGAACCAGGAATGGGATTCTACAGTGTGGCTTTTATTCACATCCAAGCTGAACAAACGAAGCATAGATGGACCCCCATGGGGCTACATTCCTGGTAATGCAGATTAGAGACAACAGAACACTTCTTCACATTTCCAGCCCTCAGGCTCTAAACCCACCAGGCACACAGCCCGGACTTGCACACGGCTTTGGGTACACAGCCCGACTTGTACACTACTTGGGTTTTCTCCACTGGCACGGCTCCCCCGCTGACCACTTGATCCATGGTCCATTATGGGAATGAACCAGTTTTCCTGTTGGTGGCTCCCCAAACCACCTTAGAGCCTTCGACTCCTAGAGGGAATTTTCCTTCCAATCCCACGTGTGGGTACTTCCCTCATCATTGGCCAAGTGCATGAGGCAAAGTAGAAATCCACAGAGCAAATCTGTAAAGGTGGACCTGGTCACTAAAGATGGGAGGGTCTCCCACCTCCAGCTCCCACAATCCATACCCAGCCATTTCTCTGGATACTAAACAACTCTTTTGTGAAAGCTTGGCAATGTAGATTACTGGGTAGACATATGTCACATCTCCTCTACATGTCTTGACTTCCCCTACCATACTTTTACTTCTGGCTAAGCCTATTACTCTAGGCATCCCACTACTTCAGTAGTCCAATCCCCACTATCACACAAGTCCCAGGGTGAAAACATGGGCCCTTTAGAAAGAGCAGAAACTCACCCTCTGGTTGCAGGTGCCCCACAGGCGAATCATGAAATCTTCTTGTTTCCCACACTTTTGGACAAAATAAGGCAGCTTCTCCACTAGCAGTAGTCAGGGGTTGCCCCTGGAATATGCAGGCTAAACTTTCCTGCCCCATCCCCTCAGGGATAGGGCACTGAGACCCGATTCAGAGGTCTCCACCACTTTACAATAGCTTCTGTGTCTCTCTTTAGGTGGAAACACACAGCTTTTCCCTGAATGTAGCCCTATGTCAGGGCTGAGGCTCCAAGAGCCTAACACAGAGCTGCTGTGCTCCTCTCACAGCAAGCTCCAAAC
The DNA here is from genome assembly GCA_016271365.2 of Neoceratodus forsteri. Taxonomy (NCBI): domain Eukaryota; kingdom Metazoa; phylum Chordata; order Ceratodontiformes; family Ceratodontidae; genus Neoceratodus; species Neoceratodus forsteri. The sequence goes on from CM028131.1 coordinate 995,832,727, forward strand.
ACCAACTGACCTACAGACTACTGTTCAAACCTCCCAACATTCTACTCCAACTCCCTGCTGCAGATTCCATTGTGGCTCATGCAGCTGCGATAGTTCTATGGTGATGTCATTCCTCAGTCTCAGCTGAGACTGAGAACAGAGTGAGACAGTGTGAAACCCATTTAGCTGGAGTTTTACAAGCTGCCTTCCCTGCCTACCACTAGGTCTTACTGGGATTCTAGTAACCCCGGGTAACAAGGGGGTTACACTCGCCCTTGACCAGGAAAATGACTGTCCACAGTCATTATTTACCCGGCTTTAGGCCATCCCACCCTATATGCTACTTGTGGAGGGGGGTAATAAGGCCCCCTCCTACCATGTGCGAGCACAGGCAGAAAACACTAAGGGCCTAGAGGCCTTTAGCTGACATATCAGCCTCTACACTACCCACTTACTATGGATGCCTAGTGGCTCTGGTAGAACTGTCCAGAGCATAGCCTTAATAGATCAGCACTGCAGTCCCTAGGGCCCTTCAGGACCACAACCTGTCTATCCCCCCTAGCCCTCTAGGGAAAACCTATCTGCCTCTAACTTAACACCCAAAAACAACCCGGGGACCTCCCCGACCTTGGGCAACCTGCAACCACACACCAAGAAACTAATACCACATTATTACATCACATTACTGCCTCCTCCCTACCCCCACAACCCCACCTGTGGAAGGAAAAGGGTTAATACAGTAACAATAACAACACCACAGTACTTTAAATTACTACACACTAAAGTACTAGTGAGGAACTCCGATGAGCCCCTCCTCCTCTTCTTGTCTTCTCTTCTATGTTCTCCAGGAACACCTGCAAGAAAAAGAAAGACAACACACACTCCTAATCTGCATACACAGTCTACCTAAACCCCTACCATCAAAACACTGGAGAATCCCAAAAGGATTTTTTTTAGAAAAGGTAGAAAACAGTAAATACGTTAAAAAACAGTAGAAAACAATGACATTATTTACAATACACATTTGGGGGATGGAGTGCCCTAAAAGTCCCAACTAGTGACCACAGTGCCCGAAGGCTAGTCCATTAAAGAGTCTCTCCTGGGCCGGAGCCTGGTGAAGCACAGTTCTAGCAGGCCAAAGTCCCGACAGAGTCTTTGAGGACAGTTTACACATTCTGGAGTCTGCTAGTGTAGGGTATGTACTGCAATGTCATAAAGATAGAAAAGTTTGGACTTACCAGCCCCTTGTAGAATGAAAAATTCTGAACTGACCTGCACCTCAGACGAAGACTCTCCCAGACAGCATTTCTTCCGATATAGCTGGGTGGACATCTTCCAGGAACTACAGGAGGGCACATCTGGGAACTGCTGGGCTGATGTCATCTCTGGAGATGGAACCTTAGAACAGGAACAAAAAGGAAAACAGCTGGTCTGACGTCATCCGATTACCAGGCGATGAAGCAGGATACTGCTGGGCTGGTGTCCTCTCTGGATCTGAAGTCCTCTGGTGGGCCAGTCAATGGATTCTGGAAAGGCCAGTACACTGTAGAACTGATGAATGTGGGGCACCTGAGTCCTGGATGTTCATACTGGCGGATCAATAAAGTCACTTCCCAAGCTGGTGTGGCAGTATTGACTACCACTGCTCAGCTTTCCATTTAGTAGGCATGGGCACATTTGCTGGAAGGTCCTTGCATTGAAGCCAGTAGTACTGGGGGCCAGGAGCTTGAATTATTACCCCATCTGGGCGCACATAATTCACACAGTGGGAGATTTCACGTCCCTCTCCATCCACTATTCGCACTCTGTCCATAAACAGTGTCCTGCCTCTCTTCCACTGGGTATATTTCTCATGAAACAGTCTGTTCTTTACATGCTTGTTTGCACCAGGATGCACACATTTCATTGCTTCGGCCCAGATCCAGGATTTTCTGCTGTTCTCAATCTCCTCCCAGACTTTCCAAGGAAAGGTCATCCCATAGATCTCATTCGCCTTCCTACAAACCAGTCTCTCCTCTTTACTAGCTTTGGTCAACCTGAGACCGCTGGCCTGGCTTGGGGGGTGGCCAGTCCTGGTTCTGCCAGCTACGCATCCTTAACGAGATTAAAAACGGATCCCTGACTACTACTTCTTGCATAGCCAGGGCAGTGGCATCACCACTCTCTTCCATGCATTCCTCCGAGGCAAGAGCTTGAGGCTGTGTACCCATTCCTTTTTCACAAGGCCACATAGGTTCCCCCTCATCTTCTTCCTCACTAAGGATCTGAGCCCAGGAGTGAGCAGTCATTCTCACTCCTGAGACTATCCACTCATCACTAGGCGCGGAGGTCGACACCTCCCATTCAAAGGCCTCCCGCATCTCATCTTCTCCTATGAGACTTGGGCTAGGCCCCCCTGGGGTCTACTGATGCTTTATCCGAACTTTCCTTTTGAGATCCAGCATCCGAAACTTCAACATCTGGTTCTGTCTCTAAATCTGCACCCTCTAGCTTTGTGCCACACCCCCCCCCCGAGGGGCCTTCTTCCACAGGCTCCACCAGGTGCTGTGTGCTGCCAACTGCAGATTCCTGAACCTTTGTCCATGTGGGAGCCAAACAAATCTGGGGCACTTTATACAAGCCATATTTTTCTAAGCATCCAGCACAGTGAGGTATCATGAAGACGTCCCTTCCAGCTCTCAAGCATATTTGACACACATGCACTGGATATCCAGGGATCGCCACATGAGGAGGCAGTTGTCCTCCATAGCACCACTTTTCAATGTCCCTTAGTCTGTTTACTGCTGCTGTTACAGCAACCCAGGCATGATCCAGGAAACGAGCTGGTCCTGAGGCCATAACTGCAGGAAAAAAAAAAAAAGCTCACTGTAATTGAAAGTCCCACTTTACTGAACACCTTCTTTACTTTTAAAATGGCTCCTCTGCTGCTGTGTTTACTTTACTACCCCACCCTGAAATGGCGGCAGCAGCACTCCTGTGCATCAACATTCAGAAATTGGGTCAAGCCACTGCGCATCCAATTTACACACACTGCTGATAACTTTTGCTCAAACTGCACAAACTTGCACTGTTCTTGTTCTAAAAACATTTACATGATTTTCCATGGACTTTTCACATGCTGGAAACATTTCTTTAACTCACAGTCCCTTACAGCTTCAGGTTTTTAAGCACAGGATTGCCTGTAAAACTAGTGCTGCACATTTGGCTACAACTCACAGTCTCTCTCTGGCTTTAAACTGATGCTGAACTCATAACTATGCACAAAGTCAATGGCTTAACATACTTGCAATTGCTGGTAGGACTTGACACAGTCGTTACTTGCAAAGCGACTACACTGCTGCACACACATTTAGATGGCTTTTGGCAGAAAATCACTGAGCAATTTCACTGTTGGTACTTACTGTTATCAGTAACTGTTAGCTGCGTTGGGGAAAAATGGCCTGCAGCCAGTCTTGGAGGCCTCAGAACAGAAACCGGTGGGCAGTCCTGCCGATCGTCTCCTCGACCACCACACTCACAATTTAGACGATCGATAAGCGGATTGAGCCTGATTTTAAACAAAACAGTTTATTTTTGAAGGTTTTACAGCGCTTTCTAAACTCCACGACGCTCCTCCACAAGCCAGTACACGCACTCCACTCACACTCTCTCTCGAATGCTGGGGCAGTCACTGTAAAGCTGGCTGAGGGACGGGACTGATTGCAACCTCACCAATCACACAACGCCATGCAAATGAGCTTCTTCTTCCTCGCGAGTGCTCTTCTCCTCACGGCGATCGTCGAGCAGGCAAATTTAAACTGCAGAATGCATTTTTTTTTTCTCAACTGACTCCACGGTGGGAGCCCATTTCAGCCATTTAACATAGCCATTCACACCTGCAAGTCTCTCAGTTCATTCAAAAAGCATTTCCAACGTCTAGGCCTCTAGGGCACAATTTTCCTGTTGCTACCCCTAGTCTTCCACACTTTTCTTTACCACAGTTCTTTTAAAAGCATTTCCAACGTCCAGGGCACAATTTTCCTGTTGCTACCCCTAGTCTTCCACACTTTTCTTTACCACAGTTCTTTTAAAAGCATTTCCAATGTCCAGGGCACAATTTTCCTGTTGCTACCCCTAGTCTTCCACACTTTTCTTATCACACAGTTCTTTTAAAAGCAGGCAAAAATGCTGTAAATGATGCAGGACAAGGGCACACTCTTTTAGCTTTACTGCTCCTTGGTAAACAGTTGGCATTTTAAACAGCAGCATAAGATCCACAGCACACAGTGACACACTAGTTAAATTGCTTCAGATTTTTGGGCTACCCACTGCCAGATAGTCAAGACGCTAGCCCCCTTGCCCGAGCACCTTCCTCCCCAGAATTAAATCCAAAGCGGTGCCTCCATTTTTGTAACCCCCAGACCCCTGCCTTTTTGCCAAATAACAGGTGGCATGCTGTTGAAGCTGACAGCAGTACCTGGTGGGGACTGGGTTCGGGGAGGATAAGGTTACTCGGCACAGGGGGCCTAGGTTTGGCTTCTCTGCACAGGGGCACCAAGTAAATCCGAACACAGGAAGCAATAACTGTAATGTCCAGAACCAGGAATGGGATTCTACAGTGTGGCTTTTATTCACATCAAGCTGAACAAACAAAGCATAGATGGACCCCCATGGGGCTACATTCCTGTAATGCAGATTAGAGACAACAGAACACTTCTTCACATTTCCAGCCCTCAGGCTTTAAACCCACCAGGCACACAGCCCGGACTTGCACATGGCTTTGGGTACACAGCCTGACTTGTACACTACTTGGGTTTTCCCCACTGGCCTGGCTCCCCCGCCGGCCACTTGATCCATGGTCCATTATGGGAATGAACCAGTTTTCCTGTTGGTGGCTCCACAAACCACCTTAGAGCCTTCGACTCCTAGAGGGAATTTTCCTTCCAATCCCACATCTGGGTACTTCCCTCATCACTGGCCAAGTGCATGAGGCAAAGTAGAAATCCACAGAGCAAATCCGTAAAGGTGGACCTGGTCACTAAAATTGGGGGGTCTCCCACCTCCAGCTCCCACAATCCATACCCAGCCATTTCTCTGGATACTAAACAACTCTTTTGTGAAAGCTTGGCAGTGTAGATTACTGGGTAGACGTATGTCACATCTCCTCTACATGTCTTGACTTCCCCTATGTGCTGGACTTGAACATACTTTTACTTCTGGCTAAGCCTATTATTCTAGGCATCCCACTACTTCAGTAGTCCAATCCCCACTATCACACAAGTCCCAGGGTGAAAACATGGGCCCTATAGAAAGAGCAGAAACTCACCCTCCAGTTGCAGGTGCCCCACAGGTGAATCACGAAATCTTCTTGTTTCCCACACTTTTGGACAAAATAAGGCAGCTTCTCCATTAGCAGTAGTCAGGAGGTTGCCCCTGGAATATGCAGGCTAAACTTTCCTGCCCCATCCCCTCAGGGATGGGGCACTGAGACCCGATTCAGTGGTCTCCACCACTTTTCAATAGCTTCTGTGTCTTTCTTTAGGTGGAAACACACACCTTTTCCCTGAATGTAGCCCTATGTCAGGGCTGAGGCTCCAAGAGCCTAGCACAGAGCTGCTGTGCTCCTCTCACAGCAAGCTCCAAACACCAACTGACCTACAGACTACTGTTCAAACCTCCCAACATTCTACTCCAACTCCCTGCTGCAGATTCCATTGTGGCTCATGCAGCTGTGATAGTTCTTTGGTGATGTCATCCCTCAGTCTCAGCTGAGACTGAGAACAGAGTGAGACAGTGTGAAACCCATTTAACTGGAGTTTCACAAGCTGCCTTCCCTGCCTACCACTAGGTCTTACTGGGATTCTAGTAACCCCGGGTAACAAGGGGGTTACAAGAGGAAGAAGCTTCTTCATTGAGTTTAGAAGGAGAGGGTGGAGTAGCCATTTCTTCAAGTTTTTAGCCCTCTTTTTTAGAGTTTTGGGGTAAAAGGTTCTACAGACGTCATAGTTTGCAAAGACGTGACTAGTCCCCGGACAAACAATGCACAAATCATGCCTATCAGCTTTGGCCACTATTTGTCCACAATTAATCCAATTTTTAAAACTAGCCGGTCCTGTCTTCTTTTTCTGCCAAGGTGTATGTGATGTGAGGGTCAGACACTGCAGAAACAATACTGATGTAAACATTGGTCAGTTCCTTGACCCAAAAAAACCCACAATGTTAAATACATAGAAAAACGATTGGTTCCCTGACAGAAATTAAACAGAACTGACAAAAATGCTCGGTTCCTGACAGGAAAGGAAGAGCTCGAAAACTACAAAACGTCAAAAATAAGCAGTTCTACAGGTACAGCCAAGGAACGGGAGTGCAAGAAACAAATATGTAGAAAAATGTGGTTATAAAAAAACACCACAGAGACCGAAAGGACCGCTATAAAACCAGAAAATCCCACTAAAACTAAACTAACTTGAACAGGGGCAGGAGTCATCAAAATAAAGTAATAAAATGGTACTACACCGAAAATAACGGTGAGTAAGTCAAGGAGAGCTCTCCGAGGCGTCCAAACTAGCAGGCAGAGAAATTAATCTGAGCATTTCCAGAATGCAGCAGTTACTAGGGGCAACAGTTTGAAATTGGCACAAGCAAGTGAGAGTTCCATCAGTTACATACATTCCATTCTTCTCCAAGGCAATTAAACACAGGAGGCTGACTGCATAAGTTATACATACTGAGGGATTCCTGGGGTTTGAAGCATAAATACCAAATACAGTGGATTCCACTAGTATGCCATTTGGATGTATGCACATTCCAGATATGTGCACAAAAAACTGAAGTCCCAATTCTTGCCCTATTCCAGTAATGTTAATTATTTTGTTTGTATGCACACCCAGTTTTTCGGTTATATGCACATTTTTTTTCATTTTAACATGCTCCCCAGCATGTCCTCAGAAGGTCTTTGTCACCTCTATGACAGTTGCATTCAGTTGTCATTCCCTTGCAGCCACTAGATTGTCCCCTGTAGCTAATCCACTAATCATCTGACAAATGCCAGAACCCAGTTAAACCTGTCCTCCCTGCACCATAGTGCTTGTGATTAGTGTTGTCAGAACTAGTTCGAGAGAGAGTTGAACCCTCCTCGAACCCTGGTGTTTGAGTTCTAATTTAGAACTCGAACACTACAGGGTTTGCAAAAGGGTTCGAATCATCCAAACAAATCTCACTTCTGTGTGCATTGTGTCCCTTCCGTTCCGATTTTCTCACCAGCTGAAGAATGCAGCTCGGTTCTCTCCCCTCTCCATCCTCTCCCATCAGTGTTATTGTTGGGGGGGGGCGGCAGCTGTTGTCAGTTTGTCACGCTAGTGTACCAGCCACCTGACCATCTGCTATGCAGTCAGGTGGTGCTGGTAGAGCGACTCGAGTCAGTCTCACGAGTTGATGGATCAAATGTGCTGAAGTTGTCTGTGCAGCTGTGGCTCCATTGCCATTCAATCTTGTAGTGAAGAAGGAGCCGCAGCCTCTGTGTGCTCTCAGTTCAGTTGTGTGTGTGAGTGTTTTTGTTATTAAACTTATCATACGGCCAGTGCCTGAAAATTAAAAAAAAAAAAAGTGTTAATGGGCGGGTGGGGAAAAGGAAGGGGAGAGTCGGGATCGGGAACCGAGGAAAGAAACTAGGGCGGAAAAGGAGCTAAGAACGGTTGAGACTGTTGGGAGGACTGTTCACTTCAGATGGAATTAATTAGTTAACTTGCAGACTGCTTCCTGGAGACTGCCTGTGTGTGAGTGCTCAATCTGCAGTGTACACATACCTCTCATTCTCTAGTTGCTTGCTGAATTAAACACATTTCTTCACAAATCACAATTATATAGAGTGACTCGTGGCACTCTTGGGGGGAGGGAGATCTCCCTTGCTGGGGTAGGGGTGAAGAAAAAAGATCGTATTTGTTTTTTTCCTGAAAGGGAAAAAAGAGGTTAAAACACTTTACTGATTGTGTGAAACTTGATGTTCTAAACCTACAAAAAAGAAAAAATAATTTGGTCCCAGTCCCACCCAAAAATTGTCTAGAAGACAGGAGTCTCTCAGCCAGGACTGTGCTGTGGGGGGACTTCACTAAACTTTCTCCCTAAAAAAACTCCTGTATTGTGTTTGTCTCCACTGCATCTTCTGTGAGGTGGCCAGCAAGTCACCCTGCTGCTGTTTGTGTGCCATTTGACTGCAATTACCTGGCTATTACCCAGTTTGTGTTATCTTGTGAAGCCCAGTGGCCAGTTTTGTGGTGGCATTATCCTTAAATACATGACAGAAGCCTAAAAATATATTTCCCTGCTGGGAGGAGAGACAGAAAAATGTCTTTCCTTGGGTTGTGTGTGTAACTCCGTTTCTTGTGGTCAGCCCATCACCTTGCTGTTGTGCGCCCCTTGACTGCACTGTACCTTACCAGTGTGTGTTACCGTGTGAAGCCCAGTGGCCGTTTTTGTGGTGGTTCAGCTGGATTCAGAATTGCAATTATTGACCTTAAACCTTGCCTAGCCTGCTATGCATATGCCTATGCCCAGCAGTTTAATCATTCTGTAAACCTTGAACCTGGGATTGTTTAGTTGCAAACTGTCATATTCATCAATTACTTTGTCCACTGTATCACAGTGTCATACAGCTAAAACCAAATTTTGGAGTTGTAGCCAGCGATCATAGATCACATTGCTTTCTTACACAGGAATTGTTTGGGTGTGTGCAGTACTGGTACTCTTATGGCTGACACCAACATAGATGAAGCATCTGGTGCTGGTGTTGGAGCAGGTGTTGGTGGTAGTGGTAATCCTGGTGCTATCAAAAATAACCAAAATGTTTCACGATAAAAATTCAACAAACAGCAAAAGAGCAACAACGAAGTGTGGTAAAGGGGGACCTTTTAAGAAAACTTGTGCAGCTGCTGGGATCACACGGAGAGGCACCATAAGGTATGCCGTTCATGCTGTTAAAGTCCCTGTGACTAGCAGTAATAATGCAAGTGACAATGAGTCCCTCTCTGACTCAGACAGTAGCTCTTTGTCTCAGTCTGACACTGTTGTGTCTGGTGACATATCATTACTTCCTCAACAAAGTGAAATGAGCAAGTCTGCTGACAATGAATCAGGTAGTGCAGTTGCAAATAGAACCAGCACTGCTGGCAATGAAAAGGATATATCCATTGAATCCACCACTTCTATATCGGCCAGCAATGAAAATCCATCAAAGTCTCCTGCCCACTCTTCTAGCACCAAGGAGCATGTTCTGGGTTCTTTTAGGACAGGTGAAAAGACACAAACAGTCTTTCGCTATCTTCCTAGCATTCAAACAAAATCTGTCATATCCGAGGTGTGGAATTATTTCTCTGTCAGTAAAACTGATCCATGCAGAGCAATTTATTCCCTGTGTAAACAGAGTGTGAGCCATGGTAAAGTTGTGTCATGCCTTGGCACTACAGCTCTTAAACGCCATCTGAAAAAGCATTCAGTTTTGCTTGATCGTCCAAAACCCATGTCCTCCATCTTCCATAGCACACATGAGAAAGGTCAGGAACCTGAAATGGATACTGAATTATCTGAACTTGATGCGGACAGAACCAGCGCCAGCCCTAGGATCACCATTACCACCAACGCCAGCACAATTAGTACCAGTTGCACATCCAGTAATGGCACTGAATGTACAAGTCCAAGTCCACCATCCCAGCATCCATCTGCCCATCGAAGCTTGGTGTATAATAAACCAGCAGGGACATGTTGTAAACAGCTAACACTATCTCAGGCATTTGAAAGGAAGAATAATTTTACTAAAAATCATCCAAAGACCCTTCATCTTAATCACAGAATTGGTAAACTGTTAGCTGGAGCCCTTCTCCCATACTCTTTGGTAGATCATGAGGATTTTAGGGAGCTAATGAAACTTGCAGAGCCTTATTACAATGTTCCTCATCGAAGGTGCTTTTCCTATGTTGAAATACCAAACATTTATCAGGCTTTAAAAGCAACAGTGATGCTTGCACTTAAAACTGCAGAGGGTGGAGTTATTCATGTCACAACAGATATGTGAACCAGCAGTCAAAACATAGATTACATGTCCCTTACCGCTCATTGGGTAACATTTTCTTGTGCTTCTTCAAAAACAGACACCCCAAAAGATGGCGCTGCTGGACTTCCGGTGACGTCAGCGATCTGAATGGATGCCTAGATGAGAGCTCCGTATCCCCGGGTGATTAAATTACAGTAATCCGGCGATTATATTTTCAATATTTAATTCTTTGGTTTAGTGGTGGGACACCTGTACAAGATGGGACGAACAAAGAAAAAGGGTTTGGCGGGATTGTAAACCCGGAAAAAAGACCTTTCAAGTCAGCAGGCTGTGGGCCTAAGTCCAGCGCCATCCAGATCAACGCTTACAGTGGGTTCTGAGGAGGATGACTCGGGTTCCGAATCCGGTTCAGCCACGTCTCGAGCAGAGAATAATAAAATAATCAGGCTGTTGCATAAAATTGATAGTAAGGTGTCGCATATTCAAAAAGACTTCCGAAAGTTAGAAGCACGCACCTCTTCAGTAGAAAACCAGCTGGAGACTGTACAAGGGGAGCATATGGCCTTTAGTAGGTCGCTGGCATATCTGCACCACAGGGAAAGAATGATTACCCTCAGAGCCGAGGACGCAGAAGCTAGGGCCCACCAAAATAATATCAGGGTGTTTGGTATCCCTGAGGGCGCGGAACAGGATGACACCATTCAATTTATGGACTATTGGTTCAAGAAAGAGCTGGGCTTGGAAGAAGAATACCAACTAGATATAGAAAGAGCCCACAGATCTGTCGCCCCCAAGCCCAAACCTGGAGCACCCCCAAGATCTATCATTATCAAGTTTCTTAAGTTCCCTGTTAAAGACCAGATACTTAAGTTGGCCTGGAAAAATCGTGATCTTAATTTGGATGGCACCAGAATCTACATTGATCAGGACTTTCCCCCTTAATGATGGCTAAGCAGAAGAAAGTACTGTATGTGAATAAACAACTCCGAGAGAAGGGCACAAGAGCCCAGATTCGACATCCCGCCAAGCTCTGGATAGATGGAGAGGAAGGAGTTAAATCCTTTGAAACACTACTTGAAGCGATCCCTTTTCTGGAGTCCAAAGGTATTTCTCTCCCTGATTTGAAGGAGGATAAGGCAGAACGAGAAATCGAGGAGTTGCTTTGGTCAGTAGCACAGGGCGGGAGAAGAACCGGTGCCACAAGAGTGGATTCCCTTTTTCCCCTACATGCTGATTTATGTAGATGGCTGCAAAAGAAGAACTCAACCTGAATTTAATATGGACACTATACTCACTTCAAACAGTAAGGCGTAATTTGGCTTATCAGCGATGGGCCTGATTTATTTGGAGACTAGCCATACAGGGGGAATAGAGAAGATGAGCTGCATTTCCTGAAGCTTTGGATGGGGTTTGTGTTCTGATCCAGTTTTCTGTTGGGGTAGAACAAGATTAGTTCCCATGGTTTTTGTTCCCCCCTCTTGAGGCCTGGTTACTTGATTTCTTATGGGAGTGGTTCTGATTTGGAATGGCAATTGAAATTGTGGCGCAGCAGAATAACCACCCTGGTCTTATTTTTAAACACATCATGCAAGTACTTTTCCAATGTTATTCGGTATCCATGTTTAATATCAGGACACTTCTTTCTTTGTTCTCTTGTTAACAGCTAGCACAGTTTCTGGGGGAAAGACGTTTTGATGTACATTTGGAAAAGGTTTTTTCATTTGGGTTTTGGGGGGAGACCTAAAAGTGTGTAATCTTTTGTGTCAGTACCCTGCTCCCTCTGATCTTATGTGGCGACATTTGCTAGACTGAGCGACTGGTCTTCTGGTACTATTGTTATTTACCATTTAATACATGGTACATTTTGTTTTCTTTCAAGTGGTTCTTGGGCATAGGGATGTGTTCTGCTGAAATATTAGCCACTTTCACAAAAATATTCATGGTCACTCAAAGGTTAAAAAATTGTTTAAAATGTTAGAATAAGGAATAGCCTCGGTACATAGTTTGGGCTGAACAATAGATGCTGGCTAATTTTTTCCCGGCCTTATTTTTCTAAGGTTGCCGGGTCTACAATATAAAAGAGGAGTTCCGGTCTCTGATTTCAACTGCAGGTTGTGGAGATCTGGGGCTCCACAGTTTCATTGTTTAATATCACCTGGGGCGGTCCTCGTTGGGGCGGACTTACAGGAAAATTTGTGAGGGATCAGGTGTGGTGCTTCCTGCGTAGGTAGGGAACTTCACCCCTTGCCCCAAATAACGTGGGCTTTTTCCCTCGGGAGGAATATTACCTCCCCTCTGTCCTTGAGTGGACAGGACTGCTTTTTGCAGACTTTGTTGTTGTGGGTCTTTTGACCCATTTCATAGATGTAAGTTTACACAGGACTCCTGGTATGGTTGGAGTCTGTTTCAGTGTTAATATCCCAGTAGGGATTTTTGTTTGGATGTTTTTATTGTTTTCCCCTTCCCTTTTACTTTTTAAGGTCGACCAAGTGTTTAGTCGAATAATGGAACAGAATGTATATCCTGTGATTAAGGAAAGTGTTGCTTTCTGGAGGTTTATTTCTTTTGCATTTTGGTATCAGTCTTTATTATGGCTCCCTTGAAAATATGTTCAATTAATGTAAAATGAATCAGTAGCCCCATAAAAAGAATGACGATTCTACTAGAGCTTAACCAAGTAAAATGTGATATAGCCTGTCTTCAAGAAACAAAATTGTCTAATTCAGAACATTTAAAACTAAGGAGACATTGGGTGGGCTCTGTTTTTATGGATTCCCAATCCCAAGCCAAGAAGGCAGGCTCGGCCATTTTGATTCTTAGGGGACTCCCCTTCCAGGTTCAAAAATCTAGCATAGGAGAGTCTGGCAGATGGGTGGTGGTGTCAGGAATATTTAATGAGAAGAAATTGCATATAATTTCAGTATATGCCCCTACTCCGCCCTCAGGGGAATTTCTAAAATCTTTGTTTAGGGTTGTCTCCGGTCTCCCGGAGGGTCAAGTGGTATGTGTCGGGTACTGGAATTGTGTGGAAGACCTGAGACTAGATAGGAGTAGGATGATTATGAGAGGATCGAGGGCCTGTTCAAAGTTACTCAGAGCTTTAATAACAGAGGGTGGCCTGGTGGACCCCTGGCGATTTCAAAACCCACAAAAATCAGACCATACCTTCTATGCGGCAGCTTCGGGTTCTTATTCTAGATTAGACCATTTCTGTACCCAAAAGAAACATGGCCCACCACTTCTGGGACATGGAGATACATCCTGTGGCTTTCTCTGACGATGCTATGGTTTCAACATATCTTAATTGGGACCCTACACATAAAGAGGGACTGTGGAGATTTGATTTGGGGTTTATAAATGATAAAATATACGTTGAATCCACTAAAAAAGTGATTAAGCACTACATTCAGGATAACTTGGGAGGAGAGATGGCAATTAAGTTTGTTTGGGATGGGCTCAAAGCAATGATAAGGGGACACACAATTACTCACTCCTCTTATAAAAATAAACAGCACCAAGCTTCTCTTAAAAAAGCTCTTGACAGAATATCTGCACTGGAACAAGAACACAAAAACCATGGTAAAAAAATATCACTCTTGCCACAGCTGAAGGCACAGAGAGAGAGAGAGAGAGAGGCAGGCCTATAGCAAATTAATGCAGAGGCATACAGAGAATGTCCTCAGGTTTACAGAGCAAAAATATTACTGGGGGGGGAGAGGGCAGGCAGACTGTTGGCCCTACGTCTTCACAAACAAGAGGCAGACAGATATATATCTTCCATTAAATCATATGACCCTTCCCTTTCCGACTGCGCTCAACCTATAGAGATAGTTAATGCATTTCAGAAATTTTATGAAGATTTATATACTGAGGAGAGGGAACCGGATCATAGGTCTGAGATTATGGACTTTCTGGAGTGGGTAGACTTGCTGAGACTTTCAGTAGAACAGGGAAGGGTCTTGGATTCTGGTTTTAGTGAAGCTGAAATTAAATTGGCAATAAAAACCCTTAAGATGGGCAGGACACCTGGCCCGGATGGCTTCACAGCCAAGTTCTACAAATGTTTTATGGATGACCTGGCCCCCCCTTTTTGTTAAGGTCTGTGAGGTGGCGCAGGAGTTTGGCGAGACCCCTGATTCGTGGGCTGAAGCCCTTGTAACAGTACTACCAAAGCCGGGGAAGGACCCCTTGCTGTGCACCAGTTACAGACCCATTTCATTATTGAATCAGGATGCCAAGATTTTTGCGAAGGCTATTAGTTCCCATCTCTAGACAGTCATAACCTCTTTAGTCCACCCTAATCAGACTGGATTCATTCCAGGAAGACACATGGGAGACAGTGTTCACCTTCTCCTGAATGCCCTCTCATCTCCAGCTTCTTCTTTGATCAGGACTACACGTGCTGTGGTTTTCTTAGATGCAGAGAAAGCTTTTGATTGATTGGATTGGGTATATCTCGATCAAACACTGGATAAATTTTGCATGGGGAGAAGTTTAGAGGATGGATTAAAAACCTGTACAGAGAGCCGAGGACAAGGGTAAGGGCAAATGGGGTAATTTCACCCCATCCAACTTGTTAGTAGGGGATAGACAGGATGCCCTCTCTCTCTCTTCTCTTCACTTCACTCTGAGCATGGAGCCCATGGCAGCCACCCTTAGACAGGCCACAACTTTTTAGGGTATCAAGGTGGGAGCGTCAGAACTCCGGATCTCCTTATATGCGGATGATGCCTTACTTTATATGTCAGATCCAGCAATGGCCCTTCCAAATGTTTTTGAATTATTAAGACTATTTGGATCTTTTTCTGGATACAAAATTAATGACTCTAAATGGAAATTATCCCAGTGGGCCATATTTCAGGTAACCCCTTCCCAGACTTGGGGACATTCAAATGGGCAAAGACCGGTTTTAGATATTTGGAGGTGTGGATTCCAAAAGATCTGAATGAACGTCATGCCTCTAATCACTTTAAGCTTCTTCAAGAAATCCAGATGGATTGCAACCACTGCGGAGAGCTGCCCCTGTCTTTATCCAGGCGCATTGAAACTTTAAGAATGAATGTGCTCCTGAGGCTATTGTTTCTTTTCTCTACCATGCCTTTGAGACCCCCCCAAGAGATTTTTAGAACCAGTTAAAGAAAAATGTGACCAAATTTATATGGAGGGGAAAGGCTCCAAGGGTTCAATGGAGGATCCTGATGGCCCCTAAGGACAGAGAGGGATTGGGTCTCCCTGACTTTCAGAAATATTTCTGGGCAGCCCAGTTACAAGCATTGATCCCCCTAATGAAAGGGGTCAAATCCCACACCTGGGCAGAGATTGAAACCCAATCCATACAATTGGCTAGTTTGGGAGACCTTTTAATGTTAGAGGCACCCAGATTGGCCAGCATAACTCTGGGTAATCCATGGACGTCCATTTTGAAACCTGTCTGGACAGAGATTTGCAGAGCTTATCAGCTTAAAATGAGTCTGCACACTCAGACCCTTCTCCAGAGCTGTTTGGATTTTACCTTATATAAATTGGACGGCTCTCTTAGGGCCTGGCATAGAGTGGGCTTATATATGTTGGGGCAGTTTTATACCGGGGGGAGGTGTAAGTCCTTCCAACAGCTGAAACTAGAATTTGGTATACCTCAAATGGATTTTTTCTGTTATCTTCAATTGTGGCACTATTTGATTAAGGAGAAGATTAGAGATCAGATTACAGTACCCCTCGGACAGTTGCAAAATTATCTGCTGGGATTTGTCCAAGCTCCAGGAGGGTGGGGGGTTGTCTCTAAAATAGTGATGGCACTCTCTTCTTTAGAATTAGATCTGTTAATTCATGTTAAAGATCACTGGGAAAGGGAAATGGGCGTCAAGCTAGATGATCAACAATGGTAGGAGATCTGGAAGGGCGTTCACAGTACTTCTTCAGCTCCCTTTTGGAGGGAATTTCGCTGGAGGGTTATTGTCAGACATTTTAGGCCCCCAGTTATTATGAAATATATGGTAAACATTCTTCTGATTTATGTTGGAGGGATACCTAGCGGAACACTCTCACATATTTTTGGGAGTGCCCTGTGCTGAAGAGGTATTGGGACTCAATAAAGGTAGAGGTTGATAAGATTTTTGAAATTACCCCACCCCCAACAGTTCAGAACTGGCTCTTGGGCCTTTCACCGGATCAGTTGGATTCCTGATCTCAGAGATATTTATATTATATTGTAAATGCTGCTGCCCTTAAGGCCATTACAAGATGTTGGTTAACACAAAAACTGCCTTCGGCTGATGATTGGTATACCACCTGCTGTAGAATTTTTGAAATGGATCGACTTACTGCTAAGTTCCGGTTGCAATTAGACAAGTTCAAGAACAGATGGTTGCCTTTCCTCCATTATAGGGCATTGAGGGTCTCCAGAGATATATTGGAGTTGTTGGCTGAATTAAATTAAGGATATGAATATAATGTTGCAAATGTTAAAGGATTCTGTTTATTGTATTAATTTGTAAAAGTCAATCTTCATTTTCCCTCCCTTCCCTTCTTTTTCCTGTAGTTCCTTCCCCTTTCCATATTGCACCCATACCTTAGTGTTGAATGTTTGTGATTGTTATCCCTGTCTCTAAGTGTAGGTTTATTTTCCTTTTAATTTGGAAAAGGTGGATTTGTTGTCAGATGATTGTATTACTAGCAGAGTTCTATGTACTTATGGCATGTTCTGTCTTTATAATTTGTCCACCTTGTTTGTCAAGTGTGTTTTAATTCTGGAAAAAAAAAAGAAAATTCTGAATAAAGTATGATTTCAAAAAAAAACAGCACTGCTGCATATAAAGAAGTTTGGGCAAAGTCATATAGCTGCAAACATCTTGCAGGAGCTAAATGACCTCCTTGATGAATGGGTTTATTCTCACAGTCTAAAATGTGGCTTCATAGTAAGTGACAATGGAGCGAACATCTTGAAAGCAGTACAGGATGGAGGATTTCTGCATGCTTCTTGCTTTGCGCATTGCTTACATTTAATTGTCACTGGGTTTCTCAGCAATGAAACACAAGTGGATGGTATGATTGCTGTTTGCAAAAAAATTGTGACTCACTTTTCACATTCAACCAAGGCTATACGGACATTGTCTGAACTGCAAAAAAACCAAAAAAAACAAGCTGCCCCAGCAAAAGCTGATTCAAAATGTTTCCACTCATTGGAACTCAACGCTTTATATGCTGCAGCACCTCTTGTAGCAAAAGCAAGCTGTAAGTGAGTATTGCTCCAATGATGTTATTGGAGATGGCATTATGCTGTCTGTGCTGCAGTGGAAATTAATGGAGACAGTGTGCTGCATCTTAACTCCTTTTGAGACAACTACAAGGGGCATGTCTTCTGAAGGCGCATCTGTGAGCCAGGTTATCCCACTCATAATGCTAATTTCACATAATCTTAGTGTTCTAAATCTACACATAGAAAAAGACAGATCTGAAGCTCAGACAACATGTCGGCTGTATCATGGGAATCTCATAAAAGAATGGCGAGCGCTTCAAAACCAATGACAAATTAGTTACAATGATGAAATCAAAACACTACATCCTTGCAGCTCTCTTAGATCCCAGGTTCAAGGCTATACATCTTCCAAAACAGATGATATAGAGCAGTACAGATATCTGTTGCTAGATGAGCTGCAGTACTCACAGGAGTCAAACACAGACACACAGTACCCTCAGGTTGTCATCCCACAACATGCAAGTTCATCTTCACAAAGGGATACAGAACTGGAAAAGTCACCAAACATTAACAGTAGTTGTTCCACGACTGCCACTTCTTCAACCCTTAGTAGCAAGCTAAATATGTGGCAAAACCTTTCCCAAATTGCTGCCATACCAGCTTATGCTGATTTCTCTTCTGAGCGTTCTCTGTCTATCATGGTAGACAGTTACCTGCAAGAACTGCCTATTCCTATTGATGCATGCCCTTTTGATTACTGGAGATCAAAAAAGTCGATTTGGACAGAGCTGTATCATGAAGCCTGTAAATATCTTGGTTGTCCTGCAACAAAAGTCTCTTCAGAACGCATGTTTAGTACAGCTGGCAATATTGTGACAGACACCAGAAATAGGTTGCTGCCAGAAAATGTACACACGTTAACTTTTGTTAAAGTTAATAAGTCAAGATTTTCATATCCCTACAAGAGTATACAAACTGATCCTAAAGTGATTGATGTTGTGGATGTTGATGGTGATGACAACTCAGATGGTGGTGGCTGGTAAATACTGTGTGGGACAGAGTCTCTGTGGACAAAAAAGGAAACTTTTACAGACTGTGATGACTTGGGTTGTCTCTCTCCTTTCTCAATCTACTACCTTGGACTATGCACCCCCCAAAACTTTCACCATTTCATTGCAAACTGCTTTGTAGCTAGGGTCTAAGGTCAGCAAGTTTTATATACAGGGCAATTTTAACATCAGTGGGAACAGACCCAAATTTGGCATAAAAGGGACACTGTCATGTCAGTCGTTTCTGTATCATATTATTTATAGTTAAAGTGCAAACATATATTTTTGGATTTACCTTCTGTGACTTTGTGGTACATCAGTATGGGCCGGGACTGGGGGCGGTCTATGTTTCAATTTTAAAGAGGACAAAACAATGAATTCTAATTGGTAGCTGTTTATTATTTTTTCAATTACAGAAATGTTAACCATAAACCAAAATGATCCTTATGTAACTTACTTTACTGAATAAAAAATGATGGGAAAAACTGTATTTTGTATTATGTTTCTGGGGGCAGCATCCTGTTACAAGTCTCTTCTGGAGTTTTACCTATGTCATGGTTGAGCACATATCATTTTGTCAGCATAGGTCTCATACCACAATAGCTCATGTTTAACATTCTGTTGTATGCAAACCATGGCATAATAGCAACAACTCTCAAATTACTGGTTCCATGAAGAGAACTGTACAGAGTATTATCCATAAGAAGAAAGCAATTGAAAAGACAGTTTTTCACATAAGTGTTGCTTATTAAGGAACAGTTAAGTATGGCTCATTTGGAGGCAAGAGATTCATTTCTCTTGAGTAAGCATGGGGTAGTTTTAGCATTTGAGAGGGGAAAGAGGGTAGAATGGGTGCTAGAGGGTGCGTAAGGGTTGGAGGTTGGTTTTAAAATGGATGCAAGAGGGAGAAAGATGGCATGGATGTTAGTGCATGGGTGAGGGTTGGGGTTGGTTTTAACATGAATGCAGGAGGGAGAAACATAGCTTAGTTTTTAGTGAATGGGTGATGGTTGGGGGAGTGGGTTTTAACATGGGTGCGGGAGGGAGAAGGGTGACATGAATGGTAGTTAATGTCTAAGCCTGGGGGTAGTTTAAACATTTGGGTGAGGGAGGAGGGTGGAATATGTGCTTGAGGGTGGGTGAGGGTTGGAGGTTGGTTTTAACATGGGTGTAAGGGTGGCATGGGTGCTACTGCATGGATGAGGGTGGTGGAAGAAAAGTGGAATGGGTGCTGGAGTGAAAGGGCGGTGTTTTAGTCCTTTCATTTACAGATTCATGATCAGCAAGGGATTGTGAAGAAAAAGATGATAACAGACTGATGGTATGGGAGAGCTGTACCAATTGCCCACTGTGGAACCTACCATATATATATATATACATATATATATATATTTCTTAAGTACATTGCAGACTGCTGCCACTTAGCACAAGTGTCCTGTCCCCCTTTAAAAAAGGAATCAGAAATAAAAGAAAATCTGCATCAGCAGTTTTTACAGAATGTGACCCATCATAAAGTGTTTTTGTGACCAATCATAGTGTTTTTGCTTTACAAGTAGTGATAATTTGATGCATAATGGGATTGATCGACATTATTCCTTAAACATCACATGCCAACTGCTGCAGCTACATTAAATGTTCCTTAAGTTAGTATGAGGTGAGGAAACCACTTTTTTATTTATGTGACTGAAATACAGATTTTATTGACGTATCATCTGGAAACATGCATTGTCTTAGAAAGTTGTATGTATTACTTCAATTTGCCAACAAGAATGTTGGCATATGTACGCATTATCTTAGAAAATCACATGCATTTTTTGCCAACAACAATGACTGGCATTTTTTTTATAGTCAAATGTCTTGACTGACTACGTTATGACATAATATGTTTTGCAACAGTTCCACGTGCTGCGGCTGCAGTACCTTGACTTGACTTTGTTATAAAAGCTTTCTTTTAAACATAGCAACTTTTGATTTACTGATTTAAAACAGAAAGCAGCAAATAGCTGAGATTAGGTAATATCAGTTATTTTTCCTCATAATTCATGATGATGAGTATATATAACTGAGTACATAAATGGCTAATGTGCCACTTTTTTTTTTTCAGTAAGGAACTATGATGCAGCTGCAGCAGGAAAACTTTAACATGTGGGTAGGTGGTGGGCCTGTTACGTAAGTTGCTGGCTTTAGCAAACAGAAGAAACCATAGATAAACCTAGTTGTATTCCTATCAATGTCACACATGATAATTTCTCTCCCCCATTATATTGAACAGTTTTTCCTTCACATGTATTTTATTACTATCATCATTACTGACAGCACAATTGAAAAATAGGGTTCAAGTTCTATAAAGTTCTAAAAAAGATTAGAACCCTAGAACATTTTCAAAAGTTTTAGACTAGAACTAGAACCCAGAACTTCAGAGAATTCTGACAACCCTACTTGTGATCGCTGTTAGTTTTCAGTTCTGATTAACTAACATAGAGTGATAGACTGATGGCAAAGGATCTGACTTTAAATTTCATGCTACCTACTGAAAGCTGCATTCACACGCTTGCCACAGTGGAAGTGGGTCAGCATCAGTGAGTGTTCAGTTTAGAAAAAAAATTATGTGCTATGGTAAAGGCTGTCACGTCTCATATTGCTTAAAATAACATTTAACAACATTTAAATTGGCTTAGGTGTATTTGTGAGTATAGAGTTGCGTTTTGTAAACAGGTCCCTATTGATTTCAATATGCACCCATTCCTTTCTATGGTGTTCTGGTTTTATGCACATCCTGGGTGTATGCACACATTCAGCTTGTCCCAGGCATGTGCACTACAGAATCCACTGTAAATAATGATATTGCCAAAAGACATGTCAAAATAATTTTTACACAAAAAGAACTATAAGTTTGTGAAATAGTCTACCAGATAAAATAGTTTCATCATTAAGTGAATTAACTTTTAAAAAGAAATTAAATGTCACAGTTTGTAAAGATGTGACTAGCCCCTGGACAAACAATGCACAAATCATGCTTATCAGTTTTGCCACTTTTTGTCCACAACTAATTCAAATTTTAAAACCAGTAGGTCCTGTCTTCTTCTGCCACCACAAGGGGGGGGGGTGCTGGTACAGTAAAGTGGGAGGGACCCAGAGGGAAGGAAGGAAAGAATAAAGGGGAGGCAAGGCTGAGAGATGCAGAGTAGGGACAAATGGACTTCCAGTGACTTCACAGAGAAGACCTCAAGCTAAACTGTGTAGCTCTCCATACCCTCTGATTAAATCACTCAAAATCCTCCTTTACAATGTGCTATTTCAGGGATTTTGTAGAATACATGGCAAGCAAGCCACAGAGACAAACTGGGCATCAAAACACTGCAAAAAATAGCAAAATGAAGCAGTTATCCATCGACGACACTATGGAGGGCCTAAAAACACCCTTGTGTCTTAGATCTCCATCAGAATCCATGGAACAAGAATTTGCCGAGGTGGAACAAACCTTCTCCTCAGAAAAAGCTATACAAAAAAATCCTAAAGTCAGTAAATAAAATGGAAGCCTCAGTTTCGGATCTCAGGAAGGATTTATGGAGCATCAATAATAAAGTCTTAGAACATGAAAAAACTTACGGAGTGGCGAGGTGCAAGAAACATTCGTGCACATCCTGATATAGCTCCTCAAATGAGCCAGAATTACAGATGCCAGGTTTGAGGATGCAGAGAACCGTGCTTGGTGCAACAATTTTGAATCTGTGGAGTTAAGGAGGGTGCTGATTTTGTAACCCATTTCCTCAAGACAACCCTCTCGCTCCTGGCAGATCTTCCATTAGATATTGAGCGGCACACTGCTAGCTCAGACCTCGCTCAACAGACCCCAAAGCCAAACCCAGATCATGGATGGTGAGTATGCTTCAATACCAAACTAAAAGCAAATTTTATTGGAAGCTTGGTGCCACAAAGATTTAAAATTTGAGGGGTACCTGTGTTCTTTGATTATGATTTCTCCTTGGAATTACAGTACAGGAGGAACCAGGTCCGAGCAGTGATTAAAAAACTGAGAGAAAAAACATTCGAGCCCAGTTAAATTTTCCAGCGAAACAAAGTATTTCTGGATAATTGGACCAAGATCTTGAGTACCCTGGTGGAAGCCGTGCCATTTCTGAAGGAGTACCATATCTGGATTCTGGATGTTGATATTGAATTTTTGGAGCATAAATTGGTTTCCTGCGCTTGGAATGCTGTGTCACTGGGGAGAAGAAGGGGACTTGTGTGGTCTTTGCCACAGCAACTCGCCTAGATTTGTCAAGACTTTTAAACAATGCCTAGCAGAATGGAACTACTTTTTCAGGGAAAGGCACAAATGACAAGGAATCAGAGAGGTGTTTGAGTTAAAACTGCTCTTGTGGAGGAGACTGTTGCATAATGCTACCGAGTGTTTGGTTCAAGGGTGGACTGAACTGCACTAAATGATAATGGTTTGCCCTAATTCCTGGCAAACATGCATTATATTAATAAACTATTCCAGGAGGAATAACGGGGTTGTGCTTACACAGGGACAGAAGGTCAAATTGTTTTGCTGGAGACGTGGGGGAGGGGGGAAACCTGGAGGAATAGTTAAAAAGGGAAGATGGGTTATATGGATATGTGTTTCTCTTTATGGTGTTGGGGATTGTAATTTCGTTAAGTAACTTGTCATGAGATAATAATTGTAAGAAGAGAGCACGATTTGTTCCTTTTTTTGGAAGGGTTGCAAATCGTACTGTAGAGGAGGCATAACCCTTTTAAACCTACATCGACTATAACGAGGTGGTTGGGGAAAACAAGCGCTATATTGGTTCTTACCACTGATCCCTTGCTGGAAGTATTAATAATTTAATTTATTTTTTGATCTCTTCCTCCTTTTGGGGGGGGGTTGGATTTTGACTGATATATATTTTTTGGACTTATAAAGTACAGAGCACAAATTGGTTATTCAAGCATTATTGCTGGATGTTTATAAATGCTGGACTCTCTCCCCCCCAGAGCCCTCCTCTAGAGAGAATTGTGGAAGAACTTGGCGGGGAATGGGAGATGGACCATGGGAATGATTAGGGGAGATTTTATATTTTATCCACCACTTATATAAGATTCATTTTAATGGGGGAGATCTAGATGATGGTGTGTCCTCATGTGAGCACAATAAAAAATAAAATGAGGGGAAGACAGGGGTGATAACTGGAGAGGTAGGAGGAGAGAGATTCTTGTTCTGACTATCACCATATTATTGATGGTACTATGGGTTGTGGGTCATCTATTGATTTTTAGCATACACTCACAAGTACCATGAAGGCAAGATTATGATATGCCATTACAACAACTAGTATATGTATCTTTTAACATTAATCACATAGGAAGTATACTATGGGTGTGGATCAAGTATGGACTAGCTGGTCTGACAAAGAGGCCAAAACTGTTGTTCTGTATCTGGTTTCTTTATTATGTTTGCTTGCACGCATGTGCAAGAAACAGTGCCATCATCCGAGTTTTCTAGAGGAGCGTCAGCCTCTTCCAGTTCAGTCAGTGTGTTTGCAGGCGCGGTCACAGTGTGCCAATCACTACTCCAGCTGTCTATGACAGCTGAAAATGCAGTTGCATACAGTTGAAAGGGAGAGCTCCGCTTCAGTGAGCAGAGCTCCTCCCCAACGCCACCTTGCAGCATTAGCGTGCTGGCCTTCACGCACATACTGTATAGCGGCGGGGTGCCCAATCCCCGTCGGCTGCATGCCCCCCAAAGATGCCCAGGTGCCACGCTGGGAGCTCACCCAGCGTGGCAAAATGTTTATGGCTGACAGGGTGCAAATCCCTGTCAGCTGCATGCCCCCAAAGCATCCAGGTGCAGGTGGCAATTGATGTTATGGCCACAAGGGTGCCCAATCCCCTGTTGGCTCCAGCCCCCAACAGTTTTCCAGCTGCCATGCTGGGAGCCCACCCAGCATGGCAAACATCCTCGTAGTCTTCGCCCTCGTAGTCTTAGAAAAAAATGTAAATACAAAAACTGTCCTCGGTACTACTCGCTGCCCCTCCCACAACCGCACCCACCCTCGCACCCTGCCTCCCCCCACCCCTTCATACTTACCTCCGAAGCTTGGCACGAGGATCTTCGTGGACCGGGAACACGTCTGCACTCTTCAAAGCCGACTGCGAACTGAGAAATCCCGTGAGCTGTATAATGGGATAGATAGGGGTTTTTCAACCGTTGCATATCTCAGGCATTTTGGGTAATTTTGGGCCCAAATTTTCAACATGGGGTTTTTGGGACCCCTTCTCATGAATGCTGTCACTGTCATGGCATTACTCTGAGCCCGAAGGGTGATTTTGCAGCCACTGCGTGAAATCACCTTTCCAGAATGATTAATGAAACGACACTGCCAGTGTTCATAAGGTGGGCTCTCAAAAAGCCTATTTTGAAAATTTGGTGGAAAAACTCCTAGAAAATGACTGTTTTACGAGCGTGCGTTGCGCAGTCCCTACGCACGCTCGTAAGTTCGCGAAATTTCAATATTTTCACTCCACATTTTCAACATTGCCATTTTACCACACCTTCTATGAGCAGCAGCTGTCATTTTCACATCTCACCCAAAATGTGTTTCCGCCCATGTAGCACACAATGGCACAGTCAGTGAGCGAAATCAATGTACGGGACACATTAAGAAAATCACAGTGACACTGTTCATGAGCAGAGGTCTTAAAATGGCTATGTTGAAAATTTGGTGAAAAAATTCCTAAAAATGACTGTTTTACGAGCACGCGTTGCAGAGTTCCTACACACGCTCGTGAGTTCGCACATGTTCAATATTTTCACTCCAGATTTTCAACATTGTCATTTTACCACAGCTCTTATGAGCAGTACAGTTGTCATTTTCACATCTCGCCCACAACGTGTTTCTGCCCATGTAGCGCACAATGGCGCAGTCGGTGTGCGAAATCAATGTATGGGACACGTTAAGAAAATCACAGTGACACTGGTCATGAGCAGAGGTGTTAAAATGGCTATGTTGAAAATTTGGTGAAAAATTTCCAAAAATGACTGTTTTAGGAGCGCACGTTGCGCAGTTCCTACGCAAGCTGACAAGTTTGCGAATTTGTAATATTTGCACACCAGATTTTCAACAGTGCCATTTTACCGCACTTCCTTATGAAGAGTACAGCTATCATTTTTCACATCTCGCCCCAAAATGTGTTTCCGCACATGTAGCGCACAATGGTACAGTCGGTGTGCGAAAACAATGTTTGGGACAGATTAAGAAAATCACAGTGTCACTGATCATGAGCAGAGGTCTTAAAATGGCTATGTTGAAAATTTGGTGACAAAACTCCATAAAATGACTGTGTTACGAGTGAGCATTGCGCAGTTTCCACGCACCCTCGTGAGTTCATGAATTTATAATATTTTCAGTCCAGATCTTCACCAGTGGCATTTTTCCACACCTCCTTATGAACAGTACAGCTGTCATTTTCCACAACATGGCTGAAATGTGTTTTCACACTTTCAGCACAGAAATGCGTGGTCGCTGTGGGAAATCATTGTTCAGGACAGATAAAGAAAATCACACTGACACTGTTCATGATCGGAGGTTCCAAAATGCCTGTGTTAACAATCTGCTGTAAAAAAATCCCCAAACTAGTTACATTACGGGTGTGCATTACACAGTTTCTACGCATGCTCGTGACTTCACCAGCTTTAAGATTTTCACAGCAGATTTTCAACATTGCCATTTTTTACACCTCCCCATGAACAGTACCGCTGTCATTTTTCACATCCTGTTTGAATGTGTTTGCACCTGTGGTGCCAAATGCCATAGTCGCTGTGCAAAAGCAGTTTCCGCTAACAAACTGATATTGCCACTGTTCTTGAGTGGGGTCAAAAACCATGTTGAAAATTTGGGTGAAAATACCAACGAATGCCTGAGGCGTTAGGGTTTCAGACCATAACGCCCCACCCTGTAGAGAATGACAGGCATCAGGGGTGTGACTTGGGATTCTTGCCTGTCATGCTCATACCATTCCACCCCCACCCACACCCTGCAGCCAGTGAGAGGCATCAAGGTGTGCCTCGGACTCTTCGGGCCCAAACTTCACCCCATTCTCCTATACCGCACCCATCTCACCATATTTCCTGATGGAATGGGGTGCGCATAGGGCCAAAGACCCCAAGGCACACCGTGATACTTGTCAGTGTCTGCAGGGTAGGGTGTGGTGAAATGGCATGGTCGTCATGCCTGATGACCCAAAGACACACCCCAATGCCTGTCACTCTCTGCAGGGTGGTGGTGGGGTTGGCTTCAGTTCAGTACTTCACTGCTATTCCTATTATGCAGCTCTGTAACTTCTACACTACCAATGCCAATGCCAGCAAGCAAACATTCGGCATTGACAAATGCTTGTTTTTATTTTTGTATTTTTGGGCCAGCCTTTCCATTTCCCTTTTCAGGTCCCATCCGTTCACTGCCCCCATGCCGAGGCTTACCCCCCTGGGCAGGACTGCCAAGGGGGCTTCCCACTCCCTAATGGACATTGTGGGCAAGCCTCAGATTACCCCCCCAGGTCGGGGCCATGAGAGTGGGGACCCCCCCATGGGCATTAGTGGCAGTGGGCGACAGAACAGGACAGGCTGGCATTTTTGTTGGATTTTTCCTGGGGACGGGGACACGCAGTGACATCCAGCGTCCGTCCCACCCACCCTGAACATTCAGGCACTAGTTGCTGCGGTAGTCCCGGCCTCCATCAGGGGTCCATCAAGTGCCGGACACACTCCCCCAGAGAAGGAGAGCAGTCCTCAGAACACTCCATTCTTTTTCTTTTTTTTTTTATTTAGTTGTTTAACCAGGTATAGCACACTAAGCTGAAAGCTTTTTTACAGGAGCGACCTGGGAGCACAAGGAGGTTAAGTGACTTGCTCAGGATCACACAGTATGCAAGTGGAAGCTGTGGGATTCAAACCCCAGGTCTGGTCTGCTGGATGTCACCAGATTTGCAGCTCAGAGCCTTAGACCACTGCGCTATACTGCCTCCATATACTATATATACCATATACTATACTGTTCTTCTCCCCCTGGCTGACCCTCCGACGCCCCGGGTCCATTCCCGAAGCTTGGTTGCCGGCATTGCAAGTGGAAATACAACCACTGCAACTAATGGCCAACTTATATCTGGTTTCTAAAAGTTGGTTTAAACACTTACTTGTTTCAATTTTAATTTTAATACTATTTCATAGTTCTCAAACTGTATGTGAAACTTTGGGAGAGAGAAGGGATGTATATTAAATTTTGAGATGGTATCTAGGTATATACTAAGTATGGATTTAATAGTCTTTCAATGGGGAAAATACCCTTGATATCATATAATGTTAAAGGAATCAACTCGCCTATAAAACGTACTAAAATCCTTATGAAGTTAAAAAGGTTAAATTGTGATGTTGCTTATTTACAAGAGACCCATATGACTATGGAGGAGCATTTGAAACTCAGACCATCAGGGAGAATGGCAGGAGTAGCAATTTTGATTAACAGAAGATGCCCTATGACAGTAGAAAATTCAGAAACTGAGGAGGGGGCAGATATCTAAGAATCACGAGTACTTTAAATGGAAGACTCTTACACCTTATCAATATTTATGCTCCTAATGAAGGAGCATCCGTTTTTTCTGTACTATTTTTGGGAAAATGGCAACACTACCTCCAGGGCAAATATTATTAGGGGGGACTTTAATTGTGTACTCTTCCCGAATCTAGATAGAGCCTTGGGATGTATGGCCACCTATAAATCTGCTACTACAACACTTAAAGCCCTAATGCAGGAAATGGGTTTAGAGGAGGTGCGGAGGGCTCACCTGGGACCGAGAAAGATTTCACTTTTTTTTTCTTCAGCGGGCCAAAGCATCATATTCAAGGATAGACTTCTTTATAACCCAAATAAATCACATGTTCACATTGACAAACTCCAAGATTCATGAAATCACGAATTTGGATCATGTACCAATCTCAGTGATACTTAATATGGTGGATGACCCACTTAGGAAAGTGTGGAGATTACATGTGTCTTTACTAACTGATAAAGAACTAATCAGAAAACTAAAACTGTAATTAAGAAGTATATAATGCAAGGCCAAACCAAACTTGTGCAGCCAGGTTTAGGTGGGAAGCAACTAAAGCAGTAGTTGGAGAATTAATTGGTTGTGCAGCAGGTAAGAAAAATTAGCACAACTAACACAGACAAGGCTTTTACAGTCGATTAAGGATCTAGAGAGGAGAACATAAAAAAGACCCCAAAAATAATAATTTAAAAACTAAATTAGAGCAGGAGAGGGATGAACTTAGTAAATTTGAAGAAACTAATGCAGAGGGAGCCCTTTGATTTTTAAATTGTAAATATCAAGAAATGGGGAGAGGGCAGCTAAATTGATAGCTTTTCGACTACGAAAGTCAGTAGCAGACAGAACAATCTCTCATATTACTAGTGGGGACAACCCAGAAGAAAAAATTGTAATACCTAAACAGATAGCTAAAGCTTTTAGAAAATATTATAAAACATACAGTGAGGATAAAGACCCAGAGAAGGTTCAGGAGCAAACAAAAACTTTTTTAAGGACTTTAAAATTACCTAAACTGAGCGAGGAAATTACATAACAGTTAGACAATCCCATATCTCAAGATGAAGTGATAGCAGCACTTAAAGATTTTAAACAAGGGAAGTCACTGGGCCCAGATGGCTATAGTATAGAATTTTATAAGGTATTTCATAAAGTGTTGGCCCCTATTTTAACGGATGTATTTAATGCACGCTAGAGGATAAAGCCATTCCTCAAACTCTGGAAAGATGCCATTATATCTGTTCTACCCAAACCTGGTAAGCAAACAGACAAATGCTCAGCTTTTAGTCCAATTTCTTTATTAAATCAAGACATGAAAATCTTAACTAAAATATTGGCCAAGAGATTACAAATTCATATTATGACTATAATCCATCCAGATCAGACAATTTATTCTCGTAGACATCTTACAGATAACATACGCATGGCTACTAAATGTGATGACCAAAAAATATGCTGGCTCTGCCCCTCAATTGGCTATTTTGCATGACGCAGAAAAGGCCTTTGATCATCTCAATTGGCCATATCTACAGACAGTTATGAAACATATGGGGATAGGGGACAGCTTTTTGTCGTGGTTAAAATTGCTTTATAATGGCCCCCACTGCCAGAGTCCATGTAAATGGAACATTATCAGATTACTTCACTATTTGAAAGGGGCACCAGGCAGGGGTGTCCCCTTCCCTCCTTGCTATTTGCAGTTAGTATTGAACCACTGGCTGCGGCCATTTGCGCAAACAGAAACAATTAAATGTATTAAACTGGGGGCGGGGTAGAAGATAACAAGGTTTCTATGTACATGGATGAAACACTTTGGTATATATTTCGGACCTGGTGGCTTCCCTTCTACCTCTGCTAAGTCTAATAGATGACTTTGGGAAAATCTCCCTGGACTAAGTCTCCATCACTCATTCACTCTAGTGGGATAGTGCAGAGGTGTTAGGACCAAGCGGGAGCCAACATTTTTCAGAAGGGTTGTCGCCGAGACAGGACCACGCATGTACGGCATGGTTAGACTAGCTCGCGCCTGTGTAGGCTATCTCAGTGTCGACCCTCTAACTACCTCAGTTCCTTTTCTCCCACTGTCAAGTGCGCTTGGATGTTGACATCGCTCGTCTGCCGGAGTCAAAATTTTTGTCTATACGACAGCAGCTTTTAGCATTTAATTTAACATTATATTAGTAATTTCTTATTTTACAAACAAGAAAAGAAGATTATGAAGAAGAAGAAAAAGAAATTCTCACCAGCCATCAACGAAGTCGTCCTTAGATGGTAGCGGTGACGGTAGGAAGACTTCATTTGAAAGTTGTTATGGCAGAGGGGCTGTGTCCAGTCCGCGCTCTTTGAAAACAGGGGGCGAACTACAGACAGTCCTGTGTTTGGGGAGGACAATCCACCAAAGCATGAATCTAGCAGTTCTGGGGATCTGGCTCTGCTTAACCTCGCTCTCGTCTTCCTCATTGGGGGAAGAAGAATCGATGCTGCTTGAGTTTGCCCTCTGGTACATCTGCACAAGGATTGTTCGTCGGGAGGGGCAATAGGCTTGAACCGACTTTGGTGGGTTCCCCTTGGCCCCACTCCTAACGGCCGCATTCTTCGACTCTGGACTCCATCTCTTTCCTCGTTGGAGCTCCGGTGAGCAGTTTCACCTCTGGGCCACTCCTGTGGAGCAGGGGGTTCGATTTCTATACACTTTTCCTGGCCAGTGTTCCTCATTTCAGGGCCTCCAGGCCTCGGAGCCACTGGACTGGAGCAGGGTCGATTGGATCAGGATGAGTGTGGTGCCCTCTTGGTGACTTCACCATCGTGTTGACCCCTCGTGCCTACCCCCCTCTCTCTTTTCATGCAGGGACCAGCATGGGCACCACCTTTTCCTTCTCCCCTTCTTCTCAGGATTCTCCATTGGCATTTTCCATGTTGGTGTTTGTCCTGGCACTGTGCCTGACGCCATGGGTGGCACTGCAGGTCTGGCACCGTAACGACCGCTGATTTTGGCATCGGTGCCATAGGTGGCATCGCTGGTGTTTGGGTCGGCACCGTGGGTCAGTGCCATGGCTCAGCACTGTGCCACAGGTGCTGTTGGTTGCCGGCACCACTGGCAGTGCCATGGGGGTGCCACGAGTATCATGGGTGCCCCAGGTGCCATGGGTGTCGGGGATGCCCTTGGGTGCCATTGCTGCCATGGGTGCCGGGGGGTACCTGCAGGTACCGCTATGGGTGCCTTTGGTGTCACCCAGGTTATGGCACTGTTATGTGCCCTCCTGTACCACCTAATGGTGCTGGTGCCACAGGGGTGCCAATTGGTGCTGTCCGGCAGAATTAGTGATCGATTTTCCTTCTGCAGACCTCTTCTTCTGCAGAACCTATGGCAAGATGTTTTCCACAGAATGAAGTCCTGTTCTGTGGATTATTTTTCTACTCATCTTAGTGAGTGGTGGTCTGCGTGGGATCTTGTGACATCTAGCGATTTTCCGCTGATGGAACTCTTCTGTACTGTTCTGCTAGTGGAATCTCTCATTCCGCTCAGCACTTTCTCGGCTCCTTATGTGGTGCCGAGCTCCTCGACATCCTTCCTGGTGGTGGAGTCTCTAGTGGCTCTGACCTAGACCTCCCTTAGGAGTCCTTCTGGGGTAGAAGTGCATCTAGATGAATCTCTCCCTGTCCTGGTCAGTGATACAGTGGATGACCATTTAATATACTGAAGGGCACACCTCTCTATCATCACAGTCCATGATGGAAGATCTTTTCAGTAGTTACTCAGTGATGGGGTCCACTTTTATATTCAGACTGCATCTGTGGACCATACACTTCTGCATCTAGACTCTTTCAGTCGTCAAGACAATTACACTCTGTGGAACATTCTAATTCAATGGTCAGGAGCTGCACAAACTCTTCTGCTCCTTTGATAGGGGTATATAGCCCCCTTCTGATACTGCCCCTTCGGTGGCTTCATCGGCACAGGTGGTTAACATCTCTTCAGCTGTGATTATTGGTCCGGTCATGATTTCAGTTATGGATGCTCAGGCTCCTCCTGCCCCTCAGATGGATGGCATCTTCGTCATTTTTGTATCAGGCAATCCTTGTGAGATAGCAGCCTGAAACCTTGTCAGGCTCAGACTAATGGTAAAAAAAAAAAATTAAAATTATCACAGCACAGGGCCTAGTTGAAATTACCCGATACCACCCTTTTTGATCTGGTCAGGTTCCGCCTCAGCCCCTGAGGCGGTCATTTCTAAACTACAGTAAAGAGTACCTAACCTCTACCCCTAGGGGGAGTCCGATCCAGTGGAGGTATGGGTCATCTCTTTTCTCCAAGAGAGATTTCTCTTATTCAGAGAGATTTCCTAGACCCAGGCAGCTGCCCAGTCTTTGGTCCCCCCTTTTTTAATCAGGCTTTCTTCTCTTGATCAGGGCAGCAACAGAAGTGACTCTCAGAGAGTCAGAACTCAGGTTCTACTTCCTTGCTTGACAGACTATTATGCTCCTTCTTGACCATAGGTCAAGTAGGTATTTTTTCTTAGATGGCTTCTCAATTATTCACACCTTCAGTCCCTGCACACTGGTTCCATGCCTGTTGCTCACGAAGCTATCCTCTCTGAGTGCGTGATGGAGCTGTGATGTTTGTTTTTCAGCAAGCAAACGAGAGTCCTTCCTACTCCCTTCAGGGAGGCTGGAGTGAGTAGTGCCTCATCGCATTGAGTCACTTCTGCCGCTTTCAGTCACTTTCAATGAATGGATTAGCCCTAATGTGGTCCTGCTGCATCCCTCCTCGATGCACATCTGCCTCTATTTGCCTTAGAAATCCAGCTCCTGTTTTTTTTTCCTGTCAGAATGTTTTTCCGCAGTTGACACGTCCTCTTGTACATTTTTCCTCTCTTCCCTGAGTTCAGAGACTGCTACTACAGTTGTACCCACAGGGGCAGAATGATTCCTTTTTGTAATATAAAGTGGGTAGGATCTGGTTCTACTAGACCAGCACAAGAGGCTTCTAAGTTGTGCTTTGGCATTCCATCAGGAAGATTTCAGTGACCAAGTGAAAACCATTCTCCTTGATGGGCTAACCCCACCTGTACCTTCTTTTGCTCACCAAGTAAGTGGTTCAAGTGCTCCTCAACCTGTTCTTCACAGGTCAGCCATACTTGGTAATGGGGGTTTCCATCTGCACTTTTCAGTCTACCCTGAACCAGTAGACTTTACCTCCGGCTCTTACAGTTCCTGAGGTCCATTTACATTAAATTGGTACTTGTCTTTGACACTATTAATTTTGGTCCTAAGACCAAATTGTGAGGCGGGTTGTCGTCTCGCCACTCTCCTAGAGTGGTTGCAGCTTCCTGGCAGAGTTTCATTTTGTGTCCATTGCAGTCATCTGCAAAGTGGTGAGTTACAACTCAAGTGCTTATCTTGTAAGCACTATGTTCTAGACACTCTTTCCAAGACAGCTCTTTTTATTAGCAGGATAGTCCCTGGCCATCCTTTTTGAGTGAACTCTATCTTCTACCACCCTACTCGGGTTGTTGGTTTTAACTCAGTACTTTCCCACTAGTGTGAATAAGTGATGGAGACTTAGTCCAGGAAGATATGGAAATTACATACTTACCGTAATTGTTGATCTTCTTGATAGGATGTATCACTCATTCCTCATCCACCACCATCCCCTGGGTTCACTCGGTTTCTTTCCTGGTCCTATGGTTTAGGCTGTGAAGACATTGTTCTTGACCCTTCTTGCAAGGGCCATCCGGTCCTCTCAGGCCCAGAAAGTCAGGATAAGTTATTTTCTTTGGTTACGCTGCACCTCCTCAGTCGAAAAGGTATTGAGGCGGTTGGAGGGTCGACACCGAGATAGCCTACACAGGTGCGAGCTAGTCTCATGGTGCTGTGCATGCATGGTCCTGTCTCGGCGCTGACCCTTCTGAAAAATTTTGGCTCTTGCTTGGTCCTAGCACCTTCGGTGCTATCCCGCTAGTGTGAATGACTGATGGAGACTGTCCAAGAAGATCAACAATTATGGTAAGTATGTAAGTTCAATATCTCGGGCTTTAAAGTAAACACAGATAAGACGGAGGTGTTGGAAATCTCTGACCCTGTATCACAACAAATTGAAAATCTCATTCTCTACAAATGGGTAAAAGACAAAGTGCGATACTTGGGAATCCAGATCTCTGCAAGTTAAATTAACTATATAATTATAACTATGGCACATTAATGCAGGAGGTGTGGAGGGACCTGAAAAGATGGGAAGTACTACCTTTAAGCTTTGCTCAATGAATAGACTATATTAAAATTAACATACTGCTCCACTTTTTATTTGTTTACCACACTCCCAATCCCATTCTTAAGGAAAGATTGGCTACAACTTAAGAGCATTTGTCAATGCCGAATGTTGGCTTGCTGGCATTGGCATTGGTAGTCGGAAATTAGAGTGATGCATAATAGGAATGGCAGTGAAGTATTGAGCCAACACCAACCACCACCCCACCAGAGACTGTGGCATTAGGGGTGGTCCTTTGGGTCATCATCCATAACGCTTATGCCATTTCACCTCACCCCACCCTGCAGACAGCAACAGGTGTTGCGGTGTGCCTTGGGGGTCTTCGGCTCTTAAGCTCATCCCATTCCATAAGGAAATAAGCTGAGATGGGTGCAGTATAGGAGAATGGGGTGAAAGTTAGGGCCAAATACCCCAAGGCACACCTTGATGTCTGTCAGTGGCTGCAGGGTGGGGGTGGAATGCCATGAGCTTTACGGTCAATGAACCCAAGTCACACCCCTGACACCTGTCAGTCTGTACAGGGTGGGGCGTTACAGTTGGAAACCCAAACACCCTGGGCGTTTGCTGGTATTCTCACTCCAAATTTTCAGCATGGGTTGTTACTCAAGCCTTGAAAGATGATTTTGCATAGTGACTGTGCCATTCGGCGCCACAGATGCGAAGACACATTTTGGGCAGGATGTAAAAAATGACAGCTGTACTGTTCATGAGGAGGTGTGAAAAAAAATGGCACTGTTGAAAATCTGGAGTGAAAATATAAAAAATTGGTTAATTATAAACTGCTCAATGCATGGCCAAAACACAATCATTTTTTGGAATTTTTCCATCAAATTTTCAACATGGGCATTTTGGGACCTCCCCTCATGAACAATGACACTGTGATTGTGTTAATCTGTCCCAAAAGTTGATTCCCCACAGCAACCATGCCATTCTGTGCCACAGGTGTGAAAACACATTTTGGGTAGGATGTGAAAAATGACAGCTGTACTATTCATAAGGAGGTGTGAAAAAAAATGGTACTGTTGAAAATCTGGAGTGAAAATATTAAAAAATGGCGAAGTTACCAACGTGCATAGAAACTGCACAATGCACGCTCATAACATAGTCATTGTTTGGAATTTTTTCACCAAATTTGCAACATGGGCTACTTGGGACCTCCCCTCATGAACAGTGGCACTGTCATTTCGTTAATCAGTCCCGAAAGGTGATTCCACGCAGTGACCGCGAAATCACCTTTCGGGACTGAGAAACAAAATGACAGTGCCAGTGTTGATGAGGTGGGGTCTAAAGAACCCCATGTTGAAAATTTGGGGCTAAAATTCAAAAAAATGGCTGAGATATCAACCTAAGTTGAACCCTTCCCCCCCATTGAATCCCATTATATGGCTTACCTACCATTCTTCATTTTGTGGTTTGGCTTTGAAGATTGCAGACGTGTCCCAGTCCAGAAGATGGCAACGCCCAACCTTCAAGGAGTAAGTATGGGGTGGGGGGTGGGAGGTGGGTGTGCAGAGGAGGGTTGGGATGGGGGAGAGGGGATGGCAAGACAACAATAGACCATTTCCTTGTTTTACAGGTACAAAAAATAACCGGCAAAGGATGGTTTTCTTTCACAGGAAAACATTTTTATTAATGTGAGCACACTGGGTCAGCTCCCAGTATGCCACAATCATGGGGGCAGGGCATGCCGACACGGGATTGGGCACTGAGGTTTTTGGGGAGGGGCCATCTGACACTAGGAGTGAGCATCCGGTGTGGGAAAAAATAAAAATAATTTTGGCACACTGGGGTGGGCTCTCAGTGTGCCACATTTAATGGGGGATACATGCCGATGCAAGAGATTGGGCACCCAGTGTCGGCTTTTCGGGACTGTGTGATGGGTGGCAGGAGCTTATGTTTCTTGCACACTGGGGTGGGCTCCCAGTGTGCCACATTTATATCATTTAATAAGTTGCTCAGTAACTCCAGCCATACACATTACTGTGCACTGTACATAATGGCCAGAGTCTTGTCATCTGCCGGCTGCAATAGGAAACTGCATCTGACTGCAGCGGCAGATTTCTTTTCAAGTTTTTGGCTATCTTTGAAGTCTGCTGTCATTGCCAGCATGCTCACTGATTGGTGGCTGAGGATGCACCCACTAAAATATCCCTGCATTGGCCATGACACTGACACACCTTTGAAATGTACTACTACTACTACTAAGATTTGCTTGCTGCGTGTGCACAAGCCAACATAAAAAGGATATTGCAATTCATATGGGCAGGAAAAGAGACCAAAGATAAGGTGGCAACTCCTTAAAGTGCCTAAATTAAAGGGGATGGGGCTTGCCAAACTTTATAAAGTATTATCAAGTTGTACAGATTTTACCCATCCTTAAAATGTTGACTAGAGCCTACTGCACTAGTTGGACTGAGATGGAGGATGGGGCTTGTTTCTCGTTACCTTTGAATGTTCTTCTATGGGCAATAACATTTCAGATGTTATATCAGATTAACAACCCGTGGACAAAACACACTCTAAAAGTTTGGTTACAAGTTAGGCAGTTTTGGGAAATCCCAGGTAGAATTGGGAGATATATTCCTTTGAAATACTTACTGGTAATAATGAGTCAGTCAGGGGGTATTAGTTTTTTGCAATGGGAAAGAAGAGGTTTCAACTTGGTTGCCCAGCTAATAAATGCTGAAGGCACAATATTTACATTTGACTTTCTAATTAAGGACTATGGATTGCTTCAGACTGACTTCTATAAATACCTACAATGTAGACATTTCTTGAATAAAGAAATTCCAGTAAAAAACATCATAGAGGAATTGTCACCTGGGTTATTAGTTAGAAACAGGAGTTATAATACAAAGACTAAGCACTTTATTGCACAAATGTATTCTGCTCTGCAGGAGGGAAGGCGTAAATAGGGAATGCATACAAGACAAATGGGAACAATACTTCCCAAATCTTGGGAAAGAATATGGGAGGGTGCATAAAACTACTTAGTCAATCACATGGAGAGAATATCCTTGGAAAATCTGTACACAATTTTTAATACCTTCAGTTGTCTCCAAGCAATATAGGAGATGCCTTATGGAGAAGTGTTGGAAGAAGTGTGGAAACGGGGAAACCATCACCATATCTTATCTGGACAAATTTCCAGTTAATTTTAGAGAAGATTATTTTTCTCTACAGCTTACACTTACATTTGCAAATTTGATATTAGGGTTGCCGCCTTCTGAACTTTGGAAATCGGACCAAAAGTACATTTTTTATATTTTAACAATAGCAGCTATTAAAGTGGTGACCCAAAAATGAATGAATACGAACCCTTCAGAAATCACACAATGGTGGCAGATCATTTATAAAATAAAAATATGGAAGCCATTACAGCGAGGCTAAATCTACAGCTAGAGAAATACAGTGTTAGATGGTTGCCCCTTTTTTCATATATTGAAAAAACAGAGAATATACCCATTTTAGACCAGTATTTGACATAGCTGAGTAGAAACATATCAAGTAGACTTTACTGTAATATGACAGAAAATTCCCATTTCAAAAGAAATGAACACAGAACAGCCGCAATATTACATTTATTTTTTTATTGTTATGTAGGTTATATGATGAAAGGTGTTGATTGAAGCTGAAAATGTTAATTATTGAATGATATAACATTGTTGCCAGTGTGTGATGGAATTCCAGATATGGGGAATTATCTGCAAGAA
Organism: Neoceratodus forsteri; assembly: GCA_016271365.2. NCBI lineage: Eukaryota > Metazoa > Chordata > Ceratodontiformes > Ceratodontidae > Neoceratodus > Neoceratodus forsteri. Next base: position 995,870,561 of record CM028131.1, read on the forward strand.
AACAAAATGGAGATTATTTTAAGAGATAGATTTATGAAAAACTCATTTATGATAGAGGAATTCTGCAGTGTAGTTCTTCTATATGTATAATTTGATGTATTCTGCATAAGTATGGATCATCAAACTTTATGTAGTGTAATCCTCTGAAAACTGAATGTTTTTGACTAAGAATGAATAAAATATACAAATTCAAAAAAAGTAAAAAAAAAAAGGCTAGGAACAAATGGGATGAGTATTGAATTGGACAGTCGAGGAGGGATACAAGGACCCCAGAAATAAGGAGAGAGAGGTCCAAGGTAGGGAAGAGGGCATACAGTATGTGATACCTGACAAGAGGAGGCAGGGGCCAGTGGGAGGGAATCAGGAAAACAGTCCAAGGAGCACAAAGGGACTAATTGTAACAAGTATAATCGAAGTGAGCATAGCAGGTTATTATATTGGGGAACTCCATAATAAGGGGTATCAGATGGGAGGAAGTGGCAGGGAGGAGAAACTTTGTCTGGGTAGAGTGCATGCCAGGCATCAACACAGAGCAAAAGCACATAGGGAATCTCTACTTAGTAGTGCATCTAGGCACAAAATGACCTGAGGAAATAGTGTGCAGGAAGTGCAGGCAAGGTTTAGGGAGCTGGCCAGAATATACAAGGATAAAGGAAGTAAGGTAGCATTTTTAGAAGTTCTGCCTGTGCCAAGGGCAAGCACAGATAGGAAGGAGAGAATATGGGATTTTAATGAGTGGTTGGGAAAATGATGTAAAGAAAAGGGGTTTGGATTGGTGGGCTACATGGGATACAGGGATCTTTATGCCAGAGACAGACTCCATCTGTGCAGGAAGGGTGCAGGAGTTTTACAAAGGAAGGGGAAATTGTTTAACCAGGAAAGGCACACTAAGCCGGAGCTTGTTTCCAGGTGCGACCTGGGAGCACAAGGAAGTTAAGTGACTTGCTCAGGGTCACACAGTATGCAAGTGGAAGCTGTGGGATTCAAACCCAGGTTTGGTCTGCTGGATGTTACCAGATTTGCAGCTCAGAGCCTTAGACCACTGTGCTATACTGCCTCCAAAGGAAGCTGGGGGAATTCATTGCTAGTAGCTATGGCTAGGTATGTAAGTTTGTCATGGCAGTCATACACGTCATTGATTCCATGACGTCTGATCTTTATTCAGGACTTCCATGACTTTCACTAGTGTCATCAGAATGTAGCAAACAGTGCCACAACATTTACTACTGTTTACTAATGATTTCGTGAACAAACAATGAGTCATTAAAACCTCATCCATGAGAAACTTACATCCCTAGCTATGACTTAAACTACCGGAAGGTGGTGGCGGATCTTGCAGGGCAGGTAAATAAGCAAAGTTTGGGAGGCCTAAGTCTCTCCCCAACTGAAAACTTGATAAGAGAGATGTTTGCATGGGGATACACTGGGGGCAAGAGAAGGATAAGGATTCAGGGGGCAGGTTGGAGGGTGGTCTCCACAAATGCAAGAAGCATTGGTAACAAGTTCCAGAGCTTCAGTCACTGATGTGGGAGGGAGAGTGGATGTGGTTGTAATCAGAATCATGGGCCATCCAGCACCATGACTGGGACTTGACAATCCCAGGTTACAAACTGTACCATAGGAATAGAAAGAAGGAGGGAGGGGTGGCGCTGTTTGTACTGGAGGAGATTGAATGCAGCAGGAAGAAGGAAGGTGATGGAAATGGAGAAATGTTGTGGGTCAACATGCAGGATGCTAAGGGCAGGAAGGTCAATATGGGGGTGGTTTATAGACCACCATCTAATTCGGAAGAACTTGACAGGGAAATGGTGGAAGAGAAAAAAACTCACTGTGGCAAGGGTAGGACAGTGGTGGGGGGTGATTTTCATGTACCAGGGGTTGATTGGGGTACCATGACATCACCAATGGCTAGGGAGCAACGGATACTGGATGCCTTACAAGATGTGTTTCTGACACATGTGGAGGAACCAACCAGGAAGGAACATCTTGGACATGGTACTGGCAGATGGTGACCATGTAAGGGATGTGGCAGTACTGGAACCACTGGCAGGGTGACCACTGTACAGTGTAGTTCTTCCTAGACATGGAAGGAAGGAAATGAAACAAATATGAAAGTACTGGACTTTAGGGAGCAGACTTCAGTAGGATGAGGCAATGCTGGCAGCACACTTGAAAAGATCACCCTGGATATGGACATGGAAAGCAGGTGGGAAATAATAAAGTTGGGCCTGCTAGAGGCAGCAAAGCTGGTGCTAGATCAGAAGCAAGAAAGCAAGGTAAAAAACCAGCTGGTGGTCCAGGGAGGTGAGGGAGAAAAGACTGGCATTCTGCAGATACAGAAAGACCCAGAGGGATGAGGACAGGAGGTTTATATCCAGAAATTAAGGGAAGCTGGCAGAGTGGTTAGAACAGCCAAGGAGCTATGGTTGGCAGAGAGGATTAGGGAGGGTAAAAAGTTATTCTTTAAATACATTAGGGAGAAAAGGAGGGGTTGGGATCAAATCACCAAGTTAAAGGAGGGCGACTGGACAGAAAATGGGAAGGAACAGGCAGAGGTGTTAAACGAGTACTTCACATCAGTATTCACGAGGGAACAGGAAGGCCTATTCAGCATAAGGGTGGTAGGAGAGGGGTGGATAGGGAAAACTCACAGAGGATAAATCCAGTACATAGAGTTAGCGAGGATCTAAGTGCCTTGAGAATGGATAAGGCACCAGGACCAGGTGGAATCCACCCCAGGGTCTTGAGCTGGCAGAGATCCTGGCAGAACCTTTGGCAAAATTGTTCAACATCTCCCTCAGTTCAGGATGCATGCCCCTGGATTGGAGGGTGGCACATGTGGTGCCCCTTCATAAGGGTGGACCTAGAGATGAGCCAGGGAATTATAGACCAGTAAGCCTCATGTCTATAGTGGGGAAATTGCTTGAGAACATCTTGAAGGAAAGGCTGGTGGAGTTTCTGGAAGTAAGTGGCCTTCAAGATGGCAGGCAGCATGGATTTGTTAAGGCAAGATCTTGTCAAACCTATCTGGTCATGTTCTATGACTGGGTGACAAAATCTCTAGATGGGGGACAGCCGGTTGATGTCCTGTATCTGGACTTCAGCAAGTCATTTTATTCCGTGCAACATGGGAGACTGGTGGGCAAGCTGAGGAACTTGGGCGTGGGAGGCAAGTTGGTTAAATGGACTGGCAGCTGGTTGGGCAACAGGCAGCAGAGGGCGGTGGTAAGGAAGGAGCTCTCAACTCCTAGGAGAGTCACTAGTGGAGTCCCACAAGGGTCTGTTCTTGATCCAATACTGTTTTAGCGCTTTCATAGCAGACATTGCGGATGAAGTTGTATGTAAAATTAGCCTGCTTGCCAATGACTCCAGGCTGGGAGCAGTAGTGGATAGCAATGAGGGAACAAAGACACTTCAGGAAGATCTGAAGCACTTGGATCAGTGGTCAAAAACATGGCAGCTGAGGTTCACGCCAGGAAGTATAGTGTACTGCACTTGGGAGCTAGAATTCGGGTTATAGCTATCACCTGGGGGCAGTTGTTCACCTTGGAGGAAGAGAGGGATCTGGGGTGGTGATTACAGGTAAATGAACCACTCTGAACAATGTAGAAGGCAACAGCTGGCGAACAGAGTACTGGGTTGCATTGCAGGGGATTACTTCAAGAAGGGAGGAGGTTATCCTACCTCTACAAATCCTTGGTGAGGCCTCACCTGGACTACTGTGTGCAATTCTGGTGCCCGTACTTAAGAGGATGTCATGTTACTGAGAGGGTCCAGAGGAGGGCAACTAAGATGATCCATGGAATGGGAGACAAGACTTATGTGGAAAGGCTGAAGGGGGCTCAACATGTACTCTCTGGAGGACAGAAGGGACCGGGGGGATATGATTGAGACCTTCAAGTACATACAGAGTTGAAACTGAGGGTTTGTTTACATTGAACGGGGAAGGAACCACAAGGGGACACAGCTTGAAACTGGCAGGGGGGGTATTTAGGAGGGAACTGAGGAGACACTACTTTACAGAAAGGGTGGTGGCACCATGGAACACGCTACTGAAAGAGATGCTCTCACTGGATTTGGTGGGGAGCTTTAAGAGGGGATGGGACAGGTACATGGGCAAGGTACAGGTGGGGGACAGTAGGAGAACTCAAGGAGGCTACCTTAGGAGTCAGGGAGGCACAGAGGAGGGGGGCAGTAACAGTATCTCAGCTGTGAGCTGAGCTCGAGCAGATGCAATAGACCTTCTGGTCTAAATCTGCTGGCATAATCATATGTTCATATGATGGAGAAGAACATAAAGGTATAACCACTGAGTAGTGGGGAACAGTCTAGGTGGACAATAGCCCTTAACTGTTCTATATTTTCCTAGTATTTCTTCCCCCTCTGGAGGCCATATCCCAGGTTTCTTGCACTTCCCCCTTCCTGTCATCCTGGGTTGGAGCCAGTCCTCTATTCCTCCATCTGCCCCACACTGTATTGTATTTTCTGGCATTAATTGTAGGGTTGCCGTGATTCTGTCCATTCTGCTTATCTCCATAACCCTTGTCTCCCACTCCTTCAGGGTTGGTGGGGTTTCCTGTAACCAGGAGGCTTTGGTGACCTTCAGGGCTGCCATGCAGAGGCTCGGTGTAGTCCCTGTTGGGATATTTATGGTACCCTGGGTATCTGCTGCCCAAGCATCACATGCTTGAAGGTATTTGGAATGTCAACACCCCCCCCAATAGGGTGACCAGTGATGCATGGATCTCATCCCAGAAGCATCTCAGTTTTAGTCAGTCCTGACATAGAAGTGGGATCCCATCTCCCCCACATTTCCTTCAGCAGAGGTTGGTGCCTCCTGCTTGGAAGTGCTGGGTAATTGTAGAACCTCGTGAGGCACTTCCACCAGAACTCTCTCCATCCAGTTGATGTTGTCACCATCTACTCTTTTTGCCAGATTTTGGACCACATCTCCTCTGTTATAGCCACCTGTGCATCCCTCTCCCACTGGATGCGAGTAAAGAGAACTCATGGTGGTCATCCCTAGTAGGGTCACATAAGCTCTGGAGATGGATCCTCTTCTATCTATTAGCATAGTACCCCAGTAGAGAAAGTCTTCCAATGACAAGAATTCCCTTCCAGCATTAGCCGGTAGCACATGTGAGTCAAGTAGTGTCATATCTGAAGGTACCAGAAATGGTCCTCTGGTGGGGGCCACATTTTTGCACCAATTCCCCAAAGGGAGTACATACACTGTCTTGGACAAAATGCCAGTATCAGGTGAGTCCCTGTCAGTTCCATCGGTGGAAACTGGGGTCTGTCTGTGATGGGGTAAAGTCTGGGAGTTGGGATGGTAAGATCCACACAGTGTAGGGTCTTTGTTGGGCTTTGGAATAACAAAGATGTGGATGTACTTACTGACTTACATCCTTATTTCCCAACTATACTGCTTGCTCTGGCTCTGCCTCATTGGCAAAATATGGATACGGAGGAAGGAAAGCCATCCCACAGCTTCAAGTTTTGCATCATATATAGACAAAAGATGTTGAACACTGATCCCATGTATCCTGCATCTACTGCCTTGGAGTGCAGCATAACATGGTAGCCTTTGTCGGATGATTCTTCCAGTGTCCCTGGAAGATTGCGCAGCCAGGCACCTCTTAGGCTGACTGGCCAACAGAGAACCAAACTTCAACCTAAAGCTGCAAGAAGGCCTCAGTTGTGGCCAGATAAGCAGATCAACTGGTGGCTATGGAAGAGGTGGCAGTGGCTGCTATGGTGAGTACTTCATTGCCCTCAGCGCTGCTTCTGGTTGGGGCCAGCATCGGAGGGGTCTTCTTGGACAGGTTCTGGGACATGTGCTGGGCTCTCCAGGCCTTTGGAGAGAGTCCTGCTCATCTTGGCAAAAGGCACAAGTGCCACCAGTGCCGGTCATGGGATTGGGAGAGATCACAGTCCTTCCGCTCCCTCATCTCCCTCAACCACTCGATTTGCATCAAGCACTCAACTCTGGTCAAGCTCCCTTTGGCTGAAGGGTTGGTTGACAGCCTTGACACCAGTCAAGCAGGCTGTTGAGATCTTTCTTGAGCCTGTCAACCAGTTGTTGGAAGAGATTGAAGAGTCATTTTAGGATCCTGGTTCTCCCAGTCCTTACCCAAGAGGATGTGGGCTGGTTAGTGTTCCAACTGATTCCACTCGGGACCAGACTCTGCCAGTGGTTGTGCCTCCAAAGTTGATGCTTGTGAATAAGGCTCAGCATGTGGTCTATGCTGACCCTTCAAGATTTCTTGACATTGGCCCTTGAGTTGATGGGTGAGGCTGAGGCACCATTCATGCTCTCTATCCTGTCTGACCAGGAGGCACCACTGTTGATGCTCCTTGGTGGTTCTCGATGCGGTTCCATCACATCGACAGGATTTATAGGCACTGAGTTGCAGTTGACATAAATCACATTGTCTCCTGTCTTGTGTTTTTCATCGGGGCTCTGCCCCACCCCCCATACTTTAATTCTCAATGGCAGTCGGAGTTGATTCAGAGAGGGGTGCAGGACCAGGAGACAGTGTGCTCCTGTCTGAGGTGCACTAACACAGCGACCTGTCAGCAAAGTGTCGATTTTGATGACAGCGAGGTATGCCGCTGTGTTGGTGTTGCCGTCGGGTCAGCATACCCTCCTTGGCCACCTCAGGTGAGGAGAACCACCACAAGATGTGGAGGTGCTATAAGGTGCTCTTCTGGCAGCAGTGGACCATTGCGGGACAGGGTAGAGCTCTGCCCCCTGGACCTTCAGTCAACTGGCAGTCGCCAGTGATGACCACACCATTGCACCCTTGGCAGATGTCTGTGGCTTCCATCACAGCCCTTGGTGGGAGTCCCAGCTAAGGACTCCCATGCTGCAGCTGGCTTGCCAGGTTGGCTGTTGGTGAAAATCACCCAGTCTGAAGACACACTGGTGATCCATGGTGGCAAATGGCAAGGGCCATTTTTTTGTTTTTTTATTTAGTATGCTTTTTGGTGCCCTATTAGCTCAGCCTCCAGCTTCCCTAATCCCTGCTCATCCCCAAGACTTACCTCTGCCTGGTGATCCTCCCTGGCTTGCCCCCAGGACAGGGCCATGCCAGAGACCAGAGATCAAGGTTCCCAGCAGGCTGGCACTGCTGGTGTTCTTCCCTGCTTACCCCCCAGGGCAGGGCTGTGGGACCAGAACATGCCTAATGGAGGAGAACTGAACTTGGTCACCAACTGAGTGTCGTGGTGGGTGCAGCAGGATCAAGAAGCAGGGCTTCATCGGCAGGGCCGACATTTTCTACTCATCCCTGGGAGGTGTGGCATGCAATGACACAAGGGCGCTGAAGCGCTGATGTCTGGCATGCCTCCCCAACAGCTCAGCATTGGTCACTGCTCCCCCTGGTCACTGCCAGAAGTCGATCAAGCACCGAACACTAACCCACCCTCCCCCTGGAGGAGCAGAGCAGTCCTTAGGAGGCTGAGTCCTCTTGCCCCCGGCTTGCCCTCTAAGAGCCATTTTTGAGGAGTCCTCAGATGACTCAGAAGGGTCATCCATGTTGTCTCAGGACCCATTCCTTTGAATGGACTTGGTCAAGAACTGCCACTGACCATGGGCCAGTGTCTTTGGGGCTCTCCTCCACCTTATGACGAGTCCATGAATGTGTCCCTGGAGCCAGTCTGGAAGCAGACTTAAATACCCTTTACTGATATCCTGGACAGGGATGATTCCCTGGGATTGTCTTTCCCATGACTGAGGCCATTCTGGTACCGGCCCTGAAGCTCTGACAGCATCCTGCCCAGCCTCCTCCACCTGTATGGTCACCAAAGTACTAGGTCCCTAGGGTCCCTTTCAGAGTTCTTGGACCACCGCTCAGCTGAGGCACTAGTCTCTGATATGGCCCTCGTGAAGTCTGGTGGACAGAGACATGGACAGGCCCCTCGACAAGGAGTGGAAAAAGCTGACCATGTGGCCAAGAAGGTCTATGCTGCTTCCTCCTTGGGTCTGCATCAGGCCTGGTATGCTGCCCTGATGGCCAACTTTGGTCACTCCCTGTTGAGAGTGCTGGGTGAAATCCTCCCTCACCTCTCTGCCAACAAGCAGTTGCTGAAGTTGGTTAAGGACCAGGGTCAAGCAGTGGCTAAACATCAGCTCCAAATGGCATTGGACATGGGCAACTCTGGTCCCATGCTATGGCAGTGGCCTCCATGAGCATCATCAGGACCTGGCTGAGGCTCTCCATCTTTATGGTAGACACTCAGCACAGGCTGGCCAATGTCCCATTTCTGGGCATTGACCTCTTCAGACCTGGGGTGGAAGGACACAGAAACATAGAGCGTGATGGCAGAGAAGGACCACCTGGCCCACCTAGTCTGCCGATTTCCCTACCTTCTGCCTGTCTCATGCATTCCTGAATTTGTCTACTGTTGTTACCCCCACAACCTCCTTAGGGAGGCTGTTCCATGCATCCACCAGCCTTTCTGTAAAAAAACACTTCCTCATGTTGCCCTTGAGTCTTCCCCCCCAGCTTCATATTGTAACCCCTTGTTCTTGCACCTCTTCTTTTCTGAAAGATGCTGCCCTCTTGAACTCTATTGATCCCCTTGATGTATTTGAATGTCTCTTATCATATCCCCCCTCTCCCTCCTTTTCTCCAGTGTATACATATTGAGTTTCCTCAATCTCTCCTCGTATGGTTTGAGGTGTAGCCCCTGCATCATTTTCATTACTCTTCTCTGGACTGCTTCAACCCTGTCAATGTCTTTTCAGAGATGAAGGCTCCAGAACTGCTTGCAGTACTCCAGAAGAGGCCTCACCAACTGCCTGTACAGTGGCATCACCACCTCCAGTTCTCTACTGGTGATACCTCTCCCTATGCCTCACCATCCCCCAAGCTTTCCTCACTGCCTTCACACATTATTTGGCTTCTTTTAGATCATCTGTTATGACTACCCCAGGTCTCTTTCCAGTTAGGTTGTTGTTAGTATCTCCCCGCCATCGTATATTTCTCTCCTGGATTTTTATTCCCAAGTGCATGATTTTGCACTTCTTGGCATTGAATCAGCTACCACACTTTGACCACTCTTCCAACTTGGCTATGTCTCTCCTCATCTTCTCCACCCCTCTGGAGTGTCAACCCTATTGCAGATCTTGGTGTCATCTGCAAAGAGGCATACCTTTCCTTCGAGTCCCTCCACAGTGTCGCTAATAGACATTAAAGAGGACTGTCCCCAGTACTGAACCCTGTGTCACCCCACTGGTTACTCCCCTTTCTACAGATTGAACTCTGTTTATCAACACCATCTGTGTCCTGTTGCTAAGCCAATTTCTGACCCAGTTTACTACCTTGTGACCCACTCCCAGACTGCCCAACTTGTTTACTAACTTCTTGTGTGGGACTGTGTCAAATTCCTTGCTAAAATCTAGGTAGGCCATGTCCACTGCCCCTCCCTGATCTACTATCCTTGTCACCCAATTTTGGGAGGACAGAGAAGTGCAGCACCACCTTGGATTCTATGACTTCATCCCAGAAGGACTCTAAGGCTCAGAAGCCTAAAAGAAGACTGTCAGTATCAGTTCTTTCAGTTTCATTAGCCTCAGCAGCAGCCTCAGTAGGGTTAATACCATGTCTAGTGCTGTAGGCCAAGTTCAGCGACCGAGGGCCTCTAGAGAGCAGGGTAGAGGTGGGTGCCCTCTGGCCCGGCGGCCAGTACCACCTTCAAACCTGCCCTGTGATGGGTTGGGGGGCATTACCCTCCCACCTGTCCAGTCCTGACCTAGCTCCCAGTGGGGGGTCAGCTATGCCACTTTTGGCCACATTGGTCTGTCATTACTATGGACAAGTGAGTACACTAAGTGGTAGGCAGAGGGTTGCCTCTCGACTTTGAGGCTCTCCCACCTTACTAACTCCGGATTCCTCGGTGTTGCAGGACACATTGCCCATTCTAAGGAAGACATTGCTCAGCTTCTTGCAAAAGGCCATAGCCTGTGCCCCAGATGCCCTTGCAAATCAGGGTATGTGTCCAGGTACTTCCTAGTCGTAAAATGGATGGGGCAGGCTGGCGCCCCATACAGGATCTATATAGTATGAACCAGTTTATGTAGAAGTGCAGCTTCTGGATGGTCACTCTGAGCCAGATTATGCCATCCCTAGAGCAGGGCATGTGGTTCTGCACCCTGGATCTTCAGGATGCATTCTTCCACAGTCTGTCCCACTGACAGTACATTCGGTTCCACACAGAAGGGTTTTTCTATTAGTTCCAGAACATGTCCTTTGGCCTTTTCTCTGTGCCCAGAGTCTTCACCAAGTGCATGGCAGTGGTGGCAGCCTTCTAGCGGCATTGGGTCATCAGGGTGTACCCCTACCTGGATGAGTGGCTGATAGCCCGGCTGTCCAAGGAGGCCATGGAGCGGTTCAAGGATCTGGCTCTCCTTACCTGCAAGGACTTGAGCCTGCTGGTTAACCCGGACAAGTTCAAACTAATACCCTCACAGGTAATCAAGTTCATTGGGGCAGAACTAGGCTTCCTGTGGGCCAAGGCCTGTCTTCCTGTGGACCAGGTTTAGGACCTTACCTCCTTTGCTGAACCATTTCAAGTTGGGCTTGTGCCTGCCTGGGATTTCCTTAGGCTGCTGGGGTACATAGTATCCACCACAAGCGTGGTCTGTTGGGCATGCTGATGGATGCACCACCTGCAGTGGGAGCTGGGCTGTCAGTGGTCCCAGCGCCTAGGTTATCTGGACCAGCCGGTCTTAGTGAACCAGCCAGTGTGGGATACCATCCAGTGGTGTCTAGTCCCTTAACATCTGGAGGAATGAATCCCATTTGTCCGCCCAGCACCGACTCATACTCACGAGGGATGCATCACTGCTGGGATGGGAAGCACACCTGGGGGGACCACAATGCCCATGGGTTCTGGTCACCCAGGGAGTTCCATCACCATATCAACCTGCAGGAGCTCTTTGCAATGCGGTTGGCTCTCACTGAATTTGCTCCTCTGATTAGGAGTCAGGTCCTGCAGGTCCAGACGGACAACACCACGACCATCTTTTACCTGAATAGGCGGGGCAGAACTCACTCCTTTCCTCTGTGTTGGCCCAGTTCTGGTATCCAGATCTCCTCAGCCTCAGCAACAGGCCTCTGTGGTGGTTGCCTCTTCATCTGGACCTGAGACAACAGGGGAAGGTCCTGTACCTTGACCGTGATTTCCTGCATCTCACAGTCTGGTTCCTGAGCGGCTAGAGTTCCAAGCCTTGAGTCTTTTGGAAGATGTGCTCCATGTGCCTGACCTCTAGGGAGCATCCTGAAGTACCTTTAGTCCCTCTGTCAGTTGGGACTGTAGCTGACAACCCTCAAGATGCACCTGGCAGCCATCTCTGTACAGCGGGTGTAGGCTGGTATGCCAACAGTGGCCCAGGAAATAGTGGTCAGGTGCTTTCAAGGGCCTGGACCACCTGTCCCTCTGGTGTGTGCACCACCACCACGGCCACCATGGGACTTACTCTGGTGCTGGCTGTGCTCATAGGCATGCCATTTGAGCCTGTGCACAGGTCTGAGATGTCACACCTGTTGTGAAGACAACCTTCTTGATGACCGTTTCTTCAGCCAGAAGGATCAGTGAGCTTCAGACACTCATGGTGGAATATTCTTATCTGGCCTTCCACAAGCAGAAGGTCATCCTTTGCCCTTACCTGAAGTTCCTCCTGAAGGTTATATCGGAGTGTCACCTTAACCAGGTGATTAATTTACCAGTATACTTTACTGACCTGACCTCGGAGGCTGATCGCAGGTTCCATCTTCTGGACCTGCAGAGGGCACTCTCTTATCATAAGGGCTGCACAGCTGGAGTTCAGAGTGAGGTTTGCCAGCTGTTTGTAACATATGCTGAAGGTGCACCTGGCAGACCAGCAGCAAAGCAGATGACTGTCAGGTGGATAACATCCTACATTTACCAGTGCTATAGGCAGGTTTGTAGGAAGCCTCCCAAGGGGCTTAGGGCTCATTCCACCAGACTTACTGCTGCCTCAGTGGCTGCCTCCAGAGACATCCCAATACAGGAAATCTGTAGGGCTGCTACCTGGAGGAAAGCACATACCTTCATTTTCCACTACAGCACTGACATTGAGTCACGTTGGGATGCTGCTTTTGTGACCTCGGTTCTCCATTCTCTCTCCACCAAATTGGGGTGCGCGCCTTTCCCCCTCCTTCCAGAGAACTGCTAGGAGTCTACCAGAGTGTTGATAGTGAACTGTATCCATGCACTTTGAAATATAGATTACTAACCTGTAACCGTAGTTCTAAGAGTGGTATACTGTTCATACACACAGCCCACTTGGCCTCCGCTGACAAGTGGCACACAGATCCATGATTCCAGTGTGCAAGATCTGATATCCAAGTGCAGAGCCAGAGGATATACCACCCAGCTGGTGGTAGGAAATTAGCTTAAAGACATCCAATGAATCAGCACTTACAGTAGAACTGCCAGAGTGTAGATATGAAGGTATACCGTTGTTACAGCAAAACAATTACAGTGACACAACCCGTTTAACATCCACAGTGTTGAATGGGTTGTTGGAGTGCTATACAGATGCAGCTACTCTCAGTGTTGGCCACTCTCCCCAGTAAACTGCCCCCCTGAGTTGATTATATATAAGTCCAGGGGTGCGGAGCCCCCTCACAAACAATGTAGAAGAGCCCTGGTGCTTCGAGCACCATGGCTGTCCATCGACAGATTTGCCAGGTGATGTGGCCGTTGTCAGCAAATTTTTGACGTTGTGTTGGACATCGACAACTTTGTTGTCGAAAGCGGTGTCAGTGGAACGGATATGAACTTTATATCACTCCTATAACTGTTGTTATAGATGGGTCACCTATATCTATAGGTGATGCTCCTGGACATCCAACAACATGAGGAACATACAAGGTATGAGATTTTATTACTTCTTCTATGGACTCAATAGTATACCTGACGAAGTGTTCATATTTGCATTTTATGTGGGCAAAACTTTGTGAATGTTTAAAAAGCCTATTGGTGAATAATTAAAATCAATAGAAAAACATGAGACAACCAATGCCCTAGCTGCCCACATGTTAAAAACTGGCAATGGACACATTTTTAAATGTATGGACCTGGAAAAAGTGAGCTTAACAGAGAGAGGTAGTGATATGGATAATAAATTATTATGACATGAGAGTTTCTGACAATATCAACAGTGCATACAGGACTGAATGAGAATTTTAAACTTTCACCTTTTTTAATATGAACTTGTTGAAATATCTGATTTTTCAGTATCTTGCTCTAATATATTTAGATTTGTATAGGCAGGCATCATTTCAAGAGGGAAAAATGATGACTATTTATTATTAAAGTTAATTGTAACTGAATAGATGTTAGCTATTTATAAAATGTAAAGATATGTGATCTTTTCTAACTTTTTGTTCCTTTTTCCAACCCCCAATCCTCTTTACCTACCACTTCCTTTTTCAGATTTTTACATTGTGCATGGTTTTGATATATTGGACACATCTATGTAATAATTTAAGAATTGCTGGATAGGTAGCACACAGTAACTATATTGTAATATTACATTGTAATTTGGTGATGGTATATGGAGTAACAATCACTTTTTTTATTTATACTTTATCGTTCCTCTGCAGAGGTGATGGCTTGCTCTGCCCTCCTCAGAGGACTCTTTCTCCAACTCAAATGTGTTGGGTCATCATAGACCCTGTCGGCTTCCGGCCTTTTTCCACTTTTCTCCTCTGAGCACCCAAACCATGCAATGGACAAGGCAGCTACCCGCCTCCATGAGCGACGCTATACACCCTGGACACGTGCCCTCACCTCTTCTGGGCAACACGCCTGTGCCAACACCCAGCCACCACTGGGTGTCGGTCTACAACGAGTTGCACTGTCCTTGCTCCCTGAGGAAGGAGAGCTGTCCATGGCCACCGATCCTTTCCTCCCCTGCTGAACCCCAAGCCTGTTCCTGAACCCAGGTCGCCGATGTGGCATCCAGCGCCTGAACCCTCAGCCCCACCAGGCCAGCCCAGTAACTATCACTTTAAGATTCTGCTTTAAATAGTAGTATATTACTCTGGGTGGCCATGCCTTGAAAACATACATGCTAGGTGCTAGAAACGCTGGTGGATACCAGTGTAGTGAGTGCTTCTTTTAAAATAAATAAAATCATATTTTTCTCAACCAACAACCAAACTTTTAGTTTTTACCAGCCTAGTGTTTATGCAACCATTTTTACATGGTACTTGATTCAATAGACATGGTAGCTCCGAACATGGATCCCTGGCTGTCTTCCATGAGATACACATATTCTTTGAAATGGAAGTGCTTCATAGTCAGCCTGGTGGTGCTGGACACCTTACCTCATGTCATGCTGGTGACTCGAGTCTGAGAAGGAGCCTGGGTCGTTGGAGAGCTGCCATGGGAGGGAAGGGAGGGAGCAGAATTGAGCAGCCAAAAGGCAGCTCTCCTCTCCCAGGGATAACTGTGTTCCTGCTGTAGTTCCACTGCCCCCAGATGGAGGTCTGTGGGCAGTGCAAGCGAGTGGGTGGCAAGCAGTGGTGGGGCGTCCCAGTACCATGGCATGCACGTACCTCCACATGTGAGTGGCTGGGACAGATTCAGGAGAAACCGGGTAAAAATCAGAGATAAACTATAAATAATAAAAAAAAAAGATGTGGAAGTGCTTCTCCATATAGTGGGCTTCTCATTCCAAGGATACATTGATATGTCCTGTCAACACTGTTCTGGCCTACCTTCTGTCTCTGTTGGACTCTGACCTTTAGTACTCATCCAGTAAGGTGCACCTGGCTGCCGTTTCGGCTTTTCATGCCCCCGTTGACTGGCGCATGGTGGAACAGCTAGAAGTGTCCCATATGTTTCTAAAGGGTATTCTACTCAGTGGTTAAATTGGAAATGTATAGGTGGGGGAACTGTCATTTCTAGGTGGCAGAACTCTCCTATAGTAGTCAATGGAGAAAGATGACAGAGGTGGTGGAACTGTCATAGTTTTTTTAAGAGGTGGTGGAATGGAGTTCTGTGGGCTCCTGCCCAATTTAATCCCTGTATACAAGATAGTCATGATGACACTCTTGTACTAAAGCTTTGGATTGAGCTGGCATCCCTCACAAAGAAATCGGAATGAATGCGTGATCTGCTGGGTAAATTTCAATCACAGATCCCTGTGACAACAGATGTTGTGGACATCTTAGAAGAGCTGCAGATCAATCTTCAGTCACATCAGTAGCATGCCAGGCGTTGTGGTTCCTTTTGATACTGGTGATGAAGAGGAGATTTCTGCTCACATTCAGACAGAGCTGTTGAAGTTTCAAGGAAGTCTTCTGTAGTGCCTCATTCAAACTCATCAAATATTTATCAGAAGAGGTCCAGCCTGGATTAAACTTTTCAAAGTGGTGAGACTGTTGATTCTTCCATAGTGGCCTGTCTATAACAGAGCAAAGAGGACAATGCAGGTATTCCAGGATGGACTGATATCCCTGCTACAGAATCTGAACTGTACAAAAAATCAGGCACCAAAGTATGTGAGCAACACCGCCAAGCAGACAAAGATATGGTCTTATTTTGAAGTCTGCGGCTGCTTGCACACAAAACTTTCTGAATTGGCTCTAGCATGTGTTAACTGTGTTACAAACTCTGCAGGCAGAGAACACAGTTTCAGTGTCCACAATACAATATTTATGGAAAGGCGTAGGGGACTTTCTGAGTGAGGACCGCATTGAAGACTGGTTTTCTGTGTTTCAGTGCAAAACAAAAATACAGAACGTTATCAAACTAAAAAGAATGCTGCATTTTAATGTCTTATAAAAACCTGTCTCTGATATGTGCAACAAAAGATTAGAATGTATAATGTGAGTTATCCTTGACGTTTCATGCTACAAAATGTATAAATTAAAAAAAAGTGCTTCAGAAACACCATAGAATTTGCAAAACCTTGCCACAGAACGTGACCAGCCCTGCCGCAGAAAATAATTTTTTTTTGCTGTAGAATGCCAGGGGGCCTGACTTGTATCAAAAAGTTTCTTATATATGGAGTAGGTGTGTAATGCAGCTGGAAGACCTCTGTTTTTGTTGTGTTTAAATTATATCCTGAGTAAACTCCAAATTCCTGAAGGGTCTGCCATGGGGGGGGGAGGGGAAACGTCTGGGGTTTGAAGATAAATAAGCAAGCTGTCTACATAAATAGTTACGTTTTGCCATCTATTGGCTACTTAGGAGCCTAAATGGTGATGCTGCCTAATAGACTGTGTCCAAGGTTCCAAACAGAGGGCAAATAATAGCGGGGATAAGAGGCATCCCTGGCGCGTGCCTCTGTAGAGTGGGAAAAGGGTGTAAAGCCTACCATTCACGTTAAAGGGGTACTGTCAGCTTTGCTTCTTGGTTTTCTGTAAATTTTTATCAGTGGATCTGAAGGCACATACCTGTAAGAACGTTCCTCTAGAATGCCCCTGCATGAAAGAAAAAAGTAACCTGTTTACCTCCTTTTTAGTATTTTTCATAATTTCCATTTTCCATCCACAGTTACATCTCCTGCCCACGAAACAGATCGGAAGAGAGGCGCATCTACCAGTAGCCTGTCCCGACAAGCACATTTTACCATCCCCATCACAATAAGCATTAATTCACCTAAGCATTCTTTTTTTAAAACTTTATTTATTTACAGTTTTAGTTCAACAATACTGAACAGACATGTTACAGATATACAAATAACACATATGATATTTTCCTAAAAAATTTCAATTAACTTATTTCATTTTCAGACCATACGGAATACAGTATACAAAGGGGACAGCAGCAAGACATCCAATATTTCCCTAGTGTCAGTTTTCTTAAGTTACAGTTAGGGCAATTTGCAATGTATAACAGTTTATGCAAAGGGTAAGAAAAGGGAAAATTCATTATTTATCAGCTTATCAACAGGAAGACATCATAGACATTTTATGTACTTTGCTGATTTCTATAATAAATTATGTATTCTAGAGTTGAGGACCAATCATAATACCTTTTGCATAAATCTCATCAAGGAATGAAATCAGGTCTTACCCCAGCCATGCATAGAACCCAGCACCTCCACAAGATCTCAAACTGAGGGACCCTTTTATTAATGATAGCCGTTAATGCTTCCATTCTGTATATATTAATCATGAGCTCTTGCCACATGTTCAAGGTGATAGCTTTTTGAGATAACCAATTATTTGTTATTGCCTTTTGGGCCGCTAGGAATGATATTTTCAAGAGCTTAATTGTAAGGGGGTCCCGGTGTTCCCTTGGTAATTCCAAGAAAAAATAACAGGAGGAAGTTATATTCAGGTTAGAATCCACTATCGCCTGTAAGGCCTGGTGCAGGGCTTGAAAAAAGGGAATCAATACAGGGCAATCCCACATTATATGTGCCAGTGCTGCTGGAGAGTGCCCACAGTTTCTCCAACAAGTTGAGAAACCATTACACTGATATTTCATCTGAATTGCTGGGGTCCGGAAGTATCTAACAAAGATTTTCCAAGAAAACTCCTGCCAGCTAATTGCTGATAGGCCCCAATGGATGCTTGGTTGGGTCCATGCCCAAAATTCCTCAGAAAACTGAATCCCCAGATCACGTTCCCATGCCTTTTTTATAGGAGAGGAAGTATCCCCTTTCCAGGTGAGTAAAGCTCGATACAAGTTAGAAATCTGTGGAGGGGGTGAATTCTCAATGTACAGGTGCGCTAGAAGATTTCTAATATAGTTTCTAATTTGAAAATATCTAAATCTGTCTTGCCAAGATATTCCATGCTTATTAACTAATGATTCAAAAGACCGGATCTCACTTCCCTCTAGGAAATGCCAAATCAGGTATAGACCCCTCTCTTCCCAGCTCTTGAATCCCGCATCCCATTTGGCAGGGAAAAAGGAATCTAAGTATGAGATAGAAGTAAGAGACCCCTCCACTCCTTAGCACTCCTGTCTGACAGGGTTCCATGCCATATGTTCAAGGTGAGGCTGTATACGGATTGTCTTCTTGACATACATTTAGTCTCTCTCTCTGCCCAAGGAGTGTGCCATTCAAATTTATAAGGGCCCCTTCCTGTAACTCCAAGGTTTTCCACTTGGACAGGTAAGCCTGATCCAGCCAATACATGGCTGTCTGTAACTGTGCTGCCCAATGATATAGTTTAAAGTTTGGTAATGATAAGCCTCCCTCTTTCTTTGGAATTTGGAGAGCCGAGAGACGAACTCTTGGTCTTTGTGGCCCCCATATAAAATGGGAGATCCCTCTATTAAGCGAATTAAAGTATGAGTCCGGAATAAGAATAGGGATTGTTTGGACCAGGTATAAAAACTTAGGAAGGATTACCATTTTTATCCCCTCCACCCACCTAAGCATTCTATATTACAGCGTTCTAGCATCTTTAAATAAAAACCTAGCACTTTCGTTGAGTCAAAAGTACATTATAAAGCTGGTGCTGAAATCCCTTGCATGTGCAGAGCGACACATTCCACACATGCGGCGGGATCTTTTCCCATGCTGCTACCTGCGCATCTTGGCAGGTTGGCACCAAGCATAATGTACCCCAACTCAGCAGTCTCGAACTGTTGAATCTGAGAATGCTATTATAAAATGCTTAGGTGGTTAAATCTTATTGCGATATGGGGCCTGCTATGGAGGGGCAGGTCCTGGGGCACTGGTTCATTGAGGCTGGGGTGGATCACAGGCCATAATGGCAGGCTTGGAGTATAGCCCTCGTGCTGGAGCTTAACGCAAGCCCAGGAGGTGACAGAGGAGATGTGGGCCTGACAGGGACCACCAAGGAAGTATGAACAGAATCCGGAGCAGTTTGGGCCACCAGTGAGAAGGCAGGGCAGTTGGTAATGGGGCCATGGGTACTGGAGCAGGGCCAGGTTTTGGGGCCGATGAGATGAGAGGCTGAGCCAAGTGAAGGTGGCAGGTGCTGAAAAAGCACCAGCACAGTGCAAGTGGGTTACAGGGCCTGGGTCATTAGGAAAATTCCTGGAAGCCCCTGTGGCTTGGGCCAGCGCCCAGGGGTCCAGGTGGGGGAAGCAGCCCGCTTTCTTGCGCCAGAGTGTGGGGGAAGGGATGACCAGTGCCAGTGAGGTGTAACCTGGGAGTAAGGAAAAGAGAATCCAGGAGATTGCAGGGATCTGAGTTCAAATAGGTCTTGGGTAAAACATCTGAAAGAGCAAGAGAGGAAAAAAATCCTTGCTTGTGTCGCTTTAAGAGTCATCATTCTGTTGTATAAAATATCCAGCTAGCATGTGTAAAAAGTTGAATTAGCCCCATGGATCTGCTTATTCTATTTAAAATGAAGTGTGTGACCCTGTATTGCTGGAAATCATTTGCAGTGCAGGAGCAGAATAAAGAAGTCAGTTTGGGAGGAAATAGCAGTGATGTGCCTTATTTAAACTGAGAGGGAGAAGCAAATGAAATTAAATTCTTCTTTTCCCCTTATTGTTTAGTCCAATTAATTTCTCATGAGTTGCATTCCAGATACAGTTTCATCCCGCCTGTGGTGGGGCTGAGCAGCTCGGGGGGTTCCAGAGACAGTAGAGGTACAGCATGGAGTTCTTGGTCCAGTGTGCAGCTTTCAGGGTGAAATCCAGTTGCTGAGAGTGAGGGTGAGAGTGCATGAGTATTGAAGATGCCAGAAGGTAGGATATAACTTTCTCTGCCATAACTAAAAGTGCATTGTTCTCTATGTTAGCGCTGAGGGTACCCTCCTTTATTGCCCCGGACCACCTGTGAAAGAAGTTTATGCCCCCAGATGGGGGCATACAGGGAGTTACACTGTGGGGCTCGTCCGGGATGTTTTCTCGAACCCTGAAACACCACCGGATCCCAGGCCTTGTGGTCTGGTGCATTGCAAGGCTTCCCGGCCTGGTTGAGCCCTGTTGCGGAGTAAAATAGTTATGGTGTGGATATGCGCGCATGACTCGCTGGTCACACGACCATCAGGCAGGGTTCCGATTGGAGGATGGCTGAAAAATAGCTACAGCAGTTGCAAATAGAGGTGCCATCTTAGGAAGATTAGAGCGAGTGGAGCTGAGGGAGTGAGAAGACCAGCAGCAGCAGGAGAAATAATGTCAGTAAGAGAAAAGAAAGAGGGACTATTTTTCCTGGGTGCATCCGTGGTCAGGCAAGTGAACTGGGCTGCCCATTTTAAAACAAACAAACTTTGAGCCATCTGGTTAAGCTGTGAGAACTTGGAGGGGGAGAGATTGAACGCAGGCATCCACCATGGATTGGCAACAAGTTGTGGCAGGGGGAAATGCAGACAGACCCAAAGTCACCCCCCCCAAGAGGAACCCCTGGCTACGGTTCCTGCCTCACTGCTCTCCTGGTTCTGGAAAGCTGGGGAGAAGGCAAAGAACATGAACGTTGTGTGAGGTGTGGGTTCATAGGTGTTAGCAGTTGCCAGATTGCCTATATGCCCATATTGTATAGGCAGGCCGCCAGTTCTGAATTTGGGGATGTTTGTGCCCAGTTCCACTGCCAGCTCTTTTGTATTGTGGTCACCCGTCAGTAGGGATTCAGTAGGATTTGAGAGACTGTCCCTGGGAGAAAGCAGCTGTGCCCAGGTGGATGAGACCTGAAGTGAATCCCCAGATGAGATTGTTGAGGCTGTAGAGGGAGGAGGGTGCAGGAGCACCAGCCAAAAAAAGGTGAGGAGGAGCACAGCTGTGAGCACAGCTCCCCATCACTGGCTACCACCTATCCCAGTGGCAAAGGGAGGGAGGCAGGGATCTCAGACAACTGGTCAGGATCCTCCAGGGCCCAGGTACCTCACCACAGCGGAAGCCCACAGGCCCTGTCAACCAAGTCAGAGCATGCCTCAGCAGCCAAAAATAAAAAGCAGCTTGTTGGGAGTGGCTCTGAGCCTGGTCCTGCACCAGCATCAGCCAGAGAGGGCATTGGTGGTCAAAAAGATTTAGAGGAGCTGAATGAAGAGAGATACGTGGGCAGAAAGTTTCAGAACTATACGGTGATAAGGGCCATACCTAGGCCTTACCATCACCCTGTCATCACCTTTGCAGACAACACCCTACAGCTCCCGGTCCAGGCTAAGACCCTCCAGACCCGGATGGATGGGTTAAACCCAAGTGACCCATTGAACCTGACATATCAACTGGGGATATGACTACCAATGGGACAAGCCAGGAGGACCAGTGTGAGGGATCTGCCAAAATGGAGCCAGGCTGAGAGGTGGGTCTGTACGAGGCTGCGGGTAGAATATTTTAATTTGAACTATCCTTATGTGCCAGAATGGATTTGGGACATCATCGAGGAGATGAGGAGGACTGGATCTTTAAGGAGCAGATGGAATGCTTAAAGAATCGTTCAGGTGGAGGAGGTGCCTCATCTCTGCTGCTGATTCAGCAGGCACAGTTGATGTGTCGCTAAGGAACCTGGTCTGGGCTAACATTGTTCAAGCATTTTGCTTTGATCCATGGACTTGGCTGGGACTTGGACCAAATATTATATTCTGGACTGGGATTCCTTTGGAGATGTGACCACCAAGTCAAACCCAGAATATTATTTCCCTACAGGTGGGGGGCCTGTAATCTAGGCCTTCTGGTTTGGAATTTATGGACTGCGCGAGGACAATTGCTCTGCGGAGCTGAGTTATGGTGACTGTATACAGTTATTTTCTTAAAATCAAAGATCTTAAATTTAAAATTACCATGTTGTTATTAAAATCATGATACATGTTTGGGAGACTGGTGAGAGGATGAGTGTGTGAATATGTGAGTGAGTGGTCTGGGGACTGTACACAGTGAAACTTGTTTTAAAAATTTGGTGGGAGGCACTTGGGGGATAGCTAAACTGTATCTACCTCGTTATTGTTGTTGCAGATGCTAATTTTTACATGTTTAATCATTATGAGAAATGATTGAAATTGTTGTTAAAAGAAATAATGAAGGTTGTTTGCTAACCATTTAGATTATCTCCTGCTGCAGGTAGGTTTTAGGCATTTTTAGAAATTCATTTGGGCTAGGAAGTTAGGTTGGGTGGTGCCTGTGGCCTGGCATGGTGTGCCTATTTCCAGAAGGCTGGGGAGTACGCATACCTAGTCTGATGAGAGGAGACCATCACTGGGCCCTTGCCATCATTACCAGGAGGGAATGATTTCCTGAGTGGGGGAAGAGTGTAAGCCCCCCCCCTTTAAGAGGGGCTTATATTCCCACTTGGGCATCCCTTTCCCCCCTGCTATCCTCCTCCCCCTGAGCTAGGTAATGGGTTAGTGCTCTGGGGGATATTGGCTGCTGGATGCCTCAAGGTGGCAGCAGAGAGTAGGTTTTTAAGGGTATATAAGGGAGAAGACAGGAAGTATTGGGGCTGAAGAAATCTCATAAATGTTTAGGGGCATTCTAAAAAGCGGCGCCACTGCCATTCATCTATCCTCCTCCTCAGATGAGGAGGGCTTTGATACAAATTGTGTCAATGCTACGAGGATCTAATGTAGCAACAGTTGATGATGGCAGGTTGAAGTCTACCCGGCTTCCATGCCAGCTATTACTTGGCTGTCTCCCTCCAGGCTGACACCGACCCCTCTGGAGCTAGTCAACACCGTCCCTCTGCCCGCGGAGCCGGTGCAGACCCTCCCGGCTCGGCCAAAACTGATCTCTCTACCTATCCGGGTGGAGGCACCACCTAAGCAGCCTTCCTCTGGGGCTCCTGCCAAGGAGTCTCGGCCAATCAAGGGCCTTCCACATAGGCTGTCTGTCACCCTCGCTCCGGACCACCACCAGCGGGTCGAAGGTGACATGGGTGCTCGTCCAATCTATCCAGACACCTCGGAGTCTGAGGACTCCGACTTGCATTCCTGTCCCTTGGATGAGGAATTCTTCGGGGGTCTCTCAACAGAGGAATGTACCACATCCTTCATGGGCCTCCTCCATCTCATCTCTGAATCTACGGGGATGCCCTTGGAACCCATTCAAAAGGAGGCCGAATATCTCCTCACTGATATCCTCAAAAGAGCGGATTCTCTGACAGAGGCCTTCCTGTGGCCAAAGCCATTGTTGGACTGGCCTTGGAGCTGTGGCAGCACCCAGCTTCCTGCCCTGCACCTCAGCTCAGATGGCCCGCAGTTACATGGTTCCCATCGGCTCCCCTATCAGGATTCAGCAGAAACCCCTTAGCCGAGGGGTTGGTGACCCAATCTGTGTTTCAGCACTCGGGTAATTCTGAAGACACTGATAGACCTCAGACAAAGAGTCCAGCAAACTGGACCATTCTGCCTGGAAAGTCTATGCTGCCTCTTCACTTGGCCTTCGTCGGGCGAGCTCATCCGTCATCATGGCACATTTTTCTCATGCCCTCTTGGGCTCTGTGGATGAGGTTCTTCCTCATCTCCCCGTGGACCTCCAGACCACGGTCAAGCAGGTCCGTGACCAGGGTCGGGCGGTTGCCAAACAGCAACTCCAGATGGCTCTGGACATTGGGGATTCTTGTACCCGCTCGGTGGCGGCCGCAGTCGCCATGCACCACAGGGCTTGGCTGAGAGTGTCGACCTTAACGGCAGAGACTCGGCACAAATTGATGGATGTTCCCTTCCTAGGCACCGATCTTTTTGGTCCTGGAGTGGACGGTTACCTCCAGCACATAGAGAAGTCCAGTGCCACCTTGGACTCCATTACTTCTGCCCAGAAGGAATCCTAGGGTTCCAAAAGCAGAAGAGAAAGCCCTTCGACCTTCTGCCCCTGCTGCTAAGCTTCACCCAGTACCAGAGGCAGCAGCAGGCTCAGTCGCGGGCCTCGGCCCATGCCAGGAGCCCCAGAGGGAATGGTCCCAGTGATCCCCAGGCCACATCCTTCTCCTCCAAGCCTGCTCAGTGATGGGATGGGGATTGCCAACCCCATACCTGTCACGCCCACTCTGGGTACTCCAGTGGGGGGCCGGCCCTGCCACTTCCTTTTTATCTGGTCCACTGTCACAACAGACAGGTGGGTCTTGGAAGTTGTCAGCCAGGGACTGCCTCTGGAGTTTGAGCAGTACCCACCAAGCCGAGCCCGTGCTCCACAGGAGGAAATGGTTTCCATGCGCACTCAGTCGGCTCTCCAAGACGGCATTGCCCAACTCCTCCACAAGGCGGTAGTGGTCAGATTCACGGATACCCCTGTTGACCCAGGGTTCATTTCCAGGTACTTCTTGGTCCCGAAATTGACGGGGGGCTGGTGCCCCACTCTAGATCTACATGACCTGAATCAGTTTCTCAGGTCTCGCACCTTCAGGATGGTAACTCTGACCCAGATCATGCCATCCCTCAAGCTGAACATGTGGTTCTGCTCCCTAGATCTGCAGGACATGTTCTTTTACATCCCAATCCATCCATCTCACTGAAGGTTCCTCCACTTCATGGTGGAGGGAGCCCTCTACGAGTTCCAAGTCATGCCATTCGGCCTGTCATTGGCCCCCAGGGTCATCACCAAATGCATTGTAGTGATGACAGCCCATCATTGGCATTGAGGGGTCAGAGTTTACCCGTATCTCAATGATTGGCTCATAGTGGGTCCCTCCAGACTGGAGGTAGAGAGGTCCAGGGATCTGGCCCTCCAAACCTGCCTCAGTCTTGGTCTTCTGATCAATGAGGCCAAGTCGGAATTTGTGCCCTCACATGTGATATGCTTCATCGAGGCAGAGCTTGACTCTTGCTGAGTCAGAGCCAGAGCCAGGCTCCTGGTGGACAGGGCAGAGGTTCTCTCCTCCTTTGCCCAGTCATTTCTGGTTGGGCACTTGCACCCTGCCCAGGATTTCCTGCAACTTCTGGGTTACATGGCGGTCTGCACTTCCGTAGTCTGATGAGCCTGGTGGCATATGTGTCCCCTTCAATGGGAGCTGGCAAGCCAGTGGACACAGAGACTAGATCATTTTGACCAGCTGGTTACTGTGACCCAGAAGATGTGGGATGCTTTCCAATGGTGAACTGTCCTAGAACATCTGCAGGAAGGGACCCAGTTGTCTTCCCCTAGCCGATGGTCATCTTGACGACCAATGCCTCTCTCATGGGCTGGGGTGCCCACATGGGGGACCACAGAGTCCATGTGCTCTGGACCCCAGAGGAATCCTGATGCCACATCAACCTGCTGGAGCTCCAAGCAGTCGGGCTGGAGCTGACTGCATTCGCTCGTGTTCTTCAGGGTAAAGTGGTTCAGGTCCAGATGGGCAACACCACGACCATGTACTATCTCAACAAACAGGGTAGCATGCACTCCCGGACTTTGTGCAGGGAAGCTCTTCATGTCTGGACCCTCATGAGCCAACTGGAGGTGGAACTCCTAGCCATTCATGTGGCAGGAGCCTCAGATCAGCTGGCGAATGCCCTCACCCATGTGGGCGAGGTGTCCCATGAGTGGTCTCTCCATCCAGAAATAGTGCACCGTCTGTTCTCCCAGTGGGGCACCCCTCAGGTGGACTTGTTTGCCTCCAGGGAGAACTCAAAGCTAAGGCTGTTCCATGCCTGGCCCCCTCAGCAGGGCTCACTACAGGGAGATGCCTTCTTGAGGCCATGGACCCCAGACCTCTTCTATGCCTTCCCTTGGTCCACAAGGTGCTCCTCAAAGTCACAAGGGACAAGGCATAGGTGATCCTGGTTGCCCCAGACTGGCCTCACCAGTTCTGGTATCCAGATCTCCTCAGTCTTAGCATCAGGCTCCTGAGGTGTCTTCCAGCACACCCAGACCTGCTCTCCATCAATCAGGGGAAGGTACTCCACCTGGATCTTCAGTCCCTGCACCTGACAGCCTGGTTCCTGAGTGGCTAGAGTTCCAGGCTTTGGGTCTCTCAGACGATGTACTCAGTGTAGTTGAGGCATCTAGGAAGGAGTTGACCAGGAGGTGCTATGCCTTCAAGTGGAAGAGATTCTCCATTTAGTGTCAGGGCAGGGCCTGGACCCTTCCTCCTGTCCAGTGGCTAGCATTCGACTACCTTTGGTCTCTCTCCAAGGAGGTCTTTGGTCTATGACCTTTAGGTGCACCTGGCAGCCATCTCTGCTTATTGGGTGCAGGCCGGTCAGCAGATGGTGGCACAGGAGAAGGTGGTCTGGTGCTTTTTTAAGGGCCTTAACCACATTTCCCCTCCAGTGCCTGAACCACCACCACTGTGGGATCTACTGCTGGAATTGGCAAAACTCACGGGCAAGCCATTTGAACCAGTGCACAGGAGTGAGTTATCACACCTGTCATGGAAGACCACCTTCCTGGTGGCTATTACATCAGCCAGAAGGATTGGGGAGCTCCATGTGCTCTCTGTTGAGTCTCCCCATTTGATCTTCCACAGGGACAAGGTTGTCCTGTGCCCTGACCTGAAGTTCCTTCCAAAGGTGGTATCAGAGTTTCACCTGAACCAGGTGATGACTCTGCCAGTGTACTATCCCAGTTACACCTCGGAGGCCAAGTACAAGCTCCATACTATGGACCTGAGACGAGCGCTCTCTTACTATAAGGAGCATATGGCTGAAGTTCGGGGAGAGGTTCGCCAGCTGTTTGTCACCTATGCTGAAGCCGCACCTGGCAGATCTGCAGCAAAGCGGATGATTGGCAGATGGATTACATCTTGCATTTATCTCTGCTATTGGTTGGCAGGCAAGGAGCCTCCCATAGGGATAAGAGCTCATTCCACCTGCCATACTGTTGCATTGGTGGCTGTTTCTAGGGACATCCCTATCCAGGATATCTGCAGGGCTGCTACCTAGAAGTCAGAAAACACCTTCATTTCCCATTACCACATTGACCTAGAGTCATGCTGGGATGCTGGTTTTGGGGCCTCAGTTCTCCAATCTCTGTTTCCCAAGTAGGGGGTGTGCACCTTGCCTCCCTCTTCCCGGAGAACTGTTAGGAGTCTGCCAACCAATGTGTGGACAGAACAGCATATCCACAGTCCTAGAAAAGCAGGTTACTCACCTGTAACAGTAGTTCTAGGAGTGGTATATGTTGTTCATCCACACGAACCCACCCGACCTCCCTGGCTTTGACGTACAACCCTCTGCTTCCAGCGGCCAAGATCTGGCATCAAGGAGCAGAGTGAAGGGATATACCATCCGGGTGGGTGGAAGGAGTCAGCTTTCAGACCATCCGGCAAGATTTAAAGGGGAAAGGGACATGCCAACCAGTGTGGATGAACAACATGTACCACTCCTAGAACTACTGTTGTAGGTGAGTAACCTTTTTTATTGTCCCGGACCACCTGCGAAGAAGTTTGCGTCCTAGACGGGGCATGGAGGGGTTACATGCAGAAGGGAGGCAGTAATAAGGGT
Organism: Neoceratodus forsteri; assembly: GCA_016271365.2. NCBI lineage: Eukaryota > Metazoa > Chordata > Ceratodontiformes > Ceratodontidae > Neoceratodus > Neoceratodus forsteri. Next base: position 995,897,833 of record CM028131.1, read on the forward strand.
CAAAATTGTTTATAAAATTCAACAGTGTAGCTATTGGGGCCATGACTTTTACTATTTTTCAGGCTTTTAATCACCTCTGTAAGTTCCCCTGTGGAGATTGGGGCAAGCAAGGGCTGAGCTAAATCAAGGGCAAGAGTGGGAGGTTGTAAAGTTTGGAGGTAATTGGAGTAGTCCGAGGGCGAGGGTGGGCAGTTAGATGCATAAAGGTCATGATAGTATTGGCAGAAGGCCTGCAGGATCTGTGCAGGGTCCAAAACTAGGTGACCTGTCCTAGGTTCCCTAACATAACAGCCCCTTGCAGAACCTATCGATGTAATCTGAACGCCAACACTTTGGAGGTCCATGCCCCCCCCCCCCATAAAACCGGTGGTGCAGGTATCAAAGAAGGTTCTGTTTTAGCATTCAGGAGGTCTTCAAGCTCTTTTTGTAATTTGGCAATGTGAGGCTCTTGTGTTGTATCACCTAATGCATGCCTACACTGGCCCCTCAAGGGCATTTTTCGAACAAAGCCTCTCATCAGGAAGCCAGTAACACCTTAGGACATCAACCTTGTGTTGGATATGCTCACCTACAAGCCCCTTTGAGCCTATTGCGATGTGTGACTTAAAGTTCTTAACTTGGAAATCAGCACTTCTGGTGGCTATCACCTCTACATGCAGAGTATCTGAAATCCATGCTTTGGTCACAGATCCTTGGTATATGGTTTCCCATAAAGACAAGATAGTTCTTCTTACACAGTCCAGGTTTCTACCAAGAGTGATGTCAGAATTCCAGCTTAACCACGCCTTAGTCCTGCCTACCTACTTTGCCGATTTTCAGAATGAGGGAGAAAGGACTCTCCACTCACTAGATGTTAAGAGAGCCTTAGGTTTTATCTGGACAGAACCAAGGACTTCGACAATCCAAACAGCTCTTGGTTTCTTTTGATCCTAATTGGAAGGGACAGCCTGTTGCAAACAAGTGTATTTCTGCCTGGATTGTGAATTGCCTTTATCACTGCTATGCCATAGCTCAGGTTAAATTGGAGGGCAGAGTACATGCCCACTCCACCAGAGCAGTTGCCATGTCCCTGGCAGAGATGTGCTATGCTCTACTGGAGAAATTTGCAGAGCTGCAACTTGGAGCACAATGCACATTTTTACAAAGCACTGTGCCCTGGATGTCTATGCCAGGCTGGGGGAGGTGAGTCGAGCATCCCAGATGATGCTTTCAGTCTTGGGAAGGGAGGGAGTTTGGACTTCGCTACACTACTGGCACCTGGATGACACAGGTGGTGGTGCAGTTGGAGCTGAGGATCTGGGCAGGAGGCCGCTGATGTGCTCTAACGCAAAAGGTCCACATTGCGTAGGTGTGTATCAGGAGTTCATCATCCTAGGTGCAGGGAACCAGAAAACAGGGAAAATTCCTGACTGCTGCAGGGGATGTCTGTCCCTCAGCACAGGCTCCACACTACTGACTATGGCTGTCTCTCCACTGCACCTGCCAAGTCTCCATTGAGGGCTAGGGTCCACCCCAATGGCCCTGCACTGGAGGTGGGGGTGACCCAGGGTGGAATGGAGAAGAGGTTAGTCTTGGAGAAGGCGAATGATGGAGTTGGGCGAGTGGTTTAGGACTGATGAGTGCTGGTTGATATGGGGGGTTGCACACCAAATTGACCAAAAAAAAACAAGCAAACAAAGAATTAGAGTAAGAAGATAATTTTAATTTATTGTCAGTATGAGATGGTAACATTATAACTAATGTGTTATGTTTACTATTTATTATTATTATTACATACACTGTTTTAAGTTATTTGGGATGATATTGGAAATTAGCCTAGGCTCAGTGGCTAATATCCCACTAAACATAAACTTGAAACAATTAAGGCACCCAAAACAATGTTTATTCATTAGGACATTTTCAAAACAAACCAATGGAATAATAAGGTGGAGGTTGTAAACAAATTGTAAAGGTCTCCAAATCTCTATTATTAAAAAAAATTTAATGGGAAGGCTAAAGCCTGAGATTCAATTGGTGGGGGTGGATAGTTCTCCACATCCCTACTAACTCTCAGCACTTCTGTGTTTCAAAATGCCTCCTGGGCTGCAGTGGCTGGTTGGGCTGGGTTCTCCCCCTCCTGCCTCCCTTATCCCTGTTCCACTTCCTGGTGCTCCCTTTTCCTTTGTTTCTTCATCTCCTGCCTAGCTTGCTCGTTTGGTTGCCACTCTCTCCATTGCCCCCATTCTGCCTCTCACACCTCCTCCTCTTTGTTTCTCCTTCTGGCCGAACCTCTTTACTCTGTTGTCCTTTCATTCCTCCATTTCTTTTGGGTGCTTCTCTTTTCCTTTACCAGCCACAACGCCTTTCATTGCCCTTGCCGGTGCCCTGGACCGCCACCAGATTGCCGCTCTGTAGGACTCCATTCTGGTCAGACCATGCCTTCTGCTGTTCTCCACCTGACCTCCTGACCAGGATCTCCCGGCAGACCGCTTTAGTTCTTGGTCACCCTACTGGCACCTCGGGGTATGACGTCACCCTCCGCACCCTGCCTAATTTTGCACTATGGACTCCTTCTGCATCTGGACTTTAGCTGCATTACTGACTGCATCAGTGACTGCCTCCAGGTCCTTTCTGCTGGTGAATACATACATAGACACATAGCCCTAGAATCATAGTATATAAATTGGGCACAGCAGCTGTAATCCTGTGTCTTCATGTACCCTGTATTCTAAAGGAAACCTACATAGCAACTTTACATGTTGGCATTATTTTATGCTTTGCATCCCTACTTTTCAGTGCCTGCAATCTTACCACTAGGAGGGATTCTGGACATTTAAGATGTAATCAGGGACATCCCCACAAATCAGGGACAGTTGAGACGCATGTTATAGAGATCGGCCTCAGTGTTCCCCTCTATGGGGATTTCTGTGTTTGTTGTTTTATTGACTCGCTTTGCTTATCTGTGTGCACGGAGGCATCTGTCTCCCATATGGAACACTGTAATCTACCGGGATGCCTGTCAAAATTGCTCTTTAGTGGCAGGGACCATGCCAAATTCTTCTGGGAGCTCTGCAACCTGCTCTGGAGCTTAGATCCATCATCATCTACTACTCTCTCAGCTACTAAATACCTAGCTGTCCCATGAATTGACATCACGGTTTAAGAGCTACCTGGAAAACCGCTTGCAAAGAGTAAAAATAGCTGATGTCCTCTCTGATGCCAGACCAGTGCACTCTGGAGTGCCACATGGGACCATCCTTGGGCATCTTCTCTTCAGCATCTTCCTAAACAGTGTTCCACAATCCTGTCCTGAGCAACTCCTCCTATACACTGATGACGCTGTCATCCACTCCACCCACAAGGACCCCCACCTTCTGCAAAGCAAACTACAGCATGGATTCTCCTCGGCTGAAAACTGGTTCAGTAAACACAAACTGGTCCTCAACTATAAAAACCAAAAACAAAGTCTATGCTCTTCTGCAGCTCGCAAAATAAGCACCGGGACCACCCCATCACTATTGCAAACTGCCTAGGGGCAATCCTAGAACAAGTGCAATCCTTCAAATATCTTGGAATCACACTTGACAGTAATCTATCATATGGGACTCACATTGACAGTGTTGCCAAAGCGGCTAACACACACATTGGCCTGCTTTACAGGCATATGCAATGCCTAACTCCAGAAGCCTTAAGAATCGCAGTCCAGAGCTCGGTGGTCTCAACTATTGACTATGGCCTCATCATCTATGGCTCCACTTCCACCACTGCCCTCAGGTGCACATCTATGGCCCTTAACAAAGCTTGCCGTCTCGTCACCGGATCCCATCATCTCACCCACACATGTGACCTATATGCCCAAACAGGGTAGCTTCAACTCACGAGCTGCATCAAATATCAAACATGCATAATGGCCAAAAAATTGTTGATGGGCTTTGCCCCCCCCCCAAGAGTTCAAGCTCTGCTACAATCTGCACAGAATCCCGCCTCACCAGCGGCACTGAATCTCTAATACTGCATATCCCTAGATGCGGACCTCGAGGACAAAGATCCTTTGCCTACAGAGCTCCGAGGCTGGCTAAACAGTCTCCCCAGGGACATTTCTTCTCTACCTAAGCTAGGCCCAATTCAAATCTAACCTCTGCCTATTCTGTCTGCCTCTAGCACATGCACTGTCCATGCCAGCTTGCTGTTCCTTCTGGAACTTGTCCCTCTTATCCACTCACCTACTATCCCCCCTCTACCTACTCCTCCTCCTCCTCCTCCTCTTCCTCTTACTTGCACTTTTTGCTTGCCCTTCATGTGTGTTCTGACAATTGCCTCTGGCAGCATCTTCTTCCTGTGTCTCCCCAGGTTCTCGTTATCAAAGTTATCCCTGTTTTGTGCACGCCCCTAGTACCTCCTAACTGTATGTATTCATGTGATGATAAAGAACTGTAACCTGTTATCCTGTAATAATTAATGTTATGATACAGAACTGTAACCTGTTATCCTGTAAGAATTAATGTCCTGCTTGTTTGTTCTCATCCTGACGTGGAATCTTTGTAAAAGAGCCTTGGCTCAAAGGTAACTGTAATCCTAGACTTTAATAAATAAATATATATTGCACTCTTACCCATTCGCTCATTTCCCCATTATGTGGGGACTGCAAACTAACTCCAGGACTGTGCTAATCTGATGGCATTACCTCTCAAACAGGATGAATATTCCCCCATACCTGCGGTGGTACAGCACCCCATGGAAGTGCTGTTGTGGACTACACTGCCAACATCTGAGTTTTCTTGCTGACACTCCATCCTTCGTGCCTGAGGACTTTCTCCCTGCAACTTCAACCTCATTGGCCATGCATTCCTATCGAATCATTTTGGTACTAGCTGTTTCATTTGCTATCCCGATTGCAACCCATCCTACTCTACTTAGCCTGTCCCAGTTTGAGCGAAAGTGCCTTACAGCCACCATTTTCAACTAACTAGACTTCTATCCCACGGGGGGGGGGGGGCTTCAAATCTCTCTCATGGCGGACCTATGTGGAGGTCTTGCCATTTTCACCTTGGACCACATGAGGGCCTAACTTCATGGTATGACCATTCCATATTTCCTGTGGTGAGCCTGGCCTGCATGGGGATCTCACCATGTCCAGCTTGGCCCATGTGGGGGCCTACTTTGACTCACTCACTTCTACTCCTTCCTTGGGCTGACCTATGTGGGGGTCCTGTTGGTCCAGCTAGCCTACATGGTGGCCTAGCTCGACTCACTCATTTCTACTCCTTCCTCGGGCAGACCTATGTGAGGATCTTTCCGCTCCAGCTAGCCGACGTGGGGGTCTAGCTTGCTATTTGATCACTTTACATGCTTTCCTCTAGTGGACCTCTATCTTGTCTTATCATACTACAACATACCTGCCATTTCTGCTCCCAGGAACTCCGATGACTGATCTTACCAATGGACTACCTCCGGGGAGGGCTGTGCTTGCTGCTTCCTCTGTGCTGCATCTGGATCCCCAGCTTCTGGACTGTCATCAAGAGGATGCTGGTTCCGGTCTTTGACTCGAGTTGGCAAATTCACCATTTGGGAAAAATAGATTGCAGATAAGGTATCCTTGATGTGGGTGGGGTCAGGTGAGAGCCAATTTATATTAAAGTCTCCTAGGAGTTTAATTTCGTGTTTAGGCTCAAAGAACTGATGTACTCAGATTGTTGGTGCCGGCTGTGGCCATTTTTGGAGGAATATATGCTGAGATCAGGGTAAGCACTCTGTTGTGTGCCCCTAAGAGAAGTTGTATAGCTAGTGCTTAGAGGTGATCACAGCTGCATGGGAGGTTAAAGACATGCCCCTGGAGAGGATTTTTAGTGTAGATGACGCAGCCGCTGCCTCTTTTAGATAGGCGGTCCTGCCCGATCAGAGTGTAGCCAGGCAGTGTGATGGCGGTGTCTTGTATCTTCGGTGATAACACATCCGGTTTTGCCGGGAGACTCAGACCTTCAAGTTTTCCACCTTGGGGAGGAGGCTGCAAATGTTTATATAGGTGAGTACAAGTCCAGAGGATTTTCGTGTTTGCTGCTGGAGTCATGTGGTGGACTGAGGTGCATAGTACCCAACATCAAGAGTAGGAGTAGATGAAGTAGTTGTTCCAGTATGCTTATTTAGGTGCCGCCATCTTTTACTGGGCATATATTATTTAATGTTACCAGCGTAGGTTATAAGACCATTGAGGAGTGGTACCATAGAGGGATCATTAGTTAAGTAAACAAGGCCAGCAATCCCAGTTAGTAGTTGTTGGATTTTGCATGAGACATCAAGGTAGTGTGAGGTCACCGTGCCGTAGACATTTAGTACCTCCCTTTCAAGGGTAGCCAGGGAAGAATTGAGGGGCCCTGTACAAGGTCCCAGTGTGGTGACAAGGGGAATAGCTGAGGCACTGTATGGTCCAAGTGGAGGTGTAAAACATTGTAGGAGCACTGGGCAACTAAATCGAGGGAGGGTAAGACAGTGGAAGAGGTTTACACCTTTGCCTGGCTGGCGTTATAGTAAGAGCTGGGTACAGTACGGGTGCTGCACTACAGTATTTAAGGGTGGTTCAGAAGGGTGATTGCCCTTGGCGACGGCAGAGTATAAGATGTCAGAGAGGAAGCAGATGCTTATCAGCACCAGGTAAAGCCTGCTGAGTCAGTGGTGTGAGGAAAGAATTAGCTGACTAGTAATAAGGCACAGAGTGCCCCAGCTAGCAACCAATGGGGCTGTGTCAGATGTGGTAGGAGGAGGGGCTAGAGTGTATTTAATTAAGGCCGGGGGGGGGGCAAAAATTCCCGAGAGCAGAGTTAGAGCAAGAAGTGTATGCTTGATATTCCAAAAATTGTTTCAGCCAATCACAGTAGAAGCCGTGAGGGCTTTAGCCAATCAGGAAATGGATGGCTGCTGAGCTGTGGTCCTGGAGAGTCCTTGTTTGCTTACCGGAGCTGTAGAGCTTGCCGTCGGGCCGAAGCAAGGTGGAGCAGCTGACTGGGGATACCAGCCTCGGCCGTGGACGAAGGCAGTGCGCCCAGTCAAGGGCTAGTTCTGAGGACAAGAGAAAGCTGAGGGTTAGATCTTATCTGTGTCAGTCTTCACCGTTCATCACATTTGAGTTCATGGCTGGAGGTCATCGGGAGCTCTTTTTTTTTTTTGGTAGATGGAGCCGACGCACCATCGGCACCGCCCTCGAGGCTGAAGCATTGCGTGGCGCTCACGGGTTGGCCGTTACGCGCTGTCGAGGTCACCTCATGTGGAAGCTTTGAAAGAATTTGAGGCCTACCGCCTACGTAGTTTCGGCCTTCCTTTACTTCTCCATGCCGCAGTCCGTCAGCTCCTTCCCTGCCGGTTCTAGTTGCTTACTCGACGTCACTTGGTAAGATCTTTCCATTTATTTTTATTCTTGGCGACGTCGAGTCTGTTTTTTTGGAGTTTTTTTCCTTGTAGGTCATGTCTGGGTCGGAGGGCAAGAAGACTTGAAGGCGGACGGCGCCCATGCGACTGTGCCCTTGTGGAGGTAAATTTTCCATCCCACCAACACGACCATTGCCTACGTGTCTTGGCCCGCTTCACGACATGGATTCATGCGACGCCTGTTTCTCCATGGACCACCAGGTCATCGAACACCACACTTGGAAAGTGGGGCAAACTCCATAACTTCGGGGTCGGTCTGCACTCGTTAGGCCAAACCATGTACTCTTGGCCTTTCCTCTGGTCCCCTCCGGTTCTACGTACCGAGGGGAGGAAGACCTCGACTTCTAATGCTAGCCATGCCGAGGCTCCTTCCGTGATGCAGGAGGCCCGTCCCTCCCTTCGGGGGGCCAGGCGGAGAATACCGCCAAGGCAATCCCCTTCGAGGTGAAGGCTCCCCAGTGTCAGACCCGTGGTTCGCAAGGCGTGGGTCGACGCCGTCCTCGATGCCGTCGGTCAGCGCCATTGTGGGCATCGGCGCCATTCGCAGCACCATCTTTGTCGTCTTCTCGCTTCGGCACCATTCACGGCACCGAGGTTGAGCACGGCGCCTTGTCCGCCTCAGGACTCTGTGCCATGGGGGCATCGGATTCTGCTTTCGGCGCCGTTGTCGGTACCACTCCTGCCCTCGGCGCCGTTTGTGGTGCCGAGGGCACTGTCGGAGCCGTCGTCAGTATCGTCCCCAGCGCCGTGACTGTTTCTGGCTCTGGAACTGCTGTTCGAGCCAGAGCTGTGTCCCCCGAGGTTACCGCTCGCGGTGCTGTGGGGGGCACTGGCACTGGCTCGGGCGTGGTCTGTGAATCCAGCACCCCATTTGGCAGAGATGGCACTGGGCACCCTCCTACGGTCTGGCACAGGGCCTCTGCCTCTTCTGAGGCGGAGTCGGGCTGTGAGTCAGACGAGCAGTCTGACTTCTTGGGGTTGACTGTTGGGGTGGCCAGCCCTGTAGTGTCCTCGACAAGCCAGAGTCAGTCCCCTTCTGAGGTGGGGTTGGTGGCTGCCGAGACTGGGGTCAGGGGTGCTGACCAGCAGGCAGTGGTGCAGGCCACCATTGCTCTGCAGCCTGGTCTTGGTGGGTTCACTGACCCCTCAGCAGTGGTACCCCCGCCTGTGGTGTGCCTGGATGGCCCAACTTTGGGGCGATCAGGGCTCCTGCAGGAGGAGTGCTGCACCTGGATAGCTCCCTCGGTGCTGGCCAGGGCTGTCTGTTACCTAGGCTGGCCCTCCGAGGAGGAGGGCTTTTTTGGACTCCGAGGGGTCGAGGGGCATGGGGTCTGCATGGCGACCTTTTTCTGGGACCCACCCGGGCTCTGGAAGAAGCCGTAGTGCGGATCTCCACTCTTCCTCCTCGGTCTTTTGAAGAGCCCCATTCTTTTAGTAGGGGACTGTCCTTCGGGACCTATCTGACCTTAGTAAGCCTCATGGGGGAGGGGTTCTTCCGGCGCCAGCCAAGGCAGTACCGAAATGGTTGTTCAGCTGTCGGCTATGGAGTCTTCTGGAGCACTTTCTTCTTCAGGTGCTCTTAGTCCGCTCCTTAGCCCAGGCGGAGGTCAGCCGGCATCTCTTCTCGGCTCTGTCCCCATCCCTCTGCCACATTCTCCTGCACTCCCAGGCATCCTTGATCCTAGCGGGCCTCTCTCCTGGGAGCAGTTCAGGGCTGTGACTTCTCAGTTCCCAGCTTACGTTAGGGCAATGGACAGACAGGTTTTCAACCTGCCCCGAGCAGCTGCCCTCTGAGCAGTCAGTGCCCTCCAACTCTTCATCCCCTCTTCTGGGGGAGAGGAGCCTTCTGTCCACATCTCTCCAGCTGCTGATCTCGCTGAGTATCAGCGTTTCCTCATGAGGATGTTGGAGGACTTGCACCTCACCCCTTCCACTGTAAGCAATCCAGAGCACTTGGCACACGCCTTTCTAGGCAAGTTCAGCGAGGCCACCCTTGTGGTGCCCCCCTGGCCTGCTCCCTTTTGGGAGGCGCTGCTACGCCTCCTGGCAGAGGCCCTTCTCCGAATTCCTGCCCCTAGGGATCTCTGCCAGCAATACTGCCCCGAGTCTCCAGGTTCCATGCCTCATCCGTAGTCTGGATTGACGCAGTTGGACACTCCTGATGGGCTTCACACCCTTCACCATGACCGGCCCCCAGATCAAGATTCCTTGGATTTTGACTTCTGTGGTAGGAAGGCTTTCTACTTGGCACGGTTGTTGCTTTCCATTTCTGCACATCAGGCCCACTATGCAACCTATGACAGGTTCTTGTGGTCCAGGCTAGGTCAGCTCCTAGCCTCGTTGTCTGACACAGAGCAAACCAAACAAACCATTGCACTCTCTGCACGTGGTCTGGAGCTAGCAAGGCATGAGCGAGGGCATCCTATGATGCCGCGAGGTAGCTACCAGGGTCGTGGGGACAGCGATCTGCACTAGGCGGACAGCATGGCTGCGTCTTTCCTGGTTGTCACCCTTGGCCTGGCGTAGGGTGATTAACTCCGCTCACCAGAGAACCTGTCACTTCTCTTGTAGAGCGAGACGGCGTTTGTTGGGGTAACTTCCTTCCCCCTCCGCGGGGTCCCCGTCTCACACTCCCCACTCTCGGGCCTCCCCAGGCCCTGAAGGTTCTCCCTCTTAGTGTGTCACCCACTGAGAGTTAAGGGACTTTGTCCCCTAGGGTGTAAAGAAAACCCCCCTTCGGGGCTCAAACATCATCCTAAAATGTGATGAATGGGGAAGATTGACACAGATAAGATAAGAAGAAATTACGTACCTACCATACTTATGTCTTTCTGTGCATCGTCACCATTCATCACAATCCTGCCCTCCATCCCTTGGGGCCCCAGGCTCTGGGTCCACCTCTTCTCTGTGTGCTCTAACCCCCTCCCTTCTTAGGAGTGTGAACAGGAGCATAGGGGGATAAGGTTCCTGGGAGAGTGGCAGCATGGGGACACTCCTTCTCCAGTGCATTAGCTCCACCCCTGTGGGTGGAGTTGGCAGTTGCCTTCATTCTCTCCTCTCCCTTTCCCTCCATCTTATTTTCTCTTGTCCTTGGACTACCCTTAAAAAAAAAAAAAATCCTTTATTTTTTCACCAAAACTCTTTCCTTGAGAGGGTGTTTATTCTCTGTGCCCTGTCCTTCTTCCAGAATAGCCAACTCTGCTTATATGGAGTTTTTGCCAGCTATTCTATGCCTTGAATTCTGGCAAGAAGCCTTTGGCTACTCCTTGCAGTTCCTATGCAATCTGGAGACGGACCAGGGTCTGGGATATGTTTACCCTTCCCCTCTCTTCCTACCTTCTAAATTCTTTACCCCACCCTACCTCCCTCCTCTATTTCCAGAGATTGGGGCCCCTTCCAATCCCTTTAGTTCCTGACTTCTCTCTTTCTGTCCTCTCAGTCTTTATTTCTCCTTTTAGTTTTATATATTTTCCTTTTCCTGTCCTTGACTTCCCTTGTCCCTCCCTCCACTCCCTTCCTCTTCCTCTCCGTGACCCAGAACTGGCCAGATGGAAGCGCTGCAAGGCCAACCCATAGCTGCGCCAGTCGTCGGCCTTGAGGGCAAGCGCCCATGAGTGCGTGCCGGCTCCACTTATCAAAAAAAAAAAGCTCCCGCTGGAGGTCATGACCTCCAACCATGAACCCAAATGTGATGAATGGTGAAGATACAGAAAGATCATAATTACGGTAGGTACGTAATTTTCATTTTCAGTAGCTAAGAGGACAAAAGAGGTGTTCTGTGCTTGAGGGCTAAATCGGGGCGTGTATAAGGACAAAAGCCTCGGAGGGAAATCGAAGATTATGCAAGGAGAGAAGGTGTTACAGGTAGCCAGACAGTGGAATAGGGGGCTGTAGTTACTGGTGCCACAAGCAATAAGGAAGCCTTGGTTTGGTGGGGAGTATGAGGCAAGACAGACAAAGAATTAGACAGGGAGCTGGTGAAGATGGCCAAGTGTGGGTAGGCAGTGAATGAAATTCGTCTGAGAGGAAGGGCTAAGAAAGGGCGAGGGCGGAGAGAGAGAGAGAGAGAGAATCGGTGCAAGAAGCTGCTAGTTAGGGAGCGCGAGAAGGAAGGCAGCAAGTGGCAACAACGAAAAATCAGTCTGATTCAATACAGCAAAAGAAGCAGTTTACAACTTATGGCAATTAAACAACACTGTGAAATTCTTTTCCCAGTAGCTTCCCAAAAATCCCCTAAAGTAGAGAGCAGAGTTAGAGCAAGACGCATATGCCTGAAAATCCAAAATAGCTTCCAGCCAATCACAGTAGAAGGACGTAAGCCAGGACAGACATACTGAGCTACTAACAGCTCATTTCCAGATGCTTCCTGTGGGAGAAGGAAACGGAGAAAGCTAAACAGTAGGAACAGTATTATAAATACAAAAACAGAGACATATACAGTATTCCAAAGAAGCAGTCATAAATCTTAACGGAAAAACAGTAAACAGATACATGCAGTAAATAAAACAGATTATATTAGGAATGGAACTACTTATATAGGTAAGGAAGAGGAATGAGGGGGAACATCATGGCCAGGGTAAAACTAAAGCAGGGAATGAAGACAAGAGGAAAATGGTTATGGACAGATCCAGGTAGGAGATGAAAAGTCATGAAGAAGAGAATTTAGGGAGGAAGCAGAAAAGGTACAAGCCACAGAGGAAATTAACAGGGTAAGGGAGAGTCAACATTTTGGAAAGCAAAATGAGAAAGCAGATTGGCAAACATTAGATGCCCTAGATGGAATAGAGAGGGAATGTGAAATATTGCTGCAGAGAGGCTAGAAAGAACAACAGGGAGAGAATAGAAGGGATTTAAGACTGGAGGGAATGGAACCAAACCAAAAGTTGAATATAAATGAGGCAAAATGGGAAAGGTGCCTGGCATCAAGAGAGGGGAGAGAAAGGGCAGGGTAGAGTGACCGGTGGTGGGTATGAGGGGAACAATCTAAAAGCAAAATGACAAAAAGAGTGAAAGAGAGCTGGCCCAGCTGTGCAGCAGTAGCGCCTCGCTCACCACGCTGACGACCTGGGTTCGGGAGCGAACCTGGCTGTCAGAGGCCCGCCTTGGGAGGGGGTTGGCTGAGCATCTGTGGGATGCTCACCACCTCCGGGGAGGCAGGGTGGTTGGACTTTGGTGTAGCACTACCACCTGGGTGAGCACAGGTGGAAGTGCAAAGCCGGAGCCATGAATCTGGAGAGGGGGCGTCGGCAGCATAACCCTTTGTCATCAGCAAGACCTTCCGACATCAGGGTGGGGGGGGCAGAAAACTGAAAATCTCTCCACTGTACAGAATGCCATCTGCTGCTCGTCACAGGCCCCGCACCACTAACTGGGTTTTCCGCCTTGCCAACTGAATACCAAAACTCTGCAAGGGTTATGAAGGGCTCCTGGTGGCCTTTCCCACAGGAGGTCATCAGTGGGGAACACGCTGGGTGCAGCTAAGTCCCAGAGATGGTGGGTGACGGGCTGGGCAGGCACGGACCAATAAGGGCCAGTGGAGATTCAGGGGGAAAAAGGGAAATTAAAAAGAGTAAAAAGGTGGATTCAGTCTGGCAAGGAGGATTTGGGAGCTCCACTATAGACTTTGTCACCATAGTCAAAAATAGGGAGAATCATCTTTAAAACAATTTCTCCAAGTGGGCAGGAAGCGGATACTCACTTTGTTTCCTGTACAGTGCACCAAGCTTGTGGTGTATGGCATCAGTATGCATTGAGAAATCAAGATGTTGATTAAGCCAGACCCAAGGTACTTAAAAGAGGATACGTCCTCAATCTTAGCAGCATTAAGGGTGCAAATAAAGGAAGAAAAGTCATTCTGGTAAGCCTTTGTCGGTGCCAAAAGTCATGGAGACACTTTTTTGGCATTGAGGGACAATTGGTTACACTGGCCAGTGCTGAATGTTATCAAAATCCAGTTGCAGCTGTGAGGTAAGGAACATAGGAGGAGGATCCAGATACAAAAGATGCATCATCAGCATACATATGAATAGACACAGAGGAACAGACAGAGGGAGGTCATTCAAGAATACTGAAAAGAGAATAGGACCCAGGACAGACCCTTGAGGGACACCTGAGCAGATGGGGAGTGGTGATGAAATGGAACTTCTATCCAGACAGGTAAGGCCGAAACCAACTGACTGAAGAGTCAGGCTCCCTGCTTTAAGCTTGTCCAGAAGGAGGGATGTGACACAGTTTCAAAGCTTAGCAAGATCAACAGAAATAGCAGAGGAGATCAGACTCTGATCCATACCTGTGAGAATGGAATCGGTGCTGCGAGGAGGGCAGTAGAAGTGGAGTTGAATTTCCTAAAACCAGACTGGAAGGGGTGAAAAGGAGGAGTCAAGAAAGGAAGAACGTTAATATAGAACAAGGTTCTCCTGTAACGTGGCCAAAGTGGGAGGGAGGGCAATAAGTTATTTGAAGAAGAGGGATCACCACCTTTATGGAGAGGTACAGCAGTAGCCTGTTTCCAGACGTCAGGAACCAGCTGCAGAGGAAAAAGAAAGGCTGAAGAGTAGAGTAATAGGCAGAGCAATGGCAGGTACAGAGGAGAAGCAGAAGCTTAGGGTCAAGGCCATCAAGGCTACCTCCCTTCTGAGGGTTAAGGACAAGTAAAGACTTTAGGGAAGCAGTGGGAGTGATAGAGAAGGAAGAAGAGTTATGGAAGGCAGAGTTAGGGAAGAAGGGGGGGAGGAAGGGAAGGGATGAGAGAGTACAGGTAGTAAAGTAGGAATTAAAAGAAGAGGCAACAGCAGAAGGATCAGAGATAAGGGAGTCACCAACCTTGAGAACAGGGGAGGGAGACTGGGCCTGAAGAGAAAAAAGGGATTGGATAACATTTCAGAACTTGTAGGGGTGATTAATGTTGATCGTCCTGGACATAAGTCTCCACCACTCATTCACACTAATGGGATCTGCGCTGGGCACTAGGACCAGCGGGAGCAAACTTTTTGCTGGAGTAGGCGCCAGAGATGGGGCCGTGAGGAAGGCACTGCGAGCCTCAGCTCGTGTGGTAATGACTGTCTCGCGTCGACCTCCAACCGCCTCAGTTCCTTTTTTTCCCTGCCGTCAAGAGTGCGCTTCAGTGGCGAGCTCCTTTCGCCGCGGGAGTCAAACTTCAAACTAGCAGCATAGTTTTCAGTTTTGTTATTTTGTAGTAATATCTCGAATAAGTATCGCTTAAGTTTATTCTTATTTACAAAGAAGTCTCAGCCTACTTTGACGGAGTCGACCATGAGCAGGTCAGGTGACGGTAGGGAGACTTAGGTAAAGCTGTTCAGTCAGTCGGGCTGGGTCCGGTCCGCCGCCTTCTCCGGAGGGGGGGTCTGACAACGGTCAGTTCAGTGCTCGAGGGGGCAGGCGGTCCTCTCGAAAGCATAAAAATAAACGGTCGCATTCCCGGCATCGTTCGGCCTCGAGCTCTTCCTCGGCCCAAAGGTCAAAAAAGAGAAGGCATCACTCGAGGTCGCCCTCTGCTATGTCTGCGCGTAGATGGTCAGTTATTGGGACTAGTTGCCGGTCTCCTCCTTAGGAGTCTCCTGCTTCTGTTTCCGGTAGCCAACGTCTTCGACATCGGAGCCCTACCCCGCCCTCTGGTAGGTCTTCAGATGAGCAGTTTCATCAGTGGGCCGCTCTTATGGAGCAATGGGCTCGGAGGTTAGTCCAGCTGCCTGGCCCGGTCACTCAGGGGCCTTCGGGCCTCTTGGGAGACCAGGTAGGGCGGTTGAGCCTCCTGGTCGCCGGCACCGTCCTTGGTGCCGTCAACTCTCTGCGCTTAGGTGTCCCCCATATGGCTGCGGCGCAGTGGGCCACACCGATGCCTCTATCTCCTGCTCTTCTTCCTCCCTTCTCCTCAAATCCTGTCTTTCGGAGTCTTGGGGTGTTTTTGATGCCCTCAGCGTCAGTGGCACGCTCGGCGCCTATGCGTCTGTCAGCACCGCCCTCAGCGCTGTGTGCATCATTGGCACCGTCCGGCCTCTCGGCGCCATCTTCGGCGCTGTGTGGCTTCTCGGCGCCGTCCTCAGTGCTGTGTGCTTCATGAGCGCCATCCTCGGTGCCGTGCCTTCATCGGCACCGTGCGTTCTCGGTGCGGGGGTTCTGGGCGTCGTCCACCTTTCAGGACTCCTCCTTTAACCCTTTTCCTTCCTCATTTCCACTGATTTTCCTCCTTTCCTGTCCATGCAGTCCCTCTTGGACTGTCAGGAGATGACATTGAGCCTGACCCAGACCTTAGGCTGGGTGATGAAGTGGAAGAAACAGGATCTATTCCTGCTGCAGAGCCTGTGGTCGAGGACCTGTCTTTTAAGTCTCTGCTGAAAAACTTGATTTCCACTCTTTCTCTCCAAACTACAGATATCGATCTTGGGAAATTAAGACTCCAATACCTCCATGTTCCGGAGATCCCTACGGATTTGACTCCTCCGGTACAACCCTCCTTTGAGACGCTGTCCCAAATGGTATGGAATAATCCTGCTCTCATTCCTTCGGTGGCTAAATCCATAGATAGGAAATACTCAGCCCCCAAGGATCGACCCATTTTGGCGTCCCAAGCCTTTGCGGATCTTATTGTAGTTTTGGCAGAAAATGATAAGGTCGTCCTCCCCCAGACTACTACAGCTCGACCTATTAACAAAGAATCTCGTAAGATAGACACTTTAGGTAAGAGAGTCTTTGCTGCCTCCACCCTCGGTATGCATATTGCCAGCTACCAAGGCTATTTCTCTCAATATGATTATATCCTTTGGTACTCACTCAAACAGATGGTTGAAGCTCTACCGGAATCGGACATAAAGTCAGAGCTACTTCAAACCATTACCAGAAGTTATCGAATCTAACAACCCAGCAGGTTAGCGGCTATGGATGCTTCGATACTGCTTCCAGAAGCGGCGGCTGGCATTTGTACCGCCATCATTCCTGGCTGCGCACTTCAGGTTTCACAAATGACGACAGCAGCAGGTAATGGCTTGCTTTGATGGTGTGTATTTCTTGACCCTCAAGTAGAACAGGCTCTAGAAGCTACACAAAAGACTAGGTCAGCCATTAAGTTGGCTCGACCTCCTCCTGTCCCTCTCGAGGTTGTTAATAAGCGCCAGCTCCATAACCGTCAGTCCTTTGAGGCAGAGGAAGCTCTCATAAAAACCAAGCCCCCAGCCTCAAAGAAAATGCAGCAGAAGGCGCAGGACCCAAGCGCCCAGCGCGCCTTCTGGTCGTTGGCCCAAGTCCAACTTCAGCTGCCCGAGGTGGACTCTTCCTCCAGTGGTGGGAGGTCGTCTGGCACTTCTACAATCAATGGAAGTCCATAACCTCAGACAGATGGGTCCTCCGGATAATCCGAGGGTATTCACTCAATCTTGTAGAGCCCCTCCAGATCGTCCTCCCAAGCGACAGCCCAAGCTGTCAACCCTTCAGTCAGACCTTCTGCTGCCGAGTTCAGGGCCTTCTGAACAACAGGGCAGTAGAAGTAGTGCCACTGCATCAACGGAACACAGGGTTCTACTCCCATTACTTTCTGGTTCCAAAGAAAACCGGGGGCATGCACCCCATTTTGGACCTCAGAAAGCTAAACAAATTTCTACCCAAGGAGAAATTCAGAATGATTTCACTAGGAGCCTTGTTACCTTTGCTTCATCAACACAACTGGCTAGCCTTCCTAGACATGCAGGATGCTTACTAGCACATTTCTATTCACCCAGAGCATCACAGATTCCTAAGGTTTGTGGCTCTGGGACAGCATTATCAGTTCAGAGTCCTGCCCTTTGGGCTATCCTCGGCGCCACGAGTTTTTACAAAGTGTTGTGCAGTTCTCGCAGCGCATCTCAGAAAGATCGGAATACAGGTGTTCCCTTATCTGGATGATTGGCTTCTGTGAAGTCCTTCCAGGCAGGGAACTCTGGGCGCCGTAACACGATCAGCAGCTTCCTCCACGTCCATGGGAGTCCTGCTAAACTTCAAAAATCGCAGTTGTAGTCCTCCCAGAGACTCCTTTTATAGGAACTCTTCTGGAAACCTCTTGTCTCGCAGGGCTTTTCTTCCACAGGACAGGAGGCGATATCCTTCAGATGGCCCATCACATCAGGAGAGTGACTCTGTTCCAGCTCTCTCGATGCAACGGATGCTAGGTCTCATGGCATCCTCGATGTTCACTGTACCCCTACGCCTTCACATGAAAACTTCTCAGTGGATGCTCAGTACTCAGTGGTCCCCAACCACTCACCCATGTCCTTTCTCATCAAGGTGACAGAACCCTAAAGAGGTCACTCACTTGGTGAGTGCAAGAGAACAATCTCCTAGAAGGGTATCCTTTGCTCCTCTGGATCATCAGATTTCCATTACCACGGACGCGTCCCTGATGGGGTGGGGAGCTCACTGTCAGGCTCTCCACACTCAAGGTACGTGGACTCGGTCAGTCCCAGCTTCACATAAATGTCTTAGAAATGAGAGCCGTCCTTTATGCGGTCCGGCGTTGAAGGACATTCTCTGTCACAAGAACATTCTCCTTCAAGCGGGCAACAAAGCAGTGATGTATTACATCAACAAACAGGCGGCTCACTCTTACCTCTTATGCAGAGAGCGGATGAGGTGTGGAATGGTGCTTGCAGCACAAGTCTTTAATCCAAGCGTCTACCTGCCAGGAGTGTAGAACGAACTGGCAGATCGCCTCAGCAGAACAGAGACAGATCCTCACGAATGGTCTCTCGACTCAGCCGTAGTTCAGTCAATATTCGCGGAGTGGGGAACTCCAGACCTGGACCTTTTTGCATCCCCACTCAACACAAAACTGCCTCTCTTCTGCTCCAGAAATCCAGGGCCTGGCATTTTCTGTCAGGATGCGTTCAGGCTGCAGTGGACAAAACTCTTTCTTTACGCCTTTACGCCTCTTCCTCTAATTCAGAGGGTACTTCTCAAGTTCGAATCCCAGGGAGACAAAATGATCCTCATTGCTCCCTTCTGGCCTCGACAGATGTGGTTTCCACTACTCAACAATATGTCAGCAGCTCCGACGAAACCACTCCCCCTTCAGACGAACCTCTTGACTCAGGGGCCTGTTGTTCATCCCAACCTGAGGTCGCTTCACCTTCACGCTTGGCTCCTGAAGAGTAGAAGTGAACAGGTTCAATGTCTCTCGCAGGGTTTCAGATATTCTTCTGGCTGCGCGGAAGCCAGCCACTAGGAAAACTTACACAGCCAAATGGAAGCGTTTTTCGCTCTGGTGTGCAAATTCCTCTTTGAATCCTTTTCTGCCCACCAGATAAAATTTTGGAGTACCTTTTAGACCTCTCAAATTCAGGTCTGCAGTACTCTACAGTCAAAGTTCACCTTTGTGCCATTTCAGCTTATCATGAGCCGGTACTTCCCTTGTCACTGGCTCAGTTACCTGTGGTTAAGAGGTTTCTTAAGGGAATTCTGCATACCAGACCTCCTACAAGACGTCCAGTCGCAGCCTGGGACATTAATCTTGTGCTAGACATGCTCACTCGGAAACCTTTCGAACCTCTGGCTACTTGTGAGCTAAAATTTCTCACCTGGAAAACGGCCTTCCTGGTAGCCATTACCTCAGCCCGCAGGGTCTCAGAGATACATGCCTTGGTCACAGACCCTCCGTATACTGTGTTTCATAAAGACAAAGTAGTCCTTAGAACACATCCTAAATTTCTTCCTAAGGTTGTTTCGGTATTCCGTCTAAGCCAACCTTTGGTCCTTCCCTCTTATTTTGCGAACTTCCAAAATGAAGGAGAACGTTCTCTTCATTCCTTGGACGTTAAGAGAGCTTTACGTTTCTATCTAGATAGAACAAAAGACTTTCGTAAAGCTCAACAACTGTTTGTTTCCTTCAGCGAGACCCGGCTGGGTCAACCTGTCGCTATCAGATGTATCTCAGCATGGCTAGTGGCATGCCTTCGCCACTGTTATTCCATGGCACAGGTTAAGCTGGAAGGCAGAGTTTACGCTCACTCTACTAGGGCGGTCGCTGCATCTCTGGCGGAAATCCGCAACGTGCCCATTGCAGATATTTGCAATGCGGCTACCTGGAGCTCAGTGCATACTTTCATTAAACACTATACCCTGGATGTCCATGCCAGACGACATCTTTCCTTTGGCAGAACCATCATAAATGGACTTCTGTCCTAAAACTGTGAGCTCTTGGTCTCTCCTGCCGCCCTCTCGGGGGATTATTAGCTCGGTACTCTCCCATTAGTGTGAATGAGTGGTGGAGACTTATGTCCAGGAAGATATGAAAATTACGTACCTACTGTAATTCTTGATCTTCTTGGATGAGTCTCCACCACTCATTCACACACCCACCCTCCATCCCCCGTGCTCACCTCTGTTGTTGGTCTTCACTCCCTCAAATCTTTAGGCTGTGAAGACTTCTTTGTTGACCCTTCTTATATGGGTCACCCAGACTATCTTATGTCTGGTTTTGTTGCTATCCTTCTAGGTTAGTTACACTGCACCTCCTCGGGGAAAAAAAGGTACTGAGGGCGGTTGGAGGGTCGATACCGAGATAGTCATTACCGCCTGACTGCTGAGGCTCTCGCGCCTCCTCGCAGCCCCATCTCTGGCGCCTGCCTCCGCAAAAAGTTTGTTCCCCTCGCTGGATCCTAGTGCTCCGGCAGAGATCCCGTTAGTGTGAATGAGTGGTGGAGACTCATCCAAGAAGATCAAGAATTACGGTGAGTCGTGAATTTCATTTTTGGAGTGTGGATAGAAAATACTCAGACTTTGCAAGTCTGATAGCTTTGGTACATGCGTTGTGAAGGCGCCAATAATTGGCCCAAGAAGCCGGCGAGCCTGCACTCTTAAATTAATGTCAGGCAAGGTCTCTGGTGCATAGACAAGTCAGCACCTCAGCCGTTATCCAGGGAAGTTGCTCTTTTTTTTTTTCCTCAGGGGTGCATGACAATCCCATACAGCCATAAAGTTAGACTAAAAGTATTGCAAGGCAGAATTTATATTACTGGCTGAAAAGATTGGGGACCAGTGAGATGCCCATAGATCAGATAGGAGAACGGACAAGTCCAGTGACCTATAGGACCTGAGATAGATGAATTGGGGTGGGGCAGAGGGCTTTAGGACTATGTATCTTGCACACACAGTAAACCATATGATGGTCACTGAGGCGTCAGGAAGGATACCTGCATTCACAATACAATGGGGTGAGAAGAGGACCCAGTCTAACAGTGATTGAAAGATTTCAGATTTAAATGAGTGTGGTCAGAAATCAAGTGAGTCAGTTGCAGTTATGCAAAATGTTTTTGCATTGGGGAGAGCCAGTATGTATTAGTCATGAGGATAAGTAGCTCACTCTGGAGGACTTAGCATAGATAGAGGAAAGGAGCTCCTCAACTAAAGCAGAAGACATACCAGGGCAACAGTAAACACCAGCAATAAAGATGGGAATAGAGAAGGGAAGGGACAGTTTGAGGAACATCTCATAGGAGAGGGGGAAGAGACAGCAGAACTGTCACAGATTGAATCTTAGTGGATATGTATATGTAAACTGCAAAACCACTGCCCCTTTTTTGTGCGATCTTGCCCAGTTAAGGTGTAGCCAAGGATAGTTACAGTAGAGTTCTGGACCTTAGTGGAGAGCCAGCATTCAGATACAGCTAGTACATCCGTCCGAAGGTTACACATAAGTTGTAGCTGGTCATTTTTTGGGAGGAGGCTTTGGATGTTTAAATGAGCCCCCCCTCAATCCTTTGGGAAGTTGCAAGAGTGAAGTTGTGATGGGGCCAGGATTAAGTTCTGTGTCACCTGCTGCCAAAAGTAGCAAGCTGACAATGAGCTTTAAAACACAAGTATGCTTCCTGGAGGGGGGCAATTGATAAGGGAGACTAGATGGACAGGAAGCACCAGAGCACTTCAAGGTAAAGCCAGTGAGCAAGAAGAATTTGACACAAAGGACACCAGGGAGAATGGAGGAGTGAGGGAGGAGAGTAGTAGATGAGAAAAAGGAAAGACTAAAAGAGGAAGGGAAGAAACAGATTGCAGAAGAGAGACTATAGGAAAGTAGAGGGTGAGTACAGCAATAGAAGCTAATAGTATGGAGAATAAATGAAAAATTGAAACAGACTAGGAAAAAAATAAATAAAAGGTGGAATATAGTTCAGGTAAAAAGGATGAAACAAGAGAGAGATGGGGTGAGGAAATGAAATTGGGCCTAGCAAACAGTGAATTAAAAGGTTAATACCTTCTTAACAAAGGAAGAGAAAGATTAAGGATAAACACAGCAGTTAAATAGTAGAAACCAAATCAGTAAACATAAATGAGAAACACACAAATAATTGAGTAGTTTGCATACAAATAATAACAGTAGCCTGCGAGACCCAGCAAGGACTAGCTAAAACAATAATAAATTCACAAAACGTCTAGCTAGTAACAGCATAAAAAGTTACCTGCAGGAACGATAAAATATACTTGCAGTAGTAACGCAAACCCAATGAAATATGCTGTAGTAGATACGTGTGTCACACTGTGGGTGCAGAGACGCCTACCAACTGACGCCCACAGTTTGACGCCATTAGGCTCTGACTGCAGCAGAGGACCGCTATGCCAAGGCCTCAGAAATAGTGTGTGAAGCCCTGCCAACCAGCAGAGACACCTCTAGATAGGAGGATAGGGCACCAGGGGCTAAAGCAGCAGCAGCAGTGAAAACAGCAAAAGTCTCATGTACAACAGTCCACAGAGCCTGACTGGCTCACACTCCACACAGTTCAGCCACAGAACTCCCTGACAGCGAAACAGAACAGCTGATGCAGGCTGTCATGAGCGGCTTTTGAATTCTGCTCCCGGTAATGCTGAAGCCCTGCCCACCAGCATAGACACCTCTAGATAGGAGGATAGGGCACCAGGGGCTAAAGCAGCAGCAGCAGGGAATATAGCAAAAGTCCAGAGTAAAACAGTCCACAGAGCCAGACTGGCTCACACGCCACACAGATTAACTCCCTACTTCACAGGAATGGACAAAAATCACCACAGCCAAAGTTGGTCCTGGAGGTAGTCAGGGTTTGTCCCTGCAGTTCAGAAAATTCCCAAACTGCAGACACCAAAGATTTTCCAGTCTCACACTCCAACAGAAAAATATCTTTTGGAAGAGGAGGTAAAGAAATTATTGCATGCAAATGCAGTGGAAGAAGCACCTGTCACACAGCAGGGCAGTGGCTTTATTCCAGATACTTATGATCCAAAGAAAAAAGAGTGGTGACCTGTTTTGACCTGAGATACCTGAATAGACATTTAAAGAAAGAAGTCGTCAAGATGTTATAGTGGGATCATTGATTCCATCTCTGCAAATATGAGAAAGCCTAGGGTCACTGGGTCTGAAAGACACCTACTTTCACATACTGGTCAGCACAGAAAATACTTCGGGTTCAGGTAAGGAACTGCCAGTACCAGTTCACAGCCCTTCCCTTCAGCTTCACCCGAGCTCCAGGAGTATTCATGAAATGCCTAGCTGTGGTGGCAGCACATTTGAGAAGGAAAGGGTGGTGTTTTTCCCTACCTGAACGACTGGCTGATTTCATGAAAACACAACAGGAAGAAAAGTCCTCAAGAGTCTTAAAGTCTCAAACAGAAACAGTTCAAGTTCTAGATTTTACGGTGCAGAGCTTGATACCCTACAAGGGAAGGCATTCCTTTCACAAGGGTAGCAGATGTGATTTCTACTACAGAATCCTTCAAGACACGTCAGCCAAGACCTGCAAGAGATTTCTTGAGGTTACTGAGGCACATGGCCTGATCCACTGTAGTGGTACCAGGGGTGAAGTTCCAAATGAGAGATCCATAATCACCTCTGAGACCATTGGTCTCAGAGGTGGGATCCTCTGTTCAAATGTGTGCCTGTCACAAAAAACTTGCTAATGCACTGGAGTGGTGGAAGAAGACAACCTCAAAAAGGGAATTTCCTTTCTTCAGCAGTGCCCTACAACTATGCTCACAAGAGATGCTTCTTTCCTAGGTTGGGATGCCCACCTGGAGGACCTCATGGTGAGTGGAACCTGGAGCACACAGGAGACTCGGGAGCACATATATCTCCTTGAGTTCAGGGCAGCCTACCTGGTAATACAGGCCTTTTCCTCCCCGATCAAGGGTCAGTCTTTCCTGATCAGAACAGACACCACCACCATAATGTATTACATAAACAAGCAGGAACAAGATCCTCAAAGTTGTGCACAGAAGTCATGAAGATCTGGAACATAACGTGCTCCCTGTAAGTTCAGCTATCTGCAGATTACCTACCAGGGAAAAGCAATTTACTGGCAGACTCGCTAAGCAGGATCAGTTGGGGAAACCACTAATGGACCCTGAACCAACAGGTACTGTTATCAGTGTTCAGAGGGTAGAGTATATCGTAAATTTATCTTTTTGCTTCCTGGGAAAACAACCAGCTTCCACTTTTTTGTTGCAGTCCCCTAGTGGTGGGTTCAGTCCCAGAGGATTCCCTAGTCCTCCACTGGTTGGGGACATTTCTGTATGCCTTCCTCCCATTACCACTTCTGCTGAGAGTACTGATAAAACTGAGAAGGGAGTCTGCAACAGTGATTCGCAGAGCTCCAGACTGGGCCAGGCACACCTGGTACTCCATGCTCCTATCTTTCACACACAAGCCTGCTATCAACCTGCCCCAGAGAAACAATCTGCCGACAGATCCCTAAGTGTAGGATAACATTCCGATCTGAGAACTCTGCCTCAGAGCATGGTTCTTGAAGAGCTAGAGTTCTTTGGGATAAATCTTTCTAAAAAAGTAATGAAGGTGCTGAAAGTTTCGAGGGAACCAACAACAAGGAACACGTGTGCTTCAAAATGGAAATGTTTTTCCTTCTGGTGTACTCCTAGACAGAATTAACCCTATCAGGGCAGGTCTGTCTACAATTCTGGACTCCCTAGTCCACCTCCAGTCTCCGGGCCTGAGGCCTACAACCATAAAGGTACACTTGGCAGCAGTGTCAGCCTACACATCAGCTGATAGACAAGTCTGTGGCCTCCCAACCCATTTTCAGAAAGTTTTTCAAAGGCCTTAACTACTGTATCCTCCCATGAGAGATCTTGTCCTATCCTGGGACTTAAATGTGTGTATTTCTCCATTGATGGAGGAGCTCTTCAAAACCGCAGCCATTGCTGCATTGAAGTATATCACCTGAAAAGCAGTTTTCTTGGTGACAGTAACTTTTGTCAGAAAGGAAAGTGAGCTGCAAGTCACTGCACAGATCCTAACTATGTAATCTTCCACAGGGACAAGGTAGTCCTAAGGGCAAATAGGAAATTTCTTCCCAGAGTGGTGTCTGAATTCCATCGGAATCAGTCTGTTGTCCCAGTTCGGGGGATCAAAAGCTCCATAGTCCGAATGTGAAAAGGGCACTCTGTTACTTCTTGGACCACACAAAGGATGTAAAGTCTATTAATACTCGGTTGTCATCTATGGTGAAGTGGGGAAGGCAAACCAACATCCAAGAGAACCATCTCTCACTGGATAGTCTCCTGCATACTGTTCTGTTACAACAAAGTTGGAAAAGTGCCACCTAGAGGCCTCAGCACACTCCACAAGAGGTACTTCTGCCTCTGTGACAGCATCAAGTGATATCCCACTGCAGGAAATCTGTGAAGGAGCTACCTGGAAAGCAGGTACACTTTCACAAAACACTGCTGTCTGGACTTAGAGTCAGAAGAGATGCCAACTTTGGCACCGCTGTCTTGCAAGAACCTTTCCCCTGAATAGTTCTGTACCCAGCCTCTCAAGGTACTACTGTGGAGTGTGCTGTTGTTAAACATGAGTGAGGGATTCCTGGGCTTTGAAGAAAAAAATATTACTCGCTGTAGCAATGCTGTATCTTACTTCAAGAGGGTTCCTGCAGTAGGTCTTCACATATAGGACTGTGCCACCTGGTGTCAGGACCGCACCGGAAACCTGTAGCTAGCAGTCATCAGCGGGGACTGCCCCCATCGTCTGGTGACTGACATCAGCTTGACTATAAAAGGGGCAGTCCCCTGCCCGCCCTCCAGTTCTTTCCCACCATCACATGGTATCGTTCGACAAACGCAGAACAGCTTTCAGTCGCTCGTCATTTTCTACAGCAAATTTTTCATAATTTCAATTTCTTTCTTGATCCATTATGGTGTATGTTGTCCTCGGCCCAGAAGTAGTGCTCCAAGTGGGTGCGCAGAATCGCATGGGGACGACCATTCCTGGTGTGTCCTTTGCCTGGGGCCTAAGCACAACTCCACCAAATGCACCATTGCCAGGGCTTCAACTAGGCCACGCGCGCACCGTCTGAAGAGAACCTCTATGCCATTTATTGACCCAGAGACTGGCATTGATGGAAAAAGAGCTCCAGGAGCTAAGGGAAAGATTGTTGTTGCTGGCACGGAGAAGAAAAAGGACAAGGAGAGATACCTGGAGCGGAGCCATTCTCCTCAAGAAGTCCAGCCAGACAAGGGTGGGCCCTCCCCATCTGTAGTACCCACCTGTAGGGCCTTCCTCCGCTCCAGCAACCAGGACGGCCCCAGCCAAGGTTAGCGGGCAGTTGAGGGTTGTCCCTGCTTTGAGCTCTGCGCTCAGTCGCCTCCGGCTCCGGTGCCGGGCGCCCGGCCCAGGCCGATCAAATTGACCCTAGCCTTCCAGCTTCTGTCAGCCCGGCTGCATCCAGTAAGCCGATCGGCTCCTCCGCCGATCTCGTGGCCGCCACCTCTCTCCCGTCTGACTCCCTTGTGGACACAGACTATGAGCAGACAGAGCTTGCAGGTCCCTCTTTATCCCCTCAGGGTTCTCCCTCCAGGGATTCGCTACCTTTATCCGACCTTCTCAGGACAAACTCCTCCTGTCTGATAACCTTTCTGACCTGTCGACAGGGGCTTTACTTGATCTCCTCCCTCGCTGGGCTCTCTCCGCCCATGGATCCTCCTCCTCACGGCTCCCTCGCCGGACCGTTTTAGGGCAGCATGGACCTTTTCCTGCAGGACCTTTGGCTCCTCCGCCTACCCTGTTGCTGGACCCACTTTCCAGCGACCCTTGACACCTTCTCAGCAGAGCCCTTTGTTCCTCCTTGGGCCTAACGGGTACTTTCTGGATATACCCGTCAATATCCACAGTACCCGGCCTGGGAGTCCGTCGCCAGGTTATAACCTGCCGACACCGAGCTACGGGCCAGGCGTACTGTCAAGGCTACCAGTACCCTAATTGGTATCAGACACCCAGTTATCCTTCTTACGCGGGTGCCGCCTCCACCACCACCACTGCCAGAATGAGAAGTCATCCCTCGTGGTGAGAGCGAAGTCCCAACTCCTTCAAGAGTTGGGTCAACCTAGTGGGTCAGGACCACCCACCTCTCAGGGTGCCTCCAGGTAGTCCTGCACCCTCGTTGTGTCTCTGACAGAGACTTGGGTGTTCTGCCTTGGACTCATTGAGCATAGGCTCCCTGGCCCAGCTCAGGAGGCATCCTTGCCTAGTAGACCAGAATCCTAAGACTCTGATGAGGAATCAGACTTAGGAAACCAGTCCAAACATCACCTCCCATTGAGCCTCAGGCGAAAGAGTCCCCAAAATCCCCCCGGATCCCTCCTTGTGTAGCTCCTCAGGACCATTCAAAATCATGCAGGTGGGCCTCCCAGGAAGGACCCCAAACACAGGAGACTGGCAGAGCACTTGGATCTGGTCAGTGCAGACCCCTACCCATTTCACCCTGGATGGGGCCTTGAGGACCCCACCCACCATTTGACAGCAACCTTCATCCATACCGTCGTATCAAGAAGGCAGAGGACATACTACCCGCTGGAAGGGTTTTCCCACCTTACTGCCCAACCTAAGGCCGATTCTTTCATTATTACTGACTGCCCACGATAGACATCGGCCGGCTAAGCATCTTAGTGCTTCCCCACAGATAAGGAGTCCAAGCAGATGGACCAGTATGGTAGAAAAATCTACTAGTCATCCACCTGAGCTGTCCGTTCCTGAATTATGTATCCCATATGGTGGCTTTCAAAACTCTCCTTTCAGACTTGGAAAAAGACCTCCAGGAGATCCTTGATGAACAGCTAAGGAACAAACTCCTGGACAAGGTCAGGATAAATAAGTCCTCCTGTCGCCATACGCTGCTTGCCTCCTACGACTCGGTAGACTCTGTGGCACGAGGAGCAGCTACTGGAATCTGCCTCAGACGTCTAGCGTGGCTTCGCCTGGTGGGGTTGGCACAGGATGTACAGAGCTCTCTTCTGGACACTCCATTTAGGGGTCCAGTTCTGTTTGGCGGCAACACCAAAGATAGTATTACTGAGCTGCAGGAGAGCGGCAAATCCCTGAAGGATGTCCATTATATGTGCCGTTCTGGTCAAAACTACATCAGCAGCCATTTCATCGCCAGTGGAAATGGAACAAGCAGAACCAGGGCAGATGACAGAATAAGCATTGCACCCTGGGTTCCGGCGCCTAAACGCCCCAGGCCAAGTTTCCAAAAGCAGCCTCTGGGGAAAAGCTCCCTCCCCTCCGAGCCCTCTGACTCTTTCAGAGGAACTGGTGGGGGGGAAGGTTTGGCCTTCACCTGGACAGGTGGAATACAGTCACCGCAGATCCGTGGGTTCTTCAACTCATAGAAAGAGGTCACTTGGTAGAGTTCCTGGAGAGACCTCCTCTCAACCCTCCGGGAAGGTCCTTTTACCCATCGGGTCAACAATAACTGGTCTTGATGGAAATCCAAGCTCTACTGCAAAAAACGGCCACAGAGCGAGTCCCGCCAGAACAGACAGGAAGGGGATTTTACCCTACTGCCTCGGTGTCGGCCATGACACCTCATCCTGCAGTTTCTGCTTGGCCTTCCATCCCAAAGTCCTGGACGACCGTCTTGCACGCTTACAACTGGAGAGACTGGAGAAGAGGAACGCTCCAGTGAAAGCCAAAGAGGATAGATGGGCGGTTTCTGTGGCTGCGGGATCCGCCGAGCAATTGGAACGCATGCAAGCATTCGAGGAAGTAGCTCGCGCTGCGGGCTCTTTCCGGAGCTTCTTCGTTCTGCTCAACCTGGGCTCCACCTTCTCGGATTCCTTCAGGGAATTGTGCCAGTCTCTTCCTACCAAGGGGGAGGCGCCTGCGAGCCTGCACTCTTCTCGATCCCATATTCGGGATAAGGATCCAAGCAAGTCTTCGTCTCGAAGAAGGCACTCTTGGGACCAAGAGAGGTCTCAGTCCCAGGAGCATAGCGGTCTCAACCTCGATCGAGATTGCTTCTACGTCCGCTGGCTTCGGACCTTCTGTCAGGCCAGGCGACCAAGGATGTGGTCGGCGAGGTCAAAATAGTTATCGACCCAATCGATCCCTATGCCGACTCCGGTCAATAACTCCGGTCCTTGTTTTCCCGATGAGGAGACCCAACCTGCTGGAGTCCCCATCGAGGATCTGGTCCCAGACTCTGCGAAGTCACCAGCCCTGCTGGTGTCTCCCGACTGACCGAGTCAGCCTGCCCGATCTCAGTAGAGGACTGGGACCCCTCGCCCGACAGGCGAGGAAGAGCCTCGCGCTGTAGAGAAGCAGCGCCATCGGTTGTCCTCGTCCTCCTCCTCTGATGAGGAGAGGTTCCAGGAAACACTGTCGCACTACGAGGACCTCATGTGGCAGCAGCTGATTCTGTCTGGGCATAAGCCTACCACAGCTTCCTCCCCGGCCGTTACTTGGCTTTCACCTCCCAGGCCGAAGCCGACTCCTTTGGAGCCAATCAAATCGGTTCCCCAGCCCGCGGAGCTGGCAAGACCACCTGTTCGGCCCATAACGGTCTCTCCACCTAGTGTGGTGGAACCACTGCCCAAGCAGCCTATGAGAGGGACTCCTTCCAAGGAAGATGAACCAGACACTGGGCTTCCCCGGTGATTGTTGGTCATGGTCACCCCAGGCTGCCCCCGGCGAGTTGAAGGTGACATGAGTGGTAGGCCATTGTGTCCAGATTCTTCGGACGTCACCAGTCTTCATTCACATCCAGGGGAGGATGGTTCGACCGCTGGCCTAGAGACGGAGGAAGGTCCCTCGTCCTTTCAAGGGATCCTCCTCCTCATCTCTGAGTCTACAGGGATGCCCCTGGAGCCTATCCAGAAAAAGGCAGAGTACCCCCTCACCGACATCCTCAAGAGAAGGGATACCCCGACGGAGGCCTTTCCTGTGGCCAAGGCCATTGTTGGACTGGCCTTAGAACTTTGGCAGCGTCCTGCCTCTTGTCCAGATCCATCTGTCCACATGGCCTGCAAGTACGCGGTGCCCATGAGGCCCCTTGCGGGGTTCACAGGACACCCTTTGGCCGAGAGCCTGGTGACCGCCTCTGTGTTCAGGCGTACTAGCAGTTCTGCCGACACTGACCGACCTCCTGATAAAGAGTCCAAGCTCTTGGACCATTCAGCCAGGAAGGTGTATGCGGCTTCCTCCTTGGGCCTTCATCAGGCAAATTCAGCTGTCGTCATAGCACACTTCTCTCACGCCCTTCTGGGATCATTGAGGAAGTCCCCACATCTCCCGTAGTCATGCAGACCACGGTCAAGCAGGTCTGGAATCACGGCCAGCTGTTGCCAAACAGCAGCTCCCGACTGCCTTGGACCTTGGGATTCTTGTTCACGGTCGATGGCTGCCATAGTGCCTCTTGTGAGGAGCGTGACCAAGGGTCGATCCCACATCCACCTGTCGGACTCAGAGCAGTCAGACTGGCACCGTCAGCTTCGCTCCTCAGGTCCAGGGTCAAGTGGTTCAAAGTGCAGAGCGGACAATACCCGCGACCATGTACTACCTCAACAAACAGAGCGGCATGCACTCCCTTTGCTGTGCAGGAGGTGCTCCGCATCTGGACCCTCATGAGCGGTTGGAGGCAAATCTCCTAGCCATCCATGTGGCAGGAGCCTCCAAAACACCTGGCAGATGCTCTCAGCCACTGACCAGACATCCCACAGTGGTCTCCCCATCCAGAGGTAACTTACAGCCTGTTCTCCCATTGGGGCAAACCAATGGTGGACCTGTTTGCCTCCAGGGAAAACACCAAGCTGAGGCTGTTTCATGTCTGCCCCTTCAGCAGGGCTCGCTGCAGGGGAATGCCTTCCCGAGGCTGTAGACCCCAGGCCTCCTCTATGTCTTCCCTCCATTTCCCTTGATTCTCAAGGTGAGGAGGGACAAGGCGAGGGTGATCTTGGTAGCCCCAGACTGGCCGTGCCAGATCTGGTATCCAGATCTCCGCCTGAGCTGCAGGCACTCGGAGCGGCTTTGCACATGCCCGGACCTGTTATCACTCAATCAGGGTAAGGTATTCCATCCGTACCTTCAATCCCTGCACCTCACAGCCTGGTACCTGAGCGGCTAGAGTTCGAAGCTTTGGGTCTTTCCGAAGACGTCTGCACCGTGGTGGAGGCATCCAGAAGGGAATCAACCAGGAAATGTTATGCTTTAAAAGGAAAAGGTTTTCCATTTGGTGTCAGGGCAGGGCCTGGACCTTTTGTCCTGTTCAGTGGCTAACATTCTTGACTACATTTGGTCTTTCTCCAAAGGGGTCTGATCATCGACCCTTAGGGTGCACTGGCAGCCATCTCTGCTTACTGGGCACGGGCCAGTCAGCCGGCGTTGGCGCAGGAGACAGTGGTCGACACTTTTCAAAGGCCTGGATCACATATCCCTCCGATTGCTTGAACCTCCACCTCCGTGGGATCTACTGCTGATATTGGCAAAGCTCATGGGCAAGCCATTCGAACCAATGCACAAGTGTGAGCTGTCACACTTGTGGAAGACGACCTTCCTGGTGGCTATCATGTCTGCCAGAAGGACAGGTGAGCTCCAGGCGCTTTCGGTGGACTCCCCTTATCTGGTCTTCCACAGGGACAAGGTTGTCCTACACCCCCAACCGAAATTCCTTCCAAAGGTGGTGTCAGAGTTTCACCTTAACCAGGTACTGACTCTGCCGGTATACTACCCTAATTACACCTCGGAGGCCGAATACAGGCTCCATACTTTGGACCTGAGACGTGCTCTCTACTACTATAAGGAGAGGATGGCGGAAATTTATGGAGAGGTTCGCCAGCTGTTTGTCACCTACGCTGAAGCCGCTTCTGGCAGACCTGCAGCTAAATGGACCATTGCAAGGTGGATTACATCATGCATAGATCTGTGCTATGAGTTGGCGGGCAAGGAGCCTTCCAGAGCGATAAGAGCTCATTCTACCCGCCACACTGCTGCATCGATGGCTGCTTCCAGAGACATCCCTATCCAGGAAATCTGTTGGGCTGCTACCTGGAAGTCGGCAAACACCTTCATCACTCACTACCACATCGACCTTGAGTCACACCGGGATGCTGGTTTTGAGGCCCCAGTTCTCCAATCTCTGTTCCCTAAGTAGGGGGTGTGCACCTTGCCTCCCTCCTCCAAAGAACTGCTAGGAGTCTGCCAAAAGTGTGGTTGAACAATATATCCGCTCCTAGAACAGGTTCTCACCTGTAACAGTAGATCTTATCTGTGTCAATCTTCACCATTCATCACAGATGGGTACTGGCCAGAGATCAGGACCGCAGGGAGCCTTTTTTTGTTTGTTTTTTTAAAAGGATAGAAGTAGACGGCGCGGCATCGGTGCCGCCCTCCAGAGCCGACATACTACGTGGCTCGGGATTAGCAGTTAAGACTGTGTCGACTCCACCTGCCTACCAGTTCTTCCGTCTCCCGCCGGCGAGGTCACCTCGTGGGAAGCCACTGAAGAAGCTTTTGTCAGTTTTTATGCCTTAGCCTTCGAATTTGTGCATTCGACAGTCCGTCGGTCTTCTGCTAGTTCTGGGTTCTGCCTCCACTCGACGTTGCCGGTTAGATCTTTCCATTTATTTTAAAGTATAGCAACGTCGAGTCTATTTTTGGTGTTTTTTTCCGCAGGTCATGTCGCAGTCGGAGGGCAAGAAACCTTCTAAGGCGGGGCGGCCCCCTATGCGTCGGTGCCTGTGCGGCCGCAAGTACTCCGTTCCCGACCAGCATGACCGGTGTCTCGCGTGTCTTGGCCCGCTTCACAACATGGATTCATGTGACGCCTGCTTCTCCATGGACCACTGCGTCCTAGAACAGCGCACTTTCAAAGTAGGGCGAGCTCCGCCGACTTTCGGGGGTAGGGTTCGCACTCGGGCCAAGCTGCACGCTCTCGGCGCTACTCCGGGTCCCCTCCCGGTTCTATATGAACCGAGGAGAGGGCCTCGGCTTCTTGCAGCCAAGCCT
Organism: Neoceratodus forsteri; assembly: GCA_016271365.2. Classification (NCBI taxonomy): domain Eukaryota; kingdom Metazoa; phylum Chordata; order Ceratodontiformes; family Ceratodontidae; genus Neoceratodus; species Neoceratodus forsteri. The sequence continues at coordinate 995,930,468 of CM028131.1, forward strand.
AGCCTTGGCCAAAGGCTCCTCCAGCGGCGCAGGAGGCCCGTCCGCTTCCTCCGGGAGGCGGGCGGGCCGCCCGCTGTAAATCGCCCCTTCCCGGTGAAAGGCTCCCCGGTGCTCCCACGGTCGGAAGGCCGGGTCGACTCTGTCGGTCAGCGCCCGTTAGGGCCTTTAGCGCCGTTCACGGTACCGTGAAACTCCAGCAGCGCCCGACTTCATCTCTCGATGCCATAGGCTTTAGCCAGCGCCCGGCGCTGCTCGTGGCACGTGACCCTGCAATCGGCGTCATCTTCGCTATGTCGCGCGCCGAAGTTAAACGCGGCGTAAGTGGAGCCTTGAACCGTCTGGCGCGTCCTTGGCGCGGTGGTGCTCCCGGTGCTGTTCGCGGCGCCGAGGGCCTGACAATGCCGTGTTGGCGCTGAGTCCGCTGGCCGCCGGAGCCGCCCGTCCTGGTGCCGTTCGCGCGCCGAGGGGCCTGGCGGCGCATCGCGCCGAGGCTGTTGCTGGGGCTGCCGTCGGCGCCGTCTCTGTTCCTGGTACCGCCCCCTGTGCTGGTGGACTTGACAGCGCCGCGGCTGGCCCTGGCTCAGGACCTTTGGCCCGAGCTGCACTGCCGCCTTCTGTCAGCCCCGCTTGCGGGGCTGTGGAGAGCACGGGGGCCGCCTCTGCCACTGCTTTGACTTCCAGGCTTCTCGGTAAGGTCGCCTTTCCCTGCCCTCCTACCGTTTGGCTTAGGGCCTCAGACTCTACCTCGTCGGAGTCGGACGAGCAGTCACACCCTTCCGGGTTGTCTGCACAGGAGGGCGAGCTGGTGGTCTCGATGACAAGTCGCAGCCAGCCCTTCTGAGGGCGTCAGGTTCTCCCCAAGGTTGGGGTCAGTGGTACTGACCAGCAGGCTATGGTGCAAGCCACCATTGCCATGCAACCTGGCCTTGGAGGGTTCCTTGACCCTTCGGCGGTGGTACCCCCTCCCGTAGTGTGTCTCGATCGTCCAACTTTGGGGCCCATCGGGAAGTCTACAGGAGGGGACAGTGCTGCTTCCTGGGTCTCCCCTTCGGGGGCAGCCCAGAGCTGCCAGCTACCTAGGTTGGCCCTCTCGAGGACCAGGACCCTCTCGGACTCTGCGGGGTCGGCACGCCGGCCTTTCTCTGGGGTCCACCCTGGCCCTGGATGAAGCCGTAGTGCGGACTTCCGCACTTCCCCTTCCGGTTCCTTGAGGGGGTCCCATTGTTTGGAGGCAGGGACCGTCCTTCTGGATCTATACGGCCCCGGTCGCCTCACTGGGGAGATTCTTCTGGGCGCAGCCTAGGCAGTACCAACGTGGTTGTACAGCTGTCGGCTGCGGAGTCTTCCGGGACACCCTCCTCGGGTGTCCATGGTCCCTCCCTAGCCCTGGCAGAGGTCAGCCGACTTCTTCTCTCGGCTCTGCCCCTATTCCTCTGCCGCATTTCCAGCGCTCCCAGGCATTCTTGGTCCTAGCAGCCCTCTCACCTGGGAGCAGTTCAGAGCGGTGGCTGCTCAGTTCCCTGCCTACGTTAGGGCCATGGACAGCCAGGTTTTCAGCCTCCCTCCGGCAGCCACCCCGAGCGTATGGTGACCTCCAGCTCCTCATCCCCTCTTCTGGGGAGAGGAACCTTCTGTCCATATCTCTCCTGCCACTGATCTCTCCGAGTATCAGCGCTTCCTTGTGAGGATGATGAGGACCTTCACCTTTCTCCCCTGTCGTTAGCAATCCTGAGCATCGCGATACGCCTTTCTAGGCGATTTCGGTGCGGCCACCCTTGTGGTGCCGCCCTGGCCTGCTCCCTTTCGGGAGGCGTCCATGCGTTTCTGGCAGAGGCCCTTCTCCGGAGTTCCTGCCCTTAGGGACCTCAGCCAGAGGTATTGCGCTCCCCCAGAGTCTCCAGGTTCCATGCCTCATCCACAGTCCGGATTGACGCACCTGGACACTCCTGACAGACTTCGCGCCCTCCACCGTGACCGGCCCCCGGATCAGGACTCTTTGGATTTTGATTTCTGGGGGAGGAGGACTTTCTACTCGGCACGGTTGCTTCTCTCCATCTCCGCTCATCAGGCCCACTGTGCAGCCTACAACAGGTTCTTGTGGTCAGCACTAGGTCAGATTCTAGCTGCTTTGCCTGACTCAGAGCAAACCAGGCAAGCCATCGCACTCTCTGCACGTGGCCTGGAGCTAGCAAGGCACCAAGCAAGGGCATCTTACGACGCCAGTGAGGTAGTTACCAGGATAGTAGGGACAGCGATCTGCACCAGGAGATCGGCGTGGCTTCGCCTTTTCGGTTGTCACCCCTTGGCCCGGCGTAGGGTGATTTGCTCCGCTCACCAGGGAACCTATCTCTTTTCCTGTAGGGCGAGACAACGTTTGTCGGGGCAAATTCCTTCCCCCTCCGGGGGGACCCCGTCTCGCTCTCCCCACTCTCGGGCCTCCTCAGGCCCAGAAGGTTCCCCCCCTTAGTGTGTCACCCACTGAGGGCTAAGGGACGCTGTCCCTTAGGGTGCAATTAATCAGCCCCTTCGGGGGCCTTGGTACTCACCCATCTGTGATGAATGGTGAAGATTGCACAGATAAGATATAAAATTACATTACCTACCGTAATTATGATCTTTCTGTGTTCTTCACCATTCATCACAATCCCATCCCCATCCCCTGGGGCTCCAGTCTCTGGATTCTCCTCCCTCTGTGCCTACCCCTCTTTTTGAGCGGGGTAAAGTTGGGACACACAGGGGGGTAGTTTCTTCCCTAAGGGGTGCAGTTCGAGTGGCATTCCTTCTCTACTACATATCTTCACCCCTACGGGGTGAGAGCTGGTGGTTGCCCTCCTTCTGTTATCCATCTATTTAAAAAAAAAAAAAAAAAAAAAAAGAGAACTCCTTTTTTCACCAAATATCTTTACAGAGAGAGTACCGAGTCCCTGTACCCTGTCCTTATCCAGAATAGCCGACTCTGCTTTTGGGGTATTGCCAGTTATTCTGTGCCTTGAATTCTGGCAAATGAGCTTTGCTACTCCTTGCAGTTCCTATACAGTCTGGTGACGGACAAGGGTCCTGGATCCTTGTTACCTCTCACTCTCTCCTAAATTCTCTCTCCCCACCTCCTTCTTCCTTTTCCAGAGATTGGGGCCCCTACCCAATCCCCTTAGTCTTACTTCCTCTATGCTGTCCTCTCAGTCGTTATTTCTCCTTTTAGTTCAGTTTTTCTCTTCCTTTTTCTGTCCCTTGGACTCTCTTGTCCCACCCTCCATCCCTTCCTCTTACCTCTCCGGCGACTCAGAACTGGTAGGCAGGCAGAGTCGACACAGCTTAACGGCTAATCCTCGAGCGCCACGTAGTACGTCGGCCTCGAGGGCCGCGCCGATGCTGCGTTGACTCCGCCTATCCTTTTAAAAAAAAAAAAAAAAAAAAAGGCTCCTGCGGGGTCCTGATCTCCGGCCAGTACCCATCTGTGATGAATGGTGAAGATACACAGAAAGATCATAATTACGGTGGTCGTAATTTTATTTCTAGGAGTAGTATATGCTGTTCATCCATACGGACCCACCCGACCTCCCGGCTGTGGGCGCACACAACCTGGTTTTAGCCGGGCTAAGATCTGGCGTCATGGGGCGGAGCCGAGAGTATGACCAACCGGGTGGGTGGAGAGCCAACTTGAAGATTTCCGGTGATCCTAAGGAAATGGGCATGCCAAAGAGTGTGAATGAACAACATATACCACTCCTAGAACTACTGTTACAGGTGAATAACCTGTTCCTTCTTCAATGGGAATCGGCCAGACTAGATCTCTTCACCTTCCCGTCAGCGTGAAACGACCCAGCTTTTGCTCATTCGTTTCCCGGGCATGGTGCTTTTTGAGATGCACTGTCTGTATCTTGGACAGGGAGATTTCTATAATCTCTCCCTTTCCTATTCTTTAGAAGGTTCTGCTGAAGCTACAAGCAGAGTGGGGCACCGCTGATCCTCATGCCCTCCCCCCGTGGCCTCAGCAGATATGGTTCCCGTTGCTACAGCAGCTGGCACTGGAACCCCCGCTTCTACTCTCTTCCCTCTCTCTCACGACCTTCTGTCCCAGGAGCTGGGCACGCTGGTACCTCTGAGCCTCAAGTCTCTCCATCTTCATACGTGGCACCTGTGGACTTAGTGATTTCTCACTACGGGGTCTCCTAGGTCTTAGTGGAAGCCAGGAAACTCTCCACTAGATCCACTTATGGCGTGAAGTACAAGTAGTTTTCTATCTGGGCCTTAGCGAAAGGCCTAGACCCTTTTTCTTGCTGGGCCTCTCAGGTTTTAGAGTACCTCTTGCATCTGTCAGAGTTGGGCCTCAGCTATTCCTCCCTGAAGGTCCATCTCTCTGCGGTGTCGGCCTACCACCTCCCGGTGGAGGGTAAACCATAGCTCGAAGAGTTTCAGAGCTCCAGGCTCTAGTTTATCGAGAGCCTTACTTAATTTTCCACAGAGACCAGGTGGTTCTGTGGGCTAACCCTTCCTTTCTTCCAAAGGTGGTTTCGGAATTGACCCTTAACCAGAGTGTTGAACTGCCGCTGTTCTTCCCAGAGCACTCCAGCGGGGAGTATATTCTGCACACCTTGATGTGCACAGGATTTTGAGGTATTATACCTCAAGGACTAAGGAGGTTGAAAGTTGAACCAGCTCTTTGTAGCCTTCACCTCCCAGTGCCAGGCAAGGCTATACGAAATGGACTTTGTCTAGGTGGCTGGCAAATTGTATACGTTACATTTCCCAGAAGTACAAGAAGCCTCTTCCGGGTACGGTTAAGGGCCACTGCAACAACAGTGTGGCCACTTCAACTGTTTTTTCAGGAATGTGTCCACTGCGGACATCTGTGCAGCAGCCACTTTGTCCTCCGTCCACACCTTCACTAAGCATTACACTCTGGACATTGCCTCTAGGCGTAGGCTGGTTCTGCAAGGCCTCTTGTCTTGAACAGACATTCAGTTGTCAGACATTTTCCTCCTCCTCGAACCTCGTCTCCAACTCCTCCTTTTTCGTTAGACTGCTTAGTATTCAGTCCTATATATGAAGACCTACTGCAGGAACCCTCTCAAAGTAAGATATAGCAGTTATTGTACGCAAGAACTTACCATAGCAGTAGATCTTCGAGAGAGGTTCCTGCAGTAGGTCTAGTTTCCCACCCACCTTTCCCCCAACTCCTGCGTTTTTCCTCTTTATTCCCTTCCCAGGACTATGTCTCATCCAGGGCACAGGGTACCAGGAGTATGTCGCTCCTCTTTTCTGCTTCCTTTCTAGAGATCACAGGTGGAAAAGAACTGGAGGGTGGATGGGGGACCTCTCCTTTAATAGTCATGCTGACGTCTGTCACCTGATGATGGGGGCGGTCCCTGCTGATGATTGCTAGCTACAAGTTTGCCATGCGGTCCTGACACCAAGGGGCACTGTCCTATATGTGAAGACCTACTGCAGGAACCTCTCTCGAAAATCTATGTTAGGGTAAGTTCTTACGTACAGTAACTGCTGTTTCTTCCAAAGGGATTCCTCACTATGTTTAACAATCCCTACCTCTCCTTCCAGAACCTGGTAAAAGGTTAAGACAAGAATCCATTATTTTCTTTTTGCGTGAGCATTACTTGTTACAGTGCCCTTACAATTGTTAAGTGGTCCGATTTGCTTTATTTTTCAGAATGTTTGGTAAAATTTGAAGAAAAACTTTTTTGGTAGCCACTTAGCTAGTTTTAGTGGTCACAGCTCACCTTAACCTTAAAAATATGAGCGTGACCACACAGCAGAGTTTGAATTTAGTACCAAATTCCATATTTTACTTGTATTCTAGAGCTCTGGGGCTGCTCATTCCAGGGCAGTGATTCCCTCGAGGACAGGCAGCTTTGGCTGTTGCTGAGTCGGCCTTTGGAATGGATCTGAAGGATTGCCCTAAGGGCCACAAAAAGGCCTCTGCTGTCGCTGGGTCTGCTGCACAGCTTGTGGCCTTTTGGGGTGGAAGCAGCAGTTGCCGCGGTGGGCATCTCTTCGATCTCGGTAGTGTTGCCACCCAAGCCAGCATTGGAGAGACTAGTTCCATGACATGTGTTGGTCCCTCTAGATCTTGCAGGGGGAGCCCTGTCCTCCATGGTTATAAATGTAAGCATCAACATTACCTCCCATGCGACAGGAAGCGATCACGGTCCTCCCAGTCCTTTGACTCACCCAACCCACTTGACGCCTGTCGAACACACCTTGGCTCAGAGGTAGGTGGGGCAAGTGGAAGACTCTACAGTGCCACCATTGAGCCACAGCCGCTCTATGCTCTGGCCGACCAAGCCGTCAAGATTTTTCTCGACCCGGTAAACTGGTTGTCGAATGAGGTCGAGGAGTCAGCTTAGCAGACCTCTGTGCTCCTGGTCCTCATTCAGAAAGACGCAGACCAGTCGGTGACCCCGGTCAATCCTTCCAGGGACTAGCCTCCACCCAGGGTCAGGTCAAAGACGCCCTTGTTGCTGAATGTCAGTAGGTGTGTAATCTACAGCCAGCCGCATGGGAATACCCTTCTTGCGTCAACTATGGAGGTCGAGGTTGTGGTCAGGGCATTCGCTCTCGATCCTGCGCGACCAGGAGGTGCTGCCATCGAGCCTTCTCATCCTGCTTATCTTTGGGTGAGGAGGGTCACTGGCGAGAAGATGCACCAATGTTTGAAGAGTTCCTCTGGCAGCAGTGGGTCATAGCAAGGCAGAGCTCTACTACAAGACCTCTGGTAGCCGCCAGTAGTTGCCCTGCTGGTCCCAGTCCCAGGTGCTCCCCACACCTGCTTCTCCACTGATGAGGGTGGAGTTGTTACCCAGACAGCCACTAATTGCTGCTCTGACCAAGGAGTCTGACCACTCGGCTGCCAGCTTGCCAGGTCGGATGTCGGTTCAGATTACCCCAGGTGAGGATTCCCAGGAGATCTGTGACGCACAATGATGGATGGCCACTCTGATCAGGAGTCCATGACCTTCTCAGGGGCTTAGCTATTTGACCAGGGCTCAGTTGAGGAGCCTTATAGCAACCGCGGGCCGGTGCCCTTCGTTGGGCTGCTATGGCTCATCTCCGAGTCCACGTCTATCCAATTAGAGCCAGTTCAGAAGTGGGCTAAGTACACTCTCACAGACATTTTGGAACAGGTTGAATCCCTGGGTGTTCCCTTCCTGATGGCTGAGGCTATCTTGGGACCGGCCCCGGAGCTTTGACAGCATCTAGCATCCTGCCCAACACCATCGGCCTGCATGGTCCACCAAGTTCGCAGTCCCTACTGGCTCCCTTTCAGGGTTTGTGGACCACCATTCAGCCAAAGGTCTGGTCACATATTGTGTTCCATAAATCTGAACACCAGGGGGACATGGACAATCCTCCGGACAAGGAGTCCCGTAAGATTAACCATGCCACAAAAAAAGTGCCGCTGTGGCTACTCTGAGTCTCTGTCAAGCTAACTGTGCTGTCATGATGGCTAATTATGGTCATTCCCTGATAGGAATCTTCGATGTGGTCCTCCCCTACCTGTATCCAGAGCAGCGGATGGCAGTGTAGCTCATCAGAGACCATAGTCAATCACTGGCTAAACAACAGCACTAGATAGCCTTAGATATGGGCGACTCATGCGCCTGTGCAGTGGCAGTGGCTGTCTCCATGCATTGCATGGCTTGGCTACATTTGTCCACCTTCTAGCGGACACCCAACAGAAGTTAGCGATGTCCCTTTCTGGACATCAACCTTTTTGGCTGTGGGGTGGAAGGGCATCTCACTCTGAGAAGTTCAGTGCCGCTTTGTGACTTAATCATAGAAGGACAAGAAGAAGCCTAAGAAGCCAGCTTTTTCAGTACCAGTCCATTCAGTCAGTCTCCTTGGCAGCAGCTGCAGCAGGGTCAGTTTCAAGCCTGGTGCCCTAAGCAGAAGTCTAAGGCCCAAGGTTCTAAAGGGGGAGGCAGGGGTAGTGGTGCCCCTCTGGCAGCAGCAGCCGGTGCCACCACAAAACCTGCCCAGTGACAGGTTGGAGGGTGTCATCCTTCCTGTTGTCCTATACCTGACTGCTGGTACGTTGGCTACATTATTTCTTGCAGTGTTGGTCTGCTGTCAAAACTGGCAAGTGGGTTTGGACTTAGTGGGCAAAGGACTGTCTCTAGACTTCAAGAGTCATCTGCCCTGCCGCCTCCACACGCCTCGAGAATCTGGGGTGTCTTGGGACAAACTGTTCACCATCAAGGAGAGCATTGCTCAGCTTCTTGTGAAAGGGGCAATAGCCTGTGTCCCGGATGCTCTGGTAAGCCATGGTTACATGTCTAGGCACTTCCTGGTCCCAGAATGGATAGGAAGACTGGCGCCCCATACTAGATCTTCACAATCTCAACCAGTACGTGTGGAGGCGTAAGTTGTGCTTGGTCACTCTGGGCCAGATTATACCATCCCTGGAGCAGAACATGTGGATCTTCATGGACATAGTCTCTACCACTCATTCACACTGATGGGATCTACGCCAGAGGTGATAGGACCCAGCGGGAGCAAACTTTTTGCCAGAGATGGAGCCACAAGGAGCGGCGCCACGAGCTGCGGCTCATGCGGCAATGACCATCTCTGCATCGACCTTCCAACAGCCTCAGTTCCTTTTTCCCTGCCGTCGAGTGCGCTTCAGTGACGACATCGCTCACCCGCCAGGAGTCAAACTTCAAACTAGCAGCAGGTTTTCAGTTTATTGTTTTTTATTCTATCTCGAAATAAGTACCACTTGCTTTTAAATTACTTGATAAGAAAAGAAGTCTTCGGCCCTCCATTTACGGAGTCAACCAACAGCGGGTCAGGTGACGGTAGGGAGACTTCGTATGAAAGCTGTTCAGTCAGCCGGGCTGGGTCTGGTCCGCCGCCCTCTCCAGAGGGAGGATCTGACAACGGACGGTCTGATGTTTGGGGGGGATGGGCGGTCCCCCCAAAAGCATAAAAGAAAACGGTTGCACTCTCTGCACTGTACGTCCTCGAGCTCTTTTTCGTCCCACAGGTCAAAAAAGAGAAGGCATTACTCAAGGTCGCCTTCTGGTATGTCTGTGCGTTGACAGTCGGTCATTGGGGTCAGGTGCCTGTCTCCTCTGGAGTCGCCAGTTTCTGTCTCCGGTGACCAACCTCTTCAACATCGGAGCCCTTCCCTGCCTCTTGAAAGGGCTTCCGATGAGCAGTTTCATCAGTGGGCGGTCTGATGGAGCCCAGTCTCTCTGAGGCCCTCTGGCGGTTGGACCTTCTAGTTTACGTGGCACCCTCTTCAGTGCCGTCAACTCCGTGTAGAGTGTTTTCCCGCTGACATGGCTGCGGCGCGGGGGCCACACCGTCCTTTATCTCCTGGTATTATTCCTTCTTTTTCTTCAAATCGAAGTCTTCGAGGCCCTGGATTGCTTTTGGCGCCATTGGAGACGCCCTTGATGTTGATGGGTCTCTCAGCGCCGTCCTCAATGACAGCGTGCCTGTCGGCGCCATCCTTGACGCTGCTGGGGTTGTCGACACCAATGCGCCTGTTGCCGCTATGTGCTGGGTTGTTTCCAACGGCGCCATCTCCCTTGCCCTCAGCACCGTGTTCTTCGACGCTGAGGCTTGGTGCGGTGCTGTTCAGCCTTCAGGAGTTCTCAACTCCAAATCCTTTCTCTTCATTTCCTGCTGATTTTCACTCCTTTCCTGTCCATACAGTCCCTCCTGGACTGTCAGGAGATGATATTGAGCCTGACCCAGATCTTTGACTGGGTGATGATGTTGAAGAGCAGAGATCAATCCTGCCACAGAGCCTGTGGTTGAAGACCTTTCATTTAAGTCTCTGCTGAAAAATGTAAATTCTGCGCTCTCTCTCCGGACTACAGATATCGATCCTGGGAAGCTCTTAAGACTCCAATACCTTCATGTAGAGATCCTTTGGATTTAACTCCCGTACAACCATCCTTTGAGACACTCTCTCAGATGGTATGAAATAATCATGCTCTCATTCCTTCTGTGGCTAAGTCCATAGACAGGAAGTATGCTGCTCCAAGGATCGACCCATTTTTGGCTTCCAGGTTTTTGCAGACCCTACTGTAGTCCTGGCAGAGTGATAATGCCGTTCTTTCTCAGGCATCTACAGCCCGCCTATAAACAAAGAATCTTGCAAAGACAGACACCATAGGTAAGAGAGTCGTTGCTGCCTCTACCCTGGGTATCGTATTGCCAGCTACCAGGGCTATTTTTCTTAATATGAGTATTTTCTTTGGCATTCACTCAAACAGATAGTGGAAGCTCTGCCGAGTCGGATACTAGTTCAGAGCTACTTCAGACCATAACCAGAGGTATCGGTCCAGCAACCAGCAGGTTAAAGCAGCTGTGGATGCTTTCAATACTGCTTCAGCGGCGGCGGCAGGCATTTGTACCCGTCGTCACTCCTGGCTACGCCGGGCTTCACGAATGATGCCCAACAGTAGAGTCATGGCGTTGCCCTTTGACGGTATGTATCTGTTGGGACCTCAAGTAGAGCAAGCTCTGGAGCCACACAGAGACTAGGTCGACCATTAAAGTGGCTCGACCCATCACCCTTCTCTCCGGGGGGTGTTAAGCGTCAATTTCACAACCGTCAGTCCTTTCGGGGCAAGGGCAGGGAGGTTTTAACAAAAACCAAGCCCCCCAGCCTCAGAAGAAAACGCAACAGAAGGCACAAGGGCCCAAAGCGCCCAGTGCCACCTTCTGAGATTCTGGCCCAGGTCCCACCTCAACTGCCCGAAGGGGACTCTTCCTCAGCGGTGGGAGGACGTCTGACTCAGTTCTACAACCAGTGGAAGTCCATAACATCAGACAAATGGGTCCTCTGGATAATCCGCAAGGTGTACTCCCTCAACCTTTCAGAAATCCCTCCGGATTGTCCCTCAAACGACAGCCCAGGTTGTCAACAATACAGTCAGACTCTTGCCTCCAAGAGACAAGGCCTTCTGAACAACAGGGCAGTAGAAATAGTTCCGCTGGATCAACAAAACACAGGTTTCTACTCCCATTACTTCCTGGTCCTGAAAAAAGACTGGTGGCATGCGCCCCATTCTGGACCTTAGAAAGTTAAACAAGTTTCTTCCCAAGGAAAAGTTCAAGATGATATCACTAGGGACCCTATTACCCATTCTTCATCAACACGATCGACTAGCTTCCCTGGACATGCAGGATGCTTACCAACATATTCCTATACTCCCAAATTACCACAGATACCTACGGTTTGTAGCACTGGGACCAACATTATCAGTTCAGAGTCCTGCCCTTTGGGCTATCCTCGGTGCCACAAGTTTTTACAAAGTGTTGTGCAATTCTCACAGCGCATCTCAGAAAAATCAGAATACAAATGTTCCCATATCTGGATGATTGGCTTCTAACAAGTCCTTCTAGGCAAGGAACTCTCTACGCCGTAGCCACGGCCTTGGACTTTCTTACGTCCATGGGAGTCCTGCTAAATCTCAAGAAATCGCAGTTGCAGCCCTCCCAGAAGCTCCTTTTTAGAGGAACTCTTCTGGACACCTCCTGTGCCAAAGCTTTTCTTCCAGAGGACAGAAGGAGTGATATCCTACAGATGGCCCAATACATCAGGGAGAACAGCTCAGTTCAAGAAATCTCGATGCAACGGATGCTGCGTCTCATGGCATCCTCGGTGTTCACTGTACCCCTTGCATGCCTCCACATGAGAACCTTTCAGTGGATGATCAGTACTCAGTGGTCCCCAACCACTCACCCTCAGTCCTTTCTCATCAAGGTGACAGAACCTCTGAAGGTCATTCACCTGGTGGTACTAAGAAGGACAACCTTCTGGAATGGTATCCCTTTGCTCCCTGGATCATCACATTTCCATTACCACGGATGCATCCCTGATGGGGTGGGGAGCTCACTGTCAGAATCTCCACACCCAAGGTACGTGGACTCAGGAGGAGTCCCAGCTTTACATAAATGCCCTAGAAATGAGAGCCGTCCTTTATGCAGTCTGGGCTGTGAAGGACATTCTCTGTCACAAGAACATTCTCCTTCAAACGGACAATAAAGCAGTGATGTATTACATCAACAAGCAGGGCGGTGCACACTCTTGCCCTTTATGCAGGGAAGCGACGAGAGTGTGGGAATGGTGCCTAGAGCACAAGGCTCTAATTCAGGCGGCCTGCCTGCTGGGAGTGCAGAACGAACTGGCAGATCATCTCAGCAGAACAGAGACAGATCCTCACGAGTGGGCTCTCAATTCAACCATAGTTCAGTCACTATTCACAGAGTGGGGAACTCCAGACCTGGACATTTTTGCATCCCCACTCAACATAAAACTGCCTCTCTTCTGCTCCAGAAATCCCAGAGCCTGGCATTTTCTGTCAGGATGCATTCAGGCTGCAGTGGATAAAACGCTTTCTATACGTCTTTCCTCCTCTTCCTCTAATTCAGAGGGTACTTCTCAAATTCGAGTCCCAGGGGGACAAAATGATCCTCATTGCTCCCTTATGGCCTTGACAGATATGGTTTCCACTACTCAACAGTATGTCAGAAACCCCTCCGAAGGCGCTTCCCCTTCAGACGAACTTTCTGAACCGGGGCCCGTGGTCCATCCCAGTCTGAGGTTGCTTCACCTTCACACTTGGCTCCTGAAGAGATGGAGGTGAACATGTTCGATGTCTCTCGGAGTTTTACAGTAGATGTTCTTTTGGCTGCGCGCAAGCCAGCCACCAGAAGTACTTACACAGCCAAATGAAAGCGTTTTTCTCTCTGCTGTGCAAAATCCTCTTTGAGTCCTTTTTCCTGCCCACCCCATAAAGTTCTAGAATACCTTTTAGACCTCTCAAATTCAGGTCTACAATACTCTACAGTCAGAGTTCACGTGTGTGCCATTTCAGCTTATCATGAGCTAGTGCTTTCCTTGTCACTGGCTCAGTTACCTGTAGTTAAGAGGTTTCTTAAGGGTATTCTGCATACCAGACCTCCTCTCAGTTGTCCAGTCGCAGCCTGGAACATTAATCTTGTGCTAGACATGCTCACTCGAAAGCCTTTCGAGCCTCTAGTTACATGTGAGCTGAAATTTCTCACTTGGAAAACGGCCTTCCTGGTGGCCGTTACCTCGGCCAGCAGGGTTTCTGGAAAACAGGACTTGGTCACAGACCCTCCGTATACTGTATTTCATAAGGACAAAGTAGTTCTTAGGACCCTTCCTAAGTTTCTCCCTAAGGTTGTTTCAGAATTACATCTAAACCAACCTTTGGTCCTACCTACTTACTTTGCAAACTTCCAAAATGAAAGAGACCGTACCCTCTATTCTTTAGATGTCAAAAGAACTTTGCGTTTCTATTTGGATAGAACAAAAGAAATTTGCAAAGCTCAACAACTGTTTGTTTCCTTGAGCGAGACCCGGCTGGGTCAACCCGTCACTATCAGATGCATGGCTGATGTCATGCCTTCACCACTGTTATTCCATGGCGCAAGTTAAGCTGGAGGGCAGAGTGTACACTCACTCTACTAGAGCAGTTGAGGCATCCCTGGCGGAAATCTGCAATGTGCCCATTGCAGACATTTGCAATGCGGCTACCTGGAGCTCAGTGCATACTTACGTCAAACACTATGCCCTGGATGTCCATGCCAGGCAACATCTTTTGTTTGGCAGGACTATCCTTAATGAACTTCTGTCCTAAAATGGTGAGCACTTGGTTTCTCCTGACACACTCTCGGCAGATTATTAGCTCAGTACTCTCTCATCAGTGTGAATGAGTGGTGGAGACTTTGTCCATGAAGATATGGAAATTACGTACCTACCATAATTCTTGATCTTCTTGGACGAAGTCTCCACCACTCATTCACTTGCCCACCCGCCATCCCTCGAGCTCACCTCTGTTGTTGGTCTTCACTCCCTCAATCTTTAAGCTGTGAAGACTTCTTTGTTGACCCTTCTTATACGAGTCGTTCGGACTATCTTATGTCCAGTTTTTGTTAGTCTGTCCTTTTAGATTAGTTACGCTGCACCTCGTCGGGAAAAAAAGGTACTGAGGCGGTTGGAGGGTCAACGCCGAGATAGCAATTGCCGCACAAGCCGAAATTCGCAGCACCGCTCCTGGCAGCTCGCCCTCTGGCACCGGCCCTCTTGCAAAAAGTTTGCTCCCGCTGGGTCCTAGTGCCTATCAATGTGAATGAGTGGTGGAGACTTCGTCCAAGAAGATCAAGAATTACAGTAGGTATGTAATTTCCATTTTTTGCTCCCTGGACCTCCAGGATGTATTCTTCTACATTTCTCTGCAGGTCCCACCACGGTACCTCTGGTTCTGAGTGGAAGAGATCCTGTACCAGCTCCAGGTCATGCCCTTCAGCCTCTTCTCTGTTCCAAGGGTCTTCACCAAATGCATGGTAGTGGTGGTGGCCCACATATGGCACATAGGGGTCAGAGTGTACTGCTACCTGGACTATTGGCTGGTAAGTGGTCCATCCAGAAAGGCTGTGGAGAGATCCACAGACCTGGTTCTCCAGATCTGCCAAGACCTGGGCCTGTTGGTCAACTCAGGCAAGTCCAAACTGAGTGCGAGCAGGTGATCAAGTTCAGCATGGTAGAACTAGACTGCCAGCGGGCCAAGGCCTGACTCGGCAGACCAGACACAGGATTTTGCCTCCTTTGCCCGGTCATTTCAGGTAGGGCTCTTGCACCCTGCCTGGGATTTCCTCTGGCTGCTGGGACACAGTGCATCCTGCACCAGCGTGGTCCACTGGCCCACTGGTGGATGTACTACCTTCGTAGGAGCTGTGCTGTCAGTAGTCCCAGCACATAGGCCACTTGGACCAGCCAGTCAATGTGACCCAGCCGTGTGCGACTCCATCCAGTGGTGACCCATCCTGGAACATCTGGGGAAATAATCCCGTTTGTCTGCCCAGAACAGACTCACGCTGACAACAGACACGTCTCTGGTAGGATTGGGAGCACACCTGGAGACCACACAGCCCATGGGTTCTGGTCCTCCAGGTAGTCCCATCACCACATAAAGCTGCTGTAGTTCCGTGCAGTGCCCTTGGCTCTGATGGAATTTGCTCCACTAGTCAGGGCTCAGATCACTCACATCCTGACGGACAATACCACAACCATGTTTTACCAGAACAGACAGGGTGGCACATTCCTGTCTTTGTGTCTGGAGACTATTCACACAGGATCCTTGTACATTCCCTGGTGCCGATTTCCTGGCAATTCACATCGCATAGGGAGAACAGTCTGTTGGCAGCTGGCAGATGCTCTCAGCTGGGTAGGAAAGATGTCATACAGTGGTCTCTGAATCAGGAGGTGGTGAACACATGTTCTCCTGTGGGGCTCACCCTCTGTGGACCTGTTTGCATCCTGGGAGAGCGCCAGCCTGGGCAATTTTGAGCCTGCCTTCACAGACTGGGATGCTGATGGGGATCTCTTCATGAGGCACTGGATCTAGTGTGCCATTCCTCCGTCTCCTTGATCCACAGAGATACTTGTCAAGGTTAGGAAGGATAAGGCACAGATAATCCTGATAGCTCCAGAATGGCTAAGGCAATTCTGGTACCCAGATCTCCTCAGCCTCAGCAGCAGTCTCTCGAGAACTGCCTCTCCGCTCAAACCTGCTGACCAGACTTCAGGGGACAGTGCTGCACCTGGACCTTCAGTCCCTGCACCTCACAGCCTGGTTCCTGAGTGGCTAGAGTTCAGATCTTGGGTCTTTCTGAGGATGTCCTCAACATCATGGAAGCCTCCAGGAAGGAGTCAGCTCATAGGTGCTATGCCTTTAAATGAAAGAGATTTTCCATTTGGTTTCAGAGCAAAGGAGCTTGATCCCTTGCCACCCTGTGCTAGTATCCTGACTACCTCTTGTCCCTTTCCCAGCTGGGACTGTGAGCGACAACCCTTTAAGGTGCCCCTGGCAGCCATCTCAGCTTACCAGGCGTAAGCCAGTATGCCAGCAGTGGCCCAGGAAAAGGTGGTCAGGTGCTTTTTCAAGGGCTTCAACCACTTGTCCTCTCCGCAGTGGAACTTACTGCTGGGCCTGGTTGTGCTCATTGGCAAACCTTTCAAGCCAATGCACAGGTGTGTGTTGTCACACCTGTCATGGAAGGCAGTCTTCCTGGTGGCGATCACGTCCGCCAGAAGGATTGGGAAGCTCCAGCTGCGCTCGGTGGACTCTCTCTATTTGGTCTTCTTCTGGGACAAAATCGTCCTTCGCCCTAACCCGAAGGTGGTATCGGAGTTTCTCCTTAACCAGATGATTAACTTACCGGTATACTTTACCAGCCTGTCTTCGGAGACTGACCGCAGACTCCATACCCTGGACCTGTAGAGAGCATGGTCATGTTATGTGGAGCGTATGGCTAGAGTTCTGAGACAGGCTTACCAGCTGTTTGTAACCTGTACTGAAGCCGCATCTGGCAGACCGGCAGCAAAGCAGACGATTGCAAAGTGGATCACATCTTGCATTGACCTGTGCTATAGGTTGGCTGGTCTGGAGCCCTCCTGTAAGGATTAGGTCTCATTCTGCCAGACATACTGCTGCCCCGGTGGCTGCTTCCAGGGATGTTCCCATACAGGAGATCTGTAGGGCTCCTACCTGGAAGTCAGCACACACTTTCATTCCCATTTCCACATCAACCTTGAGACATGCCAGGATGCATATTTTGGGATGGCGGTTCTCCTGTCTCTGTTACGCAAACTGGGGTACGTGCCTTGCCCCTCCTTCCGGAGAACTGCTAAGAGTCTGCCAGTGTATGGATAAGTGAACCATATCCATGCCCCTAGAGTAAGCGAAATGAAAGACTGCTTGGGCCTTTACTGCTCACCCATGAAGCAAGGAATTTGAAGTCCAGGCACCTCATCCAGTGGGGTGACAGAATGTGCCGCAAACACAGCAGGTGTGCAACAGGCCAGTTATTTTGGCTACTTTATTTTATTTTGTTTTGTTGACTGGGAAAGGACAACTAGACAGTTCTGCCTGTTTTCAGCCTTGTCCGGGGAAGGGGATACAAATGGATGCCATTTAACCAGATTAAACTGTTGGTGGTATTTTTAGTGAATGGGGAAATTTGGCCAGGACACTGGGGAAATTCCCTACTCAATGGTAGGCGCTGAGACTGGGGCGGAGATGTACAGTAAACCTGTGTTGCAGCAGAGCACGGACCTCTGCAGGGCCGAGGAGCAGGTGGTCTCTCGGTCTTTCCTAATACTGAGGCCATTTTCTGTGTGGATAACATAGCGGAATAGCAGTTTGAGCTAGCCAAGAAATCCTACCTGATGAGAGGCAGACTCTGAAAACTGATGGTGAGTCGGCGACGGCAGTAGCTTGTCAGGTTTCTCCTGGGGCAGAGGAACTGCGTCCACTGATACAGGAAGAGGAACGCCTGTTTTTGCACCAGAGGAGTCAATTGGGACATACCCTCCAACAACAGGGGAGAGATTCCGAAACAGAAGATCCAAGTGCTCAGGCAGGAGTATTGGGCCTGGTTACATCGGAGTTGCAGGAAAGAAATGATGCAGTAGATTTGAGAAATGATCCCCAGAAAAGCTCTATGAGTGAACAGGTACAGGGGCACAGTACTGTGATCGTCTTGGGTGGGAGCGGGGAGGAAGTTAAAGAACGGGAACTGGAAGAATTGAAAACTGTGCAGCAGCCCAGTATAAAGGCACAGGCACCATTTTCAGTCACCACAGATGTAATTACGGAACAGGAGGATGTGCCTATACTGAAAAAGAAAAGTATAAATTTCAACATTAGGACTGCCCTGGGGTACTGTTAAAACCTATAAGTAAAGAATCCTTGAATAAAGGAAAGAAAGGCGTGCAGCCCTAAAAGGGGAGGGGACCCAGCCTACAGAAAACACCAGCATAGACATTGTGACCTCTGCTGTTGGTCTCTCCTCAGACAGCCCAGACTGGGTGGTTGACTCCTTCAGAAAGCAGAATGGGTTTGTAGGTTGGATGGAAAGGTTGGGATGCAAATTTACCCCAAAACTTGGGTGGTAAGTGTTTAGAAGATGGAATGGACACTAACCGTGTCCCAGGTGAAGGACTAGTACTTCACAAAATTCTTCTGTACTCCCAGGCAGGGCAGTCCGGCCACCGCACAGCAGAAGGTACAGTTGAGGATACTGGCCTACTACAGTGCATCAAAGAAATCAAAGGACATACTTCTGGGGCAGATGGGGTATAAGACCTAGAGGATGCTCCACCCCCACCCCTCACTCCACTGTGACACACCAACTATGTCCCCCTTCCCACTAGTGTGAGGGCAGGTGTGGATTGCAGTCTAATCTCTGTGGAACTAGTGAGAAGACAGCAGAATACAGGGCCTAGACAGAATGTCTGGTCTGCCAATGTCTGAGAACAGATTAAAGCCCAATTAAGTTCTTTCAGCATTAGAACCAGCAGCTAAGCGGAATGCAGTTCGTCTAAAATTCAAAGGGTGACATAATTGATGTCCCAGACAGGCTTTTCGTAGGACATGCACTGCCAAAAAATAGCATCAAGTACTACACCTACAAAATTTACGCCGTGATATACATGCCAGGATACTATTTTTGATGTCAGCTTTAAACACCCAGCTGGTTTGGAACACTTTTGGAAGCAGTACCAGCAGCTTAAGAATACTGTTTTATGGAGACCTTTTAGCAATACCCTGACAAAACCCTTTTTAAAGGGTAACGATAATTTTCCTAATGAAGGGGTGAATGTGGTGGACATACGTGCTGGATGAGCCAACATTGTGTGGTAAATGGATACCCAGAACCAATATTGGATGAGGAGCACCTGTGTATGAGTGGTTAGAGATACCAGGTGACTTTGCGGCAAGAAACTGGGACAGTACATCATCTCCCAAATTGCTTCTTTTTGGGACAAGACGGGGAGGGGGGGGGAGAGGGTGATTTTCTACGCTGGGCAGCCTAGAGCCTGCTATAAATGCCAGGAGGTAGGTCACTTGAGTAACGTACGTGACAAGCACAGATGTGGTTTTTGTGGGGAAGTGGGGCATGTCAGTGCCCTTTGTGATCAGCCTATGAGGAACAGCCTCTGTGATGGAAATGGGCACACTTTCCGGGATTGAGAATGGGCTTCACACAACAGTATGGACAAAACAATAAGGGCTGAGCAAGATGTGTACGTGGCCACTGCACAGAAAGAGTGCATGAGACTCCAGGACCTAGTGATGGATACCAGTGGTCTGGATCGAAAACCTCAGAGAATAACTAAACCATGGGCAGTACGGCACAGAGAGGTTCAAGACACCCCCCCAAGATAGATGCCCCCAGGATGGCCCTGAGTGGTGTTACACAAAGCAGGATACCTATGGAGGTGCCACCCACTCCTGCCGGAGATGCTGTTTCCACTCCCATGGCACAGTTATAGGAGCCGGGACCTAAGTTTGCCCTGATGCGAAGTAGAAACCAGAGAGGCCTAGCAGGAGATTGAGAAAGAAATACAAAACCTGCCTCCCTGGAAAAGACCACTGAGGCCCCTTTATAAGAATAACAAGGTCCAGGAATATCCAGAATCCCTCTTGCCTCACAACTTGTCAAGCACTACAGAAACTATCCGACCAAAAATGCCTATGAGGCTTTGATGGACATAGAAGGGGAAGGAGCAGGGGGGGAGTCAGATGTGCCCTCAGTGGCTTCCTCACAGCAAGAACCAACAGGAGTTGGGAGTTTTGGGAGACAAACCCAAGTCGAAGAAACTGAATAAACGAAAATGACTTTTATTCTTGGCTATGTTGCAGTATTTCTCCCTCTTTCATTAATTAAATGGATGTAGGCATACATTTCATCACATCAAATGTAAATAGCATTAAATCCCAGGAAAAAGGCATATTACCTTTTCCAGTTTGGGGGAAGGAATGTTTTTCTGTTACTGGATACTCGACTACACGCTCTAGTAGAAATTGCTCAGGCCCGAAAAGAGTGGAGATGGGGCTTGTCCCTATGGTCCATAGGTGAAGAGAACTGTACGGGGCTGGGGATATGTGTTAGGAATGTGCAGGTAAAATGTTTAAAAATAATTGACCTACATCTTGGTAGAAGCTTTATTTTGAATCTTTTGTTAAACTGCATAGCATAACCTTCCTACTGCCTGCCTTATACAGACCGCTCGCCAGAGGCCACGTGTAACCCCTGAATAAACTATATGCAAAGTACTACCAATTGCTTACATGTCATGATGATAACCATGCCTGTACCCATGCCTGCATCCACTGCTTTTCTTTTACTGTGCCTGTAAGCCATGCCTGTATCCACTGCTTTTCTTTTACCATGCCTTTATCCACTATTTTACTTTACTGTAACCACCTCATGATGCAACTCACAATGCCTCAAATGTTCCTTATGTCCTTGTTCATTCTTATAACTTGTATTGTTATCCCGGGTCGCCCTGAAAAGAGACCTTCGGGCTCAGTGGGCCTACCTGGTCACCAAAATTTAATAAATAAATAAATATAGGCTAATTAACATCTATGCCCCACAATCAAAAGCAGAGAGAATGACTACTTTTCAGGATATAGAGCCCTATTTGTTCGCCTCCAAATTACTTTTATGGGGAGCAGATTTTAATTCCGGCCTCACGAGTAGAGACTGGGTAGGAAATCGGAGAAAATTTATTGCGACACCAATGCTTTGCAAACAATACTGCGGAGAAATATGATTTGTGACATACAGTATATGATAAATTGCATAAACAGCCCGGTCATACCTTTTACAAAGGTAAACTCTCGACCAGGATAGATTTTTGGTTTATATCGGAAAGGTTGGCAGGACAGGTAGTAGAATTGGTGCCCCTTGAAACTTCAGATCACTTGGCAGTTAAAATGACAATAGGGTTACTTCAACAACATAATATCGGTAGGAATTATTGGAGAATGAATATGTCAACTCTACAAGGTGACTATTGTTCTCTGGAGACAAAGGCTTTACTGGAGGCAAGAGTGGACATTGGGTTTCTCTATGAGAGCCCCCTAGAGTGGTGGGAGGACGCTAAACATGTCATTAAAGAACTGACATGTAAAATATCACGTGGAACAGCTCAGACAAAATATACCCAGTACTTAGGGCAAAATACATGCAACTCTTATCCAACATGAGAAGGACAGGAGCAAGCCAGGTGGAACGATTAACTGCACACTTTGGCAAAGCAACAAAAGTTTGCAATACAGGGGCCAAAGGAGCATGTTAATCCCTACGACTTGGAACAGGTGTGGGACAGGTGTGGGACTCTGAGGACTATAACGCCACTTCTGCATCAAAAGGGGCAACTTGCTGACACACAGTGTGCAATTCAACAGGTTGTGCAGGAGCACGTTAAAAACACTTTCCAGGTTGGAGGGGGCGGAAGGGCCCCTCCCTTTTTTGGCACATTTAAATGTTTCAGACCTTCATGGAAGACCAGAAAAAAGAGCTAACAGGGGACATTACCCTAGCAGAAATTAAAGAAGGTATTATGAAATTGTCATCAAATACCGCACCCGGAAAAGATGGGATCCCAAATTACTTTTATTAAAAATATGTTGAAATAATAGCCCCCATGCTACATGTGGTATACGTCATGGCCCAACAGGAAAATAGGTTGGGAACTAGTATGAAGGAAGGGGTGATTTTTATTTTTTTCCTGCACAAAAAAGGAGACCCAAAATATACGAGAAACTGGAGACCTCTCACACTCCTTAAAACTGATTACAAAATGTTGGGGAAAATATTGGCGACTCGCTTGGCAAAAGCTACTGAAATTGTTTTATTGGAAACTCAATCATGTGCTGTTCCGAACCAAGCCATACAGCAAAATATGTCCTTTATCTGAGAGGTAATAGAGCAGAGCCACAGGATGGAGTTGAGTGGCTGTTTACTGTCCTTAGACCAAGAAACAGCATTTGATGCGGTTAAATACGAGCATTTATGGAGGGTCCTGGAACAGTACCACATCCCCTAAAACTGATCAAATGGATCAGACTTCTGTATAAAGAAGGCCAGGTGACACTTTTGGTTAATGGACACTTGGGGATCCACTATGTCTTAAAATGGGTTTAGACCAGGATGCCCTTTGAGTCCGCTACTTTGTTTTTAGCTTGGATCCTGTTTTCAGACAGATTGAGTGTATGGATGACATAAAACCCATGGTAAATAATCTGGGTAAGGCATATCCGAAAACAACGGCTTATGTGGATGAATGTGTACTTACCTTGGCTGACCAGGAGTCTGGACAAAGAGCCTTAGACCTTTTTACAATGGTAGGACAATATACAGGTACGAGAATAAACAGAAAAGTAAAATGAAGTTTTTAGGAGTTGTAGCAGACACCCCTGATTTCCCAGTAACACAAGAACCAATAAAACTACTTGGGGGTCCTTTTTGGAACACTGGAAGCGACAGGAGAAAATTTGGATTTGGCATATGATGCGGTCAATTAAAAAATACAAAAATGGCGTACATGGAAAATGACAAAAAAGACATTTTTTTCTTTTAAAATCCTATATTGTACCACTTTTCTTACATATGTCATGTGTATTCTTTGCCTTTTGCAATGCATACAAAAATAATGGGTCTGTTTTCCACCTTGGTATGGGGGAGCCAGCTAAATCCAGTCAAACGTGCCCACACATATGGAACTTGGAAATCGAGCGGTTTGGACATGATACACCCTCTAGTTTTCTTTTTCAGTAATTTTTTCTTTTCCAGTATTAAACCCCTAATTATGGGTAAAACAGACATGGGAGTGCAGGTTATGCAGCTATGGGAAGAGTCCTTTATGACAGCCTGGGGGCAGGGCAAATGGCATGTGACAGAAAACTAACTGCCGATATATACGGATGTGGAAAATAGATTTACACTGGTTTAGTTCTACACTGTTTTAGTAGAAAAATGCTATTTTATGGAACCTGTCTTCCATATTGACGCCAATATTGAGGAACCATCAAGACCGGAATGTATGACACAGGCAAGGGTACCCCTGAAAATGCAGGACACGATTTGACTGTGTGGTCATGGGAAACTGAACACAAGGGATAATCAGAAACACAAAGCACAGGACGATAGAACTTGTTTAGTAGACACCTGTCAAGGAGTCTTGAAACAATGCAGCATTTATTTTTTGATTGTACCTTTATGCAGGACTTTTGGAAAACTTTGGCTGCTATCTGGGATACACCATGATTTAGTACAATGACACATGATATTCTGGTGTATGGGCAATTACCGCACAGCTGGGAAGATGGAAAAAAGTACCATTTATGTTATTTTGCAACAATTAAGTGGGCCATATGGCAGATTAGATGCAAACATTTCTTGCAGCAAGAAAATGTGATACAGCAGGATCTGGCTTTTATGATACAAGAGGAACTGGATAGATTTTTACACATGAAAAACACATTGGGAGAGACAGTATGTACCCAGTTATGGAGAGGGATAGATTGGGTGGGATAAAGTACCTTTTGAGGGTATTGTTTGTATTCCAGTATATGGTATTTTCAGTGGGAGATGTAGCTTATTTGTCTTTTTGGTTTATGTTGGGTTTTTTTCAGCTGAATGATGTACAAGCAAAATATATCTGACCAAGATGGTTAAGTAACAGTATTATTGGGGAGGGAATTTTCACCTTTTTTTTTTTTTCCTCTGCATTTTGGTTATCAACACCGTTTTTTGTGTTTTGGTTTTTTTCTTTTCTGTATGGAATGTACATGAACCTTGTTTATCTCTGGTTATTCAAGATATGAATTTGTCTGTTTTTTGTTTTGAATTTCAATAAAATTTCCCTACTCTATTCAGGAAGGGCCATGGGATCTTTAATATGCACCTGAACCTACCACCAGAACAGGCAGATGGGACCTCAGTTTAATGTCTTATCCGAGAAGACACCTCAGGAGTGCAGCACCCCTCCTTGTGCTGCACTACAGTGTCAGTATTGGGATTTAACCCAAGTGCCTGTTGTGAGGATAGAATTCAAAGCCTTCTGATCTTCCATCCTCAGAGCCAAGTGTGCAACCTGCTGAGCCACTAATACTTTGCCACCATCATGCCCTTTGGACAGGGCAGCTAAAATGAAATGCCCCTCCCCGAGTACCAGGAGAAGCCTTCAGCTCATGCCATGTGGCATGGCAGTGGCTACACCATCTACAGCTCACTGTGAACCAGACAGATGTGGTTTTCTGGAGCATGACCATTGGAGTGTAATTTCGGAAGCACAGTTGGTTGCACTCCTCCACCTTTTAGTTGGACACTCAGCACAGGAATCTGGATTTCCCATTTAATGAGTCTCTGCTGTTCAGCACCTAGGTGAAGGGCATCCTGAAGGAGTCAGAAAAGACTCTTCTATGAAGATGGTCTTGTCTCCAGTTACTATTTACAGTAACAGGCATCCGCAGCAGCAGGGACAGGCTTCTTTATCATTTCAACCCCCAACACCACCACCTCCTCCTCCTCAACCTCCCAGTGGGAGCCACCTTACACAGTTTATGACAGTGTGCAAAGTCAACATCTGACCTAGTATCATGGTCCATCTCTGTTTTATTTTCACGGCTGTCCTGCTTGGCCCAATGTCCACATGGTGTACCTTCTGGACCATCTTATAGATGTTCATAGTGGAGGTGTCTGAACTTCATCAACAGCATGTGATTGAGCAGGTAGCATCTACAGAGGTTGATAGAATACATGCCCAGACACTGGTCACAGAGAAGAGTCAGCTGCTCACTGTCCTAGATGGTCTGCTGTTGTCTGCTCTGAAAGCACCATAGTCGCTGGAGCCATAGTCGGAGAGGGTAAGTGTGTGGATAGGCTGAGTGGCACGAAGCAGTAGATTGTCTTCATCTGGTACACCAGAACAGTGCTTAATTTTCTCTGTTACAGCACGACCTGGATAAACTAGTTTGTTAGTTAAACTGGCAGATGTAGTTAAGTGTGGGAAGTGAAAGATCTTCCTGGACTCTAAGTCTTCACCATTTTTCTCACTTCTAGGTTCTAACTGAGAGCTAGGACCTCACAGGAGCAAAAATCTTCCAGAGGCTGGTGCCAGATAGGACTGCACATGTGTAGCGCCACGAGACTGCCTCGTGCCATATAGGGTATCTTGGCGTCGACCCGCCAACTGCCTCAGTTCATTTTTTTTTTCCCCATCGAGTGTGCTTCAGTGATGACGTCACTCATCTGCCGGGAGTCAAATCTCAACGTCTGTAGGCCATGGGGTTAATATGGACATATCCTTGAAACTTTTTTTTTTTAACTCTCTTTTATTAAATTTTTAATTTTTTAAACAAAAAAGAAACGAGTAATACAGATCCAGTTCGGTAATCACAGCCAAGCTCAAATACATCATGACTATACATTTCTAAGGTGCAGTTTTATCAAATTGAGGAGGATATCCTAATTCTATAATCATGTTATATGGGAGCTAATGCCTATAGAAGTGTGATGATGGAGTCCCTTTCATGCTTTTATAAATAATTCCCACCCCCATAACAGAAAATGGTTATACCGTACAACAGTTCTTTCAGCTCTCTGGGGTGAGCTGGGGAGTGGTGATCTGACCGGTCTCAAGAAGCCCAAAGCATATATTGAGTCCAGATTGGGAAATCAAGACTGGACAAAAGAGAAGGGGAGGAACACAGAAGAAAGAAAGCCGAGAGGGGATACATGACACTTCTTCCACGACTTAAATAGTATGAGTTGGGTTCTATTCTTTTAAGGTACAATATCCGATCTATACCATGCTATATGTAGAAACCAGAACGTCCATCTGTTCATTAGGGCCAGGGATTTGTCTTGCAACTTAGCCATGAGGCTTTCCATTTTATAAATTGTAGTTTCCCAATTAGATACACTTGGAAGATTCGGCTGTAGCCATAGGCAAGTTATTACTTTTTTTAGCTGCTCCAAGCAGTATACGTATTAAGTAAGTCTGATGTGCACCCCTAACCTGTCTCGGGAACTATAATAATAGGGCCATTTCCGAGGTGAGGTTCCCCAAAGCTGGAAGAAGTTCCATCATCTATCTCCCGATCTCCCCCCAGAAGGCTGCCAATACCAAGCAAAATAACATCACATGGGAGTGAGTGGCCATTTCACAGCTATAGTTCCTCCAGCATGAAGAGTCTCCCAATAATGAGTATTTTGCTGTAATTTGTGGAGTAAGAAAAAATCGTACTGTGACCTTCCATGCGTATTCCCTCCATGTGCACAAACTTGTGTGATGCTGCCTTCACCAAATATGTAGCCAAATCTTCTGGGATTAGGTCTAGCATTAACTCTTGTTTCCCAGTTGATTTGGACATTGTCCATTTCTGATGTAGGTATGTTGGTAAGAGCCTTATAGAATCTAGACACTAGATGCTTAGGGCTGAATTCATTTCTTAGTTGTATGAGGAGAGTACAGAACAGAGAGAGTTGTCGGAAACATCTAATCCTATTTTGGAGGATAAGAAATAGCAGAGATGTAGGTAACAAAAAAAATGCTGCCTTTCTATGGAGAACTCGCTCTGTAGTTCAGTAAATGTTTTAAAAATCCCATTATTATATACAGTACTTGATAAGTGTGTACCAGCCCCTTATCCTACCATCTCCAGAATTCATTGTCCGTGCTAGCAGGGGTAAAGTGCTGACTCTTCACCAGGATACCCATCCAAACAGCTCCAAATTAGTTTTCAGGGTGCCGAAGGAAGGACCTCAATTTTGGATTATATCCCTTGTGAAGACTGAGCAGGTTTCCCTGTAGGTGGGCATCCAGGGCTGGAACACTAAAATGTGATTTAAGGGGAAGGATGACAAGTCTTGTTACACCCCCAACCAGCATGGAGTGCCCAGCCGTGGGGCCAGCCATTGTTCCTTGAAACTGTTTAAACAGTGCTCAGCAGCCTGCAAGGCCAACAGAATGCTAGGTTCCATTAAAAGGGGTAGATGGTACAGAAAAGGAGGTGGTAGTTCCACTATATAATGACCAGGTAAGACCACGTTTGAATACTGTGTTCTTTGCACCACATTGCAAAAAGGACTTAAAGCGAAAAAGTACAGCAAAGAGCTACAAAGGCGTAGTGGGGAATGGAAAACATGACGATGAGGGAAAGGCTGGAGCACCTAGGGTCGCACTTTCCTTCACTCCTAATTGTACCTGCTCTTAAATAATTTTTGTTTTTCCCCTCAAAATTAATATTCCCTACTGCCTATCCCCTTTACCTGGGTCAGGGACACCTATGTGTGCCCACATGCCTCTCCTCAAAGGGGTGATTACTCACGTACCTAGGTGCCTGCCCGCCTAGTTTTCTCTTTCTTACATCTTTACCACCCTGATGTCGAAGTTAGCACCGTTATGCTTTGTCGGTCGTTATTTCTGTAACCATTAATTGCTAAGTAGTCATTGTCTGTCTATAAATCACTAATGCATGCTACTCACTGTATGCACTTCACCTTGTTGTAATGCACTTACATGACTTGCACTTGTGCGTGTGTACTGTATTGTGTTGATTTATCATTGTCATTATCTATTGTATCTTGTCTATGTAACTCCCTTACCCTGTCCCCCAGGATGCACTGGAGACGAGCAACTCAGTTGTTTGTGTGCTTTTCCTGGTGAAACTCTTCAATAAATAAATAAAAGAAGATTGGGGATGTGATTGGGGCATTTAAAATCATGAAAAGTTATACAAAATGGACCAAAACAGACATTTCTGCAGAATTCAGGATAGCAGAAGGAAAGGGTACAAGTACAACCTAAATGGGAGACTGTCAACAGGGTATAAGGAAACATTTGATCTTACTTGAAATGGCTCTTGCAGCAGGTTACACCATTAGGACTGAAGCCGGCAGGCACCAGGACCCCGCGGAAACTTTCTAGCTAACAGTATTCAGCGGGGACTGCCTCCGACGTCAGTCCCGGCCCCGTCAGGCATAGCACATAAGGAGGCAGTCCTGCAGAATCCCCAGATCTTATCTGTGTCAATCTTCACCATTCATCACAGATGGGTACTGGCCAGAGATCAGGGCCCCGTGGGAGCTTCGGCGCTGCCCTCGAGGCCGACGTACTGCGTGGCGCTCGAGGGTTGGCCGTTAGGCTGTGTCGACTCCGCCTGCCTACCAGTTCTTCGTCTCCCGCCGTCGAGGTCTCCATTCGGCGTCGCGATAAGATCTTTCCTTTTTATTTCATGTCTTGGAGGGCAAAAGTCTTCTAAAGGCGGGTATCCCATACGCCGGTGCCCGTGCGTGAAAATATTCCGTCACCGACCAGCACTACGGTGTCTCGCATGTCTTGGCCCGCTTCACGACATGGATTTTGTGACGCCTGCTTCTCCATGGACCGTCGTGTCCTCGAACAGCAGCAGCGTTGAAAGTGAAGTGACTCCGCCGACTTTCAAGGGTAAGGTTCGTGCTTGGGCAAGCCATGCTCTCTCGGCCTTGCGTCCGGTCCCCTCCGGTTCTGTACGGACCGAGGAGGAGGAGAACCTCGACTATTGTAGCCTGGCCATTGCCGAGGCTCCTCCCGCAGCGCCGAGGCCCGTCCGCTTCCTCCTGGGAGGCGGGCCGGGATGCGCCACCAGATCTCCTTTCGGTGGAAATCCCCGGTGTCACTCCCAGCGGCCGAAGGCCGGGTGGGCACCGTCCTCAGCGCCGTCAGAGCCTTGCGCCCGTTCACGGCGCCGTGAAACCTGTCGGTGCCGACTCATCGCTCGTGCCATGGGCCTGTCGGCGCCCGTTCCTGCCGGCGCTGATGCTGCTTTCGCGCGCGTGGGACAGGATCCAGCGTCTTCTTTTGCCATGTCTCGGTGGTGCCAGGTTGAAACGCGGCGTCGTGCCTGCGGCTTCGGCGCCGTAGACGCCTCGGCTTTGGCTGTTGGTGCGCCTTGGCACCGTCCGTGCTACCGGTGCCACTCGCGAGTGCCGGACGAGCCGGGTCGGTGCCGTGTTTGGCGCTGGAGTCCGCCCTCGGCGGCGTCGGCGCTGCTTCGTCGAGGGCCTGGCGGTGTCGTCAGCGCCGAGGTTGCTGCTGGGGCTGCTGTCGGTGCCGTCTCTGTCCCTGGTACCGCCCCCGGTGCTAGTGGACTTGACGGCGCCGCATCTGGCCCTGGCTGTGGACCTTTGGCCCGAGCTGCCCTGGCGCCTTCGGCGAGCCCCGCCCGCTTAGTTGCGGAGGGCACGGGTGCCACCTCGGGCACAGCTCTGGCTGCCGGGCCCTCTGGCAAAGTTGGTTTCGCCCGCCCTTCTACTGTTTGGCTCAGAGCCTAGGACTGTACGCGCCGGTCGGGGCTCCGAGTCAGACGGGCAGTCATACCCTTGAGGTTGTCTTGAGGAGGCGCTCCCGTGGTCTCGTCAGCGAGTCGTAGCCAGCCCCCTACTGAGGACAGTTAGGTGGCCCCCGAGGCTAGGGTCAGTGGTGCTGACCAGCAGGCAGTGGTGCGTGCCACCATTGCTCTGCAACCTGGCCTCGGGGGTTTCATCGACCCCTCGGTGGTGGTACCCCCTCCAGTGGTGTGTCTTGATCGCCCAACTTTGGGGCACATTGAGAAGCCTGCAGGAGGGGAGGGTGCTGTTCCCTGGGTCTCCCCTTTGGAGGCAGCCCAGAAATGCCAGCTACCTAGGCTGGCCCTCTCGAGGAGGAGGACTCTGAGGGGTCGAGGGTTGTGGGGTCGGCACGTCGGCCTTTCTCTGGGGTTCACCCGGGCCCTGGGCGAAGCTGAAGTGCGGATTTCCACCCTTCCCCTTCCGGTTCCTTGAGGGGGTCCCATTCTTTTAAGGCAGGGGACCATCCTTCTGGACTTTTACGGCCCCGGTCGCCTCACTGGGGGGATTCTTCTGGGCGCAGCCAAGGCAGTACCAACGTGGTTGTACAGCTGTCGGCTGTGGAGTCTTCCGGGGCACCCTCCTCGGGTGCTCATGGTCCGCTCCCTAGCCCTGGCGGAGGTCAGCCGACTTCCTTTCTCAGCTCTGCCCCTATTCCTCTGCCACATTCTCCAGCGCTCCCAGGCATTCTTGGTCCTAGCGGCCCTCTCACCTGGGAGCAGTTCAGGGCAGTGGCTGCTCGGTTCCCTGTCTACATTAGGGCTATGGACAGCCAGGTTTTTCAACCTCCCCCCGTGCAGCCACCCTCGGAACGTATGGTGACCTCCAGCTCCTCATCCCCCTCTTCTGGGGAGAGGAACCCTCTGTCCACATCCCTCCGGCTGCTGACCTCTCCGAGTACCAGCGCTTCCTCGTGAGGATGCTGGAGGACTTGCACCTTTCTCCCTCTTCTGTTAGCAATCCTGAGCATGCTGCGCACGCCTTTCTAGGCGATTTTGGCGAGGCCATCCTTCTGGTGCCGCCCTGGCCTGCTCCCTTTCGGGAGGCGTCCTTGCATTTCTGGCAGAGGCCCTTCTCCGGAGTTCCTGCCCCTAGGGACCTCAGCCAGAGGTATTGCGCTCCCCCGGAGTCTCCAGGTTCTGTGCCTCATCCGCAGTCCGGCCAGCGCATCTGGACACCCGATGGGCTTCGTGCCCTCCACCATGACCGGCCCCGGATCAAGACTCCCGGATTTTGATTTTTGGGGAGGAGGACCTTCTACAGCAGCAGTTGCTTCTTTCTATTTCCGCTCACCAGGCCAACTATGCAGCCTACAACAGGTTCTTGTGGTCCACGCTAGGTCAGATCCTAGCTGCTTTGCCTGACTCGGAGCAAACCAGACAAGCCATCGCGCTCTCTGCACGTGGCCTGGAGCTAGCAAGGCACCAAGCGAGGGCATCTTATGACGACAACGAGGTAGCTACCAGGGTCATAGGGACAGCGATCTGCACCAGGAAATCGGCGTGGCTACATCTTTCCCGGTTGTCACCCTTGGCCCGGCATAGGGTGATTTGCTCCACCCACCAAGGAACCTACCTCTTCTACCGTAGAGCGAGATGGCGCTTGTCGGGGCAGCTTCCTTCCCCCTCCGGGGGGAACCCGTCTCGCTCTCCCCACTCTCGGGCCTCCTCAGGCCCAGAAGGTCCCATAGTGTGTCACCCACTGAGGGTAGGGACTCTGTCCCTTGGGGTGTAATGAATCAACCCCCTTTGGGGGGGCTTGGTACTCACCCATCTGTGATGAATGGTGAAGATTGACACAGATAAGATATGAAAATTACGTACCTACAGTAATTCTGATCTTTCTGTGTATCTTCACCATTCATCATAACCCCACCCACCATCCCCCTGGGGCCTCAGTCTCTAGGCCCCCCTCCCTCTGTGGCTCCCCCTCTTTTTGGAGTGGGGTAAAGTAGGGACACACAGAGGGGTATTTTCCTTCAAAAGGTACAGCTCGAGCGGCACATCTTCTCTACTACATGTGTCCACCCCGATGAGGTGGGAGTTGGTGGTTGCCCTCCTCCTGTTCTCCTTCTGGTTTCCATCCAACTGTTTCAAAAAAAAACTCTTTTTTTCACCAAACATCTTTCGTGAGAGAGTATTAAATCCCTGTACCCTGTCCTTCTTCCAGAATAGCCAACTCTGCTTCTGGGGTATTGCCAGTTATTCTGTGCCTTGAATTCTGGCAGAGAGCTTTGCTACTCCTTGCAGTTCCTATGCAATCTGGTGACGGGCAAGGGTCTCGGATCCTTGTTACCTCTCACTCTCTCCTAAATTTTCTTCCCTCCCTTCTTCCGCTTCCAGAGATTGGGGCCCCTACCCAATCCTCTTAGTCTCATCTCTTCTCTGCTGTCCTCTCAGTCGTTATTTCTCCTTTTAGCTCAGTTTTTCCTTTCCTTTTTCTGTCCCTTGGACTCTCTTGTCCCACCCTCCATCCCTTCCTCTTACCTCTCCGGCGACTCAGAACTGGTAGGCAGGCGGAGTCGACACAACCTAATGGCCCAACCCTCGAGCGCCACAAAGTACGTTGGCCTTGAGGGTGGCGCCGATGCTGTGTCGGCTCCGCCTACCCTTTTTTAAAAATAAAAAGCTCCCATGGTGTCCTGATCTCCGGCCAGTACCCATCTGTGATGAATGGTGAAGATACACAGAAAGATCAGAATTACGGTAGGTACATAATTTTCATTTCTTTTCCTGCCATCAACTCGCCAGCATCGGCCTCTTGGTCTCTACCTAGCATACGACGACTACAGAACTTTCGGTGTATCTGTTGCACAACTGATGTCCTCTCCAACTCCATCGCTTGAGGGGTCACCTTTCTAAGTGTGCCTGCGGAAAACAGATCCCTTTCAAGGATCCTTACTCTTCCTGCGTGCGTTGCCTAGGCCCGGACCACAATACCAAGGCCTGCACCTTTTGCCAAGGGTTCAATAGCCGCATCTGCTTGAAGAGAAATTAAAAAGGATGGACCAGGAACCTTCCTCCAGGGGAGAATCTTCTACTAAGGCCCATAAACATTGGGACAGGCACCGGGAAAAGGTGAGGTCCAGATCCCTGACTCAGGCCTCGGACCGCTTTCCCTTCAGGGCTCAGTCACAGCCCTCCCAGTTAGGGTCGGACTTCAGGCTGCTTTCTTCGTTCCAGCGATCAAGACCTCAAGGCCCTTGGCTTCCTCCACCCCATCCATAGCCTCTTGAAGTCTTCAAAGCCATAATTCCTCTTCTTCCACCCGGCGTCAGGACACTGACTCCAGGTGATCTCCCAACTGCCCAGATGTCCTGATCCAGCACCCAGAAAGGCCAAGGACCTGACGTCCCTGAAAAGAGCATCAGACCCGACGCCAGCTAAACATTGAAAATCAGCCAGGCGCTCACAGGAACCAGCGACACCAGCCATACGCGGTCACGGCCGTGCGTTCGCGGATCAAAAGTGTTCTGCCAGGAGACCAACATCGGCATCGCACTCCCCGTAGCGAAAGACCGCCCCCCTCTGCGTCACCGGTGTACGCCGGTCACAGGGATTCAACAGAGGAGGACACCCCTCTGCCCAAAGACCGGGCAGGCGACATTGAGGATGCCGGGCTTCCCGAACCAGGAGACACCCGGGGACCTGACACCTGACCCTGGCGACAGACCACCAGCGCCAGGCCCATCGAGCCTGAATATCGAAGAAGTAAAGGAGCTCTTTACTTTTTGGTGGGACACCATCCGAAAGGATGTGGTCCCTGTTAAACCTCCTCCTCGTCCTACTCCTTCACCTCCTATTCCCCCTCCTCCTCCACCTAAGGGGCCAGCAGGATGACCACCAACCCCCAAGGAACAGACTCCGCCTCGTAGGAGCAGATCCAAAGACAGGAGAAGGCCTCCCTCCAGATCTCCATCCGGGTCTCCCAGCCCTAAGCGACCCAGACGGCGTCGGTATACTCCATCGGGGGAGGACTCCAGATCGGACACCTCAGACTACTCCAGATCTCCTCCTCCGCTCAGCATCTCCTCTCCTGACCTACATGACCTCCCCAGGTCTCCGCCGGATGATCCCTCTTTCGCTGAGATAATAAGGCACATCCAGGACAACATGGGGTGGGATGCTGAAGACCTTGACCCCGAACGACAGCGCCTTGCCCTCTGCCTTCGGCAGAAAGACCCAAAGCCTGTGGTAGTCCCACCCTTGGCGGACACTTTTGCAGACGTCACCAAGGCTGCGTGGAAGCATCCGCACTCCAGTCCCGCAGTGCCAAAGAAGGCTGACCGTCTGTACAGGGCTCCAAGAGATGACCAGTACTTGGCGAAGAAACCTTTGGCAGACTCCCTGGTCATCACGGCCTCACATGACCGGTCTCAAAGACCCCAACATATGAGCACTCAGCCACCGGACCAGGAATCCAAGCAATTGGATGCCCTGGTGAGGCGCACGTATGCGGCTGCTACATGCGCCATCAGGTCTCTGAACTACCTTACCCACATGGTATAGTTTCAGAACACCCTGTGGGAACAGGGCCAAGATCTGGTCGACAGGCTTTCTGATGGTGACCAGAAAGCGGAGCTCGTTAACCTGCTTCGCACAGGGTCAGATGTGGGGACCCAAGTGCTTAGAGCCGCATACAGTTCTGTGGATGCTTCAGCCAAAGCTGCAGCTTCAGGCGTTTGTCTCCAGCGACACTCGTGGCTCCATGTCTCCGGCTGTACCCTGGACGTACAGAAGAATATTTAAGATGTCCCGTACAATGGCGAGGTACTCTTTGGTGAATCCTCGGAGAAGGTCATCACCAAACTCCAGGACGCTGGGAAAGCAGTCCGATCTGTACAGGCCATGTACAGATCCAGGCCTGGGTCCTTTCATAGGAACCAGAGCCGCTTTCGCAGCCAGCAACAAAGGCAGCAGCCACGTTCCGGTCAGCAGCAAAGTGGCGCTTTTCAGCGTAAAGCCCAGGCCAAGTCGTCCCCAGGCAAAGGCCAACGTTACACAAAACCGGCCCAGCCCGCAGGGACCAGTGCTGCCACAGCATGACTCCTTCCCGGCCCCTGCCCCTCCTTTGGATCAATGGGCAAGAAAGGTCGGAGGTCGCATTGCTCGCTACTTTTTAGGGTGGCAGTCGATCACCACTGACAGGTGGGTTCTAAAATTGGCCAAGAAAGGCCATTTCATAGAATTTCTCAACCACCCACCTGCAAGACCTCCCTTGCTCTCCCGTTACTCGAGTCGCATGCCCTGCTCCTACAGCAGGAGGTGCTTGCGCTTCTGGGAAAAGAAGCCATAGAGCATGTACCAAGGAACCAGAGGGGTCTAGGATATTATTCTCACTTCTTTCTGATTCCAAAGAAGACAGGGGATCTCCGTCCGATACTGGACCTCAGCGACCTCAATGACTCGGTCCTGTACAAACACTTCCGCATGGTGACCCTCCCAGGTCTGATTCCCATGCTAAAGCAGGACACTTTTCTAGCGTCCCTAGACATGCAGGATGCCTACCTGCATATTCCCATTGCCCAGGCGCACAGGAAGTTTCTGCGCTTCGAGTTTCTGGGTTGCCACTGTCAGTTCCGAGCTCTCCCCTTCGGGCTGTCATCTGCACCTCGGGTGTTCACGAAGTGCATGTCGGTCGTAGCCACATCTCTGAGGAGACAAGGCCACTACTTGTTCCCCTACCTGGACGATTGGCTTTTCATGGCGCCCTCCCGGGAGGCCCTGATGTCTGCCATTCCTGCCCTCAGTCACTGTTCGGGGCGTTGGGCATTATCATCAATCCGCGAAGTCACGCCTGGTACCGTCCCCAGACTCTGCAATTTATAGGTGCAGTTCTGGACACTGTCAAGAAACTCTCTCCCGGACAGAGCGGAACACATCAGATCCTCATCAGGGACATTTGCCGAAGAAGACCGTTCCTGCTAGACTGGTCCTTTGCCTGCTCGGACACATGGCTGTGGCCATTGCAACAGTCCCTCTAGCCTGTCTCCACATGCGGGTAACCCAGTGGATGTTAAGGGTCCAATGGGACCAAAAGCAACACCATCTGCAGCATCCAGTCCAGATCACAAGGGGCGTAATCCGAGATTGGCAATGGTGGCTAGATTCGAGGAATCTCTTGGCGGGAGTCCCCTTCATTGCGCCGTCCCGACTGTGACACTCTCCACAGACGCCTCAGGGCTCGGTTGGGGAGCACACCTCGACGGTGTCCGGCCTCAGGGCCTGTGGACAGACCAAGAGTCTCATCTCCACATAAATATCCTCGAAATGAGGGCAGGTCTTTATGCCCTGCAGGCCTTCCAGTCGGAGATTCCACCGGGTACACTTCTGTTACAAACAGACAATTCCGCGGTGATGTATTACCTCAACAAACAAGGAGGCACCCATTCCTACCTGCTTTGCAGGGAGGCCATGAGAGTGTGGGATTGGGTCTTGCAACACGGCACAGACCTCATTGCTGTTCATGTTCCGGGAGTGGACAACGTCATCGCAGATGGCCTGAGTCGCTCTCAGGCCAGAGTCCACGAATGGGAGCTACTTCAGGAGGTAGCAGAGGATCTGTTTCGCAGATGGGGTACTCCAGAACTAGACCTTTTCATGTCCCCATCCAACGCAAAACTGCCCAATTTTTGCTCGCTAGGTCCAGGGCCTGGTGTTTTCTGGCGAGACGCGTTGTCCCTCTCCTAGGTGGGCAGATTCCTCTGTGCCGTTCCCCCTCTCCCTTTGATCCAGAGGGTTCTTCTAAAACTTCGTGGAGAGCAAGCAACACTGATACTGATCACACCCTTTTGGCCCAGACAGATTTGGTTCTCTCTCTTGCGTCAGCTATCCCGGGAACCTCCAGTGCCATTGCCAATCAGCTCACATTTGCTGTCTCAGGAGGCGGGTTCTTTGGTCCATCCGGTCCTGTGTTCCCTGAACCTACATGCTTGACTCCTAGAGACGTAGCCATGATGCGACATGGGGTCTCGCAAGAGGTGGCAGACTTTCTCACTGCTGCCAGGAAGCCGGCCACCCATGTGACCTACGCCATGAAGTGGCGCAGGTTTTGCTTGAATTCAAGCGTGCGGCTTTTTGCCTTTAGACTGTCCAGAGAAGTTGATATTTGACTACCTGCTGTCCCTTTTCCAGTCAGGCTTGGCTTACTCCTCGATTAAGGTACATCTGTGCCATTTCAGCCTATCACGTCCCTATGAGCCAACACACTATAGCTCAATTGGACACGACACGTGCCTTCCTGAGGGGTGTCCTCCACCTCAGGCCCCCAAGTAAGGATCCGATTCCACCATGGGATCTACCCTTTGTCCTGGAGCAGCTCACACTGCCACCCTTTGAACCAGCCGTGGATTGCGAGCTGCGTCTTCTCTCTTGGAAGACACTTTTTAGTTGCCGTTACCTCGGCCAGAAGAATTTCTGAACTACATGCACTTCACTTCCAGCAAACCCGCTCTGATTGGCCAGGACTTTTCCACTGCTTCTGCCACCTGGCACGTTTTACAAATAGATGTTAGATAGAACTAAGCACATTTCAAGTGTGTAATAGAAGTTTATTTTATTTATTTTTTTACTGGTTTTCCATTAGGTTATACAGACCTGCTGCCGCTAGAGGGATTCTTGGTCTTTCATTGGGGGGAAAAGTATACCCTCTGAAAGACACAGTCCCCGGCTGCCTGGCCTTCCTGGCTATATCCTCACTTCCCATTGTTCCAGCTACTGCTGTTCTGCCCCCTTCTCCTAGCCCTGCCAGCCTGTCTTAACCTCCTCCCTCCGCCTACCACGAATCCTACCTTAATCATGCGCCTCCACCATTCTGAACCCCCTATTCTATTTCTTCTTGCCTGTCTTCCTCCCCTACTGCACACCCCAAAAGCCTGCTTTCCCTCCCTCCCCCACAGCTTCCACATTCCTACATCCTTCCTCCACTTAGGCACACTGGTCACCGCCCCTTGCCCAGGGTCCATCCTACCGCCATGAAACTGTCCTACACCCACACTGGTCCTAGCCCTCCACTTTGGTCTCCCCCCGTCTGCGCTTACCCTCACCCACTATCGTTGATGCTCGGCAATATCCCGAGATGCTAGCAGGTGAAAGCATTCCCTTAAAGAAATACGCCGCAGCTCCTTGAGGCTAATCCTCCTCCTCCTAATGCTATCAGACAATGTGCACCCAAACCCTGGCCCATTCTGCTCTAAAGCCATTAATCTGAGCAAGCCTTCAGGTGCCCTCTCATTCATATCAATCAACATCTGCAGCCTCCTTCCTAAAATGGATGCTCTACAGGCCTTCACTAGCCAGCACAGCCCTGACATCCTGGCGGTTGTCAAAACCTGGCTCACGCCATCAGTACTGGACCATGCAATCAGCCTTCCTGGCTACATCTTTAGGCTGGATCGCCTCTCCAAAAGAGGTGGGGGCTGCGCTCTCTACCTAAAAGACTCCATACAGGGGCACCACATCATTACCTCACTCCAACCCACAACTGCTCAGATACTGCCAGTGAGAATCCTCCTCGGAGCCCAAAACAAAACCCTCACTGTTGCCACCATCTACATCCCTCCCAAAAAACAGGGAACTGGTCTAACAGCTGTTCTTGACTTTGTAAAGTCACTCACACCGGACACCGAATCCATCCTCCTATTGACTTCAACATCAACTGGCCTGCAGCCGATGCTGGTGCACACAGGGATACCATTGCTGCAGCGAACCTCACACAAATGGTTGACTCACCAACCAGGAAAAATTACAGGACCGGCACCAGCACACTCCAGGACTGGATCCTTACCAGTCACCCATTGCGGATATCTAACACTAATGTCCTCCCTGACTCTCTCAGCAACGCTCCCTGTTAGCTGCACCTGGTCAAATAAATTCATCAAACAACCACAAAAACTATCACCAGCAGGGTTCTACCCAGTGGTCACCTTCCTCGACTCAAATCCACCTCCTCCATCAAGACTGGTCCTCTATCTTCAATGCAACCAACGTAAACACTGCCTTGACCACTTCATAAACATCTTCACTGTGGCCTGTGACACGTATGCTCTATTAAGAACACAAAGTCAAATCACTCAGTAACCCTTGGCTCACAGGTGACCTCCTCAGGATGCTGAAAACAGAGACCACCTATGGGAGCTGGCCAGAAACTCTGGAAGGCAAAACGACATCCAAATCTACAAGCGTGCCGCAATGGCTCACAAAACCATCCGGCAAATTAAGTTTCTCCTACTATAAGCATGCCCTCACAAAACTCCTGGAGAGGAATCGAATTCTGGAAGAACATAAAAGGAACTCACCGAACCACCCAAACCCCCCATCAATACCAACATTAACGGAACCACAACCCTCAACCCAAAACCATTATGGATACCTTCAACAAAGCCTTTACCGACCTCAGCACTGTCCTACCCAGGACTACTTCAAAGATGGTGAAGCCTCTCTGTCCGCAATGAACACTACTCCCACCAGCTCCCCCTGCTTCTACTTCAAAGCAGTCAAGGCTCACCAAGTACGCAAATATGTAACCAAAGCCTTTGGTAAATCAAGATTCAGTAATGACTCCCTCGATCTCAAAATCCTGTCTCTCACACTTGAGGAAGTGCTTAGTCCTCTGACCAGAATTTTCAACCTATCCCTCAGCCTTAGCCAGTTCCCGGACAGATGGAAATCTGCCACTGTCACCCCAATCCATAAAAGTGATGACAAAACTGCCCATGATAACTACAGACCTATCTCACTATTACCCCAACTCTCCAAGGCACTAAAACACATCATCTTGGACCAGCTCACAGAATCCCTGGATACGTACAGCATCCTGTGCAAGCAACAACATGGGTTCCGCAAAGGCCACAGCACCTCCACAGCCCTACTTGAATTCACTGGCGCAATCCACAATGCACTTGACTCCGGTGAACTACTAGGCTCAATCTACATTGACTTAACTAAAGCTTTCGACACCGTCAGTCATCGCCTCCTGCTTGTCCAGCTTCAGAACACTGGGCTGTCAACGGCTCCATTGGCTGGTTTAATAGCTACCTTGAAGAACGGTCCCAAACAGTAAGAATCGCTGATGCACTCTCAGACCCTAGACCGGTCCGCTCGGGAGTCCCCCAGGGCTCCATTCTGGGACCCCTCCTCTTCAGTCTATTCTTAAACTCAGTACCGGACAGCTGCCCAGAACAAATATTTCTCTAAGCCGGCGATGCTGTGATTCTCACCTGGACCCTGATCCAATCCAATTACAAAATAAACTTCAATAGGCCTTCTCTTCCATCGAATCCTGATTTCTAAATCATAAACTGCTTCTTAATCAGAAAAAACAAGTCTATGAGTCTTGCAGCCCGCACAACAAAACAAACCACTCCACCTCTCCATTGTAACCAAACAAGGAGCCATCCTAGAGCAAACACAATCGTTCAGGTACCTCGGCATCACTCTTGATCCCCACACCCATCAGCTGTCCATATCAGCAGTGTTGCAAAAGTCTGCAATGCGAGGTTAGGCATATTATTCTGGCACAGGAAACACCTAACCCCAGAAGCACTAGCAGTGGCCGTCCAAAGCTCCATCGTCAGCATCATAGACTATGGTCTTATCATTTATGGGTCTGCAACTACCTCTGCTCTCAAACATATCGCAACCTCCCTGAATAAGGCCTGTCGTCTCATCACTGACTCACTTCGCCGTACCCACACTTGTGACCTTTATTCCCAATCTGGATGGCTTCAACTGGACAAACGCATAAAATACCAAACCTGCATCACGGCCAAGAAAATTATAATGGGTCTGGCCCCACCTGGTGTTTGTGCCCTCCTTAAGACTAGACATAGGAACGTCACTGCAAGGAGATCCAGTTCCCATCTACTACATATCCCATGATGTCACACGACCAAAGGACAAAGATCATTTGCCTATCTGGCATCCAACTGGCTCAACTCTCTTGGCAACAGCGTGGCGACCGCTCTAACACTTGGCCTCTTCAAGTCCAAGCTGCACCTCTCACTGCTTGTATCCTGCCATTGCCCATCTTAATATTTCCCGTTCCAGCTGCAAATGCCCCAGCACTTACAATCAGTCTTTGCACTTAGCACCTTACCTGTCATATTCCTCGACAAGGCCCCCTGGCTGCACTGTCTCCCACCCCCTACCTCCCCTTATCTCCACTCCTGCCCCCCAACCACCTCCGTACTCCCCTTACCCCTGCACCTCCTTCCCCCTCGATCTCCTGCCCTCACCCACCACCCTTCCCTTGTCTTGCTCATAGCTCATGTCTTTGTACTGGTTATTACATGTCTGAAGTCAGTGACTTTATGTTTGTAACTAAAAATGATGACTGTTGCACATGCTGACATGGAACCTTTGTAAAAGAGCCTCGGCCCAAAGGTATTGTAATCCTAGATTGAAATAAATAAATGTGCAAAGAACCTTATTTGGTTTCCACCAAGACAAGGTATCCCTAAGGACTAATCCTAAATTTCTGCCTAAGGTGGTCTCAGCACTCACCCTTAATCAGGATATCGATTCACCAGTGTATTTCCGGAAGTACTCTAATCGAGGACAAGCTCTTCTGCACACTCTAGATGTGCACAGGTGTCTCAGGTACTACCTGACCAGAACTAAAAACCACAGAAAATCGGACCAGCTTTTTGTCTCTCTTGCCCACAGGATGAGGGGAGCTCCTCTTTCAAAACAGTCGCTGTCCAGGTGGTTCATCCAATGTATTACGTTCTGTTACCAGAAGCGCAACAAACCCCTACCAGAAAGGGTTCTGAAAGAACTCTTAAAACTGAAGGTGGACAAAGCAATGGGGCCTGATGGGATTCATCCCAGAATTCTAAAAGAACTAAGGGTAGAATTAGTGACACCACTGACTACCCTGTTTAACAAATCATGGGAGGATGGGGTGGTACCCAAGGACTGGAGGAGGGCAGATGTGATTCCCTTCACAAAAGTGGGAGCAAGGCAGAAGCAGGAAACTACAGACCTGTTAGTTTAACCTCAGTGGTAGGGAAATGATGGAATCACTTCTGAAGGAAAGAATTGTCGAGTATCTAGAGACCAGAGGGCACAGGACCCAAGCAGCATGGATTCACAGCAGGAAGGTCATGCCAGACAAATCTGATAGATTTCTTTGACTGGGTGACCAAAGTAGTAGATCAGGGAGGGCTGTGGACATGGCCTACCTAGACTTTAGCAAGGCATTTGACACAGTCCCACAAAAGATTAATATACAAGTTAGCTAGCCTGGGAGTGGGTCCCAAGATGACAGCCTGGGTAAAAATTGGCTGGAAAATAGGACACAGAGAGTAATAGTAAATGGAGTCCACTCTGATGAAAGGGGGTTACTAGTGGGTATCACAGGGTTCAGTATTAGGACCAGTCCTCTTCAGTGTCTTTATAAGCGACATTGCAGAGGGACTGGAAGGAAAAGTATGTCTCTCTGCAGATGACACAAAGATCTGCAACAGAGTTGATGCACAAGATGGGGTGGAAAGGATGAAAAGGGACTTGGCAAGGTTAGAGGAATGGTCAAATGTATGGCAGCTTAGACTCAGTGCTAAGAAGTGCAAGGTAATGCACCTGGGAAACAAAAACCCAGGGGAAGAGTACACAATGGGGGGGTGAGATACTAACAACAACAAAAATGGAAAGGGACCTGGGGGTAGTCATATCAAATGACCTAAAGGTGGGCAAGCAATGTGAGAGGGCAGCAATGAGGGCTGGGGATATTGGGATGCATAGGAGAGGCATCACCAGTAGAAAACAGGAAGTTATTATCCCTCTGTACAGACAGCTGATCAGACCCCATCTGGAGTACTGCGTGCAGTTCTGGAGACCCAGTCTTGCAAAAGACATAGACAGGATGGAAGCTGTCCAGAGGAGAGCAACTAAAAGGTGCAGGGTCTGCACCGAAGACATATGAAGAGAGACTAAAGGAGCTTAATATGTATAGCCTCGAGGAAAGGAGGGAGAGGGGGCCATGATAGAAACTTTCAAGCACCTCAAGGGAATCAACAAAGTCCAAGAGGGTAGCATCTTTAAAAAGAGGTGTGCAAGAACAAGAGGGCACAATTTGAAGATAGAGGGGCGGCTCAGAGGTAATTTAAGGAAGTATTCAGAGAGAGTTGTGGATGCATGGAACGGCCTCCGGAGGAGGTCGTGAGTCAAAAACAGTGGTGGAATTCAAGCATGCATGGGACAGTCATAAGGCAATTCTAGGGGATGGGGGTAGGAAGATGTAGGCTGCTGGTTAACTAGGATCTGCAGCTTATCCAGTAGGCAGGGAAATGGGCAGACTGGGTGGGCCAAGTGGTCCTTATCTGCCGTCAAATTCTGTGTTTCTACCGGGCACGGTTAAGGGTCATTCCACTAGAGGGGTGGCTACCTCTTTTGCAGCTTTAAAGAATGTATCCACCTCAGCTATTTGTGCTGCAGCTACTTGGAGCTCCGTACACACTTTCATCAGGCATTACAGCCTGGATATTGCATCGAGACGAAGAGCAGGTTTTGGTCTAGCAGTCCTTCAGGGACTTCTGTCCTAGGCTCGATGTAATTTGAGGATTTCTACCTTTCCTTCTCCCGATGGTGTGTGATTTCCAGGATTGCTTGGGAATCAGTCCTAATGGTGTAACCTGCTGCAAGAGCTGTTTCTCGAAGTAAGATAGTACAGTTACTTAAGAACTTACCGTAACAGTAGATCTTAGAGAACAGCTCTTGCAGCAGGTACTTTCCCTCCCACCATCCCCGCTGGAGGTAGATTCTGGTTCCAACATCCTTCTCCTAGGACAAGGCATTTACAGCCTCTCTCTGATTGCCATTTGATGGCGGATCTTCAGTGTCCTCTTCTGATGTCATCCAGCGGCGGTAGTCTCCCTGCAGGAGAACTGAGAATTCTGGGGACTTCCTTATGTACTACGCCTGCGCCGGGGGACTGGGAACGCCTGGAGGCGGTCCCCACTGAATACTGCTAGCTAGAAAAATTTCCGTGGGGTCCTGGCACCTGCCAGCTTCAGTCCTAATGGTGTAACCTGCTGCAAGAGCTGCTCTCGAAGATCTACTGTTACAGTAAGTTCTTGCGTAACTGTACTTTTCACCCAGAAAGTAATAGGGTTGTAGAGATATTAAATCACCAGGAACTGATGACATGCTCCCTAGGTTGTTTAGAGAGGCTGGTCAGATACTGGCAGCACCACTGGCTGATCTTTTAAAATGTTTCCTGAAAGCCGGGTCCATGCCAGTGAATAGCAGTGTAGTTAATGTGGTGACAGTTCACAGCAGCGGGTACAGAGATGACCTGGGAAATGACAGACCAGTAAGCCTGACTTTGAGTGTAATGAACGCTGCTGGAAAATATTATCAGGGAGTACCTTTATGAGACAGCATATGATTGTGGTAGTCAGGTTGTGCCAGACTAACCTAATCAACTTTTTGTATAGGGTTGCAAAGGCAGTTGGTGGTAGGCAAGCAGTTAATGTGCTCTTCTTGGACATTCAGCAAGGCCTTTAACTCTGTACTGCACAGGAGGTAGGTTAAAGGCTAGAGGCCTTGCCAGCATGGTGGCCAGGGTTTAGGTGCAATAGTGCACACTCTCTAATGTGACCCAAGTTGAGGAACAAGCTAGGTCAAGCTGGTGTTATGGGGTGGAGCTGGGAGATGATCAAGAGGCCACTAGGCAGCTCTTCTTCCCAGACTGGGGTGGTGTGTTGACCGGCTCTTGGCTGTTAGCAGGTGGAAGCCTGGTGGTAGTGCTGATGCTTAGGAGACAAACTTGGGCCGGGGAGTGGAAGGAGTCATGGTTCCAGAAAGCATGCATTCCTTCGTGCATGTGTCCTCCATGCCACCACAATACCAGGAATTGAGGAAAAAAATGGAAAATGGGGGACTTGGACTTAGTGAAGTCTCATCCAAGGTACCGTGATCCACCCTGCCACTCCATTTGGAGGGCAAATTCTGGATGAGAGGCACTGGGGTGGTGGGAGGACAGCTGTTACCTGGCCCCAT
Source organism: Neoceratodus forsteri (assembly GCA_016271365.2). Lineage (NCBI taxonomy): Eukaryota > Metazoa > Chordata > Ceratodontiformes > Ceratodontidae > Neoceratodus > Neoceratodus forsteri. The sequence continues at coordinate 995,974,699 of CM028131.1, forward strand.
GATGGGGGGGGCAGTCTGCAGGAAAACCTGGGTATCAACAAGGACAGAGGCATGGGACAGTGGACCATGCCCATAGATGAGACTACTCTGGAGAAATAAACACCTTTATATAAAAAAAAAAAAAAAAACTTGAGGACTTGGGGGAGGTAAACAGGCTTACCAGATGGATAGAGAACTGGTTGGAGGCAGGACACGGTGGGTGGTAATTAATAGGGAATTCTCGGGGGTCAGAGGGGTTACCAGTGGGGTGCCATGGGGATTGGTTCTGGGGTCGGTGTTTTTCAACATTTTAATTTGTGACATAGCTGAGGGTATACAGATCAAGGGCTATCTCTTTGCTGATGACACCATGATCTAAAGTATTGCAGCTTATTACAGTGCCAAGAAGTGTAAGAGTATGCTTCTTGGTAAGAAAATCTTAGAACTGACTATAGGATTGTGGGGGCTTGAGGTTGGTTGAGACTGTTGTAGAAAGTCACTTGAGTATATTCCTAGCAACATCCTTAAGTCCATCGTCTGATGCAACAGGGAATAGAGAAGTGTGGGCAGAATGCTGAGGTGTAGAGGTACTGTAGTGTGCTCACCAGCAGAAGAAAGAAAGAAAGGAGTTGATACTTCCTCTCTACAGGTCCATGACAGGACTGAACGTGGAGTACTGTACTTAATTCTAGGATCGTGGATATGTTGTTCTCATCCACACTAGTTGGCATTCCCTTTAAGAATCTTGCTGAAAGGTCTCAAAGCTGGCTCCTCCCACCCACCTGGGTGATATATCCCTCAGCTCCGCCCCTTGACGCCAGATCTTCCTTTCCACTGGAAGATTCAGGTTCCCTCCTTATCACTCCTATGTTATAGTAGGTCCTCGCGTACCAATCTTCAGATTTACCTAAAATTAAACTCATTCAAGTTTCTGCACATCGGATCATGACTGTGATGTATGATAAGTGCCCCCCCCCGGGTTCTGCCAATGTCTGTGCAGGCAGAAGATGTCTCGCACCGACCTGCATTAGTCTACTGCCCAGGCTAAGCCCATGACACCCAGGCTCGCGCGATTTTGTCACGCCGATCCAACCCAGTGTTTTAGACGATCATCTCAGCACAGCTTCACCAAGGTAGAGAAGTCAATAGAGCAGGATGCAATTGCAGAAAAAGGCAAAGACAGTAAGGACAGGGACGGGGCTAAAAGGGGTAAGGCTATCCAAAAATGGAAGGTGATGAGTACCAATGCCCGTAGTCTGTGTAATAAGCTCCCTGAATTAGTGGCCTTGATGGAAGAGGGACACCTGGATATCGTGGCAGTTACAGAAACATGGTACACAGAGAACCATGACTGAGATGTCAGCATACCAGGGAACACAAGCTACAGGAGGGACAGGGATGGTAAAAGAGGAGGAGTAGCTCTCTATGTAAGGGAAGGGATCAAAGCAACGGAACTAAAGGGTAAACAGGGAGTAGAGGAGGCACTGTAGGTCACCCTGGAGACAGGAAATGGCACCACAATCCCGCACGGGGGTTGTATACAGACCCCCCCCCATCTCAGGGGGAGGCAGTGGACAAGGAAATGATAGAAAGCATCCTTAAAATGGCAGAAAAAGAGGCGATATTGTTGATGGGGGACCTGAATATGCCAGATGTTAACTGGAGCACCTTTGTTGCAGCCACATCCAAGAGCAGGGTTATTCTCGATGCCCTTCAGGTGGCATGCCTCAGACAGCTAGTGGTGGAACCCACTCGGGAGGGAGCAATCTTAGACCTAGTACTGTCAAACGGGGACGGAGAATGGATCTCGGATTTAGAAGTGGGTAGCCATCTGGGAACAAGCAACCACCAAACAGTGTGGTTCACGATGAACACAGCCATAGACTCAAGCCATACAAAAGCAAGAGTATTGGACTTTAGGAGGGCTGACTTTGGGAAAATTGGAGAGAGCCTCAGAAAAGATTAGCAAACGGGCGAGAAGGAGGGGCAGAGGACCAATGGAGGAAAATCAAAACAGCCATCACAGAGGCAACAAGCGTTTGTGTGAAGCAAATCAACAAAACAAAGGAAGAAACACTATGGTTCTCAAAAGAGGTGGCAGGGAAGGTTAAAGAGAAAAAGTTAGCATTTAGGAAGTATAGGGAACTATAGAAGGAGCAGGACAGAGAACTGTACCTGTACCAGTTAAAGCAGAAGGAAGCGGGGAAGGCAGTCAGAAAAGCAAAGGCCCAAACTGAGGAAAAGATAGCCAGCTCAATTAAGAAGTGGGATAAAACCTTTTATAGGTACATTAGGGAGTGAAGAATGACCAAGGGAGGGATAATGAGGCTTTGAAAGGGAAGGAAGGGTGGGCAGAGGGTGACCGTGAAAAAGCAAGTATGCTGAATGAATACTTCTGCTCAGTATTCACAAAAGAAGAGGAGGGGAGGTACCTAAACCAAAGAATAGAAGCACTCTGGATAGGGGGGTCAATACCAGACCATTCACAGAAGAAAGGGTTCTGAAAGAACTCTTAAAACGGAAGATGAACAAAGCAATGGGGCCTGACGGGATTCACCCAAGAATTCTAAAAGAACTAAGGGTAGAACTAGTGACACCACTGACTACCCTCTTTAACAAATCATGGGAGGATGATGTGGTACCTGAGGGCTGGAGGAGGGCAGATGTGATTCCCCTTCACAAAAGTGGGAGCAAGACAGAAGCAGGAAACTACAGACCAGTTAGTTTGACCTCAGTGGTAGAGAAATAGATGGAATCACTTCTGAAGGAAACAATTGTTGAGTTCCTAGAGGCCAGTGAGGCACAGAACCCAAGGCAGTATGGATTCACAGCGGGAAAGTTGTGTCAGATAAATCTAATAGATTTCTTTGACTGAGTGACCGAAGTAGTAGACCGGGGAGGGGCTGTGGACATGGCCTAACTAGACTTTAGTAAAGACATTTGACACAGTCCCACACAAAAGATAAATATATACGTTAGCCAGCCTTGGAGTGGGTCCCAAGGTGGTAGGCTGGACCAGAGGACGCAGAGGGTAATAGTAAACGGAGTCCACTCTGAAGAAAGGGGGGTTACTATCGGGGTACCGCAGGGTTCAGTACTGGGACTGGTCCTCTTTAGTGTCTTCATAAGTGACATTGCAGAAGGACTGGATACTGGAAGGAAATGTATGCCTCTTTGCAGACAACACAAAGATCTGCAACAGGGTCGATACAGAAAGTGGGGTGGAAAGAATGAGAAGGAACTTAGCAAGGTTGGAGGAATGGTCAAACGTATGGCAGCTTAGATTCAGTGCAAAGTAATGCTCCTGGGAAACAAACGCAGGGGAAGAGTACACAATGGGGGGGTAAGATAACAGTAATAGAAAGGGACCTGGAGGTAGTCCTGTCAGATGGCCTAAAAGTGGGCAAGCAATGTGAGAAGGCAGTCAGGAGGGCTGGCGGGATACTGGGACGCATAGGGAGAGGCATCACCAGTAGAAAACAGGAAGTTGTTATCCCTCTGTACAGACAGTTGGTGAGACCCCATTTGGAGTACTACATGCAGTTCTGGAGACCCCATCTTCGCAAGGATATAGACAGAATGGAAGCTGTCCAGAAGAGGGCAACCAAAATGGTGCTGGGTCTGCACCAGAAGCCATACGAGGAGAGAGTAAAGGAACTTAATATGTATACCCTCGAGGAAAGGTGGGGGGACATGATAGATACTTTCAAGTACCTCAAGGGAATCAACGAAGTCCAAGAGGGTAGCATCTTTCAGAAAGAGGGATGTGCAAGAACAAGGGGGCACAATTTGAAGATAGAGGGGGGACAGCTCAGAGGTAATGTGAGGAAGTATTTTTTCAAGGAGAGGGTTGGGGATACATGGAACAGCCTTCCTGAGGAAGTAGTGGAGTCAAAAACAGTGTGGGAATTCAAGAATGCATGGGACAGTTATAAGGCAGTTCTAGTGGGGGGCAGGAGGAAGTAGGCTGTTGGTTAACTAGGATCTGCACCTTATCCATTAGGTAGGGAAATGGGCAGACTAGGTGGGCCAAGTGGTCCTTATCTGCTGTCAAATTCTATGTTTCCATGTAACTTCAGCTGGGCAGACCGGAGAAATGGAACCCACTGATCAAACTGAAAGAGGCCATTGGGCAGTCTCCACAGCTGCAGGATCCGCTGAGCAACTAGAGCAGATGAGGGCCTTCGAAGAGGAAGTGCGCAGGCCGCTGATCGATCCTCTTCCATGTCAGTCTTTGTCCCGCTCAATTTGGGCTTCACCTTTTCAGGCTTCTTCAAGGAGATGTGCCAGTCTCTTCCCACCAAAGGGGAGGGTCCTTCAGGGGCACACTTCTCTCGCTCCGTAAAAAGGACAAGGAGTCGAAAGTAGGTTCATCTCATCGATATTCTTGGAATCGAGACAGATCCCGGTCCAGGAATCTGCTGTCTCAACTTCAGTTGAGATTGTGGCCTCGGCCACTGGCTTCATGGTCCCTCCATCAGGCCAGCTAGCTCAGATGTGGGACAGTGACCCAGTCGAGATCATGTTCGACGCCCTCGACCCGTCGTCGCTCGATGAGGCCGACAATTCCTTATTCAGGACTCTGGTCCTGACTGAAGCCACTGAAGAGGAGACCCAGCCTGCTGGGAACCTCTTTATGGTCCCGGTCCCTGACCTGGAAGAGCTGCGGTTCTCCCAGGCTCCTTCCGAGCACCCCCGGACAGTCAAGGTCGAGGTCTTGGACTCCTTCGACCAGTAGGCCGAAGAAATCACATAGGCGTTCCATGAAGTGACACTGCCGGCATTCATCCTCGTCCTCCTTGGAGAAGGTGAGGCTTCGACACAGGCTGCATCGCTACGAGGACATAGTGTGGCAACAGTGTGATTATGGCTGGTCCGAAGTCGACTCCAGCTTCCACACCAGCCCTCACTTGGCTGTTGTCTTCCAGGCCGACGTCGACTCCCCAGGAGCTGGTCGACACCATCCCTCCACCTGTGGAGCCTGTAAAGACCCTCCCGGCTCGGCCGAAACCGGCCTCTCCACCTATTCAGGTGGAGCCGCCACCTAAATAGCCTCCCTCTGGGGCTTCTACCAAGGAGTCTCGGCCCATCAAGGAACTTCCGCATAGGCCGACTGTCCTCACTGGGTCGAAGGTGACATGGGTGGTCGGCCGATCTATCTGCACTCCGACTTGCATTCCTCTCCCTTGGATGAAGACTCCATCAGGAGTCTCGCTAGAGGAAGGTCCCACATCCTTCATGGGCATCCTCCGTCTCATCTCCAAATCTACGGGGGGTGGAGAGGTCCAGGGATCTGGCCCTTCACACCTGTATCGAACTTGGTCTCCTTATCAGCGAGATCAAGTCGGAACTCATGCCTTCGCAGGTGATCTGATTCATTGGGGCAGAGCTCGACTCTTTCCGAGCCAGAGCCAGGCTCCTGGCGGACAGGGCGGAGACTCTCTCCTCCTTTGCCCAATCATTTCTGGTTGGGCACTTGCGCCATGACCGGGACTTCCTGTGACTTCTGGGTTTTATGGCGGCCTGCACCTCAGTGGTCCGATGGGCCTGGTGGCATATGCACCCCTTCAATGGGAGCTGGCCAGCCAGTGGACTCCAGCGACATGGTCATTTGACCAGCTGGTCACTGTGTCCCAGAAGGTGTGGGACGCCTCTCTAGTGGTGGACCATCCTAGAAAATCTGCAGGGGATGTCATTGAGGCACAGGTAAGGAAGTATAGGAAAACCACGAGCAGTTGTAAAATCTGAAAAAGTTATTTATTATTAACAGTAAAATAAAAATAAAAAAATTGTTTGGTATAACTATTTACAAAGGCAGTATAAACAAAGTCCATCTTGGGTTCTTAATTTCCAATCTCGATCTCTCAGTCTCTGTTTCTGTCTTGCAAAACATTGCAGCTCTGTTTTTAGAAGCCTTTGCAACCCCTGCTCGTTAAGAAAACAGATGCTTCTCACACAGTGTTCTTGTAAGTTTCAGCAAGTGCAGTAAAAAGAACTTTGTGACCCAGAACTGACCTCTAGCTTATAGCTTCTCAGAGAGTTTGCAAACTAGTTCTCAGGCTAACCCTTTGAGTTCCAAATAGCTTTTTGCAATCATTTCAATTGTTTTAACTAATTACGTTTCAACAGTAAAACTATATGCATTTCTAAACAAAGGGATCCAGTATCGCATTTCCACATAATGATTCACATATATTTTGATACTAGCAGATATGCAAGGGGGAAGAAAATACAGAACAGCAAGGGAAGGTAGAGAGATAGCAAGAGGCAAAGAACTGCAAGACCATCTGGGTGATCATGTCCTAGGTCTCACGAGAAAATTTGGTTGTGCAACCAGACAGAGAAGAGACAGAAAAGGAGAGAACAGAACAGATCCTTGCATTTAAACTCTCTCCCCTGAACTGGTACAGGGCCCTATTCAACCCTGTCACAGATGAGATCCCATTTGTCTGCCCTGAACTGACAGTCGTACTAACTTCTGCCTCTCTCGTGGGCTGGGGTGCCCACATGGAGAATCGCAGAGTCCAGAGGCTCTGGACCCCCAAGGAATCCCAATGTCATATCAACCTGCTGAAGCTCAGAGCAGTTCGGCTGGTGCTGACTGCTTTCGCTCTGTTCCTTCGGGGTCAAGTAGTGCAGGTCCGTACGGACAGTACCACGACCATATACTATCTCAACAAGCAGGGCGGCGTGCACTCCCAGCCTCTGTGCAGGGAAGCATTCTGCATCTGGACCCTCGTAAGCCAACTGGAGGTAGATCTTCTAGCCATTCATATGGCAGGAGCCTCAAATCAGCTGGCGGACACCCTCAGCCGTGTGGACGAGGCATCCCTCAAGTGGTCTCTCCATCCAGAGGTAGTACACAGCCTGTTCTCCCACTGGGGCAAACCTCAGGTGAACCTGTTCGTCTCCAGGGAGAACACACAGCTGAGGCTGTTTTATGCCCACCCTCCCTCAGCAGGGCTCACTGCAGAGGGATGCCTTCTTGAGGCCGTGTACCCCAAGCCTTCTCTGTGCCTTCCCTCCACTTTCCTTGGTTCACAAGATGCTCCTCAAGGTCAGGAGGGACAAGGCACAGGGGATCCTGGTCACCCCAGACTGGCCCTGCCAGTTTTGGTATCCTGATTCCCCTTGGCCTCAGCACCAGGTTCCTGAGGTGTCTTCCAGCATGCCTGGACCTGCTCTCTATCAGTCAGGGGAAGGTATTCCATCTGGACCTTCAGTCCCTACACCTGGCAGCCTGGTTCCTGAGTGGCTAGAGTTCCAGGCTTTGGGTCTCTCTGATGATGTCCTCATTGTTGTTGAGGCATCTAGGAAGGAGTCGACCAGGAGGTGCTATGCCTTCAAAAGGAAGAAATTTTCCATTTGGTGTCAAGGCAAGGGCCTGGACCCTTCATCCTGTCCGGTGGCTAGCATCTTCGACTACCTTTGGTCCCTCTCCAAAGGAGGTCTTTGTTCTACGACCCTTAAGGTGCACCTAGCAGCCATCTCTGCTTACCGGATGTGGGCCGGTTAGCAGACAGTATCACAGGAAAAGGTGGTCTGGCACTTCTTTAAAGGCCTGGACCACATTTCCCCTCTGGTGTGTGAACGACCACCACCATGGGATTTACTGCTGATACTGACAAAGCTCATGGGCAAGCCATTCGAATTGATGCACAGATGTGAGATGTCACATCTGTCGTGGGAGACAACCTTCTTGGTGTCTATCGCGACAGCCAGAAGGATTATTGAGCTCCAGATGCTCTTTGTTGAGTCTCCCCATCTGGTCTTCCACAGGGACAAGGTTGTCCTGTGACCCAACCCAGAGTTGCTTCCGAAGGTGGTGTTGGAGTTTCACCTGAATCAGGTGATGACTCTGCTGGTGTACTACCCCAGTTACACCTCTAAGGCTGAGTACAGGCTCTATACTTTGGACCTGAGACGGGCGCTGTCTTATTAAAAGGAGCATACGGCTGAAGTTCAGGGAGAGGTTCGCCAGCTGTTTGTCACCTACATTGAAGCTACATGTGGCAGACCTGCAGCAAAGCAGACGTTTGGCAGATGGCTAACATCCTGTATTGAGCTCAGCTACTGGTTTGTGTTCAAGGAGCCTCCCATAGGGATAAGAGCTCATTCTACCCGCCATAACGCTGCATCGGTGGCTGCTTCCAGGGAAGTCCCTATCCAGGAAATGTGCCAGACTGCTACCTGGAAGTCAACAAACACCTTCATTACCCACATTGACCTTGAGTCACGCCAGGATGCTGGTTTTGGGGCCTTAGTTTTCCAGTCTCTGTTTCCCAAGTAGGGGTGTGCAGCTTGCCTCCCTCCTCCTGGAGAACTGCTAGAAGTCTGCCAAAGAGTGTGGATGAACAACATATCCACAATCCTAGAACAGGTTACTCACCTGTAACAGTAGATCTTACTTTGAGATACAGCTCTTGCAGCAGGTTACACCATTAGGACTGAAGCCGTCAGGCGTCAGGACCCCATGGAAATTTTCTAGCTAGCAGTCTTCAGCGGGGACCGCCTCTGACGTCGGCCCCGGCCCCGACGTCAGACGTAGTACATAAGGAGGCAGTCCCACCACAATCCCCAGTTCTTTTCCTGCTATCGACATCGCAGCGTCGGCCTCTCAGTCTCTTTCTAGCGTGCGACGACTAGGAAACTTCAACCTTTCTTCTCATCATTGGAATTCATCTGATGTCCTCTCCAACTTCTCTGGAGGGCCATTCATCGAAGTGTGCCTGCGGCAAGCAGATCCCCTTCAAGGATCCTCACTTGGCCTGTGTGTGCTGCCTGGGCCCAGACCACGACACCCAGGCCTGCTCCTTCTGCCAGGTCTTCAACAGACACACAAGGATCCACCGCCAGAAGGCCCTTCAAGCCTTCCTTCTTGAAGAAAAACTTAAGGCCATGGATAGAGACCCTTCCTCCAAGGGGGAGTCATCAGGGAAGTCCCACAGGCATCACCAGAAGCACCAGGAGAAGGAAAGACCCAGATCCCCTTCCAGGGCCTCGGACTCCCGCAGCTCCGGCTCCAGGTCTGACCGCTCTCCCTCTAGGGCTCACTCTCAGCCTCCCCCAGTTCTCGTCAGATCGGCTAGTGGTTCTTCCTCTCTGCAGCCTGTCAAGACCTCCAGGCCTGTGTCTTCTCCGTCCAAGGCCTCGTCCCAGGTCTGGGGAGCACCACAAGTCTTCCTCCGTCACCCCCAGACTCCGACGTCAGGTCTGTCTCCCAACCGCCGCCACCCCAGCGTAAGACTAAGGAGCTGACCTCCCTGAAACGGACGTTGGACTCGACGTCGGCCAAACTACATCGGCACTCCCAGGAACCGGCGATCAGATGTCACCCGTCGCCAGTCAGGCGTCACCCGGGGACGCCGGCCGGGGACGGGCATCCGCTATTGCAGAGGAAGAGACCACCACCGCCTACCGACATTGGTCGGAAGGCGAAGGAGGAGGAGGAGGACACTACCCAGCCCGAGGACCAGGCGGGCGACTCCAGAACCGTCGAGCTCCCACAGGAACTCTCCGTGGAGCAGGAGACCCCCGGGGACCCAACCCTGGCGACAGGCCACAGGCACCCGGCCCGTCGTCTGGCCTGAATTTGACAGAGATGAAGGAGCTCTTCACCTTCTGGTAGGACACCATCAAGAAGGATGTGGCCCCCGCACACCCTACGCCGGCTACCCCTTCAACGCCTGCGCCCCCACCACCACCCAGGGGGTCAGCAGGACGAGCATCGACCCCCAAGGAGCCAGCATCCCCAAGAGGCAGATCTTCCGTGAGGAGAAGGCCTCCTTCAAGATCCACTTCAGGGTCCCCCAGCCCCAAGAGACCCAGATGACGTCGTTATACCCCGTCCGCGGAGGACTCCAGATCTGACACCTCGGTGTGCTCCAGATCCCCTTCTCCAATCAGCGTCCCTTCTCCGGATCCACACGACCTTCCCAGGTCCCTTCTGGATGACCCCTCGTTCGCCGAGATCATGAGGCATATCCAGGAGAACATGGGGTGGGACGCTGAAGAGCTTGACCCTGAGAGACTACGCCTTGCCCGCTACCTTCGGCAAAAAGATTCCAAGCCTGTGGTAGTGCCACCCTTGGTGGACACCTTCGTGGACGTCACCAAGGCTGCATGGAAGCATCCACATTCAACTCCGGCAGTGCCGAAGAAGGCTGATCGCCTGTACAAGGCCCCACGGGAGGACCAGTACCTGGTGAACCATCCTCTGGCTGACTCCCTGGTCATTATGGCCTCACATGACCAGTCTCAAAACCGCGGCAGAGCACACAGCCACTGGACCCGAGTCCAAACAGCTGGATCTCCTGGGCAGGTGCATGCACGTGCTGCGACCTGCACCATTAGGTCGTTAAATTACCTCACCCATATGATTCAGTTTCTGAACACATTGTGGGAGCAGGGACAGGACCTAGTTGAAAAATGCCGGATGGTGGCCAAAAGGAGGAGCTGTTGCAACTCCTCCATACGGGTTCGGACGTGGGGACCCAGGTGCTTAGAGCCACATATGACAATGCGGACTCTTCGGCCAGAGCTGCAGCCTCAGGCGTGTGTCTCCGGAGACACTCATATCTCCGTGTCTCCAGCTTTACTCCGGACGTCCAGAAGAACATCATGGATGCTCCTTACTATGGCGAAGTTCTGTTTGGCAAGGCCTCAGAGAAGGTGATCACCAAACTACAGGAAGCCGGGAAGGCGGTTAGATCTGTACAGACTATGTACAGACCTCGACTTAGTTCCTTTCGAAGGAACCAGAGTCGTTTTCGCAGCCGGACCCAAAGGCAACAACCACGTTCCGGCCAGCAACAGTGGGGCTCCTTTACCCGGAAAGCTCAGGCAGAGGCCGAGTCACAAAGTCGGCCCAACCTGCAGGACCCAATACTGCCACAGCACGACTCCTTCCCGGCCCCTGCCCCTCCTCAGGGTCAACGGGAAATGAAGGTCGGGGGTCGCATTGCGGACCACCTGCCAGGGTGGTGGTCGATCACCACCAACAGGTGGGTGCTACAGTTGGTCAAAAAAGGCCATTGTATAGAATTTGTAGACAACCCACCCACAAGGCCTCCTCTGCTTTCCCGCTGCTCGGGTCAGCATGCCTGGCTTATACAGCAGGAAGTGCTCGTGCTTCTAGAGAAGGAAGCTTTGGAGCACGTTCCAGGGAACCAGAGAGGGGCAGGATACTATTCCCACTTCTTCCTGGTTCCAAAGAAAACAGGTGACCTCTGTCCAATTTTGGACCTCAACGACCTCAATCTGTCGGTCGTCTACAAACGCTTCCGCATGGTGTCCCTTCCAGGTCTAATCCCCATGCTGAAGAAGGACGCTTTCTTGGCGTCTCTGGACATGCAGGACGCTTACCTGCACATCCCTATTGCCCAAGCGCACAGGAGGTTCCTGCACTTCGAGTTTCTCGGCCGCCATTATCAATTCCGGGCACTTCCCTTCGGGCTGTCATCAGCACCTCGGGTATTTACCAAGTGCATGGCAGTCGTGGCACCGTCTCTGAGGAGACAGGACCACTATGTGTTCCCGTACCTGGACAATTGGCTTCTCATGGCCCCTTCCAAAGAGGCATTGCTGATGGCCATTCAGCGTACCCAGACCCTTTTCCAGTCTCTGGGCATCCTCATCAACCACGAGAAGTCTCTCCTTATACCGTCTCAGAAACTGCAGTTTATAGGGGCAGTTCTGGACACCGTCAAGGGAAAAGCCTTTCTTCCCAAGGACAGAGCGGAACGCATTCGGTCCCTCATGAGGGATCTGTCAGCGAAGAAGACCGCTCCAGCCAGACTGGTCCTTTGCCTGCTCGGACACATGGCTGCGGCCATTCCAACAGTCCCGATGGCAAGACTACACATACGGGTAACCCAGTGGATGTTAAGGGTGCAGTGGGACCAAAGGCAAGACCATCTGCAGCAACCAGTCTGAATCACGAAGGCCGTGATCTGGGACTGGCAATGGTGGCTGAGACCGGGGCCCTCTCCGTGGGGGGTTTCCTTCTGAGCGCCGTCCCGAGTAACTCTCTCTCCACAGATGCCTCAGGGCTGGGGTGGGAGCACACTTGAATGGGGTGAGGTCTCAGGGCACATGGACAATCCAGGAATCTCATCTCCACATCAACATATTGGAGATGAGGCGGTCCTTATGCCCTGCAAGCCTTCCAGTCGGAGATCCCACCCGAGTACTCTCTTGTTGCAAACAGACATACTCGGTGATGTTACCAACAAACAAGGAGGCACACACTCCTACCCCCTCTGCAGGGAGGCCATGAGAGTATGGGAATGGGTAATACGGCACGGCGCAAAGCTTATTGCAGTTCACGTCCCCAGGGTGGACAGTACCGTTGCAGACAACCTGAGTCGTTCTCAGGCCAGAGTCCATGAGTGGGAACCTCTATGGGAGGTGGCAGAGGATCTGTTCCACAGATGGGGCACTCCAGAATTAGATCGTTTCGCGTCCCCATCCAACACAAAACTGCCCAATTTCTGCTCGCTAGATCCAGGGCCTGGTGTTTTCTGGCGAGACGCGTTGTCGCTCTCGTGGGCGGGCAGATTCCTCTATGCCTTCCCCCCTTTCCCGGTGATCCAGAGAGTCCTCCTCAAACTTTGCAGGGAGCACGCGACGCTTATCTTGGTAGCGCCTTTCTAGCCCAGGCAAATCTGGTTCCCGCTTCTGCATCAGCTATCCCGGGAACCTCCGCTTCCTTTGCCAATCAGCTCCCATCTGTTGTCTCAGGAGGAAGGTTCACTGGTCCATCCGGACTTACGTTCATTGAACCTACATGCCTGGCTCCTAGAGACATAGCCATTATGCGACACGGGGTCTCACAAGAGGTGGCGGAAGTACTTTCTGCTGCTAAGAAACCGGCAACACACGCAACATACACCATGAAGTGGCGCAGATTTTGCTTGTGGGCTCAAATGCACAGGTTTTTGCCCTTAGACTGCCTTGAGAAGCTGGTTCTGGAGTACCTGCTTTCACTTTTCCAATCTGGGCTCGCTTACTCATCGATTAAAGTGCATCTTTGTGCAATTTCCGCTTATCATGCCCCCATAGGCCATCATATGGTGGCTCAGTTGGACACTACTTGTGCCTTTTTAAGGGGGGGGTTCTCCACCTTAGGCCACCTATTAAGGATCCGGTTCCTCCTTGGGACTTGCCCTTCATCCTGGAGCAGCTTACGCTGCCACTCTTTGAACCTGCCGCGGCTTGCGAGCTACGTTTTCTGTCATGGAAAACGTTGTTTTTAGTTGCAGTTACTTCCGCGAGAAGAATCTCCGAATTACATGCTCTCATGTGCAAAGAGCCCTATTTAATTTTCCACCAGGATAGGGTATCCGTGAGGACAAATCCTAAGTTTCTGCTTAAGGTGGTTTCAGCCTACCCTTAATCAGGATATCGACTTACCAGTGTACTTTCCCAAGTACACCAATCGAGGAGAAGCACTGCTTCACACCCTGGATGTTCACAGGTGTCTCAGATATTATCTGACCAGAACCAAACAGTACCGGAAAGCGGATCAGCTGTTTGTCTCCTTTGCTGAGAGGATGAAAGGAGCCCCTGTTTCTAAACAGTCCCTTTCACGTTGGCTCATTCAGTGTATCTCTTTCTGTTATGACAAGCGCAACAAACCCTTGCCAGGCGTGGTCAAGGGCCATTCTACCAGAGGAGTGGCTACCTCCTTTGCAGCGCTGAAGATTGTTTCCACTTCAGCTATTTGTGCTGCAGCTACCTGGAGCTCGGTGCATACCTTTATCAGGCACTATAGCCTGGACATCACTTCAAGGCGAAGGGCAGGTTTCAGCCTAGCCGTCCTCCAGGGACTTCTGTCCTAGGCTCGGGCAGGGTTATAATCTCTGCCTTTCCTCCTCCCGATGGCGTAAGACTGTCACCATTGCTTGGGAATCAGTCCTAATGGTGTAAGCTGCTGCAAGAGCTGTATCTCGAGTAAGATAGTACAGTTACGTAAGAACTTACCATGACAGTAGATCTTGAGAACAGCCTCTGTAGCAGGTACCTTCCATCCACCATTCCCCTTGGAGATAGGTTATAGCCTAAATTCCATCTGTCAGGATGGAACGATTTATTTGGTTTTGGCCATCTGATGGCGGATCCTCGGTCTCCTCTTCTGATGTCATCCAGCGGCCGTGAGTCTCGGAGGAGGAGAACTGGGGATTGTGGTGGGACCACCTCCCTGTGTACTACGTCTGACATCGGGGCAGGACCAGCGTCGGGCGGTCCCCGCTGAAGACTGCTAGCTAGAAAATTTCCGTGGGTCCTGATGCCTGCCGGCTTCAGTCTAATGGTGTAACCTGCTGCAAGAGCTGTTTCGAAGATCTACTGTTACGGTAAGTTCTTACGTAACTGTACTTTCTAGGAGTGATATATGTTGTTCATCCACACGGATCCACCCGTCCTCCCCGGCTGCACATGCACAAACCTGGCTTTCAGCGGGCTAAGCTGTGGTGTCATGTGGCGGAGCCGAGGGTTATACCGCCCAGGTGGGTGGGAGGAGCCAGCTTGAAGACTTCTGGCGATCCTTAAAGGGGAAAGGAACATGCCAAAGCAGGGCCAGATCAAGCCATGGGGGGCCTGGGACACTCACAACTTGGGTGGCCATGTAAACGCCTAACTTTCCATACCAAAATGTTATTTTGAGCAACATTTACTGAGCACGTTGTTTATTAACCATAACAACCACCATATGGGAGACTACCCCATTATTCACAGGAGAAAAAAGTAACTTGAAGTACAACACCCTGTCATGTTGTCATAGTCTGTAATGTTATATTTATTGTACTGTACAAGACATGAAGGCACGCCAGGCTCCAGATGCTCTGGGGTCTAGATGCTCTGTGGTGAGTTTTGGGCTTTTATTGAAGTCGCTCTCCTCTAGACCCTGTTCAGAAAAGCAAAGTAATCTTTAAGTAACCTCTTTAATCACAAGTTTATTTTAAGAAATAAATGAAACAAAATAAACAGTGCTTTACTAAGAGGTATGCATCCTACTCCAAACAACAGTAAGTTACTGTATGTGCCCATTGTACAGAAGTGTGCAGTTCCAATGTACAAATGCTATGACTCAAATAAACAGACTGATGTCATACCTTTATCTGCTCATGGGATATCAAAGGAATGATTAATTCCATTTATTTCAGAGTTAGAGGATCCATGCATGTATACACACACACCCACGTCCCTTTATCTCTTCTTTGAACAAGCTCAGATCAATTATATCAGCATAAAAATAAAATACAGATATCAACTTTCTAAGCCACTTACTGAACTCAAGCTGTCTGCTGTTGCTTGGCGCTCCCTTTGAAACTCCTTAGTTTAGCAGCAGCAGGCAGTTTAGGACAGTGCATCGATTAATCATGCTGCTAGCGATAGAATGGCCGTGGCGTACAGATAGCGAGTGCCGGTGCTGCCGCTGGCAAAGTGCATGCTGAGCCTCAAAAACCACCAAGAAAGAGTGGTTTAAAAATGCTGCCCAGATGGATTGTATGCAAAGCTCCTGGCCCTGGCGCCGTTCCTCGTATTATGCAGCGGCAGCCCAGGTCTGGTCGCAACTTGCACCGGTCCAGGTCCAGTCCCAGACTCAAAAAGTGGAAAACCTGTCAGTATCCTAAGGAGGTAGATCACGGTGCTTGCATAGTTAGCCTTCTTCACTTCTTGTGCCACACAGTGCCAGTTTGTTTTCTAGCAAGTCACCTGACCCTAGCTGCAGGCTGCAAATAATGGAGGGGGGATGAGAGAAATCTTCTGCAATGTTGGCTTGCCGGAGAGCCTATCTGTAGCAGGAGGGTCCGGGGCTTGTATTTTTGTTTTCTTTTAATTAAAGAAATCCTCTCCCAAAGTCATTTTTTGTTTGTGTTGTTTTATGGAGCAAGCTCTGGGGGGTGTTGATTCCTCTTGACTCATGTGGGGGAGGCATGATTTATTACAAATCCTTACCAGTACTGTACCACCTGAGGAAGGGCGAGAGAAATCTGCAATGTAGGCTTGCGGGGGCCTATCTGTGGCAGGGGCTGTGTGTTTTTTTTTTTATTTAACAAATGTGCTTCTTCGAAGTCAGGCTGCTTTCTGAGCGTTTTAAGGAGCAAGCTGCTGGGGGCCTATGGGGGAGGTTGACTCACGCTTAACTCAAGGCTGGGCATGCAGGGGAGGTGGCATGATTTACAAACCACCAGTCCACCTACTAAAAGTGTCTCTTGCTTCCGACTACTTGGGGGCCAGTCTATGGTGGGGGCCTCAGCATTTGCTCCCATTTGTCCCCTAATCCGGCCCTGTGCCAAAGTGTGGATGAACAACATATACCACTCCTAGAACTACTGTTACAGGTGAGTAACATGTTCTTCTGAGTATCCACCTAAGGAAGGACAGGGACGCTTAGAGAGGATTCAGAGGTAGGCTACAAAAGTGACATGGGGGCAGCAAGGGAGGATGTATGAGGACAGGTTGGAGAGGCTAAAACTTGCTCTCTCAAAGCCAGTAGGGAGAGGGGGACATGACTGAGACCTGCAAGTTCTTGCATGGTGTCAACAGGGTAGACTGTAGGGATCTATTCATGAGGAATTAAAACGCAGTAACCAGGGGACATGGGTGGAGGTTAGTGGGGGGAAGATTCTAAAGAGATGTTAAAAAGTACTTTTTCAGTGAGGGTGGTGAACTCCTGGAATAGTCTAGCAAAGCTGATGGTAGAAACTAAATTAGTGACCAGTTTCAAACATGAATGGGATAGGCACTTGGAGATGGTAAGCCCTAAGGAGGGAAGGAGAGACAGCTGGGGGAGCGGCGGGGCAGTAGGATACTGGAAGGGTAAGAGGCCCAGTAATTACAGTCCAATGTGATGGGTTTCATGACTAGGCTCAGTAGATGCCTGAAGAGAAAAGGCAATTCAGTTGACCATCTTGATGGCTCACACAACCTCACTTTGATTTGTTGCGTCTGTGTGCCTATGTAAATGTAATATTTGCTAACAGCTGGGTCAGTGGTGCAGCAGCAAGGCATAGCACTGCCACCTGGGAGACCGAGGTTTGTATGAAATTCTCCAGAGTGCCATGAGAGCGACTGTGGGCTGGGCTTGTCTTGGAGGTAAGATTCTTGGATTCTAAGAAGGAAG
This sequence comes from Neoceratodus forsteri, assembly GCA_016271365.2. Classification (NCBI taxonomy): domain Eukaryota; kingdom Metazoa; phylum Chordata; order Ceratodontiformes; family Ceratodontidae; genus Neoceratodus; species Neoceratodus forsteri. The sequence goes on from CM028131.1 coordinate 995,991,806, forward strand.
GGCACTTGCCACCTGGCACTTCTGCAACCCCTTCTGAGGAAATCAAGGTGAATTGACATCATGCTGGGTGATCAAAAAAAATGTATCGTATTTATTCTCATGTTGCCAGATTTGTCAAACTGCACTAAAACCTTCTTCACCTTTTGCAGGCTTTGTCAGAATGCGCAGTGACGCTAAGAACAATTCATCTAAAAAGGGTAGGTTTGACATTTTACAAGTCTGTTGTGTAACATCTGAATTGTGTAGAAATATTTGCAATAAAACTGCATTTCTTTCAGTAGTAATTACTGGGGCATCTGAATGGCTAATGAGCCTTTTTTTTTGTTTACTTTTTTACTAATCCTAATGGATCGATTTAATAATTTAAGTGAGGTACTCTAGGGTGTTTTATGCTGAGATAAGGGCAAATCTTAACTGTATCAATCTTCACAATTCATCACTGGTGGGTACTAGGCCAGAGTCTCTAGGAACCTGCGGGAAGCTTTCTAACTTTAAAAACTTTCTGCCTCCTGGGATGAGTAGGTGCTAACATCGAGAACAGTGCCACCCTCGAGGTTGACGCGTTGCATGGCGGGTTGGCCAGTAACCAACGTCGGCTCCTCCAACACTTCAGTTCTGCTTTTCCTGCCGTTGAGGCTGCAACAACTTTGTTGTACAGCAAGAAAATCATCTCGTCACTCCCAGTTCTGTCGGTTCGAATACTCTATTGCCACACTAGTTTGGCCCGTGTTGGCATTGTCTTTATTGTATCTTAAAAGTTCTCAGTTCAGCGTCTAGTCTTTCCCTTTCATTTTAAGTTTGTGTATGGTCAGATCATGTCAGATGCGGGGCCAAAACGTTCAATGGCAGGGACTTCCCCTATGCGTCAGTGCCCCTGTGGAGGTCTGTTTACTGTAACGTACCCACATGACCGATCTTTTACCTGCCTTGGGCCAAACCACGACATGGATCGCAGTGATGCCTGTTTTAGTATGGATTACCGCATGTTGGAGATCCGTGCTCGGCTCCCCCCAACCTTCCGTGGTAGGCGTTGCATGAGAGTTACTAAGGTAAGGTCCTTGGACCCATCCCCCGGGTCTTCCCGCTGCTGCTACACACACTGGGAGGGAGCAGGCCTTTGTCAGCTCAGGCCTTGCTGAGCCCAGATGCCTGAGCGAGCAGTCGGGGGAACAGTCTGCTTCCTCCGGGGATACCTGGCACAGGCATCTTATGATGCAAACGCGGTAGCCTCCAGGATTGTGGGATCTGTGGTCTGCATTAGGCAAACAGTATGGCTTCGCTTTTCCCGTTTGTTACTCTTGGCCTGGCATAGGGTGACTGTGTCACCATTCCATGGGGCCCAGTTTTCCCCCGCAAGGCCAGGTGAGAACTGTCTAGGTGCCCTCCATCTCCTGCATGTCAGGAGGCTTGTCCTGGCTCTGAATAGTGGCAGGTCTGGCCAGACCCGTGATGGGCCATCTCCCCTCGTGAGGTCCCCCACAGGAGGCTGAAGGCTATCTGACCTTCAGGGAGGTACTGGTACCACTTTGTTGTGCTTGGTACTCGCCCACCAGTGATGAATGATGAAGACTGATACAGTTATATGAAAATTATAGCCCGCCTGGTGGCGCTTAGGGTTGAGGCGCTGGACGCCACACCTCAAGCCATGCCGGCGACCCGGGTTTGGGAATGGACTCTAGTCGTTTGGGGGTCGGCAGGCAAAGGAAGGATGGAGCGTCCGGAGGACTGCTGTCCTTCCGCTGGGTGAGGTGATTTGCGCTGTGTGCTGTCGACTGACACCCTGCAGTGGCTGGGGGTCGGCACAGGCGTACGGCCATATAGCAGGTTCGGCCCACATCCATGATGATTGGCTGCCTTCGCAGAGGTGGAGACAGCCTCCCCACCCATTGCACAGACGTGAGTGCGGTAGAAAAATTGGGACAATCCGACACCCGGCATGACCCATGATGACTTGATCGTTCTGGTAAGTCCTCACCGATTCTTGATATGACATACGGGGGGTTGGGGGAGGAAGAGAGCATGCTGGCAGTCCTCGTCTTGGCCCTGCTTCGGAGGGGGAATTCCTGGAACAGATGGACTGGGTGATCATAGGGGCTGGAGGATGTGCCCACCATCCCCTCTTGGGCCTCAGCTTCTGGGCAGTGCCTTCTCCGCAGTTGAGGCCAATTGTGGGCAATGTCTCACTGGTACCTTTAGGCTCCCTGCCACTTCTTGGAAGCGTCAGGGGCCCACTTGAGGAGGGGGGAGCAAGCAGGAGCTCTTGCCCTCTGGCTCCCTGGTGCCCTCTTGATAGCTAGGAAGAGCCCTTCAGGGTCTCTCTGTTGAGAGTCCTGTCTCGAGTCTAGTTCTGGCCAGATGCCTGCCATCTAGCAGAGGCTCTTCTGCTGGAACCAGGGTGCCGAGGAGCCTCTCTTCTCCACATAAGTCCTTTGACTTCTTTCTTCCCTTGCAGGGGACCCAGGGCTGGGTCTCCTCTTAACATACAGTCCCCTCAGACTCCCCAGGAGTTAGGAACCTCGTTGAGATTTTCCTCACTATTTAAATCACCTCCCCGGTGGTGCTAAGTTTAGGAATTTTTTATCCTCCTACACTCCGGGATTTTCCCTGGGCAATAAGGTGAACTTTGGCTTGAAGACGGGCTCTCTACCTTTTAGCCTCACAGAGGGGAAGGAGAGAAAGAGAGATCTGGGATCATGTGTCTCCCCCCCGAAGGACCTAGAGTTGACTCCTGGAGTGTCAGTCTCTTGACACCTGCCAGACTGTCTTGCTGATGGGGTGTTTGTTTTTCACTATACCCTCTTGGGGAATCCAGTTTTCTAGGGATGTAGATATGTTGTTCTTATCCACACTTGTTGGCATGTCCCTTTCCCTTTAAGTCTTGCCGGAAGGTCTAAAAGCTGGCTTCTCCCACCCACCCTGGTGGTATGTGCCTCGGCTGCGACCCATGACGCCAGATCTTCCTTTCCGCTTGTAAGATGCAGGTTTCCTCCTTACCGCTGTGTATTGAATAGGCCTTGGCGTTCAAAACTTTGGCTAAAATACCGAAATTAAAACTCGTTCGAGTTTCTCCTTGACAGTTCGTGATCGCGACCGCGATGGAGGACAAGTCCTCGCCTGAGTTCCGCCGTTATCCCTGTGGACAGAAAATGTCCCTCACCAATCTGTATTCCACGCACGTACGTCTACTACCTGGGCCATGCGCATGACCCTCAAGCCTGTGGTCTCTGCCGCACCTTCCATCCTCAGGTACTGGACGATCGCTTCGCACATCTACAGCTGGGACGACTGGAAAAACTGCACCTGCCGGTCAAATCTAAGGATGCCCATCATGTGGTCTCTGCAGCTTCAGGATCCGCCAACCAATTGGAGCAGATGAAAGCCTTCGAGGAGGAGGCAGCTCGTGCTGTCAAACAATCCTCTTCATTGTCAGTTTTTGTTCCACTCAAACTGGGCACCTCATTCTCGGTTCCTTCAAAGAGATATGCGGTCTCTCGTACAGGGGAAGGCCCATTGGGTTCGCACCTCCGGTCCCATAAAAAGACAAAGAGCAGAAGAAAATAATCCCTACATCGATGCTCTTGGGACAGAAGGAAGCCTTGGTCACAGGAGTCTCTATCTTGACCGCTGGCTTCACGGTACCCCGTCAGGCCAAGCGGCTCAGAAGCAGGACAATGACTAAGTCGAAATTATCTTCAACCCCGTTGACCCGATGTCTACTGATGAGGCTGACAACTCCTTGTTTAGTACTCCGGTCCTACTGACAAAGGAGGAGACCCAGCTAGCTGGTGCTCCACCCTTGGTTACGGTCCCTGATCTGGAGGAGCCGTGGTTCTCCCCGGCACCTTCTGAGAAGCCCTGTTGGTCGTCCCCCCGATGGTCATCTTCTAGATCTTGGTCCCTCTTGACCAGTAGGCCAAGGAAATCCCACAAGCAGCGCTCCATGAAGCAGTGCGCTGCCATTCATCCTCCTCAGGTGAGGAGAGGCTTGACACAAGGTTGTGTCGCTACAAGGATCTCATGATCACTGGTCAGAATCGACCCGGCTTCCACTCCAGCCATCACCTTGCTATCACTCTCTAGGCTGATGGCGACTCCTCGGAGCTGGTGGGCACATTCCTCCGCCCGTGGAGCCAGTGAAGACCCTCCCGGCTCGGCTGAAGCTGGCCTCTCCACCTATCCTGGTGGATCCGCTGCCTAAGCAGCCTTCCTCAGGGCTCCTGCCAAGGAGTCCGACCCAATCAAGGTCTCCCGAGCAGGCTGTCAGTCACCATCACTCCTGACTGTCCGCGGCATGTCGAGTGACTTAGGTGGTGGGTTGCTTTACCCAGACTCAGGGTCCAAGGATTTGGACCTTCATTCTAATCCCTGTGACGACGACTTGATGAGTCTTTTTTACATTTATCTTACTTTTGCGAATAGATCTAATCAGAATGATACCCTCCGAGGGCCTTATACTTATTTCAAAACATTCCTCTAGACATACCACTAAAGACCTTCCAAAAATAAACCCGGTTAATAGGGAAATTTATGTGGGCCAACTTGGAAACCCGTGTCCGCCTAAAGGTAATCTCCCTTGCCCGTACAGATGGAGGCCTCGCTCTTCCAGACCTAAAACTTTACCAACAGGCAATAACTCTTGTCCACATGATGGCCAGGCAAAATAAAACCAACAACCCACATTGGCTAGAAATAGAAGGCATTAATGAATGACCAGACATACCTCACAGGCCATGTATCAACAGGAGTCCGGAGGATCCACCAGATTACCATTCCCTGGTTAGCGGACCAGTTTAGGAATTGGTACACACTTAAAAAATCCAACTACCATTATATCAAGTGCTGCTCTGCCCAATCTCCGCATTACTGGATTTTACCCTGAATAGCTTGGATAATGGTTTCATGTGCTGGGAAAAACATGGGTTAAAGTACCTGCCACAGATAGAGACACGGGGATGTATCTGGACATACGTGGAAATACAAGCAAAATTTCACCTACCACATAAGGATTTCTTCTGCTACCTACAACTACGACACTATGTGGAGGGTCTTCCGCGACCCCTGCGTGGCCCAGAGAGCTACCCGGTACTAATCCAATGCCAAATTAAACAACACAGGGAAGCAGGATCACCTGATATCATTATACTACCAAACCCTTAACTCACAAAGGGAAGCTTTCACTGAGAATGTCCGTGCGCAATGGTGCAGGGAGACGGGGTATCAACTCTCTCCAGGGGACTGGAGACTGGCGTGCAGCTACTCGGCTCGGGTCACTAGCTCACGCTAATGGAGGGAATACGCCTGGAAGGTCTTAATCCGCTACTTTAAACCCCCGGCAGTCACAAGACACTACTCACCAAACAAAACAGCAGAGTGCTGGAGACGGTGTGGCGAGCCAGAGGCGAACCTGACCCACATCATGTGGGCTTGCTCAGCGCTCACCACTTTTCTAAAGCAACTGGAGACACAGCTACCAGAACTCATAGACCCACAGCTCCAACTGTCATTGGAGATGTATTTGTACCTCCTACTACCTAGGTCATATAGAGGCCCCAACACCAGATACCTGCTCTCGCTGCTCCTAACAGCAGCAAAAAGAGCAATAACTAGGCAATGGCTAACAGCAAAAACTCCATCACTATGCGACTGGTGTGACATCACAACACAAATCTATAACGTGGAAAAAATTAATACATGGCCTAAATGAGCGAGAGGAGACATTCACATAAGATGGACACGCTGGCAGATATATTACATGCTAAAGACCCTACTTTTGTTCCCTAGGAAAATACAGCTCAGGTGGCTGATGGAAACCACAGGCTGGGGATCTGGAACTCTTGGCTTGGAGGGCCAGACCTGGTTCCCACCCCTCCCACTTGTGAGGTTGTGGCCCATGTATAACTTAGTCTGGTTGAATAAGCTCAGTTAATATGAGACCAGTGAGGAAATTGGGAGCCTTGACATGGGAAAAATATATGCACATACCTTGTCCATTAGTATCAGATTGTAACCCAGTATGGGAGCTAAAATCAACACTGTAACTATGAATGTATTCTGGTTAATATGAACTTGTATCGGCTCTACTGACTGACCGTAAAAGGTGGACGATTCTGAATGTATTTAACTGTATAAATACTGATGACTTGTATGTATATAAGTTAAAAAAAAAAAAAAAAAAAATCTTACGTTTTGCCCCTTTTCTCTGCCGTTACGCCCTGGTCACAGTGCCCTAAGACTCCTCCGCCTTTTAGCCCCTCACTCCCCAGTCACTTCTGGCTTGCCCCAGGAGGCAGAGCATGGCACATAATTGGGAACCAGTGCCATGGGTCAGCGTCTGGTTGAGGAGCCCTCGGGCAGGCGTCATGGAGATATTAGCCGAGAGGATTTTATCCCTAGGCTGGGCGAGGATGTGCAATGGCGCCAGCATCAGTCCCACCCCAGAGCCCCTTGACTGTGCGTCAGTACTATGGGTGATGTGCCTAGCTGCCACTACGTGCCACTCATGCACCGACCGCCAGGAACCCCCCCCCGGAGAAGGAGCGCAGTCCTTAGGACGCTCAATTCTTCTCCTCCTGGCCACCCTCCGATGACCCGGGCTCATTCCCGACGTCATAAGCGGAAATCCAACCGCTGTGCCAGCGGGCCGGCACAACTGGATGAGCCTGTCTATGGAGGAGGGTCCCACATCCTTCCTGGGTATCCTCAGTCTCATCTCCGAATCAACAGGGATGCCTGTCAAAAAATGGGCCAAATACCCCTTCCCTGACATCCTCAGTAAAGGGGATTCCCCGTCTGAGGCCTTCCCAGTGGCCGAAGCCATAGTTGGTCTGGTTCTGGAGCTGTGGCAGCACCCAGCCTTCCCCTTGTATAGCCCGCAAATAAGCATTTCCCATCAGCACAGCATCCCTTGGCCGAGGGATTGGTGACCAAATCTGTGTTCCAGCGCTCGGGCAATTCAGGAGACATGGATAGACCTCTGGATAAATAGTCCAAAAAATTGGACCATACAGCCAGAAAGGTCTGTGCTGCTTCCTCGCTTGGTCTCCGACAGGCGAGTTCAGCTGTTATGACACACTTTTCACACGCTGTCTTGGGCTCCCTGGACGAAGTGCTTCCTCATTTCCCCATGGACCTTCAGACCATGGTCAATCAGAGTCTGTGATTGGGTCCGATCTGTTGCTAAACAGCAACTCCAGGCGACCTTGGATATCAGGATTTTTGTGCCCGATCAGTAGCAGCTGCAGTCACCATGTGCCGCAGGGTCTGCCTGAGGGTCTCGACCTTTATGTCAGACACCCAGCACAAACTGGCAGACTTTGCCTTCTTGTGTACTGATTTGTTCGATCCAGGAGTCGATGGTCACCTTCAGTGTATCGAGAAGTCCAGCACCACCTTGGACTCCATTACTTCTGCCCCAGAAAGAACCCAAGGGTTCTATGAAATCGCAGAAGATGATGCCCTTTCGACATTCTGCCCCTGCGGCCAAGCATCCCCAGTATGAAACTGGGCGGCAGCAGCAGCAGCAGGCTCAGTCCTGGCGCCCTCGGCCCAAGTCCAGGACTTTGGCGAACTGTAATCCCGGAGTTAAGAGATTCCGGCAGCCCTGCTACCGGCTCTTCAGACTCCAAGCCTGCACAGTGATGGGATTGGGGGCAGCCAACCCCATACCCACCACAACCACTCTGGGTCCTCCCATGGGGGCCAGCTCCACCACTTCCTTTCCTCCTGGTCCACTGTCACAGTTCTGGAGGTGGTCGCCCAGGGTCTGCCACTGGAATTCAAGCAGTATCCTCCAAGCCAAGCCCGTGCCCCAAGGGAGGAGAAGGTATCCGCCCATACTCAGTCAGCTGTCAGAGACGACATTGCCCAACTCCTCCGGATGGAGGTAGTGGTCAGAGTCGCAGACCCATCGGTCAACCCAGGGTTCGTTTCCAGGTACTTCCTGTTCCCGAAATGGATGGGGGGGCTAGTGCCCCATTCTAGAGCTGCAAAGCCTGAATCAGTTTCTCGGGTCGTGTACCTTTCAGATGGTAACTCTGTCCCAGATCATACCATTCCTCAAGCAGAACATGTGGTTCTGCTCACTGGATCTTCAGGACACGTTCTTTCACGTCCTGATCGATCTGTCCCACCAAAGGTTCTTCCGCTTCAAGGTGGAGGAACCCTCTATGAGTTCAAGCCATGCCGTTCGGTTTGTCATAGGACCCCAGGGTCTTCACCAAATGCATAGCGGTGGTGGCGGCCCATCTTCGGTGTCGAGGGGTCAGAGTGTACCCCTGTCTCGATGATTGGCTTATAGTGGGTCCCACCAGACTGGAGGTGGAGAGGTCCAAGGATCTGGCCCTCCAAACCTGCCTCAGCCTTGGCCTCCTGGTCAAGAGGCCAAGTTGGAAATCATGCCCTCGCAGGAGATTTGCTTCATCTGGGCAGAGCTCAACTCTTGCCGAGCCAGAGCCAGGCTCCCGGCGGACAGGGCGGAGGTTGTCTCCTCCTTTGCCCAATCATTTCTGGTTGGGCAATTGCGCCCTGCCCGGGACTTCCTGCAACTTCTCGGTTACATGGCAGCGTGCACCACCATGGTCTGTTGGGCCCGGTGGCATATGCGCCCCCTTCAGTGGGTGCTGGCCAGCCAGTGGTCCCACCGACATAGTCTTTTTGACCAGCTGGTCACTGTGACCCAGAAATGTCGGATGCCCTCCAGTGGTGGACCATCTGGGAACATCTGCAAGAAGGGATCCCGTTTGTCCGGCCTAAGCTGATGGTCGTTCTCACTGCTGGCACCTTTCTCACAGGCTGGGGTGCCCACATGGGGAATCTCAGTGTCCACAGGCTCTGGACCCTGAGGATCCTGATGCCATATCAACCTGCTGGAGCTCTGAGCAGTTCAGCTGGTGTTGGCTGCATTTGCTCTGTTCCTTCGGGGACAAGTGGTTCAGGTCCAGACGGACAACACCATGATCATGTACGACCTCAACAAACAGGGCAGCATGCACTTCTGGCCTCTGTGCAGGGAAGCGCTCCGCACCTGGACCCTCATGAGCCGACTGGAGGCAGATCTCCTAACCTAGCCATCATTGTAGCAGGAGTCCCGAGATCAGCTGGTGGATGCCCTCAGCCATGTGGGCGAGGTGTCCCACAGTGGTCTCTCTATCCAGAGGTAGCTCACAGCCTCTTCTCCCAGTGGGGCACCCCTCAGGTGGACCTGCTTGCCTCCAGGAGAACACCAAGCTGAGGCTGTTTAATGCCCGCCCCCTCGGCAGGGCTCGCTGCAGGGGGATATCTTCTCGAGGCTGTGTCCCCAGGCCTCTTCCATGCCTTCCCTCCACTTCTCTTGGTCCACAAGGTGCCCCTCAAGATCAGGAGAGACAAGGTAAGGCTGATCCTGGTAGTCCCAGACTGGCCCCTTCTGGTTCTGGTATCTGGAGCTCCTCGGCCTCAGCACCAGACTCCTGAAGCGCCTTCCAGTACGCCCAGACCTGCTCTCAGTCAATCAGGCGAAGGTATTCCATCCGGACCGTCAATCCTGGCACCTGACAACCTGGTTCCTGAGCAGCTAGAGTTCCAAGCTTTGGGTCTTTCCGATGATGTACTCGAGGCATCTAGGAAGGAGTTGACCAGGAGGTGCTATGCCTTCAAATGGAAGACATTCTCTGTTTGATGTCAGGGCAAGTGCCTGGACCCTTCGTCCTATCTGGCGGCTAGCATCCTCGACTACCTTTGGTCTCTCTCCAAAGGAGGTCTTCGATCTGCGACCCTTAAGGTGCACCTGGCAGCCATCTCCGCTTACCGATCGCAGGCCAGTCAGCAGACGGTGGCACAGGAAAAAGTGGTCTGGCGTTTTTTTAAAGGTCTCGACAACATATTCCCTCCGGTGCGTTAACCTTCGCCTCTGTGGGATTTACTGCTGGTTTTGGCAAAGCTCATGGGCAAGCCATCCGAACCGATGCACAGGTATGAGATGTCACATCTGTCATGGAAGACCACCTTCTTAGTGGCTATCACGTCAGCCAGAAGGACTGGGGAACTACAGGTGCTCTCTGTCATCTCCCTATCTGGTCTTCCACAGGGACAAGGTTGTCCTGCACCCCCACCTAAAATTCCTTCCGAAAGTGGTGTCTGAGTTTCACCTTAATCAGGTATTGACTCTGCCTGAGTACTACCCCATTTACACCTTGGATGCCAAGTACAGGCTCCTTCTTTGGACCTGAGGCAGCGTTGTCTTATTATAAGGAGAGAATGGCTGAAGTTCGGGAGAGGTTCGCCAGCTGTTTGTCACCTCGCTGAAGCCGCACCTGATAGACCTGCAGCAAAGCGGATGATTGGCAGGTAGATAACATCCTGCATTGATCACTACTATAGGATGGTGGGCAAGGAGCCTCCCAGAGGGATGAGAGCTCATTCTACCTGCCATACTGCTGCATCTAGGTTGTCCCTATCCAGGATATCTGCAGGGCTGCTACCTGGAAGTCGGCAAGCGCTTTCATTATCCATTACCACATCGACCTAGAGTCATACCGGAATGCTGGTTTTGGGACCTCAGTTCTCCAATTTCCATTCCCTAAGTAGGGGTATGCGCCTTGCCTCCCTCCTCCCAGAGAACTGCTAGAGTCTGCAATAAGTATGGATAAGAACAACATATCCATCCTAGAAACACAGGTTACTCACCTGTAACAGTAGATCTTCCACGGAGTAGTCTCTTGCAGTAGGTAATACACTTGGGTCATCGCCAGAGCGTCGCTGTGGTGCACAGCAGCTCTTCTAGCAGTCTTTTACCAGGTCTCACCCACACATGACATCAGCTTCCTGTTTCCTATAGAAGCGTGGGCGGTCCCTGGTATCCTCAGTTCATTTTCCCGCCGTCTTCAGCTCGCGTGCAGCAGCTAGAGCAACGTCTAAACAGCAGTCATCGACGAGAATTTGAGCTACAAAACGAATGTCTTTAAGAATCTTTAAACAAGCAAGCATTATTTCATTCTTGCCATTACAGTAGGAAGATATACCGCTTTGACAGTCATACCTCTTGTGTACAGTGACTGGGACTCACACATGACACCAGTCCTACACCTGTTGTCAGGAATTTAATCAGACAATTCATCGACAACAATTGCTTGAGATTCAGCATTTATTAATGGAACAGGAAATCTCTTTCTTAGAGAATTGGGGCCTGTCCCAAGGGCTCCCCTTCCTCAGATTCTCTTCCTCGGCACAAAAAGGAGGAGAAGCCCTCCTCACGTTTCGTACGAACAGTAAATCTCTCTCTTAGAGAATTGGGGCCTGTCCCAAGGGCTCCCCTTCCTCTGATTCTCTTCCTCGGCACAAAAAGGAGGAGAAACCCTCCTCACGCTTCGTACGAAAGCTCTAGATGATTGCCACCGTTTCAGGTGTCCCTCCATCAACGACACGCCCTCCACACCACATCTTCATCAGCCAGAGCTCCTACTCTCTCATCAACGGTGCTTTCCAGCGTTTTAAGCGCAGTACAAATTGAAAAACCCTATATGGGTTCTAATGCCGCTCCGTTGATGGGGGATTCTCTCCAGTTGATGGCACTTTCAGATTTACATTATAATCCTTATTTCCCTGTGTGCCTGTCGATGAGGCCCCGCATTCCTCAAGGGAAGCCAGTGGCTTATGCCATGGTTACTGCCCCTCCACCTTCCCAGGTGGCTACTTACAGGAGTCAGGTGGACAGAGATCGGGACCCTGGACTTTACCACCCAGGGGCAAGACCTGCTCAGGCTAAGCGTCCAGTCCCCTCCATCATCTCCTTAGTGTCTCAACACTCCCTCCTTCCTACCCCCCCCCCCTTCTCAGAAGGAACTGGGCGTTTCTACTGTAGTATGGCCGGCTTGCATGCCATGCGACACTCCAACCCTCCAATCCAGGAGAGCATGTTATTCTCCCTGATCTCCTACTCCACTGCCTAAGAGGTTCAATGGTGATGGATCCATTACCACATTGGTCGCTGCCTCCTTATATGGAAGACTGTCAGATGAACAGGAATTCCCAGTTGACTTCACGGTGACCTTGAAGCGAAGAGTTCAGGAGCTGGTTTCCCTCCTCAGTCTCCTTTTTGGAAATCTCTTCCTTGGATGAGGACCTGCCAGACATTCTAAAGCCTCTCCTCCTGATGACCCTCCATTCCTGAAATGATGGTTCAAATACAGAAAGTCATGGGATTCTCTACTACAGAACATGGTAAGCAATGTAAGGACATGGCAGAATATATTGAACTGCCAGAGGAGCCTGTTTTAGTGGTTCCCACACTAATCCAAGCCTACCAAAATGCCATGCTTGCAGCCTGGCATCAGCCTTCAGCTATTACAGCTGTTCCCCGCAAGGCGGATCGCATTTATCAAGCTCCTCTGGATCATCCTTTCCTTTCCGCTACCCCTGAAGCGGACTCTGTAGTCATTACTGTTGCTCATGATTGTGCTAAACAACCTAAACATATAAACTCCTTACCTCCTGATAAGGAATCTTGAAGATTTGACTGTCTGGGGAAAAAGGTATTTCTAGGGACATGGATATGTTGTTCATCCACACTGTCTGGCAGGTACCCTTGCGCTTTAAATCTTGCGGAAGGTCTTCAAGCTGGCTCCTCTCATCCACCGGGTGGTAAAACTCTCGGCTCCGCCCCATGGCGTAGATCTTCCTTACCGCTTGGAAGCTCAGGTTCCCTCATAACGCTCTGCATATAAGACTGGTTCCTAATTCTTGGTTTCCGAATTTAAAAGTTTTGCATTATAAACTTGGTCTTCTATCCCTCGCGGCGATGGACCATCGACTCCCGGTTTTCGGAGATGCCCTTGCGGGCAGAAGATGTCTCGGACGGATCCGCACTCCACGTGTGTCTACTGTTTAGGCCTTGAGCACGACTCGCAGGCTTGCGACCTGTGCTCTTCCTTCTCAGCCTACGTCCTCGAAGACCGTGCTGCCCGTTTACAACTAGGGCGCCCCGAGAAACGTTTTTCCTCCGGTGAAGTCAAAAGAGGCCCGGTCGGGCGGTTTCACGGGCGGGCGGTTTCTCGGCGATCAGCTAGGAGCAGATGATCGCCTCGAAGAGGGAGGCGGCGCGGGCCGATCTTCCTCGCACTACCTGCATTTTATCCCGCCTCCCCTGGGTTCCTTTACACAGCTTCCTTTAGGAGCTTTGTCTGTCCCTCTCCACTAGAGGAGAGGACCAACGTCTGCTGGACCTTCTTCTCGGGTCCAAGAAGAAAGACAAGGGTAGAATCCCTCCGTCGCGCTCTTGGGAGCGGGAAAGGTCCCTCTCCCGAGTTGTCGGCCCATCGACTTGATCGATTGTTCTGCTTCTGCCACTGGTCTCACGGTGTCCCCGTCAGGTCAGTTGACCGAGACTCCCATCGGCGCTTGTCGAGATCTTTCTCGACCCGTTGGGCGGGTTGTCGCCAGCCTGACGAAATCCTCTCTCACGGTTCCCCCAGTGGGGTTGAGGATCCCATGGGCTTGCCAGTGCCTCCGGTTCCGGAGCCTCGGGTGAACCCTCCGAGCCAAGGGGAGCCGGTTCCACCGTCCCCTCCCGCACCGTCCTCGGAAGGCCGAGGTTCTCGGTCTGGACTTCTTGGGTCCAGGTCCAGCGATCCACCCGTCATACAGTGATCTCGGGCGCGCCGCTCGTCGTCCTCCTCGGATGAGGGGAAGCGATGTAAGTTACATCAGCGTCTGAGGACCTCATGTGGCAACAGCTCTTTCTGACCGGGAACAAGCCAACGCCGTCGCCTTCCCCGGCCATTAAGTGGCTGTCACCAGAGCGGCCGAAACAACCCCTCGTCTTACCCGAGGAGCCTGTTCCCAGGCTGGTTGTTTGGCCAAAACCAGCTGCTCCACCGATTCCGGTGGAACCTCCACCTCCACAGCCGCTGTTTGGGGCTCCGACCAAGAACTCTCGGTCGGCCCAGGGTCTGCCCCATAGGCTGTTGGTCACCCTCACTCCCGATCGCCCTCGGCAGGTGGAGGGTGGCTCAGGCCCGAGGCAGCTCTTTGCGGACTCTTTTGAGTCCGACGATGATTCCTCCCTTTTCTCCAGCCGAGTGGACTTGGAGTCCTCTGGAGGTCAGTCGCTGGATGACAGCCCTTCGTCCTTCCTGGGTTTGCTCAGGCTCATCTCGGAGTCCACCAGGATGCAGCTCGAGCCCGTATCCAAGCGGGCCAAGTATCCCCTCACGAAGATATTGGACCGAGGGGATTCCCCTCGGAGGAGCCTTTCCTGTGGCGAGGCCATTGTGAGGCCCGGCCTTGGAGCTCTGGCAGCCTCTTCCTGCCCTGCGCCACGGCCAGGATGGCCAAGAGTATCGGGTCCCTACGGTTCCCTGTCTGGTTTCTCGGAACATCCCTCAGCCGAGGGGTTAGTTACCGACAGCGTTTTCCGGCGTGCTGGAAACGCTAGGGACGTGGACAAACCTCCCGACAAGGAGTCCAAGAAATTGGACTATGCCGGGCGAAAAGTCTACGCTGCGTCCTCCCTTGGCCTTCATCAGGCCAGCTCGGCCGTGCTTATGGCACATTTCTCCCATGCCCTGTTGGGCTTCCTGGACGAGGTAGTCCCTCATCTCCCGGCTGACCTGCAGACCACGGTTAGGCAGGTGCGGGACCAGGGCAGGGCGGTGGCCAAGCAGCAACTTCAGACTGCTCTGGACATTGGAGACTCATGTGTCAGGTCAGTCACGGCCGCAGTGGCTATGCCCGTCGGGCATGGCTGAGATATCCACCTTCACAGCGGATACCCAGCACAAATTGGCAGATGTCCCCTTCTTGGGGACCCGACTCCTTCGGCCCTGGGTGGAAGTCCACCTCAGAGGATCGAAAGTCCAATGCCACTTTGGACTCAGTCTCATCCGCCAGAGAACAGGGCAGAACCATAACCCAAACCCCTTTAGTCTGTCTGCGCCCGCTGCCGCCGCCCAGCAGCATCAGGGCCAGCAGGCTCGCGCTTGGCGTCCCAAACCCAAGCCCGCGGCTTCCTCCTCCAGGAAGCAGGGAGGTAAAGGCTCTGGAGGTCCCTCGGCCGGTCCTTCCTCCAAGCCTGCCCAGTGATGGGTTGAGGGGTGTCACCCCCAACCCCATCGCCTCACCCCAGGTGCCCCCCATGGGGGGGCGACTCCGCCACTTTCTTTCCGCCTGGTCCGTTTTCACCACAGACCGGTGGGTGTTGGAGGTGGTGGGAAAGGGCCTCCGGAGTTCGAGCAGGCCCCACCCTTCAGAGCCATCGCACCTCGGGGGGCCTCGGGGTCCAAAGCCTCGCTGTCAGCTTGCCGAGCCGACATCGCTCTCTTCCTCGAGAAGGAGGTGATAAGAGAGGTGGCGGACCCTCCCTCAAACCCAGGGTTCGTGTCCAGGTACTTCCTGGTTCCGGAACGGACGGGGGGGCTGGTGCCCCATTCTCGACCTACACGACCTAAACAAAGTTCCTAAGGTCTCGAACCTTCAGGATGGTCACTCTGGCTCAGATAATACCATCCTTGGAACACAGCTTGTGGTTCTGCTCTCTGGACCTGCAGGACGCGTTCTTTTACGTCCCTATAAGTCCGTCACATCAGAGGTTCCTTCGCTTTCAAGCGGAGGGATCCCTTTTCGAGTTCCAAGCCATGCCCTTCGGCTTATCTCCAGCTCCCAGGGTCTTCACCAAATGCATGGCAGTGGTGACAGTATTCCTGTGGCGCCGAGGGGTCCGGGTTTACCCTTACCTGGACAATTGGCTGATAGCAGCCCCCTTCAGACAGGAGGTGGAGCGGTCCAGAGATGTGGCCCTCCAGGTTTGCTCTCAGGTCGGCCTCCTCATCAACGAGGCCAAGTCGGAACTCGAGCCTGAAGCAGGTGATTCTTTTCATCGGAGCAGAGCTCAACTCTCTTCGAGCCAGGCCACGGCTCCCGGCGGACAGGGTCGAGGTTCTTTCCTCCTTTGCCCAATCATTTCTGGTTGGGCAATTGCGCCCTGCCCGGGACTTCCTGCGCCTCCTGGGTCTCATGGTGGCCTGTACCAGCGTGGTCCGTTGGGCCAACTGGAACATGCGTCCCCTTCAGTGGGGGCTGGCCAGCCAGTGGTCCCAATGCTGCGATCCATTGGACCAGCTAGTGACGGTGACCCAAGGGATGTGGAATGCTCTCCAGTGGTGGACCGTTCCAGTTCATCTGCAGGAGGGCATCCCGTTTGTCCGCCCCGAGCCGACGGTCAGACCGATGCCTCTCTGATGGGTTGGGTGCCCATCTGGGGAACACCGGCCCGCCGGCCTCTGATCCCTCGCGGAGTCCCGATACCACATCAACCTGCTGGAGCTCCGAGGCGGTCCGCCTAGCTCTCACGCCTTTGCTCCGTTTCTTGAGGGTCAAGTGGTCCGGGTCCAGGAGGACAACACCACAACCATGTACTATCTAAACCGCCAGGGCGGGACGTGCTCCATGCTTCTATGCAAGGAGCTCTCGCATCTGGTCCACGTGCGCCAGCCTGGGCCGGATCTCCTAGCCATTCATGTGGCAGGAGCCTCCAACACCCTGCCCGATGCCCTAAGCCGGATGGGGCTGCGTCCACAGTAGTCTCTCCTGCCGGAGGTAGTACAAGATCTATTCTCCAATTGGGGCACACCTCAGGTGGACCTGTTTGCCTCAGGAGAGCGAGCTGAGGCTGTTCCATGCCCGCCCCTCAGCAGGGATCGCTGCACGGGATGCCTTCTCGAGGCTGTGGACCCCAGGCCTCTTCTACGCCTTTCCCTCGTTCCCCTTGATGCACAAGGTGCTTCTCAAAGCAAGGAGGGACAAGGCACAGATGATTCTGATAGCACCAGACTGGCCCCGCTAGTACTGGTACCCAGATCTCCTCAGCCTCAGCTCCAGGCTCCCGAGGCAGCTTCCAGCTCGCCCGGACCTGATCTCAGTCAGTCAGGGGAAGGTATTCCATCCGGACCTTCAATCCCTGCACCTGACGGCCTGGTTTCTGAGCGGCTAGAGTTCCAGGCCTTGGGTCTTTCCAACGAGGTCCCCAACGAGTTGAGGCGTCCCGTATGAGTCAACCAGAAAATGCTATGCCTTCAAATGGAAGAGATTTTCCATTTGGTGGCAGGGCGAAACCTGGACCCTTCCCCTGTTCCTTGGCGAGCATATTGGACTACCTTTGGTCCCTTTCTCAGCAAGGGCTTAGGTCTCTGACCCTTAAGGTGCACCTGGCAGCCATCTCTGCTTACCGAGCAAGCCGAAGCAGTCGATTAACGCAGGAGAAGGTGATCTGGCGCTTTTCCAAGGCCTTGATCACATTTCCCCTCCGGTGCGAGAACCTCCACCTCCGTGGGATCTACTGCTGGTACTGGCAAAGCTCATGGGCAAGCCATTCGAACCAATACACAGGTGTGAACTCTCTCACCTGTCATGGAAGACCGCCTTCTTGGTGGCTGTCACGTCAGCCAGAAGGATGGGAGAGCTCCAGGCGCTCTGCATCAAGTCTCCTTACCTGGTCTTCCACAGGGACAAGGTTGTCCTGCGCCCCCACCCGAAATTCCTTCCGAAGGTGGTGTCAGAGTTTCACCTTAACCAGGTGCTGACTCTGCCGGTGTTCTACCCAATCACACCTCGGAGGCCGGATATAGGCTCCATACTCTGGACCCTAGAAGGGCTCACCATTATAAGGAGCGACGGCTGAAATGGGAGAGGTTCGCCAGCTGTTTGTCACCTACGCTGAAGCCGCACCTGGCAGACCTGCAACAAGCGGACGATAGGCAGGTGGATCACCTCCTGCATAGATCTCTGCTATAGGTTGGCGGGCATGGAGCCTCCCAGAGCGATAAGAGCTCATTCTACCCGCCATACTGCTGCATCGGTGGCTGCTTCCAGGGACGTCTCTATCCAGGAAATCTGCAGGGCTGCTACCTGGAAGTCAGCACACACCTTCATCACCCATTACCAGATCGACCTTGAGTCACGCCGGGATGCTGGTTTTGGGGCCTCGGTTCTCCAGTCTCTATTCCCTAAGTAGGGGGTTTGCGCCTTGCCTCCCTCCTCCTGGAGAACTGCTAGGAGTCTGCCAGACAGTGTGGATGAACAACATATCCATGTCCCTAGAAATACAGGTTACTCACCTGTAACAGGAGTTCTAGGAATGGTGTGTTGTTCATCCACACGACCCACCCGACCTCCCCGGCTCGACGCTCAACCTGAGCTTCCAGCGGGCAGATCCTGGCGTCATGGGGCGGAGCCGAGGTTTTACCACCGGGTGGGTGGGAGGAGCCAACTTGAAGACCTTCGGCGAGGATTAAAGCGGCAAGGATACCTGCCAGACAGTGTGGATGAACAACATATACCATTCCTAGAACTCCTGTTACAGGTGAGTAACCTGTATTTCCCTCCAGTACCATAAATATCAGAATCCTAAATTACATGGGTCATATGATTAAATACCAGCATACCCTTGGGTCCTCTGCCATTGATGATATCAATAAACTCCCTCCTTCACACGAAAGGGAACAATTATTGGCTACCTTGTCAACTAGCAATTCTGTTTCCCTGACACCTACTCAGGTCGGGTTATGATGCTGTAGATACCTCAGCCCGCCTTTCAGCTTCTGGCGTTTCTTTGTGTCGCCATGCCTTGCTCCACGTTTCAAACAACATGAAGTCTTGCTATATTATGACACATGCAGTGAGTCCCAACCTTCGAACTGCTCCGGAGGTGAAAGAGTTTATTTTCCATGCCAGGCATGGAACTTTGAGCACGAGCTCGGTTGAAAACTCTGTCTGTTGTTCTTCAAACTCAAACTGTCAGATTCTTTACTCCGCCTCACTGAACAGTCACTCCGGAGATTTCTCCTTCTGCTCGGTTCATTTTGTCGGTTAAAGTATTAATTTTTCGGTTTTTTAACCGAATTTAAACCGCAACCGGTCGGTTCAAGCTCTGTCTGTGGTATTGTAAGTACTAGATAGGTTTTCCATTTACTTTCTGTGTGGAACTTGTAAACGGTATTATCGGTTCGGTTTGAACTGATCAGGTTGTTGTAAATACATTAATCTGTCTTTTAGAGTGTGGTTTCCGGTTCTTATCGGTTCTAAAAAAAACAGATTTCATTACGGTTTTTTCCACGACCCGTGACACGGTTGGGAACCGATAAGAGAGTCTTGCTTGGTGGATTGCCATAAACGGGCAAGTTTTGGTTAGCTGGCACTATGTCTGAGAAACCCAAAGAAAACCGGGCCCACTGGGTTTCAACACTGCAGTGTTTGTGGGAAACCTTGCCAAGGCTGACCCCCACCACCTGTGTTTATTGTCTGGGGTTTGACCACCTCAATGCAGACTGCTAGATTTGCAAAAATTTTCCATGCAGCTACCCTGGATAAAGAGTTGGTAGGCTCAGGAAAGGGAGGCCAAAGTCCATGACCCGGATGGGCCAGCCGGTTCGATTGTAACCGAACCGAGGGTCTCCCTCTGACCAGGCGAGACTTCCTCGGCAAAGGAGAGCCTGACTCAGAGGAGTCGGTTCCAGCAAAAGGACTAGAAAATCAGCAGGTGTGGAGCCAAATTTCCCTCTCCAACTGCTGAAGAAATAGCCAAAACGATTAAAATTGTCCAGTCGCTTTCCCCGGTTCCGACCGAAGCAGCACCATCAGGTAAGCGTACGGTTCGGTCGGTTCCATCGGTTCAAGAATATGATTTAGAGGAATTTTATGAACCAGAGGAGGGGGAAGAGGAGTATGAGGAGAGTGAATGTGGATTTGAAAGTCTGGATGTGCCCATTGAACCGGACATCTCCCCAGACAGACCTTCAGGAGTGTCTCCCCTAGGCTTTCTGGAGTCCCTCTCATTTTATGTTTTATTAAAAGTGGCTGAAACCCTCCAGCTCCCTATGGAGGAAGCTGTGGATGATCAGAGGAGCCTGACTATCTAGAAATGATGGATATCCCAGAGTCTAGAGACTGTCTATTCCTTTGCATAAATCTTTTGGGAAACAGTAAAATTCTAAAACTCCTCACACTATACCTCCTGTGGATAAAAGAATGGACAAGAGGTACACATTGTCAGGCTCTGATACAGAGTTCCTTACGCAACAATGCAGCCATGTTGGGGTAGTGCAGGCTGCAGCCTGTGACAAGGCAAATATTCCCTTGGCTTCACACCCCACTGACAAGGACTCCAGGAGGATTGATGCCATGGCAAAGAAACAGTACATGGCAGCATCCTTGGGACTCAGACAGGCCAATTATATGGCTTATGTTGCTAGATACCAGAAATCCAGATGGGACAGCGTTGTGGCTCTAGCAAAGCAGGTCCCTGGCCAGCTTGCCAAGGAGCTGGAGCAGGTGGCTGCGGATGGTATTGAGGCATCTAAGGTGCAATTTCATGCTGCAGTGGACTCTAATGATGTGTCATCAAGAGTCATGGCTACATCTGTGGCTCTTCGCAGGATGGCTTGGCTCAGATGTACTACCCTGTCCAGGATACCCAGACTAAGGCCATGGATTTTCCTGTTGTGGGTAACTCTCTGTTCAGGGCAGACAGAGAATTACATGAAGAAAATGGATGAGTATAGGACCACCTATAGGAGTGCACAGGCCAAGGAAGGCAGGCCACTCTCAAGGCAGCACCTTCAGGGGCAGGGGCAGACCTTTTCATAGGCCTTTTACCAAGCCCAGGCCTCTTCTTCAGCTTATGCCCAGAGGGGTTATTTAGAGGAGAGGCAGGCGGGTACAAGCAGACCTGCTTCCACCCCTCAGCCTAAAGCCCCTGCCAAGCGGGCACCCTGATGGGGTGGCCAGGGCCGAGTCTTCACTACCTGTAGGGGGCAGGCTGGCTTACTTTGTCCAGGACTGGAAATCTTTAACATCAGACAAGTGGGTCCTGAAGTAGTAAGCCAGGGACTGGTTCTCAGCTTCAAAAATTTCCAAAGATGAGAACCAGGTCCTTCCTCCCTGCAAATCCATCAGAGGCACTTGCCCTAGAGACAGAAGTTTCTACCCTCCTGGCAAGGTTCCACCCCTACACCAGGGCAAAGGTTGTACTCAGGTACTTCCTTACCCTAAAAAGACAGGAGAATGGCGGCCCATCCTGGATCTCAGATACCTAAACAAGCACCTTTTAAAACCAAAATTCAAAATGGTGACTCTGAGGAATTATTTTCCCTCTCTAGGCCAGGGGACTGGCTGCACCCCTGGACCTCAAAGATGCCTACTTCCATGTTCTTATCAGAAGCTCCCATCGAAAGTACCTCAGTTTTGAACTGTCCTCAGGCCATTACCAGTTCAGAACAATGCCCTTGACCTCACCTCTGCCCAATGTATTCGCAAAATGCCTGCAGTAGCAGTTGCCCACTTAAGAAGGCAAAAGATTGCCATCTTTCCTTACCTGGACGACTGGCTCATAGTAGGCCAGTCTCCAGACCAAGTCAAATTACATCTTCAGGTAACTCAGCAACTGCTCACATCTCTAGGTTTCCTTCTCAATCTTCCAAAGTCAGTTCTAGAGCCTGTCCAGCTTCTCACCTTCATAGGTGCAGAACTGAACACAAAAGAGGCCAGAGCCTTCCTTCCTCTGGAAAGAGCAAGGACCCTGGTCTCTCTGGCCTCCTCTTTCACCCTGCAGGTCTCTCGACCAGCAAGGCATTTTCTGCAGCTCCTGGGGCACATGGCTGCTTCTACAGCAGTAGTGCAGGGAGCATGATTTCAGATGAGGGACATCCAGTTCCATTTGAGAGCCTTTTGGTCTCAAAGGAGGACCTCTAACCAAATTGATCCCAGTGACTCGAACCCTGATCCAAGCCCTTCAGTGGTGGCAGGACCAGAGCAATCTGAGACAGGGGTCCCTTTAAGCCTTAAGTCTCACTCCTTAATCCTTACTACAGATGCACCCTCTTGGGGTGGGGAGCTCACATGAGCTACCTCACTACCCAGGGATTGTGGTCCCCATCAGGAATCTCTGCTCCACATCAATCTGTTGGAACTCAGAGCAGTTTTTCTAGCACTTCAAGTTTTTCTAAATCTGTTTCAGAACAATTATTCAAGGTCAGAACAGACAATACCACCACAATGGTACATCAACAAATGAGGGGACACTCGGTCACGACCCAGTGCACGAAGCAATGAAGTTGTGGTCTCTGGCTTACTCTCTAAACACCTTCCTTATTGCAGTTTATCTCCCAGGCAAGGACAATGTCCTGGCAGATGCTCTCAGCAGGATTTCCCAGGGCCATCACGAGATGGTCACTGGATCCCCTAGTACTGGAGGTAGTATTAAGCCAGATGGGGCAACCGCAGATAGATCTTTTGCAGCCCCAGACAATCACCAACTTCCCTTTTTGCTGCAGGCCCCAGTGTTGGGCTCAGTCCCTCTGGATGCCTTCCTTCTCAGTTGGGAAGGAAGTTTCTCTATCTTTTCCCCCTTCCTCTTCTGTTCAAGGTGCTAGTCAAATCAGATCTCAACCCTGCAAGATGATCCTGATTGCTCCAGATTGGGCCAGACAGCCCTGGTACCCACTCCTTATGTCCTTAGCAGTCCATCTTCCCCTGTGTCTTCGCAGGAATCACAACCTGTTAACCTGTGCTCAGGGGAGAGTTTGGTACCCGAACCTCAAATCTCTCAATCTCAAGGCCTGGCTCCTGAAGAGTTAGAGTTTGCTGACCTACACCTCTCCCAAGGTGTATTGGATATCTTGAAGGCTTCTAGGAAGCCTTCCACCAGGGCTACTTATAATTCCAAATGGAAGAGATTTTCCATATGGTGCTCTGGCAAGCATATTTCCCCAGAATCTGCTGACTTGCCCACAGTCCTGGATTATATGGTGCATTTGAATACTTTGGGGCTGAGACCAGCTACCCTAAAAGTGCACCTGGCAGCCTGTCTGCTTTCTTATCAGCAGGTAAACCCTCTTCTCTTTCAGCTCATCCTGTATTCTCCAAGTTTTTCAAGGGGTTGCTTCACACCAACCCTCCATTCAGGGACCCTGCCCCTGCCTGGGATCTTAATATTTGCATTGCCCAGCTTATGCAACCCCCTTTTGAGCCCTTGTCTTCAGCAGAGCTTAAGTACTTGACTTGGAAAACTGTGTTTTGGTAGCCATCACTTCTGCCAGGCATAAGTGAATTACAAGCATTGTCAGTGGAGCCTGGTTTTATCTCCTTTCATAGAGATAAGGTGGTCCTCAGGACTAACAGAAAGTTCTTGCCTAAGGTGGTTTCAGACTCACTTTAATCAATCTGTGTCTCTCCCTGTGCCTTCACTGACCATTCCTCCTCTGTCGAGGAGACTGCTCAGTTTAGATGTCAAAGAGCACTTAGTTACTACATAAAAGCGTACCAAGGGTCACAGGTTTGACTCCTCCAACTGTTCCTCACTTATGGTGAGGTTGGTGAAGAAACCTGCCACTAAAAGATCCATTGCCAGGTGGATTGTCTCTTGTATCAATTTTGCTATGAAAAACTGGGTAGGGTTCCTCCCTCAGGCCTGAGGGCTCACTCTACCAGAGGTACAGCTGCGTCTCTGGCTGCTGCCAGGGACATCCCTATCCTAGAGATGTGTCAAGCAGCTACCTGGAAAACAGTTCACACTTTACCAAGCATTACTCCTGGACATCCAGGCTAGGAGTGATGCTCGGTTTACCAGCTGTGCTTCAGAGCCTATTTCCTAAGTAGGTTCTGTCCCTCCTCCATGGAGTGACTGCTGTGTATACATATGTCATAATATAGCAAGACTTCATGTTGTTTGAAGAAAAAATTACTCACCTTAGTAATGTTGTTTCTTCTAATGGAGTCTTGCTTATGTTACCTCCCCCGCCTGCCCCTCTCAGAACCTCTGCTTTTGGGATGTGGATGGGCAGTGCAGTCTTAACATAGTAGATGCCCACCTTGTTTTTCACCCTCCTTTTTGGGGTGATTGGGTGTTGTGTTTTCATTTTTTGATCCCCTGACTTGAGTCTTTGTTTTGGGACCAAAAAATGTGTTCTTATATTTAGTAGCCAGTTGGCTAGTGTAGGTTTACAGCTTCCACACAGAACCTTAGTGAGTTTTGCTCGTAAAGATCAGACAGTTTGAGTTTGAAGAACAACAGACAGAGTTTTCAACCGAGCTCGTGCTCAAAGTTCCATGCCTGGCATGGAAAGTTAACTCTTTCACCTCCGGAGCAGTTCGAAGGTTGGGACTCACTGCATATGTCATAATATAGCATGACTCCATTAGAAGAAACAACATTACTAAGGTGAGTAATTTTTTCTTCTGGCTTTACATCTGATGTCCAACACAAAGTAGCTAATGCCCCTTTTAATGGATCCCAGCTATTCAGGCCAGGTACTCAAACCTTTCTAGATGACCTACAGGCATCATGCAGAACCCTACGTATGGTTCATAGCATATACAATACTCTGCATACAACCTACCGTACTTAATCCTCTCTCTATTCCAAAAGAGGTTGAAAATATAGAATACGAATAAAGGCTGCTTTAAGGTTGTACTCAACCCAAAGAGCAACACTTCTGCCGCCTGAGGCTCCCATGCCCACCATCCGGTGGGGCTGGACACCCAGTGACCCACTAGGGCTTGCCCACCTCCCTCGACCAGGCCTCAAAGGCTGTGGGCGGTCGTTTGACCTCCATCTGGAGGCCTGGCAAACAATCACTTAAAATGATTGGGTACTCCAGATTATAAAGAGGGTCATACTCTGGAATTAATTTCACCCCCATCCTCCTCGAAATATTCATTACCCATCAGATCATATACCCATCCTTCAGGAGGAATTGAGGGCTTTCCTGGTCAAGAGGCCTTTCATCTAGTAACACCCCAGAACATCAAATGGGATTGTACTCCCACTTCTTTTTGGTATCCAAATGAACTGGAGACCTCAGACCAATTATGGACCTCAGAAAACGGAACTTTTTCATCCAGTACAGACGTTTTCGCATGATAACCCTGAATTCCATCATACCAGTGCTGAAACGGGGAGATTGGCTTTGTGCCCTAGATATGAAGGATGCCTACCTGCATATTCCCATCCACCCTGCCCACCACAGATTTCTTTGCTTCCACCTGCTAGGTCAAAACTACCGATTTCGAGCACTCCCATTCATTCTCTCTTCGGCCCCAAGAGTGTTCACCAAATGCCTAGCGGTAGTTGCAGCAGCCTTATGAAGAAAAGGACACTTTATCTAGACTGGCTAATCAAAGCAGACTCCAGAACAGCTCTGCTTCAAACAACATGAAGTCTTGCTGTATTCTGACTATGTGCAGTGATCTTCAACCTTTGAACTGCCCCGGAGAGGAAAGAGTTAACTTTCCATGCAAGGCATGGAACGCTGAGCTCGAGCTCGGTTGAGCCTCTTGTCTGCTGTTGTTTGAACCCCAACTGCCAGATTCTTTACTCCACTCATTGAACAGTCGCTCCGGAGATTTCTCCTTCGCTTGGTTCAAATAAAGTTGGTTAAAGTGTTGTTTTTCTCTCTGTTTCAAGCAATTTCTACAATCTAACCTATCGGTTAAGTCTCTGTCTGTGGTACCGTGAGTACTAGATAGGTTTATATACATTCGTTTTCTGTGTGGAACTTGTAAACATTGGATCGGTTCGGTTTGAACCGATCAGGTTTATATGAAAAGTTTTTCTGGTTTATTAGAGTGTGGTAACTGGTCCGTATTGGTTCTTAAAAAAAAAACGGATTTCATTACGTTTTTTTCCAAGACCCATAACACGGTCAGGAACCGATAGGGGTGTCTTGCCTGGCAGATTGCTGAGAAAAGGCTAAGTTTAGTTAGGACTGGCTATGTCTGAGAAACCCAAGAAAAAAAACGGGCCCACTGGGTTTCAACACTGTAGTGTGTGTGGGGAAGCCTTTGCTAAGGCTGATCCCACACCACCTGTGTTATTGTCTGGGGTTTGACCACCTCGATTTAGACTGCCAGATTTGCAAAGTTTTCCCAAAGCTACCCTGGATAAGAGTGTAAGTAGGTAGACTGAGGAAAGGGAAGAGAGAGTCCGCTGACCCGGATGGCCAGCTCAGTTGGTTCCGACCCGAACCAGAAGGATGTCCTCTTGACCAGGGTGAGACTTCTTCGGGCAAAAATAGAACCGACTCTGAGGAGTCGGTTCTGGTTAAAAGGAAAAGAAAGGGATAGATCAGTCGGTTCAGATCCACAAGTTCTTTCTCCGACCGCTGATGAAATAGCCAGAGCGATAAGGATTGTTCAGTCGCTAACTTCGGTTCCAACTGAACTGGCACCATCGGTTAGGGGCTCGGTTCAGTCAGTTCCCCCGGTTCTGGATTATAATTTAGAAGAATTTTATGAACCGGAGGAGAAGTATGAAGATAGTGATGGTGATTATGAAAGTCTGGATGTGCCCATTGACCGGACATCTCCCAGACAGACCTTCAGGTGTTTCTCCTCCTAGGCTTTCTGAGTCCCCTTCCCACTTTATGTTTTACAAAAAAGTGGCTGAAACCCTCCAGCTTCCTATGGAGGAAGCAGTAGAGGATCAGGAGGAGCCTGATTACGTTGAGATGATGGACATCCCAGAGTCCAGGAGATTGTCTATTCCCCTCCATAAGTCTTTTGAGAAACAGACATTTAAAATTTTAAAAACTAATTCCATACCTCCTGTGGACAGAAGAATGGACAAGAGGTATACTCTTTCAGGCTCAGATACGGAGTTCCTTTCCCAGCAATGCAGCCATGTTGGGGTAGTGCAGGCTGCTGCCTGTGATAAGGCAAATATACCCTTGGCTTCACACCCCCCAGATAAGGACTCCAGGAGGATTGATGCCATGGCAAAGAAACAGTACATGGCAGCATCTTTGGGACTCAGGCAGGCTAATTATATGGCCTACACAGCTAGATACCAGAAGTCCAGGTGGGACACTGTGATGGCTCTAGCTAAACAGGTCCCTGACCAGCTTGCCAAGGAGCTGGAGCAGGTGGCTGCAGATGGGATTGAGGCATCCAAGGTGCAGTTGCATGCTGCTGTGGACTCCAATGATGTTTCTTCTAGAGTTATGGCTACATCTGTGGCCCTTCAAAGGATAGCTTGGCTCAGATGTACTAGCCTGTCACAGGATACCCAGACTAAGGCCATGGATTTTCCTGTCATTGGTAATTCTCTGTTTGGGGAGCAGACAGAGAACTACATGAAGAAAATGGATGAGTACAGGACCACCTACAGGAGTGCTCAGGCCAAAGAACGGCAAGCCACTCCCCAGAGGCAGCATTCCAGGGACAGGGGTAGGCTTTCATAGGCCTTTTTACCAAGCCCAGGCCTCCTCTTCTGCCTTTGCTCAGAGGGGGTTCTTCAGAGGGAGAGGCCGACGGGGTATAAGCAAGCCTAAAGCCCCTGCCAAGCAGGCACCCTGATGGGTTTGCCCAGGCCGATTCTCCACTACCTGTAGGGGGCAGGCTGGCTTACTTTGTCCAGGACTGGAAGTCTATAACATCAGACAAGTGGGTCCTGGAAGTAGTAAGCCAGGGACTGCTTCTCAGCTTCAAAAAATTTCCCAAGATGAGAACCAGATCCTTTCCACCTGCAAATCCTTCAGAGGCCCTTGCCCTGGGCCAAGAGGTCTCTTCCGTCTTGGCTCTCAGAGCCATAGAAAGGGTTCCACCCCTACACAGGGGAAAAGGATTGTACTCCAGGTACTTCCTAACCCCCAAAAAGACAGGAGAATGGCGGCCCATCCTGGATCTAAGATATTTAAACAAGCACCTTTTAAAGCCAAAATCCAAAATGGTGACTCTGGTAATAATTTTACCCTCTCTAAGGCCAGGGGGGACTGGCTAGTCTCCCTGGACCTCAAGGATGCCTATTTCCACATTCCCATCAGGTGCTCCCACAGAAAGTACCTCAGGTTCGAGTTGCCCTCAGGCCACTTTCAATTCAGAGCAATGCCCTTTGGTCTAACATCAGCCCCAAGGGTGTTCACAAAGTGCCTGGCAGTAGTGGTTGCTTTCCTAAGGAGAAAAAAGATCTCCATTTTCCATCCCTGGACCACTGGCTCATAGTGGGTCAGTCTCCAGACATAAGTCAAGTCACATCTACAGATAACTCAGTAATTGCTCACTTCCTTAGGATTCCTCCTAAATCTTTCAAAGTCAGTTCTGGAGCCAGTACAGCTCCTCACCTTTATAGGGGTAGAACTGGATACAATAAGGGCAAGAGCCTTTCTTCCCCTGGACAGGGCAAGAACTCTTATGAAACTGGCCTCTTCATTCACCCTTCAGGTGTCTTGACCAGCAAGGCACTTTCTGCAGCTCCTGGGCCACATGGCAGCCTCTACGGCAGTGGTCCAGGGAGCAAGATTTCAGATGAGGGACTTTCAGTTCCACTTAAGAGCCTTCTGGTCCCAGAGAAAGGATTCTCTGACCAAACTAATCCGTATGACTCGAACCCTGATCCAGGCTTTGGAATGGTGGCAGGATCAGGACAATCTCAGGCAAGGAGTTCCTTTTGTCACTCAATCTTATTCTCTAATCCTTACCACAGATGCCTCCCTCTTGGGCTGGGGAGCCCACTTGGGGGATCTGACCACCCAAGGGCTGTGGTCACCTCAGGAATCTCTGCTTCACATCAATCTCTTGGAAATCAGAGCAGTGTTTCTGGCACTGCAAGTTTTTTCCAAGTTTGTTCAGAACAAAGTAGTTCAGATCAGAACAGACAATACCACCACAATGTGGTACATCAACAGGCAAGGGGGCACTTGGTCTACGGCCTTGTGCACAGAAGCAATGAAGTTGTGGTCTCTGGCCTATTCCCTGAAAACCTCTCTGATAGCAGTGCACCTCCCAGGGAAGGACAGTGTCCTGGCAGATGCTGTCAGCAGGATATCTCAGGGCCATCACGAATGGTCCCTAGACCCCTAGTTTTGAAGGTGATTTTTCTCCATATGGGGCACTCCACAGATAGATCTTTTGCAGCCCTAGACAATCACCAACTCCCTTTTTGCTGCAGACCCCCAGTGTTGGGCTCAGTCCCCCTGGATGCTGTAGTTCTCAATTGGGAAGCAAAGTTTGTGTATGCTTTCCCCCCTTCCCTCTCCTGCTCAAGGTACTATTCAAAATGAGGTCTCAACCCTGCAAAGTGATTCTGATTGTTCCAGACTGGGCCAGACAACCCTGGTACCCTCTGTTGCTGTCCTTAGCACTCCACCTCCCCCTGTCTCTCCCCAGGAATTACAACCTGTTAACATGCTCTCAGGGGAGAGTTTGGTATCCGAATCTCTATCTCAAGGCCTGGCCCTTGAAGAGTTAGAGTTTGCTGATTTGCATCTCTCTCAGGGTGTTCTGGATATTCTAAAGGCTTCTCGAAAGCCTTCCACCAGAAAGACTTACAACTCCAAATGGAAAAGGTTCACTATTTGGTGCTCTGGTAAGCATATTTCTCCAAGACGTGGCTGCCTCAGTTCTGGACTATATGGTTCATCTCAATAGCTTGGGGCTCAGACCACCTACACTTAAAGTACATTTAGCAGCTGTTTCTGTTTTCTTGTCAGTAGGTAAGCCGTCTTCTCTTTCAGCTCATCCTGTATTTTGTAAATTCTTCAAGGGATTGCTGCACATCAATCCTCCCTTCAGGGACCCTGCTCCTGCTTGGGACCTAAATGTTTGCATTGCTCAGCTTATGCAACCCGCTTTTGAGCCTTTGTCCTCAGCAGAGCTTAAGTACTTGACTTGGAAAACTGTGTTCTTGGTAGCCATTACTTCTGCCAGACGCATCAGTGTGTTACAGGAGCTGTCAGTGGAGCCTGATTTTATCTCTTTTCATAGAGATAATGTGTCCTCAGGACTAATAGGAAGTTTTTGCCTAAGGTAGTTTCAGATTTCCACCTTAACCAGTCTATGTCTCTTCCTGTTTTCTTCACTGGCCATTCCTCCTCTGGGGAGAGGAAGCTGCACAGCCTGGATGTGAAAAGGGCCCTTAGCTACTACATAGAGCGCACCAAGGGTCACAGGTTTGACTCCCTCCAATTGTTCCTCACTTATGGTGAGGTCGGTAAGGGAAAACCTGCCACTAAAAGATCTGTTGCCAGGTGGATTGTCTCTTGTATACAATTCTGCTATGAAAAATTGGGTAGAATTCCACCCCCAGGCCTGATGGCTCACTCTACTAGAGGTACAGCTGCTTCCTGGCTGCTGCCAGGATATTCTATCTTAGAGATTTGTCAAGCAGCCACCTGGAAACAGTCCATATTTTTACAAGCATTACTCTCTGGAAATCCAGGCTA
This sequence comes from Neoceratodus forsteri, assembly GCA_016271365.2. Classification (NCBI taxonomy): domain Eukaryota; kingdom Metazoa; phylum Chordata; order Ceratodontiformes; family Ceratodontidae; genus Neoceratodus; species Neoceratodus forsteri. The sequence goes on from CM028131.1 coordinate 996,021,985, forward strand.
GAGTGATGCTCGGTTTAACTACAGCAGTACTTCAGAGCCTGTTCCCAAAGTAGGTTCTGTCCCTCCTCCATGGAGGTACTGCTTGTTAGTCTGCACATAGTCAGAATACAGCAAGACTTCATGTTGTTTGAAGAAAAATTACTCACCTTAGTAATGTTGTTTCTTCTAATGGAGTCTTGCTTTATTCTGATTCCTCCCACCCACCCACCTCCTCTCAGAACCTGGTTTTGGGATGTGGGTGGGCAGGGCTGTGTTGGCACCTAGAGGTGCCTCCTTTCTCACCCTCTTTAATTTTTGGGTGTGTTGTGTTTTGTTTTTTGGGTTTCCTGACTTGAGTCTTTGCTTTGAAACCAAAAAACCCTTTTTAATAAATTTAGTTGCCAGTTGGCTAGTGTGAGTTTACAATTTCCACACAGGACACCCAGTGAGTATAGCTCGTAAAGATCTGGCGGTTGGGGTTCAAACAACAGCAGACAGAGACTCAACCGAGCTCGAGCTCAGCGTTAAATGCCTTGCATGGAAAGTTAACTCTTTCCTCTCCAGGGCAGTTCAAAGGTTGGGGATCACTGCACATAGTCAGAGTACAGCAAGGCTCCATTAGAAGAAACAACATTACTAAGGTGAGTAATTTTTTCTTTCCTCCGTAGAAGCTACCCTGCAATTGTTTCACACTCTAGGGATCACAGTCAATTGGCTAAAGTCCAACCCGACTCAGGCTCGGTCTCTCCAACACATTGGAGCTGTCCTAGATACAGTCTTAGCCAGAGCTTACTGTACCTTCCAGACGCCCGGTAGGACACACTTTTTTGTCTCTGGTATCATGCATACAGACTGAGAAAGTCATCACAGCCAGACAAATTCTGTGCCTTCTGGGTCACATGGCCACTGCCATCCCTACGGTGGCATTTGCCCATTTTCACATGAGACCTATTTAGTGGGCCATCCAGAATCAATGGTCTCAAAGAACAGGACAGTTTGAAGACAAGATCAGGGTCACTCCCTCTCTGAAGTCAGCTCTGACTTGGTGGACAGTCAGAACCAATTTATGTCAAGGAATGCCATTTTAGTCCCTTCTCCCACACAGACGTTACGCACAGATGCTTCCCTGGAAGAATGGGGCACACATCTGGGTCCTTATCAGACTCAAGGCAAGTGGATCACTTCTCTCCCTCAGCCTTACATCATTCTCCTAGAACCAAAGGCAGTCCACTTATCCCTTCAAGCATTTCGACCCTGTTTGACTCCAGGACCATTGCTGATCCAATCAGACAACACTGCAGTGGTATTCTACCAAAACAAGCAAGGAAGTACGAAATCCCATACTCTATGCACAGAAACCCTTGCAGTCTGGCAAGAAGCCATCCAACAACACCTAATACTAACAGCCTTCCATTTACCAGGATGCTACAATCTTCTGGCTGACCGTCTCAGTTGCCAGACATCCACACATGAATCAACACTTCACAACGAAGTACTCCAAAAAATCTTCCACCTCTGGGGGACTCCACGGATATATCTGGTTGCCTCCACAGTCAGTCACCGTCTCCCCAAATATTTTGCTTCCTGACCCTCTCCTGCAACGGACTCTACTGAAACTACAACTAGAACCTGCCACAATGATCCTAATAGCTCCCATGTGGCCTCAACAAGTGTGTTTTCCTCTGCTTCAGCAACTCTCAGTACAGGAACCCGTTCCATTGCCAATCAGACCAGACCTCTTGACTCAGTCATGGGACCCTGTTGCATCCCAAACTGAAGGCTCCATACCTTCACGCTTGAATCTTGAGGACACTTTCATAGCCAGATTATGTGTCCTCTCCTGTTGCCAGTATTCTCTTGGTCTCACGTAAGCCAGCAACCAGAGAAACATACAACTCCAAATGGAAACACTTTCCCATATGGGCTGCTTCTCGATCATTGGATCCCTATTCCTGCCCACTGACGAAAGTTCTAGAGTACCTGGCCTCGCTGTCTGAGTCAGGTCCGAGCTATTCCTCCATCAAAGTCCATTTGTCTGCTATTTCTGCCTTCCTTGAACTGCTCGATGGCAGATTACTGTACCAACATCATCTAGCCAAAATGTTTTTGAAAGGAATGTTACATATCAAACCACCTGTTAAACTTCCCACTCCTCTGTGGGATCTCAGTTTTCTAATAGAAAAATTAACTCTTGAGCCTTTTGAACCAGCGGCCACTTATGACCTCCATTTTCTTACATGGAAACCCTTTATTCCTAGTGGCTGTCACCTCAGCTCACTGTATTTCCAAGCTTCATGCCCCTGAGTAGGGGAAACTCACTTATATTTTCACAAAGATAGGGTGGCACTTCGTACCAACCCTTCCTTCCTTCCCGAGGTGATGTCTGAACACACTCTAAATCAGTCCCTGGAATTACTAGTATACTATCCTGAATACTCGAACCAAGGTGAACATCTATTACATACCTTAGATGTCCGTCGTATATTGTGTTACTATACTGATCAAACAGAACAATCAGAAAGACTTCTCAATTGTTCATCACATTTGCCTCGGACCGAGAAGGGCTCCCAGTTACTAAAAGAACCCTTTCTAACTGGTTGGCACATTGTATTACATTTTGTTATAAAAAATGCAACAAACCCTTACCAGGACCTGTCCAAGCCCATTCCACTAAAGCTATGGCCACTACTGTGGCTTGCTTCAAAAGAGCCTCTAGTTCAGATATCTGCAATGCGACCACCTGGTCCACAATCCATGCATTCACGAAGCACTACAATTTGTATATTGCTTCACATAGTAGGACGGCCTTTGGCCGAGCAGTTCTACAGGGCCTTCTGTCATAATGTCCACCCATCTTGGGTATACTGCTTGGAATTCTTCCCAAGTGTATTACCTACTGCAAGGGACCACTCCATGGAAGATAGTACAGTTATGTAAAAACTTACCATAACAGTAGATCCTTGAGGAGTGTCTCTTGCAGCAGTCTGATCCCACCCTCCGTCCCCCTCCTTCTCTAGGAGAACAAATTCTGGTCCAATGACTTTTGGGTTGGGATACATTTGATACCTCTGGTTCCCCTCGGTCTTCGCTTAGCGAGCTGAATCCGGTGAGGGAACTGAGGATACCAGGGACCTCCCACACTTATATAGGAAACAGGAAGCTGATGTCATGAGTGGGCAGCCCCTAGTAAAAGACTGCTAGAAGAGCTACCATGCGCCACAGCGACCTCTGGTGATGACCCAAATGTATTACCTATTGCAAGAGACGTTCCACAAAGATCTACTGTTATGGTAAGTTCTTGCGTAACTGCACTTTCTAGGAGTGGTATATGTTACTCATCCGCACTGACCCACCCGACCTCCCCAGCTTCAACGCACAACCTCTGCTTCCAGCAGGCAAGATCAGGCGTCATAGGGCAGAGCTGAGGCACATACCATCCGGGTGAGTGGGAGGAGCCAGCTTTTAGACCTTGCAGCAAGATGGAAAGGGACATGCCAACAAGTGTGGATGAACAATATATACCACTCCTAGAACTACTGGTACAGGTGAGTAACCTGTGTTTCTGGGCTCAGCCGCCGTTTCATAGGCTCTTTCTCAGGTTTTAAAAAAAAAAAAGGGCAAGAAGGTGTTGAAGGGGTTAAGTTCCCTCTTGGTCCACAGGGAATTCTGGAACACTTAAGTGGATTCTCATCCTCTCCCTCAATCTCCCTCCCTTCCCTCTTCCTCCTCCTTCTCCCTAGTCTGCCCAAAGGTTGGGGTCTGCCCCTCAGAAACCTGCTAGGAACCAACCTCTACTCTTCTGGACTGTTTATTTCCTTTTTCAGTTTATATTCTTTCGATTTTCCTGTCCCTTGGGCTCTCTTGCCCCACCCTCCTACCCTTGTTTTCTCTCTCTGTTTCCTGTCCGGCAAGCGGAAGTGAGGTGTTGGAGGGGCTGGCGTTGGTTGGTGGCCAACCCGCAAGCACCACGCATATGCGTTGGCCTTGAGGGCAGCGTCGTTCTCATAGTCTGCCCCTCCTCCTCTTAGGAGTGAGAAAGCTTTTAAAGTTAAAAAGCGTCCCACGGGGTCCTAGCGCCTCTGGCATAGTACCCACCAGTGATGAATAGTGAAGTTATACAGTAAGATCAAGAATTACAGTAGGTATGTAATTTTCATTTATTAGGCAATGGAAGCACTTGGCTTTCTGCCTCGGGCTTTAACCCACCCGAGGCATGCTGTAATCCCAGCACAAAGCATACTCTGTCAAGTCTTACTGCTTAAAGGGGAACTCTTGACTCCCTTACGCTAATGCCATGGGACCTGGATGTCCTGATTAAGCAAAGTGCCTATAAATATATTTAATTCACTTACTTTTGTATAGTTTTGCATTTTATCTGGTCAATCCTGTGACCCGATTCCCTCCCACACACATATACACCCTCCACACCAGCGTCCTAGCACTGCCAGAGTTCCCAGTGCCAGCCTTCCAATGACGCAAATGACAGGTTAAGCCGTGTGGGATGTCTATGCTTGCAAGTCTGTTTTCATAGCAACAATTTAATAGAGTGCATTATCTTGTTTATTCTACCAGTACCAATCGCACTGAGCTGGGGACTCTGGGAGTACTAGTATGCTGGGATGGCAGGCGGGACGAACCAGATAAAAAGTAAAACTTTACAAAAGTTATTTAAAAAAAATATATTTACAGGTGTTATGCTTTATCGGGACCTCTAGGTCCCGCAAGATTACTAAAGGGGAGCCAAGAATTACCTTTTAAATAGAATGTTTGTCCAATATGAGTTTACAGCAATTACATTTAACTTTAATATTGTCTGAGTTATTGGTCTTAAGTATTTCACATTAGAAAGTACTTATTTCACTGTCTTGTTTCAAAAACATCTGACTGTTCCCCAATTGGCCTCAGAAATGCTGTGTTTGTGACACTACACTCTTGTTACAGTAAGTAGTTTGTTGCTTAAACAAGTGTACTGTGAAATCCAACAATTCTGATGAAAGCTTTCATATAGACTTTAATGATAAACTGGCAGAAATGTACCGCAAAACCTGGGAAAGATGAGTGACATAAAAAAAAAAAATGTTCTTTAGTAAATTCTTATGCTGAAGGGAAACCTGCTCTTAAAGCTTTCAAAAAGGGACTTTCGCAGTTAGCAAAACTGAAAAAGGACAACATGTAAATGGAAGGTCATTTACAAGTTTTGGTTTCCATGCATAATAATTATGGAAGTTATCAGTATTAATTCAAACTTGTTCTCCCCCACAAACTTATTTCCGGCTAAGCTAGAGTATGTGGTTATATAATGGTATTTGTGACATCACAGTTGGGTGTTGTGGAAATAGACTTCATCCGTTCCTGCCCTAAAATCATAATCCCTGGCTTGTGACATTAAGCCATTTCTTTGGCAACAGTTTGTGATGTCATGCACAATAGAATATGGCTGGCCAGCTAGCGCAGTGGGAAAGCTACTGCTTACCTTCCAGATGATCTGTATTTGTGCCCTGAGTCTGGGACGTCTGGTGCTGACCGGTGAGATGTAATTCTGACATCTGTCTGGACGCCACCTACCTCAGGGAGGGAGGACACTACCTTTCACTGCAAGACTGCCCCCGGTGGCCCAAGGGGAAGGCATGTCATGTGGGAAGGAACAAGTGGTGTCTCTGGTGTGGCATTAAGTTGGCATGCACCTGCTTACCTGGGAAGTGACACAGAGGCATCGCATGCCCAGAGTGGAGCTGGCACAGGATTCCCGAGGTAGGCCTGGGCTCACCCACGCTTCCAACAGCCCTGATAGGGACTCTGCCAGGTAACTTCTCAGGATTATGCCCTGGGGTTGGATAATGGAGGGCTTAGGGGGAGAAAATACCCCAGCAGCATCAGGCAGATGATGCCACCCCGCCACTCATGTCATAGTAGGGTCTTTCTGACTCCTCCTGACCCTCATCTGACTCCTACCAGGCCTCATCCAGCTTCTTCTTCTGGGCCTTGACAATCAAGAGAAGTATCTTCCTCCTGCCTTGAGGAACCAGCGGTCCCGCCCTCGGGAGACCAGTTGTGAGTTACAGTTGGAGTATCCTGAGAGGATGTCTAGTAGAGGCTGTTGGCGGGTTGGAACATCTGAAGACTACAGCAGGCAGAAGGGATTAGGCAGGTGGGAGGAGGACCTTGCAGCTGGTGAGGGGAAAGGGAGGCAAAAACAGAAAGTAAAAAAAAATATATATGGCATTTTACTTCATGGAAGTTAAAACCAATGTGAACTGAAGTCTAGCGGAAAAAGATCCTGTTTTCAGTGATAAAAAATGAGTCATTGAAATTCTCATTTGGGGGGAATGTGCAACTTGAGATCCTCATAAAGGACATCTCCTCCATTTGGCCACACCTTTGGAACTGTAAGCCACTGGTATCAGGAGGACCACTTGGAAACGTTTGCAAGCTGGAGGCTGCCCATGATGACTTATGAGGTCACCACCTATATAATGTGGGCAGCCCCATAACTGCTCAGTTCTTTCTCCTGACATAAGCCTCTTGATGCATAATGCTGAGAAACAGCGATGTCATTTACTCAACTTTTCTTTTCCTGTGTTTAATGGTGAGCTTACTGCTGACAATAACGGCCGTTTTAGGGACATAGATATGTTCTAGCCACACTGTTTGGCATGTCCTTTCCTATTTTAAATCTTGACGGAAGGTCTTAAAGCTGGCTCCTCCCACCCACCTGGGTGGTGTAACCCTCGGCTTTGCCCCATGACGTCGGATCTTCCTTTCCGCCGGAAGATACAGGTTGCCTCCTTACCGCTCTTGCGCTCAGTAGGCCCTGGCTTCTAAATCTTCGGATTTGTTGAAAATTAAACCTATCAGAGCTACCAAACATTGCTTCACGATCTCGACCGTCATGGAAGAGAAATCTTCTCCCAGTTTCCACCGCTGCCCATGCAGGCAAAAGATGTCATGCATAGACCCACATGCCACGTGCATTTACTGCCTGGGTGTCGGCCATGGCACCCAGGCCTGCGAGATGTCTTGTCTTTCATCCTAACGTCCTCGACGATCGTCTCGCACGTTTGAAGTTGGGCAGGCCAGAGAAACTGAATCTGCTGGTCAGATCTAAAGAGGCCCGATGGGCGGTCTCTGCGGCTGTAGGGTCTGCCGAGCAGCTCGAACAGATGCAGGCCTTCAAGGAAGAGGCAGCTTGGACCATGGATCGTTCCTTGAGGCCCTTCTTCATCCCGCTTAATTTGGGCTCAACTTTCTCGGGCTCTTTTTGGGAGATGTGCCATTCTCTCCCTCCAAGGGTGAGGGACCTTCGGGCTTACATGTCTCCCAGTCCCGTAACAAGGACAGGAAACTGTGAGATTCTTCGTCTCGGTGAAGATGTTTTTGGGATCATGAGAGATCTCGGTCCCAGGAATCGCCAGTCTCTACCTCTGCTGCTGGCTTTTTGGCCCCACCATCAGGTCAGCCAGCCGAGACTTGGCTCGACGACACGGTTGAGATTATTCTCGACCAAGTCGACCCATTGTCACCCAAGGAGGCAGGCAACTCTCTCATCAGGACCCCGGTCCTGCCTCTTCTCAGTGAGACCCAGTCCGCTGGTAATCCCATCGAGGAACTGGTCCCAGACCCAGGAAGATCGCCGGTCTCCCCAGTGTCTCCTGAGCAACCCATTTGGTCCCCGAGGTCGAGGTCTCAGACCCCCTTCGACCAACAGGCCGAGGAAGATGCAGAAGCGTTTTAAAAGAGTGGTTCACAGGCCTGCTGGAGAAGAGAAGTCCGGGAGTGCTGTGAGCAGACCACAGGTCCCAGAACACAACAAGCGATTCAAGTTCACGTTGAAGACTGCAACACAGTAGGTTAGGAGAGCTGTCTGTGCGAGCTGAAGCCAGCGGGAAAATGAACAGAGGGTCCTTGGGGCCGCCCACACTTATACTCAGCAGCAGGAAGTGATGTCGTGTGGGTGGCCCCCATGGAAGACTGCTAGAAGTAGCTGCTGTGTGATAGCGCCACCTGGTGGAACTCCCAAGTGTAATAACCTACTGCAAGAGACAGTTCCTCGAAGATCTACTTTTACAGTAAGTTCTTACGTAACGATACTTTCTTGGAGTGGTATTTGTTGTTCATCCACAAGAACCTACCCGTCCTCCCCAGCTTCAACACACAACCTGAGCTTCCAGCGGGCAAAGATCTGGCGTCATGGGTGGAGCCAAGGGTTATACCACCTGGGTGGGTGGGAGGAGCCAGCTTTAAGACCTTACGGCAAGATTTAAAGAGAAAAGGACATGCCAAACAGTGTGGATGAACAACATGTACCACTCCTAGAACTACTGATCTTATCTGTGTCAGTCTTCACCATTCATCATCTTTGGGTACTTGGCTGGAGGTCATGACCCCACGGAAGTTTTTTTTGGTTTGTTTTTGGATGGGCGGAGTCGACGCACCATCAGTACCGCCTTTGAGTTGACGTGCTGCATGGCGCTGTGGGTTGGCTTTGCCGTTAGGGGTGTTGTCACGACCGCTTCTCCGGCCAGTTCTTCGTCTCCCACCATCTAGGTCACTCGTGGAAGCTCTAAGAAGAATTTTCAGAGGCCTGCCTCTATAGTTGAAGCCTTTCGACTCCGTGTCGCTGCATAGTCCGTCAACTCGGTATATCCTGCTGGTTCTGTTCGCTCCACTCGACGTCGCCTGGTAAGACTGTTCCTTATTTTATTTTGCGACATCGGGTCTTGTTTTGGTGTTCTTTTTCCCATAGGTCATGTCTCGGTCGGAGGGCAAGAAATCTTCTAAGATGGGACGGCTCCTCATGCGACGGTGCCCATGCGGCCATAAGTACTCCGTCACTGACCAGCACGACTGTTGCCTCGCGTGCCTTGGCCGCTTCACGACATGGATTCGTGTGGCGCCTGCTTCTCCATGGACTGCTGGGTCATTGAGCAATGTACACGTGGAGAGTGGGTACAGCCCACTTTTGGGGGTCAGGGGCTGCACTTTGGGCTGCCGCATCCTCCCCGGCCTTTCCTCAGGGGTCCCATCCTAAGTTCCATATGGACCGAGGAGGAGGGGCCTCTGTCTCTTCTAGCCTAGTCATGGCAGAGGTCCCTCTCAGCGGTGCAGGAGGCCCGGTCTGTCCACTCCGGGGTACAGATGGAAGGCACCGTCTTGGCAATCGCCCCTTCGGTGGTGATGACTCCCCCGGTGTCATACCTGCGGCTCGGAAGGCCTGGATCAGCACCGTCCTTGATGCCATCTGTCGGCACCGTCTTGGGCCTCAGCGCCATTCGCGGAGCCATTAGCCCTGATGGCGCCAGTCTGTCGCTCGGTGCCATTGCTGCTGTCGGTGCCGTTCGCGATGTCAATGCAGCTGTCGGCGCCGTGGGAGGCTCTAGGGCGCCGTCCATCTCTGTTTCTCGCCCTGGCGCTGTGGTTGAGCGTGGGATAATGTCCAGTTCAGCAGCCGTTCGTGGCTCCGAACGGGAAAATGGCGCCATTTGGTTTTGGAGCTCGGCGCTGTCCACGGCATTGAGAGCACTGTTGGGGCCATCAGCGGCGCCATCTCTGTCCTCGGCGCCACTTGCGGTGTCGTGGGGCAAGTTGGCGCCATGGGAATCTCCGGCCTCGGTGCTGTTCATGGTGCCAAGAGTGCAGTCAGAGCCATCTTCTGCATCGCTCGTGGTGCCGTGGGGCAGGTCGGCGCCGTGACAGGCTTCGACTCTGAGACTGCTGCCCTTGTTGGAGCCATGTCCTCTTCGGGCACTGTTCGCGGTGCGGATGGGGGCACAGACATCGACTCTGGTGCAGTCTCTGGCTCTGTTACCCTATTCAGTAGGGATGGCAGCAGGCGTCCGTGCACTGTCTGGCACAGGTCTTCGATCTCTACCTCTTCGGAGGATGAGTTGGACTCTAGGTCGCACACGCAGTCTGGCTCCTTGGAGTTGGCTTCTGGCGTGGACATCTAATATTTTCAATAGTCATTTTGGGAACTTAGGCCCCTATAGAACTCCCATAGATTTGGATGATGTATCTGCTAATAATGATATTCATAATGACGCTAATCTAAAGTTTTATTTTAAGTCTCTTTCCCCTTCCTCAGTGAAAAAATACTTTTTGAAAAATAATCCAAAACCTTTTCAGGGCCAGGATGGTGTTGATGTTAGGATAATTAGAATGGGTATTGATTGTTTTGTTTATCCATTAGTTCATATCTTTAACTTTTCCTTATATCATGTTTTTCCGAGTAGCTGGAAACGAGCAGTTATAAAACCCATCCTAAAGAATGGAAATCCTTCTTTAGTTACTAATTATCGTCCTATTTCCCTTTTATCATCTATTTCAAACATTCTGGAAAGGATTGTCATGGACCAAACCTTGGATTTTCTTGGGAGGTATTCTTTGTTATCAGAGAACCAACGTGGCTTTAAGCCAGGATATAACACTGAAACAGCCTTGGTGGGGTTCTCGGGCAGTGTCCATGGAGCACTTGATAGTGGACTTTCATGTTGGACCTCACCAAGGCTTTTGATTTGGTTGAATTTGATCTTCCCGGTGTGCTTCAAGGTCTTCATTTTTCTGATGAAATAAATATGTGGTATCAAAACTGTTTGTCTGAAAGATCATTTAGAACTATTATTGGTTCATCTTTATCCCATTCACTTCCCTTAGTTTGTGGTGTGCCCCAGGGTTCAATTCTGGGACCACTTATTTTTTCCTTATTTATGAATTCCGTATCTGATATATGTACAAAAACTAAAATGATTCTTTATGCAAATGACGCTGTTCTTCTTTGTTCAGATCCCAGACCCAGTGTCGCCCTTTCCTATCTTCAAACTGATTTTAATTTCCTGCAGGATTGGTTATCTTTGTCACCTGGTTTTGAATTCCCAGAAAACCAAAGTAATGGTATTTTCTAAGAAGAAAAATGTACTAATTGATTTGCTTCCAATTTCTGATAGGACAGGAAACATAATTGAAAATGTATCTGTTTTTAAATACTTGGGTATTACGTTGGACACACATTTTTCTTTTGAACCTCACATTCAGAATCTTAGGAAAATCCTTCATCAGAGGTTGGGTATGCTTTATCGAGTTAAATCTTTTTTGACTTTGGAGTCCAGAAAGCTCTTAGTTCATAGCTTTCTGTTTTCCATACTCGATTATGGCATACTGATTTATACATCCTCATGTACTAATGTTTTGAGTCCTCTTAAAGTAATTTACCATTCAGCTCTGCGGTTTTGGTTAAATTTACCTTTTCGAACTCATTATTCTGATCTGTACAATCAGTCATCTTCCTTATCTTTTGAAAATCAAGTACTTCATAAGATGGGCATTTTCTTATTTAAGTTAAATGTAATTTTTTTCCTTATTCTATTTCTTTTAGTTAATGCGTTGTTTACTAGGTCCCAGCACAATTGTAAATTTAAAATACCATTTTTTTAAGACTACTTTTGGGCAAAGATCCTTATTATTTAGAGCACCTAGTTTTTTTAATAGAATTCCGTTAGAAATTGTTGAGCATAGTTCTTTTCAGGTTCACATGAAATCTTCAGAAGTTGTTAATAATAACTCCTGTCAGGGTTTTAAGACACGGTTAAAACAGTGGCTATCTTTGGAAACATGACGTATTTTTATGTATTGTATTTTATTGATTGAATGTTTTGTTTGTATTATGTTTGTTAATTTTTTGTGTGTTTTTTAGTTTTAAACTTGTCTCCAATGAAAACAGGGAGTTTGCTCATTTGGATTTACAAGTATAAAAAATTAAAATGAAATGAAAAGAACAGCTCGGTTTCAGCTATCTTCACATGAGAATCTCTCAATGGCTGCTCAGTACTCAGTGGTCACCGACCACTCACCCTCAGTCCTTTCTCATCAAGGTGACAGAACCCTGAAGAGATCACTCACCTGGTGGTCACAAGAGGACAATCTTCTGGAAGGGTATCCCTTTGCTCCTCTGGATCATCAGATTTCCATTACCATGGACACGTCCCTGATGGGGTGGGGAGCTCACTGTCAGATTCTCCACACTCAAGGTACGTGGACTCGGCACGAGTCCCAGCTTCACATAAATGTCTTACAAATGAGAGCCGTCCTTTATGCAGTCTGGGCTTTGAAAGACATTCTCTGTCACAAGAACATTCTCCTTCAAACGGACAACAAAGCAGTGATGTATTACATCAACAAGCAGGGCGGTGCTCACTCTTAACCCTTATGCAAGGAAGCGATGAGGGTGTGGGAATGGTGCTTGGAGCACAAGGCTCTAATTCATGCGGTCTGCCTGCCGGGAGTGCAGAATGAACTGGCAGACCGTCTCAGCAGAACAGAGACAGATCCTCACAAATGGTCTCTCGGCTCAGCCATAGTTCAGTCACTGTTCACAGAGTGAGGAACTCCAGACCTGGACCTTTGTGCATCCCCACTCAACACAAAACTGCCTTTCTTCTGCTCCAGAAATCCAGGGCCTGGCATTTTCTGTCAGGATGCGTTCAGGCTGCAGTGGACAAAACACTTTCTATACGCCTTTCCGCCTCTTCCTCTAATTCAGAGGGTACTTCTCAAGTTCGAGTCCGGGGGACAAAATGATCCTCATTGCTCCCTTCTGGCTCCGACAGATGTGGTTTCCACTACTCAACAGTATGTCGGCAGCTCCGAAGAAACCACTTCCCCTTCAGATGAACCTCTTGACTCGGGGGGCCTGTTGTTCGTCCCAACCTGAGGTCGCTTCACCTTCACGCTTGGCTTCTGAAGAGATAGAAGTGAACAGGTTCAATGTCTCTCGCAGAGTTTCAGATATTCTTCTGGCTGCGTGCAAGCCAGCCACTAGGAAAACTTACACAGCCAAATGGAAACGATTTTAGCTCTGGTGTGCAAAAATCCTCTTTGAATCCCTTTTCCTGCCCACTAGATAAAGTTCTAGAGTATCTTTTGGACCTCTCAAATTCAGGTCTGCAGTACTGTACTGTCAGAGTTCACCTTTGTGCCATTTCAGCTTATCATGAGCCAGTACTTTCCTTGTCACTGGCTCAGTTACCTGTAGTTAAGAGGTTTCTTAAGGGAATTCTAAATACCAGACCTTCTATCAGATGTCCAGTCACAGCCTGGGACATTAATCTTGTGCTAGACATGCTCACTCGAAAACTGTTCGAGCCTCTAGCAAGCTGAGAGTTAAAATTTCTCACTTGGAAAACGGCCTTCCTGGTGTCCATAACCTCGGGCCGCAGGGTCTCTGAGACACATGCCTTGGTCACAGACCCTCCGTATACTGTGTTTCATAAAGACAAAGTAGTTCTTAGGACCCATCCTACGTTTCTCCCTAAGGTTGTTTCAGAATTCCATCTAAACCAACCTTTGGTCCTTCCTACTTACTTTGCGAACTTCCAAAATGAAGGAGGCGTTCTCTTCATTCCTTGGGCGTCAGAAGAGCTTTGCGTTTCTATCTAGATGGAACAAAAGATTTTCGTAAAGCTCAACAACTGTTTGTTTCCTTCAGCGAGACCCAGCTGGGTCAACCTGTCGCTATCAGATGTATTTCAGCATGGCTGGTGGCATGCCTTGGCCACCGTTATTCCATGGTGCAGGTTAAGCTGGAGGGCAGAGTGTATGCTTACTCTACTAGAGCGGTGCCTTGCATCCCTAGCGGAAATCCATAACATGCCCATTGCAGATATTTGCAATGTGGCCACCTGAGCTCGGTGCATACTTTAGGTCAAACACTATGCCCTGGATGTCCATGCCAGACGACATCTTTCATTTGGCAGGACTATCCTTAGTGGACTTCTGTCCTAAAATTGTGAGCTCTTGGTCTCTCCTGCCGCCCTCTCGGGGGATTATTAGCTCGGTACTCTCCCATTAGTGTGAATGAGTGGTGGAGACTTTATGTCCAGGAAGATATGGAAATTACAAACCTACCGTAATTCTTGATCTTCTTGGACGAGTCTCCACCACTCATTCACATGCCCATCCACCATCCCCCGAGCTCACCTCTGTTATTGGTCTTCACTCCCTCAGTCTTTAGGCTGTGAAGACTTCTTCGTTGACCCTTCTTATACAGGTCGTCCGGACTATCTTATGTCCATTTTTTGTTAGGCTATCCTTCTAGGTTAGTTACTCTGCACCTCCTTGGAAAAAAGGTACTGAGGCGGTTGGAGGGTCGACGCCGAGATGGTCATTACCACACGAGCAGAGGCTCGCGGTGCTGCTCCTCGCGGCTCCATTTCCGGCGCCGACCCTCTAGCAAAATAGTTTGCTGCCACTGGGTCCTAATGCCTCCGGCCCAGATCCCATTAGTGTGAATGAGTGGTGGAGTCTCGTCCAAGAAGATCAAGAATTATGGTATGTACATAATTTCCATTTTCCTTCCTTGGCTCACAGGCCAGACATACTCCTATCATGTCCCTTAGGGCCTTCCTTATGCTGCCCAACCTGAGACCGACTCAGTGGTCATCAAAGCAGCACATGACAAGTCCAGGATGCCCATGCACCTTAGCTCCTTCCCTACTGACAGGGAATCCAGATGGATCGACCTTTGGGTAAGAGGGTTTATGCCTTCTCCACCTTGGGACTTAGGATTGCTAATTATTTGTCCCACCTAGTCCAGTACCAAAGCACTATCTGGAAGAAATGCAAGGTGGCTGCCCAAGCCCTTCCACAGGATTCCAAAAAACAGAAAGTTCTCAAGTCCTTATGGGCCACCGAATATATTAGTAAACACCTCCTCAGGGCCTTGTACGACATTTCTGATACTTGTGCCAGGGCTGCTGCCACAGGTATCTGCCTTCGTAAGCACCCCTGGCTGAGGGTCCCGAGTTTCACGGTGGATGTCCAACAGAAGGTGCCGTATGCCCCCTTCAGTGGCTCAAAGCTCTATGGGCCAGATGTCCAGGACATCAGTAATGACTTACAGGATTCTGGTAGGGCTATTAAGTCTGTCCATTCACTCTGCCATACCCAGCCCAGGAGCAGTCAGCGCCCATCCTTTCATAAGGTGTCCCACAAGTCTGGTGTGGGCTCCCATCCCCATTGCAAATGGAAAGCCACTTCTGCTTACCTACCCCCTCTTCCATGGACC
This sequence comes from Neoceratodus forsteri, assembly GCA_016271365.2. Classification (NCBI taxonomy): domain Eukaryota; kingdom Metazoa; phylum Chordata; order Ceratodontiformes; family Ceratodontidae; genus Neoceratodus; species Neoceratodus forsteri. The sequence goes on from CM028131.1 coordinate 996,037,019, forward strand.
CTGCCATGAAACATCCCAGGGGTGACGAATCAGCCCCAGCTGCCGGATCCGCCTCTGCCTGGCAGCTTGCCAGACCTCCTCTTCCAGTCCCGACCAAGTCGTGGTGGTCAAAGCTTGGTTCTCTCCATGTCAACCAATGGAGAACCATAACTTCAGATGCTTGGATTCTTCAGATTATAAAAAGGGGCCACACTCTGGAGCTTGTGGAACCGCCCCTAGAGGCTCCTTCGATACCCTTCACCTACTCTCTGGCCCATGTAATGGTTCTTCGGGAGGAGATACAGTCCCTTCTGTGGAAAGAGGCCATCCAGCCAAGTGCCCAGGTGGTAAAAGAACAAGGGATTCTGTTCCAGGTTCTGCCTGGTCCCCAAAAAAACGGAGATCTGAGGCCTGTTCTAGATATCAAAGACCTCAGTCTTTATATCCAATACAAAAAATTCTGCATGGCCACTCTTCCAGGCTTGCTGTCACTGCTCAAGCAGGGCGACTGGCTGTGCTCCCTAGATATGTAGCACCTACCTGCAGATCTTGGTTTGTCCTCTGCACAGGTAGTTTCTCAAATTTCTTTTTCAGGGTGAACATTAACAATTCAAAGTTTTGCCCTTTGACTTATCCTCTGCATCTTGGGTCTTTACAAAATGTTTAGCAGCAGTAGCTGCTGTCCTTCAAGGAGAGAAGGCCTGTAGTCTTCCCTACCTGGTAATCTGGCTCCTCAAAGCTTCATCCTGAGATCATCTCCTCCGGATCCTGGAGAAGACCCTGCATTATTTCACCCCCTGGGCATCAGTGTCATTCTGCCCAAGTCTGTTTGATCCTGTCCCAGAGGCTGCAGTATATAGGAGCGGTCCTGGACTCTGCTCAGGGCAGGCCAACCTGTCCCAACACTGGGCAGAGTGCCTCATTTTCCAGGCTCAGGAGGTGGCCAGGAGCCATTTTGTTTCTGTGAGGGTGTACTTAAGGTTACTGGGTTTCATGGCTTCAGCCATTGCCATGGTCCCTTTGGCCAGATTGCACATACAAGTGCTCCAGTGGGCCCTCCGGGTGCAGTGGAGCCAACACACAGATGACCTGGGGCAGCTCGTGCTGGTCTCCTCTCCTTGTTGGCCTTCCTCCCAGACCATTCTGCTGCACATGTAACTGCTTGGGACGCATTCCTACAGTGAGATACCCCGAAGAAGATAGAACTTACCGTAACAGTAAATCTTCGAGGAGATCCCAGTCATTAGGTGTGCCTTCCTCCCACATCCCTCTTCTTGAGTCCTCTGCCCGCCTGGTTATATGGTATATCAGCCTTTATTTCAGCCTTGGCACTCTCTCTCCTCGGTCCCCATTTTTATTTTAGTTTTGTTAACCAGATAACTGCAGTAGCCAAAATGACTATTTTCAGGCACGCACCGAGAGAGTACAACCAGTAAATACAAACAGATAGCAATCCTAGAGAGAAATTACAGTACATACAGATGTAGGTTACATTCCATGTCATCAGAAAACAAAGGAAAAATAATACTTTTACATAAGTGCTGTACATCAGTGGTAGCATACGAGTGAAAGGAGTAAACGAGGAGCTAGAGGTAGAAGGAATGGGTAGGTAAAGGAAGACAACAGGTTGGGGTAGAGAAACATGTAAAGAAAAGTAATTGGAGGGCAGGGAGAGAAGATAGGGATGAGGTAATAAAGTGTGGCTAAAGCAAGTGCAGGTGTCAGCCAGAGATAAATAAAGCTTCAGCTCCCTTTTGAAGCAGGGATGAAACTTAGTCAGCCACAGGTCTGGATCAAGAGAGTTCCAGATCCGAGGGGCAGAGTGCTGGAAGGCTGTAGTACCTTTGGAGGTGCAACACCTAGGTATGTGGAGTAAGGATTCATCAGTCGAACGCAGGCCATGGTAGGAGTTATGGGGAACAAGCAGAGTAGGAAGTGAGGATGGAGTATTCAGTCGAAGAACAGAATCAACGAGTGAGCACAGAGCATATTTCCTATGCGCTAAGGGGGAGAGCCATTTTAAGTCCTTGTATAGCTGTTAGTGGTGCGTAAGTTGAGGAGGCATACCTACAAATGTTGTTATACATTACATCCAGCTTATGAAGGGAAGTCTTATGTGCTGAAACAAAAATAGGGGAACTGTAAGTAAGATCAGGGAGCAAGATACCCCTAGCAATGGCCAACTTAGCAGAAGGTGTAAGCATATAGCTACTCTACAGGCTACACCCAGTTTCAATTAGCTGCTTTGCAGGCAGATTGAATATGCAAGTTGAAATCAAGGGATTAGTCAAGAAGGACCCCGAGTAATTAAAGGACGTAATACATCTGGATAGGTGAGCCTTCTAAAACACTGATGAGCATGTCCGTGAGCGAGCCTTAATCTTTTGACGTGCTTAGAAGCCTTTGTCTTCCTTGAGTTCAGTACCAGCTTATGGTCAGATAGCCAGTTTGCACATTATTGAGATCAGTAGACAAGGAAGAGTTTATGGGCTCAACATTCATGGAGCTGGAGTAGAGGACCAGATCATCCGCATAAAGAATTGATGAACACGGTTGGAGAGCATCTGTAATATGGTCTACGAAAAGTGAGAAAAGCAAAGGACCCAGGATGGAACCCTGGGCTACTCCAGTATTTATGGTGGTACTTCCAGATAGGGAGGAGTTGTACTTAAACACTTGATACCTATTTAACAGGTAGCTTCTAAACCATTCGACAACAGGAAATGAGAAACTAAGTTTATGGAGAGTGGTAAGGGCAGTGGATTATCAGTTAGATCAAAACTTCGTAAGGTCTACAAAGACAGCGCTGGTAAGTAGACCACCATCCATATTTGATAGAATATCCGCTTTGAGTTTCAGGAGGGCTGTCTAGTGCTGTGTCCTTCGTGATGTCATGCTGTGTTTCAGAGAGAAGGCTACGTTTGGTTATATGGGCAACTGTTTTGCAGGGCAACAAGTTTTCCAGGATTTTACTGAGGACCAGAGAATAGCAGTGGGCCTATAATTAGTGATATCCTTCGGTCACTCTTCTTGAAAACTGGAGTAATACAAGCAATTTTCCATATATCTGGGACCTTGCTACCACAGAGACAGTGTAAAATTCTAGCCAGGGCAAGGCTATAAGGAGCTGCAAGCTTAAGTAATCTAGGTTCAAGAAAGTCAGAGCCTGTGCATTTCACAGGTTTGCTCCTTAGTCTCCGGGAAAGAACTGAGTAGGGTGGGGCGCAGATGCCTCCATAGGGATGATTACATCAGCAGGTGATGTAGGCATGAGTGGCCCCAGTTGTACTGCTGGAAAATCTTCCTGTGGATCCTGCTTAAACGGTGGTGAAGTTCTACAGTATGACCTGATGAGTGAGATCCTCTTCAAGATCTGTTACAGTAAGTACTTACATTATCTGTTCTTTCTATGCCCCAATAGAGAAACCAGGAGGTTCTAGGGACATGGATATGTTGTTCATCCACACTTTCTGGCAGGTATCCTTGCCGCTTAATTCTTGGGCCGAAGGTCTTCAAGCTGGCTCCTCCCACCCACCCAGGTGGTAAAGCTCTCAGCTCCACTTATGGCGCCAGATCTTCCATACCACTTGGAAGCTCAGGTTCCCTCCTTAGCGCTCTGCATTTTAGACTGGATCCTAATTCTTCGGTTCGTCCGAAATTGGTTTTGAAGTTTTCTAAACTTGGTCTTCATCTTCCCTGCTGCATGCGGACAAATCTATTCCCGCTTTTGAGGTGCCTTGGGGGCAGAAATGTCCAGGACGGATCCGCACTCCACGTGCATCTACTGCTTAGGCCTAGATCATGACCCGCAGGCTTGTGAGTTGTGCCGTTCTTTTTCGGCCAACGTTCTGGATGATCACGCTGCCCATTTGAAGCTCGGGCGCCCCGAGAAACGTTTTCTGCCGTAAAATCCAAAGAGGCTCACGTGGCTTCGGCTGAGCAACTTGTGCAGATGATCGCCTCGAGGAGGAGGCGGCCCAGGCCGCATCTTCCTCCTCCTCGGCCACGGCATTTATCCTGCTCTCTCTGAGTTCCTCGTATACAGCTTCGTTCAAGGAGCTTTGCCAGTCCCTTTCCACGAAAGGAGAGGCCTTCGGGACATTCTTCGGCCCAAGAAAAGGAGTCGAAGGTAAGTCCCACCGCTGACGTTCGTGGGGAGCGGGAGAGGTCCCTCCCCGGCAGCCAACCGTCGACTTGATCGTGGTTGCGGCTGAGGCCGCTGGTTTCACGGTGCTCCCGTCAGGCCAGCCTGCGAGACTCCCGCTGAAGAGTCGAGATTTTTTCTCGATCCGTTGAACAGGCTGTCGACTGGAGAAGACAACCTCTACTTCATCGGTTCCCCAGTGGATACCGAGGATCTGCCTGCTCGGACCTCTTCTCGTCCAGCTGCTCTCACCGACATTGGCTGTCTCGGGTCTGCTATCGAAGTAGGTGCGCATCGCTCTTCCTCGGCCCTCCTCCTCGGATATGAGGAGGCTGCGGTGCAGGTTGCACCGGCGCCACGAGGATCTTATGTGGCAGCAGTTGCTGTTATCCGGCCTAAGCTCACCCCAGCCAAGACCCCGGCCATCAAGTGGATGTCGCCTGAATGCCCGAAGCAACCACTCGTTCCAGTCGAGTTGCCCGCTCCAGAGCCGGTTGCTAAGCCGAAACCAGCTGGTCCACCATTGTGGTGGAACCTCCGCCTCCACAACCGAAGTTGGGGGCACCGACCAAGAATTCTCGGTCGGGTCATGGCCTGCCCCACAGGTTGTCGGTCACCCTCACTCCTGACCATCCTCGGCAAGTGGAGGGTGGCTCAGGGCCGAGGCAGCTCTTCGCAGACTCTTCAGAATCCGACGACAATTCCTCCCTGTTCTCCAGGCAGTGCGATCTGGAGTCCTCCGGGGGCCAGTCTGTGGACGATAGCCCATCATCCTTCTTGGGTCTGCTTGGACTCATCTCGGAGTCCACCGGGATGCAGCTCGAGCCCGTGTCCAAACGGGCCGTATCCCCTGACAGAGATTCTGGACCGAGGGGATTCTCCCGCAGAGGCCTTTCCGGTGGCTGAGGCCATTGTGGGCCCAGCCTTGGAGCTTTGGTAGCGGCCTGCTTCCTGTCCTGCGCCCTCAGCCAGGATGGCCAGGAAGTATGCGGTCCCTATCGGCTCTTTGCCCGGTTTCTCGGAGCACCCCTCTGCGGGTTAGTCACCGACAGCGTTTTCGGCGTTCGGTAGCAGCTGGGGATGTGGACAAGCCCCCAACAAAGAGTCCAGCTGGACTTTGCCAGGCGCCAGGTGTGCCTAGGCCCCTCCCTCGGCCTCCGACAGGCCAGCTCGGCCGTGCTGATGGCACACTTCTCCCACGCCTCATGGGCTCCCTGGATGAGGTTGTTCCTCATCTCCGCCTGACCTGCAGACCACAGTCCGCCAGGTGCGGACCAGGGTAGGCAGTGGCGACAGCAGCTCCAGACTGCTCTGGACATAGGTGATTCCTGTGTCAGGTCAGTAGCGGCCGCGGTAGCCATGCGACGCAGGGCATGGCTGAGGATATCCATCTTCACGGCGGATATCCAGCACAAGTTGGCGGATGTCCCCTTCTTGGGGACTGACCTCTTCGGCCCTGGAGTGGAGGGACACCTCCAGCGGATCGAGAAATCCAATGCCGCTCTGGACTCGGTCACCTCCGCCCAGAGGGACAAAGGCCGCCGTCAGCAGCAGAAGTCCTTTTGTCCTTCGGTCCCTGCATCTCGACCAGCCCAGCAGCACCAGCAACAGGGCCAGCTGGCTCGCGATTGGCGTCCCAAGCCCAAGCCGACGGCTTCCTCCAGCAGAAAGCAAGGAGGTAAAGGTCCGGGAGGTCCCTCAGCCGGTTCTTCCTCCAAGCCTGCCCAGTGACGGGTTGAGGGGTGCTACCCCAACCTCGTCACTCCCCCCCTGGGTTCCCCTGGGGGGACAGCTCCGCCACTTCCTTTCCACCTGGTCCGCTATCACCACGGACCGCTGGGTGTTGGAGGTGGTAGGAAAAGGCCTGCCTCTGGAGTTCGAGCAGGTTCCGCCTTTTCGAGCCGCCGCCCGGAGGGCCACGGGGTCCGCAGCCTCGCCTGGCCGCCCGCCGGGCCGAATTGCCCTGCTCCTCAAAAGAGGTAATCAGAAAGGTGGATGGATCCTCCTCCAGACCCGGGTTTGTGTCCAGGTACTTCCTGGTCCCAAAAGGGACGGGGGGCTGGCGCCCCATTCTCGACCTGCACTACCTGAACAAGTTCCTAAGGTCTCGGACCTTCAGGATGGTCACTCTGGCTCACATAATCCCATCCTTGGAACGAGGCATGTGGTTCTGCTCCCTGGACCTCCAGGATGCGTTCTTTCACGTCCCAATCCATCCGTCCCATCAGAGGTTCCTCCGCTTCAGAGCGGAGGGATCCCTATACGAGTTCCGGGCCATGCCCTTCGGCTCTCCCTAGCTCCCAGGGTCTTCACCAAATGCATGGCAGTGGTGACAGCGTTCCTGCGGCGCCGAGGGGTCCGGGTGTACCCTTACCTGGATGATTGGCTGATAGCAGCCCCTCCGGACTGGAGGTGGAGCGGTCCAGAGATCTGGCCCTCCAGGTTTGCTCTCAGGTTGGCCTCCTCATCAACGAGGCCAAGTCGGAACTCGTGCCAAAGCAGGTGATTCTGTTCATCGGGCAGAGCTCGACTCTCTACGAGCCAGAGCACGGCTCCCGGCGGACAGGGCCGAGGTTCTTTCCTCCTTTGCCCAATCATTTCTGGTTGGGCAATTGCGCCCTTCCCGGGACTTCCTGCGCCTCCTGGGCCTCATGGCGGCCTGCACCATCATGGTCCTTTGGGCCCGATGGTACATGCGTCCCCTTCAATGGGGACTGGCCAGCCAATGGTCACAACGCCGCGATCCATTGGACCGGCCCGTGACAGTGACCCAGGAGATGTGGAATGCTCTCCAATGGTAGATCGTTCCAGCACATCTGCAGGAGGGTATCCCGTTCGTCTGCCCCGAGCCGACGGTCTCTCTCGCTCGACCGACGCATCTCTGATGGGTTGGGGTGCCCATCTGGGGGAACACCGAGAGCACGGCTTCTGGTCCCCTCGGGAGTCCCGATGCCACATCAACCTGCTGGAGCTCCAAGCAGTCCATATAGCTCTCACCGCCTTTGCTCCATTTCTACGGGGTCAAGTGGTTCAGGTCCAGACGGACAACACCACGACCATGTACTATCTGAACCACTAGGGCGGGACGCGCTCCATGCTGTTATGCAAAGAAGCTCTCCGCATTTGGTCCCTAGTGCGCAGCCTGGAAGCGGATCTCCTAGCCATTCACGTGGCAGGAGCCTCCAACACCCTGGCCGATGCCCTAAGCCGGATAGGGGCTGCGTCTCACGAGTGGTTTCTCCTGCCGGAGGTAATACAAGATCTCTTCTCCCACTGGGGCACGCCTCAGGTGGACCTGTTTGCCTCCAGGGAGAATGCGAAGCTGAGTCTGTTCCATGCCCGGCCCCCTCAGCAGGGCTCGCTGCAGGGGGATGCCTTCTCGAGGCCGTGGACCCCGGGCCTCTTCTACGCCTTTCCCCCATTTCTCTTGATCCACAAGGTGCTTCTCCAGGCGAGGAGGGACAAGGCACAGGTGATTCTGGTAGCCCCAGACTGGCCCCACCAGTTCTGGTATCCAGATATCCTCAGCCTCAGCTTCAGGCTCGCGAGGCGGCTTCCAGCTCACCCGGACCTGATCTCAGTCAATCAGGGGAAGGTATTCCATCCGGACCTTCAAACCCTGCACCTGACGGCCTGGTTCCTGAGCGGCTAGAGTTCCAGGCTTTGGATCTTTCCGACGAGGTCCTCAATGTCGTTGAGGCGTCCCGTAAGGAGTCAACCAGGAAATGCTATGCCTTCAAATGGAAGAGGTTTTCCATTTGGTGTCAGGGGAAGGGCTTGGAACCTTCAGACTGCCCCTTGGCAAGCATTCTGGACTACCTGTGGTCCCTTTCTCAGCAAGGGCTTCGGTCGACGACCCTTAAGGTGCACCTGGCAGCCATCTCTGCTTACCGGGCGCAGGCTGGCAAGCAGTCAGTGGCACAGGAGAAGGTGGTGGGCGGCTTTCCAAAGCCTTGACCACATTTCCCCTCTGGTGCGAGAACCTCCACCTCCGTGGGATCTACTGCTGGTATTGGCCAAGCTCATGGGCAAGCCATTCGAACCAGTGCACAGGTGTGATCTTTCACACCTGTCGTGGAAGGCCGCCTTCTTGGTGGCTATCACGTCAGCCAGAAGGATGGGAGAGCTCCAGGCGCTTTCGGTTGAGCCTCCCTACCTGGTCTTCCACAGGGACAAGGTTGTCCTGCGCCCCCACCCGAAATTCCTTCCGAAGGTGGTGTCGGAGTTTCACCTTAACTAGGTGTTGACTCTGACGGTGTTCTACCCCAATCACACCTCGGAGGCTGAGTATAGGCTCCATACTTTGGACCCTAGATGAGCGCTCACTTACTATGAGGAGCGGACAGCTGAAGTTCGGGGAGAGGTTCGACAGCTGTTTGTCTCCTACGCTGAAGCCACACCTGGCAGACCTGCAGCAAAGCGGACGATAGGCAGGTGGATCACCTGCATACAGCTCTGCTACAGGTTGGCGGGCATGGAGCCTCCCAGAGGATAAGAGCCCATTCTACCCACCATACCACTGCATCGGTAGTTGCTTCAGGACGTCCCTATCCAGGATATCTGCAGGGCTGCTACCTGGAGTCGGCACATACTTTATTACCCACTACCACATCGACCTCGATCACGCTGGGATGCTGGTTTTGGGGCCTCGGTTCTCCAGTCTCTCTTTCCCAAGTAAGTATTGGTGTGCGCTTTGCCTCCTCCTCCCGGAGAACTGCTAGAGTCTGTCAGAAAGTGTGGATGAACAACATATCCATGTCCCTAGAAATACAGGTTACTCACCTGTAACAGGAGTTCTAGAATGGTATATGTTGTTCATCCTACACTTCTCAACCGACCTCCCGGCTTGTGCACAACTGAGCTTCCAGCCCAGTTCAGATCTGGCGTCATGGGGCGGGCAGGAGGTTTTACCACCGGGTGGGTGGAGGAGCCAGCTTGAAGACCTTCCGGCAAGAATTAAAGCAGCAAGGATACCTACCATAAAGTGTGGATGAACAACATATACCATTCCTAGAACTCCTGTTACAGGTGAGTAACCTGTATATTGACCTTTGCTTTGGCCACCTTAGGCCTTCGAATTGCCAGCTACCTGTCCCACATGGTCAAGTACCAGAATATCCTCTGGAAGAAAGGCAAAGTTGTGGCACTGGCCCTTCCAGAGGGCCCCCAGAGGCAAGGGCTCCTCAGGTCTCTCCATGCCACAGAGGATGTCGGCAAACACCTCCTCAGAGCCATTTATAACATAGCAGATATCGCTGCCAGTGCGGTTACCACTGGCATTTGCCTTAGAAGGCACTGCTCACTGAGAATTTCGGTCTATGCTGCTGGTGTCTAGCAGAAAGTTCTAAATGCCCTGTTAGTGGGCTCCAAGCTCTTTGGCCCTGATGTGCAGGATATTATGGATGACCTGCAGGCCTCAGTTAGAGCCATTAGGTCTGTCTACTCGATGTACTACACTCAGCCCAGGAGTCAGCCAAAATCCTCCTTTCGTGAGGTCTCTCACAAGTCTGGATCAAGGACAAGGTCTCTGGGCAAGCGAGGGCCAGCTCTGCCTTGGCTATGTCTCCTCCACCACTGGTGTTCCAGCCAGATGCCCCAGTGGTGGAGGTGTGGCATCTGCCACAGGCTCCACTTCAGCCTCACTCCTGGCCGGACCCTCCTCTTGTTCCAAGCCAGGAGGTGGTGGTCGTGGTCGTTTTCCCTTCACCCGGATCATTGGAGGCCATTACTACAGATGTTTTGATCCTGCAGATAATCCAGCAGGGTCACACTCTAGAAGTTTTGAAACAGCCCCAATCATTCCCCTGTTCCTTTAACCCTCCCCAGCTCACCTTTCAGTGCTCCATCGCAGTCACTTCATTGCTGGGAAAAAGGGCTATAGAACCAGTGCCCAGAGCAGTAATGTAACAAAGGGTTCTACTCCCTGTTCTCCCTGGTTCCCAAGTGAACTGGGGATTTGAGGCCTATTCTAGACCTCAAAGAGCTAAATTGTTACATCCTGTACAAAAAGTTCTGGATGGTCACCCTACCAGACCTTCTCCCTCTGTTAAAACAGGGCGATTGGTTATACTCCTGGATCTACAGAATGCCTGTCTTCATATCAAGGTCTGCCCGTCGTCAGGAGGTTCCTCGGTTCCTATTCCAGGGAACATTACCAGTTCTGGGTCTTGCCTTTGACTTATCCTCTGCACCATGGGTATTTACTAATGCTTAGCAGCAGCTGCCGCCGCCTCAGGTGAGATGTCCTGTACGTCTTTCCATGCATGGACAACTGGCTGCTGAAAGCTCAGTTCTGGGACATGCGGCTGCTGACCCTGGACATACTAGATGTTGTTCCAGTCTCTAGGGGTAACTGTCAGCTTGCCCAAGTCTGTACTGGCCCGTCTCAGCGCTGTAGTACATGGGCAGTTCTGAATTCTGTTCAGGAGAAGGCCTTCCTTTCACAGTACAGGGTGGAATGTTTAATGGCTCAGGGCCAATTCATGGCCCAGAACTGGTATGTTACAGCCAGGGAATTTCTAAGGCTGTTGGGTCTGATGGCAGCCGCCATTGTGACCATACATCTGGCCAGACTGCACATGCAGGTTCTCCAACGGACATTGAGGGTCCAGTGGGACCAGCGTACTGACAGTTTGGATCAGCAAATTCTGGTCTCTTTCCCAGTGCGTAAGGCACTTCAGTGGTGGAGGGACCCGGCAATCTCTTAAAAGGGGTTCCCTTCCATCTCCCCAGCAGATCCTCACTATGGATGCCTCAGTTGTGGAATGCACCTGGATCCTTTTCAGACCCAAGGGATCTGGTCCATGATGGAGACCCATCTCCATGTAAACGTTCTAGGGATGCAGGCAGTCCTGTATGCCCTTCAGGCCTTCCAGAACCATCTCTCTCTCTCTCCGAGATAAAGGTGGTCCTGTATGCCCTTCAGGCCTTCCAGAACCATCTCTCTCCGGGTCCCCTGCTGGTGCAGTCGGACAACCTTGGTGTAGTCTATTACATCAACAAGCAAGGGGGAACTCGTTCATACCCCCTATGTTGGGAGACGAGAGTCTGGTACAGAGCTCTTGATCACGGTCTAGAACTGTCGGCCGTCCATGTTCCAGGTCACCAAAATGCCTTGGCAGACTGCCTCAGCCGATTGCAGTCCAGAACACACAAGTGGGAACTGCTGTCCTGGGTCATGGAAGACCTGTTCAGCAGATGGGGTCTTCAAGAGTTGGACCTTTTTGTGTTCCCACTTAATGCAAACTGGCTTCTGCTTGCTAGATCCAGGTTCTGGAGTTTTCTGGTGGGATGCACTGTCCCTCTCTTGGAAAGGGAGGTTTCTCTATGCTCCTCCCTTTCTCTGATTCAGAGGCACTCATCAAGCTCCATATGGAAGGGGCCACCCTGATTTTGGTAGCACCATTCTGGCCACGTCGGATGTGGTTTCGTCTGCAACAATTGGCTGTGGTACTTGTTCCCTTGCCCCTATTCTGGGAGCTGTTGACACAGGCGCAGGGAATCCTGGTCCATCCAGACCTCAAGTCTATCTGGTTGCATACATGGCTCCTGAAGACATAGCCATTGCCCGGCTTGGGGTCTCCCAGAAGGTGGCAGATGTTCTGGTGACTGCCATGGAAACCGTCCACCAGGGCCACTTACTCGATGAAATTGAAGAGATTTGCAGTCTGGGCTACTTCCCGTCATCTGAATGCTTTTTCCTATCTAGTTAACTAGGTTCTGGAGTACCGCCTGTCCCTGTCAGAGGTGGGTCTCCAATACTGCTCTATTAAGGTGCACCTGTCTGCCATTGCGGCCTTCCGTGAGCCCATCGAAGGGCGTACGTTGACTCAGCTGGAGGCGACCCATAATTTTTTCTGAGGAGTTCTTCATCCGAAGCCTCCTATTCAAAACCCGGTCCTAGCTTGGAAACTGAATTTTGTGTTGGAGAGATTGACACTGCCTCCTTTTGATCCAGCAGCATCTTGCAAGCTATGCTTTATGTTGTGGAAAGCATTGTTTTCAGTTGTTGTTACTTCTTCTCAAAGGATTTCAGAGCCACAGGCTCTCATGTCTGAGCAGCCTTATTTGAATTTCCACAAAGACAGGGTGTATGTGTTTACCCAACCCTAAGTTTCTTCCTAAGGTGGCATTTGAGATTACTTTAAATCAATATAGGTACCTGACTATTACCCAGAGCATGCCAATCCAGCAGAAGCATTGCTCCATACTTTAGATGTGCGTAGAATTCTCAGGTACTATACACACCGCAGGAAGGATTGCAGGAAGTCTTCCCAGTTTATTTAAGTCTCAGATTACAGTACATCTGAGTCAAAGACCACCTTAGTTCAAGCTCAAAATGTAACTGTTTCTGACCTCCCTCCTTTGCCCTACCTAGCCTCCCATCCTAGTTGACTGTTCACGCCCCATAAACAGAGACTCCTCCTGGTAGGGGTGCTCCCTCTCCACCTCTCAAGCCCCTCTGTGGCCTCCCTCTCCCCCACTTATCCCTTCTGCCCTTCTCCTTCCTATTCCCCATCCCATCCCCCACTTCCACTCTCCCTCTCGACAAAGCCTCTCAGGAGACTGCCCAGCACTCTTCTTTATTTGTCCTGTGAGTATACCTTTCCCTCCCCTTCCCCTGAAGTGCTTCCACACCTCTTAAATCCCCGTCTGTTGACGCTGTACTAAGCCATGGTACTAGTTATTTTATTTTTATTTATTTCAGAAATCAGAAAATACCTTTGAGTCAAAGACTCCTTTACTTTAAGTCAAAGATCACCTTAGTTCAAGCTCAAAATGTAACTGTCTCTGACCACTCTCCTCCTTTGCCTACCTAGCCTCCCATCTGGTTGACTGTTACACCCCATAGGCGAGACACCCTCCTTGTAGGGGTGTCTCCTCTCTCCGCCTCTCAAGACCCTTATGACTCTAATACTGTAACCCATTGTAAGCTGTGTAACTGTATCACTGTAATCTGTTGCAGGCTTTGTACCTAGTCTGACCACATGATGTTAATTGTGTCTAATGTCTGTTAACCTGACATGGAACCTTTGTAAAAGAGCCTATGCTCAAAGGTACTTTCCAAATTTCTAATAAATAAAATAAATAAAGACTCTTTTACAGAGGTTCCACATCAGAGTAAAGACAAGTGGGATACATGATACATGGAGTTGGATACAATCATTCGTAAAAGTTAGACAAGTAAATGTTAACAATTCAGGTTACAGCAAGAGTTACAATCTGGTTAAACTTTTACATTCAAGTTTGAGTAAGAAGTGCAGTAGGTTTCGGGACTTGAGGTACACGGGAAGGGCGGAGAGGGATGCTGTCAGGAATCTGACATTGTCATAAGAGTGCAGAGAGGAGAGAGAAGGGAAGGATGCTGTCAGGATTTGACATTGTCAAGGCGGAGAATTTGGGAGATGAGAGAGAGGACAGGGTTGGGAGGGAGTGTGGTGGGTGATGAGAGGGGAGACAGGTGGGAGTAGGACAGTGGGGGTAAGGGAGAAAGGGCAGGCAGGGGTCTGAGCAGTGACTGGAGTGGAAGTGCAAGGAGAGGAGGGAGAAGGGAAGGACAGTCAGGGTTGGGAAGGGAGATGAGGGACAAGTAGCAGGAACAGGAGAGGGGCCCCCTCCCCGATCAGCTGGACTACTTGTTCAGAGCCACGGATAAAAAAACTGTTGAGCTCTTGGAAAAATTTCTTCTAACTACTCATTTGTAAATGTATGGATCTGTGTTAAGCATTTTCGACAAAAACGTCAGACAATGTTTATTCTAATTGTTAACCTGGCACTTTAAACTGAACTTGAGAGATCTGTTTGACATGTTTATGTCTAATGTTTTAATTATTTATGTATTGCACTTTGGTCTTAAAACTTTATGTTGTATACAGCTTTATGCTGATCAATAAAATGTACTACTACTAACAGGAGAGGGGGAGAAGGGGTGGGACAATGGACGGGGAAGAGGTCAGGATGGTGAGGGTGCAGGGAGAAAGCAACGTGTGAGGCTGAAAAGGGCCTATGTGCGGCAGTCACAGCTGCTAATATCAGTGAGATGTTGTCTAAGTTTCTGTTTGAATGGGCCCAGTTTAGGTTCTTGTAGGATGTCGATGGGGAGTTTATTTGACCAGTTAGGAGCCCGAAACCTGAAGGACAGTTGGGCTTGCATGGCTCGACAGAAAGGGATCGAGTAAGCATGCCTGGAGACACTCTAGGTGCCACACGGTTGGGTGAAAAACTGGTGTTTTCTTTCACTCCTGGGAATAAGAGCATTCCAGTTTCTAAACCGTGCCTGTCGAAATGGTTGGACAACTGTATTACTTTTTGTTACAGGAAGTATGGTAAGGAACTTCCTGGAGTTGTTAGTGGCTACTCAACCAGAGGTGTGGCTACTTCGGTTTACTGTTTCAGGAATGTATCAGCCACAGAAGTCTGTACTGCTACTACTTGGAGTACTGTCCACACTCCACAAAGCACTACAGTCTGGACATTACCTCTAGAAGGCGGTGGAATATGGTCGAGCCTTCTTTCTTAGGCTTTTGGCCTCCTGCCACCCAGACTGTCTTGCTGTCAGAACTGCTTGGGACTCGTTCCACAGGTGTGACCTGACAACAGAGATATCCCTGAAGAAGATATAACAGTTATGTAAGAACATAACAGTAGATCTTCGAGGGAATCTCTCTTACCAGGTCATGACGTCCCTCCCTCCATCCCCCTTCTGTCTCTGGACTGGCAGTCAGGTTGCTCCAACCTTTTTTTTTTTTTTTTTTTTGCAGCTGGGCACCTTTTAGAAACAGAGAAACATAGAATTTGATGGTAGATAAGGACCGCTTGGCCCACCTAGTCTGCCCATTTCCCTACCTAACAAATAAGCTGCAGATCCTAGTTAACCAACGGTCTACTTCCTCCTACCCCCACCACCACCACTAGAATTGCCTCATGTCTGTCCCATGCATTCTTGAACGTGTTGCTGCATACTCTAAGTAGATGTGTTCTTCGCACTGCATCGTGAACCTGTCGCCCTTAATAAAGCCCACCTGATCATGATTGATCAACAAAGGCATGATGTTTTCAAGTCTATGTGCTAGCACAGACATATACATTTGTAATCAAAATTTAACATTGAAATTGGCCTGTATGATGAGGGTAGGGTAGGGTTTTGTTTAAGTATGGCAGATATCACTGCGTATTGCCAAGGGGAGATACCTCCTTCCTGTATCTCATGGATAGCCTGGAGTAATGGTGGTAGTATTTCTTATTTATGAGTTTTACAGAACTCCAACGGATATCCATCTGGTCCTGGAGCTCTCTGCAACACTCCCTCTATCTCAATCTAGGTAGTAGGGACTTTCAAAATATCTATCTTGGAGGCAGTTAATTTGGGAAACTAACTTGTTAAGGTATGCCTCTATCTGTTGACCATGGTCTTCAGACTCTGCCCTATATAAATCCTGATAATGTTCAGCCATGACTCGTCTAATGATCTTGGGGTGATGTTCTAGCTTCCCCGTAGTAGGGTCTTGCATGGCCATAACACAGGCTCTAGCCTTATGCATTCTAAGTTTATGGGCCAGATTCCTGGCTCCTTTAGGGTCCCCCCCCCCCAATGTGCTGGGAGTCTGAGATAAAAGAGCCGTTGCTTTACTTTCTGATCTAAGCATTTTTGAATTTTTTGTTTTATTGTTAGTAGTTGAACCTTTACAGTTCCATCCCCCTGGGCATATAAAGACTGCAGTACTTTCAACTCCCCCTGGAGCTTAATAAGCTGTGCCTCTCTCTCTCTATTTTTCCTCGAGCAATAATATCCCCATGCAACACTGTATTAAGGGTATCCCACTGAATCGCTGGGGAAACATCTGGGTCACCATTCTCCCCAGGATCTGTGGAATCCTGTCTTTAACCATTTGATTAAAGTCTGGAGCTCTCAAGTGCATCAAGCTGAAGCACCAGAAGTTTGTTTTATGTCCCCTGCCCAAATCAAATTTGGCATATACTGGGGAATGATCTGATAATATGGTTGCCCCATGCCACACATCGTGCAATGTTTCTAGATGTTCTGCTGTGGTAAACATGTAATCTAGTCGAGACGTCACCCCTGGTCCCGGTGCTATATGGGTATATTCTCTGTGTGCGGGGTAACAGTGACACCAGATGTCTACCAGCCCCAAAGAAGCAACTGTTCCCCTCAAGTACTTCTGAAGCGGGTTAACCCTGTGAGGAAGATGGACTGAGACATCCCTTGCAGGGTTCAGAGTAGTATTCAGGTCACCCCCATCAGAAGTTGCCCCCTGGAGGATCTCCAAAAGCCGTGTAAAAACGTCTGAGCCAATCTCTTTGAGGTCCCTGGGGGAAAATAAACAGATGCCAGAGTAACCGGGCGAGCATGAAGCATGCCCACTACAACAGCGAATCGTCCCTCCGGGTGTATTACCTTCTGATGGAGGTCAAATGGTACCCCACGTCTGATCAGGATGGCCGCTCTTCGTCTCCTACCCGAGCTGTGAGATGAAGCTATCACCATGGGAAACCCCCATTTGGTGAATTTTTCATGCTCAGGAGAGGACAGGTGAGTCTTCTGCAAAAACATGATTTCAGGATTATCTCTTTTAATAAACTGTATCAAACGGGATCTCTTAACTGGGCTGTGGATCCCATTAATATTAAGGGACAATATCAGTGATGATTTCTCCATTTTGTATCAACAAGTATTTTATATTGCACAAGCCCAGTTTCCTACTGTTCTCCTTGTCACCCAATATAGTAAACATCTCCTCTCCATATATTCTCAGCCCAAATTGCTGGTAAGCAATTTCAGTCCAAAGCAAACGCACCATAATAGCCTCTTGTATGTTCGAGTCCTCATTGCCTAATTTTAACAACATATACAAAATAATATACCCATAAGATAGGGTACAAATGTTCAAAACATATTTGTATAGCCTTGGGCTTCTATGCCCGGTGGGTGTGTCCAGGAGAGAGACGCCCGAAGTGGGGTGAGCAAGCCTCCTGGAGACCAAGGGATGCACAATACCTCTGGCGGAGTTCCCTTGGGGCTGGTGCTTGGGTTGAGGGGCGTTGCGGGCCATCGGCGCCTCCTGAAGGGATTAGGCCAGGCGGGGAACCAACAGGTTGGCCGCACTGAACTAAGCCTAAAAAGTGGCGTGCCGACTAGTTAGGATTTTTGATACGCCAAGGAAGGAAATATGGAGCTCGCTGAGCAACCCCGACAGGAAGCACTGACAGCTGGAAAGATCAGCAGCTGGGGAAAGGTTGACAGAAGAGTTCTCTCTCTCTCTCTCTCTCTCTCAGAGGAAGAAGATGAGGGAGCTGATGAACCCGGAGAGTCAGGTTCCGGCAGCACAGGGGAGTGGTGAAACACCTCCTGGTCCATGGACTGGTAATAAGTGGGGAATAGTGCAGCTGTGGACCTAAACTGCTCCCAGGTGAGAGGGTCCTGTGTAGGACCAGAGTGACCCAGGAGAGAGGGAGGAGTTGGCAAAGGAAAAGGGACCAGGCACCCACGAGAAAGGGCACGGCCTCTGCCCGGGCTAGAGGACCCGCTGGGAGACCTCAAAGGAGGAGGAGATCCTGTAGATCCAGCAGACGAAGACCACTCAACCGAGCTGGAGCGACCAGGGCTGAGCCCGAAAAGAGAAATCCCCCCACGAGGCGACTGGGGCGACATGAGCCAGAAGGGCGGCCCCTAACCTCCATAGATGAGGTCCCTCCAAAGGAAAGCTCGGGAGAAGGTCGGGACCAGTGCTGCATCTCCTCCCTGAAACCCTGCGGGCTCCCAGGAAAGGCGCCACCCTGAATCTAACCCCTCAACCCTCGGATTCCAAGAGGCCCTCTTCCCGCTATCAGCTGAGGCAACTGACACCCTGAAGCTGACTCCTGAGAAGACAGCCGGTGGAGTGCTCCCCCAACCTGTGGTGCTCTAGCTGGCCCAAGTAGGCTAGCAAGAACTACCACAGGAGAGAGTATGCCACCCAAGGTGGCAGACGGATCACCAACTCCAGGCTGCCCTGTGGTGCCCCTGAGGCACCTGAGGACTGGTCGGTGCCACCGACCCCCGAGTTGGTAGAAGCCATCCGCTCCTTGGAAGGGGTCTGAAACTGTGTAGATGCGCTGGAGGGGGAAGAATCGGTGGATTCCGAAGAACTCGAGAGTCAGTCTGGGTCAGCCTCAGCATCGTCCTCCCCAGAGGAGGCTCGAACCCAGACCACTCCCCGATCCCTCCCAGCTGCGACACCGAGAACCAGCCCCATGCTGCCATCCCTGGCACCATGAACGGTGCGGAGGTAGACAAGGCACGAAGGTCAGCCTGTGCCACCACCCCGATCACGCGTTGCAGGTCTAGAGGCCCTCAGACTGCGGCGGCTGGGAAGCTCCCGCCTCTCCGAGGAGGCGGTGCCTGGACAGGGCCAGGATGGGCCTCCTGCACTGTGGAAGGGGTTCCCACAGAGGCAAGGCTGGAACTGGTGGAAACCCCTTCCCCCGCAGGCCACACAGGACCGGGAAGGGAGCCGAGGGTCAAGAACCCGGCTTTTGGTGACCCAGGTACGTGCCTGTCCCCTGAAAGTCGGCGGCGCACGTCCGACTTTCAATACATTCAATTCCAATATACGACGATCCACAGAGAAACAGGCATTGCATCTATCCATGTTGTGGTTCAGTCCCAAGCAGGTAAGGCAATGGTCATGCTGATCCGTGACGGAGTACAGTCGGCCGCAGGAACACCAACACACTGGAGGCTGACCCCGCCCTAGAAGATTTTTTTCTTGTCCCCTAAACCAGACATGACCAGATGGAAAAAATAAAACCCAAAACCAGCACTCGGCGTTGATGTAGAAAATAGAAAGTAAAGTTTTTACCAGTCAATTGCTGAGGCACGGAGCAGCAGAACTAGGACTTTCTTCACCAGCGGACTAGGCCACAGAACAATGGCGCTCACACACGAGGTTGTGCTCACTCGTCGGAAGAAGCAGAACTGGGTCTGGGGAGAGGTTGACGATGGTTACTGGCCAACCCGTGAGCGCCACGTAATACATCAGCATCGAGGGTGGCGCTGTCCCGACAGACTCCACCCCTTGCAAAAAAAAAAAAAAAAACTCCAGCAGGGTCCTGATCCTCTGGCTCACTACCCAACAGTGATGAATGGTGAACATTGACACAGACAAGATCACATACATATAACATGGAAACTGAGATAAATAATATGAACTACCAGGACATTATTAACTTATTCAAGACATATGGCAAATTTAGTTAAAACTACTGGATTATTGGGTGATGTATAGAATGGGTAGTAAAGTACAGTTACGTAAGAACTTACTGTAACAGTAATTCTTCGAGAAGAGCTCTTGCAGTAGACTATTGCCATAAGGCTATGATGCAGGCACTAGGACCCACCGGAAAACCCTTAGCTAGCAGTACCCAGCAGGAGCCACCCCCTGATGTCGGTCATGGTACAAAAAGGGGGCCATCCCCAGCTGCACCTCAGTTCACCCACTGAAGACCAGTGAGCAGGCTCTGACAAGCGGATCAAGCGGAAGCACAGCAAAAAAGATGCTGAATCTCACTAGGGGAAAGAAGGGTAGGAAAGCCACACCTGCTGCATGAGCTCCTCTCGAAGATCTACTGTTACGGTAAGTTCTTATGCAACTGTACTATCTTACTTCGAGTGGGAGCTCTTGCAGAAGGCTATTACAATAGGACTGCATCCCAAGCAGTCCAGCGAGAGGAAATAAGCAACCCTGGAAGGCAGCTAAAGGCATCAGTGCTGTAACACAGCATGCTAGGAAAGAAGTCCCTGAAGGACAGCAAGGCTGAACCCGGCCCTGCGCCTGGAAGCAATATCCAGACAGTAGCACCTAATGAAAGTGTGCACTGAGCTCCAAGTAGCCGCTGCGCAAATGTCTCCAATAGAGACGTTCCTCAAAGAGGCAAAAGAGGTAGACATTCCCCTGGTAGAATGACCTCTGACAGTCCCCGGAAGGGGTTCATTGTACTTCTTGTAGCAGTAAACAATACAATGGATCAATCACCTAGAAATGGTGTGCTTTGATACTGGTTCAGCTAGGTGTTGAAGTGTGAAGTCCAAGAAAAGCTGATCTGACTTGGATGGGAGCAGTGCACCTGAGATAATACCAAGCGCCCTGTGAGCGTCCAATGTGTGCAGGAGCGCTTCCCCTCGATTGGTATGATCAAGATAGTAAACTGGAAGGCTGACATCTTGATTCAGAGTAAATTCTGAAACCACTTTTCGGAGGAACTTAGGATTCATTCTTAGGGTAACCCTGTCCCTGTGAAAAATCAAATAAGGCTCCTTACACATCAGGGCCTGAAGCTCGGAAACTCTCCGAGCAGAAGTCACAGCAACTAAAAAGGATACCTTCCAGGAAAGGAAACGCAGCTCACAATCTGCGGCAGGTTCAAAAGAGGGAAGGGTAAGCTTCTCCAGCACAAAAAGGAGATCCTAGGGAGGTACTGGATCTCTGATGGGAGGTTTCACATGTAGAATGCCCCTCAAAAAAGTTTGGGACACGTCCAGCTGAGCCAAAGTTCTTCCCTCGACTAGCATATGATAGGCTGACACTGCAGACATATGCACTTTGATGGAGGAGTAGCTCAAGCCTTGACTCAACAAAGAGAGATACTGCAAAACTGAGTTCACTGGACAGGTAAGTTGGTCTAAGTGACAGGAAGAAGCCCAAAGACAAAAAACGCTTTCACTTCATAGCATAAGTGTACCTAGTAGAGGGCTTTGACTATGTCTGCAGGAGCCATGCACGAAGGTTCAGGGACTTGAGGTCCAGATGGACCAATGTGCCCTGATCTTGTGACAGTAAGTGCAAATTCCGAGGCAGCTGAATCAGAGGCTGCATTGCCAGCTGCTCAAGTAGTGGGAACCAAATCTGCCGAGGCCACAGCAGGGCGACGAGAATCATAAATGCCCCTCGGCCTGAAGCATCAAGAGAACCCTCTGTAATAGCGGAAGGCATACAGGAACCTCCCTGTCCAACAGAGGACAATGCATCTGGCCAGAAAACCCCAGGCGCATGCTCTTGCAATCAGACATTTAGCAGTTTGGCATTACGTGGAGGCATAAAGAGGTCCAACTCTGGAAGACCAAAGTGTCGAAGAGCTGATCCGCTACTGACTGGAGTAGCTCCACTCATGCACCTTGGACAGAGATCGGCTTAGGTTGTCAGCCAAGGCGTTTTGGGCGCCTGGAACATGCACTGCAGCTAGAGTGATCTGATGTTCCAGGGCCCAATTCCAGACTCTCATTGCCTCCCTGCACAGGGTAGGAATGTGTGCCCCTTGTTTGTTGATATAAAACATGCGGCTGTGTTGTCTGTCTGGATAAGAAGAGAGCCTGGTGCTAGGTCCTTCTGAAAAGCCCGAAGGGCGTAGAGGACTGCTTGCATCTCTAGGACATCGATGTGAAGTCTGCGCTCATCTGGAGACCAGATGCCCTGGGTCTGGCTGTCTCCTAGATGCACTCCCCAACCAAGTTCGGAGGTGTCTGTGGTCAGGGTCCGACTCAGCGGCTCCTTCCAGAAAAGAACCCCCTCTTGTAGATTGGAGGGGCTTAGCCATCAAGTAACAGTCTCCCTGACTCTGTCAGAGATCCGGACCAGCTGGTCTAAACCATCTGATTTTTGGTCCCATTGCACCCTGAGCATCCACTGAGGGACCCTCATGTGGAGGCGGGCCACGGAAACTACCAAGATGGCTGCCGTCATGTGTCCCAGAAGCCTGAGGAAAGTCCTGGCCTGGACTTGAGGGGTTATGGATACTGTTCGGGCCACTTCTCGCAGATGATCCCCCCCCCCCGTCCTGTTGGCGGAAGGCCATGCCTTGGACCGTGTCCAGAACTTTCCCTATAAAAGAGAGTCTCTGGCTGGGCTCTGGGGAAGATACTGGCAGATTCAAGGTGATCCCCAACTCTCGGAATAGCGTATAGGTGTCTCCGAGAGTGCGCAGAAGAAGCGCCTTTGACGAAGCTGCCAAAAGCCAGTCGTCCAGGTAAGGGAAGACGTAATGGCCTTTGCGCCTGAAACCCGCAGCTACCACTGCTAAGCACTTGGTAAAGACTCGCGGAGCGGAGGAGAGGCCGAACAGTAGAACCCAAAATTGATGCCACCACCCCTGGAAGTGGAACCTCAGAAACTTCCAATGGGGAGGGAAAACCCCTATGTGCATATAAGCATCTTGCAAATCAAGGGAACAGAACCAATCCCCCGGTGCAACAAAGGAATGAGACCTGGCAGAGTCACCATCCTGAACCTTTTGTATTCTATAAAGTGATTTAAAGAACTGAGGTCCAGGATGGGCTGAAGGTCTTGCATTTTCTTTGGCACCAGGGAGAAATGGGAATAAAACCCCCTTCCTCATTGTTCCTGTGGAACTGGCTCCATTGTCCTTTTCTGCAAGAGGGTCTGAATTTCTTGTTCTATTAACTGGATGTGGCAAGGAGGATAACAGGAGGACCTTGGTGGACTTTCCAGAGGTATCTGTGTGAACTCCAGTGTATGTCCTCTCTTTATGGTGTCCAAGACCCAAGGTCTGAAGTGATCCTGCTCCACCCTCCTCAGTGGAGAGAAGTGGCTCTCCACTGCCTCCCCTTATGCCTCCGCCAGAGGACCGGGGGTGTCAGCAGGGAGTAACTGGGAGGCTCCAGGAGTGGGCAGAGAGGTTTGGGAGGATGCTGGGCCTCTAGAGGGGGCACTTGCCCTCCAGCTTGCTGGTTTGTGGCTTTCCTCTTGAAACTACCTCTCTGCATAAACTGACCACAGGTATTCTGCCCTGAGGACTTACGAAAGGGCCATTTGTGAAATGGCTTTTGGTCCCCCTTTTAAAGTATTTGGATGGACCAAATTGACTTCCCGGACTCCTGGAGGCAAGAAATCCATTTCTCAGTCTCCACCCTTAACAAAATGGAACCCTGGAAGGAAGAACCTTGATTCAGACTGCAGATCATGGGTGAATCCAGAGATCCTTAGCCAGGAATGGCATCTAAAGCAAATGCTGGAAGCATCAGCCCTAGATGCTGTGTCTGCAGTGTTGTACGAGGCCCGTAATACATGGTGCCTATGTCTGAACCCGATTTTAGGATTTCCAGCAGTTCGGTCTTTTGAGTCGAATCTGGCAAGGTGTTGGCTACTTCCTGGCCCTTCTCCCTCAACGGGTTTTGGTACTGGACCATATGCATGAGGAAGTTGAGCGATTTTATGGAGCAGGTGGAGGCAGAGTGGACTTTCTTGCCCACCTGATCCAAGTATTTGGACTCTGCATTGGGAGGCTGTGAACTTAGGTGCTTCGGCTGCTAAGACTTATCATAAGCCGCTGTGATGACCATCGAGTCCACCTGAAGGTGTTCTGCCAGGAAAGGCTCCTCATTCAGTGCTCTTAAAGCCTACCTGACTTCTTGGGAACCGCCAGGGAGTAGTGGCTGGATGCGTCCATGTAAGTATAGTCAAATCCTGGAAAGTATCTACCAAAGGAGGGACCACCAGAGGCTTGGGCTCCTTTTGCCTCAGGTATTTGGCCAACCTGCGGTGCTCCAGATCCAGGTCCTTGGTCTCCCATCCATTGGAGGCCTGGATGTGCCTCATAGCGTCCATAAATGTAGTATCACCCGGAGGTGAACGGGGGTCTCTATCGTCCTCTGAAATGGACTGGTCAGAACTAGAAGAGGAGGAAGACCTGCCCCTGTCAGAATGGGACGTGGATGACCCCAACTTGGAGCAGCTCATGTCCATGAATATCTTGTAACCGGCGCAGGCTATGGGACTGACGTTGGCTCAGGGACCAACGATGGTATGGGCCCGAGGGCTGGAAGATCACCCACAGCGACTGCCAGACCTACGGTGGCTGTGAGACCTGCTCCTGCGGGGTGACCGATGCCGGCTTTCTGACCGGGAACATCGTTGCCGTCGACAGTCCTTCGATTTAGAAAGGGAGCGGACCACCAAGGAGTGGGACTTACAGGGCTTACGCTGCTCGTCGGGAGGTGGTTGGTCAAGGAGTGGTTGGTCGGACAGTGCCAAAGGACTGCCCTTAGGAGCCTGATCTGCCTGGTCATCGGGGACTGCGGCTGGGTCAGATTTGGGCGGGACAACGTCCTGTTTGACTTGGCTCCATCAAAATTGAAATAGTTCAGTAAGCTCTTCCTTGCTGAACTGGGATGTCGCTCCCACAGCAGGGTATCAGGCATCACAGGCTGGTCCTGGATAGGAGAAGTGGGTAGGTCTAGAAGATGTTGGGGTGAAGCGCCTGCAGAAAGCGTCCTCCAGTGTGGAGGCCCTCCATCGGTAACTGGGCCTTATCTGGGTGCTCTTCTGGTAACAGCCTGACTGGCCACGGTACCAGAGACTGGTTTCTGGGGTTTGACCAACACTGGGACCCGTTTGCTCGGGTTTTGGAAGGGCGGGAAGCTGATGGAGGCTTCTAAGAATCCTTAGAAGAGGCCTTACCTGGAGCCCCGGGTAGGGCTGATGCTCAGGCCTTCTTTGGCGGGGCTGAGGCATGCGCCGAAGAGGCCTTAGCAGAAATGCCCAAGGCAGAAGGGGGAGGCAGAGGCAAGACCTTTACCTTGATGGGCGGCCCGGTTGATCCACAGGCCTTGTTTGTCACCTACCGGTGCAAGGGTTCCTGGTCCTGGGAGTGTTTGGGCGGTCAGAAATAGGAATTATGTACCTACCGTAATTCTTGATCTTCTTGGGCCAAGTCTCCACCTCATTCACAATGATGGTATCTCACCAGAGGTGGCAGGACCCAGCGTGAGCAAACTTTCTGCAAGAGGGCGAGAAACGACACCACAGAACCCCGGCTCGTGCGGTAAAGACTATCTCGTGTTGACCCTCAACCACCTCAGTACCTTTTTTTCCGAGGAGGTGCAGCATAACTAACCTGGAAGGACTAAGCTAAAACAGACATAAGATAGTCCAAATGACCCGTGTAGAAGGGTCAAGAATGAAGTCTTCATAGCCCAGCTATTGAGGGGTGAAGACCAAACAGATAAGTGAGCTCGGGGATGGAGGGTGGACATATGAATGAATGGTGGAGACTCTGTCCAGAAGATCAAGAATTACGGTAGGTAAGTAATTTCCATATCTTCCTGGACATAAAGTCTCCACCACTCATCTACACTGATGGGAGAGTACAATAATAATCCCCCGAGAAGGGTGGCAGGAGAAATTAAGAGCTCATAATTAAGGACAGAAGTGGTTGAGGATAGTCCTGCCAAATAACAAGTAAGTCTGGCATGGACATCAAAGCATAGTGTATGAAAGCAGGCACTGGGCTCCGTGTAGCCACACTGCAAATATCTGCAATGGGCACGTTGCAGATTTCCACCAGAGATGCTGCTACTGCTCTAGTAGAGTGAGTGACACTCTACCTTCCAGCTTGACTTTGCCCATAGAATAGCAGTGGTGAAGACATGCTACCAGCCACGCTGAAATGCACCCAATAGCGACAGGTTGAGCCAACGGGTCTCGCTAAAAAGAAACAAACAGTTGCTGAGCCTTGCAAATTTCTTTTGTTCTACTGAGATACAATCGCAGGGCTCTCTTTACATCTAGAGAATGAAGAGTTCATTCACCTTCATTCTGGAAGTTAGCAAAGTATGTAGGTAGGACTAAAGGTTGGTTTAGATGAAATTCTGAGACAACCTTGGGAAGAAACTTGGGTGAGTCCCAAGAACTACTCTGTCCTTGGAAATACAGTGTACGGGCTCTGTGACCAGAGCATGTATTTCAGAAACTCTCACGGGCAGTGATGGCCTCGGAAGGCCGTTTTCCAAGTGAGGAACTTCAACTCACAGGTAGCTAGAGGCTCAAAAGGTTTCCGAGTGAGCATGTCTAGCACAAGGTTAACGTCCCAGGCTGCGACTGGATGTCTGATAGGAGGTCTGGTATGCAGAATGCCCTTAAGAAACCTCTTAACTACAGGCAACTGTGCCAGAGACAAGGAATTGCCGGCTCATGATAAGCTAAAATAGCACAGAGATGAACTCTGACAGTGGAGTACTACAGGCCTGAATTTGAGAGGTCCAAAAGGTACTCCGAGACTTTATTGGTGGGCAGGAAAAGGGGTTCAAAGAGGATTTTGCACACCAAAGAGAGAAACGCTTCCTTTTGGCTGTGTAGGTTTTTCTAGTGGCTGGTTTATGTGCGTCCGAGAGAATATCTGAAACCCTACCCCTATTCACCTCTATCTCTTCAGGAGCCGAAGGTGTAGCGCCTTCAGATTGGGATGGACCACAGGCCCCTGTATCAGAAGGTTCATCTGAAGGGGAAGTGCCTTTGGGAGGTTTGCCGACAGACTGTTGAGCAGCGGGAACCATATCTGTCGAGGCCAGAAGGGAGCAATGAGAATCATTCTGTCTCCCCAAGACTCGATTTTGAGAAGCACCCTCTGAAATGGAGGAAGAGGAGGAAAGACATATAGAAAGCGCTTTGTCCACTGCAGCCTGAATGCATCCTGACAGAAGGTGCCAGGTCCTGGATTTCTGGAGCAGAAGAGAGGCAGTTTTGCATTGAGTGGGGATGCAAAAAGGTCCAGGTCTGGAGTTCCCCACTCTTTGAAGAGTGACTGAGTGATGGTTAAGTTGAGAGACCACTCGTGAGGATCTGTCTCCGTTCTGCTGAGATGGTCTGCCAGTTAGTTCTGCACACCTGGTAGGTAAACTCCGTGGATTAGTGTCTTGTGCTCCAGGCACCATTCCCACACTCTCAAGGCTTCCCTGCATAATGGGTAAGAGTGTGCACCGCCCTGCTTTGTTGTCCATTTGAAGGAGAATGTTCATGCGACAGAGTATGTCCTTCAAGGACAGGACTGCATAGAGGACGGCTCTCATTTCCAGGACGTTTATGTGAAGCTGGGACTCATCCTAAGTCCATGTACCTTGGGTGTGGAGCTTCTGGCAATCAGTTCCCCACCCCATCAGGGACGCATCAGTGGTAATGGAGATCTGATGATCCAGAGGAGCAAAAGGATACCCTTCTAGAAGGTTGTTCTCCTGCAACCACTGGGTGAGTGACCTCTTTAGAGGTTCCGTCACCTTGTTGGGAAAGGACTGAGGGTGAGTGGTTGGGGACCACTGAGTACTGAGCATCCACTGAGAGGTTCTCATGTGGAGACGAGCTAGAGGTACAGTGAACACCGAGGATGTCATGAGACCCAGCATCTGTTGCATCGAGATAGCACAAACAGAGTTGTTTTCTCTGATGTATCGGGCTATCTGTAGGATATCGCTCCTTCTGTCCTCTGGAAGAAAAGCTTTCGTACAGGAGGTACCCAGAAGAGTTCCTATGAAAAGGAGTTTCTGGGAGGGCTGAAACTGCGATTTGTTGTGATTTAACAGGACTCCCATGGACGTGAGGAAGTCTGAAGCTTTGGCTACAGCGTCCAGAGTTCCCTGCCTGGAAGGGCTTGCTAGAAGCCAGTCGTCCAGGTATGGAAACACTTGAATTCTGATTTTCCTGAGATGTGCCACGAGAATTGCACAACACTTTGTAAAAACTTGTGACGCCAAGGATAGCCCAAAGGGCAGGACTCTGAACTGATGATGTTGACCCAACGCTACAAACCTCAGGTATTTGTGGTGCTTTGGGTGTACAAGAATGTGTTGGTAGGCATCCTGCATGTCCAGGGAGGCTAGCCAATCGTGTTGATGAAGCAAAGGTAGAAGGGTACCTAGAGATATCATCTTGAACTTTTCCTTGTGAAGGAATTTGTTTAACTTTCTGAGATCCAGAATGGGGTGCATGCCTCCAGTTTTCTTCGGAACTAGAAAGTAATGGGAGTAGAAACCTGTGTTTTATTGGTCTGGCAGAACTACTTCTACTGCCTTGTTGTTCAGAAGGCCTTGTACCTCGGAAGCAAGAAGAACCGACCGTGCTGCTGACAATCTGGGCTGTCATTTGGGGATGATCCGGGAGAGGGCCTGAAAGATTGAGCGAATACCTAGCGGATTATCCAGAGGACCCATTTGTCTGATGTTATAGACTTCCACCGATCATAGAACTGAGTCAGATGTCCTCCACTGCTGAGGAAGAGTCTCCCTCGGGCAGTTGAGGTGGAACCGCAGAAGCTGGCACTGGGCGCTTTGGGGGCTTGTGTCTTCTGCTGCGTTTTTTAGTGGCTGTGGGGTGTGGCTTTGTTAAAGCCCCCCACCTTACCCGAAGGACAGGCGGTTATAAATTGACATTTTTGGCACCCCCACCCGAGGAGGGGCGGGTGCAGTCGAGCTATCTTACTGGCTGACCTAGTTTTCTGTGTGGCTTCCAGAGCTTGTTCCACATGGGGTCCGAACAGATACATACCGTCGAAGGGTAAGACCATGACCTGCTGCTGGGCATCATTCGTGAAGCCCAAGGTACATAGTCAGGAGTGGCGACAGGTACAAATGCCCGCTGCCGCTGCTCAAGAAGCAGTATCGAAAGCGTCCATTGCAGCTTCAACCTGTTGATTATTGGACTCGATCCCCTTGGTTATGGTGTAAGTAGCTCTGAATTAGTTTCAGACTCAGGCAGAGCTTCTACCACTTGCTTGAGCAAATGCCAAAGGACATATTCATACTGAGAAAAATAGCCCTGATAACTGGCAATATGCGTACCCAGGGTGGAGGCAGCAAAGACTCTCTTACCTAAAGTGTCTATCTTATGAGATTCTTTATTGATAGGCCGGGCTGAGAAAGCCTGAGGGAGGACAGCCTTGTCATTCTCTGCTATGACTACAATGGGATCAGCAAAAGCTTGTGAGGCCAATATGGGCCGATCCTTGGGAGCAGCATACTTCATATCTATGGACTTAGCCACAGAAGGGATAAGGGCAGGCTTGTTCCATACCATCTGAGAAAGGGTCTCAAAGATGGTTAAATCCATAAGGATCTCTGGGACATGTAGGTATTGGAGTCTTTAAAGCTTCCCAGGATCGATTTCTGTAGTCTGTAGAAAGAGTGGAATTGAAGTTTTCAGCAGAGACTTAAAGGAAAGGTCTTCGACAGCAGGCTCTGCAGCAGGATTAACTCCTGCTCCTTCAACATCATCACCAAGAGCGAAGATCTGGATCAGGCTCAAAATCAACTCCTGACAGTCCAGGGGACTGTATAGACAGGAAAGGAGTGAAAATCAGAATGGAATTTAGAAGAGGAAAGAATCGGGTCAAAAAGCCCTGGAGGCTGGACAGCGCTGCATCAAGCATCAGCACCGATGAAGAACATGAGTGCGAACCCAAGGAAGTTGGCGCATTGAAATAGCCCAGCACACGGCATGGACAGCACTGTCAGAGTCCCCAACATCGCGGACGGCACTGACAGAGCCCTCAGTGCCGCGGACGGCTCCGAGAGTGTCCCAAGGTTCGGAAAACTGCGATTTGAAGGAAAAGGAGGAAAATTAACAGGAGACGGGGACATCAGTGTGGGCCCCTGCGCCGCAGCCATGTTGGGGGGGGGAGACACCTGAGCATGGAGTCGACAGCACCGAAGAAGGCGCTGCGCGACTAGGAAGGTCCAACCGCCCTACCTGGTCTCTCGAGCGGCCCGAAGGCCCTGGAGTGACCGGGTCAGGCAGCTGGGCCAACCTCCAAGCCCACTGCTCCATAAGAGCAGCCCACTGGTGAAACTGCTCATCAGAAGCCCATCCAATAGGGCGGGGATGGGCTCCGATGTTGAGGTCGGCACCGGGGCCAGAAACTGGCGACTCCAGTGGGGAGAAGACCGATGCCTAGCCCCAATGACCAACCGTTGACATGCAGACAGCCTGAAGGCGACCTCGGGTGATGCCTTCTCTTTCTCGATTATGCGCCCGAAGAACTCTAGGCCTAATGGTGCATGAATGGGACTGTCTCCTTTTATGCTTTTGGGGACCACCCATCTCCCTGAGCACTGGACCGTCCATTGTCAGACCCACCCTCCGGGGAGGCGGTGGACCAGACCCAGCCCAGCTGACTACCCAGCTTTCATATAAAGTCTCCCTACCGTCACCTGACCGCTCATGGTAGATTCCATCAATGGAGGCTGAAGACTTCTTTATTAATTAATATATTTAATTAAAATCTACTTGGTACTTCAAGATAAATTACAAAACAAAATGAAAACTATGCTGCTAGTTTGAAGTTTGACTCCTGGCGGTGGCGACATCATCACTGAGAGCGTACTAGCGAGGGACAAAAGAGACTGAGACGGATGGAGGTCTCGCGAGATAGTCTTTACTACAAGCTAGACTCATGGTGCTGCTTCCTCACGGCTCCATCTCTGGTGCCGGCCCTCTTCCAAAAAGTTTGCTTCTGCTGGGCCCTAGCACCTCCGGCGTAGATCCCATCAGTGTGAATGAGTGGTGGAGACTTTATGTCCAGGAAGATCTACCCAAGCTTGAAGATGAAACCTTCTTATGGGATGAGTGGGAGCGCGGACATGACCTGCCACGGTCCTTGTCGCAGGACTTATGGTGGGACTTGTCCCAGTGTTTAGTCTTCTCTCCTGGCAAGCTTTGCATCACGGCTACCTGTTTCTCCAAGAGGTGGGTTTTAAGTGTCTTCAGGCATCTAATCCTCATCCTGCCGGTAAAGCCTCTGCAGATCCTGCAAGTCTGAGTGTCGTGGTCTGGCCCCAGGCAGAAGACACAGCCTCGTGGGCGTCCTTGGCAGGGATATGTCGGCCATGAGGAGCACTTAGTCTTCTTCGGTCAGGCAGAAAACCAAAGATGGTGATGAAGATATCGCCAGATACTTGATGAAAAGAAAAAAATAGAAAAATCCAGAACTGCTATACAACGCACTAAGAGCACGCTGAGGCGGGTCTTGGTGGGACAAAACTTAGGTGGAGCTGGGTACCACCCCCTTTTGTACCATGACCGACGTCGTGGGCAGCCCCTGCTGGGTATTGCTAGCTAAGAGTTTTCTGGTGGGTCCTAGTGCCTGCAGCATGGTCCTAATGGTAATAGCCTGCTGGAAGAGCGCCCACTAAAAGTAAGACCCTAAATGGTCCCTGAAGACCCTTCCTACTCTCTGCCTATTTACTAATATAAAAAGAAACTAAATCTGTTGGCTGAACGGCACCACTTGGCCCACCCAGATGTTACATGCCTAGTCTGTCTCTGCAGACCCTAACTGGTTTCTGAAGACCCTCCCTCCTCCTGGCCCATTTACTAATATTCTCACCCATGCTTGAAGTCCCCTACTGTTTTCACCTCCACCACTTCTGCTGGTAGTCTGTTCCAGGTGTCTACATCTCTTTTAGTGAAGCAGTATTTCCTCATATCCAGCTTAAACTCCCCCATCCAGCTTCACTGCATGCTCTCCTGCCACCCGTTTACCTCTGTGAGGTATTTGTAGCCCCTCTATCATGTCTGCTCTCGCTCTCCTCTCTTCCAAGGTGTATATTCGAGATCCCTCAATCTATCCTCGTAGGGCTTTTATATATTTATTATATCATGTAGAGATACAGGCTACAAATACAGTATGCTTTGCATACATCATAGTATAATCTGGATAATTAATTCACTCCCTTACATCTAATACAGGTAGCTGCAATACAATAGCAATCTCGGTTAATATTGTGTGACATAAAAGTAAATAAAAATTAGCATTTAAACTGTTATATCGTAGATTAACCAGTTAGAGCACTAGCATAATAAGTAATGTCTATTCAGTTTAGGGAACAAATGTTGCATCTCTATTAGATATGTAAAACACTCAGGGGCACCGTTTAATTCAATTTTTTTTGTCTGTCCAATTGATATGCTATAACATGTTCAACATAATATATCTCATTTACAATGGAGTGTCATCGAGTGAGTATAGGAGCCACTGGGCTATGCCAATGGTAATTGCTTTTTTTACTGCCATTATGTATAAGTATAAATGAAAATTACGTACCTACCGTAATTCTTGATCCTCTTGGACAAAGTTTCCACCACTCATTCACACTAGTAGGACTACGCCAGAGGCACTAAGACAGAGAGGGAAGCAAAAATCTTTGGGCGGGATGGCGCTAAGGTAGGACCATGCATGCGCGGCAAGACTGGCCCACGCCATATAAGCTACCTCAGCGTCGACCCTCCAACTGCCTCTGTACCTTTTTTTTTTTTTTTACCAAGGAGGTGCAGCATAAACTAACCCATGTCGGACATAAGATAGTCCGTATGACCCCTATAAGAAGGGTCAACACAACAGTGCCTTCACAGCCCAGCCAACAAGAAAGTGAAAACCATAAACAAGATAAGTGAGCTCGGACAATGGTGGGCACATCAATGAGTGGTAGAGACTTCGTCAAATAAGATCAAGAATTACGGTATGTACGTAATTTTTGTATCTTCCTGGACATAAAGTCTCCACCACTCATTCACACTAGTGGGAGAGTACCGAGCCAAAATAATACCCCTCCACCCTCGAGAAGGGTGGCAGGAGAGAAAGGAGCGCACTCAGGACAGAAGTCCATTTAGAATTGTCCTGCCGAAGGACAGATGTTGTCTGGCATGGACATCCAAGGCGTAGTGCTTCACAAAGGTGTGCACAGAGCTCCAAGTAGCTGCACTGCAGATGTCTGCAACGGGCACGTTCTGTATTTCTGCCAGAGATGCCGCGACTGCTCTGGTAGAGCGGGCATATGCCCTGCCAGCTTGACCTGTGCCATTGAGTAGCAAAGGCGGAGACATGCTATCAGCCATGAGGAAATACCTCTGATGGCAACAGGCTAACCCAGCCGGGCCATGCTGAACGAGACAAGGAGTTGCTTGGATTTGCAGATCTTTTTCGTTCTGTTGAAGCAGAACTGCAAAACTCTTCACATCCAGAGAATGTAAAATCGTTCCCTTCATTCTGAAAGTTCACAAAGTAGGTCAGAAGGACTAAGGGCTGGTTCAGGTGGAATTATGAGACTACTTTTGGAAGAAATCTAGGGTGTGTCCTGAGAACCACCATGTCCTTGTGAAATACAGCATACGGAGGGTCTGTGACCAGGGCATGTATTTCGGACACTGCAAGCAGAAGTAATGGCGACAAGGAAGGCAGCCTTTTAGGTCAGGAACTTCAACTCACAAGTTGCTAGAGCTTGGAAAGGTTTATGAGTGAACACGTCTAGCACAAGGTTGATATCCCAAGCGGCTACCAGTCTTCTGACTGGTGGCCCAGTGTGGAGGATACCCTAAAGGAAGCTCTTAACCAAGGGCAGCTGAGCCACTGACATATTGTGGATAGGCTTGTGGTAGCGGAGATGCACAAAGGTGTACCTTCACCATCGGGTACTGTAGCCCTGCATTTGACTCAATAAATTGGATATTATTAAAAAAGGGCTGTCGGAGGCCACTGGACCTTGAACAAAGACAAGGAGCAAGAAGGGAAGGGCAAAGAAGCCCAGCTGGTTGACTCAAGAGGTTATGGAGGGGATAAGACCCAAGAGGAAGGCATTTCGGAAACTCAGGACATCAGGTGAAGGGGTTGACAAGTATGGCTATATGAAGAAGTCTAGGGAGGTTACCAGGCTAGTCAGAGTGGCGAAGGCTTCAAGAGGCAGAGACTGGCACAGGGTATTAAGGAAGAAGAAAGGACTTTTCAGATACATTATAGAAAGAAGAATAATGACCAGATTGTGAGGATTAGGAAGGACGGAGGGTGGGTGGGAAGGGGTGGATCAGGCAGAGGCATTAAATGAATACTTCTGCTCTGTGTTCACAGAGGAGAAAGGGAGGCAGATACCCCAAGCGAGGGAGAAGGTGACTGATGAAGGTATTACAAAGGACAGGGTTTTGGAAGGGTTAAGGGCACCGAGGGTGGACAAGGTACTGGGACCAGACGGCATTCACCCTAGGGTACTCAGGGAGCTAGCGGAGATCCTGGCAGGACCACTGGCTGACCTGTCCAATACCTCCCTGGACACAGGATGCGTACCACAAGACTGGAGGATGGTCCATGTGGTGCCCATTCACAAAAGTGACCCTAGGGATGAACTAGGCAACTACAGACCAGTGAGCCTCACATCAACTGTGGGAAAGCTCAAGGAGACAATCCTAAAGGAGATGCTTGTGACCTTTTTGGAGGGCAATGGTCTCCAGGATGGCCAACACGGGTTCATCTCTGGCAGATCCTGCTAGACAAATCTAATTAGTATTACGACTGGGTGTCAGGGCTGGACAGGGGCCATACAGTGGATGTTCTGTATTTGGACTTCAGCAAGGCCTTTGATTCCATGCAGCATGGGAGGCTTGGGGAAGCTGGAATACATGGGGTGGGAATGAGGGAATGAAGATGACCAGATGAATCGTCAACTGGCTGAATAGAAGGCAGCAGAGGGTGCTGGTGGGGGAACTCTCATTACCAAGGGAAGTGACGAGCTGGATGCAAAGGGATCGGTACTGGGACCAGTGTTGTTTGGGATATACACAGCTAACATCTCATACAGGATCCAGAGTAGGATCAGTGTTCGCTGACGATATGAAGATGGGAGCTGTGGTAGACGACATTGAAGGGTGGAAGGGGTTGGTTGCAGGAGGATCTGACCAAACTACAGGAGTGGTTGGAAACATGTCAGCTGGGGTTCAATGCCAAAAAGTGCAAGGTACTGCATTCTGGAGCTAGGAACCAGGGGAGAAGCTATTAGCTGGGAGGGGTGCAGCTAGAAAGCACTGAGGAGGAAAAGGATCGGGGTGCTTATAACGGGCAGCACGAACAACTCAGCTCAGTGCAGGAAGGCGGCAGCAAAAGCCAACAGGATGCTGGGGAGTATACTGAGGGTAATCTCCTCCAGAAACAAGGAGGTGATCCTTCCCTTGTACAGATCTCTGGTCAGGCCGCACATGGAGTATTGTGTGCAGTATTTGCGCCCATTCCTGAAGAAATACTTCAAATTGTTGGAGGGGGTGCAACGTAGGGTGACTAAGATGATCCAGGGATTGGAGGAAAAGTCCTATGGGGATAGACTGGGCGAGCTGAACATGCAACTCCCTGGAGGAGAGGGAGATGGGGGAATAGGATTGAAACCATTAAATACCTTAAGGGATAAATCAGGCTAATACAGAAGGGATTTTCCAGCTTAGAAGAGGGAGGATACCAGAGAGCATCAGCTGAGATGGGGAGGGGGAGAGATTCATGAGGGAAATCAGAGACAATTTTTCACTGAATGGGTGGTGGATGGGTAGTGGACAGGTGGCTCTTCCCAAGAAGGTGGTATCCTGTAGAGCGGTGGATGACTTTAAGAGGGTTAGAACAGGGTGAGGGAGGTTGTGATGAAGAGGGTGGGAAGCTGCAAGTTGAGGGGCTAACTGCACAATCGAGCAGACTCGATAGACCACAAGGCTTGCTTCTGCTAGCATTTTCGTATATTCATATACTCTAAGACTTTCTTTGGTGGGCAAGAAAAGGGGTCCAGGGTGGACTTTGCACACCAAATGGAGAATTATTTCCACTTTGCCGTGTACGTTTTTCTAGTGGCCATCTTGTGGGCTGCTAGGAGAATGTCTGACACTCTACAAGAGATGTTAAATCTACCTATTTCTATCTCCTCAGGCGCCAGGCGTGGAGATGAAGGGACATCAGGTTGGGATGGGACCACTGGGCCCTGGGTCAGAAGTCCATTTGAAGTGGTAGTTGTCTGGAATCTGTCGATCAATGGAAACCAAATGTGACGAGGCCAGTATGAGGCGATGAGAATCATTCTTCCCCTGTGCCTTCAACTTGAGCAGACCATCTCAGTTAAGGAAAGAGGAGAAAATGCGTACAGAAAGTGCCTTGTTCACTGCAGTCTGAATGCATCCTGACAGAAAATGCCAGGTTCTGGATTTCTGGAGCAGAACAGAAGCAGTTTTACATTGAGTGGGGATGCAAAAGGACCAGGTCTGGAGTACCCCACTCTTCGATGAGCGATTGCACGACGTTTGAGTTGAGAGACCATGCATGTGGATTGTCTCCGTTCTGCTGAGGCGATCTGCTAGATCGTTCTGGACTCCAAGCAGGTAGACTGCCTGGATCAGGGCTTTGTGCTCCAAGCACCATTCCCACACTCTCATCGCTTCCCTGCACAGAGGGTTAGAGTGTGCTCCACCCTTCTTGTTGATGTGGTACATCACTGTCTTGTTCGTCTGAAGGAGAATTACTTTGCGATGGAGGATATCCTTCAAGGTTCGGACAGCATACAGGACAGCTCTCATTTCCAGGACACTTATGTGTAGCAGAGACTCGTCCCAATTCCACAAACCTTGAGTGTAGAAATCCTGACAGTGAGCTCCCCATCTGATTGGAGAAGCATCTGTGGTGATGGTGATCTGTGTCTTCAGAGGGGCAAAGGGAAAGCCTTGAAGAAGGTTGACCTCCTGAGTCCACCAGGTGAGCGACCTTCTTAGGAGTTCTGTCGACATGATGTGAAAGGACTGTGGATGTGTGGTCGAGGACCACCGAGTAATGAGCATCCACTGAGTGGTTCTCATGTGAAGGTGAGCCAGAGGCACTGTGAACACAGATGACGCCATGAGACCCAGCATCTGCTGCATCAAGAGAGCTCAGACCAAGTCGTTCTACTTGATGAAGTGAGCCATCTGGAGGAAATTGTTTCTCCTATCTTCCAGAAGGAAGGCCCTTGCTCTGGAGGTGTCCAGGAGAGCTCCTATGAAGAGGGGCTGTTGGGAGGGCTGCAGCTGCGATTTTTCAGATTCAACAGAACTCCCATGGATGTCAGGAACATGGAAGCCGTGGCCACCGCTTCCTGAGTCCCTTGTCTGGAGGAGCTTGCTAGGAGCCAGTCGTCAAGATATAGGAATACTTGAATTCAGAGTTTCCTGACATGTGCTTCCAGTACTGCAAAGCACTTTGTAGACTTGAGGTGCTGAGGACAGCCCAAAGGGCAGGACTCTGAACTGGTAGTGCTGACCCCAGAGCAGCAAATCGGAGATTTGGTGGCTTGGGTACATGGGAACATGTAGGTAGGCGTCCTGCATGTCCAGGGAGGCCAGCCAATTGTTATGATGAATGAGGGGTAGAAGCGTACCAAGCGATATCGTCTTGAATTTCTCTTTGTAGAGGAATTTTTTTAACTTTCTTAGGTGTAGAATAGGGCGCATACAAACAGGTTACTCACCTGTAACGTAGTTCTAGGAGTGGTATAGGTTGTTCATCCACATTTATTGACATGTCCCTTTCCCCTTTAAGAATGGCCGGAAGTCTTTAAGCTGGCTCCTCTCACCCACCCGGGTGGTATAACCTCGGCTCCGCCCCCATGACACCAGATCTTAGCCCGCTGTAAGCCAGATTTGTGCATCCGCAGCCGGGGTGGGTCCATGTGGATGAACAACATATACCACTCCTAGCACTATTGTTACAGGTGAATAACCTGTTTTTCTAGGATCGTGAATATGTTGTTCATCCACACTTTTAGGCAGACTCCTAGCAGTTCTCTGGGAGGAGGGAGGCAAGGCACACACCCCCACCGATACTCACTTGGGAAATAGATATTGGAGAACTCAGGCACCAAAACCAGCATCTTGGAGTGACTCAAGGTTGATGTGGTAATGGGTAATGAAAGTGTTTGCTGACTTCCAGGTAGCAGCCCAACAGATTTCCTAGATAGGGATGTCCCTGGAAGCAGCCACCGATGCAGCGGTATGGCGGGCAGAATTGAGCTCTTATCCCTCTGGGAGGCTCCATGCCTGCCAAATCATAACACAGACTTTTGCAAGATGTAACCCACCTTGCAATAGTCTGTTTTGCTTAAGGTCTGCCAGAAGCGGCTTCAGCGTAGGTGACAAACAGCTGGCAAACCTCTTCCTGAATTTCCTCTGTCCTCTCCTTATAATAGGAGAGAGCTTGTCTCAGGTCCAAAGTATGGAGCCTGTACTTGGCCTCCGAGGTGTAATTAGGGTAGTATACTGGCAGAGTTAACACCCGGTTAAGGTGAAACTCTGACATCACCTTCGGAAGGAATTTCGGGTGGGGGCACAGGACAACTTTGTCCATGTGGAAGACCAGATAATGGGAGTCCACCAAAGGCGCCTGGAGCTCCCCTGTCCTTCTGGCAGACGTGACAGCCACCAGGAAGGCTGTCTTCCACGACAAGTGTGACAGTTCACACTTGTGCATTGGTTTGAATGGCTTACCCATGAGCTTTTCCAGTACCAAAAGTAGATCCCACGGAGGTGGAGGTTCACCACTGGAGGATGTGTGATCCAGGTCTTTGAAAAGCGCAAAACCACTGTCTCCTGCACCAAAGTTGGCTGACTAGCACGCGCCTGTAAGCAGAAATGGCTGCCAGGTGCACCAAGGGTCAATTACCTAAGACCCCTTTGGACAGAGACCAAAGATAGTCAAGAATGTTAGGCACTGGACAGGACAGAGGGTCCAGGCCCTTGCCTAACACCAAATGGAGAACCCTTCCATTTGAAGGCATAACATTTCCTGGTCAATTCCTGTCTGGATGCCTCCACCATGGTGAGGACATCCTTGGAAAGACCAAAGCCTGGAACTCTCCCGCCAAGTACCAGGCTGTGAGGTGCAGAGATTGAAGGTCCAGTATAGTATACCTTCCCTGATTGAGAGAAATCAGGTCTGGGCGTGCTGAAAGCCGCTCTGGGAGCCTGCAGCGGAGGCTGAGGAGATCTGGATACCAGAACTGGATCGACCAGTCTGGGGCTTCCAGAATCACCATCGTCTTGTCCCTCCTCACCTTCGGGAGCACCCTGTGGATCAAGGAAAATGGAGGGAAGATGTAGAAGAGGCCTGGGGTCCATGGCCTCCAGAAGGCATCCTCCTGCAGCGAGCCATGCTGAGGGCGAAGGGCATGACACATCCTCAGCTTGGTGTTTTCCCTGGAGGCAAACAGGTTCACCATTGGTTTGCCCCAGTGGGAGAACAGGCTGTAAGCTACCTCTGGATGGAGAGACCACTCATGGGATGTCTCACCTAAGCAGCTGAAAACATCCACCAGATGGTTTTGAGGCTCCTGCCAGAGGAATGGCTAGGAGATCCGCCTGCAGACGGCTGATGAGGGTCCAGATGCGGAGCACCTCCCTGCCCAGCAGACAGGAGTGCATGCTGCCCTGTTTGTTGAGGTAGTACATGGTCGTGGTATTGTCCGTCTGGACTTGAACCACTTGATACCGGAGCTGAGGACGAAGCGAACAGTGCCAGTCTGACTGCTCTCAACTCCAACAGGTTGACGGGTATCGGGACTCCTCGGGGATCCAGAACCCATGGGCCCTTTTGTCCCCCATGTGGGTTCCCCAGCTCATGAGAGAGGCACTGGTTGTGAGGACAGCCATCGGCTCTGGGCAGACAAACGGGATCCTTTCCTGCTACCGGTTTGGGGCGGTCCACCATTGGAGAGCGTCCCACATCTTCTGGGTTACAGTGATCAGCTGGTCGAAATGATGGTGGTGATGGGCAGCCGGCTCCCATTGGAGGGGGTGCATGTGCAACCGGGCCCAACAGGCCTCGGAGGTGCATGCTGCCATGTAACCCAGAAGGTATAGAAAGCCCCGGGCAGGGCGCAATTGCCCAACCAGAAATGATTGGGCAAAGGAGGAGAGAACCTCTGCCCTGTCCACTGGGAGCCGAGCTCTGGCTTGACGAGAGTCGAGCTCTGCCCCGATGAAACACATCACCTGAGAAGGCACGAGTTCCGATTTAGCCTCGTTGATCAAGAGGCAGAGCTGGGAGCAGGTCCGGAGGGCCAGGTCCCTGAATCTCTCGACCTCCTTCTGGGTGGGACCTTCTAAGAGCCAACTGTCGAGGTAGGGGTAAATCCTGACACCCCCCCCCCCAAATGCCTGAGATGGGCTGCCATCACTGTGATGCATCTGGTGAAAACCTGTGGGGCCGATGACAAGCTGAACGGCATGGGTCGGAACTCATATAGGGTCCCTTCGGCTCTTAAGTGGAGGAACCGCCTAATGAGGCGGACGGACTGGGACGTGAAAGAAGCTCCTGCAGATCCAGTGAATAAAACCACATGTTTTGCTCCAAGGATGGCATAATCTGGGACAGAGTGACCATCCGAAGGTGCATGAACTGAGATACCGATTCAGGTTGTGCAGATTTAGAATGGGCGTCCCACCCCGTCCGCTTAGGCACCAGGAAGTACCTGGAGACAATGCCTGGGTCTGCTGAAGAATCCGCCACTGGAGCTACTGCCTCGAGGAGGAGCTGAGCAATGTTGTCTCGGAGAGCCGACTGAGTATGGTCGGATACTCTTTCCTCCCGAGGGGCGGGCCTTGGTCGGTGCTGCTCGAATTCCAGAGGCAGTCCCTGACCGACCACTTCCAAAACCCCACCTGTCTGCGGTAATAATGGAGCAGGCGGAAATAAAGTGGTGGAGCCAGACCCCCATGGGAGAACCCAGAGCTGGTGTGATGGAAGAGGGGGTGGCAGCCCCCACCCAGTCACTGAGCAGGCTTGAAGGAGGAGGATCCAGGACCAGAACCTCGGCCTCCTTAACGAGCCTGGGAGGGCCCAGTCTTGGGCCCGGGGTGGCAAGCTTGAGCCTGCTGCTGCCCTCCTTGAAAGGAGGGTTGCTGTGCCACAGGGGAAGAGTGACGAAAAGGTTTCTTCTTCTTCTTCTGCTGTTTCTTGCCGGAAGAACCTTTAGCAGAAGTAGCGTCCAATGTGGCACTGGACTGCTCAATACGCTAAAGGTGACGAGCCACACCTGGGCTGAAAAGGTCAGTGCCCAGGAAAGGCACATCAAGTTAGTTTGTGCTGAGTATCTGCTGGAAAAGAGGAGAGTCTCGGCTAAGTCCTGTGACAAGAGGCAACTGCGGCTGCCATAGAGTGGGCACAAGAATCCCCAGTGTCCAGGGCTGTCTGAAGCTGCTGTTGGGCAACAGTCTGGCCCTGATCCCGGACCTGCTTGATCGTGGTCTGCATGTCTGCGGGGAAGTGTGGGAGGACTTCATACAAAGACCACAAGAGGGCATGAGAGAAGTGTGCCATGATGACGGCCAAACTTGCCTGATGAAGGCCTAAAGATGAGGTCGCATAGACCTTCGGCGAATGATCCAAGAGTTTGGATTCTTTTTCGGGAGGTTGGTCAGTGTCGGCAGAACTGCCAGTACACCTGAACACAGAGACGGTCACCAGGCTCTTGGCCGAAGGGTGCTCTGTGAACCCCACAAGGGACCCCATGGGCATTGCATACTTGCAGGCCATGCGGACAGATGGAGCTGGACAGAAGACAGGGCACTGCCAAAGTTCTAAGGCTGGGCCAACTATGGCCTTGGCCACAGGAAAAGCCTCCATCGGGGGTCTCCCCTCTTGAGGATGTCCGTGACAGGGTACTCTGCCTTTTTCTGGATAGGTTCCAGGGGCATCCCTGTAGACTCAGAGATGAGGCGAAGAATGTCCTGAAAGGACGAAGGACCTTCCTCTGTCTCCAACCCACTGGCCGATTCATCATCCCAGGATGAGAATGTAGGCGGTCTCATCAAATCCGAGGAATCCGAATACACGGTTGATCGCTCAGGTCACCTTCGACTCGCCGAGGCGGTCTGGGGTGACAGTAACTGAAAGACGACAGGAAGCCGGTGTCTGCTCCATCTTCCTAGAAGGAACCCCTCCCACAGGCTGCTTGGGCAGTGGTTCCAACACGACTGGCGGAGAGACCAGTATAGGCAGAACTGGAGGTTTCGCCCGGCTCGATGGGAGGGCAGAGCTTAAAAAAGAGTCTGCTTGGCCTGGAGGTGAAAGCCAAGTAATGGCCGGTGTGGAAGCCGGGGTCAGCTTGTGCCCGGACAAAATCAGCTGTTGCCACATGAGGTCCTCGTAGCACCGGAGTTTCCACCGGAGCCTCTCCTCATCCGAGGAGGAAGGGAATGACCAATGGCGTTGCCTCTTTTTTGAGCGCTTGTGCCTCTTCCTCGGCCTGTCGGTCGAGGGGGCCCTGGACCTCGATCGAGGGACGGGCCGATTCGGTCGCCCGGGAGACATCGTTGGGAACGATGATTTCCTAGGGTTGGGGACCACTTCCTCAACGGGATTCCAGAGGGCTGGGTTTCCTCGTCAGGGAAAGAAAGGACTGGAGTCTGATTGAGAGAATCGTCGACCATAGTCGGCGACAATGGGTGGATCTGGTCAATGATTATTTCAACCTCATCGATTGACACTCCGGTTGACTGGACAGATGGCAAAGCCGAGAAGTCAGCGGCCGAAGACGCAATTTCGATCGAAGTCGAGACTGCCGGTTCCTGGGACCAAGATCTCTCCCAATCCCAAGAACGTTTTTGCCGAGACGAAGATGATCTCAGGTCCTTTTCCCACTTACGGGACCCAGAGGAGTGCATGCCCGCAGCACCCTCTCTTAATCGGGAGAGACTGGCACAACTCTCAGAAGGAACCCGAGAAGGTGGAGCCCACGTTGAGTGCAACGAAGAAGCTCAGAGAGGAAGTTTCTCTGGCATCAGCCGCTTCCTCCTCAAAGGCTTGCACGTGTTCCAATTGCTAGGTGGATACCGCGGTCACGGAAACCAGACACCGAGCCTCCTTTGATTTCACAGGAGGGTTCCATTTTTTCTGGCCTCCTCAACGTCAGGCGTGC
The DNA here is from genome assembly GCA_016271365.2 of Neoceratodus forsteri. NCBI lineage: Eukaryota > Metazoa > Chordata > Ceratodontiformes > Ceratodontidae > Neoceratodus > Neoceratodus forsteri. The sequence goes on from CM028131.1 coordinate 996,079,651, forward strand.
GAGACGGTCATTGAGGACGTTAGGGTGAAATGCAAGACAAAAATCTCAGTTCAAAGTGTCATGGTCAACACCCAGGCAATAGACGCACGTGGTGTGGGGATTGGTGCGCGACATTTTCTGGCAACACGAACACCAGCAAAATCGGGGGGAAGACTTGCCTTCCATAAGCGAAGATAAGTAGTCATGATTGCTAATGCGAACTAAACAAATTTTTAGAATAACCGAAGGTTTTGAAGCCAGGGCCTACAAAATGCGGGAGCATGAAGGAGGCAACCTTAATCTTTCAGTGGAAAGGAAGATCTGGCGAAATGGGGTGGAGCTGAGGGTTATACCACCCAAGTGGGTGGGAGGAGCCAGCTTGAAGACTTCTGGCAATTCTTGTAGGATAAAGGGACATACCAATAAGTGTGGATGAACAACATATCCACGATCCTAGAATGCCTGTTTTCTTTGGAACTAGGAAGTAATGGGAATAGAATCCTGTGTCCCGTTCCTCCTACGGAACCACTTTTATTGCCCTGTTGTTCAGAAGGCCCTGAATCATGGAAGTATGGAGGTCTGAGTGACAGACAGTCCAGGCTGTCTTTGGGTGGATGATCCAGAGGGGTATCTGAAAAATTCATAGAGTAACCCTCGCGAATTATCTGGAGGACCCATTTGTCTATTATGACGAACTTCCACTGGTTGTAAACTGAGTCAGATGTCCCCTATTGCTGAAGAGTCCCCTCAGTCAGCTGAGGTGGGACCTGGGCCGGATCTTCAGAAGTAGCACTAGGCGCCTTCAGGCCCTGTGCCTTCTGCTGCATTTTTCGCAGCTGGGGGCTTGGTTGGTGAGAAACTCCTCTGCCTTTACCACGAAAGGACTGACTGTTATGAAACTGCCGACGGTTTCCGCCCCATTGAGGGGCAGCAGGGGCTGGTCTGGCCGTCTTAATAGCAGTCCTAGTTTTCTGAGTGGTCTCCAGTGCTTGCTCCACTGTGGGCCAAACAGATAAACTCCATCAAACGGAAAATTCGTGAGACTCTGTTCAGCATCATTTGTGCACCCCGAAGTCCATAACCATGAGTGACACCAGGTGCATATCCCAGCTGCTGTTGCCCTCAAGGCAGTGTCAAAGGTGTCCACAGCCTTAAGTTGCTGATTACTGGACTCAGTGTCTCTAATAATAGTCTGAAGAAGCCCTGAACTAACGTTCAACTCCGGAAGAGCCTCTACAGTGGCTTTTAGCAAGTGCCAGAGGGTGTAATCATATTGAGAGAAATAGCCCTGGTAGCTAGCAATATGCATTCCTAGGGTAGCAGCAGCGAACACTCACTTCCCTAAAGTGTCAATCTTACAGGATTCTTCATTTCTGGATGAGCCACAGACTCCTGAGGGAGAACGGCTTTGTCATTTTCTGCCAAGATCACTATGACGTCTGCAAAGGCTTGAAATAAGAAGTGGTCTATCTTTGGGGAGAGCGTATTTCCTGTCTATGGACTTAGCCACAGAAGGAATGAGCACGGGGCTGTCTCCCACCATGTGTGAAAGAGTCTCAAAAGAGGGCTGTATTGGAGGTGTCAATTCCACAGGGATTTCCGGGACATGCAGATACTGAAGGTGCAACAGCTTCCAAGGATCGACCTCATAAGTCTGGAGAGCGAGAGAGAGAGAGAGAGAGATGGTGGAATTCATATTCTTCAGGAGAGACTTAAAGGATAGGTCCTCAACCAAAGGCTGTGCTGAAGTAGAGGGCTTACTTTGCACTCCAAAGGATGAATCTTCATCAAAGTCATCTCCTAATCGCAGATCAGGATCAGGCTCAATATTATCTCCTACTGGCCCAGAAGGGACAGTATATAAAGGAAGGGAGGAAAAGAGCAGGAGGAGGTGCTCCTTGAATCGGAGTTGAAAATTCTGGTACCTCAGGCGGCGGCCAGTGTCAATAACGAGCCTGCCAAAACCGGAGCCAAAGGCGGCTCGGCAAGCAACTGGAGACCCTCAACCCCCCAAGGCTGAAGATCTGAAAACATGACTAGGAGAAGGTAGTACCTGTGCAGGCCTCTTTGCTGCAGCCATGTGAGGGAGAAAATTACAAGAGCACGGTGTCGATGGCACCGAAGGTGTTGTACGAGTAGGCTGACCCAACTGTCCCATCCACAGATCTGAAGCCCCCAGGCCCAAAGGCTCTGGGGTCAGCTCTGCAGGCATGGGAAGTCGAGACAACCGCCAAACCCACTACTCCATCAGAGTGACCCAGTGATTAAACTGCTCACCAGAGGCTCCTCCAGGGGGTGGGGAAAGACTCTGGAGTCAAGGATGACGGCCACTAGGAAACAAGGCCACAGGTGACCTCGTTGGAGCCGGGGTCGGCCTCCTGTCCTCCGCTACCAAAGATCTCTGTGCAGACGTACCAGAGGGCGACCTCGAACGGTACCACTTCTTCGATCAGTGGGACGAAGAAGAACTTGAGGTCGAACGGTGCTGGGTCCCTGACGAAGACTGGGAATGGGTCCCCCACTTTTTGTGCTTTCGGGAGGACCACCCTTCCTCCCGAGCACCGGACTGCCCATAGTCAGACCCCCCCATCCGTAGAGGGCGGCGGACTGGACCCAGCCCTGCTGCTGAAACAGATTCCATATGAAATCTCCCTATCGTCATCGGCCCTGTTCATGTTCAACTCAGTCGAAGGCGGGCAGAGGAAGATGTCTTTTTTTCATTGAGATGAAAAAAAGAAAAAAAAAATTTAGTATGCTAAAACTAATCAAATACTGAACGACTATGCTGCTGTCGTATAGACGTGAAGATATGACTCCCGGTGAGCGTTGTCACTGAAGCGCACTCAACAGCGGGGAAAAAAGGAACTGAAGCAGCTGGAGGGTCGACACTTGAGGTAGCCTATATGGCGTGAGCCAGTCTCGCTGCACCACGCATGCGTGGTCCTACCTTGGCGCTTGCCCTCCTGAAGATTTTTGGCTCCCACTCGGTCCTAGCACCTCCAGCGTAGTTCCACTAGTGTGAATGAGTGGTGGAGACCATGTCCAGGAAAATCATATTTTGGTGGGAAGGCACAATTTCATCAAGATTTATGTATAAAAGGACCAGCTGTCAGGACAGGGATATGTCTGGTCCTAATATTTGTTTAACTGCTATGTCAAGCTCTTGCCAAAATAGGGTCAAATTAGGGCACATCCAAAAATATGAGCAAAATTTGCCTGGGGCTCCCACATCCTCGCCAGCATACCCCATATTGAGAAGGTAGGTATTTCAATAGTTTTGCTGGTGTATCAAAATATCCAATACTACACTCCATATGAATTCTTTCCAGTACGGAACCTGTAGTACCACAGAAGGTAGGACTGGCTCTAACCACTTTTCATAAGAAATAGTGGATGAAAATTCATCATTCCATGCCCACAAGATTGAACTCAATTTTTTGTCAAAGTATCCTTAGTGCTTTATAGGCTAACCCTATTAAATGGGGTAACATATACCATGAGAAGCATCCATTAATAATTTCTTTTTGAAATTCAACATTTTATTATTTTTTTAAAGAAAAATTAACAGAAGTAGGATCCATTAATAATTTCGTCAATGGAAGAGTGTGATTCAGCAACATATTCCAAGGGGCCTTTTGTTGTAAATACTGTATGTACGAACTTATAATGAAAATGATCTCTATGGGGACGCTAATAAGCAGCTTGCAGTTGTGCAAATGAAGTTACTCACTGACATCTAGATCTGATAAATTAATAAAAGGCCTAGTCTCCGCATTGCAAAAATATCAAAGAGAGAGGCAGGCAAAAAATCTGCTTCCTAATTTATTAATTAGAAGAAATAAAAGGGAATGTCAGATTTGGGCTGGCTCTTAATTTATACCAGTTTGTTAAAATGCCCTTGGTCCCAAATGTGAATATTTTGAAATCTGGAGGCGAGGAAAACGGAGTAAACCACCATCTACTAATATCTAACAAATCGTTAAGAGCAAATTCAATGCTCTTCCATATTGCTTCATGGTGTGGATTGAACCATAGCATTATAGTTTTAAGCAGCACTGCCTTACAGTATTCTTGTAAGTTTGGTAGGTTCAAGCCACCTTTTTCTATAAACAACATCAACAGAGACCATTGTATCCTTGGTTTTCGGCCAGCCCAAACATACCTTGATAGAGATTTATTCCAGGATGTAAAGTAATACAAGGTTGGAGTCAAAGGAAGAGTTTGAAATAAATATAAAAATGTTGGTAGTATGGTCATTTGTACTGATTCTATTCTGGAGTGAAAGGACAAATGAAGATGAGACCAAGCTCCCAATTCTGCCTCTATAGACCGAGTTAAGGGCTCACATTTAATTAATTCTAGGTGTATCAAATTCTTAGATAGAAAACTCACCAGATATTTTATTTTGTAACATGGCAATTAATGAGCTGTGAAATACAAGATCGCGATTTGTTAAAACATGTCACATGATGCAAATGCAGTGGGTATTAATCGTAGACCCTGCTTCGTATTGTGACTGCGCAAAATACAGAGAGTGCATGTTTCCACGTCTGTTTCTGTCACTGTGTGTCAATGCCTCTAGATTGCGTTGGTGCTGAAAGAGCGCTAGAATCTTCGTCGTTATCCAGTGGAGCCATCCACCGGCTCAGGGGAAACTCAGACAGTAGGCGAGGTCTGTAACTGCAGCAGTAAGTGAAACCTAAGTCGCACACTGCAGCGATCACTGTTGCCATCAACACACACAGGAAAAGGAACACAAATCAGTGTCTGTATATTTGTTACTGTGACTTGTTACTTGTAAACTGTCCCACAATGCACCGCTGTGATGCAGCATCGGGACAGAACCTTGAGGGACAAAGCAGAGAAACTGTCTGTAGGAATTACAAAATGTAAATGTGGTTGTCTGTTTCACACAGCAATGTTCTCTTCCTCAGTTTTTTTTTTTAAAATAGCCTGCACTATATAAATAGTAGTGTAAGCACTAATGGAGCGTGCACGTTTCTGACCATGACACTGTGTAGCAAACAAGGAAAAGCAACACAGTTTTGCAAGAATGATTATTCATCTCCGGAACTTTAGTGTACTGTGAAGTGAAAATTTCTGCACAATATCTGCCTTGCACTTGCCATGTTACCAGCGCATTAATCCCCTCAGAGTCGGACTCTACTAGTGGATTAATGCCTGGTTGGTGGTCAGAAGCACTTGGTCTGCGGCCTGCAACAACCCCCCAAAAAACAGGCATTAATCCTCTAGTAGAGCCTCCTCTGTGGGGTCTAATGCTTATTTAGTACAGTTCCACCTGGATGGGAAAAGCCCTTTTAGGTCTGCTGAAGGCGAGAAATCAAGAGCCAGCATCTCAGTCTTGTGAACATTTATCACATACCCTGATAAGTTTGTGCATGAATGTAAAATGTCCAGGAGAACAGAAACAGACTGTTCAGGATTCAATAGGGTCAGGAGAACATCATCAGCGTAAAGTGATAGTTTGTACTGTTGCCCACTTGTCGGTATTCCTTCAAGAGATCTCTCTAATTGCTGTTGCTAGGGTTCTATGCAAGGGAAAACAAAAGTGGGAAAGAGGACAACCCTGCCTCGTTCCCATGTCAGTGGGATAGGGGAAGATAGGTGGCCATTAATATGAATATGTGCTTTGGGTGCAGAGTAGGGTGATTTAAGCCAGATTAGGAAATTCTCTGGGAAACCAAAACCTTCCAGAGTTGTCCAAAGGAAGGGCCAGGATACACGGTCAAAAGCCTTGTCCGGGTCAAGACTGACCAAGGCTGCCGGCATTTGTCTTCAATTCAGGTGATCCATCAAATGGACAGTGTGGCGGATGTTGTCCGTTGTCTGTCAGGATTGGAGAAATCCAGACTGATCTGGATGAATAATGGCTGGAAGGATATTCTCAAGTCTTCGAGCCCAAACTGACATGAAAAGTTTGTAATCCATATTGAGTATGGAAATGGGTCTGTATGATGTTAGTTTACAGTCTCTGCCCAGTTTTAAAACTGGAGATAGGGCTGTATAATCCCAGGAGGGTTGGGGGATCTCCCTCCTGTATCTCTCTAAAAGAAACCAGCAATGAAGCGGCTAACTGTTTATGGAAGGCCTTGTACCATTCAGATGGTAATCCATCCGGGCCAGGGCACTTCTGCATTTTGGCTTCTACTATTACTGTTTTAAGTTCTTCAGGTCTAATTGGCATAAGTAACACATTCTGTTGGTGTAGGGAGAGGGTCGGAAGGGTAATTCAGGAAAAAAAAACAGTATCGTTTCCTTGGCTGGTTCCTCAGGTGTCTTATATAATTGGGAATAAAACTGTTCAAAGTTTGATAATATCTCTGGAAGTGAAGTGGCTATCCCCGGTGAGTGATGGAAATGTATCTGTGTGGTGTTGGATGCAGCCTTTTGCTTTCTTAATCTGTGTGCCAAATTTCTGGGTCCTCCCTCAAATTTAAATTTCTTTAAGTAAAATAAGGCCCGTTGAACTTTTTCATCCAGTATCTGTTGCAGTTCAGCTTTTAGTTGATGGATAAGGGTTTGTCCCTGTGAAGGGTTGGATCCAAGCCTGCTGTACAGCTTTTAATTTCTCCTCTAAATTTGCATATTTAATATCCCGCTGCTTCTGTTTACATGAAGAGTAGGCTATTATCTCTCCATGGAATACCACTTTTAATGTATCCCAAATGATAGACGAAGTTACTCCAGGGCTTGAGTTGTTTGTTAGTATCTGGTGTATTTTAGTCATAATTTTTAAAATTCAGGATCCCTAAGTAATGATAAGTTCAAGCGCCAGTGTGAGTTTTTCTGTGGATGGCCCATATCCAACTTCAGTAGTAGGGGGAAGTGGTCAGAAATAAAGCTTGAGAGAATGGCTTGTGTGTTCTTTAGTTATAAAAAGGTAGTCCAGCCTGGATTGTGTGTGAAAGCGAGGGGAATAAGAAGTACAATATATGCTCTGGTTTTAGGGTAACAAAACCTCCATGTGTCAATCAATCCAGTAAGTCTATTTGAGCCCGAAATAACTTCTGGGAGGGTGTTAACCGATGCTGCGTGCAGTCTGAAGTATCAAGCTGCAGTGTTAGAGTTAGATTTATATTGCCCCTCCCATTATTAGACAACCTTGGAGCATATCTGTAAGCTTATTAAAAAAACTGATATTTATACGGAGGGAGTTGAGGGAATATACATGTTTACCAACGTAACTGGCGGTTATACAGTAAACAGTCAGTGTAACATAACAACCAATGCATCTATACATTACTGCTACAAAACAAAGTGGAAGTTGGGATCATGATCGCAACTCCCCTACGTCTACCATTCTTGTAAGAGGAGGCATATATTTGATACCTCCCACCCCAGGACAATTTAACATGTTCCTCCGGAGATAAATGTGTCTCCTGCATGTATATTAAGTCTGGAGCTTGTCTCTTAAAATATTGCATTGCCCTAGACTTTTTAACTGGGTTAGTTAACCCATTAATATTAAGGGAGAGTATCTGCACTGGTGATACCACCATTTGTGGTTATGTACTCATGATGGTTTCTCTGTACTAGCTTTAAAATACTTTGTGCAAATATTGTTGAGACCTTTTGTTGAAAACAACCCTTTACCTTCCATTAGTGTAAGTCCCTGTTTCCCTTCTATATAGGATAGAGAGACTGGAACCCCATCCTTTCGAGTGCATCTAATCTGCCATCACCTCTGTAGTGTTTGCTGATCTCTCCTTATGTACCTATTATCAATCACCCAGTTCTGTTCTCCATGGATAGAGCAGGTCCCTTGCAGCCCTACATAGCCCATCTTCTGTTTAAAATTAACAAAAGTTCCGTACCCCGGAGAAAATCTTAAGCTTTTACCCTACTTTAGACTCTGCATGCATGAGTATTTGATAAAACATTATAATTTCAGAAATGTATTTAACTACACTAAACTGGAATGCTAACTATGGCCAATAACAATTCAGGGGGTTGGAGCTAAATCCTCCTCCCGAATGGAAACTATGTACAATGAATAAAAGTTAATCTTTACCAGTATGAGAGGGAGAGGTATAATCCCCCACCTTAGCCAGCCAATGAAACTCTTACTAGTGACTTCCAAGGTTGGGGAGATCCTAAGTGATCTCCCTGTTAGCGCAACAGTGGGAAAGCTGTCATGCTGCGAAGGTAAATGAGGAGAGTGAACATCCTGGGCCTCCAGGGGGCAAATTCTTCCCTTAAATGTGTACAAAAAAGTGGTCTTGCTATAGGTGTCATTTGCAAGCACTGAAAGAAAAAGAAAAAAAACATGGTAAACTGCATCTTTCTGCAGCTTCCACGTTCTCCTCACTGAAGAGTTTCATTACCATCCAATATGTGATATTCCTAAATAATAAAACTAAACTTCAATAGGCTCAAAGTGCAAGGGAAAATTAAAAGAACAGCATATACAGCATATCCTAAGAGGCTCTGGGGAATAAACCAATATGCATGCCAGAACCCCCAATTCTCAGTTCCTGGTTCGACCACTAATCATTTGCCAAGCACCAGGCCTTTGTAATGAGAAGTATCTATGGGGTCTCCTCTGTAAAACCCTATTAATTTACGGTCTTAACAAATGTTTAAATAAATGAGCTTATGTTTAGCGCATGTTTCTACATGGAAATTAAACAACTAAAACTGATAGCCCAGAGTTCTTTCCCATTGGCTTCAAAACATTACTACAGAAAGTCAAACCAATTAAATTAAATAATGTAAGATAAGCACAGCAGTAAATACAGTTTACAAAGAAATAGGTAAAATGAAAAATAAAGAAGCCCCAGTTTGTTTGTTTTTTTTTTGGGGGGGTGTCTAGTCTGTTTCATAGGTAGTACTCATCTGAAATGCACTGCTCTGCGTATTTTCCACCAATGTTGCAGGAGTATGTCCCTCTTTATTTCTTTTTTTTTTTTTTTTTAAGTCAAGGCTCGGTACCCCCGTCTCGCTGCTGTAATCCGTTGGAGGCACAAGTATAGTCAAAGTTGCCTCACAGCAGATTAGGGATACTTCCTTGTAAACCAAAAACAGAGTCTCAATGTTCAGAAAAAAACAAGATGCTGGCCCGGTGGCACTGTGGACTGAGGCACTGGACACCACACCTCGCGCCATGCCGGTGACCTGGGTTCGGCAACGGACTCGGGATGCCGGGGGTTGGCAGGGGAAGGAGAGGACTGTGCGTCCGTAGGAACTGCTCTCCTCTCCTGGGGTGGGCAGTAGGTAGGCATCGCTCTGCAGCGGCCTCTGGTGGAGACCAGGAGCATTGCAGAAGATGACACATGGGGTAAACAACACAGAAAAGCGGAAATCCGCTTCGCGACCGACTGGATGATGGCTGCCTGTCCTCCACTGTCGCCGATGCCCTGAAGGAGACCCTCCACCTCATCAGCACCCTGGGGCCAAGTATGTGCTGGTTGCCCCCAACCCCGGTGAAGGGTTATGTCCGGGTTACCCTAGGGGCGGCTGAGATACGAGGTTGGAGGGCTCAAGAAGGGACAGGTGAAGTGGACGGGACCTAGGTAGCCTGAACAAGTGGTGGATCATGAGGCACAAGAGGATAAAAGAAATACCAAAAAAAAAAAAGAAGAAAAAACAAGCTAGTAGAAGTGTAGTACCAATAAAATGTTCAGGGTTTTCCCCTTGTAGATCTTTGAAAAAATGCCATGTGGGCTGTCACTGGAGCTGTGAAATTCTCTGGGATCTCTCGCTTGGACTTCGGGGCCTGAATGGTCTGCTAGCGTGGAGGTTGTGGCAGTTGCATGGAGCGATTTTGTGAGCATGATGGGAATGCAGTCCCTGCTTAGTCAGCTCTGCAAGGGCCTCTTCTGCCGAGTTAAACTCCCTGCGGCCTTCTAACAGTTGCATGACCTGTCGAGCAGGATACGGAGTAATAAACTTAAAGCCTTTGGCTTTTAGAACTGAGAAGATATCTGCATATGCCCGATGGTGTTTCATCGTTTCGGGAGCATAATGATTGTCCAGGTAAATTCTTGTTTAACTATAACAGACTTTCTGCCACCTCCATGCTGTGAGGAGGATTTTTTTCCCCTTTGTTGCATAGCTTAGAAAACAGGCGATTATTCAGAGTGGGTGACCTTCAGTGGAGGTAGGCTTGGGTCCCAGGGCTCTATGGAGCCGTTCATCTAGAGGGAGTTCGTGAGAATTCCAGCTGTGTAAAGTAAGGTTATGGTGAGATCAGCAATGTCTGGCCTCTCCGGGATACAATAAATGTGTGTATTTTTTGCCTAGCTCAATTTTGGCATCCTCCTGCCGTGCACTCAGCCATTCATGCAGGGTCTTAAGAGTATCATCAGTGTCATCAACCCTGCTTTCTACTGCGTGATTTGCCTTTCGAATCATCTGCTCAATGTTCAAGCGCTACCACATCTTATGAAGCTCAGAATATATTTGCTTTACTTGTGATCTAAATGATAATAGCTCTTTATAGATTGCACCTGGTTTCACCTTCTTACATTTTAATGTTTTTTCCTCGGTGTGGCAGCAGCGTCAGAGTAGCCTCCAGTATACATTGAAGCCTGTGACTGGTCAGAGTCCGAGATGTCAGCATGCAAGTTTTGCTGGTTGTCTTTCATTGTTAAATTCGTATTTGTAAGTCTCCTGCTGGTTTCAGGTGTTCTATATTTCAAATCCCCTTCTGTATATTGTTTCCTCAGAGGTTTATGTTAGTCTGAAATGTTTTTCAGTTTTTTTTTCAGCAAAGTTGAACTGGCGCTCTCATATCGAGCTGCCTGCTGCTAGCTGAGATGCAAACTGGAAGACCCTCGTAGGGCTTTTGATGCAAACCCTGCACCATTTTAGTTGCCTTCACCCTGTCTATGTCCTTTCTGAGGTGTAGCCTCCAGAACTGGACACAATGCTCCAGATGGGTCTCACCAGTGAGCAATACAGTGGCAATACATCTCCCTCCACCTGCTGAAGACACCGCCCCCTATGAACCCCAGCGTCCCACAAGCCCTACCCACCGCTTCATCAAACTGATGAACTGGAAAGACTATCATTTAAAGAAATGAACGTCACGTATAACATTCGCAGTTTGGAACAATATGTGGAGCGTAGCATTGTTCCAAGGGGCTTACATGTAGTTGCGACTCCCTCTGGTGGCTTTGAAGATTTTGAGTTTAGAGATGAATGGGCTGAAGCAGCACTTGATTGCGCTTATTAAATTTATGAAAATTTTATCAAAAAGACACCAAGTGACAAGACAGTCTCATAAAAGAAATTATTGAAACCAAAGAGGAATTAAAAAAAACTGTCTAAACATTCAGATTTTGTTGAATTAGACTGAAAATTATTAGCAAAGCTTTTAAAACATGAACAGGACCGGATTAACAGAAAACAAACTGGAGCGTGATAAAGCTGATTATACTCAAGGCAGAATTTTCAAGTGGTCCAGGAATTTGAATGTTGATTGGGAGAGATCCAGCTCCTGTGGTTGGAATAGGGGTCGCAGTAGGAGTGGGAGATCTGGGTACAAGAATTGTAACATGGTGCAAATGAGCCGAGCACCACTACAGGTTCTGCCACCGCAGATTCTTGTGATTCCAAGGTGTCTTTTTCTACAGAGGACACCAGCAACAAAGGAAAAGAGACAGAAAAAAACAACAAACCAAGACAAAAAGGAAAGATACAAGGAGGGGCAAAAGAGGTGGTCGAAAGAGGCACAGGCAACAAGCCACAGCTCAGGAGTGGCACATAAATACAGGTTACTCACCTGTAAAGTACAGTTACGTAAGAACTTACCGTAACAGCAGCTCTTCGAGAACAGCTCTTGCAGCAGGTTACACCATTAGGACTGAAGCCGTCAGGCGCCAGGACCACACGGAAATTTTCTAGCTAGCAGTCTTCAGCGGGGACTGCCTCAGACGTCGGTCCCGCCTCAGACGTCAGGCGTAGTACATAAGGAGGCGGTCCCCCCACAATCCCTAGTTCTCCCGCCGGAGACTCCCGGCCGCTGGATGACATCAGAAGAGGAGACCGAGGATCCGCCACCAGATGGCCAAGACTAAAAGAACTTCCCATCCCATAAGATGGATGTTTGGCTACTACCTACCTCCACAAGAAGGGGGATGGTGGGCGGGAAGGTACCTGCTGCAAGAGCTGTTCTCGAAGATCTACTGTTATGGAAAGTTCTTACGTAACTGTACTATCTTACTTCGAGATACAGCTCTTGCAGCTGGTTACACCACTAGGACTGATTTCCAAGGAATAGTGGCAATCTTCACGCCACAGGGAGGAGGAAAGGTAGGGATCACAACCCTACTCGAGCCGAGGACAGAAGTCCCTGAAGGACGGCTAGGCCGAACCCTGCTCTTCGCCTCGATGCAATGTCCAGGCTGTAATGCCTAATAAAGGTATGCACCGAGCTCCAAGTGGCTGCAGCGCAAATAGCTGAGGTGGAGACGTTCCTTAATGCCGCAAAGGAAGTGGCCACTACTCTCGTGGAATGACCCTTAACCACGCCTGGTAAGGGTTTATTGCGCTTGTCATAACAGAAAGAGATGCACTGGATAAGCCACCTCGAAAGAGACTGTTTAGAGACAGGAACTCCTTTCATTCTAACAGCGAAGGAGACAAACAGTTGATCTGACTTTCTAAACTGTTTGGTTCTGGTCAGAAAATATATGAGGCACCTGTATACATCAAGGGTTTGTAGAAGGGCTTCTCCTCGGTTGGTGAACTTTGGAAAATACACTGGTAAGTCAATATCCTGATTAAGGGTGAGGGCTAAAACCACCTTAGGCAGAAACTTTGGGTTTGTCCTCAGGGATACCCTATCCTGATGGAAAACTAAATAAGGCTTTTGCACATTAGTGCATGCAATTGAATCCCTTCTTGCGAGTAACTGCAACTAAAATAATGTTTTCCATGACAGAAAACATAGCTACAGATCTACTGACTGGTTCAAAGGTGGCAGCGTAAGCTGCTCTAGGACGAGGGCAAGTCCCAAGGAGGAATCAGATCCTGATAGGCGGCCCAAGGTGGAGGACTCCCCTTAAAGGTACGAGTAGTGTCCAATTGGGCCACCATCCGATGGTCTATGGGGACATGGTAAGCTCGAAATTGCACAAAGGTGCACCTTAATCGAGGTAAGCCAGTCCGGACTGAAAGAGGGAAAGCAGGTAATCCAGAACCAGCTTTTCGGGACATTCTAATGGCGAGAAACCACGCGCTTGAGCCCACAAGCAAAATCTGCGCCATTTCATGCCGTAGGTTGCGTGGGTTGCTGGTTTTCTGGTGGCAGAGAGTACATCTGCCACTTCTTGCGAGACCCCGTATCGCAACATGACTATGTCTCTAGAAGCCAAGCATGCAAGTTCAAAAGCATGAAGTCTGGATGGACTAATGAACCCTCCTCCTGAGACAGCAGATGGGGCTGATTGGCAAGGAAGTGGAGGTTCGGGATAGCTGATGCAGAAGTGGGAACCAAATTTGTCTGGGCCAGAAAGGCGCTATCAAAATGGCGTTGCCTGCTCCTGAGAAGTTTTAAAGGACTCTCTGGATCAGCGGGAAAGGAGGAAGGCATGAGGAATCTGCCCACCCAGGAGAGGGACACAGCGTCTCGCCAGAAAACACCAGACCCTGGATCTAGCAAGCAAAATTGGGCAGTTTGCGTTGGATGGGGATGCAAAAGGTCTAATTCTGGAGTGCTCCATCTGTGAAACAGATCCTCTGCCACCTCCTGTAGAAGTTCCCACTCGTGGACTCTGGCCTGAGCGACTCAGACTGTCTCATGACGGTGTTGTCCACTCCTGGGGCCGTGTACTGCAATTAGATTTGCGTCGTGTTGCAATATCCACTCCCACACTCATGGCCTCCCTGCAAAGTGGGTAGGAGTGGGTGCCTCCTTGTTTGTTGAGGTAATACATCACACGCGGTATTGTCTGTTTGTAACAGGAGTGTACCCGTGGAATCTCCGACTGGAAGGCCTGAAGGCGTAAATGTCTGCCCTCATTTCCAAAATGTTGATGTGGAGATGAGACTCCTGGGTTGTGCAAAGACCCTGGGATCGAACACCATCCAGGTGTGCTCCCCACCCCAGCACTGAGGCATCTGTGGAGAGAGTCACAGTCGGAGACAGCACTACAAAGGGAACACCAGGAGAGGTTCCCCGGATCTAGCCACCATTGCCAATCGCGCATTCGTGATTGAATTAGCTGCTGCAGATGGTCTTGCCTTTGGTCCCATTGCGCCCTTAGCATCCACTGGGTTACCCACATGTGGAGCTGTGCCATCGGGACTGTTGTAATGGCCGCAGCCATGTGTCTGAGCAGGCGAAGGACCAACCTGGCCGGGACGGTCTTCTTCACTGACAGGTCCCTGATGAGGGATCTGATGTGTTCCGCTCTGTCCGTGGGAAGAAAAGCTATCCCTCTGATGGTGTCCAGAACTGCTCCTACAAACTGCAGTTTCTGGGACGGCACCAGGAATGACTTCTCGTAGTTGATGAGAATACCCAGTGATAGAAAAAGGGACTGGAGTACGATGAATAGCCATCATCAGTACCTCCTTGGAGAGCCATGAGAAGCCAGTTGTCCAGGTATGGGAACGTGGTGGCCTTGTCTCCTCAAGAGATGCTGCTACGACCGCCATGCGCCTTAAAAACATGAGGTGCTGATGACAGCCCGAAGGAAGCGCTTCGGAACTGATAATGCGGCTCTCAAACTCGAAGCGCAGGAACCTCCTGTGCACTTGAGCAATTGGGATGTGCAGGTAGGTGTCCTGCATGTCTAACGACGTCAAAAAGGTGTCCCGTTTCAGCATGGGGATTAGGCCCGGAAGGGTCGCCATGCGGAAGTGTTTGTAAACGACCGACAGATTGAGGTCGCTGAGGTCCAGAATTGGACGGCGGTCCCCTGTTTTCTTTGGAACCAGGAAGAAGTGCGAATGATACCCTAGCCCTCTCTGGTTCTCTGGAACGTGCTCTAAGGCTTCTTTCTCCAGAAGCACGAGCACTTCCTGCTGTATAAGCAGAACGTGCTGTCCCGAGTAGCGAAAAAGCAGGGGAGGCCTTGTAGGTGGGCTGCCAACAAATTCTATATAGTGGCCTTTTTCAACCAATTGCAGCACCCACCTGTCGGTGGTGATCGACCGCCACCTTGGCAGGTGACGTGCGATGCGACCCCCGACCTTCATTTCCCGTTGATCCTGAGGAGGGCAGGGGCCAGGAAGAGTCATGCTGTGGCGTTAGATCCGCAGGTTGTGCCGACTTTGCGACTCGGTGGCCCCTGCCTGGGATGACATGCCTGGGCTTTTGGGTAAGGCCCCTCTGCTGTTGGCTGGGCAGTTGTGCCTTTGTGTCCGCCACGAAGCGACTCTGGTTCCTACGAAAGGAACTAGGGCGAGATCTGTACATGGCCTAGACAGATCTAACTGCCTTCCCTGCGTCCTGCAGTTTGGTGATCACCTTCTCGGAGGCTTCACCAAAGGACTTCCCGTTGTAAGGGACATCCAGGATATTCTTCTGGATGTCCAGGGTAAAACCGGAGACGCGGAGCCAAGAGTGTCTCCGGAGACACACGCCTAAGGCTGCGGCTCTGGCCGAAGAGTCTGCAGAGTCGTATGCGACTCTGAGCACCTGTGTCCCCACATCTGAACCCATACGGAGGAGGTTTAAAAGCTCCTCCTTCTGACCACCGTCGGGCATCTTCTCAACCAGGTCCTGTCCCTGTTCCCACAGTGCGTTCTGAAACTGAACCATGTGGGTGAGGTAATTTACAGACCTGATGGTGCAAGTCGCAGCCGTGTACGTATGCCTACCCAGGACATCCAATTGCTTGGATTCCGGGTCCGGTGGCTGTGTGCTCAAGTGCTGAGGTCTCCGAGACCAGTCATGCGAGGCCATGATGACCAGGGAATCAGCCACAGGATGGTTCGCCAGATAATGGTCCTCCCTCGGGGCCTTGTATAGGTGGTCAGCCTTCTTCGGCACTGCCGGAGTCAAATGCGGACGCTTCCAAGCAGCCTTGGTGACGTCCACAAAGGTGTCCACCAAGGGTGGCATTACCACAGGCTTTGGGTCTTTCTGCCGAAGGTAACGGGCAAGGCGCTGTCTCTCGGGGTCTAGCTCTTCAGCATCCCACCCCATATTCTCCTGAATGTGCCTCATGATCTCACCGAAAGAGGGGTCGCTGGGTGACTCTGAAGTGGATCTTGAGGGAGGTCTTCTCCTATCTGAGGATCTGCCCCTAGGAGGAGGTGTTGGCTCCTTGGGGTTGGTGACAGATCTCCCGGCCCCTTGGGTGGAGGCGGGGGCGCAGGCATTGAAGGAGTAGGTGGAGGCGGGCGAAGGAGGAGGAGTGCGTGGCGACATCCTTCCTGATGGTGTCCACCAGAAGGTGAAAGCTCCTTCACCTCTGCCAAATTCAGGCTCAACGGGCGGGTGCCGTGGCCTGTCACCGGAGTTGGCGTCGGGTACCTGGGGTCTCCCGCTCGGGAGGGGTTCCGTGGGAGCCCAATGGCTCCAGTCTCGCCCACCTGGTTCTCGGGCTGAGTGGTATCCTCCTCCGATGATACCTTCCGACCCGGCGTTGGTGAGCAGCGGTGGTCGCGGTCCTCTCTGGGGTAGCAGGCGTGGGTCCCCGGCCGGCGCCCTGGGGGCCAATGACGCCTGGCTGACGGCAGGTGTCTTACTGTAGCCGGCTCCTGGGAGCGCCTGTGATGCTGGCTGGCGTCGGGTGGGCAGGCGTCAGGTCGGCGTCTGTTTTAGGGACGTCAGGTCCTTAGTCTTACGCAGGACTGGATCCAACCCATGCGGAGGCTGGGACACAGACCTGGCGTCAGAGTCCCGACGGCGGTAGAAAGACTTATGGCGCTCCCCAGACTTGGACGAGGCCTTAGGAGGAGTGGATAAAGCCGATGGCCTGGAAGTCTTGATAGGCTGCAGGGAGGAGGAGCTGCTGGAGGACCTGACCTGAACCGGGGGAGGCTGAGATTGAGCCCTGGAAGGAGAGCGGTCTGACCACGAGCCAGAGCTTCGGGAGTCCGAGGCCCTCGACGGGGATCTGGGCCTTTCCTTCTCCCAGTGTTTGTGGGTCTTCCCTGACGACTCCCCCTAGAGGAAGGTTCCCTATCCATGGCCTTGAGTTTCTCCTCCAAGAGAAACGCTTGAAGGGCCTTCTGGCGGCGGATCGTGGTGTGACTGTTGAAGCCCTGGCACAAGGAGCAGGCCTTAGTGTCGTGATCCGGGCCTAGACAATGCATGCAGGCTGAGTGAGGATCCTTGAAGGGGATCTGTTTGCTGCAGGCACACTTCGATGGGTGACCTTCCAGAGAGGTGTTTGGAGAGGACATCAGATGAATCCAAGTTCGTATGAGAAAGAGAACATCGTAGTTCCTAGTAGTATGAGCTAGAAAGTGACCGAGAGGACGATGCTTGCGATGTCGATGGTGGAAAAAGAACGGATTGTGGGGGGGACCGGCTCCTTATGTACTACACCTGACATCGGGGGTGGGACCGACGTTGGAGGCGGTCCCCGCTGAAGACTGCTAGCTAGAAAATTTCTGTGGGGTCCTGGCGCCTGACTGCTTCAGTCCTAATGGTGTAACCTGCTGCAAGAGCTGTATCTCGAAGTAAGATCAGGAGTTCTAAGAATGGTATATGTTGTTCATCCACACTGTCTGGCAGGTTCCTTGTCGCTTTAAATCTTGCCGGAAGGTCTTCAAGCTGGCTCCTCCCACCCACCCGGGTGGTAAAACTCTTGGCTCCGTCCCATGACGCCAGATCTAGCCTGCTGGAACCCAGGTTGTGCGTCGAAGCCAGGGAGGCGGGTGGGTAGTGTGGATGAACAGCATATACCATTCCTAGAACTCCTGTTATAGGTGAGTAACCTGTATTTCTAGGGACATGGATATGTTGTTCATCCACACTGTCTGGCAGACTCCTAGCAGCTCTCCAGGAGCAGGAAGGTAAGGCGCACACCCCCTACTTAGGAAATAAAGACTGGAGAACCGAGGCCCCAAAACCAACATCCCGGCGTGACTCAAGGTCGATGTGGCAGTGGGTGATGAAGGTGTGTGCGGACTTCCAGGTAGCAGCCCTGCAGATTTCCTGGATAGGGACGTCCCTGGAAGCAGCCACCGATACAGCGGTATGGCGGGTAGGATGAGCTCTTATCCCTCTGGGAGGCTCCATGCCCGCCAACCTATAGCAGAGATCTATGCAGGAGGTGACCCACCTGGCTATCGTCCGCTTGGCTGCAGGTCTGCTAGGTGCGGCTTCAGCGTAGGTGATAAACAGCTGGCGAACCTCTCCCTGAACTTCAGCCGTCCGCTCCTTGTAATAAGCAAGTGCTATTCTAGGGTCCAAAGTATGGAGCCTATATTCGGCCTCCGAGGTGTGACTGGGGTAGAACACCATCAGAGTCAACACCTGGTTAAGGTGAAACTTCGACACCACCTTCGGAAGGAATTTCGGGTGGGGGCATAGGACAACCTAGTCCCTGTGGAAGACCAGATAAGGAGACTCGATGGAGCGCCTGAAGCTCTCCCATCCTTCTGGCGTGATAGCCACCAAGAAGGCAGTCTTCCACGACAGGTGAGATGTCACACCTGTGCATCGGTCTGAATAGGCTTGCCCATGAGCTTAGCCAGTACCAGCAGTAGACCCCACGGAGGTAGAGGTTCTCTGCGGAGGATATGTGATCAAGGCCTTTGAAAAGGCGTTCGACCACCTTCTCCTGCACCACTGACTACTTCCTGGCCCGCGTCCGGTGAGCAGAGATGGCTGCCAGGTGCACCATAAGGGTCGTTGACCAAGCCCTTGCTGAGAAAGGGACCACAGGTAGTCCAGGATGCTCGCCAGGAACAGGAGGAAGGGTCAAGGCCCTTGTCCTGTCACCAAATGGAGAATCTATTCCATTTGAAGGCACAGCATTTTCTGGTCGATTCATTACGGACACCTATGACGCTGAGGACCTCATTGGAAAGACCCAAGGCCTGGAACTCTAGCCAGCTCAGGAACCAGGCTGTCAGGTGCAGGGATTGAAGGTCCGGATGGAATACCTTCCCCTGATTGACTGAGATCAGGTCCGGGCGGGCTGGAAGCCGCCTCGGGAGCCTGGAGCTGAGACTGAGGAGATCTGGATACCAGAACTGGCGGGGCCAGTCTGGGGCTACCAGAATCACCTGCACCTTGTCCCTCCTCGCCTTGAGAAGCACCTTGTGGATCAAGGGAAATGGGGGAAAGGCGCAGAAGAGGCCCGGGGTCCACGGCCTCGAGAAGGCATCCCCCTGCAGCGAGCCCTGCTGTGGGGGGCGAGCATGAAACAGTCTCAGCTTCACATTCTCCCAGGAGGCAAACAGGTCCACCTGAGGCATGCCCCAGTGGGAGAACAGATCTTGTACTACCTCCGGCAGGAGAGACCACTCGTGGGACGCAGCCCCTATCCGGCTTAGGGCATTGGCCAGAATGTTGGAGGCTCCTGCCACATGGATGGTAAGGAGATCTGCCTCCAGGCTGCGCACGAGTGACCAAATGCGGAGAGCTTCCTTGCACAGAGGCATGGAGTGCGTCCCGCCCTGGCGGTTTAGACAGTACATGGACATGGTATTGTCTGTCTGGACCTGAACCACTTGACCCCATAAAAACGGAGAGAAGGCGGTGAGGGCTAGACGAACCGCTCGAAGCTCCAGCAGGTTGATGGGACATCGGGACTCCCGAGGGGACCAGAGGCCGTGTGCTCTGTGCTCCCCCAGATGGGCACCCCAACCCATCAGAGAGGCATCGGTCGATAGAGAGACCGTCGGCTCGGAGTGGACAAACGGGATGCCCTCCTGCAGATGTGCTGGAATGGTCCACCACTGGAGAACATTCCCCATCCCCTGGGTCACTGCCACTAGCTGATCCAAAGGATCGGAGTGCTGTGACCATTGGCTGGCCAGCCCCCACTGAAGAGGACGCATGTATCAACGGGCCCAATGGACCACGCTGGTCCAGGCTGCCATGAGGCCCAGGAGGCACAGGAAGTCCCAGGCAGGGCGCAATTGCCCAACCTGAAATGATTGGGCAAAGGAGGAAAGAACCTCGGCCCTGTCCGCTGGAAGCCGTGCTCTGGCTCGTAGAGAGTTGAGCTCTGCCCCGATGAACAGTATCACCTGCTTTGGCACAAGTTCCAACTTGGCCTCGTTGATGAGGAGGCCAACCCGAGAGCAGACCTGGAGGGCCAGATCTCTGGACCACTCCACCTCCGTTTTGGAGGAGGCTGCAATCAGCCAGTTGTCCAGGTAGGGGTACACCCGGACCCTTCGGCACTGCAGGAATGCTGTCACCACTGCCATGCATTTGGTGAAGACCCTGGGAGCTAGGGAAAGGCCGAAGGGCATGGCCCGGAACTCGTAGAGGGATCCCTCTGCCCTGAAGCGGAGGAATCTCTGGTGGGACGGACGGATTGGGACGTGAAAGAATGCATCCTGGAGGTCCAGAGAACAGAACCACATGCCTCGTTCCAAGGATGGGATTATCTGAGCCAGAGTGATCATTCTGAAGGTCTGAGACCTTAGGAACCTGTTCAGGTCATGCAGGTCTAGAATGCGGCGCCAGCCCCCTGTCCGTTTTGGGACCAGGAAGTACCTGGACAGAAACCCAGGGATCTGGTGGAGGATCCGCCACCTTCCTGATCACTTCTTTTCGGGAGCAGGCGATATTGGCTCGGCGAGCCGACAGGCTCGCGGACCCTGTAGCCCCCCTGAGGGGCGACGGCTCGGAAGGGCGGGGCCTGCTCGAACTCCGGGGCAGGCCCTTTCCTACCACCTCCAACACCCAGCGGTCCGTGGTGACAGCAGACCAGGCGGAAAGGAAGTGGCGGAGCCGTCCCCACAGGGAACCCAGAGGGGAGTGGCGAGGCTGAGAAGACACCCCTCAACCCGTCACTGGGCAGACATGAGGGAGGGGCCGGCGAGGGACCTCCTGGGCCTTTCCTCCTGCTTCCTGTTAGAGGAAGCCTGAAGCAGCTTTGGGGTGTCAAGTATGAGCCTGCTGGCCCTGATGCTGGTGCTGTTGGGCCTGGCGTGCGCTGGCACAGAAGGGCGAAAGGACTTATGTTGTTGGCGATGGCCCTTGTCCTTCTGGGCGGAGGTGACCAAGTCCAGAGTGGGATTGGACTTTTTGATCTGCTGGAGGTGACCTTCCACTCCAGGGCCGAAGAGGTGAATCCCCAAGAAAGGGACATCTGCCAGTTTATGCTGGGTATCCACCGTGAAGGTGGATATCCTCAGCCATGCTCTGTGGTGCATGGCCACTGCGGCCGCAACTGATCTGGCACAGGAGTCTCCAACATCCAGAGCCATTTGGAGCTGCTGTTTTGCCACCGCCCTTCCCTGGTCCCGTACCTGCTTGACCGTGGTCTGCAGGTCAGCCGGGAGATGAGCCCATGAGGCCGTGGGAGAGGTGTGCCATCAGCATGGCCAAGCTGGCCTGGCAGAGGCCAAGAGAGGACGCAGCGTACACCTTGCGCCCGGCATAGTCCAGCTTTTTGGACTCCTTGTCGGGGGGCTTATCCACATCCCTAGTGTTCCCAGAATGCCAGAAAACACTATTGGTGACCAACCCCTTGACGGAGGGGTGTTCCAAAAAACCTGACAAAGAGCCGGTAGGGACCGCATACTTCCTGGCCATCCTGGCCGAAGGCGCAGGACAGGAAGCCGGCTGCTGCCAAAGCTCCAAGGCTGGGCCAACAATGGCTTCAGCCACTGGAAAGGACTCCGTGGGTGAATCCCCTCAGTCCCGTATCTCCGTTAGGGGATACTTGGCCCGCCTGGATACGGGCTCGAGCTGCATCCCGGTAGACTCGAGATGAGCTGAAGCAGACCCAGGGCGATGGGCTCTCGTCCATCGACTGGGCCCCGGAAGACTCCAGGTCAATGGGCCTGGAGAACAGGCAGGAGTCGTCATCGGACTCCGAGGAGTCTGCGAAGAGCTGCCTGGGGCCTGAGCCACCCTCCACCTGCCGAGGACGGTCAGGAGTGAGGGTGACAGACAACCTGTGGGGCAGACCCTGACCCGACAGAGTCCTTGGTCAGCGCCCCCGATTTCGGTTGTGGAGGTGGAAGTTCCACCACAATCAGTGGGGCAGCTGGTTTCAGCCGAACAACTGGCCCAGGCTTGGGCACCTCCACTACAGCGAGGGGTTGTTTGCCGTTCGGGTGACAGCCACTTGATGGCTGGGGAAGGCGGCGCTTGTTCCCGGACAGAAGTAACTGCTGCCACATCAGGTCCTCGTAGCGTCGGCGCAATTTGTGTCGAAGCCTCTCCTCTTCTGAGGAGGACGACAAGGATGAGCATCGGCGCTGCTTACTTCAGTGCCGAGACCGCCAATGTCGGCAGGATCGGCTGGACCGAGATGATGTCCGAGACCGAGATCCTCGGTGTTTCCGAGGACGGGTCTGGGAAAGGACGGGGGAAACCCGCTCTTCCCTCGGCTCGGAAGCCTTGACCAGGGACTCCGGCACAGGAGGCGCAGGCAAGTCCTCGGTTTCCACTGGGGGAACTGGTGAAGAAGGGTTGTCGGCTTCACCAATCAACAGCCCGTCCGACAGGTCGAGAAAATCTCGACCGCGTCGACGGGTGTCTCGGCCGGCTGACCTGACGGGGACACCATGAAGCCAGCGGCCTTAACTGCAACCTCGACCGAAGTCGAGTGTAGACTGTCCAGGAGCGGGACCTCTCCTGCTCCCACGAATGCCGACAGTGGAACTTACCTTTCGAGTCCTTTTTGGACCAAGAAGAATGTCCCAATGACCCCTCTCCCTTCGTGGAAAGGGACTGGCAAAGCTCCTTAAAAGAAGCTGTGTAGGAGGATCCCAAAGAGAGCGGGATAAATTCTGTCTGTGACCGAGAAAGTGGATGTTACAGCCTGTGCCACCTCCTCCTCGAGGGCGATCATCTGCTTGAGCTGTTCAGCCGAGCCAGCCGCCGCAGACACCGCCCAACGGGCCTCCTTTGACTTCACCAGCGGGTAGTGCTTCTCGGGGCGCCCAAGCTGTAACCAGGCAGCATGGTCTTCCAGGACGTTGGCCGAAAACGAATGGCATGACTCGCAGGCCTGTGGGTCATGGTCTAGGCTGAGGCAGTAGACGCACGTGGAGTGCGGATCCGTCCTGGACATTTTCTGCCCACATGGGCACCGCCAAAAACCAGGAGTCGATGTGTCCATCGCAGCCGCGGCGGAGTAATTTGACCAAGTCTTGAAAATTTAAGAATAACTTTCGGGCGAATCAAGAATTAGGATCCAGTCTATATGCAGAGAGCGTTAAAGAGGAACCATAGCTTCAAGCGGTAAGGAAGATCTGGCGTCATGGGGCGGAGCCGAGGTTTTACCACCGGGTGGGTGGGAGGAGCCAACTGAAGGCCTTCCGGCAAGATTTAAAGCGGCAAGGAACCTGCCAGACAGTGTGGATGAACAACATATCCATGTCCCTAGAATTAATTTAACTGGCAAAGAACTCAGAGCGCCACAAATTTCCGTTTTGTCCAGAGGATTATCGTTTGTGCCAACACCCAGACCTAATCTATTTAGCATTCATCTGGACTCAGAAAAACTGTTCAGAAAACTCTCAAAGATTATTTTTTTAAAAATCCAACTATAAATTTATCAAGGATGGATTTGTCAGGTGAGAGCGTTGAATTTAATAATCAATGTGTAGAAATCACAGGGGGTGAACTTTCTTTTGGGGAGAATGATATTTTGCCATGTGATGATTTAGATAGGCAAAATCTTGAATGCTTAGAAGAGCTCCTGGCAGAACAGCAATCACAGCATTTATATAACATCAACAAGCAAGGGGGGTTGGGGCAGCTGCAAACTGGGGTGTTGGCTGCACACTCGAACGAACTTAGATAGACCAGGTGGTCCGTTTCTGCTGGCACATTCACATGTATGTTCATAAGAATTCATTAATTTTAGGAAAAGAATGTTTTGTCCTAAATACACTTTCTGGCCAGGTATTTCTAATCCAGTAATTAGTACCTATAAAAAAGCGGTACTAAATGAAGTACAGAAATTAATTGAGACAGACAGAGGGCCTACTTTTAAGAACATAACACAATGAAATTATGGCTATCAAAGAACCTAAGAGTATGGGTGATGTAATTAGTCTGATAAAGGGGTAACATGGTGTTGATGGATAAACAGTACTATGTAAACAAGGTACTTACCTAGTTAAGCAATGACCAAAACTACATTAAGTTACCGCTAATCCCAATGGTATATTCAAGTGTGAACTGCTAGAATTACTACAGGATGCCAAACACAGGGGAGATGTTACAGAAAATGAGTTACCATTTTTATTAACAGAAACACCAATCACACCTACGATTTACATATTCTCCAAAGTTCACAAAAATCCTAGAGATCTACCAGGGAGGCCCATTATTTCTGGTATGGAGTCACTTACAGATTATTTAGAACTATTTTTGGATTTCTTTCTCCAGAGGAGTGTAGCATGCCTCAAATTACACATCCGATATACCATGGATATTCTAAATAAAATAGAAGATTTAGAATGGGGCCAAGATTATAATTGGCTCACAACTGATGCTGAATCTCTTTATACCTGTAGAAGGCACAATGATGGGATTGAGGAGTGCATGCACTACCTAGAAAGAGACCCTCTTCACGATATGATCCCAGTACAACTGGACTTGAGTTTGTGTTAAAACATTATTTTCTTGAATTGAATACTGAATATTATCTTTCCCCCTTTTTTTTTTTTTTTTTATTTATTCTTTATACTCCCCCTACCCGCAGCATTCCTACTCTTCAGCAGACACCTATGGCGTTCTAGTCCCCGCCCTCTTACCTGGAGCCCCAAGCAGTCCATCCCTCATGTAGCAGTGGCTGTATCCCCCAAGGCAGGCAAGGGGTAGGGGCACTCCCGAAGTCCTTCTTGTTTTCGTCGGGGCACTGGGGATCAGGGCCTGGTGTTCCGTCTACTGGGAGCGCTGTGGTGATTTTTCCCATTTTTCTACTGGAGAGGCACGTGCCCCAACATCAAGGCGTTTCCGCTGACGTCATCCACTCCCAACCCTCTCTTTGCGCCGCGTACGCTAGCTATGCCTCCGGCTTCCACCAGAGGCCAGTCAGGCCCAGAGCATGTACTCCTTCCTCCCAGGGAAAGGAGAGCTGTCCTCTGGACGCAATCCTTTCCTCCCTGCTGACCCCCAACGACCTGGGCTCTGCCTGGAACCCGGGTCGCCAGTGTGATGCAAACTGTGGCGCCCAGCGCCTCAAACCTTAGTGCCACCGGCCTTGAATATTATTTACAGTGTTGTGGACTGCCAGGCCTCCATGGCCTCTTTGCAAATTTGTTTTTGGGTAGGTGGGAGGAGCAATTCATTTTAACCAATTTAATAATTTTTGACCATATATGCTGGCATCGTTTCACTGACTATAGTGTTATGTGTATGGAGGGAACATCTGAAGAAGCAGAACAGTTCATATATTGGATAAATCAAAACCACAAAATTAAAATTTACATACCATATCCATACGAGCTATCGATTTCCTGGATGTCACATTTAATGTGACTGAAGAAACATCATTACCACTGAAGGATTTAGAAAAGGAACTGCTACCAACAGTTTTCTACTGGCCATTAGTGTGCATCTCAGGAAATTAAAGGAAGCTATACCATAAAGTCAGTTCCTTAGTTTACGGAGAAATTGTTCAGATATTGAGGAGTTTCGTAAACAGGCAGATGAAATGAAACAAATATTTGTTGATAGAGGTTATGGGATTAATTTATCTGAAAATGCATTGACAAAAAGCACAAAATGTGGAAAGAAACATTCTGCTTCAGCCCAAACAGTGAGATCCTGCAGTGAATGGGACAGTGTGTTTTTCTACCGATTACAGCTATCTTGCAGGGGAAATTGGTGGGATAGTGACCACATTTTGGCCTATCCTATCAAGTGATGATTCTCTATTAGCAACCACTGGAAACAAGCCAAGGGTCTCTTCTAGAGAAGATCTTAGTTAAAGAGAACAGCTTATCAAATGCCAACTTCCTAAGGACCCACCAGCAATGTCTTCGTTACCTCATAAACCACCCGATAATTTTAAATGTGGTAATTGTATCTCCTGCCTCTTATACAAACAGGGCAACACTTTTACATCACCCATCAACAGACGAACAGCATCCATCCGACAGTTCATATCCTGTACCACAACTTTTGTTGTTTTTGTTTTGCTATGTCCATGCATGTTAATTTACATAGGTATGACCACTAGACAACTTAAAATTAGTGTACAAAAGCATGTACAGGACAAAGAATTTCAACATGGACAACCCAGTAGCTGCACATTTTTCTATACGATAGTGCGCAAGAACACTCAAATTCATGGGTCTGGAAAATGTGAAAATTGGTTTTAGAGGTGGTGACAGAATTCTGAGGGTGCAACAGAGAGAAACTTTTTGGATTTTCTCTCTGGGTGTAATGCATCCAGCAGGGCTGAATTCGAAATTGATTTCAAACCCTATCTGTGATTCACATTCTGATTCACTAATGTGATTTGATTACAATACATTTTGTCTTGTAAGAATTTTGGTATCTGCATTTTTGAGATAGTGGGTCTTTTTTGTCCTGTGAATCTTCCCATCATCATATAAATACTACCCCCAAAAAAAAAAACAAACACAAAAAAAAAAACAGGTTACTCACCTGTAACAGTGGTTCTAGGAGTGGTGTATGTTGTTCATCCACACTGCTTGGCATGTCCCTTTCCCCTTTAGGATCAGCCGGAAGTCTTCAAGCTGGCTCCTCCCTCCCACCCGTGTGGTATATACCTCGGCTCCACCCCATGATGCCAGATCTTAGTCTGCTGGAAGCCAGGTTGTGTGCGTCCGCAGCCAGGGAGGTCAGGTGGGTCCGTGTGGATGAACAACATATACCACTCCTAGAACTACTGTTACAGATGAGTAACCTGTTTTTCTTGGATCATGGATATGTTGTTCATCCACACTATTTGGCAGACTCCTAGCAGTTCTCCGGGAGGAGGGAGGCAAGGCGCACCCCCTACTTAGGGAATAGAGACTGGAGGAACCGGGCCCTAAAGCAGCATCCCGGCGTGACTCAAGGTCAATGTGGTAGTGGGTAATGAAGGTGTTTTCTGACTTCCAGGAGCAGCCCGACAGACTTCCTGGACAGGGATGTCCCTGGAAGCAGCCACCACTCTAGCAGTATGGCGGGTGGAATGAGCTCTTACTCCTCTGGGAGCTCCTTGCTCGCCAACTCATAGCACAGACCTATGCATGATGTAATCCATCTTGCTATGGTCTGTTTGGCTGCAGGTCTGCCAGAAGCGGCTTCAGCGTAGGTGACAAACAGCTGGCGAACCTCTCCACGAATTTCCGCCATCCACTCCTTATAATAGGAGAGAGCACGTCTCAGGTTCAAAGTATGAAGCCTGTACTCGGCCTCTGAGGTGTAATTAGGGTAGTATACCACCAGAGTCAACACCTAGTTAAGGTGAAACTCTGACACCACCTTCGGAAGGAATTTTGGGTGGGGGCGCAGGACAACTCTGTCCCTGTGGAAGACCAGATAAGGGGAGTCTACCAAGAGCACCTGGAGCTCCCCGTCCTTCTGGCAGACGTGATAGCCACAAGGAAGGCTGTCTTCCACGACAAGTGTGACAGCTCACACTTGTGCATTGGTTCGAACGGCTTGCCCATGAGCTTTGCCAGTACCAGCAGTAGATCCCACGGAGGTGGAGGTTCACGCACTGGAGGGGATATGTGATCCAGGCCTTTGAAAAAGTGCCTGACCACTGTCTCCTGCACAAAAGTCTGCTGACCGTGCCCGGTAAGCAGAAATGGCTGCCAGGTGCACCATGAGGGTCGATGACTGTAGACCCCCCTTTGGAGAAGACCAAAGGTAGTCGAGAATGTTAGCCACATAACAGGACAAGGGGTCCAGACCCTTATCCTGACACCAAATGGAAAACCTTTTCCATTTGAAGGCATAATATTTCCTGGTCGATTCCTTTCGAGATGCCTCCACCACGGTGTAGACATCTTCAGAAAGACCCAAAGCCTGGAACTCTAACTGGTCAGGTACCAGGCTGTGAGGTGCAGATATTGAAGGTCTGGATGGAAGACCTTCCCCATGTTCAGAAATATCAGGTCCAGGTGTGTACAAAGCCGTTCCGGGACCTGCAGCTGAGAGATCTGGATACAAGAACTGGCGTGGCCAGTCTGGGTCTGCCAGAAAAAAACTTACTCACCATAGTAATGTTGTTTCTTCTAATGGAGTCTTGCTGTATTCTGGCATAATGTAGTTAGCCCCAGCACTTGAACTGCCCGGAGAGGTAAGAGTTAACTCTATGCAGAAGCATAGAACGTTGAGCCTCGAGCTCGGTTTTCAAACCTCTATCTGTGGTACTTCCCAGTGTAACCGTCAGATTCTTATGAGCAAACTAACTTACTAAGTACTAAGTATGGAAATTGTTCAAACATATAGCCAAAGGGCAAATATTTTTGGTTCCAAAACACTCAAAAGTCGAGAACCCAAGAAGGAAAGGTAGTGACAATATTTAACTATAAAAACACAAGAAAGAAACAAGAACAGTTACCCCACCCTGGAGGGAGGGTACAAGGTACACCCCTGAGGTGCAACACTGTACCTGCCAGCCCACTTCCCAAAAACTAGGTTCTGAGAAGGGAGGCGGGGGGGGGGAGATCAGAATACAGCAAGACTCCATTAGAAGAAACAACATTACTATGGTGAGTAATTTTTTCTTCAAACGTGAAGTCTTGCTGTATTCTGACATAATGCTGACTACCAAGCAGTTCCCTATGCAGGAGGAAATGGAGAACCTACTTTGGGAACAAGCTCTGCAGTACTGCTGTGCCAAACCTAGCATCACTCCTAGCTTGGATGTCCAGGGAGTAATGCTTGGTGAATGTATGTACCGTTTTCCAGGTGGGTGCTTTACAGATCTCTAACAAGGGTATATCTCTAGCCGCAGCTAGAGAAGCAGCTATACCCCTAGTCAAGTGACCTCTCAGGCCTGAAGGGGGTTTCCTACCCAATTTGTCATAACAGAATTGTATACAAGAAACAATCCACCTGGCAATAGTTCTTTTAGTGGTAGGCTTGCCCTTCCCCACTTCACCATAAGTGAGAAACAATTGAAGACGGTCATTTCTGTGTGCCTTAGTATGCTCTATGTAGTAGCTAAGAGCCCTTTTAACATCAAACTGCGTAATCTTCTTTCTCCTAGAGAAGAATGGTCAGTGAAAAAGACAGGAAGAGATATAGACTGGTTCAGATGAAAATCAGACACCACTTTGGGCAAGAACCTCCTATTGGTTCTTAGGACCCACTTATCCCTATGGAAGGATATTAAGTCAGGTTCTATGTCAACACCTGTAATTCACTAATCCTCCTGTGAGTAATGGCTACCAGGAACACGGTTTTCCAGGTCAAGTATTTCAGCTCAGCCAAAGCCATGGGTTCATAGGGAGGCTGTATGAGCTGTGCAGTGCAGACATTAAGATCCCAAGCAAGGGTCGGTTCTCTAAATGGAAGGTTTGTATGAACCAGACCCTTGAAGAACTTTTTAAACACATGATGAGAGGCCAGGGAAGAACCCTTCCCTGCTGAAAGGAAAGCAGAAACTGCTGCTAGATGAACCTTTAGGGTTGCAGCCCTAAGGCCTAGGCCATTGAGGTGAACCAGATAATCTAAGGCCATGGAGATGCCTGCAGAATCAGGGGCAATGCCTTTCTGAGAACACCAAATGGTAAACCTCTTCCATTTGGAATCATAAGTCTTTCTAGTAGATGGTTTCCTGGAAACCTTCAGGATATTCATGACTGCCTGAGAAAGATGCAGGTCTGCATATTCTAGCTCTTCAAGACCCAGGCCTTGAGATTGAGAGACTGGAGATCGGGATACTAGATCCTCCCTTGGGAAGAGGACAGAAGATTATGTCTCTTGGGAAGGGACAGAGGGCGAGACACTGTCAGGGACAGAAGCAGAGGGTACCAAGGCTGTCTGGCCCAGTCTGGAGCCACTAGGATCAATGTGCAAGGCTGAGTTCTGATCTTGATCAGGACTCTGAACAGCAGAGGGAATGGAGGGAAGGCATAGAGGAACCTTCCCTTCCAATCCAAAATCAGGGCATCCTGGGGAACAGTTCCCAGGAGTGGAGGTCTGCAACAGAACAGAGGGAGTTGGTGATTGTCCGGGGCTGCAAAGAGATCCACCTCTGGAGTGCCCCATCTGGAGAAGATGATCTGCAGTGTGAGGGGATTCAGGGACCATTCGTGATGTCCCTGGGATATTCTGCTCAGAGCATTTACCAGTACATTTTCCTTCCCTGGAAGGTGAACTGCTACTAGGAAGTCTGAAGAGAACAGGCCACAGACCACAGTTTCATGGCTTCCGTGCACAAGGCTGAGGACCGAGTGCCTCCTTGTGATGATGTACCACATTGTGCTGGTGTTGTCTGTTCTGACTTGGACCACTTTGCCCTGACTGAATCTGAAAAGCTCTGAAGGGCTAGGAAGACTGCACTGAGTTACAGGAGATTGATATGAAGGACAGACTCCTGGGGAGACCAGACCCCTTGAGCTGTCGGGGCTCCCAGGTGGACTCCCCAACCTAGGAGGAAGGCATCCGTAGTTACAACTACTGATGGGACCTGAGGGAGAAATGGATCCCCTTGTCTGAGGTTGTCCTGGTGCAGCCACCACTGGGGAACTTGGATTAGAGTCTGAGTCACTGGAATTAGTTTGGTAAGTGAATACTTCTTTTGAGCCCAGAAGGACCTTAGGTGAAACTGAATGTCCCTCATCTGAAACCTTGCTCCCTGCACCACTGCAGTGGAAGCTGCCATATCGCCCAGAAGCTGGAGGAAGTGTCTTGCTGGGCGGGAGACCTGAGGTCGAAAGGATGAAGCGAGACCCACTAGGGCCTTCACCCTTGCCAGGGGAAGGAAAGCTTTTGCCTGTACAGTGTCTAACTCTATGCCTATAAAGGTGAGAAGCTGAACTGGTGCGAGGACAGACTTTGGAAGACTGAGAAGAAACCCAGGGAACTGAGTAGATCCTGGGTGATCTGTAGAGCTGACTTGACCTGTAGAGATGACTGCCCCACAATGAGCCAGTCGTCCAGATATGGGAAGATAGTGATACCCTGTCTTCTGAGGTAAGCCACCACTACTGCAAGGCACTTTGTGAACACCCTTGGAGCTGATGTTAGGCCGAATGGCATGGCTCTGAATTTGTAATGGCCTGAAGGCAACTCGAACCTGAGGTATTTTCTGTGGGAGCACCTGATAGGAATATGGAAGTAGGCATCCTTGAGGTCCAGAGATGCTAGCCAATCTCCTGGCCTTAAAGAGGAAGGATTATTCCCAGAGTTACCATTTTGAATTTTGGCTTTAAAATCGTTTGTTCAAATATCTTAAGTCTAGGATGGGTCGCCACTCCCGTTTT
Source organism: Neoceratodus forsteri (assembly GCA_016271365.2). NCBI lineage: Eukaryota > Metazoa > Chordata > Ceratodontiformes > Ceratodontidae > Neoceratodus > Neoceratodus forsteri. Next base: position 996,111,103 of record CM028131.1, read on the forward strand.
CTTTGGGGTAAGAAAGTACCTGGAGTACAGTCCTTTTCCCTGTGCTGAGCAGGAACCTCTCTACAGCTCTGAGAGCTACAAGAGAGAAAACCTCTGCCTCTAGGGAAATGGTTTCTAAGGCTGGTGCAGGTGGAAAAGACTTGGCCCTCCTTTTTGGAAACTTTTTGAAGCCGAGGGACAGTCCCTAGCTTACTACTTCCAGGACCCACTTGTCTGAAGTCACAGATTTCCATGCCTGGAAGTAGTAAGCCAGCCTGCCTCCTACTGGAAATGGGGAGTCAACCCGGGCTGACACATCAGGGTGTCTGCTTGGTAGGAGCCTTAGACAGAGGAGGAGGAGCAGCCTGCTCATCCCCCTCCTGCCAATCCTTCTGAAGTAACCCTCTGTGGAAAGGGAGAAGGCCTGGGCTTGGTAAAAGGCCTGTGAAAGGGCCTGCCCCTACCCCCTAGACTGCTGCTTTTGAGGTGGCTTGCCTTTCCTTGCCTGTGCACTCCTGTAAGTGGTTCTATATTCATCCATTTTCTTCATGTAGCCTCTGTTCACTCCCCAACAGAGAGTTACCCACTACAGGAAAATCCATAGCCTTAGTTTGGGTATCCCAGACAGGCTAGTACATCTGAGCCATGCATGTCTCCTGAGAGACACAGATGTAGCCATGACTCTAGATGCCATATCACTGGAGTCCACAGCAGCATGAAATTGCATTTCGATGCCTCAGTTCCATCAGCAGTCACCTCCTCCAGCTCCTTGGCTAGCTGGGAAGAGCCTGTTTAGCCAGTTCCAGAACCATATCCCATCTGGATTTCTGGTATCTGGCTGTGTGTTTATGTATAAGCAGCCTGTCTGAATCACAAAGAGGATGCCAAATATTGTTTTTTGGCATCCACTTTCCTGGAGTCCTTATCCCGGTGTGTGAAGCCAAAGGAATGTTAGTCCTGTCACAGGCTGCAGCCTGCACTACCCCAACATGGCTGCTATGACTATAAAGGAACTCCGCAGCTGAGCCTGATAACATATACCTCCTGTCCATTCTCTTGTCCACAGGAGGTACTGAATTAGGAGTTTTTAAAATCTTGTGTGTCTGTTTCTCCAAGGATTTATGAAGAGAGACAGACAGCCTTTTGGACTCTGGGATGTCCATAATTTCCACACAAATCAGGCTCTTCATCCTCCTCTGCAGCTTCAACCAAAGGAAGCTGCAGGGTTTCTGCCACCTTTTTGTAGAAAAAATAATGTGAAGGGGACTCAGAGAGCCCGGGAGGACAGACACCCGAGGGCCTGTCTGGGGAGATGTCCGGTTCAATGGGCGCATTCAGACCCCCCTGGTCATCATCATCGGGATAGTCTTCATCTCCCTCCCACTCTTCATAATAAGCATCTGGATCATAATCTGGAGGAGACTGATCCGACCGCCTAACTGGTGGTACCGGTTCGGACGGAACTGGTCTAAGCAATTGAACAATGCTAATTGCTTTGGCTATTTCGTCCGTGGTTGGAGAATGCGGTACAGGATCCGAACCGGCAGACTTACGCTTCTTTTTTGACGGAACCGGCCCCTTGGGGTCGGCTCTCCTTTTGCCAGAGGAGGTATCGCCTAGGTCAGTAGGCACCTCCTCAGATTTGGCCGCAACCGAACCGGGCTGGCCATCCAGATCTACGGACTTCTCTGCCTCCCTTTCCTTCAGCCTATTCAGTCTTCTGTCTAGAGTGGATTTAGGAAAGTTTTTACAGATTTGGCAGTCTGACTTGAGGTGGTCAAACCCCAGACAAACACAGATGAGATGGGGGTCAGCCTTAGCAAAGGCCTCGCCACACTCAGTACACTGTTGAAACCCAGTGGGACCGGTTTTCTTCTTGGGTTTCTCAGACATGGCCAACCTAATAAATTACCCTATTGCAGCTTTCAAGCTAGGCAATACAATAACTGATCGGTTACAAACCGTGTCACAAGTTTTTTTTAAAAGAACCAGCCAAAGGCCCGGTTCTTTTGAAACTGATCGGTACCGGAACACCACTCTAATCCCAGAAAGAAAATTAAAACAGAACGTAACAAGGTCGGTTCCAAACCAGACAGACCGAAAAGAAACCGAGGAAAAGAACAATTTCCACTTTTTTTTTTTTTTTTAAATAAAACAGTCACTACCTGTACCGTAGACAGAGGCTGGAAATCTGAAAATGACAAAAATATACGGTTTAAAACCAAATGCTTTTACTTTTTACCGAACTGAGCAGAGGAAATCTCCAGAGCGACTTCACTGTTAGGCGGAGTAAAGAATCTGACGGTTACACTGGGAAGTACCACAGACAGAGGTTTGAAAACCGAGCTCAAGCTCAATGTACTATGCTTCTGCATAGAGTTAACTCTTTCCTCTCTGGGGCAGTTCAAGTGCTGGGGCTAACTGCATTATGTCAGAATACAGCAAGACTTCATGTTGTTTGAATCACCTTCACCTTGTCCCTCCTCACCCTCAAGTAACACCTTGTGGATCAAGGGAAATGGAGGGAAGGCGTAGAAGAGGCCTGGGGTCCATGGCCTCAAGAAGGAATCCCCCTGCAGCGAGCCCTGCTGAGGAGGGTGGGAATGATACAGCCTCAGCTTGGTGTTTTCCCTAGAGACATACAGGTCCACCATCTGTTTGCCCCAATGGGAGAACAGGCTGTAAGCTACCTCTGGATGGAGAGACCACTTGTGTGATGTCTGGCCTATACGACTGAGCATCTGCCAACTGGTTCGAGACTCCTGCCACATGGATGGCTAGGAGATCCGCCTCCAACCAGCTTACAAGGGTCCAGATGCGGAGTGCCTCCTTGTACAGCAGACGGGAGTGCATGTCACCCTGTTTGTTGATGTAGTACATGGTTGGGATTTTGTCCGTCTGGACTTGAACCACTTGACACTGGAGTGGAGGCGCGAAAGCTGAGAGTGCCAGTCTGACTGCTCTGAGCTCCAACAGGTTGATGTGGCATCGATTCCTCTGGGGTCCAGAGCCCATGGGCCCTGTTGTCCCCATGTGGGCTCCCCAGCCCATGAGAGAGGCATCGGTCGTGAGGACGACCATCGGCTTGGAGGCGAACAAACGGGATCCCTTCCTGCAACCGGTCTGGGGCAGTCCACCACTGGAGTGTGTCCCACATCTTCTGGGTTACAGTGATCAGCTGGTCGAAATGACCATGGTGATGAGTCCACTGGGCAGCCAGCTCCCATTGGAGGGGGTGCATGTGCAACCGGGCCCAATGGACTGCTGAGGTGCATGCCGCCATGTAACCCAGAAGGCGCAGAAAGTCCCAGGCAGGGCTCAAGTGCCCAACCAGAAATGACGAAGCAAAGGAGAGAGAACATCCACCCTGTCCACCGGGAGCTGAGCTCTGGCTTGACAAGAGTCAAACTCTGCTCCGATGAAACCCATCACCTGAGAAGGCATGAGGTCCGACTTGGCCTAGTTGATCAGGAGGCCGAGCTGTGAGCAGGTTTGGAGAGCCAGATCCCTGGACCTTTCCACCTCCTGTTGGGTGGAACCTGCCAGGAGCCAATCGTCGAGGCAGGGTTAAATTCTGACCACCACCCCCTCCCCCCGACACCTGAGATGGGCCGCCACCACTACAATGCATTTTGTGAAGACCCGAGGGGCAGATGACAGGCTGAACGGCCATGGCTCGAACTCAGACAGGTCCCTTCAACCCTGCAGTGGAGGAACCGCTGATGGGACAGATGGATTGGGATGTGAAAGAACGCGTCCTGCAGATCCAGTGAACAGAACCACATGTTTTGCTCCAAGGATGGTATGATCTGGGACAGAATGACCATCCGCAAAAGTGCGTAACCTAAGAAACTGATTCAGGTCGTGGAGATCTACAATGGGGCACCAGCCCCCATCCGCTTAGGCACCACGAAATACCTGGAGACAAAGCCTGGGTCTGCAGATGGATCCACCACGATAGCTACTGCCTCCTTGAGGAGGAGCTGAGCAATGTCTTGAAGAGCCGACTGGGTGCATGCGGAAGTCTGTTCTTCCCAAGGGGCACAGGCTCGGCTGGGAGGATGCTCCTCGAATTCTAGAGGCAGTCCCTGACCGACCACTTCGAGAACCCACCTGTCAGTAGTGATAGCAGACCAGGCGGAAAGGAAGTGATGGAGCCGTCCCCACGGGAGGACCCAGAGCTAGCGTGATGGAGATGGGGTGGCAACCCCACCCCATCACTGGGTAGGCTTAGAGGAGGAGGAGGAGGGCTCCAGGATCTGAGCCTTGGCCTCCTTTGCGAGCCTGTTGGGATCCAGGCTTGGGCAGACGGCACCAAGCTTGGGCCTGCTGCTGATGCTGCTGTCCTCCTTGGTAGGAGGACTGCTGGACCGCAGGGGAAAAGTGCCAAAAGGGCTTCTTTTCTTCTGCTGGTTCTGGCCCGAAGAACTCCTGGCAAAAGTGGTGTCCATGGTGGCACTGGACTGTCCAATGCGCTGTAGGTGACCAGCCACTCCTGGGCCGAACAAGTTGGTCCCGAGGAAAGGCACATCAGCTAACTTATGCTGAGTATCCACCGGGAAGGAGGATAACCTCATCCAAGCCCTGTGGTGAGAGGCCACTGCGGCGGCCATCGAGCAGGCACAAGAATCCCCAATGTCCAAGGTCGTCCGGAGCTGCTGTTTGGCAACAGCACGGCCCTGGTCCCAGACCTGCTGAACCGTGGTTTGCATGTCCGTGGCAAGATGTGGGAGGACTTCATCTAATGACCCGAGAAGGGCATGAGAGGAGTGTGCCAGGATGATGGCCGAACTGGCCTGACGAAGGCCCAAGAGAGCAGCCGCACAGACTTTCCGCATCAATGTTCCAAAAGCTTGTACTCTTTATCGGGGGGATGGTCAGTGTCAGCAGAACTGCCAGTATGCCTGAACACAGACGCAGTCACCAGGCTCTCGGCCAAAGGGTGCTGTGAACCCCGCAGGGAACCCCATGGGCACCACGTACTTGCAGGCCATGCGGGCAAACGGTGCTGGACATGAGGCAGGGCGCTGCCATAGTTCGAGTGCCGGACCAGCAATGGCATCGGCCACAGGAAAGGCCTCTGTCGGGGTGTCCCCTATCTTCAGGATGTCCGTGAGACGGTACTCCACCTTTTTCTGGATGGGTTCCAGGGGCATCCCTGTAGAATCAGAGATGAGACGGAGGATGCCCTGGAAGGAGAAGGACCTTTCTCCATCCCTGTGTCAGCGGACGACTCATCACCTGGATGTGAGTGGAGCCGGTGGCGTCTAGGATTCAGGAGTTGGGATACAGCGGTCTGCCGCCCCGTCACCCTTGACCCGTCGAGGATGGTCCAGGGTGACCGTGACTGACAGACGTCAGGGAAGTCTGGTATCTGGTTGGTCCTCTTTTGAAGGAGCCCCTCCCACAGGCTGCTTAGGGGGCGGCTTCACCACTATCGGTGGGGAGACCAGCAAGAGCTTTGGTTCCGAGGGGGTTGGCTTCGGTCTAGGAGGCGAAAGCCAAGTAATGGTTGGGGTGGGAGGCGGAGCCGGCTTCTGCCCGGTCAAAATCAGCTGTTACCACATAACATCCTTGTAGCGCCGGAGTTTCCGTCGGAGCCTCTCCTCATCCGAGGAAGAACTGTGGCGTCGCCTCTTCTTGCAGCGCTTATGGCTCCTCCGCCTTTTGGACGAGGGAGTTCTAGACCTCAACCGAGATCGGGCAGGCCGACTCAGTCATTCGGGAGACACCGGAGGGATTGGTGAAACCGGGGCCTGGAACCGGGACCTCAATGGGGACACCAGTGGGCTGGGTCTCCTCATCAGGGAACACGAGAACCGGAGTCCTCTCCAAGGAGTCATCAGCCACGGCCAGCGACAGAGGGTCAAATGGGTCAAGAATAATCTCGACCTCATCAGCCACTTCCTCGGTCGTCTGGCCAGACGGAAGGTCCATGGAAAATAATCAAAGAACGCTCTGCACTCGAGTGCCAGTGAAATTCCAAATAAACACCAACCTTTCTTATTCAATAAATAATGAGATTTATTTGTATGGTGCCTGGATTCACGATTTACACTTTCTGCTCCTTCAATTTCAATTACAGCCAATATAAATGCATCTAACAATAAGCACTATATCCCAGTGCTTCGACCACATATGTGGTCTTCCTCAGGGGGTCCATGAAGCCTGTGGCCACGGAAGCGACCTCGACCGAGGTCGAGACCAAGATGCTCCTGGGACCGAGACTGCCTCGGTCCCAAAAGCGCCTTCACAAGATGAAGACAAGCCAGACTCTACCCTCTTCGAGGCGGGAGAGAGTACGAGCCTGCAGGCGCCTCTACCCGGGTGGGGAAGAATGGCACAACCCTTAAAAGAACCTGTAAAGGTGGAGCCCAGGTTGAGTGGAATGAAAAAAAGCTTTGATTCGCCCGAAGCATGAGGCGCTTCTTCTTCGAGCAGCCTTCATCACATTCCAGCTGCTCATGAGAACCAGCGGCTCACTGAAACTGCCCACCTAGCTTCCTTAGACTTCACCAGAGGTTCTTTTCTCCGGTCTCCTCAACTTCAAACGCGCCAAGTGGTCTTCCAGGACATAGAAACATAGACTTTGACGGCAGATAAGGACCACTTGGCCCATCTAGTCTGCCTATTTCCCTACCTACAGGATAGGCTGTAGATCCTAGTTAACCAACAGCCTATTTCTTCCTACCCCCCACAAGAATTGCCTTATGTCTGTCCCATGCATTCTTGAATTCTCCCACAGTTTTAGACCCCACAACCTCCTCAGTAAGGCTGTTCCATGCATCCACTACCCTCTCTGTGAAATAATACTTCCTCACATTGCCCTGAACCGCCTCCTCCTATCTTTAAATTGTGTCCCCTTGTTCTTGCAAGTCTCTTTTTCTGAAAGATGCTACCTCTTGGACTTTGTTGATTCCACTGAGGTACTTAAAAGTTTCTATCATGTCCCCTCTCCCTTCTTTCCTCAAGGGTATACATATTAAGCTCCTTTAGTCTCTCCTCATACGGCTTCTCTTGCAGACCCTGCAACATTTTAGTTGCCCTCCTCTGGACTGCCTCTATCCTGTCTATGTCCTTCAGGAGATGGGGTCTCCAGAACTGGACACAGTACTCCAGATGGGGTCTCACCAACTGTCTGTACAGAGGGATAACAACTTCCTGTTTTCTGCTGCTGATGCCTCTCCCTATACATCCCAGTATACCCCCAGCCCTCCCTACTGCCTTCTCACATTGCTTGCTAACCTTAAGGTCATCTGATATGATTACCCCCAGGTCCCTTTCCTTTTTTGTTTTTGTTACTACCTCCCACCCATTGTGTATTCTTCCCCTGGGTTCTTGTTTCCCAGGTGCATTATTTTGCACTTCTTTGCATTGAATCCTAGCTGCCATACTCTGACCATTCCTCCAACCTTGCTAAGTCCTTTTCATCCTTTCCACGCCTCCTTGTGTATCAACCCTGTTGCAGATCTTTGTGTCATCTGCAAAAGGCATACTTTTCCTTCCAGTCCCTCTGCAATGTCACTGATGAAGACATTAAAAAGGACTGGACCCAATACTGAACCCTGCGGTACCCCACTAGTAACCTCTCTTTCTTCAGAGTGGACTCCATTTACAATTACCTTCTGTGTCCTGTTGTACAGCCAATGTTTTACCCAGGCTACCACCCTGGGACCCACTCCCAGGCTGGTTAATTTGACTATTAATCTTTTGTGTGGGACTGTGTCAAATGCCTTGCTAAAGTCTAGGTAGGCTATGTCCATCGGGATGGAAGGCGAGGCAAAACTGCAAGACGAGGTCTCATGGCCGACACCTAGGCAGTAGATGCACGTGAGATGGGGATTGGTGTGCGACATCTTCTGGCCACAAGGACACCGGTGAAATCCTGGAGAAGACTTCTCTTCCATGACTGAGGTTCGCAAAGCGCTATCGCTAACTCGAACTAGTTTTAGCTACTTTGGTAAAACCGAAGTTTTGAAAGCCAGGGCTCATAAATGCGTGGAGCACGAGGGAGGCAACCTGCATCTCTCCAGTGAAAGGAAGATCTAGCGTCATGGGGCGGAACTGAGGGTATATACCACCGGTGGGTGGAGGTGCATGAAGACTTCCGCCTGATCTAAAGGGAAAGGGACATGCCAAACAGTGTGGATGAACAACATATCCACGATCCTAGAACTATTTCTTTTTCTTTGAAGTGAAATCCTTTTGCTTAGTAAAACTCCCTTTTGACATTTAGTGTCATTTTGGCTAAATAATCCATGTTTCTTTGACTTGGTCACTTTAGCATTACTAGAGCAGTGCAGTTTCACTGCTGCTTATCAGCCTTTAGTAATAATTATAGGCCTCCCATTTCTCTGTTTCCCAGCTTTGTAGCTTGTCAGAGCATCATTAATTATAATAGATTATTTTTCAATTTACAGTAAATGTAGCCTGCCTCATAAAAAAGTGTGTAATTTAACACATGTATTTCCATGAGATAAAATAACAGTGGCTCTACATAGTATTTGGAGTACAGCAACAATTATTTTCACATTGGCAGTGCTCTTTATAATTCCCATTGTTTTGTTTTGTAATTTTCATACATTTTTAATTTTTTTACATCGTAGCACACTTAATTTTTTACATATCCCCTCCCCTTGCCTTCTTTACATGACTAAAAAATTTTTTTTTAATACATGTAAACATATTGTATAAGATACCTTCCGCATATAGTGGTTCATGATTTTTTTTTATTTATTCATATGGGGAGAAAAGTATGCACGACTATGTTTAAGCCTGCAAATCCTCATTTTGTGTTAACGATGTGTTAACTGCTTTCACTATATACAGAACGTCTTTAACCCCAGCAGTCAGCCTCCTGACGAAGCTGATTGAAGTGAAGCGCCGAGACTGCTGGGTAATGGTGTCCGCAATGGTGTAGTCCTTCCTGGAGCGGCAGTGGATTAAACCTTGAACTTATTACATCAATTTATTGCCTCATTCTAATTATTTCACCTTTGGAGTGCATGGCCACATGTAACTGTTTGGACCCACTACTTCATCAAACTGCCCTGCCACTTTAAGGTCATCAGATATGATAACCCCAAAGTCCCTTACCTGCTCAGTGACTGTCAGTAACTGCCCCCATCCTACACTTAGCTCCTGGATTCCTGTGCCCAAGGTGCACGATTTTGCACTTTTTGGCAATGAACCATCAACTGTCGTACTCTTGACCACTCCATGAATTCCTAAGATACCTACACATTTCTCCACCCCCTTCCGAGTGTTCACCCTATTACAAATTTTGGTGTCATCTGCAAAATACATATCTTCCAGTTTTTCTGCAGTGTCACTTATGAAGACATTGAAGAGGATCAGTCCCAGTACTGAGTTCAGTGGCACCCTACTGGTCACTCTCCCATCAGTACAGCGAGTGCCGTTAACCACCACTCTCTGTCTCCTATCCATTAACCAGTTACTAAGTCAATTCACCACTCTGGATCCCATACCTAGGCTGCTCAATTACTTAATCAGCCTCCTGTGTGTGTGGCACAGTCTCCAAGACCTTGCTAAAGTCCAGATAGGCTACATCTACTGAACTCCCCTGATCCATGTCCTTGGTCACCAAGCTGAAGAAATCAAGGTCTGTCTGTGATACCCCTCGTGAATCCATGCTGCCTATGGTTTTGTGGCCCACTGGATTCAGATACCCTACCAAACTTTCCTTTAAACAGGGTTTCCATTAATTTCCCTACCACTGATGCAAGAGTGACTGGCTTAAATTACTAGCCTCCTCCCTGCTGCTGTGCTTATGTAGAGGGACCACGTCTGCTCTCCTCCAGTCCTCGTGGACCATGCCTCTTTCCAGAGAGCTGTTGAGTAAGTCCACCAGTAGGGCAGCTAGCACTTCCCAGAGTTCCTTTAGTACCCTTGGGTATATCATGCCCAGTCCCACAGCCTTGTCTACTTTCAGAGCTGCAAGTCCCTTCAGCACTTTTTCCTCTGAAAATGAACTTTGTGTCCACCCCCCCCGGTGGTCTGTCCCCCCCCTACCTCCACTGTGAAAACTGAGCAAAAGTACAGTACCTATTCAGGATGTCTGCGTTTTCTTGGTCCTCTTCTGTGCAGCCCCCTCACCTGCCACCTTCCTTATCCTCAGTGACCCTGTTCTTGCCTTCCTCTTCTCACTTATGTACCTGAAGAAAGTCTTAGCCCCTTTAGCTACTCCACCTTGGTTATTCTTTTCTCTGTCTGTGCCTTTGCTCCCCTCAGGGCCTTTCCTGCTCACCTCCGTTTTAATTGGTACCCATCCCTGTCTCCCCCTCTACGCTTCCTTATGCCTACTGAATGCCACACTTTTTTCCCCCTCACCACCTTGGCCACTTCCCTAGAAAACCTTAATAGTCTCTTTTTCACACAGAGGCTGGATGCCTTAATTATGCCCCTCTTATTTTTCCCACTGTACCTCTAACTCTTCCCTGGCAACCCCCCCCCCCAGGCAGTTTCTGTGCAGTGTCCTTTTTCTTGGTTAAAATACACCTCCTAGAGTCCAGGACCCTTGCCCTTTTGTGGTTTCCCTCTTTTCCTGTCCCTAGGCCTAATGTTCAATCACACTGCACGGTGATCACTAGTATCTAGGGGACCACCCATTGTGACGTCTGCAATGCTGTGTCACCCACAATGACTCTCCTCTCTTCCCCTTCTTCCTCTTACTCCCTTCTCGATTCCTGTTCTCGCTCTCTTGCTCTCCCTCAAATGAAATTTACTGCAGGCCAAGCTGCCTTCTCGTTCTACTTCCCTAAACTATGGGGCTCCTTTAACCCCTTCCATTTGTTCTGCTTCTTATTTTTCTGCTCTGAAATCTCTGTGAATTCTGTATTCACTCCTACAGTTGCTCCTGATACTAGGGTGGACTCCTATTCACTTGCAATCACAGCCAACACTGACCCACTCCCCTAGTATCAGTCATTTATCCCTGTTTATTTTGTTGTGTTGCTTACTGTTTAATGTTTTTTTGCCCACTGCACAATTTACTGTGTGGTAATTTTACTATTTGGAAATTTATTCTTTAAGCATCCTTGAATCTGTATATTTTGTTATACTTATTTTCATTTTATTGTATTATTTAACGCACTGTACTTTTTATCTGATCTCTTTTCCTCTCTTCCCCCTCCCCCCAGGACACATCAGGAAATGAGCTGATACCAGCGCAGTGTAGACTTTCCTGGTAAAAGTCTGAAATAAATACATAACTAAATGAATGCATGAATGAATGAATGAACTAAATAAATAACTAAATTACTAGTGGGCTCACTGACAAGCTGCCTGAGGAAATCCCCTTACAGGGAATCAAGGACATTGGCATCTTGCTTATGCAATATATCTGTACTACATGGTAGCTGTACATGGGAGAGACAGTGCAATGCATTAGAAAGTTAATATCTTTAACACCAGCGTAGAATGAGAAAATATTCATATTAAACATAGTGAACAGACTTAAAAGGTCTTACTTCTTTCAGTTAATATATTAAGAACCTGATAATACCAGATAGTCTTTTTTTTGTATATTTTCTTTCATTAGCACCCATTATTGCCCGATAAACTGGCATTTTGTCATGAAACGTTAAACAAACTGGTGGAAGTAATACATTTGTATTATAAGAACATATTTCCAGGAGTTGAGCCTCAATTTGTCTTTTATTCTGGAATATTCTTGTGCTCCTGTGAGAACTCCTTTGACCTAACTGTACTGGCCCATTTTAAGGGCAAGGCATCCTGGGACATGTTTGGGTAACAGGATTTTCAGGTGCCTGTACTTCCCAGTACCTCCTTGAGGAGGATGCTGAGTGAAGATGACATCATCTGAGAAGGTGGAAAGACTCCAAATCTTCAGACAGGTCTGTCATCCAAATATTCATCAGGCGTAAGATGGAGTGTTATCTGAGGCTGAGACACATGACTGGAGAGGACTGACGACTGAAAAGTCAAGGTGCGCTAGGGGGTCTATAAAAAAAATGGAAATTACGCATCTATCACAATGTGATCTTCTGTTGAATCTTCACCATTCATTACTGCTGGGTGCAAGCCAGAATGCACCCGCCACGGGAGTTTTTTTTTTGGGGCCAGCACCGCGGCACTGCCCACAACAGCAATGCACTGTGTGGTGCGAGCGGCGGCCATCAGGCGCTGCAGACTCCTCCTCCATCCCAGTTCTGTAAGCCAGAGAGGCGAAATAAAAAGAATTAGAAGAATAAGAGTGAGGCAAGGGTGCCGAGGGATAGATAAAGGAAAGGAAACAAACTGAAAAAGGAATAAGCCGAAAAGAGGACAGGAAAGAGAAGAACCCTACCCTAAGAGACAGCAGGGCCTCCTTCCTTGGGCGGCTCTGAAGGAGGAACAGATAAGGGATAGGAAGAAAGAAGAAAAGGGAAGAAGCAGAGGAGAGGATATTGGGAGGAGAGAAAAATACTGCCACAAATCCTGAGTGAAACTGGCTTGAAGCTTATCAGCTCGGATCTTGAAGCAAGGATCCCTTCAGACAAAACTGGTTCGGATAGTTCAAACGAACCTTCTACACAGCTTGAAACAAGAGAGGCAGATTTCTCCACACATCCCACTATCCTATTACCCATCACTCAAGCTAAGAGCTCACAGAATGCCAAGGCAAACTCTGTTCTGGAGAGGGACAGCCCCAGCTAGGTATAGGGAAAAAGACCCCACTAGCACTCAGTTGTGTGTTAGTACTGGAGGAGGGGGAAGCCTCAAGAGGCAACCTCCTTGTCAAGATGGACAGAGACAGAGAAGGAGCTCCTTCTGACTCCCTGGAGAAGGCAGGGCCAAAATGGACCAGACCACCAGTTCAAGATGGCAATTTTTGAATCGGGCTAGAACAGGCATTGACTAGCCCTGGTCTGGCATTACCAGGTAAATCCGGGGACCTCAGCTAAGTCTGAAGACCGAGGGTGGAGGACTGTCCCACAGACTAACCCTGTTGTCTGGAGACTGAGCTAATCTGGCACGAAGGAAAAGTCCCCGAAGGCAATACTCTCCAGGAAATCAGAAAGAGTTCCCTCAGATGAAGGACGAAGCTTCGCTCGCTCTTCTTCTACTCAAATCCTTCATCATGTTTTTAGAGAAGAACAGAAGGTCCCGAGGAACCAGAGGATTTAGTCCCGGGGTTAGTGGGAGGGGAGCAGGTTGGGGAGGCCAAGAAATGAGGCCCATGAGGGAAGGTGGGTGGGATTCAGTAATGAATGGTGAAGATACAAGAGAAGATCAAGAATTACAGTGGGTCGTAATTTCCATATCTTCTCTTGTCAATCTTCACCATTCATTACTGCTAGGTAATAAGCCCCGGAGGGGCCTCGAAATTCAGCCCTGAGGGAACAGATCCCTCAGCCTCCTACTGGTGGAAAGCAGGAGGGGAGACCCTGACCAACAGACTGGGACAGTCTAAGGTTGCTGAGAGAGGGGTGTCCCTCGAGGCTGGGGGATGGAGGATGCCCTGAAGAATCCTCCTGCGCCCTGCGGGAAAAACAGGTGTGTCCCATAAGCAGAGGAAGTCACCCTAAGCCGGGCAATGGGTGACAGTCTGGACAGACGAAGCCATGCCGTCCGCCTTATACAGATCGCTGTCCCTGCTGGTCTGGAAGCCACCTCGGAGTCGTAAGACACCCCTGCTTGGTGCCTTGCAAGCTCCGGACCCTGTGCAAAGAGGGCAATGGCTTGTCTGGACTGCTCCGTATCAGGCATAGACACCAGAACCTGCGCAAGCATCAACCACAGATGCATGTTGTAGGCAGCGTGGTGTGCCTGATGTGAACCTATACATACAGTATCAACACACGAGCTGAAGAGAAGACTCTTCGTCCCCACTGATCAAATTCAGCAGAATCCGGATCTGGGGGTCTATCGTATGCAAGGTGCCAAGGCCCGGAAGGAGTATCTAGGGAAGCCAAGCCCGAGGGTGGGTGAGGTAGGGAACCTAGAGACTCATGGGGGTGCAATACCATCTCCTGCAGTCTGCCGGGGATGGAGAAGGGGTGGCTGGAGACTGCCAGGTGCAGATAGATGCCTCCTGGAAGGGGACTGGCTAGGAAGGCACTACGAGTTGGGCAAGCGCCGAATTCACTAAGGAATGCACGCATCTGCCGCTTGGTATTGTCCCTGCTAATGAAGGAGATATGAAGCTCCGAGACCAGCCTCAAAAGGAACCGCTGATATTCAGTGAAATCAGTGTCAGAGGATAGGTGGACAGAAGGTTCCTCTTCCTCAGGACAGGAAGACGAGGAGGAAGTGGAGCTCGAATGTTCAGAGGACTCCTGTGGCAGGGGTACGGACAGACGGAACACCTGTTCGTCCATGGCCCTGACATATGAAGAGAAGGTCTCCGCAGTAGCTCTGAAAGTCTCCCAAGTTAAGGGCCCCGTAGGACCCACATGGCCTGGGAGAGGTGGCTGCATAGGGATGGGCGAAGGGCACCTAAGAGCAAGTGCCTGGCCTCTGAGATCCGGGGAGTGATGCCACCAAGACTGGGAACCCTGAGACCATACCGGGTTGCGAGGGTAACTTGAGAAGGCAACTCGAACAGCCCAGAAGAGGAATCTCCCTGTGATGTGACTGAGGTTGCATGTGTCCGAAGGGCAACCTCAGTATTGCCATTAGAAGGTGCTCTGGATACCTTGAGGGAAAGGCGGGATCAGCACCATGACCTTACTACACCCCGTAGGGCAGGGAATGCGCCGCCCTGGACCTCGACCTCCTCAACCCCTCTGACCCTCGGGCAGCCCTCTTCCTTGACACCAGCATAGGAGCTCCCCGCTCTGTGGGCCTCCGGACAGAGGTCACAGTAGTAGGGCTCTCTGCCCTTTCCTGAGGAGCCCCAGCAGCACCATGAATGGCAGCTGCCTGGGCCCTCTCAGAACAGGGTATCCTCTCCATGAATCCCGGAGCTATCACCCCTAGGAGCTCCAAGGCCACCCCTAGCTATGGGACCCCCATGGTGAACCTGCTCCGGGGACTCAGGAAGAGGAACACTGGGCTACCTGATACCTCGGCCTACAGAGAGTTCCGAATCCGAAGACTGAGGCTGCCAGTCTGGGTCCACCTTGGAGTCATCCTCCCCTGAAGAAGTCGAGCAGAGTGACCTCCACAGAGGCAACCCCTGAAACACCTCCAAGGACAGCACCGGGAACAGCACCGACGTAGGCCTCAATGTCGCCAATGGCACAGCTCGAGTCCTCGGCCCCACAGAGGGCGCTGGAACCCAAAGCGGCATCGCTGGGCGGCATCTGCACCTCCAAGGATGTGACTGCCGGGACAGCACCAACGATGCGACCCCAAGAGGAATCGTACCGCTCCTCCGGCGCCGAAGAAGAAACCTCCTCCTCAGCAAAGCTGGAAGTGGAGGAGGTCTCCTCATCGCCGGGCCATATAGACCCAGGAGGGGACCTGGAGGAAGGGTCGAGAGATCTGGCCTGGGAGGCCCTCGGGCAACGTCCTCCAAATTTCCGCGGAGCCCTGCCAATCTTAAACACGTGGATTTCCAATACACGGCGGTCCATGGAAAAACAGGTGTCGCAGTGATCGATATCATGGTTGGGTCCCAAGCACCGAAGACAGACATCATGTCGATCCGTGACAGAGAATTGCCAGCCACAAGGGCACCAACGCATAGGGGCACGGCCTGCCTTGGATTTACGTTTGGCCCCGGAAATCGGACATTATGTGAACAAATTCACAAAAACAGGAAAAGATCCTGGCGCTGTCAAAAATACATAAATAAAGAATGGTCTTACCGGTCAACGACATCGGGATGAGAACCAGGATGAAGAAGCAGCATAGAGAAACTCAGCGTTAAAAAGGCCTAATGGCGCAGAAAACTTCTGGAACTCACGCAGCAGGTACAGCCTCGACGGTGGGAGAAACAGAACTGGGATGGAGGAGGAGTCTGCAGTGCCTAATGGCTGCCCCTAGCACACCACGCAGTGTGTTGCTCTCGTGGGCGGTGCTGTCAGCGCCAACTCCTCAATCCAAAACAAAAAAAAAAAAACTCCCGTAGTGGGTGCGTGCTTCCGGCTTACACCCAGCTGTAATAAATGGTGAAGATTGACAAGGCAAGATCTGCTCCTGCCATTGGGCTGTGAGCCATCCACCTTAATATCCAGTGATAAAATGCCCACTGAGCCCAAAGGGTCAGCTGCTGTACGGGGAAGGGGGGAGAACAAAGGGCAGTGAGGCCACCCAGGTAGCACCACTAATCCCAGGTGGAGCTTGATCTACAAGTGCAGGCAGTGCCAGGGTAGAAAAGTCTTGGGAACCTTACAGAACTTCAGCTGCCGGGCCTGAACTCATTTCCACCTCCTTCTGGAGGACACTGGTCATCACATTCAGTCTTGTTGTGGGTTTTCAAGTGAAGGTACTGGTGGTGTGCACAGCAATCGATCAAGATCAGGACCAATGCAATCTCTGTTGTCCGATGTCTATCCCTCCCTCACTTGGGCTTCTTCAGCTTTTTGGGGCCACTGACAAGGACAGCAGGAGGTGGTCCTGGACAAACATACTCAATAGATAGGATTAAGTCAAGGACTGGGAGAGAGAGATCCCAGTTATTTCTTTGACTGCAGGGAGGGTGGGCGAGTTCAGTAAAGAGCAGGGTTCCTTGATAGGGCCCTTGATCAACTGGATTCATGCCACAGAGCAAGTCCCAGACTCATGGAACTCTTCTCCCAACCAGGACCCTCAATACAGTCCACCACCTGGGTGATTGCCCCAAGTGCAGATCCCCCTGAGACCACCTTCTCCTGGACCACTGTCAGCATACCAGCCGCACGCACGCAGTATGCAGAGATGGCTGCCAGGTGCACCATAAGGGTAGATGCTTGCAGTCCCAACTGGGTGAAGGACCAAAGTTACTCCAGGACACTAGCCACAGGGCAGGCAATGGGATCAAGCTCACTGCCCTGACAACAAAGGGAAAACCTTGTCCATTTAAAGGCGTAGCACTGGCAAGTCAACTCCTTATGGCAGGCCTCCAGAACATGGAGTACAGCTTCCCAAAGGCCCAAAGCCTGGAACTCTAGCTACCCAGGAACCAGACTATGAGGTGTAGGGTCTGAAGGTCCAGGTGCAGGACTGCCCTCTGTCAGCTGATCTGGATGAAGAGGCAACTGCCACACAGGCCTATAGATGAGGCTGAAGAGATCCGGTTACCAGAACTGCCTTGGCCAGTCTGGAACTATTAGGATCATCTCGCCTTGCTCCTTCTGGGCCTTGACCACCACCTTGTGGATCAAGGGAAGGAGGAAAGGCATACATGAGGCCTGGATTCCAGGGCTTCTCAAAGGCATTCACCATCAGTGTCCTAGACTGAGAGGACAGGCACAAAACAACCCCAGTTTGGTGTTCTCCAACGAGGCAAGCAGATCCACCAAAGGGGTTCCCCACTGGGAGAACAAGTGGCATACTATCTCTTGATACAGGAACCACTCGTGCGACGCTTCCATCCAGATGAAAGTGTCTGCCAGCTGACTGTGTACTCCCATGACACGTACAGCCAGATCCGCACTAAGGCTGCACATAAGGTCCAGTGTGGAGAGCCTCTGACACAAGGGACAGAAGTGCATGCCGCTCTGCCTGTTGACACAGAACGTGGTTGTGGTGTTGTCTGGCTGGACCTGCATGACTCAACCCCTGATGAGAGGAGTGAATTCCATAAGAGCAAGCTGCACTGCATGGAGCTCCATCAAGTTTATGTGGTGACGGGACTCCCGGCTGGCCACAGCCCATGGGCTCTGTGGGCCCCAAGGTGTGCTCTCAACCACACGAGAGTCCTGGGTCTCCTGACACATGGGACAGGAGTGTGTACCACCTTGCTCGTTCAGGTAGAATATGGTTGTGTTGCCCATCTGGATCTGAATGACCTGACCCATGATCAGAGGAGCAAATTCAGTGAGGGACAGTCACACTGCACGGAGCTCCAGCACGTTGATGTGGTGTTGGGACACCTGGGGAGACCAGAACCCAGGGGCCTGTGGTCCCCTACGTACTCCCCTCACCCCACCAGAGACACATCTGATGTGAGTATAAAGGACGGTTTTGGGCGACAAACAGGACTCCTTCTTCCAGGTGTTCAGGGATAGGCCACTACTGGATGGCATCCCATGTCGGCTGGGTCACCGTGATAGGCTGGTGCAAGTATCCTATGCACCGGTCAACTCCCACTGAAGGCTGTACATCCCCCTGCATGCCCAAACAGACCACGCTGGTGCAGGATGCCATGTACCCCAGCAGCCACAGGAAGTCCACAGAAGGACAAGAGCGCTCAATCTGAAATGATCGGGCAAAGGAGATAAGATCCAGTGCCTGATCCACAGGAGGCGGGCCCTGACCCACAGGGAGTCTAGTTCTGCTACGATGAAATGATAACCTGCGAGGGGATCAGTTTGGACTTAACCAGACTAAGCAGAGGGCCCATATCTCTGCAGGTTTGGAGAGCCAGATCCCTGAACCACTCCACAGCCTCTTTGGATGGGCCGTGGAGCAGGCTATCAGTCGTTCGTCCAGGTAGGAGTACACCCTGATTCCCTGGCGCCGTAGAAAGGCTGCTACCACTGCACTGCACTTGGTGAAGACCTTGGGCGTGGACAAGAGGTGAAAAGGATTACCTGGAACTGATACAGAACCCCTTCTGTGCAGAACTGAAAGTACTGCCATTGGGACGGATGGACTGGGATGTGGAAGAACGCATCCTGGAGATTCAGGGAGCAGAACCACATGATCTATTCTTGGGATGGCATGATCTGATTAATCATTACCATTCAGAACTTGCTCTCCCACATATACTGGATTGTGATCGTGCAGATCCAGTATGGGGTGCCACCCTCCCATCTGTTTTGGGACCAGGAAGTACCTGGACAAGCACTCCTGACTTGTCAGGGCATCTGGGACACAGGCTATAGCCCCTTTCACAAGGAGCGGAGCGATATTCTCCCCAGAGTGGACAGCGTGTCTTTTGACATGGAAGACTCCTGAGGAGTGTGGGATAAGTGCGGTAAGGTGAGAGAACCTCGAAATCCTGAGGCAGTCCTCTGCCTACCACCTCTAGGACCCACTTGTCAGTGGTAATGATGGAACAATGTGGCCAGAAGTGGCGAAGCCGACACCCCCAAGTCAGGGACTGGACAGGTGGGAGGATGACACCCGCAGTCTGTCACTGGGCAGCTTTAGAGGGGCACCGGCCGCTGGGGCTGGAAGGACCAATCCCATACCCCTGCCTCTTTCTGGCCCCCGGCCAGAGAACCTGGCCTTGGGAAGCCAGGCTTGGTACTGCCACCCCCGCCCCCCGTTGGGGCTACCGCTGCCGAGGCTGCTGTGGTTAAAAGGACCAAAACTGAAAGGGCTTCTTTTTAAGATTTCTGGCCCTTAGGATCCTTCTGGGATAAAGCCCAGAGTCCAGGGTGGCGCTGGACTTCTCAGTACTTGTGAGATGTCCTTCCACAACTGGGCCAAAGAAGTCAGTGCCCAAGAAGGTGACATTGGCCAGATTATACTAAGCCTCACAGTGAAAGTGGACAACATCAGCCACGCTCTGCGACAACACTGATGGCCAATGCCATGGTACAGGCGCAGGAGCTGCCCATGTCCAAGGCCATCTGGTGCTGGTGTTTACCCAGTGCTTGATCCTGGTCTCTGACCAACTTCATCAGTAGCTGTCTGTCAGAAGGAAGGACTTCATCCAGCATGCCTGATGGAGACCAACAGAAAGCAGCAAAGACCTTCTTGGCTGCATGGTCAATTTTTTTTTTTTTTTGAGTCCTTGTTTGGGGGACAGCGACTTCCACTTTCCCTTTTCTGGATTATGGATGGCAGAGTTAAAACCAGTACCTTGGCCAAGGGATGGTCAGAGAACACTGAAAGGAACCCAGTAGGGACTGCAAATCTGCAGACCATAATGGTGGAGGGCGCTGGCAGGATGCTGCCAGAGTTGATGGAAAAGGTGACTATGGGAATCGTTCTTGTCCAGGATATCAGTATCATAGGAATGATACTGAGCTGATAGACTTAAGTCCTATGTACTTGCCATCTAAATTTCTAAACTCTAATTTTGTTCATGTATGCATCCCATCTGAATTTAAAAACTGTGGTTTTGGGCTAGCCACAACCTCCAGTGGTAGCCTATTCCAGTCATATACAACTCTGATTGAACCACCACGTACTACACACTTTCTTTCTGTGAGGTGCTGTTAATCGCATGGGATGGGACCTAGTATTATATGTACTTGTATTTATTTTGAGACCGATAATGTCCCAGAGGTCTTGTTATTCCACGCCCTGTGTACCAAGCACATATCACCCCTTTTCCTCCTTGCCTCCAAGGAATACATACTCAATTCAGACAAATGAGGAGTATTTCATCCACTTCTTGACTAGCTCCAAGGACACATTCTTAGACTCTCTGACATCAGCTGAAGAACAGCCCCAAATGATACTGGGCCATGGTCAGTGATCAGCTGTTCGACCGAAGCTCAGCTGAAGGTACGCATCCTTGATGACAACAAGAGGAGTCATCTGAGGACTCTTCAAAAATGGCCTGTGACTGCTTGCAGCCATGGACTACCCATGTATCGTTCGACTGCGTGATTTCCACTGATAGCTGAGCTGGCAAGTCAGCTGCAGTACGTAAGTCCATGGTCAGGGCTCCCATCAAAGGCTGCAGTGGGGTGTTTCCACTCACATGGGTGAGGCGATAGCCATTGACATCTGTCGTGGGTGGACCGATGTGGGCATGACTGGTGCCTACCAGTTGACCTCAGGTCTTGGGGGTAGAGCGCTATCCCACCCCGCAATGGTCCACTGCGGCCAGAGGTGTTCCTCGTAGTGCCATTGCATCCTGTGGTGGTATCTCTCATCAGAAGAGGACAAGGAATGTTGACAGCAGTGCCTCCAGGTTGAGGCGGGATCAATATTGTGAGCACTGCCTCAACCATGACCTTGACTGTTAATGCAAGGGCCGATGCTGAGGAGAAGCCACCAAAGGGTCGGTAACAGATCATATGTCCACGTCCTTCTGGGTGAGGACCGGGAAACCCGGGATCTTGGAGAGCAACTCCTCATCGATTGATCTCTGATAACTGGTCAACAGGATCGAGAAAGATCTCCTGTTCCTGATCGGCTGGTGTTGCGGTCAACAAGCCCGACAGGGACAACTTGCAGCTGTGAACCAAATCCTCAGTCACATTCAGCTCGGCCGGAGTGGAAAGAATGGGAGGACTGTGATCTCTCCCAGCTCCATGACTGGTACTGGCGGCGCTTGTGTTTCTTACCACTGGGGGGGGCAGGGCTCTCACCGTTCGTCTGGAGGGCTTGACACTTCTCCCAAAAGTCTTCCAAAAGACTCTCCAATGCAGGCACCAACTGGAAGCAGTGTTGAGGACAATGAGGTGCCCACTGTGGCAGCTACCACTATTTCTTCATGGCCACAAGCTGAGCATCTGACCCTGCTACAGCTGAGGCCAACTTGCAGCCCTTCGGCCAGATCTTGGGATTCCTGTTGGATGTCCAACAAGCAGCAGAACCTCACAATCTTCCAACCAATAAGGAAGCATCTACTACCTGGGTGGTGGGAGCAGCTTAGCCTGAAGAGGTTACGACGAATCAGCAATTCCCATGGAATTGTGTATGTGTGGACAGTGAACTATATCCACGGCCTTAGAACAGTATATAAAATTATGCATTGAGCAAACTAAGGTACATAGGGAGGATTTATGGAAAACTAGGGTGAATGGAAAATTACCCCACGCCTGGAGATGAATTTGAGGAAACATTTTCACTAACAAAGTTCTCAATCTGTGTAATAGTCTACTGGTAAGTACAATGGGGGCAGAAACAGAGACAGTTTCCAAGAGATAGTTGGACACCGTCACGAGTTGGAAGGGGATAAAAGGGTACAACAGCTGAGATAATGGAATGACAAGACTAGAGGAGACTGCCCCCTTCTGTCCTAACTAATATAATACTTCACAGAATGAGAGGCCAACTCTTGGAATAGACTGCTAGATCATGTGGTTATAAGCTGATACTGTAATGACCTTCAAGCCCAGACCCAGTAAGTATTCATAGGAAAAAGTCACAGGTTGTTCATAATGAGAAGGTACAGGGCAGGACTTGATGCACTGATGGTCCTTCTCCTCCCAAATCCATATGTACGTACACTGAAAAGAAGTGGTCTCAGAACTGACCAACAATGGAACCCTATTCAGTATGGCATTTGCACCCCCCCCCCGACCAGTCTCTGCCTCTTGTTTCTTAAAGGGAAATACTAATGTCCCCTAACCTAATGCACTCAAAATTAGCAAGTTAAAAGTATTTTTTTACACTAACATTTGGTTTTTTGCACTTTTACATCTAGTGCATCCTGCAAAGCCTTGCCTGCCACATCAGCACACTAAATCACACAGCGACCCTCCTAGCTAAGCCTCTGATGATGCACGTAAGGCATTAAGCCACAGGAAGTATCCAAATGCATGTATATGTCTTCAGATGTTTTTAATAATTTTTTCAGCTCACTTCCATGCTGACACTGCCAGTACTTACCTTGCTCTACGTGGTTGAGGAGAGAGATTGGTACTGGCAGTGCCACTGTGGAAATATGCTAAAATACTGATTACAAACTTCTAAGACATACACAGGCACTCGGATGATCCCCACAGCGAAGTCCGTCATTCATGTCTTAAGAGGCTCAGTTGTGAAGGTCCCTGGGTGATTTAAGTGCCAGCACTGCAGGCAAGGCTTTGCAAGATCAACCAGACATAAAAGCGCATAAAACCGAAAGAAAAAAAAAATGATATTAACTGGTGAATTTCTAGGTTTTTCTAGACTTCTAGGTACCAAGGCGTTAGTTTAGGAAATATGAATATTTCCCATTAAGCTTTTTCTCATCCATACTAACGTCTGCCCCCAACCAGTCTCCTTTCTTAGTAAGTTTATGCTGCATCAACTTCCCGGTTGATACCACGTCAAAGGCTTTATTAAAATGAACACATTTGACTAGTAAGCATGAACGTCTCCATCCATACACACATACTACATCCATCCATCTCATGTCTATTTCCTTTGTCATTAAACACATACCAAAACTGTCTGAGCATCAGACAAATCAAATGTTGGCTTCAGGGGTGCCAGGAAGCAAGCAGGAACAATGTGTTTGTAGATGAAATCTGCAAAGCCTACCAATCCATCTTTACCACCTGTGAAAATATAAATAGATACATATATCTCAGCATTAGCCTGCTTGTTTTTCTAAACTGTGTTGTGCTGGGGCTACTGTAAAGGTTTTCTAAAACAACATGGATACATTCTTACCCCAAAGTTCTACCAATTTGGAGAGTATTATGAAGCACGTCTTCTGTGCAATGGGGTCTGGAAACTCGACGGCTCCTTGGATAATAGTGAACACCACACGCTCCACATTTTCTGGACCTATACATAAGAGAACACAAAAGCAATAAAGGGCTTGTGCTGTGCTTGTTTTACTACCACGGGATACAGACAAAGTTTAGTAATTATATAAGCAACATTTAGGGAAAAAAATAACATGCACTCCGTAATCTCCAGTGACTAAAGGGGCTGCAGGCAATAGTCTGTCTCTGGGCCAGAAGCAAAAAGGCTGAACTCCTCCCTTGCAAGATTCCTGGACTTACAGTTCACCTCTAAACATGCTAGCATGGTACACAGATGGCAACGTATTGCTGTTGGAGTGGCCTTCCTTTGGATGACATTACAACCACAGTCTGATCTGCTTTGTGCTCATGAAAGATTTGTCAGTTTGAATATGTTCCAAGTTGCAGTTTTTAGTAAGCTATTTCTGTGCTTTGTATCATGGCAGAGCAGAAGCAGAGGAAAACAGACCAGAATAAATTAATTTGATTGGAGGAAGACCAACATGTGAGCACGGAGCAACCATGGATTAATTCCCCTTATTAATCCATGGTTGCCATCGGGAGCGTGCCATGGAAATACTTTAACCACAGCCATCGGGACCTCGCTGGCAGCGAGCTCGGAAAACATTATGCTAGAAACTGTGGCATCACAACCTACAGAGATGATACAGTGATGGTGGCAGAGAGAGAGAGAGAGAAAGAAACACAGACAAGCACACGTCACGGTGAGTCCCTGTCCCGCCAAAAATCCACAGAAGTGCTGTCTCTATTCTTTCCAAGGGCCATCTGCAGTTGCCTCATTTCCATCGGCTTAGTTCCTACCTGCCCACGCCCGGACTTTGGCGAATCGGTGTCCCTACCACCAGTGTGTCTGTCTCAGGTTGGCCCATTCCTGCTCAGAAGGCTAAACAGTTGTATCTGGGAATGCACGCTTGCAGCATGATGGGCTCGGTGAACATCCGATACATAACCCGACCTGCTGCATTCTGGCTGAAGCAGTAGATCTGCATAAGTACAGCAGTGAAATACTATGAACATTTTCAATCAGAAACAACGGTATGTAATACTTATATTAGACAGCGTTGTTTAATATTACAAATGTTAATAGTGTTTCTGTGCTGAGATATACAAATCCCATGGCTGCTCGGTTGCTGTGCACATTTAACTCGAGTTACACATATATGCAAATTTTCACCCACAAAGCAGTATTGAATGAGACAAAAAAACATAGGCAATGACTTCAGAAAAGTGTTTTCATCAACAGAGGCAACTTGTTTTTTGCCTGTTATTACAGAAAACAGAAGGCTGCAAACTGTGTTTGAACTGCACTCACAAGGTTAATATATACAGACTATTCAGCATGCATGCACACAGTTGCACATCTACATAGCCTGTAAAACCGTTTACAGTTGAGCACCATAAACAGTTCAATGAACCAGTATTCTGGCTGTCTCTTTCAGTAACACAGTTAATTGAGTAAAACTGTGTTTGCTTACTTGCCATGCCACAAGCGCATTAAAACCACTCCAGAGCATGGTTCTACTGTGAATTAATCCATGGTTGGTGGTCCAACCCTGCACCAACCGTGGATTAATTCCACAGTAGAACCATGCTCTGAAGTGGTTTAATGCTTACTTGTACTGCTTTCCACACCCCTGTACAAGCTGCAAAGAAAGCCACTTACTGCTCAAAAGAACAAAGGGAGCCTGAGGTGCAAGGACAATGCATCTAACTGTGGAGCTTTTCTGTGATCACTGGACTTTGTAACTAAAATGTGTTTGACAAAGCCTCAGCCACGCAAACTGATAATGACTAGCAATCAGAAGACCTGTAATAATGTAAGCAGGAATTCTGTTCAGACACCGTAATGTGTTACTGACTTGTGTCCTTAATACAGTGTCATCTGCATATTTTGAGGAGGAGGGTGGGATTGTTTTGACGCCCTTGCTGTTGATTTTGATTGCTCCCACTGCATGATCTACACCTCTACTGAAGTAATATGACTATTATTTTGTTCTGTTTCAACTAACCATAACGCTATATACATAATGCCAAATTATATATATATATAAAAATATGCTTTTACTATGCGCTTGCCAAGGTATACTATATATTATATATATGATTTAACTATGTTCTTGAAGGTATACATTGGGGGGGCTAAGCAGTCAACAGTTACTTCTAAAACAAGGGGTGGGGGACAGGCTTGTCAGAACAGCAGCAGGGTGCAGACTGTGACCCGGGTTCAGGAATGAGCCTGGGATGCTGGAGGTCCAGCGGAGGGAGGAAGTCAACATGTTCCATAAGATGCTCGTCACGGGGTTGGTGAATGATCATCTCCTGCTGCACGAGTACCAGCTGCGGGGCCCAGGAGGCATAAGATAGTTGGGGAAGGCAGTGGGAAGGGAAATGCAGTGGCTTTGAGGCAAGCACAGCCATTGTACGGCATGCCGCAAATTTATAACCAAACATCTTGGGATGGGAGAAAGTTCAGTTACTTACCGTAACAGTAGATCTTCAAGAGCATTTCCTCTACTGAGCCACACCTATAGAACTGTATGCTGCTGGCTTCAGGACCACCCTGCCTGACATACTTTCCATCATCTTATTTAATGTTGACAGCCTCATCATTCCTCAGTTCCCGCCTGAGATTTATTTAAGAGTTTTACCAGGAAGGCATACTGAGCGGAGAAACACTCGATTCCAGATGCGTCCTGAGAGAAAAGGGAAGGGGAGCACGAGAACATACACATAGACACAGATCAAGTAGCACAGATTACAAAGCACCCTTAAAGAGGGCAACAAAGACGGTAAATATGCGCTAGACGAGAGAACTCCAGGAAAGGCAGTTACATAACAAGCATATACAGATAACATAATACATTTACAGTAGGAAAAATAGTAACTTAAGCTTCTTAGGACTACAGGTCATATCAACAATTGTTACAGAGCTATGCGGAAAGGCAGTGGGGTCACCTAACTTCAGTCGATCGTACAAGCCTAGGTGAATGATTAACTAGCACTAAGCAGGGGTACTGTGGCAGTGAAGAGCAGGAGCATCTGGACCCCTGGTGGTGCTGCTGCATGCGCATGTGGAGGAGAAGAAGATAAGCTTGTGGGGTGTATCAAACCAGCAGGGACCAGGAAAAGGCAGAACCAAAACAAGGCAAGTGGGAGATGGATGTAACAGGATAATGTAGCCTTAACAGGTCAGAGGAACAGTACAGAGTATGTGAGAGCAGGCAGGACTCCCAGTAAATACCAATTGAAGTAGAGCAGAGGGAAGGGTAAGCTGTGGCTCAATGGATGAGGTTCTCGCAAAGATCTACTGTTACAGTAATGTAACTGCACTACCTTCGAGGACATATGAAAATTACATACCTACTGTAATTCTAATCTTTCTGTGTATCTTCACCATTCATCACCTTTGGGTAATGTGGCCGGAGGTCACGACCCCATGGGAGAGGTTTTTTTTTTTTGGATGTGTGGAGATGACGCACCCCCAGTGCCACCCTCTAGGCCGACGCACTGCATGGTGCTCACGGGTTGGCCGTTCGGTGTAGCCAACCCCACCCTCCTGCCAGTTCTGAGTCGGCGTAGAGTAATAAAGGTTGGGAGGGAGGGACAAGGGAGTCCAAGGGACAGATAAAGGAAAAGATATACAAACTAAAAGGAGAAATAAATGACAGAGGACAGAAAGAGAGCTGGTAATCTAAGGGGATTAGGAAGGGGCCCCAATCTCTGGAAGCAGAACAGGAAGGAGGGAGGGGAGAATTAAAAGTAAGGATGTGGTGGGGTTGGGGGGAGATAAGGAAACATACCCTGAAGCCTTGACCTGTCTCCAGATTGTATAGGAACTGCAAATGAGTAGCCAGAAGGCTACACTGTCAGAATTCAAAGCTTAGAATTACTGGCAATAAACTCCAACATAAGCAGAAGGGGCTATTCTGGAAGAAAAGACAGGATACAGGGCAGTACCCCCTTCCCGCCAACAAAACCAAGTTTTGGTGGTAAGAAACTAGTTTCTTAAATTAATTTGAGGGTTGAATTCTTAAGGACAAAAACAAGGAGAATAGTTGAAGGAAGACAGAGAGACAGAAAGAGGCAGCCACCAACCCCACCCCACAGGGGTGAAGCCGAGGCACTGAGGAAAGAAGTGTCCTCCATCCTGATCACTCTTCCCCCTAGGAATGTAAAACATCCCCCTATGTGCTCAAGGTCACCCCACTCCTGACCAACGAAAGGAAGGGGGGAAGAGGAGGGCACACAGAGGAAGGGGGACCCAGAGACTGAGGCCCCAGGGGACGGAGGGTGGGATTGTGATGTATGATGAAGATACATAGAAAGATCAGAATTACGGTAGGTATGTAATTTTCATATTTTATCTGTGTCAATCTTCACCAATCATCACCTTTGGGTGAGTGCCGAGCCCCCCTGAAGGGGGTCCCGGACCCTAAAGGACTAAGTCCCTTAGCTTTCAGTGGGTGGCACACCAAGAGTACCTTCACGGGACTGGAGAGGCCCGACACTGGGAAGAGTGAGACGGGGACCCCCGGAGGGGGTAGGAGGTGGCCCCGACAGATGCTGCCTCACCCTACGGCAGAAAAGATGGGTTTTCTGGTATGCGGAGGAAATCACTCTACGCCGGGCCATAGTGACAACCGGAAGAGATGCAGCCATGCTGTCCCCCTAGTGCAGAGCGCTGTTCCTCGACCTTGGAAGCTACCCACGGTGTCGTAAGATGCCCTCACTTGGTGCCTTGCTAGCTCCAAGCCACGTGCAGAGCGTGCAATGACTTGTCTGGTTACCTCTGTATCAGGCATTGATGCTAGGAGTTGACCTAGCCTGGACCACAGAAACCTATCATAGGTAGCGTAGTGGGCCTGATGTGCAGATTTTGAAATAAGCAACCATGCCGAGTAGAAGGTCCTCCTTCCCCAGAAGTCAAAATCCATGGAGTCTGCATTTGGGGGACGGTCACAGTGAAGGGCGCGAAGCCCATCAGGAATGTCCAGTTGCATCAGTCCTGACTGAGGATGAGGCAAACTACCTGGAGACTCCGGGGAGGCACAACACCTCTGGCAGAGATCCCTAGGGGCTGGGACTCTGGAAAAGGGTCTCTGCCAGAAATGCAACACCGCCTCCCGAAAGGGAGCAGACCGGGGGGGGGGCACACCACAAGGGTGTCCACACTGAAATCGCCTAAGAAGGCACGCATCGAGTGCTCCAGATTGTGCTGCGTGGGTGGGGTGATATGCAGGTCCTCCAACATCCTCACGAGGAAACGCTGATACTCTGCGAGATCAGCAGCAGGAGATGTGGACAGATGGTTCCTCTCCTCCGAAGAGGAGGATGAGGAAGCGGGACCTCAAAGATTCAGTGGCTGGTTGCTCAGGGGAGGCTGGTACACCTACTTGTCCATGGCCCTAACATAAGAGGGAAATGAGTAGCCACAGCCCAGAACTACTTCCAGGAGAGAGGTCCGCTAGGACCAAGAATGCCTGGGAGAGCAGGAGAAGGTGGCAGAGGAGCAGTGGCAGAGCCGACAACAGGAACAGACTGTCCTCTGCATGGGCGAGAGTGCACACCTGGAGTCCCAAGGGAAGAGGGAATTCCGGAAAACTTAACAGCCGACAGCTGGACAACCATACTAGAACTGCCTAGGCTGTGCCCTGAAGATTCTCCCCTGTGAGGTGACCAGGGCAGTGGAACTCCAAAAGGACGGTCCCCTACCTCCAAAGAACAGGGCCCTCTCGAGAAGACCCGAAAAGCGAGGCGAGGTCTGCTCTACGACTCCTTCCGAACCCGGTGGGTCCAAGAAAAGGTCGTGTGTTGAACCCCTACCCTCGATCCCTCAGAGTCCAATAGAGAACTTCTCCTCGTAAACGTCAGCCTAGGCAGCCGAAGGGACTATCCAGGGAGCAGCACCCTCCTCTTCTGTGGGTGCTCTGATCAGCCCCAAAGCTGGGAGATCCAGGCACACCACCTGAGGGGGTATCACCACTGAGGGATCAGAAAACCCTCCAAGGTCACAGGCCTGCACCACTGCCTGCTGGTTAGCACCCCTGACCATGGAGCAACTGTCCACTCCTCAGAGCGGGGCTGGTTCTGGTCTGTCGAGGACACTACCAGGGTGTCCACATGAGCAGCCAACTCCAGAGAGTCAGACCGCTTGTCTGACTCAGAGTCCAGCTCCGACTCCAAGGAGGTGAAGACCGAAGTCCGGTGCCAGATGGTACGCGGATGCCCTTTGCCATCTCGACCGAATGCGGTACCAGTCTGGAAGACTGCACCAGAGTCTGCACCGAATCCCCCAACTGCACCGAGAATGGTGCACCAAGAGGACACGGCGCAGAGGGCAGCAGCATTATCGGAGCCGGAGTCTGTCACGGCGCTGCCCCAACCAATGGTGCCGCTCAGAGACAGTGCCAATGACAGCTCCGACAGCTGTAACCCCCACGGCGCCATGTCCTCGCTCGGTGCCGCAAGTGGCACCAGAGCTAGACACAACGCTGTGCTCAGCTTCGGCGCCGCAAATGGCACCGAGGTGAGAAACAGTCGAGGATGGCGCCATAGAGCCTCCCATGGCACTGTCAGCAACACCAATGCCATGAAAGATGCCGACAGCAGAGATGGTGCCAAGCGACGGACTGGCAGCAACCATGGCGCCATCAGAGCCCACGGCACCGCGAATGGCGCTGAGCCCCAAGACGGCGCCGATGGATGGTGCTGACCCACGCTTTCCAGCCCAAGGAGATGACACCAGAGGAGCCTTCACCCCTGAAGGAGCAATTGCCAATGCGTTGCCTCCCACCCGCACCCCAGGGGGGATGAACTGGGCCACCTGCACCACAGAAGGGGCTTCTGCAATGGCGAGGCTACTAGGAGCAGAAGCCCCCTCCTCCATGGTCCATATAGAACCAGGAGGGAACCTGGAGGAAAGGCAGAGAGACCATGGCTTGGCCTGACGAGTGCGTGCCCATCCCCCAAAAGTCGGCGGAGCATGTCCAACTTTCCACGCGTGTTGTTCGATGACACGACGGTCCATGGAGAAGCAGGCATCGCACGAATCCATGTAGTGAAGCAGGACAAGAAACATGACCTATGGAAAAACAAGCTAAACAAAGACTCGATGGCACTAACAAATAAAGAAAAGGAACAGTCTTACCAGCGACGTCGAGTGGTGGTGAAAAATGGAACCGGCAGGATAAAGAAAGGCGTCATCAAAATACTTCGGCGTCGATGGAACTCTGCGTCAAGAAAATCGGCGTTGAAGGCTTCTTTCTGGTCAGTAGGCCTCTTGCGCAGCAGAGCTTCCCACGAAGTGAGACCTCTAAAGCGGGAGACGAAGAACTGGCGGGAGGGCAGGGTCGATGACACTTAACTGCCAACCTGCGAGCGCCATGCAGTGCATTGGCCTTGAGGGCGGTGCCAGGGGTGCGTTGACTTTGCCCATCCAAAAAAAAAAAAAAAAAAAGGAGTGATGAATGGTGAAGACTGATACAGATAAGATCTCACTCCACTGAACCACACCTATGGAACTATTTCCAAGCTGTACAGTATGCCCTAAAGGAGGTAGGAAGGATCAATGTGTTCCTAAGACAGAAGGCCTTGTAGAACAGCGAGGCCAAATCTGGCACGTCTACAGTGGTAGCCTCACCCCTGCAACCTTCCCCTACTGTTCCTGCTAGACCGTCAAGCCAAAAATCAACAGCTACATTAAGAGCAAGTGATCAGTAAGACCTGTTTTTAACAGCAGTGTGAAAAGCAAAGGCAAAAAACCTTGTTTAGGTGCACTACAAAAATGTTGTTATGAAAGGTAAAAAAGTAATTAGAAACACATCAAAATACAATGAAATAGTTGTCCATTTATGAGAAGTGAACACTTGGGGCCAGATTTTCAGCCCGTTTTGGGACCAAGTCCCACTTTGTAACTGCTAGTACGGGGAAAAAAATCTGCACTGATGGACATTTTTAACATTCAGCATGTACTCTGCACAGGCAGTACGTACAGATGCGGAGGATATTACACCTGATCCTACCAGACGTAGCATTCTGACGGAACTGCGCCTGAGAAATGGCCACAAGCTCCCATAAATTGTGAAGCCTGCTGCAAAACGGCTCAAATTCTAAAAATTCGTTGCATGTGGGAAAAACTGCAGCTTCGCACTTGAAGACCCACTTGCGCAAGTTTTTCCCTGCACCTGTGCCAATTACAAGGGTTTTGGAAAATCTTACCCTGCTCTTTAACATTAGACCATGTTATCTCGTTAGTTTTTGCTATTGCTATATTTCTACTCCACCTTTCATGTTGTGGTGCGTCAAACAATTATCTTTAGAAATACTTTTTGTTCACAGAGTAACTGAGAAGCCTGATTCCTTTAAAGACTAATTCTCCAGAAAACCAAACGATACTGTACAAGCAAAAATAAAAACACACAAATACCACGCCTTTCGGTATTTATTCAGGAGAGCACAGTCTGCAACATAAAAAAAAAATAAAATTATGTACTCCCCATAATGCTTCATCTTCCAGAATATCTTCACCGTTCATTCACACTATTGGGTCTGTGCCTGAGACACTAACACCCACTGGGAGCAAAAGCTTTCATAGCTTAGCTAGGGGCTGAAGCTGTGTGACGGCACCATCCACAAGGCAGACATATGATGTGGTGCTCATGGACTGGCATCACAGACGCTTGCCCTCCCCACCTCAGTTCTGTTAGACAGAGAGAGAAAGATAGGAACTAAATATGTCCAAAGGGATAGGAAAAGGATACAGGCAATAAAAACAACACAAAAATAAAACCAGACCAGAAGAGCGGGAGGGAGGGCCTAGTATAGAGGGTTTGAAAGAAAGGCTGAGGCAAGCTGGGCAGGTAGAAAGTAGAATTGCCCCTCCCGCAGAAGGAGAAGGCAAGGGGAGACATGTTACCTATATGTTAAATGGGAACAATAAGCGGTTCTCACAATAAATAGGAGAAGAAAGCACCACTACCGTGAGCCCAGGAGTAGGCAGAAGGAGCATTTGGGAGTGCTGGAAAGATCCCTGTTGGATAAATTGAGAAACAAGTCTTAAAAGAAAACTGTTGTCTCACCCCAAAAGCTATACCCCATGATTAGGCTTTTTGGCTGTAAATACATTTTTTCATTGCGAATTTACTTTATTTAGAAAAAGTCTGCAATCTCCTATCACACTGGGCCGCATGGGTCCACTTGCTAAGAAAGTGTGGTGCAGCACTCGCCTCCAATACGCCTGTAACTGGGGGTACAGCTTTGGGGGAGTGGGGTTTAGTGTTAAATGACAGCTTTCCTTAAGGCTGGTCACATTAGAACCATTTATTATTCTATATAGTATTTTTTTTAAATGCAATAAAAAAACCAAAAAAGGAAGCAAGGGGCCATCTTCACCCATGAGAAGAGAACAGAAATAGAACAAAAAAAAAAAAACAGGTGCCTGGAGGCTCTGTGTAGGAGGCCTCCTCCAACACGACACAAAGAAAGATGCAAAGTTCTACTCATCTATTTTTAGGAATAGGGCTACCCATGCTGACTTACGGAAAATAAAATAAGAATTGGCCCTGAAGGGTAACAGCCCAAAGGCAAGGCTGCTCACACAGACTCACTGCAGAGAAAACAAAAGAGCCTTCTGTGTCTCTTCCTCTTTTGCCTAATATATATATGCCAAACCCAAAGTGGGCAAGGCAAAAGAACCCCAAGTGTTTTTTTTTTTCCTGTTAATACGGCACAAAGCCCAAAAGGGGCTGAGAGCTAGAAAAAAGAAGGGAAGAATAGGTCAGAGAGAGAGAGAGAGAGAGAGAGATAGGGTGAGCTGCCCAGATGCCTGGCCATTTGTGAGTGGAGGATGGAGGGTAGGCATGTGAAATGAATGAAGATATTCTGGAAGACCAAGAAATGGAAATTACGTACATACCGTAATTCTTAATCTTCTTGGATAAAGTCTCCACAACTCATTCACACTGATGGGATCTTCGCCGGAAGTGCTAGGACCCAGCGGAAGCAAACATTTTTGCAAGAGGGCCGGTGCCAGAGATGGAGCCGCTAGGAGCAGCGCCGCGAGCCTCAGCTCGTGCGGCAATGACTATCTTGGCGTCTACCCTCCAACCAAATCAGTACCTTTTTTTTCCGAGGAACTGCAAAGTAACTAACCGAGGGGGACAGACTAACAAAAACTGGACAAAAGGCAGTCTGAACGACCCTTATAAGAAGGGTCAACAAAGAAGTCTTCACAGCCTAAACATTGAGGGAGTGAAGACCAACAACAGAGGTAAGCTCGGGGGATGGTGGGTGGGTGTGTGAATGAATGGTGGAGACTTCGTCCAAGAAGATCAAGAATTATGGTAGGTACGCAATTTCCATATCTTCCTGGACATAAAGTCTCCACCACTCATTCACACTGATGGGAGAGTACCGAGCTAATAATACCCCGAGAGGGTGGCAGGAGAAACCAAGAGCTCACAAATTTAGGACAGAAGTCCGTTAAGGATAGTCCTGCCAAACGAAAGATGTCACCTGGCATGGACATCCAAGGCATAGTGCTTAACGAAAGTAAGCACTGAGCTCCAGGCAACCACATTACAAATGTCTGCAATGGGCATGTTGCGAATTTCCACCAGGGATGCTGCGACTGCTCTAGCAGAGTGAGCGTACACTCTGCCCTCCAGCTTAACTTGTGCCATTGAATAACAATGGCAAAGGCATGCCACCAGCCATGCTGAAATACATCTGATAGCGACAGGTTGATCCAGTTGGGTCTCGCTGAAGGAAACAAATAGTTGTGGAGCTTTGCAAATTTCTTTTGTTCTATCCAAATAGAAACGCAAAGCTCTTTTGACATCTAAAGAATGAAGAGTATGCTCTCCTTCATTTTGGAAGTTCGCAAAGTAGGTAGGTAGGACCAAAGTTTGGTTTAGATGGAATTCCAAAACAACCTTAGGGAGAAACTTAGGATGGGTCCTAAGAACTACTTTGTCCTTATGAAATACAGTATACAGAGGGTCTGTAACCAAAGCATGCATTTCAGAAACCCTGCGGGCCGAGGCAATGGCCACCAGGAAGGCCATTTTCCAAGTGAGAAATTTCAGCTCACAGGTAGCTAGAGGCGCAAAAGGCTTTTTTGAGTGAGCATGTCTAGCACATGATTAAAGTCCCAGGCTGTGACCAGACGTCTGATAGGAGGTCTGGTATGCAGAATACACTTAAGAAACCTCTTACCTAGAGGTAACTGAGCCAGTGACAAGGAAAGTATTGCCTCATGATAAGCTGAAATAGCACAAAGGTGCACTTTGACTGTAGAGTATGTAGACCTGAATTTGAGAGGTCTAAAAGGTACGCTAGAACTTTATTCGGAGGGCAGGAAAAAGGATTCAAAGATGATTTTGCACACCAGAGGGAAAATGCTTCCACTTGGCTGTGTAAATTTTTCTCCTGGCTGGCTTGTGTGCAGCCAAAAAAATATCTGAAACTCTCCGAGAGACATTGAACCTGTTCACTTCTATCTCTTCAGGAGCCAAGCGTGAAGGTGAAGCAGCGACAGATTGGGATGGACCACAGGACCCTGGGTCAGAAGGTTCGTCTAAAGGGGAAGCAACTTCAGAGGGGTTTCCGAAGATACTGTTGAGTAACAGAAACTGTATCTGTCGAGGCCAGAAGGGAGCAATGAAGATTATTTTGTCCCCCTGGGACTTGAATTTCAGAAGTATCCTCTCAATTAGTGGAAAAGGAGGAAAGGCGTAGAGAAAGCGTTTTGTCCACTGCAGCCTGACCACATCCTGACAGAAAATGCCAGGCCCTGGATTTCTGGAGCAGAAGAGAGGAAGTTTTGTGTTGAGTGGGGATGCAAAAAGGTCCAGGTCTGGAGTTCCCCACTCTGCAAACAGTGACTGAACTACGGTTGAGTCAATAGACCACTCGTGAGGATCGGTCTCTGTTCTGCTGAGATGGTCTGCCAGTTCGTTCTGCACTCTCGGCAGGTCGACCGCCTGAATTAGAGCCTAGTGCTCTAGGCACCATTCCTATACTCTCATCGCTTCCCTGCATAAAGAGTAAGAGTATGCACTGCCCTACTTGTTGATGTAATACATCACTGCTTTGTTGTCCATTTGAAGGAGAATGTCCTTCAAAGCCCGGACTGCATAAAGGACAGCTCTCATTTCTAGGACAGTTATGTGGAGCTGGGACTGCCCTGAGTCCACATACCTTGAGCTCCCTACCCAGTCAGGGACGCACCCATGGTAATGGAAATCTGATGATCAAGGGGAGCAAAGGGATACCCTTCCAGAAGGTTGTCCTCTTGAGAACACCAGGTGAGTGACCTCTTCAGAGGTTCTGTCACCTTGATAAGAAAGGATTGAGGGGGAGTGGCTGGGGACCACTGAGTACTGAGCATCCATTGACAGGTTCTCATGTGGAGACGTGCTGTGGTACAGTAAACACAGAGAATGCCATGAGACCAAGCATCTGCTGCGTCAAGATAGCTCGAACTGAACTGTTCTCTCTGATGTAATCGGGCCATTTGTAGGATATCGCTCCTTCTGTCCTCTGGAAGAAAAGCTTTTGCACAGGAGGTGTCCAGAAGAGTTCCTTTAAAAAGGAGCTTCTGGGAGGGCTGCAACTGCGATTTCTCGAGATTTAGCAGGATTCCCATGGATGTGAGAAAGTCCGAGGCTGTGGTTACGTAGTTAAGAGTTCCTAGCCTGGAAGAACTTGCTAGAAGCCAGTCTTCCAGATATGGGAACACTTGTATTCGATTTTCTGAGATGCACTGCGAGAATTGCACAACACTTTGTGCTATCCTCAGCGCACTTGAGTTTTTACAAAGGGCAGGACCGAACTGATAGTGCTGGCCCAGTGCTAAAACCGTAGGTATTTCTGGTGCTTTGGGTGTATAGGAATATGCTGGTAAGCATCCTGCATGTCCAGGGAGGCTAACAAATTGTGTTGATGAAGCAAGGGTAACAGGGTCCTAGCGATATCATCTTGAACTTTCCTTGGGAAGAAACTTGTTTAACTTTGAGGTCCAGGATGGGGTACATGCCACTGGCCTTTTGGACCAGGAAGTAATGGGAGTAGAAACCTGTGTTTCATCGATCCAGCAGAACTATTTCTACTGCCCTGTTGTTCAGAAGGCCTTGTATCTTGGCGGCAAGAAGGTCTGACTGTATTGTTGACAGGCTGGGCTGTCGTTGGGAACGATCCGGAGGAGTTTCTGAAAGGTTGAGGAGTACCTCGGATTATCCGAGGACCCATTTATCTGATGTTATGGACTTCACTGGTTGAAGAACCGAGTCAGACGTCCTCCATCGCTGAGGAAGAATCCTCCTTGGGCAGTTGAGGTGGGACCTGGGCCAGAAAGCGCGAAGAAGTCGGCACTGGGTGCTTGGCCCTTGTGCTTTCTGTTGCATTTTCTTCTGAGGCTGGGGGCTTGTTTTTGTTAAACCTCCCTGCCCTTGCCCCAAAAGGACTGACAGTTGTGAAATTGACAATTGTTAACACTCCCCACCGAGAAGGAGTGGGAGCGGGTCGACCCAGTCTTCTGTGTGGCCTCCAGAGCTTGCTCTACTTGTGGTCCGAACAGATACATACCGTCAAAGGGTAATGCCATGACTTGCTGTTGGGCATCATTCGTGGAGCCCGAAGTGTGTAGCCAGGAGTGAAGACGGGTACAAATGTATGCCACCACTCAGGAAGCTTTACTGAAAGCGTCCATAGCTGCTTTAACCTGTTGGTTGTTGGACTCGATACCCCTGGTTATGGTCTGAAGTAGCTCTGAACTAGTGTCCAACTCGGGCAGAGCTTCCACCACCTGTTTGAGCGAATGCCAAAGAACATACTCATAGTGAGAAAAATGGCCCTGGTAGCTGGCAATACGCAAACCCAGGGTAGAGGCAGCAAAGACTCTCTTACCTAAGGTGTCTATCTTGTGATATTCTTTGTTTATAGGCCAGGCTGTAGATGCCCCAGGAAGAACAGCCTTATCATTCTTTGCTAGGACTACAATAGGGTCCACAAAGGCAAGGTAGGCCAAATGGGTCAATCCTTGAGAGCAGCATACTTCCTGTCTATGGACTTAGCCACAGAAGGAATGAGCAGGATTATTCCATACCATCTGAGAGTGCGCCTCAAAGGATGGTTGTACCGGGGAGTTAAATCCATAGGGATCTACGGGACATGAAGGTATTGAGTCTTAAGAGCTTCCCAGGATCGATATCTGTAGTCTGAGAGAAAGCAGAACTTAAATTTTCAGCAGACACTTAAATGACAGGTCTTCAACCACAGGCTCTGTGGCAGGACTGATCCTGCTCCTTCAACATCATCATCTAGTTGAAGATCTGGGTCAGGCTCAATACCATCTCCTGACAGTCCAAGAGGGACTGTATGGATAGGAAAGGAGTGAAAATCAGTAGGAAAATAAGAAAAGAAAGGATTCGGAGTCGAGAACCCCTGAAGGCTGGACAGCACCGCACCAAGACTCAGCGCCGAAAAACACGGCCCTGAGGGCAAGAAAGATGGCGTCGTTGGAAACAACCCAGCACACGGCGCCGACAAAAACCATGTCGTCGACAGGCGAATCAGAGCCGACAACCCCAGTGGCACCGAGAGACCCATCGATGACGAGAGAGTCCCCGAAGGCGCCGAAAGCAATCCAGGGCCCCAAAGACTTTGATTTGAAGGAAAACAAGGAAGAATACAAGGAGATAAAGGCATCTGTGTGGCCCCTGCACGCAGCCATGTGAGGGGGAGACACCTGAGCGTGAGTCGACGGCACCAAAGCTATGCCGCAGCGACTAGGAAAGTCCAACTGCCCTACCCGCCCTCGAAAAGCCCAATAGCCTTGGGAGACCGGGTCCGCAACTGGACCAACCTCTGAGCCCACTGCTCCATAAGAGCGCACACTA
This sequence comes from Neoceratodus forsteri, assembly GCA_016271365.2. Taxonomy (NCBI): domain Eukaryota; kingdom Metazoa; phylum Chordata; order Ceratodontiformes; family Ceratodontidae; genus Neoceratodus; species Neoceratodus forsteri. The sequence goes on from CM028131.1 coordinate 996,149,417, forward strand.
ATGAAACTGCTCATTGGAAGCCCTTTAAGAGGTGGGGAAGGCTCCGATGTCAAAGAGGTTGGTCACCGAGAGAGAGAAACGGCGACTCCAGAGGAGAGACCGCACCAGACCCCAACGGACTGACCATTGACTGCAGACATACTAGAACACGACTCAATGAGGTCTTCTTTTTGACCTGCTGGCCGAAAAAGAGCTGAGGCGAATGGTGCCGAGAGTGCAACTGTTTTCTATGCTTCCGGGGAATGCCCATCCCCCAAGCATTGGACTGTCCGTTGTCAGACCCTCCCTCCGAGAGAGGCGGCGGATCGGACCCAGCCCAGCTGACTGAACAGCTTTCATATGAAGTCTCCCTACCGCCACCTGACCCGCTCATGGTCGACTCAGTCAATGGAGGGCTGAAGACTTTTTTTTTTTTTTGATTAAAATTTTTATTAAGATTTTCCATATGAAGACATTTACAAACACTGTCAGGACAAACATACTACATTCAGCAATAATTCTTATTAACTATTTACAAAGGTCCACACAATTAATTTTTCTTCATTCCATTAATATAATTCTACCATCTGTTCAGAGATTTATATGCCTCTTAATAACCTCCCTTTTTTAAATTATTAATCCCTCTACCTGGGCCTCAGCTCCCAACCTGCATAACCAAATGCTTCCTCCATGGTCAATGTTGCTAGAAAGGGGCTCCATTTGGAAAGAAAAGCATCTAATTTATCCTTTATCTGGAAAGATCTCTTTTCCATTACCAAAGCCACTATAATCAAGGAACGCCATTGCCCAATGGTAGGATTCTCTGCTGATACCCAAGTGTTCAATATGGCCTGCCTGGCCTGCAGAAGCAGCACTCAACCATTTGTCCTGTGGGGACCACTCCTCTCCCCAGGGCCAGTTTTAAGACTTTGGGGGCCTCCAGCAAACTCAATGACTGGGGCCCCACAGATGGGCCTCCCAGGAATTTTTCTACATAGCCCATACTTTACGAGATTAAAATACTAATGCACACTTAGGTGCTAAAATTACATATTTAACTTGGACACTGTCCATCGTCCACAGTCCACATTGAGGCAAATGTCCCATATTACCAGATCTTACTTGTGCCCTTTATTGCAGAAGAGAGTTTACAGATGTTCCATGGTATTTCAGTAACCCTGTGCCCAATTCATAATGTTTTGCCCAGTACATGTTGGTCATCTAAACGTGTGTAAAATCCACAACAAAAACATGGGTTGTTTTTAAGCTGGATCTAGAAGTGATCCGACTCTTGTGTTATAAGGATTGTTTAACCAGGATGGGGAAATTGTTTAATCAGGAAAGGCACACTAAGCCAAAACTTTTTTTTCCAGGTGTGACCTGGGAGCACAAGGAAGTTAAGTGACTTGCTCAGGGTCACACAGTATGCAGGTTGGGGCTGTGGGATATAGACCAAGGTCTCAAGGTTTGCAGGTCAGAGCCTTAAACCACTGCACTATACAGTACTTTGTCATGCTGCTTGCTTCATTTTTCCACAAATACAAAAAAAAAAGTAAATTACCAATACTGTGACACCCTCTGACACTGTTACATGCTCTGGAACCGATATTACTTAACAATAGGGGTGGGTGGGGATATCTGTATGTTTTTATACATGCAACAGGTTCAACCCCATGACATTTCCACACATCTTTGATAGATGTAGAATAGGGTTATGTATATAGAAACAAAGAAATAGGGGATGCTATGCTTTTGTTATATCTACTTTCAAAGTTGCAGTTTCAGAAGTGGTCTGCTCAGAACAAAAACACTGAAAAATCCCAATAAAAAAACGGCAACTTGCAGGGTTGCATTCAGGTGTGATGACGCATTTTTGGATCCCATTGTGGCAGACACGAGGCTAGTGTCAAGCCCTGCATCCCCCTTCTGGGAATCAGGCCCTGTGTTGCTGTACAGTCCATAAACTTCCAGCACTCTAAATAAGAAGGTAACAGGCATTAACCCTATAAATGGATTGGGATCCATTTGTGAGACACGTCAGAATGGAGTTACATGGAATTAAAGGCAACTATTATATTGAAGGAGTTGAAGTGAAAAAAATAAATATAAAAAAATATGCACTACCTACTGGCAGGCTAAAATATAAACTCCAATTCAAAAAGGGCAAGAGAAACAGAACAAATTGAAGCCCAGTTGTTGAATTAAAGTGCCACACAAGAGGAAGCCCAGGATTACAAATCAATTCTTACAGGGGAACATATGTTGCAACATAAGATTTAACATAAACAGTACCCTATGCATGATAAACTGAAATACACATGCTGAAGTGGAAACCTTTTTAAATGTTAACACAGTACAGTACAGTGCAAACCAGCAGTAAAAAGGATGTTGGACTAACTCACTCAGAGAGAGTTACTTCTAAAATATATGCCAAAACAGGAGCATCTCAAAACCTTACCAAATTTTAATATAACTTGTAGGTTGGCCATAAATTAGTTTTAGAGGAGACCAATAAATTTTATTTTTAGCAAACATTTAGGTTCAAATCAAGGACTAAGGCCACATAATGCCAATGGTACATACCTAAATTAAAGAAGAAGGAAGTGAAGGCAAGGCATTGGTCTCACTCTGACAACTCATGGTGGTGGTTGGCAGATCTGGTCTCGTCTCCGGGCACTGACTGTCTGCACAGCACTGCTCTTGTCCACTGAATAGCTACTGCTGCTTAGATCTGCTTTAAAAAAGTGAACTAAAGCTCTAGGCATCTGGCAGTAGATAACAGTGGCAGCTTCTGGTCGTCTATCAGCGGCGGCTTGCCGGCTTGTGACGGTGAGGTCAGAACTGAAAGGTCTGCTGGCTGGCTCCGGCGTCTCTCTCTCTCTCTCTCTCTTTCCTTGGCTTGTCTGTCTCCAGTGGCTGCCTGCGGCTGTACTTGCAAATTCTCTCTGGTTCTCTGAACTCGTCCTCGGCTTTGTACTATAAGACTGTCAGGGGGACCAGTTTACACACATGGCATGCATGGACTTGAGACTGAAGGGGGACTGAAACATCAGGGCTGTGTGGGTGGAGGTGCAAAAAATGAACGGACAAAGTAAAGCCCTGCCATTGGTTTCCCAGCCAGCCAGTGCACCTATGACCTTTCCTTTGTGTAACACAATAGGGAACGTCTGAAGACGGAGACCAGAAGTAAAGGAGATGGCGTCTCACTATTGGCATGGACGCTGTTCATGGGAAATTAAATCGATTCGGGGGCAGCCTCTCCCAAAGGGAAGCATTTTAGGACAGCAGACTCGAAAAAAATACCGAAAATCATTCAGAACATCAGGCAGGCTGACAGAAAATCTGGGAAGAATTGTAAGGTATGTTACTGTGGTGAGGGGGCCTCCCGCTGGCCCCGCAACATGATGGGGGCTCCCTGCAGCCACGGGTCTTGCAGGTGCCTAACACCGGCCCTGGCTCTCCCTCTTCCACATCCATGCCAAACAGTAGGCCAATTGGGGTGATAGGCACCTCTGATCCTAGCATGCCACTCAAGCTCTGTGCTATCACCTTCCAAAACGTTTGTAATCTTGGGCAGGCCCAGAAACAGTGGAAGTATGTATTTCTCTGTTCCTTACATCTGTTACAGATCTCAGACATCTCCAGCTGATACCGATGAAGTACCACTGGGGGCAGTAGAGCCTATGTACAAATTTATAAGCTGATTCCTTATATTTGGTGGAGAGGAGAATGTGTGTAACTCTAAAAGACGACCCCAATTGTAATCGAGATCGTATAACCCCAAATCCTTTTCCCATAACCTCCTGCTATTGTGTGTCGGATCTCGGATGTTACCTCATATAATATAATAGCCCCAACCATGCCCTTAGGGTCCTCCTTGCCTTACAAATCGGGCCTCTGCCTGTTCCAATGGTACTACCTGGCTCCCTGTTTCCTTATCTGTTTACAACAGTCCTAAGCCTGAAAGAACCGAAACAGGTGGTTAATCGGCAACCCTCTGGTCTCTCTAAGCTCCTGAAAAGAGCATATATCCTTCCCTCTGAGCAGGTCTCCTATACATTGCACTCCCCTAATTTCCCATTCCCCAAACCCTGGATCCTCTAGTCCCGCCTAAAAAGGATTCTTCAAGATCGGCAGGAGTAGCATCTCTTCCTCCCGTCCGCCAAGTGCCTTCTTGATCTGTATCCAGATGTCAAGTACCATCAGCACCAGTGGATTGGATTGGCCCTGGGAGACATATGCCCTCCTCCCCCCCTTTAGCAAGGTATGCTGGGAGCCTGCCCTGTGCCTCCATTTCTTTCAGGTTTATCCAGCTAGCAGCCTCGGGTCTAGCAATCCAGTCTTTTATGAATCTCATTTGTGCAGCCAGGTAACAACTCCTCATGTCAGGGAAGCTTAGCCCTCCGCCCCCTGAGCTTGCCTTTAACCTGCCCAAACTGATTCTGGCCCCTTTATCCTGCCACAAGAATTCAGAGAAACCCCTCTCCAATTTCTTAATATTCCTCTTGTTAAGGCCCATTGGAAGCATCAGGAGAAGGTAGAGGAACCTTGGCAAGATATTCATTTTGATCAGATTCATCTGTCCTATCCAGGACAGTGGCAATGTTCTCCACCTTCTCATTTCAGTCAACAGGGTTTTGATTGGGGTGGGGGGTATAGTTCAGACAGTAAAGGTCTGATATACTCCTTCTGACATGTAACCCTAAATATGTAAAGGAGGAATAAACCTCTTTCAAGTTCCACTTATCCCTCCCAGATGTCACCCCCTTTTCCCAGATAAAATATCTCCAACTTGTCCAGGTTTATCCCGTAACCCGAGAAGCCAGGAAACCTCTTAAGTTCCAGCAAGGGTGGTATGGAGTGCTCTGATTCTCTTAGATACAGGATCATGTCATCCGTGTATAGTGACAGTTTGTGTTGTCTTTCTCTCCCCAACATGGGGTTCTGCCTAATGGCCATGGCCAGGGGTTTAATCGCTCAAGAAAAGTAGTGGGAGAGCGGACACCTGCCTTGTACCCCTAAACAAGGAAAACCGCTCCGATAGCACCCCGTTGGTCAGTACCGAAGCCCGAGGGGAGTCATATAAAGCCCTCACTACACCAGTGGATTTCTCTCCCAGAATGAATCTATCCAGCACCTCAAATAGGTATCCCCACTCAATTCGATCAAATGACTTCTCGGCGTCCAGGGACAAAACTGCTGTCATGATTAGGCGCTGAGAAGAGCAATACACCATACAGAGCCTTTCTTACATTGGTCGGAGTGTCTTCCCTGAATAAAGCTTGTTTGGTCTGGGTGTATTAATGCTGGGAGCAACACATCCAGCCGGGCAGCTAGGACCTTGGAGTAGATCTCAGCGCCCATGTTCAGCAAAGAGATAGGCCTATAAGAGGCACATTCTTGGGGTCCTTCCCAGATTTCAGGATAACACACATCGTTGCAACCCCATAGTTGGCGGGAGTGGGTTCCCCTCCTTAACTTCCTGGAATATTTCCCACAGCAGGTCCACCACCCCCTGTCCTACCCCTTTATAAAATTCAGCCGAGAAACCATCTGGGCCACATGCCTTACCCGCTTGGTGCGCTGGATAGCCACTCTAATTTCCTCCTTGGAGATTTCCCTGTTTAATTCCACCATTTGTGTCTCAGTGATTCCCGGAATTTTGACCTTGTCCAAAAATTCCTTTGCCTTGTCCATTGTGCCTTCACATTTTGCCTTATATAGGGCCTGATAAAACTGCTTAAACCTATCCCCAATAGCTTGAGGTTCTCTGACCAAGATACCCCCTTCCCCTCGTATTTCCTGAATTCTCGTACTCTCCCTTCTGCCCCTTATGAGGTTCACCAGCAGGGGTCCTGGTTTGTTACCCCATTCGTAGAATTTATGTTTCAGCAAGAATAACTGGGTTCTTGCCTGCCCAGCCAGCATATTGTTCAGGGTTTCCCTTGCCGTCGCCAGCATGTGTAGCACTTCTTCACCCACTCCCCTGGCTGCCCTATACTCCAGTTCCCTAACCTTCAGGTGGAGCTCCTCCTGCCGCCTTAGCTGCTTTTTTTTGCATCTTACCACATACCCTATAATGGTTCCTCTTAACTACGCCTTCCCCACATCCCAGAACACCTGCTTAGACAGTGCTGTGTCTTTATTAAGCTCCACATATCTCGCTAGTTGTTCCTTTAAAAAGGTCTTAAACTCCTCAGACCCCATCAGATACACTGGGAATCTCCATGAAGCATTTCTTAGCCCTTTTGCATCAAATTCTATTGCCAATATTACCATGGCATAATCCGATATGTGTATGGGGCCGTGCTTAATCTCTGCCAGCTTATGATACCACACCCCCCATATAAATATGGTCCAACCTGGACCACGTCTTTTGAGGATTGGAGAAGAAAGTGTACTCCCTGAGTGTGGGGTTGGCCATTCTCCAGGCATCCAGGATATCTAGGTCCACTAAGCCTTCTTGCCACTTCTTCATACACCTTCCTCCTCTTTCCCTTCCCTCAGAGTGATTCAACTTTGGATCCGGGGTACAATTGAAGTCTCCTCCCATTATCAGCCCCTGAAATTGTTCCCTAACAAGCAAGTCCATAATGGACTGATAAAATGAAGGGTCAAAAACAGCAGGTGCATATACACTCCCAAATGTAACCCGTGACCCATGTAACGTTCCTTCCACAAACACATACCTCCCTTCGCTGCTATCTTGCACCACTCATTAGCTTGAAGGGAAGGTGCCTATGTACAAGCACCGCCACCCCCTCTTATGTGAGGAAAAGGAGGCAGCATAGCACGTCCCTACCCAGTTCCGTACCGGTTTTTGATGCTCAGAGGGCGTCAAATGCGTTTCCTGTAGTAAGGCAACATGGGGACGCACCTCCTAAGAGCCATTAGAAGGCTGGTACATTTAATTGGAGAGGAGAATCCCCACATTCCACGAGACAATATTCACCTTCTCCTTGTGAGCCATACTGGTATAGGTATTTTCACCCCCCACTGTACCAGAGTCCCAAGCTGCATCAGCCAAGGTGGGCATCATTCTGTCTCTGCCTTATAGTGTAATGTGGACCTAACACACAGATCTAAACCAAAACACATAACATTTTAACAATAACTCCCCCCAAAACTATGCACAGTTCAACCCCTCCCAAAACAACTGGTATGCTCTGTCCCATAAGAATATAGCGGAGGGTTTGATTCGGAAATTATCAACCTTTGCTTACCCCCGAATATGTTCCTCTTTTTTCCCCACCGATCTCTCTCTCCTCCATTGTGTTCAATTACAGCCTCTTAGTAAAACTTGTTAAGTTCCACTGCCCCTTCATTCATCTGTTCATTTATCATTCCCATATCCTTCCAACCATCAACCCCTCTCCTGTTACACTTGTCCTTTTCCCTTTGCTCAGACCCTACACATAAAAAATTCAGGTATTTACATTGAATATCCCCCAGATCCAAAGTAGCTGTGTACCTTGATCTCCTCACGAGGCCAGGGTCGCAGAGAATCACTTTCAATGCGCAGGCCCTCCTCATGAGTCGAGTCACAGCATCTGCACTCTGGAATGTCACCTGCACTTCTCATTGCACTGGTGCAGGGGCCAAAGGGATGTGACCTGCAACTTGCTTTCTCCTCCCATCTAGGGCTCGGCTCCATCGGATCTTTAGTCAGCCGCCTCACGCTCAGTACTCCATCAAGAGCACACTCTCTCCAGTCAGTCCACAGTCCAATGTTCCTCAAGAGCAGTGCAGGAAAAGACTGCACATCCCGGGTCCGGGCTCTTTCAAAGGAGTTAGCCATCCACTACCAGTCCTCAGGGGTTATGCGTGTGATAATCAGGACAGGCCACCATCATTAGTTACATCCAAATGCTGCAACAAACCTTAACTGCAGAACTCCAAAAAATAAAAAACAGAACTGGACATCTTCTCTTCTCTTCTCTCCCAGAGTAAACTCTCTCCCCTCCTGAGAAGTCATCCTATCATTTTCTTCAGCTCTGACACAAACTTAGCTGCTTTGTCTACTTCCCAAAAGCTACAGGTGGCTCCTTCATGACGTATTTTCACTGTAGCAGAGAAGATCATGTACCACACTATTTTTAATCGCTGGCACTTGGAGATCACTGCATTAAATTCTTGCCTCTTTTCCCAATTCTCAGAGTGATCTTGCGAAATAAACAGTCACACCCTTCATATTTTAGCTCATCTACATTTCTATAGGCTTTCCATATCTCTTGCCCATCTTGAAAATTGTGAAAGCGAAAGACTATCTGTCTTGGTAGCTGTTCCTCTTGAGGGCATGACTGCACCGCCCGGTGCTTCTCGTTCCAACTTATAGCGCCCCCCTTCAGGCTCAGTCCCAGTAAGGCAGGCAGTTTCCTTCCGAACTCCAGGATGTCAGAGCCCTCCTTACCTTCAGGGAAGCCCGGAGATACAGGCTAGACCTGCGGTGGTAGTTCTCTTAATAATCCAGGGCCTCCCTGAGATCCAGTACTTTCTTCTCCAAATCCTCCATGCGTTTGGTAGCAAGGCCAGAGTATCCTCTGCAGCCGAGATGCAGCCCTCCGCCTCCTCCAGCCGTTCCTACTGCTGTTCTAACTGTGAATCCATCACAGCCAACCTGTGGTCGATTTTCCCTTCTAGCCTTTCAGGCTGGGGGGATAAGGTGTCCATCAGCTGTTCCTTCAGTTCCCGGCCTATTGCAGCCATTTATGCGTCCCAGATAGAGATGGGGCCCAAAGCACCAGTCTGTCCTGCCGCTGGTGGTTTCCTGCTACTTTCTGTCCCCGACCGCTGCGATTTACTTCCCATCGGCACGACATACTCATCCATACTTTGAGTACTCAATTTAGGCCTTGTTATTGCTGCCTCGAACGAGAGATTTTGGTGGATTAGCTAATTTGATCAACCCGGGGAGCGGAGCTTGGCAAAGACACGTCCTCACACCATCAAGCGGTCACATGACCCACTGAAGAGTTCTTTCTTAATAAGTAATTTAAAATTAAGTGGTACTTATTTTGAGAGAGATTAAAAAACAATAAACTGAAAACTATGCTGCTAGTTTGAAGTTTGACTCCCAGTGGGCGAGCGATGTCATCACTGAAGCGCACTCGATGGAGGGAAAAATAGAACTGAGGGGTTGGAGGGTTGGCCTTGAGACAGTCAATGCTGCACGGGCAGGCCTTGCAGCGCCGGCCTCGTGGCTCCATCTCTGGCGCCCGCCCTCTTGCAAAAAAAAATTTGCTCCCGCTGGGTCCTAGCACCTCCGGCAAAGATCCTATCAGTGTGATAAGCGGTGGAGACTTTATGTCCAGGAAAATATAGAAATTACAGACTTTCAGTTCTGCTGTGGAAGGGTAGACATTGGAACAATGAGACCTCCTGTAAAATCTAACTTAATCCAACTCCAGAGTACATATTTTACACAAACCAAACCCAAACCTCAACAACTATACACTACTGGAGACATTACAACAGCAATTGCCCACTTACAATGTCCAAAAACCAACAGAACCGATACCAGCCTTTCACCACCTGGAGGAGATGAATGCTCAGTAGGCTCAGGACTCTGACCACTCCACTAGGCTGCTTAACAGTTCCACTCAAACAAAAAACAAAAACCAGCCAAAAAGCCTCTGATTCCTACTCCAGAGGGGCCATCCTTCAAGTCATCGCGGATTTCCGAGATGAGATGAGGGATTCAATCAGAGATCTATGTACCGACATCAGAAATTCTACAATCCCACATGGCTGAGGCCAACCTACAGATCTCTTTCAACACCTCCAGAATTGATGCCCAAGAAGACATTCTTAAATCCCTGGCATCTGAGCCATTTATGATGTCCCTTCATCAGGAAGATGCGGAAACAGGGTCGTAAACAAACATTAGAATTTACGGCCTACCTGAGGATGAGGAAGGGAGCGATCCTCTTGCCTATTCAGATTACTTCCTCCGTCTGATATTAGATTTGGAACCTGAATACAAGTTCGACTTGGAATAAGCCCGTCAAGCTCTGGGCCCCAAGCCTTCACGCCCTGATGCTAGACCTCACTCCATCGCCATACGTTTCCAGAATTATCGAGTCAAGGAGCATCTGTTGAAAAAAGCACAGCAGAAAAAATTGTACTATGCTGGTGCCACAGACTACTCTTTGATAACGATTATGCATCCTGCACTCAACGTTTGAGAAGGGAATATGCTCTCCCGTTTACTCATCTACAGGCACAAAATATAAAATTTCGAACACCCTATCCGGCCAAATTAGTAGTGATGCTCCCTTCTGGCCCAAAGACATGCACCTCAGCCTCCAAAGCAGTGATCTCACATCCAGTGGCATAATTCAAGAAAAGGCCTTAGAAATCTCCAAACTTCACCCAGCTCAGCCTCACCTGATGGGACACAGACAAGCCAAAACTGCAATTCACAACTCCAGAAATCCTGAGTAAATTATGCCAATTCCGAAATCCCTCCTTGCTCACCTGAAAGGTAAAGTCCATGCTTTTTTCTGATTCTTGCATCCTAACCTTCCCTATGGGTTTTTTTTGGGGTGGGAAGGGGGTCGTCCCACTCAGGGTGGTCTCGAGACGGGGTGCTTCTCTTCCAACCCACACAATCTACAAGGCATATTAACTAATCCCATGAACTATAGAGTTGCTATTCTGGGTTTAACTGACTTTCTGATTGCGGGATTAATCCTGGCTGGATGGTCATCTTGGACTTGGGTTGCGCCTTAAGCCACCTGGGGCAGTCCTATTCCCTCTGCTCCTTCCTCGACCCGGGCCTGTCGTCCTCTCTCCCATCCCCTGGACTCAGACCATGGCCTCCGGGGCCTGGCTATCCTGGGGAAGGGGGCCGACGCTGAGGGTGGACTCCAACCTGACGAGGGATGCTTCGGCTCAGGCCTAGAAATAACAAGAACTTCACTGCAAGAGCAGCCTGAGATGCAATAACCTTGAGCCAGAATACTCCAGAGTTTCGCCAACCCTACCTCTGTATTGAGACTTGGGACATCTGGTTCTTGAACTGCCTCCTTCTTCCTCGTGAGCAACCTGAGCTCCTGGACCTCTCACCTGTTGACTTTGGAGGAGACTTAATACACCTAACCATTTCTTCTGGGTGGGCCTCCGGCCTTTTGGGATCTGGTGGATGGGGAAGCGAAGCTGGGGAGAGGCAGATACTTGGGAAATATTGCCTTGTGGTCCATTCCTGATCCTGGCCTTCCGATTAACTTAAGTATGACCACCACTAACAATATTAAACATTACTTTGGGTTTCTTTTGCTACCCAAAGATGGATCCACTTCAAACTGGAGGGAGGGTAAAATGGGCCTTTCTGCCCTAGGCCTTGCTCGAGGCCCTGGCTTCCTTTCTAGGCTCCTTCTGATTTATGCCCGATTTGTGCCCTTCCCATTCCTTATCCAGCCCTAGGAATTGGAAAGTTACAATGAAAAATATCTGCTGGTGGGGAGGAGAGGAATAACCCTGAGAAATGCCGAAAGTCCAACTTCACAGCCCTAGTTGTACTGGACCATCCAACGGAAGGAAAATCAAAACAAATCCCTATCCTATACCCCACTCTCAGACTTTGATATCTGCTTCTTGCGGGCCACCTTCAAAGGATACCAAAGATGGAGACTCCCCCTTGAGACCATACAGATCTATACTACCTTGACATTGTGAGTCCCTCACTCACGGAATAAGCTCTCTCCCCACTGAAGTGCCCTGAATTGATGGAATTTCCAAAAAACGGGAAGGGGGATCTGAAGGGGAGAGGGAACCTCTCCATGACATTAAGTTTGACCAACAGGCATTGCTTCTATATACTGGGAATTGTGGGGGGTCTTGAATGCTGAGGTCTCACACTGACCATGCGGCAACCAACTATGGAGTTGGCACCCATTCTAGGTGCTAGCACTACTGAGGGTCTTGACGCTCCTTCGATGGACGATTGTCATGACGGGAGACCCCAAGTCCCTTGTTCCCTTCCCTACACCTCTCAGGTGTTTGGGTGGGAGTACACAGAGGTCGCTTACCACAAGCACCTCTACTGTGAGAGTCAAATTGTATACAGTTATGGCATTAATAACTGTGGTTTAGAAATGTTCTTGCCCTTTAGCGGCACTTAGATTTCTTTCTTTTTCTAAATCCGGTGATAAATGGTTGTATGTTGTATGTTTTGGGGAAGGGGAAATGAGAAAAAACACAAGTCAGAGTTTGATAGCATCAAGTAGATCTTTATTTCCAAAAAGACAATGACAGCAGGTTATTACACCACAGGGCAGACTTCCAAGTGATTCCCCTCTCTCGGTGCCTGGTTTACTGCATCAGATCCTATGGGATGCCAGGTCGGGGGTTACGGGGTCCCCAGGTCGTGTTTCTTGTTCCATCGGGAAGAGATCCGGATTGACCAAAGTTTAGTCACCCTTAAAACAACGAAGAGAACAAACTTATTACGACAACACAATTAGTGAAAGTTTTCTCCCAAACATCAACGGGTTACACAACCCAATTAAAGCTCCTGTCTAATGCAACATCTTAACAAGCAGAGGCAGATCTTTATTTGCTTCAAGAGACCCATCTCCGAAATCTGAACACCAGAAACTGAGATGGGGACAAAGATATCTGTCTATTCTTCCTCCCACCTAGTGGGCTAAAAGGGAGCTGTGATCTTGGTCCCTTCACCTGCCCTCAAGAAATTCATAACACCCATATAGACGGTCAAGGTAGCGTTGTTATTCTACAGGTAAATCTTTACTTCTCAGGCCATAACACTGGTCAGAATATACTTGCCCCCCCCATACTAAAACACTGGTAATTAAATCATTTATTTCCAAAGTACACAAAATTCTTCAAGGCCAATTAATCTTGGGTGGCTACCTTAACATGACACTATCTCATAACCTAGATACCTCCAATCCACGTCTACACAGACAAATAAAAGTACAGTAAAGCACTTCAGGAACCTTCTAGAACACTTTGGAATAACTGACGTCTGGCACAAACTGTTTCCATCTTCCCCAGGCTACACATTCTACTCAAATAGGTTTCATTCCTACTCTAGGTTAGATTATTTTTTTAACCACCTGCGAACACTTCTCCAGTTTTAGATGTTACAATAGGCCCCAAAATATTTTCAGACCACTACCATCTTCTATTAAAATTAGACATGGGGAAAAAGTCCAGGCAAACCTTATGGCGACTTAACCCCCCTTCTACTAAAAGATAAGATCCAGGAGCAAATGATTTGATACATCTATGTTGGTCCATTAAAAGGTAACAAGAACAAAGTGCTCTAGCTTTCGGACCAACCAGTCCTTCTTCAGAAGCTCATGGCAGTTGTTTAGAAAATATAATACTTATAACAGCTAGATAATGCAGAGAAAAACAGAAAAAAATCCCCATTGGTTTAAAATACTCATTTAAAAAAAAAAAAAAAAAAAAAAAAGAAAGAAAAACAGAAGATGATGTCAGAGAAGTTTAACAGTACCATACTGCCTTCAGCCAGAAAGAACCTTGGGTCAGACATGCTTGGTGGAACACACATACAAAGAATCCTACTGCAAATAAATTTAATTGACATAAGATAACACTGCTGAAGCAGATAACTGCTAAATCAAGCTATGAGTGGCACAGTTAGTATAAGGATGTGATTACTGAAAGGCAACCCCAACCCAGATTAAAGACAAACTAAGATTGTTATAGGGTTCAAGAAATTTCAATGTTTGCAGTATAGACAAGAATTTACCAGTAAAGTTGTCTTAAAGACATCAGTGCACACTGTGTGATGTGTAAAACCTAGCTGGATCTGTCACCCAGCTGTATTCTCAAGCTAGATATAAGGCCCAAGAAATTTCAAAAACCTCAGGACTATATAAATGATAATTTAAATATAAATTGATAATACTAGTGTCAAACAAAAAACTCTAGTCAAGGAACCTCAAGGAATTAAGACCATGTAGCCTGATATGTACGGATGTCAATATATACTGAGAATGTAGCAACTTGATGTACCACAAGTGTCTAAGGAATCTGAAAAAGAGATAGTCATTTCTCTCCTCCTCTTCATACAAACAATACATCCTAACCCACCCCACATCACCATAATGTGGGTGGGGGAGATACATAGCTTAAAGGAAATGTTGTCTCCCCCCCCTTTTTTCCTCTCTCTCTCTCACACACACACACACACACACACACACACACTCTCTCTCTCTCCTAGTGAACCTATATTAACTTCAGTCACTGCAATTGTTCCCCAAAGGAATTCAACTTGTCTTAAATCCGAGTAAAAGGGCATATGCCACCTAATACCTACAGAGCAAAAATGTAACACTATTTAACCATACTACTATCTGCATAGTAACATTTCCAAGGATACTAGATAGAATTACCATGAAATAAACCTGCCACCCTCCCCAGGATAAGGTAACTAGAAGTAAATATAAAGTATATGTGTAAGACCAGAGATCTAACATACCTACATATCCACAAATTACTACAATATTAGCCTAATGTAAAAAGATCTGTGCAGGACCGCCATGCAAATGAGATCACGCACTCCAGTAATACAGGTTACAAAATTATATGTAACAGTATGTGATAACACTCCTGTATGTACACTAGCAGGCTAGGTAATCTGAATATGGTGCAATGGAATCAATCCCCCAGGCAAAGATAAAAAGTAAGGAGAAAATATTCATTATGTGTGTGAAATAAGAATAGTAACACATTATAACTCCATATATCTAAATAGAGACTTACCTCAATGTGACAGCAAGCCCCACATCTGTTCTATCACATACCTCACAACACATACCCACACACATACATACACACACGCACCCACATCCCACACATGCTGAAGTCCTATAATATGTCAGTTTGAAGAAGAAAAGGTCTGTGGATGTTAGTTTCTGTAGTGTCCCATAAAGCCAAGATCAACATTTATCCCATCTGCTACCATGTTGAGATGTAAAATAAGTTTAATCTCAAAAGCTCGTCTCTGTTGTGTGTTTTTGAGATTTCCTTTTAAGACCATTACTGACATATCTGAGACTGAGTGGTCAGGCTGGGAGAAGTGGTGCCCCACTGGTTTTTCAGTCTTCCTTGTTGTAATAGCATGTCTGTGCAAGTTCATCCTAGTGCGGAGCTGTTGGCGTGTCTCTCCTACATAACCTGTTTGTGGACATCTCTTGCACTGAATGAAATAAACAACATGTCGTGACATGCATGTATAACGTCCATGTACCTGGAATTGTCTGTTTTGTGATGGAACCACACAGTTCGAGGTAGAAATGAGCCCACAAGTCTTACAACACCCTGCAATCAACGCCCCTGTAAGACTTGTGGGCTCATTTCTACCTCGGACTGTGTGGTTACATCACAAAACAGACAATTCCAGGTGCATGGGAGTTATACATGCACATCACAACATGTTGTTTATTTCATTCAGTGCAAGAGATGTCCACAAACAGGTTAAGAGAGACATGCCAACAGCTCCGACTAGATGAACTCACAGACATACTATTACAGCAAGGAAGACTGAAAACCAGTGGGGCACCACTTCTCCCAGCCTGACCACTCAGTCTCAGATATGTCAGTAATGGTTTTAAAAGGAAACTCTCAAAACACACAACAGAGACGAGCTTTTGAGATTAAACTTATTTTACATCTCAGTACGGTAGCAGATGGATAAACGGGATCTTGGCTTTATGGGACACTACAGAAACTAACATCCACAGACCTTTTTCTTCAAACTGACATATTATAGGACTTCAGCATGTGGGATGGTGGGTGTGTGTATGTATGTGTGTGGTATGTGTTGTGAGGTATGTGATAGAACAGATGTGGCTTAAGGTCACATTGAGGTAAGTCTATTTAGATACATGGAGTTATAATGTGTTACTATTCTTATTTCACACACATAATGAATATTAATTTCTCCTTACTTTTTATCTTTGCCTGGGGGTATTGATTCCATTGCACCATATTCAGATTACCTAGCCTGCTAGCTGCATATACAGGAGTGTTATCATATACTGTTACATATAATTTTGTAACTCTGTACATATTGGGGTGCGTGATCTCATTTGCATGGCGGTCCTGCACAGATCTTTACATTAGGCTAATATTGTAGTAATTTGTGGATATGTAGGTATGTTAGACCTCTGGTCTTACACATATACTTTATATTTACCTTATCCTGGGAGGGTGGTAGTTATTTCATGGTCGCTCTATCTAGTAACCTTGGAAATGTTACTATGCAGATAGTAGTACGTTAAATAGTGTTACATTTTGCTCTGTAGGTATTAGGTGGCATAAGCTCTTTACTCAGGATTTCAAGACAAGTTGAATTCCTTTGGGGAACAATTGCAGTGACTGAAGTTAATATAGGTTCACTAGGGAGAAAGAGAGAGAGAGAGTGTGTGTGTGTGTGTGTGTGTGTGTGTGTGAGAGAGAGAGAGAAGAAAAAAAGGGGTGGGAGAGAGAGAGAGAGGCAACATCTCCTTTAAGCTATGCATTTCCCCCACCCACATTATGGTGATGTGGGGTGGGTTAGGTTGTATTGTTTGGATGAAGAGGAGGAGAGAAATTACATTTTTATCTCTTTTTCGGATTCCTTAGACACTTGTGGTACATCAAGTTGTTACATTCTCAGTGTATATTGACATCGGTACATATCAGGCTACATGGTCTTAATTCCTTGAGGTTGCTTGACTAGAGTTTTTTGTTTGACACTAATATTATCAATTTATATTTAAAATTATCATTTATATAGTCCTGAGGTTTTTGAAATTTCTTGGGCCTTATATCTAGCTTGAGAATACAGCTGGGTGACAGGTCCAGCTAGGTTTTACACATCACACAGTGTGCACTGATGTCTTTAAGACAACTTTACTGGTAAATTCTTGTCTATGATGCAAACATTGAAATTTCACGAGCCCTATAACAATCTTAGTTTGTCTTTAATCTGGGTGGGGGTTGCCTTTCAGTAATCATATCCTTATACTAACTGTGACACTCAGAGCTTGATTTAGGAGTTGTCTGCTTCAGCAGTGTTATCTTATGTCAATTAAATGTATATGCAGTAGGATTCTTTGTATGTGTGTTCCACCAAGCATGTCTGACCCAAGGTTCTTTCTGGCTGAAGGCAGTATGGTACTGTTAAACTTCTCTGACATCATCTTCGGTTTTTTTTTTAATGAGTATTTTAAACCAATGGGGATTTTTTTCTGTTTTTCTCTGCATTATCTAGCTGTTATAAGTATTGTATTTTCTAAACAACTGCCATGAGCTTCTGAAGGACTGGTTGGTCCGAAAGCTAGAGCACTTTGTTCTTGTTGTTACATCTATGTTGGTCCATTAAAAGGTATCAAATCATTTGCTTCAGGATCTATTCTTGCAAGGACCAATACGGCAACTACTAAATCTAGATACTAAAAGATAAAGAATTCCTAAAATTTGTTAAACAGAGAATCCCCCAGTTCCTCAGCGAAAATTCCTCCCCCAACATATCAGAAGCAATATTATGGGGTTCTCTAAAAGCAACCCTCAAGAGAGGAAATCACAGCCTTCGCCACAAAAAAAAAAAAAACAAAAAAAAAACTGGATTCTAAATACCAATCACTCTCAAATCTTCTCTAACACTACCAATTACTAGATGGAGAGAAGGAACTCAATCAAAATTCGAGACACCAAGGCGGCGTTTCAAAAAATAATCAACAACATCCAGCAATCTTTATTATATCTAAAACAAACTAATTATGAGGGTGGGTCAGAGGGGTCGCAAATTGGCACAACGCTTGAGGGCGTGTAAACGAACAGCAACAATACATAAAATCGAAAACCCTAGGACAGGCCAGATAACCCATAAAGAACCTGAAAATTACCAATTTTTTCAGAGTCTTACCAAAAAGTATATACACAAGGCAAATCAAATTCCTGAAAAGAGGAAAACTTTTTAAAAAAACATTGCTCTCCCTAAATTAACAGAACCACAGATCAGAACACTACAAGCCCTGATCGGAGCAGAGGAGGTCCAAACTGCTATCAAATCCCTTTCCCTAGGACATTGTCCTGGTCTGGATGGTCTTCTGGCCGAATGGTACCAAACATTTCACAAACAATTAGCCCCTAAACTGCTTTTCCTATGCAAGGAGGTGGCGGAGGGCGGCCCCCCCCAAATCCTGGGACTATGCCATTCTAGCTGCGATTCTTAAACCAAATAAGGACATCACTGACCGACCTATCGTTAAATCTCTATTCTAAACATAGACTATAAAATATTCATGGCCATCTGGACATCAAGGTTGGAGAATATCCTACCCCAGATAATACACCCTGATCAGGCGGGCTTAATTAAACATAGGAGTACAATGGACAATATCTGTAAAACCCCCATACTAATGGAATACATCCTAAACCGTAAAATCACAGCAGCCTTTCTCAATCTCGATGAGGAGAAAGCTTTTGACAGGGTGTCATGGTCTTTTTTATTTGATGCCCTGTCAGAATTCCAATTCCCGGAATCATTCCTGTCCTGGTTATGGAATCTCTGTGCTTCCCCCAGGGCATATATTCGAATAAATGGCAGAATGCCCTCCCCATTCTTGCTCCAATGGGGCACTCGTCAGGGCTGTCCACTCTCCCCTCTTCTTTTTGCCCTTTACATGGAACCTCTGCCAGCGGTCCTTTGGGTGACCTCAGGAGTGGAGGGAATACCCTTGGGCCATCAAGAATATAAAGTTAGCGTGTTTGCAGACGATGTCCTATTGTCCCTAATATCCCGAATATACTTAAACAACTTGAAAAAATAGCTGGTTTTAAACTTATTACTAAAACAGAAGTCCTAATATTCAACTTCACTCCTCCCAGATCCCTACGACAAACATATCTCGCTCAAATGAAGAACAACCAAAATAAAATACTTAGGTATTCACATTCCCCACACCTTTAACATCCTAGGAACTAGTTAATTTTGAACCCCTGTCAGTTTCCAATCAAGCAGACCTAGATAAATGGCAAAAACTCCCCTTAAAAATTTTTTTCAACGTATTGAAACCATACGCATGAATATTCTACCGCCTTCTATATCTATTCCAAAACATTCCCATTTTTCTCCTCTCATTACTTCAACTCCTGGGACAAAATGATTTCCACCTTTATCTGGGAAAACAACGTCCAAGGATATGCCTATCTATATTAAAATTGTCCTTGACCCAAGGTGGAACAAACCTCCCAATCTTAAACTATATGCTAAAGCGGCCTTCCTTGAACTCTTCTTCTCTGGCTGGCTGGCACCTACAAATCCTTGGAAAACCTTAGAATTCCATTTAAATGATATACACAATATAAGATAAATATTTTCCTCAGATGAAAACCCCCACCACTAAAAGCCTTCACTATTGGCCCGGTGGCACTGAGGGTTAGCGCTGGACGCCACACCTCGCGTGCCGGTGACCGGAGTTCGAGAGCGGACTCTGGTGGCGGGGTCGGCAGGGAGAGGAGGATCGAGCATCCCAACGGATGCTCTCCTCCCTCAGGGGTAGAACCAAGAACGCATCGCTCTGCATCCCTTCGTGAGTCGTGTAAGCACCAACAACACATGGAAGGAGGCGGCCCGCTCGCCGGAGCTGGGGAGGGGGATGTTGATGGCGCATGAGAGGTCTGGTGTGCGTCAGCACACACCACCACTCGGGACGTCGTCCCTAGCGCTCCAACGTCCCTGAGGGTAGGGTAAACGGAGAAAGCGGAAAAGACCTCCTGGCGGCCTAGATGATAGCCTCTCCGGTACCATCCGGACCACCAAAGAGGGAGGGACAGACCCCAATGTGCAGGAGGGGAAAAAGAGGAGGCACTCTGGGGCAGATCCACCGAAAGTGGAGCGGGGTTGAGAGGAAGGAAGGAGGGTCTCCAGGAGCAGGCAAGGAGGATAAAGAAATAAAGTAAGAAAAAAAAGCCTTCACTATTATAACAGCCAATACATTAAAGTTACATACTGGACTAGAAAACAAAAGACCTCAGACCTACCTAAGAATATTGTAAACTAATATCAGAGGATGAACTATTTCACCCTTCTCAAAACGACCTTGCGCTTCAAATGGAGACATCTAGGTTTATCTCACATATTCCAATTTCTGGGACAAGAGGGGTTCTCCTTTTGACAACCTTTCAGATAGGTGTAATCTCCAGATAACTGACCTTTTCAGGTATTAGCAAATCAGAAACCACATCCTTCCAAACAGAATAATACAGGCCAGGATTCCTCCTCAATGTCTCCTCTATTTAAAATATTTACAGACTGACTTCGGTGACGTCATGTGCCGAATGGCAGCTTGATTCGCGTCGGAGGTACCTCGGGCACAGCATTTCAGTGTAAAGAGCCGTCGTCGAGGCACAGATAAGCGCTAATTTTGGTGAAGATTGAATCTCATCCCCCAACTTTAATGGGCCGCTCAAGAAAAACACTCGTGGAGGGGGAAAGGGGGCAATCGGGGAGTCGCCGCGGTTTGAGGCCTACGAGCCCGGCAGAGTCACGTTCATCATTGCTGACGGCTTCGGGGGATGAATCGGAGGGTTCGGGGTCTGAAGCCACGGCCACATTTACTAAGGCGGATGGCCACAGGATGCTTAAAATTCTACACCACATAGATGCCAGGCTTTTGGGCCTTCAGAACGATTTTAAGAAACTAGAATCTCGCACTACTACAATAGAGAAGAGCGTGGAAACTATACAGTCAGAGCACATGGCTTTTGGAAGATCCCTGGCTTACCTACATAGAAGGGAAAAGGAGCTTACAGCGAGGGCCGAGGACGCTGAGGCAAGAGCTCGCCGCAACAATATCAGGATTTTCGGGATCCCCGAGGGGGTAGACCCCCAAGCATGGAGGACTTTGTTGATTCATGGCTAAAGCAAGAATTGGACCTGGAAGAGGGTTTCAATATAGAAATAGAGAGGCCCATAGGTCCATTGCGCCTAAACCCAAACCTGGTATGCAACCAAGATCTATAATCGTAAAGTTTTTGTGATATACAACGAAGAAAAAGATCTTAAAGAAGGCTTGGGCCAAAAAAGATCTCAATATGGACAGCCAGAAAGTATATGTGGATCAAGATTTCCCTCCCTCAATGTTCGCCCAAAGGAAGAAGGTGCTTCAGGTGGTCAGGACTTTGAGAGAAAAAGGTTATAAGGCCTTCTTGAGATATCCTGCCAAGCTTTGGGTTCAGAAGGAGGATGGCATTAAGATCTTCGACTCCCTGTTGGTGGCAGCCCCCTTCCTTTCCTCGCTAGAGATCCCGAAACCAGACTTGAAGGAGGAATAGGCGGAGAAAGAGATAGAGGAACTGTTATGGTCGATTGCTCCGGGCACTAGGAAAAGGGTGAAGAGGCGAGTGGAAGCTCTGTTACCGTTGCATGCGGACATTTCAAGATGGGTTCAGGCGAAGGAAACCTGAGTAATGCCCCGGCCTGAAGGAGACTTTTAAGGACACAGCTGTGTTTGTTTTCTTTAAAAACTGAAGGAAACACTGGGACATGCCTGGAAGACTTACTCACTGCATGGGAGTTTGGATTTTCTTTTTCTGTGCCAGGATGGCGTGAGCCAAGGTGTGAGTTTTCAGTGGGAATCCTGCTTCAGATGGTAGCCGGTATTGAGTTCCCATTTATATTTAGGCCTGATTTTACAGCTCAAATTTAGCGGGCCCATCTGATACTTTACTTTTCACTATGCTAAGACTGGGGTTTATCAAGTGAGGTTCGTCTGATATATATACTACAATAGGGGTTTTCTTTTTCCTTGTTTTGAAGTTAAAGTGATGCCTCGATGGCGGCCGAGGGGGCATGGGGCTCGGCAAGCCAGTATCCATAAGTTAGTATTCGGGTGGTTGGGCGGGTGGCAGCGGTTGGGCCAGCCTTATACCCCTAGCATTTCATGGCTATCAGGTTAGATTAGAAATGAGGATCTCCGTGCGCAGGGGCCCCATGCCCTTCCCGGGTTTTGTCTTTTTTGTTGCTACAATTGCTGTGCCTTCGGTGCCTGGTCCCGATTGCCTGCCAGGCCGGAATTGTATTTGGCAGGAGAAGGCTGGGCTCTTGGTGACCCGAGGCTCCTACCTTAGGTGTTTTTCAGACACCTGTACTCCTACCACTCTAGGGCTATAAGCGCCTAGCTTCTGGAGAGTTTACTACCTAACCTCCAGATTCTTAGCTCTGTTTGAGCTTTTGGGTATCCGGTAAGGGTACCCCGTTCAAGTTTGTTGGTGTTTTATGACTGCACTCCCCTCCCACAAATTGACATGGGGGAGGATAGTCTATTCTTTGGTATTTTGGAATGGGTGTTGGTTGAGGTTAACAGATTTTATGTTTACTTCTTTCTGATGTTATTGTTACTGTTAGTCTTCTTTTTTTTAAGCTTTCTTTTTTTTTTTCCCTTGAAGTTTTGGAATATCATGCTCTAATACTGTCTGTCAAATTGTGGGAGAGTCTGGCAGAGGGGTGGTTTATGTTAGGTCGAAAGTTTAAGTATGACTTCATTTAAGATTGTGACAATCAATGTTAAAGGGATAAATGGGGTGGTAAAAAGAGCACGTATTTTACGGGAACTGGGTAAACTGAAGTGTGACATAGCATGCCTCCAGGAAACAAAGTTATCAGATCTGGAACATTCTAAATTACGCAGATCATGGGTAGGAAGGGTTTATGCGGACTCATGCCCTGAGGCTCCCAGAGCAGGGGTAGCTATACTTATTCGAAAGGGGCTCCCATTCATAGTGCGCAGTGTACAAGTGGAGGGATCAGGCCATTTTGTAATAATATCGGGGTAGTGTTTGGGACACTCTATTCATGTGGCGGCAATATACGGGCCTACACCCCCCTCCGGAAGCTTCTTCCGACAATTTTTTAGCAGAATAGATTCATTGACCCTGGGGAAAATAGTATTGGTAGGGGATTGAATTGTGTAGAAAACAGTGGTTTAGACAGAAGCGGTGGGGGGAAAGGGAGGCGGGTGGCAAATTCCAGGCTTATTAGAACCCTGCTGTCCGAGGGTGGCTGGATTGATCCATGGAGGCAGCAATACCCTCACTCCAGAGATTACACCTTTTTTTCTCTGGCGACTAAAACTTATTCTAGGCTGGACAGATTTTATATTTAATCCAAATATTCCAACGATCTGAGAGATATAATAATCCACCCGGCTACCTTTTCGGACCACGCCATGGTTAGTGCAAACTTGTGGTGCTTGGAGACCAAATCTAGGGGAGGGTGGAGGTTTGATCCGGGTATATTGAATGACACAGGGTTTGTGAATCAGCTGAAAGAGACCATTAGGCTTTACTGATTAGATAATAGGGAAGAGGATACCCATGTCCGCTTTATCTGGGATGGCTTAAAGGCTGTTTTGAGGGGTCAAATTATTAGTTATGCTTCGTACAGACACCGCTGTATCCAGTTAGAATTAGGGAATTTGCTGAATAAAATTAGTACCTTGGAAAGGGATCACAAAATCACAGGGGATACCACGGTCCTTGAAAATTTACGAAAAGCAAGGGAGCAATATAATAAGGTAATGAATGTTAAAACAGAAAATGCCCTTAGATACACTAAACAAAGATATTACGAATCTGGGGGAAGGGCGAGTAGGTTATTGGCCCTTAGGCTTAGGAAACAAGAAGCAGAGAGGTATATCCCACTGCTTAAGACTCATGGGTCTCTGGATGTATCTTCCAACCCGAGACATATTGTGGATAGCTTTGGTAGGTTTTTTCAGGAGTTATATACCCAAGAAAGAATTCCTGACCACCTTAATCGAATCCAGGGGTTTTTACATAATATTGATCTTCCTAAGTTAGGAGAACCGCAGAGGGACAAGTTAGATGGGGCAATTACTGAATCGGAGGTGAAGATGGTCATTAAAAGCTTGAAAGGAGGGAAAGCCCCAGGACCCGATGGTTTCGTTGGGGAGTTCTATAAGGCTTTTATGGATGACTTAGCCCCCTTGTTGTGTAATGCAGCTCCGGAGCAGGGGAATTACCCTCCCTCTTGGGAAGAGGCGGTGATTACTGTGTTGCCTAAACCGGGTAAAGACCCGTTGGAGTGTGGGAGTTATCGACCTATTTCGCTGATTAATCAGGATGCTAAGATATTTGCCAAAATCCTAAGCTGTCGGGTGCAGGAATTTATTCCGGAATTAGTGCACATGGACCAGAGGGGTTTTATCCCAGGTCGCCATATCCAGGATAATATAAGATTATTGTTGAACGTTTTGTCTGCCTCTCGGTCACTCCCGCCAGACATTTGCTGGGCGGTACTGGCACTGGACCCGGAGAAGGCGTTTGACCGCCTGGATTGGATATTTTTAGATCAGGTCTTGAGGAAGTTTGGGTTTGGAGAAGGATTTTGTAGTTGGATTGCTAACATGTATAGGAGCCCGTGGGCAAGAGTGAAGGTGAATGGAGTGACTTCAGATAGATTACGGATTAATAGGGGAACTAGGCAGGGGTGTCCCCTTTCACCCCTACTTTTTGCTCTGTGTATGGAACCCTTTGCCGCCCTTGTGAGACAATCGGTTGACTACAAGGGCATACAAATCCAAGGGATGGAAGTTAAAATCTCTCTATACGCAGATGATACGTTATTGTACATCTCAGACATAGAAAGTCAACTGCCTCGGATTAATTCGTTAATTCAATCGTTTAGTGAAGTCTCGGGATTTAAAATTAATGAAACTACATCTGAGATTATGTTTTTGGGGACACAGAGGGAAAGGAAATCCCCAGTGGTTGGTAGGTATAAGTGGGCAAAGGATGAAATTAAGTATTTAGGGATTAGAATTTCCAGGGATAATGCAAACTATGCAGCCTATAATTATAGTAGATTATTACAGGTAATTCAGGAAGACCTCTACGTAGATGGGCGAGCTTCCTCTTTCTTTAATGGGCAGAGTGGACTGTGTGAAAATGAATGTGCTACCCGGTTTTCTTTTTTTGTTCCAATCTCTACCGGTCACACCTCCTACCCAGTTTTGGAAGGACCTTAGGACCTCCTTATCTAGGTTCATCTGGGCGGGTAGTACTCCTAGGGTAAAGTGGTCTGTTCTGCTTAGAGACAAGAGGAGAGGAGGATTGGGCCTACCAGATTTTAGGAAATATTTCTGGTTAGCGCAGTTACAGCCTTTGATCCCGTTGATGAAGCATGGGGACTCCTCTCCCTGGGTGGCAATAGAGCGACCGGAATCTTCATTAGGAAATATTGGAGATTTGATTTACATGGATTATAAGGGAGTCCAGTGTTTGGACGAAAGCAATCCTTGGTCCGGGCTAGTGGTCACCTCCTGGCTAGAAATTAATAAAAAATTAAATACCGTAATAGGTTTGTGTGCAGATTCCCCAATTAGTGCCTGCCTGGATTTTGGGCCGTTGGTTTGGGATTTGGGGTTCAGGCGCTGGTACAGGAAAGGTCTAATTAAAGTAGGACAACTGTATTCTGAGGTGGGTTTTAAATCCTTTCAGCAATTGTCAAGGGAGTTCACCCTTCCAGCTACTGATTTTTTCAGATTCCTACAGATCAGGCATTTCTTGTCGGGTAAAAAATATATTAAGGATAGAGTAGATGGAGACAATAATCCCCTAGTAGAGGTACTGGGAGCGGAAGCCACTAGAACAGAGCCAAAGGGGTTTATATCCCGGATGATGAAATGTGTTTTGGATTTAGAGCTGGACCCCATGACCTCTATAAAAACGAACTGGGCAGCAGAAATTGGAGAAGGGATTAATACCCTGGACTGGGGTCTTATCTGGGAGCGATACATTCAATCACTGCCTCCAACAGTTGGCATTTCGCTGGAAGGTGGTCTCTAGATATTTTCGAACCCCGGTGGTCACCCAGCATTTTGGTCGGAATTCCACTAACCTTTGCTGGAGGGAATGTGGACAGATTGGCACACACCTACATGTGTTTTGGGAATGTCAAATCATTAATAGTTTTTGGGAGAAGGTGAGAGAGCAGATATGTGGGATGCTGGGGGCTTATATACCTGACGATCCTATTTACTGGATCCTTGGGTTGTATCCGGTACAGGTTAAGCTAAAATCGCGGCGATATTTATTTAATGTTCTGGTGGCTTCGGCTCTTAAAGCGATCACTCAATGTTGGTTGTCTAGAGATGCTCCTGTTTTCGAGCAATGGTATAAAAATTGCCCATCAGTTATGGATATAGAATTTCTCACGGCAAGGGTGAGATTACAGAAAGACAAATTTAAAACCTACTGGATGCCTTTCTTTGAGTTCCAAGCCCAGAAAGAGCAGATTGACATCCTGGAGATTCTGGTTAAATTCTGCTAACCAGTATAATTTTCCCACCCGACTGCCTCAACTAATGAGTTTGCTTTATAATTTTAAGGCGATAGATTGCTAAAATAATGTTTGTGATGTCCCCCCTTTTTTTCTCCTCCCGATGTCTACCCTTTCCCTTCCCTATCACTTAGGTTTAGGTGTGTAAAGTTAAGAAGCAATAATTATTAGACCTAAGGCTATTTCAAGAAGGAGATATATTCAACTAGCATGTTTGTTTTTCTTTTTTTCTTCCTTGCTTCTTATCTCCTGAATGTATGATGTCTGGTGTACTTGTTTTTATCCTTAGGCCTTCAGCTTGTGAAGATTGATTTTGTAAATTCATTTGCATCTGAAAACAATAAAATTACTATTTCAAAAAAAAAATATTCACAGACTTTATGCAGGGAAAACTTGGGACCATCTTATTGGAGGCCCTCAAAGAGATGGTCAAAGAATCAGCACAATCCATACTTGGGGTTGAACTAGAGATCTTGGCCTAGAAATTCTGGCAATTATTTGGTCTGAGATGGCACTTTGAGCGATCAACATCACCTCCCCTCTCCCAGGTGGAGAGAATGTTCATGGAAACGCATATCTAGATTTTTTCGCTCTCCGGCTGTATGGGCCAAATATCTCCCAGAGAGATACAGAGTTTGTTGGAGGAGATGTGGCTGCCCCCTAGCAGACTTAGCCCACATCCTGCGGCAATGTCCTTGCCTCATGCCCTTCTGGATTACCCAACAAGCGGAGTTTTCCATCTGCTTGGGGGAACCCATTGAGCCAACAGCTGAACTTGTTTTGCTGGCTATTTATCTGGATCATTCCACTCGTGGAACAAAACTTTGCTCCCGGTATACTTACTGGCAGCAAAAGAAATCTATTACCAGAAAATGGATGACCCCTGTAGTGCCATCCATCGAAGATTCGCAAGCGGTCATGAAAAATATTTACCAAATGGAGAGTTTTACTGCTTCTTTAAAAAAAAAAAAAAAAAAAAAATCAGACCCGGACATTCATGCCTAGGTGGCTAAAGTGGACTCTCCGGTAATCAGAGATAGACCCAGACTTTGTCCCTTGATCTAGCCTATAGGCAGGAGGCGGTGAGAGAGAAACACACATAGGCCAAATAAGTAAGTATGGAGATTCCTTAAAGGAAGATACCACTGATGATTCTGGGGGTTAAAAATGGAACAAAGGTCTCTCTCAGTTTTTAACCCAAAAAAAAAACAAAAGTCAGGGTATAACCTGGATGAATCTTATACAATATAATGTTTCAATATCGCTCTCCATTCTTGCAAGATGTAATGTATAAGATGGTCTGCTGAAATCTATGAAAAAATGAAGATGATGCTACATAGCTGTGTGTCCAAAACTTCTAATAAAAATGAAAAAAAAAAAATAGAAATTACGTACCTACCGTAATTCTTGATCTTCTTGGGTGAAGTCTCCACCACTCATTCACACTAATGGGACCATGCCGGAGGCGCTAGGACTGAGCGGGAGCCAAAAATGTTCAGGAGGGCAGGCAACGAGGTAGGGCTGCATGGAAGTGGCACCGTGAGACCGTCTCGCGCCATATAGGCTACCTCAGTGTTAACCCTCCAACCACCTCAGTACCTTTTTTACCAAGGTGGTGCAGCATAAACTAACCTAGTGAAATTAACCTACGTTGGACATAAGATAGTCTGACTGATCCATATAAGAAGGGTCAACAGAGTCTTCACAGCCCAGCCATCAAGGAAGTGAAGACCAAAAACAGATAGGGGGATGGAGGGTGGGAGTGTGAATAAGTGGTGGAGACATCGTATAAGAAGATCAAGAATTACAGTTGGTACATAATTTCCATATCTTCCTGGACATAAAAGTCTCCACCACTCACTCACACTGATAGAAGAGTACCAATCTAAATAATCCCCCAAAAAGGGTGGCATGAGAGAGGAGCTCACTTAGGACAGAAGTCAATTCAAGATTGTCCTGCCAAAGGATTGATGCTGCCTGGCATGGACATCCAAAACTTAGTGCTTCACAAAAGTGTGCAAGGAGCTCCAAGTAGCTGCACTGCAGATATCTGCAACGCACACATTTCGTATTTCTGCCAGAGATGCCCCGACCACTCTGGTAGAACGGGCGCATACTATGCCTTCCAGCTTAACCTGCGACATGGAATAGCAGTGGCTAAGATATGCCACTAGCCATGCCGAAATACATCTGATGGCAACAGGCTGACCCATTCGGGCCATGCTGAATGATACAAAGTTGTTTTGACTTTTGGCGCTCTCTAGTTCTGTCCAAGTAAAAATGCAAAACCCTTTTAACATCCAGAGAATGTAGGGTATGCTCTCCCTCATTCTGGAAGTTTGCAAAACAAGTCGGAAGAACCAAGGGCTGGTTTACATGGAATTCCGAGACCACTTTGGGTAGAAATTTAGGATGAGTTTTAAGAACCACCTTATCCTTGTGAAATACTGTATAAGGAGGGTCTGTGATCAGCGCATGTATTTCAGACACTCTGTGAGCAGAGGTAATGGCTATACGAGAAAGGTGGTCTTCCAGGTCAGGAAATGAAAATTACGTGCCTACCGTAATTCTTGATCTTCTTGGACGAGTCTCCACCACTCATTCACACTATTGGGGATCTGCGCCGCAGGCACTAGGACCCATTGGGAGCAAACTTTTTGCTGGAGGTCGGCGCCAGAGATGGAGCTGAGGAACGGCACTGCGGTGCCTCAGCTCAGCGATAATGACTATCTCAAGGCCAACCTCCAACCACCTCAGTACCTTTTTACCAAGGAGGTGCAGCGAACTAACCTAGAAGGGTAGCCTTAATCTTAAAACCGGACATAAGATAGTCCGGTGACCCGTATAAGAAGGGTCAAAAGAAGTCTTCACAGCCTAAAGATTTGAGGAGTGAAGACCAACAACAGAAGTGAGCTCGGGGGACGGAGGGTGGGCGTGTGAATGAGTGGTGGAGACTCATCCAAGAAGATCAAGAATTACAGTAGGTACGTAATTTTCATATCTTCCTGGACATAAGTCTCCACCACTCATTCACACTATTGGGAGAGTACCGAGCTAATAATCCCCCGAGAGGGCGGCAGGAGAGACCAAGAGCTCACGTTTCTAGGACAGAAGTCCATTAAGGATGGCCCTGCCAAAGGAGGAATGTCGTCTGGTGTGGACATCCAGTGCATAATGTTTAACGAAAGTATGCACTGAGCTCCAGGTGGCCGCGTTGCAAATATCTGCAATGGGCACGTTGTGCAATTTCCGCTAGGGATGCCACGACCGCTCTAGTAGAGTGAGCGTAAATCCTACCCTCCAACTTAACCTGCGCCATGGAGTAGCAGTGGCGAAGGCATGCCACTAACCATGCTGAGATACATCTGATAGCGACAGGTTGACCCAGCCGGGTCTTGCCGAAGGAAACAAACAGTTGCTGGGCTTTGCGAAAGTCCTTGGTTCTATCTAGATAGAAACGCAACGCTTTCTTCACATCCAAAGAATGGAGAGATCGTTCTTCATTTTGGAAGTCCGCAAAGTAAGAGGGGAGGACCAAAGGTTGGTTTAGATGAAATTCTGACACAACCTTAGGAAGAAATTTAGGATGTGTCCGAAAGACTACTTTGTCCTTATGGAACACAGTATACAGAGGGTTTGTGACCAGGTCATGTATCTCAGAGACCCTACGGGCTGAGGTAATGACCACTAGGAAGGCAGTCTTCCAGGTGAGAAATTTTAACTCACAGGTAGCCAGAGGTTCAAAGGTTTCGAGTGAGCATGTTTAGCACAAGATTAATGTCCCAGGCTGCAACTGGACGTCTTGTAGGAGGTCTGGTATGCAGAGTTCCTTTAAGAAATCTCTCAGCCACAGGTTGCTGAGCCAGTGTTAAGGAAGAAACCGGCTCATGATACGCTGAAATGGCACTAAGGTGAACTTTGACTGTAGAGTACTGCAGACCTGAATTTGAGAGGTCCAGGAGGTACTCCAGAACCTTATCTGGTGGGCAGGAAAAGGGATTCAAAGAGGACTTTGCACACCAGAGCGAAAAACGCTTCCACTTGGCTGTGTAAGTTTTCTGAGTGGCTGGCTTCCGCGCAGCCAGAAGAATATCTGAAACCCTCTGAGAGACATCGAACCAGTTTACTTCTACCTCTTCAGGAGCTGAAGGTGAAGCGATCTCCGGTTGGGATGGACCACTGGCCCCGGAGTCAAAAGGTTCATCTGCAGGGGAAGTAGCCTTGGAGGAACTGCCAACATATTGTTGAGAAGTGGAAACCACAGCTGCCGAGGCCAGAAGGGAGCAATGAGTATCATCTTGTCCCCCCGGAACTCGAACTTGAGGAGTACCCTTTGCATTAGAGGAAGAGGTGGAAAGGCGTAAAGAAAGCGTTTTGTCCACCGCAGCCTGAATGCATCCTGACAGAAAATGCCAGGCCCTGGATTTCTGGAGCAGAAGAGAGGCAGTTTTGCGTTGAGTGGGGATGCAAAAAGGTCCAGGTCTGGATTTCCCCACTCTCTGAATAATGACTGAACTATGGTTGAGTCGAGAGACCACTCGTGAGGATCTGTCTCTGTTCTGCTGAGACGGTCTGCCAGTTCGTTCTGTATTCCCGGTAGGTAGGCCGCTTGAATTAGAGCCTTGTGCTCCAAGCACCACTCCCAGACTCTCATTGTTTCTCTGCATAAGGGGTAAGAATGAGCATCGCCCTGTTTGTTGATGTAATACATCACTGCTTTGTTGTCTGTTTGAAGGAGAATGTTCTTGTGACACAGAATGTCCTTCAACGCCCGGACCGCATAAAGGACGGCTCTCATTTCTAGGACATTTATGTGAAGCTGGGACTCGACCTGAGTCCACGTACCTTGAGTGTGGAGAGCCTGACAGTGAGCTCCCACCCCATTAGGGACGATCTGTGGTAATGGAGATCTGATGGTCCAGAGGAGCAAAGGGATACCCTTCCAGGAGATTGCTCTCTTGAGACCACCAGGTGAGTGACCTCTTTAAAGGTTCTGTCACTTTGATGAGATAGGACTGCGGGTGAGTGGTTGGGGACCACTGAGTACTGAGCATCCGCTGAGTGGTTCTCATGTGCAGACGTGCTAGGGGTACAGTGAACACGAGATGCCATGAGGCCGAGCATCTGTTGCATCGAGAGAGCTGGGACGGAGTTGTTTTCCCGATGAGACGAGCCATTTGAAGGATATCGCTCCTTCTGTCTTCTGGAAGAAAAGACTTGCACAGCAGGTGTCCAGGAGAGTCCCTATGAAAAGGAGCCTCTGGGAGGGCTGCAACTGTGATTTCTTGAGGTTCAGCAGAACTCCCATGGACGTAAGGGAAGCGAGAGGCTATCTCTATAGCGTCCAGAGTTCCTGTTTGGAAGAGGCTTGCCAGAAGCCAATCGTCCAGGTAAGGGAACACTTGTATTCCGACTTTTCTGAGGTGCACTGCGAGAACTGCACAACACTGTGTAAAAACCCGCGGCGCCGAGGATAGTCCAAAGGGCAGGACTCTGAACTGATAATGTCCCAGAACCACAAACCTCAGGAATTTGTGATGCCTCGGGTGAACAGAAATGTGCTGGTAAGCATCCTGCATGTCCAGGGAGGCTAGCCAGTCATGTTGATGAAGCAAAGGTAACAAGGTTCCCAGAGAAATCATTTTGAATTTCTCCTTGGGCAGAAATTTGTTCAGTTTCCTGAGGTCAAAAATGGGGCACATGCCCCCAGTTTTCTTTGGAACCAGGAAGTAATGGGAGTAGAACCCCGTGTTCCGTTGATGCAGCGGCACTACTTCTACTGCCCTGTTGTTCAGAAGGCCCTGAATCTTGGCGGCGAGAAGGTCTGATTGAAGAGTTGACAGCCTGGGCTGTCGTTTAGGACGACGATCTGGAGGGGTCTCCACAAGATTGAGTGAATACCCCTCACGAATTATCCGAAGGACCCATTTGTCTGAGGTTATGGACTTCCACTGGTTGTAGAAGTGCATCAGACGACCTCCAACCGGAGAGGAAAAGTCCACCTCGGGCAGCTGAGATGGGACTTGGGCCAACAACTCATAAGGTGGCGCTGGGCTCTTTGGGCCCTTGCGCTTTCTGTTGTGTCTTCTTTTAAGGTTGAGCAGGTTGATTTTTATGGAAACCTCCCCTGCCTCGAAAGGACTGACGGTTATGAAACTGACGTTTATTGACACTCCCTCGAGAGGGGACAGGAGGAGGTCGAGCCAGCTTAATGGCTGACCTAGTCTTTTGTGTAGCTTCTAGGGCTTGTTCTACCTGAGGACCGTAAAGATATGCACCATCAAAGGGCAACGCCATTACCTGCTGCTGCACGTCATTCATGAAGCCTGACAGAAAATGCCAGGCCCTGGATTTCTGGAGCAGGAGAGAGGCAGTTTTGCGTTGAGTGGGGTTGCAAAAAGGTCCAGGTCTGGAGTTCCCCACTCTCTGAATAGTGACTGAACTCTCTGAATAGTGACTGAACCATAGTTCAGTCACTATTCAGAGAATGGGGAACTCCAGACCTGGACCTTTTTGCATCCCCACTCAACGCAAAACTGCCTCTCTTCTGCTCCAGAAATCCAGGGCCTGGCATTTTCTGTCAGGCTTCATGAATGACGCGCAGCAGCAGGTAATGGCGTTGCCCTTTGATGGTGCATATCTTTTCGGTCCTCAGGTAGAACAAGTCCTAGAAGTTACACAAAAGACTAGGTCAGCCATTAAGTTGGCTCGACCTCCTCCTGTACAAATTCCAGCAGCCGCCGAACAGGAAGCAGTGTCGAAAGCATCCATAGCTGCTTTAACCTGCTGGTTATTAGATTCGATACCTCTGGTGATGGTTTGAAGAAGCTCTGGCTTTGAATCCGATTCCGGTAGAGCTTCAACCATCTGCTTGATGGAGTGCCACAGGATATACTCATACTGGGAGA
Organism: Neoceratodus forsteri; assembly: GCA_016271365.2. Lineage (NCBI taxonomy): Eukaryota > Metazoa > Chordata > Ceratodontiformes > Ceratodontidae > Neoceratodus > Neoceratodus forsteri. The sequence goes on from CM028131.1 coordinate 996,182,648, forward strand.
AATAGCCTTGGTAGCTGGCATTACGCATACTTAGGGTAGAAGCAGCAAAGACTCTCTTACCTAAGGTGTCTATCTTACGGGATTCTTTGTTAATAGGTCGAGCTGTAGTAGTTTGAGGAAGAACGACCTTATCATTCTCTGCCAGGACTACAATAGGATCCGCAAAGGCTTGAGAAGCCAAAATGGGACGATCCTTGGGGGCTGAATATTTCCTACCTATGGATTTAGCCACCGAAGGGGTGAGAGCAGGATTATTCCATACCATTTGAGACAGCGTCTCGAAGGAAGGCTGAACTGGAGGAGTCAAATCCGTAGGGATCTCCGGGGCATGAAGGTACTGGAGTCTCAACAATTTCCCAAGATAAATGTCTGTAGTCTGGAGAGAAAGAGTGGAAATTAAATTTTTCAGCAGAGACTTAAAGGACAGGTCCTCGACCACAGGCTCTGTAGCAGTAATAGATCCTGCTGCCTCCACTTCATCACCCAGCAGAAGGTCTGGGTCAGGCTCAATGTCATCTCCCGACAGTCCAGGAGGGACTGCATGGATAGGAAAGGAATGAAAGTCAGAAGAAAGGGAAGAAGGAAGAGAGCAAAAGGAGGAGTCCTGAAAAGCGGAAGACGCCCCGGAGAGCCCCCGGGGCCGCGGAGGCGCACGGCATTGTGAATGCCGAGGACCCACGCGGTGCTGAAAACGGTCCCGAGGAGCCACACGGCGCTGAAAACGGCACCGAGGAGCTGCACGGCACCGAAAACAGTGCCGAGGAGCTGCACGGCATCGAAAACAGCACCAAGGAGCCGCATGGCGCCGAAAATGGCACAGAGAGCGCACGGGCGCCAAGCGCACTGAAAACACTCCAAGACTCTGAAAACAGGTTTTGAAGGAAGAAGAGTAGGAGATAAGGGCATCGTGTGGCCCCCTGCGCCATAGCCATGTGAGGGGGGACATCATGACGGAGTCGACGGCACCAAGAAGGTGCTCGCGGGCGCATCAGGAAGTTCATTCGCTCTACCTGGTCTCCTCAAGAAGCCTGAGGCCCCTGAGTGACCGAGCCAGGGTGGTAGCTGAACCAACCTCCGAGCCCATTGCTCCATAAGAGTGGCCCACTGATGAAACTGCTCATCTGAAGACCTACCTCACCAGGCGGGTGGGGCTCCGTGTCGAAAGGCGTTGGCTACCAGAAGCAGAGGTTGGCGACTCGAAGGAGGAGACCCGGCAACTAGCCCGATAACCCGAATGTCTGGCGCAGACATATCATCGAGGCGACCTCAAGTGATGCCTTCTCTTTTTGACCTGTGGGCGAAGAGCTCGAGGCAACAGTGCCGAAAATGCGATAGTTTATGCTTCGCTGGGCCGCCTGGCCCCTCGGCATTAGACTGACCGTTGTCAGACCCCCCTTCCGGAGAAGGCGGCGGACCGGACCCAGCCCGACTGACAGAACAGCTTTCATACGAAGTCTCCCTACCGTCACCTGACCTGCTCATGGTTGACTCCGTCAAAGTAGGCTGAGACTTCTTTTATTATTTTTAAAAAAAGAATAAACTTAAGCGAAAATTATCGAGATATACTACAAAATAAGAAAACTGAAAACTATGCTGCTAGTTTGAAGTTTGACTCCAGGAGCAGCGTTGTCACTGAAGCGCACTCGGCGCAGGAAAAAAAAATAACTGAAGCGGTTGGAGGGTCAACGCCGAGATAGTCATTACCGCACGAGCTGAGGCTTCGCGAGCGCTCCTCGCGGCTCCATCTCTGGCGCTGACCCTCCAGCAAAAAGTTTGTTCCTCGATGGGTCCTAGTGCTCTGGCGAGATCCCCAATAGTGTGAATGAGTGGTGGAGACTTATGTCCAGGAAGATCTTCAGCTCACATGTTGCTAGAGGCTTGAAAGGTTTACTGGTGAGCATGTCTAGCACAAGGTCAATATCCAAGCAGCTACTGGTCTCCTGACTGGTGGCCTAGTGTGGAGTATATCTTTAAGGAACCTCAAACAAGGTTAACTGAGCTATAGACATAGTGTGTATAAGCTCGTGATAAGCTTAGATCGCGCAGAGATGGACCTTCACAGTTGAGTATTGTAGCCCTGTATTAGACAGGCCTAGAAGATACTTTGTTTGGTGGGCAAGAAAAAGGATCGACGGAGGACTTTGCACACCAGATGGAGAATCACTTCCACTTTGTCGTGTAAGATTTCCTAGTAGCGGGCTTACGCGCTGCTAGGAGAATGTCTGAGACTCTACGTGAGACATCAGATATGAAAATTACGTACCTACCGTAATTATTGATCTTTCTGTATCTTCACCATTCATCACTATTGGGTTACAGCACTGGAGCTAGGACCCGTGGAAGACTTTTGTGTGTGCGGATGGAGTCGACAGAGGGCTGGTGCCACCCTTGAGACAGGACGTTCCATGTGGTGCTCAAGGGTTGGTAGTTACCCGATGTCAACTCCACCCCAACTCCAGTTCTGCAACGCCGAGATGAAAGAAAGGGAGGGTGGATGAGGCAAGAGAGCCTAAGGGATAGATAAAAGGAAAAGAAGAATGAATTAAAAGGATAAAAGGAGAAAGAAACAACTGAGGCGGCAGAGGAGGAAACTTTAGAAAGGAAACTGGGGAGGAGAAGAAGAGGGGCCACAATCTCTGGAAGGAGAAGGATAAAAGAAGCAAGGGAAAAGAAGAGAGGGAGAAAAGGGGGAAGGATGAGTAACAAACCTCAGAATGCACCATGTCTTATTTATTTTTACAGGTGTGACCTGGAGCACAGGGAGTTAAGAGAGCTGCTCAGGGCCACACAGCCCAAGAGAAAGCAGTGGGACCCAAACCCAGGTCTGAACTGCTGGATTTCCCCAGATTTGCAGTTCAGACTCCAAAACCACTGCATTATAGTGTCTCCATTTTTAGGCATAAGGTCTAGGCCTGGAAAAGAAAAGTACAGTTACGTAAGAACTTACTGTAGATCTTCGAGAACAGCTCTTGCAGCAGATTACACCATTAGGACTGAAGCCGGCAGGCATCAGGACCCCACAGAAAAATTCTAGCTAGCTATCTTCAGCGGGGACTACCCCCGACGTCGGTCCTGCCTCTGACGTCAGACACAGTATATAAGGGGGCAGTCCCGCCAGATTCCCCAGTTCTCCCGCCGGAGACTTCCGGCCACAGGCTGACATAGAAATGGGAGACCGAGGATCCACTGTCAGAAGACAAGGGGAATAATTTCCTGTTAGTAAGGGCTTAAGCCATGCCTCCTCCAAGGGGGAAGGTGGGCGGGAAGGTACCGGCTGCAAGAGCTGTTCTCGAAGATCTACTGTTACGGTAAGTTCTTATGTAACTGTACTATCTTACTTCGAGACACAGCTCTTGTAGCAGGTTACACCATTAGGACTGATTCCCAAGCAGTAACGCTGCAAACATTCTGGGAGGAGGAAACTAGAAATTACATTCCAGGTCCTGAATCTAGGACAGGAGACCCTGTAGCAAAGCCAGGCCGAAGCCAGCTCTTCGCCGTGAAGCGATGTCCAGGGTATAATGCCTGATAAATATATGTACAGAGGTCCAAGTGGCTGCAGCACATATGGCAGAGGTGGAGACGTTTTGGAGTGCTGCAAAGGAGGTGGCCACACCCCTAGTGGAATGACCCCGGACTGATCCCGGGGAGGGGCTTTTGTTTGATATCATAACAGTATGAGATGCACTGGACAAGCCAGCGAGACAGGGACTGTTTGGATACTGGTTAGCCCATCATCCTTTCAGAAAAGGAAACAAAAAGTTGCTCCGAACTACAAAGCTGTTTAGTTCTGTTGAGGTAATACCTCAAGCTGCGGTGAACATCCAGGGTGTGGAGCAGAGCCTCTCCTCTATTAGAGGAATTTGGGAAGTAGACCGGCAGGTCAATATCCTGATTGAGAGTGAGTGTAGAAACCACCTTAGGCAAAAATTTAGAATTCGTCCTCAGGGATACTCTGTCCCGGTGGAAAATTAAATAAGGCTCTTTGCACATGAGAGCGTGAAGCTCAGAAACTCTTCTCGCTGATGTAACAGCAACCAAAAATAGCATTTTCCACGACAGAAAACGCAGCTCGCAATCCGCAGCAGGTTCGAAGGGGGAGCGTGAGTTGTTCCAGGACAAAGAGCAAATCCCATAGAGGCACTGGCTCCTTAATGGGTGGCCTAAGATGTAACACCCCTCTCAAAAATTCCCGAGAGGCATCTAATTGTGCCACTGTGCGCTGTCCCACCGGAAGGTAGTAGGCTGAAAAGGCACAGAGGTGCACCTTGATAGAGGAGTAGGCGAGGCCCGAATGGAAAAGGGAGAGCAGGTAGTCCAACACCGCTCTCACCGGGCAACCTAAAGGGGAAAGGTCACTTGCTTGCGACCATAAACAAAAACGGCGCCATTTCATGGCATACGTTGCCGGCTTTCTGGCTGCAGAAAGAACTTCCGCAACCTCTTGCAAGACCCCGTGACGCAAGATGGCTATGTCTCTAGGAGCCATGCGTGCAGGTTCAATGAGCGTAAGTCTGGGTGGACCAGTGAACCTTCCCCCTAAGACAAGAGATGGGAGCTGAACGGCAATGGGAGCGGAGGTTCTCGGGATAGCTGAATCAGTAAAGGGAACCAGAGCTGTCTGGGCCAGAAGGGGGCCACAAGGATCATGGTTGCTTGCTCCCTGTGCAGTTTGAGAAGAACTCTCTGGATCAACGGGAAGGGAGGGAAAGCATAGACGAATCTGTCTGCCCAGGAGAGGGACAATGCATCTCGCCAGAAAACACCAGGCCCTGGATCTAGAGAGCAAAAATTGGGCAGTTTTGCGTTGGATGGGGAAGCGAACAAGTCCAACTCTGGAGTTCCCCATCGAAGAAACAGATCCTCTGCTACCTCTCGAAGAAGTTCCCACTCGTGGACTCTGGCCTGGGAGCGACTCAGGCCATCTGCAATCGTGTTGACCACCCCGGGAACATGTACTGTGATCAGATTCGCGCCGTGTCGGATTACCCAATCCCACACCCTCATGGCCTCCCTGCAAAGGGGGTAAGAGTGTGCGCCTCCTTGTTTGTTGAGGTAATACATCACCGCCGTGTTGTCTGTCTGAAGCAGGAGAGTACTCGGCAGGATCTCTGACTGAAATGCCTGCAGGGCATAAAGAACCGCCCTCATTTCTAGGACGTTGATATGGAGGTGGGCCTCCTAAGAGTCCACCTTCCTGTGATTTCACCCCATCCAGGTGTGCTCCCCACCCTAGACCTGAGGCATCTGTGGTGAGGATTACCTCTGGGGACGGTGCTATAAATGGGACGCTCGTGGAGAGTATCCCTGGGTCTAGCCACCACTGCCAGTCTCGAATCACGGTGTTCGTGATTCTGACCGGATGCTGCATGTGGTCTTGCCTTTGATCCCATTGCACCCTGAGCATCCACTGAGTTACCTGCATGTGGAGCCTTGCGAAAGGGACGGTAGGAACGGCCGCAGCCATGTGTCCGAGCAAGCAAAGGACCGACCTGGCTGGGACGGTCTTGTTCGATAAAAGCTCCCTGATGAGGGACCTGATGCGCTCCGCTCTGTCGTCTGGAAGAAATGCTCTTCCCTGAACGGTGTCCAGTACTGCGCCTATAAATTGCAGCTTCTGTGACGGTACCAGGAGAGACTTCTCGTGGTTGATTAGGATGCCCAGAGATCGGAACAGGTACTGGGTACTCTGCATCGCCCGTAACAACGCGTCGCTGGAGGCGGCCATGAGAAGCCAATCGTCCAGGTACAGGAACACATAATGGCCCCGTCTCCTTAGAGACGCTGCCACGACTGCCATGCATTTGGTAAAGACCCTGGGTGCTGATGACAGCCCGAATGAAGGGCTCGGAATTGAAGGTGGTGGTCGAGAAACTCGAAGCGCAGGAACCTCTTGTGCGCTTGGGCTATAGAGATGTGCAGGTATGCGTCCTGCATGTCTAGAGATGCTAAGAGCGTCCCTGCTTCAGCATGGGAATGAGACCGGAAGAGTCACCATCGGAATCTCTTGTAGGCGACCGACAAGTTGAGGTCGCTAAGGTCCAGAATCGGATGGAGGTCCCCTGTTTTCTTTGGAACCAGGAAGAAGTGGAATAGTATCCTTGTCCTCTGGTTCTCCGGATGTACTCTATACCCCTTTGCAAGAGCGCAAGTACTTCTTGCCAGATCAGTGACTTGTGCTGACCCGGGTACCGGGAGAGCAAAGGAGGCCTCGAGGGTGGCTTTTCTGCGAATTCTATAAAGTGGCCTCTTCCGACCAACTGAAGAACCCACCTGTCGGTGGTTATAGCCTGCCATCCCGGCAGGAAGTTATAATCCGAACCCCGACCATGATTTCCCATTGATCCTGAGGGGTGGGGGCGGGAAAGGAGTCAGGCTGTGGCGGCTGAGGGTCCCGCTGGCTGGGCTGGCTTAGGAGTACGCTGGCTTCAGCCTGCGGGTTGTTTCCCTTGGGCTCTGCGAAAGCCAGAGCCCCTTTGTTGTGGAGCGGGGCAGGACTGTTGTCTCTGCGTCCGTCCACGAAATCGGCTTTGGTTCCTACGAAAGGAACTAAGCTTGGGTCGGTACATGGCTTGAACCGACCTCACCGCCTTCCCGGCCTCTTGGAGTTTGGTAATTATCTTCTCTGAGGGTTTACCAAACAAAACTTCTCCCTCGAATGGGGCGTCCATGATATTCTTCTGGACGTCCGGGTTAAAACCGGAGACCCGGAGCCAAGAGTGTCTCCGGAGGCATACACCTGAAGCTGCTGCTCGGGCCGAGGAGTCCACGGAGTCGTACGCGGCTCGCAGCACTTGAGTTCCCACGTCCGAACCTGTATGAAGGAGCTGTAGCATCTCCTCCTTCTGCTCACCTTCCAGCAGTTTCTCAGCCGCATCCAGACCCTGCTCCCACAGGGCGTTTTGGAACTGCACCATGTGGGTCAAATAATTCAGGGATCTGATGGCGCAGGTAGTGGAAGCATACATGCGCCTGCCCATGACGTCCAGCTGCTTGGACTCTGGGTCCGGTGGCAGGGTGCTCAAATGTTGCGGTCTCTGGGATCGGTCATGAGAGGCTATTATGACCAGAGAGTCGGCCTGAGGATGCTGAATCAAGTGCTGGTCTTCTCTGGAAGCCTTGTACAAGCGATCAGCTTTCTTCGGCATTGCCGGGAGCAAATGTGGATGCTTCCACGCTGCCTTGGTGACGTCCACGAAAGTGTCTACCAAGGGTGGCACCACCACAGGCTTGGGGTCCTTCTGCCGAAGATACTTTGCAAGGCGTAGCCTTCGGGTCTAGCTCTTCCGCATCCCATCCCATGTTATCTTGGATGTGTCTCATAATATCCGAGAACGAAGGGTCATCCGGAGGAGACTCTGGCATCTCACATGGGTCCGGAGAAGGGATGGAGAGAGGAGATGGGGATCTGGATGTTGAGAACTCTGATCCCGTGTCCTCCGTCGAAGGCGATCGTCGGCGTCTTCTGGGTCTCTTAGGGCTGGGTGACCTGGAAGAGGATTTGGATGGAGGTCTCCGTTTGTCTGGTCTCCCCCTTGGAGGTGTCCTGTACTCCCGGGGAGGAGGTAACCGGCCTGCCGACCCCGATGGAGAGGGGGGCGCAGGAACCGGAGGAGCAACTGGTGTAGGAGGAGGAGGAAGCGGAGGTGGAGTGGGGACCATGTCTTTCTTGATGGTGTCCCACCAATAAGTAAACAGCTCCTTTACTCCCGAAGAGGAAAGGCCCAACGACGGTCCGGCGCGGTGGACGGCTCGCCGGGTCCTGCGGCCGACTCCACAGGGGCTCGGGTTGTGGCGAGGGTTCCTGGGCATCTCGACAGGACGGGGTCGCCTGTCCGGTCCTCGGGCTGAGTCAACTCCTCCTCAGTGATGGTCTCCTGACCGACGTCGGTCGGAGCGCGGGGTCCTCTTCTCAATAGGGAGGCGGGCGCGGTCCCTACCGGTGTCCGGTGATGCGTTGACCTGGCGGCGGCGGTCTTCTGGCTGCAGGCTCCGGGGACCTGTGGCGAGAGGTCGACGATGGAGCGCACTGGCGTCGGGTCCTGCGAGCCTCTTCAGAGAGGTGAGCTCCTTGGTCTTATGAGGAGACAAGGAAGCAGACCTGACGGTTCAGAAAGGCGGAACCCGACTTATGGTGATGGTGGCGGTCCCCGACTTGGCCAGGGCCTAGGGCGGACGAGGAAGGCCTGGGAGTCTTGGCCTGGGAAGAGGATGAAGACTTTCTCACCACAGCAGGGGAGGCTGAGAGCTGGCCGGGAAGGAGGCGGTCGGACCTGGAACCAGAGCTGCGTGAGTCGGAGGTCCTAGGCAGGGGACCTGGAAGGGCCTTCTCCTATGCTTCTCAGCATGCTTGTGGGCCTTCTGGAGAATCCCCATTGGAAGCCATGGTCTTGAGTTTCTCTTCTAGCAGGAATGCCTGTAGGGAATTCTGGCGGCGGATCCGGTTCTGCTATTAAAACCCTGGCAAAGGAGCAGGACCGGGTGTCGTGGTCTGGGCCTAGGCACCGGACACAGGCCGAAACGGATCCCAAAGGGATCTGCTTCCCACAAGCACACTTGAGGAGTGACCGGAGGTCGGAGAGGACATCAGCGGAGAACTTGATTGTGAGAGGCAATTTCCTGTAGGAAAAACTTTACCCGCATCGCGTGCTAGAACTGAACCGAAGGGTCGAGACATGCAAGTCGACGGCGGGAAAGAACTGGGGAATCTGGCGGGACCGCCCCCTTATATACTACGTCCGACGTCGTAGGCAAGACCGACTTCGGGGGAGGTCCCCGCTGAAGATAGCCAGCTAGAATTTTTCCGTGGGGTCCTGATGCCTGCCGGCTTCAGTCCTAATGGTGTAACCTGCTGCAAGAGCTGTGTCTCGAAGTAAGATCTGGCTGCAAGAAAAAACCTGCAGCGAGGACTGGAAGACCACGAGGAGAAACAGAGGCTGAGGCTGTGTCCCAACCCCTGCCCTCTTTCCATCAATTTAAGTTTTTTTTTTAAACCAACTAAAGGTTCCAAAAAAAAAAAAAAAATTTTTTAGACAGTGCCTGAAATTGAGGTCACTAAAGAAAAACTCATAAAAATACAAGGGGGGGGAGGGGAGATGACCCTCTTCATACTCTACAACCCCTTTGGAGGGGAAAAATATGAAGGGTTCTTTCCAAAATCAGAAATACAAAGGATTACCCCCGTGTGTTCTCACAACCTCCTCCAGTCTACATATCAGGAGAAGAGAAGGAGGGGAAGACACATGGGGGAGAGGGGAGATTCCAGAGACTCAGGCCCCAGGGGAAGGAGGGTGAGATTTAGTGATGAATGGTGAAGATACACAGAAAGATCTATAATTATGGTAGGTGCGTAATTTTCATATCTTATCTGTGTCAATCTTCACCATTCATCACTATTAGTGATATCAAGTCCCACCCCATCCCCAAACAAGGGGGTACTCAAACCCCAAGGGACTAAGTCCCTAAGCTTCCAGTGGGTGATGCACTGGCAGGAAGAACCCTTACAGGCCTGGCGAGGCCTGAGACTGATCCGGGTGAGACGGAGAGTGCCCCAAAAGTCGCCGTCTCACCCAACGGGAGAAGAGATGGGTTCTCCGGTAAGTGGAGTAAATCACCCTATGCTGGGCCAAGGGTGACAACCGGGATAGGCAAAGCCATGTCGTCTGCCGAAGGCAGATTGCTGTCCCTACCACTCTGGACGCTACCTCACTGGCGTCATAAGATGCCCTTGCTTGGTGCCCTGTGTGCTCCAGGCCCCATGCAGAGAGGGCAATGGCTTGCCTGGTTTGCTCCACATCAGGCATTAAGGCTAGAAGTTGTCCTCTCCTAGACCACAAGAAGCTCTCATAGGCTGCATAGTGGGCTGATGTGCTGCAATAGACACAGAGATCCGTGCTGAGTAGAACAATCTCTCCCTCAAATCGAAATCCACAGAGTTCGGATCCGGGCTGATCACGAAATAGAGCGCGAGACCCAGGAGAAGTATCCAGGGAGGTCAAACCCGAGACTGGGTGAGGCAGAGCGCCTGGAGACTCCGGGGGAGCACAATACCCCTGGCGTAAGTCCCTAGGGGCTGGTACTGTGGAGAAGGGACGAAGCCAGAGCTGATGTGATGCTTCCTGAAAAGGAAGAGGCCAGGCGGAAGCCACCAAGTGGGCTGTGCTGAACTCACCTAAAAAGGCACGGGTCACATGCTCGACATTGCTTACAGGAATGGGGGTCAAATGAAGCTCGTCCAACATCCTCGCCAGGAAGCATTGATAAGAAGACAAATCAGACGCTGGGGGAAGGTGGACCGAAGGTTCCTCTCCCTCAGAAGAGGGAGAAGAGGAAGAGGACAAGCTGCCAGGGTCAGGGGCCTGCTGCACAGGGGCATAGTGAAACACCTACAGGTCCAGCGCATGAAGGTAGGAGGGGAAATGAGCAGCAGAACCCCTGAACTGTTCCCAGGAAAGAGGTCCATGAGGGCCTAAGATACCTGGGACTACCAAGGATGGAGATAGAGGCTCGACGGACAGGCTCCTGGAAGCAGGAGAGCTGTCTCTGTCAGGGTGAGGGGGCCAACAGGATCCCCAACGAGAGGAAGGGGAGACCAAGGCTGCCGCAGCTAACAGCTGTTCAACCGGATTGGAACAGACGGAGCTGTGCCCTGTGGAAGAAATCCCCCATGAGGTGACGGGACCGTGAGAGTCCAGAAGGGCCCCCTGACCTCTGAAGAAGTGGACTCGGAAAAGTAAAGACGGGTCCAGCGCTACGGCTCCTGCCAGAGTCTGGCAGGGCCACAGAAGGGGCTTGCTGCACCACACCCCTATCTCTCAACCCTTCCAAGTCGGAGAAAGACCTCGTCCTTGTAACCACTAACTTAGGCAACTGGCAAGCTGAAGTGGGCTCCGAGGAGTCCACCCAGGGAACCATGCCCTCCCCCTCCTGGTGTGCCCTGGGCAGCCCCAAACTTGGGGTGTCCAAACACACTAAGGGGGGGGGTACCCCAACTGAGGAAGCAGCCTCCCTGGTGGCCCCAGGCTGCACAGCAGTGGCCACAGGGGCTCCTGCTGACTGGTCAGACCCTCTGACCACAAAGTCCACCTGAGAAGGATGAGTCCCAGAAGGGAAGAGAGTGGGGGCCAAGGTGCTAGAGATGGAAAGATCTGAAGATCGAGAAGACCCCGGGAGCCAGTCCGGGTCAGATCCAGAATCCTCCTCCAAAGAGGAAGAAACTGAGGCCTGGTGCCAGACCACCCATGGGACCCTCCAGTTCCTGGACCACGAGGTCAGGCACCCTGGGATTCAAAGTCCCCAGAAGCAGCAGAGGAGAGTAGAGGCCCCAGCCTGGCGCAGGACACCCTCCTCGACACCGCGAACAGTGTCGGAGTCAGGTGCGGCACCAGCGGGACCCCAGACTCTCCCAGTGCCACGGAGAACCGATTGGGTACGGCACTGTACTCGACACAGACAGTGGCCCCGGCATCACGAGTGACACCGGAGTCCGGCACGGCACAGAGCGTGACGCCACACACCGCTCCAGTGCCGGCCATGGCGCCAGAGGCAGCGTAGACACCGAATGCGACACCGATATCATCCCCAGCACTGAAGCGGCGCCAGGAACAGATATGGCGTTTGACTCTGTCCCGGCACTGCAAGCGACGCTAGGGACAGAATCAGGCCAGAAATCCCCAGCACCCTCCCGACACACGAGAGCTCCGATGCTGCAAGCAGTCAGGGGCAAGCGGCACAGAGGAGGGCCCAGCATGACCACGGCGCCGCTCTCCAAGCTCATGGCCCGTAGCAAACAGTGCCTGGACCAAGAGCAACAACACCAGTGGAGAGCACCAAAGACGGTGCTGGTCTGGTCCTGAGGGACCCGAGAGCACACAGGGGAGCCTTCGCTACTGGAGTAGCGAATGCCAAAATGGTGCCTCTCGACTGACCCCCAACAAGGTCAGTCTGGGCCTCCTGCACCATGGAAGAAACCCCCGCCATGGCAAGGCTGTAAGAGGCAGAGGTTCCCTCCTCCTTGGGCCATATAGGACCAGGAGGAGACCCGGAGGAAGGGCTGAGAGTCCTTACCATGGCCTTGCGCGAACGAATCTGTCCTCCAAAAGTCGGGGTAGCACGTCCAACTTTCCATGCGCGAATTTCGAGGACACGGTGGTCCATGGAAAAGCAGATGTCACAACTGTCCATATCGTGACTAGGGCCGAGGTAGGAGAGGCAACGATCATGCTGGTCCGTAACGGAATAAAGGTGACCACAGGGGCACTGATGCATTGTGGGCCGCCTCACTTCCGACTATTTTTTTGCCAGGATGAGACATGATCAGACAAAAAATAACTAAAAACAGTACTCGACGCCTCTAAAAAATTAGGAAAGTTCTTACCGGTATCAATCGACATTGAGCAAAGGCGAAGCAGAAATGAGCAACTCACTAACCAACGGCCTAGGCTGCAAAATCAAAGCCAGCACGAGCAGGGTCCACACTCAAAAGCGGGAGAGAAAGCACTGGAGTTGGGTGGAGTCAATGTCAGATAACTGCCAACCCTCGAGCGCCACATGGAACGTCGGTCTCGAGGGCGGTGCCAGCCCTCTGTCGACTCTGCCCACACACACAAAAAGTCTCCCACAGGGTCCTAGCTCTGGCGCTATAACCCAATAGTGATGAATGGTGAAGACCGACACAGATAAGATCTACCCACTTCTATCTCCTCCAGGAGCCATGTGTGGAGATGAAGGGATCTCAGGTAGGCATGGACCACTGGGCCCTGGGCAGAAGGTCTGTACGAAGTGGTAGTTGTCTTGGTGGAATTTCCGATAATCTGCTGATCAATGGAAACCAAATTTGACAAGGCCAGAATGGGTGATGAGGATCATTCTGCCCCCCTGTGCCTCCAACTTGAGCAGCACCCTCTGAATTAAGGAAGGAGGAGGAAATGCGTACAGAAAGCATCTTGTCCACCACAGTCTGAATGAATCCTGAAAGAAAATGGCAGGTTCTGGATTTCTGGAGCAGAATAGAGGCAGTTTTGCATTGAGTGGGGACGCAAAAAGGTCCAGGTCCGGTGTGCCCCACTCTCCTGAGAGCGATTTCACAATGTTTACATCGAGAGACCATTCGTGAGGATCCACCTCTGTTCTGCTGAGGTGATTCGCTAGATCATTCTTGTCTCCCGGAAGGTAGACTGCTTGGATCAGGGCTTCATGCTCTAGGCACCATTTTCACACACTCATTGCTTCCCTGCATAGGGGATAAGAGTGTGCCCCGCCCTGTTTGTTGATGTAGTACATCACCGTTTTGTTGTCCATCTGAAGGAGAATTATTTTGCGACACAGAATGTCCTTCAGGGCTCGGACAGCATACAGGACAGCTCCCATTTCCAGGACATTTATTTGGAGTTGAGACTAGTCCTGACTCCACAGACCTTGGGTGTGCAGATCTCGACAGAGAGCTCCCCATCCGAGTAGAGTGGCATCTGTGGTACTGGTGATCTGTGTCTCCAGTGGAGCAAAGGGAAAGCCTTTCAGAAGGTTGTCCTCTGGAGTCCAGCAGGTGAGTGATTGCTTTAGGGGTTCCGTTACCTTGATGTGAAAAGACTGGGGATGTGTGGTTGGAGACCACTGAGTACTGAGCATCCACCGACTGGTCCTCATGTGAAGACAAGCCACGGGCACTGTGAACACTGATGATGCCACGAGACCCAGCATCCGCTGTATTGAGAGAACTCTGAGTCATTCTCTTTGATGAAGTGAGCCATCTGGAGGATATTGTTCCTCCTGTCCTCCAGGAAGAAGGTCCTTGCACTGGAAGTATCCAGGAGGCTCTTATAAAGAGGAGTTGCTGGGAGGGCTGCAGCTGTGATTTTCACATTCAACAGAACTCCCATAGATGTGAGGAACTTGGAAGTTGTGGACGCTGCTTCTTGTGTCCCTTGTCTGGAAGAGCTTGCTAGGAGCCAATCATCCAGATACAGGAAGACTTGAATCCTGAGTTTCCTCTGCAAAAACTTGTGGCGCTGAGGAAAGCCCAAAGGGCAGTAATCTGAATTGACAGTGCTGACTCGGGGGCCCTCAAATCAAAGATATTTGTGGTGGTTTGGGTGCACGGGAACGTGTTGGTAGGCATCCTGCATGTCTAGGGAGGCCAGGCAATCATTTTGATGAATCAGAGGTAGAAGCGTACTGAGTGATCGTTTGAATTTTTCCTTGAAGAGAAACTTGTTCAACTTCTTTAGGTCTAGAATAGCGTGCATAACGCCTGTTTTCTTTGGAACCAGTGGGAGTAGAAACCTGTGTTTCACTGCTCCTACGGAACTATGTCTACTGCCCTGTTGTTTAGAAGGTCTTAAATCTCGGAAGCAAGGAGTTCTGACTGAGTAATCAACAGTCTGGGCTGTTTGGGTGGATGATCCAGAGGGGTATCTGAAAAATTCAGAGAATAACCCTCTTGAATTATCCTGAAAACCCATTTGTCTGAAGTGACTGACTTCCACTGATCATAAAACTGAGTCAGACGCCCCCTACTGCCAAAGAAGAGTCCCCCCTCAGACAGCTGAGAAGGGGACCTGGGCCGAACCTCCGGAGGGTGGCACTAGGCGCTTTTGGGCCCTGTGCCTTCTGCTGTGTCTTTTGTGGCTGAGGGGCTCGATTTTGTTGCAGCTTCCTCTGCCTTTGCCATGAAAGGACTGATGGTTATGAAACTGTTAGCGGTTCCTGCCCTGTTGACGGGCAGTAGGAGCCAGCCTGGCAGTTTTGATAGCTATCCTAGTTTTCTGTGTGGCCTTGAGTGCCTGCTGCACGTGCGGGCAAACAGATAAGCGCCATCAAATGGTAAATTCATGACCCATTGCTGGGCATCATTTGTGAACCCTGAGGTTTGTAACCACGAGTGGCGATGGGTGCATATCCCAGCTACTATTGCTCTAGAAGCAGTATCAAAAGCGTCCATAGCAGCCTTAAGTTGCTGATTATTGAACTCAATACCTCTAGTGATAGTTTGGAGGAGCTCTGCGGTAACATCCAACTCTGGAAGAGCCTCCACAGTAGCTTTTAGGGAATGCCAGAGGGTATACTCATATTGTGAGAAACAGCCGTGGTAGCTAGCAATACGCATACCTAGGGTAGCGGCGGCGAAGACTCACTTCCCAATATGTCAATCTTACGAGATTCTTTGTTCACTGGACAAGCCGCAGTCTCCTAAGGAAGGATGTCCTTGTTATTTTCTGCCAGGAACACTATGGTGTCAGCAAAGGCTTGAGCGGCCAGGATTGGTTGATCCTTGGCGGGGTACTTCCTGTCTATGGACTTAGCCACAGAAGGAATAAGCACCAGATTGTCCCACACCATTTATGAGAGTCTCAAAAGAGGGTTGTACCGAGGTCAATTTCATAAGGATCTCCGGGACATGCAGATATTGAAGGTGCAACAACTTCCCCGGATCCATCTCCGAAGTCTGGAGAGAAAGAGACAGAGAGAGAGAGAGACAGAGTGAAATTCATACTCTTCAGTAGAGACTTAAAAGACAGGTCCTCGACCAGAAGCTCCGCTGAAGTAGAGGGATTATTTCCCACTCCAAGAGATGAATCCTCATCAAAGTTGTCTCCTAATCACAGATCAGGATCAGGCTCAATGTCATCTCTTGCTGGCCCAGGAGGGATAGTATATAAAGGAAAGGGAGCAGGAGGGAGAGCTCCTTGAATCGGAGTCGAGAATCCCAGATTCCGAGGTGGCACCGGCCCCACCAAGATCAGAGTCGAAGGCGGCACTGCAATCGGCGCCGTGCCAGGGCCCGGAGACCCCAACCCAATTCTCAGTGCACCTAAGGATAAAGCAAGGCATGAAATAAGTGGGTTCGCATCACAATTTGCAACGCAAGACAGGCAAAAAGCGAGTCAAATCTGGCAATGATTAGCAGTCATTGCTAATCATTGCCAATTGGTCCTGGGTCCTATAAAAGTGCCTTATTAGGTACTATCACTTAAATTTTTTAATTTTTTTTGTCCTGCTATCCATTTTTTGCCCTCCTCTGCGTCCCGCCCCATGAACCCCAAGCTGTTCCCCGATTGGTCCAGTGATGCTCCTGCCCCCCTCCAGCTGGTCTCCGTTTGGGGGAAATGTGACCAAGTCCTTCTGCAAGTCACCCAGAAGAGGAAGCAGGCATTGGGAGGTCGAGCAGTAGTCCAAAGGTGAGTTTTCTTCATTTTATTTCACTTTTTTTTTTTTTAAATCATTGTTGCGTCGTCCTCCGGTTAACTAATTGTGTCTTTTTGTTTTGCAGGTGGTCGGAGACAAGCCAGAGCTGGGAGGAGTGGTGGCCGCACCAAGGAGGAGCTGGAGGGAGAAGGACTGGCCAAGACCACGAGAGGGCACAGGGGTGACCTGGACAGAGTGCGGAGCAGGTGGCTGCATCGCAGGAAGAGGCAGAAGGACGGGCAGATTCAGAGGAGAGCAGGAGCGCAGCAGAATCAGGGAACTCGGCAGCAAAACAAATAAAAAATTTTCATTTGGTCAGGGAGCTAGAGGGGCACACAGACTTCGGGCACAGATGGGGGGGTGGAGATGGCATAACTGCAATGAACGGGCAAGGCCTAAAGCTGGACTGTGGGTGGTGGAAGAACAAGTGCATGAGAGAGTCACCCTGCCTTGAATTTTAAGTTTGTGCCCAGTTTGCAGTAAATTTGGGAACAAACAGTGAACTACACTTGAGAACAGAATAAAGACTATGTGACCTGCTTTGCAGAGATTATGGGGAACCAGAACTTAATGTGCCCTGCAACTATTTGTGTGCCCTGCATCTTTGCAGTGTACATTTGGGAACAGATAAGACCAAGTAAGCAGCCCTGCTGCTGAGATCTCAGTAACCAGAAGTAATGTGCCCTGCTCTTGACTTTGCAGTGAATTTGGGAACAGAAAAAGAGACTAAGCAAAATGTGCCCTGATTTGCACAGATTGGGGAACCACATTTATTTAATGTGTCCTTCGTCTATAGGGAACATTTGGGAACAGAATAAGACTAAGTTAATGTGCCCTGCTTTGCAGAGATCTGTGTGCCCTGCTAGTTGTGTGCCCACTTGTAGTCAAGTAAACAATCTGGGAACAGAAAAATAGGCTAAGTATTGTGCCTGCTCTGCAGAGACTGGGAAACCAGATTTATTTAATGTGCCCTGTTATGTGACAACTGCTTCGTCTGCAGTGAACATTTGGGAACAGAATAAGACTAAGTTAATGTGCCCTGCTTTTGCAGAGATGATCTGTACTCTGCCCAATATTTATGTGCCCTGTATCTGCACTGAACATTTGAGAGACTCAGGGAGTTACGGTTCTAGTTTTTATGCTGGGGCAGGGGTTCATTATTTAATATGTCACGACTCATGATGGATCACGCTCAGGAATTCACAGTCTGCTTTGGCAGACATCCTATCTCAGCTCTTGAATGTATGTGCTGCTGCAAATTACTGTATTTTTCTGGAAATGGCTAAATAAAACAGTATCAGTCTCAAACTTGTGTAAATGTGTATGTTATCAATATGGAGCAAGATGAGTACATTTTATGGGGTTCTGAGCAAAACTATGACTTTTGCTAATTGATAATCCACTTCAGCCAATTGCCAATGATTTTTACTTTGATTAGCAAAGGCCGCTAATTAAGTCTCCAACACTAATTTATGTCTTGTGAAGATCTGAAAACATGAGTAGGAGAAAATGGTACCTGTGCTGGCCCCTGCGCTGCAGCCATGTGAGAGGAAAGCACAATGGTGTGATGTAGAGCGGCACGAAGAAGGTGCCACACGACTAAAGGCAGACCCAACCGTCCCTGCCGCTGATTCGAAGCCCCAGATCCAAAGGCCCTGGGGTCGACTCCGCAGGCTTGGAAAGTCAGGACAACCGACTGCTCCATAAGAGCAGCCAATGATGAAACTGCTCACCGGAGGACCCTACCCCGGGAGGCAGGGAGGGACTATAGAGTCGTGGATGCTGGCCACTAGGAACAGAGGCCGCAGGTGACCCCAATGGAGTAGGCCTTCTGTCCCACATTACAGACGATCGTCATGCAGCCATACCAGAGGGAGACCTCCAACAGTACCGTTTCTTCTTCGATCGGTGGGACAAAGAAGAGGTTAAGGCCAAGCGGTGCCGGGTTCTTGATGAAGATAGAGAACGGGCCCACTTTTGTGCTTTCAGGAGGACCGCCCTTCCTCCCGAGCACCAGACTGCCCGTAGTCAGAACCCCCCTTCTCAGAGGGTGGCAGACTGACCCAGCCCTGCTGAAAACACAGCTTATGCGAAGTCCCCTACCGCTATCAGCCCCATTCATGGTAGACTCCATCAAGGCGGCTGAAGAGAACTCTCTGTGTTCTTCTGGAAGAAGACACCCCCAAACAATAAAGTAAATAAATAAATAAATAATGCTACACATCAAAACTGAACTACTAAAGCTGCTGTTGTACAGATGTAAAGATTTGACTCCTGGCAGGTGAGCGACATCACTGAAGCGCACTTGATGGCGGGGAATATAGGAACTGAGGCAGCTGGAGGGTCGAAGGCCAAGGCAGCCTATGTGCCATGAGCTGGTCGCACTGCCCTACCTCGTTGCCAGCCCTCTTGAAGATTTTTGGCTCCCGCTCGGTCCTAGCGCCTCCAGCATAGTCCCATTAGTGTGAATGAGTGGTGGACTCTTTATGTCCAGGAAGATTTACAGTGATTACATAATTTTTGTACCTTCCCAGAATCAGTCTTCACCATTCACTCACATTATTGGGTCATTGTGTATCAAACCTACCACCCCAAAAGGGCAGTGAGCTTACCCTGAGAGAAATGGTTTTTCCCTCAGCCTCCTGTGGGGGATGAACACAGAGAGGCAGGGATCCCTCACGGTCTCATAACAAGATCCAAGAATGGTCAGGGGCAGACAAAAGCTTCCGTGGCCTTGGAGCAGGAATTCACCCCCCACCTTGCACCTGACCACCCTGTGGGAGAAAATAATGGGTCCCTGGAAATGTGAAGCCAACACCCTATGCTGGGTCAAGGGTGACAACCTGAGAGACAAAGCCACACCATCCACAGAATGCAGACCACTGTTTCCACCAGCTAGGAAGCTATCTCACTGGTGGTACCTCGCCAGCTCCAGGTCCTGGGAAGAAAGGTGAATGGCCCATCTGGTTGCCTTGCAATCTGGCAAAGATGCTAGGAGCTGACCCAGCATAGTCCACAGATGCCTGACATAGGATGTCTGATGTGCTCCAATACATAATATGGTGTGTGTCGCCAAGAAAACTCTACAACCCCAAGCATCAAATTCCGGAGATTCAGAGTCTCGAGGGGTGGTCATGCACAGCATGTCTATGCCCAGAGGGGGTATCCAGGAGCTGATCCTAGAGGATGGATGTGGCAAGGCTCCTGGGGACCACATGGAAGCCCAGGGACCTTGCCTTGGAGTCCCATGTCTGACGTCTGCCGCCGAAAGTAGGGGGCTCATGACCCCACCTCATCATACGGATTTCTAGTGTATGGTAATCCACTGAGAAGCAGGAGTCGCACCGATCCACATCATGACTAGGTCCAAGGCAGGCCATGCACTCGTCATGCCTATCCTGGATGGAAATATGGCCCCACAAGAGCACCAACGCACAGGGTCTAATCTGTACTTTTCTTGGGCAACTTCTTTTTCTTGAGCTCCTAGGAGTCGGCCAAAATGGCGATGGAAAAAAAAAAAAACACTAGAAAGCGCAGAGACTCAGTGCCATAAACAGCAGAGATTAGGAAAAAAAAAACATTACAGAAAAACCCTGGACTGAATACAGCATTGCTAGGTCAGGAACTGAGTCAGTGACACAGAACAAATCTACTCCCAACAGCAGTCCTACAGTGTTGCCTCAATGGTAGGAAAAACAGAATTGAGGTGGTGGTGGTGGGGACATCGTCGGTTATTGGCCAATCCACAAGCGCCATGTCATACATCTGCCTTGTGGGCAGTGCCATCACTGACGTTAGCCCCCTAGCTCTAAACTACAAAAGCCTTTACTCCTGCAGGGTCGTAGTGCCTCTGGCACAGACCCAACAGTGTGAAGGAACAGTGAAGACCGACTCCAGGAAGATTATTTCAATATACAGCATTGCGCAAAGCAAACAAGTAACAACTTACGAATACAGTGCTTTGCTTTTTTGGTGAAAACTGAAGGGGATAGCAGGATATTACACAGCATAGCACAGCACTTTTTAGAATGACGATTTTTGCAATGTACAGTGAATATATATGATATCTTCATAGTATCACTCGTAATTTTGTTTTTAGCTGGGCTCTCTGATTATTTCCAAGAGTTGCAGTCCTGCTGCCATGCCCCCGTGCTGAAGCACGTAATGACGTGACCAGGGAGAGAGTGGGTGAGCGCCCCATTGAAGCGAATGGGGCTTCTTTTTCCTAACGTTTTTATGCTTCAGGATGGCCAGTTGGACAGTAAGAAAAAATTACTCACCTTAGTAATGTTGTTTCTACTAATAGAGTCTTGCTATATTATGACATATGCAGTATAACCCCAGGTTAGAACTGCTCCGGAGGTGAAAGAGTTAACTTCCACGCAGAGCATGGAATCCTGAGCGCGAGCTCGGTTGAACACTCTGTCTGTTGAAGCTCAAACTTAAACTGTCAGATCTTTACGAGCAAAAACTCACTAAGGTTCTGTGTGGAAGCCGTAAACCTACACTAGCCGTTGGCTACTAACTACAAAAACACCTTTTTGATCTTGATCCCAAAACAAAGACTCAAGTTGGGGGATTCAAGAAGAAACTTAAGCATAACACCTAAGCACCCTAGAAGGGTGAAATAAAGTGGGCATCAAAGAAGTGCCAACATTGCATTGCCCACCCACCTCCCAAAAACAGAGGTTCTGAGAGGGGCAGGCGGGGAGGTCATAATATAGCAAGACTCCATTAGAAGAAACAACATTACTAAGGTGAGTAATTTTTTCTTCAAACAACATGAAGTCTTGCTATATTATGACATATGCAGACTACACAGCAGTACTCCTCCATGGAGGAGGGACAGGACCTACTTGGGAAATAGGCCTGAAGCACAGCTGTGTTAAATCGAGCATCACTCCTAGCCTGGATATCAAGGAGTAATGCTTAGTAAAAGTGTGAACTGTTTTCCAGGTAGCTGCTTGACATATCTCTAGGATAGGAATGTCCCTGGCAGCAGCCAGAGATGCAGCTGTACCTCTGGTAGAGTGAGCCCGCAGGCCTGAGGGAAGAACCTTACCCAGTTTTTCATAACAGAATTGGATACAAGAGACAATCCACCTGGCAATGGATCTTTTAGTGGCAGATTTCCCTTTACCAACCTCACCATAAGTGAGGAACAACTGGAGGGATTCGAACCTGTGACCCTTGGTACGTTCTATATAGTAACTAAGGGCTCTTTTGACATCTAAACTGTGCAATCTCCTCTCATCAGAGGAGGAATGGTCAGTGAAGTACACAGGAAGAGACATGGATTGATTAAGGTGAAAGTCTGAAACCACCTTAGGCAAAAACTTCCTGTTAGTCCTGAGGACTACCTTATCTCTATGAAAGGTGATAAAATCAGACTCCACTGACAAGGCTTGTAGCTCACTTATGCGCCTGGCAGAGGTGATGGCTACCAGAAACAGTTTTCCAAGTCAAGTACTTCAGCTCTGCTGAAGACAGTGGCTCAAAAGGGGGTTGCAAAAGCTGAGCGATGCAAATATTAAGATCCCAAGCAGGGGCAGGATCCCTGAACGGGGGACTGGTGTGAAGCAACCCTTCAAAAAACTTGGAGAACACAGGGTGAGCTGATAAAAAAAGAGGGCTTACCTGCTGACAAGAAGACAGACACAGCTGCCAAGTGCACCTTTAGGGTAGCTGGCCTCAGCCCCAAGGAATTCAAATGCACTAAATAATCCAGGATTGTGGGCACACCAGCAGATTCTGGGGAAATATGTTTACCAGCACACCATATGGAAAATATCTTCCATTTTGAATTATAGGTAGCCCAGGTGGAATGCTTCCTAGAGGCCTTCAAGATATCCAATACACCTTGAGAAAGGTGTAGGTCAGCAAACTAACTCTTCAAGAGCCAAGCCTTGAGATTGCGAGATTTGAGGTTCAGATACCAAACTCTCCCCTGGGCACAGGCTGTGATTCCTGGGAAGGCATAGGGAAGGGTGGACTGCTAAGGACATGAGGAGTGGGTACCAGGATTGCCTGGCCCAGTCTGGAGCGATCAGGATCATCTTGCAGGATTGAGATCTGATTCTGACTAGCACTCTGAAAAGAAGGGGGAAGGGGGGAAAAGCATAGAGAAACTTCCCTTCCCAACTGAGAAGGAAGGCATCCAGAGGGACTGAGCCCAACACTGGGGGTCTGCAACAAAAAAGGGGAAGTTGGTGATTGTCTGGGGCTGCAAAGAGATCTATTTGCGGAGTGCCCCATCTGGCAAATATTACCTCCAGTACTAGGGGATCCAGTGCCCATTCGTGATGGCCCTGGAAATCCTGCTGAGAGCATCCGCTAGGACATTGTCCTTGCCTGGGAGGTGAACTGCCGTAAGGGAGGCGTTCAGAGAAAATGCCAGAGACCACAACTTCATTGCTTCGGTGCACAAGGCCGTAGACAGAGTGCCCCCTTGCTTGTTGATGTACCACATTGTAGTGGTATTGTCTGTTCTGACCTGAACTACCTTGTTCTGGACAGCTGTGGAGAAAACCTGAAGTGCTAGAAAAACTGCTCTGAGCTCCAGCAAATTGATGTGGAGCAGAGATTCCTGAGGGGACCACAGCCCTTGGGTGGAAAGGTCGCCCATGTGAGCTCCGCACCCCAAGAGGGATGCATCTGTAGTAAGGGTCAAGGAATGAGACTGGGGAGTGAAGGGAACCCCCTGTCTCAGATTGTTCTGATCCTGCCACCAATGGAGGGCCTGGATCAGGGTTCGAGTCAATGGAATCAATTTGGTTAGGGGATCCATCCTTTGAGACCAAAAGGCTCTCAAATGGAACTGAATGTCCCTCATCTGAAATCTCGCTCCCTGCACTACTGCTGTAGAAGCAGCCACGTGCCCCAGGAGCTGTACAAAATGCCTTGCTGGTCGAGAGACCTGCAAGGTGAAAGAGGAGGCCAGAGACACCAGGGTCCTTGCTCTCACCACAGGAAGGAAGGCTCTGGCTTCTTTTGTGTTCAGTTCTGCGCCTATAAAGGTGAGAAGCTGGACAGGCTCCAGAACTGACTTTGGAAGACTGAGAAGGAAACCTAGAGATGTAAGCAGGTGCTGGGTTACTTGTAAATGAAGTTTGACCTGTTCTGGAGACTGGCCTACAATGAGCAAGTCATCCAGATAAGGAAAGATGGCAATCGTTTGCCTTCTTAAATGAGCAACTGCTACTGCCAGGCATTCTGTGAACACCCTTGGAGCCGAGGAGAGGCCGAAGGGCATTGCTCTGAACTGGTAATGGCCTGAGGGCAGTTCGAATCTGAGGTACTTTCAATGGGAGCTTCTGATGAGAACATGGAAGTAGGCATCCTTGAGGTCCAGGGAGGCTAGCCAGTCCCCTGGCCTTAGAGAGGGTAAAATAATCCCCAGGGTCACCATTTTGAACTTTGGTTTTAAAAGGTGCTTGTTTAGATACCTGAGATCCAGAATGGGCCGCCATTCTCCTGTCTTTTTGGGGTAAGGAAGTACCTGGAGTACAACCATTTGCCCTGGTGTACAGGTAGAACCCTTTCCACGGCTCTGAGAGCCAGGAAGAAAGAAACTTCTGCTTCCAGGGCAAGTGCCTCTGATGGGTTTGCAGGTGGAAAAGATCTGGCTCTCATTTTCGGAAATTTTTTGAAGCTGAGAACCAGTCCCTGGCTTACTACTTCCAGGACCCACTTGTCTGATGTTAAAGACTTCCAGTCCTGGACAAAGTAAGCCAGCCTGCCCCCTACCGGTAGTGGAGAATCGGCCCTGGCTACCCCATCAGGGAGCCTGTTTTGCAGGGGCTTTGGGTTGAGGGGTAGAAGCAGGCTTACTACAGCCCCTTCTGCCCCTTCCTCTAAAGAACCCCCTCTGGGCATAAGCAGAAGAGGAGGCCTGGGCTTGTTAAAACGGCCTATGAAAAGGCCTGCCCCTGCCCCTGACATGCTGCCTTTGAGGAGTGACTTGCCTTTCTTTGGCCTGTGCACTCCCATAGGTGGTCCTATACTCATCCATTTTCTTCATGTAATTCTCTGTCTGCTCCCCAAACAGAGAATTTCCCACAACAGGAAAATCCATAGCCTTAGACTGGGTATCCCTGTGACAGGGCAGTACATCTGAGCCAGGCCATTCGCTAAAGAGACACAGATGTAGCCACAACTCTAGATGAAACATCATTAGAGTCTACAGCAGCATGATTGCACCTTGGATGCCTCAATACCATCCGTAGCCACCTGCTCCAGCTCCCTGGCAAGCTGTTCAGGGGCCTGTTTTACTAGGGCCAGGACAGTATCCCACCTGGATTTCTGGTACCTAGCCGTGTAAGCCATATAATTTGCCTGTCTGAGTCCCAAAGATGCTGCCATGTACTGCTTTTTTGCCATGGCATCCATCCTCCTGGAATCCTTTTCAGGAGGGTGAGAGGCTAGAGGAATATTAGCCTTGTCTCAGGCTGTAGCCTGCACTACCCCCACATGGCTGCACTGCTGAGATAGGAACACTGTATCAGAGCCTGATAAAGCATACCTCTTGTCCATCCTTTTATCCACAGGGAGGATAGAATGAGGAGTTTTCAGAATTTTTACTGTCTGTTTCCTAAAAGATTTATGCAAGGGAATAGACAGTCTCCTAGACTCTGGAATATCTATCATTTCCACAAAATCAGGCTCTTCTTGATCATCAACAGCTTCCTCAACAGGGAGTTGCAGAGTGTCAGCAACTTTCTTGTAAAACAAAAAATGAGAAGGGGACTCAGATAGCCTGGGAGGGGATACTCCTGAGGGTCTGTCTGGAGAGATGTCCGGTTCAATGGGCACATCCAGACTGTCAAAATCACACTCACTCTCCTCGTACCCCTCCTCCCCTTCCCCTGGTTCATAAAAATCTTCAAAATCATAATCTTGAACCGAGGGAACCGACCGAACCGGGCGCTTGCCCAATGGTGCCGGTTCGGACAGAACTGGGGAAAGAGACTGGACAATTTGGATAGCTTTGGCTATTTCCTCAGCGGTTGGAGAAAGAACTTTTGGCCCCAAACTAGCTGACCTTCTAGCCCTTTTAGTTGGAACTGGCTCCTCAGAGCTGGCTCTTCGTTTGCCCGAGGAAGCATCGCCCTGGTCAGAGGGCACTCCCTCAGGTTCGGTTGGAACCGAACCGGGCTGGCCATCCGGGTCAGCAGACTTTTTGGCCTCCCTTTCCCTGAGCCTACCAACTCTTTTTTCCACGGTGGCAGCAGGGAAATTCTTACAAATCTGGCAGTCTGCACTGAGGTAGTCAAACCCCAGACAATATACACAAATGGTGTGTGGGTCAGCCTTGGCAAAGGCTTCCCCACAGAGGCCACAGTGCTGAAACCCAGTGGGTCCGGTTTTTCTTTTGGGTTTCTCAGACATAGTGCCAGCCTAACCAAAACTTGCCCGTTAATGGCAATCCACCAAGCAAGACTCTCTTATCGGTTCCCAACCGTGTCACGGGTCGTGGAAAAAACCGTAATAAAATCCGTTTTTTTTAGAACCAATAAGAACCAGGAACCACACTCTAAAGGGCTAGAAAGTAATTTTAAACCCTCTCTGATCGGTTCAAACAGAACCGAAAAGACGTTACAAGTTCCACAAAGAAGAAAAAATAATAAATAAGCCTATCTATTACTTACAATACCACAGACAGAGCTTGAACCGACGACTGTGGTTAAATTTCGGTAAGCGAAACCGAGAATTACACTTTAAAACCAACAAATAAACCAAGCAGCAGGAGGAATCTCCGGAGCGACTGTTCAGTGAGGCGGAGTAAAGAATCTGACAGTTTAAGTTTGAGCTTCAACAGACAGTGTTTTCAACCGAGCTCGCGCTCAAGATTCCATGCTCTACATGGAGGTTAACTCTTTCACCTCCAGAGCAGTTCTAAACTGGGGTTATACTGCATATGTCATAATATAGCAAGACTTCATGTTGTTTGAACCACACGCCTCGTTCCAAGGATGGGATTATCTGAGCCAGAGTGACCATCCTGAAGGTCCGAGACCTTAGCAACCTGTTCAAGTCGTGCAGATCGAGAATGGGGCACCAGCCCCCCGTCCGTTTTGGGACCAGGAAATACCTGGACACAAACCCCGGGTCTGGAGGAGGATCCGCCACATTCCTGATCACCTCTTTTTCGAGGAGCAGGGCAATATCGGCTCAGCGGGCCGACAGCAAGGCTGCGGACTCTGTAGCCCCCCGAGGGGCGACAGCTCGAAAGGGTGGGGTCTGCTTGAACTCCAGAGGCAGGCCCTGTCGTACCACCTCCAACACCCAGCAGTCGGTGGTGATAGCGGACCAGGCAGAAAGGAAGTGGTGGAGCCGTCCCCCCATGGGGGGCACCCAGGGGCGACACCCCTCAACCAGTCACT
This sequence comes from Neoceratodus forsteri, assembly GCA_016271365.2. Taxonomy (NCBI): domain Eukaryota; kingdom Metazoa; phylum Chordata; order Ceratodontiformes; family Ceratodontidae; genus Neoceratodus; species Neoceratodus forsteri. Next base: position 996,209,212 of record CM028131.1, read on the forward strand.
GGGCAGGCTTGGAGGAGGGATGGGCCGAGGGACCTCCTGGGCCTTTACCTCCCTGCTTCCCGTTGGAGGAAGCCGCGGACTTGGGTTTGGGATGCCAAGCGCGAGCCTGCTGGCCCTGATGCTGGTGCTGTTGGGCCGGACGTACCGCGGGCGCAGAAGGATGAAAGGACTTGTGCTGCTGCTGATGGCGGCCTTTGTCCTTCTGGGCAGAGGTGACAGAGTTCAGGGTGGCATTGGACTTTTCGATCTGCTGGAGGTGACCTTCCACTCCAGGGCAGAAGAGGTCAGTCCCTAAGAAGGGGACATCAGCTAACTTGTGCTGGGTATCCGCATGGCCACTGCGGCCGCCACTGATCTGGCACAGGAGTCCCCTATGTCCAGAGCTGTCTGGAGCTGCTGCTTCGCCACTGCCCTACCCTGGACCCGGACCTGCCGGACCGTGGTCTGGAGGTCGGCCGGGAGATCAGGGATCACCTCATCCAGGAAGCCCATGAGGGCGTGGAAGAAGTGTGCCATCAGCACGGCCGAGCTGGCCTGGCGGAGGTCAAGGGAGGACGCAGCGATACCTTTGCGCCCGCGAGTCCAGCTTTTTGACTCTTGTCGGGCTTGTCCACGCCCTGCGTTCCCGGAATGCCGGAAAACACTGTCAGTGACCAACCCCTTGGCAGAGGGGTGCTCCGAAAACCCGGGCAGAGAGCTGATAGGGACTGCATACTTCCTGGCCATCCTGGCCGAGTGCGCAGGACAGGAAGCAGGCCGCTGCCAAAGCTCCAAGGCTGGGCGACGATGGCCTCAGCCACAGGAAAGGCCTCCGTGGGTGAATCCCCTCAGTTCAGTATCTCCGTCAGGCCCGTTTAGACACGTGCTCGAGCTGCATCACAGTGGACTCCAAGATGAGCCGAAGCAGACCCATAAAGGATGATGGGCTTGCGTCCAGTGACTGGCCCCGGAGGACTCCAGATCAACCTGCCTGGAGAACAGGGAGGAGTCGTTGTCGGACTCCTAAGAGTCCACCGAAGAGCTGCCTAGGGCCTGAGCCACCTCCACCTGCCGAGGACGGTCGGAAGTGAGGGTGACCACAACCTGTGGAGCCGCCATGAGCCAACCGAGAGTCCTTAGTCGGCACCCTGATTTCGCTGGGAGGCGGAGGTTCCACCACAATCGGTGGGCAGCAAGTTTAGGCTGAACAACCGACCCAGACATGGGCATCTCGACTGCAGCAAGAGGTTGCTTGCCTATCGGGTGACAGCCACTTGATGGCGGAAAGGCATCGGAGTCGACTTAGCCCCGACAAAAGTAACTGCTGCCACATCAGCTCCTCGTAACGCCAACGCACTATACCCGAAGCTTCTCCTCATCTGAGGAGGAGCAGCGTCACCGCTTACCTCGGTGCTGAGACCACCGGTGTCAGTGGGATCGGCTGGACCGAGAAGAGGTCCGAGACTGAGAACCTCGGTGTGTCCGAGGGCGGGCCTGGGAGGGAGCAGGGGACACCCGCTCCTCCCTCGGCTCGGACGTCTTAACCGGAGACTGCTGCACCGATGGCGCAGGTAAATCCTCAGTTTCCTCCAGGAGAACAGGCGAAGATGGGTTGTCGGCCTCACCAGTCGACAGACCGACTGACGGGTCAAGAAAAATCTCAACCGCGTCGACGGCTGTCTCGGCCGGCTGACCTGACGGGGACACCATGAAGCCAACAGCCTTAGCCACAACCTCGACCGAAGTTGACGGTCGGCTGTCCGGGGAAGGGGACCTCTCCGACGATGGGACTTACCCTTAGGATCCTTCTTCTTGGACCGAGAGTAATGTCCCGATGGCCCCTCTCCCTTCGTGGAAAGGAATTGGCAAAGCTCCTTGAACGGAGTAGAATACGAGGTACCCAAGGTTAGCGGGATAAATGCCGCGACCGAGGAGGAGGAGGAATATGCGGCCTGGGCCGCTTCCTCCTCGAGGCGATCATCTGCTCGAGCTGCTCAGCTGAGCCAGCCGCAGTAACCGCCGGTAGCGCCTCGGGTGCCCGAAGCCCAACTAGCAGCGGTCCTCCAAGACGCTAGCGAAGAAAGAACAAGACTCGCAGGCCTGTGGGTCGTGTTCTAGGCCGAGGCAGTAGACGCACGTCGAGTGCGGATCAATCCTGGACATCTTCTGCCCACATGGGCACCGCCGAAAACTGGGAGTCGATTTGTCCATCGCAGCTGTGAGGGAAAAGGAAGACCGAAGTCTTGAAAATTTTAAAACGAGTTTCGGACGAACCGAAGAATTAGGATCCAGTCTATCATGCAGAGCGTTAAGGAGGGAACCTGAGCTTCCAAGCGGTAAGGAAGATCTGGCATCATGGGGCAGAGCCGAGAGTTTTACCACCCGAGTGGGTGGGAGGAGCCAGCTTGAAGACCTTCCGCAAGATTTAAAGTGGCAAGGAACCTGCCAGACAGTGTGGATGAACAACATATCCATGTCCCCAGAATTCAGGTTTTTCCAGGTCTTCGACCACAGGCTCTGCAGCAGGATTAGATTCTGTTCCTCCCACATCATCACCCAGACGAAGGTCTGGGTCAGCCTCAGTGTCATCTCCTGATAGCCCAGGAGGGACTGCATGGACAGGAAAGGAGTGAAAATCAGAAGGAAATGAGGAAGGGAAAGGATTCAAAGAAGTGGAGCTCTGAAGACTGGATGATGCCCTAAAAGGCCTCGGCGCCGAAGAAGAGCATGGCACCAAAAAACGCACATGGCGCCGAAAAGCTGCATGGCGCCAAGGATGGCGTCGAGAAGCCAGACGGCGCCGAGGATGGTACTGATGAGGTGCACGGCACAGAGGACGGCGTAGACAACCCCAACAGCGCCAAGAACGTTAAGGACAGATCGCATCAGCCAAGACTGTGCCGGTGCCGCCGCCAAAGGCGTAAAAACATCCCAAGGCTCTGAAAACAGGATTTGAGGAGAAAGAAGGATGAATACCAGGAGATAGAGGCATTGGTAGTCCCCTGTGCCGCAGCTTGTGAGGGGGGAAAACACATGGGCACGGAGTCGACGGCAATCAAGAAGGCGCAAGACGACTAGGAGAGGCCCAGCCGCCTCTACCTGATCTCCGAAAAGCCCGACGCCCCGGAGTGACTGGGCCAGGCAGCTGGACCAACCTCCGAGCCCACTGCTCCATAGAGCAGCCCACTGATGAAACTGCTCATCTGAAGACCTACCAGAGGGTGGGGTAGGGCTCCGATGCCATAGACATTGGCGACTGGAAAAAGAAATCGGAGACTCTGAAGGAGGAGACCGGCAACTATCCCCAACAACCGACCGTCTACGTGCAGACATATCAGGGGTGACCTCGAGTGATGCCTTCTCTTTTTTGACCTGTGGGCCGAAGAAGAGCTTGAGGCCGAACGGTGCCAAGAGTGCAACCGTTTACTTTTCTGCCTTCGAGGTGACCGCCCACCCCCTCGGGCATTGGACGGTCCATTGTCAGCCCCCCACCTCCGGAGCAGGCAGCAGACTGGACCCAGCCTGGCTGACTGAACAGCTTTCATACGAAGTCTCCCTACCGTCACCTGACCCGCTCATGGTCAGCTCCGTCAATGTAGGCTGAGACTTCTTTCCTTTAATAAGGATAAATAAACTAAGTGTGTACTTTATTCGAGATATTATTACAAAACAATAAAACTGAAAACTATGCTGCTAGTTTGAAATTTGACTCCCGGAGGGTGAGCGACGTCGTCACTGAAGTGCACTCAACGGCGGGAAAAAAGGAACTGAGGCGGTTAGAGGGTCGACACCAAGATAGTCATTACTGCACGAGCTGAGGCTTTCGGTGCCGCTCCTCGTGGCTCCATCTCTGGCACTGACCCTCTAGCAAAAAGTTAGCTCCCACTGGGTCCTAGTGCCTCCGGCGCAGATCGCATTAGTGTGAATGAGTGCTAGAGACTATGTCCAGGAAGATCAGGCAGATAGCCCCTCTGCTTCTCCTCCCTCTGCGAACACCGAACAAAGTATTTGCTCAGGATGTCTGCCTTTTCCTGGTCCCCCTCTGCACAGTTGCCCCTTCCCTTCTTAACTTTAAAATCCCACCCCATGTCTTCCTCTTCACTTACATACCGAAAAAACGTACCGTCTCCTTTCATTACCTCCTGGGCTATTAATCTCTTCAGTCTGCACCTTTGCGCTCCTTGCTGCTTCCCTCTCTGTTCCCCCAATACACCTCCTTATCCTTTTCCCTCTGCATCTCCTTATACCTTTTGAATGGTACTCTTAATTCTTACCTTTTCAGCCACCTCTTTCGAGAATTATAGCAGTTTCTTTTTCCTCTTGCTTTTGCTCACTTGTCTGATACAGAGGTTTGTTGCCTTCACTATGCTCACTTTTAGCTCTGCCCACTATTCTTCCACCCCACTGAGCCCCCCCCCCTTTTCTGGTCATCCCTGAGGCATTTGCCCATTTTTATAGAATCTGCCTTCCTGAAGTCCAGGGCTCTCACCCTATTGTGGTTCGATCCTGCAGTTGTCTATATACTATACAATGTGGTAAATCCAATGTTCCAAATACTGCATCCTGATTGGTTGGCTGGCACCTTTCCTAGCGTGGTAAATCCTCCAGTGTACCCATGGGAAAAAGTGCCAGCCAGCCTTATCTTGTGCCAGTCCAGTCACTTTCACTTTAATGGAAACTGCCGCCATTTGTCCTGTCGACGCTTCACTAAAACACCGCGGTAAATATTTAAAAAAAAAATGACATCCTCCTTCCAACCGTACGGACCTCAGTTACTTATAAAATAAATAAAAATAAATAAAACAACATTTGCCATTGTATAACATCAATTTATCCCTCCAGGTGTGAGGTATACTAGAGGACCCAACACGACTGATGTGGTTTCGGGATCACACCAGCCTGTGGTAAATCATCCAGTATACCCACACCCTGGAGGGATAAATTGCTTAAAACCACACCATACAGTGATCACTGGTCCCCAGGTGGCCTCCCATCTTGATATCTGCAACACTGTCCCTGTTACTGAGTACCAGATGGAGTACTGCTCCAGTACGAGTGGGCTCTCTTACTAGTTGCCTAAACAATGCCCCCTATAGAGTCCAGGATGTCCCTGCTTCTAGCTGAAGCTGCTAACAGTCTCCATCTACATCTGGAAGGTTGAAGGCCGCCACCAGCAGCACCTCCCCCTTTTCTGCCATCTTGTCAATGGTTTCCACCTGTATCTAATCTAATTACTCCCCTGTGCTGGAGGTCTGTAGCTCACTGCAGTGCAAACACTGGCTCCATTCCATCTCCATGGTAACTCACAGTACCTCTGTCTCCCTCATAGTCCTTGTATCTCAGTCACTTTTATTTATTATTTTGAAAGTTTCACCAGAAAGTCATACTGAGCTACATAGCTCATTTCAAGATGCATCCCAGGGAAGAGGGGTACAATTTTGAATATGAAAACAGATAAAATATACATAGAACTAAAACTGAACAAACACATTAAGGCAACATGACATATTGTGGGATAGTTTAGAGTACTTGCCAACATAAATAACTATGTACATATTTCCATGTTACATAGATACAGGTATGTTAATACTACTTTATTTTTACGTTTCCATTTGCACGTGCATGCATTTGTGCTCAATAACGCAATCATAGACATGTACAGATCTAAAACAGGAAATTTACTTATAACATTTGGGGAGATCGTGGAATTTTGTCAGACAAGTGGAGCAGGGAGAAAGGAGGATAGCTAGGTGGGCCTACATCCCTCAGGATGCAAATCCTGCAAGGGGGTTGGGGTAAGAAAAGGAGGGAGGCTACAAGCAGTCGAGTGGGGGGGACACCCATTATTTACACAACAGGTGGTTGAGGTTAAGTATAGGAAAGGTGCCTGGTGTTAGGGATACGAGGGGCAGGATTGGGAGGAGAAAATAAACAAGAGGAAGGATAGAAGGGAAAAGTAGATGGGGGAGGCAAGCTTTACCCAGAGGAGCAGAACCCCAGGGGCATGAACATTACTCGAAAACGCAGCTAGCGTTAAAGACTATTGGCATGCCTGAGTAGGGGTGGAGGGAGTTGAGCAGGAATTACATAGTGGTACTGGTTGAGCAATGTGCTTCTGTCCCACCCACCCCTCCACTCTGCCAGGGCCCAGCGTAGTCCAGTCGTTCCTCCTCCCAGGCATCCTGTGAGGTAATGGTGGCAGACTTGGTGACCCCTAGGTGGGGGTAGAGGTCCCCAGAATCCTAGCCAACTTGACCTGGAGTCTAGCGACCTCCTCCCTCAACCCAGAGAGATGTGTGCAGATGGGGCAGCACCACAGCCTCCAGAAGAGCTCTCTGAAAACTGCCACTGCACCACTTCCAGCATTCTCAACTTCTGTTCTGTGCTACCTGGAAATACGTTTGTAGCCTTAACCCTGATAGTGTGTTTATAGTTTTCCCTTTTTGTTAGTTTCTAGTTGCATTTCCCCATGCCTTGTTTAAATCTTTTTGTACTACTGTACTACCCTAGATTGGTGCGGTCTCTATTTCTAGCTTTGCCCTACTTCTGATTTTCCGCCCTTCCTATCAGTGACTTAACACAGTTGTGAACAGCCTTAATCGACTGGTAGAGTTCCCCCTCTTCTCCGCCTTCTTCTGCTGATGCCAGTTACCTGTTCCACTCACTCGCTGGGGCATGAACGTGCTGGATGAGTTTGGGTAGAAGTGCTTCTATAGTGCTCTTGTAAGAAGACACAAACAAAGCCTCTGTCGGCTCCACCCCCAATTACATACCTGGGTCTAGATTCACAAAACGTTGCCCCAGCACAAACCTGGTTTTGTGACGAGCTGGTATTTAAAAAAGCCCTGTTTCTGCGTTCAATTGGGTTTGCATCGGGGCAAAGTGTGGCAGAGGCCGTAATGCAAATAAGGGGGAGGGGACATTAACATCGGCACTGTCCGATTCACTAAGCAAGGACCTCGCATGCGAGGCTCCCTTATGTGGAGCAAATACTGCCAACCAAGACCTTGCCTTAAACCCACACAACCCTAGTGGTTGGCGAGGTACTGCACCACCCAATATCCTGGCGTCTAGTGGTTCCCCGCCAGTCCGGGTCTCCCTCTCCCTTGCTGATCGCCAACCTGGGAGGGAGAAACAGTCTCCATGGTGGCTAGTGCCCACCCTCACCTGGGAAGCTGTCTCCTGATGGCTAACTGTCGCCCCCCATCCAACCCGTGTATATAAACAGGAACCTCCATCTCCTGGTGGCTTGCCGACCCCTGCCCCTCAATCACCCATCTTCAGTAAATAAATGAATATCCTTTCCCTAGTGATCCAGTGGACCCCTCACTAACCATGGTAAAATGAATATCCCTGCCCTGGTGGTATAGTGGCCCCCCCAAAAATCCTCTGTCCTCATTGAAAATAAATATAGGTTACTCACCTGTAACAGGAGTTCTAGGAATGGTATATGTTGTTCATCCACACTTTCTGGCAGGTATCCTTGCTGCTTTAAATCTTGCTGGAAGGTCTTCAAGTTGGCTCCTCCCACCCACGCTGGTGGTAAACTCACGGCTCCGCCCCATGACGCCAGATCTGGCCCGCTGAAGCTCAGGCTGTGCCGGCCGGGAGGTCGTAGGGAATGGTAGGGATGAACACCATACCATTCCTAGAACCCTGTTACAGGTGAGCAACCTGTATTTCTAGGGACATGGCTATGTTGTTCATCCACACTTTCTGGCAGACTCCTAGCAGTTCTCCGGAGGAGAGAGGCAAGGCGCACACCCCCTACTTAGGAAATAGAGACTGGAGAACAGAGGCCCCAAAACCAGCATCCCGGCGTGACTCAAGGTCGATGTAGTAGTGGGTTATAAAGGTATGTGCCGACTTCCAGGTAGCAGCCCTGCAGATATCCTGGATAGGGACGTCCCTGGAAGCAGCTACCGATGCAGCAGTATGATGGGTAGAATGAGCTCTTATCCCTCTGGGAGGCTCCATGCCTGCCAACCTATAGCAGAGATCTATGCAGGAGGTGACCCACCTGCTTATAGTCCGCTTGGCTGCAGGTCTGCCAGGGTGGCTTCAGCGCAGGGTGACAAACAGCTGGCGAACTCTCCCGAACTTCAGCCTCTGCTCATAGCAGTGCAGCCTAGGGTCCAGAGGTGGAGCCTATATTCAGCCTCCGGAGGTGTGACTGGGGTAGAACACCGCAGAGTCAACACCTGGTTAAGGTGAAACTCCACACCATCTTCGGAAGGAATTTGGTGGGGCGCAGGACCACCTTGTCCCTGTGGAAGACCAGGTAAGGAGACTCGATGGAAAGCGCCTGGAGCTCTCCCATCCTTCTGGTTGACGGATAGCCACCAAGAAGGCGGTCTTCACGACAGGTGAGAGATGTCACACCTGTGCTTTGGTTCAAATGGCTTGCCCATGAGCTTTGCCAATACCAGCAGTAGATTCCACAGAGGTGGAGGTTCTCGCTTCGAGGGGAAATGTGATCAAGGCCTTGAAAAGCACCGACCACCTTTCTCCTGCGCCATCGATCATGCTTCGCCCGCGCTCGTAAGCAGAGATGGCTGCCAGGTGCACCTTTAGGGTCGCGACCAAGCCCTGCTGAGAAAGGAATTCATAGGTCCAAGATGCTTGCAAAGGAACAGGAGGAAGGGTCCAGGCCCTGCCCTGACACGAAATGGAGAGTCTCTTCCATTTGAAGGCATAGCATTTTCTGGTCGACTCCTTATGGGACGCCTCAACTACATTGAGGACCTCGTCGGAAAGACCCAAGGCCTGGAACTCTAGCCGCTCAGGAACCAGGCTGACAGGTGCAGGGATTGAAGGTCCGGATGGAACACCTTCCCCTGATTGACTGATAGCAGGTCCCGGCGAGCTGGAAGCTGCCTCGGGAGCCTGGAGCTGAGGCTGAGGAGATCTGGATACCAGCATTGGCGGGGCCAGTCTGGGGCTACCAGAATCACCTGCGCCTTGTCCCTCCTCGCCTTGAGAAGCAACTTGTGGATCAAGGGAAATGGGGGAAAGGCGTAGAAGAGGCCTGGGGTCCACGGCCTCGAGAAGGCATCCCGCAGCCAACCCTGTTGAGGGGGCGGCATGAAACAGCCTCAGCCAGATTCTCCCTGAGGCAAACAGATCCACCTGAGGTGTGCCCCAGTGGGAGAACAGATCCTGTACTACCTCCAGCAGGAGAGACCACTTGGGGACAGCCCTATCCGGCTTAGGCATCGGGCCAGGGTGTAGGAGGCCCTGCCACATGGAGGGCTAGGAGATCCGCCCAGGCTGTGCACGAGTGACCAAACGCGGAGAGCATCCTTGCACAGAGGCATGGAGCGATCCCGCCCTGGCGGTTTAGGTAGTACATTGTCGTGGTATTGTCCGTCTGGACCTGAACCACTTGACCCCGTAGAAATGGAGCAAAGGCGGTGAGGGCTAGACGAACCACCCAAAGCTCCAGCAGGTTGATATGGCATCGGGACTCCCAAGGGGACCAGAGGCTGTGCGCTCTGTGCTCCCCCAGATGGGCACACCAACCCATCAGAGAGACATCGGTCGATAGAGAGACCATCGGTTCGGGGTGGACAAACGGGATGCCCTCCTGCAAATGGGCTGTAACGTCCACCACTGGAGAGCGCTCCATATCCCCTGGGTCACCGTCACTAGCTGGTCCAATGGATCGCAGCTGCCAGGACCACTGGCTGGCCAGTCCCACTGAAGGGGACACGCGCCAGCGGGCCCAACGGACCACGCTGGTGCAGGCTGCCATGAGTCCCAGGAGGCACAGGAAGTCCCAGGCGCCGATTGCCCAACCAGAAATGACTGGGCAAAGGAGGAAAGAACCTCGCCCTGTCCACTGGAGCGGTTTGGCTCAAAGAGAGTCTATCTCGCCCCGATGAAAAGAATCACCTGCTTCGGTCCGAGTTCCGACATGGCCTCATTGATGAGAAGGCCAATCTGAGAGCAAACCTGGAGGATCTCCGCCGGGGGAACCGGGGAGTGAGGGTTTTCGGCTTCACCGGTTGACAACCAGTCTGATGGGTCGAGAAAATCTCGCACGCTCAACGGGTGTCTCAGCTCAACTGACCTGATGGGGACGCCGTGGAGGCCAGTGGTCAAGTCAAGGATCGGATCAAGTCGAGGTTGACTACTGGGAGGAGGACCTCCCACTCCCAAGAGCGCCAACGGAGGGACTTACCTTTAGAGTCCTCCTTCTTGGACAGAGAGTAAGGTCCTGATGGTCCCCCTCCCTTGGTGGAAAGGGACTGGCAGAGCTCCTTAAAAGAAGCTGATTAGGAGGATCCCAAGGAGAGCGGGATAAAGGCCGCGGCTGAGGAAGACGAAGATGCGGCCTGCGCTGCCTCCTCCTCGAGGACGATCATCTGCTCGAGCTGAGCTGCCGAGCCAGCCACCGCGGACACCACCAAACGGGCCTCCTCCGACTTTACCGGCGGGTAACGTTTCTCGGGGCATCCAAGTTGTAAACGGGCGGCACGGTCCTCCAGGACGTAGACCAAGAAGGAAGAGCACAGGTCGCAGGCCTGCGGGTCATGCTCAAGGCCGAAGCAGTAGACGCACGTGGAGTGCGGATCCGTCCGAGACATCTTCTGCCCGCATGGGCACCTCGGAAAACCGGGAGTCGATTTGTCCATCACAGCCGCGAGAGAAATAAATGACCAAGATCTTAAAAACCTTAAACTTTATTTCAGGTAAACCGAAGAATTAAGAACCAGTCTTATACGCAGAGCGTTAAGGAGGGAACCTGAGCTTCCAAGCAGTAAGGAAGATCAGGCGTCATGGGGCGGAGCTGAGAGTTTTACCACCCGGGTGGGTGGAAGGAGCCAGCTTGAAGACCTTCCGGCAAGATTTAAAGCGGCAACGATACCTGCCAGAAAGTGTGGATAAACAACATATCCATGTTCCTAGAAATAGCCCATTCCTGGTGGTCTAGTGGATCCCTAGCCCCCTCCATCCCCGCAGGTAGTGCCTCACCAGCCCGCTCCCCTCCAATCCCAAAACTGTGACCAGCACTACTATCCGCGCTCCACCACGGCCGGCTGAGCTGTCACTGAACGCGTGCGCTGACTGACAGCTCAGTTGGTGGCTGGTGGGTGAGACAGAGGGCTGTGCTCTGCTGGCTTGGTTTTGGGATGGGATGGTGGGCACTACCTGTCGTGTGGCAGTGGTGGGGATCCACTAGACCACCAGTGATGGGATAGGGACTGGGGGTCCACTTAGGAATGGATATTCATTTACTTACTGAGGATTGGGTGTTGGGGACCATGAAGCCACTAGGGATGGAGATTCCTTATTCATATACAGGGATTGATGGGGACCGCTAGCCACCAGGGAGACATTTTGTTTTCTTGGGTCGGGCGAACAGCAGGGGGGGGACATTAGCTACTACAGGACCTTTTTCTTGGGGGAGACAATGACGGACCACTAGTTACCAGAATCTGCGGCTGAATGTTGGACAGGGGATGCCAAGCCGCACACAGCCTATGCAAATGGACCCATAATGGGCATGCAAATGGCCACTATAGCATCTTGCATGCCCAATGGACTCATTTGTATAGGTACATTAGTGAATCGGAAATAGCAACGCCGCCATCTGTTGCGGGGTTATTCACTTGCCTGCAGGTAGGGGTGGCTCTAGTGGTAATGGGGTTACTACCAATGCCACCTAGCCCTATTCAGAGTCTGATAGCGTGGTGCATTATCTGACTGTGAACAGCAAATTTTTAAGACTGGGCAATCGCAATGCAAACTTTTGCACTGTGAATTGCGATTTTTCTGTAAATCATAACCCTGATTCACAGGGCTTTATTAATCTACTCAGCCCCAGATGAATCTCCTTAGCTAGTTTCCCCCACATCACCTGTTACAATTTTAAAGACAAGTTAAGTTCCCCAAACACTGCCTACAAATATCATTTTTCTCCCCATTTACCCTGCTACTTTCAGTATAAAGAGAATATAAAAAAATATAAATACTGTATACCTTTAAGGTAAAGCTAGGTGTTTTCACTGCTTTCTCTCATCAAATTCTGTTTTTCCAGGTCCCTCTACTGGAATAAAGGTTATCAGGATTTGACAAGAGAGGCTGGAATGAAGAGAAAACTCTGGTCTGGCAGTGATGGCAGTAGTGTGTCAATCCAAACTCCAGCCCCAGCAGAGGACGTTGAATGGTGTTGCCATCCCGCACCACAACTGCCTCCTTCTGCAGGTGAGGAATGGCACTGGACACAGGGAGTGACCACATGCCTTCCTACCCTCCCTCACAACAGATCTAGTGTGGTGGGTGGTTCCCAATACAGAGAGGTAGAAATGAAACAGCAGGGAAATAATCTCCACAGGTGTGGCACTGGAACACTAACCCCTCCCTCTCAACGCCCCAATGGCTCGACTATGTCCTGTGAGACCCTGCCACTGTGCAGGATACTGGGAAACAGACAGAGACACCTGCTGAGGGTAAGGAGTGAAGCCTTAGGGGTGTCACGTGATGGCATCTGAAGGGTGCCCACATATTACCAGACTGTGCTGGTATGCGAGATGGCAGTGGAGGATCAAGGTAGGCAGCTGTAAGGAAAGACAAAAAAACTGAATTCAAAAAAAGGAGGAAAATCCTTCCCTTAGGAAAAAAAAATTTTTTGTTTTTTAAAGAATGTTAGACACAAAATTCTGACAAGGTGAAAAGGGCGTCATCTTCTATGAAAAGTCACTACAGGGTATACTGTATGCAAATACTGGATTACAGGGTTTTAAATAATTGATTAGCAGTTTTTTCTTGGGACAATACTAACTGTACAGAAAGCATTTATATAGGTTTTCTAGAAGAGTTATGTTTGTTAAACACAGTGCGGCAAGTGCTATGCATTTTCACAGTGTTTTAGAACTTTTTTGAGCAAAACACTAATCAATTTTTAGAGTTAAATAAAAATCCTGGGATATATGATATATTGCCACAATCCTCCATTTTAAAATGATAATAAACATTATAAAGTTTTTCAAGATGTAGTTCCTGTGTCCAACTACAGGCTCAGAAAATGAAAAGCTCTCTGGACCCTGATTAGCCAAGACCTCACTCATACCACTTCCGGTAACAGTCTGAAGGAAAGCAAAGTAGCTTCTCCGTAACATTTGTTTGTCCAGAGCTGCAGACTGATCATTATCCTCTGCTGGCCGGGCCAAAACCTCAAAGATAGCATGAAGCAGTGGCATAAATACTTGTTGCAGAAAAGGGGAAACCTGTGCCTGGAAGAAAGAAGAAAAAATTACTCACCTTAGTAATGTTGTTTCTTCTAATGGAATCTTGCTATATTATGACATATGCAGTTTGTCCCAACCTTAGAACTGCTCCGGAGGTGAAAGAGTTAAAGTCCATGCCAGGCATGGAACTTAGAGCTCGAACTCGGTTGAAAATTCTATCTGTTGTTCTTCAAACTTAAACTGTCAATCTTTACGAGCAAAAACTCACTAAGACTCTGTGTGGAAGCTGTTAACCTACACTAGCCAACTGACTACTTAATTAAATAAACACATTTTTTGGTGTCACAATGAAGACTCAAGTCAGGAGACCCAAAAAATGACAAACACAACAAAGATCACCCCAAAAAGAGGGGTGAAAACAAGGTGGGCATCTAAAAAGTGTCAACGCTGCCCTGCCCACCCACATCACAAAGAGTAAGGTTCTGAGAGGGGCAGGGAAGGTCAGAATATAGCAAGACTCCATTAGAAGAAACAACATTACTAAGGTGAGTAATTTTTTCTTCAAACAACATGAAGTCTTGCTATATTATGACAATTAGAACTACACAGCAGTACCTCCGCGGAGGACAGAAACCTATGAGAATAGGCTCTGAAGCACAGCTGTACCAAGCTGAGCATCACTCCTAGCCTGGATGTCCGGGGAGTAATGCTTAGTAAAAGTGTGCACCGTTTTCTAGGTAGCTGCTTGACATATCTCTAGGATAGGGATGTCCCTGGCAGCAGCCAGAGACGCAGCTGTACCTCTGGTGGAGTGAGCCCTCAGGCCTGAGGGAGGAACTTTACCCAGTTTTTCATAGCAAAATCAGATACAAGAGACAATCCATCTGGCAATGGATCTTTTAGTGGCATGTTTCCCTTTGCCAACCTCACCATAAGTGAGGAACAGTTGGAGGGAGTTAAACCTGTGACCTTTGGTACGATCTATGTAGTAGCTAAGTGATCTTTTGACATCTAAACTGTGCAACCTCCTCTCACCAGAAGAGGAATGGTCAGTGAAGTACACAGGGAGAGATATAGATTGATTAAGGTGGAAATCTGAAACCACCTTAGGCAAGAACTTTCGGTTAGTCCTGAGGACTACCTTATCTCTGTGAAAGGAGATAAAATCAGGCTCCACTGATAATGCTTGTAACTCACTTATGCGCCTGGCAGAAGTGATGGCTACCAAAAACACAGTTTTCCAAGTCAAGTACTTGAGCTCTGCTGAAGACAAGGGCTCAAAAGGGGTTGCATAAGCTGGGCAATGCAAATATTAAGATCCCAGGCAGGGAAGGATCCCCGAATGGGGGTTGATGTGAAACAACCCTTTGAAAAACTTGAGAATACAGGATGAGCTGAAAGAGAAGAGGGCTTACCTGCTGACAAGAAAGCAGACACGGCTGCCAAGTGCACTTTTAGGTAGCTGGTCTCAGCCCTAAAGTATTTAAATGAACCATATAATCCAGGACTGTGGGTAAATCAGCAGGTCCTGGGGAAATATGCTTCCTAGAGCACCATATGGAAAATCTCTTCCATTTGGCATTATAAGTAGCCCTGACGGAAGGCTTCCTGGAAGCCTTCAGAATATCCAATACACCTTGGGAAAGGTGTAGGTCAGCAAACTCTAACTCTTCAAGAGCCAGGCCTCCAGACTGAGAGATTTGAGGTTCGGGTACCAAACCCTCCCCTGAGCACAGGATAACAGATTGTGATTCCTGGGAAGACACAGGGGAAGGTGGACTGCTAAGGACATAAGGAGTGGGTACCAGGGCTGTCTGGGCCAGTCTGGAGCAATCAGAATCATCTTGCAGGACTGAAACCTGATTTTTACTAGCACTTTGAACAGGAGAGGGAAGGGTGGAAAGGCATAGAGAAACTTCCTTCCCAACTGAGAAGGAAGGCATCAGGGGTCTGGAGCCCAACACTGGGGGCCTGCAACAAAAAGGGAAGTTGGTGATTGTCTGGGGCTGCAAAAGATCTCATCTGGGTGTGCCCCATCTGGCAAATACCACCTCCAGAACTAGGGGGATCCAGAGCCCATTCGTGATGGCCTTGGGAAATCCTGCTGAGAGCATCTGCCAGGACATTGTCCTTGCCTGGGAGGTGAACTGCTACAAGGGAGGTGTTCAGGGAGTAAGCCAGAGACCACAACTTCATTGCTTCAGTGCACAAGGCCGTAGACCGAGTCCCCCTTGCTTGTTGATGTACCACATTGTGGTGGTATTGTCTGTTCTGACTTGAATAACCTTGTTCTGAACAGATTTGGAAAAAGCTTGAAGTGCTAGAAAAACTGCTCTGAGTTCCAACAGATTGAAGTGGAGCAGAGATTCCTGAGGGGACCACAATCCCTGGGTGGTGAGGTCGCCCATGTGAGCTCCCACCCCAATAGGGATGCATCTGTAGTAAGGATTAAGGAGTGAGACTGAGGGGTAAGGGGACCCCTGTCTCAATTGCCCTGGTCCTGCCACCACTGAAGGGCCTGGATCAGGGTTCGAGTCACTGGAATTAATTTGGTTAGGAGTCCTTTCTTTGAGACCAAAGGCTCTCAAATGGAACTGGATGTCCCTCATCTGAAATCTGGCTCCCTGCACTACTGCTGTCAGGCAGCCATGTGTCCCAGGAACTGTAGAAAGTGCCTTGCTGTTCGAGAGACCTGCAGGGTGAAGGAGGAAGCCAGAGAAATCAGGGTATTTGCCCTTTCCAGAGGAAGGAAGGCTCTGGCTTCTTTTGTGTTCAGTTCTGCACCTATGAAGGTGAGAAGCTGGACAGGCTCTAGGACTGACTTTGGAAGATTGAGAAGGAAACCTAGAAGTTAGCAGTTGCTGAGTTACTTGAAGGTGTAACCTGACTTGGTCTGGGGACTGGCCTACTATGAGCCAGTCGTCCAAGTGAGGAAAGATGGTAATTTTTTGCTTTCTTAAGTGGGCAACTGCTACTGCCAGGCATTTTGTGAATACCCTTGGGGCAGATGTAAGGCCGAAGGGCATTGCTCTGAACTGGTAATGACCTGAGGGCAGTTCGAATCTGAGGTACTTTCGATGGGAGCTTCTGATGAGAACATGAAAATAGGCATCCTTGAGGTCCAGGGACACTAGCCAGTCTCCTGGCCTTAAAGAGGGTAAAATAATTACCAGAGTCACCATTTTGAATTTTGGTTTTAAAAGGTGCTTGTTTAGATACCTGAGATCCAGGATGGGCCGCCATTCTCCTGTCTTTTTTGGGGTAAGGAAGTACCTGGAGTACAACCCTTTGCCTTGGTGTAGGGGTGGAACCCTTTCCACAGCTCTGACAGCCAGGAGGGTAGAGACTTCTGCCTCCAGGGCAAGAGCCTCTGAAGGATTGCAGGTGGAAAGGATCTGATTCTCATCTTTGGAAATTTTTGAGCTGAGAACAGTCCTGACTTCACTACTTCCAGGACCCATTTGTCTGACGTTAGAGACTCCCAGTCCTGGACAAAGTAAGCCAGCCTGCCCCTACAGGTAGTGGAGAATCGCCCTGGGCGCCCATGAGGGTGCCTGTTTGGCAGGGGCTTTAGGCTGAGTGGTGGAAGCAGGCCTGCCTGCACCCGTCTGGTTCTCCTCTAGAGAACCCTTCTGTACAAAAGCTGAAGAGGAAGCCTGGACTTGGTAAAAGGCCAATGAAAAGGCCTACCCCTGCCCTGGGAGGCTGCCTTTGGGGAGTGACTTGCCTTTCCTTGGCCTGTGCACTCTATAGGTGGTCCCTATATTCATCCATTTTCTTCATGTAATTCTCTGTTTGCTCCCCAAACAGAGAGTTGCCCTAACAGGGAAATCCATGGCCTTAGTCTGGGTATCCTGTGACAGGCTAGTACATCTGAGCCAAGCCATTCTCAGGAGAGCCACAGATGTAGCCATGACTCTGGAAGATATATCATTAGAGTCCACTGCAGCATGGAATTGCACCTTGGATGCCTCAATACCATCAGCGGCCACCTGCTCCAGCTCTTTTGCCAGCTGGCCAGGAACCTGCTTTGCATGGAGCTAAAACCGTATCCCATCTGGATTTTGATATCTAGCAACATAAGCCATATAATTAGCCTGTCTGAGTCCTAAGGAAGCTGCCATGTACTGTTTCTTTGCCATGGCATCTATCCTTCTGGAGTCCTTGTCAGGGGTGAGAGGCTAAGGAACATTTGCCTTGTCACAGGCTGCAGCCTGCACCACCCCATGTGGCTCCATTGTTGTGTAAGAACTCCATATCAGAGCCTGATAATGATACCTTTTGTCCATTCTTTTATCAACAGGAGGTGTGGTGTGAGGAGCTTTAAAATCTTTATTGTCTGTTTCCAAAAGATTTATGCAGAGGAATAGACAGTCTCCTAGACTCTGGGATATCCATCATTTCTACAAAATCAGGCTCTTCCTGATCATCCACAGCTTCCTCCATAGGGAGCTGGAGGGTTTCAGCCACTTTTTTTTTTTTTAAACATGAAATGTGAAGGGGACTCAGAAAGCCTAGGGGGAGACACTCCTGAAGGTCTGTCTGGAGAGATGTCCGGTTCAATGGGCACATCCAAACTTTCAAAACCACATTCACTCTCCTCATACTCCTCTACCCCTCCTCTGGTTCATAAAATTCCTCTAAATAATACTCTTGAACCGGAGGAACCGACCGAACCGAGCGCTTACCTGATGATGCCGGTTCGGTCGGAACTGGGGAGAGTGACTGAACAATTTTTATTGCTTTAGCTATTTCTTCAGCGGTTGGAGAGGGAAGTTTTGACTCCACACCAGCTGATTTTCTAGATTTCTTTGTTGGAACTGACTCCTCAGGTCGGCTCTCCTTTGCCGAGGAAGTATCGCACTGGTCAGAGACTCCTCGGTTCAGCTGAAACCGAACTGGGCTGGCCATCGGGTCAGCGGACTTTTGGCCTCCCGTTCCCTGAGTCTACCAACTCTCTTATCCAGGGTAGCTGCAGGAAAACCATTGCAAATCTGGCAGTCTGAATTGAGGTGGTCAAACCCCAGACAATAAACACATGTGGTGTGGGGGTCAGCCTTGGCAAAGGCTTCCCCACATACAACACAGTGGGCCCGGTTTTTCTTTTGGGTTTCTCAGACATAGTGCCAGCCTAACCAAAAACGTGCCCGTTTATGGCAACCTGCCAAGCAAGACTCCCTTATCGGTTCCCAACCGTGTCACGGGTCATGGAAAAAGGTAATTAAATCCGTTTTTTTTAGAACCGATAAGAACCGGGAACCGCACTTCTAAAAGACTGTAATGTAATAGAAGTAACTTGATCGGTTCAAACTGAACCGATGAAAATGTTTACAAGTTCCACACAGAAATAAAATGTAAAACCTATCTAGTACTTACAATACCACAGATAGAGCTTGAACCGACCAGTTGCGGTTTAATTTCGGTTAAAAAACCGAAAATTTTTATACTTTAACCGACAAAATGAACCGAGCAGAAGGAGGAATCTCCGGAGCGACTGTTCAGTGAGGCGGAGTAAAGAATCTGACAGTTTAAGTTTGAAGAACAACAGACAGAATTTTCAACGAGCTCGAGTTTCAAGTTCCATGCCTGGCATGGACTTTAACTCTTTCACCTCGAGGCAGTTCTAAGGTTGGGACAAACTGCATATGTCATAATATAGCAAGACTTCATGTTGTTTGAAATGAGTAAGTTATGCAGTGGTCACTGGGACAACAGACCAGTTATGAAATGTGACCCAATCTCATTGCTGTCTTTGATGTTAAGTACTTAAACTACCAACATTATTTTACGGGAATGCAGCAAAAACAAAATTACATGCTGCAGCTTCAAGAGGAAAACTGCATCAAGCTCATCTACAAAAGGAGATTGTTGGGTTACTTCATGTGAGTTTTGTTCCACAGGTTCAAACAGAATAGGAGTTCTGTAATTCACCCTTCTTGGCAGTATGGCCTAGCCCTAGAGGTTAGTGCAGGGGTGTCCAACCTTTTCTTGGACATGAGCCACTTTTAAATTTCAGACTAAACGTGAGCCACAACAGATTTCACTGTGAGCCCTGTACCTTACCCATATGTAGCCATATTTAGGAGGTAAAATAATAACATAGTCAATATTTAAAGAAACTATTAATGTGTTGCACAATTTTAAAATAGCTCTTAAATTAAGACAATAGTTATTTTATTGTATTTCTATCATTTTAAAATAGTTTGTGTTTGTGTGTTCACTGGTGTTCTCGTGAGCCACATGTGGCTTGTGCGCTACATGTAGGCCACCCCAGGTTAGAGTAACAAGCTGTGAATGAGCTTAGTACATCCAGCAAACCTGGGTTTGAATCCTACAACCTCCACTTGCATACTGTGGGACTCTAAGCAAGTAATTTAACCTTCCAGTGCTCCTGGGATGCCCACGGAAAGAGGCAGTTGTGCCTAGTGGACCTAACCCAGTTTCCAAACAATATAAAAACAAGTATATCCCTAGGCATCTTCTATAGCTGGTACAGGTTCGAATGAATCAATGGTTAAGCCCAGAGCCCGACAAAGGTACCACCATAGGAAGCAACCTATGATAGTATACCGGGCGCTGAGCTTAACCATAGGATTTGTTTTGAACCCATGGCCGGATACAGAAGATGCCCAGTGATATAGCAGACATCAACCCTTATTCTGTTTGAACCTATGGATGAAACCCACCTGAAATGACCCAACAATTGACACCTATGTAATTTGTCCTTCTATATTCTTTATCTCTGCAAGAAGATTGCTGTATAATAAACAGAAAGGCACAGTAGAAACACAGAAGTTGACGGCAGATAAGGACCGCAAGGCCCATCAAGTCTGCCCATTACTTTTTCTACCTTATGAATATGCCACCGGCCTTTGCTCTGTCAATGGCCTATCTATTCATACTCATCTGCATTGCTCCCTTATGCCTATCCCATGCCTGTTTGAATCCCTGCACTGTATTCATATCCACCACTTCCTGAGGTAGGCCGTTCCATGTATCCACCACCCTTTCTGTGAAAAAGAACTTCTCACATTACCCCTAATTGGTCTCCCTCTAATCTCATGCTGTGTCCTCTTGTCCTATTTTCTTATATTGAAACATGTTAGACTCTTTTACCTTGTTAATGCACTTAAGGTGTACGAATGTTTCAATCATATCACCTCTCTCCCTCCTTTGCTCTAGAGTATACAAATTGAGCTCCATTAATATGGCCTCATATGTTTTCCGATGCAGTCCATTTTGGTTGCCCTTCTCTGGACTGCCTCAATTTGGCTAATGTCCTTGTGAAGGTGTGGCCTCCAGTACTGCACGAAGTACTCCAGATGGGGCCTAACCAGTGTCTTGTAAAGTGGGATTATTACCTCCCTCTTATGACTTGTGATACCCCTACTAATACACCCCAACATCCCCCTAGCCTTACCTACTGCTTTAGTGATCTGCTTGGATGATTTCAGGTCATCTGTGATGATGATGCCCAAATCTCTCTTTTCCATTGTGACTGCAAGCAAATGAAAATTACGTACCTACCGTAACTGTGATCTTTCTGTGTATCTTCACCACTCATCACATATGGGTACTCGGCCGAGGATAGGAACCATGGGAGCTTTTTTTTTGGTAGGTGAGCTTTTGCGCTGTGGCGCCGCCCTCAGGCCGACATTCCACGGGCAATCACGGGTTGGTCGCTAGGTGCCGCCGACTCTGCCTGCCTGCCATTTATGAGTCACCGGAGAGGTGAGGAAAAAGAGGTCTGAGAGGGTGGGACAAGAGAGTCCAAAGGACAGAAGAAGGAAAAGATATAAAAATCAAAAGGAGAAATAAAAGGACAAAGCAAGAGAGAGAGAGAGAGAGAGAGAGAGAAACGAAAAGCTAGGGAGATTGGGAAGGGGGCCCCAATCTCTGGAAAACAGAAAAGGGTAGGAAATTTTGAGATATAAATGTTTGACATGAGAAGGGGACAGAAAAACAGAACACGCTGGATTATGTCCTGTCTCTAGATTGTGTAGGAACTGCAAGAAGTAGCCAAGAGGCTTAACTGCCAGAATTCAAGGCACAGAATCACTGGCAAAGAAACTCCTTTAAGGCAGCAAACGGCTATTTTTAGAGGACAGGAACAGAGGTTCTGCCCCCTCTCATAAGAAACAATGAGAATTTTTAGTTGGGATAAATGAGCTTAAAGACTTGTCCAGAGGACAAGAAAACTAAAATTTGGAAAGAGAAAGAAGGAGGCGAGGATGGAGGGCAACCTCTCTCACTCTGAAGGAGTGGAGCAGAGCACTGAAGAGGGAGAGCCGCCCCATGCTGACCACTTTCTCCCCCAGACATACCATCCCACACTGTGCCTCACATCACTCCCCTCCTGACAAGACAGGGAAGGGGGGCAAGAAAAGGCACAGAGAGGGGGGATCCAGAGACTGAGGCCCTAGGGGATGGCGGGTGGGGCTGTGATGAATGGTGAAGATACACAGAAGATCACAATTATGAGTGAGTGCATAATTTTTCATATCTTATCTGTGTCAATCTTCACCATTCATCACATATGTGAGTGCCGAGCCCCAAGGGGGCATTCAAAACCCTCAGGGGCGAAGTCCTAGCTCTCAGTGGGTGATACACATAGAGAGAGAACCTTCTGGGCCTCAAGAAGCCCAAGAGTGGGGAGAGTGAGATGGGGACCCCCGGAGAAGAAAAGTGCCTGACAAGCGCCGCCTCACCCTATGGAAAAACAGATAGGTCCTCTGGTGCGCAGAGTTAACCACCCTACGCTGGGCCAAGGGTGACAACCGGAAAAGACACAGCCATGCCGTCCCCCTAGTGCAGATCGCTGTCCCTACGACCCTGGTAGCTACCTCATTGGT
This sequence comes from Neoceratodus forsteri, assembly GCA_016271365.2. NCBI lineage: Eukaryota > Metazoa > Chordata > Ceratodontiformes > Ceratodontidae > Neoceratodus > Neoceratodus forsteri. Next base: position 996,231,236 of record CM028131.1, read on the forward strand.
GTCATACAATGCCCTTGCCTGATGCCTTGCTAGCTCTAGGCTATGTGCAGAGAGAGCAATGGCTTGTCTGGTTCGCTCCGTGTCAAAGAGGCAAGGAGCTGACCTAGTCTGGACCACAAGAACCTATCACAGGCTGCATAGTGGGCCTGATGTGCAGAAATAGAAAGCAGCAACCATGCCGAGTAGAAAGTCCTCCTACCCCAGACGTCAAAATCAGAGGAGTCTTGATCTGGGGGCTGGTCACGGTGAAGGGCGTGAAGCCCATCGAGAGTGTCCAGCTGCGTCAATCCAGACTGCTGATGAGGCATGGAACCTGAGACTGGGGTCACAATACCGGTAGCAAAGATCCCTAGGGGAAGGTCATCCGGAGAAGGGTCTCTGCCAGAATGCAACGACGCCCTCCCTAATGGGAGCAGGCTGTGAGGGCACCACAAGGGTGTCCTCACTGAAGTCGCCCAAAAAGGCATGCGCCGAGTGTCTGGACTGCTCTGAGTGGAAGGAGAGAGATGCAGGTCCTCCAACATCCTCACGAGGAATCACTGATACTCCTCGAGATCAGTGGCTGGGGAGATGTGGACAGAAGGCTCCTCTCCCCCAGAAGAGGGGGATGAGGAGTTGGAGGACCTCAACTGTTCAGAGGATGGCTGCTTGGGGGAGGTTGAAAAACCTGTCTGTCCATCACCCTGACGTAAGCGGGGAAACGAGCAGCCACAGCCCTAAACTGCTCCCAGGAGAGAGGGCTGCTAGGACCAAGAATGCCTGGGAGCACAGGAGAGTGCACCAGAGGAATGGGGACAGAACCAAGAAATCGGCTGACCTCCGCCTGGGGCTAGCGAGCAGACCAGGAGCGCCAGAGGATGAAGGTGCTCCGGAAGACTCCACAGCCGACAGCTGAACAACCATTTCGGAACTGCCTTGGCTGTGCCCGTAAGAATCCCCCCTGTGAGGTGACCAGGGCCGTAAGGGTCCAGAAGGAAGGTCCCCTACCTCAAAAGAATGGGGCTCTCTCAAAGACAGTGAAGGGGAAGAGCGGAGATTGGCACTGTGGCTTCTTCCAGAACCTGGATGGGCCCCCGAAAAAGGCCTCCATGCAGACCCCCTGCCCCTCGACCCCTCAGAACCCGAGAGTGCCCTCCTCCTCGAGATGGTCAGCCTAGGTAACTGACAGCCCTGGTCAGCACCCGAAGGAGCTATCCAACGCACAGTACCTTCCCCTCTGTAGGTGCTCTGGTCGGCCCAAAGTTGGGCGGTCCAGGCACACCACCGGAGGGGGTACCACCACTGAGGGGTCAGCGAAACTGCCAAGGCTGGGCTGCAGTGTAGTGGTGGCCTGCACCACTGCCTGCTGGTCAGAGCCCCTGACCCCAGCCTAGAAAGTCACCAGCCGCTCCTCAGAGGGGGGCTGACTCAGGTCTGTCGAGGACACCACTAGGCTACCCACACTAGCAACTAGTTCCAAGGAGCCAGATTGCTTGTCTGCCTCGGAGTCCGACTCCTCCTCTGAAGAAGTGGAGGCCAAGGCCCTGTGCCAAATGCAGTTACGCGCATCCTTGCCAAACAGGGTGCCAGAAATGGAGACTGCACCCAAGCCGGTGCCAGCGCCCCCCAGCACCACGAACGGTGGTCAAGAAGAGATGGCTCCAGCCCAGACAGCAGTCTTGGAGTTCGAATTCGCCATGGCGCCTGCTGCCGCACTCTCACGCGGTTCTGAGGGCACAGATGGCGAGGACGGTACCCGACAGCGCTGTGCCGCGAGACGGGCGCTGACTCGCCCACAAGCACCGCAAACTGTGCTGACGATGGCCCTGACCGCGCCTTCTGAATTCCTCATGGCGCATGCTCCCTGTTCGCGCCAGCGAACGCTCCAGAACTGGACGCAGTGCCGACCTCAATCCCGAGGCGAAGAAGAAAGGACGGCGCCAGAGTGACTCCCTAATGCGCTGAGTGACAGACCAGCGCTGACACTGCCAGGGCCCACGGCATCGCAGATGGCGCCAAGGCCCAAAACTGCGCCTACCAACGGCGTCAAGGACAGCGCCGACCTGGGCCTTGTGAACCACGGGTCCGACACCAGGGGAGCCTTTGCCCCCGAAGGGACGACTGCCATGGCGATGCCTCCCGCTCACCCCCCGAAGGGAACAGACTGGGCCTCCCGCACCATGGGAGGAGCCTCGGCCACGGCTAGGCTACTAGAAGACGAGGCTCCCTCCTCCTTGGTCCATACAGAACCAGGAGGGGACCCAGAGGACAGGCCGAGAGAGCGGCTTGGCCCGAGTGCATCGACCCCGACAAAGTCAGTGGAGCTCGCCCACTTTCCACACATGCTGTTTGATGCCCCGGCGGTCCATGGAGAAGCAGGCATCGTACGAATCCATGTCGTGAAGCGGGCCAAGACACGAAAGGCAACGGTCGTGCTGGTCGGTGACGGAAAATTTTAGGCCGCATGGGGGCTGACCTGTCTTCCAAGTCTTCTTGCCCTCTGACCTAGGCATGACCTTCGGAAAGAAAAACAAACAAGACTCTATGTCGCTGGAAGAGAAAAAATTGGAAAGGTCTTACAGGCAACGTCGAGTGGCTAGCAGAACCGGCAGGAGAAACAGATGGACTTGATGTCGAAAACAGTGCAATTGAACGAGCTACAAGTAGGCCAAACTCAGTTTTTCAGAGAAAAGCTTCTCACAAGGTAACCTTGACGACAGGAGATGAAGAACTGGCAGGCGGGTGGAGTCGACGGCGCCTAATGGCCAACCCGCGAGCGCCACGTGGAATGTCGGCCTCGAGGGCAGTGCTTAGAGCTACTGCCCTTCTATAAAAAAAATAAAGTTCCTAAGTGGGTCCTAGCCTCCGTCAAGTACCCATATGTGATGAATGGTGAAGACCGACACAGATAAGATCTCCTCCCAACCTATAGGTGGCTTCAGGGTTTCTCTTCCCTATGTGCATGATCTTGTACTTCTTTGCATTAACCCCAGTTGCCACTCTTCTGACCATTTTGCCAGTTTATCCAGATCTCTCTCATTCTGCACACCCCATCTGGGTCATCTACTCTGTTGCAGATCTTGGTGTCATCTGCAAACAGACAAACCTTACCCTCCAGTCCATCTGCAATGTCACTGATGAAGATATTGAAGAGGACTGGCTCCAAGACTGATCCCTGAGGTACCCCATTTGTGACTTGCATCTCTTCTGATGGTATACCGTTTACCACCACACAGTTTTCTGCCCGTCCAACCAGTTTGCCACCTAGTTGCCCAACTTCTGACCCACCCTGAGCCTACCCAGCTTATTAATCAATCTTCTATGTGGAGCAGTATTGAAAACTTTGCCAAAGTCAAGGTAGGCGACATCAACTGCTCTCTCTTGGTCCACCAATCTAGTTACCCAGTCAAAGAAATCTATGAGATTAGTTTGACAGGACCTTCCTGTTGTAAACCCATGCTGTCTTGGATCCTGTGCTCCAATGGATTCCAGGTGTTGCATTATCCTTCCTTAAGGAGTGTGTCCATAATCTTGCCCACTACTGAGGTAAGACTGACTGGTATGTAGTTCCCTGCTACCAATCTTGTGAAGCAGGATCATATGAGCCCTTCTCCACTCTTCTGGGACCTCTCCTGTGCTCAGAGACTCACTAAACAGTTCTGATAATGGCTCTGCTAGTTCCACCCTTAACCGCTTTAGTACCCTGGGATGTATGCCATCAGGTCCCATTGCCTTGTCCACCCTGAGTTTATCAAGCTCTTGTAGGACCCATTCTCTTGTGAAGGGACTAGTTCACACCCCCCACCATGGTGCTAAGCTGTGGGCCCTGCCCTACCTTCTCTTCAGTAAATACTGAGCAGAAGTATCTAGTTAGGATAGATGCTTTTACATGGTCCTCCTCCTCCTCACATGCCCTCTTATCCCCTTTGATCTTAGCAATACCCCGTTTGAGCAGCACCATAACTATCACTGTAAACCACTAAAAAAGATCTCAAGCAGTCTGGCAGGCAAGACGCTGAACAAATATCTACAGTAAAATACAAAAAGGGGCTCATACCTTGAATTTGGCTGTAATCTGGTTTATCAGCGGGATGAATTCTTGAAGATCCTTCGCCTCACAATCTTTAAGCATGTGTTCTGAGGCAACAGGAATAAATGGAAGAACTTCTTCTTCTAGACATATAATCATGCGGTGAAGGAAAGTTCGCACACCACTCCTCAGTGCTTCTTTCTGTAATGGGCAGCTAAGAGCTGGCAGGAAAGTCTCTAAACAGTTTAGGTAAACTTCAGAACAACCACAGTGTTTCACAGTCTGCTTGTTGCTGAATGCCTTACTGGTGCGACTAGACAAACAAACAAAATGGCATTAGAACTGCAGAGTTCCTTGTTCAGGCACACTGTTCTACAGTAATAGTTAACAGAATGTCAATCAACAGCTCTGTCAGCCAACAGCTCCCAGCTTTCTTCTTCCACACCTTCCCCCCTCCCCCACACAGCAAGGCCAGAGTGGGGTTCTCCAACTCCAACTGCCAAGAGACATCTGGCTGGGCTGGGAGATGCACGGTTGTGGGGTCCAAGAGTACCAGCCACCGACTTGACTGGGGCAGGAGTTTCTCCTCTTTATTAGCCCCACCCATCACCCACTGATGTCGCAGATATCCTCTTGCAATCTTGTGTCACTGTCAGCAACAGACACCTACCGCAGCACTAACCTTCCCCGAGCTGTGATACACTTGATCTTCCCAGCCCTGAACAGATGTCATAGGTGCCAGAGTCCACTCCCGAACCAGGGTCACCTCTATGGAAGTGTATATAGCTTTTGGCCAAGTCAATGTTTTATGGGTTCTAAGAATAGGAAAAAAAAAATGTCTTCATTGCAAGGGCTATACTGCTATACTAGAGGCCACAAGCCTCCAAGACTGGCCCCCGTGCCATACAAACACAGCACTTTTTTGTTTTACTAATTTACTCAGGATACTTCAAAGGAGCATTTAAAATATATCAAGGATTCTAAACAATTTATTTATACCTTATGTAACTTCTGCTTGGGTCTTTTTACTTGCATTTATTTTTAAGTGAACCAATGACCTAACACATTATATTTGTTTTCCTTATGTTGCATGTTATGTAAAATTTTTATTGTGATTCTTATTTTATAATTAATTTTATATATTAAAGGGACATTGACAACCCAAGTTCCATAAAATTCATGCAGAATACTTTTACTTCCTATTTTTTATGCCCCTATGCAGAATGTCGGTATGTAATTACTTTTGTGAAATGAGCCCGACACTGTTAAATTTAATGAAAATTTAGCTTACCAGCAGTGTAGTATTTACCACACTGGCAGTGGAGCTTTGTTTACATTTTCAAGTTTATGTACCTGCCGCATGTGGTAATGCTATGTCTGTGTGCCTAGTCAAGATGTCACACTCGGCACAGTCAGGACCTGGCACACACACTGGCTAGCATTCACTTTCACTAGGTCAAGGCTGTACATACTTCGTTTCTAAACTCTACCTCTGAAACCTTGTGGTATTATTTATTTTATGTATTTTTGTCTATCCCTACATGTTCTACACTCTGAATGTCATAGCATTTGTTGAAAGGTATTCAACAACAACAAAATGCAAGTATAACTGTTTTAAAATGGCAAAATAGTGGCTAGACAAAAATACTTAAATAATGCTACACTGTTTTAGAGGTTGAGTTCAGGAAATTAATTATATACAGTGCTGACCAAGTGAAAGTGAATGCCAGTTAATGAGTGTGCCATGTTATAACAGGGCTGAGTTGGAGGACATCAGGACCGAGCACAGACATAGTGTTACCATGTGCGGCAGGTACATAAACATGAAAATGTAAACAAAGCTCCGCTGCCGATGTGGTAACACTACACTGCTGGTAAGCAGACTTTTCACTAAATATAACGATTTCAAGGCTCGTTTCACAAAATAATTACATACTGACATTCTGCATAGAGGCACATAAAAACAAATAGAACGTAAAAATATACTGCAATTTTTTACAACTTGGTTTGACAGTGTTCCTTTAAAGGGACACAAGTCAGTTTTCAGAAACATTTTCAGTGCCCCTTCTCTAAGTGTGTCTGTTAAAAGACCTTTCCAAGTATTGGCTTACAGTCTACTCAAATGTACATTTGTTACATACAGTAAGTATTTTTAAAATGCATGCAAGTCATTCCACTTATTTGCTGCGGTCTGCTCCTTCCTGCATGACAAAAAGCAGTATGGCGCTGAATCATTATGAGTGCGGTAGTAGAAGCTTTATTACTACAGACTGAGGCTTTGCAAGAAAAATGTAGAGATCTAGAGGCCAGATCACGCAGGGACGATCTTCGTCTATCCAGCTTGCCAGACAATGCCAAAACAAATAATATGTATACATTTCTTTAAGCTCTGCTTACTGATGTTCTTTCACTTCCAGCCAGCATGGACTTTCCAACTGAAAAGGGGCACATCAGGCCCTATATCTGAAACCCACAGACCCAGACCCCTTTGCTAGGCCAAGGACAGTCATAATGAAATTCACCAGCTGTTGTGTAAAAGAGGAGGTTCTCAGACTGGCCTGGCAGAAGAGGGACGTCAGATACAATGGTGCTTGTCTTTATTTTGAACAAGATTATCCCCCTGAGTTAAAGAAGCTGAGACTACAATACTTAGACATCATCACGCACTGAAAGCACAACAGATTAAATTTCAAACCCCCTACCCAGCGAGGATCCGAGTGTTCTGAGAGGATGGGGTCCACATCTACTCTACACTGGAGGAGGCAACAGAGGCCATGCAGAAACATGGAATCCCTTTGGACCAATGAAAAAGTGCTAATCTGGCCAGTCAGCAAGGAGGGGAGCCAGAAAGCTGGCATACTGTTTCCTGACAGAATCTATATGCTGCAGGAAGAGGTTCTGCAAGCAAAACGATGGCGGACATTCGAGCCTTACTGCAGCAGTACCAACCATCAGGAGAACGCAAGGACAGGATAGACACAACCCATTAGACAAGTGCCGGATTTATATACAATGCACTCTACTAGCTATATTAGGACCAGTAACTCCATATCTAACTGTTTAAAGTGGACAGACTGAATACGTGGCATGGAGAATTTTTAACCCCCTCATATCAGTTTTATGGACATTCAGACAATGTGAATATCTGAACCATTTGTCCTCTCTTTGCTGTGTTTGCCCCCTTTTTCTTCTATTGCATTTCAGAATTCCTATAACCGAACATTTATATTTAAAACATCTCTATTGCTTTCTTTCCTCTTTTTGTAGCTGTTAGGTAGAACAGCGCCACACAAGCTATCCACAGTAGTACATGAGGAGAAACTGCCTAACAAGCAGGGGTTGATCATCTCAGGAGAGCTACCCGAGGGGTTTCTTAATATAATGCTGCACTCCCAGACATATAGTTAATAAGGAGGTAAGGGGGGAGGGGGAATGGGGACAACAATCAGAAATATGGGGGGAAGGGGAGTTCAGTATAGATCCAGTGCTAATGGATGCATCTTCCACATTAGGATGAAGAGTGATGAGGGGGAAAGAAGAGTGAAGACATCTCAAGGTATATAGTGAGGAGCTGCTTCATATGTGGGCTACTACAAGCATTGAATACTGACAGCTAAGAGCTTCCGAATACTTTTCATGGCTTTAAGTTTTTCAACTTTCAGTGGAGAAGAGGGCACATGGTACATGCAATGATGCCGAGTTATTTTTTCCTTTCTTAGCAGGCTTATGGTGGATTCACCCAGTTGGGACCATCGAAGGCACAGAAGGCTTCTCAGCATGCAGATGCTAAAATGTTGAGTGCTGTGAAGTCAGTGAAGAAGATCCCTAGGAAAAATATTCAGCAGCGCTGTTGCCTGGACAACACAGATGCATGAGATAAAAAAGGGGTATCAACATGAAGGGTCAAGATGTATACTTGGAAAATTGTGTGGAGAAGATACAGTGGAGGAAGGAAGGGGAGAAAAGGGTAAAAGGAAATATAACAATGTTTAAACAGAGATAAAGAAAACGGAAATATTCAGTTATTCTGCCCATAACAGATGGCTAAGAACCTGGTGTCATGCTAAAGGGTATGGTCTGGTGGATGGGGAGGGATCTGGGAGGACAGTAGTCTCTATGCCAAGGACAGACTACACCTGAGTAAGGAGGGAAAAAGTGTTGAAACAAAGGATGGAGGAGTACACAGAGGTAGCTGGGAATTTAAACTAGGAGTGGGGAGGGGCAAGTGGGCAAGGAACATGCAGAGATCACAGGATGGTAAGCCATATGAGCTTACCCCCATAACAGTGACAAAGGGCAAGTACTAGTGGCAATTCTAGTAAAGGAGGGCAGAAGGGGGGAGAGGAAGAGGTGGTCACCCTGAATGCTAGGAGTCTTGGGAAGAAAACTGCAGAGCTACAGACTCTTGTGGCAGAGGGGGAAGTGGACATCACCGAAACATGGGCCACCAATACAATGAATGGGACACAGTGATGGCAGGGTAGGGATATCACGTGGGAAAAGCCGAGGAGGTGGCACTATATGTGAGGGAAGGACTGAAGTGTGTATGGGAGGAAGGGAGGAGGATAAACAGAGTCACTATGGATGCAAATTCCAAGAAGGACTCTCAGGATGGGAGTGATGTACAGGCCACCCTCTCAAGACAGAGGAATTAAGACAGGGAACTAGTGGAACAGATCGGGAGGATCTACGAGAGGGGTAGTGTGGTGATCGTGGGGGACTTCAACATGCCAGGATTGGATTGGAGTGCCCCACCAACCAGGAATAGAAGGGAGCAGGTACTGCTGGATGCCTTCCAGGACAGCTTCCTGATGCAAATGGTCAGCGAGCCAACCATGTTAGGGAATACCTTTGACCTCGTGCTGGCAAATGGGGCATTTGTGAGGAAACGGAGGGTGTCGGAACTACTGGCAGAGGGTGACCACTACTCAGTATGGTTCACGTTGGATAACGCTAAGGAAGGAGTGGAATCCGCATAAGGGTGCTGGACTTCAGGAGGATGGGGAAAGTGGTAAAAGGGTACCTGGCAAAAATTCAGCCTAGTATGGGCATTTACCAGAAGTGGGAGCTCAAAAAGCTAGGGATAGTGAAGGCAACCAGAACCTGCAGCAAGGCCCAGAGCAAGAGGGCTAGGGCAAAGAAACCTAGCTGGGAGAGCAAGGAGGACATGGAAAAGGAAAAGAGGAAAACAGCTGCCTTTACGAGGTACAAAAAAAACAGGATGGTGGGAGGACAGGGAGGAGTACCTCAAGGAATTGAAAGAGGTGACAAGGGCAGTAAGGGGAGCCATGGTGTCTACGGAGCTCAGGCTGGCACACAGCATTAAGGAGGGGGAGAAGGATTTCTTCAGGTACATCAGGAGAAAAGGGTTGAAGAATTAGAAGGGGGGGTATGAAGCAGGAATGATAAGGCAAGTGCTAAAGTACTACTTCTGCTCACTATTTACTAAGGGGGGGTGATACTCAAGGGGAGGGCAGGAGTGGAGGGGAGGGCATGATGAAATCATGAAGGGCAGAGTTCTGGAGGGTTTGAGGGCACTGAGGGTGGACAAGACGCCAGGCCCAGATGGCATCCACCCCAGGGGACTGAAGGAGCTGGGAAGAGGTTCTGGCGGGACCTTTGGCAGACCTATTCAATGCCTCTCTACACTCAGGGTGTGTACCTAAGGATTGGAGGATGGCTCATGTGGTGCCCTTGCACAAGAGTGGATCCATGGATGAACCGGGAAACTACAGAACGGTGAGCCTCACATCCATTGTGGGTAAGCTGATGGAGACTAGCCTGAAGGAGAGGATGGTGGCCCACCTGCAGGCCAAAGGGCTACAGGACAGCAGACAGCATGGCTTTGTAAGTGGCACATCCTTCCAAACCAACCTGGTGGAGTTCTATGACTGGGTAACTAGGCAACTGGACAGAGGCCATGCAATGGATGTTCTGTACCTGGACTTCAGCAAGGCATTCGAGTCAGTGCGGTAAGGGAGGCTAGGAAGTAAGTTAGAAGGGGCAGGTGCAAAGCTGGAGACATGGGTAGGGAACTGGCTTCAGGGAAGGCAACAGAGGGTGGTGTTGGGTGGGAAACTCTCATCCCCAAGAGTAGTGACTAGCAGTGTTCCGCAGGGCTTGGTGTTGGGGCCAGTGTTGTTTGGGATATTCATTGCAGACATATTATCGGGCATCAAAAGCAAGACCTGTCTGTTTGCTCATGACACCAAGATGGGGGCGGTGGTGGACGATCTAGGGAGATAGCAAGGGCTGCAGGATGATCTGGCAAAGCTGGAAACCTGGTTGGACACCTGGCAACTGGGGTTCAATGCCAAAAAGTGCAAGGTGCTGCATTTTGGGGGCAAAAACCCCAGAGAGGAGTTACCAGCTGGGGGGGGTGCAGCTAGCCTAGACAGAGGAGAAGGATCTGGGGGTGCTCATTATGGGGTCAATGAACAACTCGACACAATGTAGGAAGGCAGCTGCAAAGGCCAACAAAATGCTGGGTTGTCTTGCAAGAGGTATATCCTTGAGGAAGGGGAGGTGATTCTGCCACTATATAGATCATTACTTAGACTGTACCTGGAGTACTGCATGCAGTGAAGTAATGGTGCCCATATGTGAAGAGGGACATTAAGTTACTTGAGGGGTTGCAGTGCAGGGCGACAAAGATGATCCAGGGGCTGGGGGACTTACCACACGAAAGGAGGCTGAGGGAGTTGAACATGTACTCAATGGAAGAGGGACAGGGGATATGACTGAAACATTCCAAATACATAAAAGGAATAAACAAGACAGGTGCGGAGGGCTGTTCAAAGTAAGGATGCGGAGGGACACGCGGGGCCATGATATGAGACTGGAGGGAGGAAGGTTCAGGAGGGAGATGAGGAGACACTTCTTTACTGAGAGGGTGGTAGCTGGGTGGAATACAATACCGGCAGAAGTGGTATCCAGTAGAACAGTGGGCTGCTTCAAAAGGGGCTGGGACAGGGCAAGGTTGAGGGAGGGGCAGCTGCAGAATAAGGAATGCTAGCTGCACATTCTGGCAGGCTTGATAGACCACTAGGCCTTTATCTCCTGGCAAATTTCGTATATTCATATAATGACAAGATGCAGTGGGTGGGGCAGTGGCTAGGATGGGGCAGACAATATCAGGATGTGAACGAGGGAATAGTGCTCAGAAAAGAAATCTTTGAAACATGTAATAAAAGTTGAACTGAAGTCTGACAACTCTGCCCACACAAGGAATGGATGGGGGCAAAACACAGTTAGATTTATTTTTTTTTTTTTTTGGGGGGCCTTGGGAAATGGATGCATGGGCTGATACCCTTTCCCAAAATGTACAAATAACCTAAAAATGGTCCCTGGATCAGTGCACTTGCCCAGTTATTAAATAAATAAATAAAATGTTCCAACTGTGGTATATTTTTGTTATTAACTATAGGCCTTTGGATGGGGACTGGTAATTTATACCGGCCTTCACACTTGCCAGCGGCTCCTAAGTGCAGGGGGAGTGGCACCACTACCTCTCCGGGGGGAGGGGAAGAGGAGGCCAGGAAGGGGCTTCCACCTGGAGATAAGGAAGATACAACCATCTTCCTCGGCAGCAACCGAGGTTATGTTTAAAAGTTTAAAGCCAGGATATTCAAAACTGGGCTGATGCGCAGTGCAACTAGATGTATCACCCTAATAAATGGGCCAGTGTAAAACAATGATACATTCAAACAAGATGTCCTGTTTCAATACAGCACCATGAGCAGGCTGCACAAATGGGGGTGGACGTCAACACACTGGTACATTCGGGGACTGACTGAATATCAAGTCAATGGGGATGCACCCAAGATCCCAGATACGCCATTTCAAAGGCTATATTCAGCTGTGAAATGCAAATGAGTCCATTAGGCATGCAAGGCACAAATGGGCCACATGCATGCCCATTATGGGCTCATTTGCATGCCTGCACTCAGCAGGATGCGCAGGCCAGGTGGCCCCCACCCACCCAATCCCGTTCCTGTATGAGACTGTGCCCAGCACTGAACGCTGCATCGATGTATATCACAAACACACATGTCCCTGATCCCTGGTAGTGTAGTGGACCCTCCCATCACCGAACCCGATAGTGGGTGTCATAATAAAATAAATGTACCCCTTGCCCTGGACATCAGTGGATTCTCCCCCTCCATTCCGAACCATGATCACGGTAACAGCGCCCAAGGGACCCCTTTTCCATAGTGTAGTTGCCCCCCCCCCCCACTCAGGCACCCACTGTACGCTATCAGTGACAGTTCAGTTAGCGAACAGCCATGGAGGTGTGTGGAGGGCTGTGCTGCTCGCTGGCTGACTGGCTGTGCTGGGTGCCTGGGTGGAGGGGGCCACTACACTATGGAAAAGGGTTTGGGGGTTATATTTACCACCATTTGGGGATCAGGGATGGGAAGGGGTTGCAACTAGCCTACTGGGGCAGACAGGCTGTCATGCACATGTCTGCACTTCACAACCTGCCTGTGGGGTGCTGGCAATTTAGGTCTGCCTTGTCCGGGTCTATCATTGCACCGCACAGGGCTGGCCTTGAGGTGTATTCTCGATGAATGCCCCTGAGCAGAACATTCATGGGAACGCCCCCTCATCTTGCCCCATATACATTATTTGTGGGCCACGGCCCATTCTCCTTTGGGCGATGCATCACCACCCTTTGAATATCATGCTGCAGCGCACTGTATGGGATGCACAGCACATCTCAGTTTTCTGCCAGGATGCTTAGCGCATCCCCTTTGAATATGGGGGCCTAAAGATGTAGACTGCCCAGCTGGCACAACTATGCTACTTAAAAAGTTATTTTATATGGAGAGTGATGACAGAGTAATGGATGGATCCAGAGTTGGGAGGGGGTGATCACGGTCGGCTGCTGGAGTCCCGAAAAGGGCTGAAGACTACATTAACATATTGATGATGGCTAACAAAAGTACTAAAATACTGACTTATAATGTAAACGACCTGTCCAAGCCAGTTTAACAGAAGAAAATTATGACATATGTAAAGCAAACTACAGCAGACATAGTGTTTCTACAAGAAACGCATTTATCAGAGGCTGAGCGCCAGAAGTTAAGCCAATCTGGGTATGAGGGAGTATACTCCTCTTACAAAAAAGGGAGAAGAAGGGGGAGGGGTAGTTATGTTAATCCCACGCTGTACTTCCTTTAAATGTTTGGAGAAAAAAATAGGTAGGAAGGGGTAGGTATGTGATACTGAAGGGAAGATTGGATGGACAAATGGTAACCTAGCCTCAGTATATGCACCCTGGGTTCCACTTATGGACTCTACAAAACGATTTTAATTAAGTTGCCAGTGAAGGAAGTGGGTACTATAGTGTGTGGAGGACTGGAAACTTGCCATGGACCCACACCTATAGCACATCACAAATACCCAGGATGACACACAGGGTTGCAAAGCAGGTCAAAGCCTTGCTGGTGAAGCAGGGGCTTCAGGATGCATGGAGGTATGTATCTAGAGGGCACCTATGGGGGCTACACCCATTTCTCACCAGTACATCAGATGTATTCCAGATTAGATCTCTTTTTATTTCAAGGTAGGCATAAACAAATTTAATCAGACGTGGACTGGGGCAGCTAGGAATATCAGATCATGCCCCTTTATACACTGCGATGAATCTGCAAACAAAGAAAATAACATTTTGGAGACTGGGCTTCGCTTTGCTGGCGATAAGATTTTACAGCAAATACCAAAATTGCTAGATCAAATAATTCAGGATCACACCACCAGAGAAGTTAGTAAGAGTATAATGGCGGATACGATAAAAGCAATACTCAGAGGTAAATTAACTGCAATAGGGGCTGCTAGGAAAAAACAGAGGCTAGAGCATCAAAAAGACCTGGAACAGAGTGCAAACATTGGAGGAATTACAACAAAAGAAGCTAGATAAACAAAAGGGGAGAGAGCTCTTACAGCTCAAAAAAGAATTAAACTAGTTATTAGACCACAAGGTGAAGCAAAGCCTGAAATTCCTTAAACAAAGATATTATGAGGGAAGACCAAGGGCACTGAAACTACTGGCATGTAGACTTAGAGCCAGAAGGGCTAGGGCACAAATTCTCAAAATTCAGCACCCAGGGATGGGGGAAAGATATAGAAAGTAGATAAAATACTGGAGGCCTTCATGACCTAATATAAAATACTATACAGCCCAAAAGCGGAGATCCCTATGTAACCCTTAGGTGGCACTATCACAAGGGCTACTACCCCTGCCTGTTTGGCTAGTAGCAGGTTAAGGGGCCTGGTACTGAAATGGGTGCCTCCACCCACAGGTCAAGGTTGTTAGTGGTCAAGCTAACCTGGGCACAGCCCTCCGGATACTGTAATCCCCTCTCCTTCTAGAGGCCTGAACAATATACACAATCACTTTCACAACAGATCCTTATCTCACCATGCAATTACTCACACTTCCCATCTAGCTCACCCTGGGACCCCAGAAAACAAGGTTATGCACAGCAAACAGCAAACAGCAACAGTACAGTACTCTTGGCACAAACTGGAACCACAGTCAGGTTAAATGCAAAGAGTTAGATCTGATTTATTCAGGGACTTGAACAAGGAAGGGGCATAAGCAGGTTGATTGGCTTAAAGGCTAAATCAATCAGACAGTTATGTATGCACTTCAGAGTCCCTACACAGTCACACACTCTGGGTACCCAGGTAGGAAAAAGGTGGGCTAGCCAGGACCGTTGCCCAGGGTAGGCCGGCATCGCAGCTGGTTGGGGCCCTGTGATGGAAGAAAGCAACAAGCACAACACACACACTATTTGTAATCTGGAGCTGGAGGGCTCAGTTCGTGAAGGAAAAGACAACAAAGCAATCAGATGACAACACTTTAGATTTAGCTGTTGTTGCAGGGAGCTACCCTGATGTTTACTCACGATACCCAATACAGGACACAGGCAGGATGAAATCGAGACTGCAGGTTGTTGAGCAGGAGTGCCAGGAGAAGCAGGGGCCACAAGAATCACAGAGGCATCGTTCCTGTTCAAGGCGTTGAGCAGGGGGCTGATCCCCATGCAGGCCACTCGTCGATGGCTTTCTCTTTGTAGCGGGTAGTCTAGCTGGGCCAGTGTGGCAAGGCCCAGGCCAAATGGAGACGCAAACGGATTTAGTCCGCTGGAGCTGGACACTGCCTCCAGCAAGCAGAACACAGTGGGGAATCAAATCACGACCCACTAACAGCACACAGCACATTTACATGCAAGAAATTCTACTGTATCAGGCAGAATGCTATCCGGTCGCAATTACAGAATCTCTGCACGAACTGAGAGTTCAAAGGTGGCTAGAAATACTGACAGGCCGATCGCATTCACCAAATCTTCGATCTTCTTCAGGTTAAAACCTGGTCACAGCTCTGTGACTTAAATCGTCCTCACAATTTGGATTCAGTCCAAATAAACTTAAATTTCCCTCTCAAGGACAGCAGGCAGAGAGGCCAAAACTCAGCCCTTTCACAGTTCTCCCACGTGAGTCTATGCAAGATTACTACTCGACTATCTTGAACTGTTACTTCTTTCGCTTCCCAACTCAAACTGAAAGTAGCTGCAAACTGCCTGGGACTTTCCCCTGGATCCCAAAGGTTCGGTTGGCTGATTTCTCTGTCAGTCACAACAAGAGCTCCCCCCTCCAGGTTCATTATAACTGCAATCTAGGCAGCTCTTAAAGAGACAGTACACGGAGGCTATACAGGCACTCTCTGGCAATAACGTTTAAACTGCTAAAACACAGGACACCAGCCTGGCAGTGAGCATTTAGGCAAGCTCAAGGAAGACTTTTCAGGAACCCCCATCTGTAAGGGGGTTACACCTACAGAACAGATGAGAGCCCTGCTACACCGCCTATGGTTTCCCCACCTCACTGAAGAACTGAATGCAGTGCTTACTAGGCAGATAACTACAGCAGAGATTAGGAATGTGACTGGAAACAGCAAAACTGGGAAACACCTGGGAACAGATGGCTTCACTAATGAAATTTATAAAGACTTCTTGGATAAGGTAGCCCCAACGGTTATGCTGCAAGGAGCCTTTCAAGAGATGATGATGGAGGGGGGTACTGTATCACCATCTTGGAGGCAGGGTGTGATCTCAGTGATTCCCAAGCCTGGCAAGGACCAAACCATAGGTACTTCATATAGACCCATATCCATCCTCATCGAAGATTATAAATATTTAACAGCCATACTGGCAAAGAGACTAGAGGAGCTCATCCCCCAATTAGTGGCACTGGACCAAACAGGGTTTGTGGCAGAAGACAGGCAGCAGATAATATCAGGCACACTATGCATTTGATTGACCATTTTAACCTCACAAGACTCCTGCTGTTATTATGAGCCTAGATGCAGAAAAGGCGTTTAATCAAGTCGACTGGAGGTTCTTGTTTGGGGTCCTTGCAAGGTTTGGGTTCGACAACACATTTATAGAGACTGTTCAGAGACTCTATAGCATTCCCTAAGTTTATGTAAGGGCTAACAGCCAGCTGTCAACAATATTTGAGTTGGGGAGGGGAACACGCCAGGGATGCCCACTGTTGCCCTTACTTTTTGCATTGTATATAGAGCCTCTAGCTCAATTGATCAGACAGGATCCAGACTTAAAGGGAATAAAAATAGAGGACCAGGAGCATAAAATGGCCCTATATGCGGATAATGGCTTCATGTGTATCACAGATCCAGATAGGTCTATACCGAGATTATTTGACACGGTACAGGAATTCACCAAACTGGCAGGATACACTAAATCTAGCTAAAATGGAAATATTGTTTAACTATAACCTCCCTCACCAAATTAAAAGACAATACCTGATGAAGTGAACACTACCATGTCTAAAATATTTGGGGATAATATTAAGGAACTCAAACAAATTCCTCTTTCAAGATAATCTGGTCCCACTGGTAAAGCAAGCCAAGGAGGACATATCACACCGAGCTCTTACGCCCCTTACCTTACATGCCAGAATGCAAATGGTGAAAATGAACGTTCTCTCACGGTTCTTACATCTATTTCAGTGAGTACCTGTGCAATTACCTAAAAAATGGTTGGCAGACGTACAAAGAATTCTGTATAAATTGATCTGGGTGGATAGAAAACCGAAAGTGAGGAGTCAGGTGTTAGTAATCAAAAGGAAATGGGGGTGGGGGGAGAGAGATGGGCAGCTCCAGAACTGGGAATATATTGGCTAGTTACACAAATTCGGTGGGCCTTGTTATGGAACCACATGCAGCTGAAGGCGCACTGGTGTAGGATGGAAGAGAAAGGAGGGGGAAACAGAGCATCAGAATCATTACTCTAACCCACACACAGGTAACCATGGTTGATACCATGAGGTTCTCAGTGATGAGTCACTAAGATGACCTGGGCGAAGCTCCAAAAGTATCAAATGGTGAGAAAAGATAAATGGAGATGGTGGATTTGTAATGCTGAATTTCAACCTGGAGACTTGGACCCCTGGTTTGAAAGGCCGATACACAAAGGACCGAGATGTCCAGTGCAAGTTTAAAAAGGGGATACTATCTTATCATTTGAAGAATGCTGTAGGCAATATGAGTGGACGGGGGCAGACAAAATTAGATATCAAATAAGAAATGATATACAAACCCAATTGAGAAAACATTCTCATATACAAATCGTCTCAGTGGAGGCACCTAGGCAAGAAGGCCTATTAAACCTGATCTCCCCCAAAGGAGCAATTTCCTGAATCTAGCAATGCATAAATTCCCATAGAGATGAGGGAGCTAAACATATCATGACAAAATGGGAAGACAGGGAGGATTTCATCTAACTTAAAAAAAGAGAGGAACAGGGTTTGGGAAAGTACATTTAAAACTACTTCATCTCAAGGATGGCAGGAATTCTCCTGGAAAATCAAAACCAGATATTTTATAACTCCAAGCAGGAAAGCCAACTGGGAGGTGGAGGGAGATGCTAAGTGCTTGAGGAACTGTGGGGAACAGAAAACCACACATGAACATGTGTTTTACATTTGCCCAATTATAGACAAATTTATAGCTGGGGTGAAAAACAAAATACAAGCCCTATTCCAAATAGGTACCCCTCTAAAGCTCCAACATATCATACTTGGATTCCCAACACAGGAAATAAAGGGAGCCAACACAAGGTATTTGTGGGGCATGTGTGTGGTAACAGTGTGGAAGGTAACACAAAGGTGCCTGAACTCTGAGTCACCAACTCTACAGGAGTGGGAAAAGATTGTGAATGAAATCCAAGCAATGGAACGATTAAATACCAAGTACAGGACAGAACAGAAAAATGTAGGAGGTGATGTACTAAATGGACAGTGGAAACAGGATAGGGGAATGGGGAAGAACAACCAGAAGGAGAGATATAGGCAAAGGAGAGGTATAAACCACTATGGGATGATAACAATACAAGGTGAGAAGGAGAACTATAGCCAGTAGAAACAAACTCCCCCGTGAACCGCTTGGGGGCCCATCCAAACAAACCAAAGGACTGTGACAGGGTTGAATACGGCTCTGTCCCAGTTGTTATGGAGAAAGAGTTAAATGCAAAGATCTGTTCTATTCTCTTTTTCTGTCTCTTCTCTGTCTGTTTGCACAACCAAATGTTCTCGTGAGACCCAAGACTTGATCACCCTGATGGTCTTGCAATTCTCTGCCTCTCGCTATCTCTCTACCCTCACTTGCTGTTTTGTCTTTTCTTCCCCCTTGCATATCTGCTGGTATAAAAATATATGTGAATCTTTTTGTGGAAATGTAATAGATACTGGGATCCCTTTGTTTAAAACTGTATGTACCTGGGATTATTGGAAATGACTTTCCAGGATTTTTACTGAGTTAATCAAGGAGGGAGTAAATTCTGATGTTTTAGCAGCTGTGGTGACAAGCGCTCAGGCAAAGAAAATGTCAGATGCTGGGGACTCTTCTCCTTTCACTGATTTTGATTTGGACTTGTTTAAGCACAACTCCAAGATCTGGAAGACCAGGAAAGAAAGACGACGCCTGAAGAAACAGTGGCCAACGACTGATGGACATAAGGGGTTAACATATGAAAATGCTGAAACTAAACTGATCACTAACTGTGATTTTCTTTTGGAACAAGCTAATAATGTTTCTCTCCAGGGTTATTTTAAGCAGCTGTGGGTGAAATCAAGACAAGGTGAACCTATATTTAAAAAAATGGAATGGGCTACTGTACAGAGTTTGGGTTAAATCTCAGACACAGGACCAGATAGAACAATTGGGTATACTGCAAAAGTACAGATCTGAGTTGTTGCAGATAGCATGATAGTCCTATGGCTGGTCACTCAGGAAGGGATCGCACCACTGCCAGATTGCTGTACAAGTTTAACCAGCCTGGAATGCATGAAGATGTTGCTACGTATTGCAGTTCTTGTGCCGAGTGTCAGAAAGTAGCCCCAGTGACTAAAAAAAGAAAGTAACACTGGTGCCCCTACCCTTGATAGATGTGCCTTTTGAGAGAATTGCAATGGATGTGGCTGGCCCCTTAGACAAAAGTAAAAAGTGTTATCCATGGTCCAGCATCCCTGATAGTACCCGCACCTCATGGGCAGCAACCTATATGAAGATACGTGCACTAACCTTAGGGCGAAGACAATTATCATATAAGCATAAGTGTCAGGATCTGTGTTCTACTAATGCACATTATGCTTTATGTTTTACTGATATATTTTAGCTCTGAGAGATACTTTTTACTCTATTTTTACTATATTTGCTATAAGTAAGGCAACAGTGCCATTTTTAGTAATTGTGCACCATTGCAAGTGCAACTGACCTTGGGATAATAAGTGGTCCCACTGTACCGAGTTATCTTCTGCAAGCTATGCAACTTCTTATACTAGTTAGGATGGTTACAGGTTGGTCCGGTGGCACTGAGGGCTGATGTGCTGGACGCCACACCTCGTGCTACGCCAGCGACCAGGGTTCGAGAGCGAGCTCGGGGCGCCAGGGGTAGGGTTCAGGATGAGTGCCCTTGTGGTGCTCTCCTCCCCGGGATGCAAGGAGGGGGATGATCCAGAGTGCCAATGACCGCTGGTGGAGACCAGGGCACTGCAGCAAGCCGGGCGGCACGTAACTAGCATTGCCAACACAGGAAGGGTTGCCATGCACCAGTGCATTGGGGGCGTGCCACGTACTGGGCGGGGGGGGAAGAGAAGCAGAACAGAGGAAAACACCGGCTCGTGGGACAGGTGACAGCACCTGTCCCTCATGCCCACTACCAGGCTCTCTCCAACTGGCCTTCCTGGTCCTCCACCCCGGGCCCTTACCTGCTAGCCAGAGTCTGATGTGCAAGAGCGCCCAAGAGGAGGGGCGACCCACCCCGGCGGGTTAAACCAGGGGTGCTGGCTGCAGGAAAGGGGGGGAGAGGAGGCACAATACAGAGGGGCCTCAGGCGGGCAGGAACCAGACAGGATGCCTGAGAGAGGTTCCACGAGCCGTGACCGGAGGGAAAAATAGTTTTGGGGAAATTGTTAGGATGGTTATTCAGGCCACCTGTTTTTGGCCACTTATATACATTTCTTATATATCTTCTTTAGTCGCTGCCATAGTAATTATCAGGGTAAAGACCTTTTGTAACACATAGCTTCTCTGAGAAGAGAGACTACATTACCTAGGTAAGGAAAACTGGTAGTTCTCCCAGTGATTACACTGTTGATAGTAAGCCTGTATTACTGATCTGTAATAAATTCCATTTATTACAGGAGTACCACTTGTCTGTTGTCTCTTCCTTTTCTGCCGTTCCACCAAGAACCTGAGAAGGTAATTTATTACCAAGTTAGATTTGGCGGCCGTGTGCAGGTTGGAAAGTACAAAGAAAGATGCACATTCAATTTATTTTGAATGTCTAGTAGTGCAGCGCGACTTTCGCCTACTTGGACCTACTCGTGCTTACAGTGGTTGCGGCTGTGGCGGACCCACACTCTCTTGGTTTTGGACGTGGCAGACCCACACCGGACTCCCTTACACTCCCCTCTGTGACTGACAGCGTACCATTGGCATTACAGTTCGCCCACCAGGGACTGGAAAGTGGTTGGTAATGGTGCTGAGGCATTTTGACCCGTTTTCCAACTGCTTATTTGTTTGTTTGTATACCCCTTCTTTGTCATGTCTCACCTGTGCACAGAACTGAGACACAATGTCTCAAACTACCTCACATCCCATGGTGGATGGACAGATTTCATGCTGGATGCAAAATCTGCTGAAAAACCACTGCTGATAACATCTGACGAATACCAAGAGTCCAAACAAACAGCCAAGAAATACAACCTTAAAGGTCTCTTGGTTGCAGCTCTACATACTGCTGCGGAGTCTCACAGCTTGGCGTGTCTCCCTTGAACTGCAAAATGTATCTCTAAAAAAAAAAAAGATGGGCTTGCAGGCATCGGAGTTACAGAGAAAGGCACAAAAACTAACGGAGGAGTCCCTCCGTGAAGCTAATTCCAGACTGATGTACTGTACTGCTCAAGACACTGAGCAAGAGATATGTTTATTAAGAGATGACTGTGAAAGATTAAAATGTGACAAGAAACAGCATATTTGAATGATATTCTGAGAGATGAATGATGGTTTTCGAGAGGTGAATGCCGAGTTGAAAGAGGATTACAAGCGTGTGAGTTGTGAGTTGGATAGAGTTTAGGGAAAACATTGAATTGGGCGCCGCATATAGAGTGTTACAGAGATATTGAGCAGGGCACAGCAAAACTCTGTCCCAAGAAATGCAGACAAAAGATAGCAAGGTTGCGCAATCAACAGGAGGTTCTTGCCGGCCATGTTAAGGCTATGAACGGGTTTCAGTATATGCCCATTGAGACTGCGTCATGTGGCAAGGACGACTCTGACTTTGATGATGAGGCATGCCATGTCAGATGCAAGTCCAACCTCCGTGGTGGAGCAACTTCTGCCAGCCATCCACAAGATGGCGCCAACGTTAGCACGCACACTGCGTCACCACGCCTACACAAATATGGCGGATGCCACATACAACACCAAGATGGCAGCCCCCATGACACAGGCGGAGGGCCTGTATTCCGTGGTGCACCTCCACTCGCTCCTCTCACCAGGGGAGAGGAGTCAGAGATTCGTAGCATGATTAAGGATGCGATCAGTAGGACCACTGTCACGGAGGGTCAAAAGAAAGCCATCCAGGACCAAACTGTCAAAATGCTGAAAGATTCTGTTAATCAGGATCACACGTACAAGACAACTGTTGATGCGGCAGCAGAAGCTGCGCTTCACAGAGCTTGGGAATGTAATGAACTAAATGCAACTACACATACCTCCAACCCCCTACAAGTCACTCACTCTGTCCAGCAAACTGCACAGGGCATCGGACAGATGGGCCCAACTAATAATCTCAGTTGTCACTTGGAGAAAGTGCACTCCCTTTGCAAAAAGCTCTCTCCCCAACCTGAGTACCAGGTTCAAGTCTTGCAGCAGACAATCGAACCTACCCTCTTGGCCAGGCTCTCAGAGACAGTATGCAACTCCCAACAACCTCGCTTTTGACGTGACTTTCAGCAGCCCCATATCCGCCAATTCCCTGGGTGTCGAGAGCTTGCTTGGCCTACAAGGTTAAGCAGGACGCAAAGAAAGCCCTGCGGCCTACCATCAATGGTTATGGCTCGCATATAGTACTGGCAAAGGACTCACAAAAACGAGGATGCAAACTGAAACCAAATTGAGTACAAGGATTTGTACATCTGGAATATGACTCTGGCCTTGCGGGAAAAGGTTGAGCTCAATGTTTACCTTAGTACAGATACGTTTGCGGCTATCATCACTAAGACAGAGCATGCCTATCAGGTCTACCTCCATACCCTCACATCCAGCAAATCCAACAAGGCAGCTGCAGTACAGCCTGCCACTGACACCCCTACCCAATATACGGTAGAGGGAAACAACCAAACAAATGATGCCCAGCGGTCGCACCGGGGGGGGGGACGACTACAGAAGCAAGAGGAACAGAGAGAGAGAGGCAATTGGAAAAATCCAAATGCCCAACACAATAGTCAGAACCGCAATGGTCCTAGCTATCGACAGATCAAGGACAAAAATGAGACCCTCTGCAAGCTGTTGGAGGAGATCTGTGCCGAGAGGGAAGCTAAAGCTTCATCAACTATAGCAGCCCTAGCACCAACCGCTGAACGGACAAGCGGCCGAGGAAATTCTTTCCTGATCCAGACTGTCGATTGCTTGAAAAGCTGAGGGAATCCTTTTCTTGCACCAGTTACTGGCCAGGCCGATGAGCAGGGGCACTAGAAAATCGTGGGCGAGATTTCTGTGCTATTTCCGCGATTTGAGGGCCCCCCCCGTGCGATATTGTGGCAGATTTTGGTAGTGGGAGGCAGGCTCCTCTCTTATCCCTGCTCCCTGCTGCAGCGTGGCTCAGTCATCTCGTCGGCACTTGAGAGGCTACTGGCTCTCTCCTTTGTGTGCCTTGTTCCACCCCCGAGGTTGTTCCGCCCTGCCCACTGACGTCACAAAGGGGTGGAACACCTCGATGCAGTTAGAACCCTTGCCTTTTTTTTTCCTGTCCCCACTCAGGCTCGCGCAAGCCCTTGAAATGCGGCTTGTTTAGAGGGGGGAGAGGTACTTCACTGAGGACAGGAGAGAGACCGACGCAGCGGGCGACCCAGACCACCACCGAGAAGTGAGAGGAGCAAGCCAGTAAGGAGCGCAGCTTTTTTAAGACAAGGAGGGACATCGGAGCGAGCGACCCAGACCACCAGAGCAACAGACCACCTCCGACGAGTGAGGGGAACAAGCGAGTGAGGAGTGGGACTAGTGGACGCGAGGACTCTGAGCGAGCAACGAGGGAGATGCCAGAAGCAAGAAAAAAATTTCCAAAAAGAGCTGTGCATCGCTTTTTTTTTGTTGTTGCTCTTGCCTGCAAATTGCCCTTCCTGCAACTGAAGGACTGCCCAGAGTGCCTGGAGTGGTAAAAATTAAGGTAAGAAACACTGTTGTTTTGTTTGGCATGTGGAGTTTGGGGGACGGGTATGTTAGTGAAATTATGTTTTTTTTTTTTTTTTGTTTTTTTTTTTAACAAGGGGCTGGAGGGGCTAATTTCCTGTGGTCAGTCATTCTCATTCATTGTGGTCAGGCCTGGCCAACTGATACATGTGTGTTCTGGCCTCTGGTGATGGTGGGCATGGGGCGGACGAGCAGGCTGGCCCAGAAC
Organism: Neoceratodus forsteri; assembly: GCA_016271365.2. NCBI lineage: Eukaryota > Metazoa > Chordata > Ceratodontiformes > Ceratodontidae > Neoceratodus > Neoceratodus forsteri. Next base: position 996,255,455 of record CM028131.1, read on the forward strand.
AATTTTTTTTCTGCATGTGTACCAGTCCGCCAGGTGCGTGTCAAGCTCCAGTCCCTTGCTGTTGATGGTCGGTGGAGGTTCGGGCCTGGCGGACTGGCCCACATGCAGAAAAAAAAAATTTTTCTGGCCTCGGGTGATGGTGGGCATGGGGGCGGATGAGCAGGCTGGCCCAGAACAATTTTTTCTGCATGTGGGCCAGTCGGCAGGTCCGTGCTAAGCTCCAGTCACTTGTTGTTGATGGTCGGTGGAGGGACGGGCCTGGCGGACTGGCCCACATGCAGAAAAATTTTTTTCTGCCTCGGGTGATGGTGGGCATGGGGGCGGAACAGCAGGCTAGCCCAGAACAATTTTCTGCATGCATACCAGTCCGCCAAGTGCGTCTCAAGCTCCAGTCGCTTGTTGTTGATGGTGGGGTGGAGGGGCGGGCCTGGCGGACTGGCCCATGCATAAAAAAAAAAAAAATTTCGGCCTCGGTGATGGTAGGCAGGGCAGACGCAGGCTGGCCCAGAACAATTTTTTTCTGCAGTGTGCCAGTCCGGCAGGTCCGTGCCAAGCTCCAGTCGCTTGTTGTTGATGGTCGGCGGAGGGTCGGGCCTGGCGGATGGCATTGTTCCAAAGATGCCTGTATATGCTGTGCTGACCCGCTGGTGCTCCTGGGTAAAGGCAGTCGATTATCTGGCTGACTATCTGCCTCACGTGGCAGACTTCATAAAAAATACTTCTTCAGATTCAGCTTCATTTAAAAAACTCAAAATGGTATTGTCAAGTAGGCTTGATGTGCTTGTAGCACAAGCCACATTGTGTCGGAACACTCTAGTGAGCTTGTGCAACTCATCGAAGAGCTGCAGGCAACAACGGTACCCCAAGGGCACAGCATTTTTCATGACTGAATCACCTACACTTATTTTTAGATTTCTGTGCCACAGCTGGCATAGACGAATACAGGCCTAAGACTGTGGAAAACTCTCAGTGTGCCAAGAGGCGAGAGAGCTGCCTGTGTTCATTTGTTCCAACAAATGATGTTGGAGAGCAGTCAAAAACTGGACAATATCATCAAGGACACCCTCAATGTATGTTTTCAGGCAGCCGTGTCTTTGATCCGCTACAACTTCCTATGCTGGACAAACAAAGAGACAGCTATATCACTGGCATACCGGGGCTTGCAGACATTTCACCCTTTCAGTGGCATGCTTATATGAATGCTGCCAAGTCAGTACCACCAGCTTTTGAAATTGCAGCCTGGTGGGAGTCTCAGTCACCATCGCTGGGCAAACTGGCAGCCTTGGCAAAACGTTACATTTGGATGCCTGTCAGCACTGCCGACATAGAAAGAACATTTTCTGTTTACACAGACCTTCTGAAGGACAACAGAAGAACTCTAAAAGAAAATAATGTAAAATTGCCGTTAATGCTAAAATACAACCATTTTTAAATATTGCTGAATACTATGCTTGCATTATTTCAGTTGGTTGGCAAACCAAGCAGAAGACCGGGTTTCAGGAGGTTAAAGGATCAGCCCAGGTTCACACAGTACACTACTGGAGATTGTGGGAATCCAATCCATGTCTGCCAGATATACTACACTCGGGGCTATACAGACAGCCCAATATGTACTTTTTAGTAACTGTTTTCTGCTGGTTCAAGATAGGGGGACCTCGGTGACAGTGAAAATTGGGGAACAAATTATGTAACTTTTTATGCGTGTGTATAGCGTATTAATTTTTATGTGTTTGGCTGGGGTTATGCATTTGGGATGGAGTTTCTAATTGTTCTTTTTATATATATATATATTTGTAATAGTTTTATGGTGGGTGGATTGTGTAAAATATGGTGTTCGCAAAAAATAAAGTATGTGCTTTTAAAATAATGTGTGGCTTTTTTTTTTTTTGAAATTACTATTTATTCCTCCTCCCCAGCCTGCCACCTCCGACCCTTCAGGGGGGACAACTGGACATCCCACTGCCTGGAACACTACCCAAGCAGACCCCCAGGCCCCATTGAGCCGCGGATTACCCCCCGGGCAGGGATAAGGCGGGGGACTCAGACCCCGTAACTTACCTTTCGTCGGTCTGAGGTCTGCTGGGCGGGCACAGGCAAATCGTGGGCACGGCCATGGTCCTCCCATCTTCCCGGCTGAGGCAGGCTTGTATTTCCTCGATTTCTCCCTCCCCGAGCAGCAAGTAGCTTCCCCTGGGCGTCATGACGCACGCGCCGACGTCCATGCTGCTCAATGGCCGCCCATCCCCAAATGGAGCTTGCAGTTCCTCGAGCCTCCGCTCGGGGTCATGCAGGTGTCGGGCATCGGCGAATCCCTCCCTGGAGAAGGCGAGCTGTCGTTGGAGCGCTCCAGCCTATCTCCCCTGGCCCGACCACAGCGGCCGAGTCCGCTCCAAACCCGGGTCGCCCAGGCGTAGTGCGAGGTGTATGCCCAGCGCCTCAACCCTCAGCGCCACCGGCCGCTAATGTGTGGCTTTTGTATATCAAAATCTGAACTATTTGACTAACATAAGTGGCACTGCACGTGTCTCGCAACTTTCTTCACAATTTTGACCCCAAAAAGTCCCGCAAGTTTGTCCACATTTCTCCACAATTTTCCAGTGCCCCTGCCGTGAGACATCCAAGGAGGAACCACCTGTACAGGCAGTCGCAACGCCTGGGACATCACAAAAACATCTGTACCCATTGCAAGACATACAGAAGGCCTTGGAAGGCCCTGCAGGCCTTCGTTTCAGGAACAGGATGATGACGCTGATTCTGAAAATACTGATTGACAATTACAGTCCTCAGCCTGGATTGTGAGTGATCTAATCATTGACACAAATGGACAGCCTTGTGTAAAGGCCATGGTTGGGGGTCGTCAACTTACCATGCTTCTGGATACCGGAGCAGCCATATCAGTCCTCCATGATGAGGACCCACCCAGTCTCATCTAACTGGTCTATCAGATGGAAGACCAGTGCACAAGGTGTAGATGGTGCCCAGCTATACACCTACCGATCTATTCCTCTACCTGTGGTGGTAGGCCAACTCAGGACTGATTTTGCTTTTGACCTCATGATTCTACGTCATCACCCAAGCATCTTGGGAATTGACTTCCTAGCACTACACGGCTGTGTAGTGGATTTAGCCAACACGCTACTCATTCAGATGAAAGGACAATGTCATGCTGTCACCATCCCAAACTCGCACGTAGTGGCAGCTATCTCCCATAACAACAAGAAGTATGATGTCATGGCTTTTTTCAAAAGTCATGACCGGTTTTCTAAGCTTGCACCCTTGCTGCAAAAACACCTTGACAAAGTTTGCTACCAACAAGCATGACTGTGGTAGGATGCACACTACCACTGAAATCACAGGGCCTAACCCTGTGAGGCAGAAGCAGTACACAATCCCTGCTGAAGCCCTGTCATCATTGAGGAAGACCATCCAATCACTGCTACAACAAGGAGTGATTAGGACCTGTGTCTCCACTGTCAACTCTCCCATTTAGCCCGTGAAAAAGTCAAATGGAGCTTGGAGACTAGCATCTGATTACAGGAAACTACAGTTTTTCCACCATTTGAAACGCTGTATGGCAGACAACCTAGAGGGCCACTAGATGTAATAAACATGGGAATATAAACCCCATCAAAAACAGTCTGTTACATCTTATATGTGTGCCCTGAAAAAGAAGCTGGCAAAATATGTTGAAATCGCCCATAGTAATAAGGAAGAGGTCCAAAACCAGCAAAAGGTGTATTATGACCATGGGGTAAAAGAAAAGGTTTTTGACTCAGGTGAAAAGGTCTTCCTACTGTTACCCACAACAGAAAAACTGTTAATGAAGTGGCAAGAGCTTTATAAGGTTCTTAGACGTACTGGCAAAGTCAACTATGAAACAGACCCCAGCAGGAAAAATCCTATTAAGATATACTAAAGAGTTGACACTGTTTGGAATGATCCCAATGGCTCATGAAACGGACAAAAAGTTGGCCCAGGCATTGTTTGATCTAATGACTAATTTCCTGGATATCCCAGTAGAAAGACTGAGTAAACTCTATGTAGATCGAGTGCATACAGGTAGTCAAATTAATATTTGTGTTAGTAATGAGAGATTGGCTGGTCTAATATTAGACAGGTCTACAAAACTGGATACGTTAGGTCTTCATATTATTGATTCAGCACTATTAAGTGAGGATAACCACCTTGATGTTCACCCCAGCACTTGTTTAGACATTGTAAATTTACCTTTGACTAACAAATTCATGGCATTAGCAGGGTATGATTCCTGGCTTCCTGCTACTGTAGATAATTTTAAATCTGTGGAAAATAATATCAGTTTTATTTCCTGGAATATAGCAGGTTGGCAGTCAATTTGGGCAGATAAAGATACCCAGTTGTTTTTAATAAACCATGAGGTAATATGCCTACAAGAAACCTGGCATAATGAAGACGCAAATATTAGCCTGAATGGCTATGAAATTTTTAAGATTGCAGAAATGAAAAATAAAAAACTGGGGAGACATTCCAGTGGTATCATTACATTAATTAAGGTTGGTGCTTTTCTAAAAACTTTGTTGTAGAGAGTCTCAGAGAATTTTAGAATTATTTATTTGTTGAATGAAGGTAAAGGAATTCTCCTTATAAATTCATATGTTCCTGCAGAAAGTTCCTATTTTACAGAAAATTTATGGCATGTGCTTTCTGATATGTTAAAAAATGCACAACATAATTTTCCTAGGGCTGATCTAACAACGATGGGGGATTTTAATGCACAAATTGGCTCCTACGATGATTTAGTAGACCACCCTATTTTCGCTCAGAATCTTTTTTTTTTTTGAAATTCAACTTTATTGATTTTATAAAATTATACCAATACATAGTATGACATCGAAAGCTATCATATGGTTCGCTCAGAATCTTTTAATGTGTGACCTTAAAGAACGTCAAAGCAAGGATAAAATGACTAATAAAAGTGGGAAAAGGATGATAGCAATATCAAAAGAAACTAACATGTATCCACTTAATGGGAGATTCCGAGAGAAATTTTATCTTCCTTTCCACAAGAGGTGCCTCCGTAGTTGACTTAGCCTTTTGGACAGGGCAAAGGAGTTATTGGTCAAATTTACAAGTATTAATAAGAGCAGAAAGTGACCACTTCCTGATGCTCCTGACAGCACAAACCAGCTGTAAAAAATACCAAAAAAAAGGAGGTACAAATAAGTCAGATAAGATCATCTAGATAGATTTTTTGGAAATTTAATTCAGAACTCAATATATTTCCAATTATATTGAATTTTATTGCTCCATATTCCCACACATTGCTACACGCTACCTCTTGGGCCAAACTTTTAGAGTTTCTTGAAATATTATACGCGGAGATAAAAAATGCCTTGAAGCCATCGGGTAGATAAAATTTAATTAGAATAGAGAAGACTTGGTTTGACAATAAATGTAGAAGTAGTAAAGCGATCATTAGAAAATTAAGTAGAGTATATAATAAGATCCACTCACAAACAAAACTGAAGGAATTAAATGAGAAAAAAAAGAGTATCTAAAAAAGTGATTATAGTAAAGAAGAAAACTTTTTATGAAAGAAAATGGAGGAAAATGCTTAGAGCAGTGCAAACAAAGGATGTTAAAATGTTTTGGACTCTAGCTGCTAAAGGACAAAATTCCTTCAAAGGGAATATAGAGTCCCATATTACAGAAGAAAAATTGATTTTATATTTTAAGATTATTTATTCTGCAAGTGAAGGAAACATATCCAGTGATTTTCTGATAGGCTCTAATGTTTTAATTAGCCCAGTTACTATGGCCGAAACCTATTCAGCTAGCTACACTTTAAAAAGACAAAAGGCTCCGGGCCCTGATGGAGTCCCCTCTGAAGTTTATCTCACAGAGACTCCATCATGGTGTCACCTTTTGACAGTTTTTTTTTTTTTTTTTTTTTTTTAATAACAAATGCATATTGAGAAGTGTTACCCCAATCCTGGAAAGGTGCCATTATAGTCCCATTACATAAGAAAGGGCCTTTGGATGACCCTACAATGTACAGACCTATTAGTTTACTTGATACAAACATTTTTTCTAAAATTATCTTACAATGGCTAATGGTTGAGGTTGATAAAACTGGAGGTATCTCCCCCTTTCAAGTAGGATTTAGGGCAAATTTTTCTACCCTTGACAATATATTTGTATTGCATCATCTTGTTGAAAACTAGATTCAAATATGTAAACAGAAGCTAATTGCTTCATTGATTGATTGTAGCACTGCCTTTGATAGTGTCAAGGGTTTGTTTATGGCAGACTCTCTTTGATAGAGGGATTGACTCCAATTTAATTAATATTACTGCACAATTATATTCTAACACATGGGCCAGAGTTAGATTTGGTATAGAAGGGCAGCTTTCAGAGGCTTTTAAAACTATTCGAGGAGTTCGTCAGGGCTGTATATTGGCCCCTCTGCTTTTTGCACTTTATATGGAGCCAATACTTACCCAATGTTGATGTAGATAGGGACTCACCAAACATTTAAAATTGTACTATTCCTATACTGGCTTATGCTGATATTATAATTTTATCCTTAACAAAAGTGTGTCTGCAAAGAAAATTGGATTTCTTATATAAGGAATCCTCTATCTTACAATTATCTATTAAAATTTAAAAAAAATTGATAATTGGAAGTACAAAATGTAATGAGAATTGGTTTATTGGCACTAATAAAGTGCAAGTGGTCTCAGAATATTTATACTTGGGTGTAATAATCCAGCAAAATAGTAAATGGAATAAACATATAGCAACGACAACAGAAAAATCTAAAAGGTCAACAGCAGGTTTAAATAAATGTAATAATATGTACGGTGGAATGTCGGTCGATTCAACCATTAGTTCAGGTAACTAAAGCGAAAATAGAATCACAACTGTCGTATGGATGTAAAATCTGGGAAGCTAAAGAGCCTAATAAACTAATGAGTCCATTGTACAAATCATTAAGATACACTTCATGGGTTAGTTGTTCATGCCCTGCCTCATATATTAGAGCTGAATTAGGTTTGGTTAATATCAAAGCATTATTGGATGCTAGGAAGGTTAATTTTTGGATTCAGGTGACAAATAAGGAAAAGGAGTCATTGGTTAAAAGATGTCTATTAGAAAAGAATTTTGGCAGGGCCTAGGATATAAATCAGGTTTTTGGCTGAACTCTATTATGTTATTGCTGAAGAAATATAATCTACTATATCTTAAAAGGTGTCAGCGTGGCTCAGTTGGTAGCACATCCGCCTCTGGACCAGAAGGTTGTGGATTCTTGTCCCACACCAGGATTGGGCTTGCACCTAAAAAGTGGTGCTGTACTGCTGAGGTGTGCCGTCCTTCTGCTGAGACGTTAAACCGAGATCCCTTCTACCCATCCTGGTGTTGTCCTGGTGGGTGTCCAAGTGGAAGTAAAAGAACCCAGGGCACTCTTCTCAAAGAGTAGGGGACATTCCCGGTGTCCTGGCCAACATTCCCCTTCCCATAAAACCGGTTCATGCAATTATCCAGGCTGTGTGTGGGTGATGATGTGCGATATGGCCGCCACTATACATTCAGTCACTTCACTACCAGTCTAGCATTGCTTGTAAAGCACTTTGGGATACACTGTGTATGAAAAGCACTATATAAATGCTGATTCTTCTGAAAAAAGTGGTAGATAAGGACATCTTAATTAGTGCCAAGTACAAAAAAATAATCCAAGGAAGGTTAAAAAATCATTGGAATCAAATAGATCCGAACTTAATCTCTAACTCCCATTAGTCCAGATGGTTTGCTTTGAATGATTATTTTCATGAATTTAAAACGTATCTAGATATCTTAACAGACCAAGGGTTACGAACAAACTTTTCTCAGTATAAGTTTGAACAGTTCCCTAGTAATGTGTTGAATGTTAGATACAAAAGAGAAGGAATTATTTCTGAGGCTTGTGACTGTTGGAGTGGTGGCAAGGAAGATTCGCTGCATGTTTTGTGGGACTGCAGATGGTATAAGAAACTGTGGGTGTACTGGTTGGGACCATTTTTAAATGACACCTACCCAGTAGACAAAATTGAACTAACAACTATTCTGATCCATACTGGAGACTCTTGGACAGTGGAAAGATTAGTCAATTACTTCCATGCGATTAACAAAGTAAAATGCAGAATCAAAATTTTATAACAAATAAGCTAGATATGAACTGTATTTAAATGAGATATTTCTGGACCTTAAATTTTGTTATGTTTTATGGTATGTAAATGATTGTGAAGGTTTTTAACCATACAATAAAACTGTAGTTGACTGATTGAATGTCTATCTGGAATAGAGCAGATATAGCTGCTATTAAAGCACAAACACTTAATTTTCAACAAGCTATTAAAAAATTATGCGTTACCACCATGTTACATAGTGTAAATGGTTTAAGTAAAGAAGAACATTTTACTGTTTATAATATGCAGGAAATTGCCAAAGGGTTCAATGATACTAAAAACAAAATTAATGAACTGATTTTCCAAAATAACAAGGAGGCAGACAAACAATATATTTCCCATGAACTTTTAAGCTCTGCCTATGGTTGTTATGCAATTGCCACTGTTAATCTCTTCAGGGACTTGGAAACAGGGTGCATTCTAGACCTTATTCATGGTATGAGGACGTCTAAATGGTATTGTCCTCACTGCAAGTCTACTGTATGCATAACTGTGCGTATGTCAAACAATGTTAATATTTCTGTGTCTACTGCTAGAAATCTTGGATGCGTTTCCCGCTATCCAAATCAAGCACCATGTTACATTACCAAGAAATGCTCAGTCCATGAGAATATGTTCATTACTTTTATTGTATCACTACCTCGCTTTGATACACCAACTTCTGTCTTTGACAAAATGTCTACTATTAATTCCATCGGACACCTTGATGAGATCTACCGAGAACGAACCGATTTACCCTCTTTACATGTATACCACTCTGTTCTACAAGCTTGGGTTGCACTGCATAGCATCTGCTGCGCCAAGAAGGGATATTATTACCTGTGTCGCTGTGACGTATTTGACATTCTTAAATCTGTCTGCAGATACTCTCTAGAACATCTTGACTGGGCTTATACCTTGGGTGATGATCTGCCGTCCAACCTTACTGATGATTCTGAATCCTCGCAAGCTACATCTTCAGCGCCCGACACCGAAACAGCTGCATCCGGAAGCTACCTGGAAGAGGTACATCGCTTCACTTCACGACTCACCAACCAGTCTTTCACCCGTCCTATATGTCTACAAAAATGGAGGGTTCCAACTGCACGAGTTACCTACAATTCCGATAGGCAGTACTGTGTAGTGACAAATCATAAATCTTTTGCTTATGGTGCCAAAACTTACTTATTTTATTTACTGAAGTGCTATTAATGCTCCTAACTTCTGTTTCACTCCACAACACAAAACAATCATTGGATACACTGTGAACACTCCTGTTCCTCTCCCTGAACCAGATGTTACTGATACTGATCCGCAGTACTTGCTTGCCTTGTCTCAATATTTGCCCGTGTTTAACATGCACATTGACCCTTTGACACAATCTTTGCAATCTCCATTAGCTAGAAAGGAGTTGCATTTAATTTATATCAGCAATAGTATTTCTAAGGCTGGCGATGCTCTTAAATGATCTTATTGATGATGGTGATTTAAGCACTGCTCTATCCAATACTTGGTTAGAATTGACTTTTAAAGCTTTTGTTATTATCTAAGCATTTTTGATTGTTTTTCTGATACTAACCCTTTGCTGTCTGCAACGTACTCTAAGACAACATCGCAAACTACTCAAATTCCTTTACAAGGCTTGTGCGTCAGGCTTGTAAACGACTTTTGTAGCTCCATCCCCTACTTTCCTGTGATTGTTGCCTTTTCTTTGAAGGCAAATGGGGGGGGGGGGATGTTATCCATGGTCCAGCACCCCTGATTGTACGCCCATGTCACAGGCAGCAAGAAAAAATTACTAACCTTAGTAATGTTGTTTCTTCTAATGGAGTCTTGCTATATTATGACATATGCAGTTTGTCCCAGCCTTAGAACTGCTCCGGAGGTGAAAGAGTTAACTTTCATGCCAGGCATGGAATCTTGAGTGCGAGCTCGGTTGAAAACTCTGTCTGTTCTTCAAACTCAAACTGTCAGATCTTTACCAGCAAAACTCACTAAGATTCTGTGTGGAAGCTGTAAACCTACACTAGCCAACTGGCTACTAAAATATTAACACATTTTTTGGTCCCAAAACAAAGACTCAAGTCAGGGGATCCAAAAGAAAGAATAAAATAAAATACAACACCCAAACACCCCAAAAAGGAGGGGTGAAAAACACAAGGTGGGCATCACTAAGTGCCAACACTGCACTAACCACCCACATCCCAAGAGCAGAGGTTCTGAGAGGGGCAGGCAGTGGGGGAGGTCATAAACTAGCAAGACTCAGCAAGACTCCATTAGAAGAAACATTACTAAGGCGAGTAATTTTTTCTTCAAACAACATGAAGTCTTGCTATATTATGACATATGCAGACTACACAGCAGTACCTCCATGGAGGAGGGACAGAACCTACTTAGGAAATAGGCTCTGAAGCACAGCTGTGCCAAACCGAGCATCACTCCTAGCCTGGATGTCCAGGGAGTAATGCTTGGTGAAAGTGTGTACTGTTTTCCAGGTAGCTGCTTGACATATCTCTAAGATAGGGATGTCCCTGGCCGCAGCTAGGGATGCAGCTGTACCTCTGGTAGAGTGAGCCCTCAGGCCTGAAGGGGGAACCTTACCCAGTTTCTGATAACAAAATTGGATACAAGAGACAATCCACCTGGCAATGGATCTTTTAGTGGCAGGTTTCCCTTTACCAACCTCGCCATAAGTGAGGAACAGTTGGAGGGAGTCAAACCTGTGACCCTTGGTACGCTCTATATAGTAACTAAGGGCTCTCTTTACATCTAAACTGTGCAGCCTCCTCTCGCCAGAGGAGGAATGGTCAGTGAAGTACACAGGAAGAGATATAGATTGATTGAGGTGGAAATCTGAAACCACCTTAGGCAAGAACTTCCTGTTAGTCCTGAGGACTACCTACCTCTGTGAAAGGAGATAAAATCAGGCTCCACTGACAAAGCTTGTAATTCACTGCGCGCCTGGCAGAAGTGATGGCTACTAAAAACACAGTTTTCCAAGTCAAGTACTAAGCTCTGCTGAAGACAAAGGCTCAAAGGGGTTGCATCAGCTGAGCAATGCAAACATTAAGATCCCAGGCAGGAGCAGGGTCCCTGAATGGGGGGGTTGGTGTGAAGCAATCCCTTGAAAAACTTGGAGAATACAGGGTGAGCAGAAAGAGAAGAGGGCTTTCCTGCTGAAATAAAAGCAGAGACAGCCGCCAAATGCACTTTCAGGGTAGCTGGCATCAGCCCCAAAGTATTTAGATGGACCATATAATCCAGGACTGTGGGCAAATCAGCAGATTCTGGGGAGATGTGCTTTCAGAGCACCATATGGAAAACCTTTTCCATTTAGAATTATAAGTAGCCCTGGTGGAAGGCTTCCTAGAAGCTTTCAAGATATCAGTACACCTTGAGAAAGGTGTAGGTCACAAACTCTAACTCTTCAAGAGCCAGGCCTTGAGGTTGAGGGATTTGAGATTCAGATACCAAACTCTCCCTGGGCACAGGTTAACAGATTGTGATTCCTGGGAAGACACAGGGAAGGTGGACTGCTAAGGACAGAAGGAGTGGATACCAGGGCTGCCTGGCCCAATCTGGAGCAATCAGAATCATCTTGCAAGGTTGAGATCTGATTTTGACTAGCACCTTGAACAAGAGAGGAAGGGGAAAGGCATAGAGGAACTTCCCTTACCAGTCGAGAAGGAAGGCATCCAGAGGGACTGAGCCCAACACTGGGGGCCTACAACAAAAAAGCGGAAGTTGGTGATTGGGGCTGCAAAAAGATCTATCCAAGGGGTGCCCCACCTGGCAAATACTAACTCCAGTACTAGGGGATCCAGTGACCATTCGTGATGGCCCTGGGAAATCCTGCTGAGAGCATCTGCCAGGACATTGTCCTTGCCTGGGAGGTGAACTACTGTGAGGGAAGTGTTCAGGAATAAGCCAGAGACCACAACTTCATTGCCTCGGTGCACAAGGCCAAGACCAAGTGCCCCTCCTTTGTTGATGTACCACATTGTAGTGGTGTTGTCTGTTCTGACCTGTACCACTTTGTTCTGAACAGATGCAGAAAAACCTGAAGTGCTAGAAAACAGCTCTGAGTTCCAACAGATTGATGTGGAGCAGAGATTCCTGAGGGACCACAATCCCTGGGTGGTGAGGTCGCCCATGTGAGCTCCCCATCCCAAGAGGGACATCTGTAGTAAGGGTCAAGGAGTGAGATTGAGGGATGAAAGGAACCCCTGTCTCAGATTGCTCTGATCCTGCCACCACTGCAGGGCCTGGATCAGGTTAGAGTTACTGGGATCAATTTGGTTAGAGGATCTCTCCTTTGAGACCAGAAGGCTCTCAAATGGAACTGAATGTCCCTCATCTGAAATCTTGCTCCTTGCACTACAGCTGTGGAAGCAGCCATGTGCCTAGGAGCTATGAAAGTGCCTTGCTGGTGAGAGACCTGCAGAGTGAAGGAGGAGGCCAGAGCCACCAGGGTCTTTACTCTTTCTAGAGGAAAGCTCTGGCCTGCTTTGTGTCCAGTTCTCGCCTATGAAGGTGAGTAACTGAACAGGCTCTAGAACTGACTTTGGAAGATTGAGAAGAAAACCTAGAGATGTAAGCAGCTGCTGGGTAACCTGAAGTGTAATCTGATTTGGTCTGAGACTGACCCACTATAAGCCAGTCGTCCAGGTAAGGAAAGATGGCAATCTTTTGCCTCCTAAGTGAGCAACTGCTACTCCCAGGCATTTTGTGAATACCCTTGGGGCAGAGGTGAGGCCGAGGCATTGCTCTGAACTGATAATGGCCTGAGGGCAGTTCGAATCTGAGGTACTTTGTGGGAGCTTCTGATGAGAACATGGAAGTAGGCATCCTTGAGGTCCAGGGACGCTAGCCAGTCCCCTGGCCTTAGGGAGGGTAAAATAATTCCCAGAGTCACCATTTTGAATTTTGGTTTTAAAAGGTGCTTGTTTAGGTATCTGAGATCCAGGATGGGCCGCCATTCTCCTGTCTTTTTTGGGGTAAGGAAGTACCTGGAGTACAGTCCTTTACCCTGGTGTAGGGGAGGAACCCTTTCTACAGCTCTGAGAGCCAGGAGGGTTGAGACTTCTGTTTCCAAAGCGAGAGCCTCTAATGGATTTGCAGGTGGAAAGGATCTGGTTCTCATCTTTGGAAATTTTTTGAAGCTGAGAACCAGTCCCTGGCTTACTACTTCCAGGACCCACTTGTCTGACGTTAAAGACTCCCAGTCCTGGACGAAGTAAGCCAGCCTGCCCCCTACAGGTAATGGAGAATCGGCCCTGGGCATCCCATCAGGGTGCCTGCTTGGCAGGGGCTTTAGGCTGAGGGGTGGGAGCAGGCCTGCTCGTACCCCATCTGCCTCTCCCTCTGAAGAACCCCCTCTGGGCATAAGCTGAAGAGGAGGCCTGGGCTTGGTAAAAAGGCCTGCCCTGCCCCTGAAAGCTGCCTCTGAGGAGTGGCTTGCCTCCTTGGCCTGTGCACCCTATAAGTGGTCCTATACTCATCCATTTTCTTCATGTAATTCTCTGTCTGCTCCCAAACAGAGAATTACCCCAACAGGAAAATCCATGGCCTTAGCCTGGTATCCTGTGACAGGCTAGTACACCTGAGCCAAGCCATTCTATGAAAAGCACAGATGTAGCCATGACTCTTGAAGATACATCGTTAGGAGTCCACTGCAGCATGGAATTGCACCTTGGATGCCTCAATACCATCAGCGCCACCTGCTCCAGCTCCTTGGCAAGCTGGCCGGGACCTGTTTCGCTAAAGCCATAACAGTATCCCATCTGGATTTTGGTATCTTGCAACATAGGCCATATAATTTGCCTGTCTGAGTCCAAGGATGCTGCCATATATTGTTTCTTTGCCATGGCATCAATCCTCCTGGAGTCCTTGTCAGGGGGTGCAGCCAAGGAATATTTGCCTTATCACAGGCTGCAGCCTGCACTACTCCAACATGGCTGCATTGTTGTGAAAGGAACTCAATATCAGAGCCTGACAATATGTACCTCTTGTCCATTTTTATCCACAGGAGGTAAAGTGTTAGGAGCTTTAAAATTTTTATTGTCTGTTTCCTAAAAGATTTATGTAAAGGAACAGACAATCTCCTGACTCTGGGATATCCATCATTTCCACATAGTCAGGCTCTCCTGTTCATCCACAGCTTCTTCAAAGGGAGCTGGAGGGTTTCAACAACTTTTTATAAAACATAAAATGAGAAGGGGACTCAGAAAGCCTAGGGGGAGACGCTCCTGAAGGTCTGTCTGGGGAGATGTCCGGTTCAATGGGCACATCCAGACTTTCAAAATCACATTCATTCTCTTCATAATCCTCCTCCGGTTCATAAAATTCCTCTATATCATATTCTTGAACCGGTGGAACCGACCGAACTGACCGCTTACCTGATGGTGCCAGTTTGGTCGGAACCGGGGAAAGCGACTGGACAATTTGGATTGCTTTGGCTATCTCTGCAGCGGTTGGAGAAGGAAATTTTGGCTCCACACCTGCTGATTTTCTAGTCCTCTTTGCTGGAACTGGCTCCTCCGAGTCAGCTCTTCGTTTGCCAGAGGAAGTCTCGCCCTGGTCAGAGGGCACTCCCTCCGGTTCGGTTGGCACCGAACCGGGCTGGCCATCCGGGTCAGCGGACTTTTTGGCCTCTCGTTCCCTGAGCCTACCAACTCTCTTATCCAGGGTAGCTGCAGGGAAATTCTTGCAAATCTGGCAGTCTGCATTGAGGTGGTCAAACCCCAGACAATAAACACATGTAGTGTGTGGGTCAGCCTTGGCAAAGGCTTCCCAACAGACACCACAGTGCTGAAACCCAGTGGGCCCGGTTTTTCTTTTGGGTTTCTCAGACATAATGCCAGCCTAGCCAAAAACTTGCCCTTTTACGGCAAATCGCAAGCAAGACACATATATCGGTTCCCAACCGTATCAGGTCGTGTGGAAAAAGTAATGAACTGCATTTTTTAGAACCGATAAGAACAGGGAACCACACTCTAAATGCAATTTAATTAAGTTTAACAACAACCTGATTGGTTCAAACTGAACCGATAATAACGTTTACAAGTTCCACACAGAGAAAATGTAAAACCTATTACTTACGATACCACAGGCAGAGCTTGAACCGACCGGTAGCGGTTAAATTAAGACAAATGCGGTTTAAAAAACCGAGAAATTACACTTTTTAACTGACAAAATGAACCGAGCAGAAGGAGAAATCTCCGGAGCGACTGTTCAGTGGGGCGGAGTAAAGAATCTGACAGTTTTAGTTTGAAGAACAACAGACAGTTTTTTCAACAGAGCTCGCGCTCAAGATTCCATGCCTGGCATGGAAGTTAACTCTTTCACCTCCGGAGCAGTTCTAAGGCTGGGACAAACTGCATATGTCATAATATAGAAACATAGAAACATAGAAGTTGACGGCAGATAAGGACCGCAAGGCCCATCCAGTCTGCCAATTTCTTTTTCTACCTTATAAATGTGCCATCGGCCTTTGCTATGTCAGTGACCTATCTATTCATAGTCATTTGTATTGCTCCCTTATGCCTATCCCATGCCTGTTTGAAGCCCTGCACTGTATTCATAGCCACTACTTCTTGTGGTAAGCCATTCCATGCCATCTACCACCCTTTCTGTGAAAAGAATTCCTCACATTCCCCTTAATCGTCCTCCCTCTAATCTCATGCTGTGTCCTCTTGTCCTGCTATTTTTCTTATATTTAAACATGTTAGACTCTTTCACCTTGTTTATGCCCTTAAGGTGTTTAAATGTCTCGATCATATCACCTCTCTCCCTCCTTTGCTCAAGGGTATACATATTGAGCTCCGTTAATCTGTCCTCATATGTCTTCCGATGCAGTCCCTGCACCATTTTGGTTGCCCTTCTCTGGACTGCCTCAATTTGGTTAATGTCCTTGTGAAGGTGTGGCCTCCAATACTGCACGCAGTACTCCAGATGGGGCCTAACCAATGTCTTGTACAGAGGGATTATTACCTCCCTCTTACGACTTGTGATACCCTACTAATACACCCTAACACCCCCTAGCCTTACCTACTGCTTTAGAGGTCTGCTTGGATGATTTCAGGTCATCAGTGATGATGATGCCCAAGTCTCTTTCTTCCTTTGTGACTGCTAGCAACTCCCTCCCAGCCTATAAGTGGCTTCAGGGTTTCTCTTCCCTATGTGCATGATTTTGCACTTCTTTGCATTAAATCCCAGTTGCCACTCTTCTGACCATTCTGCTAGTTTATCCAGATCTCTTCTCATTCTGCCCACCCCATCTGGATCATCTACTCTGTTGCAGATCTTGGTGTCATCTGCAAACAGACAAGCCTTACCCTCTAGTCCATCTGCTAGGTCACTAATGAAGATGTTGAATAGGACTGGCCCCAGGACTGATCCCTGAGGTACCCACTTGTGACTTGCATCTCTTCTGACTGTATACCATTTACCACCACTCTCTGTTTTCTGCCAGTCAACCAGTTTGCCACCCAGTTGACCAACTTCTGACCCACCCGAGCCTACCTAGCTTATTTATCAATCTTCTATATGGAACAGTGTCAAAAGCTTTGCTGAAGTCAAGGTGGCGACATCAACTGCTCCCCCTTGGTCCACCACTCTGGTTACCCAGTCAAAGAAATCTATGAGATTAGTTTGACAGGACCTTCCTTTGTAAACCCATGCTGTCTTGGATCCTGTGCCCCTATGGATTCCAGGTGTTGCACTATCCTTTCCTTAAGGAGTGCTTCCATAATCTTGCCCACTACTGAGGTAAGACTGACCGGTCTGTAGTTCCCGCCTCCTCCCTGCTACCACTCTTGTGGGTGGGATCACATGAGCTCTTCTCCAGTCTTCTGGGACCTCTCCTGTGCTCAGAGACTCACTAAACAATTCTGCTAATGGCTCTGCTAGTTCCTCCTTTAGCTCCTTAAGTACCCTGGGATGTATGCCATCAGGTCCCATTGCCTTATCCACCCTGAGGCTTAGCAAGCTCTTGTAGGACCCTTTCTTTTGTGAAGGAGTAGTGCTCACCTCCTCCCCTGTGTCCATGATGCTGAGCTGTGGGCCCTGCCTACCTTCTCTTCAGTGAATACTGAGCAAAAGTATCTATTTAGGATAGATGCCTTTACAGGGTCCTCCTCCTCACATGCTCCCTTTTCTCCATTAAGCTTAGCAATACCCCTCTGGACTTTCTCCTTTCACTAATGTATCTATAGAAAGTCTTGTCACCTTCTTTACTGTTTGTGCTAGTGTTCCTCAGTTTGGGACTTTGCCTGCCTTACTGCCTTACCTGCTTCCCTTAGGGCAGTTTGGTATGCCCCTATCTTCATCCCGCTGTGTCCCTTTATATTTTCTGAAGGCCAGCCTTTTGGCTCTGACCTTTTCTGCTACTGTATTTGAGAACCAAAGTGGTTTCCTTCTTTTTTGCACTTCCTTTTCTGTCTAACACAATGGGATGTTGCTTCCAGTATTGTATCCTTAATGCTTACCCACTTTGGCTCTACCTCACCTGTGTTTCTTTTGCCAGGGCTAGCTTAACTCTGTTGGCCATCTTATCAAAGTCAGCTCCTCTGAAGTCCCATATTTTTGCCTTGGAATGGGATGATTTAGATGTAGTAGCCAAATTGAACCATACCATGTGATGGTCACTGGCCCCAGGTGACCTTCTACCTGGAGATCTGTGATCCTTCTTTGTTAGTCAGTACTAGATCTAGGATAGCCCTGTCTCTTGTGGGTTGCTGTACCAGTTGTTTGAGGCCCTCCCCCTGCAGGGAATCCACTATGAGTCTAGTTCTGGCAGATGTTCCTGCTGGTATTGACCAATCTGTATCTGGCATGTTGAAGTCTCCCATTATCAGAGCAAGACTTCATGTTGCTTGAACCTATATGTAGGTACGTGTACTAACCTTAGGGCAAAGACACTTATGCAAGCATAAGTGTCAGGATCTGTGTTTTACTAATGCATATTATGCTTTATGTTTTACAGATATATTTTAGCTATGAGAGATGCTTTTTACTCTATTTTTACTATATTCTCTGTAAGTAAGGCAACAGTGCCATCTTTAGTAATTGTGCACCATTGCAAGTGCAACTGACCTTGGGATAATAAGTGGTTTCATTGTATTGTGTTATCTTCTGCAAGCTATGCAACTTCTTATACTACTTAGGATGGTTACTAAGGCCACCTGTTTTTGACCAATTATACATATTTTGTGTACCTTCTTTAGTCGTTGCCATAGTAATTATCAAGGTATAAGACCCTTTGTAACACATAGCTTCTCTAAGAAGAGACTGCATTACTTAGGTAAGGAAAACTGGTAGTTCTCCCAGTAATTACACTGTTGGTAGTAAGGCTGTATTACTGATCTGTAATAAATTCCATTTATTACATGAGTACCACTTGTCTGTTGTCTCTTCCTTTTGTGCCGTTCCAACAAGAACATTAGAAGGTAATTTATTACTAAGTTACAAAAGGGTAATCAATTCATTTTGGTAGTATGTGACTATGCTACTCGATACCCAGAGGCTGTTCCCTATGCATACTGTCATAGGCCCAGAAGTTGCAGCAGAGCTGGTCAAAATTTTCAGAAGAGTGGGCATAGCTAAAGATATTATTACTGGTCAGGGTAGTAATTTTGGTGCTGCATTACTTAAGGAGCTGTACAGACTACTAGGCATCACTGCCATAAGAACCTCCCCTTATCACACTCAGACTGTCTTGTTGAGTGTTTTAATCAAACCCTAAAAAGCATGTTAAAAAGATCTGTAGAAGGGAAAGACTGGGACCAATACTTACCTTACCTGCTTTTTGCTTACAAAAAAAAAAACACAGGCATCTACAGGTTTTTCACCATTTGAAATGCTGTATGGAAGACAACTTACAGGGCCACTAAATGTAATAAAAGAAACATGGGAATATTAACCCCCATCAAAAACAATCTGTTACATCTTATATGTGTGCCCTGAGAAAGAAGCTGGCAAAATATGTTGAAATTGCCCATAGTAATAAGAAAGAGGTCCAAAACCAGCAAAATGTGTATTATGACCATGGGGTAAAAGAAAAAGTTTTTGAGCCAGGTGAAAAGGTCTTGCTACTGTTACCCACAACAGAAAATAAACTGTTAATGAAGTGGCAAGAGCTTTATAAGGTTCTTTGACGTACTGGCACAGTCAACTTTGAGACAGACCCTGACAGGAAAAATCCTATTAAGATATACCATGCTAACCTCAAGAAATGGGTTGAAAAAACACCAAAAACTGCTTTGTAGTTTTACTAGAAACTGATGAAGATACTGATGTGGTATGATAGATTGGAGCAAACTGTAACTGCTGATGCCGTGAAGGTAAATGTTTCCTTAACCTTTGAACAAACCGCAGAAATTCGTAACTTGCTAAAGACATTTAACAGTACTTTTAACACAGTACCAGGCCAAGCTAAAGGGGCTGAGCACGAAACAGTGACAGAGAATGCTCGCCCTATTAGACAAAAAAACATATAGATTACCAAAGCGGTTAAGAGCTGACGTGGTTAAGGAAATACAAAAAATGAAAGAACTGGGTATCATAGAAGAGTTGAGAAATGCTTGATCATCACCAGTGGCGACTGTAAACAAAGAAGGGGGTATAAGAATCTGCCTTGATTTTAGGAAACTTACTAAAGAGTCAGAATTTGACAGTAATCCAGTGCCCAGAATAGATGATTTGGTGGACAGACTGGGGAGTGCCAAATCTATCAGTACCCTTGATCTCACCAAGGATTACTGGTAAATCCTCCTAGCAAAAGAATCCAGAGACAAAACTGCATTTGCCACTCCCATAGGATTCTATCAGTTCACCACCATGCCGTTTGGTATACATGGCGCTCCCGCTACATTCCAGCAGTACATGGTGCAATTTTATCCCCGCATGCTGGTTATTGTGCTGCGTTTCTGGATGATGATGTGGTATATAGTCCAGACTGGAAAAGTCACCTGGAACACCTACAAGCAGTTTTCCAATCCATCAAAAAGGCAGGTCTATCAATTACTCCTAGCAAGTGTGCATTGGGCATGCAGGAAACCAGATATTTGGGCTACTGTATGTTTTGGGAAACAGAGAAGTCAAGCCAGAGGTTTCTAAGACTGAAGCTGTAGCTAACAGCCCTATCCCTAAAACCAAGAAACATGTCAGGTCATTTTTAGGGCTGGCTGGTTATCGAAGATTTGTTCCCAGTTTTTCCGAGTTACTCCCCTAACTGAACTTACAAAAAAAAAACAGTACTTGAATAATGTGAAATGGTCCCCAGAGTGTGATGAAGCTTTTCGGGCCATTAATGCTGCATTATGTTCAGCCTCTGTTTTAGGAAGCCCAGACTCTGAGAAACCATTTTTGTTACAAACAGATGTATCAGAGGTAGGCCTCGGTGCAGTTCTGAGTCAAAATATAGATGGGGAAAAAAATACAGGTTACTCACCTGTAACAGGAGTTCTAGGAATGGTATATGTTGTTCATCCACACTTATTGGCAGGTTCCTTGCCGCTTTAAATCTTGCTGGAAGGTCTTCAAGCTGGTTCCTCCCACCCACCCGGGTGGTAAAACTCTCGGCTCTGCCCCATGGCACCCAGATCTAGCCGCTGGAAGCCAGGTTGTGCGTCGAAGCCGGGGAGGCTGGATGGGGCGTGTGGGTGAACAACATATACCATTCCTAGAACTCCTGTTACAGGTGAGTAACCTGTATTTCTAGGGACATAGATATGTTGTTCATCCACACTTATTGGCAGACTCCTAGCAGTTCTCCGGGAGGAGGGAGGCAAGGCGCACACCCCCTACTTAGGTAGAAAGACTGGAGAACCGAGGCCCCGACCAGCATCCTGGCGTGACCCCAGGGTCGATGTGGAAGGGGAAAAACGGTAAAGCCTGCTTCCAGGTAGAAGCCCTGCGGATATCCTGGACCGGAGATCCTCGAAGCGCCACCGATGCAGCAGAAGGTGGGTAAAATGAGCACTTATCCCTCTGGGAGGCTCCATGCCCGCCCACCTATAGCGGAGACCCATGCAGGAGGTGACCCACCTCACTCATCCGCTAGGCTGCAGGTCTGCCAGTTGCGGCTTCAACGTAGATGACAAACAGCTGGCGAACCTCTCCTGAACTTCCAGTTCTACGCTTCCTGGGTAGGCGAGCGTATAAATAGGGTCCCCAAGGGAATCCATATACGGCCTCTGAGGCGTGAATGGGGATGAACCTGGCTGAGGCAATACCCAGATAGGGAAAAAAAAACACCACCGCCAACGGAAGGAACTTTGGGTGGGGCGCAGGACAACCATGTCCCTGTGGAAGACCAGATAGGGAGATTCAAAGGAGCGCCTGGAACTCTCCTCTCCTTCTGGATGGCAGAGTAGCCCCAAGAAGGTGTTCTTCCACAACAGGTGGGGAACTCACACCTGTGCAAGGTCCGAACGGCTTGCCCGTGAGCTAAGCCCATACCAGCGAAGATCACCAGAATGGGGATACTCTCCCCGAAGGGGAGGTGTGATCGAGGCCTAGAAAAGCACCAGACCACCTTTTCTGCGCCACCGACTGCCTTCCAGCCCGCGCCCGGAAGACAGGTGAGACCAACAGAAGCACCCAGAGGGTCGTCAGCCGAAGCCCTGGTTCAAAGAACGGACCGCAGATGGTCCGGAATGCTTGCCGAGGGACGGGAGAGGGCCCCGGCCCTGTCCCAACATCAAATGCAGAACTCCACCATTTGAAGGCGAGCATATTTGGCCGACTCCCGGCAGGACGCCTCGAAAACGTCGAGGACCTCGCTGAAAGACCCCAGGCCTGGCCCCTAGCCACACAGTGACCAGGCCTTTAGGTGCAGGGATTGAAGGTCCAGATGGAAACCCTTCCCCTGAGAACAGAGAGCAGGACTGGGCAGGCTGGAAGCCGCCTCAGGAGCCTGGGGCTGAGACTGAGGCGAGCTGGATACCAGAGCTGGCCAACCAGTCTGGGGCTACCAGCATCGCCTGCACCTAGTTCCTCCTCGCCTTGTCCATGGGTCAAGGGAAATGGGGGAGAGGCGTAGAAGAGGCCCGGGGTCTGCGACCTTGACGGCATCCCCTACAGCAAACCTTGCTGAGGGGGCGGGCACAAGACAGTCTCAGACTCGTATTCTCCTTGGAGGGAAGGAGGGAGAAGATCCTGTGCTACCTCCGGCAGGGAAGACCACTCACGAGGCGCAGCCTATGTCCGGCTTAGGGCATCAGCCGGGGTGCTGGAGGCTCCTGCCATCGAATGGCCAGGAAACCGCCTCCCAGCTGTGTGAAAAACCCAATACAGAGAACCTCCTTACGAGATGCAAGGGGCTCGTCTGAACCTGGCAGGGTAGGTAGCACATGGTCGTGGTGTTGTCCGCCTGGACTTAAACCACTAGACTCCGCACAAACGGAGCGAGCGGTGCAAGCAAAGTGGACCGCCAGGAGCTCCAGCGGGTAGGAAAGACATCGGGACTCCCAAGAGGACCAGAGGCGGAGCACTCTGTATTCCCCTAGATGGGCACCCCAACCCATCCGAGAAGCATCGGTCAGAGCAGACCGTCGACTCGGGGCGGACGAACAGGATGTTCTTCTGCAAGAGCTGGAATGGTCCAAAGGAGAGCGTTCCCTAACTCCTGGGCTGTAGTCACGAACTGGTCTGAAGGAACACAGCACTGTGACCGCTGGCTGGCCAGTCCCCACAAGGGGAACGCATGAACCAGCGGATCCAACAGACCACACTGGAGCCGGCCGCCGCGAGGTCCAGGAGGAGCAGGAGGTCCCGGCAGGGCGCAATGCCCAGTCAGACCTGACCAGGTAAGGGAGGAAGAACCCCAGCCCTGTCCGCCAGGAGCTGAGCTCGGACTCAAGAGTCGAGCCTGGTCCCGAAGAAGGATCACCCGCTAAGGCACGAGTTCCAATGTGGCTCCGATAACAGGAGACCAGCCTGAGATCCAGAACTCTGGATCGACCCCTTCCACCTGGAAGGGTTGTAGTCAGGCCGCCATCTGGGTGGGGTTACGCCCGGGACCCTCGATGCCGCAGAGAGCTGCTGGGCAAAGACCGAAGGGCCTGGCCTGGAACTCGTAAAGAGATACCCCGCTAGGAAAGGGAGGAGTCTCCCAGGAAACGGACAGAATGAGGAGTAAGTACGTCCTGGAGGCCCAGGAGCGAAGCCACACGCCCTTTCTGAGGATGGGATATCTAAGTCAGAGAGACCATCCAGGCGTGCGGAAGAATGGGGCGCTGGTTTGGAGTCAGGCCGCCCAGCGCATGCCTGCAGGCCCTCGTGCTGGGCCGGTCGAGCCGCAGGGACTGGGGGGCAAAGGGGCTTATGCAAAGGCTGCCAGCTGCCCTTGTCCCTCCGGGCGGGAGTGACAGAGTCCGGAGTGGCATCGGACTTCTCGGACCCTGGAGGTGTCCTTCCACTCCAGGGCTGAAAAGGTCAGTCCCCAAGAAGGGAATGTATGCCAACTCGTGCTGGGTTTCCAAAGAGAAGGCGGATAACCTCAGCCACGCCATGCGGCGCATGACCACCGCGGCCGCCACCCATTTGGCACAGGAGTCGCCCAGATCCAGAGCCATCTGGAGCTGCTGTATCGCCACTGCCCTACCCTGGTCCCGCACCCGCCGGACCGTGGTCCGCAGGTCGACCGGGAGATGAGGGAGGACCTCATCCAGGGAGCCCAAGAGGGCGTGGGAGAAATGTGCCATCAGTGCCGCCGAGCTGGCCTGACGGAGGCCTAGGGAGGACGGAGCGTAAATCTTGCACCCGACATAGTCCATCCTTTTGGACTCCTTGTCAGGGGGCCTATCCCTATCCCTAGCATTTCCAGAACATTGGAAAACATTGTCGGTAACTACCCCTCAGCCGAGGGGTGTTCCAAGAAACCAGGCAGAGAACCGACAGGGACAAAGTACTTCCTGGCCATACTGGCCGATGGCGCAGGGCAGAAAGTAGGCCGCTGCCAGAGCTCCAAGGCTGGGCCCACAATTGCCTCAGCCACCGGGAAGGCCTCCAAGGGTGAACCCCCTCGGTCTAGAATCTCCGTAAGGGGCCCATTTAGAAACGTGCTCAAGCTGCATCCTGGTGAATTCCGAGATGAGCTGGAGCAGACCCATAAAGGACGATGGGCTGTCGTCTGCGGAATGTTCTGGAGAAGACCCTGGGTCCTCCCTGCTAAGAAACATAGAGAGTCGATTCGGGCTCCGAGGGTCTACAAAGTTGCCGCGACTGAGTCACTCTTCATCGGCCGAGGCGGGCGGGAGTGAGGGGAACAGATAACCTGCAGGACAGGTCATGACCTGCCTGGGTTCCACCAAGACGGTGGGGCAGCAGGGATCAGACGAGCAACCGCCCCGGAGAGGGCACCCGACTACCTCGAGCAGCTGCGTCGTCGATCGGGCGGCAGCTGCTTACTACCGGAGAATGAATCGGGCAGATTGATCCTCGACAACAACAGCTGCTGCCACATAAGCTCTGTAACGCCGATGCCAACGGCATCGGCCACCTTCATCCGAGGAGGGGGGATGAGGAAGAACAGCCATGCCATTTGGCTCGGTGCCTCGACAGAGAACGCCAAAGTCGGGCGTGAGCGGCTTGACCAAGAGGAGGACCGAGACCGAGACCCGAATCCTCGGGGGAATTGAGGGCGGGCCTGGGAAGGAGCGGGGCGCGCCCACTCCTCCTTCGGCTCGGAAGAAAGGGCCGAGGTCTGTCGACCCGAAGGTACAGGCAGAACCTCAGCCTCCACCGGGGGAACTGGCGGAGGGATGGCGGCTCCAGAAGACAGCCCAGATAACGGGTCGAGAGACTCGACAACGTCGACGGGAGTCCTGGCCGGCTGACCTGACGGGGACACCGTGAGGCCAGCGGCCAAAGCCGCAGCCTCGACCGAAGTCAAACGTCGGCTGGCAGGGGAGGGGGAACTCTCCCACTCCCTCCGGCGCCGAAGGGACTCAGCCTGCGACTCCTTGGACTTGGGCCGAGGGGCAGGTCTCGAAGGTCCCTCTCCCTTCGAGGAAAGGGACTGGCGAAACTCCTTGAACGAAGCTGCATGAGGAGAACTCAAGGAGAGCGGGATAAATGCCGCGACCGAGGGAGAGGCGGCCGCCCCCTCCCAAGGGAGGAAGATCGAGCTGCTCAGCTAAGGCCGCTGACGCGGACACTGCCCGACTAGTCTCCAAGGAATTTTCCGAAGCGGGAAAAATTTCTGGTCGCCCGAGCCCTGAACGGGCCGCTCGATCCTCCAGAGCACTGGCGGAAAGAGCACAACAAAAATCGCAAAGTTGAGGCTCATGATCCAAGTCAAGGCAGTAAACGCACGTGGAGTCCGGATCTTTCTGGAGGAATATTCGGTGCCTCCTGAACGGAAAACGAATGAGCCATCGCCAGAATGGGCGAAGAAGAGATCAAGTTTCAGAAAATTTCCAACTGAATTCAAGACCAAAATTTATAAACCAGTCGAAAACGCAGAGCGCTTAAGGAGGGAACCTGAGCTTCCAAGCAGTAAGGAAGATCTAGCGTCATGGGGCGGAGCCGAGAGTTTTACCACCCGGGTGGGTGGGAGGAGCCAGCTTGAAGACCTTCCGGCAAGATTTAAAGCGGCAAGGAACCTGCCAATAAGTGTGGATGAACAACATATCCATGTCCCTAGAACATCCTATTCTATACATAAGCAGGAAATTGCACGACAGAGAAAAAGTACTCCACCACTGAAAAGGAATGTCTTACGGCAAAGTGGGCAATGGAGTCTCATCTCCTCAGTCAGTACTCAACTGACCTCCCTATCTATTCTATCTCAACACTGAGGTAGGGCTTTTAATAAGCTCACTAGAAGCTGGAAAAATTTCCACTGCTTTTTGATTAACAGCAAACATAATATAAAACTAGCCACTAGGGACCACTGTTGCTCCATAGAGAAATGAAAATTACGTACCTACCGTGATTCTTGATCTTCTCTTGTATCTTCACCATTCATTACTGCTTGGGTTAGTGCTGAAGGCGCGCACCGCTACTGAGATTTTTTTTTTTTTTTTTTAAATCGGCTCCAACGGCGCTGCCCTCCAGAGTGACGACACAATCAGTGCACTCCAGGGCGGCCGTTAGGTGCCGTAGATCCTCCTCTATCTCAGTTCTGGTAGCCAGAGAGCGAAATAAAAGGTAAGAAAAAGGAAAGCGAGGCAAGACAGCCGAGGGACAGAAAAAGGAAAGGATATAAACTGAAAAAGGAATAAACCAGTAGAGAATAGACAGAGAAGAAGGATTCCTACCCTAAGGGACCGCAGGGCCTCCTTTCTGGGGTGGCTCTAGGGGAGGAACAGAGAGAAGGAAGAGAAAGTAGAAGAAAAAGAGGCATGTTGAGAGGGAGAACAGTGCCCATCGAGCATTGGTTGAGAGGCTTATAGGCTCAAGAGTAACAAGTGAGCAAGAATCCCAGTTGCTAGGACTGAGGGGAGGTTCAACTGAACCACCTGAACAGATCCAAATGAGGGCAGACTCTCTGAACTCTTAACATGCCAAGTCCCTTCATCCTAGCTGAGGGCTCGTAGACTGCCCGGGCAGAACCTCTTCCGGGTAGAGCGCCCAACCAGGAAGGGGACTAAGTCCCTTAGCACCCTGTTAAGTGCTAACACACTAGTGTATGGGAAAGACTATGCCTTCTCGAAGGCAGTTTTGTATGAAAGATAGAGTGGAACTCGATCAGACTCCCTAAGGCAAGACAAGCGGATGCTCAGAGCTGACAAGTCCAATCAGCAGCTAGAAGAGCTCAAAATAATACCTGCCAGGAGGATTCTAGACTTCGCCAAGGCCAAGTCAGAGCATGGCCTCTTAGGCTGTGAAACTGCATAACCTGAAGAAGGTATTTTAGGAATCGCACCCTAAGGGCAGTTAGAAAACGTTCCCTCAGAATTTAGATAAAGGAACACCGTGTCTGTTCCTCTTTACCTTGAGGAAAAAAGGGAGACCATTCATTAAGAATGGAAAACAAAGGTTTTTTTTTTTTTTTTTGGCATAAAGGCCAAAAGAAGGAAGAGGAACGAGACGGAAGGGGGAGAAGCCACAGAAGGAGGCCACTGAGGGGAAGGTGGGTGGGTATCAGTAATGAATGGTGGAGATACAAGAGAAAATCAAGAATTACGGTAGGTACGTAATTTTCATATCTTCCCTCGTCAGTCTTCACCATTCATTACTGCTTGGCGAAAGACCAGCCCCAAAAAAGGGGGGTAGAACCCTGAGGGAACAAGACCCCCAGCCTTCTGCTGGTGAGAAACAGAAGGGGAAGACCCTGGGCTAATCCAGAGAGAAGCCTATGTGGGAGAAGAGCTAGGAGGTGCCCCCTGAGGATGGGGAGACGGAGGAAGCCCCTGCAGTAATCTCCTAGCTCTGCAGGAAAAAGCGGGTCCCCCGGAAGGCAGAGCGAATCACCCTACGCCGGGCCAGGGGTGACAACCTTGATAGACGAAGCCATGCCGTCTGCCTAATGCAGATCGCTGTCCCGGAAGCCACCTCATTGGCATCATAAGATGCCCTTGCTTGGTGTCTTGCCAGCTCCAGGCCTATAGCGGAGAGGGCAATAGCCTGTCTGGTTTGCTCCGTATCGGCATTGATGCTAAGAGCTGAGAAAGCATCGACCAGAATGCCTACTGTGAGGCAGCGTGGTGAGCCTGATGTGACATAATGCAAGCCATCGCCCGCAGAGGAAGAGAACACTCTTCGCCCCCACCGTCGAACTGTAGGGAATCCGAATCCGGTGGACGGTCGTGCGCCAGGCAGCGGAGCCCAGAAGGAGTCTCTAGGTATACCAAACCCGAGGACGGGTTGGGAAGAGTACCCAGGGATTCCGAAGGGGCACAATACCTCGTCGACAGTCTGCCAGGGCTGGAGAAGGGGCGGCTGGCGACTGCCAGGAACGGATAGACGCCTCCTGGAAGGATGGGCCACAGAAGGTACCACCAGGTGCTGGGCACTGAATTCTCCAAGAATTGCTGCCTCCCATTCGGTATTGTCTCACCTAACGTAGGAGTTTTGAAGATCACTCACCATCCTCGAAAGGAATCGCTGATATTCAGTGAAATCAGCATCGGAGGAGATATGAGCAAGGGGTTCCTCTCCCTCAGAGGAGGGAGACGAGGATGATGGAGAGCTCGAGTGTCCAGAAGATTCCTGCGGTGGTGGAGAGGCGAAAGACCTGCTCATGCATATACCTGACATATGAGGGGAAGGCCGCCACAGAACCTCTGAACTGCTCCCAGGATAACGGGCTGGTAGGACCGACATGGCCTGGAAGAGTGGGGGGTGGCTGCAGAGGCACTGGAGATGGGCACCTACGAAGAGGCAACTAACCTCTGCTAGGGCTCTGAAATCCGGAGAATGGATCCCGAGCTGGCGGGATTCCGGACAACAGATCAGGTCGCAAAACGGAACCCAGCGGATGCGAAACCTGGAAGAGCCCAGAAGGGGATTCTCCCCAGTGACGAACCTGGGACTGCATGGATCCAGAAGGGCAGTCCGCAGCAACACCACTGGAGGGGACCCCGAGGTCCAAGAGGGAAAGGCGGGGCCCAGCGCTACGGTTCCTAGCCACCCCGCGAGGGGTGGCCGGCAGAGACCGCGACGACCGTCCCCCGCCCCCTCGGACTCAGAGAGCGCCCTCCTCCTCTACTCCAGCGTTCTCCCACCCCGAGAGGCGGTAACAGCACCTGGAAGGGTAGCTGTCATGGGCCCCCCAGGAGGGAGAGCCCTCCTCCGTCCTCACTCCATCACCCCGGGACCCGGGGCCACCCCTAGCTGAGGGCCCTCAGGGGAGGACGGGCGGGGACAGCAGGAGGCCCGCTGTGCCACCCAGCACCACGTGCCACCAGGGACCTGACTCCGAAGTGTCAGGTTGCCAGGATGGGTCCACGCTGAGTCATCGACCTCCGAAGAGGAAGAGACCAGCTGAACCACGATGCTGGCAACCCCGGGGGTCCCCAGAGGAACGGCGCACGGCGCCGGATGACCCTGGCCCACCCGCACCGGCTCCCCTGCGGCATCAGTTAGCCCACGCCGGAACCCAACCAGGCGCCGCCGAGAGCGCAAACCGGGCCTGTGGCGCCGCTGACGGCGCTGTCTCGATCACCAGCGTCGAGGGTCCACTGGTGCCAGGCCCAGCAGGCGCGGGCCTCGACACTGGGGGAGCCTGCACCTCCGAGGAGGTGGCTGCCGAGGCGGTGTCCCCGTTGTGGCCCCGGGAGGGACCACGACGTTCCTCCGACACCACGAAAGAAGCTTCCTCTTCAGCAAGAGAAGAGGAGGAAGCCACCTCCTCCTCCACGGACTGTATAGGCCCGGGAGGGAACCCGGAGGAAGGGCCTAGAGATCTTACCTGGGCATCCCTGGAGCGACGCCGTCCCCCGAAGGTCGGTGGGGCCTTGCCGATCTTGAACGCGCGGACTTCGAGGACATGACGGTCCATGGAGAAACAGGCATCGCACGCGTCCATGTCGTGGTTGGGTCCCAGGCAACGGAGACAGACATCATGCCGGTCCGAGACGGAGAAATGCCGGCCACAGGAGCACCGACACATAGGGCACGGCCCGCCTTCGACTTACGCTTTGCCCCTGAACCTGACATAGTACGAACTAAACAAGGCAAAAACAGCAATAAAGCACTCAGTGCCGTCGAAGAAAATAAAGAAGCGGTCTTACCGGTCTCTGGCGTCAAGCGAGTCACTGGAAAAGCGAGGTCTTGAAGAATACGGAATAAATTTATACTATAAGCTACCGCGCGGCAGGTGCAGCCTTGACAGCGGGGAGAAACAGAACTGAGATGGGAGGAGGTCTGTAGCTTAGCGGCCTTCATGGCCTGTCGTCCTCTCAAGAGTAGCGCCCGTTGGAGCCGATTTAAAAAAAACTTTCAGAGCGGGTGCGCGCCTCCGCACTAACCCAAGCAGTAATGAATGGTGAAGACTGACAAGGGAAGATCAGTTATTTGGCAGCCACCTGGAGCACATAACTTGTTTACAACATTGGAATGGTCAGCGCAGAGGTCAGGACATTCTGTGCTCTCCTAAACTCTCCTGCAGGGTCAAATTATATCATGCTATCTGCTGCAAAATATATCTTAAAAGGGGGCTGCTAACATCTAGAAAAAGCAGACATAAGTTTTTGTTATTCTTATATTAAGACAGCCCTCTCATTTTGTAACTGTACTCAGTTTTGTTTTAGGTTAATATGCACAGAAAGCTTTATAAGCACTTAATGTATAACCAGCCAACCAGCATGTTGGACATTATACAAAACATATAAACAGCTTGGGAAAGGTTTCAATTTATCCCAGGGGTGTCCACTATGACAGGGGTCACCCTGTTACACATCCCCCCTGCACAAGAGGGCAACCGTCCTATGGCTGACCAAATCTCAACTAACACCCTGGAAGGGTGTGGAGCTCCGACTCAGGATCCCTTTCAAAAATAAAAAACATTTGTAAAGTATCCTGTTCATAACAATACAAATACCATGAGACATCTTAAATTATTCTGAAATGAAGTCTCTCCAATAGAAGACTACAATATCAACACATACATTTAAGAGAAAGAACCACTGGTAGCAGTTTTATGCCATGTGCTGACTTTCCCTGACCAGATACACTTGAACGGCTGGACCATCCAGCACCCAACAGAACTGCCTTCGGGGTAGGGTGGAGGGGGAGAAAGTACAGTTATGCAAGAACTTACCATAACAGTACATCTTCAAGAGAGGTTCCTGCAGTAGGTCATTACAAATAGGACTAGCATCACCTGGTGTCTGGACCGTACGGCAGACCTTTCCAGTACTGCCTGGTGGGGGACCACCCGCCCAATGTCATGAGACAGACGTCAGTGTGACCCAACATAGTAGGCGGTCCCCTCGCCCACCCTCCAGTTCTCCCACCGAAGCTCTGTAGGAAAGACGGGAGAAAGAAACAGACTCTGGAGTCCCAAAAGAAATTTGGCAAAGGAAGGAGGGAAAAATGTGATCTACTGAAGGAATCTCTCTCGAAGATCTACTGTTATGGTAAGTTCTTACGTAACTGTACTATCTTACTTTGAGAGGGTTCCTGCAGTAGGTCATTACAAGTAGGACTGCATCCCGAGCAGTCCCTCTGAAGAAAGGGACTGACAGAAACATGGGAGGAGGAAAAACTCAAAGGAAAGGGCAGAACGGGACCAGCCTAGGACAGAAGGACCTGCAGAACGGCAAGGCCAAACCCGGCCCTTCACCTAAAAGCAATGTCCAGACTATAATACTTGGTAAAGGTATGGACTGAACTCCAAGTTGCTGCTGCACATATCTCTGCTGCAGAAATGTTGCAAAGAAAGGCTGCGGATGCAGCCATGCCTCTAGTGGAATGACGTCTAACAGACCCCAGAGGTTTGTCATACTTCTGATAACAGAAACGGATACAGTTGGCTAGTCACTTAGACAGGCACTGTTTGGAGACCGCCTTTCCCAAGGATTTGGGGCAAAGGAAACAAAGAGCTGGTCATCTTTGGTCTGGCAGATATAGCATCTTCGGACTCGACGCACATCCAAAGTATGTAGCAGATCCTCACCTCTATTTTCTGGAGCTGGATAATAGACCGGAGGTTCCACTGTCTGATGCAGCGTGAACTCCAATACCACCTTAGGCAAGAACTTAGGATTTGTTCTGAGGCCTGCCTGGTCCCTATGAAAAATCAAATAAGGCTCCTTAAAAACTAGGGCCTGAAGCTCGGAAATCCTTCAAGCAGAAGTAACAGCAACTAAAAACAGCGCTTTCCACGAGAGATAGTGCAAGACACAGCTCATCGCTGGTTCAAAAGGAGGGACAGTGAGCTTCTCCAATACAAAATTTAAATCCCAAGGTGGTGTGGGGTTGTGGATGGGGGATCCCTTTCAGAAAGGTTTTGGAAATCTCCAACTGGGCCATGGGCTTACCATCCACAAGCACGTGATACGCCGATATGGTGGACAAATGTACTTTGAGAGAGAAATAAGATCATCCTGAATCAGAAAGATGAAGCAGATACTCCATGATATGCAGGGCTGAATAAGTAAATGAGTCCCAACCCTTGGAAGCCCCCCAGATAGAAAAACGTTTCCACTTCATGGCGTAAGTGGACCTGGTGGAGGGTTTTCTAGCCTCCACAATTACTTGGGCTACTCTGGTGGAAACCCCAAAGCAAGACATCACTGTCTGCAGGAGCCATGCATGCAGGTGCAGGGTCCTGAGCCCCAGGTGCACAAGCCAACCCTGATTTTGAGTAAGAAGGCTGTGCCTCAGTGGAAGCAGAACTGGAGGTTCCCTCACCAGCTGTTTAAGGAGTGGGAACCAAATTTGCCTCGGCCAGAGAGGAGCAATCAGGATAATTCGTGCTCTCTGCCGGTAGTTTGATGAGTACCCTCTGCAGAATGGGAAATGGAGGGAAAGCGTATAAGAATCTCCCTGTCCAAGAGATTGACAATGCATCATGCCAGAAAGCACCATGCTCTGGAACAAGCCAGCAAAGCTGGGAAGTTTTGCGTTGGATGGGGACGTGAAACGGTCGAGTTCTGGTCACCCCCATCTCTGAAAGAGTGATTCTGCCACTTCCTGATTTAGTTCTCTATCGTGAGCGAGGGTGTAAGATCTGCTGAGAATGTCCGCCAGGACGTTTTGCACTCCTGGAACATGCACTGCTGTGAGAGACAGATCGTGCTGGACTGCCCAATTCCACACTCTCATCGCCTCCCTGCAAAGGGGGTATGAAGGAGTGCCTCCCTACTTGCTGATGTACCGGACAACTGACATGTCAGTCTGGATTAGAAGTAATCCCCTTGGGAGAACAGACTGAAATGCTTTAAGCGTGTACAAGATCACTCTCATTTCCAGAACATTGATGTGCAAGGATCATCTCCAAGTGAGACCACAGTCCCTGAGCTTGGTGGTCCCCCATATGAGCCCCTCCAACCCAGACCGGAGGCATCTGTGGTTAGAATTCCGAAGGAGGCTCAGCCTCGAAACAGGAGACCTAAAGTCAGGTTCGAGGGATTCTTCCACCAGAGTAAATCTTTCTGAAGAGTGGAGGAAATTAGGACTGGATGGTCCTCATTGTCCTGAAGTTGATCCCACTGAACCCGCAAGGACCACTGAGTGACTCTCATGTGAAGCCTTGCCAGGGGAACCGTGGCGATGGAGACTGCCATTAAACCCAGTAACCGGAGCACCTCTCGGGCTGGGGGAGAGATCTGGAAGAGGCTACCAAAGTAGCCTGCTTGATCAGTTTCCATCCTGTCTAGCGGAAGAAAAGCTCTGCCCTGGACTGTATCCAAGATGGCTCCAATGAACTGCAGCTTCTGAGAAGGGATCAGTGAAGACTTGAGGATGCTGACCATGATCCCCAGTCTGGAAAACAAATCTACGGTGACTGAAAGGGCCTCGAAGGGAGTCCCTGGGCAGGGCTGAAATCAGCCAGTCATCCAGGTAGGGGAAGACCGCTATGCCCTGACATCGCAAGGCCGCAGCCACTACCACTAGGCAATTGGAAAAATCTTGGGTGCCAAGTAAAGGCCAAAGGGGAGGGCTCGAAACTGGAAGTGCTCCCCTTGGAAAGTAAAACGCAGGAAGCGGCGGTGGCTAGGAAAAATTGGGATGTGCAGATAGGCATCCTGCATGTCCAGAGCACACAACCAGTATTTCTCCTGAAGAAGAGACAGGAGGCTCTGGAGGGTTAGCATCCTGAATTTCTTGTACTCGACAAACAGGTTAAGTCTGCTGAGGTAGAGTATGGGTCTCAGGTTGCCCATCTTTTTTGGAACAGAAAAAAGTGGGAGTAAAATGGTCTGGTCTGGAGAGTAGGCTGACCTTTGTGGTGGAGATCCTGAAGGAGGCTCCAGAAGCTCCAGGGTGTGTCCACACTAGCTGCAGGACCCAAGTGTTGGAGGTGATGCTCTGCCACTCCTACATGTGGTGAGTAAACCTTCCCCCCCACTGGCTCCTCGCAGTGGGGCTGAGGAGGGGGTGGGGCGGGGGAGTTAGGAGATGGCTGGACGAGCAGAGGAGGACCCCTGAGCGTCTCTGGTTTTTAGAGGCAGGAGGGGTGGAGAAAGTTCCTGTGGCCTTGTGTTTGCCCTGGCGATGATTCTGGGCTTATTTACACTGCCTCCAGGTCCTTTTCCTAAAGGGCTGCTGACCCTGTGCTCGAACAGTACATGGACCTTACAGATCTAAGGGTCTGACCACGGTCCTGAATGTCTGTGATGATATCCTTGGTGTCACCACCAAAAAGTACCAGTCCCCTGAAGGGGAGTTATGGATTACCATCTGGACCTCGTTGGCAGGATCAGATACATGAAGCCAAACATGCAGCCTAAGGGAGATGGCGGTCACCGAGGCACGGGCCATTGCATTGGCAGAGTCGTAGGTGGCCGGAAGAGCATGCCTGCAAGAAATTTTGGAAAGGCGAATATCCTCCTAGTGGTCTGAGGGCTCCATGGATTGGATCCGAGCCGCTAGCTTGGCCAAGGTGGCTTTCTGGTGAGACATCATGTGGGCTACATAATTTAGGGACCGTAATGCTTATGTAGCGGAGGAGCAGACCTTTTTCCCGTACTGGTCAATCTGCCTGGGCTCCTTATCCGGAGGAGAAGTGCTCATGTTCTTCTTGGGGGCTATGGAGCGATCATGAGGCACAGAGATTACCACAGAGTCTGCCTTTGGGTGCGCACTTAGGAAAGGGGCCCCAACAGGTGCTCGGTATGTCCTGGCTGCCCTTTTGGGTACGGCTGGGATGGAATGAGGCAGTTGCCAGATAGTGTTGGTGAGGTCTTCATGAGGTCCGATTCAAGGAGGAACAGGAATCTGGGACAAAGATTCTAGGTCGAGGTGTTCTGCAAGCCTTTGCCACATGGGATCCTGTTCCTCAGACTCCCAGTTGTAAAACTGTTGAATGGACCTCAAGAAGTCCGAAAAGGAAGGATCCTCTGGACGGGATTTGGGAGAGGTCTTCCCTTTAGGGACCGGGGATTCTAGATTTGAAGACTCCTCTGATGAATCCTCCCCGAATCCAGACTGTATCCTGGCAAACCTAAATCTGGAAGAGTGATATCCCGAGGGGTAGTCCCTATAACGAGAACTGTTGACGGGACCAAGCTCATGGGGGACAGTGACCTGAGAGGAGAATGAGGTGCTGGGAGTCGACTCTCCAAGTCTGTCATTAACTCTGTCTGCGCCTCCTTCCACTAGGACTGGATGAGGGTCCTGAAGTCTGGCTGAGAAGTCAGAGGGGGTGGAGGAAGAGGGACAGCATGGGCAGGCAGGTAATGGTACCCATGGTATCCTGGAAAGGGATATCCCAGATATGGGGAGCATCCTGGATAGTAGTGTCCCACAGAATGCCAGTCTGGTGGAGGGCCTGCCGGGAAGTGGTCAACGGGGTACCCCAAGGGGTAGTGTGGGACAAAAAGGGGCTCGAGTTAAGACCCAATGTCAGAGAGGCCGACGTTGGGGGAGCCCATAAAGGACCTGCAGTGATACAGATTAGAGGCGGGGCCGGTGTAGGGGCAGCCGGTGTCGGGACCACAGACATCAGAATCCGCGCCACCAGACCCGGCCTTGGGAAGGCAGGCATCGGGATCTGATGTAGGGATTCCGACGTGGGAACCTAGTCCGCAATGGAAACTGGTGGCAGACTTACAGGCTCCAAGGAGAGCGCTTTCAGAGGGTCCGGCGCTGGAAGATGTTTCACTGTGATGGAAGAGTCATATCCAGCATCGGGACAATCACTGGAGCTGGGATGGTCTTCCCAGAAGGGACTGGAGGTGCCTCCGATGAAGGACTCGACAGTGGCTGAGGGTCCTTCTTCCTAGAGACCCAAATGGGTGAGCAGGGCTGGAACCTGAAGTGTGTTCTACGTCCAGGTGACCTGCGCTCTCTTCTCCCCCTGGAGTAGCTGGGAGCGAAGCCTTGGCTGCCAGTGGGAGAGAAGGGGGAAGGGGCAGCCTTCCCATGGCTCATCTGGACGTTGGATGAGGCAACAGAATTCCTCCATGGGAGAGCCTTGTCTGTGCGGTAGCCGGAGGTGGCTGACTGACCAGATGGTGGAGCCGGGCGGAAGGGGGCAGTACCCCCTGCTAATGTAATGGCTGAAGCCAGGTGGGTTCCTGAGGAGCAGGAAGCTAACTTATCGGCAGGCGGGCAGTCTCCGGAGGAGCCGGGGAATGACTCAGCGGCAGATGCGGCGTGGTTGCAGCTGCCAACTTACCCATGGAGATGGGGAGCAGAGTCTTCGGTGTTCCCCCAGCATCTCCAGACGTGGCCTGGACAACCTTTACCGGAGGTGGCGGGGGGAGGCCTTCCTGGTTGAGGGCCTGCTGGTTTCGGCCTGGGAACCATCTGAAAGTGTTCCTGCTCCCAGTGCTTCTCTTTCTTGTGTTTCCCTGAAGGAGGAGAAAAATCCCTTAGTCACTCCATTTGCTTCTCAAGCGATGCCAATCGCGAGTTCAGTAAATGGGCCCCCCAGAGCCTGCTGCCTCAGTTTGCAGGTGGCCTGCTTGAAAGGTTGGCAGTCTGTGCAAGTCACGGTGGGATGGTCTGCACCTAGGCAGATGACGCACTTGTGGTGGCCATCTTTGTGAGGGATTTGAGTGCTGTAAACCTCACACTTCTTCTGAGGCGGTGAAAACATAGAGGTAAGGAAACGACCGAGAAACTCGAAAAGGAACAAAGAAAACTGCACAGAAATAACGGTGATCACTGTGAAAGCCTACTGCGAGGTACCATACACGAGGCGAAGGTGGGAAAGAAATGGAGAGCAGGCATGGGGACTGCCCACTACATAGGGTCACGCTGACGTATGTCACGTGACATCGGGTGGGCGGTCCCCCGCCAGGCACTGCTGGAAAAGTCTGCCATGCAGTCCAGACGCCAGGTAGCGCTAGTCCTACTTGTAATGACCTACTGCAGGAACCTTGTCGAAGTAAGATCTACCATGCTCCATCCCCTTGAACATTTAAACTTAGGCTAATAACATACCACACTGTATGCCTAACAGCCTGTTCCTAACCTCTGGGTTTTTGTATCATATCTTATGCACTACTATGGTGTTGGCTACCTCTGCACTGCATTGCTGTAATACCATCTGATTTTCAGAAAAGTGCGAGGCGGTCCGATCCTCCACTATCGCCAGTGGCGAGAGTCTTACAAGGAGTTAGACTTTGACTGTGTGGGGTCACCTCTACTAGTGCCATTTCCCTGCTTTGAACTTTATATATCACCTGTAGGAGTCACTGCTCAAAACGAAAAAAAAATCCTGCTAGATTAAAGCAGCAGTGCAAGGATATCACTTTACAGGGTCAAAAATCTGCTTTCTACAATAAAATAAAGAGTACACTCCATGATGCCTGTATGTGCTTTTTTTTTGTTCTAGCTGGTGTCCTCACCTTGCTATCCAGCAGAAAATAAAATAAAAGATGCACATCTTTTTATATTTGCTTGCACACATGTGCAAGAAACATAGTGCCATCATCCGAGTTTTCCAGAGGTGTGTCAGCCTCTTCCAATTCAGTCAGTGTGTTTGCAGGCGTGGTCGCAGTGCTCCAATCACTGCTCCAGCTGTCTATGACAGCAGTTGAAAATGCAGTGGCATACAGTTGAAAGGGAGAGCTCCGCTTCAGTGAGCAGAGCTCCCCTCAACACGCACTCACGCATGTTGCGTGATCACGCACTTCCCCACGCACATACTGTATAGCAAGCGGGGTGCCAAGGCCCGTCGGCTCCATGCCACCCCAAAAAAGCTTTCAGGTGCCACGCTGGAGCCCACCCCAGCATGGCACTCGCTTGTGGCCGCATAGGCGCCCAAACCCCTGGCCGGCTCCAGCCCTTCCCAAACAGCCTTACAGCTGCCCTGCTGGGAGCCCACCCCAGCGTGGCACAGGTCATATGGCTGACGGGGTGCCCAGTCCCCGTCTGCTCCAGCCCCCAAACAGCCTTCTAGCTGCCACTGGAGCCCACCCAGCGTGGCAAATGTCCCCATTGTCTTCCTTAAAATAAAAAAAGAAACGCCCTCGGCGTTTCCTCCAACCAACCGCGCTTTCCACCCACTGTGCACCCTGTCTCCCCACACCCCTCACCCCATACTTACCTCCGGAGTCCGGCACGACAATTTTCAGTGGACCGGGAACATGTCTGCACTCTTCAAAGCCGACCGCGAACTGAGGAAATGCCGGTAAGCTGTATAATGTAATAGATAGTTTTTTTTCAACTTTGCTGCATATCTCGGGCATTTTTTGGAATTTTTGCACTAAATTTTCAACATGGGGTTTTTGGGACCCCTTCTCATGAATGCTGTCACTGTCATGGCGTTAATCGGGCCCGAAGGGTGATTTCGAGTCACTATGCAAAATCACCTTTCGACTGATTAACGAAATGACACTGCCAGTGTTCATAAGGTGGGCTCTCAAAAGCCTATTTTGAAAATTTGGTGGAATAATTCAAAATGACTGTTTCTGACGTCTTTGCGCAGTTCCTACAGCGTCTCACGTACGCCGTAATTTTCAATATCACTCCAGATTTCAACATTGCCATTTTACCACACTTCCTTATGAGCAGTACAGCTGTCATTTTTCACATCTCACCTAAAACGTGTTTCCACCCATGTAGCGCACAATGGCGCAGTCGGTGTGTGAAATCAATGTATGGGACACATTAAGAAAATCACAGTGACACTGTTCATGAGCAGAGGTCTTAAAATGGCTATGTTGAAAATTTGGTGAAAAAATTCTAAAAATGACTGTTTTACGAGTGTGCGTTGCAGAGTTCCTACACATGCTCGTAAGTTCGTGAATTTTCAATATTTTCACTCCAGATTTTCAACATTGCCATTTTACCACACCTCTTATGAGCAGTACAGCTGTCATTTTTCACATCTCACCCACAATGTGTTTCCACCATGTAGCGCACAATGGCGCAGTCGGTGTGCGAAATCAATGTATGGGACACATTAAGAAAATCACAGTGACACTGGTCATGAGCAGAGGTGTTAAAATGGCTATGTTGAAAATTTGGTGAAAAAATTTCCAAAAATGACTGTTTTAAGAGCGTACGTTGCACAGTTCCTACGCACGCTGGCAAGTTTGCTAATTTGTAATATTTGCACACCAGATTTCCAACAGTGCCATTTTACCGCACTTCCTTATGAGCAGTACAGCTACCATTTTTCACATCTCGCCCAAAATGTGTTTCCGCACATGTAGCACACAATGGTACAGTCGGTGTGCGACAACAATGTTTGGGACAGATTAAGAAAATCACAGTAACACTGGTCATGAGCAGAGGTCTTAAAATAGCTATGTTGAAAATTTGGTGACAAAATCCATAAAATGACTGTTACGAGTGAGCATTGCGCAGTTTCCACGCACCCTCGTACGTTCATGACTTTGTAATATCTTCAGTCCAGATTTTCACCAGTGGCATTTTTCCACACCTCCTTATGAACAAGTACAGCTGTCATTTTCCACAACATGGTCGAAATGTGTTTTCCCACTTTAGCAGAAATGTGTGGTCGCTGTGGGAAATCATTGTTCGGGACAGATAAAGAAAATCACACTGACACTGTTCATGATCAGAGGTCCCAAAATGCCTGTGTTAACAATCTGCTGTAAAAAAATCCCCAAACTAGTAACATTACGGGTGTGCGTTGCACAGTTTCTATGCACGCTCGTGACTTCACCAGTTTTTTTAATATTTTCACAGCAGATTTTCAACATTGCCATTTTTTACACCTCCCCATGAACAGTACCGCTGTCATTTTTCACATCCTGTTCGGAATGTGTTTTTGCACCTGTGGTGCCAAATGCCATAGTCACTGTGCAAAAGCAGTTTTTGGCTAACAAACTGATATTGCCACTGTTCATGAGGTGGGGGTCACAAAAACATGTTGAAAATTTGGAGTGAAAATACCAATGAATGCCTGAGGCGTTAGGGTTTCCAACCATAACGCCCCACCCTGTAGAGAATAACAGGCATCAGGGGTGTGACTTGGGATTCTTGCCTGTAATGCTCATACCATTCCACCCCCACCCACACCCTGCAGCCAGTGAGAGGCATCAAGGTGTGCCTCAGACTCTTCAGCCCCAAACTTCACCCCATTCTCCTATACTGCACCCATCTCACCATATTTCCTGATGGAATGGGGTGCACATAAGGGCCAAAGACCCCAAGGCACACAGTGACACTTGTCAGTGTCTGCAGGGTAGGGTGTGGTGAAATGGCGTGGTCGTTATGCCTGACGACCCAAAGGCACACCCCAATGCCTGTCACTCTCTGCAGGGTGGTGGTGGGGTTGGCTTCAGTTCAATACTTCGCTATCATTCCTATTATGCAGCTCTGTAACGTCTACACTACCAATGCCAATGCCAGCAAGCAAACATTCGGCATTGACAAATGCTTGTTTAAATTCCTCTTTGGTTTTACTAGATATAACCTTGAATAGTAATTTATTCCAAGGGTTAATAATTCTGTAAGTGTAAAATATTTCCAACTCAGGTAATTAATTTTTTTCCAGTTAACTGAAGTGGGTGACCTCTGGTGACATGAGATGAATTTTTAAATTCAAAGCCCAGTTCAGTCTTGCATGATATCAAACATAAAAATCAGGTCTCCTCTGAGACGTCTTGTGGCCAGGGGCATCAAATTCAGGGAAATGAGTCTGGTTTCGTAGGCCATGTTGTGATACCCTTTAATATGTTTAGTGTATTTACTTTGCACGTTTTCAAGCAGCTGATGCATCACACTTTATTAAAGGGACTATTGGGTTGAAGTTTCCAGAAGAGACAAATCAAAATTTCAGAAAACCTCAACAGCATACAAGTGCTGAAGTGGTATCAATGCCTTCACAAATTCAAGAGACTTTGGGCCAGATATTCAAACTGCGCTATTTTGTGGCTCAAGCCCTTGTGCTGCATAAAATAGTTGTGCAGGGGTGTGGCCAGAGCGATATTCAAAGGAGTTGCGCCCTTGAGCAACTCCTTTGAATATCACCCCCCGGCCACAGCCACTGTGCATGGCGCAGTGGAACTTGCGCCACCGCAAGTGGTCTGAGTGGTGCATTCAACTTGCGGTGGCGCAAGTACCATTGCGCCATACGCACATTTCCGATATTCAAAAGGTGACATGCAAATGGGGCCATAATTCATGCAAGGTGTAGGGGGGGCCATTTGCATCTGATTATGGCTCCATTTGCATGCCATTAGCATGCAGGTGCGTCGCTCCCCGAGGACTTGCACCTGGCACCCTGCCAGGCAGCAGCCGTCGAGGACTGACGCCCCCTGCAGCTCCATCGCGGGCTGCATTAGTTTAAAACAACCCCCCCTCCTCCCGAATACATCCCTGGTGGTCCAGTGGACCGAAAAGCCTGATCGTGGGCTGTATTAGTTTAAAACAACCTGCCTTTTTAGGTGACTTTTTTCTAAAACTATCAGAATTTCAATAACCTTCTACTGTGGCAGGTGACTTTTTTTTCCAAAATATTTTATTGAAAGGATGTTGAGCATAGGTCACTATACTTACATCTCATAGCGTAAGACCAATCATACAAATCATAAACAATGTGTGAACAGTTCAAAAGTTCTAAAGTTGAGGTACACAGTAATGTAACAGTGTGTTAGGCTACAAAGATAGATAGTACGAGGAGGCATGCAGAGCGGATTAATACCAAGATGTCATGACACGACTTGTTAACTAGATACATTGGAAACAATTATTATAATAGGCATGCTCGAGGGCTAGGTGAAGTCACCATCCACAGCTAGGGCCAGACCTGGATTCAAGAATGGCTCAGGCGACGCAGCTAGGGGCAGAGGGCTGCATAGTCTGAAAGCTACATGGTGAGTCACTAAGTGGGCAGCACAACTGATTCAGTGACTGATATGCGAGGCTGCCAGACCAGTAAAAAGCCTGAGTGCTTACCCATTGCTTGGAGCTGTATCCTGCCCAAGGTTATGCTCATCTTAAGGTTATTAACCCACTGGGATATTGTGGGAGGGAAAGGAGACATCCAGGCTTGCACCACTGTTTTCCTGGCATTAATCAAGGCAAGAGATGATAGGGGATTGTGTGACCTTTTACCCTGGCATTGCGGATCAGCGCTTAACAACAGTTCAAGGGGAGACTTTACGGGGCTATAGCCAAGGACTCTGCTCATTATTTGATACATGGTATGCCAAAAGGGGATCACCTTAGGACAAGTCAGTGCCATGTGCAAAAAATCTTCCTGAGTGGCATATTTCGGGCATAGGTCAAACCTGGCAGGGTCCATAGCATTCAACCTGTTGGGGGTAAGGTAGATTTGATACATAAAATTCAGCTGGATTTGCCTGAGCTTATTGCTACAGGAGCATAGCTGTATGTGTTGACCTGCCACACGCCATACTTTAGAGTCTATGGGCACCTGAAGATCCTGGCTCCATTTGTCCCTGACCCCCATTGACACCTGGTCAGTTATACCCTGAATGATGCAGTAGTATATAGAGAGCAGCCTGGAACCCGGTTGCGGGTTAAACAATTCCTCCTCTGGGGCGAGGGAGGAGATCAGCCCAGCTCCGATGACAAGTAGGTCCCACACCCTTGTCTGAGTCTGAGATAGACAAAGAAATCCCCCAG
This sequence comes from Neoceratodus forsteri, assembly GCA_016271365.2. NCBI lineage: Eukaryota > Metazoa > Chordata > Ceratodontiformes > Ceratodontidae > Neoceratodus > Neoceratodus forsteri. The sequence goes on from CM028131.1 coordinate 996,298,270, forward strand.
CTGTATGCCCCATTCATCACATATTGTGGCAAAATGTTTGAAAGTACCCCCAGTATAGAGTTGCCCCATATAGACCAGACCCCTATGCCTCCATTCCAGCAACCTCTGAATTACAGGGGACGGACAGGAGCCTTTAGTTTTGATAAAGGGTATAATACTCACAAAAGGGGAGAGGTGCCTAAGGAGTATAATGCGCCTATGCGCCTCTGACCAGACCCATAAAAGATTTGCTGTGAATGGATTTGATACTATGTGAGAGGGGTCTGAGACCAGAGCCATAACTAGATAGTCTTCTTTTAGCGGGCCCAATAAGGTATCTTCCTCCAGTCTGAGCCACCCTATTTCCTTACTTGACTTCCACACAGGGACAAAAGTAAGTTGAGTGGCCAGACAGTAGGCCTGATAGTCAGGGAGACCAACATTACCCCCCCCAGGCTAGGTGGTGACTGCAGAACAGCCTTTTTAATTCTAGCACTTTTACCCTCATAGGAACCTGTGAGGACGCTCCCAGTTACTTAAAATGTGTTTCAGGCACCTTGTAGGGCAGCGACTGGTATAGAGTACAAGCATTTGGGTAAAATATTCATTTCACTACTGCTACTTGCCCTAGTAAAGAAAGAGATAATGCCTCTCTCACAGTCCTCTGAAATTTTAGACAAAAGGGACTTGTAATTCAGAGCATAAAGGAACTGATCTTAGCTGAAATGGTGACACCCAAGTACTTCAATGATTTAACTAATTGTAGACGCCCAGATTGGAGATCAAAAGCGCCCTGTCCCACAGCCTCAGGAGGAGAAGCTCGCTCTTGGTCCAGTTTAGCTTATGACCAGATAGCCTCCCATACTTCCCCATTAATTGACACACCTGGGGTAGGTCCTGAGCAGGGTGTCTGCGTACAATGCAGTTTTGTGCTCTGAACTCCCCCCCCCACCCCACACTCAGCCCTCTGATTTTCTTATGCATTCTCAGAGCAGCTGCAAGAGGTTCCAGAGACAGAACATTCAGTAAGGGGAGAGAGGACAGCCCTGTCTGGTGCCATGCCCCAGGGCAAAATAAGGTAACCATGCCATTGACTGCTATTTGAGCTTGTGGCAAGTTATAAATGGTGCGGATCCATGCCCTGATATCTGGCCCAAGGCCAAATCTTTTAAGTTTCAAAAGGTACCCCCACTCCACACGGTCAAAGGCCTTTCAGCATCAATTGCAAGGATAGCTGCCCCATGGTTCTGCTTGCCTTTACCCCATCTATGGACCACATTCAGTGTCTGGCGAATATTGTGTTTCCGTTGCCTCTTAACAAAGCCAGATTGATTGGGATGAACCAGGAAGGGGAGAACAGGGTCCAACCTGGTGGCCAATATCTTTGCCAGTGTTTTGTAATTAGATGTCAGCAATGATATCGGCCTGTAGGAGGCATCAGGAAGGATCCCTCCCAGGTTTGGGGAGCACGGTGATTGTGGCTGACCGTGTGGAGGGTAGCTCTCCTGTCTCCAAGCTTTCTGCAAGCATCTTGAAGAGTGGTTCAAGCAGCAGGGGAGTGAAGGTTTTGAAAAAATCGATAGGAGACCACCCAGCCCGGAGCTTTCCCACCCAAGTGCCCTCAGAGCAGACTTAACTTCCTCTCTAGTAATGGAAGGTCCAGCTCCCCAGCCACTTTCTCTACCACCACAGGGATGGCAGCCTGAGCAAAAACTGGTCCAGCTCCTGGGGGAAGGGTGATCTCTGAAGTGTACAACTTTGTATAGAAGGCATTGAATGCCTTGCCTATAGCAACGGATCCTGCACCAGGGTTCCAGACTCATCATGAATCTGTCCCACAGCTCTGTCTCCCTCATCATGATGGAGTTGCCATGCAAGTAGCTTCCCCATCCCCATCAAAGTATGCCCCAGCCTGAGTTAAGAGGATGGCCTGCTCTATTTTAGCACTACTAAGGGATTATAGCGCCATTTAATTTTTGAATTACCCTGTACAGAGAGAGTAGGACCTTAACCTATGTGCAGCCTCGAGCTTCAATTTTCTCCCTGAGGTGGGTGATCTCAGCCTTTCTATCTGCATTGGCCACGAAAGCTATAGTCTGCCCCCAATGTATGCCTTCAGGCCTCCCATCTGCAGCGTGAGAAGTGTCACCTGGTCTATTAAACTTAAAATTTCCTTAATGTTCTTGGACATACTGTTTATATAGTCCTGATATTTCAACAACAGGGGATCTAGTCTCCATTGTCATACCACCGGGGGGTGAACCCAGAGCAATCAAACCCATAGACAGGGAGGCATGGTCTGACAGGATAATGGAGGAACAGTGCACCTCATCCACCAAAGCCAGTAGAGTTAATCAAAAACCTGTCTAGCCTGGCATAGGACTGATGTGGGAGTAGAAACTATAGTCCCTACTGGTGGGGTGCCTGTGCCTCCACACATCCACTAAATTAAACTCATGTTGCAACTCTAGTGCCCTGAATTCTTGACAAGGGGACAGGGGTGACATTTGATCTGTCTAGGACTGTATCCCTCACACAATTGTAATCACCCCCAGGATCCATGGACCCACCCACCCTGCCATATCTAGTGCCAACTTCTGAAAAAAGCCAGGATCCTCCACGTTAGGCGCATAGATGGAGCCAAATGAAAAGGTACCAAGGCCACTTAACTCAGCTGTGACCAGTGTATATCTGCCAGCGGGGTCTATAATCTGCCCCAAAACCTTAATTTGAGCACCCCAAGGGAACCAGACCGCGGTGCCTCTGGCCTTGCAGGAAAAGGTGGAGGATATCCACGTGCTCCCCCATGGAAGCACTGGTCCATAAGGCCTCGCCTGAGGACATGTGGGTCTTCTGGAGTAAAACCACTCACCACTTAGACCTCTTTACCTCAGCCAACACCTTTTTTCGCTTAATTGTTGTTTTTAGCCGATTAATATTCCAGGTAGCCAAACAGGCTGTGTTAGCCATTACATATTGAGAGTCATGCAATTCCACAAACATAGTTAGCAGTGGGTGACCCAGCCAGGCATCACCGTAGCGTACCTGCCCGGCCCTTCTTCAAGTCAATCTAAGCCTCCCTGTAACAGAACACCAGGCACTCACCATGCATCAACATCCTAATTTTCCTTATCATATAATTATCTAAACATTTCTCTACCGCCCGTGATGTGGGTGGAACAGATGGCACCCTCTGCAACCCAGGTAACTTAGCGTATTTCAGTCCTGACAGCCGAGGAGCACCCCTGCACCCCACCCTCCAACCCCTATAAGTACCCCAGCCCCTAATTAGATAACAGTTTACCCATACCACCCCATACCCACTTAGTGAATTAACATTTTGAACAACATGAACAATGGTAGCATCTGGAACCCCCCTTCCCCCCACACGAGCCAAACATGGCCCAAGTAAGTTTCCCATACAAACAACTGGTAACCAGTAACAGAATTAGAGTGATTGCATACATTCGTGCAAGTTTCAGGCACTAAGTGAATAATAACAACAAATGTTAAGGTCTCCAGTGGATAAAACATTATAGGAGGCAACCACGACTCAGAACCCCGAGCCAAAAACCAAGAGATGCCAATATTTTAGCTGCATATTGTCTCTATGCAACAGAAAGGGGACTGAAACCTGTGTTGAAGAATGCCCTCAGGAAAGTGCACAGAGAGTCACCTAGTCAGGCCAAGGTCTCCCCCAAGGTGTTCACCCTCCCTCCACCCCGTCGGTACCCATGTCGCCAGACATGGCTTGGGGGGGAGGCAGGTGCTCATACAGGAGTGAAGCGGGTAAAGCATAACGTATATGCTGGGCCTATGATAATGTTCCATAGTCACCATGACCATGAGGAGAAAGGACCACCCAGGGCCCTCACTTCACAGGGCACCAGACAGTTCCGTGCATTCCCAGAGCTCCAATGGGGTAAAAACTCAAAACCAGAGAGAGAGTTTGTTGTAAACACTTACCTGAGTGCAGCTTCATCTTGTGCTGGTGGCGCAGCGTGCTTTCTTCTAGCCTCGTCCTCAACCACCCACTTCTCTGCCAGTTTCAGAAAGTGAAAATCACGGGTGGCTGTCCAAGTTTGTCAGTTCTAAGCTTCGCAGGATATAAGAAGGCAAAAGACAAGCCCAGTTTATCTAGCTTCGATTTGACCTCATTAAATCTCTGCCTGTGCTGCTGCAACTCTTGACTGTAATCCTGAAAGATACAGACCTTAGTGTTCTTATATGATATTGGCCCCTTAGATTTAGCGCTGCGCAGGATAACCTCCTTGTCTACATACCACAGATATTTTACGAGACAATGTCTAGGTTTATCTCCAGGCTTCGGTGGTGGGCCCACCCTGTGTATGTGTTTGATCTTGAAGTTGGAGGCCTGTTTAGGAAGCTCCAGATGCTCGATCAGCCATTCATGCAGTCCAGTTTCAGGATTACACCCCTCCATCCCCTCCGGGAGGCCCATTATGCGGAGGTTAGAGCACCTCAACATATTCTCCTGATCATTCACTCATGCCATGAGATCTGCCATTGCCTTTTTAGGGTTTCTCTTTCATTTGTGACAGCGTGTAAAGAGTCCTCCGGATCACTAACCCGGTGCTCAAGATCAGATATTTGCATTGAACGTGAGGCAGATGTTTCTGACAGGACTGACACCACACTCCGTGAGTAATCTGCGCCATTATGTTAGTGAACCCAGACTTCATCTCATGCTATATCTGGGCGACGGTGGTGAGGACGCCCGCAAGCGAGCGCTCGAGGTCCGACATCATGGGGCCTGAGGGAACAACAGAGTCAGCGGCTTGGGGAGCCTGCATGCTGGCTCAGGCCTTCGATTCTGTGAGTGGCTCTTTCGAAGTTATTGCAAGTCCAAATTTTAATTTAGCCTGGTGATTTTTCAATTTCACGGAAGCCATGTAGATTAGGTTGCCCCCAAATGAAACATATATCAGCTGCCTTTAGAATGGAGGACTTATAGACGCATTCAAATGTAGTGCCTGTAGGAGCTGGCTAGAAAGCAACCGCCGTCTTCCCCGTGGCAGGTGACTTTACCCGATTTTAAATTCATCCATGGATACTACAGCCAAAGTGAGGACACTGGCTAAAACCACACAATTTGTAGTAAATAGAATGGATGATTTAGCTTTAATAGATCTCTGGTGAAGTTTGCATCCATCGCAGAAGGAATATTCTTATTACTCAGCTAGGCATTTGACATATTCCCATATTGATATGCCTATTGATTCCAAAATATAAAATCATCAAGTTATAGATGTTAACTATTACCCCATAGCAATTTTGGATCATGCACCTATCAACCTGATTCTGGTGTCCAGGGACACCACCAAGCAAAGTTTATGGAGATTTGACCCCTTGCTCTTAAAAGATGAGAATTTTAGGAAAATAATAACGAAAGAAACTGAAAATATTTCTGAATATAATATGGATCAAGGAACTGATATCCCTATAGTGTGGGATGCAAACAAAGCATTTATAAGGGAAATTATTATCTGTTATGCTGCTAAAAAAAGAAAAATCAGTCTGAAAAACTGAAAGAACTGGAGTTTGGATATCATGGTATCAAAAATTGCACTCCACAAACATTGGAGAGGATGCATTATAATAAATTGGAAAATTTTGTCATGAATGCAACTCTATTCTAAATGAGAAGGTTGAAAGATTGATGCTTTTCAAGCAGGCTAAATACTATACACAAGCTGACAGATCAGTAAGCTATTAGCATATCTGATCCAAAAGAAATATCACAAGCACAACAGAATCTATAAAATAAAATGATCTTTAAGTAGTTATACGTTAGGCCCTATAGAAATCAATAATACATTTGTAGATATACTTTAAAGATTTATATAAAACACAAGCAGAGTTAGGTATGATAAATAAATTTAAGAATATCCCTTTTATAAATGAATATCAAAAATCTATGGTAGGGAAAGCAGTTATACCCATCAAAGTTGAAAAGGCTGTAAGAGAACTAAAATCTGGGAAAGCACCAGGTTTATATGGATTCTCTATTGGCTTCTTTAAAGCTTTTAAGAAAGTATTGATCCCATATTTAGTACAAATATTCAAAGAGCTACTGAAACCTCAAAGAAAACTTCAAAAAGCATAATTAGGTACAATTCTGCCTGCATTCCATTTATATTTTATATATTTCTCCTCCCCATTATTTATTACTAAGTAAATTTGCATGAATATGTGATCTTTATTCCTTACAGTTTCGTTGAGTCCATCTGCCTCTATAGCTTACTCCCTACTTCAAGCCATAATCCTCTATTGTGACATCACAGTCTGTTGCCATGGGTATAACTGTGATGTCACAAGCAGTGCTCTGTGACTTCAGGTAGGGAGAAAGCAGCAGGAATAGACAAACTCTCCAGGAGCAAAGATCCTGTTCTCATACAGATGACCTCAGTAATAAATAATGGAGATGAGGAATACTGCACTAATGGGAAATACAAGCTGGACTGTGTCTAAATATTTTTTTTTTTTTTTTAAAGTTGTCCTGAATATGTTACCAGCTCTTTAACTCTGCTAAAGAAGGGCCTCCTCCCTCCCTCCTTTGGCAAAGCCCTGATAATGGTTATACCTAAGAAAGGTAAAGATGTAACTCAGTGTGCATCATATAGACCAATATCACTTTTGAATGCTGATAATAAGATATTTGCTAAAATAATCACTTTAAGGGTAGAGCTAGTTTTATGCTCTCTAATTCATCCAGATCAGTCAAGCTTCATCAAGGGAAGAAGGGGCATAACAATATAAAGAATGCCTTAAACTTTATAAACCTGATTAGGGATCCAAATGCTATGGCGGTGTCCCTGGATTTGGAAAATTCTTTTGACAGAGTAGAATGGTCTTATTTGCTGGAGATCTTAGACACTGATAATTTTGGAGCAGGCTTTATCTCTTGGATTAAAGCTATATATAGTAAGCCTTGCACTACAAGTCTGACCAATAGCAACATAGCACAAGCTTTTAGGCTCCAGAGAACCCCGACAAGGTGTCCTCTCTCACCTTTATTATTCACTATAGCTATTGAGCCACTAGCTAACAGTATTAGGAACGCTCAAGTTGTACACAGCTTACAATATGGTGAGGATTCATTAAAAATTTCACTGCTTGCAGACAATATATTACTGTACTTGAAAAACCCAGAATTTGAAATCTAAATTGTATTACAATTGGTAAAATACAATGGGCAGTATCTGGATATCATGTTAATTGGAGTAAATCAGAAGCATTATCCTTACATCCTATGAAAAACACTATAAGACAACTATTTCCAATTAAAATTTAGAATACCTCCATTAAATATTTGGGGATCTATTTTATCAAATTTACCCATTAAAGCTGGCCAGTCGACGAGCAGTAGCACTATGCGGCGCTGGTATGACAGTTTGGGGCGAGCCTGGGAAGCTGGAGGGCCAGCTGGGGAGAAGGTTCAAGTGCGTGCAGGGCTGCTCGCCTTCTCTGGGTGGGAGGCGGGGGACAAGGCTCGGTGCTTGGCTGGCCTCTAGTGGAAGCCAGAGACATAGCCAGCACCAGTCACATACAGTGAGGTGGTGGAGCATGATGGTCATTGGTGCTTGCACCTTGACGTCCGGGCGTGAGTCACACTCCATAGAAAATGGAAAATTAGCCTCCTGTGCGTTGGGTAGACGGAGCGCCAGCACTGATCCCCAACCTCTGCCTCCATGGTAGCCCGACGAAATACTGAAGAGTCAGGGTGTACAGACCCCACCTCGTCCCCACCTGGGGGGGAACAACCATGGCTGGATGGGGGTGAACTGGAGGTAAGAGGGGGGATGAGATGCCTTGGCGACTCCTGAAGATGTGAAGCACAGGAGGCTTGGGGGAAAGGAGAGAAATAGAAAAAAAAAATTGCCCATTACTAGATCTAAATATTAATACCATGTTAGCCACTGTAAAACAGGATTTAGAAAGTTGGAAAGGTCCCCCAGTAATACTGCTGGGGCATATTAGTATTGACAAGATGAATATTCTACCTAAATTATTGTATTTGTTTCAAGCTTTACCTATTAGAATTCCTCAATAGTTTTTCAAGAACTTAGACAAAATAATTGCTACATTTATAAGGAAAGGAGGAAGGGCATGGCTAAAAAAAGCAAAATTATTGGCCTCTAATAATAGAGCAGAACTTAAACTTCCAGATTTTGAATCCTATCGCACAGCCATGAAGGTGGAGCCGCTTAAAGAATGGATGAATAAAAAACCACAACAATGGGTTTACTTAGAAAATATACATAACCCATATAAAAGAAATGACTGTACTCTTCACTAAAATATATTGCCTACTATCAAAACATATTTCTTGAGGATATGTTACTAACATGGAAATTATTACTAAAAGGGTAAAAAGGAAATCAATAAATTTTTCCCAATATGGAGGAATAACTACCATAAAAACTTTAACAGTGAACATTTTAAAATATGGGAACAATTTGAAATATGCCTAATAGGGGGCTTATTTCAGGGCAATATCTTTAAATCTTTTCAACAAATAATGGATCAGTTTGGCTTGCACAAGAAACACTCTTTTTAGCTATTTGCAGTTAAGGGCGATGCTTGAGGAAAGTATTGGGTAATAATAAGTTATGTCAAGAGAGGAATGAACTTTTTGATATGATACATTATGAACCTAACACGACTATGCTGATAACTAAAATCTATGGATAAATTATAGAGTTAAAATTTCTGGCTCGGGGGGGAGGGGGCGCTGTGGAGCCTGAGCAATATGACCCCAGGGATCTGAAAACTCGATCAGTAACTAAATTAAAAGTTAATAAAAAGAACTCACAGGTAACGCTACCAGAACAATAAAAACAGCAGTGGACATCGGAATTCCATCTGAACAGTGATGAGGAATCCAAAACGGGATAAGACACACCAGGAGGGCACAAAAAGTAAAAATGCCTCAGGACCTCTTGCCACACCGTCTATGCAGGGCTGTGCTGTTGCTGAGCCAATCGCAGAAGGAGAAGAGATGCTGCAGACTTCAGGCCATAAAATGAACCAAATGCTAACGTCTATGGCCGGACTGTCTGAGAGATTTGACTCCCTAACAAACAGTCACAACTTTAGAATCCGAAGTCGGCTCAATGAAAACCGAAGCGGGTGAAGCTAAAAAGAATGCTGAATCTGCAGTGGGCACTGCAACTACTCGGGTGAGGGAGAATACACATCTGAGATCCCGGCTTGAGAACCTGGAGAATCAAGCTCGGGCTGCTGATATTAGGATACTAGGCATGCCAGAGGGTTGTGAGGGAGATCATTTGGGACTTTTCCTCAAAAACTGGCTAGAGCAGCAGTTCGGCAGCCCACTCGTGGACTGTAACATTATCATCCAAAAGGCTTACAGGGTGGCTTTTCGTGGTAGGCCGAGCAGTACTGAAACCCCCAAGGCAATTGTAGCAGTGATGGATGGGGTTGGGACTAGAGTCCTGATACTGGCCCTATCTAGACAGAAATGCACCTTATTGAAAGACAGCCAGAGAGTGTCTATTTTTCCAGATTTAAGCTTTGCCACCCATCAAAAGAAACAGCGATTTGATGGCATCCGGGCGATGCTTCGAGAGGCAGGAATCTCCCACAGCATGTTGTTCCCGGCCAGATTAAGAATTGTCTATGAAGAGAGGGTCTACATTTTCTTGGACTCAGTGGAAGCCCTGAAATGGGCACAAAAACACACATCCAACGAGAAGGGACATCTCCCAGTCAACATCTGATGAAGAAGAGGAAGTGGATACCTAGGTGGAGCTACAAGACCTCGGGTTCAGGTTTGCTGTTTAATGCGAAGGACATTATGAACTGCCTCTATACCTAGCAACTTTAAAAGTGGACATTAATATTAAGTAGCAGTAATATTTTTTCTTTGACCAGCAAGGTTAAAATAAGAAGTTGAATTGGGTAAGGGAACAGGGTCTTAGTGTTTACTGGTGTTCTCTTCCTACCTGAAACCTTTAAGCTGAAGACAAGTTCACTGTAAAATTAGTTGAGATAACATCCTAAAACAAAGAGTTTAAGGCCTGGATATTCAGACTGCGCCAGGCAGTGGTGCAAGTGTGGGCACAGCGCAACTGTGATGCATCGGGGCCAAGTCCAGGTGATAGTCAACAGGGATGCGCCATGGTGCAGTACCATTGAATATGGCATGGACAGTGCACATACTGCACATGGTGCAGTGGCACTGCGCTGGCGCAAGCCACAGATAGAGAGAACGGGGATGCGCCAGCGCAAATGCAGTTGCGCTAGGTGCATCACCGGCGATATTCAACAGGGGCATCAAGCGAGGCCATAATATATGCAAAGCAAATGGGGCCATTGCATGTCATTATGGCCCCATTTGCATGCCTTATGCGAACGCAGCCTGGTGACTTGCCTAGCACCCTGCACAGCATCATGTGTGCACAGTGGGGTCCAGGGTATCTCGCCCCAGAGCGCAATTGCGGTAAAGCTCCGTAATGAAATTCCCTGACAGTCTAGTGGTACCCCCATCCCTCCCGATGCCGGTAAATGCAGACCAACCCATTCCCTGGTAGTCAGTGGACTCCCGCCCAATTCCCGATCACGGCATATGTAGAATATGACATTCCCTGGTAGTCTAGTGGAACCCCCTCCCTCCGTGTCCCTGATTGCGGTAGCTGTCATGTAGTCAACTCCCTGGTAGTCTAGTGGACCCCTCCCTCCGTGTCCCGGTCACTGGAATATGACCATTATGTAAGTCCCTGGTAGTCTAGTGGTACCCCCAACCCGTTGCCGTGATCATGGTACAGCACCTAACTGAATTCCCTGGTGATCCAGTGGCACCCCCAGCCCTCCCACCCACACAGACCCCTTGCCCACCCCACTCTCCCCTGTCATCGGTGGTGGCTGCAACCCACCGCATACCGTCCAACCGCGAATGACAGGTACAATATGGGCTGCAAGCCCATTGGTCCCACAGTGTGGACCAATGGGCTTACAGGATGTCTGTGCAGACTGATCTCGAATATGTGGATGACTTCATTCACACGGTAGACAACCTAGTACTGTATGCCCTGCAAACCGATTGGTCCACAACTTGCCATGCTGTACCTGTCATTCAGCGGGCGGCATGCCGGTGGGGCGGGGGTGGGCAGGAAATGGTGGGCAGTGCCACTGAATCTCGAAAGTCGGTGAAATGCTAGCTGCCGCCAATCCCAACAATGGGCAGAAGCACCACTAGACTGGGACAGGCTGCTGGTCATATTCAGATGATGCGAGACAGCAGGAAGAAGATCACTAGACTGCCAGGGAAAGTCTTACTTCGTTTATCGGGACTCTGGGAATCAGGAGGGAGGGGGTACCACTGGACTACCAGCGAGGTGTGTGCTTGTGGACGGTGTTCTGGGTGGGCGGTGGCCACCCTCGGCTGGCGACTGCTGTGTTGCACCCTGAAATACAGCAGCCCACCTGTGGGTGGCTGAGATTTGTTCCACTCCTCACAGGCTCAACTTTGAGCCCCCATGCATGCAATGCAGGGCAGCATGGGTTCACAGTCGGAAGGTCATGTCAGACGAATCTAATAGATTTCTTTGACTGGGTGACCAAAGTAGTAGACCAGGGAGGGGCTGTGGACATTGCCTACCTAGACTTTAGCAAGGCATTTGACACGGTCCCACACAAAAGATTAACAGTCAAATTAACCAGCCTGGGAGTGGGTCCCAGGGTGGTAGCAAAGTAAAACATTGGCTGCACAACAGCACAGAAGGTAATTGTAAATGGAGTCCACTCTGAAGAAAGAGGGTTACTAGTGGGTACCGCAGGGTTCAGTATTAGGTCCAGTCCTTTTAATGTCTTCATCAGTGACATTGCAGAGGACTGGAAGGAAAAATATGCCTTTTGCAGATGACACAAAGATCTGCAACAGGGTTGATACACAAGGAGGCGTGGAAAGAATGAAAAGGACTTGGCAAGGTTGGAGGAATAGTCAAGTATGGCAGTTAGGATTCAAAGCAAAAAGTGCAAAATAATGCACCTGGGAAACAAGAACCGGGAAGAATACACAATGGGTGGGAGGTAGTAACAACAAAAAGGAAAGGGACCTGGGGTAATCATATCAGATGACCTTAAGGTTAGCAAGCAATGTGAGAAGGCAGTAGGGAGGGCTGGGGTATACTGGGATGTATAGGAGAGGCATCAGCAGCAGAAAACAGGAAGTTGTTATCCCACTGTACAGACAGTTGTTGAGACCCCATCTGAGTACTGCATCCAGTTCTGGAGACCGCATCTCATAAGGACATAGACAGGATAGAGGTAGTCAGGAGGCAACTAAAATGGTGCAGGGTCTGCAAGAGAAGCCGTATGAGGAGAGACTAAAGGAGCTTAATATGTATACCCTTGAGGGAAGAAGGAGAGGGGGGACATGATAGAAACTTTTAAGTACCTCAGTGGAATCAACAAAGTCCAAGAGGGTAGCATCTTTCAGAAAAGAGACTTGCAAGAACAAGGGACACAATTTAAAGATAGAGGAGGGCGGTTCAGGGGCAATGTGAGAAGTATTATTTCACAGAGGGTGAGTGAGTCGCATAGAACAGCCTTTCTGAGGAGGCTGTGGGGTCTAAAACTGTGGGAGAATTCAAGAATGCATGGGACAGACATAAGGCAATTCTTGTGGGGGGTAGGAAGAAATAGGCTGTTGGTTAACTAGGATCTGCGGCCTATCCTGTAGGTAGGGAAATGGGCAGACTAGATGGGCCAAGCGGTCCTTATCTGCTGTCAAAGTCTATGTTTCTATGTTATGCCAGCATATGCACTGCACATCCCCGGCTGATACTGGGATGTGCCACATGTGCATGGGCACGCACCCTGCGTCTGCGCCGCATGCAATTACATTGCGCCCTGGTGCATTGGGATTTGCGCTGCGCCGGACAGCCTTTTTAATATCCCACTGGGGCGCAATGCGGGGTTACGCTGGCGCAACTCTGTTGCACCGTGTGTAATCCCATTGAATATCCAGGCCTAAGTGTTCAAATGTTTGAAGTTAAAAGTAGATACAGAAATCATAGTTTGAATCCTGATCGCATAGTACCTTTTTTAGGTACATCAACGATAGTTAACACTCTCTTACTATCTCCTATTTCCGGAGAAGAGCTTAGTTTAAAAGGGTTTACCCTTATTACTCTAGTATTGCATGCTGCTTATGGGCTTCTACAACACAGCATATAAAAGGTGATTTGTCACTGTAGATATTTTATGTAGGAAATGGTCTACCCCCAATGCTGTATCTTATAAATGCAGTCTGAATCTTGCATTGCTTGTATTATATGTGGTACTTATTGTCTTTTTTCTTTTATGTACTGCATATGGAAATAGTAAATGTATGTTTACTAAAAATAATAAACATAAATGACAATTAAAAAATTCTGGATCGGAATGTGTTAAAAACTAAATGGAAAAATTAATTACAAGTTTAATTTACAATGGATAAGGTAGACATGGTAGGTTCATCATGGAAATTACCTATGAACAACAGATTAAATCAGATTCAGTTTTACATTTTCCACAGGATTTATTATACTACCTAGCCCTTAAATAAATACAACCCCAATATCTCCTTGAGCAGTCAAAGACGTAAACTGCAAGTAGCAAATCTATGCATCTAATGGTGCTATGCACTAATATTTCTACATTCTAGCAAAACAATTTTAGATCAATTAATAGTATTCTTAAAACCAGTTTGTTTTTGAAGTGGAATTATGCTTATTAGGCAGAACTACATTAAAAACCCTCCCAGAGGAGCAAGTTATAATTTATTAATTATGATGCTTATATATGCCAGATGTTGCACTGCCAGAAATTATTGGTTTTATATACATAATTGTTTGTTTAATTGTAAGTACAGGTGCTTTGATATTGTGAAAAGAACCTTTATAAATAAACTTGACTTAATAGAATGTGGAAAGATCCATTAGCCTACTGGGAGCTATGGAAAAATATCCTGTTAGAACAGTATGAGAATTGAAAACAACATGTTATTACCACTAAAGGTCTTAGAAAGTATTAGGAAATCTAAGGCCCAGTACAAAATATTTCAGAAAGAAGAAATTTCTTCATACTTACCATAATTTCCTTTTTTTACCTGTATTTTATCCTTCTTTCTCCCCTGGTTACCCCCTTTCAACCTCCCTCCCCCCAGCCCGTCACCTGGCTCATCTGGGACTTACCTTATGCTGGTGTCCTCTGCCACAGGACTTGTGGCATGTTCCCAGCCACCACTGCAGAGCCTGCGAGGGGTCAGCCTTCATCCTGCTTCCAGTTTTTTCCACCAGTTTTCTCCCTTACTTTCCCCTGTACCTCGACCAACACAGTCGTGCATGCACATAGAGGTGCGCATACGTGTTGGCACAAACACAGCCTCGATCCACCCACCCAGCATAGCGCCAGTGCCCTATGCTGCCACCAAGCCTCCACTCAGTGGCAGCCAAGAACCAGGAGGCCTACCTCCCCAATCCAGGAGAGTAGAGCAGCCCGGCAGCTGCTCCATCCACTCCCACCCCCCGACAACCCATGCTCGTTCTCAAACATGGGTCATCGTGTGGCGAGAGGTAAGGCATCCAGCGCCAAAGCTCTCTTCACCACTGGGCTGGCACCAGCTCCTACAGTGTTAATGGGTAATCATTACAGATAGGTATTGTGCACCCCTACTAGGGGAAATGGCACATGTTAACAGAATAGAATGTGGGGCACATGAGGATTCTGGACAGCAGCAACTCTCCAGTCACTATTGTTCACGCAGTGTCTCTAAATATGGAAATAAATGCCATACCAGTTGACTTGACATGAAAAACACACAATTGGGTGTCTACACAGAAAATACACTAGCCAGAATAAAATATAATAAACAGTGGCCTACCTTGTCAGATGATGAAAAGTGAGTGATGAGGCTCCTCTTCCAAATTTTATTTTTTATTTTATTTATTTATTTATTTTTATTTTTACAATCTCAAATTAACATCACTTGAGCTCAGAGCTCTTTACACAGGTTCCATGTCAGGATCACAATACAAACAGAGTAGTACAATATTACAGAGGAATGAAAGCGGGAATTATATAATGGAACAACTAGTTAGGATTTGGGGTGGAGGCTAACAACATACTTACAGGTTAAGATGCCTGATGGTGAATACCAATCAGTTGTCTGCACCTTGGAAGGTCCTGCAGAACTGAATCAACTTGAAGAAAACAGATTTACCAAAAGGCAAAGGACTGCATGAAGTGTAAGCACTTACCTGCAATAAAGGAGGAACCCTTGGTTAACATCAAATTTGACCTGTTGAATCTGCTGTAATAACATTCTAATGTGGAACTGCTTTTTAACATATCTATATAAACAGAAGCACAGCAGGTAAACTATAGGAGCTGTCCAAACAGACTTACAATCAGAGTTTACAACAGAACAATGGACATCCCCACACTAGCATACTGGACAACATTCACCCACAGGAGCGAGGCTCCTGGGTGGGTCCCACTGACAATGTGGGAGCTAACAGAAAAGGAAATTATGGTAAGTAGGAAGAAATTTCTTCTTTCTGTAGTGCTCTACATTGCCAATGGATGATCATTACAGATGGGTTCTAAGAAGCAGTACTCATGAAAAAACTGGGTGGGGAAGAATATTGTCCCATATGTCAACCACATGCAGGAAGGAATTTACCCGATAACTGCCACTTGCAAAACTCGGACTACAGGTCACATCAGCAGAATTTTGAACATCCAGTCTGTGGTGCTTAGTGAATGTGTGGACAGAGGACCATGTAGCTGCCTTGCACAACTCTAAAACAGATGCCTCACCTCTCTTCACCCAGGAGGTGGCCATAGCCCTGGGGAGTGAGCCTTGATGAAGCCAGAGGCCTCTTCTTTCTGACATAAGCCTTGGCAATGCAAGCCCTCACCCACCTAGCTAGGGTGGCCTTGGAGGAGTTTTGTCCCTGCTTGGCTGCTTCAAAAAGGACGAACAACCTATCCAATTTCTGTAACTCAGCAGTCCATCTAAAGTATATCCTAATGGCCCATAGCAAATCTAACTTGCGCCACTCCTTCTCCTTTGGGTAAGTAGGTTGCAGACAGAAAGATGGAAGACAGATTCCTTGGTTCACATGGAAGGTCGAGGGAACCTTCGGAATGAAAGACAGAACTGTTCTAAGCACCACCTTGTCCATATGCATGAAAAAGTATAGTTCTTTGTGGGACAAAGCCTGAAGATCACCAATCCTTCTGACTGAGCACATAGCAACAAAAGAAACACCTTGTAAGACAGCATGTCCACGGTACCGATGAAAGTGGTGAATGGCTCTTTACAAGAGCATTCAAAACCAGATTCAGATCCATGAGGGAACAGGGATATGAACAGAGGTTGACTCCTGCTGACAGCCTTGAGAAACTAATAACTAGGACAAACCAGGAGGCTCCAAGGGCTGACACCTGACCTCTCAAGGTGCTCAAGACCAAACCTTTTCCACTTCTTCCTGCAGGAATCCAAAATTTGCAGAACTGTGGCTTTGGAAGGCCAGATAATTTTTCCCTAGCCCAAGCTGAAAAGGTGGCCCATAAGCGAGCATAAGCTGCTGACATGGAGTTTTCCTGGCAGACATCAGGGTGTCCACCAACTTTTTAAAGAAACTCTGTTTTAGGAGTCTCCTCCTTTCAGGAGCCAGTCCGTGAGCTGCATCACTCCCAGATTTGGATGCAGAATGGGACCCTGTAAGAGACACTCCCCCCAACACTTAAAGACACAAAGGGGCACGTTGAGCTAGGTTCACTATGTCTGAGAACCATGGTCTTCTGGTCAACTCCAGAGATATTAGAAGAAAGCTTCCTCTTGAGAGCCTTATTTTGCAGATGACCTTGGGGAGGAGTGGCAGAGGAGGGAAGGCCTATACTCTGACGAAATTCCACGCTTGTGACAGAGCGTCCACTGCCTCTACACACCAGTAGCAGCTGAAGAATCATTGAACTTTAACATCACATCAAGGCAACTGCCTTGACATACTGTAGCCAGGACTGTGTACCTGATTGTGGTGGGGAGGGATGGTGGCCGTGCTGGGCTGCCATCTGTTTGTTCTCTGACAGAGCAGTATCTGTGCTATTAGCTTCCTTCTGCATCCTTACGCTTTTACTCATTTTAACATTCTAACTCTAGGAGAGCAATATTTGGGGGGGGGGTGCCTGTGTCAGTAGTCTCGACTTGAGCACCCAAATTGTGAGGGAAGTCTCTTTAGTGAGTTGGTGTCTAGTTAGGGTTTTTTAGATATAGGCAGAGCAGTGGAGTGAGAAAGACGCAGGAGACAGCATTCTTGTTTTTAAGTTAGAGTTGGCCTGCAGGCTTTTGATTTCTCCTACCTGTGTGTACCCTGAGGTGCAGTAAAAGATGCCATTGCCTTGGACTTCACCTGCAATTGTATTTTCATCTATCTGCAAGTGAACGGTGATGGAGCAGTACTGGTCCCGGTACCTGGCCTGTGTTGGAAGGTGCCCACTTCTCACGTCGGGGCCGACTGCCATCGGGTGGACTGTGATCCTGGACTGTGTGATCAACCATCAGCATTGATGTTGGAGGGACTGGAGGACAGATGCTTCAAGAACAGCTGGAGGTGCCTCTTTAGCCATCATACAAGAGGGCCAAAGGAGTGACTGACATCTGTTTCAGCTGGACTTTCCTCCTGGGGCAACATGGATGCATAGAGGGTTTTCTCCGTAGTTTCTTTCCCCGGGACTTTTGGACCTGAAGTGCAGTCGGGGAAAACCTTATCTGTGACTAGCACTTTCTCCATGTCTTGCTGGCTGTTTTTCTCTACCCAGCTGGAGCTTATCTACTGGTGACCATCGGAGGAACTTTGTGTGGCAGCTGGTGGCTGTCCGGGATCATTGATAAACTTTTCACTTGTTGCACTGTTTACCATTTCTCCTGGCACTGGTGAGAGGAGCTCTGGGCTGTGAATCAAGGTGATCTCCTCAGGTGGACTCCACTGGTGCATCGTCCGGTTCCTTAGCCACCTTACCCAGTAGAGACTAGGGGCAGTGACAGGTTCCTTGGTCTTGTGATTATTCTGGGCTGCAACTGTCTTTCTACATGCTGATTGTTTTCCAAACTCCAAGACATTTAGTTCTGTCTTGTGGGGCGGTATTTAATTTCTAAGTCCTACAGACTGCTCTCCTGGAAAGCTTGGCTTCTTTGTCATTTCGCTCTCGTTTGTGGGGGTGTTTTGGGGGTAGTGTGTGGGGAGTAATTGGGGTGTGGGGTTTTAGTTTTAATGAGTGTTTGTGTGGTATGATTGGTTAGGCCTGTTTACACTAGTTGTATTGTTGTTTGTATGATTGGTAGTTATTAGTTGCTTACTGGGGTTTTCTGGTTAGGACAGTATGTGTCTAGGGAAGTCGGGTGGGTCTAGGGCAGGCTAGGATTGTGTATGAGTCATCCCAGCTTCTCGATCTGTGGCCCTTTACAGACCTCCCAGTTTCTAACACCACAGCTCGTTGCTGTAGGGAGGTCGGAATTAAGAGGTCTCACATTGATCGATCATGGTGGGGCGCCTCAAGCACCTTGGGTGGGGGCAAGATTGAGGTTATCAGGTGCAGAAGGCACCATGGGTGTTGACAGGTCCTAAGGAGAGTCAGACATGTTTGATTCCTGTCCCCAAGGTTTCCACCAGACTGAGTGGACTAGCAACCAGAAGGGCTACACTATCCACCAATGCCCTCAGGGAAGTGCTTTGCAATGCCAGCTCGATCAGGAACAAGACTAAATTATAGCATACTTGGTTTCTCAGTCGATCTGGCATGCAATACTGAGACCTGGGTGGGTCATGATGCTGGCCGGTTCTAGGGTCGCTGTCTCCTTAAGGTACTGGTGGTGCACTGCCCCAGAGTGAGCGCAGGGATGGGGAAGTGGCCATCTGTTTTAGATCTGAACTTGGCTTCACTGTGCACCAAGTGGGAAGACCAGGTTCCTTTGAATGTGTGGCTACATGTGGGGGTCTGGGTGGAGGCTACAGGATTCTCCTGATTTACCGCCCCCTGTGGTGGCGGGTGAATTCCTGCAGGAGGTAGCCGACTTAGTCATCGGTGAGACGTTGGAGTTCCCCAGATGTTCAGTTCTGGGGGATTTCTTTTTTTGCTATGAAGATTTTTATTGAAGTTTTCATTGTTTACAGACATAGGTTGTTAAAGTATATACCATGAAGGCAATAATAACAGTACACAGAATGAAGCAGTGCATAGTGCAAGACATGCTATGGAGCTACCAATACAATATTTTGCAACGTTTGAGCCTCTGTGTGCCTATATCCAACAATACTTTCACTGCAGTTATTAACTCATCTTTCCCTAAGGGAAAGGAAAAAACAACTATAGAATCTTGGGCATTGAAACAAAATATAATTGCCTATGATAGTTAAAGTAGGAGAATGGTCATGTCCTCTTGGGCACATGGCTCTGAGTATCTACAACTAATTTTTGTTTCATTCATGAGAAAAACAAGGTATACTTTTCCCATATCTCTGCGAAAGGTTTACCCTTTTACTGAGGAGGGCTAGTGATGTGGTCCCTGGAGTATGGTACACATATAGGTAATCTGTCATCTATGCTCTGTATTCTGTGAAAAAGATGTATCAACGGCAGGTGGTCCTTGTAATTCCTGTGTGTGTGGGGGATAAGTATAAGGGGTAGGCACATAGTTAAGGTAAAAAGTTCCTTATCAGCAGAGAGGTCACACAGGGGGTGTCATCCTTACAGTTGGCTGCATATGTCAGCCTTGAGTGGTCGAACTATACATGAGATTTTCCTCTTGTTGTCAGAGCCAGCTTGTATTTACCTGTGGGGGTACAGCCTGGGCCTCACTCACCTCATACTCTCCAGGTATGGCTCCCACATCAGGTTATACAACGAAGCCTTACATATGGGCAAGTAGGCCATCTGTTCATATCTGGCTGTTAGGGTCGACAGTGCCTCCCATTCATGAAATGCGGGTGATTCAGGGTCTCTCCAGTGTCTGAGAATAACTCGTTTTGCTACTGCAAGAGCTCCATTCAACCATAGTAGTTGTGCTTGACTGAGCGGACATATGGGCTGTTGGTGCATTGGGAGTCCTGGAATGCCCAGGACTGGGTCTCTGATGGGGGAGACTGGCACTGTTTTGGAACACACCATCCACTCATGCTCCCAGTAGGATTCTAGATTTGGGCATGCCCAAAGGACATGCGTGAGTGAGGCTTGTGGAGATGAGCACCTACAGCAGTCGCTGTGTTCCACTAGCCCCTTTCTATATAGGGCCAGAGGGGTCTGGTAGGCCCTGTGGAGGATCTTGAATTGTAAGGTTTTAGCCTGGATCTCCCTGTTGGCCTTGTATGCCCTGGTCCAAACTGTGTCCCAATCACTTTGTGGGATATGCACCCCCAACTCAGCTTCCCATTTTATTTTGGTGTCTGTTACTGAGAGTGGGTTTATGCTTAATCAGGAGTTTCATCAGCTTACTTGTCAAGTGCTAAAGGGAGGTTAAACTACCCATCTACGTGTCTAAGGTACAGGGTGGTAGCTTATGTGTGGGTGTGAGGGTTGTCTTGAGCAAGTCACGCATTTGGAGGTACTGCCAGAAAAGATTTTCCCACCCCTGACAAGGCCCCATCTCTGATCATCTCAAGATCACTAGGATCCCGTGTCCAGAGCATATAGGTCTCCAAGGGTGTTTATACCTGCTTCCCTCCATGCTTTCCAGTATAATGGCTTACTGTCAACCTGTAGAGTAGGGTTGTTTCAGATACGGTGAAAACAGGTGGTGCTAGGGGACCAGCTCAGGGTTTTTAGGATTTTTTTCCATTCCTGTTTGGTGTGCTTTGCACAGGGTGATGTTTGTTTGTTATTCAGCCAGTCTGAGGAGACTAGAACACCAGGAGAGGTTTATTTAACCTGGGACAGTTCCACCAAAAACCACATGGGTAGTGGTGAGGCCAAGTCAGGACTGCAGCATAGGACAGCTTGATGAAGGGCCGTGCACGTGTGAGAAGAGGCGCATATCGGGTAACAGACCTCCCCCAGTTGCCAGTGCAGCTTAAGTTTGGGCAGACTTATTTTGGGTTTAGAGCCGGCCTAGATAAATTTGGAGACTTCTGAGTTCAGCGACTGGAAGAAAGAGCCTAGGAGGGTGATGGGAAGGTTAGACAGTATATACTGTATTTTGGAGGAGGTGATCATCTTAAGAAGGTTCACTCTGCCCCAGATGGATAGAATATGCATGCTCCACTTGTGCAGGTCCCCATCCAGCTTGTCCAACATGACTTGGGCATTGGCTTTTATTGTTTATTTCACTGTGGGCAAAATGTTAACCCCCAGATATACTACCCCCTTCAGGTGATCATTGATATGGATATGCCTGTGCCAAGTTTGGGGTGCAGGCCTCATTAAATGGGAGAATGTGGGATTCTGAAGCATTAAGTTTGTACCCTGCAATGGCTGAGTATTCCAGGATGAGCCCCTCCAATGTTCTAAGGGAGCTAGGAACATCAGTCAGGAAGAGGGTGAGGTCATCTGCGAAGAGTGCCAGCTTGTGATGTATCCCTCCCACTGCTATACCCAGGAAACTTGGGGTATTTTGAATCCTATGGGCCAGAAACTTCACAGCAAGCAGTAAGAGGAAGGCAGACAGCAGGCATCCCTGGTGAGTGCCCTGTCTGAGATGAAAAGGTGCTGAGATGGTGTAGTTAGTTAAGATTCTTGCAGTGGGATCTTGATAGAGGAGGCAAATCATATCTATGAACTGCTTGGGAAAATCAAATCTGCCAATGGCATTGAATAGGTAGGTCCACTCCACTCTGTTGAAGGCCTTCTCGGCATCTAGTGACAGGGTGGCCGTGGGTTCCGGTATATGCTGGGCCTCCCAAAGTAGGTCCAATATCCACCTAATATTGTCTGATCTCAATCTGCCCGGGACAAAGCCCACTTGGTCAGGGTGGATGATTTCCTCCATAACCGGGCTCAGTCTTGTGGCCAAGGCCTTTGCAAATATTTTCATATCCGTGTTTAGAAGGGAAATGGGGCGAAACTGTCCACATTGTTTACTGTCTTTGTCTTTTGGGAAGGAGTGATCAATGCCTCCTGGAATGAAGGAGGGAGTCGACTCAGCTGCACCACCTCCTTGGACACAATCAGCTAGTCTTGGGGCCAAGATTGCCCCGAGACTGATGTAAAAGTTTGATGGGAAGCCATCAGGTCTGGGGATTTACCCCATGACAGTGAGATTATGACCTCTGAGATCTCCTGTGAGGTCATGGTATCATAATGTGCAGGAGATCTGGGGTAGGCCACCAGACACATGGAATGCATCCAGTTGCTGCTTGCTGGGGGAGACCTCTGAGGCATACAGGTTCTGGTAAAACCCCAGAAAAGCACTGTTTATGTCTTATGGTGAAGTGACCACTTCTGTGTCTGTAAGGTGTATAAGTGGGATGTATTTGGAGGTGTTCATGGTGTGCACACGGTGTGCCAGCAGCTGACCAGGCTGCTCCCCAGCCTCCCAATATTTCTGGTGCAGCCTATACAGCTGGTATTCCACCTTGTGGTGGAGGGCCCCTTTAATTTCCTTTCTTTCCCTTCTCAGTGCACTAATTTGGGGCCTCAGTGTTCCCCCTCTGTCACTGGAGGCAATTGCTTCCCAGACAATAACTTAAGTTCCCTTCTAATTCCCTTGTGAGCCCCATCCCTCTGCTTAGAATCCCTGAGGCACGTGCAATGAGTTTACCTCTCATTACTGCCTTGAGAGCTTCCCATTGGTTCTCACAGGTAACATCTGTGGTATCATTGTGCAGGTAATATTGGGCTATCTCCCCCTGAAACCATGTGAGGAACCCCTCCTGCTGTAGGAAGGAGGTGTCCAGTCTCCATATGTTTCTGGGACCAGCAGTTTTACCCCATGCTAGGGCAAGATTGAATGGGGCATGGTCTGATATCAATATACTGCCTAGTGTCGCACTCCAGGCTTGCGTGACCAGCTTGTGGGACACCAGCAGTAGGTCTATCCTACTGCAGGAGGGATGAGGGCAGAAAAATTAATGAAATCCTTCTCCCCTGGGTGCAGGGTCCTCCAGATGTCTTGCAACCCACCTGGTGCAGAGCCCAGGAAACCTGGCCAGCTACTAGGGTCTCTGATCTTGATCCGGGCCTGTACAATCTAGCTCTGGGGATAGGGCAGGTTCAGGTCCCCTCCTATAATAATATTGGAGTGGTCAATAGTGAGTTGGGCCAGCAAGGACTCAAAGAAGTTGTAGTCTGGGGAATCAGGTGATATACAGACCCCAACTGGAGGGTCTCTCCTGGTAGGTGCCATTCACTAGCACATACCGTCCCTCTGCATTGGTGGTAATCTGCTTGGCACCACAACTAAGCCCTTGCACACTGGTATAGCTACCCCTTGGTTCTTGTGCTGGAACAGCTGTGGAGTACATCCCTACCCACATGCACTTTAGTTTGTCAGCTTCGGCCTGCAGAAGGTGTTGTCTCCTGGAGGAATGCCACGTCACATCCCATATCTTTAAGTTTAGATAAAATCTTCCGTTTCTTAAGGGGATTTGACAAGCTATTAATTTTCCAGGAGATCACCCTCAGCAGGTCTGGCTGAGTCATACCTTTTAAGATGCCTCCTTGTGGTAAGCACTGATACCCCAATACTGCTGTAGAGTCCCCAGTTACCCCTCACCTTGTATCCTGCTCCACATTTTCAGGCACTAGCGGCAGAGAAGTACAAATAAGTATGACAACAGTTGCATGCTAAGATCACACCCCCAAAATCTACTTCAGTTGTATTGTGCCCTTTGAGGAGAACAAAAAAGAAAAACTCCTAAGGAGCAAAGAAGGAAAAGGAGTTGGGGCAGTAAATAAAGTTTAAAACTTAATATGAGTATCTCCAGCTGACTGATGCCACGTCAGTTGTTCCTCTAAAGTCAAAACAAGGAAGCTGGTAGACTATGATACTCTCACATAGAACAAATAACAGTCAGAGCAGTTCCGCTGTCACCAGCTCACTGCCTTCCTTCAACATGTATGCATTAACCGCC
This sequence comes from Neoceratodus forsteri, assembly GCA_016271365.2. Classification (NCBI taxonomy): domain Eukaryota; kingdom Metazoa; phylum Chordata; order Ceratodontiformes; family Ceratodontidae; genus Neoceratodus; species Neoceratodus forsteri. Next base: position 996,322,347 of record CM028131.1, read on the forward strand.
TGCCAACATATTTGTCCACAGTCCACCAAGAAGGGGTTCCGATGCCTCTCTTGATGGGGGGGGGTAGGTACAAAGGTGAAAAGGAAGGGTGGGTGGGTGCCATTTGTTTAGAGATCCCACGTCTGCCAACACACCTGTCCCCTGTCTGGGTCGATGACGAATCCTCTAAGCTAGGTTACAGCCTCCTCCAGATCCAGATGATGTAATCTCTGGGCCTGTCACAAGAAGTTTCTTCTGTCACCCACCAAGGTGGCCACATGTTGGACCTGGTCTTCTCGCCTGGGTTTGAGATTAGTAATCTCAAGTCTGATCGGGTCACTTGGTCCGATCATTGCACAGTGGATTCTCGTTCAAAGCCCCTGAGAGCCCTCCCCTGCTGAGATGGTAAACTATCTCCCTTGGGGGTTTGACTCCAGAGGGATTTCTGGCGGTGGCAAATCTATCTAGTGTGAGTAGTGCATGTGTAAGGGGTATGGGCGAGACTGTCACCGCTTATAATCTGGTGATGTCAGCTGCACTCTAATCTCTTGCACTGGTCTGTGTATGACCCAAATCCTCTCACTTAAGGTCCCCATGGTTTGATGGGGAGCTCAAGGCGATGAAGATTTTGGGTCGGAGGTTAGAGCGCTGCTGGCAGAAGTACAGGCTGGAGAAGAACAGACTGGTCCTGCGCTCTCATAATGTTGAGTATCGGGGCAAACACCCATAAGACAGCAGAGTTCCAGTCCAGGAGATTGCTGCAGGCCACAGTCCTCACTGTCCTGGGCACAAAAACAGTACCTGGCACCTGAATCGATGGTATCTGCCATGAGTGCATAGACTGTGGTGCAAGGACAAGGGGCACAAGAATGCTGGCCTGTCTGGGGACCCGAATCACAGACATGGGCAAACACTGTCTAGGTCACCCAGGGTCTCCGGCAGATGAGGCCCAGGGGAGGCATCCCGCCCTGGGTAGAAACAGTCCCCAGGAGCCCCTGTCAACCTCCGGGGGGACGTAGTCTCTTGCAGGTTCCAACCCACCACCCAGAGTCTCCAGCAGATGAGGCCCAGTGGAGGCACCCCACCTAGGGTAGAGACAGTTCCCACCAGCCCCTGTCAACCTCCAGGGGGGAACTAAGTCTCTGGCAGGTTCTGACCCACCACCCAGGGTCTCCAGCAGATGAGGCCCATGGGAGGCACCCCATCATGGGTAGAGACCAGGAGGGACCTCGCCATGTCTGGCTCAGTGGGTGCCAGCATCGGTGCTCCCAGCCCCCGTGGCAGGGAGGTGACTGCCGGGACAGCCCAGCCATAGTCATTTGATCAGAGCAGCGTCCAGAAGAAGGGGCTTGGTCCAGGGCAAACAGGGGTCTTCCCGACCCAGCGGTGAGGCTACCAACCTGGGTCAGAAGGGTACTACCAGGCCCTGAAGGCAAGGAGATCCAGACTTTGCATTTTTGTTGCAAAGTGTCAACTCTGAACCCAGCCAACCGCCACCAAGCACTCCCTCCAGAGGACTAGCCCAGGAAAGTGCTTTGTCCCTGGATCCAGAATGCTCCTAGGAGTCCTTGACCACTGCCGTAGGGACTTAGTCTTTCGATTTTGATCAAAAAACCACGTTGACCAAAATCTCGAGCCTGCCTCTCATTATGTTGAGTATCAGGGAGCAGTCTATCCACCTCCAGCCTGGACTTTTGCCAGCAGCGCTCTAACCTCCAACCCAAAATCTTCATCACCTTGAGCTCCCCATCAAACCATGGGGACCTCAAGTGAGAGGATTTGGGGTTGTACACGGATGGGTGCGAGAGAGTTGAGTGCAGTTGACATCACCCTATTATAGGCGGTGACAGCCTCGCCCGTACCCCCTACTCATTCATTCACATATCTGGACTGCCTTGTATGGTATGGGCTGCACGCCCATTGGCTCTTGTGCTGAACCAATAGTTGTGCAGCCCTACCGAGTAGTCAGTCGGTGGGCAGCGGGCGGCAGGCGGGTGGGTGCTGCTGGGTGACGGGGGTGGAGGCGGGGGGTGGGGGCTCCGTGGGTGGGGCCACTAATTCACCAGGGGTACTTGGACCTGGGGGTTGACTCTAATGCCGCGATCGGGCTTCATGGTCCACTGGACCACCAGGGATATTGATCTTTGGGGGGTTTGAACTCTGTTCTGCCCACGATCGGGCTAGTGGGGGTGGGGTTACTACTGTTATGCCTGTGATCGGGCTAGTGGGGAAGTGAGGTTACTACAGTTTTGCCACAGTCGGGCCAAGTCGGGGTTACTCACAGTTTGCCCGTGTTCGGGCCAGTGGGGGGTTGTTCAGTTCTGTTCTGCCCGCGATCGGGCTACGGGTTACTATTATGCCCGCATACAGGCTGCAGGGGCGGGACAGAGTGGAAGCCACCCACAGGTGACAGCTGCTGTGTTGCGCCTCTGCAATGCAGCAGCTCACCTGTGGTGGTGGCCTCGACTTATCATTTCCTTTTTTTTGCTCAAAGTTGTGCAGGCGCAGGTTGGGGTTGCGCTGACAACTCTGCACAGCCCGGCTGAATATCGGGCTGTGCAGTTTATGCATGGTTCCTCCCCCTCAGGTTGAGCATGCCTTCATTAGCATTGCACTGTTGCTCAGCATGACTTGGGGGACGCAACTGCCTCCTGCTGAATATCGCAGAATGGCGCAATTTTGGACTTGAGCAGGCGCAATTCTATTGCGCATGGCGCAACCCTTTTGAATATCCAGCCTAGAGTCATAAACTCATCAGCTAGAATCCCTCAATCCTGCCCAAACTATAATGCAGAAGCACACTGAAATGGCAGTTAAGAAAATACCTCAAATTCAATTACAAGCACACAGTCACAAACTTACCATCTAGAATCCCTCAATCCTGCCCAAACTAAATGGAGTAGCACACTACCACCATTATTGTTGTTTTTAGCAAAAGTAGTTAGACAGAAGACATTATGTCTGGACTGTATGAAAATGGCAGTTGGTAAACTTGCAAAAGTTGTGCAAAAGGAGAAGGGTGAGTTACAAGGAAAGCCAATCAAGGGCAGAACTCAAACATCCTTGAGAAAAGTGACTGGGGATGTGCTATAAAAAGTGGTCACTGCTAGCCAAAGTCACAAGAAAGAGGCTAGGGAGCATGAAAGTGAATCATGGTCAGGAACTGAGGCTGCTTTGCTGGTACAGAGGTTGGAGTTGGAGCTTGCCCTGGTTCAGACAAAGGCTGAGGCAGAGCTGCAGACGATGAAGCTGGAAGCAGAGGAGTAAGCGAAGGAGGAGAAGTGAAAGGCTGATGCAGAGCTGTGGCAGATACAGCTGCTAGCAAAAGAATAAGAGGAGACATGAAAGGCTGATGCAAAGCTGTGGAGGATACAGCTGGAAACAGAGGAGGAGAGAAGGAGGAGTAGCAAAACACAGATGCAGATCTGTGGCAGATATAGCTGGAAGCAGAGCAGTGAGAGAAGGAGGAGAAGAAGCAAAAAGCTGATGCAGAGCTGCAGCGGATACAGCTGGAAACAAACTTTGATGGCAGATAAGGACTGTTTGGCCCACCCAGTCTGCCCATTCCCTACCTATTGGATAAGCTGCAGATTCTAGTTTACCAACAGCCTTCTTCCTCCTAGCCCCCACCTATAATTGCCTTATGGCTGTCCCATGCATTTTTGAATTCCCTCACTGTTTTTGACCCCACAACCTCATGTCCACCACTCTCTCCATGAAAAAATATTTCCTCACGTTGCCCCTGAGCCGCCCCCCCTCTATCTTTGAATTGTGCCCCCTTGTTCTTGCACATCTCTTTTTCTGAAAGATACTACTTTCTTGGACTTTGTTGATTCCCTTGAGGTACTTGAAAGTTTCTATCATGTCCCGTCTCTCCTTTCCTCAAGGGTATACATATTAAGCTCTCTTAGTCTCTCTTCATATGGCTTCTGATGCAGACCCTGCACCATTTTAGTTGCCCTTCTCCAGACTGCCTCCATCCTGTCTATGTCCTTGCGGAGATGGGGTCTCCAAAACTACACACAGTACTCCAGATGGTAGTCTCACCAACTGTCTGTACAGAGGGATAAAAACTTCCTGTTTTCTACTTGTGGTGCCTCTCCCTATGCATCCCAGTATCCCCCCAGCTCTCTTTACTGCCTTCTCACGTTGCTTGCCTACCTTAAAGGGACACTGTCAACCCCATTTCGCATCAAAGTGCCCCTAGTTTAAAAACACATTTATGATTGTTCCCATTCTATAGGGACTGCTGATGTAGCTAGTTGTTTGATTCAGACTCCTTTTCCTTTTAAAAAGTAAAAATGAGTGTCAACCATACTGGTGTTACCACACCAAACATGTTTGTTTACATTTCTTGACCAACTACAGCTGCATCTTTCCTGGACTCAGGAACACCCCAACACTATCTAACTACTCATTATGCAGTGGGACTAGATGAGACTATTGTATCATGAGCAGCTACACTGTTTGAGGGTTTTCTAATATTCAGGAAGTATGCAGTAAGCTTAGGTAAACAATTTGGAGCAAAACAGGGCTGTGTATAACTATACATTCCCATGCATTTCAGTTCTAATAAGCAATGAGACAGATTAAACAACCAGCAACATTAATGAATTTTAAAGAAGGTAAACAATCATAAAATGTGGATTTTTACCTAGAAACAATATGATGCAAAAAAGGTTGACAGTGTCCCTTTAAGGTCATCTGATATGATTACCCCCAGGTCCTTTTCCATTTGTACCTCCCCCCATTGTGTACTCTTCACCTGGGTTTTTGTTTCCTAGGTGCATTACTCTGCACTTCTTTGCACTGAATCTAAGCTCCCATACATCTGACCATTCCTCCAACCTTGCCAAGTCCCTTCTCATCCTTTCCACCCCGCCTTGTGTATCATCTCTGTTGCAGATCTTTGTGTCATCTGCAAAGAGGCATCTTTCCTTCCAGACCCTCTGCAATGTCTCCTATAAAGACATTAAGAGGACTGGACCCTAATACTGAACCTGCAGTACCCACTAGTAACCTCCCTTTCTTGAGTGGTTCCATTTACTATCACCCTCTCGTCCTGTTGTGCAGCCAATTTGTTACCAGGTTACCACCCTGGGACCCACTCTGAGCTGGCTAACTTGATTATTAATATTTTGTGTGGGACTGTGTCAAATGCCTTGCTAAAGTCTAAGTAGACCATGTCCACAGCCCCTTCCTGGTCTACTACTTTGGTCAGCCAGTCAAAGAAATCAATTAGATTTGTCTGACATGACCTTCCCACTGTGAATCCATGCTGCCTTGGGTCCTGTCCCCCACTGTCCTCTACGTACTCAACAATACTTTATTTCAGAAGTGATTCCATCACTTTCCCTACCACTGAGGTCAAACTAACAGATCTGTGGTTTCCTGCTTCTGCCTTGCTCTCTCTTTTATGAAGGGGAATCACATCCACCTTCCTCCAGTCCTCAGGTACCACCCCATCCTCCCATGATTTGTTAAAAAGGGTGGTCAGTGGTGTCACTAGGTCACCCCTTAGTTCTTTTAGAATTCTGGGGTGAATCCCATCAGGCCCCATTGCTTTGTTCACCTCGAGTTTTAGGGTTCTTTCAGGACCCTTTCTTCTGTGAATGGACTGGTGTCAACCCCCTGCCCAGAGTGCTTCTACTGCTTGGTTTAGGTAACTCCTCTTCTTCTTTTATGAATACTGAGCAAAGTATTCATTCAGTATCTCTGTCTTTTCACTGTCTCCCTCTCGCCCATCTCCTCTCCCCTTTATTAAGCTCACTATCCCTCCTTGACCTTTCTTTGCTCTCTCTACTACACCTATAAAGGTTTTATCCCCTTCTTAACTGAGTTGGCTATCTTTTCCTCGGTGTGGGCCTTTGCTATTCTGACTGCCTTCCCCACTTCCTTCTGCTTTAACTGATACAGTTCCCTGTCCTGCTCCTTCTGTGATTCCTTATACTTACTGAATGCTATCTTTTTCTCCCTAACCTTCCCCACCACCTCTTTTGAGAACCATAGTGTTTTTTCACTCCGTTTTGTTTTATTTGTTTTACACAAAGGCTTGTTGCCTCCATGATGGCAGTTATGATTTTTCTCCACTGTTCTTCCACCCCCCTTCTGGCCATTTGCTAGTGCATTCCTTAGGTATTCACCCATTTTGCCAAAGTCAGCCCTTCTAAAATCTAATATCCTCATTTTTGTGTGGCTTGTCTCCATGATTGTATTTATCATAAACCACACTGTGTGGTGGTCGCTTGTTCCCAGATGGCTATCCACTTCTAAATCTGTGATCTTCTCTCCATTTGAGAGTACCAGGTCTAAGATTTCCCCTCCTGAGTGGGTTCCAACACTAGCTGTCTAAGACATGCCCCTGTAGGGCATCGAGAATGACCCTGCTCTTGGATGTGGCTGCAGTAAATGTGCTCCAGTTAACATCTGGCATATTCAGGTCCCCCATCAACAATATTTCCCCTTTTTCAGCCATTCTGAGAATGCCTTCTATAATTTCCTTGTCCATTTCCTCCCCCTGAGACGGGGGTCTGTATACAACCCCTGTGTGGACTGTGATGCCATTCCCTGTCTCTAAGGTGACCCACGGTGCCTCCTGCCCTCCCCCTTTACCCTTTAGTTCTGTAGCTTTGATCCCTTCCCTTATGTAAAGAGCTACTCCTCCTCCTCTTTTACTCTCCCTGTCCCTCCTGTAGATTGTGTACCCTGGTATATTGACATCCCAGTCATGGTTCTCTGTACCATGTTTCTGTGACTGCCACAATATCCATGTGTCTCTCTTGCATCAGGGCCACTAGCTCAGGAAGCATGTTTCCAAGACTACAGGCATTGATACTCATTGCCTTCCATTTAATGTTGGCATTACCCTTTTTCCCCATCACTGCCCATATTGCCTTTGTCTATTTTTCCATTTGTCGGTCCTGCCCTCTGTCAAACTCTGTACCTTGGTGTTTACCTTACTAACTGCCATGTTTTGTGGGGGGAGGCTTGGAATTTCCTGCTCCATATCAGCACCTCCCCCCTTGGCAAGTTTAAAAGCTTGCCAATGAAGCATTTAAACCTATCACCTAGGAGCTTGGTTCCCTTCCTGCACAGATGTAGACCATCGTGCCAGTATAGACCCACATCTCTCCAGGTGGACCCCCAGTCCCTAATGAAGCCAAAACCCTGTGCTCTGCACCACTTTTGCAACCATTCATTGAACTGTATGATGCAGAATACCCTAGCCTCATCCATGCCATGACATGCAGCACCTCTGAGAAAGGTTACCGTGTGTGCTACCTGTCTGAGGCTTCTCCCCAACTCCACAAACTCCTCCTGCAATGCACTGATCCCATGTCCAACTAGGTCATTTGTCCCAAGGTGGACACTGATATCTAGTTCAGTCTCCTGTGATGCTGCTCCTGCAATCCTGAGTATTCACTTCCTGTCCCTTCAAGCCATGGCACCAGGCAAGCACCTTACCGCCCTCTCCCCTCCCCAGTTCTACCCCCTTAACAACTGAGTCCCCCACCAGGAGCTGTTTCCTTCCCATGTATTGTCCCTTGCCACCCTTCTGTGGGTCTACTTTGTGGAGGTTCCCAGCATCCTTCTTGGTTTCCACTGAGGGTGCCACCATAGAGGAACCTTGCTCTGCCAGAATGGCATATGAGTTGTGGAGAGGTACAACTGGAAGGATTCGCCTCTGTTCCACCACCGTCACCCTCCCAGAGCCCACTGTGGTCCAACCACTCCTCATTCTTAGCAACCTCTGAGGCTTCAGTGGTGGCACTGGTGCTCTTTGGGTGGGGAAGGCTTCCCTAGTCCTTGCCAGTTCAGCCTGCAGATGGGCAACCTCTTCCCGCAGAGCTGGATGCTGCCTGCAAATAGACAGCAATGCAGTTTCAGAATGTCTCCGGAAAACTGCCGCCCACAGCCAGTGCATTGCACCACTCCTGTATGTCCCTCTCCTTCCTGCATATAATATATAATATGTAGGACTTCCAGTGACGTCACCAGCATCATGGCTGCCTAACTGAGGAGCTCTCCTCTTCACCAACAATAGATTTCAGTTAGCACTGACAACAACAATTTATTCAAATATGCATAAAATGCAAAGTGGAAATACACCTGTGAGAAGATCCCGATCAAAAACCCAAAATCGAAGCACGATCAGCCCAGATTGAGTCCTGCAAGCTCTGCTGCAGTGGGAGAGATCACCTCTGAGCATGGTGGGAGGACACCGAGTCAGAAATGGATACTCGGTCTAGATCCAGATTCGAGACGTTACTGTCCAAAACTAAACAATTCAGGATGGAGACAAAGCTTGAATTCAGTAGGCTGCATTCAGATTTGAACAAATTGGAGGCCAGAGTTTCCACTACAGAGGATCGTATATCAACGGCTGAAGATGACCTTATACATATCTCAAAAGCGATTGAATACTTAGTACAGCAACAAGAAAACATGTCGGCCAAATGCCTGGACTTAGAAGCCCAATCGTGCCAAGACAACTTCAGAATTTATGGCCTACCTGAATCAGCTGAGGTCAGGGACATGAATGAGTTCCTAGAAGATCTACTGTGCCATGTGCTCAACCTGCCACAGGCCTTCTCGTTTAGAACTAAAAGAGCACATCGTGCGTTGGTGCCTAAACCCACATCAGTGACAGCCAGGCTCCGATCAATAGTGGCCAAATTCTTGAGCTTTCGTGAAAAACAGAAGATCCTCAGAGCAGCTTGGAAACAGGACCACGTAGAATATAATGGTGCCAGACTGCTTTTTGACCAGGACTACCCCCCTGTGATACAACAACAGTGACTGGCCTACGCTCCACTACTCAGGAAATTGAAATCATTAAATGTTAAATTCCAGACGCCTTACCCTTCTCGCCTACGGGTATATTGGGAAACAAGCACCGAAATGTATCACTCTGTTGAAGAGGCCCTCCAGGCTTTGAAAAATAAAGGGCATGAAGTTCCAGAAGCACCCAGTCGCAAAGAACAACCTGCCACCCCACAGAATCCCTGGCGTTCAGCTAAGCTCCAGAATCCTAACCGAACAGGGAAGAAAGCAGCTACCACCACACTCCAAGAAAATGCTATATAAGCTTACCCACCCCCAAAGCTTTGGGGAGACACTGTCGGAAAGGGGGGATGACACTTGAGAGTGGAGACCAACTGTTGGTGACCGTGATCGTTATGCTGGAGTTTTCTCCTGCATCCCCTTCTCCATGAGGAAGCACCGATCCACGCACTGATTATTTAACTCATTGGGACCCATGTCGCTGAATGCAGAGTACAATGAACTGGGATCTACTAATATATGGTAAAAGCTTGGGTAGGGAAGTGGGGTGGGGGGGATCTTGACGAGCTGCCTCCTCGCACATTAGTGGTATGCCCTGTACATGGTGGTTCCCCCGGGGTCTCCACTCCCACTGGAGTGGATGGAAGGGATAGGCTTTAAGGCTAAAACCCCACGCGGAGGCCAAAATCTGCAGGGAGCTTTACAATGGGGCAGGCGTTTCGCATGGAGGGATAATTCCCCTCTGAAATAGTAGTTTGGGCCAAAACACAATACTCTACAAGGATCGCTAGGGGTCTCTGGTATTTAATATGGTTTTTTCGAGATGATGCCCTCCGCGGTTGTTGGGTTATGCCTGTGAGATCACTAACAATTACATTGAGTGATCGCTCATACGTTGTGAACCTTCTCACTCCCTAATAAGGAAGAGTCGCTTAGTATGTAGGGGTCTCCTTAATGATTTCACCTCCACTGATGTGGATTAAGTGGGCGGGCGGTGCTGTTGAAGCTCCGCACTAATATATGCACTCACAGGATTCATGGCAGCGGGGAGGGTTTTTGTTTGGCGGGCTAAACATGTTTGTTAGAGGGATCGCCTATTGTTGCAACTGTGGACTGCTCATGCACCATAAACTTCCCCGCAGCGTAAATATATTTGTAACAACACCCGCCCTGAGTCTAGGGGGGCGTAATGCTAGGCTGATGCTAAAAAATATGCACAGAACTGAAAGGTTTCGTGTTCCCTAACGTGAGCCATGAACTCGTGACAAAAGCAATGTGGCAGCCTTTTTGAGCAATAATAATACCCCTGCATCGGCGAGGATCTCTCTATATGTCGAGGTCCCTTTGTTCCTTAGGGTTTCCAATTCCTTTTGGCGTGGAATGAGAGGGAGGGATGCACTGCTGAGACCCTGGTCGTTGTGTGTTTCCACAGGAACATGGCAGCGAGGCAGACAGTCCGTATAGTGGGACAAAGCTCCCAATTGGATTCTACTCCAAATTACAGCGAGTTGCAGAGGACCCCAGGTTCCCATTTTACCCCTTATTTTGTCTCTCCATGATGATATTTCTTACTGAAGTGGGGTTGTGTTTGAGTGATCATAAACAGTTGCAGCTGGGGATCACCCTAAGTGGAAACTCTCAGTCTGTTGTATTTTCAAGCCAATGTTACAATTGCTATACTGATTCAAAATGTCATTGACTGTATAGTCTAGGCAAAGTTTATAAATCCAAAAGCTTAACACCAGATGCCTCTAGTGAGGGATTAGAAAATTACCACCCTGCACCAATGTCAGGAAGGCAGGCTACTACCTATGGATTATTACTGGGTCTACATGGACTTTAGAAATTGGGTCACAGTCTACAATATTGATGAGTTTGGTGGGGGTGGGACAGAGCCTCAGAATTACTGCAGATGGTGTGGAGTCATGTGGTGTTCCTTGCATCATTTTTCCTGTCGGGTATGGTGTTGGTGACAACGAGCCACATCATCTGGCTAGGATCCATTAGCTTCAGGGTCCAGGAGGAGCAGGCCACCTTTTGGCCTTCTCCTCCCCTTCAGTACTGATTACTCAAACACTTAGGGAACATCATCTTTTGTTCCCCTACCTTGGAAGTCGCTCTGTAAATAATTTTCTGTCCTGGGTGAGGATTGCTCAGTTAGCACCTCCCTATAGGGGTTTATAGTTTGTGTTATGTCTATGTTGATGTTCGGTTATTTGTTAAAATCTTAGACAAAAGTCTTCATGGGCAAATGATATATGAACATCAAAGGAGATGGCACGGTTTATTACAGCCTTTTAGGGGTACCTGGAACAACACTGGGGAAGGAAGGGGGGGGGAGTATTCTGGAAAATCCTAGAGAAGAGGCTGGGGATCGGAGGGACTGAACCTGTTTTTTTGAGGGAGTTCAGTTCTCTGTTCAAAATGGGGGATAAGAATATTATTAAAATTGTCTCCCATAATGTTAATGGGTTAAACAATCCGGTAAAACGATACAAGGTTATGTCTACCATAAAAAGACAGAGCTCCTCTTTTGTTTTATTACAAGAAACCCATCTTAATAAATCCGAACACCAGAAGCTGGGGAAATTTGGTTATGACCAGGTGGTAGCACTCATTTGGGAAGGAAAAGAAGAGGATCTGCTATATTGGTTTCCAGAGGAACCCAATTCCAAAGACAGCTAGCTACATGGATCCAGAGGGCCGCGGCTAACTTTCAGGCAATTTGGAGGGTGCCCCTATCACACTGGCCTCCTTGTATGCACCCCAGGCTCTACACAGGAAGTCATCCGTTCTTTACTATACAAAATCACTGAATATCACAAGGGGCTGTTAATAGTAGGTAGGGACTTAAATCAGGTTTGGGAGCAAAAAGACACCTCTAAAACTAAATCTTTCTGGCAGAACCCGGCTAGCAAACTAATTAGAGACCATTTGAAGGGGGCTTTCTGGGTAGATGCCTGGAGAAGGCAGAATAAGAATAAAAACGAATACACAAACTATTCATTTCCCCATGGTTCCTATGCCAGGATTGACTACATGTTGATCTCTGGAGAACACCAAGACCAGGTGCTGGAATGTAGGCATTTTCCGTCTGTTCTCTCTGATCATACACAAATATTGCTGAGGTTGAATTGGAAAGCCAAGAAGGGTCAGTCCCTTTGGAAATTTAATAATTATTTCCTAAATTTAAAGGAATTTACGGATAAGGCTATCGCTAGACTGGCTCAAATCCAGCAAGACAACGAGTCCCCTGAGGTTTCTGACACTGTGTTATGGGATACTATTAAGATAGTTATTTAGGGGAGATTGTATCATATATGCTGCCTATTTTAAACAACAACAAAACCAACAACTAGAAGATCTCCAAAGACAACTGCATGTCCTACAGAGTCGACATGCTAAGAGACAATTCTGTATTGCTAGATATTCAAACTATTAAATAATAGATTCAAAGATTGACTGATGTAAAGGCAGGAGCAGACATTACAACGCCTCACGCCAGAGAATATCACAAGACGGACCTCGGGCTTCCGCCTCTTAGCCCATCAGCTGAGACAGCAAACTGCTCAGACTATGGTCACGAGATCCGAGATCCCAGGACTGGTATTTTTTTAAGATCTCCAGAAAAAATTCTAGCTGGCTTTAGGGACTTCTATACAAATTTATATATGTCAGAAAACTCACCAGACAGAGAACAAATAGAATCATATTTAGCTAAGCTAAGATTACTGAAACTGACACAGGAAATTAGAGATTCTCTAGATACCCCTATAACCCCTATAGACTTGGCATCCACGATTAAAAGATTGAAAAAAAAAATCTCTGGGCCCCGATGGGTATACCCCAGAATTTTTTCAGTTTTTCATAAAAGAGATTAAGACTCCTTTGTTGAGGGCCTGTAGGGTGGCACAACTAGGGGAAGCATTTCCAGACACTTGGAATTACGCAGTTATCTCAAGTATCCCCAAACCAGGGAAGGATACCACACAATGCAGCTCCTTCACCCTATATCTGTTCTGAACATTGATTATAAACTATATGCCTCAATTTTGGCAAAGCGACTGGAGGTGGTTCTGCCTAAACTAATTAACTGTGATCAAACAGGTTTTGTTCTGGGTAGACAGACCCAGGATAATACTAAAAGATCATTGCATATGTTGTTCCATGCCACCGGTCGGGGTACCTTGCATGATACTGAGCCTGGACACTGAGAAGGCCTTCGACTGGATGACATGCAAATTCCTAGGCCTAGCCCTATGTGGGTTTGGTTTCTCAGAATCCTTTATTAAAATCATAAATATTTACACCAGCCCTAAAGCATATGTAAAAATCAATGGCAGAGTGTCTTACCCGATAGCCCTGCAACGTGGTACTAGGCAGGGATGTCCCCTTTTCTCCCCTTCTTTTTGCCCTATACCTTAAACCTTTAGCTCAGGTGCTGAGACAAGATGGGACAATACAGGGGTGGGATTTTGGGGGGGAACACATAAGTTAGCCTTATATGCGGATGATCTGCTGGTTTATCTTCAAAATCCAGAATAGTCATTGGAACACCTGTGGACACGCCTGGCAGAATTTAGTCTCCTGGCCGTATATAAGGTGAACACATCTAAAACTGAGGTCTTAAAAGTGCAATATGAACCATCAGAGCAGATTCGACAGAGATTCCCGTTTAAATGGAATCTAGCCCATATTAAATACCTAGGAGTTCAGATGGGTTTTCATGCAAACCAATTGTTTTCTCTTAATTTTACTCCAATTCTAAAAAGCACTAAATTGGAATTTTTTAAGCGGGATTTTAAGACTTTCTTATGGAAAAGGCTTTTATTGACTGAAGTTTGTTTTGTTTTGTCGATTTTACTTGTATATTTTGATTTTATGCTCTGTTTGTACAGTGCCTTGGTTTCTGAAAGGCGCTAAATAAATAAAGTTATTATTATTATTATTATTATTATTAGAGCAGTGGGCTCCTATTCCTATCCCCTTGGTGTAAAGAGTGGAGGCGATAAAAATGGTATTCCTACCTAAGTTTTTATACCTGGTCCAAACAATCCCTATTCGTATCCCGGACTCTTACTTTTACTTGCTTAATAGGGCGATCTCCCGCATTCTGTGGGGGTCACAAAAACCTAGAGTCCATCTCTCAGCGCTCCAAATTCCGAAGAAAGAAGGAGGCTTATGTTTACCACACTTTAAATTATATCATCAGGCAGCACAGTTACGGACAATCATGTATTGGCTGGACCAAGCGTATCTGTCCAAGTGGAAGAACTTGGAATTAAGGGAAGGGCCCTTACAAATTTGAAGGACACACTTCTTAGGCAGAAGGAAGATTATATACATGTCAAGAGGACAACCCATATACTGCATCCACCTTGAGCATATGGTTTGGGATCTTGAGGATAGGAAAGGCTGTTGGGTGGAGGGGTCTCATTCTCTATTCCATACCTGGATTCCTTCTTCCCAGCCAAGTGGGATGTGGGAATCAGGAGGTGGGAGGAGAGGGTTTACATCTGATATGGTATTTTCTAGAGGAAGAAAGATTATGTCTTTGAAGCACTAGTTAATAAATATGGAATTCCTTGGCAGGACAGATTTAAATACTTTCAAATTAGAAACTATATTAAAAGTCTTCTTACAAGCCTGGGAATTGGGGACTCAGCACCTCCACAGATTGCAATCATCCTTAAGAAGGCAACAGAAGGTGCACCTGTCAGAGCACACATAATCTCTTGTCTATATCAAGCTCTTCTTGCATGGAAAGGGGATACTTCCTCTTCCATAAAAAAGGCTTGGGAACATGATCTGGGGATTCAAATTCTGGAGGAATTTTGGGCCTGGACCCAAACAAGGATTCACTGGGGCATATCAGCTATTAGTTGGCAGGAGTTCTCCTGGAAGATCTTTGTTAGATACTTCGGACCCCAGCAATTCAGATGAAATATCAGGAAGTGGTTTCTCAACTTGTTGGAGAAACTGTGGGCAATCTCCAGCAGCACTAGTACATATGATGTGGAGTTGCCCAGTACTGTCCCCCTTCTTTCATGATTTGCATCAGGCCCTAAAGGCGATGGTAGACCCTGGCATGAATCTAACCCCCTCTTGTTACTTCTTCTTGGAGTTAACAAAGGAACACAGAGACCCCTTTACAATTAAGCTCTTGAAAATATCATTCCTAGCGGGTCAGAAAGTAATAACTAATAATTAGTTATCTCAAAAACCTATCACCCTAAACATGTGGCAAGAGCTTATGATCAATATATACAGAATGGAGGCATTAACGGCCTTCATTAATAAAAAGATTCCTCAGTTTGAGATTCTGTAGAGCGTTCAGGTTCTATACATGGCAGGGTGAGACCTGATTTCATTCCCTAATGAGGTGGGTGCACAGGGCATTAAGTCAAGATCTCTATCCTACAAACTAGGACATATGAAGTATAACAGAAATCAGCATAGTATATAAAATCTTTCTGATTTCTCCCGCTGATATGTTGATGGATAACAATCCCTCTCTCCTCCTCTCTCATATATAAGCTGCCATACATGGAAAACTGCCCTAGCTGTAGATTTGGGCAATCCGGCAGGAGAGATCTAATAGATGTCCTGTTGCTACCCCCATTTTAAGCTTGTATGCCACATGTCTCAGACATGACATAAGTCAAATGAATTGCTTATGAATACAACGTATGTATTAAGTGTCTCTTTAGAAACATAGAAACATAGACTTTGATGGCAGATAAGGACTACTTGGCCCACCCAGTCTGCCCATTTCCCTACCTACTGGATAAGCTGCAGATTCTAGTTAACCAACAGCCTATTTCCTGCAACCCCCCACTATAATTGCCTTATGTCTGTCCCATGCATGTTTGAATTCCTCCACTGTTTTAGACCCCACAACCTCTCCAGGAAGGTGGTTCCATGCATCCACCCTCTCTCCATGAAAAGAATTTCCTCACATTACCCCTGAGCAGTCCCCTCTAACTTTAAATTGTGCCCCTTGTCCTTACACATCTCTTTTCTGAAAGATGCTACCCTCCTGGACTTTGTTGATTCCCTTGAGGTACTTAAAAGTTTCTATCATGTCCCCCTGTCCCTCCTTTCATCAAGGGTATACATATTAAGCTCTCTCAGTCTCTCTTCATATGGTTTCTGATGTAGACCCTGCACCATTTTAGTTGCCCTCCTCTGGATTGCTTCCATCCTGTCTATGTCCTTGCGTAGATGAGGTCTCCAAAACTGCACGCAGTATTCCAGATGGGGTCTCACCAACTGTCTGTATAGAGGGATAACCACTTCCCTTTTTCTACTTGTGATGCCCCTCCCTATGCATCCCAGTATCCCCCTGGCTTTTCCTACTGACTTCTCACATTGCATACCCACCTTTAGGTCATCTGATATGACTACACCCAGATCCCTTTCCATTATTGTTGTTGTTAGTACCTCCCCTGCTATTGTGTACTCTTCTCCTGGATTTTTATTTCCCAGGTGCATTACTTTACTTCTTTGCATTGAATCTAAGTTGCCATATGTCTGACTATTCCTCCAACCTTGCAAGTCCCTTCTCATCCTTTCTACCCCCCTTGTGTATCAACTCTGTTACAGATCTTTGTGTCATCCACAAAGAGGCATACCTTTCCTTCAGACCTCTGCAATGTCACCTATAAAGATGTTAAAGAGGACTGGACCCAGTACTGAGCCCTGAGGTACTCCACTAGTAACCCCCTTTCTTCAGAATGTATTCCATTCACTATTACCTTCTGTGTCCTGTTGTGCAGCCAGTTTGCTACAGGCTACCACCCTGGGACCCACTCCCAGGCTGGCTAACTTGATTATTAATCTTTTGTGCGAGACTGTCAAATGCCTTGCTAAAGTCTAGGTAGGCCATATCCACAGCCCTCCTGGTCTATTACTTTGGTCACCCAGTCAAAGAAATCGATTAGATTTGTCTGACATGACATTCCTGCTGTGAATCCATGCTGCTTTGGGTCCAGTGCCCGCTGGCCTCTAGGTACTGAACAATTCTTTCTTTCAGAAGTGATTCCATCATTTTCCCCACCACTGAGGTCAAACTAACAGGTCTGTAGTTTCCTGCTTCTGCCTTGCTCCCACTTTTGTGAAGGGATACATCTGCCCTCCTCCAGTCCTCAGGTACCACCCTATCTTCCCATGATTTGTTAAAAGTGTGGTTAGTGGTGTCACTAGGTCCTCGCTCTTTTAGGATTCTAGGGTGAATCCCATCAGGCCCCATTGCTTTGTCCACCTTGAGTTTTAGAAGTTCTTTCAGTACTCTTTCTTCTTTAAATGGACTGGTATCAACCCCACTATCTAGAGTGCTTCTACTGTTTGGTTTAGGTAACTCCTCCTCTTCTTCTTTTGTGAATACTGAGCAAAAGTATTCATTCACTATCTCTGCCTTTTCACTGTCTCCCTCTGCCCACCTCCCCTCTCCTTTATTAATCTTCCCTATCCCTCCTTTAACCTTGCTATGTTCCCTAATGTACCTATAAAAGGTTTTATCCCCCTTCTTAACTGAGTTGGCTATCCTTTCCTCGGTTTAGGCCTCTGCTTTTCTGACTGCCTTCCCCACTTCCTTCTGCTTTAATTGATACAGTTCCCTGCCGTGTTCCGTCTGTGATTCCTTATACTTTTTGAATGCAGCCTTTTTCTCCTTAACCTTCCCTGACACTTCTTTTGAGAGCCATAGTGGTTTTTTATTCCGCTTTGTTTTCTTTATTTGTTTCAGACAAAAGCTTGTTGCCTCCATGATGGCAGTTTTGATTTTTCTCCATTGTTCTTCCACCCCTCCTTTCTGGCCATTTGCTAATGCATTCCTCAGGTATTCACCCATTTTGCCAAAGTCAGCCCTTCTAAAGTCCAGTATCCTTGTATTTGTATGGCTTGTCTCCATGGTTGAGTTTATTGTGAAGCACACTGTGCAGTGCTCGCTGTTCCCAGGTGTCTACCTGACTTCTAAGTTTGTGATCCTCTCTCCATTTGAGATACCAGGTCTAATATTGCTCCCTCCCGAGTGGGTTCCACCACTAGTTGTCTAAGGCATGCTCCCTGTAGGGCATCGAGAATGACCCTGCTCTTGGATGTGTCTGCCGTCCATGTTGCCCAGTTAACATCTGGCATATTCAGGTCCCCCATCAACAGTATCTCCCCTTTTTCAGCCATTTTGAGAATGCCCTCTATCATTTTCTTGTCCATTTCCTCCCCTTGAGACGGGGGTCTGTATACAACTCCTGTGCAGATTGTGGTGCCATTCCCTGTCTCCAATGTGACCCAGAGTTCCTCTTGTCCTCCCCCTTTACTTTTTAGTTCTGTTACTTTGATCCCTTCCCTTATGTAGAGAGCTACTCCACCTCCTCTTTTATCCTCCCTGTCCCTTCTGTAGATTGTGTACCCTGGTATGTTGACATCCCAGTCATGGTTCTCCATGTACCATGTTTCTGTGACTGCCACAATATCCAAGTGTTCCACTTCCATCAGGGCTACTAACTCTGGAAGCTTGTTTCCAAGACTACAGGCATTGGTACTCATTGCCCTCCATTTAATGTTGGCTTTATCCTTTTTTACCCCATCCCTGCTCTTATTGCCCTTGTCCATTTACCCCTGTCCTGCCCTCTGTCAAGCTCTGTACCTCAGTGTTTACCCTACTACCTGCCATGCTTTGCGCGGGGAGGCTTGAACTTTCCTGTTTCCTATCAGCACCTCCCCCCTTGGCTAGTTTAAAAGCTTGCCAAGGAAGCCTTTAAACCTGTCACCCAGGGCGTGGTTCCCTTCCTGGACAGATGCAGACCATCATGCCAGTATAGACCTTCATCTCTCCAGGTGGACCCCAGTCCCCAATGAAGCCAAAGCCCTGTACTCTGCACTAGTTTTGCAACCATTCATTAAACCGCATGGTGTGCAGTACCCTAGCCTCACCCCTGCCATAGACTGGCAGCACCTCTGAGAAGGTTACCGTGCTTTACACCTGTCTGAGGCCCCTCCCAGCTCCACAAATTCATCCTGCACTGCACTGATCTCATGCCTAGCTAGGTCATTTGTCCCGAGGTGGACAATGATATCTAGTTTCCTCTCCTGTGATGCTGCTTCTGCAATCCTGAGGATCGCTTCTGTCCCTCAAGCCATGGCACCAGGCAGGCACCTTACTTCCCTCTCCTCTCCCTTCCCCAGGTCTACACCCCTAAGAGCCGAGTCCCCTATCAGAAGCTGTTTCTTTCCCTTGTGTTGTCCCTTGCCACTCTTTTGTGGGTTTCCCCTTGTGGATGTCCCCAGCATTCTTCTTGGTCTCCAATGAGGGTGTCATCATAGAGGAACCTTGATTTGCCAGACCAACATATGATTTGTGTAGAGGTGCAACTCAGGGGCTACGCCTCTGTTCCACCACCCTCACCCTCCCAGAACCTACTGTGGTCCATCTTCTCTTCACACATGGCAACCTCTGATGCAGTGGTTGTGGAACTGGTGCTCTTTGGGTGGGGGGGGTCCTCTTTAGTCCTTGCCAGTTCAGCTTGGAGGTGGGCAACCTCCTCCCTCAGAGCTGACAGTTGCCTGCAAATAGGGCAGCAATGCAGGTTCCAGAATGTTTCCCAGAAAATTGCTGCCCCACAGCCAGTGCATTGCACCACTCCCCACATGTCCCCTCTTCCTTATAATATACAATGAATTTACGCTTTATGCACTGTGCTGGGTAATTAAGAATGACAGTTCTGCTCCAAGACCTGTTGAGGAAGTGATGTCAGAACCTTGGCTATAAAGGAAATGCCACAACCACTGGTGACTGTTAGAAACAATCAAATACACCACGCTCCACCACCCTGGTAAGTACTGCCCTTTATAGTAAGTCAACCAACACCACAATGTACTAGACCACTGTTCCAACACAAACCACTCTATTGAGTCCAGGGATAAAAATGAACTCACTGTTCAGCCAGCAGGACACTTCCAAAATATTGCACAAATATCCTTCCAAATCCTATGTGTCTAGCACAGAAATCAAGCAACTTCAGTTGTATTACAACCCCTCTGGTTATAAAATTACTACACTTTAATGGAATCCTGCAATTCTTAATGCCAATAAGAAAATAATGAAACTTTCTGTAGAAAGTGTAGCTTACCTTCTTAGTCCCCTACAATATTATGTTTTACCAAGATACCAATTCCTCAAATGTGTTCTAGTTTGTTCTCTGCAGTATAGCCAGTTTCTCTTCCAAAAGGAACAGCAAGTCTACTCTTTGTAACTTGTTTGTTAAAGAATGGAATTTGCCTTATTTGTAGTATATAATGAGTCTAACATGGGAATGCCTTCAGATATCCTGCTGCTACCCACTGAATATTGTATGTCAAAGGCCACGTTGTAAGAAATGAGTTAATTGAATTGCCCATGAAAACAATATATGTGTTACCTGTTTGTATGTGAATTGTCTGTCCTGTTCTGCTGAACTAAAACTATAAATAAATAAAGTTTAAAAAAATATATATAATACGTAAATATATATATATATATATATATATATATAAATATAAATATATTTTAGGTTTTTGGGTTTTTTTTGGTGCGAGTGCTTAGCCTTTATGCACTGTGCTGGGTTATTAAGGATATGACAGAGTTCTGCCCCCTGACCTCTTGAGGAAGTGATGTCAGCAGATACAACTGGAAGCAGAGGAGTGAAAGAAGGAGGAGAAGCGAAAAGCTGATGCAGAGCTGCAGCAGATACAACTGGAAGTAAAGCAGCGAGAGGAGGAGAAGCGAAAGGCAGATGCAGAGCTGTGTCTGATACAACTAAAAGTAGAGGAGCGAAAGGCTGATGCAGAGCTGCAGTGGATACAGCTGGAAGTACAGGAGTGAAGAGAAGGAGAAGCAAAAGGCAAATGCAGAGCTGTGGCATGCAGCTAGAAGCAGAGTAGCAAGAGAAAGCGTGCCAACACAAGATCCAGATGAAGGAGTATGACAGACAAATGGAGATTCTGCACCAGAGGACAACACCACAAACTGTGAGTAATGGCATGAGAGGTTTGACCCATGAAGTCAAAATTAATTTCAAAATGTTTCCAAGCACAGTCGATTTACTGTTGGCAGACTGCTATAGACTGTTTTTTCCAACAGTTTTTCTACCCAGTTGTACGTTTTGATGCATTTTTACTGGTTACTTTAAGGCTTAGCTCTGTATCAATGGCATTTTTAGAAAGTCTGCTACCTGCTTTAATTCGCTAAGTCCTGCTGCTCTGTACACACTTCTTTGTGCACTGTGGTTAAGTTTGAAGAGTCTGTGACCTTAATATCCTGAGTAATTAAGTTTGAAGCACTGTTTTCCCTAACTCCACTGTTCCTCCGTTTCTCTCTCCTGATTCTTGATCCCCAGGCTGTGCTTGCACATGCTCAGTACTGCTGAGCCTCCCCCTCTACCTCTGCTCCTCAGTTCCAGTTTCTGGTCTCCTTCGTTTCCCATATGTTAATTCAAATTCAAACCCTATTTTCATTCTGTTTCCCTAGGCTGCAGTGCTCAATTTTACAGCCCACACTCCCAAAGAGCAGGAATAGCAGCAGCCAGCAAGATTACAATGTAGAGACCTCCCCAGCCAAGCACAGTTGAGTTACTGTGCTAGACCGTCTCCACTATGTGGTGACTGCCCCATCCACCCCCCACCTTGGGCAGTGCTTTCCTTTACTGGGGAGCTGTGGATGACGTGATGTGTCACGTGACTGTGTTGATGCGTCAATGGATTACAAATAACCTACTTTCCCATTTGCAGGTTATAATATCCTACCACTAGGAGTCGCTAATGATCTCCATTTCCTAGCCCTTCACTACTATAATGTAGTCAGCTAAGCTTAGTTTATACCTCTGCCCCTGGTGAAAACCTCCGGAATTTGGTATATCTCCTCTACTCCTCTCACTAGCAGATGTGGGATCCAAACCAACAACCCTCTGTACCAAAGGTTGTGTCTCTAACCACTGTGCTATCCTGGCAGTCCTGATACTCCTACAACTTTATTCACCCTTAACTGGCAGAAAATAAAACACACTATATCTTGACTCCCTGCACCCCCCCCACCTTAGGTCTCTAACTACCAACCACCCCAGGCAAAATTTCAACCACTGAATCTGTAGCACTAGCTCCTCATCCCTACCCTCAACTACCCCCCAATAGGAACTGGCATCCAGGTAGACTGCTCAGACCATGCCTCGTAGAGCAAAATTAGAGAATCATGAGGTCCCAATACATCTATCTCCACTTCGTTGTTTTACTAGTGCTCACTCCATACAGGGTTGGGAATACCCAGCATGCTACCACCAGCAAAGTTACCATGTCTCACTATGAGTACCGCTCCAAGAGTACATTTACCCCAGTACTCAAAGTTTCCTGCTGTAAGTCATACATGCATGGGCAGATATCCCACCATGCTCATATCACCTACCCTCTCCCTCCCTGTGTCACCAAGCTGACCTTAGTCACTGGCAAAAGCACAATAGGTAGTGCTAACAAACGTAAACAATTACAGACCCTAAAACACCTTAAGAATTAGCAATAAGACTAACGTTGTTACTGATGCTCTTATCTGGCAACATTCACCCTAACCCTGGCACCACGCCAAAAGCTCTTGAGCCGATAAAGAAGCGAGGTCTACTAACAATTGTCTCCATCAATATCTGTAATCTTATATCTAAATTTGACTCACTACAGGTCTGGGTTACCCAGCATAGACCAGACGTGTTGTCAGTAGATGAAACCTGGCTCACAGCAAAGATTCCTGATATGGCAATCCAATTAGAAGGTTACACATCCTTTCTGCTAGATTGGTCCAGTAAGCAGGGAGGGGTTGTGTTATCTACATCAAGGACACCCTCCAGGGGCATGCCCTCCCTCACCTAAACACTGGTAGCAATGTTCAAGTATTAGCAGTAAAATTAGTGCTTGGGACACATGGCAAAGGATTAACAGTAGTCTCAGTATACATCCTCCCTAAAGAGCAGGCTAGTGGGTTTAAGGTGGTTTTTAATTACCTCAATGACCTTCACCTCAACTCTGAGGTCTTAATGGTAGGGGACTTTAACATCAACTGGTTATCCCCAGAGGTGGCCCTGTTGGCAAGGCCAGCAGGCAGACTGGGCAGAAGCTTGCTGAAAATTAAGATGCGAAACAGTTCACCAAGGGAAGGAAGGAGGGAGAGGAAGAGAAGTGGTGCCTGCTGCAAGAGCTCCTCTCGAAGATCTACTGTTATGGTAAGTTCTTACATAACTGCCTATCTTACTTGATCTGGACTCTTGCAGCTATTACAATAGGACTGAATCCCAAGCAGTCCCACAAAAGGAACAGGTAACTGGGAGGTGGCCGTAAGCAACAGTGCTAGAAAAGGGCACCTTTAGGACAGGAGGCCCTGGAGGACCGCTAGGCTGAAGCCTGCCGTTCACCTAGAAGCAATGTCCAGGCTGTAGTGCTTAATGAAAGTATGCACTGAGCTCCAGGTAGCCGCTGCACAGATGTCTCCGATGGAAACATTTTGTAGGGATGGGAAGGAAGTAGCTACTCCCCTGGTAGAATGACCCTGAACCGAGCCCACTAGGGGTTTATGGTGCTTGCTGTAACAGAAAACAATGCAGCTGACCAATCACTTTGGTAGAGTTTATTTAGATACTGGAGCACCTTGGCATTGAGCGCAAAGGCTACGAACAACTACTTAGTCCTACTGTGTGGAAGAGTTCACTTCAGATAGTACCTTAGCGCCTGTGGACATCCAAAGTATGCAGGGATGCTTCCCTCTGTTCGAGTGATCCAGGTAATATACCGGAAGATTGATGTCCTGATTCAACGTAAGTTCAGACACGCTTTAGGTAAAAACTTAGGCTTAGTTCACAAGGACACCCTGTCCTTGTGAAAAATTAAGTAAGGATCTTTACACATCAGAGTCTGGAGCTTGGAAACTCTCCAAGCAGAAGTAACTGCAACCAAAAATAACGCTTTCCATGAAAGGAAGCGAAGCTATCAGTACACAGCAGGCTTGAAAGGGGGAAGGGTAAGCTCCTCCAGCATAAATAGGAGATCCCGGGGGGTACTGGATCTCTGAAGGGAGGCTTAATGTGCAAAATGCCCTTCAAAAAAGTACGAGACACGTCCAGTTGGGCGAGTGTTTTTCCCTGCCATTGGTATGTGGCAAGCAGATATTGCTGACAAATGTACCTTAATGGAGGAGTAGCTCAAGCCTTGATTTAATAAGGAGAGAAGTGACTCTAAGATCGAGTACACTGGACAGGTGAGAGGGTCCAAGTGACGGGGTGAAGCCCATAGATAAAACTTTTTCCACTTCATGGCATAAGTGAATCTAATTGAGGGCTTTCTCCTCGCTGCCACGAGAACATCCGCCACCTCCTGGGAGACCCCAAACATGGATCTGACTAAGTCTGCAGGAGCCAGGCATGAAGATGCAGGGACCTGAGGTCCGGGTGGATCAATGCTCCCTGATCCTGGGACAGCAAGTGCCAGCTCAGCGGCAGGTTGAATTGGGGTTCCAAGCCAGCTGTTGAGTAATGGCAGCCAAATCTGCGAAGCCAGAATGGGCTGGAATGTTTCTGGAAACAGTTTCAGCTCAAGCACACACCCTTTGGAAACCATTTATGGCTATTCCTTTAACAAAACCTGTTATGAAAAAATAACTGTTTTGTTCCGTAATTAAGGGTTAATGTTGTAGATATAATGTATTGGTTGCAACAGCACTGTAAAGTAAAGGCCAACCTGAACCCATATTAGATGATGAACACCTGTGAACTGGGGCTGGCATTATTTAGTTGATTTGCATTTAGAACAAGGCCTGACTAAGCATCTCCCTGTTTCGTTCTGGGAAGGGACAGAGGAGAGATTTTTTTATCAGGGACAGCCTAGAGTTTGTTACAAATGTGGGAGTCTTGGTCACCTCAACAATGTCTGTGATCAGCAAAAATGTGGCCTTTGTGAGGATTTAGGTCACATTGGTGCACACTGCACAACACCCCTGAAGTGTAACCTTTGTGAGGAGCAAGGTCATACTTTTCGAAATTGCTCTTGGGCATCCCATAACAATACGGATCCTGCTATTCGAGCAGAACAAGATGTTATTGTAGCTACTGCACAAAAAGAAAAACAGAAACTGTATGATTTACTCCATCAGCCACATCCCTCTAATTCTCTTCCGCATGATATGGATGGCCCTCACCCTGAGGATCCTATGGATGTATCTACCCCCCTTTTTCTGAGGCAGACCTTTCGCAGTTGAATTCCGTGGCTCTGGCTGCTGCTCTGCAGGATCCCACTCTCTCTCCTTGTACTATTCTCTCCCCTTCTGCCCCCCCCCCCATTGCTCCTCTCCCTACAAATGCTACTTTGGCAGATCAGGATGCACCACTTGCTTCTTCTTCGGTTCTCTTATTGATCAGGATAATATGCCTCCTCCTTTACATCAAGATTCTTCTTTTCAGAGGGTAGCCAGATCTAAGGCTGCTAAAGCCATACCGGATATACAGCAAGTTTCTAGAGATCCTCTGTTGGTACCTATGTACAATCCTCACACCCCCTTGTTGAAACAAGCTGGGGATGATGACGGTATTGACTCAGATATCTCTTCGGTGACCTCCTCACATGCTAAACCAATATCGGACATAGGCCTGGGGGAAAAACCGAAGCCTAAAAAAACAGAAGAAAAGGAAATGACATTTTTCTTTTTTGGTTTTCATTTCAGTGCTTTGCTATTTAACTCTATGATGCTTTCTCCTCATTTATCATGCTTGGTGTTGTTACCTTTCTTACTATCAATGTTAATAGTATAAAATCACAGTTGAAAAGAAGGGTTACCTTTGCTAGCTTGAGGGAAAGTAAAGGAAATGTTATATTATTACAGGATACACAGTTGTATTCATTATCTGACCTAAAAATGGCTGAGAAAGATTGGAGATGGGGTGTTTCCCTCTGGTCCTTGGGTGAGGAACAATGCTCAGGCTTGGGTTTTTTGTTTTCTGGGGTGGCTGTTAAAGTTTAGTGTATTCCGGATATACTTCAATGACATAATCACATCTCATGTCAGCGCCATCTTATGGCTAGATCACATCGCTAACTTTCAAACTCCAGGGATCTTTGTTTACACAATTAAAACATGCCAAAAATGGGTTAAATCGATATAACAAAGGTAAGGAGCACTATATTTTATAACGGCACCCCTGGCTCTTTCACATCACAATTTCCAATTTTTAAGTACGTGACCACAAAAAATAGATGTTTAGTTATCCTATAAGCTCAGAGTGTTACTACCCAGCCAGATACAGCACCACTCTGGTGGAAGTGCCTGTCACAATCTCGCTCAGCTGGTCAGCCCTCTACTCTCAAAGTGCCAGCCTCTGAGCATATGATTTGTGTACAGTGAACAGACAAGGTAACCCTCTTGTCTGTTTTGTGGGTTCAAGTCACCTTAGTCTCTGGAGGGGATTCAAACTGATAACCTATTGTTAGCGTACCCAATTATCGGGCTCAGATAATTCTGTCTTCGGGGGGGGGGGCAAATATCTTTGCCTACGGGCACCCAACCAGGTCTTTCAAATGAACCCTTAGAACTCTATGCAAGACTTTTAGAGAACTCTATCCATTTCCCAGTTTGGTATACAATAAGCCCATACACAGTGTACTTATAACCTTTAAAAGCTCCACTTAAAATAAAAAGAAATGTCAAGGCACTCCATGCAGTTTCATTTGTAAAAATATATCTTTACTTTAAAAATATCAAAACAGAACAAATATACATCCCAACACATACAGTCTTAAAACAAACAAGTAAAAAAAGGTACAGTTCCTACAATTTATAACTTCAGACTAATCTTGTTTAATGCTTACTTCAGTGCTTTGATGGTCTCCTCAGTCAGATAAGTTCTGAGCCAGCCTTCTCATGAGGTCATTAACTCCGCCTTGGTGTATCAAAATCTGTATTTTTTTTTATAACACCAAGATGTCCAAATAATATATTTTTAAAAACTTGATACGTGACCTCAGTGACTTTCCTCTCCTCAGGTTAACCAGACAAAACCGGTTTGTGCTCTGCTATACATACATATCAAAAGTTTATTTGATACAATTCACTGTATTTAAAGCAAAAGTGTATTGGACTCTTTAATCCCTTCTGGGTTTGGAATCTACACCTCAAAGGTCACTCTGATGTAATTCAAGGGTTCCCCGGGAATGTATATTTGGCCTTCCAAATTCATCTGGGTCCTGGAAGGTTATTCATAACCCATGCATGCTCTTTCCATGTGACACCTAGAGCAAAATCAAAGGATTCCTCTGGGGATGCCATGAATGGCTAATTTCATTTCCTGGGATCAAAGCAAATTTAACATGCTAATTGAACCTCAGATCTCTGTAATTTAAATACCTCCTGTCCTTTGAACTATCCCTGGGGGGTCTTGAAGGTGTCAGTTCAGCAAGACAGCGTTTTCCTCTGCTACAGTCATCATACATTAATTTCTTATATTTACAACAAAAAATGATGCAGGAATCAGAATCGGTGGTCCAAGTGTGACAATTCCTCCCCACCTGGACTGAATTTGGGGGATCTATCCCCTACATGGGATGAGCTTCCCAAATCAGTTCATTCCTCCATCACGCAGACAAACCATCAGCGTTCTGATTCTTGGCTCCGGCCTATGTCACGATTTTCAAATCATACCCTTGTAAAGCAAGGCTCCATCTGAGCAGTCTACCATTGTTTTTCCCCCATTTGCGTCAACCAAACCAGGGGGTTGTGGTCAGTCTGCACCACAAAAGGCTGCCCATACAAGTATGGCTCCAATTTCTTTAGGGCCCACACTAGGGCAAGACACTCCTTTTCTACCATGGAGTATGCTTGTTCTTTCAGCTCAGGTAGACTATGGGGTGGTCTCTCCCTTCGTTGGATGTCTGGCTTAGTACTGCCCCAATACCCACGTCTGAGGCATCTGTCTGAACTACAAAAGTTTTGCTATAGTCCGGACTTGTCAAAACAGGAGCACTACACAGTGCCTCCTTCAGTTTGTCAAAGGCGTCCTCACAGGCTGGACCCCAGGTGATTTTCCTTGGCATTTTTTTCTTTGTCAGGTCAGATAGGGGAGCAGCCAGGGCACTGTAATTTGGTACAAATTTTCGACAGTACCCTGCTGTCCTGAGAAAATTCCTGACCTGCTTCTGAGTTTCTGGTCTGGGCCATGCCTGTATTAGTTCTATTTTTATCTGGTTAGGATGGAGCTGTCCATGGCCTACCACATGCCCGAGGTATGCCACTTCTCCCATGGCCATCTGGCACTTCTCAGCTTTGACAGTGAGCCCAGCCCTCTGTATTCTGCCAGACACTTCCTAAGATGTGACAGGTGTTCCTCCCCGCTGGTACAGAAGATGGCAATGTCATCCAGTGCACTACAGTGTACTCCTCAGCACCATTTAACACCTGGTTCACCAACCTTTGGAAAGTGGCTGGAGCGTTCTTCATTCCAAAAGGCATTACTCTGAGCTCAAATAAGCCTATCGGAGTGATGAAGGCCGACCTCTCCCTAGCTCTGTCTGCCAACTCTACCTGCCAATACCCCTTTGTCAGGTCAATGGTCGTAAGGTAGGTTGCCACCCCCACCTGTCCAGGAGTTTGTCCGTCCGGGGCATTGGGTGGGCGTCTGACTTCATGACTGCATTTAGTCCACGATAGTCTACACAGAAACAAGTTGAGCCATCTGGCTTGGGTACAAGGACTACTGGTGAGGCCTAGGGACTGTGGGATCTCTGGATTACCCCTAAATCCAGCATCTCCTCCACTTCCCACCTAATGTCCTTTTGGAATGCCTCTGACACCCGATATGCTGTCCGTCGTATGGGCGTCGGTGTCCCTGTCTCCACAT
Organism: Neoceratodus forsteri; assembly: GCA_016271365.2. Classification (NCBI taxonomy): domain Eukaryota; kingdom Metazoa; phylum Chordata; order Ceratodontiformes; family Ceratodontidae; genus Neoceratodus; species Neoceratodus forsteri. Next base: position 996,350,999 of record CM028131.1, read on the forward strand.
CATGTGTTGCTAAGGGGTTAGTCCAGGCTTGGCGCTAAACAAGGGGGCAAAGTCTGCTAAAACCTCCCTCACTTTCTGGATCTGGTCCGGGGTCAGCTGGGGAGACAATTTTTACTGCCTCCACAGAGAACTCCCACTTACTCTCTTCCAGCAAGTCCAGAAGGGGTTCTCCTTCGTCTGTCCCCTCCCCATGACTACACACTGCGAACGCCATGTCAGCCCTATTTGCATATGGCTTCATCATGTTGACATGGTACATCCTTTCTGTCTGTCTACAGTCAGGTAACTCCACAATGTAGTTTACGTCATTTACCTTCCTAACCACTCTGTACGGTCCTGCCCACTCAGCTTGCAGCTTGTCTTTCCAGACTGGAATAAAGGACAATGACTTCTTGACCCACCATGTACCAGCGAGCTCTGGCTCTGCGGTCGTACCATACTTTTTGTTTCTGCTGGGCAGCTGCCAGGTTGCTCTGGGCTGTCCCCATAAGCTCCTTCAGCCTTTCCCTAAACCTTAGGACATAATCCACAATGGGAGTTCCCTGGGTGGCATGCTTGCCTTCCCAGTCCTCCCGGATCAAGTCTAGAGGCCCACGTACGCGGCATCCATACAAGAGTTCAAAGGGGGAAAATCCTGTCGACTCTTGGGGCACCTCCCTCTATGCAAACAACAGGTGGGGAAGGTATTTCTCCCAGTCCCTCCCACGCTGTTCAGCAAACGCCCGGAGCATTGACTTTAGGGTACCATTGAAGCGTTCCACAAGCCCATTGACTTGTGGGTGATACGGTGTTGTGCATCTCTGCAACACCCCACACTTCTTCCATAGACATTTCATTAGGTCCAACATGAAGGAACCCCCGCGATCGGTGATTACCTCCTGTGGAAACCCAACAAGGAGAAAATCCCAAGCAAGGCATCTTCCACTTTCTGTCTGTCTTCAGTGAGGATAGGAAGACTGCCTCTGGGTACTGGGTGGCATAATCCACCACAGTCAGGATGAACCATTTCCCTGAGGAGCTGGGGTAAAGGCCCCACAATATTCATTCCCACCCTCTGGAATGGCTCTTCCACTATGGGCAAGGGGATCAGGGCGGCTTGGGTTTTCTGGCCTGCCTTCCCTATTTCTTGGCACCAGTGACAAGACCTGCAATACTCCTTCACCTGCTGGGTGAAGTTAGGCCAGTAGAAATTCTGGGCCACCCGCTGTGTTGTGCGTCGATTCCCAGATAAGGGAATATCATGGGCAACCCTGAGCAACTGCCTCATGATATCACAGAAACATAGAATTTGACGAAATAAGGACTGCTTGGCCCACCCAGTCTGCCCATTTCCCTATCTAATGGATGAGCTGCAGATCCTAGTTAACCAGCAGCCTACTTTTTCTACCTCCACCCCGCCTAGAATTCCCTTATGACTGTCCCAGGCATGCTTGAATTCAACCACTGTTTTGACTCCACAACCTCCTCCAGAAGGCGCTCCATGCATCCACAACCCTCTCTGTGAAAAATACTCCTTACATTACCTCTGAGCCACCCCCATCTTCAAATTGTGCCCCTTGTTCTTGCACACTTTTTTTTGAAAGATGCTACCCTCTTGGACTTTGTTGATTCCCTTGAGGTACTTGAAAGTTTCTGTCATGTCCCCTCTCCCTCCTTTCCTCGAGGGCTATACATATTAAGCTGCTTTAGTCTCTCTTCATATGTCTTTTGGTGCAGACCCTGCACCATTTTAGTTGCCTCCTCTGGACAGCTTCCATCCTGTCTATCTCCTTGTGGAGACTGGGTCTCCAGAACTGCACACAGTACTCCAGATGGGGTCTCACCAGCCGTCTGTACAGAGGGATAACAACTTCCTGTTTTCTACTGGTGATGCCTCTCCCTATGCATCCCAGTATCCCCCCAGACCTCCTTACTGCCCTCTCACATTGCTTGCCCACCTTCAAGTCATCTGATATGACTACCCCAGGTCCCTTTCCATTTTTGTTGTTATTAGTATCTCACCCCCCATTGTGTACTCTTCCCCTGGGTTTTTGTTTCCCATGTGCATTACCTTGCACTTCTTAGCATGAATCTAAGCTGCCATACATTTGACCATTCCTCTAACCTTGCCAAGTCCCTTCTTATCCTTTCCTCCCTACCTTGTGCATCAACTCTGTTGCAGATCTTTGTGTCATCTGCAAAGAGACATACTTTTCCTTCCAGTCCCTCTGCAATGTCGCTTATAAAGACATTGAAGAGGACTGGTCCTAATACTGAACCCTGCGGTACCCCACTAGTAATCCCCCTTCTTCAGAGTGGACTCCATTTACTATTACCCTCTGTGTCCTATTCTCCAGCCAATTCTTTACCCAGGCTATCATCTTGGGACCCACTCCCAGGCTGGCTAACTTGTATATTAATCTTGTGTGGGACTGTGTCAAATGCCTTGCTAAAGTCTAGGTAGGCCATGTCCACAGCCCCTCCCTGATCTACTACTTTGGTCACCCAGTCAAAGAAATCTATTAGATTCATCTGGCATGACCTTCCCGCTGTGAATCCATGCTGCCTTGGGTCCTGTGCCCCTGGCCTCTAGGTACTCGACAATTATTTCCTTCAGAAGTGATTCCATCATTTTCCCTATCACTGAGGTTAAACTAACAGGTCTGTAGTTTCCTGCTTCTGCCCTGCTCCCACTTTTGTGAAGGGGAATCACATCTGCCCTCCTCCAGTCCTCAGGTACCACCCCATCCTCCCTAAATTTGTTAAAGAGGGTAGTCAGTGGTGTCGCTAGTTCTACCCTTAGTTCTTTTAGAATTCTGGGATGAATCCCATCAGGCCCAATTGCTTTGTCCACCTTCAGTTTTAAGAGTTCTTTCAAAATCCTTTTTTCTGTAAATGGGCTGGTATCAACTTCTGTATCCAGAGTGTTTCTATTGTTTGTTTTAGGTACCTCCCCCTCTTCATTTGTAAATACTGAGCAAAAATATTTGTTTAGTATCTCTGCCTTTTCACCGTCACCTCTGCCCACCCACCCTCCCTTTATTAAGCTTCACTATCCCTCCTTGGTCTTCCTTCACTCCCTGATGTACCTAAAAAGTTTTTATCTCCCTTCTTAAATGAGTTGGCTATCTTTCCTCAGTTCAGGCCTTTGCTGTTCTGACTGCCTTCCAGCTTCCTTTGCTTTAACTGACACAATTCTCTGTCCTGCTCCTTCTGTGATTCCTTGTACTTTCTGAATGCTTTTTCTCTTGAACCTTCACTGCCACCTCCTTTGAGAACCATAGTGGTTTCTTACATCGTTTTGTTTTATTTGCTTCACACAAAGGCTTGTTACCTCTGTGATGGCAGTTTTTATTATTCCCCATTGTTCTTCTACCCCTCCTTCCTGCCCATTTGCTAGTGCATTCCTTAGGCAATCGCCCATTTTGGCAAAGTCAGCCCTCCTGAAGTCCAGTACTTTTGCCTTTGTATGGCTTGACTCTATTGCTGTGTTTATGGTGAACCATACTGTTCATTGGTCGCTAGTTCCCAGATGGCTACCCACTTCTACATCTGTGATCCTCTCTCCATCTCCATTTGAGAGAACCAGGTCTAAGATTGCTCCCTCTCAAGTGGGTTCCAATACTAGTTGTCTAAGGCATGCCCCCTGTAGGGCATCTAGAATAACCCCCTCTTAGAAGTGGCTGCTGCAACTGCACTCCAGTTAACATCTGGCATATTCAGATCACCCATCAGCAATATCTCCCTTTTCTACCATTCTAAGTATACTTTCTATCATTTCCTTGTCCATTTCCTCCCCTGAGAGAGGTCTGTATCCAACCCCTGTGCAGATTGTGGTGCCATTGCCTGTCTCCAAATTGACCCACTTGCTTCTTCTCCTCCCTGTTTACCCTTTTGTTCTGTTGCTTTGATTCCTTCCCTTATGTAGAGAGCTACTCCTTCTCCTCCTCTTTTACCCTCCCTGTCCCTCCTGTAGATAGTGTATCCTGGTATGTTTATGTCCCAGTCATGGTTCTGTGTGTACCATGTTTCTGTGACTGCCACGATATCCAGATGTTCCTCCTCCATCAAGGCCACTAATTCAGGAAGCTTGTTACCCAGACTATGGGCATTGGTACTCATTGCTCTCCATTTTTTGATGGTTTTACCTTCTGTAGCAGCATCCCTCACCGACCTTTCTACCTTGGTCTTTTTCTCATTTAGTACCCTGTTTTGTAGGGGGAGGCTGGGATTTTACTTCTGCTTATCAGTGCCTCCCCCCTTGACTAGTTTAAAAGCTTGCCAATGAAGCATTTAAACCGACTGCCCAAAAGACTTGTTCCCTTCCTGGACAGATGCAGACCATCCTGCCAGTACAGGCTGGTGTCCCTCCAGGTAGAACCCCAGTCCCCAATGAAGCCAAACCCCTGTGCTCCACACCATTTTTTCAACCATTCGTTAAACTGCATGGTGCAAAGTACCCTCGCCTCACCCATGCCACTGACAGGCAGCACCTCTGAGAAGGATACTGTGTGTGCTAGTTGTCTTAGGCCCCTCCCCAACTCTACAAAGTCCTTCTGCACTGCTCTAATCTCATGATGAGCCAAGTCATTTGTCCCTAGGTGGACAATGACGTCCAGCTCAGACTCCCGTGCAATTGTTCTTATGATGCTAAGGATGCGCTTCCTGTCCCTCCATGCCATGGCACCAGGCAGGCACCTTACTTCAGTTTTCCCTGCTCCCCCCAGTTCTATCCCCCTAATAATTGAGTCCCCCACCAGGAGCTGCTTCCTTTCCCTGTGGTGTCCTCTGCCTCCTTCCTGAGGGCCTCCCTTGTGACAGTTGTCTGCAACCTCCTTAGTCTCCTCTGCAGGTGCATCCATAGGGGAACTATGCTCCCCCAGAATGGTGTATGGATTGTGGAGTGGAACAACTGACTGGGTGTGCCTCTGTTACACCACCCTTACCCTCCCTGAGCCCACTGTGGCCCAACTGCTGTGCTTTCTTCGTAACCTCTGAGGTAGTGGTGGTGGCTCTGGTGCTCCCTGGATGGGGGAGGTTCCCTTACTACTGTCCAGTGCGGCCTGAAGACTGGCAACTTCCTCCCTCAGGAAAGAGAGTTGTCTACAAACAGGGCAGCATCTCAGCCTCCAGAAAGACTCCCAGAAGACTGCTGCCCCACAGCCATTACATTGCACTACTCCCGTCTGTCTACCTTGTTTATTTTGTTTGTTTTTGTTTTTTGTGTGAGTGATTGTTATAAAGAAATATATATATATATATTATATAATGTGTGTGCTTATATTGTCAGCGCAGTGTGCTAGATATGACAGTGATATGCACTTTGCCCTTTTGAGGAAATTATGTCAGAACCCCAGGTATAAAGGAACTATTTCCAGGGGTGAGTGGGGTGGGAAGGGTTTGGGCCTAAACTGTGCCCTCATGAAACAATCAGCTAAAAGCTCTGACCTACCGCTGCGATGAGTGCCTTCCTGTCAGCAAGATGCCCTACACGACAATTTGACAGAGAAAATACCCTGCTAATCAAACAGAGAAAAATCCAAACATCCAAGTCAGACAGGTAAACCTCCCCAGCCCCAAAACAGCCTGGTGACTTGTGCTCTGAAAGTAGTCAGCCCCAAAACACGTCAGCTGTGCACAAGGACAGACACAGTAAACAGTATTCCTTTCCTGTGGGTTTAAACTCTTCCTGCACTGAAAATCTTAACAATTGTAACAAAAGTAAAGCAAGGTCCACCTCCCTCTGTTGATTGAAAGACTGCCTTTTCTGATAATTCTAAGTTCCTTATTTCACCTTTCAGTTAGAAGTATCCTCCACCTGAAGAACATTAACTTTCCTAAGGAATCTGCTTCAAACCAAAGACAATCGTAAATTGTAAGGTTCACCTCCCTCTGTTGTGAGCACAACTCACTTTCTTGCAAATCCTAAGTCCAGTGTTGCAGCTTCCAGCCAGAGGTTGCATCACCTGAAGAATATTAGGTTAACTGATGAGCCTGCTAAAAATCCACTGGCTTACAGTACTGTTATCAGGTCTGTAAGATGCTTCCAAAGCTATTGGCTGATAAGTAGCTGTGATGTAAGCACTTCCTGACACAGTCTGGCATGGCCTTTTAAGGCACACAGAGAAACAAAAGAAAAACCAGTTTCCACCCCCTGGGGCACTGTCTAGGTCAAATACACAGCCTGTAACCTGCTCTCAATTCAGGACTTATGACAAATTCTTAGCCCAGTGAATAACTCACAGTATTACAAATATTGCAATGCAAACAGTCAATCACTAACTCCAGTCAAGTCAGCTGTGCACAAGGACAGACACAGTAAACAGTATTCAGTCCCTGTGGGTTTAAACTCTTCCTGCACTGAAAATCTTAACAATTGTAACAAAAGTAAAGCAAGGTCCACCTCCCTCTGTTGATTGAAAGACTGCCTTTTCTGATATCCCTGGGGAATGACAAGCTGCTTGCCTAGCATCCCTCCCTCGGTCTGTACTGCCTGGGTATACATAAGTCCATCTTCCCAATAAACCTTATGTCTGCCGTCACCTCCCTGTGCACCGTCTGAGTCTGCCCAAGCCCTCAGCCTCTCTAAACTAGGGTCACTCCTCTGAGCAGCTGCGAACCCCTCACACCTTCCCAAGGCATGGGACAGGTCCCCTTCAGTCGCAAAACTAGGGTACCTAGCACTAACGTCAGGGCCCTCAGGATCACTGTCAATCCCTACCCTCTGACAATTCAATTCAATTTTATTTATAAAGCGCTTTTCAAATTCAAAGCGCTGTACAAACATTAAATCAATAAAATCCAAATCTTAAAAACATTTAAAAATTAACCAAGAACTAACAGGAGTATGCTAATTTGAATAAATATGTTTTTAAGGCAATCTTAAAATTAGCAACGGTTGGGCATTCTCTCAACCAACGAGGTAGAGAATTCCACAGGGTTGGTGCCAAAAAGCAAGCGCATGAGATCCTGATGATTTCAATGCTTACCTGGGAATCTCTAGCAATCCCTCATTAGGCGGAATGGAGAGGCGGAGGGGGCAATAGGGAATCAGGAGATCTTTCAGGTAACCGGTCCCTGATCGTAGAGCTTCAAAGGTTAGTAAACCAACCTTAAAGGTGATCCGCCACATACACCGCAGCCAGTGCAGTTCACGGAGCACAGGTGTAATATGACTGGTCCTCAAAGTACCAGTCAAAGCCTGGCTGCCGCGTTCTGCACTAGCTGGAGCGGGCGGATATCAACCCCAGGTAGCCCTAGGTAAAGGAATTGCAATAGTCAAGGCGAGTGAGTGACAAAGGCGTGGATCAAAGTTGGAAGGTCACCCAGGGGATCAGATGTTTCACCGGGCGATATTCCTCAGTTGGTAAAAGAGGATTTGACAACAGCTGACACCTGAGATTTCAGGGTCAGACCATCATCAAAATAACGCCCAGATTCGCACCGATCAGAGGTAGAGAGCGGCACACCACCAAGTAATAAACCTGATGGCTGTCCAACTCCCACACCCATCCCGGATGACCTGGATCCACCACCAATACCTCGGTCTTGTCCGGATTGAGTCTCAACCAGCTGGAACTCATCCAAGTCTGATCTCTTGAGGCATGTTAAGTATAGAGAGTCGTCACCCTGACTGGGAGAAAGGACAGATACAGCTGAGTATCATCTGCATAGCAGTGAAACCCAAACTGTATCACCTGATGATTTCTCCCAATGGCAGCATGTAGACTGAAAACAACATGGGGCTAAAATGGAGCCCTGTGGTACTCCATAAGGCAGAGAGTGGCGTCAGAGGAATAAATTCCAGTGACGACTCTCTGAGATCTGCCTGTGAGGTAAGAACGAAACCATTCGAGGACTGTACCAGACAGTCCACAAAAGACCCGCAGGCATTCCAATAGCACTCCATAGTCTACAGTATCAAATGCAGCCGATAGATCAAGAAGGACCAGAATGGTACGTGCCTTTCGATCTCGGGCCATAAGGAGATCACTCAATACCCGGACAAGAGCAGTCTCTGTACTGTCTTTTTCTGAAGCCAGACTGGAGAGTATCATAGACATTGTGAGATATAAGGTGATCATCCAATTGCAACGCAACTGCCTTTTCAATAACCTTACCAACAAATGGCAGGTTAGAGATAGGCCGGTAGTTGGCTAGACAGTCAGGATCTAAGGAGGATTTTTTAAGGAGTGGTCGAACTACCGCCTCCTTAAGGGGGTCAGGAAAACCCCTCTCCAAAGATTTCAGACAATGTCTGCAAGATTGGGTAGATGGCTTCTACACAACTTACTAACAGCTGTGTAGGGACCGGATCCAAACTACAAGTAGTTGGTCGCATAGTTTGGATGATCTTCACAATGTCAACAAATTCTGGCGGTGAAAGTCTAGCCAGAGCCGGACCGAGAAGCGAGCCACCTCAAGTCGACCATCTAATCCCCATAGGAGAGGCGGCCAGATGCGGACCTGAGGTCGACAACCTTATCCACAAAAACGAGCAAACCCTCGCATCTTAGTTGAGAAAAAGCTTCTCTGGGTTGAAGACAGACTGGATTGCACAGTCTGTCCACAGTCAGAAAAGCTGAGCGTCGATTTTGTGCAGCAGAAATCTCTCTGGACAGGAATTCTGCCTTCTTACGAGTGATTTCTGATTGATAGCGATCATAATCTGCCATCAATCTAAGCCTGTCGGCATCAAGGCCCGATCTCCGCCAGACTCTCTCCAGCCTTCGGCAAACTCGCCTTAATTCCCTCAAGAAGCCATCAAACCACGGGCTCCTAGGACGAAGGGTGAGAGGCCAAACACGAACAGGAGCAGTTTTGTCCAGAGCATCTCCCACAGCCTTATTATAGGCCAGTACAAGATCATCTGGACTCATGCATTCTCCTGACAAGCTCGATAGATCCAACACCGCCCGTTAGGTCATTGGAGTTAACACCCCTTAAAGAGGCGGTATTGAACCATCTCCGTGAGGGCAGACCTATTAGAGGGGCCCTGAAGCAGAACTTTATGTGTAATGGTCAGACCAACTGACTGGTTCCACCCAGAATCAGAGATCTCCATACCCATGAGAAAAATCAGATCCAGTGAATGACCCCTATATGGGTAGAGGAGGCAACAACCTGTGTCAGGCCCAGCATATTCATCAGCTGGAGGAGATTTTGACCAAAATGAGAGAATTCATCATCGACCCAGGCATTGAAGTCGCCCAGAAGTATAAGTCTGGGAAACTTCAGCACCAGGTTGATGATGAAGTCTGCAATCTCCTGCAGGAATACTCCACCGTCACCTGGTGGACGGTAGACGAGGAGAATCCCGCAGCCTGCACCCTCTCCCAGGATATATTCAAAGGAACTGGTATTTCCACATGGCACATCCACAAGGCCCAGCTCAGATTTAAACATAATGGCCACACCCCCGCCCCTATGATCCAGCCTTGGACGGTGTATCGCCGAGAACCCGGCTGGAGTTGCCAAGGCCAAAACAGGGCCTGGATTTTCATCCAGCCAGGTCTCGGTGATGCAAGTCAGATCAGATGATCCAACAAGATCAGCAATAATAGCTGTCTTGTTCTTAATTGATCTGGCATTGCATAACACCGCCAAGGCAGGATGAGCTGTCGGGGAAGACCTCGGCACCTGTCCAGTTATTTTGGAGCCCTTGGGTATGGGTACAAGACAAGAATAACCTCTGTCTTGACCCCATTTCGCCCCAGGGCGTCTCCTGGACCCCAAAACCCCAATCTGTCCTCCTTTCCTGTCCCCACCAGGCCCAGCTCTCCATTTTCGATCACGTTTCAAAATGCCCAATACACAACATCTAAAATAGATAAAGAACCTCTGTGCAAACACTGAGGCAAGGTTACCAAAGGGCATTTGGCTGGGAAGCCAAGTTTCAAGAAAATACAAAATCACACATGCCCCACAATGCAAAGCATCATGGGCTGCATATGCAAATCACCACAGAATGTTATGCTGGTCAACTTAAAGCAGAATTGCATGGTGCGAAGGCCTCTCACACAGTTTGCAAAGGTGCTAACAGAAGACATACTGACTGTTGGCACCTTTAACTGTCGAAAACTTCAGACCTGATCTGCTGAACGTGAACCAACACTCTTGTGTCTATTCATATTCATGTTCTTTACGTGTGGGCGTATGTGAACTGTGATATCTAAAAATAGATGTCCGGATATTAGTGTGGGCATTCAAAGGACGTAATTCCTTGAGCCTAGTGGGGAATAATGCCCAACCGTCTCTACGCCTGTCCAACACATTTAGACAAAACAAATATAAAACAAAATAAACAAACCTATAATATAAAAGCTTATAAATAAAAACACCTCCACTCTCTCTCACAGAGGGAGTGAAAAAACAAACAATATAATAAAGTAAGATAAAACCCACCCTATCACAAATTAAAACCCAACCCAAGAACCCAAATAACAAAACATGATAAAAATATCAAAATATTCAAAGTAACACTGTATCAATGTAATCAAATGAAACTGGATACTAAACTAAAAACAGAAGTTTTAAAATTAAGTTCAATGCAGCACCTCTCACGTGCAACAGTCCAAAAATGTTATGTATTCCCCAATACCATCTCTCACAGTGGGGTAAACATTTGAAAATAAAATGTAGCACAATCTCACCACCCGTGTCCAGGAGCTGGGAAACAGAAAGGTCAATTTTCGAGTAGATCCAGACATATGCAAGAGTCAGAATCGAGACCAAATAGGGAGGAGGAGATAGCCTTTCCAACAGCCCAGTCAAATAGCAGGAGTTCGAATAGAGACTGGGGAAAACAAACCGCTCTTCACAATAATCCCCACAACACAGACAGGAGCGAACCTGCCGTTCAAGAATGACCACAATCACGATCAAACACCACAGCCCATCCACCAACAAAGGCAGACACCTCCGGCCGGTAAACGACCAGTAACTACAGACACCTCGAGAGTCAGCTCAACAGCTGAGCCCCAGGGTGGCTTAGGAGAAGCCTCAGTCCCCCCAGCTTCCCAGGGAGAAACAGAGGCCACTCCTGCTCCGGTCGAAAACCGAAACGGCAGCAGTCACAGCAAAACACTGTAGATCAACAACAAGAAGGCAGTAGACGCTCCAACGCACTGTAAATCCCCAGCCCAGTCTCCTCCAGACTACTCCAAACAAATAATCCCACTTGAGTCCGCTGATTCCCACACAACAGATCCACAACTCCACAGCTCCAAACACGACCTCCAAAACAGAGCTCCTTTAGCCTGGTGAGATGGCAAAAACAAAGCAGGCAAGAACAAGTCAATCGGCAGACAGTTCTTAATCCAAGCGGAGGCGGTAATAGCAGATCAGGTATCCAAGCGGACAGTAATAGCAATCAGGTATCCAAAGCGGATCAGTAATAGCGGTCAGGTATCCAAGTTGCAAAGACTCGATTAATGATACTAACGACAGTTAACAATACAATAATTTAACCTAAAACAAAACTACAAGCATAAAATTGTTTATCGCTAAATATCAACAGCTAAATATTAACTAAAACTTTAACTTTAGGGTCCGCCTCCCTCTTTGGAGTAACCCTCTGTAGCTATGTGTTATTTGCTACTGGGAAATTTCTACCCTCTTTTGCCAGTCTCCCCCTCTGGGAGACACAGGCTGGGGAGCCAGCCTCTCAGTATCTTCCCCCAATGGCTTGGGGAGGCTCAGGAACTACAATTTTCCCTGGCGCTGCTCTGACTAACTGCACATACCACCCCTTGCTGAGATTGTTACCCAGAATCACATCCACTGCTAATGTTAGCTACAGCCACCTGTTGCACAATTCCCCATTTCACCACAGTCCAGGAGAACACTGGCCAATGGCAATGTCTTCTACACCCAAGTCCTGTACAGTCACGTATTTATTGGGTATAAGTTGACCAGGCTGTACCAGATCCCCTTTTATCAATGTCAGGGATGCCCCTGTGTCCCTTAACCCCTGCGTCTGTACACCATTTACCATGACTGGATGCATGTGTTCCCTCATGGTCACTGGCATGCTTCCAGGGACACACAAACAACCCACTTCCTTTCTGGTACTACTTTGCGTATTAGTGCTTGCCCTTCTTGGACACTGTCTAGCAATGTGCCCAGTTTCTTTACATAACCAACAAACATTTCTTACTTCAGAGAAATATTTTCTTTGAAACCTGGGGCTTACTGGTTTCGGTGGAGGCAGTGAGGATTTAGCTGCCCTGAAGGCCATTTTCCCCTTCTGCACTGCCACACTCGCCCATTCACTCTCAGAGCAGGTCTGCTCTTGGCATAGTGGTCCGAGAGTTCAGCAGCCTCTTGCACTGTTTTTGTATCTCGGTCCTCTAGCCAGGTTTTTAACTCTGCTGGACATGCCCAGTAAAACTGTTCTAATAAAATCACATTTTCAATTTTATCATCAACAGTGTTTGCCTCAATTCCTTCCCACCGTTTTAAAAACTGACATTGTTTCGTGGCTAGCTCCTCATAGCTCATATCAGGGCTTCTCCTGAGCTTACGGAATTTAACTCTGTATGATTCAGCAGTTAATTCAAACTTTTTTAGTAGTGCTGTTTTTAACTTGCTGTAATCATCACTGGCTTTTTTTATCCATGTGATCCAATGCATCCCGAGCTTTTCCGGTAAGTAGCGGGGATAGCTGGAAGCTCCAGGACTCTTTAGGAATTTTAGCCTGAATACAAACTTTTTCAAAAGAATTTAAAAAGGCAACTATGTCCTCCCCATCCTTAAACTCAGCTATTAATTTAGAGTTCAATTTGTAACCCAGTCCTGCAGTCCCCGTTAACCCAAGCCACTTACCTGCCCTGGTGCCGCTGGTTGGAGTCGTAGCTTCTCCAGTTCGTGTTGCCACTGGCACTCCTCTCTCCTCTCCTCTGCAGCTCTGTGTTCTTGCTCTTTCTTCTCCTCTGCCTCTTGCTGGCGCTCACGTTCCTCAAGGTCCACCTCTCGCTGTTCCCTTTCTGTCCTCTCCTGGGACTCCAGCTCCATCCTGCGCAACTCAAGTTTGAACCTGAGAACTTACAGATTCAGGATACTGGTGACTTGTCCTTGCTTCTGTGGCCCTTCAATGACAGTGGCCCTGCTGTCCGCCTCATTGGCTCGGGACCCCTCACTGACCACTAGTTCTGCCACTCTCGAGGTCTGGTCCCTTTCAGTCACGGGTGGTGACTTGCTTCTCTGGGTATCTGCTACCATCAGGGCCTCTATGAGGTTCTGCTTACTGGCTTTCACCCCAAATGGGACTCCCCTGTCCTTGCACAACTGCTTTAAGAAATCTACAATGTGCTTGCTGTAGTCAGAAGCTATTTTCTTCTTCTTTCACTACTAATACTATACTGACTGGCACTTCAGAAAAAAAATAAAATGGGTGGGAACTTAACTGTAAGTCAAGGGATATAGTTCTGTTTCCTTTTGAATAAAACACTGCCTTTCTTTTTTCCAAGTGAGCTAAACGGTTTCAAGCTAACACACTAAACAATGAAGCTTACACCACAAAACTTTTTATGCCACTGCTGCCAACCAATCTGTCACAATCTCGCTCAGCCAGTCAGCCCTCTACTACTAAAGTGCCAACCTCTGAGCGTATGATTTGTGTACAGTGAACAGAAAAGATAACCTTCTTGTCTGTTTTGTGGGTTCAAGACACCTTAGTCTCAAGCTCTGGAGGGATTCAAACTGATAACCTCTTGTTAGCGTACCCAATTATCAGGCTCAGATAATTCTGTCTTAGAGGGGCCAGATATCTTTGCCTCACGGACTTAACCAGGTCTTTCAAATGAACCCTTAGAACTCTATGCAAGACTTTTAGAGAACTCTATCCATTTCCCAGTTTGGTATACAATAAGCCCATACACAGTGTACTTATAAACTTTAAAAGCTCCACTTAAAATAAACAGACATGTCAAGGCACTCCATGCAGTTTCATTTATAAAAAATGAATCTTTACTTTAAAATATCAAAACAGAACAATAATTACAGAACAAATATACATCCCAACACATACAGTCTTAAAACAAACAGGTAAAAAGTACAGTTCCTACAATTTATAACTTCAGACTAATCTTGTCTAATGCTTACTTCAGTGCTTTGATGGTCTCCTCAGTCAGATAAGATTGTCTTGTGAGTCTCTGTCAGGTTCTCTTGGCAATTTAACACAGTTCTGAGCCGGCCTTTTCATGAGGTCATTAACTCCGCCTTGGTGTATCAAAATCTATATTTTTTTTATAACACCAAGATGTCCAAATAAGATATTTACAAAAACATGATAGGTGACCTCACTGACTTTCCTCTCCTCAGGTTAACCAGACAAAACCAGTTTGTGCTCTGCTATACATACATATCAAAAGTTTCTTTGACATAAGTCACTGTATTTAAAGCAAAAGTGTATTGGACTCTTTAATCCCGTCTGGGTTTGGAATCTACACCTCAAAGGTCTCTCTGATGTAATTCAAGGGTTCCCCGGGAATGTATATTTGCCTTCCAAACTCGGCTGGTCCTGACGGTTATTCATAACCCATGCATGCTCTTTCCATATGACACCTAGAGCAAAATCAAAGGATTCCACTGGGGATGCCATGAATGGCTAATTTCATTTCCTGGGATCAAAGCAAATTTAACATGCTCATTGAACCTCAGATCTCTGTAGACTAAATACCTCCTGTCCTTTGAACTATCCCTTGGGGGTCTTGAAGGTGTCAGTTCAGCAAGACAGCATCATACATTAATTTCTTATATTTACAACCAAAAATTATACAGGGATCAGAATCAGTGGTCCAAGTGTGACAGTGACTTCCATCAATATAGGATTTCTAGTACTATGAAATTATACTTAAGTTGTGACAGGACATATTCAGTATGAAACTTAAATATTTTTTTATATTTTATGAAATACAGGACCACTTTCCCTTGAGAAAGCCGAAAGTAATCAGCAAAACCATTCGGGATGCAGAAATATGGTGGCCATGCAGAAAACTGTTATGAAATAACACAAGAGACTACTGTGAAAATACTGTAAGTCTGCTGGTGGATGAGTTCATGTCATTTCTTTTTGAGTGTTTTCAAGCTGTTTGTGAATATGGTGGACTCTCCTATTGGGTAGACCTGCCAGGAATGCTCACCCCATGGTTTTGCAATTGAATTTTAACTGCCAAACCCTTGACCACCCCTCCAGCTTTTGCAAGTCTCTATGCATTTCCTTTATGCCCTCACCACTATCCACCTTCCCCCAGCGCTTAGTGTCATCTGCAAAGAGACACAGCCTGCCCCAGATCCCCTCTCCAATGTTGCTGATGAACATGTTGAAGAGGACTGGACCCAGGACAGATCCCTGTGGAACCCCACTCATGACATCCCACTCTTCTTATTTAACTCTGTTGACCACTATCCTCTGCTTCCCCCTTTTAGCCAGTTACCTACCCACTTTACCATGACCATAACTGCATCGAGATCCTTCATCTTCTTCAGCAAGCAGCTGTAGGGCACAGAGTCAAAAGCCTTGCTGAAGTCGAAGTAAAGCAAATCCACAATATGGCCCCTGTCAATTTCCCATCACTCAGTCAAAGAAACTATCAGGTTTGTCTGAGAAGACCTTGCTGCCACAGATCTGTGCTGCTTATTATCCTGCAGACCATTGCTCTCCAAATAGTCCATGAGATCCTCTCTGACCAGTGACTCCATGAGTTTTCCTAAAATAGAGGTAAGACTGACAGTTCTGCAGTTCCCTGCTTGTTCCCTGTGTCCCTTCTTATTGAGTGGAACTATGTCCACTAGCCTCCAATTCTTTGGAACCACCCCTGTCCTTAGCTGTTGAACAGACCTACCAGGGGAACAGCCAGTTCTGCTGCCAATTCCCTGAGTACCCTCATATGCAACCCATCTAGTCCTGGGGCCTTATTAATCTTTATGGCTGCAAGCCCTTTCAGGACCCTTTTGCTAGTAAATGCTGGCTGTGTCATCTCCGAGATACCCTTAACGGATGCAATACCCTTAACGGACGCTTTGATACCACTGTCTTGTAAGGGCCTACCATTTTCCCTAGTGTAAACTGAGCAAAAGTAATCATTAAGGATGGCTGCCGTTTACACGTCTGCCTCAATCATCCTATCCCCCTCTGTTAGCTTCACAGTTCCCCGTCTGTTCTTCCTTTTTTCACTAATATACCGGAAGAACTGTTTTGCTCCACTCTTGACCCCCTCCACAGTATGCAGCTCTGTGTTGGCTTTTACCTCCCTAACCACCCTCTTTGTGCCCCTATTTTTCAGGAAATATTTTCCCATTCTTCCTCTCCCTATTTTCTTTAAATTTGCAGAAGGCCTGTTTCTTGGCCCTCACCACTTCCCTGACCATTGCTGAGAACCACAGTGATCTCTTGAACCAGTTCTTTTTGGTTACCATTCTCATGCATACTTTACATGTCCCGAGAATGGCTACCGTAATTGCTTCCATCTCTCTTCAATCTCATATATGTTGTCTACTCCTACTGACTTATCACTGACCAGCTCCTACAGCCTACTGAAATCTGCCCTTCTAAAATCAAGGATTTCAGCTCTTGATTGCGGTTTACCAGACCCGAGGTCCAATTCGAACCAAACAGAGTTATGGTCACTGTTCCCTAACGGCTCCCCTACTCCCACAGCTCCTACTGCCTCCAAGTTGGTGAACACCACTTGAAAGTGCGGTTGACATGGTGGCTTTCTAATTAACTGTACTAGCAGACAGTCCTTGAATGCATTCAGCAAGGCCTGATTCTTGTGCTCCAGGCCACTGGAACATCCCAGTCGATGTCCAGAAGATTCAGATCACCCACCACCACTACTTCCCTTAGCTGTCCCTCTTTCCAGTTCTTCCTGATTTGTCTGTCCTCTCTTGCCCTTACTCTGGCAGTCTGTAGATCACCCCAAAGCGCAGTTTCTTGCCTGAGGCTGCTATGAGTTTCACCCATAATGACTTGGTCTCCCCATTACTACCCCTGATACTCCATCACCTCTATGCCCTCCTTGACATAAAAGACTCCTCCTCCTCCTCTACCTGTTCCTCTAGCCCTCCTGAACATCAAGTAGTCAGGGACCATCAGTTCCCATTCGTTATTTTCAGAAGCCCATGTTTCTGTTATGGTCATAATGTCCACTTCAGTGTCTGCCATCAGTGCCTGGAGCTCACTGATTTTATTACCTAGGCTTCTGGCACTAAGGCATACCCCCTTCCATCTGACCCCTGATCCTGCTTTGCTACTACTCTTGTCCTTTCCATGTCCTCTTATCCCTTGTTTTTCTTGATGTTTGCATCCTTTGTGCTCCCCCTTCCCAAAATCCTTCACCTAGTCCAGTATGGGCCACAGATTTCGTTGTACCTGCTATACTGCTACAAGCCCCCAGATATAGGGGAGTACCAGATAGGATCCCCTTCCTCTCCCCTGCTAGTGAGGTTCCCCTAGCTCCAGTCTCCCCCATATTCAGTTTAAATATCCAATATAAACGTCAAACTTCTGCCCCAGTGTGAAGGTCCTGTTTCTCATCAGGTGAAGTCCATCATCCTTGAACAGCCTCTTGTCCCAGAACTCACCCTAGTGCCTCACAAAGTGGAAATAGCAGTTACATAAAAACTTACCATAACAGTAGATCTTCGAGAGAGGTTCCTGCAGTAGGGCTTCACATATAGGTCTTCACATATAGGACTGCGCCCCCTGGCGTCAAGACCGCACGGCAAACTTGTAGATAGCAATCAGCGGGGACCGCCCCCGATGTCGGGGCGTCGTGACGTCAGCCCGACTGTAAAAGGGGCAGTCCCACACCCGCTCTCCAGTTCTTTTCCAACAGAGACCCAAAGACAGGTAAGAAGAAAACCGAATGAACTCCAAAGAACCTGCTTCCCTCCAGTCCAGCCAGACTAGATAGGATGGAAAGTAAAGCATCAAAAACCGGGGAAGGAGGAGGAAACTGACCTACTGCAGGAACCTCTCGAAGATCTACTGTTACGGTAAGTTCTTGCGTAACTGCTATATCTAACTTCAAGAGGGTTCCTGCAGTAGGTCTTCACATATAGGACTGAATACCAAGTAGTCCCTAAGAAAAATAAGGCATAGGTGCATCCGGGAGGAGGAGAAGAAGTCGCCAAGAGTAATCACGACAGAAGGCCTTACAGGACCACAAGACCAAAGCCAGTTCTGTGCTGAGAGGCAATGTCCAGACTGTAATGCTTAGTGAAGGAGTGAACAGATGACCAGGTGGCCGAAGCACAGATCTCCGCCATGGACACATTCCTAAAAAAGGCAGTAGAGGTCGCCACGCTACGGGTGGAGTGGCCTTTGACTGGCCCCAGAAGGGACTTCCCATATTTTGTGTATGAAAAATGGATGCAGTTTGTGAGCCATGGGAAATGGTCCGCTTGAAATAGCTTTGCCCGCAATGAGGGGCAAAGGCTAAAAAAGTTAGTTAGATTTCCTAACCTCTTTAGTCCTTTTGTGTAGTACCTCAGGATCCGGTGCACAACAAAGCGTGTCAGCAGGTGTTCCCCTGTTGGAATACTGTGGATAGTATACCGGTAATTCCACGCTCTGGTTCAAAGTGGTTTCTGAAACAACTTTGGGCAAAAAAGAAGGGTTAGTCCGAAGGACCACTCGGTCCTTATGAAAAATCAAATAAGGTTCTTTACATTCGAAGGCCTGTAATTCAGAAACCCTTCTAGCCGAAGTGTCAGCAACTAAAAACAAGGTCTTCCAGGAAAGGAAGCGCAAGTCGCAAGAAGAAGCTGGTTCAAACGGTGGTAAGGTCAACTTCTCGAGCATGAAATTCAGATCCCAGGCAGGACAAGGATTCCGGATTGGAGGTTTCAAATGAAGGATGCCTTTCAAAAAGGTTCTGGTAACCTCCAGTTGAGCCAAGGTTTTGCCCTCCACTGGGAAGTGGTAGGTCAACACCGCAGAGATGTGGACCTTAATGGAGGAATAGCTAAGGCCCGTCTCAGACAGATGTGCGAGGTACTCTAGAACCTGGGATGCCGAGCATGAAAATGGATCCCAGCTCCTTGCTTGGCCCCATATCGTGAATCTCTTCCACTTCATAGCGTAAGTGGATCTAATGGAGGGTTTTCTGGCCTCCACTAGAAGAAAAAATTACTCACCTTAGTAATGTTGTTTCTTCTAATGGAGTCTTGCTATATTATGACAATTGCAGTTTGTCCCAGCCTTAGAACTGCTCTGGAGGTGAAAGAGTTAACTTCCATGCCAGGCATGGAACTTGGAGCGCAAGCTCGGTTAGAGAAGCTCTGTCTGTATAATTTCAAACTGAAACTGTCAGATCTTTACGAGCAAAACTCACTAAGGTTCTGTGTGGAAGCTGTAAACCTGCACTAGCCAACTGGCTACTTAAATATTAACACATTTTCCTGGTCCCAACACCAAGACTCAAGTCAGGGGACCAGAAAATAAGATAAGATAAGATAAAACACAACACCCAAACACCCCAAAAAGAAGGGGTGGAAAACACAAGATGGGCATCAATAAGGGCCAACACTGGACTGCCCACCCCATCCCCAGAGTAGAGGTTCTGAGAAGGGCAGGCTGGGGGGGGAGGTCATAATATAGCAAGACTCCATTAGAAGAAACAACATTACTAAGGTGAGTAATTTTTTCTTCAAACATGAAGTCTTGCTATATTATGACAATTGCAGACTACACAGCAGTACCTCCATGGAGGAGGGACAGAACCTACTTAAGAAATAGGCTCTGAAGCACAGCTGTTCTTAAATCGAGCATCCCTCCTGGCCTGGATGTCCAGGGAGTAATGCTTAGTGAAAGTATGTACTGTTTTCCAAGTAGCTGCTTGACATATCTCTGAGATAGGGATGTCCTGGCGCAGCTAGGGACGCAGCTGTACCTCTGGTGAGAGTGACCCTCAGGCCTGAAGAGGAACCTTACCCAGTTTTTGATAGCAAATTGGATACAAGAGACAATCCACCTGGCAATGGATCTCTTAGTGGCAGGTTTCCTTCCAACCTCACCATAAGTGAGAAAGAGTTGGAGGAGTCAAACCTGTGACCCTTAGTCCGCTCTATGTAGTAACTAAGGGCCCTCTTAACATCTAAAGTGTGTAGCCTCCTCACCAGAGGAGGAGTGGTCAGTGAAGAACACTGAAGAGAAATAGATTGATTAAGGTGGAAATCTGAAACCACCTTAGGCAAAAACTTCCTGTTAGTCCTGAGGACTACCTTATCCCTGTGAAAGGAGATAAAGTCAGTCTCCACTGACAAAGCTTGTAACTCACTTATGCGCCTGGCAGAAGTGATAGCTACTAGAAACACAGTTTTCCAAGTCAAGTACTTAAGCTCTGCCGAAGACAGAGGTTCAAAGGGGGGTTGTATCAGCTGAGCAATGCAAACATTAAGATCCCAGGCAGGGGCAGGGTCCCTGAATGGCGGATTGGTATGAAGCAATCCCTTTAAAAACTTGGAAAATATAGGGTGAGCAGAAAGAGAAGAGGGCTTCCCTGCTGAAATAAAAGCAGAGACAGCTGCCAAATGCACTTTCAGGGTAGCTGGTCTCAGCCCCAAAGAATTTAGATGGACCATATAGTCCAAGACAGTGGGCAAATCAGCAGATTTTGGGGAAATATGCTTCCCAGAGCACCATATGGAAAACCTTTTCCATTTAGAGTTATAAGTAGCCCTGGTGGAAGGCTTCCTAGAAGCTTTCAAAATTCGAGAACACCTTGAGAAAGGTGTAGGTCAGAAACTCTAACTCCTCAAGAGCCAGGCCTTGAGGTTGAGGGATTTGAGACTGATACCAAACTCTCCCTGGGTACAGATTAACAAATTGTGGTTCCTGGGGAGACACAGGGAAGATGGACTGCTAAGGACAGAAGGAGTGGTACCAGGGCTGTCTGGCCCAATCTGGAGCAATCAGAATCATCTTGCAGGGTTGAGATCTGATTTTGACTAGCACCTTGAACAGGAGAGGGAGGGGAAGCATAGAGGAACTTCCTTCCCAATCGAGAAGGAAGGCATCCAGGGGACTGAGCACAACACTGGGGCCTGCAACAAAAAGCGGAAGTTGATGATTGTCTGGGGCTGCAAAAGATCTATCTGAGGGTGCCCCACCTGGCAAATACTAACCCCAGTACTAGGGGATCCAGTGACCATTCGTGATGGCCCTGGGAAATCCTGCTGAGAGCATCTGCCAGGACATTGTCCTTGCCTGGGAGGTGAACTGCTATGAGGGAGATGTTCAGGAAATAAGCCAGAGACCACAACTTCATTGCCTCGGTGCACAAGGCCGAAGACCGAGTGCCCCCTTGTTTGTTGATGTACCACATTGTAGTGGTGTTGTCTGTTCTGACCTGTACCACTTTGTTCTGAACAGATGCAGAAAAAACCTGAAGTGCTAGAAAAACAGCTCTGAGTTCCAACAGATTGATGTGGAGCAGAGATTCCTGAGGGGACCACAATCCCTGGGTGGAGAGGTCGTCCATGTGAGCTCCCCATCCCAAAGGGACGCATCTGTAGTAAGGGTCAAGGAGTGAGATTGAGGGATGAAAGGAACCCCTTGTCTCAGATTGCTCTGATCCTGCCACCACTGTAGGGCCTGGATCAGGGTTCGAGTTACTGGGATCAAGTTGGATAGGGGATCTCTTCTTTGAGACAAAAGGCTCTCAAATGGAACTGAATGTCCCTCATCTGAAATCTTGCTCCTTGCACTACAGCTGTGGAAGCAGCCATGTGTCCTAGGGCTGTAGAAAATGCCTTGCTGGTCGAGACCTGCAGGGTGAAGGAGGAGGCCAGGGCCACCAGGGTCCTTACCCTTTCTAGGGGAAGGAAGGCTCTGGCCTGCTTTGTGTCCAGTTCTGCGCCTATGAAGGTGAGTAGCTGGACAGGTTCTAGAACTGACTTTGGAAGATTGAGAAGAAAACCTAGAGAGGTAAGCAGCTGCTGGGTAACCTGCAGGTGTGATTTGACCTGGTCTGGAGACTGACCCACAATGAGCCAGTCGTCTAGGTAGGGAAAGATGGCAATCTTTTGCCTTCTTAAGTGAGCAACTGCTACTGCCAGGCATTTTGTGAATACCCTTGGGGCAGAGGTAAGGCCGAAGGGCATTGCTCTGAACTGATAATGGCCTGAGGGCAGTTCGAATCTGAGGTACTTTCGGTGGGAGCTTCTGATAAGAACATGGAAGTAGGCATCCTTGAGGTCCAGGAAGCTAGCCAGTCCCTGGCCTTAGGGAGGGATAAAATCATTCCCAGAGTCACCATTTTGAATTTTGGTTTTAAAGGTGCTTGTTCAGATATCTTAGGTCCAGGATGGGCTGCCATTCTCCTGTCTTTTGGGGTGAGAACGTACCTGGAGTACAGTCCCTTGCCCTGGTGTGAGGAGAAACCCTTTCTACAGCTCTGAGAGCAGGAGGGTTGAGACTTCTGTTTCAAAGCAAGAGTCTCTAGTGGATTTGCAGGTGGAAAAGATCTGATTCTCATCTTGGAAATTTTTGAAGCTGAGAACCAGTCCCTGGCTTACTACTTCCAGGACCCACTTGTCTGATGTTAAAGACTCCCAGTCCTGGACGAAGTAAGACAGCCTGCCCCCTACAGGTAATGGAGAATTGGCCCTGGGCATCCCATCAGGGTGCCTGTTTGGCAGGGGCTTTAGGCTGAGGGGTGGGAGCAGGCCTGCTCGTACCCCACTGCCTCTCCCTCTGAAGAACCCCCTCTGAACATAAGCTGAAGAGGAGGCCTGGGCTTGGTAAAAAGGCCTGTGAAAAGGCCTGCCCCTGCCCCTTGGGGGCTGTCTCTGAGGAGTGGCTTGCCTTTCCTTGGCCTGTGCACTCCTAAAAGTGGTTCTATATTCATCCATTTTCTTCATATAATTCTCTGTCTGCTCCCAAACAGAGAATTTCCCCACAGGAAAATCCATGGCCTTAGCCTGGGTATCCTGTGACAGACTAAATACACCTGAGCCAAGCCAATCTCACGAAAAGCCACAGATGTAGCCATGACTCTTGAAGATCGTCATTAGAATCCACTGCAGCATGGAACTGCACCTTAGATGCCTCAATACCATCAGCAGCCACCTGTTCCAGCTCCTTGGCAAGCTGGCCAGGGGCCTGTTTAGCTAAAGCCATGACAGTATCCATCTGGTTTCTGGTATCTTGCAACATAGGCCATATAATTTGCCTGTCTGAGTCCCAAGGACGCTGCCATGTATTGTTTTTTAGCCATGGCATCAATCCTCCTGGAGTCCTTGTCAGGAGGGTGTGAAGCCAGGGGAATATTAGCCTTATCACAGGCTGCAGCCTGAACTACCCCAACATGGCTGCATTGCTGTGAAAGAAACTCTGTATCAGGACCTGAAAAGAGTACCTCCTGTCCATCTTTTTATCCACAGGAGGCACAGAATTAGGAGCTTTTAAAATTTTATTGTTTGTTTCCTAAAGGATTTATGTAAAGGAATAGACAATCTCCTGGACTCTGGATATCCAACATCTCCACAAAGTCAGGCTCCTCTTGCTCATCCACAGCTTCCTCCAAAGGGAGCTGGAGGTTTCAACAACTTTTTATAAAACAGAAAATGAGAAGGGTACTCAGAAAGCCTGGGGAGACTCTCCTAAAGGTCTGTCTGGGGAGATGTCGGTTCAATGGGCACATCCAGACTTTCAAAATCACATTCACACTGTTCATAATCATCCTCCCCCTCCTCCGGTTCATAAAACTCCTCTATATCATATTCTTGAACCGGTGGAACTGGCCGAACCGACCTTTTACCAGATAGTGGCGGTTCGGACGGAACCGGGGAAAGCGACTGGACAATTTGGATCGCTTTGGCTATCTCTGCAGCACTTGGATAAAGAATTTTTGACTCCACACCTGCTGATTTTCTAGTTCTCTTTGCTGGAACTGGCTCCTCCGAGTCAGCTTTTCGTTTGCCCGAGGAAGTCTCACCCTGGTCAGAGGGCACTCCCTCCGGTTCGGTTGGCACCGAACCGGGCTGGCCATCCGGGTCAGCGGACTTTTTGGCCTCTCGTTCCCTGAGCCTACCAACTCTCTTATCCAGGGTAGCTGCAGGGAAATTCTTGCAAATCTGGCAGTCTGCATTGAGGTGGTCAAACCCCAGACAATAAACACATGTGGTGTGTGGGTCAGCCTTGGCAAAGGCTTCCCCACAGACACTACAGTGTTGAAACCCAGTGGGCCCGGTTTTTCTTTTGGGTTTCTCAGACATAATGCCAGCCTAACCAAAAACTTGCCCTTTTCCGGCAAATGCCAGGCAAGACACCCTTATCGGTTCCCAACCGTGTCACGGGTCGTGGAAAAAACCGTAATGAAATCCGTTTTTTTTAGAACCGATAAGAACCGGGAACCGCACTCTAAATGACTTAAAATGATTTTTGAATAATGTTTTAAAAAAACCTGATCGGTTCAATCCGAACCGATAACACATTACAAGTTCACACAGAAAAGTAAAACCTGTCTATTACTTACAATACCACAGACAGAGTTGAACCGATCGGTTTGCAGTTAAAATAAATATAATCGCGGTTGAATTAGAGAAAAAACTTTTAAACAAGAAATGAACCGAGCAGTAGGAGGAATCTCCGAGTGACTGTTCAGTGAGGCGAGTAAAGAATCTGACAGTTTCAGTTTGAAATTATACAGACAGAGCTTCTCTAACCGAGCTCGCGCTCCAAGTTCCATGCCTGGCATGGAAGTTAACTCTTTCACCTCCGGAGCAGTTCTAAGGCTGGGACAAACTGCAATTGTCATAATATAGCAAGACTTCATGTTTGAATGTGCGCAACCTGTGAAGAGACCCCATAGCGAGAATTCGCTATGTCCACAGATGCCACGCATGAAGGTGGAGGGACTGAAGGCTCTGATGCACCACCCTGCTCCTGAGTCAGAAGGTCATGGGAAATGGGCAGAGGAACCGGAGGTTCCAGTGCCAAATGTTGCAGAAGAGGGAACCAAATTTGGCGTGGCCAAAGAGGAGCAATAAGGATTGTGTGGGCCCCCTCTTGCTGAAGTTTCACCAGGACTTTCTGAATTAGAGAAAAGACGTACAGAAACCTCCCTGTCCATGAAAGAGACAGCGCGTCTCACCAAAAAGCGCCATGCCCAGGAACGAGCGAGCAGAAGACGGGTAGTTTTGCACTGTATGGGGAGGCGAACAGATCCATCTCTGGCCGACCCCATCGAAGAAAGAGATCTTTGACTACCTCTGATTTTAGCTCCCACTCATGGGCCCTGGCCACTGATCGACTGAGACTGTCCACCAGGACGTTGGTGATGCCCGGAACGTGAACTGCTGTCAGATAAAGGCTGTGCTGAATCACCCAGTACCACACCCTCATGGCTTCTCGGCAAAGAGGGTATGATCTGGTTCCCCCCTGCTTGTTTATGTACCAGACAGTGGACATGTTGTCCGTCTGTACCAAGATAGATCCCGGAACCAGCAGCGACTGGAATGCCTGGAGTGCATAAAGAACCGCCCTGTTCTCCAGAACATTGATGTGGAGCATCAGCTCCTGGTCGGACCAAGACCCCTGTGTCTTGTGAGACCCCAGATGAGCATCCAGCCCAGATCTGAGGTGTCCGTAGTGAGAATTTGAGTTGGAACTGCCGGAAGGAAAGGGACCCCCTTCGAGAAATTCAAGAGATCCTGCCACCAGCGTAGATCTCTCTGGAGGCTGTTGGAGATCATAAGTTTTTGGTTCATGTCATCCATCCTCTGGTCCCATTGGACTCGAAGCGACCATTGGGTGACCCTCATGTGAAGCCTGGCCATTGGGACTGTCGAAATGGCGGCCGCCATCAGACCTAATAAACGAAGCACCGAGTGTGCAGGGATCCATCGTGCCTGTGCCACCAGTGTAGCTTGAGAAGCAAGGGTCTCGGTCCGATTCGACAGCAGGAAAGCCTTGCCCTGAACTGTGTCTAGTACAGCTCCAATGAACTGGCGTCTCTGTGAGGGTACTAGCTGGGACTTGGGAAAATTGACCATTATGCCCAGTAAAGCAAACAAGCTCAGAGAGAGAGACAGAGACTCTTTCAGGCTGGTAGGAGAGGGTGCTGAGAGGAGCCAGTCATCCAGGTGCGGGAAGACATAAATGCCTGGCGGCACAGAAAGGCCGCCACCACCGCTAGGTATTTGGTGAACACTGGGGGCGAAAAAGACCAAACAGGAGTGCTTCGAACTGGAAATGCTTGTCAAGAGAAAACAAAGCGGAGAAAGCGGTGGTGGGCTGGGAGGATAGGATATGCAGCTAAGCATCCTGCATGTCCAGGGGCACAGCCAAGAATTTTGATGGAGCAGAGGAAGGAGCCCTGAAGGGTCAACATATGAAACTTCTTGTACTCGACGAAGATGTTTAGTGTGCTGAGGTCCAGGATCGGTCTCAGGTCACCCATTTTCTTTGGAACCAGAAAGAAGTGGGAGTAGAATCCCCTTCCTATTTGGGTTTATGGGACAAGCTCTATGTCCTTCTTTAGAAGTGCCTGAATCTCTTGAGAGACTATGGGGACCTGATCCCAGGGATAGAAGGATCGTTCTGGTGGTTGAGGGGTTGGAATTTCGCTGAATTCTATCGAGTGACCTCGTTGGATGAGCTGAAGCACCCAATTTTCTGCTGTGACGGACCTCCAGCCTTCCAGGTGGAGGCTGAACCTCCCTCTGACCGGTTCCCCCCGATTTACTGGAGGTAGCGTAAGGAGGGAGGAGTCAGGGCCTTGAGGGAGCTTTTGCCGCGAGGCCTGTTTTGAAATTTGGTCTGTGGGGTTTGAGCTCCCGAGTCAGGTCTTGCGTTCTTTGCCTGACACTTAGCCTGGGATTTGTTCCACCTTCTTTATGGCGAAAGGGCTGCTTTTCTGTCCGGTCTTGTATAAGGAACGGACGTCCTGCAAGGAGCGCCCGCCTCTCCTGCAGCCCAATAATGATGTCTTAGCATCCCGCCAAAGAGGACGGACCCCTGAAAGGGCATTCAACAGGGAGGACTGCACGTCCTGTGCCAGTCCGCTATACTGGAGCCAGGAGAAGCATCAGAGGCAGATCCCCATGGCAGCTGCTCTCGCCACTGAATCCACAGAGTCATAAGTAGCCCGAAGGACATGGTGACACAAGGATTTCCCCATCTGTACTTTATCCAAGAGCTTCTTCCTCAGGGTTTCATCTTGAACATCCTGGAGGTCCCTTTCTAGATCCAAAAGAGAAGCTTTCTGAAAGGCGACCATGTGCGAGACGTAATTAAGGGAATGTATCACACAAGAAGAGGAAGAATAAATTTTATGCCCAAACTGGTCGAGTTGACGCGAGTCCTTGTCAGGAGGCAAAGAACTTGGATGTTTGGGCTGGGCTGAACATTCGTAAGCTGCCGTGATGAACACAGAGTCAGCCTTAGGATGGGAGTTCAGGTGAAAAATCCCTTCAGGGGATAATAGGTGTGGTCAGCTTTGTGGGAGACCACAGGAATGGAGGGCGGTTGTTGCCAGACTGTGGTAACAAGGTCCTCATGAGGTCCCATCCACGGTGGAATAGGAATAGGGTCCAAGGTGGCCAGATCCAGGTGCTCTGCAAGATGTTCTCTTTGGGGATCAACGTCTTTGGACGGCCAACCACCAGCCGCCTGAACAGAACATAACAGGTCTCCAAAAGAAGGATCCTCTGGAGGGGACTTTGGGGAGTCTTTCGGAGGAACCTCCACGGAGCTCTGGGGTCCGAACGTCGAGTCAGAATTAGTGTCAGAGGAATCGAGCCACTAGGAACGAAGGGTCTGGTTCAGTAATGCCTACCGCAATAGAGGTAGAGGCTCTGGTAGCAGGAGGCAGTGGAGAGGTCACCCAGACGAAGGGTGTCTCCCTCACCGGCTGACTTAACTCCGACACAAGCTGTGCTCTAGCCTCTTTCCACCACCAAGGGATGGACTCAAGTTCTGGCACCGGAGGAGGAGGAGGTGGTGGCTGATAACTCAGATAACCTGGGTACTGAGGATAGTGCCAGGACGGGTAATACGAGTACCCTGGGTAACCCAGTGTGGGATGTCCTGGAGTAGGATAACCCGTCATCAGAAATTATGGTGTCGGAAAGCCCAGCGTTGGGAAACCCAGAGATGGAGGCACCTGGCCAGGCGTCAGATATTGAGTAACTGATGGAGGGGCGCCCGCAGGCAGGAAAGAGGGTTCCTGGGCAATGAACCCAGATGAAGGACCCGCAGGGGGAGGTGCCATGATGCCCGAAGGAGGCATCAGGGTCTGGAGCGTGCCCGAAGTACTGGGAGGTAGAGGCTCCATACCCGGATCCTCTGTCGGCATCGGAATGAAATCCAGCGATGGAGGAAGGCCTGGTGAGAGGGGGAGACACGAGGAGCCCCTAACGGCACGTCTGAATGTGACTTTGCTAAACCAAACAGCAAAGGGTCAGGTGGCGAGTCTTTAGAGTGTAGGACCCTGGGAGACGACGGGTCGACTAGTCCCTCACCCTGTCCAACGTCGGGGGCCAAACTGGAGCCCGACAGGACAGTGGACGGATCTATGCGGGCATCGGAGAAGCCGGTGTCTGAAGGAACAGATCCGGCCAGGCTAGAGACAGCTGGAAGGCCGCTGCTAGTCTGATCACTGGAGGCCATGCGCCCTTCGCCAGAGGCAAGGGGTGACTTACCGGCAGGATCAGTAGACAGAATTTCCACCTCCAAAGAAGCAACCCCTGGCTACCCGCTCACCTCTGCAGGAGGGGGAGAAGGGGCCCGCCTCAAAGAAGTTGGACGGGGCACCAAAAGTACTCACGTTGCCAGCCCCTCCGACGTGCATGGACTCCTGTCCCGATGCTTCTCCTTACTTTCTTTTCTTCAGGGCGGCGACGCACGACCTTTCCTGAGTTTATGGAGCTCCTTTCCACAGACACCAAGCGTCGAGTCAATAGATGGGCCTCAAGGGACCTCTTGCACCTGGTTCTGGTCGCCTGGTTGAAGGCCTGGCAGATGGAACACTCCTGGACATCGTGCTTCAAACTGAGGCAGAGGAGGCAGCGGGAATGGTCGTCCCTGTGCGGGATTTGAGTGCCGCACTTTGAGCACTTTTTCTTCTGTCTAGAAGACATCAAATTGAAGAAAAATCTTAAGAATTTTACTAGAGGCGAAGAAACACTTCGATAAATACAACGCGGACGTTAGATTGCTGTTGTGACACAAGCCAAAGGTGACTGAGGTGACGGGTGGGAAAGCTATATCCATTGCTGGCACCTTTCTGGCAAACTTTCCATGAGGATATGGGGGATTGCATGGGCGAACCAGTTGATTTAACAGCCAAAATGGTACTATTAACAGTTCTTCCAAGACACCGTCCACCTTAGCACAAAACATTATTGCCGGAATATTTACTATCTGCCAAGAAGGCCATAACCTGTAGGTGGATGACACCTACAATCCCAACAACAGTTGAATGGTGTAAGATAGTGATGGTCCTGGATATATATCATCTGGAAAGATTAACAGCTGGGCTACCTGATAAGTTCAGACCTTTTCACTATGAAATGGCAAAGATGGGTGTGGTATATGGCCCAAATAGATCCAGGGTTTGTTCTTAATACCATTATATGAAAAGGGTCAGGTGGGGTGCTGCTGCAGGAGAGGAGTATTAGATTTGCATTAGCAGGAAGTTGCTGCCCAGAGAAGAGGCCTACGCCACAATCGAAAAGCATTGTCTGAGCTTGCAGAAGCTGCAACCTTATCTGTGTGGGAGGTGTACACCATGGTCACTGACCCCTACCCCTCACATGGCTGCATAGGACCACTGGACAAAACCCCAAGTTGCTGAGGTGGAGCCTGAATTGCAGTCCTATAATATGGACTTTAGTCACCACAGTGGGTCGCCTTACAGAAACACTGATGGGTTGTCTAGACAATAGCTAGGACCTAGGAAAAAGAAAAGGAGAGTTGCTGTGAGGAACTAGTGTGGGGTTCACATACAGAGTGAACTGAGGGCACAGCAAGTGAAGCCAACAGGCTCACATGAAAACACAAGCATCCGTCATTTTTGGGTTGCACTGTAGTTTGTTTTTAATTTCATTTCTTTCTAGCTGTATTGATAAGTCTGAATGTATCTGGGAGGAAATAAGAGATTAAGATAACTGCCAGAGGCATGCCAGCCATCTCTGGGGAGTGATTACAATGTCTTTGTCCTGTAAAGACAGGACCCCGCCCTGGGCAACTGATGGGAGAGCTTCAAAGCCAGAACAGACCTTTTTGTCACGCGGAAGAGGCATTGGCTAATAACTGGAGCAGACACTCCTGCTGTGTGAGACAGGAGACAGGACAAAGGAGGTGTCCTTAAAATACCCAAACTCCTGCAGTCCAAATTAGACCAGTTTCCCAAGAGACAAAGAGAACTTACCCTGAAGTGATGCCAAAGGACATGTGTGCTGAGGGGTGGATGGAGACTTTTTTTTGGGAAACCAAATTCAAATCTGAGTTTTATCAGAGACTAGGTAGTTAGGTTGGGACTCTGATCAGTTATCTAAGGTTTGAATCTGCCCTGGTTCACCAAGGAATCTCATGAGTAAGAAATCTTTCTGCTTTTTAGATTGAAGAAGCTATAGAACGTTTTTTTCCATGTCGCCTTCTGCTGTCTGCAAACCCTTTTTAAGTTCTGTAGTAACCCTGTAATTACCATAGTCTATGTAGTGTGAGATCCTGTAGATTTGTTGGTATTGACAAATCCATTGGTAGCGAGCCTGGGCTGCTGGAGGGCCAGCCAGGGGAGGAGGTTGAGCGCCCAGAGGGCTGCTCTCCCTCCAGAGAGGTGGGCTGCAGGTTGGCAGCAACACCACCACCTGGGTGACCACAGGTGGATGTACAAGCGAGCCATGGAGCAAAGGGACGGGAGGACGCTGGCCGAGGTCAGACGGCAACATCTCGCGTTCTTTTCTCCTTGCACGCCACCACCCTCAACACCAGGATGCCAGAAAAACCTTGCAACTGTGCCTGTAGACGGGCCCGCTACCTCAGCCATGACTAGGATCTGTGGGGATAGCTCCGCTGGACTACCCAACACGATGGAACTAGCTGGGGAAGATCGGGGTCCCTCCTTCACCGCCCGGGGGGTTATCCGAGGCAGGATGGGGGTTTGGCCCTCAGCAGCAAGACCTGAAGATACCTGGCAACACCTTCAGGAGCTTAGGAGCCCAAAGAAAGGTACAGTTGTGGAGAGAAGGGGGGCCTGGAAATAGGAAGTATTAAAAAGAAAAGTATTGACAAATCCAGGATCCAGTTCAAGGAGAAGAAGGCTTCAGTTACCATATTCTAAGAAGCAAGTGTTGTCTCAGGAATGAGTGAGGGAAAGGCCATTTGCCTTGTAGCCAAAGGAGCACTGTACTTGGTGGGCAGTGACTCTACTGAGTTCTGAGCAAGAACGTCCCCAGGTAAGATAATCACTTCTGAGTGGTGGCAGCTACTGAGATGCCCTTACAGGGGTGGAGGGCTGAGAAAACTGGCAACCTATTGCAGACTGTGTCTTAAGTGTGGATAGGTTGTGACAGGGTCACTATAGAGTCCTGGCTGACCTTGGCGTACCAGGTGTCAGTGGTTGCCAGTGGTAACAAGATCCCCGACCTGGTGGCTTTGATGGCAGAGGTAGACCTGGATATTGTGGCAGTCACTGAAACATGGTATACAGAAAGCCATGACTGGGATGTTAATATTCCTGGGTACACAGTAGACAGGAAAGATAGGGAGGGCAAAAAGGGAGGAGGGGTAGCGATCTACATCAAAGAGGGGATCGAAACAACTGAAATAAAGGGAAACCAGGGAGGAGAGGAGGCACTGTGGGTCACCTTGGAGTCAGGAAATGGCAACACTATCTGCACGGGGGTTATCTACAGATCCCCAGCACAAGGGGAGGAAACAGATAGGCAAATGGTAGATAACATCCATAAAATGGCAGAAAAAGGGGAAGTGTTGGTAGGGAACCTAAATATGCCTGATATTAACTGGAACCCTATGCTGCAGCCACATCCAGGAGCAGGGTCATCCTGGATGCCCTGCAGGGGGCATGCCTCATGCAGCTAGTAGTGGAACCCACTTGGGAAAGGGTGATATTGGACCTGGTGTTCACAAGTAGAGACAGAATAATGGATGTATCAGTGGGCAGCAATCTGGGGTCCAGCGACCACCATACAGTATGGTTCAAGGTAAAGACAGCAGAAGAGTCAAGCCACACAAAAGTAGGAGTCCCAGACTTCAAAAGGGCTAACTTTGCTAAAATGGGAGAATGCCTCAAGAAAACACTGGCAAAGGGTGAGGGAGGGGAGTAGAGGTACAGTGGGAGAACCTCAAGAGAGCCATAACAGAGGCAACAAACCTTTTTGTGAAGCAAGTTAACAAAGCAAGAAGACAAAGAAAACCATTATGGTTTTCAAAAGAAATAATATCAAGTTTAATAATAATAACAAACTGTATTTTTATGGCACCTTTCAAGAACCAAGGTGCTAACAAAGTTAAAAACACAGACAACTCAGTGTCTTAAAAATATAAAAACTGATAGAGAAAGAAATTAACCACCACACACTTGACATCACAAATATGTGTTTTCAGTGCCTGTTTAAAACCCCTCTGATCGTGCACACCCGTAACTGATGGGGTAGAGAATTCCAGAGGGTAGGCGCATGCATAAATGCCCAGGCCCCAGAAGATTTTAAGCACACCATCGGGATCTCTAGCCACCCTCGTCAGCTGAGCGGAGCGATCGCCCAGGCAGTAAGGGACCAGGAGCTCTTTCAAATAGTCCGTGCCAAGTCCATATTGGGCTTTAAAAGTCAAAAGACTTACTTTAAAGGTGATCTGCCACTGTACTGGCAGCCAGTGCAGTCTGCGCAGCACCGGTGAGATATGACTGGAACGGGAAGTCCTGTCAAAAGCCGGGACGCTGTGTTCTGCACCAGCTGTAGATGACGGATGTCCACCCAGGTAGCCCTATGTAAAAGGAATTGCAATAATCCAAGCCGAGGACACAAAGGCATGGACCAGCATAGGAAGATCGCCAGAGGAACAAGGTGCTTGATCCTGGAGATATTCCTCAGTTGATAAAGAGGACCTGACGACAGCAGACACCTGCAAATACAGAGTTAGCCCTTCATCAAAATTACCCCAGGTTCCAAACCTGTTCAGAGGTTGGGAGTGATAAGCCCCGGAGGGCGAATCCAACCCTGGTCTTCTATCCGGCACGCTGGATCCACAACCAGCACCTCAGTCATATCAGAGTTCAACTTCAGCCAACTCGAGTCCATCCAATCCTGGATTTCTGTGAGGCCGTTATTAAAGACCGAGAGAGCTTCATCCTGGTCAGGCGCCAAAGAAAGGTAGAGCTGGGTATCATCAGCATAGTAGTGAAACCTCAGCCCATACCTTCTTACAATGTCTCCGAGGGGCAGCATGTACACTGCGAACAACATGGGGGACAACACTGAACCCTGAGGAACCCCACAAGACAGAGAAACTGGGTCTGAGGAATAAACCCCAGACACCACTCTGAGTTGCCTGGTGAGGTAAGATGTAAACCACCGAGGACTACACCGATAATCCACAAATGAACCTCAGACACTCAAGTAGAACCCCATGGTCCACAGTGTCAAATGCTGATGAGCGATCTAGAAGAACCAAGATGGAACGGCTCTTCTGATCCCTAGCCATCAGGAGATCATTAAGCACCCTAACCAGCGCTGTCTCAGTACTATGCTCTTTTGAAAACCGGACTGGAGGGTTCATAGATACCATGGATGGTCAAATGGTTCTCCAGCTGTATGGCCACTACTTTCTCAATCATCTTCTCTAAAAAGGGAAGGTTTGAGACTGGTCTGTAGTTAGCATGGCAGTCAGGGTCTACGTTAGAGAGGAAAAAACTGGCATTCTGGAAATACAAGGAAACACAGAGGAAGGAAGACAGGAAACTGTATCAGACTAAGCAAAGGGGGGCAGGAAAAACAGTCAGACGTGCAAAGGCACAAACAGAGGAAAAGATAACCCAGACAGTGAAGGAGGGGGACAAAACCTTCTTCAGGTACATGAGGGAAAGAAGAAAGATCAAGGGAGGGTTAGTGAGGCTAAGTAAAGGAGGGGCAGTGGGCAGAGGGGGACCTGGAAAAAACTAATACTGAATACTTTTCCTCAGTATTCACAAAAGAAGGGGGAGGGAGGGGGCCGGAATTATCCAGCAGACACACACAGGGAAGAGGGGTGGACACCAGACCATTCACAGAAGAAAGAGTCCTAAAGGAACTCTTGAAACTGAAGGTGGACAAGGTGATGGGGCCAGACAGGATACATCCCAGAATACTAAAAGAACTCAGAGAGGTGCTACTGACACCACTGACAGCCCTATTCAACAAATTTTTGGAGGAGAGAGTAGTACCAGGGGACTGGAGGAGGGTGAATGTGATACCCCTTCACAAAAGTGGAAGCAAGGTAGAAGCGCGAAACTACAGACCAGTTAGTTTGACCTCAGTGGTGGGAATGATGATGGAATCACTGTTAAAGGAAAGGACTGCGGAATATCTAGAAGCCAGTGGGGAACTGGACCCAAGGCAACATGGATTCACAGCAGGAAGGTCTTGTCAAACGAATCTGATAGATTATTTTGACTGGGTGACAAGAGTAGTAGATCAGGGAGGGGTGGTGGACATAGCCTACCTAGATTTTAGTAAGGCATTTGACACAGTCCCACACAATATGTTAGTAAACAAGTTGGGCAGTCTGGGAGTGGGTCACAAGGTGGTAAACTGGGTCAGAAATTGACTTAGCAACAGGACACAGAGGGTGGTGGTAAACAGAGTTCAATCTGAAGAAAGGGGAGTAACCAACGGGGTGCCAGAGGATTAAGTACTGGGGCCAGTCCTCTTTAATGTCTTTATTAGTAACATTGCAGAGGGACTGGAAGGAAAAGTATGTCTCTTTGCAGTCGACACAAAGATCTGCAACAGGGTTGATACTCCGGGGGGTGGAGAAGATGTGGAGAGACTTAGCCAAGTTGGAGGAGTGGTCAAGAGTGTGGCAGCTAGGATTCAACGCCAAGAAGTGCAAAATTATGCACTTGGGGAATAAAACCCAGGGGAGGAACACACGATAGTGGGGTGGGGGAAGGTACTAACAACACTAAACTGGAAAGGGACCTGGGGGTAGTCATAACAGATGATCTAAAAGTAGCCAAACAATGTGAGAGGCAGTGAGGAAAGGCAGGGGATGTTTGGTTGCAAGGAGAGGTATCACCAGTAGAAAACAGGAGGTGGTGATGCCGCTGTACAGGCAGTTGGTGAGGCCTCATCTAGAGTACTGTGTGCACTTCTGGAGACCTCATCTCCGAAAGGACATTGACAGGGTGGAGGCAGTCCGGAGAAGGGCAACGAAAATGGTGCAGGGGCTACACCACAAACCATACAAGGAGAGACTGAGGGAACTCAATATGTATACACTGGAGGAAAGGAGGGAGAGGGAGGATATGATAGAGACATTCACATACCTCAAAGAGATCAATAGAGTTCAAGAGGGCAGCATCTTTCAGAAAGGAAGATGTGCAAGAACAAGGGGTCACAATATGAGGCTGGAGGGGGGGGGAAGACTCAGGGGCAATGTAAGGAAGTATTTTTTCACAGAAAGGGTGGCGAATGCATGGAACAACCTCCCTGAGACGGTTGTGGGGGCAACAACGGTAGATGAATTCAAAAATGCATGGGACAGGCAGAAGGCAACACTAGGGGTGGGAAGGAGGAGACAGGCTGCAGATCAAGTAGGATCTGGAGTTTATACAACAGGTAGGGAAATGGGCAGACTAGGTTGGCCAGGCAGTCCTTATCTGCCATCAAATTCTGTTTCTATGTTGCTGTGTGACTTTTCCCATTTTCAAACATCCGGATCAAACTGTTTCTAGTGCCTCGTGACCAGGTGATGATAGTCCATGCCTTTGTCACATCCAGACTGGACTACTGTAATGCCATCTACCTATGGTTACTTGGGAGCTTGATGCACTGCCTATTGCTGGTCCAGAATGTGGCAGACTGTTTGATCCCAGGACATCTGTAGAAATCATATTATACCGGCGCTGTACGAACTGAACTGGCTATTCGGTGGTGCATTAGCTTCAAGATATGCTTATTGGTATTCAAGGCTTTACATGCCATGGTTTGGATCCTGGCTATCTTTTTTTTTTTCTTCTTCTATTTATTTATACTCCTGGGAGCCTGGCAGGTGGCTCCAGTTCCTCCCTCAGAGGGACTTGGTCTCCAGCTCTCCATTCCCCACCTGACTTCCCCTACAATCCCTTATGCCACCCCACCCCCCCATGACAGAGCTAAGGCAAAGTGGCACCGGCTTTCCCCCACCCACAGAGCGAAATCCAGATACTCAGGGAGCCGGGACAGGTGCAGGAGAGCCATCACTGAGCCTGCCAGCTCCATTTCCACAATTTTTTTCTGTCCCCTCCCCGCCAACAGCATACATCGGCAGCGTGCCTCCCGACTCACATCCCCTCCAGCCATTGCCAGAGGGAGATAGACGGGCAGGATGGCAATCCCTTCCTCCCTGAGAGGAGAGCAGTCCTCCAAATGCTCAATCCTCTCTCTCCCCTGCCAACCCCCGGCAGACCAGGCTCATTCCCGAGTCCGGGTCATCGGAATGGTGCAAGGTGTGGCATCCAGCACCTCAACTTCCAGTGCCACGGAAGGCTTTTGGATCCTGGCCATCTAAAGATCTCCTAGCTCCACTTACTGTCCGCCTCTCCGCCACTGATGCTGGCCTACTGTCTGACCCATGGTCCAGTTTAAAGATTTCTGTGGACAGATCTTTTGGTAACTGCACCAACACTGTGAAATGCTTTGCCTGTTCACACTCAGATCTGCCAGAACAGTGGGGGCTCTTAAAGGGCTCTGAAATACCATCTTTTAAACTTGCTTACTACTTGACTTAACTTACCATTGCAGAATTGGGTTCAGCTCAGCCTCTGCTGTTCAGTGGTGAATTACAAGTTACAGCTGGTAGCTCAAGCTGTCAATCACTGCAGTCAGTCCTAGAGGTCTGTCGCTGAACAGGTGCCGGACTTATTTAGGGCCATCATAAGTTCAGGAGCCCTTGTGGCTCTCTGCCCAGGCAGTGTCACAAGACTGGGTGGCCTGTCACCCTATGAACTCATTTCCTTGATACTCGGGGTGGAGGTGATGAAAATGGCTACCAAGATGTAGTCCACAAGCAGTTTTTTACAAAAGTCCCTATCTGCAGCTGGCCCATCAGTGCAGTGGTAGCATTACCACTCATGACACCGACAACCCGGGTTTGGGAGTGAACAATGTCATCAGGGGCTGGCTGGGGGTAGAAGGCTTGAGCATCCTAGAGGACACACTCCTCTGGGGATGGAAAGCAGACAGTTCTGGTGCTGCGCTGCTACCAGGGTGACCACAGGTGGTAATGCACCTGGAGTGGCTCACAGGATGGAGGACACCAACATGCGCAGCACACTCAGTTTGCCCGAGCCTGTGCATACTCCGAGATCAGCATTCATGGGGAAGAAATGGAAAAAAGTAGAGAAGTTGAATGAGAATACATTTTCTTGTAGGCCCCATGCTGGTACAGCCTGCCCCTGAGAACTGGATCTGTGCACAGCAGGTTGAGACGGGGACCGACAACCTAACTATGGGGAGAAGCTGTGAGGCAGAAATGGGATGCCAGGTAAGGCCACGAGAAGCTGGATGATGGAGCTAGGGGCTGGTCCGGAGGAAGAGCCTCACCGGGCAGGGGAAAAAAGGCCCTATTTGCATAAATGTGGCAACTTAAGCAGAAATCCACATCCTGGGACTGTCCTGCACAAGTGCAAGCTCACGTCCAGTTCAGCTGGTGCAATGACTGGGCAATTTCCAGTCCTGTCTGAAGCACTGTAAGGTCGGCTCTGGCTGTGGATGCCTTTGATGTGTAAATAGCAAGGGAGTCTTAAAAGTATACTAGCAGTTCCATGGGGCTAGATATTTTTTGAGGAAGTGTGGAAGTAACATCTCCTTACTTCCTGCATTGTGCCACTCTCCCTTACTTTCAAGTGAATGAGATATAAATTAAATACAGCATGCCTTCTTTAAGTTTGTACATGAGTTACTGAGTTTCCACATTTGCCTGAGACTGATTCACTCACTCATGGCTCCCGCCACTTGCTGTGAGTGCTTTAGCTTGGCAAACCTGTGAAAATAAATCATGTACATGCTGAGAAGGTGATGTGTTCCATGCATATCTTAATCCACTACCCTGGAGATCAGGAACACAGCTTGCAATAAATTAGGCCAATCCACTGCCCTGCAAATCAGAGACAAGGCTTACAATAAATTAGGGACAAAAGAAAAAAATCAGGGAAGGGACACATCTGAAAAAGTAATAGCTCAAGAAACCATGTGTGACTTATTGATAAAAGCATTTTCTGAAGGAGTACTAGCTGTAACACTAATGTCTGACGTAACTGTATGATTAAAATTCCGACTCTTTGGTGACAGAAATGCAAAATTTAGAAGAGACAGAGGAAAATTTCAAGTCAAAATTAGAGACAGTTGAGAGATATGGCACATATCCATGCATGTAGTAAGATGGATAATTAGATGTTTTTTGGTGCAGTAAAGTATTAGCCACTGCTAAGCAATTTAAATCACAAACTGTAGTGAGAGAGAAATTATGTGTCCTACCATCCTGGTGCTCTAATGACCGAGCTACAGGCTCACATAGTTGGACCTGGGCTTCATCTAATCATTATCTTAATTATGGGATTTACTCACCTGGTAAAGGTAATTATCTGAGTACCCTTTATAGTACTGCGCAGTCACATACCAGTGGGTATTCCTCATCCATCCTATAGGTTGATGCACGATCCAATCAAAACGGAGGGGCGAGGAGTGAGAGAGAGAGAGAGAGAGAGAGAATTGGACAATATAGGCATGGAAGTAACCTCTGCCTTTAAAAGGTGTCCCCTCTGGCTATTGCCTGGTAGCCTGTACTGTAAGGTAGACTGAAATAGATAAATCATTTAGACCTTGTTTGTAACTACCTTTCTTTATTATGGTACATTCTGTGAATGTCATAAAGGCATACACATATTATTCATAATGCAACAGAGAATCCCACAGTCTATCAACTTCAGGTTCAGTAGTTGGAAACTAAAATCATCTATATTGTTGTTTGCCATTAATCTACGGACATGCCTTTGTTTCACTCCGTCCTGTGGAGTAATCTGTCGTCTCAGGGGCTGCAGAGTACTATAAAGAGTACTCAGATAATCACCTTTACCAGGTGAGTAAATCCATTATATATTTCATACCCTTTATAGTACTCCGCAGCCAAATACCAGTGGGACCTTAGTAGCAGTGCACACTCTCAGTGATTACTTTGGGAGGGTGAGGACGAGGAGATTGTTTTAAGCTATGTGGCTGTGTTCCTGCCCCTCAATACCTACCTGGCAAAGGCTGTTTTCTTCAGATGGTATGTCTAGCCTGTAATGCCTGGAGAATGTATGTATGGAAGACCAGGTTGCTGCTGAGCAAATGTCTGCGATTTATACATTTTCTCTTTCTGCCCAGGATGCTGCCACTGCCCTGGTGGAGTGAGCTTTAATGCCCTCTGGCGGGACCTACCCTGCAGGCTTCACTAATGGTCTGCCTGATCCATCTGGCAATGGTGTCTTTGGAGGCTGCCTGCCCTACTTTCTGTCCCTTGTGTAGTACAAATAGTCTGTCAGTTTTATGAATGTCACTCTTCATGCTGAGTTATTGCCTCAGCAGATAACCATCGTCTAGCAGGTGAGGCCGTGACGTGACTGTGGATTCACCTACTGCTATGTAAGGTAGTAGGACATCCTGTTCCCTGTGGTATGTGGAGACTACTTTGGCAAAAAGGAGGGTACAGTTCTGAGAACTACCCTGTCACTGTGAAATGTTATGAATGGTTCCTTACATAGATAGTGCCTGGATCTCCCAGTCCTCCTCGTGGAGCAGACTGCAACCAGGAAGGCTGTCTTAATTGTGCACCAGTGCAGGTGGTTGTGTTGGAGAGATGGGGATTGTAGGACGTCTAGAACTGTGTTGAGATGCCATGGTGGGCATCTTGGTTTTACCTTTGGTGATGCTAAGGTCACTGCTCTAAGTAATCTGACTGTGTCTGGGTGCGAGCCAATGTGTCCTATCCCTGGTAGTGGCCCCCAAATAGTAGATATTGCTGATGCTTGGACTCTGAGTGAAGCGGGGCTTGGGCCCTTGTTTGCCCCTTCATTTAAAAAGTTCAGGATCTGTGGAAGTCCCGTCACTGATGGCGATGTTCCTATTTACCTGCACCATTTGTGGAAAATTTGCCATTGTCTATTGTAAATCTTATTGGTGCAGTGTCTCCTGGACTGTAACATTTAATTCACCACTCTGGTGTGATAGCCTTGATTTAAGAATCTGCTCCTTTCAATAGCCATGCTGTCAGCCTCAGGCTGGATGGGTTCGGGTGAAGAACTGGTCCCTGTGATAGGAGGTCCGGCCGGTGAGGTGGGGCCATCGGTGGGCCACTGCCATTGCCTGAATGAGGGAGTACCATGGCCTCCTTGGCCAACTGGGTGCAACCACCACTACTGACGCCCCTGTGCGTCGAATCTTGTGGAGTAATTTGTGCAACACTGGAATGGGAAGAAAGGCGTAGGCCTATCTGAAATTCCACGGCGCAGAGAGGGTGTCCACCTCCCACGCCTTGGGATCTGAGAACCTGGAGTGGTAGTCGTGTAGTTGTGTGTTCTGGTGAGAGGCCATGAGATCCACTTGGAGGGGACCCCATTTGGCCTGTAACCTCCAGAGACATGATGGTTGAGTTTCCATGCTACCTAGCTGATGGTGGTTCTGCTCAGCCAGCCCACTTCTGTGTTGGATGCCCCTGCGAGATATATGGTTGCGATGAAGTGCAGGTTTCACTCAGCCCAGTGCAGGAGTTGTAGTGATTCCTTGATCATTGCTTTGCTTCTGGTACCTCCCTGTTTGTTTATGTAGGCCACACTTACTTGGTTGTCGACCTTACCAGAACCGCTTTTGCTGTGGAGAAGAGGCGAAGAATAGCAGAGCGGGTGGGCTGCTCTCATTTCCAGGATGTTGACTGGCAAACTGGACTCCAAGTGGGTCCACAGCCCTTGTGTCACATGGTTCCTGTAGGTTGCGCCCCAGCCTAGCAGGCTCACATCTGTCATAATCACCTCCAGTGTTTCCTGCGTGAGTGATCTCCCTTTCTGGATGTCGTGTTGCTGCGTCCACCATCTGAGTGAGGTGAGGACCAGAGGTGGCAGTGAAAGGCGAAACCTGAAGTTTTGTGTTGTTTGATCCCATGATTTGAAAAATAAGTATTAAAGATATTAGCTATATCTACATCTGATTGTATAGTACTACTATCATGAGTTATTAGCCCTATCTTATGCAAATTACCTTTTTTATTATTTAAATATGAAACCTTCCTGAAGAATCCGCATATGTAATCTGGCCCATGGAACTAAGTCTATGAGGGCTGCCATTATGCCCAGAACTTGGAGGTAGTCCCATACCACTCTGTTTGGTCTGCTGATCAGGCTGGACATTAGCTTGCGTATGTTGTGTGCTTTCTCCCTCATCGATGTCACCTTGCTGGTTAGTGTGTCTATGACTGCGCCTAGGTGAGTAATGGATTGGGAAGGTATCAGCTGGCTTTTGGCAGAGTTTATTATCCAGCCGTGTTGCCATAGGCATTCGATGGCTAATTGTGTGCTGTGCTGCGCTGCTCCACTGTCCCGACTCTTATTAGCCAGTCGTCAGGTATGGGATAACATGTACCCCTCTTTTCCTGAGATGCACCGCTAGGACCCGCAGTGTTTTGGTGAATACTGGGGAGCTGATGCTAGGCTGAATGGGAGACAGGTGTATTGGAAGTTGTGCCCTGGATGTTGAACCCGAGGTAACGTGGTGTGAGGGCCATATGGGATATGGAGATCGGCATCTTTCAGGTTCATCGGGTGAGATAGTCCCCACTTGTATGGAAAGGAGCGTTGCCTTTAGAGTCTCCATTTTGAATTTCTTAGGTCACAAACAGTTCAGATGCTTCAGGTCCAGGACAGGGCGCATTCTGCCTGTCTTCTCTGGGACGACAAAGAACAAGGAGAAGACTCCAGTATCATTTTCCTCTGTAGGGACGTGCATGATAGCCCCATTGTTGAGAAAGTCCAGTATTGCCTCCTTTATTGCTTGTAACTTGAGAGGACACCTTGGTAGGGGTGAGAAGTGGCCTGTGTTGTGATGGGGTGCTGTTGAATTCTATGGCATACCCCTTTGTCACTACCTCCTGCACCCATCTGTCCGACGTTGTTTGGGCCCATAGTTGTGCAAACCACTGGAGTCTTCCTGCTAGCGGTAGGTTTGTGCGGGCCTGCACACCCTCATTTTTTGTTACCTTGGGGTCTAAAATTTGGTTTGCAGCCTCTGCTGGAGTAGTTGCCTCCTGTATTATTTATTTATTTATTGAATTTTGATGACCGGAGGTCCCTTTTTCAGGGGCGACCCGGGAGTTACAGGACTAGTAGGATACATAAATTAGTACAGATGTAGGTTATAGAATGTACAGGTGAACATATAGCAATAACATATTACATAACAGTTTACGGTGATTAGCAAAAGTGAAACAATGGAGGAGAGCCAGAGCAACACCTGGGTTGCAATTACCTGAGTAGAGTATTTTAGGAGGAGAGCCAGTAGAGAAGGATTAGGGCTCCCAGCTTTAGTGGGTGTGGTAAGTGCTCAGGTAGGAGGCTAGTGTGGAAGTGTCAGGTAACATAGCATTGGCACTGACTCGTGGCAAGCATGTGTGCCTTGAGTGTTGTTCGGAAGCTCGCAGGTGATGGAGCTTCCCGAACCTCAGGAGGAAGGTTTCATATTTAAATAAAAAAGGTAATTTGCATAAGATAGGGCCAATAACTCGATGGTAGTACTATACAATCAGATGTAGATATAGCTAATATCTTTAATACTTATTTTTGTTCAGTCTTTTCAAAAAAAGATTCTCTTTTTCCCTTAAAATCTACAAGTGCCAACACTAAACTATTTCATATATATAATATTAAGGTATCAGACATATAGCCATTCATAACAAAATTAAAGAAAACTACAAGCCCAGGTCCGGACCAAATTAATGCCAGATTTCTAATCCAAACTGCTAAGGCACTTCCTTTAAAATTGATATTTAACAAATCTCTTTACAATGCAGAGATTCCTCTAGATTGGTTAACAGCTTTTGTTACGCAAATTTATAAAAAAGGTAGTAGATCTGTAGTCCAAAATTATCGTCCAATAAATCTTACCTCTATAATCTGTAAAATAATGGAAAAATTGATTAAATCATTTCTGGAAAAGAAATGGTCGAATTAAAATTACTGATCATACCCAACATGGATTTAAGACAAACCACTCTTGTACAACAAATCTGATTTCATTCTACAACAATATTAGCAAGGGCCTAGACAATAAAAATCAAATGGATGTTATCCTATTAGACTACAGCAAGGCTTTTGATAAAGTACCCATAACATCTTGATCAATAAAATGTATTCATTAGGTTTTTCAGACCAATTAATCAATTGGGTTTCTGCTTGGTTAACAAATAGAACCCAGAGTGGTATTAAATAACCATCAATCTCAATTAGGAGCAGTCACTAATGGTGTGCCTCAGGGGTGTTGGGTCCGGTTTTGTTTCTTATTTACATAAGCAACATGCAGGTAACTAATAACTGGTTGTCCAAATTTGCTGACGACTCAAAGCTTGGGGGTCTTGTAAACAACTTGTCAGAATTTAATTCACTAAATCTGATTTAAAGTCAATTGAAAAATGGGCTGTTGACAATCTAATGGAGTTTAACGTGGACAAGTGTGTTGTCCTGCATTTTTGACTCCATAATCCACAAAATAAATATTACATTTATAATTCATTATTGAAATCATCATATGTGGAAAGGGATTTGGGAGTTTTAATTAACACTAAGTTGTCCTCAAAAAATCATTGCACAAAGATAGCAAACACTGCAAATGGCTTATTAAGACAAATTCATCGTTCTTTTTAAATAAATCTGAGCAATGTATTATGACCCTTTACAAGTCAAGTATTCGAATCTAAAAACAGATATTGATTGTTTAGAAAGAGTT
The DNA here is from genome assembly GCA_016271365.2 of Neoceratodus forsteri. Classification (NCBI taxonomy): domain Eukaryota; kingdom Metazoa; phylum Chordata; order Ceratodontiformes; family Ceratodontidae; genus Neoceratodus; species Neoceratodus forsteri. Next base: position 996,395,156 of record CM028131.1, read on the forward strand.
CAGAGACGAGCAACTAGAATGATTCCCAGATTAGCTAAGCTACCTTACAAATCAAGATTATCACTGACTGGTTTACATTCTCTACAGAAAAGAAGGGCTAGGGGGGGATTTATTATTAATATATAAACTACTAAAAAGCCCCGATTTGATGAATAAATGCGGACTAGCTCATGACACCCGACGTATTGTCCCAAGATGCCATACTAAACAACTAATGGTACCTAAAGCTAAGACTAATTTAAGATTAAACTTTTTTTCATTACGGGCACTGAAATTATGGAACAGGTTACCACAAGATATAGTGGATTCATTTAACATTGAATCATTTAAAAAAGCTGTAGATAAATGGTTAGCAATGAGATTATAATTTCAGATGTTCCCACTGTACGTGGGGAGAACATCTAGATGGGCCTCGGCCTTCTTTTTTCTCAAAATAACCAAGTAAACCAAGTAAGGTTGTTCCATAGGGAAGGGGCAGTGTGGGAAAAGGACATGCCCCCTGCCTTGGTCCTTACCCTTGGGACTTCGAGAAGAGTTTGGCCCGAGGTCCGTAGGTTGCGAGGATTTCACTTGGCAGTTATGAGCCCTGAGAGGCTTGAGGGAGGTGCTGAGCTAATTAGCTTATGTGCTAGGCAGAGCACTGGGTGCCTGAGACGGGCTTGAGCGAAGGTCAGCTGATAAGTGCTAGAGAATCACAGTGGTGGCTCCTAGAGTGGGACAGAGTGCTGACGGACCACCTTGTTGTACAAGACCTGTAACTCATTGAACTCAAGCTTGGCCATTCCCTGAAGTATCGGGCAGTGTAGGTGAGTGTTGGGAGGAGGACACACGAGGCAATAGCAGTCCTGGCTTCTGGGATCAGCTGATCCTTGAGGCGATAAAGTGTACCAAGTTTACCATGAATGACTTTGGTGACTTGGTCAACATGTTGTTTTAGAGTGAAACCTTGATCCAAAGTAAGGCCAAGGTATTTTGGGGAGGCAACCACTTCTAGTTTGTTACCCGCCCTGGAAGTGAGTTGCAGGTGTTGTGTTCTGTTTAGGCAAAGGGATCTAGGTCCAAACAACATGGCCTTGGTTTTGGTAGTATTAAGGACCATTTTATTCTTAGTAAGCCAGTCCTCCATAGTGAGTAGGTCCTCTTGGAGGGATGGACCTAGGTCACCCAGGTTGTCAGAGGATCTGTAAATCACGGCGTCATCAGCATACTGAATGACAGTACTGCTCCCGGAGTGGTTGTGCAGATCATTTATAAACAAGGAGAACAGGAGGGAACAGAGTATGGACCCTTGTGGTATCCCCTCCTTTAAGGGCAGTGGATCAGAGATCTTGTCCTTCCACTTGACCCTCTGAGAACGACCAGTAAGGTAGCTTTCAAACCACCTGAGAGCATGAGTGTCCAGGCCTACGTTACACAATTTGTGATGTAGGAGTCGGTGGTCGACCAAGTCGAAGGCCTTGGAAAGGTCGATGAAAACCGCTCCTGTGCTGGACCCGAGTCAAGTTCCCTAAGCACATCTGCTGAGAACTTAGTTAGAGCGGTGTCTGTCCCATGCTTAGCTCTGAACCCATGTTGGGCCGGGGAAAGAAGCCGGTGTGCCTCTAAGTATTCACGGAGTTGAATGTACACCAGTTTTTCCTGGATTTTTGCTAAGGTGCAAAGCAGGTAGATTGGCCTGTAGTTGCCAATGGATTCCACTGTCCCATCCTTCTGAATGGGGACCACATGAGCGTGTTTCCACAGCTCTGGGACAGTCCCTTCTAGAAGGGACTGGTTTATGAGCCAGGTAAGGGGCCTTGCGAGGGCTGGAGCACCATCCTTGAGTAGTCTGGCTTGGATACCGTCAGGCCCACCTGATCCTCTGGTTTTCAGGGACTTTAGGAGGGTGAGGACTTCTTTAACCTTCGCTAACCTCAGATGAAAGGATGGGCGGTCAAGGTTAGGAGGTTCCAGTATGTGGGACTCGTTGTTAGTCACTGGGAGCCCAGCCTTGTCAAGGTTCGTGAAGTGGCGATTGAGGGCCGCAGCAATGAGGGTCCCATCATTCAGTAACTGCCCACTGGCCTCAACAGCGCCTGGGGCGGCCTTGCCTTTTCCCTTTATCAGCTCGTTGATGTGAGACCAAAATAACCTCGGGTTGCCCAGGTTAGTTTTCTGGAGGTGAGTGACGTATGCCCTTTTTGACAGTTTGACTGCATGCTTACTTTGGTTTCTAAGAGCTTTGTAGGTCTCAAGGTCAGCTAGGAGTGAGGAGCTCTTGAACTTTTTCCAGGCTTTGTCGCGGCAGATCATCAGGGCCTTGGTGGGGGAGGAGTGACCCACTTATAGCAACTGCCTTTAACTCGATGGGTCTTCAACGGAGCAAAGAGGTCAGTGGCCCTCATGAGGGCTTTCTGGAAGAAGACGACGGCACCATCCAGGGTAGGGAGGCATCGTAGCGGGCTCCAGTCAATGTTACTGAGAAAGGTATTATATTGCTCGGGTATTATTGTAGGCTTTGTGTTGGAATTGGGGTCTTTGATTCTATTGTCTAGAGGCTAGTGGGTTGTAGGACTGTACTTTGGGTTTGAAGAATTTATTCTTAGGACAAAAGGACTTGTCCGAGGGCAGGTAGACATCCTTGTCGCCTTGCGTTTGTTTGCCGCCCCGTGTTTGAGGTATGGTGTATGGCCTTCCCCGAACAATGTATTCTCCTTGAAGGGTAGCTTCAATAGCGCATTCTTGGATTCATCATCCGCTTGCCAAAGCTTAAGCCACAGTGCCCTCCTTGCCCTGTTGGTGAGAACAGCTGTTCTTGTGCCGAATTTGAGGATGTCAGATGATGCGTCCATTATGTATTTAACGCCCTGTGGCGACTCTGCAGCATCGGCCTGCAGGGAGTCCTCTGGGATGTTCTCAGTGAGGATGTCTTGCCATCTGTGTAGGGCTCTGGAGGTAAACCACACTGCTGTGTCTGCCGAGCACAGCATGCCGGATGCCTCGTGAATCTTTCAGAGGTGCTCCTCAGTTTTCTTATCCATAGGGTCCTTGAGGGCCACTGTGCTCTCTATGGGAACAGCTGTCCATTTTGAGAACTCTGAAGCGGGTTGGTCCACCTTGGGGGCTTTCTCCCATTGCTCGTTCCTTTCTTGGGCCATGAGGTACCTCTTGTCCACCATGCTCCTCTCCGGGAGTCTGGTTGGTTCTAGGGCCTCATACTCTTTTCTTAGGAGAGTGTCAATAGTTATGTAGGAAGGGAAGTGGATTTTTCCTCTAGTTTGCCCATCAAGAGTAGGGGGTCCTCCGAGGTAGATGGTTGCTCGGACTGTTGTGTAATTTTTAGTGCTGCTCGAACCATGGTGATGAGCTTATCAATGTTGTCTCTGTGGCACATTCGGTGGACTACTCCTCTGGGGCCTCCTCTTGGTCCCCGTGGCCTCGGTTGTTGTGCTGTCCATTTCCAGCCTCAGCTGTTTAGTGATGGGTTCTTTCGGGGGGTCTTGGGACGCCCATGGTTGTCAGGGTTTGCCTCTTCAGCGATTCCAGGAGGTGGAATAGTAGCTGCACCTGGCTGGCATCCAATGCAATCGGTGGTGTGGGGGGCGGAGGGGATTCGGTAGCCGACCCTTCCTCTTCCATGTCCACCATGTCCCTACAGGGAGTTAGGGTGCAAACTGCGCATGCTGTGTCGTCCTCCTTGAGTGCTGTGAAGGACACACCACATTCCCTGCATTTCCTCATGATGCCTCTTAATCTATGGGAAGTAATAAAGAACTGCATCAGATATGGTCCCTCTGTGTAAGCAGGTCACATAAGTGACAGTCTGCTGCCAGTTACTCTGAATTATAAACTGCCTGTGCCTTTAAATCTGTCTAGGGGATCCTTGTGAATTCAAAACAAAGGGACAGCCCCTGTACGCACAGTAATGACCCAGGCAAGATGGCGCCGCAATCTCACGATATTACACGCCAAGAATAACAGCGTCCTATAGAGGGGGTGCTAATGCTCTCACGAGAGTCGCTGAGCATCATGGGGCTTGTCCTTGTAGCCGAGAAGCCAGAAATGGCCGCTGGTTGTCTCAGGAGGTGCGAGGCAGTAATTTGCCCCAGAGAACAAGAGCTGCCCAGATGAAGCGAAATGGCACGCGAAGGAGGGCTGAGGAGGCTGTGGGAGCACTGCAGCATTTTTCAGGTTCGAACTGAGCGGGTGCCGTCTTGCTGAGCTGCATTGTGCAGGTAGGAATTCGCCTGTAGGCTTTCATCTGAGAGAGGAATCCTGCCTTGAGGGACTATACTGCGGAGGTTGCTACAGGAGGGACCTCCACTGCTGTGGTGCTAGACTTCCAGTGTTGCCATTGATTCAATGCAGTGGGGGTTCAGCAGATCTGAAGTCCCGAGGAGTGTGGGGGGTGTCGCTACAGCAGGGACCCCAGCCCTGAGGCTGCTCAGTATGTTGTGCAGGTGATGTGGTGGATCAGGACCCACTATTGGAGGGGGTGCCTTCCACTGCAGCTGTTAGATATTTTTTTCCTGCTTGTTCCTGTGGGCTACCACTGCACTGAGTGCCTCTCTGACTTTAGACTTGTTATGGGTCCAGGCCCTACTACTAGAGGGGGTGTGCCTTCCCCTGTTAAAAGCCATTCGAGATTTCTAGACTGGTTTTGAGTAGAAATATTGCCTGACATTTCCCAGAGCACATAAAGACGCTGCTATTTGTTGTTTTATATGCAGTTAGTATTTAAAACCTTTGCTGGCTACCATGCTGTTAGTTTAGAGTAGAAATAAAAGTATAACTGTACCTGTAGTGCTAGTAACGTTGTTTGGGAGCAGTTAGGACGTGACCAACCTATCTTGATTCATGAAGAGAACTGGCAAATATCTGATGACCACAGAGGTATGTCCTTGCCCCCTCCATTTTGACTGGATCGTGCATCAGCCTATAGGATGGACAAGGAATACCCACTGGTATTTGACTGCAGAGTACTATAAAGCATACGAAATATAATTCCTAGTTGCAGGAGATGAAATACCAGAGAAAGGAAGTGTGGCCGGGAGCCCCAGGTCCAACCATGTATGCCTGTGGCTCAGTGGTTAGAGCACTGGAAGGGTATTCTGAGGGCTTGGGTTCAATTCCCAGTAGGTCACATTATTTTTCTCACTACAACTTGAAATTTTAATTGCTTAGCAGTGGCTAATACTGCACCAGAAAACATCAAATTGTCATCTTGATTATTCCTTGTTGCAAGATATGCAATACCAGAGAAGGAAGTGTCTGGGAACCCAAGCCCAACTACTACTCGCATTGGCCTACTCTTCAGGCACAGGCAATGCCTTACCTCAGATGCCTTAAGGATTGCAGTACAGAGCTCAGTAATCTCAATAGTGGACTACTGCCTGATCATCTCACGGCTCTCCCTCTGCCACCGCCCTCAGGCATGTATCCATTGCACTAAACAAGCCTGCCAGCTCATAACGTGCCCATCACCTCACCCACACATGTGATCTCCACACACAGACTGGGTGGCTTCAACTTTCAAACCAGATCAAGTACCAAACCTGCCTTATGGCAAAGAAAATAACACTAGGCCTTGCTCCCCCAGGTGTCCAAGCTCTTCTCTGCCCAGCGTGGACTACTCGCAGCACCAGGGGCTCTGAATCCCAGCTACTGCATATCCCGCGTTTCTGCACCAGACAAGGGCAAAGATCCTTTGCGCACAGAGCTCCCAGCTGGTTCAATGGTCTCAACATTGACATCGCTTCAATGCCAAAGCTTGGTCCACTCAAATCCAGTCTCCATCACATCCTGTCTGCATCTAGCTCCTGTGACTGTTCTTCCTAATTGTTCTCCCCTTTCCTCTTTGCTCTTTCCACCTAGCACTTAACCCTCTCCCCCCTCAACTCCCTCTCCCATACACCCACTCATCCTCCCCTCCTCCCACCCGCATTCCCTTCCCCCTTGGAGCATTTTAACTGATATTTAACAAGTGCCTATGGCCATACCCCACTAGTGTGTCTCTCTTCCATACCGTGTTAACCCTGCTACCAGACCTCCTTCTGGCATATTTGCCACTGTATTTAATGTATAAAACTGTATGTAACTGCCTGTAACTCACTGTTATACTGTTACTCAATGTCTTGTTTGAATTGTACCTCACCCGACATGGAACCTTTGTAAAACAGCCTTGGCTCAAAAGTACTTGTAATCCTAGATTCAAATAATAAAAAAAAAAAAATAATTGAGGCTGCAGCTCAGCGGTTAGAGCACAGGCGGTGTTCTGGGGGTCTAGGTTCAATTCCCAATAGGTCACACTATTTCTTTTTCACTGCAATTTGTGTATGTAGTAGCAGAAACTTTAGTTTAAAACTGCACTTAAAAAATATAAGTATGGATGTTATGTGCCTGTTGCTCTCCCCGATTTGTAAGGCAGGATGTTCAATATCCTTTCACTGCTAGTTGTCCAGTACAACAAATATACTCAGTGCCACAGAACTAGAAGACTAGAATGGCAATGCCGAGCATCAGTACATAAAGCATGCCACCATATTGTGGATATCAAAACCTGGAAGTGGGCTGATTGGCATCCATGTGTTTTGGTGGCACGCCTAGTTAAAGTTACATTTTAATCATTTCAACTGAAACCATATTCAGTTTGTGGATTTTCCTGTAGACTGAACTCATTTTATACACTGACAGTGGTTTTGTGGATGGATGTACACTTGGAGAGTATAAAATGTTTTATTTATTTATTGAAATGTTTCACCAGGAAAGCACACTGAGCGACAAGTTGCTCGTCTCCTGGTGCAACCTGGGGGCAAGGGGTACAACAGGAGTGAGACATTAAACATTCAAGTTACAAGATCAACATTAACATACAGTTATAGGACAGGTATTACAAACAGTGTTGCAACAGTGCTGCGCATAATAGTTGGAAAGAGTGGACAATAATAAGTGCCAGGTTAATAAGTAAACAAGTGCTTATGTGAAAGAAAAGGGGGAAAGGAGAGTGAGGGTTTAGGTGGGGGGCAGGGTGAAGAGTCGTGTCCCAGGAGACCCCTTCAGGATGCGAGGAACCCTTCAAGGGGACTGGGGGAACCAGAGAGAAGGAGAAAAGGCAGTGTCCCAGAGAGACCCCTTCAGGATGTGGGGAACCCTGCAAGGGGGCTGTGGGGCTAGATAGAAAGGTGGATAAGGCTGTAGGGATTTAAAGAGGGAGGAGAGAAGGAGGAGGAGGAGGTGTGACTTAAATGCTAAGAGGGGGAATAGGACCTAACCCAAGCGAGGACTCTTCACGTTGAGGGGTACCCTGCAAGGGGGTTTTAATTCAGTCCTGGCTCGGGCTCTGCAGGGGAAGTGGTTGAAGGAGACGGAATCTGTTCTGCAGGTGATCTGTTGTGGGGCTACTGTCTGGTGGGATACTTACTGGAGAAAGCGGCTGTGCTGGTAGTTTCTGTGCTGGATACAGGGGTATTTACTGGGCACAGGGACTGCTGGTGGGGACTGTTAAGGTATACTGGCAAGGCAACTGGTGTGGGCACAATGCCTGAAATAAACATGTGTTTTCCCTAATGACCCTTCTCACTGTGCCTTGGAGCTCCTCCACACATTTCTCTCCACAGGGCTAACTAAATGGGCCCTAAGGAGGTCCCCAAGCACCCTATCATGCCCTGCCTGGCATCCATGGGATCCATGGCAAGTCTTTTTTCTGTAAGACCCTGTCCCCAGGACGCTGCTTCTTGGGAGGCACTACATACTCTCTCTGGGTCATCAGGGGCCACCTGAGGGAGAAGCATCACGCATCCTAGAGGACACACTCCCTAGGTTGTGGGCCGGCTGGAGGGAGAAGGATCGAGCATCTTAGAGGGCACTCTCCTTCTCTGCGGAGGAGTGTAGCCACCACAGCACCACCACCTGGATGAACACAAGTGAAGATGCTGGTGGGCGCACCATGACAGGAGGGAGATGCTGGCTGATGCCAGCCAACAGCATGCTTTGACATGCATAGTGTCGTAAGAGCAGGCATCTTGGGAAGGAGGCAAAAAATGTAAAAACTGCCTCAGTGGCTGTAGATGATGGACCCTGGTACATCTGGGGACCCTACCATGCCGATACCTACCACTAGACAAGCAACTGCTGTCGGGGGTAATTCCCCACCATTACCCTTCCTGGGGGAGTGTAAACCAAGGCTCCATAAAGGGCAAAAGGTGGCAGGGCATAGGGTCCAGGAGGGTACCTTGGGCTTTAGAAGGAGTCGGTTTGTGGGATAGAGGAGGAAAAAACTACAGATTAAAAAAAAAAAAGATTCACTTGGCTGACCTCGAGCAGCACAGCTGGGCAGCCACTTGCATTGCCACCAAGCAGGCTTCCTTCTCCAGTCTTTGGACACTGCTGAGGACCAGAGGAATTGATCATGGGTCTCAGAGGATGCTCTCCTACTCCTCCTCTTGCAAGGAAGGGCAGCAGCTCCTGCTGTGTTACTACTGCCTGCAGTAAGTGGTGCAGTCTGGAGTGCTTGTAGATAGATGGTGGGTGGGGAGTGCAGGGACCGCTTACAGATACAGGGTAGGTGAGAACTGCTGCAGTGACTGTAGATACAGGGTGGGTGGGAGTGCAGGGACTGCTTGTAGATACAGGATGGACAGTGAATGCAGGGACCACCTGTAGATAAAGGGTGGGCAGTTATTTGTAGATACAGGATGGACAGGGAGGGCAAGGAGTGCTTGTAGATACTGGGTGGGAAGGGAGTGCTTGTAGATACAGAGAGGGCGGGGAATATGACGGCACATCTTATTGCACATAGAAGCGGTATCAAGGTGGGGGGAATGTACAGAGAGACTTCGAGGAAGTCAGTAGCACACCCACAAGGTAACAGCAGCTGTGGGTTGCCCTGGATGTAGAGGAGGACTGGTCGAGTGGTTGAATGAGGCACCCAGTACTCCTGGAAATATGAGGGAAGGGGAACAAATCAGTCCACAAAGAAAAAAGAAAGCCCATTCCCATTAATCACCCTTACTCTGTAGAGACGTTACTAGGGTGAGCAAGGAGTCTGTTCCTGGAGGAAGGGAGGCACAGAGAAATGGTGAAGAAAGCAAATCTTTTTTTATAGACTGCTTTTTTAATTCCAAGCACTGCTCCCACAAAGATTCTCCCATCTCTGGGAAACACTTTTTTTAACCTCCTGCCAACCACCATGTATCCAGCTGGGCCACCCCTCCAGCCCCAGACCTCCCCAGCCAATCACTGTCACTGCACCTGGAACACCCACCCTCCACCTGAATCAGCCTTTGACTCCTGTACAACCATTCTCCCTGTGCCTAGACCACCCATCCCTTGGACCGGCCTCCCCCAAACTGACCACCCTCCCTGCAGCTGGACCATTCTTCCAGCCACTAGATCAGACTTGTCTCCCCAGCGCATCACCCTCAATTCCACTGGACCAGCCTGTCATCCCCAGCTGAACATCCTTTCTTCTCCTCCTCAACCAGTCCCCACTAGCCAACCTCCCTGCCTGGAGATGAACAGCCCTTCCATCACCAGTCCAGCCTTTTTCCTCCCCCACCAACCACATTCTTTGCAACTCGACCACCCTTTCATCTTATCCATCCTCCCTCTGCCTTTCGTGTCTCCGGGCACATTGTGCCTCTTTATATCAAATACTAGTTTGGTTCCCTTCACTCTTACCTCTCCTGTCTCCTCTCAGCCCCCCTTCTGTACTCTCTATTCCAAAGACCATCACACTTTTGACACTCCTCACCCCCACTCCTGTGCTGGGCAACATGCCTTCTTCTATCGACTTCCCTCACTCTGCAGCCAACTCCCTACTCTTCAAGGCTCTCCCCAGCCCTGGCACCCTCAGACATCACTTGAAACTCCAACTCCTCCCCACCTGTTTCTCTTACCATTCCTCCTGACACCTCCCTGGCCAAGCATTACCATCCTAGTAAGACACCTCCTGCCACGACCCCACCGTACACACCTCCCTCACTAGACACCCCTCTCTCCCAGTCCATCTCCCTCCCCGGTCTGCAAGATACCTTCCTCCCTCCCTCCACGTCCCCTGGATGCCCCTCCCTCTCCAGACACCCTCCTTACCAGGCCCCCAGACATCTCACTCCCCTGGCCCCTGGACACCCCTCCTTCTGGGCTCACCCTGACATCCACTTCCCACCTTGGCCCCCATGTCCTGGGTACCTCCTCCTCCAGGGAACCTGGTCACATACCAACAACACTCTGCAGCCACTACTGAATGAGCACCATCCACCACTCATCACTGAACTCTATCTACTGAGCCTCCACCCTGGCCTTATACTCCTGTGGCCCACACAGCCTTTGAAGCATGCTCCTTGAGCCCCTTTATGGCAGGCTCCATAGCATGTCCTCCTCCCAACACTTGCAGATGGATACTGATCCCACTTAGCCTTGGTTGTTAGTACAAGTTCCCTCCACCACCCAGCCAGCCCTGGAATCTGGCTTGCCCGCCTTTGCAGCAGACTCCCAGACCCATCCACCAGCCCATGCCAGGACTCTGCGTACTGCCCATTACACGTGAGTGTCAATGTAGTCACTTCTGGCTCTAACAGTCACAAGTGGTTGGCTCAGCATTCATCAATGTTCATCAAACACAAAAGGACACCACTGCTGTGTTACTGATGTGTTGCAAGATAGTAATTAAATTTACTGAATTCAATGTACAGCATCACACACTCCCACAACAGACATCTGCTCTATGCGTTTTTCAAGGTGTGATATCAAAAATGCAAACCCCCCTAATTATAGTGCCTAATACTAAGACATTTAAAGAGAGAGTGCAAATTAATTCCCATCAAGATGCTTATATAGATATAGATATAGATATAGATATATATTTTTTTTTTTTTTTAATCATACAAAGGGCAGACGGGTGGCACTGAGGGTTGTGGTGCTGGATGCCACATCTCGCTCCACGCCGGTAACCATAGTTTGGAAGAGGACTCTGGTTACCGGGAGTCAGCTGGTGGAGGGGGGGGGCAGGATTGAATATCCACGGGACTGCTCTCCTTTCCCAGGGAGAGAGGGCTTGTATGCCCAACCTCTGACTGTCACCGCATGGAGGCCTGGTGACAGCGCAGGATAGGGCGGCACAGAAAAGAGGTACTATGGGCTGATGATGCTTGCATGCCTCCCACATGCATACTTCATGTCGGCCGCAGTAGGGATGGGAGAAAAGTGGAAAATGAGAGCTGGGGTTTCAGTGAAGTGTTGCATGTTTGTTTGCAGACCCGCAATGCCACCCTGACCATCACTGTCTGAACTAGACTGTGTCTCAGGGGGGAAGGAAGATGACCCTTCCTCCCTTGACCCTGCCATGGGAGAATCTGTGGTGGTGCCTCTCCATGAGGCAGACCACAGGAGGCAGGCGCCCATCTGTAAGAAGAGGATAGGGCTGAGAAGCCCCTCAAAGTATCCTGCTGGGAGGATAAACCTATAGGGGAAAAAAACATTCAAAATCCAATAGAACCATATGATTTGATGGCAGATAAGGACCGCTTGACCCACCTAATCTGCCCATTCCCCTACCTGATGGATAAGCTGCCAATTCTAGTTAACCAACAGCTTACTTCCTCCTACCCACTACTATAATTGCTTCATGTATGTCCCATGCATTCTTGAATTCTCCCACTATTCTTGACTCCACAACCTCCTCAGGAAGGCTGTTCCATGCATCCACAACCCTCTCCGTGAAAAAATACTTTCTAACATTACCTCTGAGCTGTCCCCCATTATCTTCAAATTGTGCCCTCTTGTTCTTGCACAGCTCTTTTTCTGAAAGATGCTACCCTCTTGGACTTTGTTAATTCCCTTGCGGTACCTGAAAGTTTCTATCATGTCCCCCCTCTCATTCCTTTCCTCGAGTGTATACTTATTAAGCTGCTTTAGTCTCTCTTCATGTCTTCTGGTGCAGACCCTGCACCATTTTGGTTGCCCTCCTCTGAACAGCCTCCACTCTGTCAATGTATTTGTGGAGATGGAGTCTCCAGAACTACACGCAACACTCCAGATGGGGTCTCACCAACTGTCTGTACAGAGGGATAACAACTTCCTGTTTTCTACTGTTGATGTCTCTCCCTATGCATCCCAGTATCCCACCCCCCAGCCCTCCTTACTGCCTTCTCACATTGCTTGTCCACCTTAAGGTCATCTGATATAATTACTCCCAAGTCCCTTCGATTTTTGTTGTTGTTAGTATCTCACCCCCCACGGTGTATCTTCCCCTGGGTTTTTGTTTCCCAAGTGATTACCTTGCACTTCTTCACATTGAATCTGAGCTGCCATATATCTGACCATTCCTCCAACCTTGCCAAGACCCTTTTCATCCTTTCCACCCCACCCTGTGTATCAACCCTGTTGCAGATCTTTGTGTCTTCTGCAAAGAGACATACTTTTCCTTCCAGGTGCTCGCCAATGTCACTTATAAAGACATTAAAGAGGACTGGTTCCAGTACTGAACCCTGCAGTACCCCACTAGTTACCCTCCTTTCTTCACTGTGAACTCCGGTTACTATTACCTTTTGCGTCCTGTTGTCCAGCCAATTTTTTCACCAGGCTACCATTTTGGGACCCATTTCAAGGCTGACTAACTTGTACGTTAATCTTTTGTGTGGGACTGTGTCAAATGCCTTTTAAAAATCTAGGTAGGCCATATCCACAGCCCCTCACTGGTCTACTACTTTGGTCACCCAGTCAAAGAAATCTATTAGATTTGTCTGACACGACCTTCCCACTGTGAATCCATGCTGCCTTGGGTCCGTGCCCCACTGGCCTCTAGGTACTCAACAATTATTTCCTTCAGAAGTGATTCCATCATTTTCCCTGCCACTGAGGTCAAACTAACTGATCTGTAGTTTCTGCATCTGCCCTGCTCCCACTTTTGTGAAGTGGAATCACATCCGTCCTCCTCCAGTCCTCAGGTACCACCCATCCTCCCATGATTTGTTAAAGAGGGTAGTCAGTGGTGTCACTAGTTCTACCCTTAGTTCTTTTAGAATTCTGGGGTGAATCCCATCAGGCCCCTTTGCTTTGTCCACCCTCAGTTTCAAGAGTTCTTTCAAAACTCTTTCTTCTGTGAATGGACTATCGACCCCCCTATCCAAAGTGTTTCTCTTGTTTGGTTTAGGTACCCCCCCTCTTCTGTTGTGAATACTGAGCAGAAATATTTGTTCAGTATCCCTGCTTTTTCACTATCACCCTCTGTCCACATTCCCTCCCCTTTATTAAGTCTCCGTATCCCTCCCTTGGTTTTTCTTCGCTCCCTAATGTACCTATAAAAGGTTTTATCCCCCTTCGTAACAGAATTGGCCATCTTCCTCGGTTTGGGCCTTTGCTATTCTGACTGCCTTCCTTGCCTCCTTCTGCTTTAACTGATAAAGTTCTCTGTCCTGCTCCTTCTGTGTTTCCTTATATTTCCTGAATGCTATCCTTTTCTCCTTAATCTTCCTGCCACCTCTATTGAGAATCACAGTGGTTTTTCCTTCGTTTGTTTTATTGGTTCACTTCACACGAAGGCCTCTGTGATGCTGTTTTAATTATTCCCATTGTTCCTCCACCCTCCTTCTTGCCTGTTTGCTAGTGCTTTTTGAGGCACTCATTTTCCCAAAGTCAGCCCTTCTAAAGTCCAATACTCTTGCTTTTGTATGGCTTGACTCTATGGCTGTGTTTATTGTGGACCACACTGTGTGGTGGTCACTTGTTCCCAGATGGCTACCCACTTCTAAATCCGAGATCCTTTCTCCATCCCCATTTGAAAGTACCAGGTCTAAGATTGCTCCCTCCTGAGTGGGTTCCAACACTAGCTGTCTGAGGCATGCCCATTGTAGGGCATCAGGAATGACCCTGCTCCTGGATGTGCCTGCAGCAAAGGTGCTCCAGTTAACATCTGGCATATTCAGGTCCCCCATTAACAATATCTTCCCTTTTTCTGCCATTTTAAGGATGCCTTCCGTCATTTCATTGTCCATTCCCTCCCCGAGATGGGGGTCTGTACACAACTCCCATGCGGACTGTGGTGTAATTTCCTGTCTCCAGGGTGACCCATAGTGACTCATCTACTTCATGTTTACTCTTTAGTTCTGTTGCTTTAATCCCTTCCCTTACATAGAGAGCTACTCCTCCTCCTCCTCTTTACCCTCCTGTCCCTCCTGTAGATTGTATATCCTGGTATGTTGACATCCCAGTCATGGTTCTCTGTATACCATGTTTTAGTGACTGCCGTAACATCCAGGCATCCCTCTTCCATCAAGGCCACTAGTTCAGGAGCTTGTTACATAGACTATGGGCATTGGTACTCATCACCCTCCATTTTTGATGGCCTTACCCTTTTAGCCACATCCCTGTCCTTACTGCCTTTTGCCGTTTTTGCATTTATCCCTGTCCAGCTCCCGAATGACTTCTCTACCTTGGTGTTTACCTCTCTAATTACTGTGTTTTGTGGGGAGGCTGGGATTTCCTGCTCCTTTTCAGTGCATCCCTTGGCTAGTTTAAATGCTTGCAATGAAGCATTTAAACCCATCACCTAGGATCCTGGTTCCCCTGGACAAATGCAGACCATCGCCCAGTATAGGCTTGCATCCCTCCACCTGGCTCCCCAGTCCCCAATGAAGCCAAAACCCTGAGGTTCACACCAGTTTTCAACCATTCATTGAATCCCATGGTGCAGGGTACCCTAGCATCATCCTTGCCATAGACAGGCAGCACCTCCAAGAAGGTTACCGTCTGTGCTACTTGTCTAAGGCCCCTCCCCAAATCTACAAACTCCTCTTGGCTGCTGTGATCCCATTCCCAGCCAGGTCATTTGTCCCTAGGTGGACAATGACATTCAACTCCCTCCCTCGTGCAGCTGCTCTCGTGATCCTGAGGATTTGCTTCCTGTCCCTCTGAGCCGTGGCACCAGGCAGGCACCTTACCTCCCTCTCCCCTGCCTCCCCCACTTCTAACCCCCTAATGACTGAGTCCCCCACCAGGAGTTGTTTCCTTCCCCTGTGGGGTCTCATGCCACCCTCCTGTGAGTCTCTTTTGTGGAGGTTCCCAGCATCCTCCTTGGTCTCCACTGCAGGTGCCTCCATAGAGGAACCACTCTTCGCCAGAACAGCATGTGAACTGTGGAGAGGTACAGCTGGAAGGATGCACCTCTGTTCCACCACCCTCTCCCTCCCTGAGCCCACCTTGGTCCAACTGCTCCTCTTTCTTGGCAGCCTCTGAGGTAGCGGTGGTGGCCCTGGTGGTCCCTGGGTGGGGGAGAAGAGGTTTACAAATCCTAGCCAGGTCAGCCTGGAGATGGGCAACCTCCTCCTCAGACCAGAGAGGTGCCTGCAAATAGGGCAGCATCGCAGAATCCAGACTGTGTCCTGGAATACTGCCACCCCACAGCCATTGCACTGCACCACTCCCATCGTGACTTATTTTGTGTCCCCTCTCCTGTTGCTTTTTATGCTTACTCTTCTCCCTCTACGTATTTTTACACCTACTTTCCTACTGCCTATGTACCCTTACAACTGTCACCATTCCTGTTCTGGGACAGGAACTTCCTGTATTCTTCAGTAGTCTCCTTCCTCCTTGCTTGGACTCAGACCTCCAGCAGCTGGGGGGAGAAAGAGCTATTTTTTTTCCCCTTCAAGGTTGATGAAACTAATGTGTCTCAGTGATCCTTCCCTTCCTACTGCAAACAGGAAGTTCCTGTTGTCAGTCAAATCCAGTGGCTATAAAAGTGGAACTGGCTTAGAGTAGGAGGGTGGAGGAGTGGGAAGGAGGACAATTAGTAAGAAATTCTATAGCTTTTTTAGTCAGCTGCTTGCTTTGAAAGCAAGATTCCCTCTGCCAGAAATTAGCAGCAGGAAGCTGTAATTGGAGACAGCTGCTTTTCTACTGCTCAAGCCACACCCCCAATGAACTTCTCTTCTCTGCTCCTGATTTAGCAAACTAAGTTGATACAGCTGCAAAGTGCAATTTTTTTGGGTGATATCGGATAGCCACCATCTGTCTGACCCAGCCATCCAGCCCCCATCTCCTGGGATTTAACCACCCCACCGGAGTGCACCTTGGCTTGCCCCCAAGGGCAGGGCCATCGAGGAGGGGCCTTCCCCCTGAATGGAGACTAGTCTGAGATCCGGGGGGGGGGGGCGGAGTGCCTCGGTTGACTGCGTATGGTCTGGTGGAGGATGGACATCCTCCTGCTTGGCCAACGATTTTTTTTTGTATATGCTGCCCCTCCAGGGAGGCGTGGCATTCAATGACATAGTGGCGTCCAGAGCACTGGATGTCTGGCATACCTCCCAAAAATCTCAAGCACCAGCTGTCAGACCCCCGGTCTCTACCAGGGGTCGGTCAAACACCAGATGCTTCCCCATGCCCCCAACCCGCTGGAGGAGGAGGAGGAGAGCAGTCCTTGGGGCACTCAATCCTCCAGCATCCTGGGCTCACTTCCGAACCTGGGACATTGGCGTCGCAAGCAGAAGTTCTACTGCTGCGCTGGTGGGCAGGCAAAGTGCAATTGTGAAGTGCTTGGATGTGCTCTTTATTAATTCAACCCTGGGGCAAAAACAAAATAATAAATGAAGACAAATGACACAAATGAATTTTTTGTAGCATTTTAATCTGCCTCATTACTCACCATACTTTGTTATTTGTGTGCATCAAAATTTGATTTTACTCATCTCTGTTTAAACATGAGAAGTACAGTACTCACTCTGAAAATATCTTATCTGGAGCTCTGCGTGGCACAGCACAATGTTGGTTTTACCGTGACACAGTGCAGTGTCTGCACTGCACATGCAAGTGCAGTGTTGGCATCACCATGGCATCGCACAGTGTCAGTATGCCACATGGCAGTGTTGTCAGCACTGCATGTGGCACAGTGAAATGCAAGCAGTGAATGTGGCACAGCTCACTGATGGCACTGCACAGTATACAGTGAGGTGTTGGCAGTGTATGTAGCACAGCACAGTGTCTGCCTTTCACATGGCACAATGTGATGTCTCCATAGCACGTGGCACAGTGACTTGCAGCACTGTACGTAGCACAGTGTGTTATCCGTAGTGCACGTGGCACAGTGCAGTGTTAGTGCACGTGACACCACAAAGTGTCAGCCTTGCACCTTGCACAGTGCTGTGTCAGCACTGTATGTGGCACACTGTGGTGTCTGCACTGCACATGGCACAGCATAGTACTGGCAGAGCACATATCACAGTGTGGCAACACCACTGTACGTGGCACAGCGCAGTGCGACATGTACTGCTGCCACAGTGCAGTACCATGTGCAAAGCAGACACTGCAGTGTACCACGTGATCTGCCGACACTGTTCTGTACCACGTGGTTTGTCATAACTGAGATGCACCATGGGCATAGCTATCACTATGCTATGCTATGCCATGTGCACTGCTGTTACTGCACTGTGCCATGTGTGCTGTCACTGCGCTGTGCCATATGCACTGCCGTCACTACACTGTGCCACGAGCACTGCCATCACTGAACTATTTCACAAGTATAGCTGTCACTGCACTGTGCCATGTGCACTGCCGTTACTGTGCTGGTGCCCCATTAACTGTTGGCACTGCACTCTGCCACTCACTGCCATCAGTGGTGCCCAAAATTGGCGCAAGCCCTGCGTAGGGAGGTGCAGGCCCCTGCGTCTGGAAGGGGGGATGCAGGCCCCAAGTAGGGAGGTGGTTTCTAGGTGCCTTGGTGGCGGAGATGGTAGTGCAATCAGAATGGCATTCTGGGTGGCCTGGCTTCATGTCCCAGCTGAGGCACTTACTTCTTTCTCTCCTCTGTTTGTACGTGTTCCATAAATATGGAAACTGTACTCGTGACTAAAAAATTTAATTATTTGTGTAGCACCAGGTTGTGCATTGGAGAAAGAGTAATGCGCTCAGGGACAGCCCAGTTTCTAGTTGCTTTGGTGGTGCAGCTGGTAGCACAATCAGAACAGTATTCAGGAGGTCTGGGTTCAAGTCCCAGCTGAGGCCATTACTTCTTTCTCGCCTCTGTCTGTACGTATTCCATAAATATGCATACCGTACTCGTGATTGAAACATGTAATTATCTGTGCAGCACCAGGTTGTGCATTGGAGAAACAGTAATGCGCTCAGGGACATACCAGTTTCCAATTGCTTTGGTGACGCAGCCAGTAGCACAATCAGAACAGTATTCCAGGTGGCCTGGGTTCAAGCCTCAGCTGAGGCACTTATTTCTTTCTCACCTCTGTTTGTATGGGTGCAGGACCCTGCATAGGGAGTGGGTTTCAGGCTCCTGTGTGGGAAATAAGATGCAGTCCCATGAGTGGGGAGGGTTAGGAGGTTGCAGGCCCTTGTCTGAAGAGTATTAGTGCCACTGCACTTTGCCATATGCAGTCCCGTTGCTGTGCTGTGTCATGAGCACTGCTGGGACTGCACTGTCTATATGTGCTGCCACCACTAGTGCCTAGTTGCATCCCTCCCTCTCCCCACCATGTGGTCATGATCAACTGGTGTCCTATGGCATCTGTGTACCTGATGCAGACCAAGGTGCATGTATACTGTTCCACACAGAAAAATAAGCTCCCCCCAGCAAGATAATAGCTGCGTGAATTATTTAAAAAAAAAAAATAAAATAAAAATAAAAAAACTCCAGAGTAACAGTTGAAAGCTGAAAACAACTGCTATTTAGACGACCCAAGTACAGGGAATGCAGTCAAGACATGGCCATGTCTGTGTTAGCTCTCACTCAGCAATGCCACATGCATGGCCAACACTGCAGTGTGCCACATGCACTGCTGACACTCTACAGTGCCACGTGCACTGCCATCACTTTTTTGTGCCATGTGAACTGCCGACACTGCACTGTGCCATGTGCAGTGCCATCACTAAGCTGTGCCACATGCACTGCCAACACTCAACTGTGCCCTGTGCATGTGGCACAGTGTGGTGTCAGCATCGCACAGTGTTGGCAGTGTATGTGGCACAGCATGGTGTCAGCAGTGCATGTGGCCCAGCGCAGCGTCATAGTGCATGAGGCACTGTGTGGTATCAGCACAGCACTTGGCACGGTGTGGTGTTGGCAGTGTCTGTGGCACAGCATGGTATCAGCAGTGCACATGGCCCAGCACAGCATGGTGCTGGCATCATACTTCACACAGCGTGGTGTCAGAGTACATGCGGCATAGCGCTGTGTCAGAATTGCATAGTGCATAGCCCTGTGAGGTATGTGCTTGGAAACACAGGACTGTAGAAGCAACGTGTGCACATGGGTGGTAGGTGGGGAGGGGGTCCAAGAGTGGTGTTGGGGTTGGTCTTGGGGGGGAGGCAGGTACATGGGTGGTCAGATGAAGACACCATGCCAGGGTATGTGTGAGAACACATGACTGTAGAAGGAGCGTGTGTGTACATGGTAGGTGTGGAGGTGTTACTTCAATGGTGTCGAGGTCTGTGTGGGAGGTGAGGGTACGTGGAGACACTGTTCTGGGGTTGATGGGATGGTGGAGGTTCAAGTGCGGTCCTGGGTAAGTGAACACACCATGCCATGGTAGGTGAGGTGGGGGGAGGTAAATATTCAGTCTGGGATATGCCGGAGGATGGGGAGGGGAGTACACAGTGCTCACGTGTATGTGAGAGCAGGGATGGAGGGTGGATAGGTGGTCCTGGGTATGTGAAGACACCATGCCTGGGTTGGTGAGGAGAGTGAGTGGTGGCATGGGTGGTCTCGGATATGTGAAGACACCATGCTGGTGTGAGGTGGGAGTGTGTATGCAGAAACACTGGGCCATTGTAGGTGGGGTGGGGAGGTACATATTAACCATGCCAGGGTAGGTGTGGAGGGGGAGGTACATTAGTGGTACCAGAGAAGGTGGGACAGGGGAGTGGCAGGTACATGTGTGATCCAAGGTATGTGGATACAACCTCCTACTGTAGGTGAGTGGGGGGAGGTACATATTCACTGTGCCAGGGTATGTGAAGGGGGCAGGTACATGAGTGGTGCCAGGGCAGATGGAGTATAGGGGTGGTAGGTACATGCGTGGTCCAGGGTATGTGGAGATATATACTGGACTGGATTATACAATCCAAACCCAAAACCAGTCTCCATGCTGGTACACACCCCTTGCACCCACCATTGAACCCCACGCACCGGAACAAAACCATGTCATGCAGAGATATGCAATTTGTCAGTATTACAAAAGATATATACCTCCACAAAACTCCATCCTAAGCTTGGTACCCTGTATGGGATGGGTGTTTGGGTGGCAGAGGGTGCTGCTAGACACCAGGTATGATGTAGCAGGCACCCATCGGATGGGTGCAAAAGGGCCCTTGATCACCATGCAAATGAGCCCATAATAGGCATGCTAATGACCCCTTAGTGCCTTGCATGTCAAATAGGCTCATTTGCATGGTGCAGCTGAAAATACCATCATGGCTCCCGGTGCTATCCAGTCCCAGGGCACAATTCCCTGTGGGCTATGTCTGCATAGCATAGCACAGCATGTGGCACAGTGCTGTGTTGGCACTGCATGAGGCACAGTGTGATGTCTGCCCTGCACATAGCACAGCGCAGTGTTGGCAGAGCACGTACCACAGTGCAACATGTACTGCTGCCATAGTGCAGCACTACGTGCACAGCAGACAACTGTGTGCCACATGGTGTGATGCCACTGCTCTGTACCACATGGTTTGTCATCACTGAACACTACCATCACTATGCCACGCCATGTGCACTGCCGTCACCGAACTGTTTCACATGTATGGCTGCTACTGCAGTGTGCTACATGTACTGCCTGCACTGTGCCATGTGCATCAACATTACTGTGCCGTGCCACATGCTCTGCCATCAATGTGTTGTGCCACATGCACTGCTGCAATTGCACTGTGTCTCATGCACTGCCATAGTACCCAGTGGCATCCCTGTGGCTTTGTGCACTGAAGACACCACAGTGTCACGTGCACTGCAGACACAGCACAGTGCAGCATCGGCACTACACATGGCACAGTACGGTATCAGCACTGCATGTGGCCTAATAAGACACTGGCATTACATGTGGCCTAGCATAGTGTCCAGTACAGTGTCCGCATTGCATATTGCACAGTACATCTTCGACAGTGCATGTGGCACAGCAAAGCGACGGTAGTGGTTGTGGCACATCAAAGTGTCAGTAGTGCACATGGCACAGCAAAGTGACGGTAGTGCATGTGGTACAGCATGGTACTGGCAGAGCATGTGGCACTGTGTGGTGACACTGGTGTAGGTGCACAGCACAGTGCAACAACAGTGAAGTGCCATGTGTAGTGTTGCCACATGCACTGCTGGACACCCCTGTGTGCCACATGCACTGCAGACACAGCATTGTGCCACATGCAGTGCGGACAGTGTACTGTGCCATGACAACACTGTGCCATGGCACCATGTTTGACATACTTACACCAGGTCAGCTCTAAGGAGCACTGGAATTCTAGTGTCTTCTATTTTTATGTGAAGATGCACAGAAATAGAAAAAGAGACTAGAATTGCAATGCTCCACCTGGATTCATGTAAAGTGTACTGCCATACTGTGAATAGCAAGACATGCTGCCTCTGAGGGACTGTCACTAGTTGGCATCAGCTTTTGTCAGTACTGGTTTTCCTGTTGTCTTGATCATGAAAATGATGTTGCCCATTTTCCTGCTACCAAGCCATTGGTTCTGCTAATCCAGTTATATATATGTGTAACACAGAGGCAGCTGTTGTTTGTAAAGAATTAGAAAACATGCTATTTTAGGCAATAAGGAGAAGACTTTGTTTTCTAAAATTGTTTTTGGTGTTCAATGAATGGTAATTTCAAGTTATACCACAAAATTAATGATATGGGAAAAAATAAGACTAAGCTAGGGTGAATCGACTGATACTAGGAGCCCACACAGCCCGAACATAAAAAGTAAATTATACTGTAAATGCACGTTTCTAAGTTGATGCAAAATGATTCTAAGTAGAAGCAACATTCCATAATAATAAAAAATGTCAAATACTTCAGTGGGAAAAATATATACAATATTCTCCACCACCTGTTTGCCTAGAAGGAGGTTCTCCTGAACTGAACTTGGGGCCCAATATTCAAATGTTTGCGTGAAATGCCGACCAGATGGTGCAAGGGCTGAGGTGCTGGATGCCTTACCTCGCACCACACCGGTGACCCGGGTTCAGGAGCGACCTTGGGTCATCAGGGAGCCGGCATGGGGGAGGAGGGAGGGAGCAGGATTGAGCAGCCAAAAGGCAGCTCTCCCCTCCCACAGTGGTTCTCTGCCCTTCCTGTAGTTCCACTCCCAACAAGTGGAGGTCCGATGGGATTTGTAGGCATTAGGGGGTGGCGGCAATTGCCAGGGTGGGGTGGAAGGGCGAGCCAGCACCCAGCATGCATGTGCGCCCATGTACATGCACGCACGTGTCTGCCGGGGTCCAGGGTCAGCGAAACTGGGGAAAAGTACAAAAATTTAAATTAAAAAGTTGTGTAAAGTGTTGGGGCGCAAATCTTTGTTTTCTGGATTTCCTATATTCAGAAACTGTGTGTGTGTGTGTTGGGAGCAATGCAAAGCGGAGACCTGAATATCGGCACAGTCTAATATTCAGAGTATTTGCACCATGCAAGGTCGTTCTGCACTGTCCCCTTGCGCAGCGCAAATGCCACCGGCGAAAACCATGACATACTCCCACACAACACTAGTGGCTGCTGGATGAAGTACGGTGCCTCCTCCCCACACACGCCGGTACCGAGCCGCCAAAGAGTGCCTGTGTCCAGTGGTCTCCTCCCGCTACTTGCACCAATCCCCAATGTCCACACACTATGTTTCCATGTTTCTGTTAAAGGAACAGTGCCCTCTTGCGTTCACAGCACTGAGCGCCCTTCCATGTCCACAGTGCCGTGCTGTTAAATAAACAGCGCCCTCTCGCATTCAAAGCACCAAGCTTTAAAGGGACAGTGCCATACCTCTCAACCTTCTGTCATGGAAATGAGGCACACAGACACTTGAAATTAGGGACACTGACTCTCATAATGAGGGACACATCCTCAAACATGGAGATATAGGCTCAGACCAAAGTGTAAGCCATTATATTAACATTTACAATTTTATTTTGATTTAGCACCTTAGAATATTATGAATTTTACTTTCAAGTCTAAATGTACAGCACATTCTCTGTTTGGACAGTATCTTTTCCATAAGGGATGGATGCAGGACAGAGCAGTTTTGAGAGGAAAAATGACAGACAACTCTCGTGTTCAGGGACAGTTGAGAGGTATGGACAGGGCCCACTCACATCGACAGAGCCGAGCTGTCAGAAGACAGCACCCTCTTGCATTCACAATGTTGAACTGTTAAAGGAAGCACCCTCTTGCATACAGCTTGTTAAATGGACAGAGGACTACAGGGCCTTGGCTATCCTTCCGTCCACACCTCACTTGGGGCAATGCTATATTTACCTACCGGGCCAGGGGCCCCCAAGGATGAATGAACTCCCTGGCACCTCTTGGCCACCAATTGTCTGGCACAATTCAAAACTGACCTCAAACAGCACCTAATAGCACTCTCTAAGTGCACCTGCCCCTGAGTCCAGCCACACCTGCTCTCTCTGCCCCCCAGCAAGCACTAGGCAGGCCTCAGGTGCCCCCTCTCTCTGTCCCTTCTCATGACTTGCCCCAGCAATCAGTTTGCATCATGCTCCATCGGCACCCGCCACCCCCTCCCCCAACTCACAGTTTCGTAAGTTTCCCTAACAGTAACTACTAATGCAGGCTGCCTGACCTTGCCCCATGTCCTCTCCGCTAAGCCTCCCCTCACCCCACCATTTCTCCCTATATCTTATCGCCCTTCTTCCCCCAACCTTCACCTCCACCGCAGTACATACCTCTCTCTTGTACCTCCTTTCTTCACCCCACTGCCAGCTATCCCCGTTCTTCTGAACTACTGACAAGGCACTTTGTGGCTGCTTATTCCTCCCCCACCCTCATAAAGAGTTTTTCTTGTAATTATGACATGTACCTATGTTTTGAGTTATTCTGTAAGTTCTGAATCCAAGCTGTATCATTCATTGTAATGTACCTTTGCTTTCTCCTATTGTACTTTGTTTTGCAATCTATGACGTGGAACCTTTCTAAAAGAGCTTGCGCTCAAAGGTCTATTCCGAATCACTAAATAAATAAATGCCCACAGAGCTGAGCTATTAAAGGAGAGCGCTCTCTCCTGTTCACGGTGCTGAGCTGTTACAGGGACACTGTCAACCTTCCTAGGCTTCAAACTCAAACATTCCGTAGAGATTGATAATGCAGCTCGCAGTCTGATTCCAATTCATTTTTTTCCTTTCACAAGTGAAAAAACAGACTGCCCACCATACTGATGTTACAACACAAACACGCATTTTAATGTTATACTCCAGCTGTATCTTCCCTGGACATGGCAACACTACCAACACAGTCTAGCCACTCATGATGGAGTGGGAGGAGAGAAGACTATTGCATCATGAGTGGCTGTGCTGTTTGGGGGTGTTCCTAATGTTCTGGAAGTATGCAATAAGAGTAGATCAAGGATTTTAAACAAAGATTGGGTATACTTATGCATTGTCATTAGTATGCATTCAAGTTCTATTAAGAAACAAAGAAATAAAACAACGCAACATCTATGAATTTTGAGAAGGTAAGCAATCATAATATGTAGGGTTTCAACTAGAAATAAATATAATGCGGAAAAAGGGCTGACAGGGCCCCTTTAAAACAACTCTTTACTACAATAGAGTTAAACCAATGGTGGTTTAACTTTATCATTAGCTAACTTTTAACTTAAAAAAATAAATAAAAAAGTTAAGTTTTTTGTTCTTGGTCTACTGAATATTGCAGGTCAATGCAGTACTTACCTCACAGAGTCTTTCAAACGTATCCGACTCTCCCCTTCTGATCCCATAGTTGCTATTTGTGACATCAGTCTGTTGTCATGATGAGTTACATGACGCCATAAACAAAGGCACAGTGAGGTTAACTGGGGAAAGGCAAATTCTTCTATATGGTCTTTCTGGATAGACTACCAAGATGTGCTGTAAAGTTTCGAAAAGAACATTGAAAATGGAAAAATAATGTATTCTCTAGTAAATTATAATAGATCAAACATCATAGTTACGTAAGTACATTATAAAGTACAGAATTTGCTCTTTGAAGGACAGTGCCCCTCGCGTTCACAATGTGGCGCTGTTAGACAGCTGCCAAGCTCTTGCATCCACAACAACAGGCTATTAAAGCAGCAGTGAAACTGGGCAAAAATGTGATCTTACCTTTT
Source organism: Neoceratodus forsteri (assembly GCA_016271365.2). Taxonomy (NCBI): domain Eukaryota; kingdom Metazoa; phylum Chordata; order Ceratodontiformes; family Ceratodontidae; genus Neoceratodus; species Neoceratodus forsteri. The sequence continues at coordinate 996,420,425 of CM028131.1, forward strand.
TCTCTATAAAGATTCAGGCATCTTCCAGTTTTATTTGGTGGTAACAATTTTTAGCTCTCTCTTTCTTGCTGAGCTCTCAGTAGGATTTTTGTTTGGGGGTCTGGGATTTTCTTTAAAAAGGGTGTTTCTGCAGCTCAAAGTGGGAGTCCTAATAGTAAATTTCAGGGGTCCCACTGAAACGAATGCGAGCTATGTCCCCTGCCGCCCATTGGTTTCTACGGGCTGTTTTTTAACGAATTTTTAATGAGGCCAATCGACAACGGATGAAGGCAAGGGGAAAAATACCCATTAATCTCACCATCAACATTTATAGGATCGTCAACAGGCCAGAAGCCAACTGTCTTCTGAGGATGGCAAGGGCATAACCCCAGGACCATGTGTCCACAGAGGAGCCGTCAATGGAGAAAAGAGAGGAGCCAGCAGTCGTCAACAGTTGAGAAGATAACATAAAAGCAGGCTACCTTCTCAGGCTAACTCAGGGTATGCTTCATCCGTGACCAGGACATGGTGTGAAACGTGCGTGATATAAGCAGGGTTCACACTTGGACCCATGGCCGTCAATGAGGAGGGTTCACCAATATGAGACCCAGAGAAGGTTCCGTGTGGATCCGTTGCAGAGGTGCCAATCTGGGTGCCGTGCACAGGGTCAAGGCACCCCACACCAATGCTGTGGAGGACCTCTGTCAGCCACAGGAACATTCTGTGTCCGAAGACAGCAGTAGATTAACCCATTTGTAATGAACGTTTAGTCGATAGAACTCTTCATCGACAACTGGAAGCAGAGCTCTGAAAGAGGACTTGTTGCAAGCAGGTCGTGGTTGAAAAGAACTGAGAAGTAGCTGGGACCTCCTCCTTTTATACCTACTAGGTGAACACCACGTGGTGGTGCTAGGGGGAGGTCCCAGGGTCGACTGTTGAGAAAAGGTCACTGGGAGGAAATTACACCTGTGGCTGATATCCAACACGTAATGTCCTGCTGCAAAATACTGTATCGAAGAAGATTAAGGTATAACCTTACCACCATGGCCAAAAGAATGATAGTCACCAGCTCCATCCTCCCCATGATCGACTAAGGCATCATGGTCTACAGCGCTGCCACAGATACAATACTAAGCAGGGTCAAGCTGGTACTGAATAAAGCATGCCACTTTGTCACCAGAGTGGACAGAACCACTCACTCTTGCACACCATGCTCTCACAAATTGGTTCCCCCTACACAACAGAATAAAAGATCAGACCTGCCTGCTGTGAACGAAAGCACTATCAGACCTCACCTCCCCTGGTGTTCAAACTCTCCTAGTCCCAGCACAAAGTCCTTACGTTACCAGGAGCTCATCCCACTTGTTCTGCAGTAGGGAACTAACAGGTTCCTTACTGCAGAACAAGTCTGGCCAAGCATCCTTTTGTGGCCAAAGCCCCACACTGGTTACATAGATACATAGACAGTGTCGGCAGATAAGGGCCTATGGCCCACCCAGTCTGCCCATTTGAGCTTTTAAGTTCAGTTTGTTTTCCTAGAAGTCTGTTGCACCTTACCCCTGACCTCCAGAATTCCTTTATGTCTATCCCATGCATTCTTAAATCCCGTGATTGTTTCAGCCCCACCACTTCCTCTGGCAGGGTGTTCCACTTGTCCACCACCCATTCTGTGAAGAAATTCTTTCTCATGTTTCCTCTGAATCGTCCTCCTCCAACTTCATCCCATGCCCTCTAGTCCTGGAACATCTTTTTGCTTAAAATAGTGTTTTCCTGCACCTTGTTCCTCCCTGTAAGATATTGCTGTGTCTCTCATATCCCTCTCCTCCTCTCCTCCAGGAGTACATGTTGAGTTCCTTCAACCTGTCTTCATAGGACTTGTGATGCAATGCATGCACCATCTTTGTTGCCCTCCTCTGAACCTTCTCTACCCTGTCTATGTCCTTACGTGGGTATGGTCTCCAGAACTGTACGCTGTACTCCAGGTGGAGCCTCACTAGTGTCTTGTATAGCGGAATTATGACCTCCCTTTCCTGCTGGTAATGCCCTGCCTATACATCCCAGCATCCTATTTGCTTTTTCCTGCTGCCTTGTCACACTGTTCCCCTACCTTGAGGTCATCAGAGATGATAACCCCAAGATCCCTTCCTGCTTGGTGCATGCTATATCCTCATCCCCAACTGATATATTGTGCCAGGGTTTTTGTGCCCCATATGCATTATCTTGCACTCTTTGCATTGAATTTCAACTGCCAAACCCTGACCATTCTTCAGGTTTCTGCAGGTCGCTTCTCATTCTGTCTACACCTCTGGTGTGTCTACTGTTACAGAGCTTTGTGTCATCAGCTAACAGTGAAATTCTGCCTCTAGGTCCTGCGCCATGTCACTGATGAAGATGTTGAACAGGACCGGTCCCAGCACTGATCCCTGTGGTACCCCACTGGTCACTCTTCCTCTGTGGAGTGACAGCCATTTACCACCACCCTCTGTGTCCTGCCACCCAGCCAGTTACCTACCCACCACACTACTGTCCTGCCCACACCCATATTCCCCAGTTTGTGTAATAGTCTTCTATGTGGCACAGTGTCAAAGGCCTTGCTGAAGTCCAGATAGGCCATGTCCACTGCCCTCCCTGATCCACCTCCCTAGTCACCCAGTCAAAATACCAATGAGGTTTGTCTGACATGACCTCCCCTGGTGAAACCATGCTGCCTTGGGTCCTGTAGTCCATTGACAACCAGATGTTCCACCAATCTCCTTCAGTAGTGCTTCCATGATCTTCCCCACTACCGAGGTGAGGCTGACTGGTCTGTAGTTCCCTGCTTCCTCTTTGTTCCCACTTTGTATAAGGTGACTACATCTGCTGTCCTCCAGTCTTTGGGTACCTCCCTGTTTCCAGTGATCGGCTAAACAGGATAGCCAGAGGTTCAGCCACCACCTCTCTTAGTTCTTTAAGGACCCTGGGTGCACCCCATCTGGCCCCATTGCTTTATCAACTCTTATTACTTCCAGTTCCTTCAGGACCCTTTTCGTGTAAGGGACTTGTTTGTGTCCATTTCTGCACCATTCTCACCCTTGTACTCCCTTCAGACCCATTACCCCCTTCCTCAGTAAAGACTGAGCAGAAATACCTGTTCAGTATGTCAGCTTTACTGTTGTCATCCTCCACGCTGCCCCCATCCTCCCTTCCGCCTCACTATCCTCCTTTGTCTTTCTTTTTTCACTTATGTACCTGTAAAAGGTTTGTCCCCTCTACCCACAGATTTTGCAATGTGTTCTTCTGTCTGAGCTTTGGCTTCTTACTGACCTCCCTGCCTCCCTTGCTTCTCCTGGTACTTCTCCCATCCCTTCTGCCTGTGTCTTTTGTATTGCCTGAATGCAATCTTTTGGCTTTAACTTTCTTTGCTACCTCTTTGGAAAACCATAATGGTCTTCTCTTCCTTTTCCTCTTGCTAACCTGCTTAATACATAATTCTGTTGTTCTTGTAATCCCCATTTTAAATACTGCCCACTGTTAGTTGTGCCACTCCCGAGGCCCTCCAAAACTGGACACTTCAAAAGGGAGCCATTGAAGGCAAGCTCACCTGACACCTCATGCAACTGCCCCAAGCAACTACACCCCATCCCCCAACTCACCTGGCAACCGCACCACTCTCACCTCACGCTAACAATCACCGAAGCAGAACGAAAGGTCTCTAGCTCCATGTTGCTGTCTCCACACTAATACTATGCTCCTACTGCTGTTTGTCACGGATGCCTGACAGACAATGCCAATAAGGACTGCTAATTCTGAATGCGTGCAAAGCTTTGTTTCTATGTTTTATCCAGATTGCTCCGACAGTGCCTGTACCGGTTGCAACTCTGGTAGATTGATATATACATTGTAATTTTCCTTTTATGTACCAAAGCTTATTGTATAGTGATTTAGCTTACGGGAGGCACTATAGCGCAGTGGGTTAAAGCTCTGAGCTGCAGATCTAGAGACCTGGGTTTGAATCCTATAGCCGCCTAGATGAATACTGTGTTATCCTAAGCACCAGGTCGTATCTGAACACCAGCTTCGGCTTAGCGTGCTACTCCTGGTTTTCCCCTGCACAGTCCATGCCAGGACTGATTTGAAGTACCGCTTACTATCTCCAGACTTACAATCTGTTTCCTGAAACCATTGTCGATGAACAGAAAGGAGACCGCATACAGAAAAAATGCCCAAAGTAAGCTTGTTTCTATTTCGCAGTGTTACAAAAAAAGGCACCGCGTGGATGTCAGAGAGCCGCCTTCCGGATTCCGACAGCCACAATATGGCGGCGCGCTTTACGTGCTCCCCGACTACGCGTTGGCAGTCTAGTCTTTCTCTTCTAGTTCTGCGGTTAGTGCTCTAATTCGCGCAGCCAACCAGGGCCAAGTGTCGGCATTTTTATTGGCATCTAAAGGGCGGGTCTTAGATGCTCATTTGACCAATCCATAGAACTTTTCTTCTATAGACCAATCAGCTTTCGGGCTGTCCCATATCGTATTTCCGGTCGTTCAGGACGTTAGGGGCTTTTGTTACGTAAAACGTCCTCTTTCTTGGGTGGCTGGAGTGAGAAGCATCATGAAGGCGTCGGGGACCGTAAGTGAAATGTCGAAATAAGTGGTTTTAGCATCGGAGCAGTGCCCCCCAACCGGGGACTGTTCGGCCACTAAGTGTTTGCGCAGCAATATGTTGAGAGATTAGAGTACCGAATACGGTTTGGGAGCAGCTCTGAGCTGTCAATGCTGAAGTTGGTCTGATCCCTCAACATGGCGGTCTGGCTGCTCCGAACCATGTGGTACGTCTCTGCTTGTAAGGCGGGCAGCAATCCGAACAGAATGACTTGAGCTATGTGCAGGTCATCTTTAGTCGAGTATATGTATATCTGTATGAACGTTCACTGTATTAAGGGCGCAGTTTAGTGAAACGGTATACGAGAGTAGGCCGCATGTAGCCACGGTGTTGTATTGGACCGCGGCAGCAGGATAAGCGCACTCTGTTTAGAGTGAGAAGTGTCGAATTCATGAGGTTATCTACGATCTTGTATTTTGTTGAGCGAAAACTCGCATCCATGTGCGTGTGTTTCTGCATAGTATTCGTGATTATTGCTACCTGAGGCAGTATATGTTAATCTGAACGATTAATGATGGTTAGATTGGTTACAAACGTATGTCGATACAAATGTAGTTCTGAATTTTGCCAGTAATTACATATTATTACTGAGGCACAAGACAGACATGCACACATAACCCAACGAACATTATGTGTCAGTATAATGTTCTTGCCTTGTGTGCTGATATTATATGGACCTTGTCGCCTTTCAAGAGCTGATGTGCATTTGAAAGTGAAATCAAAGGTTCTACAACACAATAGAGAATAATGGATGGGCAACCATGCACAACAAGGCGCTGGGCTTATATGGAGAGGTTCTTGTGACATCATTGGGTTATCGAGAGCGAAACTGGCTTGGTCCTTGCTGTCACCAGCCTCCTGAGGTGGAAACCCAAGCCATGTTGTGGACATGGCCGTGTATCTGTTTTATATAGTTTGTGGCATTGTCAGGTTTATTTTTGTCCTCGCTGTACGTGGCTAGAAACACTCACCCTGCTGCTAATAGTGGTCCATAAAATATGCATAAAATCATCTCTAGAACATGGGCAATAAAAGTTACTAACACACTGCAGTTCTTCCTGGATTCTCTTCTGTAAATGAAACAAGTGCAGCCAGTAAGGATTAGCAGTGTTGGTAACTGCCTAATATTGGAGTTTTTTTTTTTTATTATTATTATTTTTTTTAACAGATCGTGTGATTATGTCTTTTGTAAGCATAAGCGCTGTTACTGGTGAGGGGTAGTGTATTGGGGGGTGGGTTTCTATTTATAGTTGCTAATGTGAAGTTTGTAGTGTGCATATGGGCAGAGACGCATGTCTGAGGTGGTGAAGAGAGCAGTTTTAGCTGCTGTCCGTCTTTGTAAAGTTGAGTAGCTTTACAAATCTGGGTGCAAGTGCTGGCACGGTGGTGCTGAGGGTTGAGGTGCTGGACTTCGCACTTTGTGCTGTGCTGTCGACCCGGTTCTGGGAATGGAGTCTGGCCACCGGGGGTCATGGGGGAGGGAAGGGATCAAGTGTCCGGGTGCCGCGACTGTATTTGTAGTGCAAAGCGGATGCTGGGAGGGCAGAGTGTCAGTGCTCAACGCCATTGTATGTCCGGGTGTCTCTGGGGGGCGCCCAGAGATCAGGGAGGCACCGAGACCCCGGGGTCTAGCCCCACATACCCAACACTGGACCATTCCCCAACAGTCCTGGATCCATACCCACAGGATGGGCCCTCTAATTGCAGACAGAGCCGCTAGGTAGGAGAGGCAGGCCCTCCCCCAGTTGGGGGGGGGGGGTTCATGGTGGAGAGTAGAGGGTACTTCTGAGAAATGCCCCGATCAAAGGAGAAAGAATAAAACTGGGTGCAGTCTGTATTAAAGGAAGGGTCTCAACTGCAGTTTTTTTTTAGGTCACAAAAATGAGTACAGGCACTGTAGTGCACGTTTTTGGGAAAAGCAGAGTGATCTGCAAATTGCTGCTGCCGATTGCACATCACTTGTATGGTTACTGTTGGCAAGTGCAGATAAGTTGACTGCTTTATAGTATGGTAAACGGGTACATCTTAGGGAGCCTTCCTTCAGGGGTCTTTTCAGTGAGATGGTGCAGGGGAGAGTAGACCATGTGTAGCTGCGGTATTGTATTGGCCTACGGCAGCAAACATAAGTGCACATACTGCATATTTAATCTTTGTAAATTAGGATGTTTCTCCCATTTAGAGGGAGACGTGGTGAATTCATTAAGCTGTTCTAGTTGAGCTCAGAGTCGTATCCGTGTGTATTTGTATGTGTTGGCTACACGAGGTACGCAAATCTGAATGATAGTTATATTGGCAAAACAGGTATTGATATAAATTTTGTTTTGCTAGATGTTACTGTGGCACTCTGCAGAGATGCACACATAACCCAAAGGCCATTATGTCGCAATATAATGTTCTTGCCTTGTGTGCTGATATTATATGGGCCTTGTCGCCTTTCAAGAGCTGGTGTGCTTTTGAAAGTGAAATCAAAGGTTCTACAAAACTTGTTGAAAATAGAGAATAATGGATGGGCAACCATGTATACAGCAAGGCTGTGCTTCCATCTAGAGGTTTTTGGACATCAGCAGGATGTGGATGTCAAGGGTGAAGCTGGATAGATCCCAGTTTTCAGAACACAGAGGTGGAAATTAGTTTTGTGTGACAGCATCCCGCGGCTGTCAGTACTTGGTATCGGCTGTCTTCCTCCTGGGACTGAAAGTTTGAGAACGTGCGGATACACTATCTGTTCCAAAGTCTCCAGTTTTTTTGTTTGTTTTTTTTTTGTCTTGCAAGCTGGAGACAGTTCCCTTCCTTGCAGAGAATTTTTCCCCACTTTTTTAGTTGCTCATCTGTTATTTTATACAGTTGATGGTCTTGTAAATGTTTTGTCTTGCTTGCAGTATGCGATAAGATAAAATGCCTGTTTCTAGTAATTTAAAAAGATGCCCTTTATCCAGCTTTTGATAACCCACCCAACCAAAGTAATACGTTTACAAAATACATACAATTGCATTGTTTGTAGAAACTATCCAACGTTGGGCAGGTATGACGATTCTCACTAAATGTGCTTCTGTAATCCACTGATGTGCATTTAGTGAGGATCGACTGTGTCGCTCTGCCTAACTTTGGACATTTTCTACCAGCAGTGTGATTCTGTGCATTTTTTTGCGCAAAGCCACTATTACTGGAGTTGGGGTAGGTTTAAAATGACTAAAGAAATACTGCTTTGTGGGGTGGGGAGGCTGATATGTCCGTGGTGAGACGCTGAAGAGAAACAACAGGAAAAAAATGACAGCACAAGTTTCAAACTGTCATGTACTATATGTTTGTGCATGTTGGATGAAAACCCAAAATGTTTCAATTTCTTTTTCAGCTGCGGGAGTACAAGGTTGTTGGGCGAAGTCTGCCCACACCGAAATGTCTTCTGCCACCTCTTTATCGTATGCCTATCTTTGCCCCAAACCATGTTGTTGCCAAGTCCCGATTCTGGTACTTCGTGTCACAACTGAAGAAGATGAAGAAATCTTCTGGTGAAATTATCTACTGTGGAGAGGTAAGTTACTAATTGATGGGCTGTATGGCTTAGAGGTTGCATAGAAATTTTCCAGCAGAAGGCCTTTGCAGTCTATCCAATGTGCCCGACTCAGTTTGCCCGATGCAGTCTCATCTCCCCTTTGGATTGCATGATATCCACCCCATACCAGCCCTTTTACCCTAGGCCACCCTCTGTTGAAGCGATTCATGGATTGAAGCTTGTTCCATCCCTCCACTACCCTCTCCAAGGTAGTATCTCCTGGATGATTTTGAATTTTCTCAGCTGAGGGACCAGCAACACACCAGCTGTGGGTAAATCCTGGCATCACCCACACCCTCGAGTGGATATTACTATTATACAATTTGGATTTTTTTTTTAAATTAAATGTTGGTATTGGAGGTTTTATTAATTGCTTGAAGAAAGTGATTGACATAGTGATTTATTGCTGTGAAGGAAAAAAAAAAAAGTTCGGCATAGAACAGTAGTTGCTATTGATGCCGGTTCTGAAGCACTCGCAGAGGCTGGCTGGTCGAACACTCGAACTGCGGTGTGAGATAAGTGCTGAGACCTAGCTCAGCCTCTTGAGCAGCTCACTTGCCCTCCCAACAGCCATCTTGGCAGGACATTTGGTCCTCTTCTCTTTGAAGGGGTGCACTTAGGTCCCTAACTTATCCCCCTTCCAACCCTGCTTAAAATACTATTCCACTCTCCAGTCTGTACTGAAATGTTACCTGTTTGTTGTTGTTGCACCCGGGTCGCCCCTGAAAAAGGGACCTCTACGGGCCCAGTGGGCCTACCCGGTCATCAAAATTCAATAAATAAATAAGGACAGTTGAGACGTTTTTTGCTAGAAAGGTTTTCGGAATGTTAGAAAAAATGTCATCAAGCTTAGTCTGGTCTATTAGTTCGAAGGAACTTTCCATTTTTTTTTTTTTTAATTTACCACAGTCAGTAGTGACGGTATGCAAGATGGCATCAGAGGGCTTTGATGCGTGTCAGAGGGATTCTGATAGGGTATAGGGCAAGGGGGTGCAGCTGGCACTTTCCCCGTTGAGTACTAACAGGATTTACATGTTGTAAATCCTGTTCAGTAACCAATCGGGAGCCAGCTTTTGTGTTACCTGTTGTATAATATACAATGTTCTCCTTTTTTTGTTAATTTTTTTACAAGGAAAAAAAATTGTTTATATTTGAAATTATTTTTGTTATTGCTCCGCCAGAGAAGTAGTACCTGTCTCCGCATCCCCCAAGTGAGTGTGCGGCTTCATTTATGTGCATTGAACTCTTGCCCAGTACCCTCTCGTCAGCAGGCTTTTGGCTGAGATCTAGGAGGATTTAGAAGTTTATTAAATGGTTAAGGCAATGCTGCACCTCGATGTGAGAAAGAACTGCTGCCTGACTTTCGCTCAGAAGAAGAAGAAAAACTCCGATCGTCTCTGGATTCAAGGGTGCTGTTAAGAAGTGGAGCCGATGTGAAAGTGAGACACCGCAGGTGATAGTTGCCAGCGGTTACTGAGGAGCTGCTGTGAAAAAAATAGTTTATTGAAACTTTTTTCAACTTAGGACGAGGTTACGTGGGTTGTCATGGATAACATTGATTGTGTGTAACGCTTGTTGGTTACTTCAGTGGGAAAATGTAGCACAGCAGTTAGAATTGTAGCTAGAGGGTGTCGGGTGGCATGGATACATGCCAGCCTGGCAAGTGGTGTGGTTGGCACTTCCTGTTGGTACTGGTGAAGATTTACAACGGATTCGAAGTACCAACCAATCGGAGTGGCATTTTCTGAACCGATTGTATAATTGTAGATATCCTCACTCTGCTGATGTTGTCAGGATTTATCTTCAGATTGAACAGGCTGACCAAAGGCTCTGGAGCATTTCACTGCACGCCCCGGCCACCTGGAACTCCCTCCTGCCTTGAGGCAGGCTAACTCCCACCCAGTCTTCAAAACAGCCTATCCTGGGACCCCTGCACATGCTTTGATCCCACTTAATGCCTCACAGCTAATCACCCTATTTCACCCAAGACACTGCTGCACTTCTAAACAAGCTTTGTTGTAAAATGTCTTTACAGCTGTCATTTAGCCTAGTTTCAGTTATTTGCAGGTACTAATGTCCCTTGTCATTTCTGCATAGCTATATGTATTATCTTGAGTACTGTCTGACTTGATCTGTATTCTAACCTAACTGTACTATATAGTGTATAATCTCATCTCAGTTTATGTACAGTGGTGTGAAAAAGTATTTGCCCCCTTCCTGAGTTTCTCTATTATTGCATATTTGTCACACTGGATGTTTTCAGGTCTTTAGACAAAATGTAATATTAGATAAAGGGAACCTGAGTGAACAAATACTGTAACACTTGTTGTTTTTTTTGGTTTTTTACTTATTTCATTTATTTAATGAAAAAAGTTAACCAACACCAACTGGCACTGTGTGATAAAGTAATTGCCCCCTAGTTAAATCAACCCAAATAAAGGGATAATTAGAGTCGGCTGATTGAACACAGCCAGGCTTGATTACAGCCAGCCCTGCTCAATATAAACCTCACTTATTTTGACCCTTACCATCATAGTCACGTTGACAGCACAAAGATTCAACAAGCACATTATGCCACGATCAAAGGAAGTTCCTGAAAAGATCAGAAAAAAAGTTGTTGCTATCTATCAGTCTGGAAAGGGTTACAAAGTTATTTCTAAGGCTCTGGGACTCCATTGAACCACAGTGAGAGCCATAATCTCCAAATGGAGAACACTTGGAACAGTAGTGAATCTTCCCAGGCGTGGGCAGCCTGCCAAAATTACTCCAAGGGTGCAGCGTAAAATCATCCAGGATGTCTCAAAGGATCCTAAAACAACATCCAAAGAACTGCAGGCTTCTCTTGCCTCAGCTAAGGTCAGTGTTCATGACTCCACAATCGGAAAGAGACTGGGCAAAATGTGCTTCATGGGAGAGTAGCAAGGAAACCACTGCTAACTAAGAAGAACATAAATGCTTGTCTCTCATTTGCCAAGAAGCACCTGGATGATCCACAAGCCTTTTGGGAAAATGTTCTATGGACAGATGAGTCCAAAGTGGAACTTTTTGGACAACATGGATCCCATTATGTCTGGCGTAAAGCAAACACAGCATTCCACAGTAAGAACATCATACCAACAGTCAAACATGGTGGTGGTAGTGTGATGGTGTGGGGATGCTTTGCTGCCAGGACCTGGACGACTTGGCATAATTGAAGGAACCATGAATTCTGCTCTGTACCAGAAAATTCTTAAGGAGAATGTCCGGTCATGCAGCAAGACAATGATCCAAAACACAAAAGCAAGTCCACATCAGAATGGCTGAAAAGAAGTAAAATTAAAGTTTTGGAGTGGCCTAGTCAAAGTCCAGACCTAAACCCAATAGAGATGCTGTGGCAGGACCTGAAACGAGCAGTTCATGCTCGAAAACCTACCAGTGTTGCTGAATTAAAGCAGTTCTGCAAGGAAGAGTGGGCTAAAATTCCTCCACAGCGATGTGAAAGACTGATATTGAATTATAGGAAGCGTTTGGTTGCAGTCATTGCAGCCAAAGGTGGCGTAACCAATTAAGTGTAAGGGGGCAATTACTTTTTCACACAGTGCCAGTTGGTGTTGGTTAACTGTTTTCATGAAATAAGTAAAATAAAACAAGTGTTATTTGTTCACTCAGGTTCCTTTTATCTAATATTACATTTTGTCTAAAGACCTGAAAACATCCAGTGTGACAAATATGCAATAATAGAGAAAATCGTGAAGGGGGCAAATACTTTTTCATGGCACTGTATGTATTCTCCCGGGTTGTGCCTGAAAATAGTCAACTTTGGCTAGCGCACCTAACCCGGTTAACAACAAAAACTAAAAATAAGACTCCCTGAAGGGTCTAGCCATGCCTGTGACTGACCTTGGTTGCCCCACCCAGGTATTGGCGATCAAAGTACTACTGGGAACTCACCAAAAGTCTCACTATACTATCAGTTTATATACCACCCAAAGACCCTAACACTGGCCTATATAAAATCCTGGACTACCTAAAAACCCAAAATCGTATCGCCAAGGCAGTTACATTGGGTGACTTCAATATAAACTGGATGTCCACTTCCACAGGCACCATAAAGGATGCACTATCAGCTCTGCATCTTTCTCAACTTGTCAGTTCTCCCGCAAGAATAAACTATAAAACTGGGACAAGCACCACCCTTGACTGGGTGATCTCACATCACCTTGACCATATCTCCAATGTAACTGTGCACCCTGACTCTCTTAGTGACCGCTCCCCTGTCATCTGTAGCTGGACACATTCTTATCCCCACCACCTCTGACCGTATTCAACAGAGTACTTTGACGTGGCCAGCTGGAGCACCTAAAACATCATCTTCAGTGTCAGGACTGGTCTCTACTGGACACCCCTGTAGACACTAATGAAGCTCTTAAACACTTTATCAGTACCTTCAGTGCTGTCTGTGATGTACATGCACCCCTCAAGAAAATGAAGGTGCAGGGCACTGTACATCCTGGATTACCCCTGCTCTTCTTGCCATCATCAAAACGAGGGACCACCTCTGGTACTGTGCTAAATCTGGCAAGCCTCAAGACTAGCAAGCCTATAAAACCGCAAGAAATTCCTGCACTCGGGTCATCTGCAGAGCAAAAAGTAATCACCATAGGGAGCAGCTTACCAACAGCTGGGGTGATCGAAGGAAATTCAGGTCAAATATTGTTAGTGGCTCAGTAGGTAGCACACTCTCCTCTGAGGCCGGGAGATCAGAGAGCTGTGGGTTCAGTTCCCACATCTAGCACTTGGGTTAATATACCAATACTGACACTGTAGTGCAGCATGAGGGGGGTGCTGCACTTCTGAGGTGCCGTCTTTCGGATGAGACATTAAACCGAGGTCCCATCTGCCTGGATTGGTGGTAATTCAGGTGGATGTTAAAGATCCCATGGCACTTATCGAAAAAGAGTGGGAATTTCCGGTGTCCTGGCCAGATTTCTCCCATTCACTAAAAAATACCACCAACAGCTTAATCTGGTTCAGTTTCAGTTGCTTACCATCTGTATTATCTTATGTCAATTAAATTTATATGCAGTAGGATTCTTTGTATGTGTGTTCCACCAACCACGTTTAACCCAAGGTTGCTTCTGGCTGAAGGCAGTATGGTACTGTTAAACTTCTCTGACATCATCTTCTTTTTTTTTTTTTTTTTGAGTATTTTAAACCAATGGGGATTTTTTTCTGTTTTTTTTCTCTTCATTATCTAGCTGTTATAAGTATTGTATTTTCTAAACAACTGCCATGAGCTTCTGAAGAAGGACTGGTTGGTCCGAAAGCTAGAGCACTTTGTTCTTGTTGTTACATCTATGTTGGTCCATTAAAGGTATCAAATCATTTGCTTCTGGATCTATTCTTGCAAGAACCAATATGGCAACTACTAGAATTAGGAATCTTAGAAAATTCCTTTAAATACTTGCCCCAATTTGCCAAGGACAAATCTGCTCCAGTGCAACTCTCCTTACTATGGCAGTTTCTTGCAAAATGGCCTGGCTCATTACAGTTATAGCAGATAACGTCTTTGGGCATAGATCTATTACCCCCACCAGAGTTCTTATCAGGCTTGGAGTTTAAATAGGAAAAAGTGTGTCTTACCAGTGCTTGGCTGTTACCTCGCTGCTGTGGCATCTGTCTGGCCATTTGGTAGTCCTCGGCCAAATAAACAGCCTTTTCCCCACTCTCTGGTTGGTGTTCCTCTACCTACAGCTGCACATCTGTAGGCAAGATATTGATGAATTGCTCCATGGTAAATGTGTCAATCTGTGGGACTGTTTTGCTCTCGGGATGGATCCATTTTATCAGGAGTTCTCTGAGCTGGGTGAAGGCTTCTCGAGGATTGTCCACCAAGTTGTACCTCAGAGATCAAAATCTCTGCCTGTATGTCTCTCCAGAGATGTCACACCTTTTCAGGATTTTGCTTTTCACCAGGTCACAGTTTTCTGACTGTGCAGTGTCCATACTGCTGTAGGCAAGTTGGGCTTTCCGCGTCAGGTAGGGTACCAGTCTGATTGTCCATTGCTGCTTTGGCAATTGGCAGGCTGAACTCTTTCAAAAGTTGTCAGGTATGCCTCTATATCATCCAAGTGTAGTATATGGTAACTACCCTAGTAACAGTGTAGAATGGTTTAGTCCACATCCCCTGCAGTTTTGGGCTAATGGTACGTCTTGGGTGGAAACTGGGTTTTAGAAACTGCACGAGCAGATTGTAGTAGTAGTTCTGCTGAGGCCTGCTGATCTATCTAATGTATGTTTGTTGAATAAACCTCAGAGCTGTTAGAAGTTACTTATGGTGTCCAGTCATTCCCAAAACCAGCAATCCTGTAAGAAGCAACTAAAGTGAAATATATGGTGTCAGAAGTGAACTTGCAGTGCTGCAGTTGCATGAAAGAAGAAAAGTTTGTGCTGCCAAGAAAAGAAACAAAGACAGTGTTTGTGAGTACCTAAAACTAAAAGACTGCATAACAAAGTATTTTGGCAGTATGGAGCAATTTAAGCCACCTCCACCACGATTGCCGACTGGAAATCTTGCAGAAAACTGGAGAAGGTGGGCACAGAGATTAAGTCTGTACTTCACAGCCACGGGATTAGATGATAAGTCAGAGGAAATGAAAATTGCAGTCCCGCTGCACACGATCGGGGATGAGGCCCTCGAGGTGTACAATACCCTCAATATAACGTATGCTGACCCACAAGCTAAAAAAGCAGCTGAGGTTATGGAAGCATTTAAGAATTATTGTTCAAGGCAGGATGGTAATACAGGCCAAAAACCAGACCGCTAGCTACCAACACGTGAGATAGTGCACAAAAATCAAACACGTGTGGGAGATGTGGCAAGGACGTGCCAAAGGCTTGTCCAGCGTATGGACAAGAATGTAAATGTGGTGGCCTCAACCATTATGCAAAAATGTGCAGGTCCAAAAAGTCCAACAAACCTCATGAGAAAATGACCAAAGGGGTAGAAGAAAAAATTACTCACCTTAGTAATGTTGTTTCTTCTAATGGAGTCTCACTATATTATGACTAATGCAGTTTGTCCCACCATTAGAACTGCTCCGGAGGTGAAAGAGTTAACTTCCATGCAGAGCATGGAACTTAGAGCGCGAGCTCAGTTAGAAAAGCGCTGTCTGGGACATTTCAAAACCCAAACTGTCAGATCTTTAAGGAACAAAAACTCACTAAGGCTCTGTGTGGAAGCTGTAACTCACACTAGCCAACTGGCTACTAAAATATTAACACATTTTCCTGGTCCCAACACCAAGACTCAAGTCAGGGGACCATAAAAGATAAGATAAAATAAAACACAACACCCAAACACCCCAAAAAGAAGGGGTGGAAAACATAAAAGGGGGCATCAATAAGTGCCAACAGTGGACTGCCCACCCCATACCCAAAGTAGAAGTTCTGAGAGGGGCAGGCTGGGGGGGGAGGTCATAATATAGCAAGACTCCATTAGAAGAAACAACATTACTAAGGTGAGTAATTTTTTCTTCAAACAACATGAAGTCTTGCTATATTATGACTAATGC
The DNA here is from genome assembly GCA_016271365.2 of Neoceratodus forsteri. Lineage (NCBI taxonomy): Eukaryota > Metazoa > Chordata > Ceratodontiformes > Ceratodontidae > Neoceratodus > Neoceratodus forsteri. The sequence goes on from CM028131.1 coordinate 996,436,148, forward strand.
AGACTACACAGCAGTACCTCCATGGAGGAGGGACAGAACCTACTTAGGGAATAGGCCTGAAGCACGGTTGTGTAAACCGAAAGCATCCCTCCTGGCCTGGATATCCAGGGAGTAATGCTTGTGAAAGTGTGTACTGTTTTCCAAGTAGCTGCTTGACATATCTCTAAGATAGGGATGTCTCTGGCAGCAGCTAGAGGCAGCTGTACCTCTGGTAGAGTGAGCCCTCAGGCCTGAAGGGGAACCTTACCCAGTTTTTGATAGCAAAATTGGATACAAGAGACAATCCACCTGGCAATGGATCTCTTAGTGGCAGGTTTCCTTTCCCAACCTCACCATAAGTGAGAAATAGTTGGAGGTCAAACCTGTGACCCTTGGTACGCCTTATGTAGTAACTTAGGGCCCTCTTAACATCTAGTTGGCAGCCTCTCTCACCAGAGGAGGAATGGTAAGTGAAGAACGCTGGAAGTGAACAGATTGGTTAAGGTGGAAATCTGAAACCACCTTAGGCAAAACTTCCTGTTAGTCCTGAGGACTACCTTATCCCTGTGAAAGGAAATAAAGTCAGTCTCCACTGATGAAGCCTGTAACTCACTATGCGCCTGGCAGAAGTGATGGCTACTAGAAATACAGTTTTCCAAGTCAAGTACTTAAGCTCTGCGCAAGACAGAGGTTCAAAGGGGGTTGCATCAGCTGAGCAATGCAAACATTAAGATCCCAGGCAGGGCAGGGTCCCTGAATGGTGGATTGTATGAAGCAATCCCTAAAAACTTGGAATATACAGGGTGAGCAGAAAGAGAAGAGGGCTTCCCTGCTGAAATAAAAGCAGAGACAGCTGCCAAATGCACTTTCAGGGTAGCTGGTCTCAGTCCCAAAGAATTAAGATGGACCATATAGTCCAAAACAGTGGGTAAATCAGCAGATTCCGGAAATATGCTTCCCAGAACACCATATGGAAAACCTTTCCACTTGGAGTTATAGGTAGCCCTGGTGGAAGGCTTCCAGAAGCGTTCAAGATTTCGAGAACACCTTGAGAAAGTTGTAGATCAGCAACTGTAACTCCTCAAGAGCCAGGCCTTGAGGTTGAGGGATTTGAGATTTGGATACCAGACTCTCCCTGGGCACAGGTTAACAGATTGTGGTTCCTGGGGAGACACAGGGAAGATGGACTGCTAAGGACAGAAGGAGTGGGTACCAGGGCTGCCTGGCCCAGTCTGGAGCAATCAGGATCATCTTGCAGGGCTGAGATCTGATTTTGACTAGCACCTTGAACAGGAGAGGAAGGGGGAAGGCATGAGAAACTTCCTTCCCAATCGAGGAGAAAGGCATCCAGGGGACTGAGCCCAACACGGGGGCCTGCAACAAAAAGTGGAAGTTGATGATTGTCTGGGGCTGCAAAAGATCTATCTGAGGGGTGCCCCATCTGGCAAAACTATCCCCAATACTAGGGGATCCAGTGACCATTCGTGATGGCCCTGGGAAATCCTGCTGAGAGCATCTGCCAGGACATTGTCCTTGCCTGGGAGGTGAACTGCTATGAGGGAAGTGTTCGGGAATAAGCCAGAGACCACTTCATGCCTCGGTGCACAAGGTCGAAGACCGAGTGCCCCTTGTTTGTTGATGTACCACATTGTAGTGGTGTTGTCTGTTCTGACCTGTACCACCTTGTTCTGAACAGATGCAGAAAAAACCTGAAGTGCTAGAAAAACAGCTCTGAGTTCCAACAGATTGATGTGGAGCAGAGATTCCTGAGGGGACCACAACCCCTGGGTGGAGAGGTCGCCCATGTGAGCTCCCCATCCCAAGAGGGACACATCTGTAGTAAGGGTCAAGGAGTGAGATAGAGGGATAAAGGGCACCCCTTGTCTCAGATTGCTCTGATCCTGCCACCACTGAAGGGCCTGGATCAGGGTTCGAGTCACTGGGATTAACTTGGATAGGGAATCTCTTCTTTGAGACCAGAAGGCTCTCAAATGGAACTGAATGTCCCTCATCTGAAATCTTGCTCCTTGCACTACAGCTGTGGAAGCAGCCATGTGTCCTAGGAGCTGCAGGAAATGCCTTGCTGGTGAGAGACCTGCAGAGTGAGGGCACGAGGCCAGGGCCACCAGGGTCCTTACCCTTTCTAGGGAAGGAAGGCTCTGTTGCTTTTGTGTCCAGTTCTGCACCTATAAAGGTGAGTACCTGGACAGGTTCCAGAACTGACTTTGGAAGATTGAGAAGAAAGCCCAGAGAGGTAAGCAGCTGCTGGGTAACTTGCAGGTGTGATTTGACCTGGTCTGAGACTGACCCACAATGAGCCAGTCAGTCCAGGTAGGGAAAGAGGCAATCTTTTGCCTTCTTAAATGAGCAACTGCTACTGCTAGACATTTTGTGAATACCCTTGGGGCAGAGGTAGGTCAAGGGCATTGCTCTGAACTGATAATGGCCTGAGGGCAGTTCAATCTGAGGTACTTTCGTGGGAGCTTCTGATAAGAACATGGAAATAGGCATCCTTGAGGTCCAGGGAAGCTAGCCAGTCCCCTGGCCTTGGGAGGGTAAAATCATTCCAGAGCCACCATTTTGAATTTTGGTTTTAAAAGGTGCTTGTTCAGATATCTTAGGTCCAGGATGGGCCGCCACTCTCCTGTCTTTTTTGGGGTAAGGAAGTACCTGGAGTACAGACCCTTGCCCTGGTGTAGGGGAGAAACCCTTTCTACAGCTCTGAGAGCCAGGAGGGTTGAGACTTCTGTTTCCAAGGCAAGAGTCTCTAGAGGGTTTGCAGGTGGAAAAGATCTGATTCTCATCTTTGGAAATTTTTTGAAGCTGAGAACCAGACCCTGGCTTACTACTTCCAGGACCCACTTGTCTGATGTTAAAGACTCCCAGTCCTGGACGAAGTAAGCCAGCCTGCCCCCTACAGGTAATGGAGAACCGCCCTGGGCATCCCATCAGGGTGCCTGTTTGGCAGGGGCTTTAGGCTGAGGGGTGGGAGCAGGCCTGCTTGTACCCCGTCTGCCTCTCCCTCTGAAGAACCCCCTCTGAACATAAGCTGAAGAGGAGGCCTGGGTCTGGTAAAAAGGCCTGTGAAAAGGCCTGCCTCTACCCCTGGGGGGCTGCCTCTGAGGAGTGGCTTGCCGTTCCTTGGCTTGTGCACTCCTATAAGTGGTTCTATATTCATCCATTTTCTTCATATAATTCTCTGTCTGCTCCCCAAACAGAGAATTTCCCACCACAGGAAAATCCATAGCCTTAGCCTGGGTATCCTGTGACAAAGTAGTACACCTGAGCCAAGCCAATCTACGAAAAGCCACAGATGTAGCCATGACTCTAGAGGATACATCATTAGAATCCACTGCAGCATGGACTTGCACCTTAGATGCCTCAATACCATCAGCAGCCACCTGCTCCAGCTCCCTTGGAAGCTGGCCAGGGGCCTGTTTGGCTAAAGCCATGACAGTATCCCATCTAGATTTTGGTATCTCGCAACATAAGCCATATAGTTTGCTTGTCTGAGTCCCAAGGGCGCTACCATGTATTGTTTTTAGCCATGGCATCAATCTTCCTGGAGTCCTTGTCAGGAGGATGTGAAGCCAGGGGAATATTAGCTTTATCACAGGCTGCAGCCTGAACTACTCCAACATGGCTGCATTGCTGTGAAATAAATTCTGTATCAGGACTTGACAAAGTGCACCTCCTGTCCATCTTTTATCCACAGGAGGGACAGAATTAGAGCTTTTAAAATTTTTATTGTTCGCTTCCTAAAAGATTTATGTAAAGGAATAGACAATCTCCTGGACTCTGGGATATCCATCATCTCTATAAAGTCAGGCTCCTCTTGCTCATCCACAGCCTCCTCCAAAGGAAGCTGGAGGGTTTCAGCAACTTTTATAAAACAGAAAATGAGAAGGGACTCCAGCAAGCCTAGGGGAGATTCTCCTAAAGGTCTGTCTGGAGAGATGTCCGGTTCAATGGGCACATCAGACTTTCAAAGTCACATTCACACTGTTCATAATTATCCTCCCTCCTCTGGTTCATAAAACTCCTCTACATCATATTCTTGAACCGGTGGAACGGCCGACTGACCTTTTGCCAGATAGTGGCGGTTCGGACGGAACGAGAAAGTGACTGGACAATTTGTATTGCCCTGGCTATCTCTGCAGCAGTTGCGAAGATTTTTGACTCCACACCTGCTGACTTTCTAGTTCTCTTTGCTGGAACTGGCTCCTCAGAGTCAGCTTACGTTGCCGAGGAAGTCTGGCCCTGGTCAGAGGGCCTCCCTCCGGTTCGGTTGGCACTGAACCGGCTGGCCATCTGGGTCAGCGGACTTTTTGGCCTCTCGTTCCCTGAGCCTACCAACTCTCTTATCTAGGGTAGCTGCAGGGAAATTCTTGCAAATCTGGCAGTCTGCAATGAGGTGGTCAAACCCCAGACAATAAACACATGTGGTGTGTGGGTCTGCTTTGGCAAAGGCTTCCCCACAGACACTACAGTGTTGAAACCCAGTGGGCCAGGTTTTTCTTTTGGGTTTCTCAGACATAATGCCACCCTAACCAAAAACTTGCCCTTTTTTTGGCAGTGCCAGGCAAGACACCCTTATCGGTTCCCAACCGTGTCACGGGTCGTGGAAAAACGTAATGAAATCCGTTTTTTTTAGAACCGATAAGAACCGGGAACCGCACTCTAAAAAGCCTTAAAACGCTTCAGAATGAAGTTTCAACACAATCTGATCGGTTCAAACCGAACTGATAAACATTTACAAGTTCACACAGAAAACCTATCTATTACTTACAATACCATAGACAGAGCTTGAACCGATCGGTTTGCGGTTAAAATAATGATAATCGCGGTTGAATTTAACCGAGAAAAAACTCTTTAAACCGAGAAAATGAACCGAGCAGCAGGAGGAATCTCCGGAGCGACTGTTCAGTGAGGCGGAGTAAAGAATCTGACAGTTTCGGTTTGAAATATCCCAGACAGAGCTTTTCTAACCGAGCTCGCGCTCTAAGTTCCATGCTCTGCATGGAAGTTAACTCTTTCACCTCCGGAGCAGTTCTAATGGTGGGACAAACTGCATTAGTGTAATATAGCAGACTTCATGTTGTTTGAAGCACTAGTTGTGGAGTGCTGTAAAGAAAACAAGAAATGATGCGGACACAAGTACCAGATGAAGGTGGTACACTACCTTGAAGATAATGGGATAGCCAGTTAAGTTCAAGTTGGACACTGGGGCTGAAGCCAATATACTGACTAAAGAAGTGATTGCGCAGTTTCCATGCAAGGTACAAATCGAGCCACCAGTACTATCCTAATGGCATATGGAGGAGCACAAATTAATCCTGAAGGGAAGTGGCGCTAAAGTGTAAGACACAAGACAGAGAGGCCAATCTGCAGTTTTATGTCACTAATACATTGGGAGCTTCTATCTGGGTCAACAGGCATGTGTCATCCTGGATCTGATTCTAAGTCAAAGGTGCTTAAAACCAAGCCACCAAGCACAAAAAAGAGAACTTCCTGCACAATATAAAACAGTGTTTAAAGGCCTAGGAGAATTCCCAGGAGTTTACCACATATATACCAACCCAAATGTTACTCCTGTGATACATGGGTGCAGAAAAGTCCCATAAGCAATTATGGACAGACTAAAACAGATACTGGAACAGCTGGAGTAAATTGGGGAGATTAGCAAGGTAAGAAAACCTACAACATTGGTAAATAGCCTTGTAATTACTGAAAAGAAAAATGGTGAGATCAGAGTGTTTTTGGACCCTAGAGACTTAAATAAAGCTATCAGAAGACATCATTTCTCCATCCCCACACTGGAGGATATTCAGAGTAAGCTTGCAGGTAAAAAGTTTTTTACAATTCTAGATGAAAAAGATTGGTACTGGCAGATCAAATTAGATGACGAATCTGCAGACCTATGTACATTCAACAGTCCATGGGGAAGGTACACATTTCAGAGACTTCCTTTTGGTATACGGTCAGCGAGTGAAGTATTCCAGCAGAGAAATGCTGAACACTTCGGGACATACCAGGTGTTTTTGTAATAGCTGATGACATGCTTATAGCCGCAGCTACCAAGGAAGAGCATGACAATATTCTGGAAAAGTGATGGACAGAGCAGTGGAACTCAATGTAAAGTTCAATAGTGACAAAATACAGTATTTGGTGAGTGAGGTGAAATACATGGAGCATATCATAACCGAAAATGGGCTACGGCCTGATGAAGCCAAAGCAGAAGCAATAGCCGAGATGCCCCTCCCTAAGATAAAAAAGCACTACAGAGGCTGTTAGGAATGACTCGATACTTGGCGCAGTACATTCCGAATGAAGCAAACCTCACTGCACCACTAAGGCAGCTACTCAAAAAAGATGTCATGTGGCAGTGGCAGCCAGCACAGGAAGAAGCTTTACAAAAGCTGAAAGAGGCTATTTCTTGTGCACCAATATTAAAATTCTTTGATCCAAAAGAGGACACTGAAATCCAAGCAGATGCATCTAAGGACGGACTAGGTGCTTGTCTACTACAAAGACACAGACCAGTAGCTTATGCATCTAGGTCATTGTCCAGTGCTTAAAGAAACTATGCACAGATAGAAAAAGAGTTGCTAGCAATTGTGTTCTCTCTACAGAAATTTCATCAGTATGTTTATGGAAGGTCAGTGAAAATACAATCAGATCACAAGCCACTACAGTCCACACTGAACAAACCAACTGGAAAGGCTCCAGCAAGATTGCAGCGGATACTGTTACAGATACAGAAATATGACAGAGGTAATATATACTCCAGGAAAAGATATTCTGATTGCAGACACACTGTCCAGGGCAGTACCAAGAAACCAGCAGAGGAGACATTGATTTAAGTAGTGAAAAGGTCATATACTCAATCCAAGCAACAGAAACACTGCCTGACAGCATGTTGAGAGGACTAAACAGGCCACACAGAGGACAGTGATTTACAGTTGGCTTAAAGAAATGCACCTCAAAGGATGGCCTAACAGGAAAAAACAAGTCAGCATCAAACTTCAGCACTATTGGCCCATGAGACAGAATATATACATAAAAATGAACTCATAATGGTGGGTAAAGAATCATCATACCCAAAGAGCTGAGAACAGATATGCTACAAAGACTTCATAGCACATCAAGGAAGAAAAATCACCACCTTAGTAATGTTGTTTCTTCTAATGGAGGTCACATATTATGACATATGCAGGAGTCCCAACCTTGAACTGCTCCGGAGGTGAAAGAGTTAACTTTCCATGCCAGGCATGGAACAGCTGAGCTCGAGCTCGGTTGAAACTCTGTCTGTTGTTCTTCAAACTCAAACCGTCACATCTTTGTGAGCTAAACTCACTGAGGTCCCGTGTGGAAGCTGTGAAACCTACACTAGCCAAATGGCTACTAAACATAAGAACTCATTTTTGGTCCTAAAACAAAAGACTCAAGTCAGGAGACCCAAAAATGAAAAACACAACACCAAGTCACCCCAAGAAAGGAGGGTGAAAAACAACAAGGTGGGCACCTACAAGTGCCAACACTGCACTGCCCACCCACATCCCAAAACAGAGGTTCTGAGAGGGCAGGCAGGGGAGGTCATAATATAGCAAGACTCCATTAGAAGAAACAACATTACTAAGGTGAGTAATTTTTCTTCAAACAACATGAAGTCTTGCTATATTATGACATATGCAGACTACAAAGCAGTACCTCCATGGAGGAGAGACAGAACCTACTTAGGAAATAGGCTCTGAAGCAGGATAGTCCAAACCGAGCATCACTCCCTAGCCTGGATGTCCAGGAGTAATGCTTGGTAAAGTGTGAACTGTTTTCCAGGTAGCTGCTTGACATATCTAGAATAGGATGTCCCTGGCAGCAGCCAGGAAGCAGCTGTACCTCTGGTAGAGTAAGCCCTCAGGCCTGAGGGAGGAACCTTACCCAGTTTTCATAGCAAAATTGGATACAAGAGACAATCCACCTGGCAATGGATCTTTTAGTGGCAGGTTTCCTTACCAACCTTACCATAAGTGAGGAACAGTTGAGGAGTCAAACCTGTGACCCTTGGTACGCCTATGTAGTAACTAAGGGCTCTCTTCACATCTGCTGTGCAGCCTCCTCTCGCCAGAGGAGGAATGGTCAGTGAAGTACACTGGAAGAGATATAGATTGATTAAGGTGGAAATCTGAAACCACTTTAGGCAAGAACTTCCTGTTAGTCCTGAGGACCACCTTATCTCTATGAAAGGAGACAAAATCAGGCTCCATTGACAAAGCTTGTAATTCACTTATGCGTCTGGCAGAAGTGATGGCTACCAGAAACACAGTCTTCCAAGTCAAGTACTTAAGCTCTGCTGAAGACAAAGGCTCAAAGGGGGGGTTGCATAAGCTGAGCAATGCAAACATTAAGATCCCAGGCGGGGCAGGGTCCCTGAAAGGAAGGTTGGTGTGAAGCAATCCTTGAAAACTTAGAGAATACAGGATGAGCTGAAGAAGGAGGGCTTACCTGCTGAAATAAAAGCAGACACAGCTGCCAGATGCACTTTTAGGGTAGCTGGTCTCAGCCCCAAGGTATTTAAGTGGAGCATATAATCCAGGACTGTGGGTAAATCAGCAGATTCTGGGGAAACATGCTTTCCAGAGCACCGTATGGAAAACCTCTTCCATCTGGAATTATAAGTAGCCCTGGTGGAAGGTTTCCTAGAAGCCTTCAGGATATCCATTACACCTTGGGAGAGGTGTAGATCAGCAAACTAACTCTTCAAGAGCCAGGCCTTAAGATTGAGAGATTTGAGGTTTGGGTACCAAACCCTCCCCTGAGCACAGGTTAACAGGTTGTGATTCCTGGGAAGACACAGGGGAAGATGGACTGCTAATGACAGTAGGAGTGGATACCAGGGCTGTCTGGCCCAATCTGGAGCAATCAGGATCATCTTGCAGGGTTGAGATCTGATTTGACTACACTTTGAACAGGAGAGGGAAGGGGAAAGGCATGAAAAATTCCCTTCCCAATAGAGAACTAAGGCATCCAGAGGGACTGAGGCCAAACACTGGGGCCTGCAGCAAAAAAGGGAAGTTGGAGATTGTCTGGGGCTGCAAAAGATCTATCTGCGGGTGCCCCATCTGGCAAATATCACCTCAAGACCAGGGGTCCAGTGACCATTCGTGATGGCCCTGAGAAATCCTGCTGAGAGCATCTGCCAGGACATTGTCCTTGCCTGGGAGGTGAACTGCCGTAAGGGAGGTGTTCAGGGAGTAAGCCAGAGACCACAACTTCATTGCTTCGGTGCACAAGGCCGTAGACTGAGTACCCCCTTGCTTGTTGATGTACCACTTAGTGGTGGTGGTGTCTGTTCTGACCTGTACAACTTTGTTCTGAACAGATTTGGAAAAAACTTGGTGTGCTAGAAAAACTGCTCTGAGTTCCAACAGATTGATGTGGAGCAGAGATTCCTGAGGGGACCACAGTCCCTGGGTAGTAAGATCGCCATGTGAGCTCCCCCACCCCAAGAGGATGCATCTGTAGTAAGGATTAAGGAACGAGACTGAATGACAAAAGGAACCGCTTGTCTCAGATTGCTCTGATCCTGCCACCACTGTAGGGCCTGGATCAGGGTTCAAGTAACTGGGATCAATTTGGTTAGAGGGTCTTTCCTTTGAGACCAAAAGGCTCTCAAATGGAACTGGATGTCCCTCATCTGAAATGTTGCTCCCTGCACTACTGCTGTAGAGGCAGCCATGTGCCCCAGGAGCTGTAGAAAATGCCTTGCTGGTCTGAGACCTGCAGGGTGAATGAGGAGGCCAGAGAGACCAGGGTCCTTGACCTGTCCAAGGAAAGGAAGGCTCTGGCTTTCTCTGTGTTCAGCTAGAGCGCCTATGAAGGCGAGGAGCTGGACAGGCTCTAGAACTGACTTTGAAAGATTCAGAAGGAAACCTAGAGGTGAGCAGTTGCTGAGTTATCTGTAGATGTAACTTGACTTGGTCTGGGACTGGCCTACTATGAGCCAGTCGTCCAGGTAAGGGAAGATGGCAATTTTGCCTTCTTAGGGAAGCAACTGCTACTGCCAGGCATTTTGTGAATACCCTTGGAGCAGAGGTGAGGCCAAAGGCATTGCTCTGAACTGGTAATGGCCTGAGGCAGCTCGAACCTGAGGTACTTCGATGGGAGCTTCTGATGAGAATATGGAAGTAGGCATCCTGAGGTCCAGGGATGCTAGCCAGTCCCCTGGCCTTAGAGAGGGTAGAATAATTCCCAGAGTCACCATTTTGAATTTTGGTTTTAAAAGGTGCTTGTTTAAGTATCTGAGATCCAGGATGGGCCGCCATTCTCCTGTTTTTGGGGTAAGGCAGTACCTGGAGTACAACCCTTTGCCCTGGTGTAGGGGTGGAACCTGTTCCACAGCTCTGAAAGCCAGGAGGAAGAGACCTCTGGCTCTAGGGCAAGTGCCTCTGGTGGATTTGCAGGTGGAAAGGATCTGGTTCTCATCTTTGGAAACTTTTTGAAGCTGAGAACCAGTCCCTGGCTTACTAATTCCAGGACCCACTTGTCTGATGTCAGAGACTCCCAGTCCTGGACAAAGTAAGCCAGCCTGCCCCCTAAACAGGTAGCTGAGAATCGGCCCTGGCAACCCCATCAGGGTGCCTGCTTGGCAGGGGCTTTGGGCTGAGGGGTGGAAGCAGGTCTGCTTGTACCCTGTCTGCCCCTCCCTCTAAAGAACCCCCCTCTGGGCATAAGCAGAAGAGGAGGCCTGGGCTTGGTAAAAAGGCCTATGAAAAGGCCTGCCCCTGCCCCTGGGAAGCTGCCTTTGAGGAGTGGCCTGCCTTTCCTTGGCCTGTGCACTCCTATAGGTGGTCCTATACTCATCCATTTTCTTCATGTAATTCTCTGTCTGCTCCCCAAACAGAGAATTACCCACAACAGGAAAATCCATGGCCTTAGTCTGGGTATCCTGTGACAGGCTAGTACATCTGAGCCAAGCCATTCTCTAAGAAATTACAGATGTAGCCATGACTCTTGATGACATCATTTGAGTCTACTGCAGCATGGAATTGCACCTGGATGCCTCAGTACCATCAGCAGCCACCTGCTCCAGCTCCTTGCAAGCTGGCCAGAGACCTATTTTGCTAGAGCCATGACAATATCCCATCTGATTTCTGGTATCTAGCAGCATAAGCCATATAATTTGCCTGTCTGAGTCCCAAGGATGATGCCATGTACTGTTTCTTTGCCATGGCATCAATCCTCCTGGAGTCCTTGTCCGGGGGTGGAGTCAAGGGAATATTTGCCTATCACAGGCTGCAGCCTGCACTACCCCAACATGGCTACATTGTTGTGTAAGGAATCTCGTATCAGAGCCTGACAATGTGTACCTCTTGTCCATTCTCTTATCCACAGGAGGTATAGTGTGAGGAGTTTTAGAATTTTAAATGTCTGTTTCCAAAAGATTTATGCAAGGAATAGACAGTCTCCTAGACTCTGGGATATCCATCATTTCCACATAGTCAGGCTCCTCCTGATCATCCACAGCTTCCTCCATAGGGAGCTGGAGGGTTCAGCCACTTTTTATAAACATAAAATGAGGAGGGGACTCAGAAAGCCTAGGAGGAGACACTCTGAAGGTCTGTCTGGGGAGATGTCCGGTCAATGGGCACATCAGACTTTCAAATCCACATTCATCTCCTCCTATACTCTTCTTCCCCTCCTCCGGTTCATAATATTCCTCTAAATCATACTCTTGAACCGTGGAACCCGGCCGAACTGGCACTTACCTGATGGTGCCAGTTTGTCGGAACCAGGGAAAGCGACTGACAATTTTAATCACTTTGGCTATTTCTTCAGCGGTTGGAGAGGAAAGTTTTGGCCCACACCAGCTGATTTCCTAGTCCTTTGTTGGAACCGACTCCCGAGTCGGATCTCCTTGCTCAAGAAGTCTCGCCTCTGGTCAGAGGGCATTCCTCTGGTTCGTTGGAACTGAACCGGCTGGCCATCCGTTCAGGGACTTTTGGCCTCCTTTCCTGAGCCTACCAACTCTCTTTTCCAGGGTAGCTGCAGGAAATTTTTACAAATCTGGCAGTCTGCATTGAGGTGGTCAAACCCCAGACAATAAACACAGGTGGTGTGGGAGTCAGCCTTGGCAAAGACTTCCCCACAGACACTGCAGTGTTGAAACCCAGTGGGCCCGGTTTTTCTTTTGGGTTTCTCATAGTGCCAGTCCTAACCAAACTTACCCGTTTATGGCAATCCGCCAGGTAAGACCCTCTTATCGGTTCCCAACCGTGTCATGGGTCGTGGAAAAAACCGTAATAAAATCCGGTTTTTTTTAGAACCGATAAGAACCGGTAACCACACTCTAAATCACAGAATAAGATATTTTAAACAACCTGATCGGTTCAAACCAAACCGATAAACCGTTTACAAGTTCCACAAAGACAGCCTTGGTACTCGCTCCTGCTAGCCCTACCAGTGTCACAGCAAGTTCACCTCCCTCAGAGGCACAATCTACTGACGTCTTCACAGGGTAGGATCCTGTACCACAGTCTCAAGTCTCTCTGCCTGAAGGCTTGGGGAACACTCTCGGTCCCAGGATCATCAATGATGAGTCTTCTTTCTTCTTGGACTCCTCCTTGCTGTGAGCAGGAACTGTGCGATTCAGAAGGGCCCTTCTCCTTAATCGGGATGGACTGGCACAGCTCCTAGAAAGAGGCCGAATAAGTGGAGCACAACTGGAGTGGAACAAAGGAAGAGGCAGAGAGAGGATTGAGCAATGGCATAGGCTGCCTCCTCTTTGAAGGCCTTGAGTTGCTCTAACTGCTCGGCAGACCCAGAGTCGCTGGAGACCACCCAATGGGCATCTTTGATTTAACTGGGGATAACATTTCCGGATGACCCAACTTCGACGTGCAGTGTGGTCCTGAAGGACCATCGGGTGAAACGACCGACAAAAGTTGCAAGCCTTCGGAACGCGGCTTGTGGGTTGGTACGCGACATCTTCTGCCTGCATGGGTACCGGTGAAATACAGGTGAGGATTTATCCTCTATTTCGGTCGTGATCGAAGACTGAGCTAAAGATGAAACTCAAATGAGTTTTAGTTTAAGGTTTGGAAGTAAATCCGAAGATTTAAGAGCCAGGGCCTACTCAATGTGGGAGCGGTAAGGAGGGAACCTGCTTCTTCCAGTGAAAAGGACGATCTGACATCATGGGCGGAGCTGAGGTAGTTACCACCCAGGTGGGTGGGAAGAACTAGCCTGAAGAAGTTTCTGGCAAGTCTTACTGGGAAGGCAACTCCCAGAAAGTGTGGATAGATCATCATATCCACGCCCTAGAATGGGAATTTATGGATGGGTTGTCTGGGGCAGCCAAATAAACTCCAGAGTATGCCCATTCTCTATCAACTGAAGAACCCATTGGTCCGTGGTTATTCCGTGTCATCCTCTGGATAGAGAAAGTGACCCACACCACCTCCTCAGAGATTCTACCAGGTCGGGTAAGGAGTCAGGCTGAGGAACCGGGACAGGCAAAGGGGCCTGGAAGTTTTGGGGCTCTGGGGCCCGAACCTCCTGAGGCCTGAGAAGTGGCCTTACGCTTAAAAGCACCTCTGGCTTGTTGGCCTTGGGGCTGCTGCCTGGAGGATCGTCAAAATGGCTTGCAGCGGTTCTGTTTAGGGTTAGATCTGTACATGGTCTGTGCAGATCTGACAGCCTTGCCAGATTCCTGAAGACAAGTAACAACAAGGCCCTTAGGACTGTTTGCTAACATACTCAGCAGCCTGCAAACACTAAAGCAATTCTTGCTTCTAAGAGCCATCAGGAAAGGCATGAGCAGCAGCTTTGCCCTTTCTCCAGTTGGCATTTTGGTATTTAACCATGTGAGACAGATAGTTTGCTATACGCAGGCCTAAGGTGGAGGAGGCATAAACCCTTTCAAACAACATGAAGTCTTGCTATATTATGACATATGCAGTGAGTCCCAACCTTCGAACTGCTCCGGAGGTGAAAGAGTTAACTTTCCATGCCAGGCATGGAACTTTGAGCATGAGCTTGGTTGAAAACTCTGTCTGTTGTTCTTCAAACTTAAATTGTCAGATTCTTTACTCCGCCTCACTGAACAGTCGCTCCGAGATTTCTCCTTCTGCTCGTTCATTTTGTCGGTCAAAGTATTAATTTTTCGTTTTTAACTGAATTTAAACTGCAACCGGTCGGTTCAAGCTCTGTCTGTGGTACTGTAAGTACTAGATAGGTTTTACATTTACTTTCTGTGGAACTTGTAATTGGTATTATCGGTTCGGTTTGAACCGATCAGGTTGTTGTAAATACATTAATCTGTCTTTAGAGTGCGGTTCCTGGTTCTTATCGGTTCTAAAAAACAGATTTCATTACGTTTTTCCATTTACTCCGTGATACGGGTTGGGAACCATAAGAGTCTCTTTGTTTACGGATTGCCATAAACAGGCAAATTTTGGTTAGACTGGCACTATGTCTGAGAAACCCAAAAGAAAACTGGGCCCACTGGTTTCAACACTGCAGTGTTTGTGGGGAAGCCTTTGCCAAGGCTGACCCACACCACCTGTGTTTATTGTCTGGGGTTTGACCACCTCAATGCAGACTGCCAGATTTGCAAAATTTTCCTGCAGCTACCCTGGATAAGAGAGTTGGTAGGCTCAGGGAAAGGGAGGCCAAGAAGTCCGCTGACCCGGATGGCCAGCCCGGTTTGGTTGTAACCGAACTGAGGGAGTGCCCTCTGACCAGGGCAAGACTTCCTGGGCAAGGAGACGACTCGAGGAGTCGGTTCCAGCAAAAGGACTAGAAAATCAGCAGGTTTGGAGCCAAAAATTCCTTCTTCAACTGCTGAAGAAATAGCCAAGCGATTAAAATTGTCCAGTACTTTCCCGGTTCCGACCGAAACCGGCACCATCAGGTAAGCTAGCATTGTCGAGTCGGTTCCACGGTTCAAGAATATGATTTAGAGGAATTTTATGAACCAGAGGAGGGGAAGAGGAGTATGAGGAGAGTGAATGTGATTTGAAAGTCTGGATGTGCCCATTGAACGGACATCTCCCAGACAGACCTTCAGAGTGTCTCCCCTAGGCTTTCTGAGTCCCTCTCATTTTATGTTTTATAAAAAAGTGGCTGAAACCCTCCAGCCCCCTATGGAGGAAGCTGTGGATGATCAAGAGGAGCCTGACTATGCAGAAATGGTGGATATCCCAGAGTCTAGGAGACTGTCTATTCCTTTGCATAAATCTTTTGGGAAACAGTTAAAATTCTAAAAACTCCTCACACTATACCTCCTGAGGATAAAAGAATGGACAAGAGGTACACATTGTCAGGCTCTAATAAGGAGTTCCTTACACAACAATGCAGCCATGTTGGGGTAGTGCAGGCTGCAGTCTGTGACAAGGCAAATATTCCCTTGGCTTCACACCCCCGTCAAGGACTCCAGGAGGATTGATGCCATGGCAAAGAAACAGTACATGGCATCATCCTTGGGACTCAGACAGGCAACTTATATGGCTTATGTTGCTAGATACCAGAAATCCAGATGGGATACTGTTATGGCTCTAGCAAAACAGGTCCCTGGCCAGCTTGCCAAGGAGCTGAAGCAGGTGGCTGCTGATGGTACTGAGGCATCCAAGGTGCAATTCCATGCTGCAGTGGACTCTAATGATGTGTCATCAAGAGTCATGGCTACATCTGTGGCACTTCAGAATGGCTTGGCTCAGATGTACTAGCCTGTCACAGGATACCCAGACTAAGGCCATGGATTTTCCTGTTGTGGGTAATTCTCTGTTTGGGGAGCAGACAGAGAATTACATGAAGAAAATGGATGAGTATAGGACCACCCATAGGAGTGCACAGGCCAAGGAAAGGCAGGCCACCCTCAAAGGCAGCCTCCAGGGGCAGGGGCAGGCCTTTTACCAAGCCCAGGCCTCCTCTTCAGCTTACGCCCAGAGGGGGGTTCTTAGAGGAGAGGCAGACCTGCTTCTATCCTCAGCCTAAAGCCCCTGCCAAGCAGGCACCCTGATGGGGTGGCCAGGGCCGATTCTCCACTACCTGTAGGGGCAGGCTGGCTTACTTTGTCCAGGACTGGATGTCTTTAACATCAGACAAGTGGGTCCTGGAAGTAGTAAGCCAGGGACTGGTTCTCAGCTTCAAAAAATTTCCAAAGATGAGAACCAGGTCCTTTCCACCTGCAAATCCATCAGAGGCACTTGCCCTAGAGACGGAAGTTTCCACCCTCCTGGCTCTCAGAGCTGTGGAAAGGGTTCCACCCCTACACCAGGGCAAAGGGTTGTACTCCAGGTACTTCCTTACCCCAAAAAAGACAGGAGAATGGCGGCCCATCCTGGATCTCGGATACCTAAACAAGCATCTTTTAAAACCAAAATTCAAAATGGTGACTCTGGGAATTATTTTACCCTCTCTAAGCCAGGGGACTGGCTAGCATCCCTGGACCTCAAGGATGCCTACTTCCATGCTCTTATCAGAAGCTCCCATCGAAAGTACCTCAGATTCGAACTGCCCTCAGGCCATTACCAGTTCAGAGCAATGCCCTTGGCCTCACCTCTGCCCCAAGGGTATTCACAAAATGCCTAGCAGTAGCAGTTGCCCACTTAAGAAGGCAAAAGATTGCTATCTTTCCTTACCTGGACGACTGGCTCATAGTAGGCCAGTCTCCAGACCAAGTCAAATTACATCTTCAGGTAACTCAGCAACTACTCACATCTTTAGGTTTCCTTCTCAATCTTCCAAAGTCAGTTCTAGAGCCTGTCCAGGTTCTCACCTTCATAGGTGCAGAACTGAACACAAAAGAGGCCAGAGCCTTCCTTCCTTCCTCTGGAAAGAGCAAGGACCCTGGTCTCTCTGGCCTCCTCTTTCACCCTGCAGGTCTCTCAACCAGCAAGGCATTTTCTACAGCTCCTGGGGCACATGGCTGCTTCTACAGCAGTAGTGCAGGGAGCAAGATTTCAGATGAAGGACATCCAGTTCCATTTGAGAGCCTTTTGGTCTCAAAGGAGAGACCCTCTATCCAAATTGATCCCAGTGACTCGAACCCTGATCCAAGCCCTTCAGTTGTGGCAGGACCAGAGCAATCTGAGACAGGGGGTTCCCTTCACCCCTCAGTCTCACTCCTTAATCCTTACTACAGATGCATCCCTCTTGGGGTGGGGAGCTCACATGGGCGACCTCACTACCCAGGGATTGTGGTTCCCTCAGGAATCTCTGCTCCATATCAATCTGTTGGAACTCAGAGCAGTTTTTCTAGCACTTCAAGTTTTTTCCAAATCTGTTCAGAACAAAGTTGTTCAGGTCAGAACAGATAATACCACCACAATGTGGTACATCAACAAGCAAGGGGGCACTCGGTCCCTGCGGCCTTGTGCACCGAGCACCTGAAGTTGTGGTCTCTGGCTTACTCTCTGAACACCTTCCTTATTGCAGTTCACCTCCCAGGCAAGGACAATGTCCTGGCAGATGCTCTCAGCAGGATTTCCCAGGGCCATCACGAATGGTCACTGGATCCCCTAGTACTGGAGGTAGTATCTGCCAGATGGGGCACCCCGCAGATAGATCTTTTTGCAGCCCCAGACAATCACCAACTTCCACTTCCCCTTTTTTGCTGCAGGCCCCCAGTGTTGGGCTCAGTCCCTCTGGATGCCTTCCTTCTCAGTTGGGAAGGGAACTTTCTATGCTTTTCCCCTTCTGTTCAAGGTGCTAGTCAAAATCAGATCTCAACCCTGCAAGATGATCCTGATTGCTCTAGATTGGGCCAGACAGCCCTGGTATCCACTCCTTATGTCCTTAGCAGTCCACCTTCCCATGTCTTCCCAGGAATCACAACCTGTTAACCTGTGCTCAGGGGACAGTTTGGTACCCAAACCTCAAATCTCTCAATCTCAAGGCCTGGCTCTTAAAGAGTTAGAGTTTGCTGACCTACACCTCTCCCAAGGTGTATTGGATATCTTGAAGGCTTCTAGGAAGCCTTCCACCAGGGCTACTTATAATTCCAAATGGAAGAGATTTTCCATATGGTGCTCTGACAAGCATATTTCCCCAGAATCTGCTGACTTACCCACAGTCCTGGATTATATGGTGCATTTGAATACTCTGGGGCTGAGACCAGCTACCCTAAAAGTGCACCTGGCAGCCGTGTCGGCTTTCTTATCAGCAGGTAAACCCTCTTCTCTTTCAGCTCATCCTGTATTCTCCAAGTTTTTCAAGGGGTTGCTTCACACCAACTCCCCTTTCAGGGACCCTGCCCTTGCCTGGGATCTTAATATTTGCATTGCCCCGCTTATGCAACCCCCTTTTGAGCCCTTGTCTTCAGCAGAGCTTAAGTACTTGACTTGGAAAACTGTGTTTTTGGTAGCCATCACTTCTGCCAGGCGCATAAGTGAATTACAAGCATTGTCAGTGGAGCCTGATTTTATCTCCTTTCATAGAGAAAAGTGGTCCTCAGGACTAACAGAAAGTTCTTGCCTAAGGTGGTTTCAGACTTCCACCTTAATCAATCTATCTCTCTCCCTGTGTACTTCACTGACCATTCCTCCTCTGGCGAGAGGAGACTGCACAGTTTAGATGTCAAAAGAGCCCTTAGTTACTACATAGAATGTACCAAGGGTCACAGGTTTGACTCCCTCCAACTGTTCCTCACTTATGGTGAGGTTGGTAAAGGGAAACCTGCCACTAAAAGATCCATTGCCAGGTGTATTGTCTCTTGTATCCAATTTTGCTATGAAAACTGGGTAAGGTTCCTCCTCAGGCCTGAGGGCTCACTCCCACCAGAGGTACAGTTGCGTCTCTGGCTGCTGCCAGGGATATCCCTATCCTAGAGATATGGCAAGCAGCTACCTGGAAAATAGTTCACACTTTTACTAAGCATTACTCCCTGACATCCAGGCTAGGAGTGATGCTCGGTTTGGCACAGCTGTGCTTCAGAGCCTATTTCCTAAGTAGGTTCTGTCCTCCTCCATGGAGGTACTGCTGTGTAAGTTCAGATATGTCATAATATAGCAAGACTTCATGTTGTTTGAAGAAAAAATTACTCACCTTAGTAATGTTGTTCTTCTAATGGAGTCTTGCTATATTGACCTCCCCTCGCCTGCCCCTCCTCAGAACCTCTGCTTTTGGGATGTGGGTGGCACTGCAGTGTTGGCACTTAGTAGATGCCCACCTTTGTTTTTTCACCCTCCTTTTGGGGTGATTGGGTGTTGTGTTTTTCATATTTTGATCCCCTGACTTGAGTCTTTGTTTTGGGACCAAAAATGTGTTCATATATTTAGTAGCCAGTTGGCTAGTGTAGGCTTACAGCTTCCACACACAGAACCTTAGTGAGTTTTGCTCAAAGATCTAACAGTTTGAGTTTGAAGAACAACAGACAGAGTTTTCAACCGAGCTGGTGCTCAAAGTTCCATGCCTGGCATGGAAAGTTAACTCTTTCACCTCCGGAGCAGTTTGAAGGTTGGGACTCGCTGCATATGTCATAATATAGCAAGACTCCATTAGAAGAAACAACATTACTAAGGTGAGTAAGTTTTTCTTTTCCCCCAGAGGTCAATCCTATGGAATTCCTTGTCTGGGGGAAGTGAGTGAAGGTGTTAAGGCACCTTAGATCTGTCATGAGCTGCCATGATGACCACAGTGTCAGTTTTGGCCTGGGCAGCAAAATAAGGAAGACCCTGAGGGGCACTGTAAAATTTGTCCACCCTGCGTGGCATGGCTGGCACCATGTCTGGTCTGTGCCAGGCTGCTGTGGTTGCAATTTCTTTTTCGTACTTTATTTTTATCATTATACCATAGACATGACAATAAAGAGAGACATATAACAAACAGACCATCAAGTTTCACAGCTTTTGGGAGACACTTCCCTTAATCAAAGGAGATTTTATGCATTCGCTATATAGCGATACAACATTAGGGGGATCCTGTCATTACTTTACTCAAAATTAAGTCCATCTTGTGCTGCGTTTAGAGAGTCCATGAGCTACATGGCTAAAGCTGATGTAGAAGGACTGTCCCGCAATTCCAGTCCCTTTGAATAACAAGGTCCCATACTGAGACTGTTGGTGCCATGCATAAAACCTTGATGCAAAAACCTCACAGTGGTGTTCATGCAGCAGGGTATATTCCATATCCACTAAAGGGGAACAGAAATCTGCCCCATCCTCCCTCATCTCCCAAATCACCTAGGAAAATACAAAGTAACATTTTCAATGGCTCTAAGAAGACCACCCTCATAAAGAATAATAAACTCTGTGCTAAGTAAAGAGAGAGAACTCTCAACATGAAGCAATTTTAACGTAGGACTGTTTCAACAGAGCAATAACCAAACACTGCTGGTTTATAATTAAACAGTAGAGTATCATGTAGCTTAGCCCTCTAAGCTATACCAAACAGTAGGTCCATACTCTCAAAGGTTGCTTCAGGTGGCTCCCAGATCCTCCTCGCCATCAGAGTTCTCCACTTGACTCCGCTGCCCTGCAATCAGCCCACTTGCCAGCTTCAACAGAATCCAAAAAGATAAAGATTTTACTTAGATAGCAGATCTGAAGCCGAGCTGGAAGGAACAGGTTACTAACCAGTAACAGTAGTTGTAGGAGTGGTATATGTTGTTCATCCACACTGTTTGGCATGTTCTTTCCCTTTAAGAATCTTGCCAGAAGGTCTAAAAGCTGGCTCCTCCCACCCAGCCGGGTGGTATATGCCTCGGCTCCGCCCCCTGATGCCAGATCTTGCCCGGTGGAAGCTTAGGTTGTGCGTTGAAGCTGGGGAGGTCGCGTGGGTCTGTGTGGATGAACAACATATACTACTCCTAGAAAGTGCGGTTACGTAAGAACTTACCATAACAGTACATCTTCGAGGAATGTCTCTTGCAGTAGGTTATTACTCTTGGGAGGTTCCAGCAGAGGGCGCTGTCACATGGCAACTTCTTCAGCAGTCTTTTATCAGGGACCGCCCACACATAACATCACTTCCTTGCACTCTATGTAAGTGTGGGTGCTCCCTGGTATCCTCTGTTCCCAGTCAGTTTCAGCTCGCAAAAGCGAGGTCCGAGGGAAACCGAGGTATCAGTGAGTCCCAAGCCTAAGTCCTTAGATCAGGATTTTCCCTGTTAGAGACAGCAGGGGGATGGAGGGTGGGATTGTACCTACTGCAAGAGACATTCCTCGAAGATCTACTGTTACAGTAAGTTCTTACGTAACCGCACTATCTTCTACGGAATGGTCTCTTGCAGTAGGTTATTACTCTTGGGAGAGTTCCCAGCAGTTATGTCCATGTGGGAGGACAGTTATGACAGGATGCCCTGTAGGATGGCTCAGCCGCAGGCCGTCCTGAGTCTTGAAGCAACATCCCTATTGTTATGCCTGGTAAAGGCATGACTGCTAGACCAGGTGGCAGCATTGCAAATATTAGTAATGGAGGCACCCTCGAAACAAGCCACTGTGGCTGCTACGGCCCTAGTAGAATGGGCTTGGACATGACCTGGTAAGAGCTTACTGTATTTTTTTTTTTTAACAAAAAGTAATGCAATGGGCTAGCCAGCAAGAGAGGGTGCGTTTTGCAACCGGAAGACCCTCACGACCTGGGGCAAAGGTGACAAACAGTTGTGAGAGTTTGTAAAGGGACTTTGTCAGATCAGTATAGTAATGAAGGATGCGATGGACATCCATCGTATGCAGAAGATGTTCCCCTGGATTGGAGTACTCGGGGTAAAAAAATAAAAAAAAATAAAAAGGTAACTCCAAAGACTGATTCAAGGATTCTTCCAAAACTACTTTAGGCAGAAAGAAAGGGTTAGTGCGAAGCACGGCCCGATCCTTATGAAAAATAAGATAAGGTTCTCTGCACGAGGGCATGAAGCTCGGAAATCCTTCAAGCAGAAGTGATGGCCACCAGGAATGGTGTTTTCCAGGAGAGGAAACGCAGGTCACAAGTGGCAGCTGGTTTACAACGGTCCACTGTTGGATTTTCAGATTTTTTCAGATCCCATGGAGGAATGGGATGCCTTATAGGAGGCTTCAGATGCAATATGCCTTTCAAAAACATCTTAGCCAGATGGTGTTGATACAAAAGTCGGCCATCCAATGGTTTGTGGACGGCAGAGATGGCAGCCAAGTGGACTTTTAATAGAATAGCTGAGGCCCTCCAAGAACAAGGAGGCCAAATAGTCTAAGATCTTCATAAGAGGGAAAGAGTAAGGGTCCTGCGAATGGGAAGCAGACCAGATGGAAAAATGTCTCCATTTAAAATTGTAAGTATCTCTGGTAGCCTGCTTCCAGGTGGCAAGCAGAACATCTACTACCTGAGAAGAGACTTGTAGTCTTTATGAACATGTTTTCAGGAGCCAAGCATGAAGACAAAGGGTCTTCAGACTGGGATGCAGGAGGGATCTCCTGGTTAAATTCTTTACAGAAAGTACAAGAGGTGGTGTCGTGTGTGGGTCCCAGACACCTAACACAGTATAAATGATTATTAAGCTTGAAAATCTTCCTGCCACAAGAGTAGGAACGAAATAAGGTTTGCTTGTTTGTAGATCCTTTCTTAGACATTCGTTTTGTTCAAGTCTCGTCGATGACTGCTTCACAAAAGTTTGAGCTAGCTGCTGTACAAGCTGAAGCCAGCGGGAAAATGAACAAAGGATACCAGGGACCGCCCACACTTATGTAGGGAGCAAGGAAGTGATGTCATGTGTGGGCAGTCCCTGGTAAATGACTGCTGAAGAAGTTGCCGTGTGACAGCACCCTCTGCTGGAACCTCCCAAGAGTAATGACCTACTGCAAGAGACCATGCCGTAGATTATGTTTTTTTTTTTTCAGTTGTTTAACCAGGAGTAGCATACTAAGCTGAAAGCTTTTTTACAGGAGCATCCTGGGAGCACAGGGAAGTTAAGTGACTTGCTCAGGGTCACACAGTACGTAAGTGGAAGCTGTGGGATTCAAACCCAGGTCTGGTCTGCTGGATGTCACCAGATTTGCAGCTCAGAGCCTTAAACCACTGCACTATACTGCCTCCCTGTTATAGGTGAGTAACCTGTTCTTCTAGGATCTTGGATATGTTGTTCCATCCACACTGTTTGGCAGACTTCTAGCAGTTCTCCAGGAGGAGTGAGACAAGGCGCCCCCCCTCCCCAATACTTACTAGGGGAACAGAGATTGGAGAACTGAGGCCCCAAAACCAGCATCCCGGCATGACTCAGGGTCGGTATGGTAATGGATGATGAGGGTGTTTGCTAACTTCCAGGTAGCAGCCCTGCAGATTTCCTGGATAGGGACGTCCCTGGAAGCAGCCACCGATGTAGCAGTATGGCGGGTAGTGTAAGCTTTTATCCATATGGGAGACTCCTTGCCCGCCAACCTATAGCAGAGATCAATGCATGATGTAATCCATCTGCCAATCGTCCACTTGGCTGAAGGTCTGCCAGGTGTGGCTTCAGCATAGGCGACAAACAGCTGGCGAACCTCTCCCCGAACTTCAGCCATCCGCTCCTTATAATAACAGAGTGCCTATCTCAGGTCCAAGGTATGGAGCCTGTACTCGGCCTCCGAGTTGTAAATGGGGTAGTAGACCATGGTGTGCTGTTGGGAGTGCCTGCGGTTCTTTTGTGGGCTGTCTGGTATAGTCCTCAAATGGTTCCATTCTTACCTCATGGACAGGTCTCAGAGAGTTGCCACTGGAATTTATTCCTCTGGTGCTCATTCCTGCCTTGGGGTACCGCGAGGGTTCCATTCTAGCCCCATGTTGTTTGCAGTATATATGCTGCCATTGGGAGACATCATCAGGTGATACAGTCTGGGTTTCACTGCTCGCAGATGACACTCAGCTGTATTTGTCCCTTTCTGCCGGACAAGATTGCACTCTCCGTGCTAAATAACTGCCTTGCTCAGATCAGACTTTGGATGAGTTCTAGCTGGCTGAGACTGAACCGGATAAGACTGAGGTGCTGGTAGTAGACCCAGGTCGTTGGGGGCTGGGAGCTGGACAACCATCAGGCTTATTACTTGGTGGTATGTCGCACTACCTCCCATCAGGTGCGCAACCTGGGCGTTATTTTATTTTTGATGATGGTTTGACCCTAAAATCTCAGGTGTCAGCTGTCGACAAATTATCTTTTTACCATGTGAGAAATATCGCCCAGGTGAAACACCTGGTTCCTCTGGGTGATCTTCCAACATTGGTCCATGCCTTTGTCACTATCCGTCTTGATTACTGCAATTCCCTCTACCTAGGGCTACCCAGGGTTGACATCCGCACCCTGCAGCTGGTGCAGAACGCAGCGGCCAGGCTTTTGACTGGGACTTCTAGAACCAGTCATATTACACCTGTGCTCCGTGAACTGCACTGGCTGCCTGTTTGGTGGCGGATCACCTTTAAGGTTGGCTTGCTAACCTTTAAAGCCCTACATGATCAGGGACCCAGTTACCTGCAAGAGCTCCTGGTACCCTACTGCCCCCTCCGTCCTCTCCGTTCCGACAACGAGGGATTGCTGGAGATTCCCAGGGTACAATTGAAGACATCAGGATCTCGTGCCTTCGCTTTTTCAGCGCCAACCCTGTGGAATTCTCGACCTCGCTGGTTGAGAGAATGTCCAACTGTCGAAAGATTTAAAACAGAGTTAAAAACTTATTTATTTAGTTTAGCTTTCCCTAGCTACGGATGATCTGTTTTAATGTTTTTGTTTAAAATTTAATCTTTATGCATATGGTTTTTATGTACAGCACCTTGGTTTTGAAAGGCGCTATAAAAATAATGTTGATTTAGTACACCGGCAGAGTCAACACCTGGTTAAGGTGAAACTCCGACACCACCTTCGGAAGGAATTTCGGGTGGGGGCGCAGGACAACCTTGTCCTTGTGGATGGCCAAGTAAGGAGACTCAACAGAGAGCACCTGTAACTCTCCAGTCTTGCTGGCTGTTGTGACAGCCACCAAGAAGGTGATCTTCCATGGCAGATGTGACATCTCACACCTGTACATTGGTTCAAATGGCTTGTCCATGAGCTTTGCCAGTACCAGCAATAGATCCCATGGTGGTGGTGGTTCATGCACTGGAGGGGAAATATGGTGGAGGCCTTTAAAGAAGTGCCAGACCA
The DNA here is from genome assembly GCA_016271365.2 of Neoceratodus forsteri. Taxonomy (NCBI): domain Eukaryota; kingdom Metazoa; phylum Chordata; order Ceratodontiformes; family Ceratodontidae; genus Neoceratodus; species Neoceratodus forsteri. The sequence goes on from CM028131.1 coordinate 996,461,211, forward strand.
CCTTCTCCTGTGGAACCATCTGCTGACTGGCCCGTGCCTGGTAAGCAGAGATGGCTGCCAGGTGCACCTTAAGGTTCGTGGACAGAGACCAAAGGTAGTAAAGGATACTTGCTACCGGACAGGACGAAGGGTCCAAACCCTCACCCTGACACCAAACGGAAAACTTTTTCCAGTTGAAGGCATAGCACTTCCTGGTCAACTCCGTTCTGGATGCTTCCACAACTGTGAGTACATCCTCAGAGAGACCCAGAGCCTGGAACTCTAGCCGTTTAGGAACCAGGCTGTCAGGTGCAGGGATTGAAGATCCGGATGGAAAACCTTCCACTGATTGACTGATATCAGGTCCGGGCGTGCTGAAAGATGCCTCGGGAGCCTGGTACTGAGGCTGAGGAGATCTGGATACCAGAACTGGCAGGGCCAGTCTGGGGCTACCAGGATCTTCCTTGCCTTGTTCCTCCTGACCTTGAGGAGCACCCTGTGGACCAAGGGAAGTGGAGGGAAGGCACAGAAGAGGCCTGGGGTCCATAGCCTTGAGAAGGCATCCTCCTGCAGCGAGCCCTGCTGAGGGGGGTGGACATTAAACTGCCTCAGCTTCGTGTTCTCCCTGGAGGTGAACAGATCCACCTGAGGTTTGCCCCAGTTGGAGAACAGGTTGCGTACTACCTCTGGATGGAGAGACCACTCATGGGATGTCTCACCAACATGGCTGAGAGCGTCTGCCAGTTGGTTCGAGGCTCCTGCCACATGGATGGCTAGGAGATCTGCCTCTAGTCGTCTCATGTGGGTCCAAATGTGGAGTGCTTCCCTGCACAGAGGCTGGGAGAACGTGCCACCCTGCTTGTTGAGACAGTACATGGTCATGGTACTGTCCGTCTGGACTTGCACCACTTGACCCTGAAGGAGCGGAGCGAAATGCTAACAGTGCCAGTCTGACTGCTCTGTGCTCCAGCAGGCTGATATGACATTGGGATTCCTCAGGGGTCCACAGCCCGTGGACTCTGTGATTCCTTGTGTGGGCACCCCCCTGTGAGAGAGGCATCGGTCATGAGGATGACCGTTGGCTCAGGACAGACAAACGGGATCCCTTCCTGCAATTGTGCTAGGACGGTCCACCATTTGAGAGCATCCCACATCTTCTGGGTCATCGTGACCAGCTGATCGAAATGACCATGGCACCCAGTCCACTGGCTTCCCAACTCCCACTGAAGGGGGTGCATATGCCACCAGGCCCATCGGACCACGATGGAGCAGGCTGCCATGTACCCCAGACGTCGCAGGAAGTCCTGGGCAGGGCGCACATGCCCAACCAGAAATGATTGGGCAAAGGAAGAGAGAACCTCCGCCCTGTCTGTCGGGAGCCTGGCTCGGCAAGAGTCGAGCTCTGCCCCGATGAGGCAGATCACCTGTGAGGGTTCGAGTTCCGACCTGGTCTCGTTGACCAGGAGACCAAGGTCAATGCAGGTCTGGAGGGCCAGATCCATGCACCTCTCCATCTCCTGTCTGGAGGGACCCTGAGCCAGTCGTCGAGATAAGGGTACACTCTGACCCCTTGATGCCGAAGATGGGCTGCCACCACTGCCATGCATTTGGTGACGACCCGGGGGACCAATAACAGGCTGAACGGCATGGCTCGGAACTCGAAGAGGGCCCCCTCCACTTGAAAGTGGAGGAACCTCTGGTGAGATGGACGGATCAGGAAATGAAAGAACGTGTCCTGAAGATCCAGAGAGCAGATTCACATGTTCTGCTCAAGAGATGTTACGATCTGAGACAGAGTTACCATTCTGAAAGTGCGGGACCTGAGAAATTGGTTCAGGTCATGCAGATCTAGAATGGGGCACCAGCCCCCATCCATTTCGGGACCAGGAAGTACCTGGAAACAAACCCTGGGTTGACAGGGGTCTGCAACTCTGGCCACCACCTTCTTGAGGAGGAGTTGGGCGATGTATCGTCTCGGACAGCCAAATGAGTGTTATGCAGACACCATTTCCTGCCTGTAGAGCGCGGAGGGCTCAAGCTTGGTGGGGCAATGCTCGAATTCAGAGGCAGTCCCTGGCCGACCACTTTCTAAAACCCACCTGTCCGTTGTAACAGCGGACCAGGCGGAAAGGAAGTCCCTGAATCGTTTATGGGTACTGACCCTGAAACCGTGGTATCTTGTGAAGTAATCTGATTGTATTTACCCGTTTTACTTATTTTATTTGATATCTATGTATACAAATATTGCTTCCCTCTGGAAGGCATTGTACCCTCTGTATAATATGTATATAACCAATGTACTCAATTGTTTTACTCATATCGTATTGTATATATATTTTTTTTAAATCTTTTTTTAGGCTTTGCACTCTATTCTACATGTGTTTCTGCCCTATGTACTCATCTGTTTTACATGATTGTTTTTACAGAATGGCTTTTCGAGCACTTGCTATACTGTAACCTCTGGTGAACTGTCATGTTTCAAGTTGACTCCTAGTTGCTGTCAGTTCCTAAGTGCATGCTACTGTCTTTTGTATCTCATACGTTGTCTACTGTATTGTTCTTTTTATTGCTGTTCTCTCACGGGTCACCCCTGAAAAAGGGACCATTATTGTCTCAGTGGACTTACTCGGGTACCAAAATTCAAATAAATAAAATAAGATTCTTAAAGGGAAAGGACATGCCAAACAGTATGGAGAGAGAACATATCAGGATCCTTGAAAATACTATTATGCTGCACTCCAAGCTCATGCAGTTCCGCTGTACCCTGAACTTCTTCCTCGTTGTCCTGTGGCGACGATCCGGGAAAATACGGACCTGGCGGTATCATCTTGAGACAGAGGGGCAGCTCACAGCATAATGAAGGATTTTTCTCAGGCCCCAACTCCAGAGGTTATCAACATTAAAGTCGGGCTCATCAGAATTCTGTGGGTGTCTGCGAGCAGAGACCCGGTAGACCTTCTGGATCTCTCACGCTCCCTCCGGTAACAGTTTTTCGGTAAGCTAGTCCTGTATGAACATCACTGGATGGTCACCCTCACATCATTCAGCTAAACCCACTATATGGATGTTAGTGGATCTGGATTGGTTTTCTAGTCTCGCCCGTAGGTGTTGACTTTCTTTAACCATGAGGGCGGTAGCATCGTTAGAGGCCTCAGCCAGCTTGAGCACCTCTCGCATATCGCCCTTTAGACCATCGACTGCATTTTCCCCCCACCAAAACACGTCCATTAAAGTCATCTACTTGATTGAGAGTTGTCATAGATGTAATTAGGGCCTGAAGTTTATGTCCCAGAGATGCAATCGTTTCCTCGGAACCAGAGGCCTCTTCTGCCTGCATAGTGGTCTCGGGTCTCAGGGACCCTACAGCTCCTTTACTTTTTTCTGCTCCTCTGGACTCCCATTTTAGCACAATCAAGGTTGCTCTTTCCGATGGTGAGGACAAAAATCAGTTCCCAAGCCTAGAAAAGGAGGATGAGGGTAGATTTCTAGAGAAACTGTAGAGGACGTTTGAAAGCTGCTGCTCAGGCTCCACAATGCCCCCCGTGGTTGCATTCTTCAACGCTGGAAGCACTGGAAGAATGATTTTTAAGGGGAGATTCATGGATCTCCAGGAAGTCCACCAGGTCCTTCCTGGTGATGTCCTCTTCCTCAGTCTGGAAGCCCATGGTGGAAGACAACTGCTTCATCACATTAAAAAATGTGGCATCCTCAAGAGGGAACCTCGAAGTATGCTTCACAGAGTCATCACTGACCGAGGAGGCAGTGGACTTATCTGAGATAAGGACCTCTTCTTCTTCATCCTCCACATCACCAGGGAGAATGGGATCAAGGTGGTACTCATTGACATCAACGTCTTCATCTGGGTCTGGCATCAGATTTGACACGGCCGGCACACAGAGAGTCTCCTGGGGTCAAGGAACAGGTGTCTACGACGAAGTTGCCGTCGATGGGGTCGGTGAAGAGGGCTTATTGAAGGCACCTACCTGCTGAACGAGTATATTCGTGAACTTTGTAAGTACTTCTGCTCAGGTTATTAAATGGACATCGATTGGGGGAGAGTATTGATGGCATCGGGTGCTGGACGACCTCGGCTGTGTCCTAGGAACCCCATGAGCCTGTAGCACTGGAAGGAGAAGGGGCAGGTCTTGACAGAATGGTTGACGATGAGCCCGTCGTCCAATGACAGAGAGCCCGACCTGGAGGTTGATGGCTGGGCACCCTGTGCGTGATTGCTGTCAGTATAGGTCTGGTAGGAACAGAGAACTGGACAGCTGGCCTCTTTGTTGGAGCAGCCACAGCCAGAGAACCCCCAGAAGAATAAGAGCCCGACGGGGAGCGGGATTGCCACCGGCAGGAGCGGTGACAACCCAAGTCTTTTTTATGACCCCAACCCTCGAGGACTTGTCTCGAGCCTTGGAGGCCTGGGAGCTTGAAGAGCCAGTTGGAGATTGGGTGGCCAGGGGCCCCGGTGGACCCCTTCCCAGAGCTGGCTACCTATTATTCCATTAATTTTTTGACAGCCTTCGTGTGTCGCCTGAGGGTTGTTTGGTTAAACTTCCGGCAACGCTCACAGAGATGTCTTGGTCAGGCCCAAGACAGGAGACACAAACGGAGTGTTCATTTGAAAGGCAGTCTTTTTTCTGCAGTGGCAGTGATGGAAAAGAGAACAGGAAGGATTAAATCTTAACATAAAAAGAAAAATCTCTTTAAAAAGAGATTTAGGTAAGTATTAGAGAAAAAGGCCATAGGCCGAAAAAGATGCGAACACTGTGACGGAGCTTCATTGAAGGACTCATGGAAGCAGAGTCGATGGTGGGAAAGAACTGAGGAGGAAGTAGGGCCACCTCTATGCCTATATATACAAGTTGACGCCGGCCAACGCCGACGGCGTATGCCCTAGTTATACCGCTGAAAATCTTCTGTGTAGATTATCCTTCACCAATGACGAAGATTCCTATGGTGTAACCTGATGACTGAGATAGCCCCGAAGAAGACTGAACAATTTTTTTAAAAGACTAACACTAACATAAAAAGACTGGCAATGAAGTTGCTGAGAGAGATCTTCGGGGAATCTTGCTATTACTGGCAGAGAAATGAATCTGAAGGGAAAGCTTCCGTTAGCAGCAGCACCTAGAGGGCAGAGATTTGAACTATATTCTAAGTTCAACTGCAACATTCCTTAATTTACTTAAGTTCCAGTCTCCGGGGCAGTTGAACCTACTGGACTAACTCCATTAGTTAAGCATAATGAGGGATTCCTGAGGTTTGAACAAGGATTTTCCATTTGGAGAATAGAACATGGAGGATTAAAAGGTAAACAATAAGTCAACTACAGATTAATGCAGTCATAATGAGGCGCCGGGTGTTTGTATTTGCTGCCAGTTTCTCATACCTTTGACACACAAACTGTTCAGAGACATGTTTTTTGCAGTTTTCACTACATAACATTTATTTTTATAAAAAATATGCAGAGTCAGCTTCCAACATTCCGTAGGACAATACTCTCTGATATGAATCTGCAATATCCCCCCCAAATACATAGCATATGTATGACAGCTGCTGATGGCTGACATTAATTAATTTTTTTAAGACAGTCTAGAGAACAATTAGTTTCTAATTAATTCAACTGGGAACAACAAACTATATTTAAGTTTGTTATAAACATAAAATAACTGTAAATCATAAAAGCCTTTTTAGAAAGATTTACAGACACCTTGATAATAGTTGTCACAAACCTTTGCAGAGTGCTTCGATTTTATGAGAATATGGTACTTTATTGAGTAAAATCTCTGTTCTTAATTTTGAAAATAAAAAGGTAGGCCAAGAGTATTAATGCTGTACTTCAATTACAGCCCACACTATTTTTTGTAATATACAAAGTAGCAGTATTGGCGTGGCAACACTCCATATAGACATATACCTCTGTAAATGCAACATTACAGAACATTGTTCTGTATACTTGAGTTTTAAATAAAAATGTGGACTAAGATGGGCATTCTCTGTTAAGCGCAGAAGCAATTACTTCGCTGACAAACACTGCTTTAAATGGCACAAGTCAGAAAGAGAATGTTCCCTTTTGAAGCCATCTGCATATATTAGCGACAGGAATTCCTGAGAAAGGCTGTGAGAATAGAGTCCAGTAAATCCCTCAGGGCTTTGCTCTTTGAAGAAAACCTATTATCAGAGAAAAAAAAAACAAAACCTTTATTAGATTTCCTTATCCCATACATGAGAACTCCACGACACAGGAAAAAATTTTTTCCACATTGTTTCTTCCCAAGACAGCCTTCTTGTCAATCTCTAGGTTCGTGGACCCCCCAACTGTAATACAATTCAGTTTAAAGAGCTGGGCAGGACAGGGCAACAGAGTGCTGGTGTCTCATCTGCACAGGCTGTCATGTTTTCTCCCATGCCTCCCAGTGTTGAGAATGGCCACTCAACGGCACATGCATGTGGCTGACCCCACTGTGAGGCAGGAAGCTCTCAGTACAATATAGGTGGTTGTGGATACAACGCAGCTTGCATCACATCACCTCACCTCATCCCACCCCACCCCAGTCAAGACATATAGTATGGGCCACACAGAGCCTGCTTCTGCATTCTGATTGCTGGCCTGGTAGGCATATTACACTACCTTTAAAACTCCAAGCAGGGTAGAGAAAAATGAAAATTACTCATTGTAACTGTTAATCTTCCAGAATATCTTCACTATTCATTCACACTAAAGGCACTTGCCAGAGGCACCAGAACCCGCCCGTCAGAACAGGACAGATGTTGGGCAGTGGCACTGCCCTGTGAGGCAACGTCATACACATGAGCCAGCCAGTAACTGATGCCTGCCCCTCTCTCACTCAGTTCTGTCTGCATTAGAAAAAACAAGCGGAAGAAAAAGAAAGGGCTGTACAGTTGTAGATCAAAGGGACAGGAAAATAATTTATAAAATAAAACCAGATTACAAACTTAGAAAAGTAAGGGTTGGGCCTACTAGGTGGCACAAAGGTAGTGGGTAAAAAGAGCCAGGGCCCATTATCAGCTACCTGGTCAGGAAGGGTACAGATATGAGACGTGGGCAACAGTCCTGGTATGTAGCTCTGTTGTATACAGAAGGATCTTGAAAAAGACCCCTGTTTAATTAAAGCAACAGTGAAATGAAACTGGGCAAAAAATTTGATCTTACCTTTTTCATTATAAAAGATTCCAGGCATCTTCCAGTTGTATTTGGTGGTACAATTTTCTGAATCCACCAAAATATAGAAATAGCATCTACTGTAATTCTTGATCTTCTTGGATGAAGTCTCCACCACTCATTCACACTGATGGGAACTACGCTGGAGGCGCTAAGACTGAGCAGGAGCCAAAAATCTTCAGAAGGGCTGGTGCTGAGGTAGGGCCACGTGGAAATGGCGCCGCAAGACCGGCTCGTGTCGTATAGACTACCTTGGCGTCGACCCTCCAACTGCCTCAGTACCTTTTTTACTGAGGAGGTGCAGCATAAACTAACCCAGTGAAACTAACCTATGTCGGACATAAGAGTCTGAATGACCCATATAAGAAGGGTCAACACAACACAGTCTTCACAGCCCAGCCATCAAGGGAGTGAAGCCCCAAAAAATGACAAACGAATGGAGCTAGTAAACTGGCTGGCTCATAGCAGCCACCATCTAACAGACTACAATGACACCAAGTTTGTTTTATTTTCCATCTATTTCATTTTTATTTCATTTCGTTTTTAATTTTTTTATAAGATCTTGCATTAGATAAGGGCGAAGGAGTGAGTCAGTTTAGTCTTTCTGCATTTTTTTTCCCCTCTGGGCTGAGTTTGCTTGTTTGTTTGCGTTAGTCTTCTCCCTGATTTTGGCAGGCACTTTTTCTGCATTGGGTGCACCGTGGCAGACTGCACCACAATTTGTGGGGTTTGTAATAGCTTAAGACGGTGCTGGATGCCACACTTCGTGACACGCCGGCAAACCGGGTTCGGGAACGAGTCCGGGCTGCTGGGGGTCATCAGGGGAGGTAGAGGATTGAGCATCCGGAGGACAGCTCTCCTCTCCCGGGAGGGACAGGGGTCCCCGTTCGGTGCTAGGCTGATCTCTGACGGAAGCCGGAGACACAGCAAGTGCTGAGGAGCAGAAGGAGGAGTCGGGGAGTGGCAGACGTCGGCGTTAACGCCTTGACGTCAGGGTGCCAGCCACTCCCAAGAATAGTGGAAAAATGCCTCTCTGGCTCTGGTGGAGCGCCGGAGCTTGCCCCAAATTTGCGGCCGCCCTCCTTGCACCCTCCCTCCTGACACTACTGCAATGTCGGGGTGTTGAGGCCCACCCAGGGGGGTAAACTGAGGCTACATGGGCGACGAAGGACTGACCAGGTAGGAGTGGACCGCAGGGAGATGACTGCTTGGTTCTCCCAAGGAGACCAGAGCCGAGGGGGGGAGAGGAGGAATAAATTGGACAATTACAAAAAAAAAAAAAAAATAAGTAATTGCTTAAGACGCCGGTCGTTCTCAAAGTCGGGCTCTGGCTTTCGTCTGCTTTTGTGTTTCCTGGTGCATCAGGGACGGCTATTTTAGCATTGTGTGCATAGCCTGCCCCGCTTGGATTATTCTCAGCCCTCGGGAGGACAGAGGGACAGAAGAAGATCGTGGTCATAGTTCACTGGTGTTCTACTGCTGATGATTACAGCTGAGCAACTTTTCTGAAAAGGGTGAGTACTGTGTTTGAGCTCCTGTGGGTTCCTGCTTAGGGTGGGAGAGGAGGGGCTTCCACGGACCTCGAGTTTTCCTGGACCCTGCTATTAGTCCCTTGTTGAAGGACTCGGGGTTTGGTGGTGAGGGGCTTAGATCGCGGGTGGTTGGTGGACGGCAGGGTGGCAGGGTGTCAGTGTGGCTCAGTTGGTAGCACATCCGCCTCTGGACCAGAAGATCGTGGGTTCTTGTCCCACACCAGGATTGGACTTGCACCTACAAATCGCTGGCATCCGAGTGCAATACTGGGAGGGGGTGCTGCTGCTGGGGTGTGCCGTCCTTCGGATGAGACGTTAAACCGAGGTCCCTTCTACTCATCCTGGTGTTGTCCTGGTGGGTGTCCAGGTGGAAGTAAAAGAACCAAGGGCACTCTTCACAAGGCGGGAACATTCCTGGTGTCCTGGCCAACATTCCTCTTCCATAAACCGGTTCATGCAATTATCCAGGCTGTGTGGGTGATGATGGTGATATGGCCACCACACATTCAGTCACTTCACTACCAGTCTAGCATTGCTTGTAAAGCGCTTTGGGATAGTGTATGAAAAGCGCTATATAAATGCTGATTCCTCCTCTTCTTTGTTGAGCTGAGGGCCTCTGTGGTGCTGTGTTGCTGCCCCCAGACTCAAGGATTAACGTTGGAAGTCCTGGTTTACGGCGGAGTCTCCGAGCTGTGTTGGCTGTTTTTTGTCCTCCTGTTGGAATGCCTTACAAACTGCTTTAATCTGCGATACTGGCTAAAGTTCGTTTTCAAGGAGTGTGTGTGAGCTGTGGTTTGTTTTGTTGACTGGAGGGTCCCCCCCTTTCCTTTGTACCACCTTTGTTGTGCAACTAAAGGCTGGAGTAGACTTTTTCTGGAACTTTTGGGCCCATGTTTTCACCGATTTTCTTCGGAGGGAGGTTGTGAGAGAACCTTCCAAAACTGCTCTACAATCATTTTATGGTTTTTGTTTTGACTGCTGATTGTTTTGGACATACTTTCACTTGCTGACTGGGAGTGAGAGGCCCAGAATGCTATTGCATTTTTACTTTCTTTGATTTTTTAACTGTTTGTTGATGTTTTCTGATTTTATTTTTGTTTTTTTAATTTAAGGAGGAGGGTTTTATTTTGGGGTTTGTGATGGTGTAGATCATCAGGATGTGTTTGATGGAGGCTCTCCTGTCAGGCGCTACTCACCTCTGAGCTCAGGACCTCCACCCTTGTGCCTGCCCCCCATCTGCAGCAGTTTATGGCCACTGTAGGGCTCTTGGAATAGTGGGAAGGAGGAGAGGGGTGGGGGACCGGGGGGCATGAGCTGAGTGGTCTGTTTGGGGTTGGTAGGGACCAGAAGACACCTAGAGTATGTGAGTACTGAGCGAGGTTCACCTTGTTTAGTACCCATACCCAAGGGCTCCACGATTAGTGGGTTTGTATCTCGAACTGCTTCAGGTTTCCACCCGACCTGCACGGTGTTGTGCAATGATAGATCTATTAAAAACAAGTCTGCCATTATAGCAGATCTTGTTAGGTCATCTGATCTGGCGTGCATCACCGAGATCCGGCTGGATGATAATGCTGGTCCCATTTTTGAGTCAGTGATTCCAGTCGGTTTCTCGGTGATACACCATGCGAGGTCGGGTTGTAGGGGCGGGGGTGTAGCAATTTGTTTTAAATCTGAATTGGGCCTTGTTGATGTGTCAGTTGAGGACAACAGATCCTTTGAGTGTGCTGTAGCCGCAGGTGTGGGGTGCAAAATCATTCTTGTCTACTGTCCACCAGGAGGTGAGAATGTTTTTGCAGGAAGTCGCAGACTTCATCGTTGATATGGTGTTGGCAGTCCCCCAGGCTGATGGTGCTGGGGGACTTCAACGCCTGGATCGAGGATGTACTCTCGCAGTTTGGACAAGACTTCCTCTGACTTATGAGTTCTTTGGGCTTCACACAGCTTGCTTACTCTGCGACACAATCACGGTCACTCATTGGACCTCATTTTTTTCCCTGGGGTTGGAGGCCTCCAACTTGGTGGTGGAAGCAGTTAGATGGTCCGACTACCACTTCATAAGGTTACATTTTTTGGCTCCCCCCTTACAGGCCTGCCCCCGTGGAGATGCTCCAATACCGCACATTACGGGGCTTGACCCCTGATGGCCTTTTGGCAGTGTTGGATATACCAGGAATGCTGGATGCAAGCGAGGGTCCGGGGAACCTTCTTTAGGTTTTTAAGCGAGCAGTGGTGGGAGCTCTGGGTGCCCTCGCTCCCTTTCCGTGTTAGCCCATGGTCCCAGGGTCTGGCGGGACTTTGAGGGAGCTGAAGCAAGCGGGTTGAAGGTTAGGCGTGCTGCGTAAGCTCCGGCTTGGAGGCTGACAGGCTTAGACTGATGGAACATTATAGAGACTATCAGTCAACAATCTGTCGTAAGAAGGCAGAGTTTCTGTTCAGCGATATTGCTGCAGCACAGAACCGACCTGCTCAGCTATTTCCGACTGTAGACAGGCTATGCAATGCAGCCTGCCTGTGAGTTGAAGCCTTTGCAAAATGGTCGGGAGTTGGATCGTTCTTTGCTGATAAGCTTGCCATCATCAGGTTGGAGATTCACCTATCACACCCTACAGCGGTTGCAGATGATCGGAGGCGAGTTTAGTGTTCCTCGCTTTGTTGGGATGAGTTTGACTGACTGGGGATTAATGATATCATGCGACTTCTCCGGGGTATGTGGCCAACTAGCTGTAATTTAGACCCGGGCCCTACATGCCTTTTAATAGGGTGTGTTGAGGTGATTGGCCCGGTTCTAGCAGAGTTAATCTGGTGTTCACTGGAGTCAGGGGAGTTTACAACTCCCTGAAGGAAGCTGTGGTGATCCCCCTACTCAAGAAGCCATCTCTTGACTCAGATTCCCCTGCAAACTACAGACCGATCTCTAGCCTCCCCTTTATAGGGAAGGTTATTGAGAAAGTTGCTGCCCAACAGTTGGAAAACCATCTTACCATCCATGCTATTTATGATCCCCTCCAGTCTGGTTTTCGTATGAGACATAGTACTGAGACTGCTTTGGTTTGGGTACTCGATAATCTCCTGATGGCTAGAGACCAGAGGCACTCTTCCATTCTGGTCCTTCTTGACCGCCTGCAGGTCATCAAGTGGCCTGTCTGGTACAGTTCTCAGATGGTTTCCTTCTTTTCTCACTGGCAGGTTGCAGAGGGTAGTATCGGGGATTTTTTCCTTGGACTCATTCTCCCTGCCTGGTGGGGTCCCGCAGGGTTCAGTGTTGTCCCCCAATTTGTTTACGGTGTACATGCTACCATTAGGAGATATTGTAATATGGTATGGGTTGAGTTTTTACTGTTATGCAGATGATACTCAGCTATACCTGTCTTTTGTGCCCGACCAGGATAGTGCGCTCTCAGTTTTTTCCAGCTGTCTCACTGAAATCCAAGACTGGATGAATTCCACTTGGTTAAGGTTAAACCCTGACAAGATGGAGGTGTTAGTGGTGGAACTAGGTTGCCGGATAGAGGGGTCGGCTGCTGGGCGGCCGGCCAGGCTCTGGCTCGGGGGCTCCCAGTTGTTGACCTCGGAACGGGTGCGTAATCTGGGGGGTGATACCTGATGATGGGCTGACACTTTGTTCGCAGGTGTCACAAGTCCTCATTCCATCACCTGAGGAACATCACCTGGAGCAAATACCTTGTTCCGTCCAGTGATTTGCCAACCCTGGTCCATGCTTTTGTGACCTCACACCTTGACTACTGTAACACCCTGTACCTGGGGCTTCCTGCGGTTGCTATCCGCCGTTTGCAGCTAGTGCAGAATGCTGCAGCCAGGTTACTGTCTGGGTCAACCCGATTCAGCCATATTTGTCCAGTGCTGCGGTCTCTGCATTTGCTGCCAGTACAGTGGCGGATTACCTTTAAAGTTGGCTTGCTGACTTTCAGAGCCCTGCACGGTTTGGGTCAGAGTTACCTACAAGAGCTTCTGATTCTCTACTGCCCCCTCCAACCACTCCGCTCAACCGACAAGGGATTGCTAGAGATTCCCAGGGTACATCTGAAGACCTCTGGAGCTCGAGCTTTTGACTTTGCTGCCCCTACCCTGTGGAATTCTCTACCTTGTTGGATACGAGTGCGCCAGACAGTGGAGAGCTTTAAAAACCCATCTTTATATGTGTGCTTTCCGTGATTTGTAATTTGGATGATCTGTTTTAGTACATTTTATGAATGTTGTTTAAGTTTCTACATTTTTATGCACTATAAAATGTTTTAGAGTTTGTTGTGATTGTACAGCGCTTTAATACTAGTTGAAATGTGCTTAAGAAATAAAATTATCATTATTAAAAACAGATAAGTGAGCTTGGGGGATGGAGGGTGGGTGTGTGAATGAGAGGTGGAGACTTCTTCCAAGATGACCAAGAATTATGGTAGGTACGTAATCTCCACATCTTCCTGGACATAAAGTCTCCACCGCTCAGTCACACTGATGGGAGAGTACTGAGCTAAAATAATGCCCAGAGAAGGGTGGCAGGAGAGAGGAGCTCACTTAGCACTGGAGTCCATTATGGATTGCCCTGCCAAAGGACGGATGCTGTCTGGCATGGACATCCAAAGCACAGTGCTTCACAAAAAGTGTGCATGGAGCTCCAAGTAGCTGCTTTGCAGATGTCTGCAATGGGCATGTTCCGTATTTCTGCCAGAGATACCGTGACTACTCTGGTAGAATGGGCATATACCTTGCCTTCCAGCTTAATCTGTGCCATGGAATAGTAGTGGCGGAGACATGCCACCAGCCATGCCGAAATACACCTGATGGCGACAGCCTGACCCAGCCAGGTGACGCTGAACGAAACAAAGAGTTGCTTTGACTTGCAGATCTCTAATTCTGTGTAGGAACACAAAACCCTTTTAATATCCAGAGAATGTAGGGTACGCGCTCCTTCATTCTGGAAGTTCGCGAAATAGATTGGAAGAATTAAGGGCTGATTCGTTGCAACTCCAAGACTACTTTGGGGAGAAACGTAGGGTGAGTTCTGAGAACCACCTTGTCCTTGTGAAATACTGTATGAGGAGGGTCTGTGACCAGGGCATATATTTCAGACACCCTGCGAAGCGGAGGTAATGGCTATGAGGAAGGTAGCCTTCCAGGTCAGGAACTTCAGCTTGCAGGTTGCTAGAGGCTCGAAAGGCTTACGGGTGAGCATGTCTAGCACAAGGTTAATATCCCAAGCAGCAACCTGTCATCTGACTGGTGGCCTGGTGTGAGTATGCCTTTAAGGAATCTCTTAACCTAGGGTAACTGAGCCATAGACATAGTATGTATGGGCTCGTGATAAGCTGAGATCCGGCGCGAGATGGACCTTCACAGTTGAGTATTGTAGCCATGTATTTGACAGGTCTAATAGATACTCCAGGACTTACCTTGGTGGTCAAGAAAAGGGATCCAGGAGGACTTTGCACACCAGATGGAGAATCTTCCCACTTCCGTGTAAGTTTTCCTAGTAGCTGGCTTGCGCTGCTAGGGAATATCTGAGACTCTACGGGAGACATCAAATCTACCCACTTTATCTCCTCAGGAGCCATGCATGGAGATGAAGGGATCTCAGGTTGGGATGGACCACTGGGCCCTGGGTCAGAAGGTCCATTTGAAGTGGTAGTTGTCTCGGTGGAATTTCCGATAATCTGTTGATCAACGGAAACCAAATCTAACGAGGCCAGAATGGGGCGATGAGGATCATTCTGCCCCCCTGTGCCTCCAGCTTGAGCAGCACCCTCTGAATTAAGGGAAGAGGAGGAAATGCATACAGAAAAAGTCCTGTCCACCGCAGTCTGAATGCATCCTGACAGAAAACGCCAGGTTCTAGATTTCTGGAGCAGAAGACAGGCAGTTCTGTGCTGAGTGGGGACGCAAAAAGGTCCAGGTCCAGTGTGCCCCACTCTTTGAAGAGCGACTGCACGACGTTTATGTCGAGAGACCACTTGCGAGGATCCGCCTCTGTTCTGTTGAGGTAATCTGCTAGATCATTCTGGGCCCCAGGCAGGAAGACTGCTTGGATCAGCGCTTCGTGATCCAGGCACCATTCCCACACTCTCATCACTTCCCTGCACAGGGGATAAGAGCATGTCCCACCCTGCTTGTTGATGTAGTACCTTACCACTTTGTTGCCCGTCTGAAGGAGAATTATTTTGCGACAGAGGATGTCCTTCAGGTCTCAAGACTGCGTACAGGATAGCTTTCATTTCCAGGACATTTATGTGGAGTTGAGACTCGTCCCGACTCCACAGACCTTGGGTGTGGAGATCTCGACAGTGAGCTCCCCATCCGAGTAGAGATGCATCTGTGGTGATGGTGATCTGCTTCTCCAGTGGGGCAAAGGAAAGCCTTTCAGTAGGTTGTCCTCTTCAGTCCAGTCCACCAGGTGAGTGATCGTTTTAGAGTTTCCGTCATCCTGATGTGAAGGACTGTGGGTGTATGGTTGGGGACCACTGAATACTGAGCATCCATCGGCGGTCCTCATGTGAAGATGAGCCAAAGGCACCATGAACACTGATGATGCCATGAGACCCAGCATCCGCTGCATTCCAAGAGCTCGGACCGAGTCGTTCTCTTTGATGAAGCAAGCCATCTGGAGAATATCGTTTCTCCTGTCCTCCGGGAGGAAGGCCCTTGCGCTGGAGGTATCCAGGAGGGCTCCTATGAAGAGAAGTTGCTGGGAGGGCTGTAGTTGTGATTTTTCTAGATTTAAAAGAACTCCCATAGATGTGAGAAACCTGGAAGCTGTGGTCACTGCTTCCTGTGTCCCACGTCTGGAGGAGCTTGCTAGGAGCCAGTCGTCCAGATATGGGAAGATTTGAATTCAGAGTTTCCTTGTAATGCTGTGAGAACTGCAAAGCACTTTGTAAAACTCATGGTGCCAAGGACAGCCAAAAGGCAGTACTCTGCACCGACAAGCGTTGTCCCAGGGCCACAAATCGAAGATACCTGTGGTGGCATGGGTGCACAGGAACATATTGGTAGGCATCCTGCATGTCCAGGAAGGTCAGCCAATTGTTTCGATGAATCAGAAACAGAAGCGTAACAAGTGATGATATCATGAATTTTTCCTTGAAGAGAAACTTGTTTAACTTCCTTGGTCTAGAATAGGGTGCATATCGCCTGTTTTCTTTGGAACTAGGAAGTAGTGGGAGTAGAAAAGTACAGTTACGCAAGAACTTACCGTAACAGTAGATCTTCGAGAGAGGCTCTTGTAGTAGGTAATTACATATAGGACTGACGCCGGCCGGCGGCTGGACTCCATGGAAAAATTTCTAGCTAGCAGTCCCTGGCGAGGACCGCCCCCACGTCAGGTGACTGGCGTCATACGACGTCGGTATAAAGGGGCGGTCCCGGATGCCCGCCTTCCAGTTCTTTCCCGCCACAGGCCCGGACGAGAGAGAAGCAGATATTTCCCTCAATGGAAAAGGAGCTGAAAAACCCAGGGGATGGAGGGCGGGAAGGTATTACCTACTGCAAGAGCCTCTCTCAAAGATCTACTGTTACGGTAAGTTCTTACGTAACTGTACTATCTTACTTCGAGAGGGCTCTTGCAGTAGGTAATTACACATAGGACTGAATCCCAAGCAGTCTGGAACAAATAAAGGGCACCGGGAGGAGGAAACTACTCCTGAAAGTAGCGATAGCCTTGCAGGCCTCAAGACAGGAGGCCCTGCAAAACAGCTAGCCCGAAGCCTGCTCTACGGCGAGAGGCAATGTCCAAACTGTAGTGTTTAGTAAAGGTATGGACGGAAGTCCAGGTGGTGGCAGCACAGATGTCTGCCGCCGACACATTCTTGAAACAAGTCGCAGAGGCCGCTACTCCACGAGTGGAGTGACCTGTGACTTGACCCGGAAGGGTCTTGTTGTACTTGTCATAACAGAAAGTGATGCAATGAGCCAACCACTTCGACAGGCATTGTTTGGAAACAGCATTGCCTTCCCTTTTGTGAGCAAAAGAGACAAACAACTGGTCGGTTTTCTGAGATCCTTTGTCCTG
Source organism: Neoceratodus forsteri (assembly GCA_016271365.2). NCBI lineage: Eukaryota > Metazoa > Chordata > Ceratodontiformes > Ceratodontidae > Neoceratodus > Neoceratodus forsteri. The sequence continues at coordinate 996,477,928 of CM028131.1, forward strand.
TTGGTGTAGTATCTCAGAATCCGTGAACGTCCATGGTATGGAGTAAATATTCTCCTTGGTTGGAGTACTGCATGAAAAAGGCAGGTAACTCTCTAGACTGATTTAAGGTAGACTCCGCTACCACTTTAGGCAGAAACTTATTCCAGTTTAGAGACAGAGCGTCGCTCCTGAAAGCGCCTGGAGTGAGCGAGCAAAAAGGTGGGAAGTTTTAGCTTGGGAAGAGGCGAACAAGGTCTACCTGTGGAGTCCTCCAAAGCTGGAAGATGTCGTCTAGAACATTTGAGAAGAAAAAATATTCAAAACTGGTAAAACCGAGAAGAAAGAACAGAGCTTTGCTAAACACGAACTTTACGTGAGGCGCTGCACGAGATGCAGTGGGAAAGAACTGGAAGGCGGGCATCCGGGACTGCCCTTTATACCGGCGTCATATGATGCGGTCACCTGATGGGGGCGGTCCCTCGCCAGGACTGCTAGCTAGAAATTTCTCCGTGGGATCCTGCCGCCGGCCGGCATCAGTCCTATATGTAATTACCTACTGCAAGAGCCCTCTCGAAGTAAAATCCTGTGTTCTGTTGCTCCTGCAGAAAGTACAGTTACGTAACGTAACAGTAGATCTTTGAGAGAGGCCCTTGCAGTAGGTAATTACATACAGGACTGACATCGGCAGGCCCCCACGGAAACATTTCTAGCTAGCAGTCCCTGGCAAGGGACCACCCCCACGTCAGGTGACCAGCGTCAGGAGACGTCGGTATAAAAGGGCGGTCCCGGATGCCCACCTTCCAGTTCTTTCCCGCCACAGGCCAAAAAAGGCCGGACGAGAGAGGAGCGGATAGTTCCCTCAATGGAAAAGGAGCCGAAAAAGCTTAGGGGATGGAGGTGGGAAGGTATTACCTACTGCAAGAGCCTCTCTCGAAGATCTACTGTTATGGTAAGTTCTTATGTAACTGTACTATCTTACTTCGAGAGGGCTCTTGAAGTAGGTAATTACATATAGGACTGAGTCCCAAGCAGTCTGGAACAAGGAGAAGCACACGGGAGGAGGAAATCTACTCCAAGTAGAACCTCTAGCTGAGCAAGCCTTAAGATAGGAGGCCTTGCAGAACAGCCAGCCCGAAGCCTGCTCTACGGCGAGAGGCAATATCCAAACTGTAGTGTTTTGTAAAGGTATGGACGAAAGTCCAGGTGGCAGCAGCACAGATGTCCGCCGCTGACACATTCTTGAAACAAGCCGCAGAGGCGGCGACTCCCCTGGTGGAGTGGCCTCTTACTTGACCCAGGAGGGTCTTCTTGTACTTGTCATAACAGAAAGTGATACAATGAGCCAACCATTTAGATAGGCATTGTTTAGAAACAGCATTGCCTTCCCTTTTGGATGCAAAAGAGACAAACAATTGATCGGTCTTCCTGAGATCTTTTTTCCTGTTAGTGTAATATCTCAGAATCCGGTGAACGTCCATAGTATGGAGTAAATACTCCCCTTGATTGGAGTACTGCATAAAAAAGGTGGGTAACTCTATGGACTGGTTCAGAGTAAACTCCGCTACCACCTTAGGGAGAAACTTAGGGTTAGTGCGCAGAGCCACACGTTCCTTGTGAAAAATCAAGTGTGGAATTTTACACATCAGGGCCTGGAGCTCGGAAATTCTCTGAGCGGACGTAATGGCCACCAGGAAAGAGTCTTCCATGAAAGGAACTTCAAGTCTGCGGAAGCTGCCAGTTCAAAAGGAGGCAGAGTAAGTTTCTCGAGAACAAAGTTCAAATCCCAAGGAGGGGCAGGAGTACATATAGGAGGTCTCAGATGGAGAACCCCTCTGAGGAGTCTTAGAGACCTCCAGTTGAGCAAATGTCTTGTCTGCAAAGGGAACATGGTAGGCCGAGATGGCCGCCATATGAACTTTCAGAGAAAAGTGACTAAGACCCAGGTCAAAAAGATGGCGTAGGTACTCCAGCAATAGCGGAGCCGAACAGGAAAAGGGTTCCACGTCTTTTGAAGCAGCACAGATAGTGGACCTTTTCCACTTCATGGCGTATGTAGATCTAGTAGAGGGTTTTCTAGCCTCCACCAAGTTCTCCACCACTTGGGGAGAAACCCCAAAGCGAGTTTGAGCTAAGTCTGCAGGAGCCATGCATGAAGATGAAGTGACTTGAGACCTGGATGGACCAGAGTCCCCTGATCCTGGGTCAGCAAACCTCGTGATAGAGGAAGAGGATGATCCTCTGCCTATTGTTGTAGAAGAGAGAACCAAACTTGCCTGGGCCAGAAAGGAGCAATCAGAATCAATCGTGCTCCTTCTGCAAGACTCGTGGGATAAGAGGAATTGGGGGAAAGACATAGACGAATCTGTCCTTCCAATCTAGAGACAAAGCGTCTCTCCAGAAAACGCCTCGCTCTGGAATGAGCGAGCAGTAGTCGGGAAGCTTTGCGTTTAGAGAAGAAGCAAACAGGTCGACCTGTGGTGTTCCCCAGTGTCGGAAGATACCTTCTAGGACCCTCTGGTCCAGTTCCCACTCGTGAGCCACAGCGGATGAGCGACTTAGCTTGTCTGCCAAGGTGCTGTCGATTCCTGGAACATGAATTGCCATGAAGTGAAGGTCGTGTTGTGTTGCCCAATCCCAAACCCTCATTGCTTCCCTGCAAAGAGGGTAGGACCGAGTCCCCCACCGTTTGTTGATGTACCAAACCACGCACATATTGTCCGTCTGGATGGCTAGGTGGCCGGGAAGAATGTAGAGGTGAAGGGCTTGGAGAGCGTACAAAACTGCTCTCGGCTCGAGCACATTGATGTGGAGTGTCTGTTCGAGCTTGGACCAAGAGCCCTGGGTCTGATGGGGACCGAGATGGGCTCCCCAACCTTCGCCCGAGGCGTCTGTGCTTAGAGTCTGGGAAGGGGGAGGAAGAAAGAAAGGAACTCCCCGAAGCAGGTTCTCTCGAACCATCCACCATTGCAAGTCTCGGAGCATCGGTGAGGAGACTAGAACTGGGTGATCTAAGTCGTCCACCAACTGATCCCATTGGGAGCGGAGTGTCCACTGAGAAATACTCATGTGGAGCCGAACGCGTGGGACTGTCTGGATAGCAGCCGCCATGAGCCCGAGAAGGCGAAGGACCGATCTTGCACTGACCCGCCTGCAGCCAGACAACAGACTTACTTGAGTCTGGAGGGTGGACGCCCGGTCCAGTGGCAGGAAGGCCCTGCCAATGGTCGTGTCAAAAATCGCCCCTATAAACTGTAGTCTCTGAGATGGGATCAAGTGAGACTTGGAATGGTTGATGGTAATAACCCTGGCAGGTAAAAACCTGCTGGGTAAGGGCAAGGCAGTGCAGGAGTTCCTCCCTGGACGAGGCCGCCAGGAGCCAATGTCCAGCAGGAAAACCTGCACCCCAGTGCATGAGTGTAGGCCGCCACCACAAGGCATTTGGTAAATACTCGGAGAGCCGAGGATGAGCAAAAGAAAGTGCCTTGAACTGGTTATGGTCCCCTGGCGCATAAAATGAAGATATTTGTGGTGAGACGGGCAAATGGAAATGTGCAGGTAAGCATCCTGCATATCCAGAGCGCACAGCCATTGTCCCGAACGGAGGAGGGGCAGAAGGCTCTGCAAAGAGAGCATTCTGAACCTTTTGTATTCCACAAAAAGATTCAGGGAACTGAGATCTAGAATGGGTCTTAGATCTCCTGACTTCTTTGGGACCAGGAAGAAGTGGGAATAGTAACCTGTCCCTTGAAGATGAAGAGGGACGGGTTCTATCGCTTCTTTCAGTAACAGAGCTGAAATCTCTTCCTGGACTAAGAGAAGATGTTCCCGTGAATGACGTCACATTGGGGTGTGGCGAGGCGGTTTCTGTAGAAACTCTATTGAGTGTCCTTCTGCGATCAGCTGGAGCACCCAAGAATCTGATGTTATCCTCTCCCAACCCGGAAGGTGGAGGGGAAACCTCCCTCCTACCAGTTCCTCTGGGGAGTCTGGAGGCTGTGGGAGAGGAGAGGATCAGGTGGTGTGGGGCAGCGCCGCAGCTGAGCACCTGCTGCTTTTTGGGCGGGGCGGCTAAGCAGCTGTGAGGGCCCAAATTTTGTGGCCGCTTTCCCTGAGGTTTCGCCTTGGGCGATTCAGTCTGCGAAGGACGGTGCTCGGCTGGTGGGGATGGTACATAGAGTCAACGGACTTTAGTGCCATCCCTTCTCCTGCAAATCAGAGATGTCCTTGACATTGCCACCGAAAAGCACCTACCTCCGGAAGGGGCGCTTCCTGGATAGCGGACTGCACTTCCGGGACCAACCCTGACACAAAGAGCTAAGCGTGACGACGTAAGCGTACTGCGAAAGCTGAGCTCCGTCCAGCAGTGTCCACTGCATCGTAGGTCGCATGAAGCATGTGTCGACTGGCCGAACGTGCAGAGCAGACAAGATCAGCAAACTCCTGCTTGACCTGAGAGTCCGGCAGGGAGTCCAATTTGGCTTCCACCCGAGTAAGAATAGCCTTATGACCGACATAGTTCAGGGCCCTGATCCCCAGCATGGAAGAAGCAAAAATCTTCTTACCGTACTGGTCCAGTAGGCGGGATTCTTTGTCAGGTGGTGATGAGCTAAGGTGTTTTGGGTTAGCCGACCGGCCGTGAGCGGCGCTAATCACTACTGAGTCAGCACGGGGGTGAGAATCTAAAAAGTCCACACCCTCGGGAGCATGGTATAGCCTGTTCGACTTCCCCGGAAGTGGGGTTAGAGCCGACTGCTGTTTCCAAATAGTGGTAACAAGGTCGGCATGAGGCTCGATCCAGGGTGGAACCAAGGTAGGAGCTGTCACGGGCAAATCCAGATGCTCGGCAAGTTTCATCCGCTGAGGGTCTGGTTCCAAAGATTGCCACTGATGAACCTCCTGGATTTTGCGTAGCAACTCCGTAAAGGAAGGATCTTCCGGAGGTGACTTCGGAGGAGTCCTTGGCCTGGGCTTTGAAGGACAGCGTGGCTCGTCGTCCCTTTCAGAGCAGCCGTCGGAAGAGTCCGAGGGGGAAGAAGGGGAAGAAGAAGAAGAAAAGGACTCCCTTTCCCGACCCGGGGAGGAACGGACCACTTGGGAAGCCATCGAGGAAGCGTGTCCTCCCCCTCTCCGGACCCAGAGAGATTAGCCCTGGTGTCCGGAGGTGGTGATGGAGTGTGTCGCTGTGGACGTATGGGAACCGGAACCGGCATCGTCGTCGGTAGGCGACTCTCCACCTCTCTGGTGAGCTGAGCCTTGGCCTCAGCCCACCAGGAGGCCAGAGTCTCCTGCAAATCTGCCGGCGGCTGAGGGGGCGGTGGAGGAGGAGGATGAGGGGGATAAGGGTACGGACTATATCCATACGGAGAGTATCCGAAACCCGGCGGCAGAAAACCAGGCATCGGGTACTGTGGCGCCGGATACTATGGTCCCGGATACGACTGCGTCGGATACGATGGAGGGTACTCGGGTGCCGGAGGAGTTGCCGGAGCAGACGGCCCGGTTGGAGGCCTCACGGGCGGGTCCAGGTTGGAAGGCCCAGAGGGCCCAGCGTCGGGGCAACATCCGGGGCGGGATGGCGTCGGAACCGGTAAAACCGGCATCGGAGGTACCGCGTCCGGGGAACAGAGCGTCCAGATCCGGCGGACCTGCAGGTGGGTGGTCTGGACGGGCGGAACCCCAGCGTCGCCGAGGATGGAGGAAAAATCCGGGGTCGGGCTGGGGAGACTCAGGGTCCCGGAGGTCAGCCCGAAGTCTCACGAGGCAGGGGCGATGGGCGTTGGGGTCCGGCATCGGCTCTTTCGCTGAAAGGGCGTCGGATGAACGGCGTGCGGTTTCTCAGCGAGATCCTGGCGGGTGCCGGAGGAGCCGGCGTCCGACTTATGGGACCCATCGCCGGAGGCAGACCGAGATGGAGGAGCTGCCTGGTCCAGCCGGAAGAGGGCGCGTGCGCCCCGAAGGGTCGGCGACACCAGCCTTCTCTGTGCGGGCGTCGGAGGGCCGGCGTCTGACTTCGGAGCTGCCAGCGCCGGTAAGCACGTGAAGCTATGGCCGTACTGGGAGGCCTCCGACAGCCTGGAGGTGCCCGAAGGGCCCGAGCGTGAGCCAGACAGGCGGGCCGGCGCCGCCCCGCAGAAGCCTCTGAGCGGCTGTCGAGAAGCAGTCTCCCGGAGGGGACGTTACCTGAAGCACGGTGACTCCCGAGGGAGTCGTGGTGGAGGAGCCCTTGTCCTGGTGCCTCTCCTTGTCTTTTTTCTTTTGATGGCCTTCGGGGGAAGTGGACGCCTGCCGCAGTTTTTTTGAGTTCCTTCTACATGGAGCTCATCTTTTTCTTCAGAATGTGGGCTTCCAGGGACTACTGCCTCCTTTTCTGGGTAGCTGCGTTAAAACTGAGGCAGTGCTGGCACTTCTCGACCGGGTGATCGGGGCCTAGCTAGAACAGGCAGAGGGAATGGCCGTCCTTGTGCGGGAGTTGGGCGCCACACGAGTGGCACTTATTTTTGTGCACGGAGGGTGTAGGGGACGACATACACTGACGGATGTACTGGCGAATTGAGCAAAAAAGCGAAAATGCTAGGTAAAATACCGGCCAGAAGGGAGGCTGATGAGCGAAGAACTTTCCGTGAGGCACTACTGCGAGCTAATGGCGGAAAAGAACTGGAAGGAGGCATCAGGGACCGCCCCTTTATACCGACATCTCCTGACGCCGGTCACCTGACGTGGGGGCGGTCCCTTGCCAGGGACTGCTAACTAGAAATTTTTCCGTGGGATCCTGCCGACATCAGTCCTATATGTAATTACCTACTGCAAGAGCCCTCTCGAAGTAAGATCTATGTCTACTGCCTTGTTGTTCAGAAGGCCTTGAATCTCAAGAAGCAAGGAGGTCTGACTGAGTAATCGACAGCCTAGGGTGTCATTTGGGTGGATGATCCGGTGGGAAATCTGAAAAATTCAGAGAATAACCATCGCAAATTATCTTGTGAACCCATTTGTCTGAAGTGACTGACTTCCACTGATTGTAAAACTGGTCAACGCCCCCCTACTGCCGAGAGAGTCCCTCTCGGACAGCTGAGGTGTGACCTGGGCGAATTTCAGAGGGTGGCACTAGGTGCTTTCAGGCCCTATGCCTTCTGCTGCGTTTTCTTTTTACGGCTGAGGGGCTTGGTTTTGTTGAAGCCCCTCTGCCTTTACCCGAAAGGATTGACCGTTATGAAACTGCTGGCGGTTCCTGCCCGTTGAGGGCAGCAGGGCAGTCTGGCCATTTTGATAGCCATCCTAGTTTTCTGTGTGGCCTCGAGTGCCTGCTCCACCTGTGGGCCAAACAGGTAAACTGCATCAAATGATAAATTCATGACTCTTAGCTGGGCTTCATTTGTGAACTCCGAAGTTCATAACCACGAGTGGTGTCTGGTGCATATCCCAGCTGCTGCTGCTCTAGCAGCAGTGTCAAAGGGGTCCATAGCAGCCTTGTGTTGCCGATTATTGGACTCAACATCTCTAGTGATAGTTTGGAGAAGCTCTGAGGCAACGTCCGACTCCAGGAGTCTCCACAGTGGCTTTTAGCGAATGCCAGAGGGTATACTCATATTGTGAGAAATAGCCCTGGTAGCTAGCAATATGCATGCCTAGGGTAATGGCGGCAAAGATTCGCTTCCCCAATGTGTCGATCTTACGAGATTCTTTGTTTATTGGATGTCAGACTCCTGAGGAGAATAGCTTTGTCGTTTTCTGCCAAGACCACTATGGCGTCAGCAAAGGCTTGAGAGGCCAGGATTCGTCGATCCTTAGGGGGAATGTACTTCCTGTCTATGGACTTGGCCACTGAAGAAATAAGCACCAGATTGTCGCACACCATTTCTGAGAGAATCTTGAAAGAGGGCTATACTTAGCCACTGAAGAAATAAGCACCAGATTGTCCCACACCATTTTTGAGAGAATCTTGAAAGAGGGCTATACTGGAGGAGTCAATTCCACAGGGATCTCTGAGACATGTAGATACTGAAGGCGCAACAACTTCCCCAGATCAACCTCCGGAATCTGGGGGAAGACAGAGGGTGTAATTCATAGTCTTCAGTAGAGACTTAAAGGACAGGTCCACAACCAGAAGCTCGCTGAAGTAGAGGGCTTACTTCCCACTCTGAGAGATGAATCTTCATCAAAGTCATCTCCTAATCGCAGATCAGGATCAGGATTAATATTGTCTCCTACTAACACAGGAGGGATAGCATATAAAGGAAAGGGAGCAGGAGGGGATGCTCCTCGAATCGGAGTTGAGAATCCCAGCACCCAAGGTGGTGCTGGCTCTGAAAACGGCGCAGGCGCCAGACGTGGCTTCGCCAAGACCAAAGTCGAAGGCAGCAGCTTAACCGGCATCGCGCGAGCACCCGGAGACCCCAACCCAAATCTTGGTGCACCCAAGGATGAAGATCTGAAAACATAAGTAGGAGAAAATGGTACCTGTGCTGGCCCCTGCGTCACAGTCTTGTGGGGGGTGCACAAGACTGCGGCGTCGACTGCACCAGAGAAGGTACTGCTGACTAGGTTGACAACTGCCCTGCCCACGGGTTCAAAGCCCCTAGGCCCAAAGGCCCGGGTTGACTCCACAGGTTCGGGAAGTCAGGACAGCTGCCGAACCCACTGCTCCATAAAGCACCCCAATGATGAAACTGCTCACCGGAGGACCCCCCCCCTCCACAGGCAGGAAGGGACTATGGAGTCGAGGATGGCAGTTACTAGGAACAGAGGCCGCAGGTGACCCCAACGGAGTCGGACTTCTGACTCCCGTCACTGACGATCGACATGCAGACATACCAGAGGGCAACCTCGAGCGGCACCATTTCTTCTTCAACTGGTGGGACAAAGAGCTCGAGGTCGAGCAGTGTCGGGTTCTGAACGATGATCGAGAATGGGTCTGCTTCTTTTTGTGCTTTTGGGAGGACTGCCCTCCCCCCACGAGCATCAAAACTGCCCGTAGTCAGACCCCCCCCCCCCGGTAGAGGGTGGCTGACCGGACCTAGCCTGCTGGAAACACAACTTTCATGCAAAGTCTCCCTATCGTCTCTGGCCCCGTTCATGGTCGACTCCGACGAAGGCAGGCTAAAGAGGATTTGTGTTCTTTCGTAGAAGAAAAGAAATTTTTTTATTTTTTTTAACACTAAATAAATACTAAAAATCAAATACTGACCTGGGAGCAAAGTTTCGTGGCTGGGTTAAGAACCTGTGCCGAGGACCCAAAACCCAAGTTAAAGTTAATGAGGTTACGTTATGAGCTATTACAATAGGAGGGACTAGGTAGGGCTGCCAGCTCTCTCCTTCTGTTTGCCCTTAGTATGTTACCACTGGCTGCTGCCCTTCGGCAATCTAATGTTTTCAGTGGCATTAAGGTGGGGGATACTGAATTAAAAGTTTCACTATATGCCGATGACACATTGTTATATATCACAGATCCAGTCAGGTCACTACCTAGAATCTTTGATTTTTTGGGGAAATTTGGGGTGTTCTCAGGTTATAAAGTAAATGTCTCAAAAACAGAAATAATACAGGTGGGAATGCTGCCAGGCTCCTCCTTGCCAGATCTTGGTAGGGTGAAATGGGCCAAGGCTGGGTTTAGATACCAAGAGAGCTGAATAATTTGTTCTAATTAATCACCATTCGTCTCTTACAGGAGGTTCAAACAGATTGTAATTATTGGGTGGAACTTCCACTGTCTCTCTCAGGAAGAACTGCATCGGTGAAGATGAATAGCCTCCCAAGATTTCTGTTTCTTTTACCACACTGCCAGTTGGGCCTCCAAGGAAATTTTAGGTGGAGTTAAAAACACTAAATCCAAATTCAACTGAGAAGGTAAAGCACCTAGGGTCAGATGGAGGTGCTTACAGCCTCCAAGGATGAGTGGGGCTTGAGCCTCCCAAATATTAAGTAGTTATTACTGGGCAGCCCAATTCGGTCACTGATTCTGCTGATGAAAGGTGGAGAGTCCCGATTTGGACAGATATAGAATCCTTAAACTTGGAGTTAATAACGTGGGTGATCTGCTTATATTGGATGAAAAAAGGTTGTTTAGGGTGTCATTTGGCAATCCCTGGACGTCTATTTTGAAACAAATCTGGGTGGAGGTGTGTCGAACCAATGAGTTCTCGTTGGCTCTGCATGATCGGACTCCACTTTGAAGTTGCATGGACTTCCTTCCATACAAATGGGACAGGGCCTTTGGGCAGTGGGCCAAGATGGGCCTGACCACTTTGGGTCATTTCGACAGGGAGGGTCACGTCAAGTCTTTTCAACAGCTGCAATCAGACTCTGGGGTGCCTCAACGTGATTTTTTTAGATTTCTACAATTAAGAAATTTCTTAACCCTGGAAAAGGCATCGGACCAGTTGGATAAACCCCTAAATCCCCTCCAGTCTTGCTTATGTGACCTAGCACAAGCTGGAAGCCCCAGAAAAGTCATAACTAACACTGTGATGGCATTGGATCCCACTGAAGTAGAGGACATTGGTCATGTTAAGGAGCGATGGGCGAAGGTTGAGCTCCCTCAGAGGCCAGTGGAAACAAGTGTGGTGGGGATACATCATACATCAGCGTCCTCATTTTGGACAGAGTTTAGATGGCGAGCAGCTATCAGATTCTTTCAGCCCCCGGTGGTCACCAAGCATCTTGGAAGATATTCCTGAGACCTATGTTGGAGGGGCTGTGCCAGTAGAGGCACTCTTGCACATGTCCTCTGGGATTGCCCTCTTCTATCCCCATATTGGAGGGAGCTGGAGGAAGTGGTGGGCCATATTTTTGACATCACCCTTCCTTCTACTCCCGTTCTGGCTTTTTGGCTTGCCACCTCCTTCTTTGAACTCTCCTGCTCAGAAGTACCTGCTTTATATCCTAGTGGCAGCAGCCTTGAAGGCAGTCACCTGTAAGTGGTTGACCTCTAAAATACCCAGGGTGAAAGACTGGTACTCCATTTGTTTGAGAGTTAGGGTAATGGAGAGACACACTACAAAACTGAGGTTGAGTCAGGAAAAGTTCAAGGCAAGATGGTTGCCCTTCCTCCATTACATGGCTCGGTTGGTGGGGAAGGAAATTCTGGAAATTTTGGCAGAATATGGGTAGGGTTTTCTTCCCTCTCTCCTTGAATATAACCTTAGGTGGGAGGGCATGCTACCGAGATGAACTAAGGTGTTGGAGAACTATATTGTAGGAGTCAAATCCTGAGTGTCCAGAGATAATTTCAAATGTTCAGAATATTTCCTATATTGCTTAATACACGATAAATGGTAAGTAAATTTACCCCCTTCTCTCCTATAACTAGCCTACCCCTTCCTTTCTTATATTAGGTTGTTTAACTATGAGTTTATGTCCTGTCTCAGTATCAATTTTATTTATTAGACTCCATTTAGACTTATGAATTTGTACAAGTTGTTTAGCCTTTGAATTAACTAGGTAATTTACAGTGGTCTTATACATGATGTATTATAAAACTGGTCTTTCTTTTGTTTGTTTTGTGTATAACTGTGTTGAAAATTCTTAAAGTTTGATTTAAAAAAAAATCAAATACTGAACGACGACTAAAGCTGCTGTTGTGCAGACGTGAAGATTTGACTCCTGGCAGGTGAGCAACTGTCATTGAAGAGCACTCGACGGTGGGGAAAAAAGGAACTGAGGCAGTTGGAGGGTCGATACAGAGGTAGCCTATATGGCGTGAGCCGGTCTCATGGTGCCGCTTCTGTGTGGCTCTACCTCGGCGCCGGCCCCCCTGAAGATTTTTGGCTCCCGCGCGGTCCTAGTGCCTCCGGCGTATTTCCCATCAGTGTGAATGAGTGGTGGAGACTTTATGTCCAGGAATATCTGCATATTTTATAAATGTTTCAATTGAGTATTTCTCAAGAAAAAATGATGGCCACCACATTTTGCAAAGAGAGAGCACTGTAGACCTAGTAAGGTTAAGATTGAAAAAATAAAAAACGATTTATGATGTACCTAGACAAGTATGCTAATATGTTTCTTAACTGTAACTGACGCAGGCTTTTTGAAAAACATTTTCATTTCACTGTTGCTTTAAGATGGCAGAAATGCCTACCTGAATTGAAAACAATTTTTTTACTCCCAGGATGACAGGTTGAATTATTAGGTAAAAAAACAAAAAACGGCTCCTCAGAGAAGAGAGATATTCCGTGACTGGACAAAGTCCAGAAGCACAAATGCTATTTCTTGCCACTCCCAAAGAGCAAAGAAGATAAAACCTGTGAAAATAAATGTGAAGTGCAAGAAATGCAAACTCCAAAAAGCTGAGGTAGCACAGAAAAACAGGTTACTCACCTGTAGTTCTAGGAGTGGTATATGTTGTTCATCCATACTTGTTAGCATGTCCTTTCTCTTTAAGATTCTTGCTGGAAGGTCTACAAGCTGGCTCCCCCCACCCACCCGGGTGGTATATGCCTCGGCTCCACCCCTTGAAGCCAGATCTTGCCCGCTGGAAGCTTAGGTTGTGCATCAAAGCTGGGGAGGTCGGGTGGGTCCGTGTGGATGAACATATACCACTCCTAGAACTACTGTTACAGGTGAGTAACCTGTTTTTCTAGGATTGTGGATATGTTGTCCTAGCCACACTTGTTGGCAGATTCCTAGCAGTTCTCCGGGAGGAGGGAGGCAAGGTGCACACACCCCCAATACTTACTCTAGGTCGATGTGGCAGTGGGTGATGAAGGTTTTTGCTGACTTTCAGGTAGCAACCCTGCAGATTTCCTGGATAGGGATGTCCCTGGAAGCAGCCACCGATGCAGCAGTATGGTGGGTGGAGTGAGCTTTTATCCGCATGGGAGGCTCCTTGCCTCCCAACCTATAGTAGAGATCAATGCATGAATCTAATTCATCTGCCAATCATCCACTTGGCTGCAGGTCTGCCAGGTGTGGCTTTAGCGTAGGTGACAAACAGCTGGCTAACCTCTCCCCGAACTTCAGCCATCCACTCCTTATAATAGTGTGCTCATCTCACGTCAAAGTATGGAGCCTGTACTTGGCCTCACGAGGTGTAAATAGGGTAGTACACCAGCAAAGTCAACACCTGGTTAAGGTGAAACTCACACACTACCTTCAGAAGGAATTACAGGTGGGAGCAGGACAACTTGTCCCTGTGGAAGACCAGGTAAGGAGACTCAACAGAGAGTGCCTGTAGCTCCCCAGTCCTCTCGGCTGATGTGATAGCCACCAAGAAGGTGGTGTTCCACGACCGATGTGACATCTCACACCTGTGCATCGGTTGAATGGCCTGCCCATGAGTTTTGCCAGCACCAGCAGAAGATCCCATGGTGGTAGTTCAGCACTGAAGGGGCATTATGGTCGAGCCTTTAAAGAAATGCCAGACCACCTTCTCCTGTGCCACTGTCTGCTGACCAGCCCATGAGCAGGTAAGCAGATATGGTTGCCAGGTGCACCTTTAGGTTGTTAGACCGAAGACCCCCATTGGACAGAGACCAAAGGTAGTCAAGGATACTAGCCACCGGCCAGGACAAAGGGTCCAAGCCCTTGCCCGGACACCAAATGGAAAACCTTTTCCACTTGAAGGCATAGCACCTCCTGGTCAACTCCTTTCTGGATGTTTCATCAACTGTGAGTACATCCTCAGAGAGACCCAAAGCCTGAAACTCTAGCTGCTCAGAAATCCGGCTGTCAGGTGCAGGGATTGAAGGTCCAGATGGAATACCTACCCTTGGTTGACTGATATCAGGTCTGGGAGTAGTGGAAGAAGCCTCAGAGGCCTGGAGCTGAGGCTGAGGAGATCTGGATACCAGAACTGGCGAGGCCTGTCTGGGGCTACCAGAATTACCTGTGTGTTGTCCCTCCTGACCTTGAAGGTCACCTTATGAACCAAAGGAAGTAGAGGGAAGGTACAGAAGAGGCCTGGGGTCCATGGCCTCGAGAAGGTATCCCTGCTGAGGGGGGTGGGCATGAAACAGCCTCAGCTTTGCATTCCCCTGGAGGTGAACAGATCCACCTGAGGTTTGCCCCCAGTGGGAGAACAGGTTGTGAACTACCTCTAGACGGAGAGACCACTCGTGGAATGTCTCGCCCACATGGCTGAGAGCGTCTGCCAGTTGGTTTGAGGCTCCTGCCACATGGATGGCGAGACCATCTGCCTCCAGTCAGCACACGAGTGTCCAGATATGGAGCGCTTCCCTGAACAGAGGCTGGGAGTGCATGCCGCCCTGCTTGTTGAGACAGTACATGGTCATGGTAGTGTCGGTCTGGACTTGCACCACTTGATTCTGAAGGAGCAGAGAGAATGATGACAGTGCCAGTCAGACTGCTCTGAGCTCCAGCACGTTGATATGACATTGGGATTCCTTGGGGTCCAGAGCCCGTGGACTGTCATTCTCCATGTGGGCACCCCAGCCCGTGAGAGAGACATCAGTTGTGAGAACGACCGTCGGCTCGGGACAGACAAATGGGATCCCTTCCTGCAAAGGTGCACTGGAGTGCGTTCCACATCTTCTGGGTCACCGTGACCAGCTGATTTAAATGACCATGACACTGAGTCCATTGGCTGGCCAGCTCCTACTGAAGGGGCACATATGCCACCAGGCCCATCGGACCACGGTGATGCAGGCCGCCATGTATCCCAGAAGGTGCAGGAAGTCCCGGGCAGGGTGCAAGTGCCCAACCAGAAATTATTGGGCAAAGGAGGAGAGACCTCTGCCCTGTCCGTTGGGAGCCTGGCTCTGGCTCAGCAAGAGTCAAGCTCTGCCCTGATGAAGCAGATCACCTGAGAATGTACAAGTTTTGACTTGGTCTCGTTGACCAGGAGACCAAGATCGATGTAGGTCTGGCGGGCCAGATCCCTGGACCTCTCCACCTCCTGTCTGGAGGAACCCGCTATGAGCCAGTCATTGAGAGAGGGGTACACACCCTGACAACTTGACGCCGAAGATGGACCACCACCACTGTAATGCATTTGGTGAAGACCCGGGGGGCCGATGGTAGGTCAAACGGCATGGCTCAGAACTTGAAGAGGGCTCCCTCCATTTGAAAGCTAAAGAATCTCTGGTGAGACGGACGGATCGGGATGTAAAAGAACGCATCCTGGAGATCCAGGTAGCAAAACCACATGTTCTGCTCAAGAGATGATATGATCTGCGACAGAGTTACCAATCTGAATGTGGGGACCTGAGAAACTAGTTCAGATCATGAAAGTCTAGAATGGGCGCCAGTCCCCGTCAGTTCGGGACCAGGAATTATGTGAAATGAACCCTGGGTTGATGGGGGGTCCGTGACTCTAGCCACCATCTCCTTGCAGAGGAGTTGGGTGATAATAGTCTCGGAGGCCAAATAGTGTGTGGACACCATTTCCTCCCATGGGGCAGGCACCGGCTTGGTGGGTACTGCTCGAATTCAGGGCAGTCCCTGGCCAACCACTTCTAAAACCCACCTGTCCATTGTAACAGTAGACCACCGGAAAGGAAGTGATGGAGCCGGCCCCCATGGGAGGACCTAGAGCTGGTGTGACAGGTATGGGGTGGCCACTCCATCCTGTCACTGGGCAGACTTGGAGGAAGAGGGTCTGGCTTGGGACCACCTGAACCCTGTCCTCTGGGACTTGGCCAAGGGTGCCAAGGATGAGCCCGCTGCTGATGCTGCCCGATTAGAAGTGGGGCTGCTTGGCTGCAGGGCAGGGCGTCAAAAGGCTTTCTTTTCTGCTTTTTGGAACCCTGGGATTCCTTCTGAGCAGAGGTCATGGAGTCCAAAGTGGCACTGGACTTTTCCATCGCTTGGTGACCCGTCCACACCTGGGCGAAAGGTCAGTACCCAGGAAAGGTACGTCTGTCAGCTTGTGATGGGTGTCCCCCATGAAGGTGGATACCAGCAACCAAGCCCTGCGGCGCATGGCAACTGCAGCCGCCACCAAGTGAGCGCAGGAGTCCCCAAGGTCCAAGGCCGTCTGGAGCTGCTATTTCGCAACCGCCCGACCCTGGTCGTGGACCTGCTTGACCGTGGTCTGCGGGGAGGTGAGGTAGAACCTCACTGAGAGAGCCCAGGAGGGCATGAGAAAAGTGCGCCATGCTGATGGCTGAGCTTGCCTGACGAAGGCCCAGCGAAGAGGCAGCATAGACTTTCCGGGCCAAATGGTCCAATTTTTTGGACTCTTTGTTTGGGGGTTTATCGGTGCCTCCTGAATTACCTGAGCGCCTGAACACAGACTCAGTCACCAGCCCCTCAGCCGAGGGGTGCTCTGTGAAACCCAAAAGGGACCCGATGGGCACACATACTTGCGGGCCATTTGGGCTGATGGCGAGGTGCTACCACAGCTCCAAGGCTGGATCAACAATGGCCCTGGCCACTGGGAAGGCCTCCGTCGGTGAATCTCCTCGTTTGAGGATATCAGTGAGGGGGGGTATTCAGCCCATTTCTGAACTGGTTCTAAGGGCATCCCCGTGGATTCAGAGATGAGGTGGAGGATGCCCATGAAGTAAAGGGCCTTCCTCCGTCAAAGACTACAGACAGATTCCTCATCCAGGGGCAGGAATGCAGGTCTAAGCCCTCAGACTCAGAGGTCCAGATAGATTGGCGGCCACCAGAGTCGCCCGCACCCGCCTAGGATGGTCAGGTGTGAGGGTGATGGACAGCCTATGAGGTAGGCCAGGAATGGGCCGAGACTCCTTAGAGGGAGTCCCCGAAGGAGGCTGCTTCGGTGGCAGCTCCACCACAACTGGTGGAGAGGCCTGTTCTGGCCGAGACAGGATGGTCTTGACTGACTTCTGAGGAGTAGACGTTGGCCTAGAGGGCGACAACCAAGTAATGGCCAGGGTGGAAGCTGGAACCGACTTCTGGCCGGACATAATTAGCTGCTGCAACATTAAGTCTTAGTAGTGTCGAAGGTTTCCGTCGAGCCTCCCTCATCCGAGGAGGATGTAGAAAGTGGCGGTGGGCGCTACTTGAAGCGCTTATGTGCGCCTTTTTCGCCTGTTGTTTGAAGGTGTCCAAAACCTCAACTTGGACCACTGGGGGACCGACTGGGTCGCTTGGAAGGAGTCGGAAGAACTGCTGCTCTTCCTGGTCCGGGATCTGGGCCATGGGAGGTTTCCCAGCAGGCTGGTCTCCTCCTCCTCGGTGGCAGGCAGGACTGGGGTCCTGAATAAGGAGTTGCTGGCCTCATCGGTGGCGACAGGATAGCAGGGGTTGAGGATGATCTCGACTGGATCGTCGTCCTGCGTCTGAGCCAGCTGACCTGATTGGGGTACCATGAAGCCAGCGGCCGAGGCTGCAACCTCGACCAAAGTCGAGACAGAAGATTCCCTGGGACAGAGATCTCTCACGGGTCCAGGGCGTCGGCGGTGAGACAGTTTCTTAGGCTCCCTGTCCTTTTTACGAGACCGAGGGTACCTCTCCCTTAGTAAGGAGGGACTGGCACAACTGAAAAGGAGCCTGAGAAGGTGGAGCACAGATTGAGCAGGACGAAGATGGATATTGAAGAGGACCGATCCCAGCCGAGCCGCCTCCTCTTTGAAGGTCTTCACCTGTTCGAGCTGCTTGGCGGACCCTGCAGCCGCGGAGACTGCCCAACAGGCTTTCTAGGATTTGACCGGCAGATTCCGTTTTTCCGGTCTGCCCAGACGATCGTCCAAGACATTTGGAACTAAAGCGTGACATTTCGCATGCCTGGGTGTCTTGACCGAGACCCAGGCAATAAACACATGAGGCATGCGGGTCGGTGCAAGACACCTTTTGCCCGCTCGGGCAGCAGTGGAAACTGGGTGAGGACTTGTCTTCCATCATGTTCGAGATCACAAATGATTGGGAGAAACTACAGAGTCGGAGTTTAGGTAAATACATAGATTTAAGTGCCAGGGCTTTCAGTAACACATGAGCACGAAGGAGGGAACCTGAATCTTCCAGTGGAAAGGAAGAACTGGCGTCGAGGGGCAAAGCCAAGGCATATACCACCCGGGTAAGTGGGAGAAGCCAGCTTTTAGGCCTTCCGGCAAGAATCAGAAAGGACATGCCAACAAGTGTGGACAGAACATATCCACGATCCTAGATATGAAAATTACATACTCACCGTAATTCACCACTACCAATGTTGATACTGCCCTCAACTCATTTCTACCAAGTTTGGTAATGTTCAAAAGAAGCACCTCCCAAAAGCCAAAAGGAGAGTTAGAGGCCAGCACTCTAGATGGCTGAAAAAAGACCTTCTGCACAAGTTAAAAGTCAGAGACAAGCAGTGGAGGAGATACAAACAGACTGGACTTCAGCCTGATCTCATTCTGTATAAGCAATACAGAAATGACTGCAAAGGTGCATCAGGCAGGCCAAAAGTAAATACTGCCAAAACCTGCTGGTTAATTCCTCCCATGACCCTCATAAGTTTTGGGGTCACATTAAGTCCTTCTTAGGATCTGCTAAAGATGTCACTCCCTCTGATATGGTTCTACATGGCGTACACTGCAATGACTCTACCACAATTGCTAATGCATTTAATCAACAGTTTTCGGACTTATCTGCCTACACAGCTTCCTTCAATCACAATCTCCTGCCTCACAACAACTTCTCAGCACCTGGCAACCATCTAACCTACCTAACCCCTTCTACTTCAGGGCAGTGTCTAGGCATCAAGTTCTCAAGCTGCTCAGAGCCCTCTCTGACAACACCAGCACTGGCTCCGATGGCTTGGAACCAAGGCTACTAAAAATGGCTTCTCACTACATCTCTGGCCCCCTAGCAAGAATATTCACCCTCTCTCTCTCCAATGGGGTTGTCCCTGAAGTCTGGAAAGCAGCCAGAATCACTCCAGTATTTAAGAAAGGTAGCAAAAATGACACATCTAACTACCGGCCTGTTGCTATTTTGTCTGTCCTGAACAAAATCCTGGAAAAAATAGTATCAACACAAATCACAGAATACATTGAGAACTTCAATCTGCTCAGTCCAGCCCAACATGGCTTTAGAAAGCATCACAGCACCATGACTGCACTTGTAAAATTCTCTTCTGACATTGTCACAAACATGGATAGAGGAAGTTAACAGGGCAGTCTTCATTAACTTAACCAAAGCTTTCGACCTGGTTGATCATACATTACTACTCTCTACCCTCAGTACCTTGGGCTTCTCCTTCCAGCAACTACCTGGTTTAAAAGCTACCTCACCAACAGAACCCAGGCTGTGAAGTTTAATTCAGCGATTTCAGACAGTGCTGTCATCAACATTGGTGTCCCTCAGGGGTCCATACTTGGCCCTCTTCTATTTTCATTATTAGTAAATAATCTCCCAGAGATGGTAACCACTGGTCACTCACTGCTGTATGCAGATGACCTGGTCATTTATGCTCACTCTGACAACGTTCTGGAACTCAATGCTGCCCTCACTGCTGATTTTCCTCAGTACAACACTGGCTAAACTCTCAGCGCCTTGTTTTAAACACAAACAAAACCAAAGTCATGCTATTTGGCTCCACTCACAAGCTCAGATCATGTCCTTGACTATCTCTGTTCCTGACATTGATGGGAACCCACTAGAACCTGTCACTTCTTTCCGTTACCTGGGCATCCACCTCAACCAAACCTTGGACCTAAAACACACATCAGGATACTTGCAAGTCAGTCAATTGCAAGTTAGGGGCTTACAGAACCAACTACCTCCTTACCCCTGCTGCTAAACTGGCAGTAGCTAGAGGTATACTGTTGCCAACCCTTACATATGGTTGTCCCATTCTGTCTTTGGCCAATAAATCTGCACTGCATCTGTGGGACACTACTTTCAATAATGTATGCAGGTATGCAACCAAAGCACCTCGACTGCAGCATCACTGCCAACTATATCAAGACCTTGGCTGGCTCTCTCCCTCCTCTACCAGACAATACTACCTGTACAATCTATCAGATACCATCATAAGGACATCCAAACCTGCTATCCTATCAGAACTCCTTAGACCAGCTATTCCCACGGAACCTTAGATCTGCAGATCAGACCTTATTATCCATCCCCTCTGTCGGACAAAAAGGGCATGGGCTCCTTCCATTATGCTGCTCTCACCTGTGGAACCTGCTGCCTCAGGAAGTAAGGGATGTCCCTACTCATGCAACTTTTAAGGGCAAACTCAGGACTTTTCTTACTGCTTTGGACAAATGTGTTTGTTTTGATCCTACCTGATCCCTTGCTCTTAACCTGTTTTCCCCACTTCCTTATTGCTAGCACTTGTGCCTTTCCCAATGGTTGTTTTATGTGGTGTTTTACTATAATTGCTGCTTGAATCTGTTTGACTGTATGCCAAATATTAGCTTTGCCATTTACAAGTTGTTGTTTACTTCCTGCCACCACTTGGCTTCCCCTTGATCCCTGTTCTCTTCTCCCTCACCTCTCAGCCTTCCTTCCTCAACTCCCTGCTCCTCTCTCCCCCGACCATCTCCTGCACTCTCCTTTTCCCCTCCCCTCTGCCTCCCCTTCCTTTCTCGGCTTGCTTGCGTGCCTTTACCTCCTCCTGAGTCACCCCTGCCCGTTCGCTCGTCCCACCCTCCCAGCTGAGCATTGTTCCTATTACCTCCACTTGCAGTAAACTTACCTCCTCCCTACCGACCTCTTCTTCCCCTACCCTGCCGTCTCTGGGTTCCACTGGCTCGGCTTGGCGTTGTTACCTTTTCCGCTATTGCCGTAACTCTTTCGCTTCTCTCCTCCTCTTACCGGCATCATCACCCTTGCCCTGCCGTCTATCGGTTCCACCAGCCCGGCCGCATTCTGCTACCTTTTGCCGCTGTTGCCGTCTTTTGCCGTAACCCCCTGTCACCCTTTCTCCGCTTGCCGTCTTTCGGCTCCACCGACCCGGCCGCAGGTTGGAACCTTGTATCTCCGCTGCCGTATTTGCCGGCTTTCTTTTAACCCTCACTCCCCTCCCTCCCCTCTCCCGGCCATCCCTCCTCTACTCCCTCCTACCTCCCTATTCCTGCCACCGCCTCTGTCCTTATATTCTTAGCCATTCCTTTAGCCCTCCCCGTTTTGGCCCCTTGCCCCTCTATCCTTCCCTCTATCCTTTCCTCAGCTCCTCACCTTCCCCCTTTTGTCATTTTCCCTCTTGTTTCTGGCTTACCCCTACACCTATCCTCTCCCGTTTCCTAGGTCCTTCAATGCACTTTATGTATGTGCTCAATGGAAAATGTCCTTGAAATGTATTTTGCCTTGTATTTTCCTTTGTCATGCATTGTATCCTGCCATATGTATCTTCCTGTATTTCTGTGCATCATGTATTTTCGTTATCCTTACTGTATCGTTATGTTCTGTAATTTTACCTCCCGGGTCGTGCCTGAAAACAGTCACTTGCTGGCTAGTGCACTTACCCGGTTAACAAAAACTAAATAAATAAAATAAATAAATAAAATTCTTGAGCTTTCTGGACACGTTTTCACCATTCATTCATACTGTTGGGTTGAAGCTGGAGGCACTAGGACCCTGCAGGAGCCAAAAATCCTCAGAAGGGCCGGCGTCGAGATAGGACCATGCATGCGTGGCACTGCAAGGCTTGCTTGCACCTCTGTAGGCTAGCTAGGTGTCGACCCTCCAACTGCCTCAGTACCTTTTTTACCGAGGAGTTGCAGCATAAAATAAGTTAAGAAACACCTAACCTAACAAGGGCATAAGACAGCCTGATTGACCAGTATAAGAGGGTCAATTTGAAACCATGTCTTCACAGCCCAAACAGAATGAGGGAATGAAGACCAGGAACAGATCAAGTGAGCTCGGGAATGGTGGGTGGGCGTATGAATGAATGGTGAAGACTTGTCTAAGAACACCAAGAATTACAGTGAGTACATCATTTCAAACAACATGAAGTCTTGCTGTATTCTGACTAGTGCAGTTAGCCCCAGCCTTTAAACTGCCCCGGAGAACAAAGGGTTAACTTTTCTACGTATGGCATAGAATGTTAATCTCGAGCTCGGTTGATGTCTCTGCCTGTTGTAATTGAATTGCAACCGTCAGATTCTTTACTCCGCCTCACTGAACAGTCGCTCTGGAGATTTCTCCTGCTGCTGGGTTCAAAGTCGGTTGAAGTGTCGGTTTTGATCCGGTTTTCTACCGAAAAGTTGGTTCAAGTCTCTGTCTGTAGTACTGTGAGTACTAGATAGGTTTTGTTCTGTTTTCTGTGTGGAACTTGTAAAAAGTGCGGATCGGTTCGGCTGAGCCGATCATTTAGGTAAATTTTGTATTTTCCTTTAGTGTGTGGTTACCGGTCCGTATCAGTTCTAAAAAAACGAGTTTTAGTACTTTTTTTTTTCCAAGACCCGTGACACGGACAGGAACCGATAGGGGAGTCTTGCCTGGCAGTTGCTGAAAAAAAGGGGAAGTTTGGTTAGGTTGACCATGTCTGAGAAACCAAGAAAAACGGCCCACTGGGTTTCAACATACAGTGTGGGGAGGTCTTTGCTAAGGCCGATCCTCACACCACCTCTGTTTATTGTCTGGGGTTTGACCACCTCGATTCAGACTGACAAATTTGTAAAATTTTCCCAAATCTACCCTTGAAGAGATTAGGTAGACTGAGGAAAGGGAGGCAGAAGTCCGCTGACCGGATGGCCAGCCCGGTTTGGTTCTGACCGAACCAGAAGGAATGCCCTCTGACCAGGGCGATACTTCTTCGGGCAAAAGGAGAGCCGATTCCGAGGAATCAGTTCCGACAAAAAGAAAACGCAAAGACAAATCGACCAGTTCGGATCCAGAATCTCATACTCCGACTGCCGAAGAAATAGCCAAAACGATTCGTATAGTGGAATCGCTTCTCCTGGTTCTGACTGATCCGGCACCTTTTGGCAGGGGCTCGGTTCGGTTGGTTCCCCCGGTTCAAGATTATACCCTAGAAGAATTTTATGAACCGGAGTTTGAGGAGGAAGGAGAGTTGGAAGATGATTATGGTGATGTTGAAAGTCTGGATGTGCCTATTGACCCGGACATCTCCCCAGACAGACCTTCAGGTGTTTCTCCTAGGCCTTCTGAGTCCCCTTCGCACTTCATGTTTTACAGAAAGGTGGCTGATACCCTCCAGTTTCCTGTGGAGGAGGCAGTGGAGGATCAGGAGGAGCCTGACTATGTAGAGAAGATGGACATCCCAGAGTCCAGGAGACTGTCTATTCCCCTCCACAAATCTTTTGGGAAACACACACAAAAAATTCTTGGGTCTCCCAATTCCATACCTCCTGTGGATAGAAGAATGGACAAGAGGTATACTCTTTCAGGCTCAGATACGGAGTTCCTTTATCAGCAATGCAACCATGTTGGGGTTGTATAGGCTGCTGCCTGTGATAAGGCAAGCATTCCCTTGGCATCACACCCCCCAGACAAGGACTCCAGGAAGATTGAAGCCATGGCAAAGAAGCAGTACATGGCATCTTCCTTGGGACTCATGCAGGCGAATTATATGGCCTATGTAGCCAGGTACCAGAAGTCCAGGTGGGACACTGTACTGGAACTGGCTAAACAGGCTTCCCCCCCAGCTGGCCAAGGAGGTGGCTGCAGATGGGACTGAGGCATCAAAAGTTCAGTTTCATGCTGCTGTGGACTCCAATGATGTATCATCAAGAGTCATGGCTACATCTGTGGCTCTTCGGAGAATGGCTTGGCTCAGATGTACTAGCCTCTCGCAGGATACCCACGCTAAGGCCGTGGATTTCCCTGTGGTGGGTAATTCTCTGTTTGGGGAGCAGACAGAGAATTACATGAAGAAAATGGATAAATACAGGACCACTTACAGGAGTGTTCAGGCCAAGGAAAGGCAGGCAACTCCTCAAGGCAGCAGTCCAGGGGCAGGGCAGGCCTTTTCAAAGGCCTTTTACCAAGCACAGGCCTCTTCTTCCTTTTCACGCGGGGGTTCTTCAGAGGGAGGCAGAAGGGGACGAGCAGGCCTGCATCCACCCCTCAGCCTAAAGCCCCTGCCAAGCAGACACCTGATGGGTCTGCCGGTCGATTCTCCTATCCCAGTAGGGGCAGGCTGGCTTACTTTGTGCAGGACTGGATGTCTGTTACATCAGACAAGTGGGTCCTGGAGTAGTAAACCAGGGACTGGTTCTCAGCTTCAAAAATTTCCCAAGATGAGAGCCAGATCTTTTCCACCTGCAAATCTCTCAGAGACCCTTGCCCTAAAGGCAGAGGTTTCTTCTCTCCTAACTCTAAGGACTATAGAGAGTGCCTACCCTACACTGGGGCAAGGACTGTACTCCAGGTACTTCCTAACCCCTAAATAGACGAGGAGAGTGGTGACCCATCCTGGATTTAAGATACCTGAACAAACATCTTTTAAAGCCAAAGTTCAAGATGATAACTCTGGGAATTATCTTTCCTCTCTAAGGCCAGGTGATGGCTAGCCTCCCTGGACCTCAAAGATGCCCACTTTCATATTCCCATCAGGAGCTCCCACAGAAAGTAGCTCAGGTTCGAGTTGCCCTCGGGCCAATATCAGTTCAGAGCAATGCCCTTTGGCCTAACCTCAGCCCCAAGGGTCTTCACAAAGTGCCTGGCGGTAGCTGTTGCCTTCCTAAGAAGACAAAAGATTTCCATTTTTCCATATTTGGACGACTGGCTCATAGTGGGCCAGTGCCCAGACCAAGTCAAGTCACAGCTGCAAGTGACCCAAGCAAGTGCTCACTTCTTTGGGATTTCTTCTCAACCTACCAAAGTCAGTTCTCGAACCAGTGCAGCTCCTCACCTTCATAGGGGCAGAGCTGGATATGGTAAAAGCAAGAGCCTTCCTTCCCCTGGAAAGGGCAAGAGCTCCCATGGAGCTGGCCTCTTCATTCAGCCTTCAGGTGTCTCGACCAGCAAGGCATTTCCTTCAGCTACTGGGCCACATGGCAGTCTCCACAGCAGTGGTCCAAGGTGCAAGATTCCAGATGAGGGACATTCAGTTCCACTTAAGAGCTTTTTGGTCCCAAAGAAAGGATTCCCTTACCAAACTAATCCCGGTGACTCGAACTCTGATCCAAGCCCTGCAATGGTGGCAGGATCAGGACAATTTGAGGCAAGGGGTTCCATTGCCACTCAGTCTCATTCAGTGGTCCTTACCAGAGATGCTTCCTGCTGGGCTGGGGAGCCCATTTGGGGACCTCACCACCCAGGGACTGTGGTCGTCTCAGGAATCTCTTCTACACATCAATCTCTTGGAACTCAGGGCAGTATTTCTGGCACTGCATGCTTTTTCCAGATCAGTACAGAACAAGGTGGTTCAGGTCAGAACAGACAACACCACCACCATGTGGTACATCAACAAGCAAGGAGGCACTCGGTCTATGGCCTTGTGCACAGAAGCAATGAAGTTGTGGTCCCTGGCTTATTCCCTGCAAACCTCTCTGATAGCAGTTCACCTTCCAGGGAAGGACAATGTCCTAGCAGATGCACTGGGCAGAATATAGAAGGGCCATCACGAATGGGCCCTGGATCCTCTGGTGTTAAAGGTGATTTTCTCAAGATGGGGCACTCCAGAGATAGATCTTTTTGCAGCCCCAGACAATCACCAACTTCCTCTTTTTTGTTGCAGACCCCCAGTCTTGGGCTCAGTCCCCCTGGATGCTCTGGTTCTGAACTGGGAAGGGAAATTTCTGTATGCTTTTCCCCCCTTCCCTCTCCTGTTCAGAGTGTTAGTCAAGATAAGGTCACAACCTTGCAAAGTGATTCTGATTGCTCTAGACTGGGCCAGGCAGCCATGGTATCCCTTGCTGCTGTCCTTAGCAGTCCATCTTCCCGTCTCTTCCCAGGAATTACAACCTGTTAACATCCTCTCGGGGAGGATTTGGTACCCCAATTTTCAGTCTCTCAATCTCAAGGCTTGGCTCTTGAAGAGTTAGAGTTTGCAGATCTGCATCTTTCTCAAGGGGTTCTGGATATCCTCAAGGCTTCTCGAAAGCCTTCCACCAGAAAGACTTACAACTCCAAATGGAAAAGATTCAGTATTTGGTGTTCTAGGAAGAATATTTCTCCAGACACTGCTGAATTGCCTACGGTTCTGGATTATATGGTCCATCTCAATGGCCTAGGCCTTAGACCAGCTACTCTCAAGGTTCACTTGTCAGCTGTTTCTGCCTTCTTGTCAGTAGGCAAGTCTTCCTCACTGTCATCCCACCCTGTATTCTGTAAGTTTTTCAAGGGATTGCTTCACACCAATCCCCCTTTAGGGATCCTGCTCCTGCTTGGGATCTTAATGTTTGCATTGCTCAGCTTATGCAACCCCCTTTTGAACCTTTGTCCTCAGCGGAGCTTAAGTACTTGACTTGGAAAACTGTGTTTTTGGTAGCCATTACTTCTGCTAGACGTATCAGTGAATTGCAAGCCCTGTCAGTGGAACCTGATTTCATCTCTTTTCACAGAGATAAAGTGGTCCTTAGAACTAACAGAAAGTTCTTGTCTAAAGTGGTTTCACATTTCCACCTGAATCAGTCTATATCTCTCCCTGTTTTCTTCACTGATTATTCTTCCTCGGGAGAGAGGAGGCTACACCGTTTGGATGTTAAAAGAGCCCTTAGCTACTACACAGAGTATACCAAGGGTCACAGGTTTGACTCCCTTCAGTTGTTCCTCACTTATGGAGAAGTGGGGAAGGGCAAACCTGCCACCAAGCGATCTATTGCCAGGTGGATTGTGTCTTGTATACAATTCTGCTATGAAAAACTGGGTAAAACTCCACCCTCAGGCCTGAGGGCTCATTCCCAAGAGGTACAGCTGCTTCACTGGCTGCTGCCAGGGATATCCTCTTTAGGGATTTGTCAAGCCACCTGGAAAACAGTCCATACTTTTACCAAGCATTACTCTATGGATATCCAGGTTAGGAGTGATGCTCGGTTTGGCACAGCAGTACTTCAGAGCCTATTCCCAAAGTAGGTTCTATCCCTCCTCCATGGAGGTACTGCTTGGTAGTCTTCACTAATCAGAATACAGCAAGACTTCATGCTGTTTGAAGAAAAAATTACTCACCTTAGTGATTATGTTTCTTCTAGTGGAGTCTTGCTGTATTCTGACCTCCCCCCCGCCTTCCCTCTCAGAACCTAGATTTTTTGGAATGTGGGTGGGCAGGCGCAGTGTTGGCACCTTAGGGGCGCCCCTTTACACCCTTTGTTTCTCATGGGGTGAGACATTATTTCATTTGATTGTTTTTGTGTTTGGTTTTCCTGACTTGAGTCTTCCTTTGGGAACCCAAATCATTATCTTTCTGCTAGTTGGCTAGTAGAAATTTTACAGTTTCCACACAGAACACCTAGTGAGTTTTGCTTGTAAAGCTCTGATGGTTGCAGTTCGAATTACAACAGGCAGAGACATCAACCGAGCTCGAGAAAAACATTCTATGCAATGCACAGAAAAGTTAACCCTTTGTTCTCCGGGGCAGTTTAAAGGCTGGGGCTAACTGCACTAGTCAGAATACAGCAAGACTCCACTAGAAGAAATATAATTACTAAGGTGAGTAATTTTTTCTTTGATACCTTCCTGGACTTAAAGTTTTCACCATTCAGTCATACTACTGGGTGAGTACCAAGCTAAAACCCAATGCCCCGAGCAGGACGGTAGGTGACAGAGCTCACTCAGGACAGAATCCATTAAGGACTGTCCTGCCAAAGGAAGCATGCTGTCTGGCTTGGACATCCAGGCGCAGTGCTTCACCAAAAGTGTGCACTGAGCTCCAAGTAGCCGCTCTGCAAATATCATCAATGGGAACAGAGCAGATTTCTTCCAGAGGCAGAGCCACAGCTCTGGTAGAATGGGTACACATCTGGCCCTCCAACTTGACCTGCACCAGGGAGTAACAATGGTGAAGGCATGCCACCATCCAAGCAGAGAGATGTGATGGACACTGGCTTACCCAGCCGGGCTGTGCTGAAAGGCACAAAGAGCTGCTTGGCTTGACGGGTGTCCCTGGTTCTATCGATATAGAACCCTAGGGCTCTTTTAATGTCAAGTGAATGAAGGGTAAGCTACCCTTCATTTTGGAAGTTAGTGAAATAAGCAGGCAGAACCAGAGACTGGTTGAGGTGGAAATCCGAAACCACTTTTGGCAGGAACTTGGGGTGAGAACAGAGGACTGTGACAGGGTGGAATAGGACCCTGTTCCAGTTGTTGGAGAAAGTGGTTAAATGCAAGGATCTGTTCTTTCCTTTCCTGCCTCTTCTCTGTTTGGTTGCGCAACCATATTTTCCTGTGAGACCTCGGACTTGATCAAACTGACAGGCTCGCAGTTCTTTGCCTCGGTCTCCCAATTTTCTCTTGCTGTCTGTTTTTCTCCCTTGCATATCTAGATCCGCTGATATAAAAATATGTGCAAATAATTGTGTGGAAATGTAACTGATATTGGGATCTCTTGTATTTGGAAAATATATAGTATTACTGTTGAAATATATATAATTATAATTTGAGATGACTGCAAAAAGCCGTTGGAAGCTATAGGTTATCAGAGTTCAATTTTTAAGCCTTTTGCAACAGCTGTGCAAAAGGGGGCCTCAACTCAAGAAGCACACTGTATTCTAGCAGCTCCTTCCTGATATTTACAAAAACAGGATGCTTGCTAAGGATGGGGGTTGAAAGGACTTATAAGAGCTAAGCTGCAACTGCAAGAAAGATTAGATGAAAAAGGGACACAGAGACTGAAAGAAAAACTATTTATCCTCTGTACGTTGTTATTATGAACAAGTTTGTTTTTATGTTACTGCTACTGTAAATAAATATTTTTGGCGAATTCTACAACTGCTCCTGGTTTCCCTATGCTCCCTGACCTGTGCCTCGATGACATGGACCACCTTGTCTTTATGAAAGATTGTGTACAAAGGGTCTGTGACCAAAGCATGTATTTCAGAGACCCTACGAGCAGAAGTGATGGCCACCAGGAAGGCATTTTCAGGTCAGAAACTTCAGATCACATGTGGCTCGAGGCTCAAAGGGTTCTGAGTAGCATGTCTATACGAGGTTAATGTCCCAGGAGCAACTGGCTTTTTGACTGGGGGCTTCGTATGAAGGATACCTATAAGGAATCTTTTTGACAGTGGCAACTGAGCCAAGGACATGTTTTGGACTGGCTCATGATAGGCAGAATGATAAAAGAGTACTGCAGTCCTGTATCTGAAACGTCTAGTAGGTACTCCAGTACTTTCTCTGGAGGGCACTGCAATGGATGTAAGAAGATCTTAGCATACCAGTCTGAGAAACACTTCTATTTAACCGTGTAAGTCCTCTTGATGGAAGGTTTACGAGCTGCCACAAGATTTGCGAGATTCTCTGAGACACCTGAAACCTGCTGACTTCCATCTCCTCAGCAGCCAGGTGTGGAGAAGAATGGAGGCGCAGGTTGAGTGTACCAGTGGTCCCTGTGTCAGGAGGTCCGTTCAAGAGGCAACTGTTTCAGGGGATCTCCGACAACTTGTTAATCAAGGAAACCAGATCTGTCAAGGCCAATATGGTGCAATGAGAATCATTTTGCCCCATATGCCTCAGTC
Source organism: Neoceratodus forsteri (assembly GCA_016271365.2). Lineage (NCBI taxonomy): Eukaryota > Metazoa > Chordata > Ceratodontiformes > Ceratodontidae > Neoceratodus > Neoceratodus forsteri. Next base: position 996,507,336 of record CM028131.1, read on the forward strand.
TGAGTAGCACCCTCTGAATTAGTGGAAGAGCAGGAAATGCATACAGAAAACGTCTTGTCCACTGCAGCATGAATGTATCCTGACAGAAAATGCTAGGTTCTGGATTTCTGGAGCAGAATAGAGGCAGTTTTGTGTTGAGTGGGGATACAAAAACGTCAAAGTATGGACTGCCACATTCATCGAAGACTGACTGCACTACATGTGGTGCAAGAGACCACTCATGATGATCAGCTTCCGTCCTGCTGAGATGGTCCGCCAGATTTTTCTGGACTCCTGGTAGATAAACTGCCTGAATCCGGACATCGTGGTCTAGGCACCATGCCCATACCCTCGTGGTTTCTCTGCATAGAGGGTAGGAGTGTGCTCCACCCTGTTTGTTGATAGAGTACATCATAGACTTGTTGTGCCTTCTGAAGAATCGGACTTCTTCTAGGACACAGAGGGTGTACAGGATTGCCCTCATTTCCAGAACACTGATGTGGAGATGAGACTCCTCCTGGGTCCACACTCCCTGAATGTGAAGGTCCTGGCAGTGATCCCCTCATCAGAGACGAGATACATCTGTAGTGATAGTGATCTGGGATTCCGCAGGGCAAAGGGCAGATTTTGAAGAAGGTTGTCCTCTTGTATCCACCATGCAAGTGATTGACGCAGGGGCTCTATCACTTTGATGGGGTAAGATGGAGGATATTTAGTTGGGGACCACTGCATGCTGAGCACCCACTGAGTGGTCCTTGTGCAAATGAGCTAGAGGAACCGTCAAAATGGATGAAGCTATGAGGCCTAACATACACTGCATGGAGTGAGCTCTTATAGGGCTGTTTTCTCAGATGAAGCAAGCCATCTGGAGAATGTTGTTCCTCCTGTCCTCTCGGAAAAAAAAAAGCTCTCACTTTTCCTATGAAGAGGAGCTGCAGAGATGGTTGGAGCTGTGACTTCTCTAGGTTCAGCAGGACCCCAACGGATGAGAGAAACCGAGATGCTCAGGATACAGCTTCCTGTGTCTCCTGCTTTGATGGGCTTGCCAAAAGCCAGTTGTCTAGGTAGGGGAACACCTGGACACTGAGCTTTCGAAGGTGTGCAGCAAGGACTGCAAATCACTTTGTAAAACTCGAGGCACCGAGGGAGAAAGTGTTTAACCAGGAGAAGCACACCAAACCAAATCTTGTTTCCAGGTGCAACCTGGGAGCACAAGGAAGTTAAGTTACTTGCTCAGGGTCACACAGTATGCAAGTGGGGGCTGTGGGATTCAAACCCAGGTTTGCAGCTCAGAGCCTTAAACCACTGCGCTATACTGCCTCCTATAAAGGTAGGACTCGAATTGGTAGAGTTGGTCCAAGGCCACAAAGTGAAGGTACTTGTGGTGATTTGGGTGTACTAGAGCGTGCTGGTAGGCGTTCTGCATGTCCAGAAATGCTGGCCAGGCGTGTTGTTGGAGGAGTGATAGTAGTGTCCCTAGAGAGATAATCTTGAACTTCTCCCTAAACAAGAACTTAAACTTGTTTAACTTTTTTTTTTTTTAATTTGTTTATGCTCCTGGGCATGCTAGGGCAGGAACTCCGTCCACCACCCGTCCGCCAGCCGAACCACCCCTGAGACCCCCCATGGACTACCCCATGGCGGGGACAAGAAAGCGCTCCCTCCCTCCCTATCCAAATCTGGGAGGCCAAGATGGCGGACTGGGACCTCATGAAGCCCCCAGCTGCCATTTTCCACTTCTGTGTCCCTCCTCCCGGCGTAAGGCATAGCATGCTGCGTGGAGGTCCCACACGCCACGCACACGGGGCCACATGCATGCCATGCACACCACAGCTGCTTGTCTCCTGCCTGCATCACCCCCCAGCCCATACTAGAGGGCGACTGTCGGGTGGGATGATGATCCCTCCCTCCCAAGAGAGGACAGCAGTCCTCTGGATGGTCGATTCTCTCTCACCCCTGCCAACCCCCAATGGCCCAGGCTTGTTCTCGAACCCAGGTCACCAGTGTAGCGCAAGGTAAGACGTCCAGCGCCTCCATGCCGGCCACTTGTTTAACTTTCTGAGGTCAAGAATGGGGGCATGCCACCTGTCTTCTTTGGAACCAGAAAGTAACGAGTAGAGAACTACAGTTACGTAAGAACTTACCGTTAACAGTAGATCTCAGAGAGGAGCTCTTGCAGCAGGCTATACCATAAGGACTATGCCGCCAGGCACTAGGATCCCACGGAAAAAACTTAACTGGCAGTAACCAGTGGGGACTGCCTCCGACGTCCACCAATAGTATAAAGGGGCGGTCCCCAGCCACACCTGTTCTCCTGCTGGAGACCCGGCCGAGTGAAAAGAAGAAAGAAAAAGGTCCAGGGGAAAAAGGAGGGAGGGAAAACTATGCCTGCTGCAAGAGCTCCTCTCGAAGATCTACTGTTATGGTAAGTTCTTACGTACCTGTACAATCTTACTTGAGTTGGAGCTCTTGCAGCAACTATACATAAGGACTGAGTACCAAGCAGTACTAACTGCACCCAGGTCAGAAAGGAAGGCATAAAGGAAAGGTAGTGGGATGCTTCAGAAAGAAGACCCTGAAGTACCACCAAACCAAACCCAGCTCCCAATAGGAAGCAATGTCCAGGCTATAGAGCTTCACAAAGGTATGCACCAAGCCCCAGGTAGCTGCTGCGCGGATGTCTGCTGCAGAAACACTGCGAAGTGCCGTGAAGGACACGGAGACATCCCTGGTGGAGTGACCCTTGACCGAGCCTGGTAAGGGTTTGTTGTACTTGTTGTAGCAGAAGGTAATGCAGTTTACCAGCCATCTGGAAGGAGTCTGCTTTGCTACTGGAGACCCCAAAGTTCTCGGGGCAAAGGAAACAAAAAGTTGGTTAGACTTATGGAAATCTCAGGTGCTGTCTATATAGCACTGAAACACCCTATGTACATCCAGAGTATGAAGAAGGGCCCCCCCCCCCGACTGGACTACTCCAGATAATAAACAGGTAGGTTGATGTCCTGATTAAGAGTAAACTGGGACACTACCTTAGGCAGGAACTTAGGATTAGTCCTCAAGGACACCCTGTAAATGTGGAAAACTAAATACGGCTCCTCAGAAATAAGGGCCTGAAGCTCGGAAATCCTCCAGGCAGATGGCCGGCCCGGTGGCGCGGAGGGTTGAGGAGTTGGACACCACACCTTGTGCCACACCGGTGACCTGGGTTCAGGAACGAGCCCGGGTTGTCGGGGGCTGGCAGGAGAGGACTAGGATCGAGTGTCTGTTCACTGCTCTACTAGTCCTGGGGTGGGCTGGGGAACAACCATTGCGTGGCAGTGATTTCTGGGGACGCCTAGAGGTACTACCCGCGTGGTTGTAGCGGGGGGGGGGGGTGAGTGTGGCGGACGTCGGCATGTTGTGCCTGACATCATTGCACGTCCGCATTCCGCGGGGTCAGAAAAAATTAGAGGAAAAGGGCTGGGCATGATCGTGCAGCTTGATGGTCGTGCTCTGCACAGCCTGGAGGACTGCGAGGAGACCCGTCAGGGAGGATCTGGGGCTGTCCTGGCTGGGAACAGCAGAGGGTCCCTCCAGCAGGATAGCATGACAGCGTCCTGGACCCTCCTGGGTGCGGTATGAGCCACCCAGCTCTCTGGGCAAGACAGGGCTGGATGCCCCAAGCTGGTCATGCTGCAGAGGAGATAAATAGCAGCAGTAATAAAAAAAAAAAAATTTCTCCTGGCAGAAGTAACAGCAAACAAAAACAACGCTTTCCACAACAGAAAGTGCAGCTCACAATCTGCGACTGGCTCGAAGGGAGGCAACGTAAGCTTTTCTAACAGAAATAAAAGATCCCATGGTGGGACAGGGTCCCGAATGGGAGGCTTGAGATGCAGCATACCCCTTAAGAACATCCAGGCCAGATTTGACTGGGCAATATATTTGCCGTCCACTGGTGTATGATAGGCTGAAATCACAGAGAGGTGCACCTTAATGAAAGAATAATGGATGCCCACATCTGAAAGGGAGTGGAGGTACTCAAGGACAGCATTCATATTGTACAGGAATGGGTCCAGTTCCCGGTTAGTAGCCCACAGGCTAAACCGTTTCCACTTCATGGCATAAGTGGCCCGAGTGAACTTTTTTTAGGCTGCCACCAGGACCTTGGCCACTCTTGAAGAGACTCCAAAGCGGGACATCGCTACATCTGCAGGAGCCAAGCATGCAGGTGTAGGGACTGGAGGCCTGGGTGAACCAGTGTGCCTTGCTCTTATGACAGTAAGCGGAAGGACAAGGGCAGGAGAATGGGCGGTTCCACTGCTAGCTGCTGCAACAGGGGAACCATATCTGGCGAGGCCAAAGTGAAGCTATGAGAATAATTTCCACACCCTCTGCTTGGAGCTTGAGCAGTACCCTCTGAAGTACAGGAAACGGAGGGAAAGCATACAGAAACCTCCCTGTCCAACAGAGGGACAATGCGCCTCACCAGAAAACACCAGGCCCAGGATCGAGCAAGCAAAAACTGGGCAGTTTTGCATTGCACGGGGATGCAAACAAGTCCAGCTCTGGATGACCCCATCTTTGAAAGAGATTGCCTGCCACAGACTGCAGAAGATCCGACTCATGAGTCCTTGACCGTGACCGGCTTAGGGTGTCAGCCATGGTGTTTAGGACTCCTGGAACATGGACTGCAGTGAGCGACAGGCCATGGTCTAAAGCCAGAACCACACTCTCATGGCCTCCCAACAGAGGGTTAAGAGCGAGTCCCCACTTGTTTGTAGATATAAAAAGCGACTGACATATTGTCTGTCTAAATCAACAGGGGGAACCGGATGGTGGTCTGGTTGAAACGCTTGCAGAGCATATAGAACTGCCCTTATTTCTAGGACACTGATATGGAGGGACAGTTCTAGCGACAAACACGTCCCCTGTGTCTGCTGATGTTGAAAATGGGCCCCCCCATCCCATGCCCGAGGCATTGGCTGTCAGAACCTGAGAAGGGGGATCTCTCTGAAAGGGGGTTCCTAGCTCCAGATTCTTGGGTGAGTGCCACCATGAGAGTTTGGACCAGAAGAAAAAATTACTCATCATAGTAATGTTGTTTCTTCCAATGGAGTCTTGCTGTATTCAGACATAATGCAGTTAGCCCCAGCACTTGAACTGCCCCAGAGAGGAAAGAGTTAACTCTATGCAGAAGCATAGAATGTTGAGCTCAAGCTCAGTTTTCAAACCTCTGTCTGTGGTACTTCCCAGTGTAACCATCAGATTCTTACGAGCTAATTAACTAGTAACTAAAGTATGGAAATTGTTCAAATATAGCCAAAGGGCAAAATATATCTTCTTGGGCCCCAAAAGACTCAAGTCGAGAACTCAAGAAGGAAAGGTAGTGGCAATATTTAGTAAAACAACAGAAAAAAAATAAAACATTTACCCCACCCAAGAGGGAGGGTACAAGGTACAGCCCTGAGGTGCAACACTGTACCTGCCAGCCCACTTCCCAAAACCAGGTTCTGAGAGGGAGGCGGGGAGGTCTGAATACAGCAAGACTTCATTAGAAGAAACAACATTACTATGGTGAGTAATTTTTTATTCAAACAACATGAAGTCTTGTTGTATTCAGACATAATGCAGAACTACCAAGCAGTTTCCTATGGAGGAGGGAATGCAGAACCTACTTTGGGAAGAGGCTCTACAGTACTGCTGTACCAAACCTAGCATCACTTCTTAGCCTGGATGTCCAGGGAGTAATGCTTGGTGAAAGTATGTACTGTTTTCCACGTGTCTGCTTTACAGATCTCTAACAAAGGTATAGCTCTGGCTGCAGCTAGAGAAGCAGCTGTACCCCTGGTCAAGTGAGCCCAGGCCTGAAGGGGGCTCCTACCCAACTTGTCATAACAAATTGTATACAAGAAACAATCCACCTGGCAATAGTTCTCTTAGTGGCAGGCTTACCTTTCCCACTTCACCATAAGTGAGAAACAATTGAAGACAGTCATTTCTATGTGCCTTAGTATGCTCAATGTAGTAGCTAAGGGCCCTCTTAACGTCCAGACTGTGTAACCTTCTTTCACCTGAAGAAGAATGGCCAGTGAAAAACACAGGGAGAGATATAGACTGGTTCAGATGAAAATCTGAAACCATTTTGGGTAAGAACCTCCTACTGGTTCTGAGGACTACTTTGTCCCTATGGAAGGAGATGAAGTCAGGTTCCACTGATAGAGCCTGTAACTCACTAATCCACCTGGCAGAAGTAATAGCTTCCAGGAACACAGTTTTCCAGGTCAAGTACTTCAATTCAGCCGAAGTCAGAGGTTCAAAGGGTGGCTGCATTAGCTGAGCTATGCAGACATTAAGATCCCAAGGCAGAGTGGGCTCCCTAAAGGGAGGGTTAATGTGAACCAGACCTTTGAAAAACTTTCTGAAAACAGGATAAGATGCCAGGGAAGAGCCCTTCCCTGCTGAGAGGAATGCAGAGACACCTGTTAGATGAACCTTCAGAGTGGCAGGCCTAAGGCCTAAACCATTGAAATGAACTAGATAGTCTAAGGTTGAGGAAATGTCTGCAGAATCAGGTAGGATGCCTTTCTGACAGCACCAAATACTGAAACTTTTCCATTTAGAGTTGTAAGTTTTTCTAGTGGAAGGTTTCCTAGAGACCTTCAGAATATCCAGAACTCCCTGACAAAGATGTAGAGCTGCATATTCTAACTCTTCAAGAGCCAGGCCTTGAGATGGAGAGATTGGGGTACCAGATCCGCCCCTGGGAGGAGGAAAGGAGATTGTATGTCCTGGGAAGAGACAGGGGATGTGACACTGACAAGGACAGCAGTAGAGGATACCAAGGCTGTCTGGCCCAATCTGGAGCCACCAGTATCACTGTGCAGGGTTGAGTCCTGATCTTGATCAGAACTCTGAACAGCAGAGGGAAGGGAAGGAAGGCATGGAGAAACCTGCCCTTCCAGTCCAAAAAGAGAGCATCCTGGGGAACCGTCCCCAGGACTGGAGGTCTGCAACAAAACAGAGGAAGTTGATGACTGTCCGGTGCTGCAAAGAGATCTATCTCTGGAGTGCCCCACCTGGAGAAAATGACCTTCAGTATGTGAGGATCCAAGGATCATTCGTGGTGTCCCTGTGAAATTCTGCTCAGAGCATCTGCTAGTATGTTGTCCTTCCCTGGAAGGTGAACTGCTACCAGAGAAGTCTGAAGAGAATAGGCCAGAGACCACAGCTTCATGGCTTCTGTGCACAAGGCTGAGGACCGAGTGCCTCCCTGCTTGTTGATGTACCACACTGTGGTGGTGGTGTCCGTTCTGACTTGGACCCCTTGCCCTTGACTGAATCCGAGAAGCTCTGCAGGGCTAGGAAAACTGCCCTGAGTTCCAGGAGATTGATATGAAGGAAGACTCCTGTGGAGACCAGAGCCCTTGAGCTGTCAGGGCTCCCAAGTGGGCTCCCCACCCTAGGCTAGAAGCAGCCGTAGTTAAAACTACTGATGGGATTTGAGGGAGAAATGGAACCCTTTGTCTGAGGCTGTCCTGGTCCAGCCACCACTGGAGAGCTTGGACCAAAGTCTGAGTCACTGGAATCAGTTTGGTAAGTGAATCCTTCTTTTGAGACCAAAAAGACCTCAGATGAAACAATGTCCCTCATCTGGAACCCTGCTCCCTGCATCACTGCTGTGGAAGCTGCCATGTAGCCCAGGAGCTGGAGGAACTGTCTTGCTGGGTGGGAGACCTGAGGTCGAAAGGAGGAAGCGAGATCCGCTAGGGCCTTTACCCTTGCCAGGGGAAGGAAGGCTTTTGCTTGTACAGTGTCCAACTCTATGCCTATAAAGGTGAGAAGGTGAACTGGTTCGAGTACAGACTTTGGAAGACTGAGAAGAAAACCCAAGGAGCTGAGTAGGTCCTGGGTAGTTTGAAGAGCTGACTTGACCTGTAAATGAGACTGACCCACTAACAGCCAGTCATCCAGATACGGAAAGATGGTGATACCCTGTCTTCTGAGGTAAGCCACCACTACTGCAAGGCACTTTGTGAACACCCTTGGAGCTGATGTTAGACCGAATGGCATGGCTCTGAATTGGTAATGGCCTGAAGGCAACTCGAACCTGAGGTATTTTCTGTGGGAGCACCTGATAGGAATATGGAAGTAGGCATCCTTGAGGTCCAGAGATGCTAGCCAATCCCCTGGCCTTAGAGAGGGAAGGATTATTCCCAGAGTTACCATTTTGAATTTGGGCTTTGAAATGTGTTTGTTCAGATACCTTAGGTCTAGGATGGGTTGCCACTCCCCTGTTTTCTTTGGGGGTAAGGAAGTACCTGGAATACAGTCCTTTTCCCTTGTGCTGAGTAGGGACCTTCTCTATAGCTCTGAGAGCTAGAAGAGAGGAAACCTCTGCCTCTAGGGCAAGGGTTTCTAAGACTGATGCAGGTGGAAAAGACTTGGCCCTTCTTTTTGGAAATTTTTTAAAGTTGAGGGCCAGTCCCTGGCTTACTACTTCCAGGACCCACTTGTCTGAGGTCACAAACTTCCAGGCCTGGAAGTAGTAAGCCAGCCTGCCTCCTACTGGAAATGGGGAGTAGACCCGGGCTGACACATCAGGGTTGCTTGGCAGGAGCCTTAGACTGAGAGGAGGAGGGAGCAGCCCTGCTCACCCCCTTCCTACCCCTCCCTCTGAAGAACCCCCTCTGTGGGAAGGGAGAGGGGGCCAGGGCTTGGTAAAAAGGCCTTTGAAAGGGCCTGCCCCTGCCCCTAGACTGCTGCTTGTGCGGAGTGGCCAGCCTTTCCTTGGCCTGTGCACTCCTTTACGTGGTCCTATATTCATCCATTTTCTTCATGTAAGCCTCTGTCTGCTCCCCAAACAGAGTGTTACCTACTACCGGAAAATCCATGGCCTTAGTCTGGGTATCCTGTGAAAGGCTAGTACATCCGAGCCAAGCATGTCTTCTGAGAGACACAGATGTAGCCATGACTCTAGATGCCACATCACTGGAGTCCACAGCAGCATGAAATTGCATTTTGGATACCTCAATTCCATCAGCAGCCACCACCTCCAGCTCCTTGGCTAGCTGGGGAGAGGCCTGTTTAGCCAGTTCCAGAACCGTGTCCCATCTGGATTTCTGGTACCTGGCTGTGTATGCTATATAAGTAGCCTGCCTGAGTCCCAAAGGGATGCTAAATACTGTTTTTGGCCATGGCATCCACTTTCCTGGAGTCCTTATCTGGGGGTGTGTGAAGCCAAAGGAATGTTAGCCCTGTCATAGGCTGCAGCCTGCACTACCCCAACATGGCTGCAATGACTATAAAGGAACTCTGCAGCTGAGCTTGATAACTAATACCTCCTGTCCATTCTCTTATCCACAGGAGGTATTGAATTAGGGGTTTGTAAAATGTGCGTCTGTTTCCCCAAAGATTTATGAAGAGGGATAGACAGCCTTTTGGACTCTGGGATGTCCATCATTTCCACAAAATCAGGCCGCTCATCCTCCTCTGCTGCTTCAACCAAGGGAAGCTGCAGGGCTTGTGCCACCTTTTTGTACAACAAAAACTGTGAAGGGGACTCGGAGAACCTGGGAGGAGAGACACCTGAGGGCCTGTCTGGGGAGAAGTCCAGTTCAATGGGCACATCCAGACCCCCTTCATCGTCATCACCGGGATAGTATTTGTCTCCCTTCCACTCCTCATAATAAGCATCTGTTTCATAATCCGGAGGAGACGGATCCAACCGAACCGAGCGCCGAACTGGCGGTATCTATTCAGACGGAACCGGTCTAAGCGATTGGACAATACTAATCGCTTTGGCTATTTCGTCCGTGATTGGGGACTGGGATACAGGATCCGAACCGGTAGACTTGCGCTTTTTCTTTGACGGAACTGACCCCTCAGGGTCAGCTCTCCTTTTGTACGAGGAGGTATCGCCTAGGTCAGTAGGCACCTCCTCAGGTTCGGACGCAACCGAACCGGGCTTGCCATCTGGATCTACGGACTTCTCGGCCTCCCTTTCCTTCAGCCTACTCAGTCTTTTATCTAGAGTGGCTTTAGGAAAGTTCTTACAGATTTGGCAGTCGGACTTGAGGTGGTCAAACCCCAGACAATAAACACAGATGAGGTGGGGGTTGGCCTTAGCAAAGGCCTCCTCACACTCAGTACAGTGTTGAAACCCAGTGGGACCGGTTTTCTTCTTGGGTTTCTCAGACATGGCCAACCTAACAAATTACCCTATAGAAGCTTTCAAGCCAGGTAATAAAGCAACCAATCGGGCTATAAACCGTGTCACGGGCTTTTTAAAAGAACCAACAAAAGTCAGGTTCTTTTGAAACCGATCGGTTCCGGAACACCACACTAATCCCAGAAAGAGAGAAAAATTTTACAAAGTCGGTTCCAAACCGGACCGACCGGAAAGAAACTGAAGAAAGACAATTTCCACTCTTTTTAGCAAAATAAAACACAGTCACTACCTATCTACATACTACCTGTACCGTAGACAGAGGCTGGAAATCCGAAAATAATAAAAATATGTGGTTTAAACCAAACGCTTTACATTTCTTTTACCGAACCGAGCACAGGAAATCTCTGGAGCGACTTCACTGTTAGGCGGAGTAAAGAATCTGATGGTTACACTGGGAAGTACCACAGACAGAGGTTTGAAAACCGAGCTCGAGCTCAACATTCTATGCTTCTGCACAGAGTTAACTCTTTCCTCTCTGGGGCAGTTCAAGTGCTGGGGCTAACTGCATTATGTATAAATACAGCAAGACTTCATGTTGTTTGAACTCTGGAGATCAGGACCGGCTGGTCGAGATCGTCTTTCGTTTGATCCCATTGCACTCTGAAGGTTCCTGTAGAATCCTCATAAAAGGCGTACCAGGGAACTGTCACTACAGCAGCCTCCATGTGACCCAAGAGCTGAAGCATGGTCCGAGCTGGGACCTGGTGAGAGACCGATACCTTGAGGGCCAATGACTGAAGGTGCGCTGCCCTGTCTGGCGGAGGAAAGCCTTCCTTGCCCTGTGTCTAGGATTGCCCCATGTACTGTAGCCTTTAACACAGCCACGAGGATGACTTGGGCATGTTCAGTGTAATCCCTAGGGAGCTGAACAAGTGGAAGGTATTCTCCCAAAGTGGCCAGAAGCCCTTTCTTTGCAGCTGTTGTCAGGAGCCAATCGTTGAGGCAGGGGTAAATGAAGTGCCCCTGCCTCCGAGGACCGTTGCCACCACAGCTGGGCACTTCGTGATCACTTGCAGGTGCGAGGAAAGGCTGAAGAGCAGGCCCGAAACTGGAAATGCCTTCCCTGGGCGGTAAACCTCCAGGAGCCTCTGGTGGACTGGAAGCACCAGGATGTGGAGATATGCATCCTGCATGTCTGGGAACAAAGCCAGTCCCCCTTGATGCAGCACAGGAGGATGCCTGGCAAGTAACCATCCTGAACCTCCTGTACCTCTATATAACTGTTCAGGAGGCCCGGATCCAAGATCAGGGTGGATCCTTTGTCTTCTTGGGAACCAAGAAGAAGCAGGAAGAACCCCTACCCCTACTGCAGTGCTGGAATGGCTTCTATGGCCTTCTTGTTGAGTAGGGACTGGACCTCCTCCCGAATGAGCGCAGCATGGGAGGAGGAGTAAGTGGATTGGACAAGAGGATTGTCCAGGGGAATCTGGAGGAATTCCAACTTGTGACCTTGCTCTATCAACTGGAGCACCCACTCATCTGTCGTGATGGTTCTGTGTCATCTGGGGGAACCTACCCTCCGGCAGGAGCAAGGGGTTCGTTGGGGCTGACAATGGTTCCCTGGGGGGAGGAGGTGAAGTCAGTGGCTGCTGTGGAGAGCCTGCCGGAGCGGGTTTCCATGTAGTATATCAAGGGGATCCTTCGGTATAATATTCCTTTTGACTGTATCCCACCAGGGACTGAATAAATCTTTGATGTCAGCTAGAGACACTGTAGTTGGTGCCGAGGGGCCTGGCATCTGAGGAGGTTTGACAGGCACCTTAGTTGGTGGACCTGATGGCTGGTCAGGGGCTGACAGACACTTGGGGGACTTGGGCTTATCCGGCGTCTGTCCCACGGGCACTGGAAGCGCTGACACCAGGTCTACTAGTTGGTCTGGCGTCTAGTTACCAGATGCCTGAGAGTCTGGCATTGGGGGCGGCAACTTGGCTGGTGTGCCCCCGACAGGAGCTCTGGAGGGCAGGCAGTCAGGGGCATAGACTTCTGGGACCTCGTGGGCTAAGATGCCGAAGACAAAGGAGTCGAGTGCTGGGAGTCTGGCATCCAGTGCTTGGGGGAACGGATGTCCGAGTGAGAGTCCTGCTCTTGGCACCTCTTCCTGTTGTCAGACCCTGTAGGATGGGCTGACGAAGAGGACGCCTTAGCCTGGTGAGCGGCAGGACCATGTTTGTCACCTACCGCCTGACCTGCTAGATCCCCTGGCTTATGCCCGGAGGAGTGGCTGTAGGGTCTAAGAGTCAGGGAGGGTATAGACAGCCCTTGCCCTGAAGATCCTCCACCTGAAGTCCTCACCAGGGCCAGAGGCTTCGATGCTGGTAACCCGGAGGGAGCTTGGGTTACCAGGGGGGCAGAGTCTGACCTCCTGCGAGAGGGGGGACTCGCCTTGCTATCTTTGTTGCAGAGACCTGGGGGGAATCCGATCAGGTCCTGTCCTTGTCATGGTGATGTTTCCCACTGGATTTTTTCTCTTTCTCCCCGTGAGAAGTCCCCAACCCCGAAGAGGAGGAGGAACCTAGGTCTTACTGGGTCCTTTGCATGGTGGCCAGCTTTTGCTCCAGAAGACAACTCTTCAGCGTTTTCAGACTATGAATGCAGGTCCGGCGGTTGAAGCCACGGCAGTGCGGCAGGACTGAGTAGGCCCCACACATATGAGGCAGGTCAAATGACAGTCCCTGGCCGGGATTTGCTTACCACACGCATACTTGGACTTCTGTCACTGAGAAGTGGAATACGGCGAAGACATGCACCGATGAGCAGTCGAAAAATCACTTTGAAAAGAAACCGAATCTATGATGAAAATGGCGGTCGACTGGTAGCAGGAGGCGTCCGTGGAGCCGATGTGTACGGGCCGATGGCGGGAAAAGAACTGAGGTGTGGCTAGGGACTGTCCCCTTTATACCACTGGCGGACGTTGGAAGCAGTCCAACGTCATGGGCGATCCCCGCTGGGTACTGCTAGTTAAGGTTTTTCTGTGGGGTCCTAGTGCTTGGCGGCATAGTCCTTACGGCACAGCCTGCTGCAAGAGCTCCAACTTGAAATCAGATCCTGTGTTCCTCTCTGCCCAGGGAACTACTTCTGTTGCCCTGTTTCTGAGAAGGCCCTGTTATCTCCAAAGTGACAGGGTCTGACTGAGGGATTGACAGACTGTGCTGTCGCTTTGGTGGAAGATCCGGGGGAATCTCTGCAAAACTGAGTGTGTAACCCTCCTGAACAATCCTGAGGACCCACTTGTCCATGGTGATAAGACTTCCACTGGTTGTAAAACTGAGTCAGACGACCTCCCACTGCCATGGAAATGTCCACTTTGGGCAGTTGAGGCGAGATCGGGGCCAGACTTTCAGAGGGTGGCACTGGGCGCTTCTGGGCCCTGTGCCGTGTGCTGCATTTTGTTTTGTGGCTGAGGGGGCTGGTTCCTGTTCAGGGCTCCTCAGTCTCTTCCTCGAAAGGGCTGCCTCTCTCTCGGAGAAGCTGAAGGAGCCGGCTTGGCTGTTTTAATGACAGTCCTGGTCTTCTGAGAGGCCTCCAGGGCTTGTTCTACCTGTGGGCCAAACAGATAAGTGCCATCAAAGGGGACATTCATTACTTGCTGCTGAGCATCAGAGGAGAACCCAGATGTCCGAAGCTAGAAATGTCTTCTGATACAGATTCCAGCAGAAGCTGCTCTAGAAGTTGTGTTGTCAGCATCCATGGAAACTTTAAGTTGATGGCTATTACATTTGATCCCTCGGGTAACAGTCTGTAGCATCTCCATTTTGGGAGTCAGACTCCAGGAGATCTTCTATTAAGGTCTTGAGAGAGTTCCAAGGGCATACCTGTATTGAGAGAAGTACCCTTGGTAGCTGGCAATATGCATGCCCAGGGTTGCAGCTGTCAATGCCCTCTTTCCCAAGGTATCTATCTTACGAGACTCTTTATTGATAGGATGTGCTGAAACTTCATGTGGAAGAACAGCTTTGTCATTCTCAACAAGGACAACCAGTGCATCCATGATGGGTTGAGAAGCTAAAATGGGTCTCTCCTTAGGAGGGACATACTTCCTGTCTATGATTTGCAGGCAGATGGAATAAGAGCTGGCCTTGCCCACACTGCCTCAGACAAAGTCTCGAAGGGTGGAGGGACTGGAGGCATAAGGTTCACTGGAATGTTAGGAACATGAAGCCACTCCAGATGCAAAAGCCTGCCTGGGTCCACAGAAGAGGTCTGCAGATCCAGGGTTGTCCTCATATTCCTGAGGAGAGACTGAAAGGAAATGTTTTCTGTTGGGCTTTCAGTTGGAAGCGAGGGCTTATCATCCAAACTATAGAACGAGTCATCACCTTCTACAGAAACCATAAGGTCTGGGATCAGACTCATCCTGCTCCACGTTAACTTCAGAAGGGGGTGGGAGCTGCCCCAAACAGGCCGTTGCCTAGCCTGGGCAAAGGGTACACAGGAGACACTAGAACTGGCACCAGGCCCGGTGCTGCGGAACCCGGTGCCCCCCCAGGGGTCGGCGCTGCATGAAGATCCAATGCAACCCTAGGAGGAAAAGAAGGGGAAAATGATGGTACCTCTGCCAGCCCCTGCGAGGAAACAGAGTGACGGGGGGAGGGCTTGTGGAACTGGCATTGGCGGCGTGGGCACCGGCAAGAGGAGAAAGCCCACTGCCGGTACCGGACGCTCAACCTGCCCTGAAGGTCCCAACCGCGGATCCGAGACTCCTAAGCCCGAAGGCCCTGGAACCAGATCCATCGGGAGGGCAAAGGGACAGGCAGCTGTACCCACTGCTGCATAAGCGGCCCACTGGGTGAAATTGCCCACCAGAAACCCCACTAGGGACAGCAGAGAAGGCTCTGTGTCGAGAGTCGGAGTGACTGAGAGCGGAGGCCATCGGGGAACTGGAGATGGCCTACCACTCCCAACCACCAAAGACCTCTTGGCAGACATACCAGAGGGTGACCTCGAGTGGTACCTTTTCTTCCCCTTCTGACAGAAGAGCTTGAGGCCAAGCGGTGCCAGGTCAATGACCTGGATCGGGAACGTGCCCGCTTCTTTTTGTGTTTACGAGAGGACTGTCCTCCATCTGGATCACTGGACTGTCCATAAACAGGCCCCCCCCCCCCGCAGAGGGCAGCGGACTGGACACAGCCCGGCTGGCAGAGCAGCCTTCCAATGGAGAATCCCTACTGTTAACGTCACCATCCATGGTCAATTTCCTTGAATGGTAGAGCTGAGGAGAAAATACAAAACATTTCTTTTCACTTTTTTTTTTTAAACAAAATAAATTAAAATGGAATACTGTTGTTGTATAGATGTGAAGATTTGACTCCTGCCAGGAGAACGACATCGCCACTGACGTGTACTCGACAGTGGGGAAACAAGGAACTGAGGTGGTTGGAAGGTCGATGCCGAGATAGCCAGCACATGCACGAACCAGCCTCGAAGTGCCGTGCATGCGTGGTTCTATCTCAACACCAGCCCCCCTGAAGAGTTCTGGCTCCCGCAGGGTCCTAGTGCCTCTGGCTTGAACCCAGTAGTATGTATGAATGAATGGTGAAGACTTTAAGTCCAGGAAGATAATCCTATTACATCTGCTTCTTCCTGTATTAGGAAAACCCAACGAGCTGTACCTTGTTCAGATGCCAAGTACTTTCACATGGCACAGCCAATGTTGCAAGCAACAAGAACAGGAATATACCCTAAGACATATCCCTAGGAGGCAGAGAAAAAAAATTAAGGCAGTGGGTGAGTAGAAAATTGTCTAAGGATGTTTTTTGGAAGGGAAGAGGGCTATGGGGACCCTTGTTCCTCCCCCTCAAAAACAGAAATATACTATCCTCAAATGATGAAGGGAGCACCTCCTGAGAGGTAGTGGCAAGAAGAATGCCAGTGTGCCATAGTACAACAGGGTGAACTGCCCAGAGGCCCTGGCTCTTACTTGAGCGGGGATGGTGGGCAGTCGTGTGAATGAATGGAGAAGATGTTCTGGAAAATCAACAATTACAGTTAGTACATAATTTTCATATATTCCAAGAATCGGTCTTCACCATCCATGCCGACTAATGGATCAGAGTACCAAGTTTTCCCAACTAGGGAGGGGTTGGCTCACCCTGAGGGAGGACACCCTCAGCCATCTGTGTGTAGGAGAACCTGAGAGTAGGGATTCCTCACAGGTCCGGTGGGAGCAGAGACTGGTCAGGGTCAAGCGGAGGCTCCCGTGGCCCAGGAGCAGGAGGGTGCCCCCATAGCTCATGCCTGACCCCGCGGGAAAAGAAGAGAGTCCCCTCAAAGTG
Source organism: Neoceratodus forsteri (assembly GCA_016271365.2). NCBI lineage: Eukaryota > Metazoa > Chordata > Ceratodontiformes > Ceratodontidae > Neoceratodus > Neoceratodus forsteri. Next base: position 996,523,797 of record CM028131.1, read on the forward strand.
TGAATTAAGCACCTTATGCCGGCCCAGAGGTGCCAACTTGGAAAGGAGATGCCATGCTGTCCAACAAATGCAGACTGCTGTTCCTATCAACCTGGAAATTAACTCATTGGCATTGTATGATGCCCATGATTGGTGCCGCTCTGGACAGAAAGTCGAATGGCCTGCCGGGTTATTTTGCCGTCCGGCACTGCAGCAATGGCTTGACCTCTCTGCAACCACAGGCACTTGTTATAAGCTGCCTAATGGACCAGATGTGCAGCAATACACATGATGGTGCAAACTCAGGTGAAAACCCTCCACCCTCAGGCATCTAGCACTGCAGAATCAGCCTCAGGAAGTTGGTCACACACAGGGCGTTAAAGTCCAGTCAGAGTCTAAAGCATCAAAATCCTGAAGTGGGATGAGGTATGGCACCTGAGGCAGTGCAATACCTCTCTGGACGCCCTTTGTGGATGGAGCAGGGGAAAGGACAGAGTCAGACAGCTCTGGATATCTCCTCGAAGGCCAGAGGCTAAGGGATAACAAAGCTGTCATCACTGAAATCCACAAGGAATCTCAGCGATAAGGATGTAGGATTGTGACCTACAAGGGATCCTATGTTCAGCTCACACAGCATCTCCATGAGGAATCGCTGGTACAAAGAGTACTCCACATCCACGGACAGGTGAAAGAAGGTGTCCTCATCCTCAGAGGAAGTCTGAGAGGAGGAGCTGGACTTGGGAAGAGGTAGTGCCAGGACCACAGTTCTAAAGTGGACCCGGTTGGACTGCAAACTGAATTGGTGGAGGGCACCAGCCGTCCTCCTGTACTGAGACCAGGTGAGAGGCCCAAGAGGACCCATGATACCTGGTAAGTCAGGGAGCGGTGGCAGAGGCCCAGGAGGGATAGAGAAGCCAGAAGCTCCAGGCTCTCTGCCAGTGCTCCAGGAATGCTCAAGGGACTCAACTGCCCAAATGGAGTTGACCAACCTCAGTGGAGCAACCCAGTCAGTGCCCTTGGGGGAGACCCCCTGGTAAGGACAGTGGAGCTGTACATGTCCCACGGGGCAGCTGCGTTCCTCACCCATGACAAAGTCTGATGCTGGTTCGGGGAAGAATTCCAGGAAGTTAGCACACAAAGGTAACACAGACCAGATTTATCACCAAATATTCACTTTATTAGTGCTTTATACGAGCTACTTGCCCTTGCCCCAGCGCTTCGGCTAAACAGCCTTCATCAGGGCACCTTGCCTGTATTACATTTGTGTGCTAACTGCCTGGAACTGTTCGTTTGTGTAGGGATGGCCGCCCTCCCAGTAGAGCCAACCACTGTCATTGAGGGATTCACAGCTACGATCCCTGGAACCGATTGGTTCCAGGAAGAAACTGGTCTCCAAGCCACTGCTAGAAACCTCGCCGATGCCACCTTAAGCACCAGTCTCAGGATCAGTAGCAGGCTCAGCGACAGGTTCCATCCCCTCAACAGGGCTGGCGCCGTCCTCAGAGCCAGGCACATCACCAGTGCTAGAACCACCTCTGGAGCCATCCCTGTCCCCAGCACTGTGAGTGGCACAAAAATGACCCAGCACCACAGACAGCACAAGGTTAAGACCCGGCACCATGGACAGTACTGGGACCCAACCGGGCACTGTGGGCAGCACCAGAATGGTCCCTGCACCATCCCCAGCACAAGACCCATGGACGACATTGTCACTGTCAACATGCTCAGATCCTGACTCAGGGTCACCATTACTGCCGCCCCATCCCCATGCGCAAAAGTGGTGTCATCATTCTAAAGGCCACAATGGTGCCTGAGGGAGGAGATGACAACCACCTCCGATTTAGGGGCAGCTCCGATACTGACCCCTCTTCCGGCACCGTGAACGGTACTGGCAGAGGGCCTGATTGCATGACCAGCACCAGGCCACAATACTGAGTGAGGTGTACACTGATGTAGACTGAGCATACAGCTTCAGCCTCACCATCAGGGTCATCCATTGTCTAGGGCAGACGGATTGGGGGGGTGATTTGTTGACCTCCTGGAACAAGTTGACTGTCCACCAGATCCTCTCAAGGCCTCCAACATCTCGGCGAGGTGAGGGCATGAAGGACCTTGATATTCCTCAGTACCACAGGTACTGGGAAAAGGCCCACCAGGAGTGCGACACCTGCCTCCAAAAGTGGGGGTGAACAACCCCACTTCGCAAGACAAACTTCTAGTATGTTAGTCCATGGAGAAACAGGCATCACACAGGTCCATGTCATGGTCAGGGGAAAGGCGAGGTGACATTTTGAATGCTGGTCCGATGCTTTATTAGGACCTCGCAGGGGCAAGGATGTATCGGGCCTGTAGCCTTTCTTCTTTGCCCTTCCAATGAACTCGGCATCACAACAGACAAAATAATAGAGAGAGACAAAAGTACTCAAATTGATGTCGACATTCAAAAAATTAAGCTGAATTTGGCAACAGAAAAGTAGTAGGCGGTGAAAAGAGCAGAAAAAAGTGTCTGCGAACTGAGGAGATGACTACTGATACAGTTTCAGACTTCAGCTGCTCCCACGGTACGCTCTCTAGGGGGAAAAACAAAACTGAGGAAGGGATGGGGCCAGCGGCGCTGGTCACTGGCTGGATCACGTGTGCAACATCAGTAAGTCAGCCTCATGGAAGGCATCACTGGCCAACATCGGTCCCCTCCTAGAAGGAAACGACTGCTCCCGCAGGGTCCTGGCACTTCCTGGAAAGGCCCATTAGTAGTACTAACATACTAACATACTATTTGCCAGCAGATTAGGCCTTACGGTCTATCGAGTCTGCTCGAACCTAGATCCTTAGTTGGGTGCCGAGATCCTCCCATCCCTTGTTCTCTAGAAACCCCTATCATCCATCCCCCCCCCCCCCGGGACAGGCCATCATCTGATACATCCACTTTCTGTGTCTGTCCCACCTCTCTTGAAGCCTCCACTGTGGATCTCTGAACCAGCTCACCAGGCAGTGCATTCCAAGGGTCCACCACCCTCTCAGTGAAAAACCTCCTCCTCTTTTCCCCCTCACCCTTCCACCTTCCAACTTCAAACCATGCCCTCTGGTGATACCTCCCTGCTTTAGTGTAAAGATCCCCTCCATGTTTACCCTATTTATTCCCTTGAGGTACTTGAAGACCTCAATCATGTCCCCCTGTCTCTCCTCTCCTCCAATGAAAACAGGCAGAGCTCCTCAAGTCTGTCCTCATAAGTCAAATCCCTAGCCTCGTGATCATCTTTGTTGCCTCCTCTGTACCCTCTCCAGGAGCTGTATGTCTCTCTCAAATGTGGTCTCCAGTACTGTACACAGTACTCAAGGTGTGGTCTAACCAGTCCATTGTACAGTGGCAGAATCACTTCCCTGCTCCTAGAGGTGATCCCCTACGATGCATCCCAACATCCTGTTTGCCTTGCTAGCTGCTCTCCTGCACTGCTCAGAGTTATTCATACATGTATCCACCATGACCCCTAGGTCTTTTCCCTATTGAGGCCTCAGCCTCCCCTCCCAGGGTGTACCTGTGTTTAGGGTTTCCCCGACCAAGATGCAACACCTTGCACTTGGTGATATTGAAATTTAATTTCCATGTGTGAGCCCAGCTTTCCAGGGTGTCCAGGTCCCCTTGCAGGGCCACCCTCCCCTCTTCTCCCTCAACTACTGCTCCCATCTTGGAGTCATCCGCGAAGAGACTCATTTCACACCCTATACCCTCCCTGATGTCCGATATGTATGCATTAAACAGGATCGGACCCAGGACCGAGCCCTGTGGTACCCACTACCAACCTCTCTAGGGTTCGAGAGCTCCCCACAGACCACTACTCTCTGAGTGCGTCCAGCTAGCCAGTTTTCAATCCATCTGACCATCAAAGGGCCTACTCCTAACCCCATCAGTTTCTCCACCAGACCATTGTGGGGGACAGAGTCAAACGCCTTGCTGAAGTCCAAGAATAATACATCCACAGGCTTACCCCTGTCCAGTTCTGATGTTACCCATTCATAGAACTCCACAAGGTTGGTTTGACATGATCTACCTGGCACAAACCCATGTTGCCAACTATCCAGACCTCCCACCTCCTCCAAGTACACCCCCAATCGTTCCTTTAGAATACTCTCCATTAATTTTCCCACCACCGAGGTCAAACTGATGGGTCTATAATTACCTGGTACTTCCCTCGACCCCCCTTTATGGATTGGTACCACATGTGCCTCTCGCCAATCCCTAGGTACCCTCCCTGTCTCAAGTGACCTGCTGAAAAGCTCCGCCAGGGGTGCAGCCAGTATGTCCGCCAATTCCCATAGTACTCTCGGATGAATGCCATCCGGCCCAGGAGATTTGTTTTTCTTTAGGGCCTTGAGGGCTAACCACACCCTTTTGGTGGAGATAGCATCATCCGTCCCCTTCCCCTTACTGGTCTTTTTATCCTTATCCAGATGTGACCCCCTGGGGTACCTTTCCCTCCCTCTTGCTCCATTTCTGTTGCTCCCTGATCCCACTCCTGCCGCCCATCCCCTTCATGCCTTGCTTTGTAGATATCCCATCCCCTCCCTAGTGAACACAGAGGCAAAGTACTGTTAAATACTCTGCCTGGTCCCTCGCCTCTTCCACCCACCCTCCTTCTGATCTCAATCTGCTGAGAAGGCCCTTAGTTTTCTCCGTCCTCCCCAATGTACGGAAGAACCCTTTTCCCTCCATGTATCCCTGTGCCAGCCGCTGCTCTTTACTGGACTTTGCTCCCTCACCATACGGGTGACTTTTCTAGATGCAAGCTGGTACATTTCCTTATCCCTATCCCCTCTTGTTGTTTTATATTTTTTGTAGGCCGCCTTCTTTTCTCTGACTGCTACCTGTACCTCACTGGACCACCAGCATGGTTTACGTGACCTTGCTCCCTTTCGTTTCAACTTAGCGCAGATCCTGACTGCCTCATGAAGTCCCTGTTTTATGACCTCCATCTCCTTTCCACACTTGTCATTGAGGTAATCCTTCAAGTGATCCTTGAGAATATTTCCCATGCCCATAAAGTCTGCCCCCTAAGTCCACTGCCAGTGTCCTAGATCTCACCCCACTCCCCCATGCTTATTTGAAACCAGACAGTATTATGGTCACTCCCAGTCAGGGGTCCTGTACAGCTATGTCCCTACCAGATCCCCATCTGCCAGAACCACATCCAGGACATGCCCTCCCTTGTGGGCTCCATCACATGCTGTGTTAAGAACACATCCTGGAAGCCATCCAGCAGCCTCTGCTCCTTGGCCACCTTAGAGGACATGGTTCCCCAGTTTGTACCTGGCATATTAGGTCCCCATCAACACCACTCCTTCCCTTTTGGACCACACTGGGCAATGATGTTGTCCAGCAAACCATCTCTAGAACATCACTCATCCCGGGGGCCTATGCTACTCCCAGCTTGATCTTATCTCCTGCTGGGGATCGTGGTAGTGACCCATAAGGCCTCCACGTTTCCCTCTGCCTCTTCTACCATAGCAATTTCTATATCATCTCTAATGAACATAGCCACTCCACCCCTCTGACCTCCTTTCTATCCTTCCTAAGTAGTGTGCCCCTGTACATTTAGGTCCCAGTCGTGGTTTTGTTGGCCCATGCCTCCGTGACCGCTGCCATCATCCACCCCCCGAACAGCATGGCCTGAACTCCGCAACTTGTTTCCCAAGCTCCTGGCATTTACTAACACCAACCCCACCCTTATCCCTGATCCTCTTTGTCGAACCCCACCCAGATTCCTTATACTTCCATCCTCCCTGCTCCTCCTGAAACCTCCACCTCCAGTCTGTTTCCCTCCCTCTTGGGCTTGACGGCTACTCCCTCATCTGGCGGAGAGGCTTCTGGTCAGCCCCTCCTCATCCCTTCCCCTCTACAAGTTTAAACCCCACCTTTCTTGTATGTAGTCAGCCATCCCTGTTTAAGGACTTCTTCCCTAATGGGGCAAGATGAAACCTGTCCTTGGCATATAGTCCCTTATCCTCCCAAACTCCATTCCAGTTCCCTAACACCCCAACCCATTCTTCACCCCACTTCCTAAGCCAGTCATTAACCTCTGTGGAGCTTTTTTCTCCACTGAGGCCTTTGGTACTGGCAATATCTAAAAGGAAATGTTGCATCCATTATCCCGACAGACTCTGGCAAGTTCTTGGAACCTTGCTTGGATTTCAAAATGCTATTTCCTCTAGATCATTAGTTCCCAAATGCACCAGGAATCCGTTTCCTCCACAATCCCTAACCATTTCATACACCATGAACTTTGCTCTGTGCACTGTCAGCCCAGAGATACTCACTACCTTCACCTGGCTATGGCATCCACCCCCCTGACCCTCCCAATGGATACCCCTAATCATCGAGTCTCCCAGTAACAGAACCTTAACACCGCCATCATCCTTATGGTTACCTCCACTATGCCCTCTCAGCCCCCCTTCCCCCCCTTTATTCATGATCTCAATTTCATGGGAGTCTTCCTGCCTTATTAGAGACCCCTTGTCACCTCCCTTTCTGCCTCCTTGCTATTTTGCCCACTTAACTCAAACCCCTCTGAATCGGTGTCCCTTTAACACCTCTCTTATCTGAACCATTTATCCTGGCCCTGATGGTTTCCCTTCTCCCACACCACCATCCTCCCCTGTAATAGTACCCTGCTTCCAGAGGTTCTCTGTGGGTCCCTTTAGCTAGGGCCCCATCCTTGGTACTGACCTCCCAGCTGAAGGGCCCTCTCCACCTCCTTGTCTCCCAGTTTCTCTCAATCATGCTCTCCTCCCTCATGTCTGGAATATGTTGCATCTCCCCATTTGCTTAACATATATGTTTCCCCTTCTCCTCTGGGACTATGTCTATCCTTTCCATAGCTGGTCTCTGGACGCCTATGGGTATCCGTCCCTCCCCGGCCTCTGTATAAGTTTCCTCATTTCCACCAACCCTTCCTCCCCTCTAGGTTGCTTAGTAGCTCAAATTTATTGTGACACTCTATATCAGCCTCCATCAAGTAACCCGAGTTTCTGACTGCATCTCTAAACTGACCCTCTTCCTCTCTTGCACTGTTCACCTTAGGAGCCCTTCCCACAGTCTGCTAGTTTAGGCTTCCACAACAGCCCTCCTGACTCTTCCCCTCCAGTCTCTTTGTATTCAGAATGTTCACCCTGTACGCTTCCCTTAGCATCAACTTCCCTATCTAGGGTCCTCTGTCCTAATATCCCCCTGCTTGCTTTAACATAACGCGCTGTAATTTCAGAGCGCTGCCCCAGCCTCCCTCAGCCTCACCCTTCTGCTGCCCATATCCACACCCCTTATCCTTGGACACCCCCAGCTCCCACAGCTTACTCCTTAACCAATATACCTCACTCCTGATACAAGATAGTTGCTTCACAGAGGGCAGCCTCTCTCTCCAGGCCCAGTTTAGAATTATTGCCATCCCACAGCCTGTGCAGCCTACAACCCTTCCAAAGATGCCTGCCATGGTGGAATATGGCCAGCCTGATTTTCCCCTCTGTTTATAATAGCACACCCCCTTTCTCAGTCCCTTTCCCGGAGTACAGTTTCTCTTATACTGACTGTAGTTATTTACAAACCCAATTTCAACCCCACCAATAACGTTCCCAAGTCTCACAAACACATACAGTCCAGTGTGTTTCGGTCCCACTAACAGTGTATGTAAGCAGACATCAGGTACCATACGATGTCACAGGCCCACTAGCTCCTGTTGCTTCAATTTCAGTCCCAAACAGAAATACTCAGCCCTTCAATCCCAACCCCAGTGGCTTTTCAGTATTTAAGAAGGCATACAAAACAGGGTGGGTGGGAGGGCTCTACCAAACAACACATTTAAATTTCCTCTAGTATCCTATGCCAAACAACTATCCATGAGCCACCAAAGTTACAATGTAACAGTTCTAATTCAAGGTAATAATTTTAACACACAAAACTAATTTCACTTACAAACTATTCAAATATTTCAGATTAAACAGAATATAACTCCAGCCTCTTTCCTACCTGGCTGCTGCTTAAGCTCCCAAGTGAACAATGAAAGCCAAGTTAATTCCTGTTTAGAGACAAGGTAACTGCAGCTAATGTCCCATCCCCAAACACCAGGCAAACAACACATTTAAATTTCCTCTAAGTATCCCTCTGAAACAACTATCCACAAGCCACCAAAGTTACAATGTAACAGTTCTAATTCAAGGTAATAATTTTAACACACAAAACTAATTTCACTTACAAACTATTCAAATATTTCAGATTAAAACAGAATATAACTCCAGCCCTCTTTCCTACCTGGCTGCTGCTAAGCTCCCAAGTGAACAATGAAAGCCAAGTTAATTCCTGTTTAGAGACAAGGTAACTGCAGCTAATGTCCCATCCCCAAACACCAGGCAAACAACACATTTAAATTTCTCTAAGTATCCCTGCCAAACAACTATCCACAAGCCACCAAAGTTACAATGTAACAGTTCTAATTCAAGGTAATAATTTTAACACATAAAACTAATTTCACTTACAAACTATTCAAATATTTCAGATTAAAACAGAATATAACTCCAGCCCTCTTTCCTACCTGGCTGCTGCTTAAGCTCCCAAGTGAACAATGAAAGCAGGTTAATTCCTGTTTAGAGACAAGGTAACTGCAGCTAATGTCCCATCCCCAAACACCAGGCAAACAACACATTTAAATTTCCTCTAAGTATCCCTGCCAAACAACTATCCACAAGCCACCAAAGTTACAATGTAACAGTTCTAATTCAGGTAATAATTTTAACACACAAAACTAATTTCACTTACAAACTATTCAAATATTTCAGATTAAAACAGAATATAACTCAGCCCTCTTTCCTACCTGGCTGCTGCTTAAGCTCCCAAGTGAACAATGAAAGCCAAGTTAATTCCTGTTTAGAGACAAGGTAACTGCAGCTAATGTCCCATCCCCAAACACCAGGCAAACAACACATTTAAATTTCCTCTAGTATCCCTGCCAAACAACTATCCACAAGCCACCAAAGTTACAATGTAACAGTTCTAATTCAAGGTAATAATTTTTAACACATAAAACTAATTTCACTTACAAACTATTCAAATATTTCAGATTAAAACAGAATATAACTCCAGCCCTCTTTCCTACCTGGCTGCTGCTTAAGCTCCCAAGTGAACAATGAAAGCCAAGTTAATTCCTGTTTCCTAGTAGTAGTAGTAGTAAATCTTTTTTATTCAGCAGAATAAGGGAAAAACATTGAACAGAGCATTGCTCATTTTCAATGAAGTCCCATTAGTGGGAATGAATGGTGAATATCGATTCTTGGATGATTTTTTTTTCCTTTTTCATTAAATCACAAGGTGAAGAGACACTGCTCATCATGTGCTACGGCTGCTGCATATTGCGGGGAACCTCTACAGCTGAAGAAAGGCAAAGTTTTAAAAATGATCTCTAAGTCACCTGATGGACCAATGAGAAGTGCATTGTTCTTTCATGCTGGAAAACAGGGTTTGAGAGTGAACTCGGGAGCTGGTGCTTGGTTGGAGAGGCTGGGAAAGCTGTAAATTCTGGCACTGCAGCAGCTCTGTTGGTGATTTAGAGAGCTTGCTGTCATGGCAGACGCACGCTGTATGCATCCGAGGTGCACAAACCCCACAAACAAAAACTATGTGGGTTTCCTAGGGATGTTAAAAACAGGAGGAAAATCACAAGCTGCTGCAGGATGACCCTTATCCATCACAGGCCCCACACCGCTGACCATGGTACCCGCCTCACTACATCTGAACTATGGAGATGCCTGGCAAGCCACAGACAAAAAAAGTCCCTGTCAGGGGAGGGGGAAATAACATGAAGATTCCGAGGCAAAGTAAATGCTGGAAATAGCTGGTGACAGGCTGGGTGGTCTGAAGGGGGCAGGTCGAAGGCAGCAGAATAACAAAAAAATAAGATCTTCATGACAACATAGAACACTTTTGTAGGTATCCAGAATTATTACAAACAATTTCCTGCTTTACTTCCAACCTACCACCACTTCCCAAGGTAGAAACACACTCTGCCCACGACACAGCCCTCCATGTGTCCAATCACGGGTTCCATGTACTGATCTTTCTGGAAAGTCAAGAGGCTGTACTGCAGTGAAGAGATGCACTATCCTCACCCGGAGAACAGTTTTTGGGAAATCTCCTGCCCGCCGCTGCTGAATTCCAAATGGATCATCAGTATCTCAAGCAGTCCCCCTAGACACAGCACTACTGGACCAGCCTATAATATACATCTTTACAGGGATATAATATTCCCACACAAACACAGTGTACCGGCAACTCCTCTGGTAGACCGTTTCAGGTACACTTTTTAGTCAGTGATGTTTGAAAATGTCTTTACAGGGGGTTGGGCCAGTAGCAGTCCAAATATACATTAGGGGACATACCCTGTCAGACCATTTGGAAGCCTCCCAAACTCTGGCACCCTGACTTCCCATGAAACCACCACTATAAGGCTTGTCCTCATGGTGGCAACCATCACCCCCTGGACCAAAGTCCAGAATCCTAGGGGGTGGGGGAGAAGAGACAAGATGGAGTTTGAGAGGTCACTCTGGATTGTCACGTGTGGGTGCATGCTGGTGCTTCGCCCATTATTATGCACAGAACAAAGGCCCCTCACTTCATTGCAATGACTGCCACCAATCTCCTTGCCCAAGCAGGCCCATCCAACTGCAATGCCACCCATGGTCCCACTCATGGTCACCCAGGTGGTGGTAGTGCTACGGAATGTTGCCGATCCCCCTTTCCAAGGAGAAAGTCCTCTCATGATGCTCAATCCTTCTCACCTGGCTGGTCCCGAGGACCTGGGCTTGTTCCTAAACCTTGGTCACTGGGACTTCCAGCAGTAGCCCTACAACAGGACAGTCCATCAGTGCAAACTTAACTAACTTTCCATAAACAAGGATTACTATTACTAAGATAGGTACATCAAGTCTGCATGCAGAGATACCTTGTACAGCACAGACCATGCAGACCATTTTTCCAGTACAATTTAAGAACCAAAAATTAGAATATTTGGGCATAACATTAATACTCCCAATCAAAGATTTATTCCAAGAAAATCACAATTTACAGTACTGCCTCATTTTAATGAATACTGTTCGTAACGAACAGCTGTGATGGCTGCCACTGTTTTCAGTTTAATCTATTAACAACCAATGGGTGTTAAGTGGTTAAACAGAAAACAATGGGCACTATCGCAGCTGTCTTTCCTTACTCCCCGACAGCTCCCTGTGTATAGTATTACTTCTTGCCCTAAAAAGAATTCAGAAATCTGAGGTCTGCTGAGCACCAGTTTATGTCGTTCTCAGGCCCCACTGAAAGGAAATGCCGATCCTTACATGGTTGCTTCCACAAGGACTTCTGTGAAAGGCTTTTGTTCAGTCTTTGCCCCACTGCTTCTGCTTGGAGTCAGAGGGCCAACAGAGGAAATGCTGCATTCATACATGCAGCAGTGCTGTTCTCCAGTCCCTAAACGGTAAACGGTAGCTACTGTACATTTCGTACTCACTACATTTATTCAAACTTTACCCTAATGCTTTTCTCCAGTCCTGCTTAATTTTGCCTCAACCTGTTCTCTGGCCCCTGTCCCTGCTGTGCTCTGAGTTTGTGTGGATGGTCTGAGCAGAGTAACGTTATTCTTTTGCCGTATACTGTTCTCTGGTCCCTGTCCCTGCTGACAAGTGGCAAAGCTGTTCTCTGGTCCCTAAACGTACTCACTGTTAAACAGCTTCAACCATGTTTTAAAAAGTTGTTTTTTTTTCCCCCTACCAGACACACTTTCTGGTTACTACAAACCCTTGCTATAATTAATGGGATGGACCCAGAGGCATTCATTATAGAGAGGGACTACTGTATTTCATATGTTGCATCTCACCATTAAGAATGTTTGGATCCCTGTCTTAAACTCACCTTTAAATAATTCTTGAAAACCTTAGAATCGGTCTGCTGAAGTGCTTGGCAAAATTCCTGTGGGTAAAGGAAAACAAACTATCAAAATTCAGCAAGTGAATATTACAGATTAATTTATTGAAAAAATAGAAATTATGTACCTACCGTAATTCTTGATCTTCTTGGACAAGTCTTCATTTATTCATACTGCTGGGACTATGCCAGGCGCTAGGACCCAGTGGAGCCAAAAATCTTTAGGAGGGCCGTGAGAGGTAGGACTGCATGTGTGGCACTGCGAGACTGGCTCATGCCTGTGTAGGCTATCTCAGCATTGACCCTCCAACTACCTCAGTCCGTTTTTGACCGAATTGGTGCAGTGTAAACTAAACGTAGGAAAAACATAACCTAATCCAGGCATAAGATAGCCCAGTTGATCCATGTAAGAAGGGTCAAGAAACAAAGTCTTCACAGTCCAACACATGAGGGAGTGAAGACCAGAAGCAGAATGAGTGAGCTCGGGATGGTGGGCGATGAATAAATGGTGAAGACTTGTCCAAGAAGATCAAGAGTTACGGTAGGTACGTAATTTCCATATCTTCCTGGACTTAAAGTCTTCACTATTCATTCATACTGCTGGCAGAGTACCAAGCTAAAACCAACCCCCCCCACCCCTGAGCAGGGCAGGAGATAGAGCTCACTCAGGACAGAAGTCCATTAAGGATTGTCCTGCCAAAGGAAGTCTGCTGTCTGGCATGGACATCCAGAGTGTAGTGCTTCATAAAGGTATGCACCGAGCTTCAAGTAGCTGCTTTGCAAATATCTGCAATTGGCACGTTACAAATCTCTGCCAGGGATGTCACGACCGCTTTTGTAGAGTGGGTGTAAACCTGGCCTTCCATTCTGGCTTGCGCCATCAAGTAGCAATGGTGAAGGCATGCCACTATCCTATCAGAAATGCATCTAATAGCAACAGGCCGGCCCAACCGGGCCATGTTGAACAATACAAAGAGTTGCTTGGTTTTACGAATCTTCTCCTGTTCTATCTATGTAAAATTGTAGTGCCCTCTTGAAATCCAGAGACTGAAGGGTGCATTACAATTCATTCTGAAAGTTAGCAAAATAAGTGGGGAGAACCAAGGGCTGATAGAAATTCCGAAACCACCCTGGGCAGGAACTTAGTGTGAGTACGAAGTACCACCATGTCCTTGTGAAAGACTGTATACAGAGGGTCTGTGGTCAACACATGTATTTCAGGGGTCTATTACGATCTCCCAACATTAAACTTCCAGATGACAATAATCCCGTAATCTATTTCCCGAATCTTACCTTCCTGCTGTTGCAGTTTTCCCGAAGTAGATTCTCCCGACAGACACAGACACTGCTCGGTAACGCGGCTAATGAAAGGCCATAATCTGCGGTTTGCAATGCATAAAGACAGTCCATTTTAGTGGTGCTTCTCCCTATCAAATCAAAATGGCAGAAGCAACCACGTCAGTTTCTGAGGCTGTTTATGTAAATTGTGCCTTCACAGCATGGACAACCAAAATTAAGCATTGCTGGATACCTGTATGTCAAAGAACGGAGTCGGAACGACTGTTTTACTGGTGTTGCCAAAGTCATAAAGCTTTGGCATGCCATGGCCGTGCTTCAACACTACTAACAGGTGGTCAACATCATCTTCGGGCAATGAAAGAACATAATCATAGCCCAGATGCCTGTGCTGCTTCCATGGCCACAGCAATTGCGGCACTGAAGAAAAGAGCATTGACAACACATTACACATCTGCACAACTGATCCAAAGTGAGACTGCAGGTTTGTCTTTGGAAGTTTGTCACAACTTGCCGCCTAAGCAGTCGCTTAGGCAAATAATCAAGCGTGCAAGGCAAATCGATATTGCCCCTGAACCATGAACACTTGAGGAGGTTGCAATACCTCTGGAATTTACTACAGTGAACGGGCAATCTTTTCTAGCAAGAGACACAACATGTGGCAACGAGAGGGTGTTACTATTCACTACCAAAAAAAATATTGCAAAATTAATGTGTGCTGCCTACTGGATCATGGATGGAACATTCAGAACGGTGCTGCACCTGTTCCGTCAGCTTTATTCGATACATGCGCCTGTTGTCAATACAGAGCATGCAGAGTACTGCCATTGGTATATGCACTCATGTCTGCAAAATCTGAGGAGTGTTATCTTACTATGTTTCAGGACCTAACAGACATAGCTGAGGAGTATGATTGTACATTGTCCCCCTCAGTGATTATTACTGACTTTGAACAGGCTGCTATAAATGCCTGCAAGACTGAGTTCCCCAGTGCTGCAAACAAGGGTTGTCTTTTTTTTATCTTGGCCAAATTGTATGGCGAAAGATTCAGGGGTTCGGTCTTGCACCACTGTATGGCTCAGACCCAGATTTCAGCCTCAAAATGCAACAACTAGTAGCATTAGCTTTTTTGCCGGCAGAAAAAATTAGCACTGTGTATGTGGAAATCAAACCAGACATGCCTCCAGAGAGTGCTCCTATCCTAGAGTGGTTCGAGGATAATTACATTTTGGGTCGGATCAGGTGTAGAATGCACAACAACATTGCAGTAAGAGTGGCTCTTTATACCCCGAGTTCTGGTCCGTGCATTCTCAAATGCAGACCGGGATTCTGAGAACTCGAATAAAGTAGAGGCATGGCACAGAGACTTGCAACATTGATTGGCACATCCCATGTTGGTATACACTGGTTTGTGGAGGAATTGAGAAATGAGCAAACAATGACTGATACCACTATTGAAAAAATAAATTGTGGAATCCCTAAATCTCCCATTAAAAAACAGTACGCAAAAAGGGAGAAAAAAAAAATCAGCAATGTTATTGCTGATATTGACATATGACATCCGAAAGACTGTTCATGGAATAGTGCATAATATGGTGCTGTAACAGTTTCAGTGTGATTTTTTAACGTTATTAATACTTGATTTTAATTGAATGTGAAACAAAGATGGTCGATGGTGACATGACTGTGTCAGCTCGCTTCATTTGAAGTCTGAAATCAACTCGCTTTAGAATTAGTTTCAGTGTGGTTTTAACGTTAATAAATACTTGATTTTAACTGAACGTGAAACAAAGATGCCCGATGGTGACATGACTGTGTCTGCTCGCTTCATTAGAAGTCTGAAATCAACCGTGTGAGAACTAAAATTCTTCAGTTGGAAACTGGTAAGTAGACATGTTACTTTAGCCAATACTTATTTCTGCCAATGCTGAAATATTGAGCTAAATAGTGTATCTTTCGTCAGATCATACAACTTTTGTGATAACTTGTGCTGACAATGCTTGCAGCAGATCATACAGCTTATGCTGGGCTCAATTTGTCTATTCGTTTTATCTTTTCTATATTGAAATATTGAGCTAAATTGTTATTGTGATAAAGACCATACAGCTTAGTAACTTATAACTTGTGCTGCCAATACTTGCTTCTTGCTTGAAATATTTTGTCAGTCTGTCAATGCTTGCATCAGATCATAAAGTCGAGAATACTATTTGTCAGCATCTTTTTTGTCAGTCACTTTGCAATGTCGGTAAGTAATTGTCGGTTTATTTTGGTCGGGAAGTTCATATTCAGGAAATCCATTTTGATCCTATTTCAGAGGCCCTGTGAATGGAAGTGATGGCAACCAGGAAGGCGGTCTTCCAGGTCAGAAACTTCAAATCACACGTGGCTAGAGGCGCAAAAGGCTTACGAGTGAGCATGTCTAGCATGAGGTTAACACCCCACGCGGCCACCAGTCTCCCGACCAGGGGTCTACTGTGTAGGATGCCCCGGGGAACCTCTTGACTCGAGGCAACAGAACCAGCGTCATGTTCTGTACTGGCTCATGATAGGCGAAAATAGTGCAGAGGTGTACCTTCACTCTCAAGTATTGCAGCCCAGCATTTGACAGGTCTAAGAGGTACTCCAAAACCTTATTTGGTGGACAATGGAAGGGATCCAGATAGGACTTGGCACACCAAATTGAGAAGTGCTTCCATTTCACCGCAAGTCTTCTGGTGGAGGGTTTACGTGTTGCAAAAGGATCTCAGAGATTCTCTGAGAAACTTTGTACCTGCCCACTTCTATCTCCTCAGGAGCCAGGCATGGAGATGAAGAGATTGCAGGTTGGGGTGGATCAGGGCCCCGTGTCAGGAGGTCTGTTCATCGATGGCAGTTGCCTCAGTGGGACTTCCGACAACCTGTTGATCAATGGAAACCATATCCGCCAAGACCAGCATGGGGCACCTAGAATCATTCTGCCCCTTTGTGCCTCCAGTCTGATCAGCACCCTCTGAACTAACGGAACAGGAAGAAATGCATGCAGAAAATGTCTTGTCCACCGCAGTCTGAATACATCCTAACAGAAAACGCCAGGTTCTGGATTTCTGGAGCAGAACAGAGGCAGTTTTCTGTCGAGTGGGTGTGACAGGGAGATCCTGCCACTCTTGAGGACCGACCTTTCCTTAAATCTGCTGCAACAGTTCTTCTATTTCTCAGCCTAATCTATCCTTTACAATTTATAGTCCATAAGGTTGGCCACCTATGGGTACCCCTTTCCCTTTCTTGACTACGCTATCTATAGTGTCCTCTTTAATATTCCTTTTCCCTCTCAGGTCCTTGTACAAAGAGGTCATTGTTGTGACCTCTGAGCTGATGTAAAACAACAGGCTGTGTTCCTCATTGTTGGATTTAGTATGCAATGGGACTATGTCATAAAATACCTTGATGTATATAACTTATGTGTATGAAATCTGTAAATGTTGAAAATACCATGGTACTAGGTGTTTTTGAAAAAGGTAAAAAGTACTAGGTGACTGTATTATAGAAATTAAGTTACTGGGGTAGAGATATCAGAAAACCCTGTGTTGTGTTGTTAAATGCATGTAAATTGCAGATTGTTTGAGAAGCCCTTTTGCTACCTACCATGCATTCCTGCTGTAGACTGAGCCAGTCTGAAATTTCATAGTGATTTGCATATACATCCCATGATGCTTTGCATTATGGGGGTATGTGTGATGTTGCCTTTCTTTGAAACTTGGCTTACTGTAAATGCCCTTTGGAGTAACCCTTGCTTCAGTGCTTCTGCACTGAGGTGCTTTGTCTTTAGCTTGTTTTTTTTTTTTGTTTTGTTTGAGCCTCCCCACCACCCAAGCAAACAAGACAAACATAGGGATGCCAGGGTTTCCACTAAAAAGTTAGATCAGTGGGTGCTGACTAAGTGCAGAGGAAGGACATGCATAGTCTGTTGCTGCAAAGTGATATAGTGAAGAAGGGATATGCCATTGCTGAAGGTTATCTGCTGTATTTTAAATAAACATCACACAGAGATTGTGTGTTGACCTGAAGTTCGGTGTCTGGTCCATCTGTTATCCCACAAACCCTCCACAGTGGGGACGCAGAAAGGTCCAGGTCTGGACTGCCCCACTTGTCGAATAGTGACCATTCATGTGGATCCGCCTCCGTCCTGCTGAGACGATCCGCTAGGTTGTTCTGAGTTCCTGACAGGTAGACTGCCTGAATCAAAACATCGTGCTCGAGACACCACTCCCACACCCTCATTGCCTCCCTGCACAGAGGGTAGGAGTGCGCTCCACCCTGCTTGCTGACATAGTACATCACAGCCTTGTTGTCCGTCTGAAGGATAATTACCTTGTGGCAGAAGACATCCTTCAAGGCTCGGATAGCATAGACGACAACTCTCATCTCTAGAACATTTATATGTAGATGAGATTCCTCCTGGCTCTATTACCCCTGGGTGTGAAGATCTTGGCAGTGAGCTCCTCACCCTATCACAGAGGCATCCATGGTGATCATGATCTGAGACTCTGGTGGGGTAAAGGGTAGACCCTGAAGGAGTTTGTGCTCTTGAACCCTCCATGCAAGTGATCTTGTCAGAGGCTCTGTCACTTTTATGTGGAAAATGGATGTGTGGTTGGTGACCACTGTGTGGTGAGCAGTCACGCTGTGGTCCTCATGTGCAGAAGGGCTAAAGGCACTGTGAACACGGATGATGCCATGAGGCCCAACATCCGCTGCATTGAAAGAGCTTGAACAGAGTTGTTCTCTCCGATTAAACAAACCATCTGTATAATGTCATTCCTCCTGTCCTCCGGAAGGAAAGCCCTTGCCCTGGAGGTATCCAGGAGGGCTCCTATGAAGAGGAGCTGCTGGGAGGGTTGAAGCTGAGATTTTTCCATATTCAGTAGAACTCCTCATGGATGTGAGGAACTGAGAAGCCATGGCGACTGCTTCCTGTGTCTTCTGTCTGGATGGGCTTGCTAGGAGCCAATGGGCCAGGTAAGGGAAGCCTTGAATGCCGAGTTTTCTGAGGTGCACCATGAGAACCTGAAACACTTTGTAAAGACTCGAGGTGCAGAGGACAGCCCAAAGGGCAGGACTCTGAACTGGTAGTGTTGACCCAGGGCCACAAAGTGGAGATACTTGTGGTGACTTGGGTGTACTGGAACATGCTGGTAGGCATTCTGCATATCCAGGGATGCCAGCCAGTCGTATTGATGAAGACGTGAAGTAACGTCTCCCAGGGGATCATCTTGAACTTCTCCTGAACAGGTACTTGTTTTACTCTGAGGTCAAGAATAGGGCATGCCACCTGTCTTTTGGGACTAGAAAGTAGTGGAGAGAAACCCATGTTCCTTTCTGCCAAAGGAACTTCTACTGCCCTGTTCCTGAGAAGGCCCTGTATTTCCAAAGTGAGAAGGTCTGACTACGCTGCAAACAGGCTGTGCTGCTGCTTGTGGAAGGTCTGCAAGGAATTCTCCAAAATTGAGAGAATAACCCTCAGAACAATACTGAGGACCCACTTGTCCGAGGTGACAGATTTCAAAACTGAGTCAGATGACCTCCCACTGCCTCGAAGCATCAGGCAACTGAGGTGGGATGGGGCCAGACTTCAGAGGGTGGCACTGGGCGCTTGGCCCTGTGCCTTTTGCTGTTTTCTTTGCGGCTGTGGAGTCTGATTTCTGTCAGAGGCTCCTTGTCCTCTACTTCAAAAGGACTAACTGTTATGGAACTGCTGACGTTCCTGCCCTCTGTGGAGCAAAAGGAGCCGCCAGGCTGTTTTAATGGTGGTCCTGGTCTTCAGCAGCCTTTAGTGCTTATTCAACTTGGGGGCTAAACAGATAAGCACCATCAAAGAGGACATTGATGACCTGTTGCTGAGCATCAGGTGAAAACCCTGATGTTCTAGCCAGGAGTGTCTCCTGATGCAGATTCCATCCGCCCTGGCTGCAGTGTCATAGGCATCCACAGAAGCCTTCAGCCGATGACTACTGGACTCAATGCCTCTGGTGATGTTCTGCAGAAGCTCCGTGGTAGTGTCAGACTCTGGGAGGGTCTTGACCATAGACTTAAGTGAACGCCACAGAATATATTCATACTGGGAGAAATGCCCCATATAACTGGCAATATGCATGTCAAAGGCTGCGGCAGCGAAAGCCCGTTTCACCACGGTGTCAATCTTACGAGACTCCTTATTTTTTATTTATTTAGTATTTGTTGACTGGGTAAGTGCACTAGACAAATCCTGCCTATTTTCAGGCACGACCCGGGGGAAGGGATACAGATGAATGCCAGCTGACCTTGAACCAGATTAACCTGTTTGTGGTATTTTTCGTGAATGGAGGAATTTGGCCATTGCACCAGGGAAATTCCCCTGCTCTTTTCGAGAAATGCCATGGGATCTTTAACATCCACCTGAACTACCACTAGAACAGGCAGATGGGACCTCAGTTTAACGTCTCATCCGAAAGACAGCACGTCAGGAGTGCAGCACCCCCCACATGCTGCACTACAGTGTCAGTATTGGGATATTAACCCAAGTGCCTGGTGTGCGGATAGAACCCACAGCCTACTGATCTCCGCCTCAGAGGTGAGTGTGCTACCTGCTGAGCCACTGACACTGCAATGTGTATTGAGAGGACATGCTGAAGCTTCCTGAGGGATAACAGCTTTGTCATTTTCTGCCTCCCACCAGCACAACCGAAGCATCTGATAGGTTGTGAAGCCAATAAGGGCCTCTCATTTGGGGGGGGGGGGGCATATTTCCTATCTATGGATTTGGCCACAAAAGGAATCCGAGCCAGCCTTCTCCCACACTGCCTGTGACACAGTCTCAAAGGAGTGAGGTATAGGAGACATAAGGCTCACAAGAACGTTAGGAATATGACTGTCCATTGTCTGACACCCCCCCCCACCCCGGAGAGGGTGGTGGACCAGACACAGCCCCATTGCCAGGACAGCTTTGAAGCGAAGTCTTCCTACAGTCACATATACCAAAAATGGTCAATTCTGTTGATGGCAGGCTGAGAGAATTTTTTTCTTCAAACTATTTTTTTTTTTTTTAAATAAAAAATGGTAACACTAGAACTACTAATATTAATCGAATACTGGACGACTATAGCTGCTGTTGTATAGATGTGAAGATCTGACTATCGGTGGGCGAGCATCGTCGTCACTGAAGTACACAACAGCGGGAAAATGAACTGAGGTGGTGGAAGGGTCGATATCGAGATAGCCTATACAGGCACGAGAGAGTGCATGTGCGGTTCTACCTCGGCGCCAACGCTCCTGAAGATTTTTTGCTCCTGCTGGGTCCTAGCGCCTCCAGCGTAGTTCCAGCAGTGTGAGTGAGTGAATGAATGGTGAAGACTAAGTCCAGGAAGATCATATTTAACAAGCAGAAATTAAAATTAAATGTCAAACTAGGATGATCCCACTTGCCTTTATGCACTGCATTTATACAGGGTATTAAGTTTTTATTATGCTACCTCTGCCTTTTGCAACTACATTCTTTTGTGATACCCTCACATCCAAATTCAGTCTGTACCTCCGAAGCCCACTGCCAAGCTCTCCAGGTATCCAATTACACAAGTCAAGTTTATCCTACAATTGGGGGAGACGGGTGACACGTAGAAGCGTGGAGAAACGCGGACACAGTCAACCAGTATGCTAGGCTGTTTTTTACACCTCCTCATAATGCAGCATGGTTGTGTGTGAGTCCACACAAATACAAAGACATGCTAGGTTCATGGAGCGGGTGCAGTGCCTGAGCAGCCAGCCCTGCACATACCAAATTCATCAAGCACTTGGCTGTGTACTCCTTAAACCAGAGTCTGAAAGTTCAGTGAAAGAAAACTATTCTTGCTTGCTGTCAAAATGTAAATAAATTTATTTCATGAACATCCACATACATTCATTTCAACTGTAATCCAATTTGATTGTAGAAATAAAAGTGTCAGTGGCAGTAAATTCTGCAATTTTGGTGAACCGACAGGGTACTTTTAGAATGGGTGTAAAAATGTCCTGCAGCCCCCCCCCAAATGATTTTTCAAAATAATAAAGTTTTGAAAGTCTAAATGTTGGGGGTCTGAAGATTCTTTCTCATAGGGTTGCTCTTGTTTTTTTTTTTTTTTAAATGAAGAATGATACAAGATGTCCGTGACCGTGTAGCAACATCGAGTGAGCTGATAATTATTACTAAGTTTATCTAATGAGAGTCTTTAAAACTTACTAAGAAGAATCAAAGAGCTCAAAGAGGACTTGAACTCCTCTTCTACAGAGAAGGACACACCAAGATCTGTTGGGCAAAGTTTTCTGTTTTAACATCTAACCCAGGTGCTACTGCAATGGCTTTGGTGGCAGCAGGTATGGCGGTGTCTGCTGGTAGCCTGGAGATGCGAAGAAGGCAGACCTGTTGATTCAACTATCGGCTCTGCAGGGTTGGAGGGTTCAACCTGCTGAGTTCTGCTGTAACTGCTAAAGTAAAAAATTATAAACATTCAAGTTATGACTTTTACCCCTTCTTAAGAAACTTGGGGAAAGAAATGATCAAAAGTTGGATTTCTGATTGAGAAGATAAATTAGAAAGGGAGATCAAAGGAATCAGAGCCAATACAAATTAACTAAACAAACTTAACTTTCACTTTAACTAAACTCCCTGAAGGCAGTGGACAGGGGATGTTCTATATTCTCATTCCTCATAGGAGGTTGATAAAAAAGTTGGAGGACCTGGAGTGGGAAACAAGTTGACTAGGTGGGTGGCAAACTGATTCAGTGGAAGGACTCAAAGGGTGGTTCTGACTCTCAGGGATGAGGAAAGTGACCAGCGAGGTCCCGCAAGGGTCAGTGCTCGGACCAGTGATGTTAGGCATGGCATTAAAGGCAAAGTTCACCTCTTTGTGTATGATGCAAAGCTCTGTAGGAAGGTGGACATGAAGGAGGGGATCAGATAGCTAAGGGAAGACTGTGCAAAGTTAGAGGTGGTCTGGTATTTTTCCGAAGATTTTACCAGGAAACAAATAGTGAACTAACAAGAGCTTGTTTCCAAATGTGTCCTGGGGAAGGGGGATAGGGAATATACAATGCAAGAATGTCAAAATAAAGTTAACAATGAGGGAACAACAGTGAAATAAAATACAATTAAAGAAAAAATAATTACAATAAAATAGTAAATACTTAGCAGTTATACAGTCACAATGTACAGGCAGACAGTGGTACACAATAGTGACGTAAACAATGTATTAAGGTATGTATAATTTATTTGCTTTTGGTAACTGGGTAGGTGCACTATGCATAAGAATGCCCATTTTCAGGCATGACCCAGGAGAAAACAGCTTGAAATACATAAGTATACATGTGACGCAGCACATGAGATATGCAGCACAGTTAACAGGGAATCAAATACAGTCAAACTAAGGGTATGGAGAGACATTGCTTCGACAAGTGTAAATATAGTACCGGGAGAAAATCCAGAAGGGAGCGGTGTAATACTACCCAGTCTGTGAAGATGCTGGAGTTACCAGTACCAGTGCATTATGGTAGGTACAGGAGCTACTCATCACCAAAGCGAGTCAGAGAAGGGAGCAGTTCAAGGTCACACAGACCAGGGCTGGGGTGGGGTGGTGGTGGCAACTTTAACAAAAGGCATGAGGCCACCGCAATCAAAATGACAGACACTTGGATGTCGAATCCTTGTGATTCAGCTAAATCAACATCAAGAAAAAGTTCCACTTGGGAGTTAATATATAGACCCCAGGGCAGGGAGAAGAGAAGGACTGGGAACTCTAGAAAGAAATTACAGCGCCTCGGAAGGTAAGCCACAGTGGTTGTTGGTGACCTGAACTTGCCAGATGTGGTCTGGGATGTTCCAGTAGCAAAGTCCTCCAGAAGTCAGACAGTTCTGGATGCCCTACAGGACTGTATGCTCAATCAGATGGTTATGGTTCCAACTAGGCAGCATGCAATCCTCGATGTGGTTCTCACCAACACCGGAGCAGTAGGGGCAGTTTGAGTCGAGGACCCTCTAGCCAATAGTGACCATAACACAGTATGTATGGTCTGAGATTTTCGCTGGGGTTGAAAAATCCAAATCCTGGATGGAGGTCTTGAGCTTCAGAGCAGCACATTTTGAAAGGTTAAGAGAATGAACTAACAAACATCATGGAAAAATCTGCAGTCCAAGACATCTGGGGGGGCAATAAAGGACTCAGTCCTAGAGGCAACAAAGCTCTGTGTCATAACAGTAAAGAATAGACACAGGAAACCCATATGGTTCCCTGATCAGGTCTGAACAGCAATCGGGCAAAAGGGAGGCCTTCCATAGGTTCAAAAATACAGGAGGGTAGGAGAATGGGAGGATTACATCAAAAATAATAAGGAAGCAAAGAGGGTGGTGAGGGAGGCAAAGGCAGAGACAGAGCTTAGGATCGAGAGGGATAAAGATGGGGGAAAACACATTTCATTACATTCAGAAAAAGAAGGAAAGGGGTGGATTGCGAACTGTTGGATGGGGTGGGTCTAGTGGAGAAAGGAGGTCAAAAGGCAAATGTTCTAAACAACTCTTTGCTCTGTATTTACAAGGAAAATACTGGTCCAATGCCAGAGAGCAGTATACGAGCTGCCGACAGAGAGATACAGGTAATGGGAAGTCCATCATTTACCAGAGACAGAGTCAGAGATGAACCGAGAGCCCTCAAGCCAGACAAAGCATTAGGATCGGATGGATTGCATCCAAGAGTACTAAAGGAACTATCAGAAGAGTTAGCTTCCGTGCCACACTTATTCAAGAGATCACTCAGTGTGGGAGTGGTTCCAAGGGACTGGAAGGTGGTGGACATGGTGCTTCACAAGGGGTGGGAAGCAGGAAGAGGTGGGGAATTACAGACCGCTAGCCTCACTTCTGTAGTGGGAAAACTAGTAGAAACCTTGATTAAGCAATACCTTGTAATACCTAAAGGAGAAAGGGCTCCAGGATACCAATAGACATGGATTTAAGTGCAGGAAGGTGGTGCAATACAAATCTAATCACCTTATTCGACTGGGTGACAAAGGAATTGGATAGGGGACATGCAGTGGACCTTCTAGTTTGATTTCAGCAAGGCATTTGATTCTGTACCACAAGTACCTGCTGAGGAAGCTGGAGGATGAAGGCAAAACGTACAGTCAGACGGATAGGCAACTGGTTCTACAGACAGAGTCAAAGGGTGGTAATAAACAGGGTAAGGTCAACCGTGGGGCCAAGTTACTAGTGGGGTTCCACAGGGATCTGTGTTAGGCCCTGTTCTCTAACATATTCATCAGTGACACTGGCAGTAGTATCCAAGGTAAGCTAGCCCTGTTCGCAGACAACACCAAGCTTGGAGGGCAGGTGGACACTCTTGAAGGTGTTAGGAACCTATAAGAAGACCTCCAAAAATTGGAAAGGTGGTCAAATCTGTGGCAGCTGAAATTCAATGCAAAAAAGTGCAGAGTGATGCCTCTTGGTAAAGGGAACCCAGGGAAGGAATACTGGCTCAAAGGGGTTAAATTGAGCACCTCAGGAAGAGAGGGACCTGGGGTCATTATTACAGACACCATGAAGCAGACAAGCCAATGTAATAAAGTATACAGCAGGGGAACAAAATGTAGGGGTGTATAGGCAGGGGGATGGACAGCAGTAAGAGGGAAGTGATCATCCCCCTCTACAGATCCATGGTTAGACCACATCTAGAGTACTCTGTTCAGTTTTGGAGGCTGCACTTGAAGAATACGCACAGGTTAGAATCAGTGCAGAGGAAGGGGACAAAGATGATGCAGGGTCTTCAGGGACTCCCCTATGAGGAATGGCTAGAAGCATTGAATATGTACTCACTGGAAACCAGGAGGGAGAGGGGCGACATGATACATACATTCAAGTTCCTAAAAGGCATACACAAAGTGCTGGACACGGAGGAGCTGTTCCATATGGTCACTAACACAACAACTACTGGGCATGAATGGAAGCTGGGGGGGTAGTTTCTGGAGGGATCTAAGGAAATACTACTAGTAGAGCCATGGAATAGTCTGCCGGTCGAGGTGGTGGGGGCAGAGACTGACAAGTTTCAAGCACAGGTGGGACAGAGCTAGTGCACAACTTCGAGACATTAAAGCAAGTATGTAGTAATTTAGGGCAGGGGTAGCCCCCAGGACAACTGCTAGGTCCTGGGCATCTCATGGGTAGACTCGATGGACCTTGGGTCTCCTTCTGCCATTGTTTTTCTATGTTTCTATGAAGATGTGAAGTCTGTGGTTCAATGTAAATAAAGAAAAAAAGCAATGCATATTGGCTGCAACAATCTGAGAGCAACTACAGATGGGGGAAGGGGTAAAGGTCATGGTATTGGAGGAGGAAAAGGATCTGGGGATAGCTATTACTAGCAGTCTAAAGCTGTCCACATAATGCAAAAAGGCAGTGGATAAAGATAACAAGATGCTAGGGTGATTAGCTAGGGGGTCCACCAGCAGTAGGAAAGAGGTGATCTGTCCACTGCACAGATCCATGGTACATTCACTCTTGGAGTACTGTGCAGAACTGAGTCCCAACCTGAGGTAGTCCAGAGAATGGCTACAAAGATGATCCAGGGTCAGCATGGTAGCCCATACAAGGAAAGGTTGAGAAACCTGAATAAGTACTCACTGGAGGACGGGGGGCGGCGCATTATATAAACCTTCAAGTACTGTAAATGGTTTAAAAAAGGTGGATATCGAGAATCACTTTAGCTTAAGTGGAAACAAGAAAACAAGGGGGCACCAGTTACAAACTGGTGGGTGGGGAAGTGTCAAGAAGGAAGTCAGGAGAAACTTCCATATGGAGAGGGTGGTGACAGGGTGGAATGAGCTTCTGACAGAGGTTGCCAATCAGAATATGACTGGCAGCTTCAAGAGGGTGGGACAGGGTAAAGGGAAGGTAACAGTACTGGGGGCAATGTAAACACACAAGCACAACAGGGGCTCTGAATCAAGCAGCTTGACAGACCTGTTAGCAACTCTGTATGTTCGAGAGACAGAAAATTTGATGAATTTGATGCAGTTGGCAGAAAAGACACTCGTGGAAAGAGGGAGCTGAGCAGGGTCTCCTGCCGGGCCCCTCCTCCTCCCTGCACCGCCAGAGCCAGAGGGCAGCTTCAGTGAACCGGGACCCACAGAGGGTTCCCAGTTCAGACTTTTGGATTTTTTTTTTTTTTTATTTGATTGCCGGACTGTCTGTGGGAAGCGCTCCAACTGCAGCTCAAGAAAGGAGCTGCTGTGAAAAAAGGGCACCAAATTGAAAC
The DNA here is from genome assembly GCA_016271365.2 of Neoceratodus forsteri. Taxonomy (NCBI): domain Eukaryota; kingdom Metazoa; phylum Chordata; order Ceratodontiformes; family Ceratodontidae; genus Neoceratodus; species Neoceratodus forsteri. The sequence goes on from CM028131.1 coordinate 996,550,308, forward strand.
TGCAGGGAGCAGTTTAAATTGGCCCCTTTTCATACCTGCAGCAGCAGTCAGCAGGAAAAGACACTCGGGGAAGGAGGGAACTGAGCAGGGTCTCCGTCAGGAACCCCCTCCACCCCACACTGCCACAACCGGAGGGCAGCTTCAGTGAACCGGGACCCATGGAGGAGCAGAGGGTTCCTGGTTCAGACTTTTTGCCCACTGCTCCCACCCTTTTCCTGGGTGAATTATAAAGACACTAGCCCAGCCCAGGGCAGCCAGGATTGGTGGCTACAAGTCTGAGGGAGGAGTCTCTAAAGGACAGGGGTGTCAGCTGAGCCAAGCACAAGGGAGTGTCTACATGAAATAAAAGGTAGTACTGTAATGTGATGCCATAATGCAGAGTTGATGTGTAGGGCAGTTGATTTTTCCAAGCTGCGGTTCTAGATCATTCAGGGGCATGACATGAAATATGAAACTAGTACTGTAAAGTGATGCCACAATGCAGAGTTGATGTGTAGGGCAGTTGATTTTTCAAGCTGCAGTTCTAGACCATTCAGGGGCTCTGTTAGGGCTTTGGGCAGAGTCGCACCAGCAAAAAGTGCTGCACCGTCAAAGGTGGGGCATAATCTGTCTAACAGCAGCTGGTCAGGGACACACTAGTAAAAAGTGGGCCAAGTGGTGTTAACATGGGGAGAATTGTGGGATGCAACGGTGTGGGGCAGCAGTATGGATGAATGTATTGTGGAGGCTTGGGGATGCCCATAAATCACAGGTTAAACAGGCTGGAGGAAGAGAAGATGATTAGGAGAAACTCGAAGGGGTGCAAAGGAGGACAGAATCAGAGATAGGGAACATGGACATATTACAACATGGCACGGGGGCAAAGGGTCAGGGAAGGTGTGGAGGGCATCATTTGGGACAGGCAGTCCAGCAATGAGGATGGATGAAGGTCGGTCTAAAAGGAGGTGGAGATGCAGGGCAGGAGAACAGAGTGTCCACAAGCCAAAAAGAAGGGGGGGGGAGAACAGGTTTAATGCACCTTTCACTGGATGGGGAGGAAGAGATGCAGGAGGGAAAGGGTACGGGGGGATGTGCGGGGAGGCCAAAGGGCTATGGGGGGAAGAGTCATGAGGATGAGGAGGGAGGCAAGGCAGCAGCAGGCAGGGCATGGGGCTGCAAGCAGGGGGAAGGGGCTGGATGGGAGGGGTCTGGAAGCATGAGCAGAGATCTTGAGAAAGAGATTCCAGGAACAGGGACATGAGGGATGGGGGCTTAAGTGTAGCAAGGGAGGAAGGGGGTGTGTTAGTGGTGGGGGACTCCATACTTAAGGGGATCAGATGGGGCAGCAGAGTGGAATGGCATAGTCGCATATGGGTGGAAGCCATACCAGGTCTAAGGGCAGATAGTGCGGGACAAGCAACTCTAAGGTGTGTGAGGAAGGGAAGGGGGAGACGACTCATAGTGGTGCACGTGGGGACAAATTACCTGGTAGGGGAGTCTGTGGAGGTGGTGAAGGAGAGGTTTGGGGAACTGGGAATGCGCAAGGAGGTAGGGGAGACAGTCGCCTTTTCAGAGGTGCTCCCAGTACTCCATGCCAGCACAATGAGGAAAGAAAGGATTAAAGAATTCAATGTTTGGCCTGGAGGAGTGGTGTAGATCAAAAGGGAATGGGTGGATGGGTGGGGGGATGGGGACAGAGCTGGGACAATAATGAACTATATGCAGAGGATAGGCTCCACCTAAGTGGGGAGAGAAAGAGTTTTTTAAGGCAGAAGCTGCAGGAGTTTATAGCAACAAATGCATCTTTAAACTAGCTGGGGGGGAAGGTAGCAGGCAGATGGTAGGCAAGGTACCCGGGGACTGGGTGAGTCTACCCCCCAAGCTAGTAGGAAAGTACCAGGGGATTTAGTATGAAAGGGGCAAGGTGGGGAAGGGGATGTGGAAATGGAGGGGGGTGACAGCGTGGAGGGTGGTCTCTGTGAATGTGAGAAGCCTAGGCAACAAGGTGGCAGAGCTACAGGTGCTCTTGGCTGTGGGTGGGGTGGGTGGACATCGCCATCACAGAAACATGGGCCACAGAGCACTGGACTGGGATCTGGCCATCCCAAGGTTGAGAATGTAAAGGAAGGACTGTGGGGAGGAGGCGGGGATGGCTGTCTATGTGAGGAGAGGATCAAATGTACAAGGGACCAAGGGAAAAGAGGAACGGAGGCATGTAGTTATAGCTCCTGAACTCGAGAGGAAGGAAGTTGAGATTTGGGGTGGTGTAGGTCATCATCCCAGACAGTGGAAAGGGACAGGAACTGGCAGAACAAATCAGTAGGGTATGTAGGAGGGAAAGCTGGTCATAGTGGGCGATTTCAACCTGCCGGGGTGGACTGGACCATACCGTCACCTCCAGCGCTAGGGAGAGGGTCCTCCTGGATGCGCTCCGGGGAGGGTCCTGACACAGCTGGTTGCTTAACTCACCAGACTAGGGAACATGCTGGACCTGGTACTATCCAACAGTGAGGGACACTAGGGTGGAGGACCAGTTAGCTGACAGTGGTCATCAAACGGTGTGGTTTAACATCACAATGAGCAGGGAGCTGGAGGATCAGCAACAAAGGTGGTGGATTTCGGAAGGCAGACTTTGGGAGAATGAGGGATCGGTTGAAGGGGAGACTCGAGGGAATAAAGGGGATGGGGACAACGCAGAAATGGGATATAAAGCAAGGAATCAGACAGAAGAGCGATACACCAGGCTAAGGAATAAGAAGTGTAGGGTAAAGAGACCATGCTGGCTAAACAGGAGGTGATAGAGGGGGAGAGCAAAAGTGCGTGTACCTGAGTTCAGAAGGACAGGAGGAGGAGGAGGAGAGAGATGAGTACACCAAATGGTCTAAAGAGGTGACCAAGAGGGTAAGGAAAGTAAGCCACAAGGAAACTCAGATTAGTGCAGGGAATAACGGGGAGACTTTTTAGATACGGCAGAGAAAAGGAGGTACAGAGACAATATAGTGAGGATAAAAAGGGGGATGAGTGGGTGGAAAGGAGAAGGACAAAATGAAGCACTAAATGAGTACTTGCTCAGCGTTCACAAGGGAGGAGGGGGTCCATTAGCACCCTGGTTGGGAGTGAGGGGATGTGGGAGGTAACAGATGGCAGGATAGAGGGTGGCAGAGTTTTGGAAGGTTGAGGGCACTGAAGGTTAATAAAGCACCGGGCCAGATGGTATCCACCCAGGGTGCTGCAAGAGATGGCAGAGATTCTAGTGGAACCACTGGCAGACCTGTTCAGTACCTCTCTGGAAACAGGGAGGTGCCTCAGAACTGCAGGATGGCCCATGTGTACCGTTACATAAAAGCGGTCCAAGGATGAGCCACGGAACTATAGGCCAGTCGGTCTGACGTCCGTAGTGGGAAAGCTCAATGAGACGATACTAAAAGAAAGGCTGGTGGCATTTCTGGAGGGCAATAACCTGCAGGATGGGAGGCAGCACGGGTTCATTTCAGGGAGATCCTGCAAGACCACTCTTAAACAGTACTATGACTGGGTGGCGAGGGAGCTGGATGGGGGCATGCTGTGGATGTGCTATACTTGGATTTCAGCAAGGCCTTCGATCCAGTGCCTCATGGGCGAGTAGGGGTGGAGTTGGCCGGGGTGGGGACAAAAATAGCATGCTGGATCTCAAACTGGCTACGGGGTAGGCTACAGAAAGTAGTGGTTGGGGAAGTCTCGGAGCCTAGACCTGTGACGAGTGGCGTGCTACAGGGCTTGGTGCTGGGTCCAGTGCTGTTCGGACTATTCATCTCAGACATTGTGCATGGGGTGGGGAGCAGGATTAGTATGTTCACCGAAGACACCAAAATGGGTGCAGCAGCAGACGAAGAGGAGGGATGGATACAACTACAGAGGGACTTGACCAAGCTGGAGGAATGGTCTGGGAAATGGCAGTTGTGGTTCAATGCAAAGAAATGTAAGGTGTTGCATTTTGGGGCTAGGAACCCAAGGAGAGCATACTGGCTAGGGGGGAATCAGGCTGGGGATCACTGAGGAGCAAAAGGACCTGAGGATATTGATAACAGCGAGCATGAACAATACTGCCCAGTGCGGAAAGCAGTAGTGAAAGCAAACAAGATGCTAGGGTGCATAGCACAGGATTCACGTCCAGGAGCAGGGAGGTAATCCTGCCCCTCTACAGGGTGCTGGTCAGTGCACGCACTTGGAGTACTGTGTGCAGTTCTGGAGGCCATACCTGAGGCGGGATGTCAAGCTGCTGGAGGGAGTGCAGAGGAGGCGATGAGATGACGCGTGAAGGAAGGAATGGACTACGAGAGGAGGCTGAAGAAACTGAATATGTACGCACTGCAGGAGAGGGGGGGAGATGATCGAGACCTTCAAGTACCTGAAGGGTATCAACGGGGGTGGAGGGGGTGTTGAAACTAAGGAGCGGGAGGAAAACTAGGGGGCACGGGCTAAGAATAGAGGGAGGGACATTCAGGTGGGAGATGTGGAGGCATTACTTAACAGAGACAGCAGTTGTGAGGTGGAATGCACTACCAGAAGGGGTGATAGCAAGCAAAAATGTGACTGGCTTTAAGAACGCTTGGTACAGGGTACAGGTAGGGTGAGGGAGACAACAATGGGAGGTCAAGGGGATGGGGGAAGGGCAGCTGCCTGCTAGAGAGCTAGTTGCACAATTGAGCAGACTTTGATAGACCAGTAGGTCTGTTCTGCTGGCACCTTCGTATGTTTGTAGCTCCATAAGGAAGCTCATGAAAGATTGTTTTACTGAATCTCTGGATTACTGGTTGCAATTCTGCCTTTTAGTCTAATTCTTGGAGTCTTAGATTTAAACAGGAATAGTCAGCACCAAGGGCTGCACACTCAAATGTGGGGGCTGGTCCCAATGGGCATATGTTTTCTGTTTTTACAAATCCCAATCCCAATCATCTGCAGCTGACATCAGAGCAGCAGGCAGCAGTGGAAGATTCAATAGCCTGCACTGCATGTTGGAGTTTACATAAGCTCTGATCTTTTGTTTGCTGGTTCTGTTGTCCTCCCTGGGCAAAGTACAGAATTGTACATAGCCTCTGGAGAAAAGCAGACCAAAATAACAACTAATCAGAGATTATAAAAGCTCTAACATGCACTGCAAGCTACTGAATCTTCCACTGCTGTGTCCTGCTCTGATGTGAGCTGCAGTGGATCCCTTTAAAGACAAACAGAAGGAACTGTACCACAATACTTTGAAACCTGGTAACAAAATTACATGGTTCTGAAAGTGTGAAAGATATCAACTGACACATATTTAACTGACCCTGAACCCAGGTCAGGCACACTCCCTGACAAAACTCGATCGAGTGAAGCACTGGGTTGGGTGGCCTCATTGTTTGCCTGTTCACTGAAACTTTCTTGTGCACTGTTAAGTAACTTTTGGTATAAAGCTACAAGTGTGTCTGGTGTGGATCCTTCGTGGAGTGCTGTCCTTTCTGCTGGCCTGGTTTAAGGGTCTTGAGGGCAGGGCTGGCCCTCTGGGACATGCACCTGAGCTTCAGCACTGCTGCAAACACAGGCTCTACCTCCTTAGAGTGGGAATCACTGGATAACATGGATAGGGTGGCTGGGAAATATCTATAATATAGTATTTATCTGTACAGTGTACTTGTTGGTCCCTGCTTATTGGGGCGCGACTGGATGGACCAAGTGTCCCTTATCATAAATTACTTGTATGTGACTATAGCAGATGTACAAACATGATTTTTTTTTATCTTACTAGTTATGTTGCAGGATGTATATGAAGAATTGAAAAAGTACAGTTACCTAAGAGCTTACCTTAACAGTAGATCTGCGAGAGAAGCTCTTGCAGCAGGTAACACATATAGGACTGGCACCGGCGACAGGACCCCACAACAAACTTTGTCCAGCAATAGTTAGCGAAGACCGCCCATCCCAATGTTGGCCCCACCCCTGACGTCCCATGTGGTATATAAGGGGAAGCAGTCCCAGCATGCTCCAGTTCTTGTACGCCGGAAGAACCGGCAGAAGGAGTAAAAACCTGCGATGTGAGCGGCAACCAACAACAGAAAAGGCAAATTCTGGTGCAGCAGCAAGCTAAACAAAATGCTCAGCTGATGCAGAGTGAGATCCCCCGGGAAAGGAGGGAGGGAAGTATACCTGCTGCAAGAGCTCTCGAAGATCTACTGTTACAGTAAGTTCTTACGTAACTGTACTATTTTACTTCGAAAAGAAGCTCTTGCAGCAGGTAACACATATAGGACTGAGTCCCCAGCAGTATAAATTTAAGACAACTGCTAAGGGAGGTAGGAGAGGAACAGAGGAAGGAAGAGAGGTAGGACCTCAGGAGATCAGACCCTGCAGAACTGCCAGGCCAAAGCCCGCTCTGCATCTGGATGTGATATGAAGGCTGTAGTGCTTGATGAAAGCGAGGACTGTGTGCCATGTGGCTGCCGCACAGATGTCTGAAGTGGAGACCCTCTCGAGGGCTGCAAAGGAGGCTGCCACTGCCCTGGGAGAATGACCCCTGATCCGTCCGGATAGGGGTTTGTTATGCTTTTGGTAGCAGAAAGTAATGCAGTGAACCAGTCACCTAGAGAGGGTCTGTTTGGAAACTGGGCTGCCCAAGGAACGAGGGGCAAAAGAAACGAACAACTGTTCGGACGATCTGGCCCCCTTGGTCCTAGCCAAGTAAAACCGCAACATGCAGTGGACGTCCAATGTGTGGAGAAGTGCCTCACCCCAATTAGAGTGTGCAGGGTAGTAGACTGGGAGTTGAACATCCTAATTCAGTGTCATTTCCGACACAACTTTGGGGAGAAACTTATGATTGGTACGCAAAGCTATCCTGTCTTTGTGAAAAATCAAATAAGGCTCCTTATACATCAGGGCCTGCAGCTCGGAAATCCTTTGAAAAGAAGTAACAGCAACTAAAAATAACGTTTTCCCGGAAAGAAAACGCAGCTTGCAATCTGCGCTGGGTTCAAAAGGTGGGAGGGTAAACTTCTCCAGGACGAACGGGAGGTCCCAAGGGGCACAGGGTCCCTGACAGGGGGCTTTATGTGAAGGATGCCCTTGAGGAAGGCACAGGTAACTTCCAATTGAGCCACTGCTCTGCCCTGAACAGGGGCACGGTAGGCAGAAAGAGCAGTCAGGTGTATCTTTATGGAGGAGTAACCGAGCCCTGATTCAGACAGGGATAAAAGATATTCCAGCAAAGTGTTAACTGGACAGGCTAAAGGATCTATTGGCACGCTGCAGCCCAGAGGCAGCACCGCTTCCATGTCACTGAATAAGCAGCTCGTGGAAGGCTTCCTCACCTCCACAAGGACTTTGGCTATCTTGTCAGACACCCGAATCGGAGCTTGGCTAGGTCTTGAGGAGCAAGCATGAAGATGAAGGGACCGCAAGTTCAGGTGAACAAGAGTCCCACTGTCCTGAGAGAGTGAGCGAGTTGAAAGATCACTTTTAAAGTGGTATTGCTTTGTGTTTATTTTAGTTTTTAATTCAGGAAGGGGTTTTAAAACTGTTTATCTTGTCAGCATCCTCAGAAGGGCTGAAATAACTGCATATTTGATTTTCCTTTGTGGCTAACTGGACTGATTATTAGAATTCTGTGAGAATCTGCATCAATATATTTTGCAACTTTTGGTGGGGTTGTGTGATTTTAAAATAGCAAAAGCTGCAGTTTGTAATTGGATGCCAGACATAGCCTGAGGTGGGGGAAATTGTCTTCACAAGTCAGAGGTCTGCATCACAGGCAATTGTCTAGTTAGACCATTTCAGCATTGTTCAATTACTATAAACTAGTTGTGTGATCCTGTTTGAGACAGAAGTCCATCTTCTTCCAAGTTGTGTACAGGGTGTGCTTTTGAAACAACTGAGAAGCTGCGTGGGATATACTATTTTGGACTAAATATCTGTAACTAATCTCTCTCTCTTGCTTGCATCTGAGAGAAGTTTTCCTCACTTTTAAAGTGGTATTGCTTTGTGTTTATTTTAGTTTTTAATTCAGGAAGGTTTTTTTTAAACTGCTTATGTCAGCATCCTCAGAAGGGCTGAAATAACTGCATATTTGATTTTCCTTTGTGGCTAACTGAACTGATTACTAGAATTCTGTGAGAATCTGCATTAATATATTTTGCAACTTTTGGTGGGTTGTGTGATTTTAAAATAGCAAAAGCTGCAGTTTGTAATTGGATGCCAGACATAGCCTGAGGTGCGGAAATTGTCTTCACAAGTCAGAGGTCTGCATCACAGGCAATTGTCTAGCTAGACCATTTCAGCATTGTTCAATTACTATAAACTAGTGGTGTGATCCTGTTTGAGACAGAAGTCCATCTTCTTCCAAGTTGTGTACAGGGTGTGCTTTTGAAACAACTGAGAAGCTGCGTGATATACTATTTTGGACTAAATATCTGTAACTAATCTCTCTCTCTTGCTTACATCTGAGAGAAGTTTTCCTCACTTTTAAAGTGGTATTGCTTTGTGTTTATTTTAGTTTCAATTCAGGAAGGGGGTTTTTAAAACTGCTGATCTTGTCAGCATCCTCAGAAGGGCTAAAATAACTGCATATTTGATTTTCCTTTGTGGCTAACAAACCACCAGGCTGTTTTGGGGCTGGAGAGGTTTACCTGTGTCTGACTTGGATGTCTGGGTTTTTCTCTGTTTGATTAGCAGGGTAGTTTCTCTGTCAAATTGTTGTGTAGGTATCTTGCTGACAGGAAGGCACTCATCGCAGGTGGGTGAGAGCTTTTAGCTGATTGTTTTGTGAGGGCACAGTTTAGGCCCAACCCTTCCCACCCACCCCTGGAAATAGTTCCTTTATACCTGAGGTTCTGACATCATTTCCTCGAGTGCAAGGTGCATTTCACTGTCATATCCTCTCTAGCACACTGCACTGACAATATAAGCATACACATTGTATAATATATATTTCTATATAACAAATCACACACTGCGCACACACACAAATACAAACAAACAAAAAAAAAGGTAGATAAACATGTGGGGAGTAGTGCAATGTAATGGCTGTGGGGCAGCAGTCTTCGGGAGTCTTTCTGGAGGCTGAGATGCTGCCTATTTGCAGACAACTGTCTGCCCTAAGGAGGAAGTTGCCGCCTTCAGTCTGCACTGACAGTAGTAAGGAAACCTTCCCTCAGGCCACACTGGACAGTAGGAAGGGAACTTCCCCATCCAGGGAGCACTAGCGCCACCACCACTACCTCAGAGGTTGTGGAAGAAAGCACAGCAGTTGGACCACAGTGGGCTCAGGAGGGTGAGGATGGTGTAACAGAGGCACACCCAGTCAATTGTTCCACCTACATCCATATACCATTCTGGGGAGCATAGCCCCTATGGATGCACCCAGAGAAGACTGAGGACAACTGTCACAAGGAGGCCCACAGGAAGGAGGCAGAGGACACCACAGGAAAGGAAGCAGCTCCTGGTGGGGACCCGATTATTAGGGGTATAGAACTGGGGGAGCTGGGAAAACTGAAGTAGGTGCCTGCCTGGTGCCATGGCTTGAGGACAGGCGATCCTCAGGATCACGAGAATGCTACAAGGGACTTCTGAGTTGAACGTAATTGTCCACCTAGGGACAAATGACTTGGCTCATCATGAGAGTAGAGCAGTGCAGGAGGACATTGCAGAGTTGGGGAGGGGCCTAAGACAAGTAGCACACACAGTATCCTTCTCAAAGGTGCTGCCTGTCAAAGGCATGGGGGAGGCGAGAGTAATTGGCACCATGCAGTTTAATGAATGGTTGAAAAAATGGTGCGGAGCACAAGGGTTTGGCTTCATTGGGGACTGGGGTTCCACCTGGAGGGACACCAGCCTATACTGGCAGGATGGTCTGCATCTGTCCAGGAAGGAACAAGTCTTTTGAGCAATCGTTTAAATGCTTATTGGCAAGCTTTTAAACTAGTCAAAGGGGAGGCACTGACAAGCAGCAGGAAAATCCCAGCCTCCCTACAAAACAGGGTACTAATGAGAAAAGACCGAGTAGAACGGTCAGTGGGGGATGCTGCAACAGAAGGTAAAAGCCATCAAAAATGGAGAGCAATGAGTACCAATGCTCGAGTCTACGAATAAGCTTCCTGAATTAGTGGCCTCATGGAGGAGGAACATCTGGATATCATGGCAGTCACAGAAACATGGTAACACAAAACCATGACTGGGACATAAACATACCAGGATACACTATCTACAGGAGGGACAGGAGGGAAAAGAGGAGGAGGAGAAGTTCTTTACATAAGGAAGGAATAAAAGCAACAGAACAAAAGGGTAAACAGGGAGGAGAAGAAGCACTGTGGGTAAATTTGGAGACAGGCAATGGCACCACAATCCGCACAGGGGTTGTATACAGACCCTCTTCTCAGGGGGAGGAAATGGACAAGGAAATGATAGAAAGTATACTTAGAATGGCAGAAAAGAAAAAATTACTCACCTTAGTAATGTTGTTTCTTCTAATGGAGTCTTGCTATATTATGACTATTGCAGTTTGTCCCACCATTAGAACTGCTCCGGAGGTGAAAGAGTTAACTCATGCAGAGCATGGAACTTAGAGCGAACGACTCGGTTAGAAAAGCTCTGTCTGCGATATTTCAAACCGGAAACTGTCAGATCTTTACGAGCAAAACTCACTAAGGTTCTGTGTGGAAGCTGTAACTCACTAGCCAACTGGCTACTAAATATTAACACATTTTCCTGGTCCCAACACCAAGACTCAAGTCAGGGACCAGAAAAGATAAGATAAAATAAAACACAACACCCAAACACCCCAAAAAGAAGGGGTGGAAAACATAAAGGGGACATCAATAAGTCAACAGTGGACTGCCCACCCCATACCCAAAGTAGAAGTTCTGAGAGGGCAGGTTGGGGAGGTCATAATAGCAAGACTCCATTAGAAGAAACAACATTACTAAGGTGAGTAATTTTTTCTTCAAACAACATGAAGTCTTGCTATTATGACTATTGCAGACTACACAGCAGTACCTCCATGGAGGAGGGACAGAACCTACTTAGGAATAGCTCTGAAGCATCGGTTATGCCAAACCAAGCATCCTCGTGGCCTGATATCCAGGGAGTAATGCTTGGTGAAAGTGTGCATTGTTTTCCAAGTAGCTGCTTGACATATCTCTAAGATAGGGATGTCTCTGGCAGCAGCTAGAGACGAGTTGTGTACCTCTGGTAGAGTGAGCCTCAGGCCTGAAGGGGAACCTTACCCAGTTTTGATAGCAAAATTGATACAAGAGACAATCCACCTGGCAATGGATCTCTTTAGTGGCAGGTTTTCCTTTCCCAACCCTCACCATAAGTGAGAAATAGTTGAGGGAGTCAAACCTGTGACCCTTGGTATGCTCTATGTAGTAACTTAGGGCCCTCTTAACATCTAAGCTGTGCAGCCTCCTCTCACCAGAGGAGGAATGGTCAGTGAAGAACACTGGAAGTGAAATAGATTGGTTAAGGTGGAAATCTGAAACCACCTTAGGCAAAAACTTCCTGTTAGTCCTGAGGACTACCTTATCCCTGTGAAAGGAAATAAAGTCAGTCTGCACTGATAAAGCCTGCAACTCACTTGTGCGCCTGGCAGAAGTGATGGCTACTAGAAATACAGTTTTCCAAGTCAAGTACTTAAGCTCTGCCGAAGACAGAGGTTCAAAGGGGGGTTGCATCAGCTGAGCAATGCAAACATTAAGATCCCAGGCAGGGGCAGGGCCCTGAATGGTGGATTGGTATGAAGCAATCCCTAAAAACTTGGAAAATACAGGGTGAGCAGAAAGAGAAGAGGGCTTCTGCTTGAAATAAAAGCAGAGACAGCTGCCAAATGCACTTTCAGGGTAGCTGGTCTCAGTCCCAAAGAATTAAGATGGACCATATAGTCCAAAACAGTGGCAAATCAGCAGATTCCGGGGAAATATATTCCCAGAACACCATATGGAAAACCTTTTCCACTTGGAGTTATAGGTAGCTCTGGTGGAAGGCTTCCTAGAAGCTTTCAAGATTTCGAGAGAACACCTTGAGAAAGTTGTAGATCAGAACTAACTCCTCGCACGCTTGTCTTTGAGGTTGAGGGACGAGATTCGGATACCAGACTTCCCTGGGCACAGGTTAACAGATTGTGGCTCCGGGGAGACACAGGGGAAGATGGACTGCTAAGGACAGAAGGAGGGCAACAGGGCTGCCTGGCCCAGTTCGGAGCAATCAGGATCATCTTGCAGGGCTGAGATCCGATTTGACTAGCACCTGAACAGGAGAGGAAGGGGGGGAAGGCATAGAGAACCTCCTTCCCAATCGAAGGAGAAAGGCATCCAGGGGGACTGAGCCCAACACTGGGGCCTGCAACAAAAAGTGGAAGTTGATGATTGTCTGGGGCTGCAAAAGATTCATCTGAGGGTGCCCCATCTGGCAAAAACTATCCCAGTATCGGGGATCCAGTGACCATTCGTGATGGCCTGGGAAATCCTGCTGAGAGCATCTGCCAGGACATTGTCCTGCCTGGGGTGAACTGCTATGAGGGAAGTGTTCAGGAATAAGCCAGAGACCACAACTTCATCGCTCAGTGCACAATGCCGAAGACCGAGTGCCCCTTGTTTGCTGATGTACCACATTGAGTGGTGTTGTCTGTTCTGACCTGTACCACCTTGTTCTGAACAGATGCAGAAAAACCGAGTGCTAGAAAACAGCTCTGAGTTCCAACAGATTGATGTGGGAGCAGAGATTCCTGAGGGGACCACAACCCCTGGGTGAGAGGTCACTGTGAGCTCCCCATCCCAAGAGGGACGATCTGTAGTAAGGGGTCAAGGAGTGAGATAGAGGGATAAAGGGCACCCCTTGTCTCAGGATTGCTCTGATCCTGCCACCGCTGAAGGGCCTGGATCAGGGTTCATCACTGGGATTAATCTTGGATAGAATCTCTCCTTGAGACCAAAGGCTCTCAAATGGAACCGAATGTCCTCATCTGAAATCTTGCTCCTTGCACTACAGCTGTGGAAGCAGCCATGTGTCCTAGGAGCTTCAGGAATGCCTTGCTGGTCCAGAGACCTGCAGAGTGAAGGACGAGGCCAGGGCCACCAGGGTCCTTACCTTTCTAGGGGAAGGCTCTGGTCTTGCTTTGTGTCCAGTTCTGCACCTATAAAGGTGAGTACCTGGACAGGTTCCAGAACTGACTTTGGAAGATTAAGAGCCCAGAGAGGCAAGCAGCTGCTGTAACTTGCAGGTGTGATTTGACCTGGTCTGGAGACTGACCCACAATGAGCCAGTCGTCAGGTAGGGAAAGATGGCAATCTTTTGCCTCTTAATGAGCAACTGCTACTGCCAGACATTTTGTGAATACCTTTTGGGCAGAGGTAAGGTCAAGGGCATTGTTTGAACTGATAATGGCCTGAGGGCAGTCAATCTGAGGATTTTCTGTGGGAGCTTCTGATAAGAACATGGAAGTAGGGTATCCTTGAGGTCCAGGGAAGCTAGCCAGTCCCCTGGCCTTAGGGAGGGTAAAATCATTCCCAGAGTCACCATTTTGAATTTTGGTTTTAAAGGTGCTTGTTCAGATATCTTAGGTCCAGGATGGGCAGCCACTCTCCTGTCTTTTGGGGTAAGGAAGTACCTGGAGTACAGACCCTTGCCCTGCTGTAGGGAGAAACCCTTTCTACAGCTCTGAGAGCCAGGAGGGTTGAGACTCTGTTTCAAGCCAAGAGTCTCTAGAGGGTTTGCAGGTGAAAATATCTGATTCTCATCTTGGAAATTTTTGAAGCTGAGAACAGACCCTGATTACTACTTCCAGGACCCACTTGTCTGATGTTAAAGACTCCCAGTCCTGGACAGTCAGCCAGCCTGCCCCCTACAGGTAATGGAGAACTGCCCTGGGCATCCCATCAGGGTGCCTGTTTGGCAGGGGGTCAGGCTGAGGGGGGGAGCAGGCCTGCTTGTACCCCGCCTGCCTCTCCTCTGAAGAACCCCTCTGAACATAAGCTGAAGAGGAGGCCTGGGTCTGGTAAAGGCCTGTGAAAAGGCCTGCCTCTACCCCTGGGGCTGCCTCTGAGGAGTGGCTTGCGTTCCTTGGCTTGTCACTCCATAAGTGGTTCTATATTCATCCATTTCTTCATAATTCTCTGTCTGCTCCCCAAACAGAGAATTTCCCACCACAGGAAAATCCACAGCCTTAGCCTGGGTATCCTGTTACAAAGTAGTACACCTGAGCCAAGCCAATGTCTCGAAAAGCCACAGATGTAGCCATGACTCTAGAGGACACATCATTAGAATCCACTGCAGCATGGAATTGACCTTAGATGTCTCAATAACAGCAGCCACCTGCTCCAGCTCCTGTGCAGCTGGCTAGGGGCCTGTTTGGCCAAAGCCATGACAGTATCCCATCTAGATTTTTGGTATCTCACAACATAAGCCATATAGTTTGCTTGTCTGAGTCCCAAGGACGCTGCCATGTATTGTTTTTAGCCATGGCATCAATCTTCCTGGAGTCCTTGTCAGGAGGATGTGAAGCCAGGAATATTAGCCTTATCACAGGCTGCAGCCTGAACTACTAACATTGCTGCATTGCTGTGAAAGAAATTCTGTATCAGGACCAGACAAAGTGTACCTCCTGTCCATCTTTTATCCACAGGAGGCACAGAATTAGGAGCTTTTAAAATTTTTATTGTTTGTTTCCTAAAGGATTTATGTAAAGGAATAGACAATCTCCTGGACTCTGGGATATCCATCATCTCTACAAAGTCAGGCTCCTCTTGCTCATCCACAGCCTCTTCCAAAGAAGCTGAGGGTTTCAGCAACTTTTTATAAAACAGAAAATGAGAAGGGGACTCAGCAAGCTTGGGGAGATTCTCCTAAGGTCTGTCTGGGGAGATGTCCGGTTCAATGGGCACATCCAGACTTCAAAGTCACATTCACACTGTTCATAATCATCCTCCCTCCTCTGGTTCATAAAACTCTCTATATCATATTCTTGAACGGTGGAACCGCCAAACCGACCTTTGCCAGATAGTGGCGGTTCGGACGAACCGGGAAAGTGACTGGACAATTTGTATTGCCCTGGCTATCTCTGCAGCAGTTGGAGAAGGATTTTGACTCACATCTGCTGACTTTCTAGTTCTCTTTGCTGGAACTGGCCCTCAGAGTCAGCTTTACGCTTGCCCGAGGAAGTCTGGCCCTGGTCAGAGGGCACCTCCGAACCGGCTGGCCATCCGGTCAGCGGACTTTTCGCCTCCTCGCTCCCTGAGCCTACCAACCTCTTATCTAGGTAGCTGCAGGAAATTCTTGCAAATCTGGCAGTCTGCATTGAGGTGGTCAAACCCCAGACAATAAACACATGTGGTGTGTGGGTCAGCCTTGGCAAAGGCTTCACCACAGACACTACAGTGTTGAAACCCAGTGGGCCCGGTTTTTCTTTTGGGTTTCTCAGACATAATGCCAGCCTAACCAAAAACTTGCCCTTTTTTCAGCAGTGCTAGGCAAGACACCTTATCGTTCCCAACCGTGTCACGGGTCGAAAACCGTAATGAAACTGCTTTTTAGAACCGATAAGAACCGGAACCGACTCTAAAAAGCTCTTTAAACGCTTCAGAATGAAGTTTCAACACAATCTGATCGGTTCAAACCGAACCGATAAACATTTACAAGTTCCACACAGAAAACCTATCTATTACTTACAATACCATAGACAGAGCTTGAACCGATCGGTTTGCGGTTAAAATAATGATAATCGCGGTTGAATTTAACCAAGAAAAAACTTTAAACCGAGAAAATGAACAGAGCAGCAGGAGGAATCTCCGGAGCGACTGTTCAGTGAGGCGGAGTAAAGAATCTGACAGTTTCGGTTTGAAATATCCCAGACAGAGCTTTTCTAACCGAGCTCGCGCTCTAAGTTCCATGCTCTGCATGGAAGTTAACTCTTTCACCTCCGGAGCAGTTCTAATGGTGGGACAAACTGCAATAGTTATAACATAGCAAGACTTCATGTTGTTTGAAAGGGGAGATATTGCTGATGGGTGATCTGAATATGCCAGATGTTAACTGGAGCGCAGTTGCAGCTGCCACTTCCAAGAGTGCAGTTATTCTAGATGCCCTACAGGGGGCATGTCTTAGACAACTAGTACTGGAGCCCACTCGAGAGGGAGCAATATTAGACTTGATTCTCTCAAATGGAGATGGAGAGAGGATCACAGATATAGAAGTGGGTAGCCATCTGGGAACCAGCAACCATCGAACAGTATGGTTCACAATAAACACAGCAATAGAGTCAAGCCATACAAAGACAAAAGTACTGGACTTTAGGAGGGCTGACTTTGCCAAAATGGGTGAGAGCCTAAGGAATGCACTAGCAAATGGGCAGGAAGGAGGGGTGGAAGAACAATGGGGAATAATAAAAACTGCCATCACAGAGGTAACGAGCCTTTGTGTGAAGCAAATAAACAAAACAAGACGATGTAAGAAACCACTATGGTTCTCAAAGGAAGTGGCAGTGAAGGTTCAAGAGAAAAAGAAAGCATTCAGGAAGTATAAGGAATCGCACAAGGAGCAGGATAGAGAACTGTATCAGTTAAAGCAAAATGAGGCTGGGAAGGCAGTCAGAACAGCAAAGGCCCAAACCGAAGAAAAGATAGCCAACTCAGTTAAGAAGGGGGATAAAACCTTTTATAGGTACATGAGGGAGCAAAGGAAGACCAAGGGAGGGATAGTGAGGCTTACTAAAGGGAGGGAGGTGGGCAGAGGGAGACTGTGAAAAGGCAGAGATACTAAACAAATATTTTGCTCAGTATTTACAAATGAAGAGGGAGGTACATAAAACAAACAGTAGTAACACTCTGGATACAGAAGTTGATACCAGCCCATTTACAGAAGAAAGGGTTCTGAAAGAACTCTTAAAACTGAAAGTGGACAAAGCAATGGGGCCTGATGGGATTCATCCCAGAATTCTAAAAGAGCTAAGGGTAGAACTAGTGACACCACTGACTACCCTTTTACAAATCATGGGAGGATGGGGTGGTACCAGAGGACTGGAGGAGGGCAGATGTGATTCCCCTTCACAAAAGTGGGAGCAAGGCAGAAGCAGAAAACTACAGACCTGTTAGTTTAACCTCAGTGATAGGGAAAATGATGGAATCACTTCTGAAGGAAAGAATTGTCGAGTATCTAGAGGCCAGAGGGGCATAGGACCCTAGGCAGCATGGATTCAGAGCGGGAAGGTCATGCCAGACGAATCTGATAGATTTCTTTGGGTGACCAAAGTAGTAGATCAGGGAGGGGCTGTGGACATGGCCTACCTAGACTTTAGCAAGGCATTTGACACAGTCCCACACAAAAGATTAATATACAAGTTAGCCAGCCTGGGAGTGGGTCCCAAGATGACAGCCTGGGTAAAGAATTGGCTGGAGAATAGGACACAGAGGTAATAGTAAATGGAGTCCACTCAGAAGAAAGGAGGGTTACTAGTGGGGTACCGCAGGGTTCAGTATTAGGACCGGTCCTCTTCAATGTCTTTATAAGCGACATTGCAGAAGGACTGGAAGGAAAAGTATGTCTCTTTGCAGATGATACTAAGATCTGCAACAGAGTTGATGCACATGGTGGGGTGGAAAGGATGAGAAGGGACTTGGCAAGGTTAGAGGAATGGTCAAATGTATGGCAGCTTAGATTCAATGCTAAGAAGTGCAAGGTAATGCACCTGGAAACAAAAACCCAGGGAAGAGTACACAATGGGGGTGAGATACTAACAACAACAAAAATGGAAAGGGACCTGGGGTAGTCATATCAGATGACCTAAAGGTGGGCAAGCAATGTGAGGGGCAGCAAGGAGGGCTGGGTGGATACTGGGATGCATAGGAGAGGCATCGCCAGTAGAAACAGGAGGTTATTATGCCTCTGTACAGACAGCTGGTGAGACCCCATCTGGAGTACTGTGTGCAGTTCTGGAGACCCAATCTCCGCAAAGACAGACAGGATGGAAGCTGTCCAGACGAGGGCAACTAAAATGGTGCAGGGTCTGCACTGGAAGACATACGAAGAGAGACTTAAGGAGCTTAATATGTATAGCCTCGAGGAAAGGAGGGAGAGGGGGGACATGATAGAAACTTTCAAGTACCTCAAGGGAATCAACAAAGTCCAAGAGGGTAGCATCTTTCAAAAAAAGAGGTGTGCAAGAACAAGAGGGCACAATTTGAAGATAGAGGGGGCGGCTCAGAGGTAATTTAAGGAAGTATTTTTTCACAGAGAGGGTTGTGGATGTATGGAACGGCCCGGAGGAGGTTGTGGAGTCAAAAATCAGTGGTGGAATTCAAGCATGCATGGGATAGTCATAAGGCAATTCTGGGGGTGGGGTAGGAAGAAGTAGGCTGCTGGTTAGCTAGGATCTGCAGCTTATCCAGTAGGTAGGGAAATGGGCAGACTGGGTGGGCCAAGCGGTCCTTATCTGCCGTCAAATTCTATGTTTCTATGTAAGAAATGAAACTGGTAAGGCCACCGCCAGTTGCTGTAGCAAGGGTAAACCAAATCTGGCGAGGCCACAGTGGCGCAGTGAGGATCATGGTGGTTCCCTCCGCTTGTGCTTTGAGAAGGACTCTCTGAATGAGCAGAAACGGAGGAAATGCGTAGAGGAATCTCTCCCTCCAGGAGAGGGGCAATGCGTCTTACCAGAAAACACCAGGCTCGGATCTAGCGAAAACTGGGCAGTTTTATGCTAGGAGGACGCAAGAGATCCAACTCTGGTGTCCCCATCTTGCGAAAAGGTAGTCTACGACCGATTGCAGAAGGGACCACTCGAGACACTGTCCTGCTGAGAGCGGTTATGGCTCACTCCCACACCTCATGGCCTCCTGCAAAGGAGGTAAGAGGTGTGCCTCCCTGTTTGTTGAGGTGGAAAACCAATAATATGTTGTCCCGCCTGGACCAGAAGGTGACTGGACGTGATTGATGACTCCAGGGCTTGGAGAGTATAGAGGACTGCACTTAGCTCCAGCACGTTGATGTGGATAGATTCCTCGGTTTGAGACCAAGAATCCTGTTGTCTTGCGAGATCCTAGGTGAGCCCCCCATCCCGAATTTGAAGCATCCATGGTCAGGACCTATCTGGGAGCTTTCTTTTGAAACAGGATCCTCTCCTGCAAAGTTGGGGACGTCGTCCACCAGAGGAGTTCCTTGCGGACCAGCTCCGTAATGGAGACAGACAAGTCCAGGTTGTACCACCTCTGGTCCCACTGCACCCGAAGAGTCCATTGAATGGTCCTCATCCGGAGTCTGGCAAAGGGAACGGTCATGATGGTGGCCGCCACGTGACCCAACAGCCATAGTATCAATCTGGCTGGAACAGTGGAGGCAGAATAAATCTGCCTGTCCAGAGCCTGAATGCACTCTGCCCGGTCCAGAAGTAGGAAGGCTCGCCCCTGAACAGTGTCTAGGAGTGCTCCGATGAACGGTAGGAGTTGGGCTGGGCTGAGTGACGACTTGGCTGGGTTGATTGTGATTCCCAGGTTCTAGAATAGGTTGCAGGTGTCCCCAATGTCAGCCTGGAGTTGGGCACCTGAGTGTGCCACGAACAGCCAGTCATCCAGGTATGGGAACACGTAGTGACCCATTCTGCGAAGTGCTGCGACCACCACCGCCAGGCACTTTGTAAACACCCTCAGTGCAGAAGAGAGACTGAAGGGCATGACCCTGAACTGGAAGTGATCGCCCGGGAATGCAAACCGAAGGTATTTCTGGTGGCCTTTGGCTATAAAAATGTGGAAGTGGGCATCCTGCATATCCAGGAATGCGAGCCAATCTCCTTGTTGTAACACACGGATCAGGCTGTGCAATGTGACCATCCTGAAACATTTGCATGCAACTGACAAGTTCAGGTCGCTGAGGTCAAGGTTGGTCTCAGGTCTCCAGATTTTTCAGGACCAGGAAGAATCTGGACTACAGCCTCTCTCATGTGGAGGAACAGGCTCTACAGCGTTTTGGACAGCAATGCCTTGATCTCCTGTCGGATGAGGACTGCATGTCCTGCCGAGTGACGGGATGGGGTGGGGCCTGTCCAGAGGGGTAGACACAAACTCTATAGAGTGCCCATGTTCTACAAGCTCATGAACCCACAGGTCGGAGGTCACCTGTCTCCAGGCTTCTGGATAAAGACAGAAGCGACCTCCCATGATCTCTCCCGATGGAGCGTCACAGAGAGGTGGGTTTGGCAGGAAGTCATGCTGTTGGAGAGGGAGGGAAAGCGGCTTGGGTGGGCTTAGCCTGTTGAGAGGCGGAGGCCAAGGATTCCCTGGGGCCACCACATTGACCAAAGCTACCTCGCTGAGCGTGGGGTTGCTGAAAGCGGGGCTGCTGAGGCTGCTGTCCCCCTCTGCCACGAAAAATGAAAATTACGTACCTACCGTAATTGTTGGATCTTTCTGTGTATCATCACCATTCATCACTATTTGGGTATAGCTCACTGGAGCTAGGACCCCAAGGGAGACTTCCCCCATGGGAGGAGTCGACGCTAGCTGGCTTACACTCGAGGCTGATGCTCCACGTGGCGCTGAGGGTTGGCAGTCAGCAGTTGTCGACTCGCCCCCAGCCCCAGTTCTGACACGCCAAGAGTGTATGGAAGAGAGGGTGGATGAGGCAAGAGAGCCCAAAGGATAGATAAAAGGAAAAGAAGAATAAACCAAAAGGAGAAATAAACGACTGAGGTGACAGAGGAAGGAAAACTTAGAAAGGGAAATTGGGGAGAAAAGAGGGCCCCAATCTCTGGAAGGAAGAAGTAAGAGAGCGAAGGAAAAGAAGTGAGGGAATAAGGGGAAAGAACAAGCAACACAACCTCAGAACGGAGATGCACAACTTTTTTTTTTTTTTTAAGGATTAAGGTCCAGACCTGGACTATGAAAGCTGGCTGCAAGAGAAAACCTGCAGCAAGGGTCAGAAGACCACCTAGGAGTAGTGCAGGCTGAGGCCGGCCCCAAATCTTCCCTCTCTCACTAAATTAATAAGTTTTTTTATTTAAAAACAACCAGAGGTTAGAAAAACAAGGTGGCCTCACATTGAGGTCACTAAAAAAAACAAAAAAAAAAACTAAAATATAGAATGGGGAAGAAGACCTCACACTCCAAAACCCCTGAATAGGGAAAGGATGGAGGGCTTCCAAACTCAGAAAGAAGGATACCCCAGTGTGTCTCCACAACCCCTCCCGTGATACATACTAGGAAGAGGAGGGAGGAAAAGACACACAAGGGAAATGGGAGGAGCCCAGAGACTGAGGCCCCGGGAAGGAGAGTGGATTTAGTGATGAATGGTGAAGATACACAGAAAGATCAACAATTATGGTAGGTAATGTAATTTCATATCTTATCTGTGATAATCTTACCATTCATCACTATTTGGTTGAGTATCGAGCCCCTCCCGAAAAAGGGAGGGGGTACTCAGAACACCCTAAGGGACCAGGTCCCTTAGCCTCCAGTGGTGAGACACTGAAGAAGAGAACCCTACAGGCCTGGAGAGGCCTGAGATTGGTCCGGTGAGACGGGATCCCCTCGGGAAAGGAAGGCACCCGAAGTTGTCGCCTCACTTGATGGGAGAAGAGGTGGTTCTCCGGTAGGCGGAGTAACTCACCCCACGCCGGGCCAAGGGTGACAACCGATAGGCGGCTACGCCGTCTACCAAGGCAGATCGCTGTCCCTACCACTCTGAAGTACCTCACTGGCATCATAAGATGCCCTTGCTTGGTGCCCTGCTAGCTCCAGGCCCCACGCAGAGAAGGTGATGGCTTGCTTGGTTTCCTCCAAATCAGGCATCAAGGTAGGAGCTGTCCTAGCCTGGTCCACAAGAACCCGCCATAGGCTACAAAGTGGGTCTGATGTGCAGCAATTGAAAGGGAGATCCGTGCCGAGTAGAATACTCGGCTCCCCCAGAAATCGAAGTCCGCAGAGTCTGAATCTGGAAGGTGGTCATGGTAGGGGGCACGAGGCCCTGAGGGGGTTTCCAGGGAGGTCAACCCCGAAGGGGGGGTGAGGCAGAGGACCTGGAGACCCAGGGAGAGCGCATTACCGCTGGCTTAAATCCCTTGGGGCTGGAACAGTGGAGAAGAGACAAAGCCAGAGTCGATGCAAGGCTGCCTGAAAAGGAATCGGCCAGGCGGGAGCCACCAAGTGGGCTGCACTGAATTCACTCAAGAAGGTGCGCGTCACATGCTCGGGATTGCTTATAGGTCCGGGGTCAGGTGGGGCCTGTCCAACATCCTCACAAGGAAGCGCTGCTAGGAAGAGAGATCAGACACAGGGATATATGGACGATGGTTCCCTCTCTCAGTAGAGGGATAAGAGGAGACGAGCTCCCAGTTCAGGGGTTGGCTGCACGGGGGGATAGCGAAAAACCTGCTGGTCCAGGGCATGGAGGTAGGTGGGAAAGAATGCAGCCAATCCTCTTAACTGCTCCCAAGTAAGAGGTCCGCGAGGGCCCAAAATACCTGGGACTACCAGGGATGTAGACAGAGGCTCAGAGGGCAGGCTCCTGGCAACAGGAGAACGGTCTCTGTCGGGGCAGGGAGGCCAACAGGAAACCCTTTCGAGGGGAAGGGGAAACCCAAAGCTGCTGCAGCTAACAGCTGTTCAACCTGATCGGAACAGTCAGAGCTGTGCCCTAAGGAAGAAATCCCCCCATGAGGTGACCGGGACCGTGTGAGTCCAGAAGAACGACCCCTTACCTCAGAAGTAGAGGTCCCCCTCCCGGACTCCATTAGGGAAAGGCGAGGGCCTGCATTATGGCTCCTTCCAGGACCTGGCCTGGACCCAGGAAGAGCTTGCTGTGCTACACCTCTACCTCTCAACCCTTCAGAGTCAGAGAGGACCTTGTCCTCTTGCCACTAACGGAGGCAGCTGGCATCCCGAGTAGGCTCCGAGGAGTCCACCCAGGGAACCACACCTCCCTCCTGATGTGCCCCGCTGCCCCAAACTTGACTGTCCAAACACGCCAAGGAGGGGGAACCCCAACTGAAGCAACAGCCCCTCCAGTGACCAGGCTGCCCAGCGGTAGCCACAGGGACCACCGCTGGCTGGTCAGGACCCCTGACCCTGAGGTCTACCAGTGAAAGCTGAACTGCAGGAGGGGAAGAGTGGGGCAGGTGCTGGAGACAGAAGGATCAGAAGATCTCGAGGAATCGGAAGCCAGTCTGGATCAGACCCAGAATCCGCCCAAGAGGTAGACCCGAGGTCCCATGCCAGACCACCCACGGGCTCCTCCAGTTCCCAGGTCCCGAGCTCGGGCACCCTGAGATTCAAAACTCCCAATAGCAGCAGAGGACAGTATAGCTCCATGCCCGGGCGCCGACACCGCCTCTGGCGCCGAGAACAACACCGAGCCGGGCGCAACCCCGAGCACGACTCCACACTGGTCCCTGGTGCCACCGTGAGCTGAATCTGAAGTGGCGCTTGGCAACCCCTGGCGCCGCGAGCGACAAGGCAGACTCAGCGCCGACACAACTCTGAAAGTCATGAAGGTGCCAAGACAGGATCGATGCAGACTGCGGCGCAGACTCCACCGCCTCGCCGCGGCACCAAGACTAGAACCAGGCCCAGAAAACTCCAAACAACCAACTGTGATGCCGCCAGAAGTCCTGACACCATGAGTAGGATCAGGGACGGGATGAGGCCCGACGCCGACAGCGTGTCGAGAACGGCACCGGACCGAAAGCTGACACCGGGACGGGCGCCGGAGGACGGTGCCGGGTCCGGGTCAGAACGTGACACAGAGGGAGCCTTTGCTACCAAAGTAGCAACTGCCAGACGGGTGCCTCCCGACTGACCCCAAGAGGGTCAGGCTGGGCCTCCTGACCATGGGAAGAAACCCCGCCGTGGCAAGGCTAGATGAGGCGGGGTTCCTCCGCTGGCGGTACAGGACCGGAGGGGACCCGAGAAAGGGCCAAGAGTCCTGACCTTGGCTTGATGACTGTGAATCCGTCCTCCGAAAGTCGGCGGCGCACGTCCGACTTTCCATGCGCAAATCTCAATAACACGGCGGTCCATGGAGAAGCAGATATCGCAGTTATCCATATCGTGTCTGGGGCCGAAGCAGGAGAGGCAACGGTCATGCTGGTCCATAACGGAGTAAAGGCGACCACAGGGGCATGGGGGACCGCCCCGGCTTCAACGCCTTCTTGCCCCCCCTGGACGAGACATGACCGGACGTAAAATTAAACAAAACACAGTACTCAACGCCACTTTTAACAAAAAGGAAAGATCTTACCGGAGTTGAAAAAGTGACGTCAAGCAGACTGTCAGAACCGAGGCAATATACACACGACGGACTTAGGCCTCAAATTTTCTCTTGGTCTCACATGCAGGATCCTCACTCGATGGCAGGAGAGAAAGAACTAGGGCTGGGGCAGAGTCGACAATGGCTAAACCCTCGAGCGTCACGTAGAACGCCGGCCTCGAGGGCGGTGCCAGCCCAAGTCGCACCTCCCATAGAAAAAAAAAAAAAGTCTCCCGCGGGGTCCATGCGCCGGTGAGCTATACCCAAATAGTAATGAATGGTGAATATTGACACAGATAAGATTGAGACCTCCAAAACGGTCTCCGTTTCAGGCGATACATAGACAGCACAGTATGGACGGCCTTACCGGAGTCCTGCAATCTGTTGGTAATGTGCTCCGTTTCTTCCCTGAAGAGAATGGAGCCCTTAAAGGGTGCAACTAGGATGCTGGACTGAACATCTGGCGCAAACCCTGAAATCCAGAGTCAGGAATGGCGCTGAAGGCAGATCCCCGTAGCTGCTGCCCTAGCTGAGTTGTCTGCAAAGTCGTAGGCAGACCGTAGCACATGTGTGCCCATGTCTGACCCAGTTTGGAGTAGTTTTGCAAGTTCTGCCTTCTGAGGGCAGTCGGGCACTCCTTGCAATATGTCCAGATCTTGTTCCCAAAGGGCGTTTTGGAACTGGACCATGTGTGTTAGGAAGTTTAAGCTCCTGATGCTGCAGGTGACAGACATGTACACCTTCCTGCCCATGGAATCCAGCTGTTTGGACTCCCTGTCTGAAGGCTGGGTGCTCAGATGTTTGGGCCTCTGCGAATGATCGTGAGCTGCTGATATAACCACCGAGTCAGTGGTAGGTTGTACAGCCAAAAAGGGGTGTTCCTTGGGAGCCCGGAACAGCCGATTCGCCTTTTTCCGGACGGCCATGGACGAGTGTGGGCATCGCCAAGTGGCCTGTGCGATGTCCTCGAAAGCATCCACCATGGGAGGGATAACGACGGGACTTGGGGTCTTTTTGCCAGAGGTACGTGGCAAGCCTCATACGTTCAGGGTCCAAGTCCTCCGTATCCCACCCCATGTTGGCTTGAATATGCCTCAATCTCCAAGAAGGATGGGTCATCCGGAGGTGATTTTGGCAGATCCTCAGGTTCATCAGATGGGGGATCCTCGTAGGATATCACAGAGGAGGCCACTGAGTGGTAGGAGTCAGTGGAGGAGACTGAGGGAGATCTGTGTCTCCTACGCTTGTGTCTGCGCTGGTCAGGGCTAGAGATGCTAGGCATTCTAGAGCAAGATCTGCAGCCCCCTTTTTTTTCGGTCCATTTCCTGGGTTTCTCTGGAGGCGGATGTTTACCCCTTTCCTCATCTGCATGTGGTTGAGGAGGCACTTCTTCGATGGTGTGACAGGATAGAATAGAACCATGTCCCATTTTTTAGGGAGAAAGTGTTTAAATGCAAGGATCTGTATTCTTTTCTTTTCTGTCTCTTTTGTTTGGTTGCACAACCAAATTTTCCAGGGAGACTTCGGACTTGATCAACCCGAACAGTCTTGCAATGCTTTACCTCTCACTGTCTCTCTGTTTTTCCTCCCTTGCATATCTAGATCTGGTAATATAAGAATATGTGCAAATCCATACAGTATATGGAAATGAAACTGATAATGGGATCACTTTTGTTTAGAGAATATTTAGATGGCCTTTTCTCGAGAAGCTGATGGATCTCTGCAGCCAGGAGGAGATTGTGCCGTGGACAACTGACCGGAAGGGGGGACTGTCCGTGGAATAAAAAGGAATTCTATGGCATACCTTGTCAATGGTGTCCAGGACCCATCTGTCTGAGGTGATGCTGGACCATTTGAGTGGGTAAAGGGCAACCTCCTCCTACCTTCTCGCCTCATGGGTCCCTGAAAAGAGAAGGAGGGCAGAAGTCTGGCAGAGGGGGTTAGGGGTCCTTGGGCCTGTGGAGTTTTGGGGCCCTTAGGCCCTGAGCCCTTGGGGGCAGGGTGACCCCCGCTTGAACCCTTTGGCTTGGGAAGGCTTGCTCCCCTGTCTCTGTCCTTTTCGAAAGGGATGGTGACGGGGTTCTTGAGGCTGGGACTTGTACATGCAGTGTACATTGGCCACCGCTTTACCAGACTCTTGCAGCTGTTTGACCATGGTTTCCACCTCCAGGCCAAACAGAACTGGGCCTTGGAACAGGGAATCCAATATGGACTCCTGCAGATCCGGATGGAACCCCATCAGCCTGAGCCATGGCTGCTGTCTCAAGACAAACCTCCGAGGTAGCTGCCCTGGAGGCCATGTCTACCACGTAATAGGAACAGCTAAGGACATGTTTATCAATGTCCAGACCTGACTGGGCGAGGCAAGCACCTCCTCTTAGAGTCTGAGTCCGCATGGACTTGACTAGGTCCATGGTCTTCGCCATAAGAATTGTTGGTAAGAAACCATATGTGCCATGTGCCATGAAATTAATGGGATCTGATGGCACCTGTGGCAGAAGAGTAACCTTCCGCCCCAGCTGTCCAATTTTTGGAGACTGGGTTCAGGGGTTGGGAGCTCAAGTGTTTTGGTTGGTGGGCAGTGGTCAGAACTAAAGAGTTAGCCTTGGCTGTTCTGCAAAAAGGGTCTCACCTGGGTGATTTGTAGCCTGCTGCCTTCCGAGAACTGCAGGTACTGAGGAAGGGGTACGCCAAAAGTCAGGCGGGTAACATCCTGAACGGGCTTGACAAAGGGATGTATTACCAAGGGCCTAGGTCCTTTCTTGCCCAGGAACTTGGCCAGTTGCTTGTGCTCTGGATACAGGTCCTCTGTGTCTCACTCATAAATAGCCTGGATGTGCCTCATTGCCTAAAAATTAGGGATCATCTGAGGGGACCGTGGGGAACTTAGGTTCTGGGGAAGGAGGAAGGAATTCCCTTCTGACTCTGATTCTGCATCTCCTCTTCTGAGGACGATAAGGCAGGAGAAGGAGGCAAGGAGACTGCTGACGCCCTTGCCCTTGGGATCTAGGCGGGCACTCACCCCTACAGGAGTTGGGGAGCACCCAGAGGTGGTGGATTTGGGGTGTTCTCTGCAGGTCTGTAAAGGAGATCATCCTAACTGTATTCCACCATGTGGTAAATAAGGAAACGACCGCTGGACCAGGTTCTCCGGCATCGGGTTCGCTGGACCTGGCATCAGGCCCACTGGGGCAGGCGCCGGATCTGGGACCCCTGTCATCAGTGGGCCGACATCTGGAGTCGCTTCACTCGGGAGCTGGAGTCCAGAGTAGGCCTGACCGTGACTGGCTCTCTGAGGGGTGTAGTTGTCTGGTCTTCCGCCGGGCGCACCGCCTCCGTATCAGGAGTCTCGGAGCCAGACAACAGAAAAGTGTCTAGCTAGGCTTTGCTGTTCCCACTGGGGCAAACCCAGCCACAGGAGGCATCCGAGCCTGGACAACCTCATGCCTACCTGGGTGTTTGTCAGAAGTCTTCCTTTTTTCGGATGAACCAGGCCTGTCCTTCAAGACTTGGACTGGCCCTCCTGGGTCGACCCTGAGGATTTATGAGGTTGATGAGCCAGTGAAGACTGATGTTCGCACGAGGCTGACTCCTGGTGCTTGCCCTGAGAAGAGGTGGAGTGGACTTACTCGAGTGGGAGTATTCGGGTCATCTGGGCTGGCATCAACCAGACCTCCGTCAGAGGTCGAGGAAGAGGAGGCCTGCTTAGTCGGCAAATTAGGGCGGGACTCTGACCTAGCCCGATCTTGATCCCTGTGGAGATGTTTCACACCTGAGGACTTCTCTTTTGGTGGGGAATCCCTGGAGGGAGAAGAGAAGCTGGCCCCTGAGCCACGCTGCATTGCCGCTAGTTGTTTTTCTAGAAGGAAGGTCTTGAGTGCGTTGGCTCTCCTAGCACGAGTCTGCTGATTAAATTGCTGGCAGTGGGTGCAGGCATCAGGCTGGTGGTCTGGGCCTAAGCAGATGAGGCAGGCTGCGTGGTCGTCTTTGACTGGAATCTGCTTGCCACATGTACACTTAGCTTTGCGTCACGGTGGAGGAGGTGTTGACATACACAAGGCGAACGGAACAAACGTCTGAGAAAAATGTTCCTTTAGGCTGTTGACTGCTGAAGAAGGCATCCGTGAAGCCGAACTATGCGGTCGACGGCAGGAAAAGAACTGGGATGGCACCGGGGGACCACCCTCTTTATACCAAGTCTGTCGCTGGGTGGAGCTGACGCCGGGGCGGTCCCCCACCCAGGACTGCAAGCTACAAGCCTGTGGGGTCCTAACACCAGATGGCATTAGTCCTAATGGTATTACCTGCTGCAAGAGCTCCACCCTCAAAGTTAGATCAGCCTTTTCCCCACTTTCTTGTCAGTGTTCTTTACCCAAAGCTGTACATCTGTGCGTAGGATGCTGATGAATTGCTCCACTGCAAATATGTTGATCTGTGAGACCGCTTTGCCCTCTGATTTGAGCCATTTCATAAAGAGTTCTCTGAGATGGGTGAAGGCCTGAGGATTGTTCACTGTTGTACTTCAGAGACTTGAGGCAGTCCAGAGAAGGGCAACCAAAATGGTGCAGGGACTGCATCAGAAAACATATGAGGACAGATTAACGGAGCTCAATATGTATACCCTAGAGCAAAGGAGGGGGAGAGAGATGATATGATCGAAACATTCAAACACCTTAAAGGCATTAACAAGGTGAAAGAATCTAACATGTTTCAATATAAGGAAAAATAGCAGGACAAGAGGACACAGCATGGGATTAGAGGGAGGTCGATTAAGGGGTAATGTGAGAGAGTTCTTTTTCACAGAAAGGGTGATGGATGCATGGAACGGCCTACCTCAGGAAGTGGTGGATATGAATAGAGTGCAGGGCTCCAAACAGGCATGGAATAGGTATAAGGGAGCAATACAGATGAGTATGAATAGATAGGCCATTGACAGAGCAAAGGCTGATGGCACATTCATAAGGTAGAAAAAGAAATGGGCAGACTGGATGTGACTTGTGGTCCTTATTTGCCGTCAACGTCTCTGTTTCTAAGAGACTGAAATTTCTGCCTGTAGGTCTCTCTTGAAATGTCATACCTTTTCAGGATCTGTTTTCACCAGGTCATAGTTTTCTGAATGTGCAGTGTCCATATTGCTGTAAGCAAGTTGGACTTTCCCTATCAGGTAAAGTACAAGTATGATTGTCCATTGCTGCTCTGGCCACTGGCAGGCTGCAGCAACCATTACAAATGTCGTCAGGTATGCTTCAATATCATCCGAGGGACACAACTTTGAAAGTTCTAAGAACTTTTAAGTTGGTGTTTTGTTGCTCTTCTGGACCTGTGCCAGAATCTTCAGCTTTGATAGCTTGCAAGGCATCCAGCCATCACTGCTCCAGTTGCTGCATCTCTTCTTTCTCCGCTTTGTCTCTTGTTGTTGTATAGCCCACCATTTGAAAAAGGCAGTCAGGCTTTCAAGTTTTGTCATTGCCTGCTCTTTTTCCATGACTGGTGCTGACTGTAGTGTCTCAGTTTGACTTCTGTTTCTGCTTCTAGTTTGGCTGCCATTCTTTGGTAATCACTCCTGGACTTGCTGCTGCAGAATCCATACCTTCTCTATGACTCCCTGGTACTAGCTCTAGTACCCATGCACAAAACTCCTGGCATACAGTATGCATGGCGAATCTCACTCAGGCTGACACCATCTGTCATCAAGGCACAGGTCAGGAGCATGGGAAAACCAGGAGCAGTTTCAAATTCGCGATTTCTCAATAACAGCAAAATAAAAAATTGTTTAGAATAACTATTTACAAAGGCAGTGCAAGCGGAGAAAACAAAGTCATCCTTTCTTCTGAGTGTTTCTTCTCTTAATTCCAAGTTTTAGTCTCTTGGTTTCTCCTCTCCTTCTCTCTAGCAAAAGCATTGCTGCTCTTTTATAAGTCTTTGTCTGGGAACTTGTTGAGAGCCTGTTTCTCACACAATGTTCTTGTCAGTTTTGTTCCTTGCAAGTGCAGCAAAACAGTACATAGTGACCCTGAACTGACCTCTTGTTTACAGCTCTGCAAAAGGCTTAAAAACTGCATCTCAGGTTAACCCTTTGAGTTCCAAATAGCTTTGCAATCATTTCATTAGTATAACTATACACAGTTTTAAACAAAGGGATCCCAGTATCAGTGACATTTCCACATAAAGATTCACATATATTTTTATACCTGCAGGTATGCAAGGGGGGAGAAAAGATATAAATGCAAGAGAAGGCAGAGAGATAGCGAGAGGTGGAGAATTGCAAAACTGGAGTGATCAGTTCCTAGATCTCAAGAAAATTTGAATCTACAACCAGACAGAGAAGAGACAAAAAAGGAGAGGAGAGGATAGAATAGACCCTTGCATTTAAACTCGTTCTGCATAACAAATGGTGCAGGGCCTTATTCAACTCTGTCACAGTGGTTATGGCAACACCAATCCCAACACTGCGGACTGCTCCAAGAGGGTTCCTGGTACTATGGTCCCGTGACGCCGGACCAGACATTGCACCCAGCACTGGGTTAGGTTTTGAGGGGTCTGAACCCGGTACCGGACACGACATTTAAACCAGAGTCAATGACCCAGCTGGCACCGGAAGGACCAGTGACGGCACCACTGCTGTCCCTGTCCCCTAACAGGACACAGGCAATACCAGAATTGAGGCAGACATCAGTGGCACTACCCTCAGCAAGGACCTGGAGGATGTTGCTGCACGCGAACAATCTACTGGGCCCTGCAGCACCACTGGCGGCGCCAGCCCAGCTAACTCGGTGGCATCAAGGACTTGTGCTGCTAGCGGTGCCTCATGGGCCAGATGCTGCACCCACTGCTCCATAAGAGCTGTCCAATGGTGGAACTGCACACCAGAGCCCTCAGTAAAAGACAGAGGGGGGACTCTGGGCCTGAGACACTGACCTCCCAAGGCCCAGAAGCCCCAGGAAGTTGAATGTCTTGTGGCAGACCTCACAGAGGGTGAATTGACCTGTGCCATTTCTTCCCTTTATTTAGAAGAGGTCGAGGTCCAGTGGTGCCTGGACCCCAACACCAAGCATGGGCAGAATTGGTACCGCTTCTTTTTTGTACTTATGGGAAAACTGCCCCCCCCCCAAAAGTACTGGACCGCCTGTCATCGGAACCTCTGCAGAGGAGACTGTGGAAAGAACACGGCCCCAATACCGGAGCACCCTCTCTTTTCAGGCTCCCTACTGTCCCTCCATGGTCAACCGTTTACACATAGTAGGGCTGAGAGGAAATTGCAGTTACGTAAGAACTTACCATAACAGCAGATCTTCGAGAGAGAGGTTCCTGCAGTAGGTCTTCACATATAGGACTGCGCCCCCTGGCATCAGATCCGAACAGCAAACTTGTAGATAGCAATTATCAGTGGAGATCAGCCCTCATGTCGTAGTGACGGATAGCCAGCCCCGACTATAAAAGGGGCAGTCCCACACCCGCCTCTAGTTCTTTTCCACCGAGACCTATAGAAAGGTAAGAATAAGATAAGAGTAAAGACTCTAGGACCCTGCTTCCTCTCTAGACCCAAGGGCTAGGTAGGATGAAAAATAAAGGAAAACACATGCAGGAGCTGGGGGAAGGTGGGAGGGAAACTAGACCTACTGCAGGAACCTCTCTCGAAGATCTACTGTTACGGTAAGTTCTTACATAACTGCAATATCTTACTTTGAGAGGGTTCCTGCAGTAGGTCTTCACATACAGGACTGAATACCAAGCAGTCTCCTAAGTAAATAATACTGAGGTGCATCCGGGAGGAGAAGAAGTCACCATAGGGAATTATGACAGGAGGCCCTGCAAAACTGCAATACCAAAACCAGTTCTGCACCTAGAGGCAATGTCCAGACTGTAATGCTTTAGTGAAGGTGTGAACAGACGACCACATGGTCGCTGCACAGATCTCTGCAGCAGACACATTCCTGAAAAAGGCAGTAGAGATAGCTACGCTGTGGATGGAGTGAACTTTGACTGCCCCCGGAAGGAACTTCCCATATTTCATGTAAGAAAAGTGGATGCAGTTGGCTAACCATCTAGAGATGGTTTGTTCGGAGATAGCCTTGCCCTGGCACTGGGGAGCAAAGACTACAAAGAGCTGGTTAGATTTATGAACCTCTTTAGTCCAGTTCATGTAGTACCTCAGAATTGGTGCACATCTAAGGTGTGTAGAAGGTATTCCCCCCTCCGGTTGGAATGCTGCGGATAGTATACTGGTAATTCCACGCTCTGATTCAGAGTGGTTTCTGAGACCACTTTGGGGAGAAAAATTAAATAGGGTTCCTTACAGACAAAAGCCTGGAGCTCAGAGACCTTTCTGGCGGAAGTCACTGCAACTAAAAATAAAGTCTTCCAGGAGAGGAAGCGTAAGTCGCAAATAGAAGCTGTTCAAACGGGGGTAAAGTCAGTTTCTCAAGCATGAAATTCAGGTCCCAAGGGGACAGGGATTCCAGATCGGAGGTTTCAAGTGAAGGATGCCTTTCAGAAAGGTTTTAGCAACCTCCAACTGAGCCAAGGTTTTGCCTTCCACCGGGAGGTGGCAGGCAGACACCGCAGAAAGAAGGACCTTAATGGAAGAGTAGCTAAGGCCCATCTCAGATAAATGTGCGAGGTACTCCAACACCTGGGCCGCCGAGCACAAAAATGGGTCCCAGCGCCTTGCTTGGGCCCAGATCGAAAATCTTTTCCACTTCATGGCATAAGTGGATCTAGTAGAGGGTTTTCTGGCTTCTACTAAGATATGTGCAACCTGTGAGGAGACCCCATAGCGGGAAACCGCTATGTCCACAGGTGCCACGCATGAAGGTGGAGAGACTGGAGGCTTGGGTGCACCAGGGTGCCCTGCTCCTGTGGCAGAAGGTCGTGGGAAAGCGGCAAAGGGACCGGTGAAATTCCAGTGCCAGTTGTTGCAAAAGGGAATACCAAATCTGGCATGGCCAGAGAGGAGCAATAAGGATCAGATGAGCATCCTCCTGCTGAAGTTTCACCAGAACCTTCTGAATGAGAGGAAAAGGAGGGAAGGCGTACAGAAACCTCCCTGTCCAAGAGAGAGACAGTGTCTCTCACCAAAAAGCATCATGCCCGGGAACGAGCGAGCAAAAGTTGGGTAGTTTTGCGTTGAATGGGGAGGCAAACAGATCTCTGGTCGACCCCATCGAAGAAAGAGTTCTTCAACCACCACTGACTTTAGCTCCCACTCGTGAGCCCTGGCCACTGATCGACAGACTGTCCGCCAGGACGTTGCTTATGCCTGGGACGTGGACTGCTGTCAAGAAAAGGCTGTGCTGGTGCGCCCAGTACCAGACCCTCATTACTTCTCTGCAGAGAGGGTACAATTGTGTTCCTCCATGTTTGCTGATGTACCAGACAGTGGACATGTTGTCCGTCTGGACCAGATGTTATCCTGGAACCAGGAGAGACTGGAACACCTGGAGAGCACAGAGAACCGCCATGGTCTCCAGAAAGTTTATGCGAGCATAAGCTCCTGGTTGGACCAAGACCCCATGCCTTGTGTACCCCAGATGGGCCCCCAGCCCAAGTCTGAGGCATCCGTGGTGAGGATTTGGGCTGGGACAGGAGAATGAAAGAAAAAATTACTCACCTTAGTAATGTTGTTTCTTCTAATGGAGTCTTGCTATATTCTGACATATGCAGTGAGTCCCAACCTTCGAACTGCCCCGGAGGTGAAAGAGTTAACTTTCCATGCCAGGCATGGAACGCTGAGCTCGAGCTCGGTTGAGACTCTGTCTGTTGTTCTTCAAACTCAAACCGTCAGATCTTCACGAGCTAAACTCACTAAGGTCCTGTGTGGAAGCTGTAAACCTACACTAGCCAACTGGCTACTAAACATAAGAACACATTTTTTGGTCCCAAAACAAAGACTCAAGTCAGGAGACCCAAAAAATGAAAAACACAACACCAACTCACCCCAAGAAAGGAGGGGTGAAAAACAACAAGGTGGGCACCTACTAAGTACCAACACTGCACTGCCCACCCACATCCCAAAACACAGGTTCTGAGAGGGGCAGGCGGGGTGGAGGTCAGAATATAGCAAGACTCCATTACAAGAAACAACATTACTAAGGTGAGTAATTTTTCTTCAAACAACATGAAGTCTTGCTATATTCTGACATATGCAGACTACAGCAGTACCTCCATGGAGGAGGGCAGAACCTACTTAGAAATAGGCCTCAGCACAGCTGTGCCAAACCGAGCATCATTCCTAGCCTGGATGTCCAGGAGTAATGTTTGTAAAAGTGTGAACTGTTTTCCAGGTAGCTGCTTGACATATCTCTAGAATAGGATGTCCCTGGCAGCAGCCAGAGAAGCAGCTGTACCTCTGGTAGAGTGAGCCCTCAGGCCTGAGGGAGGAACCTTACCCAGTTTTTCATAGCAAAATTGGATACAAGACAATCCACCTGGCAATGGATCTTTTAGTGGCAGGTTTCTTTACCAACCTCACCATAAGTGAGGAACAGTTGGAGGAGTCAAACCTGTGACCCTTGGTACGCCTATGTAGTAACTAAGGGCTCTTTTCACATCTAGTTGTACAGCCTCCTCTCGCCAGAGGAGGAATGGTCAGTGAAGTACACTGAAGAGAGACAGATTGATTAAGGTGGAAATCTGAAACCACCTTAGGCAAGAACTTCCTGTTAGTCCTGAGGACCACCTTATCTCTGTGAAAGGAGATAAAATCAGACTCCACTGACAAAGCTTGTAATTCACTTATCGCGCCTGGCAGAAGTGATGGCTACTAGAAATACAGTTTTCCAAGTCAAGTACTTAAGCTCTGCTGAAGACAAAGGCTCAAAGCGGGTTGCATAAGCTGAGCAATGCAAACATTAAGGTCCCAGGCGGGGCAGGGTCCCTGAATGGAGGGTTGGTGTGAAGCAATCCCTTGAAAAACTTGGAGAATACAGGGTGAGCAGAAAGAGAAGAGGGCTTACCTGCTGAAATAAAAGCAGACACAGCTGCCAGATGCACTTTCAGGGTAGCTGGCCTCAGCCCCAAGGTATTTAAGGACCATATAATCCAGGACTGTGGGCAAATCAGCAGATTCTGGTGAAATATGCTTTCAGAGCACCATATGGAAAACCTTTTCTATTTGGAATTATAAGTAGCCCTGCTGGAAGGTTTTCTAGAAGCCTTCAGGATATCCATTACACCTTAGGAGAGGTGTAAATCAGCAAACTCTAACTCTTCAAGAGCCAGGCCTTGAGATTGAGAGATTTGAGGTTCGGGTACCAAACCCTTCCCTGAGCACAGGTTAACAGGTTGTAATTCCAGGGAAGACACAGGGGAAGATGGACTGCTAAGGACAGTAGGAGTGGATACCAGGGCTGTCTGGCCCAGTCTGGAGCAATCAGGATCATTTTGCAGGGTTGAGATCTGATTTTGACTAGCACTTTGAACAGGAGAGGGAAGGGGAAAAGCATAGAGAAACTTCCCTTCCCAATTGAGAACTAAGGTCCAGAGGGACTTGAGCCCAACACTGGGGCCTGCAGCAAAAAAGGGAAGTTGGTGATTGTCTGGGGCTGCAAAAGATCTATCTGCGGGTGCCCCATCTGGAAAATATCACCTCCAAGACCAGGGGTCCAGTGACCATTTGTGATGGCCCTGGGAAATCCTGCTGACAGCATCTGCCAGGACATTGTCCTTGCCTGGGAGGTGAACTGCCGTAAGGAGGTGTTCAGAGAGTAAGCCAGAGACCACAACTTCATTGCTTCGGTGCACAAGGCCGTAGACCGAGTGCCTCCTTGCTTGTTGATGTACCACATTGTGGTGGTGTTGTCTGTTCTGACCTGTACAACTTTGTTCTGAACAGATTTGGAAAAATCTTGAAGTGCTAGAAATACTGCTCTGCGTTCCAACAGATTGATGTGGAGCAGAGATTCCTGAGGGGACCACAACCCCTGGGTGGTGAGGTCGCCCATGTGAGCTCCCACCCCAAGAGGGATGCATCTGTAATAAGGATTAAAGAGCGAGACTGAGTGACAAAGGGAACCCCTTGTCTCAGATTGTTCTGATCCTGCCACCACTGTAGGGCCTGGATCAGGTCTCAAGTTACTGGGATCAATTTGGTCAGAGGGTCCTTCCTTTGAGACCAAAAGGTCTCAAATGGAACTGAATGTCCCTCATCTGAAATCTTGCTCCTGCACTACTGCTGTATAAGCAGCCATGTGCCCTAGGAGCTGTAGAAAATGCCTTGCTGGTCGAGACACCTGCAGGGTGAACGAGGAGGCCAGAGAGACCAAGGTCCTTGCCCTATCCAAGGGAAGGAAGGCTCTGGCCTTCTCTGTGTCCAGTTCTGCTTATGAAGGGGAGGAGCTGGACAGGCTCTAGAACTGACTTTGAAAGATTCAGAAGGAAACCTAAAGAGGTGAGCAGTTGCTGAGTTATCTGTAGGTGTAACTTGACTTGGTCTGGGGACTGGCCTACTATGAGCCAGTCGTCCAGGTAAGGGAATATGGCAATTGTTTGCCTTCTTAGAGAAGCAACTGCTACTGCCAGGCATTTTGTGAATACCCTTGGAGCAGAGGTGAGGCCAAAGGGCATTGCTCTGAACTGGTAATGGCCTGAGGGCAGCTCGAACCTGAGGTACTTTCGATGGGAGCTTCTGATGAGCATATGGAAGTAGGCATCCTTGAGGTCCAGGGACGCTAGCCAGTCCCCTGGCCTTAGAGAGGGTAGAATAATTCCCAGAGTCACCATTTTGAATTTTGGTTTTAAAAGGTGCTTGTTTAAGTATCTGAGATCCAGGATGGGCTGCCATTCCCCTGTCTTTTTGGGGGTAAGGAAGTACCTGGAGTACAACCCTTTGCCCTGGTGTAGGGGTGAAACCCTTTCCATGGCTCTGAGAGCTAGGAGGAAGAGATCTTGTCTCTAGGGCAAGTGCCTCTGATGGATTTGCAGGTGGAAAGGATCTGGTTCTCATCTTTGGAAACTTTTGAAGCTGAGAACCAGTCCTGGCTTACTACTTCCAGGACCCATTTGTCTGATGTCAGAGACTCCCAGTCCTGGACAAAGTAAGCCAGCCTGCCCCTACAGGTAGCTGAGAATCGGCCCTGGCAACCCCATCAGGGTGCCTGTTTGGCAGGGGCTTTGGGCTGAGGGGTGGAAGCAGGCTGCTTGTACCCCGCCTGCCTCTCCTCTAAAGAACCCTCTGGGCATAAGCAGAAGAGGAGGCCTGGGCTTGGTAAAAGGCCTATGAAAAGGCCTGCCCTGGAAGCTGCCTTTGAGGAGTGGCCTGCCTTTCCTTGGCCTGTGCACTCCTATAGGTGGTCCTATATTCATCCATTTTTTCATGTAATTCTCTGTTTGCTCCCAAACAGAGAATTACCCACAACAGGAAAATCCATGGCCTTAGTCTGGGTATCCTGTGACAGGCTAGTACATCTGAGCCAAGCCATTCTTGATGCCACAGATGTAGCCATGACTCTAGAAGACACATCATTGGAGTCTACTGCAGCATGGAATTGCACCTTGGATGCCTTGATACCATCAGCAGCCACCTGCTCCAGCTCCTTGGCAGCTGGCCAGGGACCTGTTTGCTAGGCCATAACAGTGTCCCATCTGGATTTTGATACCTAGCAGTATAGGCCATATAATTGGCCTGTCTGAGTCCCAAGGATGCTGCCATGTACTGTTTCTTTGCCATGGCATCAATCCTCCTGGAGTCCTTGTCCGGGGGGTGTGAAGCCAAGGGAATGTTTGCCTTATCACAGGCTGCAGCCTGCACTACCCCAACATGGCTGCATTGTTGTGTAAGGAACTCTGTGTCTGAGCCTGACAATGTATACCTCTTGTCCATTCTTTTATCCACAGGAGGTATAGTGTTAGGAGTCTAAAATTTTAAATGTCTGTTTCCCAAAAGATTTGTGCAAGGGAATAGACAGCCCCTAGACTCTGGGATATCCATCATTTCTACATAGTCAGGCTCCTCCTGGTCATCCACAGCTTCCTCCATAGGAAGCTGGAGGGCATTCAGCCACTTTTTTATAGAACATGAAATGGGAGGGGGACTCAGAAAGCCTAGGAGGAGACACCCCTGAAGGTCCGTCTGGGGAGATGTCCGGGTCAATGGGCACATCCAGACTTTCAAATCCACATTCACTTTCCTCATACTCCTCTTCCTCCTCCTCCGGTTCACAAAACTCCTCTAACTCATAATCTTGAACCGGTGGAACCGGCCGAACCGAGTGCCTGCCTGATGGTGCCGGTTCGGTCGGAACTGGGGAAAGCGACTGAACAATTTTGATCGCTTTGGCTATCTCTTCAGCGGTTGGAGAGGAAAGTTTTGGCTCCACACCAGCTGATTTTTCTTTTCTAGTTGTTTTAGCCGGTACCGACTCCTCAGAATCGGCTCTCCTTTTGCCCGAAGAAGTCTCGCCCTGGTCAGAGGGCACTCCTTCTGGTTTGGTTTGAACCGAACCGGGCTGGCCATCCGGTTAAGCGGACTTTTTGGCCTCCCTTTCCCTGAGCCTACCAGCTCTCTTTTCTAGGGTAGCTGCAGGGAAATTTTTGCAAATCTGGCAGTCTGCATTGAGGTGGTCAAACCCCAGACAATAACACAGGTGGTGTGGGGTTAGCCTTGGCAAAGACTTCCCACACACTGCAGTGTTGAAACCCAGTGGGTCCGGTTTTTCTTTGGGTTTCTGACATAGTGCCAGTCCTAACCAAACTTACCCTTTATGGCAATCCGCCAGGCAAGACCCTCTTATCGTTCCCAACCGTGTCAGGGTCGTGGAAAAAACGAATAAAATCCTTTTTTTTAGAACCGATAAGAACCGTAACTACACTCTAAATCACAAATTAAGATTTTTAAATAACTTGATCGGTTCAAACCGAACCGATAAACCGCTTACAAGTTCCACACAGAATACAATTAATGTAAAACCTATCTAGTACTCACAAATACCACAAACAGAGACTGAACTGACATGTTGCGGTTTAAATTAGTCCAAAACGAAAACGGTACTTTAACCGACAAAATGAACCGAGCAGAAGGAGAAATCTCAAGCGACTGTTCAGTGAGGTGGAGTAAAGAATCTGACGGTTTGAGTTTGAAGAACAACAGACAGAGTCTCAACCGAGCTCGAGCTCAGCTGCCCATGCCTGGCATGGAAAGTTAACTCTTTCACCTCAGGGGCAGTTTGAAGTTTGGGACTCACTGCATATGTCAGAATATAGCAAGACTTCATGTTGTTTGAAAGGTGTTCCCTCAAAGGTTGGAGAGATCCTGCTACCAGTGAAGATCTCCCTGTAGGCTGATGGAGATCATGACTTTGGTTCATGCCGTCTGTCCTCTGATCCCATTGGACCTCGGAGAGACCACTGGTGACCCTCATGTGAAGTCTGGCCAGGGCACTGTTGAAATGGCCGCTGCCATCACTCCCAAAAGACGGCGCATGGCATGTGCTGGGATCCATCGAGCCTGGGTCACAGAGTAGCCCAAGCAACCAAAGTCTCGGCTCGATCCGATGGTAAACGCCTTGCTCTGAACTGTATCTAGTATGGCTCCAATGAACTGGAGTCGTTGAGATGGTACTAGGTGGGACTTGGGGAACTGACCGTAATACCCAGAAGTGAGAACAAGTTCGGACTGAAAGAGAGGGACTCTTTCAGGCTGGTAGGAGAGGGTGCTGCGAGAAGCCAGTCATCCAGGTACAGGAAGACATAAATGCCCTGGCAGTGTAGGAATACCGCCACCACCGCTAGACGTTTCGTGAAAACCTGAGGGGCAGAAGAAAGGCCAAATGGGAGCGCCTGAAACTGGAAGTGGTTCTCTATAAAAACAAAAATGGAGAAAGCGGCGGTGGGCCGGGAGGATAGGGGTGTGCAGGTAGGCATTCTGCATATCCAGGGAGCACAGCCAGGAGTTTGGATGGAGCAGGGGAGAAGCCCCTGAAGAGTCAATATGCTAAACTTCTTGTACTTGACGAAGATGTTTAGTGTACTGAGGTCCAGGATTGGTCTCAGATCGCCAGTTTTCTTTGGGACTAGGAAGAAGTGGGAGTAAAAATCCCCTTCCTATTTGGTTTGGAGGGATGGGTTCTATGGCCTTCTTTACAAAACTGCCTGGATCTCTTGAGAGACAAAGGGGACCTGATCCCATGGATAGAAAGACCGTCCCGGCGGCAGAGGGGCTGGAATCTCGATCGAGTGATCCCGCTGGATGAGCTGAAGCACCTAAGACTCTGCGGTGACAAACCTCCAACCCTCCAGGTGAAGGCCGAACCTCCCTCCGACCGGTTCCTCCTGACTTAAGGGAGGGAGTGGAAGAAGAGGAAAGGAGTCAGGACGCCAAGGGGAGCTTTAGCTCCAGAGGCTGGTTTGAGGAACTTGGCCTGTGGGGTTTGAGCTCCTGAGCCAGGGGTTCGTCTCCCCCCCCCCCCCGACGCTTAGCCTGGTTCCTATTCCACCTTCTTTGGTGGCGAAAGGGCTGTTTTTTCTGACCCGTCCTGTACATAGCGCGTACATCTCTTAAGGAGCATCCACTCTCTTGCAGTCCTGTGATATCTTTGGCATCGCTGCCAAAGAGGACGGAACCCCTAAAAGGGGCGTCCAAAGGGAAGACTGTACATCCTGTGCCAGGCCTGCTATCCAGAGCCAGGAGAGCTGGCGGAGACAGATCCCCGTGGCTGCCGCTATAACCACAGAGTCCACCGAATCATACATTGCTTATGCCAAGGTGATTTACATGGAGGACTTACCCATCCTGACCTTTGTCCAGGAGCTTCTTCCTAGGGTTTTCATCCTGAACCTCAAGGAGGTCCCCTTTCCAGCACTGAAAGTGAAGCTTTTTGGAAAGGAACCATGTGTGAGACATAGTTGAGGGATCGAATAGCACAAAAGGAAGAAGGGTAGATCTTTCGTCCGAACTGGTCTAATTGACAAGAGTCCTTGTCCGTAGGCGAGAAGCTCAGGTGTTTCGGTTAGACTGACTGGTCGTGAGCGGCAGTGATTACCATGGAGTCAGCCTTTGGATGGGTGGTGAGATGCTGAATCCCTTCCAGGGGAATAATAAGTGCGATCTGTCTTTCTGGAGACCGCTGGTATGGAGGACGGCTGTTGCCAGATCACGGTCACCAAGACCTCATGGGGTCCCATCCATGGGGGGATGGGGATAGGGTCAGATGTAGTAAGATCCAGGTGCTCCGCCAATCTTTTTCATTGCGGATCCACCTCTTTTGAAGGCCAGCCTCCAGCTGACTGTATTGAGCGTAAGAGGTCCCCGAAGGAAGGGTCCTCTGGGGAGACTTGGGGAACTCCTTAGGAGGGACCTCAATAGGAGATCTAGGGTCTGGAAGGTTCGGAGTCAGACTCCGCCCCTCGCAGGGCTCGAGGATCAACCCCAGCAGATCCCACAGCTAAAGAACCCGAGGCTCTGCCGGAAGGAGGCGGGAGGGGCCCTGGGTAGGGAACATCCCCATGGACTGCCTGAGCTCTGATAATAGCTGAGCTCTGAACCCTGCCACCACTGGGGCCACTCACGGTCTGGTGGTGGAGAAGGAGGCTAGAAGTTAGGTAGCCTGGTACTGCCAAGATGGGTAGTGGAAACCCGCAAAGTTTGAGGATAAAAAGATTACCCAGGGTACCCGCGCCGGGTATTCCAGTGTTGGGGGGCACATGGCTCTGCCGCTGAATACTGGGGAGCTGACGGTGGCTGTCCAGAGGCGGGACAATGGGTTCTGGACCCGAAACCCACCAGAAGGATCTGGTCCTGCCGGGGAAGTGCCATGGCACCACTAGGAGGTGCGGGATCCAGGACGGCCCTCAAGGTCCTGAGGGAGAAGGCGCCATGGAAGGATCCCTGGCCGGCGACGGACACCTGTCCGGGACAGCAGTAGGCCTGGCGAGGGGTGTGGGAGATCCGGAGGAGCCCTGACGGGCAGGTCCGACTGCGATCCTGCTGGAAGAAAATCAGATGATCGGGTGGCGAGTCCCTGGGAAGAATGACCTGGTGGGACGAAGGGTTGCTGTGCCGCTCACTCTGTCCGGCGTCGGGGGCCAAACTGGAGCCCGACGGGAGAGTGGAGAGGTCCGGGCAGATGATGGCGGGACTGTCGTCTGACTGAACGGACCGCGCTGGGCTAATGGTGGCCGGGAGACCGCCACTAGGCTGATCGGCTGGATCCGTACGCCCTTCGGAGTCGAGGGGTGTCTTATCGGCTAGGCAAGGCGACTTAACTGAGACCTCAAAAGAGGATACCCCCGGCTCCCCTTGGCAAGAGGGAGAGAATGTGCCTGGCCCAAAGAAGCGGACGGGGCAGTAGCAGAAGAACTCACAGTTGTGGAAGGCCTCCGGCATGGTGACCGACTCTGGTCCCGGCACTTCTCCTTGCTTTTCTTCTTTTTTGGGGCCGACGACGACCTATCCCTCAGTTCCTGGAGCTCCTTTTCCATTGACGCCAGTCGTTGGGTCAGGAGGTGGGCCTCGAGGGTCCGCTTGCGCCTGGTTCCGAGTTGCCTGGTTGAAGCTTGGCAGATGGAGCATCCTCGGTGCTTGGCACCAAGGCAGAGGAGACAGCGGAATGGTCGTCCCCGTGCGGGATTTGGGCACTGCACTTTGAGCACTTCTTCTGTCTGAAGACATCAAATGGTAGTGTAACTCGAAGAGAAAATTTACTATGAGGCGAAGAAAACTTCGACAAAAAAGGCAGACTTTGAATCACTGTTCTATCGCGTGCTGAACGTACTGAGGCGACGGCGGGAAAGAACTGGAGAGCGGGTGCTGGACTGACCCTTTTATAGTTGGGCTGATGTCACGTCACCTGATGCTGGGGGCGGTCCCCGCTGATGATTGCTATCTACAAGTTTGCCATTCGGATCTGACGCCATGGGGCGCAGTCCTATATGTGAAGACCTACTGCAGGAACCCTCTCGAAGTAAGGTCTGAAGTTATTTATGGAAAACATACTAAACTGACAGAAATAAACTCTCAAATATAAACACTAAAACTCTGAAGAACTGAATACTGTCATCGTATAGAGGGTGAAGCTATGATTCCAAGCAGTCGAGCAATGCAGTCACTGATACGCACTTGACGGAGGAAAGAAAGGAAAGAACAGTTACTAAGAACTTATCTTAACAGTAGATCTTTGAGGGTATCTCAGTCATCAGGTTACACCATAGGAACCTTCACTGTCACTGAAGGGGAATCCACCCGGAAAATTTTCAGCAATACAACTGGGGCAGCCCATGCCATTGACATCAGCAACCCTATACAGGTGTAGGCGGCCCCGCTCCCTCCTCAGTACTTTCTCCCCGGAGACGAAGGAAGCAAGACTCACACCCTGGGAACCAAGGAGAGATAGAGGGACCCAGCTCTCAATAAAAGATAGGGTACAACAGATAGCCAGGTCCTAGACAGGAGCCCCGAAGGGGGGGATGGTGGGCAGGAAAATATACCTGATGACCGAGATCCCCTTGAAGATCTAATGTTACGGTAAGTTCTTCCATAACTGTTCTATCTTCTTTGAGGGTATCTCAGTTATCAGGTTACGCCGTAGAAATGAGTACCAAACAGTGACATGTGCAAATATTTAGTCTGGGAGGTTGACTCTCCATAAACTTAAGATAGGAGTCCTTGTAGCATAGCCCTGCCGAAACCTGCACGGGCTCTTGAGGCAATGTCCAGACTGTAATGCTTTGTGAAAGTCTGAACTGCACCCCAGATGGCAGCCGACAAATATCAGCAGCTGAGACCCTTAAAACAAGCCACCGAGGTAACCATGCCTCTGGTGGAATGCGTTTAACAGGACCAGGCAACGCTTTCGGTATTTCTTGTAACAGAACTCAATGCAATTTGCCAACCATTTGGATAAACATTGCTTACAAAGTGGAGCCTCTCTACCTGGGGCGAAGAAACAAACAGTGGCTCAGACTTTCTGGACCCTTTAGTCCAAGCATATAATACTTTAAAGATCTGCGCATATCTAAAGTATTAAGCAGTGCTTCGCTGGACTGGCATGCTCAGCAAAATAAACAGGAAGGTGTATAGACTGATTTAGTGTGAACTTAGAAACCACCTTAGGCAAAAACTTAGGATCTATGCGAAAGATACCTTATCTTTGTGAAAAATCAAATAAGGCTCCTTGCACCAGAGGGCCTGAAACTCTGAAATTCTTCAAGCAGAAGTAATTGCAGCTAAAAAGGCGCTTTCAAGAGAGA
The DNA here is from genome assembly GCA_016271365.2 of Neoceratodus forsteri. NCBI lineage: Eukaryota > Metazoa > Chordata > Ceratodontiformes > Ceratodontidae > Neoceratodus > Neoceratodus forsteri. The sequence continues at coordinate 996,594,696 of CM028131.1, forward strand.
AAGCGCAAATACATAAACGTGATTGGCCCCAAAAGGAGACAGGGTCAATCTTCCAAAAACAAAATTTAAGTCCCAAGCTGGGACAGGGGAACGGACTCGGGGTTTCAGATGCAGGATGCCTCGAAGAAAATTATAGAAGACATCCAGCTGAGCAATTATGTGGTCACCCACGGGTACATGAAAGGCAGAAATAGCTGAAAGATGGACCTTGAGTGAGGAATACTTGAGGCCTGAGCCGGACAAAGAAATCAGGCAGTCCAGGATCTGATTCACTGGGCAGGTGATAGGGTCCAGGGAGTGTTTGGCAGCCCAAATGCCAAACCGTTTCCACTTCATGGCATATGTGACGCAAGTGGAAGACTTTCATGCTGCCACCAGGACACCTGCCACCCTGTTACAGACCCCAAACCTGGCAATGGCTATGTCCTCAGGAGCCAGGCATGCAGATGAAGGGACCCGAGGTTGGGATGGACCAGGGTTCCCTGATCCTGGGTCAGCAGGTTCCTGTAGAAAGATGGAGGGACCGGAGGCTCCTCCCTCCAGCTGCTGAAGCAGAGGGAACCATATCTGGCAAGGCCAGAATGGAGCCAACAGAATCATGCTGGCCCCTTCCATTTGCAGCTTGATCAGCACCCTCTGGATCAGAGGAAATGCACACAGAAATTTCCCACTCCAAGAGAGGAACAATGAGTCTTGCCAGAAACTCCAGGCCCTGGGATCTAGCGAGCGGGAATTGGGCAGTTTTGCGTTGTGTGGGGATAAAAGGTCCAAATCTGACAACCCCATCTGTCAAACAGATCTTCTGCTATGGATGAGAGAAGCTCCCATTCGTGCATGTTGGATTGCACACACAATCTCCCACTCCAAGAGAGGGACAATGCTTGCCAGAAACTCCAGGCCCTGAATCTAGCAAGCAGAAACTGGGCAGTTTTGCGTTGTGTGGGGACGCAAAAAGGTCCAAATCTGGACAACCCCATCTGTCAAACAGATCTTCTGCTATGGATGAGAGAAGCTCCCATTCGTGCATGTTGGACTGAGTCCTGCTGAGAGTGTCCACCAGGGTGTTTAGGATGCCTGGCACATGGACCGCAGAGTGTGTCAGGTTGTGTTCCAGTGCCCAATACCACACCCTCATGGCCTCCCTGCAAAGGGGGTACGAGTGAGTCCTGCCCTGCTTGCTGGTATAGCAGACAACACTCAAATTGTCTGACTGCACCAGCAGCTGGCCTGCAGCTAGATGTTCTTGAAATGCCTGCAAGGCATGGAGCACCGCCTCATCTCCAGGACACTGATATGCAGGGCTATTCACATTGGGACCAGGAACCCTGGTGTGCTCCCCAGCCTAGACCCAAATGTACTTAAGAATCTCATACGGGCAAGAATCTGAAGGAACCCCTTGAAGATTTGAGGGTCTATCCACCACTGCAGAACCTTGCAAACTGGAGAGGAGACCAGACTTGTTGGTCCAACTCATCAGTGCATTGATCCCATTGCACTCTGAGGGTCCACTGAAGGGTGCGCATGTGAAGTCTGGCCAGTGAAACAGTGGGAATGACTGCCACCATTAAACCCAGCAGCCTGAGGTACAGTCTGGTAGGAACGCACTCAACTCTAGAGCGACTTCCTGAACTTGGGAGATAAGGCATTCGCCCTATTTTGGGGTAAGAAGGCATTCCCTTGCCCGGAGTCCAGCAGTCTTTGGGATGGTACTAGGACAGATTTAGGAAGGTTGACCATAATGCCCAGAGAGTGGAAAAGCTAGAGATTATTCTCCAGAGTCAGCAAGAGCTGTTCCCTGGACTGGAGCCTTGAGAAGCCAATTGTCCAGGTAAGGAAAACATACAGTCCCTCTCTCCTGAGAGCTGCTGCGACCGGTGATAAGCATTTGGTAAAGACATGCAGCGCAGAGGACAAGCAAAGCGCAGCACTTTGAACTGGTAGTGTTCACCCTGAAAGGTAAACGAAGAAACCTCCTGTGAGGAGGAAAGACCGAGATGTGCAGGTATGTGTCCTGCATGTACAGAGAGCAGAGCCAGTCCCTGATTTTGAGGAGGAGCATAAGGCTTGGCAAAGTTACCATCTGGAACTTTTATACTGACAAAGAGATCAAAGTTCTTTATAGCTAAAATGGGTCTCAGATCTTCAGCTTTTTGGGGACCAGGAAGAACCTGGAGTAAAGCCCTGCCTCTCTGTTGCTTTGGCACCAGTTCTATTCTGCTTGCAGAAGAGACTGTACTCTCCTGGAGAACAGACAGATGAGCTGGAGATAGTTGGACGGTGGGGAGGGGTATCTAGAGGCTGCTGAATAAGTTCCAGGGTGTGACCTGACTCTATGGTGTACAGGATCCATGCATCTTAAGTTATGGCTCTCTATTGGTTTATATGGCGGGAGAACCAACATCCGACCACTACCTCCAGGGTCTGGACTGGAGGAGGGGGGTCCGGCAAGGAGTCAAGCTGAAGTGGGACCAGCTGTGGAGGCTGGTCCATCATGCCTGGGACGCTTGCCCACCGCTCCCACACTGGATGGGGTGGGCAAGGGAGACTGGGCTCTGCGCTCACCCCGAGTACGGAGGAGGGGCGCAGCTGAGCCTGGCCTGTTGGTCTGCCGATGAAAAGTAGGGTGTCTTCTACCACGGCGCCAGTGTGGTAGAGAGAGTGGACAGACTTAATGGCTGTGCCAGAAGCCTGCAGATCTGTGACAAGGTGGAATAGGACCCTGCCCCAGTTGTGATGGAGAAAGTATTTAAATGCAAGGTTCTGTTCTCTCCTTCTCTCTTCTCTGTCTGGTTAGAGCCAAATTTTCCTACGAGACCCAGGATCTGATCACCCAGGCAGTCTCACAATTCTTTGCCTCTCACTATCTCTCAGTCTTCCTTGCCGCTTTGTCTTTTCCTCCCTTACATATCTACTGATGTGAAAATATATGCAAATCATTATGTGGAAATGTAATTGATATTGGGATCCCTTTGGTTAGAAATTAAATAGTGTTACTGTTGAAATGTATATAACTATAGTTTAAGATTATTGCAAAAAGCTACTGGAAAGTCAAGAGGTTACCTTAGTGCAATTTTTAAGCCTTTTGCAAAAGCTGTGGAGATGGGGCCTCATTTCTGGGACATTGTGTTTCTGCCAGCACCTGCCTGAAATATACTAGAACACTTAAGTAAAAACAGGATGCTTGTTAATAATGGGGGTTGGAAGGACTTGTAAGACAGCTGAGCTGCAATTGCTTGAAAGAAAAACGGGACATGGAGATTGAAGGAAAACTCTGACAGATCTTTATTTTATTTTGCCTTTGTAAATAGTTATGCTCAACAAGTTTAATTTTTTATGTTATTGCTAGTGTAAATAAATATTTTTGGTGAATTCTACAACTGGTCCTGGTTTTCCTATGCTTCCTGACCTGTGCCTCAACGACAAGATCATTTATGAGGTCCTGGACATCAGGGCTAAAAAGCTTGGTGCCACTGAAAGGGCAATTACAACTTTTTCTGCACATCAGCTGCAAACCAGAGACCCTAAGACAGGAGTGTCTTCTAAGACATATGCCAGTAGCAGCCGCCCTGACCAATGTGTTGGCACTGGAGGAGCTCTTATTTTTAGGAGATCTCCGGAAGGGCCTGAATGGCAGCCTTGCTCTTTCTCTGGTTGGCATTCTGCAATTTGACCATGTGTGACAGTTAACAATCCTGAGACCCAAAGCAGAGGAGGCATACACACTTTTACCCAAGATGTCAATCCTACGGGATTCCTTGTCTGGGGAAGTGTAGCTAAGGTGCTTAGGCTCCTTGGATCTGTCATGGGCAGCTTTGATGACCACTGAGTCAGTTTCAGCCTGGGCCGAAAAATAAGGAAGGCCTTGAGAGGCATTATAGAATTTGTCTGCCCTTTGTGGCATAGCTGGCACCATATCTGATCTGTGCCTGGCTGCTGTAGTGGCATTCTTCATGGCTTGCAGCGTAAGAGGAAGGATCCTGGGCAGAGAATCAGGAACCTCCAGGAAGTCCTCCAGGTCTTTTCTAGTGACATCCTCCTCCTCCTCAGTCTGAAAGCCCATAGTGGCAGACAACTGCTTAGTGACACTGAAAAAGGTAGCATCCTCAGGAGGGGACCTGGGAGTATGCTTGACAGACTCTTCACTGACAGATGAGGCAATGGACTTGTCAGAAATTAGGATTTCTTTCTCCTCTCTGTCATTAGAGGGAGGATGAGATCAGGACGATACTCCTCTTCGACCTCCTCATCTGGTTCTGGCGTCGGAGACTCCTGCGGCGGCTCACAGGGAGCCTCCCATGGTCAACGAACAGGTGTTGATGAAGCTGGCGATGAGGGCTGAACGAAAGAGACCAGTTGTTGATTGGGCACATTAGTGAATTTGACTAGAACTTCGTTCAGGTCTATAGTCATCATCGACATTGGGGGGGGGGGTTCGATGGCACTGGGGCAGATGACCTGCCTTCCTGCAAGCTTGACGAGCCTATAGCCCTGGGAGAAGTAGGGGCAGGCCTTGACGGAGTGGTCATCGGTGACAGGAGGAGGGCTGACCCAGAGGTCGATGGCCAAGTGCCCCAAGCGTCAGATGGAGGAGCTCTCAGTATGGGTCTAGAGGGAACAGAGACCTGGACAACTGGTCTCCTCATCGGGCAACTGCTATTGACGAAGAGCCCCCCCCCCCCGAAGGAGAAGCCAGTGGGGAATGGGATGGCCACTGGAGGAGCGATCGTGATCCCGGTCTTTCTTGTGACTTTTCACCCTGAAGACTTGTCTCGGGGCTTGGAGGCCTGAGAGCTGGAGGATCCAGTCAGCAATTGAGTGGCTGGGGCTCGGAGGACCCCTCCTGGAGTTGGCTACCTGCTGTTGCATCAGGAATTTCTTGAGAGCCTTTTGCGTTGCCTGAGGGTAGTTGCTAAACTTGCAAAGCTCACAGTTGGGGACATCGTGATGAGGCCAAAGATAGCATATACAAATGGAGTGTTCGTCTGTAGAAGCAATCTTCTTTCCACAGCAGCAGTGACAGAAAAGAGAGGAAGAAGGATTAACTCTCAACATAAACAAAATTAAAAAAAATCACAAATGAGATTTTGGTAAAGAGTTGTGGAAAAAAAAGCTGTAGGCTGAAATGGCGCAAACACTGCGACAAAGCTTCTGTTGAGACTGTGCATGCAAGTCGACGGCGGGAAAGAACTGAGGAGGGAGCAGGGCCGCCTACACCTATATAGGGTTGCTGACATCGGCTGACGTCGACGGTGTGGGCGGCTCCAGTTGTACTGCTGAAAATCTGCCATGTGGCTTCCCCTTCTCTGATGGCGAAGTTTCCTATGGTGTAACATGATGACTGAGATACCCCAAAAGATCTGAAGTCCCAGCTCCGCTAGTCCTAGAGCCTCAGATTCAGAACCACTAGTTGAATCAACGGTGAGATTGATTCTTGAAGATCACTGTTCCTTTATGATTACTGCACTAACTGCACATGGAGCATTGCCCATGGAAATAAATGAAATGATGTACTCATCGTAATTCTTGATCTTCCAGAATATCTTCACCAATCAACACTGGTGGGTCTTAGGCAGGAGGTACTGAGACACCACAGGAGTGTATGCCTTTAAGAGTTTTGGAGGAAGAGAGCCAACATCGGGATGGTAGCTGCCCATGAGGCAGACGATGATGTGGGCTCATAGACTGGCCAGTAACTGATGCTGCCCCCACCCCTCTGTTCGCTTAGGAGAGGAAGAAAGAGTTAGAGGATAGAAGGGTTGGGCAAGAGAGCCCAAGGGATAGGGAAAAGGATATAAAATGAACAAATGAATACAAACTGGCCAGAGTAGAGAAGACAAGAAATTCTGGGTGGAGGGACTTGAGAGTGGCCAAGATGACCAAGACAACTGGGCAGCATAGAGAGAGAGAGAGAGATGGGGGACCCTGAATTCTTCGACAGAAAAGAAGTGTGTCACAAGAGCGGGCTTGCTCTCAGTCTTAACTGGGGCATGTCTGACACCCTGTGAGCTTGCTGACTCGACAGAGAGCCTGGTCCTTGAAAAATTGAGGACCAGCAAGAAATGAGTTGCAATAAAAGGAGTAGCCATCTGAGCTGAAAACGGAACAGGCTATGAGCCCTGTGGAAAAATAGCCAACCCTAGTAGTCTCTCTGAGGAAGAAGGACCATAACATGCTAAGGTTTAAGAATCCCCATATGACTGAAATGTAATATGGGACAAGACAAGCCTCTGATTTTGAAGGTCTGAGGGCTAACCCAGGGCTCAAGCAGCTGGACAGGTTCAGTTATTTAAAGAGAAGAAAAAATTACTCACCTTAGTAATTGCTTTTCTTCTCATGGAGTCTTGCTATATTATAACAATAGCAGTCAGCCACTGCAGCTGAACTGTCCGGAGAGGAAGGAGTTAACTCCAGAGGATCTGGAGTTCTACAGCGCAAGGGCGCTGTGCCCAAAGCTCTATCTGGCAGTTTCAAATGAAACTGTCAGATCTTTATGAAGCTAACATCAAAGGACGGAAAGTCTGTGTGGAAAAAACTACACTAGCCCATGGCTACCTACTAGTAGTAATAACAACAATATAAACAACAAAGAAACACCCAGAGCCATAATAACAAAAATTGATGGTATTATGGTTCGTTTTACCACCCTTGACAAGCACATATGAACCCCTTCCCCCCAAGACTCAAGTCCAGGAAGGGGGCAATATAAATAACCTAAATGAAACAATCTAGATCCCTCACCCAAAGGAAAAGAGGGTAAGGGGATAACTACAATGGCATGACACAGTGCTTGCACCAATTCGCCACCCCTACCCAAGTAGAAGTTCTGAGAGGGGCAGGAGGGAGGTGGTAGACATAAGACTCCATGGGAAGAAAAGCAATTACTAAGGTGAGTAATTTTTTCTTCAAACACCATGAAGTCTTGCTATATTATAACAATAGCAGATTACACAGCAGTACCTCCATGGAGGAGGGTCAGAACCTACTTAGGAAATAGGCTCTGAAGCACAGCTGTCCAAACCGAGCATCCTCCTGGACTGGACATCCAGGAATAATGCTTGGTAAAGGTGTGAACTGTTTTCCAGGTAGCAGCTTGACAAATCTCCAGAATGGGAATGTCTCTAGCAGCCGCTAGAGACGCAGCTGACCCCTGGTGGTGTGGGCCTCAATCCTGAGGGGGTACTCACCCAGTTTCTGATAACAGAATTGGACACAAGAAACAATCCACCTTGCAATTGTTCTCTTAGTGGCAGGTTTCTTTGCCAACCTCGCCATAGGTAAGAAAGAGTTGGAGGGATTCGAACCTATGACCTCTGGTGCGCCTAAATAGTAGCTTAAGGCTCTTTTGACATCCAAGCTGTGCAGTCTCCTCTCACCTGAGGAAGAATGCTCAGTGAAAAATACTGGGAGAGAGATAGATTGATTCAGGTGGAAATCAGAAACCACCTTAGGCAAAAACTTTCTATTAGTCCTAAGGACTACTTATCTATGTGGAAAGAGATAAATCTTCTTCCACTGACAGGGTCTGTAACTCACTTATGCGCCTGGCAGAGGTGATAGCTACTAGGAAAACGGTTTCCGTTAATACTTGAGCTCTGCTGAAGACAGAGGCTCAAAGGGGGGTTGCATTAACTGAGCAATGCAAATATTCAGGTCCCAGGCGGGAGCTGGTTCCCAAAAAGGAGGGTTAGTATGAAGTAACCCTTTAAAAAACTTGGAGAACACAGGGTGAGAAGAAAGGGAGGCAGGTTTCCCTGCTGACACAAAAGCAGAGACAGCTGCCAGATGAACCTTCAGGGTAGCTGGTCTAAGGCCTAGGGAATTCAGATGGACCAAATAGTCCAGTAGAATGGGAAGATCAGCAGATTCTGGGATAATCTGCTCTCAGAGCACCAGAAGGAAAACCCTTCCACTTAGAATTATAAGTGGCTTCAGTGGAAGGCTTCCTGAAGCCTTTAAAATATCCATGACACCTTGAGAAAGGTGTAAGTCAGCAATTCTAGCTCCTCAAGAGCCAAGCCTTGAGGTGGAGGGACTTGAGGTCCGGATACCACACTCCCCCTGTGCACAGGCCAGTAGTTGTGGACTCTGGGCAGGCTCAGGGCAGGGTGGACTGCCAAGGACAGGAGCAGAGGGTACCAGGGCTGTCTGGCCCAATCTGGGGCAATCAGAATCACTCTGCAAGGTTGAGATCTGATTTTTTACTAGTACCCCTGAAAAGGAGAGGAAAGGCTACAGGAACTTCCCTTTCCAGTCCAACAGAAAGGCGTCCAGAGGGACTGAGCCCAGTACTGGAGGCCTGCAACAGAAAAGAGGAAGTTGGTGGTTGTCTGGGGCTGAAAAGATCTATCTGAGGAGTGCCCCATCTGGCAAAGACAGACCCCAGCACTTGTGGATTCAGAGCCCATTTGTGATGGCCCTGAGAAATCCTGCTGAGGGCGTCCGCCAGGACATTGTCCTTCCCTGGGAGATGAACCGCTATCAGGAGGTGTTCAGGAGCAAGCCAGGGACCATTAACTTCATTGCTTCGGTGCACAAGGCTGAAGACCGAGTGCCCCTTGCTTGTTGATGTACCACATTGTGGTGGTATTGTCTGTCCTGACTTGAACCACTTTGTTCTGGACAGAATCTGAAAACACCAAGAGCTAAAAAGACAGCTCTGAGTTCCAAAAGATTGATGTGGAGCAGAGATTCCTGAGGAGACCACACCCCTGAGTGGCAAGGTCGCTTAGGTGAGCCCCCACCCTAACAGGGAGGCATCCGTGGTGAGGGTGAGGAGTGAGAAATGGGAATGAAGGGAACCCCTGTCTTAAATTGCTCTGGACCTGCCACCAGTGGAGGCTAGGAGCAGAGATTGAGTAACTGGGACCAACTTGGTGGGGGGTCCTTCCTTTATAATTAATAGGCCTCAAATGGAACTGAATGTCCTCATCTGGAATCTTGCTCCCTGCACGACAGCTGTGGAAGCAGCCATGTGTCCGAGGAGTTGCAGAAAATGCCTTGCTGGTCGAGAGACCCGAGGGTAAAGGAGGATGCCAGGGCGTATGAGTCTGTCCACCCTTTCCGAGGGAAGAAAAGCCCTACAACCTTGTGTTCAATTCTGCACCTATGAAAGTTAAGACCTGAACTGGTTCCAGAACTGACTTTGGTAAGTTTAGCAGGAATCCCAGGGAAGTGAGAAGCTTGCTGGGTGACTTGCAAGTGGATTACCTGACCTGAGACTGACCCACAATGAGCCAGTCGTCCAGGTAGGGAAACACAGCAACCCTTGCTTCTTAAGTGAGCCACTACTACAGCGAGACATTTGTGAATACCCTTGGCGAGGTAAGGTCAAGGGCATTGCCCTGAACTGGTAGTGGCCTGAGGGCAGTTCAACCTGAGGTACTTTCCGTGAGAAGGCCTGATCAGAACATGAAAATAGGCATCCTTGAGGTCCAGGGAAGCTAGCCAGTCCCCTGGCCTTAGGGAAGGCAATATCATTGCCAGAGTCAACATTTTGAACTTTGGTTTCAACAGATGCTTGTTCAAGAATCTTAAATCTAGAATGGGCCGCCATTCTCCTGTCTTTTTTGGGGTAAGAAAGTATCTTGAATAAAGCCCCTTGCCCTGATGGCAAGGAGGAACCCTTTCCACTGCTTTGCAGTCCAGAAGAGAAGAAACCTCTGCTTCCAAAGCAAGGGCTTCTGAAGGATTTGCAGGTGGAAAATGCCTGGCTCTCATCTTTGGAAAGTGTTTGAAGCTGAGAATTAGACCCTGGCCTATTACCCAGAACCCATCTGTCCGTAGTTAGGGACAGCCAGTTCGCTGAAATAGGCCAACCTGCCCCCACTGGTACAGGAGAATCGGCCCTGGGCACCCCATCAGGGTGCCTGCTTAGCAGCAGCCTTAGGCTGAGGGAGGGGACGGTCTACTGAGCCTCATCTACCCCTGCCTCTGAAGAAACCTCTCAGAGACAGCAGAGGAGGCTTGAAATTGGTAAAAAGGCCTGAAAAGGGCCTGCCTTACTCTGGGAGCATGCCTTTGTGGCATGGCATGCTTCTCCTTAGCCTGGGCACTTTGTAGGTAGTTCTGTATTCATCCATCTTTTTCATATAGTTTTCTGTTTGCTCCCAAACAGAGAATTTCCCACTACAGGAAAATCCATAGCCTTTGACTGGGTATCTAGGGACAGATTAGTGCATCTGAGCCATGCCAACCTATGGAAAGCTACAGAAGTGGCCATGACCCTAGAGGAAACATCATTAACATTAACAGCAGTATGAAACTGAACTTTAGAGGCTTCAATGCCATCAGCAGCCACCTGTTCCAACTCACTAGCCAGCTGGCCATGGGCCTGTTTGGCTAATCTGCAATACTGTGTCCCACCTAGATTTCTGATATCTAGCCACATAAGCCATATAATTTGCCTGCATGAGTCCCAAAGAAGCTGCCATATACTGTTTCTTCGCCATGGCATAAATCTTCCTGGAATCCTTATCAGGAGGATGTGAGGCCAGAGGAATATTAGCCTTGTCACAGGCTGCAGCTTGTACCACACCCACATGACTACACTGCTCAGTAAGGAAGTCTGTATCCGAGCTCGATAAAGAATACCTTCTGTCCATTTTTCATCTACAGGAGGGACAGAATGAGGATTTTTAAAATCTTTGTTGTTTGCTTCCTAAATGACTTATGCAAAGGAATAGACAACCTCCTAGACTCTGGAATATCCATCATTTCCACATAATCAGGCTCCTCTTGCTCATCCACAGCCTCCTCTAAAGGAAGCTGGAGGGTTTCTGCAACCTTTGTAAAAATAAAGAAAGAAGGGACTCAGACAGAATAGGAGGAGATTCTAAAGGTCTGTCTGGAGAAATGTCCGGTTCAATGGGCACGTCCAGACTCTCCCAGCCACACATATATTGATCAAATTCCTCCTCCCTCCTGTGGTTCATAAAAACCTCAACTTCAAAATCCTGAACCACTGGGACTGATCGAACCAACCTTTACCAATTGTTGGTGGTTCTACAGATCCCTGAGACAGTGACTGGACAATCTGAATGGCTTTAGCTTATCTGCAGCAGTTGGAGACACAATTTTGGACTCAGACCTACTGATTTCTTTTGTCTTTACTTGGGACTGGTTCCCTGAACCAGCCTTCCTTTGCCCGAGGAAGTCTCGCCTGGTCAGAGGGCATCTCTCCGTCCAGTGGGTACTGGACCGGCTGGCCATCCGGTCAGCGGACTTTTGGCCTCTCGCCCTGAGCCGCCCAACTCTTCTCCAGGGTGGCTGCAGGAAATCTTTACACACCTGGCAGTCTGACAGGAGGTGGTCAGCCCCTCAGACAATAAACACAAGTGGTGTGTGGTCAGCCTTGGCAAAGGCTGCCACAGACATCACAGTGTTGAAACCCAGGCCCGGTTTTTCTTTTGGGTTTCTCAGACATAATGCCAGCCTCAACCAAAACTTGCCCTTTGATGGCAATGCCAGGCAAGACACCCTTATCGGTTCCTAACCGTGTCACGGTATTTGAAAACCGTTATAATTCCGGTTTTTAGAACCGATAAGAACCGGGAACCGCACTCTAAAACCCAACTGTACACTTTTAAAATGCAGAAAACCAACCGATCGGTTCAAAACCGAACCGATAATTAATTTTCCACACAGACTTAAATTTTAGTACTTACGGTTACCAGATAGAGCTTTAAAACCGAAATGCGGTGAAAATAATGACTTTTGCCGGTTCAAATGAACCGTAAAATACTCGCTTGAACCGAGAATGAACCGAGCTGAAGGAGCTGATCTCCGGAGCGACTGTTCAGTGAGCGGAGAAGAATCTGACAGTTTCATTTGAAACTGCCAGATAGAGTTGGCACAGCGCCTCTCTGGCCAGAACTCAGATCCCTGAGTTAACCTTCCTCCGGGCAGTTCAGCTGCAGTGGCTGACTGCTATTGTTATAATATAGCAAGACTTCATGGTGTTTGAAAAGAAACCAGAGAAAGAAGGAACCCTAAGGCAATGACCGAGAATAGGGGACCAACACTAGGACAAGGGCAGGAATAGGGATCCTAAGAAAGATCCCTTCCTTGAATTCTGTGCCTGTGGAGGGAATCCCAAAATAGGGAATTAAGAGAAAGAAAGGTGAGCAGGCTACCAAAAACAGGTGGTGGACTGGATGTGGAGGCCGAACTGTAAGGAAGTGGCTACCAGTTTAAAAAGCATGTAGATCCTAGAGTATCTGGTCCCTTACCAGCTCTGTCCCACTTAGGATCAGAAAAGATAGTCCAACAGCAAAACTGTAGACCTTGGGGTTGCAAAGCTACGGGCAGCTTGTTTAGAAAAGAGTCCTCTTTCTACCATTTACATTTCTTTTTAAAGAGAAGAACAAGGATTAAAAAGAGGGCCTGGGAAACAACTTTTTTTAAATTTGTCTTTTTTTGCACCAAAGGGTGTCAGAAAGAACGGGCCAACACACCCAAAAGATGTCAACTGACTTATCTCTTTAAAAAAAAAAAAAATCCTGTTTATTTTTTCTTTTTTGGGGCGACAGGAACAAGTCCCTAAAGGAGTCTGCTCCTGATGCCTACACCCTTTATTTTTTAAACACGGGAAGGAACAAACAAGGAAAGGGAGGAGAAACTGCCAGAAGTGGGGAAGGTAGGGGTGCAGTGATGAATGGTGAAGATATTCTGGAAGATCAAGAATTACAGTGAGAATGTAATTTTCATATCTTCCAGCAATTTTCACCATTCATCACTGGTGGGTCAGAGTATCAAGCCACCACTAGTGGTGATGTTGGCAAACCCTGAGGGAAATAGTTGTTCCCTCAGCCTCCTGTGGGGAAGACATAGAGAGGGGGGCCACTCATGGCACTCATGGGCCTGGCGAGGCCTGATACTGGTCAGGCGGAGGCCCGTGTCCTGGGAGCAGGAATACATCCTGCAAGCTCATGCCTGGCCCCTGCGGAGAAGAAGTGTGTCCTATGGTACCATGAAGCAACCACCTATGCTGGGCCAAGGTGACAACCGTGATAGTGACTCACGCGTCTGCCTAATGCAGACCACAGTTCCTACCAGTCTCTCGGTTGCCCTCACTTGGTGTTTCACCAGCTCCAGACCTTGGGCAGAAAAGCGTATGGCCTGCCCTAGTTGCTTCACAATTCAGCAAGGACGCTAGCAGCTAACCCAGAATTGCCCACAGGTGACTGCCAGGAAGTCTGGTGCAGCAATACACAATATTGCACATGCCACTAAGAAAACTCTGTGGTCCCAGGTGTCAAACTTGGCTGAGTCGGATTCTGGGAGATGGTCATGTGTTGGGTGCCTATGCTCGAGGGAGTACCCAGGAGACAGACCTCAGAAAGGGGTGAGGCATGGCTCCTGGAGATCCAAGTGTGCAATACCTGCGCTGGACATCCTTCGGGCTGGAGAGGACAGAGGGATGGAGCAGATATCCTGTGATGCTTCCGCAAATGGCCAAGGCCACAGAGATATGACCATAGAGTTATAAATGTACTTCCCATGATACGACAGCGTCAGGACGTGCAGAATTGTGCCTGAAAATGGAACAATCTCAGCTCCTCAATCATCTCTGACAGGAATAGCTGATAACGTGTGTAATCAGCACTGGAAAAGAGATATACCAAGGCATCCTCTTCCTCGGAGGAGAAAAATAGAGAAGATGGAGCTGGACTTAGTGGGTGGCAGTGCTGGGGTTTTAGGCTGAAAGATGGCTTGGTCCATTGCCCCTGAGGTAAGTGGGAAAGGCACCTGCGACACCCTGAACTGTTCCCAGATCAAGGGTAAAGAAGGACCAGAAATGTCTGGGAGAGGGAGGGACAGGCAGAGGAGGAGGGTTGTGAAGGACCAGGCCAGGTCCTCTGCCAGGGCTGCAAGAGCGAACAGGCGACCTACCCTGATGGGAGGGGCTGTGCAACTTGTCCACCCGGGTATGACCAATCATAGAGGGGCGATCTGGGTGGTGCCCTTAGTGGTAAACTCTTAGGTAGGGAGGTTGAAGCCACAGAGGTTCCACAGGGCAGTCCCTATCCCCAGCTACTGCATGCCCAGACAGTTCAGGAGGTGTCAAAGGACAGGAGTTAGCACTCTTGACTCCTGCCAGTGCCCCCAGCCACTGTGGTCATGGAGGGTGGTGCCAACAGGGACTTCCCAACTCCCGACTCACTAGAGAGGGCTCTGCCACTTGGACTAGGCCCAACAGCATCGTTAGGAACAGAAACAAGGAGTAAGGGCGAGGGGACCTGATGCCGTGAGCGGCACCAGCACCACCCTCAGTGCCGCAAACTGGAATGGAATTCACCCCCAGAATTGGCAATGGACCACAACCCAGCACTGCGACCGGTGCCACCCTCACCTCTGATGCCGGAATCAGCATCAGAGGAATCCCCAGTGCTGCAAGTGGCACCATGGGACACTGGGGAGGTGGTGCCGCGGCTAGCAGCAGGAAGACCTCTAGATGACCATGCAGACGCCAAAGGCCTGGGATAGGCCCAGAAAGATCCCTATCAGTGACAGAACCAGGAAGCCGGTGAGGATCATCCTGGTCCTCATTCTCTGGGTCATCCGACCGCCAGAGGATGAGATCCAGAAACTCTCCGGCGGCTGGGCAGCTGCAGGGACCTTCCTCTCCCAGTGCTGTGAACGACAGCAGGAGGGGACCTGGCCACGCTGGGCACCACCCCTGCTCACTGGCACTGGCCTCAGTGCCAGGAGCTGACGCAGACATCAGATCATGCACCCCAATGGTGTGCCACTGGCTACAGGCCCAGCCAGGAGAAGCTGCAATGCCATCATCAGGGGCGCCTGATCCCCAAGGGGTACCAGACTGGGAGGGGTGTGCAACCAGCCCTTGGTACATCTAGTACTGGGGAGGGCTCAATGGAAGAGCCCAGGACCCCACACCTGGAATCCCAAGTATGATGCCGGCTACAAAGGTGGGAGCTTCTGTCCCCACCTCACTGTGCAGATTTTGAGGGTGTGGAGGTCCATGGAGAAGCAGACATCGCAACAAATCATGTCGTGGTCCAATCCCAGGCAGGTCCAACAGCAATCATGGCAATCCCGAACGGACATCTTTCTCGCACAGGGTTACCGACTCACGGGGGAGACAGTTCTCTTCCTGGTCGTCTTATGCTTCTTAGGCTCCTGGGAACTGGACATGATCAAATTTAGCGGAAAATAATTAAAAACGAGCAAAAACAGAACCCAGCGCCATACTAAGAAAAAAGGGATAGAAAAAGTGGCGATGGAATGTCGAGTAGACTGTACCACGACGAGTTTCGGCGATGAACAGAACTGTGATGCAGTGGAAAATGGCAGAAAGCTCCCACAGAGTACCTTCCCCAACAGCGGAAAAAACAGAACTGAGGGGGAAGGGCCGGTGTCAGTTACTGGCCAGTCCACTAGCGCAATGTCATATGTATGCCTTGTAGGCAGCACCATCCCTGAGGTTGGCTCCCTTCTTCCAAAACTCTTAAAGGTATACGCTCATGCGGGATCCTAGTGCCTCCGGCCTAAGACCCACCAGTGATGAATGGTGAAGACTGATTCCGGAAAGATCTCAGAGGCCATTAAAACCTTATCTCTTAGAAATGCCCTAGCTGTGCGCATTCTGCATTCCTGGAGCGACCTTAAAGTTCATCAATCTATGGCTCAGTCTTGGGCAAGACGCACTCTGGTCTTCAGAGAATCCAGTTCCTTCAATAACTATGATGTTCTGAGTTGAGGGTTGACTTCAGATTTTGAGGAACCCCAACCTGACAAAGGGTTCCACCTAAGTGCTGAGCAGTTACTGCCTCCTGGTATGAACTGGCTTTGATTACAGCAAACTTCTTGCACGTGGATATAAGTCGTTAACACTGATAGTCACCAGGCAGATATCCTGGTATCAGAAGAGAACCCAAATGTCATGGCTCTGTTCTGACATGCCAAATTTCAGATAATGAAACAGAAGTTTTGTGAGATTTCTGGATTGGGACATAAAAGTAAACATTCTTTAGATCAAGCAAGCAGTACCAAAACCTTCCTTTAAGTTTAAGGACGAGACTAGGGCACTTAAGTATTCCAGTCTTAACTTCTAAATCTTTATATAGTCATTAAGAAAACAGAGATCCTGAATTCTTTGCTGTTCCATTTCATGCCCTGTGTGTAATGCCCATCAAGAGCAATACAACACACGATGACAAGTATCTGTTACTACAGCAGCCAACAGGTTGCACTTATGAACAAGATGCAACAGGGTGGAGAAAATGAGAAGGGGCCTGGGGAGGCTTGAAAGTGGTCTGAGGTGTGGCAATTGAGATTTAATTTAAAGAGGTGCAAAATAATGCACCTGGGATGAAGGAACCCTGGGGAGAGCTACAGGATGGGCGGGGGGAGTTGCTGACAATCACCAAGGAAGAAACGGACCCAAAGGTTATCATTTCAGATGACCTAAAGATGTCTAAGCAGAGTACAAAGGTTGCAGAGAGGGCCAGTGGCATTCTGGGGTGCACAGGCAGAGGAATAACTAGCAGAAGGTAGGAGGTAGGAGGTAGTGATGCCAGTGTATGAAACACTGGTAAGGCCTCACCTAGAGCACTGTATGCAGTTCTGGAGGCCACAACTTCATAAGGACATTGACAGGGTGGAGGCAGTCCAGAGAAGGGTGACTAAGATGGTACAGGGCTTGCAACAGAAAACATAATGAGGAAAGATTAAAGGACCTCAATATGTACTCGCTGGAGGAGAGGAGGGATCAGGGGGACATGCTAGAAACATTCAAGTACCTTAAGGGCATAAACAAGGTGCAAGGGGAGACATCTTCCAATATAAGAGAAGTGCAGAAACAAGGGGGCATGATATGAAATTGAAAGGAGGCAGGTTAAGAGGAAATGTGAGGAAGTTTTTCTTCACAGAGTATGGTGGACACATGGAATAGTCTGCCACAGGACGTGGTGGGAGCCAGCACAGTGGAGGGATTTAAACATGCCAAGGACAGGCACAAGGGAACCTTAGTGGTGGGAAGGAGAGGTAAAAAGCCACTTACCAGTTAGGGTCTGAGGCCGCAAACAAGTGTAGGGCTCACGGGCTGACTGGATGGGCCTAGCTGTCCTTATCTGCTGACAATTTCTATGTTTCTATTCTACAATTCCATGTATTATAATGCAGGGTTACCTTGTTTTGCTGGTAGTTTCAAAAAGTAGTTCTTAACACCAAACTGTTAAAGCAGTAGTGCAATAAATTTTTTCCCCAAAAACTAGTTTCGGCTACAATTGAAAAACATATAATACCTGTCAAATCTATTATTCCAGGTACCTCCCGTGCTGCAGCATGAGTTTTTTTATGTTCTCTATCCTAACCCTTTCCAGGTCTACAATACAATTTCTACGCCAAATGTGGCCGCCATTTTTTTTCATAAGAACAAAATTAAAACATTTATAAGATACTCAAATGCTGATGGAACTGAAGACTTTATCACCAAATAAAACTGGAAGATGCCCAGAATCTTTTATAAAGAAACGGTAAGAGCCAAATATTTTGCCCAACTTTCATTGCACTGCTGCTGTAAGAAAAATATTTTCCCTATAAATTTGTCAATCAACTCTCTAATTTTAGTGCAAGCAAGGGACAGTTGTTTCAAACTGAAACGTAAATTTTTTTTTTTTTTTTTTGGTACCTCAGTAGCTTTTTACAGAAGTGTTTTCCAGGCTAAGAAATAATATATTCATTTACTCAAGGATTTAGGCTGCAAAATGAGGTAACCCTTGCATTATACAAAATAAAAACACTACATTTTAAGAACCAGATGATTCTTAATCACCTTGTGGGTTGTGACATCAAGAGGTCCTTAGTTTAAATGATGTCACACAGCCCACCAGTGCTAAGAATAATCCTGTTCTTAACACTTGGATACTTACTCTATATGTATAAATCACTTATGTGATTTTAGTAAATAGACAGTCAAAACCGGAGGCCTTCTTATCCTGTAGCCAGTTGTCTCTCATGCAGAGAACATTAAAGTGGAGAGATCCTAGCACGTGATTTATTTTTTTTTGCAGTTAATGTTTTTTATTGGCATATTCCATTTTTCACAATACAGCATAGGGGCATATGCAACAGTAATACAAAATTAACAATTTATAAAGCACTGGCTTTCCAAATAATGAGGAACACAGTTCATACAAATACCCGACAGGCAATGAAGGGCTCCTAAATGAGTGTAGGACAAAGCAATAAATATGGCCTCTTTTAATTAGTAAAACCTATTTAATCACAGCACAAACAACAGCGAGTACATAGCAGTAACTATGAAAACAGGAAGGAAAACATACTGTAAATCACTGTAGCTAACTTGAGTGATTTACTGCTGTATGAGATGTCTCCATGGTATAAGAGCATCATCATCATCATCTCACAGATTGGGCAGACAAACCGCTCAGCTTTGTGGCAGTCTTGTGTAAACTGCACAAGATAATGCTCTTACACCATAGAGACATCTCGCATGCACGTATAAACTTATATAGAGGGGCCTCTCACTGGCTCGAAAGAAGCTTGTGGTGTTTCTATGCCGCTGAGCTGGGTTCTAGAGCGAGATATGGTGCCTGCAAGCCAAGCTAGGAGGAGCTGCCGCTGCAGTGCTCTACAAATGGGGAGGTGGGTAGGCTTAGTTGATGAGGGAAAATAGGAAAACACCACCTAAGCTGTTAGTGAAGACTGCATATTCCAACCCAGCCCACCAAATAGTTATCTTGAAAGGGGGACACACTGATCCCTCCCGACCCTATCATGAAAAAGCTGCTGGAGGTTAGCTGTTGGACATGAGTGGAAGGTCACCAATCCAATACCTGGCTGAGGTGGGGGAGCTTGATAAAAAAAAAAGTTCCCAAAGGTTTTAAGTAAATCTAATTAAAATAAAAAATGACCTTACCTGGATTATCTCAGGGGCTACCTGCAGTGATGGCAGGTATTCTTGCTGAAGGTACTGGATGTATTCTGGTCCCTAAAAATTAAATTTCTCGTAAATAAATTCTATAATGCACACTGATGTATTATTTGATTTACAAATTAAGACTCTTAAGTGACAGCATGCTAAAAGCTTACTCTCCTTTGCATCTATATTATAGGGATACCTCGACCTTGTAGAACTTGACACAACCAAAGTTCCAATCAGCAACAGGGATGCCTCACCATCTAAAAATATTTATGACACTGCCTGAATTAGAGGTTTCTTACTTGTAAGCATTAGTACTACAACCAATATTCAGTTCACATCCACACTTAGGCAGTCTTCCACTGAGCCTGCTCAGTTTCCAGAACAGTCTTCAAGCTCTGACCTCCTATTGTCCAACCATGTGGTTCTCTGGCTTCACTCACTTTGCCCTCAGATATGCACACTGGGGCAAAAATCCAAAGCAAGCCATGCTGGGAAAGATGGGTGGGTCACATGGATGTCAACAGAATATTAGAACAACAAAGTACAGTTACGTAAGAACTTACTGTAACAGTAGATCTTCGAGAGGCTCTTGTAGTAGGTAACTTGTAGGACTGCGCCCCCTGGCATCAGGACCACACGGAAACTTTTGCTAGCAGTGTCTGACTGGGGACTGCCCACACGACGTCATGTGACTGATGTCAGTGTGACACTATATAGTGGGCAGTCCCCACATCCGCCCTCCAGTTCTCCCACTGGAGACCTCCGAGAGTCATGACAGGAGAATGGGAGAGGCTCCTTGAACCCAAGAAAGGGCTTTTTGAAAAGAGCTGTGAGTAAAGAGGGGGAAGGTGAGTGGGGAAAAAGGTTACCTACTGCAACAGCCTCTACAAATATCTACTGTTACAGTAAGTTCTTGCATAACTGTACTATCTTACTTCGACACATACCTCTGAACTGTCCCTGATTTTCAGGGATGTCCCTGATTTTGCCTCAGAATTTTCCACTGTCCCTTGTAAAATTTGTGTTTTTGTGACAGAACAGTGGGGAATAAAAGCACAAAATGATGATAAACATAAAAGTTACAGACTTTTTCTTCTTCAGAAAATGCATCTGAACACAAATCTTTTCATTCTATCAGCTTTCTGAGTGAATAGTACCAATTTTAAGATGTGTCCTCATTTTGGGTCTTTGTCCCTGATTTTTAAGCCTTGTCCCTGATTCATGAGGCAAGAGGTTGAGAGGTATGTTCGACAGGACTTGCAGTAGACACTAACTTGGAGGACTGAGTCCCAAGCAATCAGAGTCCAAAGGACAGGAAAACATGGGAGGCTGAAGCAGAGATCTCGTGGAAAGCCAGAGAGTTAGTACAGAAGTCTCTGGAGGACTGCTAGTCCAAAACCGGCACTGTGCCTAGAAGCAATGTCCAAACTGTAGTGTTTCATAAAAGTGTGGACTGAACTCCAAATAGCAGCCACACAGATGTCTACGGCACATACATTTCTGAAACAGGCCGTAGAGGCAGCCATTCCCCTGGTAAAATGTCCTTTCATCTGCCCCGGAGGGACTTTACCATACTTAGTAACAGAAAGAAATGCAGTTGGCAAACCATTTGGAAAGGCACGGTTTGAAACTGCTACACCTTCAGTTTTTGGTGCGAAGAAACAAAAAGCTGACCCAATTTATGGACAGATTTAGTCCTGTGAGTGTAATAACGAAATCATGTGAACGCTCAGCATATGCAGGATGGCTCCTCCTAATTAGAATGCTCGGGTAGTACACCAGCAATTCCAGAGACTGATTCAGGGTAGTCTCCAAACAACCTTTGGAAGACACTTAGATTCGTGCACAGAGCCACCCAGTCTCTGTGAAAATCAAATAAGGTACCTTACACATCAGGGCCTGAAGTCTGAAATCTTCAGCAGAAGTGACTGCGGAATCTAAAAAGCGATTCCAGGACAAATAGCGATATCACATGTACTTGCCGGTTCAAAGGGAGGCAAGATCAATTTTTCTAAAATAAAATTAAGGTCTCACGGTGGAGCAGGGTTACGAACCAGGGTTTTAGATGCAAGATATCATTTAAGAAGGTTTTGAGACTTCTAACTGGGCCAGAGTCTTGCCACCTATTAAATCAGTAGACAGAGATGGCCACTAGATGCACCTTCAGTGATGAGTAGCTCAGTCCCAGATCTGACAAATGGAGAAGCTACTCCATGACATGAGGAGCGAGCATGAGAAAGGGTCTCAAGACTTCGAGGTGGCCCAAATGGAAAAGTGTTTCCACTTCATGGCATAAGTAGCTCTAGTAGATGGCTTTCTTGCCTCCACCAAAATCTGAGTTACCCAAGGTGAAACCCTATTCCGTGAAGTGACTACGTCCTGAGAAGCCACGTGTGAAGATGGAAGGATTTCAGTCCTGGATGTACTAGTGTGCTCCTCTCCTGGCTCAGGAGGTCATAGGAAAGAGGTAAGGGAACCAGGAGTTCCACTGCCATTTGTTGGAGCAGTGGGAACCAAATCTGTTGAGGCCAAAACGGAGCTTTCAATATCATTTGTGCTCCTTCGGATTGTAGCTGATCAGCACTCTCTGCAAGACTGGGAAGGGAGGAAATGCATACAGAAATCTCCCTGTCAAGAAAACGACAGTGCGTCTTGCCAAAAAACACCAGGCCCGGGATCGAGTGAGCAAAACTTGGGAAGTTTTGCATTTGATGGGGCTGTGAAGAGATCCACTTCTGGACGACCCCAAAAGTTGAAATGCGATCCAGTACTTCTTGTTTTAGCTCCCACTCCTGTGCCCGTACCCTGGTGCAGCGGAGACTGTCCGCGAAAACGTTCTTCACACCTGGGACGTGGACCACCAGAAGACGGACCTTGTGCAGAACTGCCCAATTCCAGACCCGCATCGCTTCCTTGCAAAGAGGATACGAGCGGGTGCCCCCCTGCTTGTTAGCGTACCACACCATGCACATGTCCGATTGGATTAACATGGTCTTCTGCTGAAGAATGTGCTGAAAAGCCTGAAGAGCATAAAGCACTGCTCTCATTTCTATTTTTGAAATCTTGGATAGCACCAGTGAGCGGAGCCTCATAAATTGGTTCCACGTCAGTTAACAAGTACAGAGTGATACATGAATATTCAAATATAGAGTGCTTCGGTAGCAAATATACAAACATGTTACAGTACAATACAGATAAAGTTCATGGTTGCACTATACTGAGACACTGTACAATGTATGCCTGCATCATGGAGAGACAAAAATCAGTAGAGTAGACAGAGGAGGAGAAGGTGGAGAAGATGGAGAGGAATGGTAAGAGGAAGGGGTGGGTGGAGGTAGGAGGTGGAGGGTAGGGAAGAGAGGTGGGGCATGGCAGCGCCATGGGAGATGGCAGTGGGTCAGTGAAGTGCAAGGTTGGGGCTAACCAGTGGAACAGTGACAAAGTTAAGCGCTAGAGGAAACTTCTCGTGACGCCACCAAATGGTGGGCAGCCAGATCTCGGAGCTCCGCTTCCATCCCTCTCGAATCATTGGAATTAAACTAACATGCTTCCACAACAGCGAATTTCACCACTCAGTGCTTCTGACATGGCTGGGAAGCCACTGCGAGCAAACCGGGCAAAACAATGAGTAAATGGAGGAACAAGATGAAACAATTGCTCCCTAGCGTATTACATGGAGGGTTTCCTGGCCTTACACCGCATGGCCATTCGGCTATCTGAATCTTCACTTGAACCTGATCCTGAGGAATCGGACAACCTGGCAGAAACATCACGTACCTTGCAGCATATTCTGTCCATTGTGAATAAAACAGATTCAGCCCAGGCAGATCTGAGACAAGATTTCCGATCGCTAGACAAGAAAATCACAGCCAATGCAGACAAAGTCACTAAGCTGTCGGAAGCCCAGGACACACACGAGTGCCTGTTGCTATTGTTGCTGCACGGGGGCTGACAAGTTCAAACTAAACTGGAGGATCTGGAGAATAGAGACGCAGCAATTTTCTGTAACGGCATGCCCGAGGGTGCAGAGGAGGGCCATAAGCCCCATAGATTTTATTCAGCATTTACTCCGAACCACATTGGAGATACCGTCCGACCTTAACTTAAGATACAGACAGGGCGAAAGATCCCTCAGCTCACGCCCAAAGACCCACAACATCAAGCCCAGATCATGGATTATAAGAATGATCTATTTTCAAAGGAAGGATTGGCTACTGAAGGAGGCATGGCGCCTGAAGGACCAGACATATCGGGAAACACCTATTTTTTTTCAATCAGGACTTTACATTATTGCAAACAGAACGCCAGCATGTGAGAGCTGTAATCAAAGAGCTCAAGGCCAAGAAGAACATAAAAGCGCAGCTACAGTACTCAGCCAAAACTGCTTAATCCTGGATTCAGGGTTGAAAACCTATAATTCACTACAAGCAGTCCCGTTACATGAACTGGGTATTCCCTCCTGAACATGGAATTGAAACAGCTGGAACATAAACTGGCCTCTTCAGCCTGGGAAATAGCAGGAAAGGGACAGAAAAGGCGATGAGGCCTGCCCGGTTCCTTTTCAGGGGACACCACTGCAGATGTAGCAGAACTGATCACCCGAGTGGAAAAGAGGGGCCAGCATGGAAACAGGAATGTGCAAGCTGACAAATTTCCTAAATGCTGAGGTACTGCTGGGGCAAGAAATGCAATTTAAAAAATGGGAGGGTTTCTGTTTTCTTTCACCTTCTCTTACAGATGGGAATATCTGGACTTCCTCTGTTAGCGGATTCTGTTTGCACGACTTGGCCTAAGTGATTTATGGGGCCGTGGCATATACCTGCAACAGCACAGACACTTGGACCCTTACAATGGAAAGGTGAACACAATGGACTGGGGCCAGATATACCCATGCATTATCGGGGGGGGGGGCCCACAGGATCTTGCTCATTTACTTAACCTCAGGGGTATAAGCCCCCGAAGCAAAGGGTCAAAAGGGGAGTATTCTGGAGGAAGAGTGGGGGAAAACAGACTATGGGACAATGTATATGGAAGCAAGATTTTATATCATGATTTAGGGAGAGGGAAGAAGGGGCGAATGGAGAAATAAAACACTAAGGTTTTGGCTCTGCTTAATCATTCGGGTGACGAAAGATACAGTGGCCATGGACCTCTGCTTGATATGACAAAGCAGGTGCCCATGGCCATAGTGGATCTTTCCATGTAGGGCCATTTCGTGATCACACATAGTGATCGTCCGATGCACAGTTGTGCGAAGGCATCCTTTTTCCCTTGGAAGTGTGTTTCTGAGTTCAGTTGGCGGGGTGCAACTTTTTTCCCTTTTTTTTTTTTGCACCTCTCCCAGTTGTTACTACTTTTGATCCCCTGACTAGTTACAGGGGACCTACTGGTTGTATGATTTACAAAATGTTAAAATTTGGTGCTAATGAGCATACAGTTAAGAAGTTTGATTCGTAACAGCTCGTGAGCAGGAGAGAAGAATGTGAATCAGTGGAAGCATGGAATTGGATGGGGACGAGAGCGGGGGAGGGTCCTGAGGGTGGTGGGACACAGACCTCCTCAAAGGCATTATATCACTTTTGTTACTTGTCATCATGGCTGATCTAAACAATTTACTGTAATGTCAAGGGGGTAAATAGATTACTGAATGAGTTAAAAGCACTTAAGAGCGATACTGCATATCTGCAAGAGACGCATCTCTCTGAGGCAGAACATGCGAAGTTGCGTAGGGCGTGGGTGGGTCACGTATGAGGCAGCCTCGCACCTAACCCTAAAAGAGCACAGGCTGCTATTCAAGTGAAGAGGGACAGCCCACTCAAAGTCACGAGCTCAGACCAAGGTCTGCAGGGACGTTATGTTAAGAGTCACGGGGGAATTAAATGATAGCATAGTGCACTTGGTGACTGTATATGCCCCAAATACAGGAATTGAGGGATTTCTATTAGAACTTTTCTCAAAATTGGCATCCCTACCCCACGAGCAACTGGTTATTGGAGGAAACTTTAATATAGCTCCAGTCCCACATATAGAGAGATCCACAGGCTCCTCCCTCACTAACCGAACTGCTACTCAAAAACTCAAATCCCTAACTATAGAGATGGGGTTGGTGGATATATGGAAAGCACTGCAAAAGACTGAAAGAGATTACACCTTTTATTCAAATGCCTAAAGATCATACTCTAGAACAGATTTATTCTTTACACAGCAATCGAACTTGCATTATGTCAGTAGGGCTGAAATTCACCCCCATTACTCTCTCAGACCACGGACCAATATCTATATGACTGGGCTATGGACAAGAGAGAGGAATTAAGACGTGGAGACTGAAAACATCCCTACTAAACGATAAGAATTTTATAGGACAATTAACCACCGTGGCCACTAATTTAGCCATAGACTCCCAGTGCAAGAATGCTCCCCATTAATATGGTGGGACACACTGAAGGTGGTCCTGCATGGCCATGTCATCAGCTATGCCTCAGCTCAAAAGTTGTTAACCCTGGCCAAGGTTAACCAATTACTGGGTCAGATCAAAGAATTAGAAGCACAACTTAAGCAAAACTCAGGAAAGAGAAAACTAACAAACTAATGTCCGACTTTACAAAGATAAAGGAGAAAAAGGCAGAGGTAGCGTTAAGGTTTATAAACCAAAAGTATTATGAAGGGGGAGGAAAGGCAGCTCCGTCTTCTGGCCTTCCGCCTGAGAAAAGCTCAGACTGAGAGAAATATTCTGAATGCAGCAGATAGAGAAGGTAAGACCTGGGTGTTACCTACAGATGTAGCACAGCAATTTAAGAACTTTTATCAGACCCTCTATGTGGAGGACAAAACAGATGACCAGGTCCAGTGACACCAAAACCTTCCTGGATATTGTTACCTCCACAAACAATTGCAGGAGGCACAGGCGCACATTATCGGCCTCCATAACTCACCAGGATATAATCCAGACCATTTCAGGATTGTCAGTGGGTAAATCTCTTGGTCCTAATGGACTAGGGGCAGAATTCTACAAAAAAAAAAAAAAAAGAACAACAATAGTACCCTGGTTGCAGAAGGTGTTTAGCACTTGTTTGGAAGAGAACTACCTGCTGGCCTCCTGGGAGGCAGCTATGATAACAGTTATTCTAAAATGAGGCAAAACAGGAACAGCCCGTGCAGATTTTAGACCGATCTTGCTCCTTAATCAAAAACTGAAAAGCCATACAAAAATCTTAGCAATGAAGCTCCAGAAACACATAGAGAAACTGGTTCACCCTACTCAGACTGGGCTTCTCCCCCTTCGACATATGTCTGATAATATCCGGCTACTGTTGAATATAATGGCTCACAGCGCATTAGCCCCTCTCCCGCAGATGGCCCTATTTTTAGACGCAGAAAAGGCTAATGACTGCCTCAATTGGATATACACAGAAATGGCCATGGAACATATGGGGGTCAAAAGTAATTTTTTAAAATGGGTTTCCCTTTGTTATCAACACCCCAGCTGAGGTAAAAGTAAATGGGACCATGTCTGACTGTTTGGAGATCAGAAGAGGAACTAGACAGGGTTGCCCCTATCACCCCCTGCTCTTTGCCCCAATATGGAGCCCTTAGCCCAGGCTGATCAGGACAAGCTCTGAAATAAAGGGTATCACAACTGACTGACAAACATACAAGGTATCATTGTATGCAAATGACACCCTGATATATCTGGAGGATACTGTATCCTCTTTACCTCCCACCTTAGACCTTCTGCAGCGATTCGGTAAGATATCCAGATTTAAAATCAACCTAAATAAATCTGAGGCCTTAGCTCTCAACATAGATCCCACCACAGCAGCTAGAAATCCAGCCCCATTCAAGTGGGTGAGGGACAAAATCAGACAGCTTGGGATTCAGGTCCCCAAGGATTTATCCAAACTACACCAACATAATTATACTGCCCTAAGACGAGATATATTTTATGACCTAAACAGATGGCAAAATATGCCATTCACATTGCCAAACAGAACTGACACAGTGAAAATGAACACTTTACCCAGATACTTGTTCCTTTCCTTGACCCTTCCTATCCCATTCTCTAAGTCAGACTGGAAAGAACTTCAGAGGAAACTTTCCAATTTCATCTGGGCAGGGAGAGGCCTGTGTAAACGATCGGATCTCTTGACAGAAATAAAAGACAGGGGAGGAGTAGGGGTACCAAATTTTTATAGCTATTACTTAGCAACCCAGACACTTCCGATCCTGAAGCGGATCTCTTCGGGATTGCTGGGCGGTTGGTACTATATAGGGGAGGAGACCTCTCAGTATACACCATTCAGTATCCTGCCATGGCTTGTTCTGCCTGCAGACATTAATAAAATACAAAATAAATGGACTAGACAGACTCTAAAGGCCTGGATGGAAGCTAGGCAATGGTGGGAAATTCCAACAAGAATCTGGAAATCTATCTCCCTGGCTAAGTTGCCTGATTTCCCTGTAACTGATGAGGATCAGATCCTGGGGAGGTGGGCACAGCAGGGCCTAAAATACCCCTCGCATTGATACAAGTGTCGAATTCAAACCATTCAGTGTAGTACAAACAGAATTTGGGCTGCACAACAAGGAATTTTTAAATTTCTTCAATGCAGACACTATTTCTCCACAGTGGTGGGTATAGGAGCGCTGACAGCTGAACCCCCACACCCAATAATAGTCACCTACCAGTTTGGCAAACTGTGTACCACCATACAATTTATCTCCACAATGTATAGGGCACTCCAGGAAGGGGTGGGTATGTTGCTGGTTCAGCAGATACAAGAGAATTGGCACAGGGAGTTAGGGCAAGAGTTTTCGGAGGAAGAGCGGGCACAATATGGAATGGTATGCACAGAACAACGGTCTCCTCATGGAGACATTCTCGCTAGTGTGTAAACTCAGAATTTTTATTACCTCAGTAATTTTGCCACTATTCTAATATAGCAAAAGACATTTGCTGGAAGTGTCGGTCTCCAAAAAGGTAATCACAGCCATATTTCTTGGATGGCCCCATCATTCAACCCTTTGGCTGGAGGTTGCACAAAGGAGAGAAAATTCTTGATCTACATAGCAAACTCTCCTGTATTAATTTAATATTGGGCCTCCCTCCAGCAGAAGTAAACATCAAGAATTTGAGATATCTTTTATATTCTAGTGGTGGCTGCGCTAAGGCAATAACACAAAATTGGTCAAGCCCCAGCCTCCTACAGTGCAAAGGTGGAGAAACAACACTGAACACATCAGAAGTTTAGAAGCCCTTACAGCCAGCTTATGTTACAACCAAAATCCAATTTAACTCCAGATGGCCCCCATACTGAATTTTATTGAGGCGGAGGGAGGGATGTCCACTTTGGAGCAACTGCTGATAGCATAGGAAACCCAAATAATTTTGGGAGAGTAAGAATGTTACCCGGGACTAACTGCAGTCTTTTACCCTTGTTCTACCCCTAGGGCTCTCTCAGATGGATAACTAAACCTGATCACAATACAGACATGCAAGAAGAAATAATGACACTGAACTTGCTAGCAAGTTGTAAATTCTTTATTAGATGTTTATTTTATTATGTCATAGTTGATTATTATTTTGTTGATTGTTATTGTATATAACAATTGCAAGTGTTGAAGAGTTACAAGACAATCAGAAGTTTGAGATCACTTGCTAACAGAAGGGACCTCGGACCAGCTGGATATGGAGACTTGAATATTGTGAAAGTAACTGGCTTCCTCAAACAGCAATATGGATGTCTAAAAAAAAGGAGGACGAAGAAAATAAGGTAAACACATCAGGGGAGCACAATGTTAATCTGTTCAGATTAAACTTGCTATGTATCATATATCAATGTAAAAAGTACAGTTACGTAAGAACTTACCGTAACAGCAGATCTTTGAGAGAGGCTCTTGCAGTAGGTAATTACATATAGGACTGAAGCTGGAAAGAACTGGAAGGCAGGCGTGGGGGACCTCCCCTTTATACTGACGTCGCATGACGTCAGTCACCTGATGTGGAGGAGGTCCCCCGCCAGAGACTGCTAGCTAGAAATTTTTCCATGAGGTCCTGATGCCTCGTCGCTTCAGTCCTATATGTAATTACCTACTGCAAGAGCCCTCTCAAAGTAAGATCAATTGATTCACATCCAACAAGTAAAATGTATGAACTGTATTATTGTTGCCTCTCTTGATAATACAATTATAAGTTAAAAAAAGTGCTAGAGGAAGTGCAGACTCAGCAATGGGATTACTGACTAGAGGAGGGATTTAGTGGGGGCAGGCATACAGGTACCTGTTGTGAGAAGGTGTTTATTTTTTATTTTATTTATTCAAGTCTAGGATTACAATACCTTTGAGCCAGGGCTCTTTTTACAAAGGTTCCATGTCAAAGGCAAAAGACATACAGGGATAGCAATGTAACAACACTCAACAATAACGCATTATAGTTACGGAATAGAACAGAATAATGTTTTAAGACATGGTTACTAGCAGTTCTGATAAGACGGGATAACCAGCAACGAGGATGAGACTTGATGAAGGGAAACAGTGGTACAGAAAACAGAAAAAAGGGTGTAGAAAGGGAAGGGCAACAAAGGTGCAGCCATAGACGGTTGTCAGGCGAAACAGGGGATAAGTGCTGGGGACATGGGGGGGTAGAGGGAGGGGAAGATGGGTGGAGTGGGGCAGAAGATGAAATAAGAGCATCAGTGGGGTTAGGGGGCAGCTGGATGGGTGGAGGAGGAAAGAGGCTGAGGCAACACCAAGGACATGCCAGCATCAGTTATGGGGGACTGTCACAGGAGCTGGAGGCAGTAAGATGCAGCCGTACTCTTGATTTAAAAATGCCCAGTGTTGGAGCAGTAGAGATGACAGGGTTGATGGTGTTCAGCCATAGAGGAGCTTTGTAGGTGAATGAACGTTGACCCAGAGTGGTGCGACAGCGGGAACTTGCAGGAGTTGATATTTTGAACCCTGGTGACCTGCATGCTATTCCTATTGTTGTGTAGCAGGGCTGTGACCCCCAGAGGTGCAAGGCCAAGGCTAATTGGCACAGTTTGTGTTTAAAGAGCCAATCGTTGCTGCATCACAGATGTCCTGAGGTAGCACATTTGTCCAGAGTGGGGCCCTGTATGAGAAACTCCCGCTGAGCCAAGGTAGAGCGGCACCTTGGCACATGGAATACCCGAAAGGCAGCACTTCTGGTCTGCTGTGTCTCAGGAAGGGGTCCGTGAGGTTCCGTATCCTGGTGGTAGAAGGTTTAAGGAGGATTTTTTGGCAAGGAGAAAGGTTTAGTACTGGATTCTTCCAGTGAGCTGTAGCTAGCCAGTCATGGTGTAGAGATCACAGGTGTGCATGAGTCTAGCAGCACTGGTGAGGAGACGGCAGGCTTTATTCATTGCGGTTGAGATGCGGTGGAGGGCTGTGTCTGTTGCAGATCCATAGATTACCAGCCCATAATCGATGAGTGAGATGATCGAGCTATTGATGGCAGTGCTCAAGGCTTTATGTGTGAGACAGTGCCTGTGCCGATGCAGGATCCCGATTCTGGTATTGGTGGCCCTTGCAGTAATGTCGATGTGTTCGGCATATGATAGGGTGGAATCGATAGCGATCCCTAGGTATCTGAAGTGCCGAACAAGTTCGAGAGTGGCACCCCCAACATTCATAACTGCAAGTGGGAAGGCTCTGTGTTTACTTTGTGGGGTGGAGAACACCATGGTCTTGTTTTTTTTATAATTCAAGACCAGTTGTATGGTTCTTAAACCACTGCACTGCGGATGCAAAGCCACTTTGTAGATCCACCTCCAGATGTTCAGGGCGTTGGCTGCTGGTGAATAAAACCATATCATCTATGTAAAGGAGCATTTGACATGAGCTAGAGGTCAGGAGGTTATTTAAGAATAAGCTGAACAGCAGTGGTCCTAATATGGATCCTTGCAGTACACCAGATCTGACAGGTCTGCTGCCAGAGATCACATCCCTGATCCTAACCTGCTGATAGTGGCAGCTCAGGTAGCTAGTGAACCCGCCAAAAGTTTCAGAGGCGAGCCTAATGTCAGCCAGTTGTTTGAGGAGGAGCCCATGATGCACCGTATCAAATGCCTTTGATAGGTCAATGAATGTGGCTCCTACCAATAGGCCTTGGTCTAATGCATGGTGGATGTATCCCATAAATTCTAGCAAGGCCAAGATGGTGCTGTGCCCACCCCTGAACCCATGTTGTTCACGACACAGTAGTTGATGGAGGTTGAGGTACTCCACAAGTTGATCGGCCATGATCTGCTCTAGGGCCTTGGAGAGCGGGGGGAGTATCAAAATGGGTCTATAATTATTGTGCAGAGTCCATCACTACTTTTATGCACCAGGGTAACTGCTGCAGATTTCCAACACTGAAGGAATTGTGAGTGACAAGAGTGAGAGGTTTATAATTTGCATCAGCGGGCTAAGAACTTCCTCAAGTGCCAGACTAACAAATTTTAGATCTAGGGAGTCCCCACTGCGTCTTGACTTCCCTAGTACCTTTTCCAGGTATCTTCTAGTGTCGACTTCAGAGACTAGTTTGATGTGAAATAGTAGGTGGTCATGGGGGGGGCAACAGTGTTTCTTGTAGGTCATTTGTGGTGAGGGGATTGAAGAAGTTAGCAGGGAGCATGCTGCTTAGGTCCGTGAAGGAACGAGTCAGGGAGATGGCAATGAGAAGAGGGTCTAAGGATGGCACCCCATCGATTGTGAGCATAGGTGGAGCATTTTTGGGGTCTTTCCCAGTGATGTCATTGAGGTTGTCCCAAAAGGATTTGCTGCTATTCCATGAACTGGTGAGGGCTTCTTTGTAGTAGGTGCTTTTTGCATGACAGATGGCTTTTGTGCAGTCATTTCTTGCTTGTTTGTACCGTTGGAAGTTTGCTGCGGAGTCATGTGCTCATGCCACTTGCCAGAGACAATCTCTTGAGGAGAGTTGCTTTAGCAGATCCGGAGTAATCCTGGGTTGTAGTGTCCTTGACCGATCTTGTTTTATCGGGCGTGCTTGTCACAGACAAAACTGAATTTGGTTATGAAGAGGTCAAGAGCTACATCTACGTCCTTGGCTTCATACAGGTCAGACCAGTCTTGGTACTTGAGGTCCATTTTGAGTTGTTGTAGATGGCCTTTTTAGGACAACACGGCTTTATATATTTCTGGCAGGAGGTTTACTGTAGCTGCTATTCCAGGTGCATGTGCCAGGAGAGTGGTCGCTCAGAGAGTCTGGGAGTACAGTAATACTGTCGATGTGTGCAGGACAGTTAGGGAGTATCCAATCCAGTAGGATGCTGGTGCTGGTTTTCTAGCACATTTATGTGCAGATGTAGTTCTACAAGCGACCACAGGTCCCGGGTCCTATGAAGTCCCAGATGAGCACCCCATCCCATTCCCGATGCATCTGTAGTCAGTATTTGGGAGTAAGGAGGGGCCTGGAAAGGGACTCCTTGAATCAGGTTGCTGGAGTCCTGCCACCATAAGAAATCCTGTTGTACTGGGCTGGAGATGAGGACCTGACTGTCCAAGTTGTCCTCCCTCTGATCCCACTGGGACCTCAGAGTCCACTGCGAGATTTGAATGGAGTCTGGCTAATGGGACCATAGGGATAGCAGCTACTGTGAGGCCAAGAAGATGTTGAACTGCTCTGGCCGAAATGTGTCAGCTGGAAGATACCAACTGGGCCTGCTTCTCCAGGGTGTCCACCCTGTCCAGGGGAAGAAAGACCATTCCCTGTACCGTGTACAGCACGGCCGCAATAAACTGAAGGCACTGGGAAGGGGCAAGCTGGGACTTAAGGTAACTGACAGCGATACCCAGGAGCTCAAAAAGGTGTAGGGTAGCCGACAAAGAAGCTTCCAACTCTTCCCTCGACTGAGCTGCGAGACGCCAATCACTGAGATAAGGAGAGACATAGTGTCCTTGACTCCTCAAGGTACCTGCCACTACCGCTAGGCATTTGGTAAAAACCCATAGGGTGGAGGACAGGTCAAAGGGGAGAGCTTTGAACTGGTAATGCTCCCCTTGGAAAGACAACCTGAGGAATGTGCGATGTAGACAGAATATTGGGATGTGTTGGTACGCATCCTGCATGTCCAGGGAACAAAGCCATTGTCCTTGGAAAGGAGAGTCAGCAGCCTTTGCAGAGTCAGCATCCGAAACCTTTTGTACTCTATGAAGAGGTTTAGGTTACTGAGATCGAGAATCAGATGTAGATCCCCTGTATTTTCTGGGTACCAGAAAGAAGTGTGAGTAGAGTCCCTTTCCAATCTGGTTTGCCGGCACTGACTCTATTGCTTCTTTTCGAAGATGAGCCGAGATCACCTCCCTTATATGGGGAATGTGCGCCCTTGGGTAATGAGAAAATCTCAGAGGATTGTTTGTAGGTTTTTTTTTGGAATCTGAGAATGTGACCAAGCTTTTATTAACTGAAGCACCCAGGCTTCTGGTTGTGATGGACTCCCAGTCTCCAAGATGCTTGCGAATCTTCTGCCCACTAGTTCCTCCGACAGACGAGGAGGGGGTGATCAGCAAGTCAGGAATGGGAGAAGGTTGGGAGAACCACTCCTGAAGCCCTTTATGCTTTGGCTGGAGGGTGGCAGCTGTGTTGGGAGCCCATGTTTAAACCGATGTTTGGGTGTTTGCTGATGTTTGCGCTGGCGCCTGTTTTGCTGATGAAAAGGATGCTTTTGTTGTTTCGGATGGTACATGGTGGAACCGACCAAGAGCTGTTCCTTTACCCTGCAGGCTTGTGATAATGTCCTGAGCATCACTGCCAAGCAGGACAAAGCCTCTGAATAGCCGACTGAACATCGGGGCTAGTCCAGATACTCGCAGCCAGGAGTACTGGCGAAGGCTCACAGCAGTGGCTGTATCTCTAGTGGAGGAATCCACCGCATCATAGGTGGCCCGTAAAGAATGATGTCCTGGGTGATTGTCAGGGTGGACTTTGTTTCAGAGTCTGGTAGGGCCTCAACAACGGGATCAAGATGGCGGAACAAAGAGTTCTGGTACTCCAGCATGTATGAAACATAATACAAAGCATGTATATAGCTAGAGTAGAAGAAGAAGAATAACATTTTCTCCTGAACTGGTCCATTTGTCTGGATTCCTTGTCAGGAGGGGATGTACTAAGGTGCTCAGGCTTCGTAGACCGA
The DNA here is from genome assembly GCA_016271365.2 of Neoceratodus forsteri. Classification (NCBI taxonomy): domain Eukaryota; kingdom Metazoa; phylum Chordata; order Ceratodontiformes; family Ceratodontidae; genus Neoceratodus; species Neoceratodus forsteri. The sequence continues at coordinate 996,628,761 of CM028131.1, forward strand.
TCATGGGCTGCAGTAATGACCACCAAATCAGCCCTAGGTTGCACACTGAGGTGGTCCTTGTCTTCAGGGGTCCTGTAAACCTGGCCAGCTTTCTTGGCCATGGCCAGGATGGAGGATGGGCTCTGCCAGATGGTTGAGGATAAATCCTCATTAGGTTCCAGCCATGGGGGGTGTGAGTACGGACTAGTCTCAGAGAAACCAGATGCTCAGCCAACCTCTTGTCTTTTGGGTCCTGAGCCTCTGACTTCCAGCCTTGGGCTCCACCATGTGTTTGAGGAGGTCCACAAAGTGGGATCTTCCGGGGAGGAGATTTGGAGACTCCTGGGACTGGTTTCTCATGGGGAGGTGTCTCAAATCCCAATCCCTTGGATGAGAAATCGGAATCCGCTATGGAATCATCAGAATCCTCTGGAATTTTTTCAGGAATCATGGGTTCTGGTTCCTTGAGAGTCCCTTCTGACGTCAAGGGTTGCGATCGGACTGTTGCCTGGCTGGATGTCGAGGGACGACTGGAGAGGGTGCCCGAAGTCCGGGGTTTGCGGATGCCTGCTGTCCAGTTCTGAGACTAATTGTAATTTGGTCTCAGGCCACCGAGATTTCAGAATCTCCCTGAAATCCACCTGAGGTTGAGCTGGAGTGGGAAGAGGTGGGTGACCATGTCCTGAGATACTAGAAGATGGATAATGATGAGGATAACCTGGTGGAGGGTAATATTCAGGATAATCAGGGTAATAAAGGTAATCAAAAGGATCCAGCGTCGGGCTGATGGAGGATAGTCTGATCGGATAGCCCAACGGTGCTCCCATCATCTTATAGCTAGGTGGCATTCCTGATGGATGGCAACCTGATGGCGGCCCTGACAGAAGGTAGCCAGACAGCGGCCCTGACAGATGGTAGACTGACAGCGGCCCTGACAGATGCCTGATGGAGGGTAGCCTGATGGCCCTAAAAGCAGATAGCCTGAAGGGGGTACTACTGGAGGACCTACAGGGGAAACACCGATAAAGGGCCCAAAGGCAGAAGACCCGAGGGGCGCCCGGAAGGTGAAATACCTGTAGGTCCTGATGGAGATAAGGGGGCCTGTGGGCGTAGAGGAGGAGCAGGGTCTGGCACAACTATTGGCTGCGACAGAGCCACCCTGAGGCCTTTTGGAACCCTGTCAGGTAAACGTGATGAAAGGTCTCCTTCTGTCGGGACTTGTGGGTCTGGTGACATTAGAGGAATAGGGTTCTCCATGGATGGAGACCCCAGTTGAACCATGCCCTCCAGCTGGGACAGTGTCTGGCTGTGCACTGTCAGAGCCTGACAGACACGAAAGTTGTGCGATCGGCTGATCGACCCGGGTTGTGCAGGAGTTGGAGGCCCCGACTCTCGACCAAGGCCAGGCGCTGGTCAGAGGGGCAGCTTATCGGCTGTGCCTGCCGACTTGGAGCACAGGGATAATGATGGGCCTAAGAGTGATGGTGACCTCAGACGACTAGAGGTCCCCTGCCACCATAACCAGTGGCTATGGAAGTCAAAGTCTGCTCAGAAGGCAGAAACACAGGCTTGGCTGTGGCGCCTCCCCTCCGGAAGAATGGGGCAGATCCTCTGCTGGAGGCCCGCAGGCAGCACTGGAGGAGGGGACTGCTCCCAGTCCGATGCTTTACCTTGTCCCTCTTCATCTTATGGGGATCAGTCGAGGGAGGAGGAGGCACTTTCAGCTTCTTCAGCTCTTTCTCCATGGAAGACATTTTTTTGTTTCAGGAGATGAGCGAGTGACTGTTGGTGCCTTTTGCGTGTGGCCTGGTTGAACTGGGCGAGGCCTCACACCCTTGACATTGTGATCTGTTCCTCAGGCAGAAAGTATGCTGGTCCTTATGTGGTAGCTGGACGCCATAAGAATCACACTTATATTTATGCGATTCAAGAACAGGACGACATACAAAATTACAAGAATTAAATTCAGTTAAGAGAAAAAATGGATACTCATCCGAAATAGGTGTTCAAACTGCTGCAACGAGCTTCAGTCGGTCTGATATGCAAAGGTCGACGGCGGGAAAGAACTGGAGGGCGGAAGTGGGGACCGCCCCCTATATAGTGTCACGTTGACGCCAGTCATGTGACGTTGGGTGGGCGGCCCCTGTCAGGTACTGCTGGCAAAAGTTTCTGTGGGGTTCTGATGCCAGGGGTGCAGTCCTACAAGTTATTACCTACTGCAAGATCCCTCTCAAAGTAAGATCTATTTTTTTTTTTAATTCTTTTTTTGTTTTAAAATTGTAGAATTTTATGTTTTGGATCTGCTATATGTAAAAGTTTATCTTTTTATGCTGTATAGAACGTCAACCTGTACTTTTGTGCCTGGTTGCAAAAAGTATTAACTAACTAATATTTATAAGTAATTAAAGAATCAGTGCAGGATAGCATCAAAATGTTAACCTATACTTTCTTATTCTGTTTTATTTTGCTTCTTGTCTCCTGATTTGTACGATACTATTCTTTCTACAGTTTAAGTATGATTTAGTCCTTTTTTTCATATTTTAAATAATGAAAGTAGCGCTAATTTAAGTTAAATGCATTGGCGATGTTAGCTGATTGTTACAGCTAGAACCATCGATGAGCATGTCAGAGGCCTCACAAGTGGAGAAACCACTTACTACGTTTTTAATGTTCCTCTAGAAATTCCTAGGGTCCTTAGCCTAGTTCAGCAAGGCAGTTTTATAAAATTCACTTTTAGCAACCCTGATTGCTTTTTTGCACTCATTTCTGAGCCTTCTGTATTGCTGAAATATGGCCTGGACCATCGTGACCTTGAAGTTGGCCCAGCACTTGTCTCTAGTCCTCATGAGGGCAAGGAGGCTCCCATGCAATCACTTCAAGTTTCAAGTTCCATGCTGGTCTTTGGACCCTTCACGTTGCTCTTGCAGAAATTACCATGCTACCAACATGGTTGATCCACATTTCCTGCAGTACATGTTCCCTTAGGAAAACTGACTGTTGTGCTCGATGTACCTAGGACTTGTACCTCCTTTGGCAAACGTGCTATTTCATATGCCCTCCCTTGTACATGGAACCAACTCCAATCTATACTAAAACTAACTAGCATTGCCTCAGTCAACTTCTTCAGAGTGCTAATTGCATTTAAAATAAAAGATATTTGTAACTGCCACTAAGCCCCTCTTATCCCTATGTGTGCTTCTTGTCTACTGTTTCTATTGACCCTTGCCGTACTGAAACCTTTAACCCTCAACCTACTTTACCCTTTGCTAACCTACCCCCCAACCCTGCTCACCCTTATTATTATTTCCTTCTTCTAGTTCACCACTTTTTGATGATCTATTGCATCAAACAGCGACAGTGTTGAACCTCACTCGACATTGATTATCCCTTAATTGTACATATACCTGTAACCTTGTATCTCGCCATGTATTACCTGACTAGAGCCTTGTGTGCACTCTGTATGTACAGGTTACTCACCTGTAACAGGAGTTCTAGGAATGGTATATGTTGTTCATCCACACTTATTGGCAGGTTCCTTGCCGCTTTAAATCTTGCCAGAAGGTCTTCAAGCTGTCTCCTCCCACCCACCCTGGTGGTAAAACTCTCGGCTCCGCCCCATGACGCCAGATCTAGCCCGCTGGAAGCCAGGTTGTGCGTCGAAGCCGGGGAGGTCGGGTGGGTCGTGTGGATGAACAACATATACCATTCCTAGAACTTCTGTTACAGGTGAGTAACCTGTATTTCTAGGGACATGGATACGTTATTCAATCCATACTTATTGGCAGACTCCTAGCAGTTCTCCGGGAGGAGAGAGGCAAGGCACACACCCCCGATACTTACTTGGGAAATAGAGACTGGAGAACTGAGGCCCCAAAACCAGCATCCTGGGCGTGACTCAAGGTCGATGTGGTAGTAGGTAATAAAGGTTATGTGCCGACTTCCAGGTAGCAGCCCTGCAGATATCCTGGATAGGGACATCCCTGGAAGCAGCTACCGATGCAGCAGTATGGTGGGTAGAATGAGCTCTTATCCCTCTGGGAGGCTCCATGCCCACTAACCTATAGCAGAGCTCTATGCAGGAGGCGACCCACCTGCTTATCGTCTGCTTGGCTGCAGGTCTGCCAGGTGTGGCTTCAGCGTAGGTGACAAACAGCTGGTGAACCTCTCCCCGAACTTCAGCCGTCCACTCCTTATAATAAGCGAGCGCTCGTCCAGGGTCCAAAGTATGGAGCCTATATTCGGCCTCCGAGGTGTGATTGGGGTAGAACACCGGCAGAGTCAACACCTGGTTAAGGTGAAACTCCGACACCACCTTCGGAAGGAATTTTGGGTGGGGGCGCAGGACAGCCTTGTCCCTGTGGAAGACCAGATAAGTAGACTCGATGGAAAGCGCCTGGAGCTCTCCCATCCTTCTGGCTGACGTGATAGCCACCAAGAAGGCAGTCTTCCATGACAGGTGGGAAATATCGCACCTGTGCATCGGTTCGAATGGCTTGCTCATGAGCTTGGCCAATACCAGCAGTAGATCCCACGGAGGTGGAGGTTCTCGCACTAGAGGGGAAATGTGGTCAAGACCTTTGGAAAAGAGCCCGACCACCTTCCCCTGCGCCACCGACTGCTTCCCGGCCCGCGCTCGGTAAGCAGAGATGGCTGCCAGGTGCACCTTAAGGGTCGTCGACTGAAGCCCTTGCTGAGAAAGGGACCACAGGTAGTCCAGAATGCTTGCCAAGGGACAGGCGGAAGGGTCCAAGCCCTTCCCCTGACACCAAATGGAGAATCTCTTCCATTTGAAGGCGTAGCATTTCCTAGTCGACTCTTTACAAGACGCCTCCAACGACGCTGAGGACCTCACGGAAAGATCCAAGGCCTGGAACTCTAGCCGCTCTGGAACCAGGCCGCAGGTGCAAGGATTGAAGGTCCGGATGGAACTATCTCCCTGGTTGACTAAGATCAGGTCCGGGTGGGCTGGAAGCCCGGAGCCTGGAGTTGAGGCTGAGGAGATCTGGATACCAAAACTGGGGGCCAGTCTGGGGCTACCAGAATCACCTGTGTCTTGTCCCTCCTTGCCTGGAGAAGCACCTTGTGGATCAAGGGAAATGGGAGAAAGGCGTAGAAGAGGCCCGGGGTCCACGGCCTCGAGAAGGCATCCCCCTGCAGCGAGCCCTGCTGAGGGGGGCGGGCATGGAACAGACTCAACTTCGCATTCTCCCTGGAGGCAAACAGGTCCACCTGAGGCATGCCCCAGTGGGAGAACAGATCTTGTACTACCTCCGGCAGGAGAGACCACTCGTGAGACGCAGCCCCTATCCGGCTTAGGGCATCGGCCAGGGTGTTGGAGGCTCCTGCCACGTGAATGGCTAGAAGATCCACCTCCATTCTGCGCATGAGGGACCAGATGCGGAGAGCTTCTTTGCATAACAGCATGGAGCGCGTCCCTCCCTGGCGGTTCAGATAGTACATGGTCATGGTATTGTCCGTCTGGACCTGAACCACTGACCCCATAGAAACGAGCCAAAGGTGAGAGCTAGGCGGACCGCCGGAGCTCCAGCAGGTTGATATGGCATCGGGACTCTGAGGGGACCAGAGGCTGTGCGCTCTGTGCTCCCCAGATGGGCGCCCAACCCATCAGAGATGCATCAGTCGATAGAGAGACCGTCGGCTCGGGCGGACGAACGGGATGCCCCTCCTGCACATGCGCCCAGAAAGATCCACCACTGGAGAGCGCCCACATCTCCTGGGTCACTGTCACGGGCTGGTCCAACGGATCGCAGCGTTGTGACCACTGGCTGGCCAGTCCCCATTGAAGGGGACGCTTGTACCAACGGGCCTAACGGACCACGATGGTGCAGGTGGCCATGAGGCCCAGGAGGCGCAGGAAGTCCCGGGCAGGGCGCGACTGCCCAACCAGAAATGATTGAGCAAAGGAGGAAAGAACCTCGGCCCTGTCCGCCGGGAGCTGAGCTCTTATCTCGAAGAAAGTCGAGCTCTGCCCCGATGAAGAATATCACCTGCTTCTGCATGAGTTCCGACTTGGCCTCGTTGATGAGGAGGCCAATCTGAGAGCAAACCTGGAGGGCCAGATCTCTAGACCACTCCGCCTCCACTCTGGAGGGGGCTGCAATTAGCCAGTCGTCCAGGTAGGAGTACACCCAGACCCTTTGGTGCCGCAGGAATGCTGTCACCACTGCCATGCATTTGGTGAAGACCCTGGGAGCTAGGGAGAGGCCGAAGGGCATGGCCCGGAACTCGTAAAGGGATCCCTCTGCTCTGAAGCGGAGGAATCTCTGATGAGACGGACGGATTGGGACGTGAAAGAACGCGTCCTGGAAGTCCAGGGAACACAACCACATGCCTCGTTCTAAGGATGGGATTATCTGAGCCAGAGTGACCATCCCGAAGGTCCGAGACCTTAGGAACCTGTTCAGGTTGTGCAGGTCGAGAATGGGGCGCCAGCCCCCTGTCCATTTTGGGACCAGGAAATACCTGGACACAAACCCCGGGTCTCGAGGAGGATCCGCCACCTTCTTGATCACCTGTTTTTCAAGGAGCAGGGCAATATCGGCTCGGCGGGCCGACAGCGAGGCTGCGGACCCCTTGGCCCCCCGAGGGGCAACGGCTCGAAAGGGTGGAGCCTGCTCAAACTCCAGAGGCAGGCCTTTTCCTACCACCTCCAACACCCAGTGGTCCATGGCGATAGCGGACCAGGCGGAAAGGAAGTGGTGGAGCCATCCCCCCATGGGGAGTGTGAGGCTGGGGCGGCACCCTCAACCCGTCACTGGGCAGGCTTGGAGGAGGAACCGGCCGAGGGACCTCCTGGGCCTTTACCTCCTTGCTTCCTGTTGGAGGAAGCTGCCGGCTTGGGTTTGGGATGCCAAGCGTGAGCCTGCTGGCCCTGTTGCTGGTGCTGTTGGGCCGGTCGAGATGCAGGGGCCGAAGGACGAAAGGACTTCTGCTGTTGCTGACGGCGGCCTTTGTCCCTCTGGGTGGAGGTGACAGAGTCCAGGGTGGCATTGGACTTTTCGATCCGCTGGAGGTGTCCCTTCACTCCAGGGCAGAAGAGGTCAGTCCCCAAGAAGGGGACGTCCGTCAACTTGTGCTGGGTATCCGCCGTGAAGGTGGATATCCTCAACCACGCCCTGTGGTGCATGGCCACCGCGGCCGCTACTGACCTGGCAAAGGACTCACCTATGTCCAGAGCAGTCTGAAGCTGCTGCTTCGCCACTGCCCTACCCTGGTCCCGCACCTGGTGGACCGTGTTCTGCAGGTCGGTCGGGAGATGAGGGACAACCTCATCCAGGGAGCCCAAGAGGACGTGGGAGAAGTGTGCCACAGCATGGCCGAGCTGGCCTGTCGGAGGCCGAGGGAGGATGCAGCGTACACCTTGTCCCGCAAGTCCAGCTTTTGGACTTTTGTTGGGGGCTTATCCACATCCCGAGCATTACCAAAATGCCGGAAAATGCTGTCGGTGACTAACCCTCGGCAGAGGGGTGCTCCGAGAACCGGGCAAAGAGCCAGTAGGGACCGTGATACTTCCTGGACATCCTGGCCGAGGGCGCAGGGACAGAAGTAGGCTGCCACCAAAGCTCAAGGCTGGGCCTACAATGGCCCTCAGCCACCGGAAAGGCTCCGTGGGGAATCCTCGGTCCAGTATCTCCGCTAGGGATACGGCCCGCTTGGACACGGGCTCGAGCTGCATCCCGTGGACTCCGAGATGAGTCCAAGCAGACTAAGAAGGACGATGGGCCATCGCCCAATGACTGGCCCCAGAGGACTCCAGGCTCGACCTGCCTGGAGAACAGGGAGGAGTCGTCGTCGATTCTGAAGAGTCTGCAAGAGCTGCCTCAGCCCTGAGCCACCCTCTACCTGCCAAGGACGGTCGGAGTGAGGGTGACCGACAACCTGTGGGGCAGGCTGTGACCGACTGAGAATCCTTGGTTGGTGCCCCAGACTTCGGGTTGTGGAGGCGGAGGTTCCACCACAATCGGTGGAGCAGCTGGTTTTGGCCGAGCAACCGCCCTGGAACAGGCAACTCGACTGAGATGAGTGGTTGTTTCGTAGTTCGGGCGACAGCCACTTGATGGCCGGGTCTGGACTGGAGTCGGCTTAGACCGACAACAGCAACTGCTGCCACACAAGCCTCGGAGCCGACGCACTTACGCCGAAGCCTCCCTCATCCGGAGGAAGAGGGACGAGGAGGAACCGCCGCCATCGCATCGAGACTGAGACTGCCGAGGTCGGGCGGAACAGCTTGACCGAGATGAAGTCCGACCTCGGGGACCGAGGGTGGTTTGGGAAGGTGGGGACACCCGCCTTCCCTCAGCTCAGGCACTTTAACTAGGACCGCGGCCCTGAAGGCGCAGGCAGATCCTCGGTCTCCACCGGGGAACCAGTGAAGGTGGTTGTCGGCTTCACCAGTCGACAGCCCGCCTAACGGATCGAGAAAAATCTCGACTGCGCCTATGGGAGTCTCGCAGGCTGGCCTGATGGGGACGCCTGAAGCCAGTGGCCTGAGCCGCAACTCGATCAAGTCGACGGTCGGGCGTCTGGGGAAGGAGACCTCTCCCGCTTCCACGCCGACGGTGGGACTTACCTTCGACTCTTCTTCTTGGGCCAAGAAGAATGTCCCATTGGCCCCTCTCCCTTCGTGGAAAGGGACTGACAAAGCTCCTTGAACGAAGCCGTATATGAGGAACTCAGAGAGCGGGATAAATGCCGCAGCCGAGGAGGAGGAAGATGCGGCCTGGGCCGCCTCCTCCTTGAGGGCGATCATCTGCTCGAGCTGCTCAGCCGAGCCAGCCGCCGCGGACACCGCCAAATGAGCCTCATTTGATTTTACCGGCGGGAAACGCTTCTCCGGGCGCCCGAGCTTCAATCGGGCAGCGCGATCATCCAGGACGTTGGCCGAGAAAGAGCGACGCAACTCGCAGGCCTGCGAGTCGTGATCTAGGCCTAGGCAGCAGATGCACGTGGAGTGTGGATCCGTCCTGGACATTTTCTGCCCGCAAGGGTACCTCCGAAAGCCGTGAATAGATTTGTCCATCGCAGCCGCGAGGGAAGATGAAGACCGAAGTTTAGAAAACTTCAAAACCAATTTCGGACGAACCGAAGAGTTAGGATCCAGTCTAAAACGCAGAGCGCTAAGGAGGGAACCTGAGCTTCCAAGTGGTAAGGAAGATCTGGCATCATGGGGCGGAGCCGAGAGTTTTACCACCTGGGTGGGCGGGAGGAGCCAGCTTGAAGACCTTCCGGCAAGATTTAAAGTGGCAAGGAACCTGCCAATAAGTGTGGATTGAACAACATATCCATGTCCCTAGGAATTTGGTTATCAAGGCGCTGTACTGTATAATGTGCCATTTTATGTGTATTACCTTCAGGACCTCCTTGTGAATGAGCTTGCTCAATGGAGTCTTCCTACAATAAACTTGAAAACTTGAAACCAATTTTAGTATGGCTCTGAGCACGTATTCATCAGTATTCTCATCTGTTTTGTACATGAATTGTTTAAAATCACTTCTGTTGTGACTAAATGAAGTTATCATGCAGCATGTAGTGCTTCCTGACCTTACAGGTCAATAGGTGTACAAAACAGCAAAGAAGAGTGATTAAAGTCTGGTCTGAGCTATATTAAAGGAGCTTCTTTTATTATATAAAAGTGACAAAAAGTACTCAACTACACTCAGACTGTGGAAAGAAGAGTATCATACAAGTTAGGAGATTAGAGGCAATCGAAAATAGAATGAAAAGCAGAGGTCTAACTTTCTGCTGCTATCTTGCACTGATGCTTTAACCTCTATTTGAAACTAACTAGATTCAATTTATTATCCACATTTGGGCAGACTACTAGCAGTCCTTAGGAGAAGGGGGCAAGGCACGCCTCCCAAATTAGGCTCAAAGAGGACCCAAAAGCAGCATCACGAGTGAGCAAGTCGATGTTGTCATGACATATGAATGCGTGCATGATTTGACCAGGTAGTGGCTCTATGGATTTCAGAAATGGGAATGTACCTAGAGCAGCAACAGAGGCAGCTGTATTCCTAGTGAAGTGAGCCTTCAACCCATGTCTGACTCCACCCCAGCCAACCTGTAACAGAGTGATGCAGCAGGTTATCTGTAGGGCAATTGTCTGTTTGGCTGCCCATCTGCTTAGGGTGGCTTCAGCATATCTGACAAACAGCTGGTGAGCCTTGCCATGAAATTCTGCCATACACTCCTGGTGCAAGAGCAAGATTTATGAACATCTAGCATGTGGATCACTGGCTCGACCTTTAAAGCATGAGGCTTTGGGAAGAAGGTCGGTTAATGAATGTCTGATTAAGGTGAAACTCGGAGTATATCCTTGGCAGGAATTACACATGGGTGTGTAGAACAACCATGTCTTTGTGGAAACTAGATATGGGGACTCCACAGATACTGTAGCACCTGGAGCTTACTTACCTCTCTGACCAAGGTGATGTAAACCATTAACACAGTGTTCCAGACAAATGTGAAACATCACATTTGTCCATAGGCTTGAACGGTTTACCCATCAGCCACAAAAGCACTAGTGGTTAAGTCCCACACTGGTAGTGGTTCCCATACTCATGGGGACAGGTGGCCCAGCACTTTAAAGAAATTACTGACCACTTTGTCCTGTACCATCATCAGCACCACAATCTTGGCACTGCATGCCAAAATGGAAGCCTGATGCACCTTGGGGGACATGGCTAGCAACCCTGCCTAAGACAAGGACCATAGGTAGTTGAGTATGTACGAAATGAAGAAGGGTAACAATCCATTCACACCAACACGAAAACCTCATCCACTTGCAAGTGTACGTCTTGCGAGATGACTCGTTCCAGGATGCTTCCTACCTGGAAAATATCACAGAAAACTCAAGGGCTTGGAACTCTAGTCACTAGGAACCAGGTGGACAGGTGCTGGAATGCACGTCTGGATGCTTGATCATACCATTGGACCTTGTCAGTAGGTTCAGCATGAGTGGAAGCAGACAAGGAGATCCTGATACCAGAACTGGTGCGGCCTGTCCAGGGTGACCCAGCCACACCTTGAGTATCACCTTGTGGAACAGCAGAATCTGGGGAATGCATACAGGAGATCCTGAGCACAGAACTGAGAAATTGTGTCCTCCCAGAGTGCCCTGCAGAAGGGCATAGCCACAGAACAGTATCCGCTTTCTGTTTCCCCATGAAGTGAACAGATCCACTGATGGTGTTCCCCATGCAGGGATCATCTGGGACACTACCTCCAGGTGCAGATACCACTCCTGGGATGCCTCTGCCATACAATTAATGTGCCTGCCAGCTGGTTGGTCACTCCTGTGACATGCAACGCTAACCATATTTAGATTGCCTCCTGACTGAGGGAAGGATAGAGTGCTGTCTTGCTTGCTTGTTCAGGTAAAACATGGTGGTTGTACTACCTGTGTTGAACTGCACCGCTCAACAGCAAACCTGCAGAGCAACTCTGCCAACACCTGGTCTACCACGTCAATTCTAGGAGGCTGAGGTGGAGCAGAGTCTCAACTGGCAATCAGAACATGGGGCTCTCCAGTCCATCAAATGTGCACCCAGCCCATTAATGAAGCATCCATCATAGGAGCTCTGCTCAGACGAATGTGATGCCCTCTGAAAGGTTTGAGGGAAGCAGCCACAAAGGGACTGTATGCAGCATCAGTTGGGTCTCCTACACTGGTTGGGTTCAGGGCTGCATGCAACTGGGACCACTAGAACCTTAATTCCCACTGAAGGGGTCATCAGTGCCAGTGGGCCCAATGCACCACAGCCTTGGTAGAGGTCATGGTGCCCAAAAGCTGGAGGAATCCTAAGTTGGACACTATTGCCCAATCTGAAAAGATCGAGCAAGGAGGACAGGTCCTGCGCAACCTCTGGGGGCAGATGAGCTAGCTTGGGCGGAGTCCACCTCCGCTCAAATAAAGAGGATTATCTGCTTTTCAGGGAGGTGGTGGTGGTGCAGAACTGGTGAGGCTGACCAACTGGCAAAATCCCGTAATATCTGGACAGCCAGATAGCCGACTACTCCACATCGTGCAATGGGATCCCCATAATGAGCCAGTTGTCAAGGTATGGAAATACGTGATGCCTCTGTGCCTGAAAAAGGTTGCCATGACCAAAAGGCACTTGGTGAACATCCTGGTGCCAATGACAAGCCAAATGGCATGTACACCTAAAAGCAGAAGAACGCTGTCTAGATGAATGGGGATGTGCAAGTATGCATACTGAAGGTCCACGGATGGAATCATCTGGTGTAGTCACCATGCAAACTACTGACTGCCAATGAGCTTGTTCAGAACCTGCTGAGCAAGAATGGGGTGCCACCCCACCCCCAACCATCCTTTTAGGTATCAAAAGTACAACACCACAAACTCTTGCTAAGCTCAATTTTTTGACAGGCTCTTCGCAGCACCACTAGAGGAATTGAAGAACTTCACTCCGTCATGCTGGGAGAGACTCCTGTGACAGTGTGTCCTTCAATGGTGCTTGTACAGAATGCTCCAACCTGATTCTATCCCTCCCACAGTTCTACGCAACAGACCACTGTGGCTGAAGTGGAAGAGTCAGCCACCGACCAGGAGCTGTAGCTGGATTCAGGATGGAGATAGGTAACAGAATCCCCAACCTGTTACTTTTTCCTTTGGCAGTGGTCCCTAAGAACAGGCTATCAGAGGAACTGCCAACAATGCCTCTGCATAGACCATGACCTTCCACTGAGCCAGGCTGCTCTCCAATTTGTGACTGGCTCGATGGGGGCAGGAGCCAGATGACAAGGGAAGAACACAATGTTGAAAAATGCGACCCCAAGATTGATGTGGAGCTGGTGCCTCTGGGTCCAGATACCCCAAGAGAATGAACCTAGGTACCAAATGAACAGAAGGCTGTGCTGGAGTCAGGAAGACTGGTGGCTGCTGAATTAGTGGTGGCTAAGTGGAAGCCCTGCTGGGTCAGACCCACACTACCTGTGTTTGGTTCCGCTGGGAGTGAGAGAGAGAGAGAATCCTCCACTCAACGGACATGTCCACAATGAGGTTAACCTTTAGATTGTCCAGCCGACTTAGTTGGCTACCTGATTGAAACTCCGTGGGCAGATGGAGAAGTTCCAGGTACGGCACAACCTCTCTCTAGGCAATCCACCATGTGAATCCTTGGGGGACGGTCCCTTGACCGAAAGGAGATTCCAAGTAACAGGTATTGACTGTTCCTCGTGTTGTCAGATTCAGCACAAACTCCTCCTCTGCCACTGACAGAAGCTCCAGGACCAGCATACTCACTGGCTCTCCACCTCTTGGACCTTTAACTGTACCACTGACCCTGCAGCTGTAGACAATACATACCTTTCGCTTATTTGCCCAGGAGCACCCACAGGCAGCGCCTTCCTAGGGTGCATTACCCGACATGTCGTGGCCCAGGCCGAAACAATATTCCCTGAATCATGTCTGGTCGCCTGCATTGGCTAGCTGCATAAACATACCTCGAGTCCCAGTTTCTTATTCCATTCCAAGGTGAACACGACAATAGGTTAGGAAGCTAACAGTGAGGGTAAAGAATTGAATTGAAAACTGACCCAACATTTGGGGGGGAAAAAAGCCTCTTGAAAACTAGAAGAATCCTAATTAACCAGCAGGAGCAGTGAAGGAGGAGACCTGTTCTTTTTAGCAGAAGAAATGATCGTGTACAAAGGGAATAGAGCTTCAGGATCACATGGTTGGGTAGCAGGAGGAGTCAAGCTTGAAGACTTCTGGTGATTGAGCAGGAAGACAGCTCAAGTCTGGACAGTGAACTGAATCTAGGTAATTAGTACTTTTTAGAAAAGGAACTACCATTTTGTTCCATAAGTTGCAATGGGTACTGTGAAAAGATGCAACTGCATCCTGTATTTTTCTTTTACTTAGGAAATGTTTTGTGTTAGTGGCCCAATAGCAGCCAGTTAGTTCAAATCCTCCTTATCTAACTAACAAACAAAAAACCTTTTCCCAACACCCTCAAATGGTATTTGGCACATTTCCTTTTCCCCTTCCCGCATGAGCTTGTCCACCCTCACAGTGATGTCTGCAACCCATCCCACTGACCAGTTAGGTAAATGACTGAGCAGTCCACATGGCTCCAGTGTTTCAGCACTCTACACCCACCTTGCTAACATGCTTCCCTATAAAGCCCCTATCACTACTGCCTTTCAGATGTCCTGACTTGCTACCCTCCCAGACCCTACTCTACTGCAGGAGCCACTGCACTGAGCCACTCAGCAGTAACACCCTGTGGTCACCCACCATCTTCTCAGCCAGTTGCTGGTACTGGCATTCTTTAACAATAAAAACAGGACTTTCTTCAGAATGAGGTGGATTAAAAATGTACAGCATGGCTAAAGTACTTTAAAAATGAAAATTACGTACCTACCGTAATTCTTGATCTTCTTGGACGGAGTCTCCACCACTCATTCACACTAATGGGATCTCTTGGAGGCACTAGGACCCATCGGGAGCAAACCTTTTGCTGGAGGGTTGACACCAGAGATGGGCGCTGGCGAGCCTTGGCCTTGTGAAGCACTAGCTGTGCTATAATGACTATCTGGGCGTCGACCCTCCAACCCGCCTTCAGTACCTTTTTTACCAAGGAGGTGCAGCGAACTAACGAAAGAGTAACCTCAACCTTAAAACCGACATAAGATAGTCCGGCAACCCGTAAGAAGGGTCAACAAAGTCTTCACGGCCTAAAGATTTGAGGGAGTGAAGACCAACATAGCGGTGAGCTCGGGGGATGGAGGGTGGGCGTGTGAATGAGTGGTGGAGACTCGTCCAAGAAGATCAAGAATTACGGTAGGTACGTAATTTTCATATCTTCCTGGACATAAGTCTCCACCACTCATTCACACTAATGGGAGAGTACCGAGCTAATAATCCCCCGAGAGGGCGGCAGGAGACCAAGAGCTCACGTTTCTAGGACAGAAGTCCATTAAGGATAGTTCTGCCGAAGGTGGAATGTCGCCTGGCATGAACATCCAGCGCATAATGCTTAACGAAGGTATGCACTGAGCTCCAGGTGGCGGCATTGCAGATGTCTGCAATCGGAACATTACGAATTTCCGCTAGGGATGCCGCGACAGCTCTGGTAGAGTGAGCGTAAACCCTACCTTCCAATTTAACCTGTGCCATGGAATAGCAATGCCGAAGACATGCTACCAGCCACGATGAGATGCATCTGATAGCGACAGGTTGACCCAGCCGGGTCTCGCTGAAGGAAACAAACAGTTGCTGGGCTTTGCGAAAATCCTTGGTTCTATCTAAATAGAAACGCAAGGCTCTCTTAACATCCAGGGAATGAAGAGACCATTCCCCTTCATTTTGGAAGTCCACAAAGTAAGAGGGAAGGACCAAAGGTTGGTTTAGATGGAATTCTGACACAACCTTGGGAAGAAATTTAGGATGAGTGCGAAGAACTACTTTGTCCTTATGGAACACAGTATACGGAGGGTCCGTAACCAGGGCATGTATCTCAGAGACCCTGCGGGCTGAGGTAATGGCCACTAGGAAGGCCGTTTTCCAGGTAAGAAATTTTAGCTCACAGGTAGCCAGAGGTTCGAAAGGTTTCCGAGTGAGCATGTCTAGCACAAGGTTAATGTCCCAGGCTGCAACTGGACGTCTTATAGGGGGTCTGGTATGCAGAATTCCTTTAAGAAATCTCTTAACCATAGGTAAGTGAGCCAGAGACAAGGAAGAAACCGGCTCATGATACGCTGAAATGGCACTAAGGTGAACTTTGACTGTAGAGTACTGGAGGCCTGAATTTGAGAGGTCCAGAAGGTACTCCAAAACCTTGTCTGGAGGACAGGAAAAGGGATTCCAAGAGGACTTTGCACACCAGAGCGAAAAACGCTTCCACTTAGACGTGTAAGTTTTCCGAGTAGCTGGCTTCCGAGCAGCCAGAAGAATGTCCGAGACCCTTCGAGAGACATTGAACCGGTTCACTTCTACCTCTTCAGGAGCCAAGCGTGAAGGTGAAGCGATCTCAGGTTGGGATGGACCACCGGACCCTGAGTCAACAGGTTCATCTGCAGGGGGAGTGGTCTCGGAGGGGCTGCCAACATACTGTTGAGTAGAGGAAACCATAGTTGTCGAGGCCAAGAGGGGGCAATGAGAATCATCTTGATCCCCTGAGACTCGAATTTGAGAAGTACTCTCTGAATTAGAGGAAGAGGTGGAAAGGCGTAAAGAAAGCGTTTTGTCCACCGCAGCCTGAACGCATCCTGACAGAAAATGCCAGGCCCTGGATTTCTGGAGCAGAAGAGAGGCAGTTTTGCGTTGAGTGGGGATGCAATAAGGTCCAGGTCTGGAGTTCCCCTCTCTTCGAATAGTGACTGAACTATGACTGAGTCGAGAGACCACTCGTGAGGATCTGCTTCTGTTCTGCTGAGACGGTCTGCCAAGTCGTTTTGTACGCCTGGCAGGTAAACCGCTTGAATTAGAGCTTTGTGTTCCAAGCACCATTCCCACACCCTCATCGCTTCCCTGCATAAAGGGTAAGAGTGAGCACCGCCCTGCTTGTTGATGTAATACATCACAGCTTTGTTGTCCGTTTGAAGGAGAATGTTCCTGTGACAAAGAATATCCTTCAAAGCTCGGATCACATAAAGGACGGCTCTCATCTCTAGGACATTTATGTGAAGCTGGGCCGCGAGCTGAGTCCATACACCTTGAGTGTGGAGAGAGCAACAATGGGCTCCCCATCCCGTTAGCGATGCGTCTGTGGTGATGGAGATTTGATGATCCAGAGGAGCAAAGGGGAATCTTTCCAGGAGATTGCTCTCTTGAGACCACCAGGTGAGAGACCTCTGTAAGGGCTCTGTCACCTTGATGGGATAAGACTGGGGTGAGAGGTTGGTGACCACTGGGAGAGCATCCATTGGGTGGTTCTCATGTGTAGCCGAGCTAGGGTACAGTGAACACTGAGGATGCCATGAGGCTCTAATATTGCTGCATCGAGAGACTGTAACCGATCTGTTCTCCCCGATGTAACGGGCCATCTGAAGGATGTCGAGCCTTCTGTCCTCTGGAAGGAAAGCCTCAGCAAGACGTGTCCAGTAGAGCCCTATGAAAGGAGTCTCTGGGAGGGCTGCAGCTGTGACTTCTTTAGATTCAGCAGAACTCCCATGGACGTAAGAAGGCGAGAGGCCGTCTGAGCAGCTTCCAGAGTCCCCTGTCTGGAAGGGGCTTGCTAGGAGCCAGTTGTCCAGGTAGGAAACACTCGGATTCCGAGCTTCCTGAGATGCGCAGCAGAACTGCACAACATTTTGTAAAGACTACGCGGCAGGGACAGCCCAAAGGGCAGGACTCTGAACTGATAGTGTTGACCCAGAGCCACAAACCTCAGGAATTTGTAATGCCTCGGGTGAATAGGAATATGCTGGTAAGTGTCCTGCATGTCCAGGAGGCTAGCCAGTCGTGTTGATGAAGCAAAGGTAACAGGGTTCCTAGAATCATTTGAATTTCTCCCTTGGGAGAAATTTGTTCAGCTTTCTGAGGTCTAGAATGGGGCGCATACCCCCAGACTTCTTTGGAATCAGAAAGCAGTGGGAGTAGAACCCTGTGTTTCGCTGATGAAGAGGCACCAGTTCTACTGCCCTGTTGTTCAGAAGGCCCTGAATCTCGGCGGCAAGAAGGTCTGACTGAAGGATAGACAGCTTGGGTTGACGTTTGGGAGGACATTTCGGAGGGGTCTCCAGAAAATTGAGAGAATACCCCTTGCGAATTATCCGAAGGACCCATTTGTCTGAAGTTATGGACTTCCACTGGTTGTAGAAGTACATCAGACGACCTCCCACCGGAGAAGAAAAGTCCACCTCGGGCAGTGGAGATGGAACTTGGGCCGGCAACTCATAAGGTAGCACTGGGAGCTTTGGGCCCTTGCGCTTTCTGTTGCGTCTTCTTTTGAGGTTGGGCAGGTTGGTTCTTATGAGAACTTCCTCTGCCTGCCTCGAAAGGACTGGCGATTATAGAACTGGCGTTTACCGACATGCCCTCGAGGAGGGGTGGGGGGTGGGAGCCAGCAATGGCCGACCTAGTCTTCTCAGTAGCCTCTAGAGCTTGCTCTACCTGAGGACTGAAAAGATACGAGCCATCAAAGGGCAACACCATTACCTGCTGCTGTGCACCATTCGTGAAACCCGAAGTACGCAGCCAGGAATGACGGTGAGTACAAATACCAGCGGCTGCTGAACGAGAAGCAGTGTCGAAAGCATCCATGGCTGCTTTGACCTGTTGGTTATTAGATTCAATACCTCTGGTAATGGTCAGAAGAAGCTCTGACTTAGAGTCCGAGTCCAGAAGAGCTTCAACCATTTGTTTAACAGAGTGCCACAGGATATATTCATACTGAGAAAAATAGCCCTGGTAACTGGCAATACACATACTTAGAGTGGACGCAGCAAAGACTCTCTTACCTAATGTATCAATCTTCGAGACTCTTTGTTAATAGAGTCGAGCTGTAGTAACGAGGAAAACGACCTTATCATTCTCTGCGGACTACAATAGGATCTGCAAAGGCTTGAGATGCCAAAATGGGACGATCCTTGGGGCTGAATATTTCCTATCAATGGATTTATACCGAAGGGTAAACAGGATTATTCCATACCATTTGAGACAGCGTCTCGAAGGAAGGTTGAATCGGAGGAGTCAAATCCGTAGGGATCTCCGAAGCATGAAGATATTGAGTCTTAACCGCTTCCCAGGATCGATGTCTGTAGTCTGGAGAAAGAGTGGAACTCAGGTTCTTCAACAGAGACTTACAGGACAGGTCTTGACCACAGGCTCTGTAGCAGCGAAGATCCTGCTTCGTCACTTCATCACCCAACCGAAGGTCTGGGTCAGGCTCAACGTCATCTCCTGATAGTCCAGGAAGGACTGTTTGGACAGGAAAAGAGTGAAACACAGGAGAGGAAGAAAGAATTGAAAGGAAAGAGGAGTCCTCGAGGCTCCGGCGCCGAGGGAGGCAGCGGGCAGCAGTTGCCGAGGCCACGGTGGGGACAGCACAGGAGGCTACGATGCCCTTGGACAGTGCAGAAGATGGCACCGAGGAAGGCCTGCAGCACCACAGAGCTGAGAAGCTCGCGGCACCGAGACAGCGCCGAGAAGGCATGGCCCGCAGATGGCACCGACAAGCGCCGCGACACCGCGGACGGCGCCGGAAGCACCCCAGGACCCTGAGAAACATGGTTAGAAGGGAAAAAAGCAGGAGATAAGGGCATCAGTGTGGCCCCCTGCGCCGCAGCCATGTGAGGGGAACACCTAAGCGTGGAGTCGTCGGCACCGAGAGAGGCGCCGAGCGACCAGGAAAGTCCAACCGCCCTACCTGGTCGCCCGACAAGCCCGAAGGCCCCGGGCAACCGAGCCAGGTAGCAGAACCAACCTCCGAGCCCATTGCTCCATAAGAGCGGCCCACTGATGAAACTGCTCATCTGAAGACCTACCTATAGGCGGGGTAGGACTCCGATGCCGAAGACGGCGGCTACCGGAAGCAGGAGTTGGTGACTCCGAAGGAGGAGACCAGCAACTAGCCATGATAACAGACCGTCGACGCGCAGGCATATCAGAGGGCGACCTCGAGTGATGCCTTCTCTTTTTAGACCTGTGGGCCGAAGAAGAGCTCGAGGCCGAACAGTGCTGAGAATGCGACCGCCCATCCCCCCGGGCATTGGACTGACCGTTGTAGGACCCCCGTTCGGGAGAAGGGGGCGGACCGGACCCAGCCCGACTGACTGAACAGCTTTCATACGAAGTCTCCCTACCGTCACCTGACCTGCTCATGGTCGACTCCGTCAAGTAGGCTGAGACTTCTTTATTGTATATTAAAATAGAATAAATTTAAACGATACTACATCGAGATAATACTACAAAAAAATAAACTGAAAACTATGCTTGCTTTTGAAGTTTGACTCCGACAAGACGGCGTGACGCGTTACTGAAGCGCACTCGGCCGGGGAAAAAAGGAACTGAGGCGGTTGGAGGGTCGACGCCGAGATAGTCATTACAGCGCGAGCTAGTGCTCGCGGCGCCATCTCTGGTGTCGACCCTCCAGCAAAAGGTTTGCTCCCGATGGGTCCTAGTGCCTCCGGCGCAAATCCCATTAGTGTGAATGAGTGGTGGAGACTTATGTCCAGGAAGATCTAGGTTATGCCTGTTAATATAATCTGATGAAACTGCTCATTACCATGGGTAGAAGTTAAGAGAATAATTTAGTGTGTGTCCAGTAGTTCGTCTGTTCAGAAAAGCAGTGTTGTTAAACTGCAGAGCAGCGGCATGGTGCAGTGGTATTCCAGTTGGAATACCAGAATAAGGAAAACGGTATTCCGCCACCAAAACTGGTATGCAAAACAAGGCAGAATACCATTAAATTTGAGCCCTGATTATGTCTGACCACTGTCTACAAGTTTACTGTCCCTTGTATGTGCAAAACCATCTCTGTGGAAATGCCCATTTTCCTCAGTAAGAGAAAATGTAAGCTATAGACTTTAAGATAAAATTACTCATATGTAACTATTGTTTCCACGACTAGTATTCCTTATGTATTCACACATGTGCAGTCTTCTGAGCACGTGCCAAGTCCTTGGAAAGACCGTGGCTAGAGCTTCAGCTCTAACTTTCATTTTGCATGCTTTCCTCAATGCTTCCTATCCTTCAAGGCATTGTGACTAACTTTCCAAAAGCTACTTGAACAGAGAGCCAGTAGTCAGGGGAAGCGAGACGGGTTCAGTGTGACTACAGAAGGAATATCACTAGTGAAACAATAGTTTCAGGTTAGTAACTTTATCTTTCAACTACAGAACCTAGATTCTTTCTAAATATTCACATTTGTGCATACTATTAAACTGGACCCTGGCTGGAGGGTGCTAAAACAGAGGTTACTCACACGTAACAGTAGTTCTAGAAGTGGTATATGTTATTCATTCACACTTCTTGGCATGTCATTTCCCTTTAAGAATCCTGCTGGAAGGTCTAAAAGCTGGCTCCTCCCACCCACCTGGGTGGTATATCCCTTGACTCCGCCCACTGACGTCATATCTTGCCCACTGGAAGCAGTGGTTGTGTGTCAAAACTGGGGAGGTCGGGTGGGTCAGTGTGGATGAACAACATATACCACTCCTAGAAAGTACAGTTACGTAAAAAAACTTACCGTAACAGTAGATCTTCGAGGAGTGTCTCTTGCGGTAGGCAATTACTTCTGGGAGTTTCCAGCAGAGGTTGCTGTGGCATGGCAGCTCTTCAAGCAGTTTTTCACCAGGGATTGCCCACACATGACTTCAGCTTCCTGTTTGCTATACAAGTGTGGGTGGTCCCTGGTATCCTCAGTTCCTCTACCGGATTTAGCTTGCAAAGTGAGGACACAGGGGAACCCAAAGTATCAAAGGAGTCCCAACTCAAAGTCACTGGACCAGAATTTGCTCTCTTAGAGAAGGAGGGGGACGAAGGGTGGGAACAGACCTACTGCAAGAGAGACTCCTTGAAGATCTACTGTTTCATTAAGTTTTTACGTAACTGTACTATCTTTCATGGAGTGGTCTCTTGCAGTCGGTAATTACTTTTGAGATGAATCCCAAGCAGTTATGTCCATGTGGGAGGACAGGTATGATAGAAAACCTTGTAGGACTGCACAGCCGAAGGCCGCTCTACGTCATGAGGCAATATCCAGATTGTAATGCCTTTTGAATGTATGGATTGTGGACCAGGTAGCTGCACTGCAGATATCTGAAATGGAAGATCCTTTAAAGCAAGCCGCAGTAGTGGCCATTGCTCTAGTGGAATGGGCTTGGACAGGTCTTGGTAAAGGTTTGTTGCATTTTGTGTAACAAAATGTAATGCAATCTGCCAGCCAGCAAGAAAGGGTTCTTTTAGCAACTGGAGTCCTTCTCTGCCCGGCAAAATGACAAGCAACTGAGAAGTTTTCTAATTGATTTTGTTCAATTAGTATAGTAACGTAGTATACGATGGACATCTAAAGTATGTAGAAGATGTTCACCTCAATTGGAGTATTCAGGATAGTATACTGGTAACTACAAGCATTGATTCAAAGTATGTTCGGAGACTACTTTCGGGAGGAAGCAAGGGTTGGTACGGAGTGCCACCCTGTCTCGATGGAAAATCAAGTAAAGTTCCCTAAACATGAGGGCATGAAGTTCAGAAATATAGCAAGCTGAAGTGACAGCCACTAGAAATATGGTTTTCCATGAAAGGAAATGGAGTTCACAAGTGGATGCTGGCTCGAATGTTTCAAGGGTAAATTTTTCTATCATGGTACAGTAATTTGCCATCTAGAGGTTCATGGAACACCAAGATGGCAGGCAAGTGGACTTTGATGGAAGAGTAACTTAGACCTGACTCACATAACGAGGCCAGGTAGTCTAGTACCTTTGTCAGTGGACAAGAGTAAGGATCCAATGATAGAGAGGCAGACCATATGAAAAAAGCGTTTCCATTTGGAATTGTATGTTTCTCTGGTCACTGGTTTACGTGAGGCCAAGAGAATACTGGCAACAGGAGAGGACACTTGTAATCTAGTTATGAAGGCATCCTCAGGAGCCAAGCCTGAAGGTGTAGAGTCTCTAGGTCGGAGTGTAGGAGGGACCCTTGACACTGAATCAAGAGGTCTGGCTGTTGGAGTAGGGGAAACCACGTTTGGCGAGGCCACATTGGAGCTATGAATATCACTGTGGCTGGTTCTATTTGTAGTTTCAGTAAGGTCCGTTGCAGGAGAGGGACAAGGGGAAAAGTGTACAAGAGTCCTGTCCATGGTTGGGACACAGCATCTACAGATGGTCCCTTTTTGTTCGGGATAATGGAAAAGTAATTGGGGAGATGACGATTCACTGGAGAGGCAAATACATCCAGCTGTGGGGTTTCCCATAGGTTGAAGATTTCTTGGAGTACTTGGACGTGAAGTGTCCATTTGTGAGTGGAGGACTGGCGACTCAGCTGGTCAGCTAACTGGTTGCAACTTCCCGGTAGGTGGACTGCTGTTAGTGTTAGTTGTTGTCTGATGGCTTCTTGCCAGACTGCAAGGTCTCCATGCATAGTGTCGTGGATTTCATACCTCCTTGCTTGTTGAGGTAAAATACCACTGCAGTGTTGTCTGATTGAATCAGCAATGGTCCCGGCGTCAGGTAGGGCGGGAATGCCTGAAGGGCTAGATGGACCGCTTTCATTTCTAGGAGACTGATATGAGGGTGGATGGGGAGAGGCAGTCCACTGGCCTTGTGTCTGATAGGTACCTAAGTGTGCACGCCATCCTTCCAGGGAAGCATCCATGGTTAACGTCTGCATGGGAAGGAGGGACCAGAAAGACATTCCTTGACTCAAATTGGTTCTGGTTGTCCACCATGTCAGGGTCGACTTCAGACAGGGAGTGACCCTTATTTTGTCTTCAAACTGTCCTGTTTTTTTGGACCACTGATTCTGGAAGGTCCATTGGACAGGTCTCATGTGAAGACGGGCGAAAGATGGCAGCAGACATGTGAGCCAGAAGGCTCAGCATTTGTCTGGCTGTGCCTATTTTCAGAGTCAGTGTCTGTGATGCCATAGATATAAGTGTGTCCCGGTGAGCAGGTGGGCGGTAAGCTCTGGCTGTGACTATCTAGTACAGCTCAATGTATTGGAGGGACTGTGTTGGATTTGGGCTGGACTTTGTGGCAATTGACTGTGATCCTAGATCTCTGAACATCTTCTGGGTAGCATCTAGGGAGGCGAGCAGAGCTACTTGGAGTCTGCTTTGATCAGCTAGTTGTCTAGATATGGGAAGGCAGAGTACCCTTTTTATTTCATAAGGCTGCTGCTACCACTGCTGAGGCATTTGGTCAGCACTCTTGGGGCCGAGGAGAGGTTAAAAAGAAGCGCTCAAAACTGGTAGTTTTGACCCAGTAGGTGGAAGCGCAGAAATCTCTGGTGGGCAGGATGGATGGGTATATGTAAGTAGGCATCTTTTTTTTTTTTTTTTAAATATTCTTTTACCCTCCTCCTGCCCTCAGTACTCTCATTCTTCATGAGACACCTATAGTCTGTTGCGCCCTCGCTCACCTGCCTGGCATCCAGAGAAGACCATCCCTCATTAAAAGCCTTGGTTATACCGTGCAGGCGGGTATGGGGTGAGAACCTTTTCACCGACGAGTCTAGATTTCGTTAGGATGCTGTTTCCAGTGCTGGCAGGGGCACTGAGGTCAGGACCTGCTGCTCCATCTACTGAAGGCGTTAGCGTGATTTTCCTGGTGTTCTGTGCATACTGTGTGCCCGATGTCAAGGCGCTAGAAAGCGCCGATGTCATCAACACGTTGCCCCCTATTCGACTTGGGCTTGTTGTGCCTGGCGTCTCCACCAAAAGGTGCACAGAGGCGCTCAGAGTCAGGATCCCCCCTCCACCCGAAGACAAGTTGTCCTTAGGGCGCCCAAGCCTCTTCCTCCCGGTCAGCCCTCCAGCTCCTGGGCTCGCCTCCAACCCGGGTCACTGGCATCGTAAGCAGAAATCCAACCGCTGAGCCGGCCCTAAGTAGGCATCTTTCATATTCAGGCACAAAGCCAGTTTCCCAGTTTCAGGATAGGCAAGATGGCGTTGAGCATTATCATAAGAAAATGTTAGTACTGGATGTAAAGATTCAGTTGTCTCAGATCCAGTATTGGTCTGAGGTTTCCTGTTCATTTGGGTACCAGAAAAGAAGTGGTAGTAAAATCCCATCTGATGTTCCAAAAGAGCACTGGTAAAACAGCCTGTTTGGCCAAAGGCCCTCAATTCCTCCTGAAGGATGGGTATATGATCTGGAGGATACTGAATCATCTGGGGAGGCAAGGGGGTGGGGTGGAGGTGAACTTCAGAGTGTGACCCTTTTGTATAATCTGAAGTACCCATTTGTCTGACGTGATCATTTGCCAGGCCTCCAAATGGAGGGCAAAATGACCCCCCACAGCCTCCGAGGCCTGGTTGAGGAGGCGGAGCCCTAGTGGGTCACTGGGTGCAGGGCTGCCCAGCCCCTCCGGAAGGGCGAGGGTGGGATCCCCTGGCAGCAGAGGTGCTGCCTCTGGTGGAATGGGTATGACCTCTGAAGCCACCTTTGGTATTAGTTTTGCATTTTCCACCTCTTTTGTAATAAGAGGAGTACTGAGAATGGTAGGTTGTATGTGCAGTATGGTACATACCTTGAACCATACGTAGGGTTCTGCCTGATGCTTGTAGGTCATCTAGTAATGTTTGAGTACCTGGCCCAAACAGCTTGGACCCGTTAAAGGGGGCACTGGCTACTTTATGTTGTATGTCAGGTGCAAAACCTGAAACGCGAAGCTAGGCATGGCGATGCAAAGAAATACCAGTAGCTGATAGTCGGGCTGAGGTATCTATGGCATCAAATCCTGACCTGAGTAGGTGATGGGACACACGGTTGCTAGTCGACACTGTTGCCAATAATTTTTCCTTTTCCTGTGAAGGAGGGAGTTTATTGATGAGTTCAATGGCAGAAGCCCCAAGGGTACGTTGGTATTTAACCATATGACCCATACAGTTTAAGATTTGGATATTAATGGTACCAGAGGAAAATACCTTTTTCCCTAGGTAGTCAATTCTTCGGGTTTCCTTATCAGGCAGTAAGGAGCTCATATGCTTAGGTCTTTTAGTTCGGTCGTGAGCGGCAGTAATGACCACCGAATCTGCTTCTGGGATGGTAGACAAAAAAGGATGGTCCAGAGGAGCTCGATATAAACGATCCACTTTGCAGGGAACAGATGTAATGGCTGAAGGCTGATGCCAGGCAGCCAGCATGGCATTCTACTAAGTTGGTATAAGTGGGGGAGCCACTAAAGCAGGCTCCTCTGGTAATTCAAGATATTCTGCCATATCCTTATGTTATTTGTCATGTTCTGTAGTCGAAAATCCCATGATCTTTTGTATTTGAACCATCATTTTATTAAAGATCGGGACATCTGGGGGAGAAGCTGCGGAAGGTCTAGGCAGGTCCTCATCCAGAGAAGAGATTTCCGAATAGGGAGAGTCAGGAAGGCAGTACAGCACAGTGGTTTAAGGCTCTGAGCTGCAAATCTGTGACCTGGGTTTGAATCCCAGCCTCCACTTGCATACTGTGGGACCCTGAACAAGTCCATAACTTCCCTTGCTCCTAGAGTCAGCACCTGTAAACAAGATTTCAGCCTAGTATCTCTCTCCTGGTTAAACAACTGGTTAAAAAAAAAAAAGATTTGAAAAATCCAGATCTTGGAACCCTTCTTCATCAATATCACTGGGGAAGTCACGGTAATTCTTGTTCATCTGACAAATAATCCTCCATATTAGGAAGAGGGGGCCAGGGTGGTATGGTA
Source organism: Neoceratodus forsteri (assembly GCA_016271365.2). Taxonomy (NCBI): domain Eukaryota; kingdom Metazoa; phylum Chordata; order Ceratodontiformes; family Ceratodontidae; genus Neoceratodus; species Neoceratodus forsteri. The sequence continues at coordinate 996,655,087 of CM028131.1, forward strand.
TCCCTATCACTATGAAATCGTTTAGGCAGAGGAGGAGGAGATCGGAAAGATCGCTTAGCTCTCCTGTGCCCGAGGGCTGGAAGTTCCTCATGGCATGCAAGACATGTCGTACTACATTGGAGATGTCCCATTCTTTTGTTGGGGGGTGAGTAGGGGTATGTTGGGAAACAAGTGGGGTGATAGAGGGTGGGATGCGCGGTGTTAGCAGGTCCTGCCCCATGATGGTATAAACCAGAATCCCGATCCCTGTCCACCTGCCCCCCATAAGAGGCCACTTGTGAGGGTGGAGGGACATTAAGTAATGCATAAGCCATAGGTTTCTCCTGAGGAATGCAGGGTTTCGTTGACGTGTCTGGAGGGGAGAAATAATAATTTTCACTTAAACTGTCAGATGCTGTCGACGAGAGAGGAGCCCCCGTCAATGGAGCAGCTGTATATCTGGCTGGCTGGACAGCATTGTCAACAAGAGGGTATGAGCCTCTGTCGACGGAGCAGTTATAGTTTTAACTGCAATTAAGTTGCTGGCAAGCACTGTTGTCGAGAGGGTATGAGCCCCCATCGACGAAGAAGGTGTTGAAAGATGTGCCGCTGATGGAGGGACACCTGAAACGGTGGCTGTCGATGGGCGATGAGGCAGGGAGTGTGAGGAGGGTTTCTCCTTTTTCTGCTGGGGACGGTTTCTCCTTTTTCTGCCGGGGACGAGAATCAGCTGCGGGGGAGCCCTTGTTACGAGCCCCCTGGTTCTCCAAGAGAGACATTTTCTGCTCCATTAAAAGATGTTGTATTTCAAGCAACCAACGTCAATGAGTTGCCTGATTAAATTCCCGACAGAAACTGCAGGAACTGGTGTCGTGCGTGGGTCCCAGACACCTTACACAAGAAGTATGGTTGTCAAAGCGGTATATCTTCCTACCGCAACGGCAGGAACAAAATAGTGCTGGTTTGCTTGAAGAATCTTTAGACATTCGTTTGGAATCCTAATTCTCATCAATGACTGCTGCACGGAAGTTGAACTAGCTGCTGCACAAGCTGAAGATGGCAGGAAATGAAGATACTAGGGACTGCACACACTTATACAGGAAACAGGAAGCTGATGTCATGTGTGGGCGGTTCCTGGTGAAAAACTTCTAGAAGAGCTGCTGTGTCATAGCGACCTCTGCTGGAAACTCCCAAAAGTAACTGCCTGCTGCAAGAGACCACTCCGTGGAAGATCTACTGTTACAGGGGAGTAACGTGTTTCTAGGGATGTGGATATGTTGTTCTTATCCACATTTCTTGGCAGACTCCTAACAGTTTTCTGGGAGGAGGGAGGCAAGGCCCCCGCCCCCTACTTAGGGAACAGATTACCCAAAACCAGCATCCCAACATGACTCTAGGTCAATGTGGTAATGGGAAATGAAGGTGTTTGCCGATTTCCAGATAGCAGCCCTGCAGGTATCCTGGATAGGGACATCCTTAGAAGCAGCCACTGACGCAGCAGTATGACAGGGGGAATAAGCCCCAAGTGCTATGGGAGGCTCCCTACCCGTCAATCTATAGCAGAGATCGATGCAAGATGTAAGCTATCTGCCAATCGTTCACTTGGCTGCAGGTCTGCCAGGTGTGGCTTCAGTGTAGGTGACAAACAGCTGGCGTACCGCTCCCTGAACTCCGGCCGTGCACTATTCATAATAAGGGCGCACATCTTGGGTCCAAGGAATGAAGCCTGTACTCTGTCTCCGACGTGTGATTAGGGGGTACACGGTCAAAATGTCGCCGGACATTATGACGTGTACAAAATGTAGCGGACAGAATGTCACCGGAACAAAATGCTGCTTGTCAATAACGTTGCACTGTATTGACGGGCGACACTGACATACTATGCTACTCTCTTACACTTTCTTCGATCACTGCCAAAATACAGAGGCCTCACCGTACTGGACACGAGCCATGACCAGGTATAAGCCAAGACACTAGGTACTCAAATACATCCGCTACCCTGATACAGAGAAAATGGATTTCAACTGGGAGCTTCAACTACAAAGACATCAATTCTTCAGAGTTAAAACTACACTGCAAAGCCGGCCCGGTGGTGCTGCAGGTTGAGACGCTGGACGCCACGATGGCGACCCAGGTTCGGGAACGAACCTGGGTCAGCAGGGAGGAGAGAGGATTGACCGTCCGGAGGATTGCTCTCCTCTCTCGGGGGAAGGGGTCTAGTTGTCCTGCCCACTGACTGCCCTCTGGCGGTGGCTGAAGGGCAGAACGGGTTGGGAGGCTTGAAAGCTGAGGTCCTCACGTCAGAAGGGAGGGGTAGGAGAAAAACGGAAAATGCCACAGCCTCCTCAGGACCCATGATGGTCTGATCGCGACGGCGAGTCTGCACCTCGCCACCAGATTTGATGTGCCAAGGTGGCAGGGCTCTGCTGGCACCCCCCACCTGGCCCTGCAGAGGGGGGCAGATGAGCTGGGGCACGGAGTGGAGGATGAACCCCTCCCAGGGAGGGGTCACAGCCCCTGAGGAGGAAGCAGAGGTAAGAAGAAAAAGCTAAAAAAAAAAAAAAACAAGAAAAAACCCTACGCTGCAAGCTATCAGCTGGGAATTTGCCTTATTCTATCCAGCCAAATTTTTTGCCGAAGCTGCCCAGCAGGGAATGTCACAGTCCAAGACTGCACAGCCAGCTAGATGAGGTATGTGTCAAGTTTCAGACATGGGCGAAAAGGTGCATGGAGGGTGTCTGGGTCTGCCATTTATGTGTAATGGAGTCAGAGTCTTGCCAATACCACATTTGAATATGGCTGGCACATTGTCCTTTGCATCTGCTTATTACGTGTTGGCACAAGGGATCCTGTATCCTTCCTGAGGCTTTCCTCGCGACAGTGCAATTTATGTTACCATAGGCAACCTTATGTTCGTACAGCATTAATGTCTATGACAGCTCTGCTCAGTACTACAAAGTCCTAAATGTTTTCCATGGTTTACTATTTTCTTTTGTGACACATCTGTGAAGTCTTCCTAAGAATTGCCATTACTAGGGCTCGCCATCTAAACAAACTAATATATTGGGATTTGCAGCTGATGAAAGGTAGCGTAGCACAGTATGTCAATGTCATCTGTCAGTACAGTGCAACATTATTGACGAGCGACATTTTGGCCAGGCAACATTTTATCTGACGACACTGTATCTGGTAACAATTTGTCCCAACGACATTTTGCCACGGCATAATGTCCGGCGACATTTCAGCTGTACACGGATCAGGGTAATAGACCAGCAGTCTCATCCCCTGGTTCAGGTGACACTCCAACACAACCTTCAGAAGGAACTTCAGGTTGGGGCGCAGGACAACCTTGTCCCTGTGGAAGTCCAGATAGGGAGACTCAACAGAGAGGGCCTGGAGTTCCCACATCCTTCTGGCTGACGAGATAGCCACCAGGAAGGTGGTCTTCCACAAGAGGTGTGACATCTCACTCCTGTGCATCGGTTTGAATGGCTTGCCCGTGAGCTTTGCCAGTACCAGCAGTAGATCTCACAGTGGTGGTGGTCCATGCACCGGAGGGAAAATGTGGTTGAGGACTTTGAAGAAATGACAGACTACCATCTCCTGTGCCACCGTCTGTTGACCGGCTCAGTAAGCAGAGATGGCTGCCAAGTGCACCTTAAGGGTCACAGACTGAAGACCCCCTCTGGACAGAAAATGTTAGCCACCAGGAAGGACAAAGGGTCCAGGCTCTTGCCCAGACACTAAATGGAGAATCTTTTCCACTTGAAGGCATAGCACTTCCTGGTCGATTCTTTCCTAGATGCCTCAACTACAGTGAGGACATCTTCAAAGAGACCCAAAGCCTGGAACTCTAGCCGCTCAGGAACCAGACTGTCAAGTGCAGGGATTGAAGGTCCGGGTGGAGAACCTTCCCTTGACTGAGAGCAGGTTCGGGCGTGCTGGAAGACGCCTCGGGAGCCTGATGCTGAGGAGGTCAGGGTACCAAAACTGGTGGGGCCAGTCCGGAGCCACCAGGATCACCTGTGCCTTGTCCCTCCTCACCCTGAGGAGCGCCTTGTGGATCAAGGGAAGTGGAAGGAAGGCATAAAAGAGGCCTGGGGTCCACGGCCTCAAGAAGGCATCCCACTGCAGTGAGACCTGAAGGGGGTGGGTACAAAATAGCCTCAGCTTTGCGTTCTCCCTGGAGGCGAACAGGTCCACCTGAGGGGTGAACCACCGGGAGAACAGGCTGTGTACTACCTCTGGATGGAGAGACTACTCGTGGGATGCCTCATCCACATAGCTGAGGGCGTCTGCCAGCTGATTTGAGGCTCCTTCCACATGAATGGCCAGGAGATCCGCCTCCAATCGGCTCATGAGGGACCAGATGCGGAAAGCTTCCCTGCACAGAGGCCAGGAGTGCGTGCCACCCTATTTGTCGAGATAGTACATTGTTGTGGTGTTGTCCGTCTGGAGCTGACCCACTTAACCCGAAGGAATGGAGTGAATGCAGCCAGTGCCAGCCGCCAAATTGCTTGGAGCTCCAGCAGGCTGATGTGGCATCAGGATTCCTCGGGGGTCCAGAGCCCGTGGACTCTGTGGTCCCCCATATGGGCACTCCAGCCCGTAAGAAAAGCACTGGTCATCAAGATGACCATCGGCTTGGGGTGGACAAACGGGATCCCTTCCTGCAGATGCTCCGGGATGGTCCACTATTGGAGAGCATCCTACATCTTCTGAGTTATAGTGACTAGCTGGTCGAAATGACCTAGTCGCTGAGTCCACTGGCTAGCCAGCTCCCACTGAAGGGGCGCATATGCCATCGGACCACGGAGGTGCAGGCCGCCATGTAGCCCAGATGTCACAAGAAGTTCCGGGCAGAGCGCAAGTGCCCAACCAGAAATGATTAGGCAAAGGTGGAGAGAACCTCCACCCTGTCCGTCAGGAGCCTGGCTCTGGCTCGGCAAGAGTTGAGCTCTGCCCCGAAGAAGCAAATCACCTGCAAAGGCACAAGTTCCGACTTGGCCTCATTGACTAGGAAGCCAAGGTCAATGCAGGTCTGAAGGGCCAGATCCCTGGACCTCTCCAACTCCTGTTTGGAGGAACCCGCTATGAGCCAGTCATACAGACAGGGATACACCCTGACCCCTCAACACCAAAGATGGGTCGCCACCACTGCAAGCAACTGTTATCATCCAGAATAAGATCATAGGGGAAGGGCATGTGCATATGCTGTGGCCCAATGGAAAAGATACTCTTGGAGAAAGAACAGTTACATAAGAACTTACCTTAACAGTAGATCTATGAGGGAATCTCTCATCAGGTCACACCTATGGAACTACCACCATAGGCACCAGGATCAGAGAGAAGCTTTTTCTGTAGCAGTCTATTAGGGGGCACCCACTCTGATGTTGCCTCTGCTATATATTTATTTAGTTTTTGTTTGCCAGCTGGGTGCACTAGCCATAGAGATGACTATTTTCAGGCACGACCCGGGAGGTTATAGGGCAGACATTGCAGGTATAACAAACAGCAGATTACAGTGAGATAAACTAACATAGTGTTGTGAAACATTAAACAATAAGCTAAGCAGCACAGGTAGTATACAGGGTGCTCCTAGTAGGATCATAGGAGTTTTTACAGTTACAGCATGGCAAAACATTCAAGAGCAAGAGTACTGTAGTTATAGCCCTGAAAAAACAATAAAAAATAAAAATGAAAGAAAAATAGAAAATAAAAGTGTGAAATACTGACAAGTGCAGAGGGATAATAGGCAGGGGATGGGAAGATTGTGACAGCAGGGGTTAGAGCAGGATGGGATCAGGAACAAGGTCAGGTAGAGGACAGGAGCTGGCAAGAGAGAGAGGGATGGCTGCGGGGGGTGTCAGGAAAGAAAGCTGGGATAGGCTATATCGCAAGGGGAGCTTTGCAGAGAATTGGCAATATACACGGAGGCAGCCCCGCTCCCATCTCAGTTCTTTCCCACTGGGGATCAAACAAGCTAGGCCTTCCAGCAGGGAATCAAGGAGAGAGAAAAGGTAAACGCCAAGATAGAGCAGTCAACAGGGAGAAGGGCAGGGGTAAATGGAGAAAAAGACAAAGGCAGTAAGGACAGGGATGGGGCAAAAAGGAATAAGGCCATCAAAAAATGGAGGGTAATGAGTACCAATGCCCGTAGTCCAGGTAACAAGCTCCCTGAACTGGTGGCCTTGATGGAAGAGGGATGCCTGGATATCGTGGCAGTCACAGAAAAATGGTACAAAGAGAACCATCACTGGGATGTTAACATACCAGGGCACACAATTTACAGAAGGGACAGGGAGGGTAGAAGAAGAGGAGTAGCTCTCTATGTAAGGGAAAGGATCAAAGCAACAGAACTAAAGGGTAAGCAGGGAGGAGAGGAGGCACTGTGGGTCACCCTGGAGACTTGAAATGGCACCACAATCCGCACAGGGGTTGTATACAGACCCCCATCTCAGGGGGAGGAAATGGACAAGAAAGTGATAGAAGGCATCCTTAGGATGGCAGAGAAAGGGGAGATATTGCTGATGGGGGACCCTGAATATGCCAGATATTAACTGCAGCACCTTTGCTGTAGCCACATCCAAAAGCAGGGCCATTCTTGATGCCCTACAGGGGGCATGCCTCAGACAGCTAGTTTTGGAACCCACTCAGGAGGGAGCAATCTTAAAACCTGGTACTCTCTAATGGGGACGGAGAGAGGATCTCGGATCTAGAAGTGGGTAGCCGTCTGGGAACAAGTGACCACCAAACAGTGTGGTTCACGATAAACTTGGCTGTAGAGTCAAGCCATACAAAAGTGACAGTAGTGGACTTCAGGAGGGCTGATTTTGTCAAAATGGGAGACTGCCTCAGAAAAGCACTAGCAAACAGGTAAGAAGGGGTGGAGCAACAATGGGGAAACATCAAAACTGCCATCACAGAGGCAACAAGCCTGTGTGTGATGCAAATAAACAAATCAAAACAAAAGAAAAAAACACTATGGTTCTCAAAAGAAATGGCAGGGAAGGTTAGGGAGAAAGAGACAGCATTCAGGAAGTATAAGGAAACACAGAAGGAGCAGGACAGAGAATTGTACTAAAAGCAGAAGGAAGTGGGAAAGGCAGTCAGAATAGCAAAGGCCCAAACCGAGGAAAAGACAGCCAACTCAGTTAAGAAGGGGGATAAAACCTTTAATAGGTACATCAGGGAGCAAAGAAAGACTAAGGTAGGGATACTGAGGCTGAATAAAGAGGAGGGTGGTTGGGAAGAGAGGGACAGTGAAAAAGCAGGGATACTGAATGAATACTTCTGCTCAGTATTCACAAAGGAAGAGGAGAGGGAAGTACCTAATCCAGTCAATAGAAGCACTCTGGATAGGGGGGTTGATATCAGTCCTTTCATAGTGAAAGAACTCCTAAAACTGAAGGTGGATAAAGCAATGGGGCCTGATGGGATGCACCCCAGAATTCTAAAAGAACTAAGGGGAGAACTAGTAACACCACTGACTACCCTTTTAACAAATCATGGGAGGATGGTGTGGTACCTGAGGACTGGAGGAGGGAGGATGTGATTCCCCCTCACAAAAGTGGGAGCAAGACAGAGGCAGGAAACTACAGACCTGTCAGTTTGACCTCAGTGGTAGGGAAAATAATGGAATCCCTTCTGAAGGAAAGAACTGTTGAGTACCTAGAGGCCAGTGGGGCACAGGACCCAAGGCAGCATGGACTCACAGCAGGAAGGTCATGTCAGATGAATCTAATCGATTTCTTTGACTGGGTGACCAAAGTAGTAGACCAGGGAGGGGCTGTGGACATGGCTTACCTAGATTTTAGCAAGGCATTTGACAGTCCGCACAAAGATTAATAAACAAATTATCCAGCCTGGAGTGGGTCCCAGGGTGGTATGGAAGTAAAACATTGGCTGGACAACAGAACACAGAGGGAATAGTAAACAGAGTCCACAGTGAAGAAAAGGGGGTTACTAGTGGGGTACCGCAGGGTTCAGTACTAGGGCCGGTCCTTTTAATGTCTTTACAAGTGACACTGTAGAGGGACTGGAAGGAAAAGTATGTCTCTTAGCAGATGACACAAAGATCTGCAACAGGGTTGATACACAAGGTGGGGGTGCAAAGGATGAGAAGGGACTTGGCAAGGTTGGAGGAATGGTCAAATACATGGCAGCTTAGATTCAACGCAAAGAAGTGCAAAGAAATGCACCTGGGAAACAAAAACTCAGGGGAAGAGTACACAATGGGGGGTGAGATACTGACAACAACAAAAATGGAAAGGGACCTGGGGGTAGTTATTTCAGATGACCTAAAGGTGGGCAAGCAATGTGAGACTGCAGTGAGGAGAGCTGGGGAGATACTGGGATGCACAGGGAGAGACATCACCAGTAGAAAACAGGAAGTTGTTATCCCTCTGTAAAGACAGTTGGTGAGACCACATCTGGAGTACTGCGTGCAGTTCTGGAGACCCCATATCCGCATAGACAGCGTGGAGCCTGTCCAGAGGAGGGCAACCAAAATGGTGCAGGATCTGCACCAGAAGACATATGAAGAAAGACTAAAGCAGCTTAATATGTATAGCCTCGAGGAAAGGAGGGAGAGGGGGGGACATGACAGAAACTTTCAAGTACCTCGAGGGAATCAACAAAGTCCAAGAGGGTAGCATCTTTCATAAAAAGATGTGCATGAACAAGGGGGCACAATTTGAAGATAGAGGGGGGACAGCTGAGAGAATGTGAGGAAGTGTTTCTTCATGGACAGGGTTGTAGATGCGTGGAACAGCCTTCCTGAGGAGGTTTTGGAGTCAAAAACTGGGGGAATTCAAGAATGCATGGGACAGACATGAGGCAATTCTAGTGGTGGTGGTGGGGGGTAGGAGGAAGTAGACCGTTGGTTAACTAGGATCTGCAGCTTATTTGTTAGGTAGGGAAATGGGCAGACTAGGTGGGCCAAGCGGTCCTTATCTACCATCAAATTCTATGTTTCTCTGTTTCTAAAAGGTGCCCAGCTGCAAAAAAAAAAAAAAAAAAAAGGTTGGAGCAACCTGACTGCCAGTCCAGAGACAGAAGGGGATGGAGGAGGGACGTCATGACCTGGTAAGAGATTCCTCGAAGATCTACTGTTATGTTCTTACATAACTGTTATATCTTCTTCAGGGATATCTCTGTTGTCAGAGTCACACCTGTAGAACGAGTCCCAAGCAGTTCTGACAGCAAGACAGTCTGGGTGGCAGGAGGCCAAAGCCTAAGAAAGAAGGCTCGACCATATTCCACCGCCTTCTAGAGGTAATGTCCAGACTGTAGTGCTTTGTGGAGTGTGGACAGTACTCCAAGTAGTAGCAGTACAGACTTCTGTGGCTGATACATTCCTGAAACAGTAAACCGAAGTAGCCACACCTCTGGTTGAGTAGCCACTAACAACTCCAGGAAGTTCCTTACCATACTTCCTGTAACAAAAAGTAATACAGTTGTCCAACCATTTCGACAGGCACGGTTTAGAAACTGGAATGCTCTTATTCCCAGGAGTGAAAGAAAACACCAGTTTTTCACCCAACCGGTGTGGCACCTAGAGTGTCTCCAGGCATGCTTACCTGATCCCTTTCTGTCGAGCCATGCAAGCCCAACTGTCCTTCAGGTTTCGTGCTCCTAACTGGTCAAATAAACTCCCCATCGACATCCTACAAGAACCTAAACTGGGCCCATTCAAACAGAAACTTAGACAACATCTCACTGATATTAGCAGCTGTGACTGCCGCACATAGGCCCTTTTCAGCCTCACACGTTGCTTTCTCCCTGCACCCTCACCATCCTGACCTCTTCCCCTGCCCATTGTCCCACCCCTTCCCCTCTCCTGTTAGTAGTAGTACATTTTATTGATCAGCATAAAGCTGTATACAACATAAAGTTTTAAGACCAAAGTGCAATACATAAATAATTAAAACATTAGACATAAACATGTCAAACAGATCTCTCAAGTTCAGTTTAAAGTGCCAGGTTAACAATTAGAATAAACATTGTCTGACGTTTTTTGTTAAAATGCTTAACACAGATCCATACATTTACAAATGAGTAGTTAGAAGAAATTTTTCCAAGAGCTCAACAGTTTTTTTATCCGTGGCTCTGAACAAGTAGTCCAGCTGATCGGGGAGGGGGCCCCTCTCCTGTTCCTGCTACTTGTCCCTCATCTCCCTTCCCAACCCTGACTGTCCTTCCCTTCTCCCTCCTCTCCTTGCACTTCCACTCCAGTCACTGCTCAGACCCCTGCCTGCCCTTTCTCCTTACCCCCACTGTCCTACTCCCACCTGTCTCCCCTCATCACCCACCACACTCCCTCCCAACCCTGTCCTCTCTCTCATCTCCCAAATTCTCCGCCTTGACAATGTCAAATCCTGACAGCATCCTTCCTTCTCTCCTCTCTGCACTCTTATGACAATGTCAGATTCCTGACAGCATCCCTCTCCTTCTTCCCGTGTACCTCAAGTCCCGAAAACCTACTGCACTTACTCAAACTTGAATGTAAAAGTTTAACCAGATTGTAACTCTTGCTGTAACCTGAATTGTTAACATTTACTTGTCTAACTTTTACGAATGATTGTATCCAACTCCATGTATCATGTATCCCACTTGTCTTTACTCTGATGTGGAACCTCTGTAAAAGAGTCTTTATTTATTTTATTTATTAGAAATTTGAAAGTACCTTTGAGCATAGGCTCTTTTACAAAGGTTCCATGTCAGGTTAACAGACATTAGACACAATTAACATCATGTGGTCAGACTAGGTACAAAGCCTGCAACAGATTACAGTGATACAGTTACACAGCTTACAATGGGTTACAGTATTAGAGTCATAAGGGTCTTGAGAGGCGGAGAGGAGACACCCCTACAAGGAGGTGTCTCTCGCTTGGGGTGTAACAGTCAACCAGATGGGAGGCTAGGTAGGCAAAGGAGGAGAGTGGTCAGAGACAGTTACATTTTGAGCTTGAACTAAGGTGATCTTTGACTTAAAGTAAAGGAGTCTTTGACTCAAAGGTATTTTCTGATTTGAAATAAATAAAAATAAAATAACTAGTACCATGGCTTAGTACAGCGTCAACAGACGGGGATTTAAGAGGTGTGGAAGCACTTCAGGGGAGGGAGGAAAGGTATACTCACAGGACAAATAAAGAAGAGTGCTGGGCAGTCTCCTGAGAGGCTTTGTCGAGAGGGAGAGTGGAAGTGGGGGATGGGATGGGGAATAGGAAGGAGAAGGGCAGAAGGGATAAGTGGGGGAGAGGGAGGCCACAGAGGGGCTTGAGAGGTGGGAGAGGAGACACCCCTACCAGGAGGAGTCTCTGTTTATGGGGCGTGAACAGTCAACTAGGATGGGAGGCTAGGTAGGGCAAAGGAGGGAGGTCAGAAACAGTTACATTTTGAGCTTGAACTAAGGTGGTCTTTGACTCAGATGTACTGTAATCTGAGACTTAAATAAACTGGGAAGACTTCCTGCAATCCTTCCTCCGGTGTGTATAGTACCTGAGAATTCTACGCACATCTAAAGTATGGAGCAATGCTTCTGCTGGATTGGCATGCTCTGGGTAATAGTCAGGTACCTATATTGATTTAAAGTAATCTCAAATGCCACCTTAGGAAGAAACTTAGGGTTGGGTAAACACATACACCCTGTCTTTGTGGAAATTCAAATAAGGCTGCTCAGACATGAGAGCCTGTGGCTCTGAAATCCTTTGAGAAGAAGTAACAAACAACTGAAAACAATGCTTCCACAACATAAAGCATAGCTTGCAAGATGCTGCTGGATCAAAGGAGGCAGTGTCAATCTCCCAACACAAAATTCAGTTTCAAGCTAGGACGGGTTTTGAATAGGAGGCTTCGGATGAAGAATCCTCAGAAAAATTATGGGTCGCCTCCATTGAGGTCAACGACGCCCCTTCCGATGGGCTCACGAAGGCCGAATGGCAGACAGGTGCACCTTAATAGAGGCAGTATTGGAGACCCACCTCTGACAGGGACAGGCGGTACTCCAGAACCTAGTTAACTAGATAGGAAAAAGCATTCAGATGACGGGAAGTAGCCCAGACTGCAAATCTCTTCAATTTCATCGAGTAAGTGGCCCTGGTGGACGGTTTCCATGGCAGTCACCAGAACATCTGCCACCTTCTGGGAGACCCCAAGCCGGGCAATGGCTATGTCTTCAGGAGCCATGTATGCAACCAGATAGACTTGAGGTCTGGATGGACCAGGATTCCCTGCGCCTGTGTCAACAGCTCCCAGAATAGGGGCAAGGGAACTGGGGGTACCACAGCCAATTGTTGCAGTAACGGAAACCACATCCGACGTGGCCAGAATGGTGCTACCAAAATCAGGGTGGCCCCTTCCATATGGAGCTTGATGAGTGCCCTCTGAATCAGAGAAAGGGGAGGAGCATAGAGAAACCTCCCTTTCCAAGAGAGGGACAGTGCATCCCACCAGAAAACTCCAGAACCTGGATCTAGCAAGCAGAAACGCGGCAGTTTTGCATTAAGTGGGAACACAAAAAAAAGGTCCAACTCTTGAAGACCCCATCTGCTGAACAGGTCTTCCATGACCCAGGACAGCAGTTCCCACTTGTGTGTTCTGGACTGCAATCGGCTGAGGCAGTCTGCCAAGGCATTTTGGTGACCTGGAACATGGACGGCCGACAGTTCTAGACCGTGATCAGAGCTCTGTACCAGACTCTCGTCTCCCAACATGGGGGTATGAGCAAAGTTCCCCTTGCTTGTTGATGTAATAGACTACACAAGGTTGTCCGACTGCACCAGCAGGGACCCGGAGAGATGGTTCTGGAAGGCCTGAAGGGCATACAGGACCACCTTTATCTCGGAGAGAGAGAGAGATGGTTCTGGAAGGCCTGAAGGGCATACAGGACTGCCTGCATCCCTAGAACGTTTACATGGAGATGGGTCTCCATCATGGACCAGATCCCTTGGGTCTGAAAAGGATCCAGGTGCATTCCACAACTGAGGCATCCATAGTGAGGATCTGCTGGGGAGATGGAAGGGAACCCCTTTTAAGAGATTGCCGGGTCCCTCCACCACTGAAGTGCCTTACGCACTGGGAAAGAGACCAGAATTTGCTGATCCAAACTGTCAGTACGCTGGTCCCACTGGACCCTCAATGTCCGTTGGAGAACCTGCATGTGCAGTCTGGCCAGATGTATGGTCACAATGGCGGCTGCCATCAGACCCAACAGCCTTAGAAATTCCCTGGCTGTAACATACCAGTTCTGGGCCATGAATTGGCCCTGAGCCATTAAACATTCCACCCTGTACTGTGAAAGGAAGGCCTTCTCCTGAACAGAATTCAGAACTGCCCCATGTACTACAGCCGTTGAGACGGGGCCAGTACAGACTTGGGCAAGCTGACAGTTACCCCTAGAGACTGGAACAACTAACGAGTATGCTCCAGGGTCAGCAGCCGCATGTCCCAGAACTGAGCTTTCAGCAGCCAGTTGTCCATGTATGGAAAGACGTACAGGACATCTCACCTGAGGGCGGCGGCAGCTGCTGCTAAGCATTTGGTAAATACCCATGGTGCAGAGGATAAGTCAAAGGGCAAGACCCAGAACTGGTAATGTTCCCCTGGAATAGGAACCCGAGGAACCTCCTGTACGACGGGCAGACCTTGATATGAAGACAGGCATTCTGTAGATCCAGGGAGTATAACCAATCGCCCTGTTTTAACAGAGGGAGAAGGTCTGGTAGGGTGACCATCCAGAACTTTTTGTACAGGATGTAACAATTTAGCTCTTTGAGGTCTAGAATAGGCCTCAAATCCCCAGTTCACTTGGGAACCAGGGAGAACAGGGAGTAGAACCCTTTGTTACATTACTGCCTGGGCACTGGTTCTATAGCCCTTTTTCCCAGCAATGAAGTGACCTCCGCATGGAGCACTGAAAGGTGAGCTGGGGGAGGGTTAAAGGAACAGGGGGAATGATTGGGGGCTGTTTCAAAACTTCTAGAGTGTGACCCTGCTGGATTATCTGCAGGATCAAAACATCTGTAGTAATGGCCCTCCAATGATCCGGGTGAAGGGAAAAACGACCCACGACCACCACCTCCTGGCTTGGAACAAGAGGGAGGGGGTCCGGCCAGGAGTGAGGCTGAAGTGGAGCCTGTGGCAGATGCCACACCTCCACCACTGGGGCATCTGGCTGGAACACCAGTGGTGGAGGAGACATAGCCAAGGCAGAGCTGGCCCTGCGTTTGCCCAGAGACCTTGTCCTTGATCCAGACTTGTGAGAGACCTCACGAAAGGAGGATTTTGGCTGACTCCTGGGCTGAGTGTAGTACATCGAGTAGACAGACCTAATGGCTCTAACTGAGGCCTGCAGGTCATCCATAATATCCTGCACATCAGGGCCAAAGAGCTTGGAGCCCACTAACAGGGCATTTAGAACTTCTGCTAGACACCAGCAGCATAGACCGAAATTCTCAGTGAGCAGTGCCTTCTAAGGCAAATGCCAGTGGTAACCCGCACTGGCAGCGATATCTGCTATGTTATAAATGGCTCTGAGGAGGTGTTTGCCGACATCCTCTGTGGCATGGAGAGACCTGAGGAGCCCTTGCTCTGGGGGCCCTCTGGAAGGCCAGTGCCACACACTTACTTTCTTCCAGAGATATTCTGGTACTTGACCATGTGGGACAGGTAGCTGGCAATCCAAGGCCTAAGGTGGCCAAAGCTAAAGGTCAATATACAGGTTACTCACCTGTAACAGGAGTTCTAGGAATGGTATATGTTGTCCATCCACACTTTATGGTAGGTATCCTTGCTGCTTTAATTCTTGCCGGAAGGTCTTCAACTGGCTCCTCCCCCACCCGGTGGTAAAACCTCCTGCCCGCCCCATGACGCCAGATCTGAACTGGGCTGGAAGCCAGTTGTGCACAAGCCGGGAGGTTCGAGAATGTAGGGATGAACAACATATACCATTCTAGAACTCCTGTTACAGGTGAGTAACCTGTATTTCTAGGACATGGATATGTTGTTCATCCACACTTTCTGGCAGACTCTAGCAGTTCTCCGGGAGGAGAGGCAAAGCGACACCCCAATACTTACTTGGGAAAGAGAGACTGGAGAACCGAGGCCCCAAAACCAGCATCCCGGCGTGACTCGAGGTCGATGTGGTAGTGGGTAATAAAAGTATGTGCCGACTTCCAGGTAGCAGCCCTGCAGATATCCTGGATAGGGACGTCCCTGGAAGCAGCTACCGATGCAGTGGTATGGTGGGTAGAATGGGCTCTTATCCCTCTGGGAGGCTCCATGCCCGCCAACCTGTAGCAGAGCTGTATGCAGGAGGTGATCCACCTGCCTATCGTCCGCTTTGCTGCAGGTCTGCCAGGTGTGGCTTCAGCGTAGGAGACAAACAGCTGGCGAACCTCTCCCCGAACTTCAGCTGTCCGCTCCTCATAGTAAGTGAGCGCTCATCTAGGGTCCAAAGTATGGAGCCTATACTCAGCCTCCGAGGTGTGATTGGGGTAGAACACCGTCAGAGTCAACACCTAGTTAAGGTGAAACTCCGACACCACCTTCGGAAGGAATTTCGGGTGGGGGCGCAGGACAACCTTGTCCTGTGGAAGACCAGGTAGGGAGGCTCACATCAAAGCGCCTGGAGCTCTCCCATCCTTCTGGCTGGACGTGATAGCCACCAAGAAGGCGGCCTTTCCACGACAGGTGTGAAAGATCACACCTGTGCACTGGTTCGAATGGCTTGCCCATGAGCTTGGCCAATACCAGCAGTAGATCCCACGGAGGTGGAGGTTCTCGCACCGGAGGGGAAATGTGGTCAAGGCCTTTGAAAAAGCGCCCGACCACCTTCTCCTGTGCCACTGACTGCTTGCCAGCCTGCGCCCGGTAAGCAGAGATGGCTGCCAGGTGCACCTTAAGGGTCATCGACCGAAGCCCTTGCTGAGAAAGGGACCACAGGTAGTCCAGAATGCTTGCCAAGGGGCAGTCTGAAGGGTCCAAGCCCTTCCCCTGACACCAAATGGAAAACCTCTTCCATTTGAAGGCATAGCATTTCCTGGTCGACTCCTTACGGGACGCCTCAACGACATTGAGGACCTCGTCGGAAAGATCCAAAGCCTGGAACTCTAGCTCAGGAACCAGGCCGTCAGGTGCAGGGTTTGAAGGTCCGGATGGAATACCTTCCTGATTGACTGAGATCAGGTCCGGTGAGCTGGAAGCCCTCGAGCCTGAAGCTGAGGCTGAGGATATCTGGATACCAGAACTGGTGGGCCAGTCTGGGGCTACCAGAATCACCTGTGCCTTGTCCCTCCTCGCCTGGAGAAGCACCTTGTGGATCAAGAGAAATGGGGGAAAGGCGTAGAAGAGGCCCGGGGTCCACGGCCTCGAGAAGGCATCCCCCTGCAGCGAGCCCTGCTGAGGGGGGCCGGCATGGAACAGACTCAGCCTCGCATTCTCCCTGGAGGCAAACAGGTCCACCTGAGGCGTGCCCCAGTGGGAGAAGAGATCTTGTATTACCTCCGCAGGAGAAACCACTCGTGAGACGCAGCCCCTATCCGGCTTAGGGCATCGGCCAGGGTGTTGGAGGCTCCTGCCACGTGAATGGCTAGGAGATCCGCCTCCAGGCTGCGCACTAGGGACCAAATGCGGAGAGCTTCTTTGCATAACAGCATGGAGCGCGTCCCGCCCCAGTGGTTCAGATAGTACATGGTCGTGGTGTTGTCCGTCTGGACCTGAACCACTTGACCCCGTAGAAATGGAGCAAAGGCGGTGAGAGCTATATGGACTGCTTGGAGCTCCAGCAGGTTGATGTGGCATCGGGACTCCCGAGGGGACCAGAAGCCGTGCGCTCGGTGTTCCCCCAGATGGGCACCCCAACCCATCAGAGATGCGTCGGTCGAGCGAGGAGGACCGCCGGCTCGGGGCAGACGAACGGGATACCTCCCGCAGATGTGCTGGAACGATCTACCATTGAGAGCATTCACATCTCCTGGGTCACTGTCACGGGCCGGTCCAATGGATCGCGGCGTTGTGACCATTGGCTGGCCAGTCCCCATTGAAGGGGACGCATGTACCAACGGGCCCAAAGGACCATGATGGTGCAGGCCGCCATGAGGCCCAGGAGGCGCAGGAAGTCCCGGGAAGGGCGCACTGCCCAACCAGAAATGATTGGGCAAAGGAGGAAAGAACCTCGGCCCTGTCCGCCGGGGAGCCGTGCTCTGGCTCTGAGAGTCGAGCTCTGCCCGATGAACAGAATCACCTGCTTTGGCACGAGTTCCGACTTGGCCTCGTTGATGAGGAGGCCAACCTGAGAGCAAACCTGGAGGCCAGATCTCTGGACGCTCCACCTCCAGTCCGGAGGGGCTGCTATCAGCCAATCATCCAGGTAAGTGCACCCGGACCCTCGGCGCCCGAGGGCAACGCTGTCACCACTGCCATGCATTTGGTGAAGACCCTGGGAGCTAGGGAGAGGCCGAAGGGCATGGCCGGAACTCGTATAGGGATCCCTCCGCTCTGAAGCGGAGGAACCTCTGATGGGACGGATGGATTGGGACGTGAAAGAACGCATCCTGGAGGTCCAGGGAGCAGAACCACATGCCTCGTTCCAAGGATGGGATTATGTGAGCCAGAGTGACCATCCTGAAGGTCCGAGACCTTAGGAACTTGTTCAGGTAGTGCAGGTCGAGAATGGGGCGCCAGCCCCCCGTCCCTTTTGGGACCAGGAAGTACCTGGACACAAACCCCGGGTCTGGAGGAGGATCCGACACCTTTCTGATTACCTCTTTTTAGGAGCAGGGCAATGTCGGCCCGGCGGGCGGACGGCGAGGCTGTGGACCCCGTGGCCCTCCGGGCGGCGGCTCGAAAGGCGGAACCTGCTCGAACTCCAGAGGCAGGCCTTTTCCTACCACCTCAACACCCAGCGGTCCGTGGTGATAGCGGACCAGGTGGAAAGGAAGTGGCGAGCTGTCCCCACAGGGGAACCCAGGGGAGTGGCGAGGTGGGGGTAGCACCCCTCAACCCGTCACTGGGCAGGCTGGAGGAAGAACGGCTGAGGGACCTCCCGGACCTTTACCTCCTTGCTTTCTGCTGGAGGAAGCCGTCGGCTTGGGCTTGGGACGCAATGCTGAGCCAGCTGGCCCTGTTGCTGGTGCTGCTGGGCTGGTCGAGATGCAGGGACGAAGGACAAAGGACTTCTGCTGCTGGACGCCTTTGTCCCTCTGGGCGGAGGTGACCGAGTCAGAGCGGCATTGGATTTCTCGATCCGCTGGAGGTGTCCCTCCACTCCAGGGCCGAAGAGGTCAGTCCCCAAGAAGGGGACATCCGCCAACTTGTGCTGGATATCCGCCGTGAAGATGGATATCCTCAGCCATGCCCTGCGTCGCATGGCTACCGCGGCCGCTACTGACCTGACACAGGAATCACCTATGTCCAGAGCAGTCTGGAGCTGCTGCTTCGCCACTGCCCTACCCTGGTCCCGCACCTGGCGGACTGTGGTCTGCAGGTCAGGCGGGAGATGAGGAACAACCTCATCCAGGGAGCCCATGAGGGCGTGGGAGAAGTGTGCCATCAGCACGGCCGAGCTGGCCTGTCGGAGGTCGAGGGAGGGGCCTCACCTGGCGCCTGGCAAAGTCCAGCTTTGGACTCTTTGTTGGGGGCTTGTCCACATCCCGAGCTGCACGAACGCCGAAAACGCTGTCGGTGACTAACCCCTCGGCAGAGGGGTGTTCCGAGAAACCGGGCATAGAGCCGGAAGGGACCGCATACTTCCTGGCCATCCTGGCTGAGGGCGCAGGACAGGAAGCAGGCCGCTACCAAAGCTCCAAGGCTGGGCCGACAATGGCCTCAGCCACCGGAAAAGCCTCTGTCGGAGAATCCCCTCGGTCCAGAATCTCTGTCAGGGGATACTTGGCCCGTTTGGACACGGGCTCGAGCTGCATCCCGGTGGACTCCGAGATGAGTCGAAGCAGACCCAAGAAGGACGATGGGCTATCGTCCACAGACTGGCCCCCGGAGGACTCCAGATCGCACTGCCTGGAGAACAGGGAGGAATTGTCGTCGGATTCTGAAGAGTCTGCGAAGAGCTGCCTCGCCCTGAGCCACCCTCCACTTGCCGAGGATGGTCAGGAGTGAGGGTGACCGACAACCTGTGGGGCAGGCCATGACCCGACCGAGAATTCTTGGTCGGTGCCCCAACCGTTGTGGAGGCGGAGGTTCCACCACAATGGTGGACCAGCTGGTTTCGCTTAGCAACCGCTCTGAGCGGGCAACCCGACTGGAACGCAGTGGTTGCGGGCATTCAGGCGACATCCACTTGATGGCCGGGTCTTGGCTGGGGTGAGGCTTAGGCCCGGATAACAGCAACTGCTGCCACATAAGATCCTCGTGGCGCGGTGCAACCTGCACCGCAGCCTCTCATTATCCGAGGAGGAGGGCCGAGGAAGAGCGTCGCACGCTTACTTGATAACAGACCGAGACAGCCAATGTCGGTGAGAGCAGCTGGACGAGAAGAGGTCCGAGCAGGCAGATCCTCGGTATCCACTGGGGAACCGATGAAGTAGGGTGTCGGCTTCTCCAGTCGACAGCCTGTCTAACGGATCGAGAAAAATCTCGACTTCTTCAGCGGGAGTCTCGGCAGGCTGGCCTGACGGGAGCACCGTGAAACCAGCGGCCTCAGCCGCAACCACGACCGAAGTCGACGGTTGGCTGCCCGGGGAAAGGGACCTCTCCCGCTCCCACGAACGTCAACGGTGGGACTTACCTTTCGACTCCTTTTTCTTGGGCCGAGAAGAATGTCCCGAAGGCCCCTCTCCTTTCATGGAAAGGGACTGGCAAAGCTCCTTGAACGAAGCTGTATACGAGGAACTCAGAGAGAGCAGGATAAATGCCGTGGCCGAGGAGGAGGAAGATGCGGCCTGGGCCGCCTCCTCCTCGAGGGCGATCATCTGCTCGAGCTGCTCAGCCGAGCCAGCCCCGCACGCCAACGAGCCTCTTTGGATTTTACCGGCAGAAAACGTTTCTCGGGGCGCCCGAGCTTCAAATGGGCAGCGTGATCATCCAGAACGTTGGCCGAAAAAGAACGGCACAACTCACAAGCCTGCGGGTCATGATCTAGGCCTAAGCAGTAGATGCAGGTGGAGTGCGGATCCGTCCTGGACATTTTCTGCCCGCAAGGGCACCTCCAAAAGCCGGGAATAGATTTGTCCATCGCAGCCGCGAGGGAAGATGAAGACCGAAGTTTAGAAAACTTCAAAACCAATTTCGGACGAACCGAAGAATTAGGATCCAGTCTAAAATGCAGAGCGCTAAGGAGGGAACCTGAGCTTCCAAGTGGTATGGAAGATCTGGCGTCATGGGGCGGAGCTGAGAGCTTTACCACCTGGGTGGGTGGGAGGAGCCAGCTTGAAGACCTTCCGGCAAGAATTAAAGCGGCAAGGATACCTGCCAGAAAGTGTGGATGAACAACATATCCATGTCCCTAGAACCTCCTGGTTTCTCTATTGGGGGCATAGAAAGAACAGATAATGTAAGTACTTACTGTAACAGATCTTCGAAGGGATCTCACTCATCAGGTCATACTGTAGGAACTTCACCACCGTTTAAGCAGGATCCACACGGAAGATTTTCCAGCAGTACAACTGGGGCCACTCATGCCTACATCACCTGCTGATGTAATCATCCCTATGGAGGCATCTGCGGCCCCACTCCCTACTCAGTTCTTTCCCCCGGAGACTAAGGGAGCAAACCTGTGAAATGCACAGGCTCTGACTTTCTTGAACCTAGATTACTTAAGCTTGCAGCTCCCCTTATAGCCTTGCCCCTGGCTAGAATTTTTACACTGTCTCTCTGTGGTAGCAAGGTCCCAGATATATGGAAAATTGCTTGTATTACTCCAGTTTTCAAGAAGGGCGACCCGAAGGATATCACTAATTATAGGCCCACTGCTATTCTCTCGGTCCTCAGTAAAATCCTGGAAAAACTTGTTGCCTCGCAAACAGTTGCCCATATAACCAAACGCAGCCTTCTCTCTGAAACACAGCATGACATCACGAAAGGACACAGCACGTTGACAGCCCTCCTGAAACTCAAAACGGATATTCTATCAAATATGGATGGTGGTCTACTTACCAGCGCTGTCTTTGTAGACCTTACGAAGGCTTTTGATCTAACTGATAATCCACTGCTCCTTACCACTCTCCATAAACTTAGTTTCTCATTTCCTGTTGTCGAATGGTTTAGAAGCTACCTGTTAAATAGGTATCAAGTGTTTAAGTACAACTCCTCCCTATCTGGAAGTACCACCATAAATACTGGAGTAGCCCAGGGTTCCATCCTGGGTCCTTTGCTTTTCTCACTTTTCGTAGACCATATAACAGATGCTCTCCAACCGTGTTCATCAATTCTTTATGCGGATGATCTGGTCCTCTACTCCAGCTCCATGAATGTTGAGCCCATAAACTCTTCCTTGTCTACTGATCTCAATAATGTGCAAAACTGGCTATCTGACCATAAGCTGGTACTGAACTCAAGGAAGACAAAGGCTTCTAGGCTCGGTCAAAAAGATTAAGGCTCGCTCTACGGACATGCTCATCAGTGTTTTAGAAGGCTCACCTATCGAATGTGTTACGTCCTTTAATTACTCGGGGGTCCTTCTTGACTAATCCCTTGATTTCAACTTGCATATTCAATCTGCCTGCAAAGCAGCTAATTCGAAACTGGGTGTAGCCTGTAAGAGTAGCTATATGCTTACACCTTCTGCTAAGTTGGCCATTGCTAGGGGTATCTTGCTCCCTAACTCTTTACAGTTCCCCTATTTTTGTTTCCTGTACATAAGACTTCCCTTCATAAGCTGGATGTAATGTATAACAACATTTGTAGGTATGCCTCCTCAACTACGCACCACTAACAGCTATACAAGGACTTAAATGGCTCTCCCCTTAGCGCATAGGAAATATGCTCTGTGCTCCCTCGTTGATTCTGTTCTCGACTGAATACTCCATCCTCACTTCCTACTCTGCTTGTTCCCCTATAACTCCTACTATGGCTCATGCTCACTGATGAATCCTTACTCCACATACCTAGGTGTTGCACCTCCAAAGGTACTACAGCCTTTCCAGCACTCTGCCCCTCGGATCTGGAACTCTCTTGATCCAGACCTGTGGCTGACTAAGTTTCATCCCTGCTTCAAAAGGGAGCTGAAGCTTTATTTATCTCTGGCTGACACCTGCACTTGCTTTAGCCACACTTTATTACCTCATCCCTATCTTCTCTCCCTGCCCTCCAATTACTTTTCTTTACATGTTTCTCTACCCCAACCTGTTGTCTTCCTTTTACCTACCCCATTCCTTCTACCTCTAGCTCCTACGTTTTACTCCTTTCACCTCGTATGCTACCACTGATGTGTACAGCACTTATGTAAAAGGTATTATTTTTTTCCTTTGTTTTCTGATGACATGGAATGTAACCCTACATCTGTATGTACTGTAATTTCTCTCTAGGATTGCTATCTGTTTGTATTTACTGGTTGTACTCTCTCGGGTCGTGCCTGAAAATAGTCATTTTTGGCTACTGCAGTTATCTGGTTAACAAAAACTAAAATAAAAATGGGGGACCGAGGAGAGAGAGTGCCAAGGCTGAAATAAAAGGCTGGATATACCATATAACCAGGCGGAGCAGAGGACTCCAAGAAGGGGGATGTGGGAGGGAAGGCACACCTAATGACTGGGATCTCCTCGAAGATTTACTGTTACGGTAAGTTCTATCTTCTTCGGGGTATCTCACTGTAGGAATGCGTCCCAAGCAGTTACATGTGCAGCAGAATGGTCTGGGAGGAAGGCCAACAAGGAGGAGACCAGCACGAGCTGCCCCAGGTCATCTGTGTGTGGCTCCACTGCACCGGAGGGCCCACTAGAGCACTTGTTGTGCAATCTGGCCCAGGGACCATGGCAATGGCTGAAGCCATGAAACCCAGTAACCTTAAGTACACCCTCACAGAAACAAAATGGCTCCTGGCCACCTCCTGAGCCTGGAAAATGAGGCACTCTGCCCAGTGTTGGGACAGGTTGGCCCTGCCCTGAGCAGAGTCCAGGACCGCTCCTATATACTGCAGCCTCTGGGACAGGATCAAAACAGACTTGGGCAGAATGACACTGATGCCCAGGGGGTGAAATAATGCAGGGTCTTCTCCAGGATCCGGAGGAGATGATCTCAGGATGAAGCTTTGAGGAGCCAGATTACCAGGTAGGGGAAGACGTACAGGCCTTCTCTCCTTGAAGGACAGCAGCTACTGCTGCTAAACATTTTGTAAAGACCCAAGATGCAGAGGATAAGTCAAAGGGCAAAACTTTGAATTGTTAATGTTCACCCTGAAAGAAATTTGAGAAACTACCTGTGCAGAGGACAAACCAAGATCTGCAGTAGGTGCTATGACAGATAAGGACATAAGGTCCATCCAATCTACCCGTTCTTTTCTACCTTATAAATGTGCCATCGGCCTTTGCTCTGTCAGTAGCCTATCTATTCTAACTCATCTGTATTGCTCCTTATGCCTATCCCATGCCTGTTTGACCCACCACCGTATTCATAGCCACCACTTCCTGAGGTGGCCATTCCAGCCATCCACCACCCTTTCTGTAAAAGTATTTCCTCATTTCCCCATAATCGGTCTCCCTCTAATCTCATGCTGTGTCCACTTGTCCTGCTATTTTCTTATATTTAAACATGTAGACTCTTTCACCTTATTAATGCCATAAGGTGTTGAATCTCTCGATCATATCACCTCTCTCCTCCTTTGCTCAAGGGTATACATATTGAGCTCCGTTAATCTGTCCTCATATGTCTTCTGGTAGATCTCATTTACGTTGCCCTTCTCTGGACTGCCTCAATTTGGTTAATGTCCTTGTGAAGGTGTGGCCTCCAGTACCATGCAATACTCAGATGAGGCCTAACCAGTGTCTTAGCAAAGAGAGTTATTGCCTCTCTACAACTTGTGATAACTCCTAAAACATCCTAACATCCCTAGCCTTACCTACTGCTTTAGAGGTCTGCTTGGATGATTTCAGGTCATCAGTGATGATGATGCAAGTTTTCTTTCTTCCTTTGTGACTGTAACAATCCTCCCAGCATATAGGTGGCTACGGGGTTTCTCTTCCCTATGTTGCGATCTTGCACTAACTTTGCATTAAATCCCAATTGCCACTCTACGACCATTTGCTGGTTTATCCAGATCTACCTTCTCATTCTGCCCAATTCCCATCTGGATCATCTACTCTGTTGCAGATCTTGGTGTCATAGAAACAGACAAGTCTTACCCTCTAATCCATCTGCAAGGTCACTAATGAAGATATTGAAGAGGACTGGCCCCAGACTGATCCCTGAGGCACCCACTTCTGACTTGCATCTCTTCTGACTGTATACCATTTACCACCACTCTCTGTTTTCTGTCCGGCCAACCAGTTTGCCACCCAGTTGACTAACTCTGACCCACCCGAGCCTACCCAGCTTATTTATCAATCCTCTATGTGGAACAGTGTCAAAAGCTTTGCTGAAGTCAGGTGGGCGACATCAACTGCTCCCCTTGGTCCCACCACTCTGGTTACCCAGTCAAAAGAAATCTATGAGATTGAGTCGACAGGACCTTCCTTAGCAAACCCATGCTGTCTTGGATCCTGTGCCTATGGATTCCAGGTGTTGCACTATCCTTTCCTTAAGGAGTGCCTCCATAATCTGCCACTACTGAGGTAAGACTGACTGGTCTAGTTCCTGCCTCCTCCCTGCCACCTTTTGTGGGCGGGATCACATAAAACCCTTCTCCAGTCTTCTGGGACCTCTCCTGCTCAGAGACTCACTAAACAGTTACTCGGTTACTCGGTTGATGGACAAAAGAAGGCCAAAGCCCATCGAGGATGTTCTCCACACACTGTGGATCATTGTTAACCTATGTTCTTATATAAAGCCATTTATCTAGTTTAGTTTTAAACTATCTGGTCTGGCTGTCTCAATAATATCCTGGAGCAGAGAATTCCAAATTCTGGGAGTTCTAACAGTAAAGTATTGTTGCCTTTGTTTGTTTTTGCTCTATCCACCCAATTTGTTTAGTTATGAATTCTGGCCACGGTTTTTCTTGTTGTAAAAGAAAGTTCACAGGTTCATAAGTGTTACTGAATAAGAAATCTTATATAACTGAATGAGATATACTCTTAATCTTCTAAATGTGAGTGAATAAAGCCCAGTTCTCTGTAATCTCGATTCATAATCAAGAAATGAAAGATGTGGTATAATTTTCTGTGGCAACTCTGGACCCTCTAATCCTGGCTATGTCCACAACTAAGTAGGGGCTCAAAAGGATGAACCATAATCCAGATGAGGTCTGATATGAGTTTTATAAAGGACCATAATACACTCCTCCAATTAAGAACAAATGTGTTGTTGATTCTACGAAAAGGGCATTAGCATGATTAGCAACCTTAATTACAATGATCAGTGAATGATAACCGTTATTAACAATATGCCCAAATCTTTTTCCATAAGTGATTCCCTGACCATAATACTATTAAGATAAAAGGTTTGTTTCTGTTTTATACTTTCCCATGTGCAAATACAGAACATTTAGACAGATTAAAAGACATCTTGTTGGCTGTAGCCCATGCCTCAATTATTGTTATTAGATCATTTATAAGGATATCCCTATTAGTATCACTCAACTCATCCCCAACTTGGTGTCATCTGCAAACTTTGATATAATATTGTTAGATGAGACGGTTAAGTCACTAATAAAAATCCCAAACAGTGTGGGGCCCAACACCAAGCCCTAGGGCACACCACGAGACACAAACCCCTCATCAGAAAAGTTCTCCATTCACCTTACAACCTGGGATCTATCATGAAGCTCAATTTTGGACCCATGACACAATATAGTTAGAAAATCCCAGGTTTACAAGTTTATTTATCAACATAGAATGAGAAACCTTGTCGGAAGACTTTACTATAGTCACAATATTACATCTACTGGAATGTTTGAATCAAGGTATATACTGACTGCATTATAAAGGATAACAGATTGGTTGTACAGGAGTGCCCAATTTTAAATCCATGTTGTGTAGTGTCATTTATATTCAGAGACAACATCTCTTCTTCAATTAAATATTTAACATTTTTCCAGCAATTTACAAACTATGACGAAAGACTAATGGGTCTGTAGTTTTCCACCTTATAATGTAACCCTTTTTAAAAAATTGTGTGACAATAGCTGTCTTCAATCCAATGGAACATTAGATTCACAAATGGATTTATTGAAAATAATAGTGAGGGATAAGCGACACTATTAGCTGTTCCCATGGGAATTTGGATGTTATGTTATCAGGTCCTGGACTTGTTGTTTTTAGTGTATTTAAGAGTTTAAGGTATCAGAAAGGGAGATAAGGTGACTAGGTGGTATTCCAGAATTGGCAAATACTGAAGGGTTCTAAGTTTGGTTCAAAAACTGAACAGAAGTATTTATTAAATTCCATACCAATAACCTTGTCAGAGAGAATAGTATTATTGTCTATAATAAGTGGACCTATCTATTTTGTATCACCCTTTTTTATATTTAAATAAGAATATAGGCTTTTATCACGAGTCCTTAGTATAGGCAATTTTAAATTCAAGATTTAGTTTGGCAAGGACAATTGATGTTTTAACTCTTAACTACTTTCCTATATCTTAGTAATATGTCTTCTTTCTGCTCGGACTAGCACTGTTTAGATTGGTAAATAACTTCCGTTCGTGTACTTAGTTTTTAATTGAGTTGTTATACCAAGCAGGAACTTTACCTTTAGTGTTATATTTTTCTTTCTCGGTACATATTGTTTTCTAGATTGTGAATGATATCCTTAAAAAGTGTTCCATGCGTCATTGATGTTAAGTGGTGAGAGTAGTGAATCCCATGATATAGCTGAAAGTTGCTCATTAATTTTTGAAAAATTTGCTTTCTCATATAATTTAATCATAAGATTATTAATAGGTGTCTTACGTATCAATGGAATGGAGAAAAAAATTGACATATGGTCACTGTTACCTAGTGGATCCATAATTTGTAGGTTATGTATAGATGTCTCCATATTAGTGATAAGTAAATCCAGTATATTAGTCCCACGAGTAGGATCTCTAATTAACTGTGTGAGACCAAGATCAATAATTGTTGAAATAAACTGTAAGTCATGCTGATTTATACCTGATAAAGTGGCCCAATTTATAGTGGGAAGATTAAAATCACCCAAAATGATTACTGACCCTTGTCAGCAATTGGGTAATTTCTAAAGATAATTG
Source organism: Neoceratodus forsteri (assembly GCA_016271365.2). Classification (NCBI taxonomy): domain Eukaryota; kingdom Metazoa; phylum Chordata; order Ceratodontiformes; family Ceratodontidae; genus Neoceratodus; species Neoceratodus forsteri. The sequence continues at coordinate 996,682,357 of CM028131.1, forward strand.
TTTAGTGTAGCTGATGTCAGAAGAGGGAGGCGATAACACGTACCTACAAAATTGGGGATAACCATTGAGTTGTAAATAAACCCAAATACTTTCCATCTGAGTTGATAATGAGGCTTCAAAGATGGAATTTATTAGCAACATATAGGCTCACTCCTCCACCTTTCTGGTTGCAGATCTAATTTTGTTATAGAGTTTGAAACCTTGAATATTCATTATCAATGTTTATCCGAACTACCCCAAGTTTCTAGTTACAGCAATAAGCCCTATGTTAAGTTCGTGGATCTTAAGTTCTAATTCTACCATTTTTATTTATTAAGAGACCTTGCATTAGCGATAAAACATTTAAGATTGTGTGTTGTTAGGATATTAAGAGATGGCTCAAATTGCTTAGTCTCCCCTTGGATGTCAGTTTAAATAAGCATTAATAAATGATAAATATTATGCAAGCCGAGAAGGCTCCCCTTCTGCTGAGGTGCAAACCATCCCAGCAGAAAAGGAAGAGTGTCATTAAACTCTTTCCCAATGAGTGAGACAGGTTATACCCTGCCTGTAGCACCATTTGCGTAGCCATTCATTCAGGGCCTTAATTATTTTCAAGATTTGGTAAGAGGCTAAAGGTACAGGAAGGATTTGGAAATACCGATACCATCCTCTATCAGTTAGAATGTTACATAAAGCCACAATTCCTGTTTTATTTGTAATAGTGGGGCATTAGTTATATCATTGGTCCCAGCATGAATGATCACCAATGGGTTACTACTTGCAGCTGAAAGTGGCATTTATCATGATGTTATATCAGATATTGAGCCCCCTATAACTTGAACAAGTTCTATTCTATTTGTCCGGGTTACATATTATCACGATCGATGAATTTAATCATTGAATCACAATGCAAAAACCTCCCTGGTATTAAGCAATAATGGGGATGACCAAGTTGAACATTGTCAGGTACATATTTACTACCATTATGAATAGATGATTGACTAGTATTAACTAAGAGGAGGGAACCTGGGTTAGCCGTTATTCTCCTTCTGACCAAGACTGATTTCATCTATTAGGGAAGGGTCAAGTGGTTCAAAAGAATTAAATAAAGCAACTGGAAAGGTTATTAGAACCACGGATCATTTTATGATTAGATCTGGAGGGAACAATAGTGGACCACGGTATGTTATCCAGGCGTAGCTGTGGTTTAAACATAGCCAGAACAGTGTGGGTTGAGACTATTTTGAACATCTTGCTTTAAAAGATTTAAGTTTGAATGATCCAGTAAGTGGTGTTCAAAACATAAGCATAGGAGGGGTTGTACTAGCTGTATCAAGAAGCGAGAGACATATGGTCTATATAGTCTTCTAATGCTTCAATTTCAGGATCAATAGTCAATTTAGTAGTGTCGGGATTGCTTCAACCCCTGTTTAATAGTCGTACTACTTCCTCTTGCAATGAGTTGACCAATACACACCTATCACAAACATAATTAGCAGTCTGTTTACCAATTGCGCCATTTGACAAGTGCAGTATTTGTTGGCTCGCTTCATAATGAGGTTCAGAAGTACTTGCAAATTAGTACCCTGCAATGCTTTTACCGTAGATTTCTGTTACCTGTCCAGAAGTACCACGATGGACACGATGAACGCGATACTGCGCGTCTCTCTGCGTGCATCTCATACGCGTGCCCATGCACGCTTCACCTTCGCTAGTGCGAGGCTTTTAATGGTGTACAAACCGGATGCATTACCTCGCGACTTCCGGTTATCGGCTAAATCAGCGTTTTCTTTTTAAACTATATGTTTAAAAGAATAGCCTTTAAAAAGGCAAACAAGCAGTAAATGCCCCTTTAGAGGAACTGGGAGAGCAAAAGATGTTCTGCTAATGGTTCTGCTAGTTCCACCCTTAGCTCCTTAAGTACCCTGGGATGTATGCCATCAGGTCCCATTGCCTTATCCACCCTGAGCTTATCGAGCTCTTGTAGGACCCTTTCTTTTGTGAAGGGAGTAGTGCTCACCTCCCTCCCCTGTGTCCATGGTGCTGAGGTGTGGCCCTGCCTACCTTCTCTTCAGTAAATACTGAGCAAAAGTATCTATTTAGGATAGATGCTTTGACAGGTCCTCCTCTCATGTCCCTTTCTCCATTGAGCTTAGCAATACCCCTCTGGACTTTCTCCTTTCACTAATGTATCTATAGAAAGTCTTGTCACCTTCTTTACTGTTCGTGCTAGTGTTTCCTCAGTTTGGGACTTTGCCTGCCTTTCTGCCTTCCCTGCTTCCCTTAGGGCAGTTTGGTATGCCTCCTATCTTCATCCTGCTGTGTTCCTTATATTTCCTGAAGGCCAGCCTTTTGGCTCTGACCTTTTCTGCTACTGTATTTGAGAACCAAAGTGGTTTCTTCTTTTGCACTTCCTTTTCTGTCTAACACAATGGGTTGTTACTTCAAGTATTGCATCCTTAATGCTTGCCCACTTTGCCTGTATCCCCTCACCTGTGTTTCTTTTTGCCAGGGCTAGCTTAACTCTGTTGGCCATCTTATCAAAGTCGACTCCTCTGAAGTCCCATATTTTCACCTTGGAATGGGATGATTTAGATGTAGTAGCCAAATTGAACCATACCATGTGATGGTCACTGGCCCCCAGGTGTCCTTCTACCTGGAAATCTGTGATCCCTTCCCTGTTAGTCAGTACTAGATCTAGGATAGCTCTGTCTCTTGTGGGTTGTTGTACCAGTTGTTTGAGGCCCTCCTGCAGGAATCCACCATGTGTCTAGTTCTGGCAGATGTTCCTGCTGGTATTGACCAATCTGTATCCGGCATGTTAGAGTCTCCCATTATCAGAACCTCCTTTAGCTGTCATGTTTTGTATATCTTCTAACAGTAATGTGTCTATGTCCTCCCCCTGGTCTGGGGGCCTGTAGACAACCCGGTTCTTATGGCTGTCCCATTTCCTGTTTCCAGCGTGACCCACAGTTCTTCTGGCTCCTTATGTGTATTCTGAATTTCTGTAGCTTTGACATTTTCATTGACATACAGGGCAACTCCACCCCCCCTTTTTGCACCTCGGTCTCTTCTGAACAATACATAGCCAGGTACTGAAGTCTCCCAAGTGTGGTTACTGGTAAACCACGTCTCACTAATTGCTACTATGTCCAGTTTAGCCTCTGACATTATTGCCTGCAGGTCTGGGATCTTATTTCCCAGGCTGTGAGCATTTGTGTACATGATTTTCCATTGGCCAGATTTCGGCGTTAGTTGTTGGGTGAGGTTTGGCATTTCCCCTGTGCATCATATGGGGAGATGGACCTTTTTTCTTACCTGGTGATGCAAATGAACTGCAAACATGCTGAATCCCTGTTTGACCACTAGCTGAGGGTGGAGGGTTGTTCTTCCCATTCGACATATGGGGTGTTGCATGCCTCTCCCCATTTGCTAGTTTAAATATTCTACAAAGACATCAAACTTCTGCCCCAATGCACTGACTCCCTCCTTAGTCAGATGCAGTCCATCAAATTTAAAGAACTTTCACTCCCAGAACTGTTGCCAGTTCCCTACAAATCTGTGTCCCTTTTCCTCGCACCAGACCTTGAGCCACATGTTTAGCTCCCCTATCTCCCCTTCCCTGACCTTCCATCCATCTGTCCCCCTCTCCCAGACTGGCAGGATCTCAGAGAAGGAGATGCGGACAATATGGATGATAGTTTGTCACCCAGCCTGGTCATGTGTTCCTTGGTCTCCCAACTGGCCAGCTGGCGAGATCATTAGTCCCTATGTGTACCAGGACGTCAATGTTTTCTCCTGCTTTGTGAACAATTTTAGCAATGCTGCCAGTGTCTCTCCATGCTGATGTACCTGGGAGACATATGACTATTACCTCTGGCTGAAGATGGGTATCAACTCCTTGAATCATGGAGTCTCCTATGATCAGAAGTTTTTTTGATTTCCTTTTTGCTTTTTTTGTTTTGGTTCCTGATTTGGGTGAGTTTTGTTGTGCTAGCTCCTGTGCTGCAGTGTCCTGCTCTGCAGTGTCCTCTGCCCCTTTGTTTGATTTCAGAGATAGAGGCAGATACGTGTTTGTATTGTTTATATGGTTTTTGGAGGTAATATGTTGGAGAGCAGAGAGTGATGGGGCACCCGATTTGCCCCTCCTAACCACCTGCCAACCTCCTGGACCAACTACCCTCTGCGGTCGAGGTTTTTCTGTTGGATGTTGGGGAAATGGTGGGTGGTTCTTATAATGTATTTCCTCTTGAATATGAAATTTGAGGTGCGCAATCTCTGCCCATGCTGCCCGGAGTTGAGCCCTAAGATCTCCAATGGCCCAGCATGTAGGACAGTGTCCTAAATCCTGTAAAACTGCCCTTCTGAAAATTGTTCCACAGTACCTGCAGTTAATGATATCCATTCCAGATAAGTTGCTGGGTTTATAACCTAGTCAGAGTAATTAGAAGGAAGAAAATGCAAGTAATGGTTTGATTTTGTGTTTTGTTTTTGTATAACTTGTTATACCAAGTTAAATTACTAGTGCCCCTGTAAATGAGCTCACCTTGTGGATGCCCCACTGATCCGCCCCTTCCTGCTCTGCCACAGGAAATGACACAACTGTGGTACCCTATAAAAGGAGTGTAGTGTGGGGTGGTTGGGGATGGGGGTGGGTGGCTGGGCCCTTCCCCTGCCGATAAAGAACAACCACGGACGAAAGAACAAGGAGGTAAGAGCAGAAACAATCAGTCAACAACAAATGCAGTAACCCTGAAAGCTTATCCTAATGTTAGATAAAACTGTAAAACCTGTAAAGCACCACCTGTAATAATTTCAGATAAGAAATACCCTGTGAGAAACACTTTGCTACAGAGAAAAATAAAGCAGTAACAGAAGATATACCTTACAAAAGACAATTGGAATCAGAAGATTACAGCAGTAATCTGTTAGCACACACCTGTAGGTACACCTTGTAATAATGCAGAAGAAGGTATACCAGCAATAACAATTTGAATCAGAGAAAATAAAGCAATGAAATGTTAGCAACAAACAGTAGCAATCCCTGTGAGTATAAAAAATAAAATAAAAACAACAACAACAACACACAGTAAATCTGCTTAGCAAAAGAAGTCTTAATCCTTTCCCTTGCTCTGGTAAGGTTCTCTACTCTGCCTTTCAAGCAATCTTAGAAGGAAAGAGCTCAGGTGAAGCTAGGTGCCTTGGCCAGCAAACCAAGTCTTCTACCTCCAAGATAGCGACTAACCTGACAACATTAACCCTTCTTTCTGTTGGAAATTACTGACAGTTTGCCAGCTCCACCCCCAGATACACACCTAATCCTTTGGAAGAGCTGTGGGAGGAAAGCAATTAGCTCCTTCAATGTGAGAAGGAGACTGAAACACCCTCTGAGACAACAAACCTTTTCAACAAAAAAGAATAAAATAAAACAGTGTCAAACAGTAATTTTGTTAGCCCAATGATAAAAGTCACAAAAATGTAAGCTCCACCTGTAATAATTTCAGAGAAGATATACCTGTAAGAAACACTTTGCTACAGAGAAAAATAAAGCAGTAACAGAAGATAAACCTTGCAAAAGACAATTGAATCAGAAGTACTGTTGTCACAGGACAGAGGTGAACAAGTGGACAACACTGGTAGTCTGACACATCAGCAGTCATTGAATTTTCAAATTTTTTCTTCTTCAAAGCAGGACACATGTATTACAGCAAACTGGTTCAACAGCAATTAACATAAAATGCGAATAAATTAGACAAAGTCTAACACTTTGGAGCATTTGGCAGAGCTCCCTGAGTTCCTGTGCAGACCCAAATCCTATCTAAATTAAATCATCACTGGCAGTCCTTTTATACAGGCAGAAGCACATGTGATCTATTTAGCTCTGCCCACATTATTGAACCTAGAAAATACATTATTTATTTAACAGAAATACAAAATAATTCAATAGGAGACATAAACTTAGACAGGTATATGAAAACCTGTCTCATACTAACTTTGAAATTATATTTTATTCAAGCTACACAAAGATTATACTGCTTTTAGGTGTGTCTCTGACACTCCAGCCCTCCCACAAATCCCAAGCCCAATATAGTAGGAGACACAGAGGCCGCCAGCTCTAAAGGGAACTGAGGCATGATAGAGTGAAGAAGGAACAGGACCACTCCCAAACATTTCCAGACACAGGCATCACAACAGGTACTTTATTTAACAAAACCTTATAACCCTGTATCATCATGGAGTCACTTTATAAAGTTCCTGAAACCTGTTTTTTTTTCAAAATATACATATATTTGTTTATTTTACTACAGAGACTAACACCATCTGAGACTGTAACCTTTTAACCTTAAAGATAACAAACATTCAGTCTAACAAGAACAGGGCTGCTGTTTTTGTTTCCTTTTTTTTTCTTTTCTTTTTTTAACTTCATTTTCCTTTACTTGGTTACTGCATCTTTAGAGGTAAAACACCTAAATGGCACAGTCCTGTTACAGAGAGCACATTTTAAAGGTGTGTAACAAGATGCAGCAAGTGTCCTCTTAGTGCAAGTACTCCTGCCTACCCTGTATCACTGAAGCAGCCAGAAACACTATCAGGCTGTTCTCACAGCCGAAATACAGATTTTCTCTTTATTTAATGACTTTCTGTGAGAGTGCGATTCACTCGTTTCCTAGTTCGCATTGAGTAGGAATGCGGCATGTTCGCACGATCGTGCAGCAGACAATGTGCATGTTCGTGCAGCCAGCTCTTTTCTTCTTGGGCTGGCAGCTGATGGATAAACTTAACAAAACGCTGCAAAGCCTGAAAGCCTATTAATTGTGCAAACACCCCACAAAAGCACAACCCCAACATCTAAACTATTTTACATTAGCTTTACTCCCATCCTAAAGGGCAAAGCATACTAACTGGCTGGAAACAAAGTCGAGAAGCAGGAAACAGTAACAACTCTTCCCACTGACTCTCACTACTACTTCTATATTAGCTAAGGCACTAGGAGTGGTGGCTGGAAATAGGCAAAACCACAACTCAGCTGCCACCTCCCTGTTTAGGCATTTTATCCGCACATTTTATCTTTGCAAGGTAACGATAATTAGAGGACATAACACAAAAGTTGGCAGGTAGGGAAACAATCCCCACTGAGCAGAAGCTCGAAAAGCTGTTCTATCAAATTGCCAGCCTATTTCACTATATAAATGCCCATTTTAAACAAAAAAGAACAGCTGCACTATACAGCATTTTCTCTGTGCAGTAATGTGCACACACTCTTAGCTTCATGGTACAGCTGAACAGAAAATTCATATAACTGGGAAAAACAGTGGGGAAACCCACTATAGCTTCAGCCCCCCCCTTTACCTCCCTTTGAGATTTTGCTGCTTGCTGTACTACTGTATTTTATTTAGTGTCCAAAATAAGAATACTACCCTTTAAAACAGGATCCCAACATTATCTGTAATATTATTTTGACCTTCTGGTTTTCCAAACACAAAGAGCACAAGGAGTTCCAGGGCCCCTAACCCTTCACAGAGCCACTCTGTGACAACTGTACAGAGGAAATACATTAGATAGAAAATATCTAACTGTATGTTGCTGTATGTTGGTAGAAGTTTGTCTGTAGTTTTCCTTGTTTTTCTTTATGTGATTGTATGCTCTTTGATATAGTGTTCTGTGTTTACATTTTATATATTTTTATCCATTTTAGTAAATGTATTATTTTGAAAGACTGTCTGGGTCTGCAAGTTCTTTCTTCTGCAAGTTATGTTTAGAGGGTTAAGACTGACAAAACTGTTCAAGACCTTGATGGTTTTACTAACTGGGAAAAGGTAAGAATATACCTAAGGTCTTTTATAGTGTTTTGAGGGTTCACTTTGGAAGCCTGGTTGGGTGCCCCCTGGCACAAGATTGTACCACAATCCCCGAAGAGGGTACAAATCTGCGCCTGTACATTTGGGTATGCTAGCAATAATGTTCACAGTTTGAATCCCCCCAGAACTTGAGACTAAAGGTGATTCGGACCCACAAGCAGACAGGAGGGTTACCGTGCCTGTTACCTGTTCACATTCCTATGCTCAGAGGTTTGCACTGTGGGAGCAGAGGGCCTGACCTGCTGAGTACGTTGGTGACAAGGGCATGTTTTATTTCTCTGGAATACGGCCCCAGCTATCTCTTCAAATCAACAGCAACAGGCAAACAGCAAACTATTTAGCACAGGTATATTTACCAGTTTTTACTGCTCAAAACTATATCTTATACTTGAATTAAAGATGGGGGAGGCTGCATCCTTCCACTAGTAACCAAACTGCTAAGCTCACACTCAGTGTTTCTGCTGCAACAAAAAGAGTTTTATTCATTTTGTTAAAGCTTGTATATATTTGCTCTAAAGGCATCTTTATTTGGGAAACATACAACTCCCTACAGGCAAAGGAAGCTTTTCCTCAGTCTTAGGGTAGTGGAGCAGCTTGGCTGCAAGATACAGCCCATAGCCTTACACTGTTTTAGGTCCAATTACTCTGCCTCTGCCTAGGCCTTCTTTGGGAGAGCAGCAGCAGCTTGGTGGTCCCTGGGTGGGGTAGAACATCCTCTGTTACCTTGTCAATTTGTCACAGAATCCAGCAATCTCTGCATGCAGCCCAGATAAATGAGTACAAACAGGGCAGCACCTCAGTCATCAGAAAGCATCCCAAAAGACTGCAGCCCACACCCAGTGCACTGCACCACTCCCATGAGCTTTCCTTCCTTTGCCTAGAGTTTATTCAAACTTCTCTGTACCCTTCTACCTCCAGCCTACTCCTGTTGTAGTCCTACCTCTCACTTTTGCTTTCCTGAAACTCTTTTTACTCTACCCTAGAAAGGATGTCTGATATTTTCCCTTTTTCTTTTAAACCTTCTACCTGTACCTACCTCATACTGGATGTGTACTGCTCCTTTTCCACTAGTAGTATGGCTACAACCTATAGTTACCTTCCCATTAGCTGTTGTAAACAGTGTCCAATAATGTGTTACCTCCTTACCTTGGTCAGGAGTCCCACCTGCAGAGTGTCCTTAAGGCTGTGGACTATCTGTGGACATCCTGCAGATGCCTTCAAAGCAGATGTCCCACTCCTGCTCCGTTCCCTTCATGTGACGGAACACAAGCGTGTTGGGACACACTAGGTGTTGCTCCTTTTCTCTCCCCTTCCTACTTCCTAGTGTCCCTGAATTGCCTATCCCCACTAAGTCACTGGTAGTTTCTCCCCCCAGTCGCACACACCTGCTTAACAAGGCTTTCTTAATCTACTCACCCCCAGCATTAATTTCCTGAGCTAGGATCTCCACACCACCTATTATAAATTTAAAGAACAGTCTCAAAGTGCCCCAAAACTCTGACTAAAATCACTTTCCTCCACCTACCCACTTACACTGCTACTTTAAGTAAGGTGAGAAAATATAAATATAGCATATACCTTTAGGTGTAAACTGGCCACTTACTCTTATCTCTGTCAGAAATTCCAATACAGTACCCCAACTAACTTGACCATTAAATCTGCTGTCTCTTGCTAGAAGGCACTAGCTCCTGGCAGTTCCTCTTCCTCCCCCCACCACACACATGATTCACAAGGTTTTTTTATTCCACTCACCCCAAGATTATTTTACTGAGCTAGGTTCCCCATAACACCTATATGAACATACGAATTTGCCAGCAGCTAAAGGCCTTATGGTTCTATCGAATCTGCTCTAGTGTGCAGCTTTGCAACCCCTTTTGCGGCCTGCAGCTGCCCTCCCTCCCCTCCCTGCCCTTCCTCCTGCCCCATCCCACACCTTTGAAGCAGTCCACTGTTCTACAAGTTACCACTTCCACAGGCAACACGTTCCACCCAGACACCACTCTCTCTGCAAAAAAGTGTCTTCTCATTTCTCTCCAAAACCTTCCCCCAATCTGAGATCATGACCTCGAGTGTCCCTACCCCCTTAACTTGAATAGTCTCTCCATGCCTGTCTTGTTTATTCCCTTCATGTACTTGAAGGTTTCAATCACATCCCCCCTGTTTCTCCTCTCCTCCAGTGAGTACATGTTCAACTACCTCAGCCTGATCATGTAGGGTATGTTCGCTAGTCCCTGGATCATCTTTGTTGCCCTGCGCTGCACCCTCTCCAGTAACTTAATGTCCCTCTTCAGGTATGGGTTCCAGTACTACATGCAGTACTCCAGGTGTGGCCTATCCAGTGACCTATTCAATGGCAGGATCACCTCCGATCTCCTTGAAGATATACCCCTGGCAATACAACCCAGCATTTTGTTGGCCTTTGTAGCTGCCTTCCTGCATTGTACTGTTGTTCATTGAGCCCATTATAATCACCCTAGATCCTTCTCCTCCTCTGTCATGGCTAGCTGAACCTCCCCACAAGCTGGTAGCTGCTTCTTGTTTTTTTTGCCCTGAAATGTAGCACCTTGCAGTTTTTGTCATTGAACCCCAACTGCCAGGTGTCCGACTATGTCTCCAATTTTGACAGATCATCCTGCAACCCATGCCACCCTCCAAGGTCATCCACTGCTGCTCCCATCTTGGTGTCATCTACAAACAAACGGATCTTTTTCTTGATGTCCATTGAGATGTCTGATATGAACAACCCAAACAACACTGGTCACAGCACTGAGCCCTGCGGTACTCCACTTGTCACTGCCCTCAGAGATGAGACCCCCCTCCCACCACCACCCTCTGCTGCCTTCCCTGTAACCAGTTTACTACCCATTCTACCATTTTTGCTCCTGCACCTATACCTGCCAGCTTACTACCCAGCCTCTCATGAGGCACTGAGTCGAATGCCTTACTGAAGTCCAGAAACAGGACATCCACTGCATGGCCCTTGTTCAACTGTCTAGTTACCCAGTCATAGTAATCCACCAGGTTGGTCTGACAGGATCTGTGCATGACAGACCCATGCTGCCGAACATCCTGCAGCCCATTGGTCTCCAGAAGGGACACCAGCCTCTCCTTCAGGATTGTTGCCATCAGTTTTCCCACGATGGATGTGAGGCTTATGGGCCTGTAGTTTTCTGGTTTGTCTTTGGGACTGCTCTTATGTAGGGGTACCACGCAAGCCATCCTCCAGTTCTGAGGTACACCTCCTGAGACCAGGGAGGCATTGAACAGGTCTGCCAAGGGCCCTGCCAGGATTTCTGCCAGTATTTACTGAGGAGAAGGTAGGGCAGGGCCCACAGCTCAGCACCATGGACACAGGGGGAGGGAGGTATGCACTAGCCCCTTCACAAAATAAATGGTCCTACAAAAGCTCGATAAGCTCATGGTGGACAAGGCAATCGGACTTGATGGCATACATTCCAGGGTACTAAAGGAGCTAAGGGTGGAATTAGCAGAGCCATTATCAGAACTGTTTAGTGAATCTCTGAGCACAGGAGAGGTCCCAGAAGACTGGAGAAGGCCTCATGTGATCCTGCTTCACAAGAGTGGTAGCAGGGAGGAGGCAGGGAACTACAGACCAGTCAGTCTTACCTCAGTAGTGGGCAAGATTATGGAGGCGCTCCTTAAGGAAAGGATAGTGCAACATCTGGAATCCATAGGAGCACAGGATCCAAGACAGCATGGGTTTACAACAGGAAGGTCCTGCCAAACTAATCTCATAGATTTCTTTGACTGGGTAACCAGAGTGGTGGTCCAAGGGGGTGCAATTGATGTCACCTACCTTGACTTCAGCAAAGCTTTTGATACTGTTCCACATAGAAGATTGATTAATAAGCTGGGAAGCTTGGGGTGGGTCAGTAGTTGGTCAACTGGGTGGCAAACTGGTTGGCAGGCAGAAAGAAAGCAGAGTGGTGGTAAACAGTATATAGTCAGAAGAGAAGCAAGTCACAAGTAGGGTACCTCAGAGATCAGTCCTGGGGCCAGTCCTCTTCAATATCTTCATCAGTGATATTGCAGATGGACTGGAGGGTAAGGTTTGTCTGTTTGCAGATGATACCAACATCTGCAACAGAGCAGATGATCCAGATGGGGTGGGCAGAATGAGAAGAGATCTGTATAAACTGGCAAAATGGTCAGAAGAGTGGCAACTGGGGTTTAATGCAAAGAAGTACAAGATCATGCACATAGGGAAGAGAAACCCTGAAGCCACCTATAGGTTGGGAGGGGAGATGCTGGCAATCACAAGGGAAGAAAGAGACTTGGGCATCATCATCACAGATTACCTGAAATCATCCAAGCAGTTCACTAAAGCAGTAGGTAAGGCTAGAGGGATATTGGGGTGTATTAGTAGGGGTATTGCAAGTCATAAGAGGGAGGTAATAATCCCTCTTTTCAAGACACTGGTTAGGCCCCATCTGGAGTACTTGCTGCAGTACTGGAGGCCATACCTGCACAATGACATTAACAAAGTGGAGGCAGTCCAGAGAAGGCAACCAAAATGGTGCAGGGACTGCATCAGAAAACATATGAAGACAGATTAACAGAGCTCAATATATATATCCCAGAGCAAAGGAGGGAGAGAGGTGATATGATCAAAACATTCAAACATCTTGAGTCTAACATGATTCAATATAAGAAAAATAGCAGGACAAGAGGACACAGCATGAAATTAGAGGGAGGTCAATTAAGGGGTAATGTGAGGAAGTTCTTTTTCACAGAAAGGGTGGTGGATGCATGGAATGGCCTACCTCAGGAAATGGTGGATATGAATACAGTGCAGGGCTTCAAACAGGCATGGGATAGGCATAAGGAGAAATACAGATGAGTATGAATAGATAGGCCATTGACAGAGTAAAGGCCTATGGCACATTCATAAGGTAGAAAAAATGGGCAGACTAGATTGGCCTTGTGGTCTTATCTGCCACCAACTTCTATGTTTCTATGTTTCCTCTTAGTACCCTGGGGTGAATGCCATCCAGCCCTGGCACCTTGTCCACCCTCTGTGCCCTCAGGCCCTCCAGTACCCTGCCCTCTGTGATTTCCCATCTGTCACCTCCTCCCCGAGCCTGACCTCTCACCCCTTGGTAGTGCCCCCTTTCTCCTTAGTAAACACTGAGCAGAAGTATTCATTAAGCGCTTCTGCCTGCTCTGCCCCTGTTTCCACCCACCCCCTTCCCTCTTAATCCTTACTATTTTGTCCCTACAACTCTTCTTCTCCCTAATGTACCTGAAGAATCCCTTCTCCTTCTTGATGCCTTGTGCCAGCCTGAGCTCCTCAGATTCCTTGGCTGCCCTTACTGCTTTCGTTACCTCCTTGACCACCACGTTACCACCTATTATAAATTTAAAATGAAATCCTAAAGTGTATCAAAACTCTATCTAAAAATCTCTTTCCTCCACCTACCTACTTACTCTGCTACTTTAAGTATGGAGAGAAAATATAAATATTTAGCTCTAGGTTTAAGTTGACTACTTACTCTCCTCTCTGTAAGCAATTCTACCCTAATGCACTATTACCGCTCTTGCCGAAAGAAGACTGTCACCTTTAAACAGTCTCCTGTCCCAAAAGCTCCCATTGTCCCCTACAAAGTGGTACCTCTTTTTTACTGACACCACTCTTTTAACCACTGATTCAACTCCTTGATCTCCTCCTTCCTCACACTAACCTCCCCCTTTTCCTTACCCCTGACAGGGAGGACCTCAGAAGAGGCCAAGGAAGTCGAGTGCTTCTTCAATCTGTATAGCAGCTATTGGACATTCCCACTTCACTGACTCCACAGCCAGTTTTCCAGATCCTTGGTACCAAGGTATACTGACACTTCCTGCACCCTACCCTCCTTCACAATCCTCCCTGTCTTCTCCCAATCCCAGATGGCTGATGCTTCAGGCAGGCATCTGACCACCTCTCCCCTTTCCTGCATTGCCTACTACAACCTCAACATGACTTTAGCCATATAGTTCCCTATTACTAGAATCCTCCTTACTGACTTCAACCCATACTTGCCCCCAGGTGTCACCATGTCTATTTTCCCCTCAACACCAACTGACTTGAGGTCCACACACCCTTTTATAGTCAGTCACCTGCACTTCTCCCAAGGGTGCAAAGTGAAGTGATTCACCATTGGTATTCTTGGTATAGTTGACTGCTGTGTGACTGCCCCTGCAAACCAATCTCCTCCCGTCCCCCTCCCCACCTTCCTCCATCCCCCCCAAGCCAGTGGATCTTTGGGATAGTGGGGTTGCAGGGGGCACCAACTTAGTTAGGAGTTTCAGCTGGGATACTTCCTTGCATGCTGCTCCAAGTGAGCATGGAGTTCTCAAAAGATCCTACATATTGGGCAATGTCCCCTCCTCCAAAGCGAAGCCCTAGAGATGAGCACCCATGGTCCATATAGCTGAATACCTTCCCACTCCCCTTATGCTCCATTTTAGCCTGCTGAGTGCTTATAAAACTGTCTGAGTTACTTAGTGAGGTGTGGACTTTGGCCATCTATTGCTTGACCATCTATTGCTGGAAGCTGCTGGGGACCCAAAGAAATTCCGGACACATGTAAAATCCTTCCTGGGCTCAAACCAGTCTCAACACATGAATGATATGGTTCTCAGTGGTATGCACTGTAATGACCCCACTACCATTGCAAATTCTTTCAACAAATACTTTACTGATCTCATCAAATCACTGCCTCTTTCACAGCAAATCGCATCCTGATGCTCATTACACACACAACGTGCCCATACAGCCGCCCTTCTATTTTAAGGCTATTCCAAATGCTGATGTTCTAAAACTACTAACCTCAATCTCTGATAGTACTAGTGTAGGCTCCGACTACCTAGAGCCTAAACTCCTGAAGCTGGCTGCTCCTTTTATTGCTGCCCCATTGTCTAAAATCTTTACACTGTCTCTCTGCCATGGTCATGTTCCGGACAAATGGAAATTGCAAAAAGTCACCCCAGTCTTTAAGAAAGGTGACAAGAAGGACATAGCTAATTATAGGCCCATAGCCATTCTGTCAGTACTAAACAAAATACTTGAGAAATTAGTGGCTATACAGGTCACCGAGTTCCTCTCTAAATATACCCTCCTATTACCTGCTCAACATGGTTTACGCAAGGGGCATAGCACCTCTACTGCTCTGATACAATTTACAAATGATGCCCTTACTGCTATGGATCATGGTCTCATGACTGGTGCGGTTTTCATTGACCTCTCAAAGGTGCTTGATCTGGTGCCGGCCCGGTGGCACTGAGGGTTGAGGTGCTGGATGCCACACCCTCACTCCACACTGGCAACCCGTGTTTGGGAACAGACTCGGGTCATCAGGGGTCGGCAGGGAAAGAGAGGGATTGAGCATCCATAGACTAATCTCCCTCTCCGGGGAAGGGGAGTTCCCAGTCGTCAGTGCTCCATTAACCTCTGGTGGAGACCGGAGGGTGGTGCGCTGGCACTGTAAGACAGGGGTGATCTTGGGGCATGACGCTGGGAAGGAGCGCGTGAGGACACATGCATGCCCCCTTCCACTGGCATCATTGCATGCCCAGCCCATGTCGAAAAAAGGGAAAAGTGTGGCACTAGGTCACGGCAGCTTGATGGCCATCTGAGGAGTTGGCTGGCCTTGGGGGCACCACCACCCAGATACTGGATCCTCTGTCGGTGGGGAATAAGGAGGGGACTCCCTGCCACAGGGGGCAAGCCACAGGGGTAGATGGTGATGGGGGCTTCATTGGGGCCAGGAGAGAGCTGGACGGCGGCTGGAGACGGGCGGATGCCAGGACGTGAAGAGGCAGACTGAGAGCCACAAGGTAAAAAAGTACTAATTAAAAAAAAAAGGCATTTGGTCTTGTAGATCACCCTTTTCTGCTTGACTGCCTTAGCTTCACTGGTTTCTCGGAGCAAGCCACAAACTTAAGCAATAAGAAGACAACTGTCAAATCTAACTCTGCAGTGTTAGACTCTGCGCCTATCAATGTTGGTGTTCCTCAAGGCTGCAACTTGGGGCCTCTTTTTGTCTCCATTTTTATAAATGACATATCTTCTAACACCCCTTGGTGCTCAACAATCTTGTATGTAGATGATCTGGTGCTCTACACCTCCTCTGCAAACATAGAAGAAATAAATAGTTGACTAACATCTGCATTTCTCATAATGCAAGAATGGATCCACAACAAAATGCTCATCCTAAACATAAGTAAAACTCAGGGCATGCTCTTCAGATCTGCAACCAAACTTAGAACAAACTGCAGCCGTTTCAATGTCTCCTGTGCAAATGGCTCCCCCTTACGAAAGTAACCTCATTCAAGTATTTAGGTGTCCTGCTTGATGAAACTCTCAATTTTGAGCAACACGTCATCGACACCTGCAAGTCAGTAAACTCCAAACTCAGAATAGCTTACAGGAGTAGTCGGATGCTTACCCCCTCAGCTAGACTGGCTATTTCTAGGGGTCTCCTACTTCCATCCCTTGCGTATGGTGTTGTCACCTACATAAATGCTTCAAAAACCACCCCAAGTAAGTGGGATACAACATACAATAGTATATTTCACTATGCCTTGGCTTCCCCACATTTGAAGCACCATTGCTTGCTATATGCAGACCTTTGATGGCCTTCTCCATCTGCCATTCGACTCCTTGCCCTTGGTACTCTGCTAGACATCAGTAGAACTAATCTACCTAACTCTCTTGCAGGCATGCTGGTGCCTCTGTCCACCACCTATGGCCTCGCCTACTGGACTCTCACTACTATACACCCCTAGGTGCAGAACCCTAAAAGGAACCTCAGCTTTCTCCTGCCTGGCCCCAACATAGTGGAATTCCCTACCTCTTGATGTTCACTCTGCACCTAGTCATATTGCTTTTAAAAAGATGCAACACACTCTGCTCATCAAACATGCCCTATGTTCTTGTTTTAAACCCCCATAGGGTGCTTGACATCCCCTTCCTCAGCTCTCAAAATGTTTCAGTTTTGCTGTGTCCCCTTGTTACTGTTATATGTAGCAGTTACCATGGATTATGTGTTAAAACTACTGCACTATGATTGTATGCTTATTATGTTTTGTACTATTGTGTATTTTTCTGCCATTGTCTGTCATATTAGCAATACTGTTTACGTCACAGAACATCATGTAGATTTTTCATTGTATGGTCGATTACCTCTGAACTATACCTGTAACTTGTTTTGTCTGCCAATTTTGTATTGTAACCTCCCGGGTCGTATCTGAAAATAGTCATATGTTGTGGCTATGACACCTTACCTGGTAAACAAAACCTAAATAAAATAAATAAATAAATCTGTCTCATAACTGTATCCTATATAGGCAAAAGCTAAGATTAACTGTATTTGTGGTATTAACATTTATACACAGGCCTTGCCACATATAATTTCATAACTGCAATCAAAAAGAAAGAGTAGAATAATTAGAACTTAGCTTCTCAAGAGATTCTGAATTTTGTCTGAAATCTCAGATATCATAAAGTTCCAAACATGTTGCTAAGGTTCCTTTGCAGCACAGAAAAAGTGTTTGTTTTTTCCATGTCAGTGGCTCAGCAGGTTGCACATTTGCCTCTGAGCTGGAGGATCAGAAGGCTGTGGGTTCTATCCCACACCAGGCACTTGGGTTAAATTCCAATACTGACACTGTAGTGCAGCATGAGGGGGTGCTGCACCCATGAGGTGCTGTCTTTCAGATGAGAGGTTAAACTGAGGTCCCACCTGCCTGTTCTGGTGATTGTGCAGGTGGATGTTAAAGATCCCATGGCACTGCTCGAAAAGAGTAGTGGAATTTCCCCAGGGTTCTGGCCAAATTTCCCCCATTCAGTATAAATACCATCAACAGCTTACTCTGGTTCAATGTCAGTTGGCATCCATCTATAGCTCCCCTCCCCTGGGATGAGGCTAAAAATAGGCAGAATTGTCTAGTCCTCTTTTTCTAGTCAACCAACACAAAACAAATAAAATACATTTTTTAATTAAATTGAACACATACAAAGCACAAATTAAACAAAAATTGAACTTCAGAAAGTTAGGATCTTCGGTTTGATGACAGAAGGTGAGATGAACCCAAGGTTCAGCAAGCACCAGATGATGATCAGCAAAACAAAGTCCAAAAAGACCAACAAAACCTCAAAAATGTATTTATTTATTTTATTTATTTATTTAAAATATTGGATTTACAGCCTTTGAGCCAACAGCTCATTTACAAGGTACCTCATCACATGGAGGACAGAACAGTGAAATACAGGTTACATAGAATACAGACATGTAGAAATTACAAACATTTTATACAGTCTTTTTACAATTGTTTATACAGTTTATTTACAGTGTTAAACAAGAGAAACATTGTTACAATAAGAGAACATCAGTTACCGTCTTTTACATATTACACATGGATCAAGGTGGTACCCCAGAATACAGGGCTAGGTAGAGGAGAGGTGCCAGTGGGGAGGGTGTGTGTGTGTGTGTGTGTGTGTGTGTGTGTGTGTGTGTGAGTAGAGGCAGTCCAATTGTACATTGTCAAAAGTTGTGGGTGCTAGAAGGCATGTGAGCTGCAGATGCAGCTGTCCAGTAAATAAGACCTTGAAAGACCATAATTATCCCCACAGGAATACTGTGGATACACAAACTACTTCTGGACTCTTAGCAAACTACACAAAGGAAAATCAGCAATCAGAGGATTTCAAACAACCCACAACATTACATATCATAAGAACTAGAAGCTGTTAACTGGCAAGCATTTGCTTTGCCCTATGGTGCGAGGCAACATCGTCTTTAATAGTTACTGCTAGAATATTATAAATAAACATGCCCCTCTGGTTAAGTGAAGGGTTAAGAAAGTGTCCTGCTCATGGTTCATCACTAAACTGAAGGCAGCCTTGAGAAATAGAGATCTACTCTGGGCAACTGCAAGGCACACAAAAACTAGAGGCAGATTGGGCTATCTTTAAAACATTGAGAAATCACTACACTAATCTAATACAGGAAGCCAAAGCTGCTTTCTATCTAAATTCACTGGGCACCAGTAAGCATGATAACACAAAATTCTAGAACCTCGTAAAATCAGTTGAAGAAGCCCCTTCTGTCCCCACCCTTTCACAGAAAATTTCCTTAAATGGCAACCCCATAACTAATAAGCAAGCTATATTGGAAGAAGTGAATTCCTACTTCACATCCGCTGGACTAGCTTTTGACAAATGCCCAGCTGCATCCTACTAGATACCTCTGATGGACGAGGGACACTCCATAACTTCTAATAATATTTCTTTTGCTTTCTACCCCATTATCTACAAGCAAGTAGAACAACTCCTGCTAAGGCTTGACACCAAAAAACGTACAGGTGCTGATGTTCTGGACCCCTTTTTCCTCAGAGCTGGCTACAGGTATCTCACAACACCAGTAACACATCTTTTCAATTTATCACATTTGACCAATGAAATCCCTACCATTTGGAAAACTGCACATATCATCCCCCCTCCTAAAATCAGGTGACACAATGCTGCTCAACAATTATAGACCCATTTCAATTCTCCCAGTGTTGGCAAAACTTGTCAAAAGACTCATCAACAATCAGGTGAGAGATTTCCTTAAACATCAGACTTCATAACTCCTCTACAATCAGGGTTCCAACCAAAATACAGCAGAGTAACTGTACTAGCCAAGGTCACCAATGATTGGATACAGCACTTGACAATAAACAAGTTACAGGAACTATTTTTCTTGACCTCAGCAAGGCATTTGACACCATGGATCACAACGTGCTGATACACAAGTTATCCAAACTAGGTTTTGGCACTGCCTCACTGATCTGGTTCACCAGCTGTTTAACTAGATGTGTGCAACAGCTCAAAGCAGAAGGCCTCTACTTTACGTGCCGCCCTTACTCAGAGGTGTTCCCCAAGGCTTGGTACTCAGCCCACTATTTTTATGTTATATATTAATGACCCTGGTGAATCAGTAACTGATGCCAAGTTACATTTCTAGGCAGATGACACTGCATTATACTTCTCTAGACCCAACATCAGTTCTACATGCTCTGACCTCCAAAAGGCCTTAAGTGCACAACAATGAAATATATACCATTCTAAACTTGTGTTAAATGCCACCAAAACAAAGGTCATGTACATTACCTCACAACACGCAACACTACAGCACGAGCATACCCCAAATGTCACTACCCTACTAGGAGAAGACCTGGAAGCAGTTAAACAATATAAATACTTCAGAATCTGGATTGATAACAAGCTGTCCTTTACTACCCATATAGAGGCACTCTGTAAAAAGTTGAGGGCAAAACTAAGCTTTTTCTACAGACACAGGTGTTGTTTTTCACATGATGCTTGCAAGTGCTTGGTACAGGCAGCTTTTTTACCAGTCCTCAACTATGCTGATCTCATCTATCGACACTGCTCAGTCTATCTTTCAAAGTTCAATGTATTCAATCATAGAGCATTTAGATTCATAATGGACCTAGGATCAAGAACACATTGATGCAAGTTATACAAAACAGTAGGATGGCCCTTTCTGGCAAAAAGGAGGCTAATAAACTCATGTGCATGGGCATACATGATTTTTCTAAATGACCTGCCCAGATATACAGTATCACTAAGCTTTTCAGAGCATCTCATAGCAAGTACTCCCTCCGGAAAAACAACTACTTACTCCTGGACAACCCAACATGGGCCACGCAGATAGGGAAGGCTGCCATTAGTTGTTCCATTCCCACCCTCTGGAACTCACTACAGTCCACCCTAAAACTGTCAGTATTGGTAAGCCCAAACACCTTAAGAAGCTCCTTGGCAAAATATATGCTGAATCCTGCTCCTGTTGTTAGTCCTAACCATGAATATGTGTGAATAAATGATGAGGTACTCAAACCCTGTGTACTAGCACTAAACTTTAATAGTTTTATATTTATACTTGCTGTGGTATGAATAGAACTATATAGTATGTAATCTGTGATTCTTCTGTTTCCTTTAACTTGTAGAAATTGTAAATGATACACAGGGGAAGATCACATGATGCTTCTGCTGGAGTAACAGCCCTCTTAGTGCTCTTCATCTAAACACCTCTTGAATTTAATAAAATAAGTAAACTAAGTTCAAATGAAAATTTATACATACTCTAGAAGACTTCAGGACTCAAGAAGAGCACTTTGGATTATCTAATTTTTTGAAATGGATGCAGAAATGAAAGCTCCACCACCTAAACATATTCCTCCACTGACCCCTGACCGGGCTACAGGTTCAAAAAGATCCAAGCCAGCTATGCCAAAAGCAACTAATGCTAATTTGAATACTACCATTCTTTCAGAGGAAAGATGTATGGATGAAATATCTGCTCTTAAAGCTACCTTGGATAGAGTTCTAAACAACACCAGCATCATGAAAAATAAGACTGAAGATCTTACCAGATGAATCTCCAGTGCTGAAGTTAGAATTTCCTCTGTTGAAGATTGGCCTATGAGAATTGATCCAATTGATCCAGAGCTACCTGCTATATGAAACAAAATTAGTAAGCTGAAATCTAAATGAGAAGATTTAAAAGGAAGAAGTAGGAGAAACAATATTATTATTTTTGACCTTACAGAAACTTCCAAAGGTAATAACACTCTCCATTTTGTTTATTTGTCTATTTAGATCTAGGATTTTGCTCATGTCATCTGTGAGAATATTGCTGGTTCATTGCCGAATGGCTCCACATATACTGTCGAACGTGCACATAGAGCTCTTAAGCCTATGCCTAAAGTTGACGAAAGACCTAGACCCTTTATGATTAAATTTTTAAATCATTTGGATTGTCAGCACATTCTTTTTAAGGCTAAAGATAGCATAAATCTTTATTGGGAGGGCAAGAAAATTAGGATCTCTCAAGATTTACCTCGAGTGGTTAGAAATCAAAGACAAGAGTTTACACCACTTGTATCAAAACTAATTGCCGCAAGTATCAAATTCAAAATGGTATATCCTGCAAGGCTACTTGTTTAAAAAATCATTTGGTATTCTGTTGACTCACCTAAGCATGTGATGAAAGACCTTGCTAAAATCATGCCTGATTTGCTTGTTAAAAGATGAGACCCTCTTGCTGGTCCGAGTGCTAATTACCTTTATATAACTTCCTAAGCTATTTTGAATTTATCTGATAAAGTGGAGAATTATTAACTTGTCCTTCCTGTTCTGCAACTGTAAACTTTTAAATTGTTGACTCAATTTCATTTGACTGAAGTACACAAAGTACCGCAATATGTTAAAATCCTGTAGAACTTTCTGAAATTTACTGGACTCAGACTAATTCCATTTTCGCCTTTGGCTCCAGTGTGCTATATAACTGAACTCTTGATAGATATTTGAGATGAGGGTTGTGACCTTAGAACTATTCTAAGAAGTCCTCCACATTTATTTGTTTAAGAATTTCTACTGAAGTCTGCCCTGCTATTGGAAACTCAGCATCTTCAAAACCTTCTTGATGCAAGCCTCTTGTCCAACTGGCTGAGTTCTGAAATTTGCAATTTGACTTCCTGGGCTTTTTGTTGTTTGATAATAGATGCATATTAAGTTTAGATTTCCTTTTCTTAAGGGAGATCACTGATTTGATGGCCAGCCTCAAAATAGGTCAAGGTTTACTTTGGTTTTAGATTTAGAATTCCATAAGTAAATACTGAATCAGTGGTTTACTATAGCAAACTCAAAGGTTTCTCTAAGTCAAATTAGATGCAAAAATGTTGTTGTGATTATAATTCACATGTTAGATCAATGTTATTATCTGTAATAATATGGATAAGGTTAGAATATGGTTTGTCCTTGTAATGTCTGAAAGGAGAGAATATTACAGTTCAAATATACCTCATAATATACATATATATATATATATATATATAAAATATATACACATATATATATTAGCTTGAGATGGTGTGGACTAAATACACTGTATATGTAAAATATTTTAATTAGATCACCCTCTATATCTAAGAAGGTACTTTACCTTATAATGAATACCATTATCTGAAGATAAAGCTTACTGCCTTTGTTTAAATTTTTTAAGCCTTATTAATTTTGTTGTTTTTACTAGCATTGAATTAAAATTACTCAATATTTTAGTAAGATGTTTAATTTTCTAACCATTATACTTGGAGTTATACAGAATTTTAAATGATATTGTTCTGACTACATTTAGTAGAGTTTATTGTTAAGATCAAACTAGAGACCTAGTTTTTTATATACAGTATATATGCATTTCATAAACATGAGGTCAGAAAGATAAGAAACTGTAATTTAAGCTTTATATTTTGATTGTGATTACTCTACCTACAACTACATGTTTGGAATTACTGACTTACTACAATCTTAAGAATTGGGTGTTTGGGAGAGACTGAGGATAGATGAGGAACATCACTAGACAAGTGAGGAATTGGAGTTCAGTTTTAGAACAGGGGTTTATTAGGATTGGATTAAGTTTTGGTTTTCTGTATTTGGGTGGATTATTGGGATTAGATCATTGTAAAGTACTAAGGTATAGCACTAAGACCCTTTTTCTTTTTTTCTTGAGCTCGAACTCTGACCTAAACAAAATGTTTTTAAATATACCTTATGAAATCCTTTATTATGAAATTTCATATTAAGCATGCCTCATGGAATGCTAAAGGTGCCAGACAAATGTTGAAACATACCCAGATTTTGAAACATGCTAATCATTTAGGTTGTCATATAGTTTTTCTGCAAGAGACTCACCTTCTGGCAAAGGAGAGCAAATATTTTGTAAAACTTAGATTCACTACTGTGCATGACTCAGAAGATTCAACAAATAAAAAGGAGTAGCCATATTAATACATGTAAATATTCCTTTCCAGCATATGACCACTATTGCTAACCTTGATGGGAGTTCATCTTGGTTTCAGGTTCCATTAAAATATCAAAGTTCTTTTAGGTGGTATTTATGGTCCAAATTCTAATTCCTCCTCATTTTTTCTGATCTAACAAACTCCTTCCATTTGCCTCATTTAACATTATTTTGTGAGGTGATTGGAATCTTCCTTTAGATTTAAAGAAAGACAGAACTTCTGGAATAAATGCTAGACTGATACCAGAGAATAGAGCACTTTTAGAATTTATTGACCAATTCAATTTATATAATCCCTGGAGAATTTTAAATCCAGAGACAAAACAATTTTCCTTTTACTTCTTACCTCATCAGGTCCATTCAAGAACTGATAATTTTTTTGATGACCAACAAGTTGATTTCGGTAGTTACAGAATCAGAAATTACTCTGAGTTATTTCAGACCATTCATTAATAAGGTTATCATTAAGTCTTGGTTCACCCCTAAAGCTAATTCTTCTATATGGAGATTAAATAACCAATTATTAAAGGATGAGTGTATGTAGTTAATTACATTAGGCAAGAAATCACTAACTTTATACATCATAATGTCAGCTCCACTGATAAAATAGATATTATCTGGTGTTCCTTTAAATGTTTTAAACAAGGTCTCTTCATTCATCTTGCTTCAAAATGTAAGAAACAAAGGCCTGCTCAACTTACAGAATTACTAGAAAATATCAAAGAATTAGAAGATAAAACTTGCTTAGACCATAATGAAGAGGATCTGATCAAACTTCAAAATTTAAAAGATAATTACTTTAGTATCACAAGGGAAAATGCTGAATATTTAATTTTAAAAATAAAGGCTACTTATTCAGATAGTGGAGAGAAACCCGGAAAATTGCTTGCCCACAGGCTTAAGAAAATTGAATCGACTAAGTTTGTAATGGCCATCAAATCAAATACTGACAATAAAGTTATGACTAACCCAGAGGAAATAATGTTAGAATTTGAAAATTATTTTAAGACATTATGTGGTTTTAAGGATGTGGATTTAACAGATTCTGCGAATTACAATTACCTTAAAACTTTGAATGTCCTACCGTAACATCTCAGATGATAAATATGCTAACAAAACCAATTTCCACCCAAGAAATCACTGATGCTATAAACTTGTTTAAACTAGATAAATCCCCAGGACTGGACGG
Organism: Neoceratodus forsteri; assembly: GCA_016271365.2. Taxonomy (NCBI): domain Eukaryota; kingdom Metazoa; phylum Chordata; order Ceratodontiformes; family Ceratodontidae; genus Neoceratodus; species Neoceratodus forsteri. The sequence goes on from CM028131.1 coordinate 996,707,250, forward strand.
CTTAACCTCAAATCTTTATAAACTTTTTAGTGCTGATATTATCTTTCTTCTTAATGATATATATATATATATATATATATATATATATATATATATATATATATATATACACACACATACATATATATATATATATATATATATATATATACACACACACACACAGTATATAGGAACATGGCTTAAATGACTACCCTCTTTGAAATACTTATTATTTTAATTCCTAAACTGGATAAACCCAGAGACCAGTTAGCAGCTATAGATCAATCTTGCTTATCAACGCAGACATTAAAATACTTGCAAAATATTTGCTCAAAGGATAAAAGAATGCTGGGATAACTTAATCTCCAATGATCAAGTGGGATTCATGCCATGTAGATTGCCAGCTGACCATATTAGAAATTGCCTCATATCTTCTCCGCATCTAAGGATTTTGAGATACCTGCGGCTCTTGTTTCACTAGATGTACAGAAGGCTTTCATTAGAGTTAGTATTCCTTTCTTACTAGAGGTTTTATTAAACTTTGATTTTCTGGATTCTTTTATTAATTGGATAAAGGATCTATATTCTTGACCATCGGCTAGAATTTATGTTAATGGTATGCTCTCAGATAATATATATCTAGCTTCTGGAACAAGACAAGGTTGCCCTCTCACCAATTTTATTTAATTTTTATCTTGAGCCTCTTCTTTATAATCTTAAATGTAATCACAATATTAAAGGTATTTAGGTGGATATCTATTTTTTTTTAAGTTTTGGCTTATGCCCATGATATTTTACTTTATATTTCTAATCCAGATTCCTCAATTCCAGCTATTTTGACTACAATTGAGAAGTTTAGTAGAGTTTCTAACTATAATATAAATAAAGCAAAAACAGTGGTAATGCCTCTTAATAATAAAGTTTATGAAGAACCTATTTTGAAATTAGGCTTTTCATAGTCTCCTAATCATATTAAATATTTAGGTTTATACTCATCACAAGATTAAACCATAATGAGAACTCCTAATTTTAATAATCTTGTTTCCACAATTGATCAGGATTTAGAAAGGTGGGCAATATTACCTCTCTCTCTTTGTTTGGAAGAATTAATGTAAGAAAAATGAATATTTTTCCAAGAAAGTTTTACTCTTTGAACATGTTAAATCTATTTTTAACATCAAATTAGTTTAAAAATTTACAATCAATCATAACTAAATTGTTATGGCTAAATAAATCCCCCAAAATAGCATTTGAGAAGTTGACACTAACAAAATCACAAGGGCTGTAAAATACTGAATTTCATGCTATATCATTTAGCAAGCAATTTAAATAAATATGTAAGATGGATAACTTCCATTTCTGAGGATGATGTGTATCAAACAGCATGGTTAAAAATTGAAAAAGTGCTTCTTCACAAATATAATATCTCTGAGCAAAGTATTTTTACACTAGATTTAAAGATCTTCCCAAACTTCTTAAATATTTGGTAATTGGTCCTTCCTTTAGAATTCATGACCTATTTTGGACCCTTACCTTGGAACCAAGATAACTCAAAATTTATTGATGGCATCCTTTTGAGAGTACCGAAACCCCATTCTGTATCCTTACTCTACAGCTTTCTTCTGGCTGCTAGGACAAAGGAGTGTCCTTTTGTTTCTAAATATTGGACACATCTACCATGTACAGCAGAAATAGTTTGGTCAAAAGTCTTGTGAGATCTTTATAAAACAATTTCTAGTGATAGATTAAGATTGATTCAAATTAAGATTTAGCATAATGCTTATTATACTCCAATTAAACTCCATAGATCCGGCTTGCTCTCCTCAATGAATTGTACTAGATGTGAGCTTGCTGAAGGAAACCTAATTCATCTCTTTTGGGAATGTTCACTAGTGAGGCCTCTCTGGCTAAGGATTAAAAATACCATAGCAGGTAAATTTGGATTAGAAAAATTATTTACATTTGAGAACTGTATTTTGGATAGTTATAGTCCTGGATTATCTAGTGAGGTGAAACCTTACCTTGCCTTGACTACACTAGCGGCCAAAAAAGTACTTTTGAATCACTGGAAAGATCAATAAATCCTTTCCTATACAGAATGGAGACAAGAACTATTAATGACTCTTAGACTACAGAAAATATTAGCTAGTCTTAACCATAATTTATCCCTGTTTCTGAGTAAATGGGGCAAGCTTTATGATTTTGTTATTGCTCAATCAAGTGGGCCTGGCACCCTCCCTTCCTTCCTTCCTTCCTTCCTTTCTTCCTTCCTTCCCTCTTTCTTTCTTTTCTTTCTATGCAATCCTACTATTGGTTTGAACTTAAATTATCTCTCATCTATCTCATTTTTCCAATTTGGTTTATAATGGTTGTTAAATCAACAGAAATTTATCTAGGATTCTCTTTTGAGCTCACTTAGTTATAACCTGTGAATTAAATTCCACAATCTCAAGTGGCTTAATGATTGGGGGTGAAATAAATATTGTAATTATTGGTATTTTGTAAAATGCTTTCCCTTTTAAGGGGGTACCTTATGATGTTTTGACTCATTGTTACCATATGTGTATTTTTCCATTTCTAATGTCTGCTCATTGTATATATTTTGTATTGTTATTTTGTTTTGTTTAAAATAATAAAGATTATAAAATAAAAAAAGTAAATTATACACAGGCATTGAATGTAATTGCATTCTTTAGTGAGCAGTACAATGTTTATATTTCTCAATGATCTGTATTTCATTGTTTTAACTTCATGCTGTCCTATGCAGGAACTCCTTGAAAATGAGCTTGCTCAATAAAGCCTTTTCCTGGTGAAATAAATAAAATGAAAAATGAAATGAGTATTGCACCCTTTATAGTACTCCACAGTCAGTACCAATAAGATATACCCCATTCATTCTGCAGGCTGATGCACAATCTAATCAAATTTGAGTTGGCTGGAGTCTAACCCCAGCCCATCCCAGATACTCCAGTTTACTTCCTGCATCAAGAAAGGCTGGTCAGTATCCATTTTCTGCCCAGCATTTAAGGAACCTTTAGTTAAATTGTTCTTTTCCTAAACTACTGTATAGTAGATTATATTAGAGTTCCATTTATTTTTGCTATAATAACAATCACCAATAAATAGTGAAATTAAATAGCACATGAATATACTGTGACGTGCATCCTAAATGAAACACAGATACAATTAATCACACTGTGAGTCAATAGTGCCTTCATTTATTAAAAAAATTAAGCAAACAAAAAAACACAAGCAATGTTACTACTGCATACCTACACAGGGCAGCAAAGCAGCAGGTAGCACATGATAAAATAAAAAAAACATTTCAGTATTTCAGTCTTTCAGTGCTTCTCTGGCAGGCAATGTATGCAGACTGGTCATACTGCATCAGTCCATGTCACACTTTGTAAGGAAGATTTACAGCATTTTTAGTTTTAAGGTCTTATATTACAGAATTAGTAAATACAGCAGCCACAGACACTGCCAGATATTTCCTGAAATTTTGGTGATATTTCCAGAAATATATCCTACTTTCTGCATTTCCACAGTAGGGGCAGTGAGAGAAACTCTTCAGAAATTTCGTGAAATATCTGGAAATAGCTGGCAATGTCTCTGGCTACTACTGTAGTTATTAAAAGTAGCCCTAACAATTAAAAAGTAAAATCTGGAGGACTTACATCACTTAGGCATGTCTGATGTGCCTCATAGATCCCCCCTAAAAAAATGCCACAAACAATATCATCATGGCGAGTTGTTAGTGCTTGAAAGCTCATCTCTAGCCAATGGGTGTGGTGTTTTTTGAGGGTCTGCAACCACAGGTCTAAGCTCAATTCTTCTGTGCCTCCTGCCACAAGTGTATCGGAAACTAATCCTGCATACCAACTTGTAAATTGATTTTTTAAGTTGGCCTTAAACAGTTTGTTCACGGACACATCCAGTGGTTGCAGGGCATCAGTGCAGGAGGCAGGGACATAAACTGGGATAATGCTGTTATCCTCTAGGTGTTTAATCACAGCCTCAGTAGTGTGTGCCCTGTAGAGGTCCAGGATGAGCAGCCCTTTAGTTCATCTGAAGTCCATGCATTTGTTTAGTGGCACTGACATAGGGCATTATCACATTATCAATGAATTGTAGCGTAGTCTCAGCATTAGTACAGTGATTGTCAGATTATGTTACATGCCATTCAGAGGGATACTTATGGATGGGGTGACATGCAGCACTTCTGCCTTTGTAGATCAGTTGTGGTAAATCCTATGTCTCCAGCAAGGGTGTAGGCAAGCACAACAGAAATCTGTCTTTATCACCAAGCCCAGTTATAAAACTTGCTTTGACCCAGTAACTGCCATAGTTCATTCTGAGACAGGGATCATGTTCATCCCTGTCTCTTCCATATTAATCATGAGTTCTGGTGGGATCATTTCCTGGGCACTGGCTTTGGCAATTCTGGACAGAAAGGAATTTTTAAGGTTATCAGTCACTGGGGGGTTTTATACCCCACTTGGGTACCCTTTCTTTTACTGTATCCCATGTGGTGCAGAAAGCTCCAAGCTCACTTGCTGGTAAGGTTTAGATGTCCACCATTCTCAGCAAGTGATTGGGGCATGCTGGCTTTAACAATATCTACAGCCACTGTATTACATCTACATTTACTACTGCACCTTCAGCACACAGTGACCTGACAATCTTGCATAGCTTTTGCTCCATATTTTCTTCCAAGTGTGCTTGGTGGCCCCGAGGTTTTCTAGGCAGGAGGTGGGACATTGCTGTAGGGTCAGGTGTTTTCAACACTTGAGAAAGGTAATCACATTTAAATTTTCGGACTGTACATTCACAGATTTTTTTTACCAGTTGTGGCTTGGCGAAATCTGACTGCAGCCATAATGCCCTGTTCAACGGTATATTTTCCCAGCTGAAAACAGGTCTCTGCAGTGTTGGTAACATAGGAGGAAGGATGGTGTCTCTTAGATGATGGTGGGATAACAGCTGCAAGCTTCTTTGATACGGAGGCCATCACATGAATGTCTACTCTGGAGCTCTCACTCAAATCTGTACTGGATACATTGTAGGGTTCAACTGGATACATGCATTTGACCTGCAAGGACCAAATCCATTTTAGAAGGGGCATTTTTTTTGGTGGAATTCTTTAGGAATAAACAACAGCAATATACTGGTAAGGTACTGTAATGGAGGAGGCAGCAGACTTCACTGACCTAAAACACTGTGCTTACAATTATTGAGGTGTGCCTGTGAACTGTGAGAAATTATGAGGCAATTGGTTGTTACTGGAAACCAGCAAAAACAGAAACTGCAGCTTATCAGTGTTTTCATCATTTACAGTAATTGCCAGTATGCTGCATGTGCTAATTCTATCAGGCGTGAATATGCATAGCAGATTGCATTCTGTAAAATATATCGGGTGCAAATATGACCTGCTATATGGTATTTCCTTTACTAGTCTTTTTAGCCCTTGATAGGAGATGTTCAATGGAAATTGCTATGACTTTGAATTGTCTACAGGTTTTCCTTATTTCTGAGCTTTTCCTGCTAAAAAGTTAACACAAATTCTGGAATAGTCTGTACCCTCCTGAGCACCACATACTCATGTTTTGCAAGGGTGTCTATAATCTGAACACTGCTGCTACTGGCATTACCAGTCTTTATGAATATGGTAACCCTTTCTCCATTTTATGCTGTTATTGTGAAATTGTTGCTTCTTTTTGAGCATGAACCCTGCTGAAATGTCAACTCAGTGAAGCAGACAATGCATTTATTCAGCTGGTGAGTATGTGTGTAGACCCTCCTATAGCATCAATCACATTTATTCAGCCCAGCAGCACTTAAAAATTTTTTCTGACTTTCTGGCTAGGAGTGTGACAGGGCCAGAACCCCTGTCTAAATTCATGCTGCATTTTCTTTTACACTGTCCTGTTCTTGTGAGTTTATTGTTCTAGCTACAGGCTGAAATCTGGCCACTCTCAGTCTTGTAGTCTCCCACCCCCCTTCTCCCAAGTACCGTATAAGGAACATATAAGTAAGACAAGGGGCAGTAAGCTGATTTCCTTCTCCTGTGCTGTACTGCAGGCAGACACAGAGGGAATGTAAGTAATGAGAAAGAATTGAAACACAACCGATATGTGTTTTATTCTGTGTAAACTGCATTGGGTTTGCAAGAAGCCCAAAACAAAACATTCTTCCCTAGGGGAAGAAGAGGTGTATAAAGGTCAGATGAGTCAGCCTGTCTGTGTTTATTTAGGATGAGTCAGCCTGCATATGTTTACTTAGAGAAATGTGTTTATTCAGGATGAGTCAGCCTGCATGTGTATACTTAGAGAAATGTGTTTATTCAGGATGAGCCAACCTGCATGTGTTTACTTAGAGAAATGTGTTTATTCAGGATGAGTCAGCCTGCCTGTGTTTACTTAGAGAATTGTGAGTCAGGTAGCTCACATGGTGCTGACATCATCAGTAGGCGGGTATAAAAGCCTACCTCCTCAGATGAGTCAGCTCAGTCAGTCAGTGAGTGAAGACCTGACTGTTGTGGAGGAAGCATCTCACAGTATATGCAAGTTTTCATGTGCTATGAACCTATTTGGCTGGAATGAAGCCTGGAGGTTGTGCACTGAGGGAATTGTGCACTGTTTTTGCATAACTGAAGGACTAATCACCTATTTCCTTTCTGTGGGTTTATTATTTTATTTTGGAAAATAAATACCGCAAAGTGTGTTCTACACCTTTTACCTGAGTCTGTGCATCTGTCTCACCCACTAACCTTCACAAGGAGCAGACCCTCCTGTAGCATCCACTCTTTCTATTACACATTGTGCATTTTTAAATGCCAGGCTCCTTCTCAAGCACCATAGCAGAGAGCCTCAGGAGCAGGACATTGAAGTAATCAATCTATCTGATGAAATTCTAAATGAGTCACAAATTAGCTTGCTCCAAAAGGGACTTTCTTTTGTTCCTCAACCAGTTGTTAATGAATTTAACATCTACATTGACATTAAAAACTCATCAGAAAATGCGTCTAAAAAATTTTTTTCACAGCCACAATGTGCTCGTAGTGTCCTAATGAGAATATAAATTCTTCACCACCAGAATTGGATGAAACATTGGCAACTTTGGAACAACTTTTATGAAACTAATGAATCTGATAGTTCAACAGGAATAATTATTGTGTTCCATCTGGCCAAATCACCTTTCAAGCCAAAATCACATTTAAACCCCCTTGCATCTTGTCTGCTATCAGTACTTATGAATCCCTAGTGTTACAAGACTTTGCTGCCTTGTTTAAATCCAAATGGCCAGCTATGCAGGATAATCTAACTACTGAGGAGAAAATTGAATTACAGGAATTAAGAAATCTAAAAAACATTGAAATTAAAGAAGCAGATGGGGGGATGGTAATTATGAATAAGGCTCAATATGAAGAAGAAATATATAGACAATTGGATAATATACAGTGTTACAGACAACTTTCAGAAAATCCTATGTGTACTATTAAAGCCAAACTGGACAGTTTGTTGACAGATTTTGTTTCTAAATGTCAGATTTCATGTGAAGAGAAGGAATATATGACTGTGGAGTTTCCTGTTACACCCACAATATATATTCTTCCAAAAATTCATAAGGACCAGGTCAGGCCCCCAGAATGGTCTATTATTTCAGGGGTGGGATCACTCTCTGAAAAGGTTTCAACATTTGACTACTATCTCAAACAATTAGTGGTTAAACAAAAATTATATCTCAGAGATTCAATGGATGTTTTATCCAAAATCAAGGGCCTGACCTGGTCCTCTGAATTTATATGGCTCACTATAGATGTCACTAGTTTATATGCTTCTATAGCACATACTTTGGGACTCCAGACCTTAGAATATCATTTATGTTTGGATAGTGCCGCGTAAGTTTTCCGCAAGAATTTATTTTGGAAGCAGTGAAATTAATTTTGTATAATAATTATTTTTTTGTTTGACAATAAATATTATTTACAAACTGTGGGTACTGCAATGGGGACCACTATGGCCCCATCATATGCTAACTTACATTTGGCCTGGTGGGAGGAAACTTTGATTTATGATTCTGTTAGAAATCCCTTTAGTAAACACATAGAATTGTGGGGTAGATTTATAGGTGATTTACTGGTAGTTTGGAGGGGAGACATTCTGTTGGCCTCTAAATTTGTGGAGTTTCTTAACAATAATGATGTGGGCTGAAATTTATCTTTGATGTACATGTCTCCAAAGTATCATTTTGGATTTGTTTCTAGAAGGACATGATGGAGAAAAATTCAAGTTCTCTCTTTAGGAAGCCTACTGCTGGTAATATGCTTTTACATGCTACTAGTGCCCACCCAGCACATACAAAGAAGGGGTTCCATACGGACAGTTTGTCCATCTTCGACGATTTGCACTTACTTAAGTGATTTTGAGTGAGAAAGTAAATTACTCAAGGATAGATTTCTAGCTAGAGGCTATTCTGAAACACAGATTGAACAGACATACACTAAAGCTCAGGCACTTGACAGAAATACACTTTTGCAACCAAAAGTTAAAAATAATGTAGATCAGACACCTGTTGTGTTTGTGACTGAATATAATCATTTTAGTAATCAAATAACTAACATTGTAACCAAACACAGGGCAGTGCTACGAGCAGATCCTGATTTGAGAGCTATAGTAGGGCATAAACCCTTGGTATCTTTTAAAAGAGGCAACAATTTATCAAATCTTTTGACACAGAGTTTGTATGTTAAACCTCAAAACACTAGAACTTGGCTCCAAATAAACCTTTGGGTTGCTTTAAATGTGGCCACTGCAGTGTCTGTAAATTCAACCAACAGGGTATGTTGTTTCAGCATCTGATTTTTGAAAACAAGAACATAGAAATTGCTCATTTTATTAATTATTCTACAACATTTGTGATTTATATTTTACAAGGCATGTGCCCATGTATTTTTGTTGGTAGAACTAAAAGGACTTTAAGGGAGAGGATGCAGGGGCATGTGCGGGCCATTATAAAAAATGACCACAATACTCCTATGGGGTGCACTTTGAAACATTCCATAATAAAATCCTACAATGTTTTAAATTTATGGGGGTGGATCATATTAAAAATAATGTTAGAGGAGGAAATAGATTAAACAGATTGGCACAATGTGAGCAGAAATGGATCTATACCATGAAAGCTTTATACTCTACTGGTTTAAATGACTGTTTAGATATTACAGTTTTTCTTTCAGTTTTATCATATTTTGTTTTTCTTTTGGCTTTATTTATTTATTATTATTTCTTTCCTTCTTTTCTCCCCCATCTCCTTCTAAAGTCTCTTCCTCATTCCTTACCCCTTTTTTCTTCCCCCCTTTTTTGCTCTGCCAATTTCTTGCTTTCATGTTTCTTTTATCATCCTTAATTCTGATTCCATCATTGTCTCAGTACAGTTTTGATATGCTCAGTTTAAATAGCAGTGTATTATTCAGCTTGCTTGAAATTAAGTTGTACCTGCACTAATGTGTCATGATTGCTGATTTAGTTTATAAAATTGATTTATTCATATAGTAATTTGGTGTACTTGGAGGAGGTGGGAGGTCTGGATAGTCGTCAACATGGGTTTGTGCCAGGTAGATCATGTCAAACCAATCTTGTGGAGTTCTATGAATGGGTAACATCAGAACTGGACAGGGGAAAGCCTGTGGATGTATTATTCTTGGACTTCAGTTAGGTGTTTGACTCTGTCCCCCACAATGGTCTGGCGGAGAAACTGACAGGGTTGGGAGTAGGCCCTTTGATGGTCAGATGGATTTAAAACTGGCTAGCTGGATGCACCCAGAGAGTAGTGGTCGGTGGGGAGCTCTCAAACCCTAGAGAGGTCGGTACTGGGGTACCGCAGGGCTCGGTCCTGGGTCTGATCCTGTTTAATGCATACATATCGGACATCAGGGAGGGTATAGGGTGTGAAATGAGTCTCTTCATTGATGACTCCAAGATGGGATAAGTAGTTGAGGGGAAGGGGGGAGGTTGGCCCTGCAAGGGGACCTGGACACCCTGGAAAGCTGGGCTCACACATGGAAATTGAATTTCAATATCACCAAGTGCAAGGTGTTACATCTTGGGTGGGAAACCCTAAACACAGGTAAACCCTGGGAGGGAGGTGCTGGAGGCCTCAACAGGGAAAAGACCTAGGGTCATGGTGGATGCATGTATGAATAACTCTGAGCAGTGCAGAGAGTGGCTAGAAAGGCAAACAGGATGTTGGGATGCATCGTAAGGGGGATCACCTCTAGGAGCAGGGAAGTGATTCTGCCACTGTACAATGGACTGGTTAGACCACACCTTGAGTACTGTGTACAGTACTGGAGACCACACTTGAAGAGGGACATACAGCTCCTGGAGAGGGTACAGAGGAGGGCAACTAAGATGATACGAGGACTAGGGGATTTGACATTTGAGGACAGACTTGAGGAGCTCTGCCTGTTTTCATTGGAGGAGAGGAGAGACAGGGGGGACATGATTGAGGTCTTCAAGTACCTCAAGGGAATAAATAGGGTAAACATGGAGGGGATCTTTAGACTAAAGCAGGGAGGTATCACCAGAGGGCATGGTTTGAAGTTGGAAGATGGAAGGGTGAGGGGGGAAAAGAGAGGAGGTTTTTCACTGAGAGGGTGGTGGACCCTTGGAATGCGCTGCCTGGTGAGCTGGTTCAGAGATCCACAGTAGAGGGCTTCAAGATAGGGTGGGACAGACACAGAAAGTGGATGTGTCAGATGGTGGCCTGGCCCAGGGGGGTGGGGATGGATGATAGGGGTTTCTGGAACACAAGGGGGAGGAGGGCACCCAACTAGGGATCTGAGGTTCATGCAGACTCGATAGACCGTAAGGCCAATCTGCTGGCAATTAGTATGTTAGGATGTTAATTACTGCATTGTCACTTTAATTGTTTGAAATAAAATACAGCATGTGTAGCACATTGGCCACTCCCCTTGAGAAAGGGTCACGAGAAGACCCAAAGCACCGGGGATGTAGTAGCCGCGGGCTCCATACTTTTGCACTTTACATAAGTGTGCTGACTTATTTTTTGCTTTATACACGGGGTGCTGGGAAACCATACCATTCTGATCCCTGAGCACAGATCCCTGTCACCCTGCCAAAGGCCAAAAAGACCCTGATGAGGCCTACTAGCAATGTGCTGCTGACTTTACTATGGTGTGGCATCCTGCCTCATCAGCGTCTGTCACTGATTTCCCATGGCGAACTATGGCATTCTCCTTGCACACCATTCAAACATGCCACCACCACAGCAACACTCCAGTGCACCTCCAATGGCAGAGCAGGTCATGTCCTTTAGAAACTCTTCTTTTTATACTGAAATTTTATTAAATCTTTAATGACATACAGGTGAAGAAAGGTAAAAATTTGAGGAGATTGGTAGGCACATAGTCAGGAACAGGCAAAACCTATCATTAAATACAGACAACACTTCTCCTTTTTCACCCTCTTGACATAGCATGATCTGTCTGGGCCCTCTTCCCTGGAGGGGGTGACCCCCAACCCAGTCATCTGTCCTCAAATATCAATTCTCTCTGGTAGCATGTCAACTGAGTGAAGCAGTTTCAGCACATCAATTACAGCAAACCAATAATAGCAAATACAACATCAACGCATGGCACATTACAGCGATCAAGGGAATATAGCAAATGCTCATTATGGTGACTGCTCATTACGGCAACTTTGGATTAGAGCTACCCAAATATGCTACATACCACCTGTGTCCAAGTGCACGGTGATGTTAGAATAGTAGAGATAGGGGAGGTCTGGGGGGCACAGCCCCCTGGAGGATGCAGGGGGGCACAGCTTCCTTGCGTCACCAGGAGCAATTAGTGGCCACACCTGTGGATAGTTGCTTAATGTGGAACAGGTGCATTAGGTGAATTAACAGGGTGTGTTTTCCATGGCTGAGCATAGCAGAATCATGGCTGTGGAGTTCTTGAGAAGTCTGATTTTGCTGCTGCAGGGAGCCATTGGCTTTACCGGAATCTGACTGAATGGCTTGTACAGGTAGCAGAGGAATACGCCTCTCATCCATGTATGGAATACCTGTTGATTCTGGCTTATAATTTTCAAATGCAAGTTTTAATATCAGTTGCTGTGTTCGCCGAAAGTAACTGAAAAATATATTCGCTGAAATGACCCATTGCTGTAGTTGTAGTCGCTAATTTTGATTCGCTAAAATTGGTTGTCACTAAAATTGCTTTGCTGTATTGACATAGAGCCATTCTCACTTCACTGTGTCCTTTTTTCCTCTTCTAGTTTCAATGAACCATATCTGGTGTCTGTGACATTCCTTGAGTAGTTATCGGTTCCATCTGTTCTGGTATTTTCCCTCCATCTTTTGTAAATACTCACTGAGTTTGTCCATTCTGTAAATATCCCACACTGTGTCTTCCCAGCTAGTAAGAGCTGGAGAGTCTGCTTGGAGCCATAGTTGCATGATTACCTTCATGGCTGTCATAAGCAACATATTTAAAAGGCATATATGTGCCTTATTTTTATGATGTGGGAAAGGGTGTATGATAACAACAAAGCCATCTTGTGGACTAGGGGTCCCACATATGAAAATGCGGCTTAGTGACTTCTTCACACCTGACCAGAATGGTTCAAGAACTGAGCATGACCATAACAGATGTGTATGCATGACCACCTCTGTCCCACACTTCCTCCAGCAAGAGGAATCCTGGGTGAAGTGCGTGTCCAAAATAATTGGATTGCAGTCTTTCAGTTGTAGTCATGGTAAGACCTGGACACCTTGTGCTGTCTAAACCACATCCTGTCCCAGTCCACTTGTTGTAGCTTTACAGAGAGTTCCACTTCCCAAGTGTTCTAGGTGGCACTTACAAAAGTTTGCTGATGACCTCTGTAGTGTCCTGTAGCAGCCTGAGACAAGATGAAATGGTCCAGCCATGAGCCTTACAATACTGAGATGACCAGGTCTACCAAAGGCAGGAGGTCAGCCTCCTCCACCTGAAGTTCTAGCTTGCCATTACAGTAATGGTCAAATTGCAAATATCAGTAATGAACTATTTGCTCTTGGCCAAAGTCTTTCTGTAGTTGTTCAAATGATTTGAACTGACCCTGGGTATAAAACTGGAAAGTGTATATCAATCCAGTCTGGGTCCACAGTTTAAATTTATGGTCCAGACAGACAGGAGCAATGTGCTCCCTCTTTATAGGGAGGCTGTAAAAATAATTGTTGCTAACCTCACAATACTCCACTCATGAGGAAGGAAATTGTATGTAAGCCATCTAGTTTATCTTTTGAACCAGAGTGCACTATATCTGTAAGAAGGTCCAGAGGGTGGATTTCTACATCTGTCCATTGAGGTTTCTGAGTAGTGAGTTTTCACATGAGTAAAGGGTTTATTTGAGATGCTTGAGCATAAAGACTTAGGCCAGAGAGTGCCAGGCCTCTGTTCAACTTTTGGCAATTGAAGTTTGTGATATGCAATGTGGGTTGACCCACCCCTCCTCCTCCCCCACAAAATCTAGATAACCATTTGCTCCAGTTTTGAAACTCAGTCTGGTTTAGGAGAATACAGTCCAGGCCAAGCCATGGTCAGATATTTCCTGAAATTTCTGTGATATTTCTAGAGAAATCTGCTTTCTGCATTTCCACAGTACAGGCAGCAGAGAGAAACTCTTTAGAAATTTTGCGCAAATATCTGGAAATATCTGACCATGTCTGTGGCTACTACTGTAGGTGTGGTTTGAAAGTGTTAAAAATATCAGGGAAGGATGTTCATCTGGACAGTCTGCACTAGAAGCAGAAGTGTTCATGGCAGAAGAGGCCATTTTTGCAAGTCATCCTTGATCTCCCATTCTAGGGGAGTATAGTTAAGCTGGTATAGGAATCCAAGGAGGTCCCAATATGGACACCTAGGTATTTCATATGGGGTCTCCCATTTAAAAGTGTATATGGTTTGCAGTGTTTTACTAGCGGTGTGAATTAATTGAAGGATCTCAGTTTTATCATTGTTAATTTTATGCCATGTTAAATTCTCCACTATCTGTAGACATCGTGTTTACACTATTAAGGACTTTATGGGTCAATCACACAGACCAAAAGGTCATCTGCATAACAGACAACCTATGAATCCTATCCTGGATGGTCAGGCCCTTAATATCTGGTGTCTGCCTCAGAAACTGTACAACCAGTTCTATGTAGAGGAAAATTAAAATAGAGTGACAAAGGGCAGCTCTGATGTGTGCCATGCATAAGCTGAACCTACTGGATAGCATCCCATTTGCCTTAACCATTGCTTGGGAGGCAATATAAAGACTTTGTACTAGCCGAAGAAACTTCAGGGGAAAATAGTAGCTCTTCAGGGTGTAACGTAAAAAGGACCACAAGACCCAATCAAATGTTTTTTGTGCATCTAGGCTCAAAATGAGTACTGGGGACATGGTACAGGCAGCTCACGGGCATCCGGAGTCATATGCAGTGTACACTACTGCATACAAATATTTTTAACCTGGGGCATCTTTTTGTCAGCCATCACCATTTTAAACATCACACAATCCAAAATGCAATTTTAACTCATAGCTCATTGTCCTTGCAAATCCTTGCTGCTACTTTCTCAGTACACTAATCTTTCATTTCTGGCTTTAGCTGGGTGGGGGAGGGGCACGGCATGAATGGTTGAGGAAGGGGTGTGATTTGACCAGGGAGCATGATGTGATCAGAATAGAAAGAATCCTATTGGCATCCTTTAGATGAGGGTGGATCAGCAGGCTTTTCAAGGGCATCCACAACAGATAAATTTTGTTCTGTTTTGCCTCAGATTACCTTTTGCATGGAAGAAGAGAATACTCAAGACTGCGTGACCTGACTGTCATTGGAGGAGCTTCAGTTCAGAGGACAGACTGACCAGCATCAGAAGACTTTGCATTTGCATCCACCCGGCAACCCTCACATGACCAATTCTTTCACCACCAGCAAAAGACCACAATGGTTGCCACAAAAGTCGCATCACCGAAGAAATGAATTACTTATGCCCTGGCCCTTGTATCAGGTTTACCATCAGCAGCAGTATCGTTCAGCTAGAGGACTCAGAGCCAGGCATCTTCCTTCTAAATTAACAAGTGAGGTGTTTGTTATGAGAGAGAGTGAGCAGCTGCATCCTTCTGAATTGCCACCGCCACCACCTTCTCTTTCTATCCTGATTCCTGAATTCATCTCCACCACCTCCAACCCCAAAAAGGTATGTTTTTTTGTTATTTAATTTAAAAGCAGCTGGGGGTGGTACTTTAAACTGTGCTGTGGCTGCCTGGAGGGACCAGGAGCAGAGTATGATATGACATCTGCTGGGGGGGTAGTGGTACTTTAAACTGTGGCTGCCTGGTAGGTCCATCCAGGAGCAGAATATGACCATATGACAGTTGAGAAAGGGACTTTAAACTGTGGCTGCCTGGCAGGTCCAGGGGAGAGGACTATATGATGGTGGGGGGGTATTTTAAACTGTGGCTGCCTGGTAGGTCCCGGATTGGATTGCAAAATATATGACTGAGAATTTGGTGTTGGCAGAGCAGCAAGATGGCCATGCTGCTGCTCCACTCCAGGTTCGAGCTACACCTAGGCTGGGACCACTGATTTAAACTTTGGGAATAGTTTATCCTTACTTTGATCCCATGCCACAGCAAAGCATGGTCACAGCATGCATATGGCATTCATCTCATGCTCAGCTCAGTGTATAGAATTTGGAACACTTTGGAGTTGATATGGGGATATCTGGTTTTGATGCATTTGATTAATTGGTTTTATGGTTAGTCCCGGAGCAAATTTTGGCTAGCTTTTAAGTCCCTTTGGTCACCTTAATGAGCACGTGCTCAGCTGTGACCACTCTTCCACAGAGCTTGTTGTCATTCGCCAATAGGCATATAACAACATAGCACGTAACTTATTTTACTATATTTATATTGGTTTACATTTATATAGCATTTTTTTAAATAGAGATACAAGAACACATTTCTTTCTTTCGACAATCTGTTTGACCAGATGCCAAAATGTTTACGTTTTACTGTAGTAATGGGAAAAGTCACATCTTGTTAGTGACCATAAATCACACACAAAAAAAACAGCTGATAATACAATTGATGGCAGTGAAGAATTTGCATGGACCACTAGTACATTTGATTTTTATGAATGTGAATTTTTATGCATCTGACTGATGGAAACTCATACTCACCTCATTTAAATCATTAGGTTACTACCAAGTCAGAAGAGCTAAATGGAGTGTATGGGCTTCTTTTTTCATAACCCAGGGTTTATAAAGTCACCTGCACAGCTTTAGAGGTGGTTCCCAGCATAAGTAGGTAGAAACCTGGAGGCATGATGAAATATTGCTTTTTCCATAACAAATGTTGTGATTCAATCCAGTGTCATGGAAAATGATTAAGTCTTTAATGACTATAAATTATATTTGTCAGTGCTGGAGAAAACACTGATGTTTCTTACAATGGCAATGATGAATGGTGACTTTGAGCTAGCTGCTATGAGAAGCTTACGTAGACTTCAGAGCTTGTTTATTGAGTGTTAATGAAAAACTATTAATCCAAGATGAATCTGTGCATTAGCCGGCAGAAAATGTGTTTTTTGCTCATTTGGTGTATAAAATTGGCTGGTAACAAGGTTGATGATGGCCTTGCTTTACAATAACAGCACCAAAGACTGTAGACTGTTTTAGAAAACATTTTCATTAGTTATGGATCTGATATGCACCATTAGAAACTATTCTATTCAACAATCTCAGAAGGAGCTCTGCTACTATAACTAACCTATACCTATACCTTTCTGGAGCAGAAATATATCACTGAATGTAATATTTATCAGCGTTAAACATGTACTATTTTGCATTCTTGCTGTACTGTACTTTGAAAGTCATCACCCTAGTAAGCAATTAACTGTCTCCAAACAGAAATCCCACTGAAGAGTATTTGTACAGCCATCTACTGTAGTTAAATGCTGTACTCTAGTTTTCACTAGTCTCACAGTTTTGCATTCACCTTGCTATCACCCTAGCAAGCAGTTGTGAATTGTCTCTAATCAGTAATCCCACTACAGATTTTCATACCATCATCTGGTTAATCAAATATTACAAATAACTCCATACTTTCTTCAGTTCTTACCATTTTATATCCACCTTAGTTATCACAATAGTATTCAGCTGTTAGCTATTCCTGCAACATAAACTTTAGCTTATGACTTTGGTATACAGTCATGTAGCACTTAAAAGGTCCTATGTAAGAAAGCATGTGCAGTGTTACCAGGGGCAGGTGTGAGCTCAATGTGTCCTCCTTTCTAAATGTTTTAAATCAATCAAAATAAATAAATTGATTAATAACTAAACAATGATCGAACCCTTTCCATTCGCTCTACAACATGCTCGGTGTAAACAAACTTCTCCACTAGGTCACTGCTGTACATATGAAAATTCAGAGATTTATGTTACTGTTATTCCAAATAGTTATTCTCCTCTTTTGCAGGGTGACACACTCTAGGAATCCAGGACCCATCTTCTTGTGACCCACTGAGCAATTCACACAAAACCGGTACATGAATTCTCTGGGAGACAGGAATCTGGGACTGAGGACTTAGTGAACAGAATTCACTCAGACTGGAAAGTGGCCACTGTTTGAGCTTGGTTGTACTGTACAATTATATATGTCTGTGTGTGTGTGTGTGTGTGACTGTATCTCTGTGTTGGATCTGGGGCTCCTGTTTGTATATAAGTGAGGGGGTACTTTAAACTGTGGCAACTTACAGTAGGTTAGGATAACTTCATTAGTACTTCTTATGATTACATTTTAAATTGGATGTCATTCTATGGTCCACTGTCTTAAATCTACTTTGTTTTCCTGTTCCGATAAGTGTGTGGTGCACTTCATTTGGCCCCAGAAATGTAAGCTGGAATAATAAATGTAAGTTGGAATTTTTTATATTGACATTCATTTTCATATGGCACTATTTCTAATTATTTTTGTCTTTTTGCACAGCATGGAGTTCTCACTGAAGAGAAAGCAACTGTCTGGTGCCCAGCAGAAGAAAGCAAAATGTGCTAGATAGGAAGAGACACAACAACTGTTCATAGTTATGACCTCTTTCCTAAGTCGGCACACAAAAATATCTTCTTGATATATGCTTAAAGTATGCTTAATTAAACAGTTGTTTTTCTGCAACTGTTTTTTTTTTTTTTTACTGCAGAAACTGTACTGCCCAATTTACACTAGGAGCATTTTCTTCCATGACACAGGAACTACTGTCTCAGGCCTGAACCACCATCTAATGTGATTGTTTTTCATATCTGATGATGATAAAAAGTTTATTTTTAAACAGGATACAAATTATTGGGTTGTGGCCCATTTTCAACACTGTCCTGTGAATTCATTCATTCATTTCCAACAATTACCCACACTCTTTATACATACATTACACATACATTAACACCTCTCTCTTGCCAATACATAATCTATCTTATTGCACATATACCTTAAAAATATCCTGTCATCTTGCCCCTCAAAGACAGTCCTCTAACTAAAACAGATACACTTCTCTGACAAATAACTTTTCAGGACTTTTTTAAACTGCATATGACCCTGGACTATTTTTAACTCTCTGGGCAATTTATTCCAATGGACCGTAAGATTATTCTGCAGGGTAGTATCCCCATTTTACTCCTGGACCTTACATTGGGTATGTGTAATTCTGAATACCTTAGGGAAATGGATGACAATCATGGGGATTCTAAAAAAACATATTGATTTAAGGGATGCTTGTCTCTGTTATGGATCAGTTTATGACACCAGGTCAGCCAGTGATATAATCGTTTTAGATTTTACAATGGTGGGTTCCAAGTTTAGCTTTGATCACAAACCTACCAAGCCTGTAATAGGTCTGATTTATTTTATTTAAGTAAATCTGGGGAGAGTTCATGTATAGACTGGACCCATATTCTAAAACAGGAATTAACAATTGATTCACCAATCTTTCCCTTGTTTTAATTGTAAAACACCAAGACAACATCCTCAAGGCTCCTAATCTTTGATTAACCTTACTGACTTGTTGACAGATATGATCAGTGTATTTTAATCTTGAATCTACTACCACCCCTAAATATCTATAAGACTCCACGTTTACTAGTTGGGAACCATCAGTCAATCTTAATTGTATGACAGGAATATCTGACCATCTGATACCTGGTGAAAAGATCATGCATTGAGTTTTCTTAACACTGATTTGCAAAGCAGAGTTGACAGACCACTTTTCCATGTATGACAAATCACTCTGTAGCTGCTTTCCCAGCTGATCATGGCTATCAGCCGATGACACAAGTACAGCGTCACTGGCGTATAGCCAGATCACACCTTTAGATATTGTAGATACTCTATCATTAACATAGATGTTGAATAATAGGGGACCCAAGATTGATCCCTGGGGTACCCCTCTTCCAACACCTACCAAATCTGAAGCCACTGTTCCCACAGAGACACATTGATATCTACCAGATAGCTATGATTTAAACCAGTGCAATGGTTCTCCCAAAATTCCTACATCTCCATATCTGTTAATGAATTCACAAACTCAACTGTCTATGTATGTAATATTCTTTTTATGAGAACTAACAATCAGTTATGTATGTTAATAAGTTTTCTCATGATGTTTTAATATTTTACTGTATACCATTTGATGTATTTTAATTTTTGAAAACCAATAAATGTTTAAAGCAACAAAAAACACTAGGAGCATTTTATTCTCTTTGATCAAATAGTAGTTTTGCTTAATAACTTGCAAAACGTGTTACTGACCAATGGCAAAAGGTAATGGCCTATTAAATTGGTAAATATAACCTGTGAATAATGTTTTGTGTGTCTTCTCTAATGGTTCATTTCTAACAGTACACATGTCACTTTAGGCATGTTGGTGAGAAACCTGCTCCTGTTGTGCCACAAGATCTCCTGAGGAACCATCCTTGATTCAGTAAGCATAGAACATTGTTTTCTAAAATGATATATTTACTTATTGCTGACTGGGAAAGACAGCTAGACAATGACAATACTGTTTATTTCCAACTGCATTCAGAGGGTGTTATGGAGGGTGCAGGTTAGGGAATTTAGATGAGACTGAACAAAATTTAGCTGTAGGTGGTATTTTATTTCCTAACTGACAAACCCTTACAGCTACATATCTCGTTGCATGCTTCTATATCACAAACAAAATGATAATGATGGTACCTCAGTAACAGTGTTTTGTTTTATTGTAGGAACTGTGGTGCCCAATTTACACTAGGAGCATGTTCTTATTGATATTGGTAAATTTGTAAAATATGAACTTAGAGAAACTATACTTCATATGTAGCTTTATTCATGATCAAGTTAACCTAACAGTTTTGTTTTTCTCTCTCTCTTTTTTCCTCTCCTTTTAGGAATGTGACCACCTCTTATGCATCAGTCTTGCTCTGTGAAGAACCTGATGTTACTTCATGCAGCAACTCCACTGTGTGAAGAGCCAGCTGCTCCTCAAAGTAGCAGAACAAATGAGGACTCCACAGAAGAATGACAGTGACATCGATTATATAAAAGCATGAACCTGATGGAGAGAGAGAAGAAAACCATACTAACAACACAGTCACAACCATCTCCAGCTTTCCAGTTCCCAAAATGACTGATGGGATATGCTGGCAGCCAACAGTACAAAAGATTCAATCCACAACTTCTTCAAGAATTCAAGTTTGCTATCCGGAATGTCCCTGTTCATCATGATCATTGTTAATTGTTATATATTTTTAACCGGATGTACTCCTTTGGTTAATAATCTTTAATAAAGTTTGAATTGCAAAAAAAAGAATTCAAGTTTGCACGGTACTTCCAAAAATTAGATGTTGTCTTCTGTTTCCCCTGCTTCATGTTCAACACTAATAAAGAAGCTGTTTTGGTCTCTACACCCATGACAGACTGGTCCAATGCAAAGAAGGCATTGTGACATAGCAAGTTGAAGGAGCATGGAAATGTAGTTGTAAAGTCTGAGGCATTTGTTGAAGTGTGTGGAGTAGAATGAAAACAGCTTATTAGTCCATGGTACAGCAGGATAAAAAGTGACTGAGCACGCATAAGCATGCCTTGAGACAGATTGTGAAGATAATCATTGTTTGTGGAAGACAAAATTTTGCAATGTGTAGAAGACTCAACAATACAGGAAATCTCAAGGCAGTGGTGACTACACCGCAAAACTGGAACCAGTATTCAAAGAGCATTTGAACCAAGCACCATGCAATGCACAGTACATCTCGACACAAATCCAGAATGAACTGATTCAGCTCATTGGTTTGCAGATTCAACAGAAAATTCTAAACAGAGTCAAAGATGCAAAATTCTCCAGTTTAACAGCAGGTGGAACAACTAATATTTCAAACAAGGAGCAGATTACCCTGGCTTTGCGTTATGTACACAGAAGTGAAGAGGGGAATGTGGAACTCTGAGAAGACTTTATTGAATTTATGGAGGCCTTCAACATCACTGGAAAAGCCCTTTCAGATCTCTTTCTACAGTGACTGACAGCCTGGGGTGTTGAAAAGGAATACCTGTGAGGACAAGGTTATGACAGAGGAAGTAATATGAGTGGTTACTTTAATGAGCTGCAGGCAAGAATTCTGGCTGTACTTCCAGAAGCCATGTACAGCACCTGCAATGCACATAACCTTAACACAGCCATTATTCACTCTTGTGCAACATCTCAAGTGGCTAACATGTTTGACACATGCAGAAAGTTGTCTTCTTCTTCAAAGTCTGCTGCAAAGTGTCACAATATATATTTATCAGAACTGAAGGGGATTCACAAGCTTGCCAAATGAATATGAAGACATTGAGGAGGACAGACTTACATCCCTATGGGCACCAGGTGACACACATTAGATGAGTCAGGCTGATTCACTTCACAGTTTCATAAATAAATATTTTGTGATAGTCAGCACCTTGGAGAAGACTGCAGAGTTTGATAGTGATGCCGAACGATTTTTGTTCTCCATTATGAAGTTTAATTTTATTGTTACTTTGGTGTGTGTGTGGAATCTGTTACAATGCCACTTCATTTATACCTTCAGCATGAACAAAGTGAATTAATTCAGGCATTGGAGGAAGCAAATGTCATCACTGAAATACTGAAAAGTATGAGAGATAATGAAGAAACCAGCTTTCATAGCCTGTATAAAGAGGTGAAGCAGCTAGCAGATTGTGCCCTAATTGAAGAATCGGTTCCCAAGATCTGTGGGAGGCAGACTCAAAGGAGCAGCATCACTGATGCAGATCCAGAGGAGTACTACCACCGGAACATGTTCATACCATTCTTGGATCATGTCATATCCAAACTGAGAGCAACTAATTGAATGCCACCCATGTTTCCTACAATATTTGGTGACAAATGCACTGCATGTTCTTCAGGATGAGAGCAAGGTGACCCATGCTTTACAAGACAAATCTTTCTAGTCTAAAAAACCCTGAAACAAGATCCACAGACACAGATTGCAAAATGAAAAATGGTCTCAAGGGAAGAGTGGCCAACTACCATCCTGGACACTCTACAGCAATTATACAATGGCAAGAAAATTTCCTGGGCTCTGTTTGGTCAGTGTGTGCCTGGGACAGTGAGGTTATCTGAGTATAACCTCATTGTATGAAGTCCAGGCACACACATGACTGCATGGCAAAGTCAAAAATCATGTTTCCCTCCAGAAGTTGCCACCACGGTAACAGACTTCTGCCCTCCCCCGCATGTCACGATAAGTCGATCACTTGGACCAAACAAATAAACTGCAGCAGACACAACAAATACAACTTTAATGCCTGATTTTCTCTCCAAAATGAGTGGCTTCACTGAACTGTGCAGACTGTAACTACTGGTCACGCAGTTCAGTGAAGCTGCTCAGTTCAAAGTACCATACCATCTCATCCATTTAATATTAAATACAGCACACCCTCACTCCTTGCCGTTACATTTCTTCATAAAGTGGCTTTTTAACAGTTTCTGCCCCACCCAACGACCTCTCCGGTTGACTTACTTATCGAAGATCATGATTGGAAAGGCAGAAGTCTCCCTTCAGTTTCCTGCAATTTCAGCAGTTTGTGGTCTCAGAGCAGGCAATGGGACCACATTAGTGAAAGTGAAGTTGAGTTAAAAAAAATGAACACCGGAATAGCTGTGTGTGTGTGTGTGTGTGTGTGTGTGTGTGTGTGTCTGTGTGAATAGAGAGCTGTGTAGTCAGACATCAGACAGCAAACCAGCACCACCTAGTGGAAAAATCAGAAACTGTGGACTTTTTTCTTTAAGTATACTTCCACATCAGAAAATTAATAAAAAATATATATATATATGTTTAAAACATTTTTTACATATTTTTTTAATAAATGAGCCATTGCATAATAGCAATAGGGCACTCCAGAGTGTGGGTTATTGTGTAATAACATCACTTCTCAGGTGTTGAGCACACTCGGCCTGCAACCTCGTGCTTCAACCACCTGAGGCATAATGTTATTACAATAACCTACACCCTGTCATGCCTTGTATTGCTTAATTACCCTGTATTCTATCCAGAAATCAACATTACTTTATGCTTTGGCCACAATGCCAGTCAGTGTTATATCAAGCAGAGGTCATTCAATGCATTAAGAAGGGTTCTATGTGATATAGGTGAAAAAAATATAGCATGGAGCACATTGGTAAAAACAAAATGCCAAACACAAAGACAGCCCACACCAACATTGGTGACTGCCACAACTTTCCACCTCTGAAGATATGATACGTGGGGGCTTTGCCCCCCAAACTCCCCCAACTATTTATAACAAACTCCAAGACCGCACAATCCTGAGCAAGGTTGCAGTCTTCACTCACACTGTTTTGTAACTGTAGCCCTTTTTGCAGGCATTCAAAGTGAGTCATTCAATTTGACTCACCCATATCACAGGATACCATTAAGAAGAATTAAAACCTGGCTAAGGAACACCATGAATGAAATGCAGTTATAAAATGGGCTAAAAAAATCCAGGATGCTGATTGGCTAAAACGTACTTTTAGCCGTGTCCTTATCAGCATGTATTGTACCAACCGGCACTAATTCTACCAACCTCAGCCTTATCACACAAAATATCACTGTCCAAACACCATCCTGTTAAAAATCAACCTGCAGCTCCGTGACACAGTAAACAGACATAAGACCACTCTGCACAGTACTCCTGTAGTCTACAGCACTCCCGATGTGACCCTTTTCCTCAGCCAACACAATCCAGAACATGATTTTTCCTTATTAAAAACCACACCAGTATTAATAATATTTGAAAACCTCATCACAGTGCCAACTCGATCTCTTAATTTCATCTTAGAACCGGAAATAACTCTGTAGCGGCGATATCTGTCAACCGTGCTCACCAACTCTGACAAACAAAATGTATCCCCTTTTTAAATCAAGCAGAAAAGGGAAAAGTGGGAAAATTTACAAAAAACACACACAAAATAAATAAAATGTTTAGTGTAGCGAGGGGAAGTGGGGTCAAATGTTTAGCGTAGTGAGGGGAATTGGGGTCAACGTTCACTTCATCAGTCTGCTCGCTCAATGACTGTTTTAAAAAATATGTTTTCTAACTTCTGTACCCTCGATCAGTTTCTGAGCCTCTTTAATACACACTGTGACAACCCACCTCTCCCTCTGGGCTGAAACAGCTTTTGAGAGTGTGTGTCGCTGGTGTTCGCTGCCACCAACGGACTTTTCCTTCGGCACCTCTTTCAAGTGTACAAACTTGAATAATCACTGCGATACAATTGCACAAGTTAAAGTCTGGTAGTGTGTCTCTTTCAGGTGGCGGATGCTACACAGAGTTTACCCTAGCCAGTGGAAAACCAAATCTTACCTTAGAAAAATGACATCAGAGACACAACTGTTGAGCAAATAAATAGCTTTTACTTAACAGAAAGTGCAATGAGCATTTACAGGAAATGTATTTACAACACAAGAGAATAACACTTATACAGGAAAAGTAAACAAATGTTTTTAAACAACAGATGGCAAAAGAAGAAGGCTATTACTGAAATATACTATCACTAAACTTACCCTTCCCTGTCCTTACAAGAGACACTGGACCCTGTTCTAACTGCCAGCTCCCACGGACATACCAGGTAGGCTCCAAGCTTATGTTTCCCCTCACAGCTTCCAAAGGCAAGAGAGAGTTCTCTGTCTTACAGAAGCTTATATAGTCTATGGAGACTAGGTCATTCCTATTCTCCCCTTAAATGCACCAACCAACTAACATGTATGTATTTAATTGTCCTAATCAGAGGAACACTATTGGTGACCAATTATATTCCCTTTTCACCTTAAGTTTATATTTGAATGATCCAATCCATTCAAACTGCCCTGTGTCCATGTCTGCAAGGTCTGTGTGTGTCTGGAGATGTCCACTCAGATTTATGACCCAGCTCTTATCTAGCAGCTAGGAATTCCACAAGCTGGTTGCTGCTGGAGGATTTCAGCCTCAGTATATTTTTTCCACACTGCTAAAAAAATAAGGCATCTACAGAATCCAAACCATTAACTCTTTCCTTCCCATTTCTGTCACACACACAAAAACTTTCTTTCCAGTGGCACAGTTCAGACCCTCGCTGTCTACACTGGCTAGTAACGGGCACATGCGATCACTTCAATTCTGCTGGCAACTTCTCTACCTGTGTAAAAAACAAATCCATACAAAACCTAAACTGTGCAAATAACCACTCTCTTTCAGCCACTATACATTTCTGACTCTGTCTATAAGGTGGGGGCACTGAGACGCAGCAACATCGCCAAACATGGCTGCAGCTGTCAATAAAACTACATGCTCACTGTAAAAGAAACGACTGCTACTGTCACAATTTAAACAGAAAAAACACAATGTGACAGGCAGATACATAGATACATAGACAGTGTCGGCAGATAAGGGCCTATGGCCCACCTAGTCTGCCCATTTGAGCTTGTAAGTTCAGTTTGTTTTCCTAGAAGTCTATTTCCCCTTACCCCTGACTTCTAGAATTCCTTTATGTCTATCCCATGCATTCTTAAATCCCATGATTGTTTCAGCCCCCACCACTTCCTCTGGCAGGGTGTTCCACTTGTCCACCACCCGTTCTGTGAAGAAATTCTTTCTCATGTTTCCTCTGAATCGTCCTCCCTCCAACTTCATCCCATGCCCTCTAGTCCTGAAACATCTTTTTCGCTTAAAAATAGTGTTTTCCTGCACCCTGTTCCTCCCTGTAAGATACTTGTATGTCTCTATCATATCCCCTCTCTCCCTCCTCTCCTCCAGGAGTACATGTTCAGTTCCTTCAACCTGTCTTCATAGGACTTGTGATGCAACCCATGCACCATCTTTGTTGCCTCCTCTGAACCTTCTCTACCCTGTCTATGTCCTTACGTGGTATGGTCTCCAGAACTGTACACTGTACTCCAGGTGGGGCCTCACTAAGTGTCTTGTATAGCGGAATTATGACCTCCTTTTCCTGCTGGTGATGCCCTGCCTATACATCCCAGCATCCTATTTGCTTTACCTGTTGCCTTGTCACATGTTTCCCTACCTTGAGGTCATCAGAGATGACAACCCCAAGATCCCTTTCCTGCCGGTGGCTGCTATATCCTCACCCCCCAACTGATATATTGTGCCAGGGTTTTTGTGCCCTATATGCATTATCTTGCACTTCTTTGCATTGAATTTCAACTGCCAAACCCTTGACCATTCTTCAAGTTTCTGCAGGTCCCTTCTCATTCTGTCTACACCCTCTGGTGTGTCTACTCTGTCACAGAGCTTTGTGTCATCAGCGAACAGTGAAATTCTGCCTTCTATATCCTGTGCAATGTCACTGATGAAGATGTTGAATAGGACCGGTCCCAGCACTGATCCCTGTGGTACCCCACTGGTCACTCTTCCCTCTGTGGAGTGACAGCCATTTACCACCACCCTCTGTGTCCTGCCACCCAGCCAGTTACCTACCCACCACACTACTGTCCTGCCCACCCATATTCCCCAGTTTGTGTAATAGTCTTCTATGTGGCACAGTGTCAAGGCCTTGCTGAAGTCCAGATAGGCCATGTCCACTGCCCTCCCTGATCCACCTCCCTAGTCACCCAGTCAAAAAATTCAATGAGGTTGGTCTGACATGACCTCCCCTGGTGAAACCATGCTGCCTTGGGTCCTGTAGTCCATTGACAACCAGATGTTCCACCAATCTCTTCTTCAGTAGTGCTTCCATGATCTTTCCCACACTCGAGGTGAGGCTGACTCTGCTGTAGTTCCCTGCTTCCTCTTTGTTCCCACTTTTGTATAAGGGGACTACATCTGCTGTCCTCCAGTCTTTGGGTACCTCCCTGTTTCCAGTGATTGGCTGAACAGGATAGCCAGAGGTTCAGCCACCACCTCTCTTAGTTCTTTAAGGACCCTGGGGTGCACCCCATCTGGCCCCATTGCTTTATCAGCTCTTATTACTTCCAGTTCCTTCAGGACCCTTTCTCGTGTAAAGGGACTTGTGTCCATTTCTGTACCATTCTCACCCCTTGTACTCCCTTCAGACCCATTACCCCCCTCTTCCTTAGTAAAGACTGAGCAGAAATACCTGTTCAATATGTCAGCTTTACTGTTGTCATCCTCCACGCGGATCCCATCCTCCCCTTCAGTCTCACTATCCCTCCCTTTGTCCTTCTTTTTCACTTATGTACCTGTAAAGGTTTGTCCCTTTAACCACTGATTTTGCAATGTGTTCTTCTGTCTGAGCTTTGGCTTCCTTACTGACTTCCCTGCCTCCCTTTGTTTCTCCTGGTACTTCTCCCTATCCCCTTCTGCCTGTGTCTTTTGTATTGCCTGAATGCAATCTTTTGGCTTTCACTTTCTTTGCTACCTCTTTGGAAAACCATAATGGTCTCCTCTTTCTTTTCCTCTTGCTAACCTGCTTAATGCATAATTCTGTTGTTCTTATAATCCCCATTTTAAATACTGACCACTGTTCCTCAATCCCTGATTCCTGTCCCATTCCCTTAATGCCTCTTTCAAGCATCTCCCCATTTTCCCAAAGTCTGCCCCCTAAAATCCAGGATCGTGTTTTGTGTGGTTTGCTTCTGCTCTTTCTGTGATTTCAAACCACAATGACTGGTGGTCACTGTTCCCCAGGTGCTCCCCACTGTTACCCCATCACACTGTCCCTGTTTGTGAGCACAAGGTCCAGTATTGCCTTCTGCCGAGTTGGTTCCATGACCAGTTGCTTGAGGAAGACACCCTGAAGGAGTCCAGGATAAATCTGCTCCTAGTTGATGCTGCTGCTGGGATGCTCCAGTCCACGTCTGGTATATTGAAGTCTCCAACCAGTACTACCTCACCCTTGTCTGCCATCCTTTGGATGGCTAGCATCAGCTCCCTATCTGTTTCTTCCTCCTGGGCTGGTGGTCTATAGACCACACCTGTGCGGATGGCTGGCCCCATTTTCCTTTCCAGCTTAACCCACAGTATCTCTCCCCCATTTTGTTCCTCCTGGATCTGTGTGGCCCTTATGTCATTTTTCACATACAGTGCCACTCCTCCTCCCTTCCTGCCAGGTCTGACTGTACCATGACAGCCTCCAGATCTTCCATCTTGTTGCTAAGGCTCCTGGCATTTGCACACATGGCTTTCCATGATTTGACCTCCCTAGACTGCTTCACTGTTCTACTCAGCCCTTCCTTGGTTGTCATTTATCCCTGGTTCTCCTTGCTGTCTGCCCTTCTGCTGAATTTTGCCCTTTTCTGCTTATCCACCTTTTGGACACTAATCTCCAACTTTGCACACTGCTTTGCAGAGATAGCCACTCCTCTGGTTCACTGGTTCCATTACTAGCTGTGGGGTGAGCAAGTAGGTACCATCCTTGCTGGCCTGCCACCCTTTTGCTAGTTTAAATGCTTGTCAATGTAGCATTTAAACTTATCATTGAGTGCTTGGATTCCCCTCCAGGATGGATGCAGGCCGTCAGGCTTGAACAAACCTCCATCCCTCCAGATGGGTCCCCAGTCACCAATGAATCCAAACCCTTCCTCACAGCACCAGTTCTTCAACCATGAGTTAAAGTTCCTAGTGCATGCACTCCTATGCTCTCCCTTGCCTCTCACAGGTAGTACTTCTGAGAAAGTGACAGAAGTAGCTACTTGCTTGAGACCCCTCCCCAGTTTCCTAAACAAGTTGAATTTTTTTTTAGTCTTTTGGTAACCGGGTAAGGCCCACTAGGCACAAGTGCCTGTTTTCAGGGGTGACCTGGGAGCACTGGGTGGTTAAGTGACTTGCTCAGAGTCACACAGTATGCAAGTGGAGGTTGTGAGAATCAAACTCAGGTCTGGGCTGCTGGATGTACCAAGCTCATTCACACCTAGTTCCTCTAACCTCTAGACCATACTGCCAGCCCTATGGCAGATCTAATCTCATAAAACAACAGTGATACACAGATAACCTCATGAACATACAGGCCCAGATATTCAAAGGGTTCGCATGGCACAACAGTGTTGCACCATGCGCAACCACTGATCACCTGGCACGATATTCAAAAAGGAAAAGTCGCCACACAAATCCGATCGCCAGAGTGCATCAGTAATGTATGCAGACACAGGTAG
Organism: Neoceratodus forsteri; assembly: GCA_016271365.2. NCBI lineage: Eukaryota > Metazoa > Chordata > Ceratodontiformes > Ceratodontidae > Neoceratodus > Neoceratodus forsteri. The sequence continues at coordinate 996,736,912 of CM028131.1, forward strand.
AGGTCGTTCCATATGCATAACCTGCACAGCCCGATATTCTGCCGGGATGTGCAGAGCCATCATCTTGTAATCCTACTTGTGCCAGCACAAAGTTAAGCCAAAAAAGGAACAACTGATGGCCACCCACAGGTGAGCTGCCACATTGCAGGGTGCAACCGCGGCAGCTGCCACCTGTAGGTGGCTACCAAGTTCTGGCTGCACCTGGTGGCACCCCCATGCCCAATATAGGCATTCATAAAATAAAAAAGTACTATATCCTTGGTGGTCCAGTGGACCGATTTCCACCGATCGTGGGAATCTGTTTTAATAAGAAACCCTCTGTCCTATATCCCTGGTGGTCCAATGGACTGCACTCTGCATGATCGCGGGCATCTGTTGTGAAGACACCCCCAAGATCCGCTGACTGCCGATTGTGGGCATCTGTTGTAGAAGAGCCCCCATCCAATATCCCTGGTGGTCTAGTGGTACCCCCTCCCCACCCGCCCACTGGGCCCCCTGCCCTCGCCCCCCAGTCAGCAGGCGGATGGCAGCACCCTATCCGCCTTCCACCCGACTGCTCATGACTGACAGTGTGGTTGACCCTTATGGTTCACAGTGTGAGCCTGTCGGGCGCAGTAGTCATACTGTATCATATTCCCAGATATGCATTCGCTATCTGGAATGTGGGTATGGCATGTTGTGATGCCCATTGGCTCACGCCAGAATCATCGGCGGCAGCCCTACCGAGCTGTCAGTCGGCGGGCGGGGTCGGCAGGTGGGTGGGTGCTGCCACCCGCCCTGCTGACTGGGAGGAGCGGGGTGGTGGGGCACAGTGGGCGGGTGGGAGGGTACCACTAGACCACGAGGAATATTGGACGGGGTTTTCTTTATTAAACAGATGCCTCGATCGGCGGAAATCGTCCACTGGCCCACCAGGGATATGGGACGGGTTTTCTTTATTATTACCACAGATGCCCGCGATTGGCGTAATCGGTCCACTGGACCACCAGGGATATTGGACGGGTTTCTTTATTATTAACACAGATGCCCTCGATCGGGCAGAAAGTGGTCCACTGGGCCACCAAGGATATGGGACGGTTTCTACTTTTACACAGAGGCCCTTGATCGGGCTGCAGGGGTGGTCCCCAATGGCTGCTGCCTGGCAGGGCACCAGGCGCAAGTCATCGGGGATCGGCACACCTCTAAGCAAATGGGATGCCAAGCGGGGCCATAATGACATGCAAATGGCCCCATGTGTGCTTTGCATAAATTATGGCCCAATTTGCATGTCGTCTTTTGAATATCACTGGTACTGTGAATGGCACAATGGCACTTAAGCTAGCACATCTCCATACTCCACTCTGGCCACTTGCGCTGGTGCAGTGCCACTGTGCCATGCACAGTGGGGGGGGCCAGGGTGCAATATTCAAAGCTGCTGAGTCATGGTGCAGCTCCTTTGAATATCGTCCAGGCCACACCCCTGCGCAGCCAAGTTGAGCTGCGCCCAAGCTTGCGCCACAGCCTGGCACAGTTTGAATATCCAGGCCTCAGTATACAGACACTGTACTGCTAATGAAACACTTCAAATAAACTTAATGGGGAACTATTTTTTTCACAATTTGAGGTACTGAAATCTCCTTTTTTCAATTTCTGAAATTTTTTGTTTTTACCCACTAATTTTTTCGGGGGGGTGGGGGAGCCCATTTTATAAGCACAATAACACACTCCTCTTGCCTAACAATGCACTTGGGCATGCTCTTATCAGGAGATAACCCACACCTTATTGTGTGTTATTGCTTGCTAAATGGTTTGGTTCTGCTACACATATATCAAGACATCAAAGTTGATGCTGGCTAAGTGCTGAAAGATTTTGATTCATGCAATGATCGCTGCATAAACTTTATTTCAAGGCGAGACTGAGAAAGGTGTGTATATATTACAGAATCACTGTGATTACTTTCTCCTTTGGTGTATTCAGTTATTTGACAATTTTAAATTGTGAACTGCTGATGTACTGTAGTTTGGCTGGTTTGTGTCTATGTGGTGCAGAGTGGTTTAAGTAGTTAAGTTAACCAGATCCAAACCAGAGTACTATGTAGCCCACTCTAACCGTTTGATGTTACTGTTGTAATAATTTTAAAGTACATTTGATTTCATCACTACTTGTTTCTAAGTAATATACATTGCATCACACTTTGGTTTGGGTTCTGTGTGCTGTCAGTGTATTATATAGTTACTGTAAATTTAAGGTAATTAATTAGTAATTGTATGCTGTTGGTGGGTCCATTACCATTTTGTTCTGTTGACTGGGTGATTTCAGGTACTTAGGTGAATAATTTCTGGCAGGTGTGGGTGCTCAACTTTCATAAGATAGCACATTGTTTGTGAGCACAAGTACTAGTGTGAATGTGTTTTCAGTGTATACATCACAATATTATTGCGTTGTTTTTTGTTGCATTTCTTGATATTCAGTTTTAAATTGTAAACTGGTGCCATACACTGCTGTGAGTATGTTACTATTTTGTTAAGTGGATGATTGTGGTTGCTTTGGGTACGAGTGAGCTGCAGCACATGAATAATTTTTTGGTTGGTGTGACAGGGTTGAATAAGGCCCTGCCCCATTTGTTATGCAGAAAGGGTTTAAATGCAAGAGTATGTTCTATCCTCTCCTTTTCTGTCTCTCTTCTCTGTCTGGTTACACAACCAAATTTTCTTGTGAGACCTAGGAACTGATTACTCTGACTCTCTGCCTCTCATTATCACTCTGTCTTCCCTTGCTATTTCTGTCTTTTCTTCCTCATTGCATATCTGCAGGTATAAAAATATATTTGAATCTTTATGTGGAAATGTCACTGGTACTTGGATCCCTTTGTTTAAAACTGAATATAGTTATGCTGTTGAAATGATTGCAACAACTGGACTTCAAGGGGTTAACCTGAGACACTGGTTTGAAAAATATTTCCAGAGCTGTCCACAAGAGGTCAAGTTCTGGGTCACAATGTACTGTTTTGCTGCACCCGCTGAAAACTGACAAGAACACTGTGTGAAAAGCAGAATGTTCTCTTAATGAGCTCCATGCAAAGACTTGTTATAAAAAGAGCTGCAATGTTTTGCAAGAGGGAGAGATACAGACTGATAGAGTGAGATTGGAAATTGAGAAGAAACCCTCAGAAGAAGGACTCTGCTTTCTATGTTTGTACTGCCATTGCAAATAGTTATACTGAACAATTTTTATTTTCCTGTTATTTTTTGCAGTTAGATTTTTTATTGTGTTATAGATACAAGGCATATATCACAATACATATATGAGCATTACACTCCATTCAGACTTTACATATTGTAACATAGTGAAATATTCACAGTTAATTCACAATACTCAGAAGGGAATGAAAGAAATCACAGATTTGATGTGGGACTGGGTTGGTTACTTACAATGAGGGGTACTGGGGGGTCTCATAAGCCATACACTATTACCAGCAGGGGATGGAATAATATGAGGCCTGGTTCTCCATCAAGGTGGCTTTAATATATCTTTACCCAAGGGGTTTATGGAATTGGGGCGTGAATACTGAAAGTAATGCTTGAACTGAGCCCATTTGTCTGAGGAAGCTCGCATGGATGCCGTGAGCCAAATGAGTCAGCTTAGAAAAGCTAGCCAGATTAGCCATGGCTACTAGTCAAGCTGTGAGTGAGGGAACTTCTGTAGTCCTCCATCTACACAAAAGTAACCATTTGGCTTCCACTGAGGCTTGTACAAGCCATGCCAAATGTGGGCTCGGTGGTCTGCATTCAATGGGCGTAAGCCCCAGGATCCAAAAGCTAGGGGAGTTAGGGACCTTTTGTCCCAAGATATGGGAGCAACATGTAAGTATTTCAGACCAGAAAGGATGAATGGGGCCACATTGCCACAATATATGAAGTAAGTCTGTTCTGCCACATTACATCTCCAGCACACATCGTTCGTATGTAAATTCATTTTCTTTGGTACTACTGGGATACGGTGCCAGAGGTGTCTTATTTTATTTTGAATGAAGAAACTTCTGGGGTCTCCACAGGCTTTTTTTCCTATTAACCAGATGCTTTGCCAGGCATCTTCACTAATAGGAAGATTCAGCATACTCTGCCATCTTGCTTTGGCAGGTAGGGATGGATCTGGTAAGGATCCCCTCATGAACTTATAAATACGGCCTGCCAGGCCTTTCTGTGATTGTAGCCAGCTGTCTAAAGGCAATTTGTTTTGCTTGGCTTTGCCATTATATTGGCATATCACACATGTACACCCTTTTTTAAGCCAGGATGAATAAACATGTATCATTTAAAGATACCTCCAAAAATCTCTTGGGCCCAAGTTATATTTCCCCTTTCAAGAAAGTAAAACTATCTAGGGTGTAGCCATCCCCATTAGTATATCTTGTAGTGTATTTTCTGCTTCCTTTCCAGCCTTCCCAGTAAAGGGGTTTATGGTCAATGGTCCAGCCAGGGTTATTCCATAGAGGGAGGTATTTCCCCAGGTTTAAATAGGTCTTACTTATGGCCCCCACTTGTTGCCAGGCCTTGTGAGCTGCTTTTATTGTGAGCCAAAAATGAAATTTGGAGGGGAGGGGTTACCCATATATCCCACCAGATGGGTCCCATTCAGGGCTTTCCTCTCTATTGACTCCCAGGCTGGTAAGTCAGATGTAATTCTCCGAAGTAGTCTACATGTGGCTGCTGCCAAGAAAGCATATGCGTAGTGTTGGAAATGCGGAAGACACCACCCACCCATGTTCCACGGGGCTCGGAGTTTGGCTCTACTGTATCTCGGGGTTTTATTGTCCCACAGGAAGGTCCATAGTAGATTGTCCAGTAATTGGAACCAATTCTTTGGAATCTCAATTGGTAGATGGGATAGTATGTAGAACACCCTCGGAGCAATCATCATTTTAATTGCCGCCACTTTCCCGGGAGAGAGGTTCAACTGTTTCCATCTTTGAATTTCTACCTTAAGGCTATCAATTAAGGGAGAAAAGTTAGACAGTTAGGAAGACACTATTGGCATTTACCCTAATGACTAGATACTTAATACCCACCTTAGCACTAACTAAGCCCACTGCTGAGATATTTTTGGATGAAAGCTGCTTATTTAGGAGGAGGACTTCTGTTTTACCTTGATTAATCCTAAGGCCTGAAATGCTTGTAAAGGAGTGCAGTAAATTCACAATGTATTCAGCGCTGGTATGAAAATCGTCAGTTAGAATGAGACAATCATCAGCATATAACAGTGCATGATACGAATTGGGGCCTACCCGTATGCCTTTAATATTTGGATGTTTCCTCAGAGTACTAGCCAGGGCTTCTATAATCAGCACAAACAACAACGGGGAGAGGGGACATCCCTGCCTAGTACCCCTGTGCAATTCGAATGGTTCTGAGAACATATTATTAGTTAGCAGTCTGGCCATAGGAGACGTATAAAGAGTGTTGACCGAGCCCCTGCACACATCCCCAAAGTTGTAGTGCTGCAGTATCATATGGAGAAAATCCCACTCTACTGAATCGAAGGCCTTCTTGAAATCTACTGATATAGCGGCTGCTGGAGATGGGGCTTTTCCTGCCTTCTGTACAAGGGAGATTAAAGATCTAATGTGATCAGTACCGGCACGGCCCTTCACAAAGCACACTTGGGAAGTGTGAATCAAACGGGGAAAGACTTTCTCCAATCTGGCTGCTAAAACCTTTGCTAGAATTTTGGTATCGGCATTAATCAATGAAATAGGCCTATAGCTTGTAGGCAAGGTGTGGTCTTTGCCTTCTTTTGAAGGACTGTGATAATCGCCTTCTAAGGGTGGTGGAAGAATCCCCTATACCAGAGCTTCTTGTAACATATCTCTCTGGGCAATATTATCTCAGGTATTACCTTATAAACTCAACAGAGAACCCATCTCCCCGGCCTTCTTGAGCCATCTTTGAATTGCCTCCTGATTTCTTTGTATCTCTATGGACATCTCTAATTGTTCTCTCTGGGCATCTGTGTGTTTAGTGAAGCTTTGTACCTGCTATAACATTCTCAAATTTGACTTGTCCTATAAAATAGGGCTGTACTAAGGTTTTGTAGAAAGACAGCATAATTTGTTAATGACCTCTGATTTACTATGTTTTCCCTTATTGTCCTGTAATTGGGCTATATGCCTCAGCTTGTTGTTTTTTAGATGGAATGCTAGGAGTTTCCCAGCTTCCCTCCCAATATTTATTCTAATCTTAATATTTGAAATTCCGCTTTAAGCTAGCATATTCAATTTCATTCATAGGACCAGGAGGTCATGCAGCAGGCCTGGGTTTTGGAGATTAGTTGGATCCTTCTTATACAGTCCTTCTTCTCTCCCAATGCCCTCTCCAGCTCCCTAGTTTCATTTTCTCTCTGCTTCTATGGTAGGCGGCATAACTAATAATGGACCTCTGATCATGGCTTTAAAGCCTCCCAAATGGCTGCTGCAGATGCAGACCCACACAGATTGTCAGAAAAAGGTTTTACCTCCCCTTAACACTTTTTAAGTCTGTCATTTGCAACAATAATGGGTCTAGCCTCCAACTAACTGACCTGGTAGTGGGGATAAAAGGTCCCATTGCTAATGTCAATAGGCGTGATCTGAGATATACAGGGTGCTATTGTGACATCCAGTACCTTACTTATAATGTTTGGGAAGTAAACCAGTAGTCGATCTCACTTGCAACTTGTTTAGCTTTAGAGAATATGTATAGTCCTCTCAACTGGTGGGATACTCTCCATATGTCTTGCAGTTTATGCAGGATAGCATATCCTTTAAAGCCCTAATAGATCGGGGTGTGCATCCAGCTTGGAGTTAGATCTATCCAGGAGGGAGTCCATTGTCAGACTAAATCCCCCAGAAGAATGTCCACTTCCTTTGCCATCTCCAATAGATCTTTAGAGATTCTGTGAAAGAAATCGGGGTGTCCTCATTTGGGGTGTAAATGTTAGCTAGTAATATATTTCCTGTGGGGGTACTTACTTGGCTAAGATCCATCTTCCCCCTTTATCAGCCCTTTGTTCCTGCAAAGTCCATTTTAAGTTTTTATGGCACAATATTGCTGCCCCACCTTTAGTTTTGTTGGCCACACTATGGACCTCCCAGCCCACCCATTCCCGCCTTAGTTTTTGAGCTTCCATATGATTTAGCTTAGTTTCCTGCAAGAAGGCTATCTGAGATCTCAGGGATTTAAGTCTGGCAAGCACTTTCTTACATTTAATGGGCAAGTTCAGGCCCCTCACATTCCAAGAGGTAGCCATCACCATATCTTTACCTGCCATGACTTATGTCAGTGAGTAATGCCCGAGACCCCCGCCTAATTACAAAGAAACCGAGTAATCTACATACTGGAAGCTTGTCCTTAGAATCAACCCTTAATCCCTTCCCCTGTCTGTCCCTTGTAATTCTGCAAACCCCACATAAACTGCGGATCAGTCCACATATTGACGCTCTAGTCTCTATAACAACTTTTGTTTTTACCTTTCCATACCATTCTCCTTGTACCACCCCTTCGCCTAAGAGGCTCTCCCTATATGACCTGACCATTACAGGTGGATATGGTCCATGATCAAGAGAACCCTTCTGAGTGCAGGGCCTGGTAATTTACCAGGAACCGCCAATTTGACTCTCATCAGATAGTTTAACCAACTCTGCTACTTGACCTGAGTAGGCCCTGTGAACCCCAGCTAAACTAACATTACAGGAAACATCAGATTTAAAGCAGCAATCATTAAACCTTAAACTGAGAAACTGATAACATGATGAAACAGTTAAGACACTTTGGATCAGAGATAGTCCCCTTATAACCACTGGGGAGGGGAATGCGAACCTCCAGCAGAGTGAGCTCTGAAAGTGCTGTAGAAAAAAAAAATTACTATCTCTCTCCTGCTTATAGAAACCAACTGTCATGGTTCAACAAAACACCGGTAAGCTTTAGGCCATCTGGCAGAGGAAGTAGGAGGCCCCACATATTGCCTCCATGCCAAACCAGCCATATCATAACATTCCCTGGATGGGTGCCAGACTATCAGGAAACCCAGACCATGTAAAACTGCTGGCAGAGGGAGGGATGGGAGAATAACTCAGCCCCTCCACAGCCATACAAAGCCTAGTGATCTGGGCAGAAATAAGAAATAGTTAGGACCTCTCAGTCATCTTGGCAGTTGTTGTTCGCCAACAGTTCCCCATCACATTTATTTGTCCTTACAATGCAGGACCCAGTCCATGAGCAGACTCTGGTCCATAAGATCTTCGGCATCGGGCAGTCTGAGATCCTTGCTATATCCAGGGCTTGCAGCACAAGGTCCCCAAGGGTTCATATCTATTGATACCTTAATGGCTGAGCTGCTGGGGAGATTGTGCTGTCATCCAACAGGATTTGTAATCCTGATGGCTCTTGATCTGTTCTTCTTGGCCATAGATGTTTTACTTGGGGTATCTCTTCCAGGCTTCCTCAAGTGGCCCCATTGAACTCTTTTCCAGGCCCCCTCTGGTTCTGTGCCTTTCGGTGCAGTACTGGTTGCTATATCCATGGATATCGGGGAGTTCTCCCTGTTCAGTCTATTAGTGCTGCTTGAGGGTTGCGGGGATTTATTCATGCCCCTGCCTGATATTTGTATGTTTTGCAGAAAGTGTCTCCAGGGTTGCTAAACATGTGAAAGACACCATTATACTAGACTCTTAGCTGCGCGGGATATCTGAGCAAGGTGGGAATACCTAACTTGTAAAGTTGCTGTTTCACCCCTACGTATGCTCTTCTCTGCCTTGCAAGCTCTTGGGAGTAATCTTAGTAAAGCTGGATGGAGCATCCTTGCCATGTCAGAGTTTTTAGATCTCTGGTCAGGTGGAGGTAGCACTCCTTCACCGGGTACCATAAAAACTTGTACAAAATGGAGGAATGGCACTCCCCTGGTTTAGGTTTGGGAGCAAGCGTGTGGTGAGCTCGCTCAATCTCTGGTGTGGCCTCGAGCTCCAGCTCTAGAATTGCTGACAATGCATCCTCCAGGAAGGATATCATGTCCCTGCCCTCCACACCCTCTAGAATGCCCACAGTTCTGATGTTCTGTCTCTGGGCTCTATTTTCCATGTCATCCACTTTAGAGAGTAAGTACTGAATCTGACCATGATGTTCCTCAGGTACCTGTCATGTTGGGAGATTTACTCAGCTTGCTGCTTTATGTCCTTTCAGAGCCCTCCACCTGAAGAGCTAACAGTTGCAGTTCCTCATTTATTTGTGTAGATGACTGCTTTAGTTTGATAGTGTCTTGCAGAACTTTGCTTAACATCACCATCATATTTGCAATGTCTTTGGCCATGCCATTGAGGTGTTGAGGAGGCCATTGCTCTCACTATTGTCCATGGATTGCTGCCTGTTCGCCGTGCATTAGGGTGAGGGCTCTGAAACCTCGTGGTGGCACTTAAATTCGACCTGAGAGCCTGAGAGATGCTGCTGGCCCGGCTGCTAGACACGGCATTGACTTGCAATTCTGCATTTGATTCCAACAAAAATGGCTTATTTAGAAGTTCTGGTATTACGACATTGAAGGCTTGCTTTTCGGAGCACCGAACTACCAACTGGACGCTATGGATGGGCTGATAGGGGTTCACAGGGTGTCTCCTACAAGAATTAGTGTGCTGCGTGTTGACTTATGAGCTCGCACCTTTATTTTCCTGTTATTAATAATAAAATGCTATTTGTGAATTTAAAACTGCTCCTGGTTTTCTAATGCTTCCTGACCTGTACCTTGATGACAGATGCTGTTAGAAGTGGGACTTATGCAGTGCATACTCTAAGCCAGGAGTTTTGTGCATGGGTACTAGACCTAGTAGCAGGGATGCATAGCAGAGCTGTATGGATTCTGCAGCAACAAGCCCAGGAGTCATTACCAGAAGAATGGCAGTCAAACTAGAAGCAGTAACAAAAGTCCAAACTGAGACTGTTCAGCCAGAACCAGAGATGGGAAAAAAGAAAGAACAAGCAGTGACATAACCTGAAAGCCTGACTGTCTTTTCCAGTGGTGGGCTATACATCAAAAAGAGACAGAAAAACAGAGAAGAGAAGAGAGGAGAGGAGAGGAGATGCAGCAGAAAGAAGAGATTCAACATTTGGAGGCAGAGAGAAAAGAATAAATGCAACAACTTGAGAAGCAGAGAAAAGAAGAGATGCAGCAACAGGAGCAGCAAAGAAGAGAAGAGATGCAGCAATGGATGGATGTCTTGCAGGTTATCAAAGCTGGAGGATCTGGCACTGGTCCAGCAGAGGAACAAGACACAAACTTAAAATACATTACATTTACAAAGTTGTGTCCCTTGGATAATACTGAAGCATACTTGACAACTTTTGAAAGGGTTGCCACACCCTGCCAGTGGCCAAAGCAGCAATGGGCAATCAGACTGGTGCCTTACTTGACAGGGAAAGCCCAACTTGCTTACAGCAATATGGACACTGCACAGTCAGAAAACTATGACCTGGTGAAGAGTGAAATCCAGAAAAGGTATGACATCTCAGGAGAGACATACATACAAAGATTTCGGTCCCTGAAGTAAAACTCAGCTGGCAATCCTCGAGAAGCCTTCACCTTTCTCAGTGAACTCCTTATGAAATAGTTCCAACCAGAGTGCAAAACAGTCCCACAGATCATTGACACATTTGCAATGGAGCAATTTATCAACATCCTGCCTACAGATGTACAGCTTTGGGTAAAAGAACACCGATCCAAAAGTGGGGAAAAGGCTGTTTCTTTGGCTGAAGACTACCAAATGGCCAGACAGATGCCACAGCAGCAAGGTAACAACCAAGCACTGGTAAGACACTCTTTTTCCCCATTTAAACTCCAAGTCTGATAAGAACTCAGGTGAGGGGTAACAAATCTGCACCCAAACAAGGGCGTAGCTACCGATATGCCAGACACGCCATGGCAATGCTGCTGCAGATCAGCAGGTAGCAGGCGCCAGCTGGTCTCACTGGCATTGCTCTGTATTCCTTTGTTTGTTTGTTTTTTTCATGGGCTTTCCCAGCCACTCTTTGTCCTTGTTTTTAGGTTGGAGGGGTGGGGGATGGGGTCAGCTTAAGCCTACAAGCCCATCGGACTAGATTGAGAAATATGTTGCTGTGTCTCAATCAGATCTGTTTGCCAAGAAAGGAGGACTAGTAGTGGGGTAGTAAGGGGTGGGCTAAGGGCGGTCAGGCTCTTTAAATGCCCCTGCAAAGCGCTGTGCAGTCTCTGTTTTTTTACCTTGCGAGTGGGAGAGGACAGGTCAGAATGGAGTCAGGACACAGTGCAGCAGTGGAGCATCAGATTAGGGATTTATTGGACTGGAGCCACCCACAGCTGGAGGATTGTGTACATTTTTGGGAAGGTTCTCGTGAGCTGCCTGCAGATCAGCAGTTTTTGTTTATCGTCTGAGGGCAACCGCTGCCTGAGAGAGTGAATTTCACCACCAGAGAGAGCGTGACTAGCGAGGATTCCTTCCCAGTGTCTCTTGAGAGCCAGCCTACAAGTTACTTCACTTACTTGCACTTGCGTAATGTTTTTGCAACCAACGGAGTCGGGACTCCAGCGAGGAAAGTCAAGACACTCCTGACAGTCATCATACAGAGCTGAGCTGTCTGCTGAGGCACTGCAGGTGAGTTCTTTAATCTTTTTAGGGACCGTGACTTGTTTGGATTCTGGAATAGACTTAGGACAGTGGGCACCTAATTGCTGGCTTGCTTCTAATCTTGAGTCATTCACCTCTGAAAACTACTTCAAGTTAGTAGTCTGGCCCTTTGTTATTATGCATTTGATTTTTTTCCCCTAGTATCCTGGAGTAAAAACACCCTTTTTTGGCAGTCTGGTGATTATTGGGGTGCAGATATGCTTTCTGTGTGTGGTACATAGCACTAGCCCCCCCAAGCACAGACAGCAGCGCTGTCATGCAGCCATACTGAATATGGTATGCTCATGCTTGCAGATGAGGTGCATGCCCTTTCTGATGGTGTGGCAGGAGCATCCTAAGTTGCCTGAACTGGACAGCAAGGCACAATCAATTGTCCCATGAGTTGACGGCCAGGCCTGAGTTGTGGGAGCAGCAAAGTTTGCAAAAGGTTTTGAATAACAGAGCCAAGAAGTTTCTGAATAGTTACAATGCAAACAGTTTTTCCATAATGGAGCTTAAGTACTAGAGTACATACACTAATTCCAGCCCCATGTCTGCTGGATGAGGCCTCCTTCACTGAACTGTACCCCATGATTGATTCCCATGGCTGCTAGAATTTTAGATACTTTCTGAACTGGAAAACTGCCTCCCCCACTTAGGGATCCCTAGAGCACAAAACCCAGGATCTGCTCTTTTGGTCAAATTCATTATTGAAAATTGTATGGTGCACAGGCCATTCCTATAGGACAAGGATGAATGCTATGAGTGTCCCCTGCCCTTTGCATTTTTGCATAGAGATTATTCGACAATGTACTTTGTTTAAAAGATTAATTTTGGTTAGCCTATGAGTCATTTGTATACACCTGTACATATGTTTCTTTGTTGCTTTATAAACAAACTGTTACTTGGAGAAGCCTGTTGAATGCTCATAGTAGAATAAGTTAAGCTGATTTATTTAAACTGGGGATGTTTTAGAACATATGCAGACAAAACCTAGTTGATACCTTGCATAATGCTATGCTGAAAACCTCATGGTGACAAGTATTCCTACCATTACTATGTACAAATCAATGATTGCCTTGTCTCCCTTGTAGTGGAGCCATGCCGAGTGTCCACCTTTCTGTATAGTGCCAGTGGGTGGCTGGCAGAGGTGAACATGGATGCTGCCTGTGTTTGGTGCCATTTTACACCACCACCCCCCCTTTGGACCGAGGCTCGGCCCCCAAATTTCTTAGCCTTCTAAATAATACTTTGAAGATTTTAGAGCTATGGAGCAAAAAGGATGGCACCATTCACCATAACTGCAAAGTAAAAGACTTTATTACTTACAGTAAATCCAGTATGTCATGTCACATAGAGGATAAAGTGTTCTGATGAAGCACGCAAGCACGAAATCAGTTCGGTCATTTTTTTTTCTGTCATTGAATGGTTTCTCACCTGCAGAACATGCCATGGGGCTCTTTGTGGTGTAGCAGTTTAAAATTGGTCCAGAACCAAAGTCAGAGGTATGGGCTCTGTGGTGTGAAAGGTTTCGGTGATGGTTACAGTACCAGAAGCAAAACCCGAGCACCACTGAGGTTACCCAGTCCTCTTTACTGTAATCATGTGTGTGCCTGTGTGTGTGTGTGTGTGTGTGTGTGTGTGTGTGTGTGTGTGTATGTGTGTACCTCTGTGGGACTGGCTATCTTGATGTGGTACAGAGGCTTGTCACAATGCAATATTGCAACCAAAAGCCAGTCTGTTAGTCTGAAACCTGTTGGTGTGGCATGTCTGGTGTGGTGGGAATGGACCTCTGTGGGACTGGCTACCTTGATGTGATACAGAGGCTTGTCACAATGCAATATTGTAACCAAAAGCCAGTCTGTTAGTCTGAAACCTGTTGGTGTGGCATGTCTGGTGTGGTGGGAATGGACCTCTGTGGGACTGGCTACCTTGATGAGGTATAGGGTGGTCACAGTAAAATATTGTAACCAAAAGCCAGCCTGCCACACCTTTTGGTGGTGTTGCTAGTGGTGTGCTGGTATATAATACAGAAAATAATGCATTGGGTGAGGGGGTATGGATGGGGGAGGGGTAGCTCACCCTAACCAGGGGGGAGCAGTGACTCCACACTTGGTGTGCAGTTCAGAAATTCCTGGCTACACCCCTGCACCCAAAGACTTTATTTGCTATAACTGTAATAAGTCAGGTCATATTGCAAGAAATTGACCTAGTAAGAAGAGAGACATTGAAGCAGATTTGTCCCTAGCAAATTGGGGCAAGTACTTAACAGATGAAGGTGGAGATAAGACTGTGAAGGGCATATAGATTCGAAGCAGACAGACCCTAGTACATATAGAAGTGCTAGGAAAACAATGTCCAAAAGGACCAGGTACTGGTGTCATCTGTATCCACAGGGACACTTGATGTTATCCCACCAGCCAATTGACTATTAATGGGGTGTCGCACCAAATGAAAGTGGGGGTAGTACCTAAGTTACCTGTACCTGTGATTATTGGAAATGGCTTTCCAGGATTTATTGAGTTAATCAAAGAGGGAGTAAATCCTGATGTTTCAGCAGCAGTAGTGACAAGAGCACAGGTAAAGAAAATCTCACATGGTGGAAACTCTTTTCCTTTCACTGATTTTATTCAAAATTGCTTGAGCAGAGCTCCAAGATCCAGAAATCCAGGAAAGAAAGACGACACCTGAAGAAAGCATGGCAACAAAAGACTGATGGACATAAGGGGTTAACATATGAAAATGCTGAAACTAAACTGATCACTGATTGTGATTTTCTTTCAGAACAAGCTAACAATGTTTCTCCAGGGTTATTTTAAGCAGCTGGGGATGAAACCAAAACAGGGTGAGTCCATGTTTAAAAAATGTAATGGGCCACTGTGCAGAGTTTGGATTAAACCGCAGACACAGGACTAGATAGAACAGTTAGGTATACCACAAAAGTATAGATCTGAGTTGTTACAGATAGCACATCATAGTCCTATGGTTGGTCATTCGGGGAGGAAGCACACTCTTACCAGATTACTATACAGATTTTACTGGTCTGGAATTCATGATGATGTTGCTACCCATTGCAGTTCCTATGCTGAGTGTCAGAAAGTAGCCCCAGTGACTAAAAAAGACAAGGTGCCCCTACCCTTGATAGATGTGCCTTTTGAGAGAATTTCAATGGATGTGGTTGGCCTCTTAGACAAAGAAGTAAAGGATAATCAATTCATTTGGTAGTATGTGACTATACTACTCGATACCCAGAGGCAGTTCAATGCGTACTGTCACAGCCCCAAAAGTGGCAGCAGAGGTTGTCAAAATTTTCTGCAGGGTGGGCATGCCAAAAGAGATTATTACTGATCAGGATAGTAATTTTGGTGCTGCATTACTGAAGGAGCTGTACTGACTACTAGATATCACTGCCATAAGAACTACCCCTTATCACCCTCAGACAGTCTTGTTGAGCATTTTAATCAAACCCTAAAATGCATGTTAAAAAGGTTTGTAAAAGGGGATAGGAAAGACTGGGACCAATTCTTACCTTACCTGCTTTTTGCTTACAGAGAAGTGCCACAGGCATCAACAGGTTTTTCACCATTTGAATGGTAGACAACCTAGAGGGCCACTAGATGTAATAAAAGAAACATGGGAAGATAACCCCAATCAGAAACAATCTATTACATCTTATTTGTGTGCACTGAGAAAGAAGCTGGCAAAATATGTTGAAATCACCCATAGTAATCAGGAAGAGGCCCAAAACCAACAGAAAGTGTATTATGACCATGGGGTAAAAGAAAAAGTTTTTGAACCAGGTGAAAAGGTCTTGCTACTGTTACTCTCTACAGAAAATAAACTGTTAATGAAGTGGCAAGGGCCTTGTAAAGTCCTTAGACATACTGGCACGATTAACTAGGAGATTGAGACCCCGATAGGAAAAATCCTACCAAAATATACCATGCTAACCTCCTGAAAAAATGGGCTGAAAAAACACCAAAGGCTGCTTAGTTAGTTTTACCAGAAACTGATAAAGAAGATATTGATGTAGCTTATGACAGACTGAAACAAACTGTAATTGCTGATGTTGTAAAGGTGAATGTTTCCTTAACTTCTGAACAAACCGCAGACATTTTTAACTTGCTAAAGATATTCAACACTACTTTTACCACACTACTAGGCCAAGCAAAAGGGGTTGAGCATGTAATAGTGACAAAGAATGCTCTCCCTATTAGACAAAAGACATACAGGTTACCAGAGCAGTTAAGAGCAGACGTGATTAAGGAAATACAAAAAATGAAATAATTGGGTATCATAAAATAGTCAAGAAGTGCTACATTCCAGTGGTACATGAATGTAATTTTATCCCCTTACACTGGTTATTGTGTTGCGTACCTAGACGATGTCGTGGTGTACAGTCCAGAGTGGAAAAGCCACCTGGAATACCTACAAGCAGTTATCCAATCAATCAAAAAGGCAGGTCTGACAATTAATCCTACCAAGTGTGCATTGAACATGCAGGAAACCAGATATTTGGGCTATATTTTGGGAAATGGAGAAGTCAAAGCAGAGGTTTCCAAGATAGAAGCTGTAGCCAACAGCCCTGTCCCCAAAACCAAGAAACATGTCAGGTTATTTTTAGGGCTGGCTGGTTATTATTGGAGATTTTTTCCCAGCTTTGCAGAGTTTGCCACTCCTCTCACTGATCTCACAAAAAAACGGTTCCCGAATAATGTGAAATGGACCCTGGAGTGTGATGAGTCTTTTCAGACCATTAAGGTTGTATTATGTTCAGCCCCTGTTTTAAGAAGCACAGACTCTGAGAAACAATTTATGTTACAGACTGATGCATCAAAGGTAGGCCTAGGTGCTGTCTTGAGCCAGCATATAGATGGGAAAGAACATCCTATTCTATACATAAGTAGGAAATTGCACGGCAGAGAGAAAATGTACTCCACCATTGAAAACGATTGCCTTGCGGCAAAGTGGGCCATGGAGTCCCTTAAGTTTTACTTACTAAGAGTTGACTTTGTACTTGCATAGATCACAATCCTCTGTGGCTTAACCAAATGAAGGATACAAATTTAGAATCACATGGTAGTACCTGGTACTACAGCCATTTAAATTTAAAGTGATGCACAAATCTGGGAAAGAGAATGTCAATGCTGATTTTTGTCAAGATATGGATCAGGAATTGAGAATTCCAAAGGCTGAAAAAATGTGAGTTAAGCTTTTTGTTTGCTGTGCTGCATATGCACTGAACTATAAAGGTTATAAGCTAATGTCAGACAGGAATTTAATAGAACAGTTTGGAAACCTGTTTTTGTAAAACAGGTTCCCTCTTAAAGAGGGGGGATATGTGACAGGGTTGAATAAGGCCCTGCCCCAATTGTTATGCAGAAAGGGTTTAAATGCAAGGGTCAGTTCTATCCTTTCCTTTTCTGTCTCTTCTCTGTCTGGTTACGCAACCAGATTTTCTTGTGAGACCTATGAACCGATCACTCTGACAGTTTCACAATTCTCCGCCTCTTGTTATCTCTCTGCCTTCCCTTGCTATTTCTATCTTTTCTTCCCCCTTGCATATCTGCAGGTATAAAAACATATGTGAATCTTTATGTGGAAGTGTCACTGATAGTGGATCCCTTTGTTTAAAACTGAATATAGTTATACTGTTGAAACGATTGCAAAACTGAATTCAGGGGTTAACCTGGGATGTTGGTTTGAAAAATATTTCCAGAGCTGTCAACAAGAGGTCAGTTCTGGGTCACAATGTACGGTTTTGCTGCACCTGCTGAAACTGACAAGAACACTGAGAAACAGAATGTTCTCTTAACTCCCTGCAAAGACTTGTTATAAAAAGAGCTGTAATGTTTTGTAAGAGGAAGCGACAGAGACTGAGAGACTGTGATTGGAAATTGAGAAGAAAAACTCAGAAGAAGGACTCTGCTTTCTATGTTTGTACTGCCATTGTAAATAGTTATACTGAACAATTTTTATTTTTTATTTTGCTATTAATAAAATACTATTTGTGAATTTTACAACTGTTCCTGGTTTTCCTATGCTTCCTGACCTGTGCCTCAAAAGACAGTTGGTGCAGGGTTTTATGTTACAAGGAGAGTTTTTAAGTCACCACCAAATGAGCAACTAAATCCCCACCCCAAGCCACTAGAGTGAGCAGCATTAGACTGACCACCACAAACAGCAATGGTTGATAACTTTGGACAAATGGACCAGAAACAAAATCTTTTTATGTTGGGTGGCTTCACCCCTGCATATCCCAACTTAAAGATTACCAACTTGGGGGGGGGGGGGCTGGACTCATAAAAAACAAAAGAAACCCCAGGACAACAAAAATTCTGTCCTGCACCAGAACCCAAACCCAAGTCCTTTTGTTCCATAGGCAGTGGCTCTAGCCACTGTGCCAAACAGCTAGCTTGGCTGGGTTTGGCTAAACTATTCCTCAATCTCCTTCTAGTGAGTGCAGCTCACTGCTATACTCACTCTAACCTACTCCTCGACATTGTTCACCACTCGCTCTTCCTATGGGCAGTATTATTGAATTGCTCAAATTAAGGTGCTTAGTAATACACGCTGACATCACTGTGTGGAAGCTCAGCAGTTGTGTCTTTTTTTAATTGTTTTATAATTTTTTTTTATTTTTTTCACATCTTGGTCTTTGAATTGTAGTCAACTTTTAAATTGTAAAACTGGTAATGTACCAAAGTTTGTGTGGAATGGGGATTTTTGGTGCGAATGGTTTAGGTGGTTAAGGTGAGTGAACCAAACCCAGAGCACCATCTAGCTTACCCCAGCCCTCTTATACTGTAATGTGAACAATTACTGTAATTGTAAGGTAATCAGTAATGGTACACTGCTGTTGGTATGTTACCATCTTGTTGAGTGCGGGATGTTGGTTACCTTGGGTATGAATGGGCTGCAGCACATGAATAATTTTAGTTTTTTGTGGGAGCTCAGTTGTTGTGTCTTTTTTTGCATCTTGGTATTTGATTTGCGGTAAGTTTTTAACTGGTAACGTTCCAAAGTTTGGGTGGCATGGGGCCGTTTGGTGTGAATGATTTAGGTGGTTAAGGTAACTGAATCAAAACAGAGCACCACATAGCTCACCCCAGTCCTCTTATACAGTAAGTAATATTACTATCATTTTAATGTAATTGGTAATACTGCATGGCTGTGTGTATGTTACCATTTTATTGAGTGAGTGATTTCGGCAACTTTTGGTATGTGTAAGTACATGAATGATTTTTGGCTGGTGTGGGTGCTCAGTTTTAGTGCTTGAGTGAGTGGATAAAGTGTAATGAGCACAGGTACTGGTGTAAATGTGGACCTCTGTGGGACTGGTGAACTTGATGTGGTACAGAGGCTTGTCACAATAAAACATTGTACCTAAATGCCATTCTGTTAGTCTGACATTGTTGATGATTGAAAGGCTTTCTTACTGTATGGGAATGTGAGTATGTGTGTTACATCTTTACATTTCATAGTTGCAGTAGATGCCACAGACTCAATAATGCTTGTGTCGGGGGTGTGGACAATGGTAGGGGAGGGCTGCAGTGTGGCAGCTCTGTGTAAAAATTTGAAATCCCTGGCTACACCTCTGAGGCAGCTTTGTCCAATAATAAGAGGATGCGTTTGATGTTATCCTGTCTGTCTGGCATGAATAAAGTCACAATGGTCAAAGTCTATAATAGTGGGGAAAACATAGTTTAAATGGTGAGTGATAATACTCATGAACAATGTATAATCTACATTTAGAACTGAAACTGTGTAATAAGAATCACACATTAGTAGTGTCTTTGTTGGGTTTAAGTATGGTTGATATGGTTGCTTAGCATCACATATTGGGGCAATGCACCTTCTCCACACAATTCTGAAAGGTAGTAACAAATTATGGAGCAGTTCTAATGTAGCCCTATAAAACTCAGCACTATAGTCATCAAGCCCAGGACTTTTGCCATTTTTAAGGGATTTTATACTCATACAGTTTGATAGGCCTCTATAAGGTGAGGAAAGGACAGACCCCCAAGAAGGATTGTAAATGCTCTTCCTGCAGTTGGGCAGTCTGGGCATATAATACTTGATAGTAAGTCTGCTGGGTGCCGAGGATATCAGAGGCCTTGTTACAGACCCTGCTCATGACCAGGTCATGTAGTTACATAATGCTGTAGGCTTGTCACCATTGTCTCAATCGATGTGCTAATATTTTTGACATTCGAACATCTCCCTTATAAGATTGTCAACCCAAAGCAGGGCCTGTTATGTTTTATATGTTAGTATATTTTCAATTTTCCATGAGTTTTTTAATTTTCCTAGAGCAAATCATCCCTATACATGTGCACAAGTTGCAGGAAGCTCAATTCTTCCTCTGGCTCCATCAGCCTTTCTTCCCTCTCCTTTTTTTTGTAAATACAAAGGTGATAATGTCCCATAGAGTAGCAATAGTATTTACAGAAGCCTTATTTTCCTAGATGATGTGCAGGATATGGATAGTCAAGGGAGTCCAAAACTCCAAGTCTCTGAGCAGTGATGGATTGAAACACCACTGCGTGCATCTCTTCTCCAAGGGAACAGTAAGGGAGATTGAAACTGGGGCATGCTCAAAGAATTGGATCCATCCAGACATCCCCTATCTACTCTCTGTCTTTCACCAAAAAAAACAGTAGTCTAGCCTTGAATAGCTGTGATGTGACTGTGAGTGAAAAAGCTGACAGTCCCACAGTGTTTCAAGATGTTAAGAATTCACAAAGTTTATCTCCTTAATTAGTGACATTGTCCTGTTGTCAAGAGTGAAGGTCTGGAATTACTCATGCTGAGGGAAGGATTTAGGAGGAAGTTAAAATCTTCTTCGAGCAGAAGCATGATTTTTTCACCAAAATTATGTCAACTAATATTTGAATCATCAAAGCATTGCTGCTCAGAGGAATATACACACACTTCCCATCAGTGGTTTGCCACAGAGGAAACATACAGCCAGTTTCAATCTCCCCTCCTTGTTCATACAGGCAGACTCAATTCAGAAGAGGGAATGTTTTGTAACTAGAACTACAGTTTCCCATCAATGGCAGCAGTGGTATGCAGATTCTACAATATGGTCAAAGCCACATTTTAATAATTTTTGATGTTCCTTGCTATTGAGATGTATCTCTTGTAATAATATTAATCCAGGCTTTTGCTTCTTTAATGCCCACAAGACCTTTTCCCATTTCACAGGGTTAGAGGCCAATCACATTGTGAGAAATGACAGTAAAGGAAGTCATATTAGGTAAGAGGGTACCTGGGTTTAGGGGGTCCCGCAGGCTACACATTAAATAACTATGCCACTACATAGCTAAGAATAGTGGGAGAATTGTAGGTACAGTATATAACCTGTGCCCTCCCCTATACCATCCCTCCCTGATCTCACCCAGCATTGTAACCCATGCCAGTACTCTCCTGAAGTCAACTGAAATAGAAAACCAAGAAACCTGGAACAAACGGGAACAACATGGGCTCCATGAGTAACAAACCTCTGCCAAACAGGTGGCCTGAGGTCAACTGGGTCTTGAGCACAAACAAACAGCCAAACAGACTGAACTGACTGCTGGAGTTCTATGTCATAACAGCAAAAGCCTAAAGGTAATCACCATTATGCAGAAGTCAAGAGTGCCAACAATTTATTTTGGCATTCTGACACCCTAGTGCACAGCAAAAGGGCACTGGGGACTTAGTTTTTAATGTTTTCTGCAGCGCTGTACCCATGCACCCCCCTGAGGGGCTTCACCCCATCCCCTACTAAAGTTCTCAACTCCAGGGGGTACATGTCAGTGTGTGGAAAACATTTAAAAAAAAAGGTTTGGGCCAGGCAGAATAAAACGCACCAGCACCCGGACCAATCCAGTACCCCTTCTGACCGACGCCAGCAACCCACCCACTCAATAATGGGGTCAGCTTGGCAAACCCACTGCAGCATCACCCCTCACATCCCTCACTGTGCATGCCCACTCCCCACCCCCTCACGTGTATGTACAGTGACATCCTGTGGCTATAGTCACCCACCACCCCATCCGGCCACCCTATCCTCACGTAACCATCCCTGAAATGCACTGGGGAGTGGGTCACCATTATTGTAGGTGCCCATTCCCCAACACTCTTATCACAGGATATCAACTAGTGGTGGAACTGCCCAGGGGACCTGGACTGACCAGACCCCCCCCCCGGTGGGGCCTTCCCTTACCCAGAAAACTTAGGCCTCCTCAGGCAGCCCAGGTGATGGTCAGGGCAGGGCAAGGTTGTGGGCTTAAGGGAAAAGGAACAGGTGACTTCAAGATGAGGAGGAGGGAATATCACTCCTTGTGATGTTTCCATCAGTTCTTCTGGGAGAAAGCCAGAGAAGGGAGGTCTCCAAGCTCCCAGGCAGTCCCAAAGACCCCCAAATGAAAGGGGGAAGGAACAAGGGACAACAATAAAAAAGCAGACCCAGTTGCAGCAGTGAAAGACATCAGGGTGCTAGGGGAAAATGTTCACAGAACCTTTGGCATGCACCCACAACAGCTACTCCCCCCATCACCCACTTTTTGAAAAAAAGTATCGATGTGGTGTACTTATAAAGAAAGCCACATTAAGAACCTTCTCTCAACACATAAATCAGGGTGATGTAATTCATTAAATCACACTCCACATCATCCCCTCCCAAAATAACATACAATTCCCATTCTCTCCAACTCTGTTGCCCAGTCCAAACTACAGCAGGAAAATCAGCCATGGATCTTTTATAATCACTCCATATCACCCACCATGGCAATGTGTCACACAAAGAAATCCCAACCCAGCGACCACACTGATTGTGAATCACAAAGTAATGACCTTTATTTACCCTAACCCAAAAAGACATGGTAGGAATTAGCCACAAACAGAAAGATGTCCTGAAATAATATCCCCTGGTATAGCTAAGGTGGGAAGTCTTAGGGAGAGCTAGTGAACAATGTGACCCTCCATTGCTAATTTTAATAAAATGCCCACAGTCCAGCCTGACCCCTCACGATCACATCTGATGTGAGTACTATCCAGGCTTCTATTTTAGAGGGAACAAGACAAGAATCCCCAGTCCTAGTTTAATTGCATGGGAGACACCACAAAGTACAACAACCTACTCATATTTGGGGTCATTCCAGAGGGACATGAGATAATGGGCAAGCAAGTGGGTCCCAAGAGGGAAGCAAGAGCCCCCGGTTTGAGGTAAGTGGTCTAAGGAAACAAGGGTGGCAGCCATACCCTCTGAGTAGGTAACAAGCTCCATTACCTTAAGGCCAGCAAGAAAACAACTATAGAGGGTGGTAATGAGGTGGCATAAGAGAAATCAGAAACTTAAGCTCTGTCACCTGTATCTCAGTTTGCCTGTGACCTAGAGAAGCAACTACTCAGGGTTCTAG
The DNA here is from genome assembly GCA_016271365.2 of Neoceratodus forsteri. Lineage (NCBI taxonomy): Eukaryota > Metazoa > Chordata > Ceratodontiformes > Ceratodontidae > Neoceratodus > Neoceratodus forsteri. Next base: position 996,759,962 of record CM028131.1, read on the forward strand.
GATGACTAGATGTGGCCACACTGGGAAAGAGCAATATTATGGCTCACATCCCCAAAAGATGCCACTGAGGGATTCAAATGCTGTGCCGCTGCCCCATGGAGTGCTTTTATTTTGTGTATTTATTGATTTGTTTTATTCTTTGTTAATTGGGGCAAGGCCCACTAGGCACAGGTGCCTGTTTTCAGGGGTGACCCGGGAGCACTGGGGAGGTTAAGTACCTTGCTCAGAGCCACACAGTGTGCAAGTGGAGGTTGTGTGGGAATCAAACACAGGTCTTCCTTTTGGATGTACCAAGGTCATTCACAGCTCGTTACTCTAACCTCTAGGCTATAATACTGCCAGCCTTGGTACTATCCCTCCACTGCCAGCTACCAACCAGATGGGGCACTGAAACTATTAGCAATCAGTTGTACAAACTGAGGCAGGATCCCAGCCCCACTGTCCATCCCCTCTTGACCCCACACTAATCCCGACAGGCCAAGCTTCCCCCATCCCACCCCACTCAGTACCTTTTAGAAGTGGAATTGAGCACAGAATGTTCAGTTAGAGCATTCAAGTGCTCATATTCTGCAGGTGTTCAATAATGCTGCCATAACTTCTGCCAACTGGCATTTGCAGTCTGCTGATCAGGATCAGCACTCCACAAGACTGTGAGGGTGTGTGTTTCTGGTCATCCTCCAGGATCTTCTGGAAGTAAACATAGAAACATAGGATTTGATGGCAGATAAGGACCACTGGCCCACCCAGTCTGCCCATTTCCTACCTACTGGATAAGCTGCAGATCCTAGTTAACCAGCAGCCTACTTCTTCTTACCCCCACCCCCAGAATTGCCTTATGACTGTCCCATGCATGCTTGAATTCCACCACTGATTTTGACTCCACAACCTCTTCGGAAGGTGCTCCATGCATCCACAGCCCTCTGTAAAAATACTCCCAGCAAAATTACCTCTGACCCCCTCTATCTTCAAATTGTGCCCCTCTTGTTCTTGCACCTCTTTTTGAAAGATGCTACCTCTTGGACTTTGTTGATTCCCTTGAGGTACTTGAAAGTTTCTATCATGTCCCCTCTCCCTCCTTTCCTCGAGGTTATGCTATTAAGCTCCTTAGGTCTCTCATATGTCTTCCGTGCAGACCCTGCACCATTTTAGTGCGTTCTCTCTGACAGCTTCCATCCTGTCTATGTCTTTATGGAGATTGGGTCTCCAGAACTGCACGCAGTACTCCAGATGGGGTCTCACCAGCTGTCTGTACAGAGGGATAATAACTTCCTGTTTTGTACTGGTGATGCCTCTCCCTATGCATCCCAGTATCCCCCCAGCCCTCCTTGCTGCCCTCTCACATTGCTTGCCCACCTTTAGGTCATCTGATATGACTACCCCCAGGTCCCTTTCCATTTTTGTTGTTGTTAGTATCTAACCCCCCATTGTGTACTCTTCCCCTGGGTTTTTGTTTCCCAGGTGCATTACCTTGCACTTCTTAGCATTGAATCTAAGCTGCCATACATTTGACCATTCCTCTAACCTTGCCAAGTCCCTTCTCATCCTTTCCACCCACCTGTGCATCAACTCTGTTGCAGATCTTAGTGTCATCTGCAAAGAGACATACTTTTCCTTTCAGTCCTTCCTAAATGTCACTTATAAAGACATTGAAGAGGACCGTCCTATACTGAACCTCATGGTACCCCACTAGTAACCCTCCTTTCTTCTGAGTGGACTCCATTTACTATTACTCTCTGTGTCCTATTCTCCAGCCAATTCTTTACCCAGGCTGTCATCTTGGGACCCACTCCCAGGCTGGCTAACTTGTATATTAATCTTTTGTGTGGGACTGTGTCAAATGCCTTGCTAAAGTCTAGGTAGGCCATGTCCACAGCCCCTCCCTGATCTACTACTTTGGTCACCCAGTCAAAGAAATCTATCAGATTTGTCTGGCAAGACCTTCCTGCTGTGAATCCATGCTGCCTAGGGTCCTGTGCCCCTCTGGCCTCTAGATACTCGACAATTCTTTCCTTCAGAAGTGATTCCATCATTTTTTCTATCACTGAGGTTAAACTAACAGGTCTGTAGTTTCCTGCTTCTGTCTTGCTCCCACTTTTGTGAAGGGGAATCACATCTGCCCTCCTCTAGTCCTCAGGTACCACCCCATCCTCCCATGATTTGTTAAAAAGGGTAGTCAGTGGTGTCACTAGTTCTACCCTTAGCTCTTTTAGAATTCTGGGATGAATCCCATCAGGCCCCATTGCTTTGTCCACCTTCAGTTTTAAGAGTTCTTTCAGAACCCTTTCTTCTGTTAATGGGCTGGTATCAACTTCTGTATCCAGAGTGTTTCTACTGTTTGTTTTATGTACCTCCCCCTCTTCATTTGTAAATACTGAGCAAAAATATTTGTTTAGTATCTCTGCCTTTCACAGTCTCCCTCTACCCACCTCCCTTCCCCTTTATTAAGCCTCACTATCCCTCCCTTGGTCTTCCTTCACTCCCTGATGTACCTATAAAAGGTTTTATCCCCCTTCTTAACTGAGTTGGCTGTCTTTTCCTCAGTTTGGGCCTTTGCTGTTCTGACTGCCTTCCCAGCCTCCTTTTGCTTTAACTGATACAGTTCTCTGTCCTGCTCCTTCTGCGATTCCTTGTACTTCCTGAATGCTTTCTTTTCTCTTGAACCTTTACTGCCACTTCCTTTGAGAACCATAGTGGTTTCTTACATCGATCTTGTTTTGTTTATTTGCTTCACACAAAGGCTTGTTACCTCTGTGATGGCAGTTTTTATTATTCCCATTAGCTCCACCTCCTTCCTGCCCATTTGCTAGTGCATTCCTTAGGCACTCACCTGGGGTAGTCATATCAGATGACCTAAAGGTGGGCAAGCAATGTGAGAGGGCAGCAAGGAGGGCTGGGGGGATACTGGGATGCATAGGGAGAGGCATCACCAGTAGAAAACAGGAAGTTATTATCCCTCTGTACAGACAGCTGGTGAGATCCCATCTGGAGTACTGTGTGCAGTTCTGGAGACCCAATCTCTGCAAAGACATAGACAGAATGGAAGCTGTCCAGAGGAGGGCAACTAAAATGGTGCAGGAAGTACCTCCAAACATCTGGGGCCTGATTCACAAAAAGCCCTTAGATCACTAAAATAAGCTTAAATCACTTAAATCACCTTAAATAAGGTAGGGGAGACCAACTATCTGCAGAAAAGGATGAGCACTAGGACTAGGGGTCATGATATGAGGCTAGAGGGGGAAGACTCAGAGGAAATGTGAGGAAGTTCTTCTTCATGGAGAGGGCAGTTGAACCTGGAACAGACTGCCAGAGGAGGAGGAGGTGGTGGGTGCAGACACCATGGAAGCATTCAAGCATGCATGGGATAGGTACAGGGGACTAGTGAGACTATGATGGAGGGGAAGTATGGAAACAGGTCCAGCAGGATCTGATGTAAGGAAGTAACAAATCACTTAAAACTAAAACCAGGGCAAACTAGATGGACCTGCATGTCCTTTTCTGCTGACAACTACTATGTATGTAACTATGCATCACCACAAGTTGTGGCAATCTAGGGATACAGCAAACCTGGGAGTGCCAGGGACCCTGCACCTGATTCTCAATCAGGTATGGTCCCAGTGGCAAAATCCGTGGCTTGCAACAACCATAAGTCGCTGAACAGAGGCTCATCCAGACAGGGTTCCACAAGCCATGGGTGGCCATGGGACAATGTCCCCAGACATTATCTGGTGGTGTAGTGGTCTGCCCTCTCCAATGTCCCTAGAAATAATCTATACCATAATTCCCTGGTGGTCTAGTGGACTCTCCAATCCCCAATTACCCCATATAAATTAACAGTAATCTAAGCCCCTCCCTGGTGGACTAGTGGACCCCTCCGATGTCCCCATGAATTAAATATTTGTCATAAGTCCCTTGGGGTCTGGTGGACCCCTCCCTGATCCCTGATGTCCCAATGATGTAATAATGCATTCAAATTCCTTGGTGATCTAGCACCCCTCAAGCCCCAATCCTCTGGTATGCCATATTATGAAAGGTTGATGGTATAGTGGCCTCAATGCTCACCCCAGCAGGCAGTGTCCCACCAACCCACTCCCCTGTCCCTAAACCGAGTCAGTGAATGGCACAGCCTATTGCTCACCACCACAGCCAGTTCCAGACTGAGCTCTGAATGAGTGCGTAATGTATACAGTATGAGCTTAGTGGCAGCTGTCAATCAGTGAGTGCATACTATATACGGAGGGGCTTTCATACCAAACAAGAAGATATGGTTATACAAGAATTACTTAAGAAATTGGGATATAGGAATCAAATAAAATATTTGATAAAATATTTGATATATCAAAAGTCCTTTAAACATTTTAAAAAGATTCCCATTATGAGGAACTTCTTCATCTATGGCAAACAAGCCCTGGAATTCTGGCAAGAGGAATTGATTCCCTGGCTCCATGCCAACCTAATAATTTTTCAGGAAGATAATCACCCCACATATAAAAATATTTGTTATAGGTTGCAAAGTGACAATATCAGTATACGGGCAGATTTAATAAATGATAATGAGTTTATTACTTATAATCAATATAACCAAAAAAATAAGTCTGCTTATCTTAAGAATTTCTTATATTATAATCTGCTGTCAAGCATGTACAAAAAATGAATAAACTGAATAGGACTGACAGCATCTCAAATTAGATTATGTTTAAGTTATGAAACAAATATGCTACACAGTTATAGGAAAAAAATCTTACCAAAAGCTACAAACATGTTATGGATGGGCCATTAATATGCAGACAAAGATTTACAAAACATGGCAAAAGAACTAGCAGTAAATACAACAAATACAGCAGTAGCAACTATTACAAGCAGCAGCTAATAAAAGTATACATCTGCCAAAAAATAAATCAATTCAGATCAAAATAATTAAGGGCCTATATTACTCCATAAATATTTAACAAAATGATACCCAGTTTTGTTGATTAAATGTTGGCATGGATTGGAAAGGAAGCAGATTTAACCCATAATCTTTGGTCCTGCCATACAATTTATAATTGGTAGTTGGAAACAGTTGGTATGCTCAAACAAATGATTGGTACAAATATTTCTATATCCCTTGTAATATTATTATTGAATAAATTCGATACATTGAATTTAACAAAAGACCAACACAAAGTAATCAGCTTGGAAACCATAGCCACAAAAAGGATAATTTTAGAACGTTGGAAAGACCAAGCCCTCTCCAACCATCAAACGAATGTGGTGGCACAAAGTAAAAGAAACCCTTCGTTTTGAAAAATTATAGTATCAAGTAGAAAACCAGAAGAAATTATGGCTGCATAATGGAGAGAATTTATGAATTAATTTCCTCCACTTATAAGGTTGTAAGATTTACAAGTACACTGGTTTAATATTTTGCATATGGAATTTGGAACATATACAAGTTCACCACTTGGACTAGATAATTAAATTTGAGGAGGTATATTCATGTTTGTTATGAAATCCTTTTCTCTTTGTTTTCTTGTTTTTTTTAGGATTTGTCATGTCTAATAACTTGTGTATCAATGTTGATATATTGTGTCATTAATCAATAAAATTGTTAAAAAAAGGAATGAAGCTAGTAGCCCACAGTCCTCAGACTCAGAAGAGGAAGTAGACAAATCAAGCAGACTATGTAGCAAAAAAATATAGACAAGCTCATCAGAATGGTGAGAGAAGCACTAAAGATCTCAGACAACATTGCGCAACTGACGTCAGCAGATCCACTACTCCTAATAGGCCCAACAACAGATAGACCACATTTCCCTTCCTGCCAAGTGATGGATTCCATTATCCAGAGGGAATTCAGTGCTCGAGAACCAACTAGGCTACCGGAAAGGCATATGGTAGATAAATCCTACCTTGTCTCCACAACCAGGAAAGAAGCATGGTTTGGGGCATTTTCAGTCAACACAGAAGTGTCCACACTTTTCAAGCTAACAACCATACTAATCGAAAACACAGTGGCACTCAAAGATCCAATGTACAAAAAGATTGAGGAACATCTGCAGAAAATACATGAGGCATCTGGAATGATTCTCTCAACAAACAAAGCAATCTGGCTCACCAGCAGCACTATACGCAGATGGACGTCAGCCTTAGCAGAATCAGTTTCAGAGGGATTGCCTCAAGTAGACACAATGGAGTACACGCTACAAGCAGCCAGACACATTACAGATGCATCCTCAGATATCCCCAGACTCAGTTCCAGGGTGACGGTACTGGAAAACAGAGCCAGATGAGTCCTTTGGTTAACACTTAGGCAATCCGACAACAAATCCAAGACCACTCTAATGAAACTACTATGGAAGGATGGCCACCTGTTTAGTGTTGTGCTCACACCCTTCCTCAAGGACAGGTCAGGAGGAAGACAACCCCATTGAGAAAATCTATATCTCCCAACAAATCTTTCCTTTCACCAGAAATTCAAACCTTCAAATCAGAGTCACACCATCAGTATAACCAGGGCTCCTGCCAGTGGTCCTCTAAGTCACGATTCCAATACAAAGTTTCAAATCACAAAACAAGTTCAACAGAAACAGGAACTACAACAGTTCCAGAAGCAAACTAACTTCTGTTGCACTTACAAGAAACAGTGAGGCTGCGTGGGCCCAAGCTAATCCACCTCCAGTTGCAGGGAGACTCTAACAATTTCCTGCACAATGGGACCACAGAACGTCAGGCAGGTGGATCAGGGAGGTGGTGTCATGGGGTACGCCATAGAATTACAATATAGGACTATGCCACACAGACTGATTGTTTCACCATTCCTGAGCTGCCCCATAAAGACAGAAGCCATAGATCTGGCCATATCTGATTTAATAAAGAACAGGGCTATTTCACCAATTCTGACCTTGAAGATCAACATGGAATTCACTCTTTATTCTTTGTGGTCCCTAAGAAGATGGGAGATATGCACCCAGTGCTTGATCTGAAACATTTGAACCAATTTGTGGTCTGCAGGAAATTCAAGATGGAAAGACGGCATTCAACCCCTGCTGGCTATCCAGCCAAGTGACTTTCTGACATCAGTAGACTTAAAGGATACTTATTTCACATCCCAAAAGGACAGATACATCACACATATCTAGGTTCAACATAAAAAGGAGCATTATCAGTACATATGTCTTCCATTCAGACTGGAATCAGCTCCCAGGGCCTTCACCAAAACATTATTAGTTTTGCAAAATACCTACACAAGACAGGGTGCATGTAATTTCATAACTGGACAACTGGTTAATTCAGGTGAAAACAAATGCAAGCCCAGAAATACATAAGACATGGCAGTACAATGTCACCACTGCCACAGCTGGATACCTAACATGAAAAAGAGCCAGCTATCACTGACTCAATACATCTTCCATTTAGGGGTGACATAGACACTCTCCAGGATCAAGTGACACTATCAGAGGACAATATATGCAATCTGATCCACCACATCAGCAAGGCTAGATGTCAACCTAGCAGAGCAGTGTAGCACTATCTTCAGATACTGGATTTATGGCAGTAATGATAGACATGGTTCCATGGGCCAGACTGCACACGAGACTACTGCAGAGATTCTTTTTTGTTTGGGTCCAGAATGACTTTTCCCTTCAGCCATTACCCTCGCATGTACTCTGTCAATGTCTCAGTGCAAGCTCTCCCAAGTGCTTCACCCTGGCTTACCCCCCAGAGCAAGGCCACAGGCCAACCCACTTACCCCTTCCAATGCCATTTCTAGTGTCTGAGGGAGGCACCACAGTTGTCTTGTGCAGAGTTGGGGTGAAGCAGGTAGCACTGTGCATGTCCGGCATTTTGCCTTATGTTTGTAGTGAGACAGTTGTGACATGCAATGATGCTGGGGTGTAAGAGCACCATGCATCTGTCACACCTCTCAGATGCAGTAAACTCTGGCTTGCCAGACCTCCAGCCTCTGCTAGGAATCATGCAGACACCAGCAGCTTCCTCCAACCCCCTGGAGAAGGAGAGCAGTCTGTAGGATGCTTGATTCTCCTCCTCTTGAAGGCCCTCCAATACCTGGGCTCACTTCAGAATCTGGGTCATCAGCATCACAAGCAGTAACGCTTATCACTGCACTGGTGGTCTGGTCAACCACTGCAGAGATTCCTCTTCAACTCATGGGACCAATCATCCCAAATTAGTGCTTCAAAGTAATCTCTCATGCCAAGATCAATGCCAGTCCTATCTGGTGGCTGGAGAGAGCACAGTCAACACTTTTAACTAGTGTGCTGGAGATGCAGTCAGTTTATCACACCTTGACTTTCTTCCAACCAATCATCTCACACCAAGCAACTCTAGTAAGATAGAACAACTAAGTAACTGTGGAATACATCAACAAGAAGGGTTGTACTCACAGCAAAATAATGATCAAAGAGTCAGTGAGAGTTCTTCATTTGGCAGAGTGGAATTTATTCTCAAACTTGGTGATGTAGTTGGTTGGAAAATCAAATAAACAAGTAGACAGGCTCAGAACAGTGACCCTAAACCAGACAGAGTGAAGCCAAAACAATGGGTCTTCAAAGTATTCAGTGCAGATGGGGCCCACTACAGTTGGATCTTATGGTATCCAGCACCAACACACAACTCCTGAAATACCACTTACAATTCCAAGATCACAAAGTGCAAGAAGTCAACACACTATCAGCAACATGGAACTTTAACAGCACTTACATTTTCCCATCAGCATCAGTGATACATCGGCCCAGTGGCACAGAGGGTTAAGGCGCTGGATACCACACCTCATACCATGCTGGTGACCCAGGTTGGGGAATGAGTTTGGGCCACCAGGGGGTCAGCTGTGGGGAGGGCAAGGAGCCAGGATTGAGCAGCTACCAGGCAGCTCTCTTCTCCGGGGAGGGTCGTGAGGCTTCCCCAACTCTTTGCTGCCACCCATTGGAGGCTAGGTGGTAATGCCAGGCTAGGGGGAATCTAGGCACTAGGCCAGAAGGGAGGACGAGGCCATCATTGGAGCTGCAGGATGTGTGGCACCTCCACGCACATGCGTGACCACATACCAGGGCCCCTGGAATAAGGGGAGAAAATAGAAATATCATATCTCCCATTGCCGGTAAGGTGGGAGGGGCAATGGAAGAGCATCAGGTTTAGTAAAAAAAAAAAAATCAGTGATACACAAAATACTTCACAAAATATGGGCAACACAAATCACAGTGGTGCTTTGGCAGCAAACTTGCCAAAGAGACTGTGGTATTCACTTATCCAGACAATGAATGACACTCCTCTCCCACTAACACATTGACTGGATTTTCTGAGCCAAGGTACAATCCTCCATCACAATCAGAAAACACTCAAGCTGATGGCATGACTGCTTAGAGGGAGAGACTGATAGAACTAGGGTACCACCCAAGAGTCTTGGAGTGGTTCATACAATCAAGAAGGCAATCAACTAACAAGACATGCCAGAGACACTGGAAGATTTTTGGGAGGTGATGGTTGAAAAAGGGACTTCACCCACTGTTGTTGGACTTCATGAAATACTGGACTTTCTGAATGATGGGGCAGTTAAAGGTATAAGCCCCATTTCCTTTAAAGTATCAGTGCAACGACATTGGGCAAAATATTTGACCCTACTTTTTTCACTATGAAAGATTCCATCTTCCTGTTTTATTTGGTGGTACAATTTTTCTAATTCCACCAACATTTGAGTATTTTATAAATGCTTTAATTTGGTTTTTTTCTCAAGAAAAAAGATGGCCACCACATTTTCGTAGAAATAACATTGTAGGCAAGGGTTAGGGTAGAAAAAATAAAAAGACTCATGGTGTACAGCATAGGTAGTACCTAAACAAGTACATTTGCTAGGTAAGCTAATATGTGAAGGTACAAACATTAGCCATTTCAGACATCAGGGGCACCATAACAGAAACAGGCCCCATAGGAGCTCACCTTGATGTCGTCCAACTTTTCTTCCAGGTGGTTCAGTTATCATCACCTCACATGCTGCTCCCTTGCACCAGTATTCTCTCTAATGGACAACCTTGGAAAATGTCTTCTTAGTAGCCACCTGCTCAGCAAAAAGAATCAGAGAACTACAGTACAGGACCTATCCTGTAGAGAGCCATTCTTGTTTTTACCCAATGACAGGGTGACTCTGAGGCCAGTACCCAAGTTTTTCCCCAAGACTGCTACCACATTCCACCTGGAGCAAGAGATCCACCTCACTCTCCTAACATTGGAATAGGAGGGAATTAGAATCACAACACCTCATCCCCTCTATGGAGGTCTTCAGTTGAAACAATACCTTGCCACAACAGAGGTTAACTGCAAGTCAAACAGGTTACTCATCCTGATGACTGGAAAGAAAGCAGGTAATGCAGTATCTAAAGACACACTTGTTCAATGGCCCAGCTATACCATAGCACAAGCATACCAAAGGGCAGGACTAGATCCATCAATGGTATAAAGACACACAATACTCAAACAGTGGCTAATTATTCAGCTGAGACAGGCTAAGTTCCACAGCTGGCATTTGTTCTGCTACCATCTCATCTTCTCTACACACATTCACAAACAATGCCCCCTGGACATTTCATTTGCGAACAGGACCACTTTTGCCATGGCAGTTCTGCAAGACACATCTGACTCCCTGACTCTTAGACCACAGCATTGTCCCACCCAGTCAGATTAGAGGACGCTGCTACTAACAGCCCATTGGTATTGACTGTACAGTATTATAAATGACGTGATATGTACTGAAATTTACCCATCTGGTAAAGGTGATTAGATGAGCATCCTTTATAGAACTCCACAGCCTGCCCCAGTGCAGTTTGGTCTAAGTGGATGTTAGTGATATTATTTTCTGATATCATACTTTTACTTGCTACTTAGTAGAATGAGTATATAGTTGTAAGTAGTATAGGGCCCCATACTTAGAGCTGGCTGGCTGCGCATGCATACAGGGATGCTGCATGAAAAAATAGGGCCAGACGGCTCTGATGCAATATTTGAACACATAGCATGATCCAAACTGACTGCACTATCTGCCAAATATTGGGACATGGTAGCATGGGGCATAGCAGGTAGTCACCATGCTGTGTGCTATGCTATCAGAGTGCTGGACTGAAGACCGCCTATAGGGTAAAGCACGGCACACACTGGTTAGTCCCGCAGCCCCTATGGGTGATATATAGCCCCAAAATGCAGATGAGCCCATTGAGCATGCATGGTGCAATGGGCCATTTGCATGTCCATTATGGGCTCATCTGCATGCTGTGCATCAGCAGAGTGTGCCGGGCCAGGTCCCCTCCCAAACCCCAATCTCCTACACTATATGTTAGTAATCATTGGTGGTTTTGCAGCCCTCCCAGCTCAATCCCTCCCTACTTTATGTCAGTACTCCTGGTGGTCCAGCAGCCTCACTGCCCTGAACCTCTCACATACTGTATTTAGAACTCCCTGGTGGTCTAAGCGTTCCCTCCTCAGTCCCGATCCACACGAGAGGAAATGTCAGTTATCACTGACATTCTGGTGGTGCTCCCCTCCCAAACCCCAACCTGCCTGTATCCTTACAGATAGCAGTCCCTAGTAGTCTAGTACACCCCCTACCCCAACAGGTACTGTCCCACCAACCCACTCCTCCATCCCATTCCAGAGGCGGCGACAGCAGCCCTCTGCTCACCACCACAGTCAGCTGCAGACTGAGCTCTCAAGGCATATACTGTACAATCAGCTGATTGCACAGTACACACCTTGAGAGCTCAGTCTGCAACTGGCAGTGGTGGTCAGCAGAGGGCTGTGCCAGTTGCTAGCTTTGTGGGTTGGGACTGGGGGAGCGGGGTGGTGGGATAGTACCTGCCAAGGTGTAGGGGTGGTAGGTCTACTAAACCACCAGGGACCACTATCTTTATGATATGAGCAGGTTGGGATTCAGGAGGGTGGACAGCTAGACCACCAGTGATAACTAATGTTTCCTCTCTGTGGGGATCGGGGCTAAGAAGGGACTGCTGGACCACCAGGGAGTTCTGATATACAGTATGGGAGGGGTTTGGGATTAGTGAGAAGCCACTGGACCACCAGGGAGTATTGACATACAATGTAGGAGAGGATCAGGGCTGGGAAAGTGCCACTAGACCACCAAGGATTACTGGTATACAGTACAGGAGGGGATCCGGGCTGGGGAGGTGCCACTAGACCACCAGGGCGGTACTGTTAATATATCTTTGTGGGGACTGGGGCTAGGAAGGGACCACTAGACTACCAGGGCTTACTGTTAACATATCTCTGTGAGATTGGGGCTTGGGAGGGACTGCTAGACCACCAGCGCTTACTGTTAACATATCTCTGTGGGGATCAGGGCTTGGGAGGGTCTGCTAGACCACTGTTAACATATCTCTGTGGGGATCAGGGCTTGGGAGGGTCTGCTAGACCACCACAGTCCCTAGCCCTTGATGATGTATGGACGAGGTGTGGGGCACCCACCTCCTCTATGCACCGTTAAGGGCTAGGTTTCAGAATATTAAACTGCACCACACTGGTGGCTATTTAGTGCTTCTGAAAATGTTCAATATTGTGCTGCATCATATATGCATGAGGGATCCCTCATTTGCATGTGCACAGCATGATATTGTGCATGACAGTGCTATTGGAGGAGCACTGTGCAACTATTCTGGGTTAGCATGGCACACTCCTGGTTTCTGCTGCACTAACCTTTTGAAAATAGGGCCATAGAGCATATACTTTTTCAGCTACAATTGAATAAATGTCCTATACACTCAATGATGATTATGTACTTAATTGTATGGGTGTGAGAACACCAACTCGATATTATGGCCCTTTGACTGCCCTGTTTGTTTATTTTTTATTTCTCTCTGCTAGGGAAGTTTCACACTGAATTATTTGGGATGGGTTGGGGGTTGACCATCAGCCAATTTAAATTTGATTGGATCATGCATCAACCTATAGGATAGATGGGGAATATCCCTCTGGTGTTGACTGTTGAGTACTATAAAGGATGCTCATCTAATCAATTTTACCCAGTCAGTAAATTCCATTACAGCCTCCAGCTGGTCAGAAGTCAGTGAAAATATACAGTAGCAAATATTGCTATTGGATTGACCAGACTTAAAGCTTTCATTTAACAAAAGTAAGTTTCTAGCCCTTATAGTTAAAAAGTTAACCCTTTTTAAGGAACACATCTTTAGAAAGGGCTAACTTTGGAACTGTTAGGGCTAGAAACTCCTTTTAAATGAAACCTTGGAGTTAGATACAGCAACATTCTTTTGATATACTTTCAATGCATCAATACACATCAATTCATGCTGAAGTAATAAAAACACAATTTCAATGTCGATGTAGTAACTTTGTCTCTTTTCATTGTATTGATAAATAAAACTATATCAACTGGAGGTAGTTGTATTGACCTGACTCCAAGCTATTGTTTTAAAAAGGTTTCTAGCCATTACAGTTCAAAAGTTGGCACTTTTTGAAATGCTGCTCTTCAGAAATGGATAATTTTGGAACTGCTAGCACTTCAAATTGTATAAATATTTTAAAATGAAAGTCTGGAATTTTTTAAAAGAAAGTTTGGATTAGATCAAAATAGAGACATTCTGTTGATACACTTTAAATGTATCAGTAAACATCACTATAAATCAAAATATTACAAATGCATAGTTAAATATATTGATATAGTGAAAGTGCACTATGTCAACACATTGATACACTGGAAATGTACCGACAGGGTACTATTGTAATGATCTGACTCCAAGCTTTCAAAAAACTAATTCCTAGGACTTCCATGTCAAAACTAATCCCTTTTTAAAAAGTCATCTATAGAATGGTTCAACTTTTAAAACGAGACAGTGTTCACCTTCTCCTGAATGCCCTCTCATCTCCAGCTTCTTCTTTGATCAGGACTACACGTGCTGTGGTTTTCTTAGATGCAGAGAAAGCTTTTGATTGATTGGATTGGGTATATCTCGATCAAACACTGGATAAATTTTGCATGGGGAGAAGTTTAGAGGATGGATTAAAAACCTGTACAGAGAGCCGAGGACAAGGGTAAGGGCAAATGGGGTAATTTCACCCCCATCCAACATTGGTAGGGGGACTAGACAGGGATGCCCTCTCTCTCCTCTTCTCTTCACTTCACTCTGAGCATGGAGCCCATGGCAGCCACCCTTAGACAGGCCACAACTTTTTAGGGTATCAAGGTGGGAGCGTCAGAACTCCGGATCTCCTTATATGCGGATGATGCCTTACTTTATATGTCAGATCCAGCAATGGCCCTTCCAAATGTTTTTGAATTATTAAGACTATTTGGATCTTTTTCTGGATACAAAATTAATGACTCTAAATGGAAATTATCCCAGTGGGCCATATTTCAGGTAACCCCCTCCCAGACTTGGGGACATTCAAATGGGCAAAGACCGGTTTTAGATATTTGGAGGTGTGGATTCCAAAAGATCTGAATGAACGTCATGCCTCTAATCACTTTAAGCTTCTTCAAGAAATCCAGATGGATTGCAACCACTGCGGAGAGCTGCCCTGTCTTTATCCAGGCGCATTGAAACTTTAAGAATGAATGTGCTCCTGAGGCTATTGTTTCTTTCTCTACCATGCCTTTGAGACCCCCAAGAGATTTTAGAACCAGTTAAAAAAAATGTGACCAAATTTATATGGAGGAAAGGCTCCAAGGGTTCAATGGAGGATCTGATGGCCCCTAAGGACAGAGAGGGGATTAGGTCTCCTGACTTCCAGAAATATTTCTGAGCAGCCCAGTTACAAGCATTGATCCCCTAAGGGAAGGGGACAGTATCCCTACCTGGGCAGAGATTGAAACCCAATCCATACAATTGGCTAGTTTGGGAGACCTTTTAATTTTGGATGCACCCAGATTGGCCAATGTAACTCGGATAATCCATGGATGTCCATTTTGAAACCAGTCTGGATAGAGGTTTTAGAGCTTATCAGCTTAAAATAAGTCTGCATACTCAGACCCTTCTCCAGAGCTGTTTGGATTTTACCTTATATAAATTGGATGACTCTCTTAGGGCCTGGCATAGAGTGGGCTTATATATGTTGGGGCAGTTTTATACCGGGGGGAGGTGTAAGTCCTTCCAACAGCTGAAACTAGAATTTGGTATACCTCAAATGGATTTTTTCTGTTATCTTCAATTGTGGCACTATTTGATTAAGGAGAAGATTAGAGATCAGATTACAGTACCCCTCGGACAGTTGCAAAATTATCTGCTGGGATTTGTCCAAGCTCCAGGAGGGTGGGGGGTTGTCTCTAAAATAGTGATGGCATCTCTCTTCTTTAGAATTAGATCTGTTAATTCATGTTAAGATCACTGGGAAAGGAAATGGGCGTCAAGCTAGATGATCAACAATGGTAGGAGATCTGGAAGGGCGTTCACAGTACTTCTTCAGCTCCCTTTTGGAGGGAATTTCGCTGGAGGGTTATTGTCAGACATTTTAGGCCCCCAGTTATTATGAAATATATGGTAAACATTCTTCTGATTTATGTTGGAGGGGATACCTAAACGGGAACACTCTCACATATTTTTTGGGGAGTGCCCTGTGCTGAAGAGGTATTGGGACTCAATAAAGGTAGAGGTTGATAAGATTTTTGAAATTACCCCACCCCCAACAGTTCAGAACTGGCTCTTGGGCCTTTCACCGGATCAGTTGGATTCCTGATCTCAGAGATATTTATATTATATTGTAAATGCTGCTGCCCTTAAGGCCATTACAAGATGTTGGTTAACACAAAAACTGCCTTAGGCTGATGATTGGTATACCACCTGCTGTAGAATTTTTGAAATGGATCGACTTACTGCTAAGTTCCGGTTGCAATTAGACAAGTTCAAGAACAGATGGTTGCCTTTCCTCCATTATAGGGCATTGAGGGTCTCCAGAGATATATTGGAGTTGTTGGCTGAATTAAATTAAGGATATGAATATAATGTTGCAAATGTTAAAGGATTCTGTTTATTGTATTAATTTGTAAAAGTCAATCTTCATTTTCCCTCCCTTCCCTTCTTTTTCCTGTAGTTCCTTCCCCTTTCCATATTGCACCCATACCTTAGTGTTGAATGTTTGTGATTGTTATCCCTGTCTCTAAGTGTAGGTTTATTTTCCTTTTAATTTGGAAAAGGTGGATTTGTTGTCAGATGATTGTATTACTAGCAGAGTTCTATGTACTTATGGCATGTTCTGTCTTTATAATTTGTCCACCTTGTTTGTCAAGTGTTTTAATTCTGGAAAAAAAAGAAAATTCTGAATAAAGTATGATTTAAAAAAAAACAGCACTGCTGCATATAAAGAAGTTTGGGCAAAGTCATATAGCTGCAAACATCTTGCGAGAGCTAAATGACCTCCTTGATGAATGGGTTGATTCTCACAGTCTAAAATGTGGCTTCATAGTAAGTGACAATGGAGCGAACATCTTGAAAGCAGTACAGGATGGAGGATTTCTGCATGCTTCTTGCTTTAGCATTGCTTACATTTAATTGTCACTGGGTTTCTCAGCAATGAAACACAAGTGGATGGTATGATTGCTGTTTGCAAAAATTGTGACTCACTTTTCACATTCAACCAAGGCTATATGGACATTGTCTGAACTGCAAAAAACAAAAACAAGCTGCCCCAGCAAAAGCTGATTCAAAATGTTTCACTCATTGGAACTCAACGCTTTATATGCTGCAGCACCTCTTGTAGCAAAAAGCAAGCTGTAAGTGAGTATTGCTCAATGATGTTATGGAGATGGCATTATGCTGTCTGTGCTGCAGTGGAAATTAATGGAGACAGTGTGCTGCATCTTAACTCCTTTTGAGACAACTACAAGGGGCATGTCTTCTGAAGGCGCATC
This sequence comes from Neoceratodus forsteri, assembly GCA_016271365.2. Taxonomy (NCBI): domain Eukaryota; kingdom Metazoa; phylum Chordata; order Ceratodontiformes; family Ceratodontidae; genus Neoceratodus; species Neoceratodus forsteri. Next base: position 996,776,820 of record CM028131.1, read on the forward strand.
TGTGAGCCAGGTTATCCCACTCATAATGCTAATTTCACATAATCTTAGTGTTCTAAATCTACACATAGAAAAAGACAGATCTGAAGCTCAGACAACATGTCGGCTGTATCATGGGAATCTCATAAAAAGAATGAGCGAGCGCTTCAAAACCAATGACAAATTAGTTACAATGATGAAATCAAAACACTACATCCTTGCAGCTCTCTTAGATCCCAGGTTCAAGGCTATACATCTTCCAAAAACAGATGATATAGAGCAGTACAGATATCTGTTGCTAGATGAGCTGCAGTACTCACAGGAGTCAAACACAGACACACACAGTACCCTCAGGTTGTCATCCCCACAACATGCAAGTTCATCTTCACAAAGGGATACAGAACTGGAAAAGTCACCAAACATTAACAGTAGTTGTTCCACGACTGCCACTTCTTCAACCCTTAGTAGCAAGCTAAATATGTGGCAAAACCTTTCCCAAATTGCTGCCATACCAGCTTATGCTGATTTCTCTTCTAAGCGTTCTCTGTCTATCATGGTAGACAGTTACCTGCAAGAACTGCCTATTCCTATTGATGCATGCCCTTTTGATTACTGGAGATCAAAAAGTCGATTTGGACAGAGCTGTCATGAAGCCTGTAAATATCTTGGTTGTCCTGCAACAAAAGTCTCTTCAGAACGCATGTTTAGTACAGCTGGCAATATTGTGACAGACACCAGAAATAGGTTGCTGCCAGAAAATGTACACACGTTAACTTTTGTTAAAGTTAATAAGTCAAGATTTTCATATCCCTACAGAGTATACAAACTGATCCTAAAGTGATTGATGTTGTGTGGATGTTGATGGTGATGACAACTCAGATGGTGGTGGCTGGTAAATACTGTGTGGGACAGAGTCTCTGTGGACAAAAAGAAACTTTTACAGACTGTGATAGCTTGGGTTGTCTCTCTCCTTTCTCAATCTACTACCTTGGACTATGCACCCCCAAAACTTTCACCATTTCATTGCAAACTGCTTTGTAGCTAGGGTCTAATGTCAGCAAGTTTTATATACAGGGCAATTTTAACATCAGTGGGAACAGACCCAAATTTGGCATAAAAGGGACACTGTCATGTCAGTCGTTTCTGTATCATATTATTTATAGTTAAAGTGCAAACATATATTTTTGGATTTACCTTCTGTGACTTTGTGGTACATCAGTATGGGCCGGGACTGGGGGCGGTCTATGTTTCAATTTTAAAGAGGACAAAACAATGAATTCTAATTGGTAGCTGTTTATTATTTTTTCAATTACAGAAATGTTAACCATAAACCAAAATGATCCTTATGTAACTTACTTTACTGAATAAAATGATGGGAAAAACTGTATTTTGTATTATGTTTCTGAGGACATCCTGTTACAAGTCTCTTCTGGAGTTTTACCTATGTCATGGTTGAGCACATATCATTTTGTCAGCATAGGTCTCATACCACAATAGCTCATGTTTAACATTCTGTTGTATGCAAACCATGGCATAATAGCAACAACTCTCAAATTACTGGTTCCATGAAGAGAACTGTACAGAGTATTATCCATAAGAAGAAAGCAATTGAAAAGACAGTTTTTCACATAAGTGTTGCTTATTAAGGAACAGTTAAGTATGGCTCATTTGGAGGCAAGAGATTCATTTCTCTTGAGTAAGCATGGGGTAGTTTTAGCATTTGAGAGGGGAAAGAGGGTAGAATGGGTGCTAGAGGGTGCGTAAGGGTTGGAGGTTGGTTTTAAAATGGATGCAAGAGGGAGAAAGATGGCATGGATGTTAGTGCATGGGTGAGGTTGGGTTGGTTTAACATGAATGCAGGAGGAGAGACATATAGCTTAGTTTTAGTGAATGGGTGATGGTTGGGGAGTGGGGTTTAACATGGGTGCGGAGGAGAAGGGTGACATGAATGGTAGTTAATGTCTAAGCCTGGGGGTAGTTTAAACATTTGGGTGAGGAGGAGGTGGAATATGTGCTTGAGGGTGGGTGAGGTTGGAGGTTGGTTTTAACATGGGTGTAAAAGGGTGGCATGGGTGCTACTGCATGGATGAGGTGGTGGAAGAAAAGTGGAATGGGTGCTGGAGTGAAAGAGGCGGTGTTTTAGTCCTTTCATTTACAGATTCATGATCAGCAAGGGATTGTGAAGAAAAAGATGATAACAGACTGATGGTATGGGAGAGCTGTACCAATTGCCCACTGTGGAACCTCCATATATATATATATACATATATATATATATTTCTTAAGTACATTGCAGACTGCTGCCACTTAGCACAAGTGTCCTGTCCTCTTAAAAAGGAATCAGAAATAAAGAAAATCTGCATCAGCAGTTTTACAGAATATGACCCATCATAAAGTGTTTTTTGTGACCAATCATAGTGTTTTGCTTTACAAGTAGTGATAATTTGATGCATAATGGGATTGATCGACATTATTCCTTAAACATCACATGCCAACTGCAGCTACATTAAATGTTCCTTAAGTTAGTATGAGGTGAGGAAACCACTTTTTATTTATGTGACTGAAATACAGATTTTATTGACGTATCATCTGGAAACATGCATTGTCTTAGAAAGTTGTATGTATTACTTAATTTGCTAACAAGAATGTTGGCATATGTACTGATTATCTTAGAAAATCACATGCATTTTTTGCCAACAACAATGACTGGCATTTTTTTTATAGTCAAATGTCTTGACTGACTACGTTATGACATAATATGTTTTGCAACAGTTCCACGGTGCTGCGGCTGCAGTACCTTGACTTGACTTTGTTATAAAAGCTTTCTTTTAAACATAGCAACTTTTGATTTACTGATTTAAAACAGAAAGCAGCAAATAGCTGAGATTAGGTAATATCAGTTATTTTTTCCTCATAATTCATGATGATGAGTATATATAACTGAGTACATAAATGGCTAATGTGCCACTTTTTTTTTCAGTAAGGAACTATGATGCAGCTGCAGCAGGAAAACTTTTAACATGTGGGTAGGTGGGTGGGCCTGTTACGTAAGTTGCTGGCTTTAGCAAACAGAAGAAACCATAGATAAACCTAGTTGTATTCCTATCAATGTCACACACATGATAATTTCTCTCCCCCATTATATTGAACAGTTTTTCCTTCACATGTATTTTATTACTATCATCATTACTGACAGCACAATTGAAAAATAGGGTTCAAGTTCTATAAAGTTCTAAAAAAGATTAGAACCCTAGAACATTTTCAAAAGTTTTAGACTAGAACTAGAACCCAGAACTTCAGAGAATTCTGACAACCCTACTTGTGATCGCTGTTAGTTTTCAGTTCTGATTAACTAACATAGAGTGATAGACTGATGGCAAAGGATCTGACTTTAAATTTCATGCTACCTACTGAAAGCTGCATTCACTCGCTTGCCACAGTGGAAGTGGGTCAGCATCAGTGAGTGTTCAGTTTAGAAAAAAAATTATGTGCTATGGTAAAGGCTGTCACGTCTCATATTGCTTAAAATAACATTTAACAACATTTAAATTGGCTTAGGTGTATTTGTGAGTATGCAAGTTACGTTTTGTAAACAGGTCCCTATTGATTTCAATATGCACCCATTCCTTTCTATGGTGTTCTGGTTTTATGCACATCCTGGGTGTATGCACACATTCAGCTTGTCCCAGGCATGTGCATACATCAGGAATCCACTGTAAATAATGATATTGCCAAAAGACATGTCAAAAATAATTTTTACACAAAAAGAACTATAAGTTTGTGAAATAGTCTACCAGATAAAATAGTTTCATCATTAAGTGAATTAACTTTTAAAAAGAAATTAAATGTCACAGTTTGTAAAGATGTGACTAGCCCCTGGACAAACAATGCACAAATCATGCTTATCAGTTTTGCCACTTTTTGTCCACAACTAATTCAAATTTTAAAACCAGTAGGTCCTGTCTTCTTCTGCCACCACAAGGGGTGCTGGTACAGTAAAGTGGGAGGGACCCAGAGGGAAGGAAGGAAAGAATAAAGGAGGCAAGGCTTGAGAGATGCAGAGTAGGGACAAATGGACTTCCAGTGACTTCACAGAGAAGACTCCCAAGCTAAACTGTGTAGCTCTCCATACCTCTTGATTAAATCACTCAAAATCCTCCTTTACAATGTGCTATTTCAGGATTTTGTAGAATACATGGCAAGCAAGCCACAGAGACAAACTGGGCATCAAAACACTGCAAAAAATAGCAAAATGAAGCAGTTATCCATCGACGACACTATGGAGGGCCTAAAAACACCCTTGTGTCTTAGATCTCCATCAGAATCCATGGAACAAGAATTTGCCGAGGTGGAACAAACCTTCTCCTCAGAAAAAGCTATACAAAAAAATCCTAAAGTCAGTAAATAAAATGGAAGCCTCAGTTTCGGATCTCAGGAAGGATTTATGGAGCATCAATAATAAAGTCTTAGAACATGAAAAAAAACTTACCGGAGTGGCCGAGGTGCAAGAAACATTCGTGCACATCCTGATATAGCTCCTCAAATGAGCCAGAATTACAGATGCCAGGTTTGAGGATGCAGAGAACCGTGCTTGGTGCAACAATTTTTGAATCTGTGGAGTTAAGGAGGGTGCTGATTTTGTAACCCATTTCCTCAAGACAACCCTCTCGCTCCTGGCAGATCTTCCATTAGATATTGAGCGGGCACACTGCTAGCTCAGACCTCGCTCAACAGACCCCAAAGCCAAACCCAGATCATGGATGGTGAGTATGCTTCAATACCAAACTAAAAAGCAAATTTTATTGGAAGCTTGGTGCCACAAAGATTTAAAATTTGAGGGGGTACCTGTGTTCTTTGATTATGATTTCTCCTTGGAATTACAGTACAGGAGGAACCAGGTCCGAGCAGTGATTAAAAAACTGAGAGAAAAAACATTCGAGCCCAGTTAAATTTTCCAGCGAAACAAAGTATTTCTGGATAATTGGACCAAGATCTTGAGTACCCTGGTGGAAGCCGTGCCATTTCTGAAGGAGTACCATATCTGGATTCTGGATGTTGATATTGAATTTTTGGAGCATAAATTGGTTTCCTGCGCTTGGAATGCTGTGTCACTGGGGAGAAGAAGGGGACTTGTGTGGTCTTTGCCACAGCAACTCGCGCCAGATTTGTCAAGACTTTTAAACAATGCCTAGCAGAATGGAACTACTTTTTCAGGGAAAGGCACAAATGACAAGGAATCAGAGAGGTGTTTGAGTTAAAACTGCTCTTGTGGAGGAGACTGTTGCATAATGCTACCGAGTGTTTGGTTCAAGGGGTGGACTGAACTGCACTAAATGATAATGGTTTGCCCTAATTCCTGGCAAACATGCATTATATTAATAAACTATTCCAGGAGGAATAACGGGGTTGTGCTTACACAGGGACAGAAGGTCAAATTGTTTTGCTGGAGACGTGGGGGAGGGGGGAAACCTGGAGGAATAGTTAAAAAGGGAAGATGGGTTATATGGATATGTGTTTCTCTTTATGGTGTTGGGGATTGTAATTTCGTTAAGTAACTTGTCATGAGTAATAATTGTAAGAGGAAACACGATTTGTTCCTTTTTTTGGAAGGGTTAAATCGACTGTAGAGGAGGCATAACCCTTTAAACCTACATCGACTATAACGAGGTGGTTGGGGAAAACAAGGCTATATTGGTTCTTACCACTGATCCCTTGCTGGAAGTATTAATAATTTAATTTATTTTGATCTCTTCCTCCTTTTGGGGGTTGATTTTGACTGATATATTTTTTGGACTTATAAAGTACAGAGCACAAATTGGTTATTCAAGCATTATTGCTGGATGTTTATAAATGTGGACTCTCTCCCCCCCAGAGCCCTCCTCTAGAGAGAATTGTGGAAGAACTTGGCGGGGAATGGGAGATGGACCATGGGAATGATTAGGGGAGATTTTATATTTTATCCACCACTTATATAAGATTCATTTTAATGGGGGAGATCTAGATGATGGTGTGTCCTCATGTGAGCACAATAAAAATAAAATGAGGGGAAGACAGGGGTGATAACTGGAGAGGTAGGAGGAGAGATTCTTGTTCTGACTATCACCATATTATTGATGGTACTATGGGTTGTGGGTCATCTATTGATTTTAGCATACACTCACAAGTACCATGAAGGCAAGATTATGATATGCCATTACAACAACTAGTATATGTATCTTTTAACATTAATCACATAGGAAGTATACTATGGGTGTGGATCAAGTATGGACTAGCTGGTCTGACAAAGAGGCCAAAACTGTTGTTCTGTATCTGGTTTCTTTATTATGTTTGCTTGCACGCATGTGCAAGAAACAGTGCCATCATCCGAGTTTTCTAGAGGAGCGTCAGCCTCTTCCAGTTCAGTCAGTGTGTTTGCAGGCGCGGTCACAGTGTGCCAATCACTACTCCAGCTGTCTATGACAGCTGAAAATGCAGTTGCATACAGTTGAAAGGAGAGCTCCGCTTCCAGTGAGCAGAGCTCCTCCCCAACGCCACCTTGCAGCATTAGTGCTGGCCTTCACGCACATACTGTACAGCGACGGGGTGCCCAATCCCCTCGGCTGCATGCCCCTCAAAGATGCCCAGGTGCCACGCTGGGAGCTCACCCAGCGTGGCAAAATGTTATGGCTGACAGGGTGCAAATCCCTGTCAGCTGCATGCCCCCAAAGCATCCAGGTGCAGCGTGGCAATTGATGTTATGGCCAACGGGTGCCCAATCCCCTGTTGGCTCCAGCCCCCAACAGCCTTCCAGCTGCCATGCTGGGAGCCCACCCCAGCATGGCAAACATCCCTCGTAGTCTTCGTCCCTCGTAGTCTTAGGAAAAAATGTAAATACAAAAACTGTCCTCGGTACTCTCGCTGCCCCTCCCACAACCGCACCCACCCTCGCACCCTGCCTCCCCCCACCCCTTCACTTACCTCCCGAAGCTTGGCACGAGGATCTTCGTGGACCGGGAACACGTCTGCACTCTTCAAAGCCGACTGCGAACTGAGAAATGCCGTAAGCTGTATAATGGGATAGATAGGGGTTTTTCAACCGTTGCATATCTCAGGCATTTTGGGTAATTTGGTCCAAATTAACATGGGGTTTTTGGGACCCCTTTCATGAATGCTGTCACTGTCATGGTGATTACTCTACCAAGGGTGATTTTGCAGCCACCGCGTGAAATCACCTTTCCAGAATGATTAATGAAACGACACTGCCAGTGTTCATAAGGTGGGCTCTCAAAAAGCCTATTTTGAAAATTTGGTGGAAAAACTCCTAGAAAATGACTGTTTTACGAGCGTGCGTTGCGCAGTCCCTACGCAGGCTCGTAAGTTCGCGAAATTTCAATATTTTCACTCCACATTTTCAACATTGCCATTTTACCACACCTTCTTATGAGCAGTACAGCTGTCATTTTTCACATCTCACCCAAAATGTGTTTCCGCCCATGTAGCACACAATGGCACAGTCAGTGAGCGAAATCAATGTACGGGACACATTAAGAAAATCACAGTGACACTGTTCATGAGCAGAGGTCTTAAAATGGCTATGTTGAAAATTTGGTGAAAAAATTCCTAAAAATGACTGTTTTACGAGCACGCGTTGCAGAGTTCCTACACACGCTCGTAAGTTCGCACATGTTCAATATTTTCACTCCAGATTTTCAACATTGTCATTTTACCACAGCTCCTTATGAGCAGTACAGTTGTCATTTTCCACATCTCGCCCACAACGTGTTTCTGCCCATGTAGCGCACAATGGCGCAGTCGGTGTGCAAAATCAATGTATGGGACACGTTAAGAAAATCACAGTGACACTGGTCATGAGCAGAGGTGTTAAAATGGCTATGTTGAAAATATGGTGAAAAATTTCGAAAAATGACTGTTTTAGGAGCGCACGTTGCACAGTTACTACGCAAGCTGACAAGTTTGCGAATTTGTAATATTTGCACACCAGATTTTCAACAGTGCCATTTTACCGCACTTCCTTATGAAGAGTACAGCTATCATTTTTCACATCTCGCCCAAAATGTGTTTCCGCACATGTAGCGCACAATGGTACAGTCGGTGTGCGAAAACAATGTTTGGGACAGATTAAGAAAATCACAGTGTCACTGATCATGAGCAGAGGTCTTAAATGGCTATGTTGAAAATTTGGTGACAAAACTCCATAAATGACTGTGTTACGAGTGAGCATTGGCGAGTTTCCACACCTCGTGAGTTCATGAATTTATAATATTTTCAGTCCAGATCTTCACCAGTGGCATTTTTCCACACCTCCTTATGAACAGTACAGCTGTCATTTTCCACAACATGGCTGAAATGTGTTTTCACACTTTCAGCACAGAAATGCGTGGTCGCTGTGGGAAATCATTGTTCAGGACAGATAAAGAAAATCACACTGACACTGTTCATGATCGGAGGTTCCAAAATGCCTGTGTTAACAATCTGCTGTAAAAAAATCCCCAAACTAGTTACATTACGGGTGTGCATTACACAGTTTCTACGCATGCTCGTGACTTCACCAGCTTTAAGATTTTCACAGCAGATTTTCAACATTGCCATTTTTTACACCTCCCCATGAACAGTACCGCTGTCATTTTTCACATCCTGTTTGGAATGTGTTTTGCACCTGTGGTGCCAAATGCCATAGTCGCTGTGCAAAAGCAGTTTTCGGCTAACAAACTGATATTGCCACTGTTCTTGAGGTGGGGGTCACAAAAAAACCATGTTGAAAATTTGGAGTGAAAATACCAACGAATGCCTGAGGCGTTAGGGTTTCCGACCATAACGCCCCACCCTGTAGAGAATGACAGGCATCAGGGGTGTGACTTGGGATTCTTGCCTGTCATGCTCATACCATTCCACCCACACCCACACCCTGCAGCCAGTGAGAGGCATCAAGGTGTGCCTCGGACTCTTCGGCCCAAACTTCACCCCATTCTCCTATACCGACCCATCTCACCATATTTCCTGATGGAATGGTGCTGATAGGGCCAAAGACCCCAAGGCACACCGGGATACTTGTCAGTGTCTGCAGGGTAGGGTGGTGAAATGGCATGGTCGCCATGCCTGATGACCCAAAGACACACCCCAATGCCTGTCACTCTCTGCAGGGTGGTGGTGGGGTTGGCTTCAGTTCAGTACTTCACTGCTATTCCTATTATGCAGCTCTGTAACTTCTACACTACCAATGCCAATGCCAGCAAGCAAACATTCGGCATTGACAAATGCTTGTTTTTATTTTTGTATTTTTGGGCCAGCCTTTCCATTTCCCTTTTCAGGTCCCATCCGTTCACTGCCCCCATGCCGAGCTTACCCCTGGGCAGGCATTGCCAAGGGGGCTTCCCACTCCCTAATGGACATTGTGGGCAAGCCTCAGATTACCCCCCCAGGTCGGGGCCATGAGAGTGGGGACCCCCCCATGGGCATTAGTGGCAGTGGGCGACAGAACAGGACAGGCTGGCATTTTTGTTGGATTTTTCCTGGGGACGAGGACACGCAGTGACATCCAGCGTCCGTCCACCCACCCTGAACATTCAGGCACTAGTTGCTGCGGTAGTCCCGCCTCCATCAGGGGTCATCAGCGTCGGGACACACTCCCCCAGAGAAGGAGAGCAGTCCTCAGAACACTCCATTCTTTTTCTTTTTTTTTTATTTAGTTGTTTAACCAGGTATAGCACACTAAGCTGAAAGCTTTTTACAGGCGACCTGGGAGCACAAGGAGGTTAAGTGACTTGCTCAGGATCACACAGTATGCAAGTGGAAGCTGTGGGATTCAAACCCCAGGTCTGGTCTGCTGGATGTCACCAGATTTGCAGCTCAGAGCCTTAGACCACTGCGCTATACTGCCTCCATATACTATATATACCATATACTATACTGTTCTTCTCCCCCTGGCTGACCCTCCGACGCCCCGGGTCCATTCCCGAAGCTTGGTTGCCGGCATTGCAAGTGGAAATACAACCACTGCACCAATGGGCCAACTTATATCTGGTTTCTAAAAAGTTGGTTTAAACACTTACTTGTTTCAATTTTAATTTTAATACTATTTCATAGTTCTCAAACTGTATGTGAAACTTTGGGAGAGAGAAGGGATGTATATTAAATTTTGAGATGGTATCTAGGTATATACTAAGTATGGATTTAATAGTCTTTCAATGGGAAAATACTTGATATCATATAATGTTAAAGGAATCAACTCGCCTATAAAACGTACTAAAATCCTTATGAAGTTAAAAGGTTAAATTGTGATGTGCTTATTTACAAGAGACCCATATGACTATGGAGGAGCATTTGAAACTCAGACCATCAGGGAGAATGGCAGGAGTAGCAATTTTGATTAACAGAAGATGCCCTATGACAGTAGAAAATTCAGAAACTGAGGAGGGGGCAGATATCTAAGAATCACGAGTACTTTAAATGGAAGACTCTTACACCTTATCAATATTTATGCTCCTAATGAAGGAGCATCCGTTTTTTTCTGTACTATTTTTGGGAAAATGGCAACACTACCTCCAGGGCAAATATTATTAGGGGGGACTTTAATTGTGTACTCTTCCCGAATCTAGATAGAGCCTTGGGATGTATGGCCACCTATAAATCTGCTACTACAACACTTAAAGCCCTAATGCAGGAAATGGGTTTAGAGGAGGTGCGGAGGGCTCACCTGGGACCGAGAAAGATTTCACTTTTTTTCTTCAGCGGCCAAAGCATCATATTCAAGGATAGACTTCTTTATAACCCAAATAAATCACATGTTCACATTGACAAACTCCAAGATTCATGAAATCACGAATTTGGATCATGTACCAATCTCAGTGATACTTAATATGGTGGATGACCCACTTAGGAAAGTGTGGAGATTACATGTGTCTTTACTAACTGATAAAGAACTAATCAGAAAACTAAAAACTGTAATTAAGGAAGTATATAATGCAAGGCCAAACCAAACTTGTGCAGCCAGGTTTAGGTGGGAAGCAACTAAAGCAGTAGTTGGGGGGAATTAATTGGTTGTGCAGCAGGTAAGAAAAAATTAGCACAACTAACACAGACAAGGCTTTTACAGTCGATTAAGGATCTAGAGAGGGAACATAAAAAAGACCCCAAAAATAATAATTTAAAAACTAAATTAGAGCAGGAGAGGGATGAACTTCGTAAATTTGAAGAAACTAATGCAGAGGGAGCCCTTTGATTTTTAAATTGTAAATATCAAGAAATGGGGAGAGGGCAGCTAAATTGATAGCTTTTCGACTACGAAAGTCAGTAGCAGACAGAACAATCTCTCATATTACTAGTGGGGACAACCCAGAAGAAAAAATTGTAATACCTAAACAGATAGCTAAAGCTTTTAGAAAATATTATAAAACATACAGTGAGGATAAAGACCCAGAGAAGGTTCAGGAGCAAACAAAAACTTTTTTAAGGACTTTAAAATTACCTAAACTGAGCGAGGAAATTACATAACAGTTAGACAATCCCATATCTCAAGATGAAGTGATAGCAGCACTTAAAGATTTTAAACAAGGGAAGTCACTGGGCCCAGATGGCTATAGTATAGAATTTTATAAGGTATTTCATAAAGTGTTGGCCCCTATTTTAACGGATGTATTTAATGCACGTCTAGAGGATAAAGCCATTCCTCAAACCTGGAAAGATGCCATTATATCTGTTCTACCCAAACCTGGTAAGCAAACAGACAAATGCTCAGCTTTTCGTCCAATTTCTTTATTAAATCAAGACATGAAAATCTTAACTAAAATATTGGCCAAGAGATTACAAATTCATATTATGACTATAATCCATCCAGATCAGACAATTTATTCTCGTAGACATCTTACAGATAACATCGTATGGCTACTAAATGTGATGACCAAAAAATATGCTGGCTCTGCCCTCAATTGGCTATTTTGCATGGCCTTGAAAAGGCCTTTGATCATCTCAATTGGCCATATCTACAGACAGTTATGAAACATATGGGGATAGGGGACAGCTTTTGTCGTGGTTAAAATTGCTTTATAATGGCCCCACTGCCAGAGTCCATGTAAATGGAACATTATCAGATTACTTCACTATTTGAAAGGGCACCAGGCAGGTGTCCCTTCCCTCCTTGCTATTTGCAGTTAGTATTGAACCACTGGCTGCGCCATTTGCGCAAACAGAAACAATTAAATGTATTAAACTGGAGGGGGGAAGATAACAAGGTTTCTATGTACATGGATGAAACACTTTGGTATATATTTCGGACCTGGTGGCTTCCCTTCTACCTCTGCTAAGTCTAATAGATGACTTTGGGAAAATCTCCCTGGACTAAGTCTCCATCACTCATTCACTCTAGTGGGATAGTGCCAGAGGTGTTAGGACCAAGCGGGAGCCAACATTTTTCAGAAGGGTTGTCGCCGAGACAGGACCACGCATGTACGGCATGGTTAGACTAGCTCGCGCCTGTGTAGGCTATCTCAGTGTCGACCCTCTAACTACCTCAGTTCCTTTTCTCCCACTGTCAAGTGCGCTTGGATGTTGACATCGCTCGTCTGCCGGAGTCAAAATTTTTGTCTATACGACAGCAGCTTTTAGCATTTAATTTAACATTATATTAGTAATTTCTTATTTTACAAACAAGAAAAGAAGATTATGAAGAAGAAGAAAAAGAAATTCTCACCTGCCATCAACGAAGTCGTCCTTAGATGGTAGCGGTGACGGGAAGACTTCATTTGAAAGTTGTTATGGCAGAGGGGCTGTGTCCAGTCCGCCGCTCTTTGAAAAACGGGGGGGGGGCCAACTACAGACAGTCCTGTGCTTGGGGGGAGGACAATCCACCAAAGCATGAATCTAGCAGTTCTGGGGATCTGGCTCTGCTTAACCTCGCTCTCGTCTTCCTCATTGGGGGAAGAAGAATCGATGCTGCTTGAGTTTGCCCTCTGGTACATCTGCACAAGGATTGTTCGTCGGGAGGGGCAATAGGCTTGAACCGACTTTGGTGGGTTCCCCTTGGCCCCACTCCTAACGGCCGCGATTCTTGACTCTGGACTCCATCTCTTTCCTCGTTGGAGCTCCGTAGCAGTTTCACCTCTGGGCACTCCTGTGGAGCAGGGGTTCGATTTCTATACACTTTCCTGGCCAGTGTTCCTCATTTCAGGGCCTCCAGGCCTCGGAGCCACTGGACTGGAGCAGAGTCGATGGATCAGGATGAGTGTGGTGCCCTCTTGGTGACTTCACCATCGTGTTGACCCTCGATGCCTACCCCCTCTCTCTTTTCATGCAGGGACCAGCATGGGCACCACCTTTTCCTTCTCCCTTCTTCTCAGATTCTCCATTGGCATTTTCCATGTTGGTGTTTGTCCTGGCACTGTGCCTGGCGCCATGGGTGGCACTGCAGGTCTGGCACCGTAACGACCGCTGATTTTGGCATCGGTGCCATGGGTAGCATCGCTGGTGTTTGGGTCGGCACCGTGGGTCAGTGCCATGGCTCAGCACTGTGCCACAGGTGCTGTTGGTTGCCGGCACCACTGGCAGTGCCATGGGGGTGCCACGAGTATCATGGGTGCCCCAGGTGCCATGGGTGTCGGGGATGCCCTTGGGTGCCATTGCTGCCATGGGTGCCGGGGGGTACTTGCAGGTACCGCTGCGGGTGCCCTTGGGTGTCACCCAGGTTGGCATGGGCACTGCTTGGTGCCCTCCTGTACCACGAATGGTGCTGGTGCCACAGGGGTGCCAATTGGTGCTGTCCGGCAGAATTAGTGATCGATTTTCCTTCTGCAGACCTCTTCTTCTGCAGAACCTATGGCAAGATGTTTTCCACAGAATGAAGTCCTGTTCTGTGGATTATTTTTCTACTCATCTTAGTGAGTGGTGGTCTGCGTGGGATCTTGTGACATCTAGCGATTTTCCGCTGATGGAACTCTTCTGTACTGTTCTGCTAGTGGAATCTCTCATTCCGCTCAGCACTTTCTCGGCTCCTTATGTGGTGCCGAGCTCCTCGACATCCTTCCTGGTGGTGGAGTCTCTAGTGGCTCTGACCTAGACCTCCCTTAGGAGTCCTTCTGGGGTAGAAGTGCATCTAGATGAATCTCTCCCTGTCCTGGTCAGTGATACAGTGGATGACTCATTTAATATACTGAAGGGCACACCCTCTCTATCATCACAGTCCATGATGGAAGATCTTTTCAGTAGTTACTCAGTGATGGGGTCCACTTTTATATTCAGACTGCATCTGTGGACCATACACTTCTGCATCTAGACTCTTTCAGTCGTCAAGACAATTACACTCTGTGGAACATTCTAATTCAATGGTCAGGAGCTGCACAAACTCTTCTGCTCCTTTGATAGGGGTATATAGCCCCCTTCTGATACTGCCCCTTCGGTGGCTTCATCGGCACAGGTGGTTAACATCTCTTCAGCTGTGATTATTGGTCCGGTCATGATTTCAGTTATGGATGCTCAGGCTCCTCCTGCCCCTCAGATGGATGGCATCTTCGTCATTTTGTATCAGGCAATCCTTGTAGAGATAGCAGCCTGAAACCTTGTCAGGCTCAGACTAATGGTAAAAAAAAATTAAAATTATCACAGCACAGGGCCTAGTTGAAATTACCCGATACCACCCTTTTGATCTGGTTAGGTTCCGCCTCAGCCCCTGAGGCGGTCATTTCTAAACTACAGTAAAGAGTACCTAACCTCTACCCCTAGGGGGAGTCCGATCCAGTGGAGGTATGGGTCATCTCTTTTCTCCAAGAGAGATTTCTCTTATTCAGAGAGATTTCCTAGACCTAGGCAGCTGCCCAGTCTGTTGGTCCCCCCCCCCTTTTTTTTAATCAGGCTTTCTTCTCTTGATCAGAGCCTTGCAGCAACAGAAGTGACTCTCCAGCGAGTCAGAACTCAGGTTCCTACTTCCTTGCTTGACAGACGACATGCTCTTTCTTGACCATAGGTCAAGTAGGTATTTTTCTTAGATGGCTTCTAATTATTCACACCTTCAGTCCCTGCACACTGGTTCCATGCCTGTTGCTCACGAGCTATCCTCTCTGAGTGCGTGATGGAGCTGTGATGTTTGTTTTCAGCAAGCAAACGAGAGTCCTTCCTACTCCCTTCAGGGAGGCTGGAGTGAGTAGTGCCTCATCGCATTGAGTCACTTCTTGCAGCTTTCAGTCACTTTCAATGAATGGATTAGCCCTAATGTGGTCCTGCTGCATCCCTCCTCGATGCACATCTGCCTCTATTTGCCTTAGAAATCCAGCTCCTGTTTTTTTCCTGTCAGAATGTTTTCCAGATTGACCGTCCTCTTGTACATTTTCCTCTCTTCCCTGAGTTCAGAGACTGCTACTACAGTTGTACCCACAGGGCAGAATGATTCCTTTTGTAATATAAAAGTGGGTAGGATCTGGTTTCACTAGACCAGCACAAGAGGCTTCTAAGTTGTGCTTTGGCATTCCATCAGGAAGATTTCAGTGACCAAGTGAAACCATTCTCCTTGATGGGCTAACCCCACCTGTACCTTCTTTTGCTCACCAAGTAAGTGGTTAAGTGCTCCTCAACCTGTTCTTCACAGGTCAGCCATACCTGTAATGGGGTTTCCATCTGCACTTTCAGTCTACCCTGAACCAGTAGACTTTCCTCCGGCTCTTACAGTTCCTGGGGTCCATTTACATTAAATTGGTACTTGTCTTTGACACTATTAATTTTGGTCCTAAGACCAAATTGTGAGCGGGTTGTCGCCCGCCACTCTCCCAGAGTGGTTGCAGCTTCCTGGCAGAGTTTCATTTGTGTCCATTGCAGTCATCTGCAAAGTGGTGAGTTACAACTCAAGTGCTTATCTTGTAAGCACTATGTTCTAGACACTCTTTCCAAGACAGCTCTTTTTATTAGCAGGATAGTCCCTGGCCATCCTTTTTGAGTGAACTCTATCTTCTACCACCCTACTCGGGTTGTTGGTTTTAACTCAGTACTTTCCCACTAGTGTGAATAAGTGATGGAGACTTAGTCCAGGAAGATATGGAAATTACATACTTACCGTAATTGTTGATCTTCTTGGATAGTCTGCATCACTCATTCATACGCCCACCCACCATCCCCTGGGTTCACTCGGTTTCTTTCCTGGTCCTATGGTTTAGGCTGTGAAGACATTGTTCTTTGACCCTTCTTGCAAGGGCCATCCGGGTCCTCTCAGGCCCAGAAAGTCAGGATAAGTTATTTTCTTTGGTTACGCTGCACCTCCTCAGTCGAAAAGGTATTGAGGCGGTTGGAGGGTCGACACCGAGATAGCCTACACAGGTGCGAGCTAGTCTCATGGTGCTGTGCATGCATGGTCCTGTCTCGGCGCTGACCCTTCTGAAAAATTTTTGGCTCTTGCTTAGTCCCTAGCACCTTCGGTGCTATCCCGCTAGTGAAATGACTGATGGAGACTGTCCAAGAAGATCAACAATTATGGTAAGTGATGTAAGTTCAATATCTCGGGCTTTAAAGTAAACACAGATAAGACGGAGGTGTTGGAAATCTCTGACCCTATATCAACAAATTGAAAATCTCATTCTCTACAAATGGGTAAAAGACAAAGTGCGATACTTGGGAATCCAGATCTCTGCAAGTTAAATTAACTATATAATTATAACTATGGCACATTAATGCAGGAGGTGTGGAGGGACCTGAAAAGATGGGAAGTACTACCTTTAAGCTTTGCTCAATGAATAGACTATATTAAAATTAACATACTGCTCCACTTTTTATTCCTGTTTACCACACTCCCAATCCCATTCTTAAGGAAAGATTGGCTACAACTTAAAAGAGCATTTGTCAATGCCGAATGTTGGCTTGCTGGCATTGGCATTGGTAGTGCAGGAATTAGAGTGATGCATAATAGGAATGGCAGTGAAGTATTGAGCCAACACCAACCACCACCCCACCAGAGACTGTATGGCATTAGGGGTGGTCCTTTGGGTCATCATCCATAACGCTTATGCCATTTCACCTCACCCCACCCTGCAGACAGCAACAGGTGTTGCGGTGTGCCTTGGGGGTCTTCGGCTCTTAAGCTCATCCCATTCCATAAGGAAATAAGCTGAGATGGGTGCAGTATAGGAGAATGGGGTGAAAGTTGGGGCCAAAACCCAAGGCACACCTTGATGTCTGTCAGTGGCTGCAGGGTGGGGTGGAATGCCATGAGCTTACGGTCAATGAACCCAGTCACACCCCTGACACCTGTCGTCTGTACAGGGTAAGGCGTTATATTGGAAACCCAAACACCCTAAGTTTGCTGGTATTCTCACTCCAAATTTTCAGCATGGGTTGTTACTCAAGCCTTGAAAGATGATTTTGCATAGTGACTGTGCCATTCGGCGCCACAGATGCGAAGACACATTTTGGGCAGGATGTAAAAAATGACAGCTGTACTGTTCATGAGGAGGTGTGAAAAAAAATGGCACTGTTGAAAATCTGGAGTGAAAATATAAAAAATTGGTTAATTATAAACTGCTCAATGCATGGCCAAAACACAATCATTTTTGGAATTTTTCCATCAAATTTTCAACATGGGCATTTTGGGACCTCCCCTCATGAACAATGACACTGTGATTGTGTTAATCTGTCCCAAAAGTTGATTCCCCACAGCAACCATGCCATTCTGTGCCACAGGTGTGAAAACACATTTTGGGTAGGATGTGAAAAATGACAGCTGTACTATTCATAAGAGGTGTGAAAAAAATGGTACTGTTGAAAATCTGGGTGAAAATATTAAAAATGGCGAAGTTACCAACGTGCATAGAAACTGCACAATGCACGCTCATAACATAGTCATTGTTTTGAATTTTCACCAAATTTACATATATATGGAGAAGCTATGGGACCTCCCTCATAGACATTGGCACTGTCATTTACGTTAATCAATCCGAAAGGTGATTCCACGCAGTGACTGAAATCACCTTCGGGACTGAGAAACAAAATGACAGTGCCAGTGTTGATGAGGTGGGGTCTAAAGAACCCCATGTTGAAAATTTGAGGCTAAAATTCAAAAAATGGCTGAGATATCAACCTAAGTTGAACCCTCCCCCATTGAATCCCATTATATGACACCTACCATTCTTCATTTTGTGGTTTGGCTTTGAAGATTGCAGACGTGTCCCAGTCACAGAAGATGGCAACGCCCAACCTTGAATAAGTATGGGGTGGGGGGGAGAGGTGGGTGTGCAGAGGAGGGTTGGGATGGGGAGAGGGGATGGCAAGACAACAATAGACCATTTCCTTGTTTACAGGTACAAAAAATAACCGCAAAGGATGGTTTTCTTTCACAGGGAAAACATTTTTTTATTAATGTGAGCACACTGGGGTCAGCTCCCAGTATGCCACAATCATGGGGGCAGGGCATGCCGACACGGGGATTGGGCACTGAGGGTTTTTTGGGGGAGGGGGGCCATCTGACACTAGGAGTGAGCATCCCGGTGTCGGAAAAAAATAAAAATAATTTTGGCACACTGGGGTGGGCTCTCAGTGTGCCACATTTAATGGGGGGGGGATACATGCCGATGCAAGGATTGGGCACCCCCGGTGTCGGCTTTTCGGGACTGTGTGATGGGTGGCAGGAGCCTCCATGTTTTGGCACACTGGGGTGGGCTCCCAGTGTGCCACATTTATGCCATTTAATAAGTTGCTCGTAACTCCAGCCATACACATTACTGTGCACTGTAATACACATGGCCAGAGTCTTGTCATCTGCCGCTGCAATGAGGAAACTGCATCTGACTGCAGCGGCAGATTTCTTTCAAGTTTTTGGCTATCTTTGAAGTCTGCTGTCATTGCCAGCATGCTCACTGATTGGTGGCTGAGGGATGCACCCACTAAAATATCCCCTGCATTGGCCATGACACTGACACACCTTTGAAATGTACTACTACTACTACAAGATGTTGCTTGCACGTGTGCACAAGCCAACATAAAAAGGATATTGCAATTCATATGGGCAGGAAAGAGACCAAAGATAAGGTGGCAACTCCTTAAAGTGCCTAAATTAAAAGGGGGATGGGGCTTGCCAAACTTTATAAAGTATTATCAAGTTGTACAGATTTTACCCATCCTTAAAATGTTGACTAGAGCCTACTGCACTAGTTGGACTGAGATGGAGGATGGGGCTTGTTTCTCGTTACCTTTGAATGTTCTTCTATGGGCAATAACATTTCAGATGTTATATCAGATTAACAACCGTGGACAAAACACACTCTAAAAGTTTGGTTACAAGTTAGGCAGTTTTGGAAATCCCAGGTAGAAGTGGGAGATATATTCCTTTGAAATACTTACTGGTAATAATGAGTCAGTCAGGGTATTAGTTTTGCAATGGGAAAGAAGAGGTTTCAACTTGGTTGCCCAGCTAATAAATGCTGAAGGCACAATATTTACATTTGACTTTCTAATTAAGGACTATGGATTGCTTCAGACTGACTTCTATAAATACCTACAATGTAGACATTTCTTGAATAAAGAAATTCCAGTAAAAAACATCATAGAGGAATTGTCACCTGGGTTATTAGTTAGAAACAGGAGTTATAATACAAAGACTAAGCACTTTATTGCACAAATGTATTCTGCTCTGCAGGAGGGGGAAGGCGAAGTAAATAGGGAATGCATACAAGACAAATGGGAACAATACTTCCCAAATCTTGGGAAAGAATATGGGAGGGGGTGCATAAAACTACTTAGTCAATCACATGGAGAGAATATCCTTGGAAAATCTGTACACAATTTTTAATACCTTCAGTTGTCTCCAAGCAATATAGGAGATGCCTTATGGAGAAGTGTTGGAAGAAGTGTGGAAACGGGGAAACCATCACCATATCTTATCTGGACAAATTTCCAGTTAATTTTAGAGAAGATTATTTTTCTCTACAGCTTACACTTACATTTGCAAATTTGATATTAGGGTTGCCTTCTGAACTTTGGAAATCGGACCAAAAGTACATTTTTATATTTTAACAATAGCAGCTATTAAAGTGGTGACCCAAAAATGAATGAATACGAACCCTTCAGAAATCACACAATGGTGGCAGATCATTTATAAAATAAAATATGGAAACCATTACAACGAGGCTAAATCTACAGCTAGAGAAATACAGTGTTAGATGGTTGCCCCTTTTTTCATATATTGAAAAAACAGAGAATATACCCATTTTAGACCAGTATTTGACATAGCTGAGTGGAAACATATCAAGTAGACTTTACTGTAATATGACAGAAAATTCCCATTTCAAAAGAAATGAACACAGAACAGCCGCAATATTACATTTATTTTTTTATTGTTATGTAGGTTATATGATGAAAGGTGTTGATTGAAGCTGAAAAATGTTAATTATTGAATGATATATACATTGTTGCCAGTGTGTGATGGAATTCCAGATATGGGGAATTATCTGCAAGAAAACAAAATGGAGATTATTTTAAGAGATAGATTTATGAAAAACTCATTTATGATAGAGGAATTCTGCAGTGTAGTTCTTCTATATGTATAATTTGATGTATTCTGCATAAGTATGGATCATCAAACTTTATGTAGTGTAATCCTCTGAAAACTGAATGTTTTTGACTAAGAATGAATAAAATATACAAATTCAAAAAAAGTAAAAAAAAAAAAAAAGGCTAGGAACAAATGGGATGAGTATTGAATTGGACAGTCGAGGAGGGATACAAGGGACCCCAGAAATAAGGAGAGAAGAGGTCCAAGGTAGGGAAGAGGGGCATACAGTATGTGATACCTGACAAGAGGAGGAACGGGGCCAGTGGGAGGGAATCAGGAAAACAGTCCAAGGAGCACAAAGGGACTAATTGTAACAAGTATAATCGAAGTGAGCATAGCAGGTTATTATATTGGGGAACTCCATAATAAGGGGGTATCAGATGGGAGGAAGTGGCAAGGGGAGGAGAAACTTTGTCTGGGTAGAGTGCATGCCAGGCATGACAGCACACAGAGCAAAAGCACATAGGGAATCCCCACTTAGTAGTGCATCTAGGCACAAATGACCTTGAGGAAATAGTGTGCAGGAAGTGCAGGCAAGGTTTAGGGAGCTGGCCAGAATATACAAGGATAAAGGAAGTAAGGTAGCATTTTTAGAAGTTCTGCCTGTGCCAAGGGCAAGCACAGATAGGAAGGAGAGAATATGGGATTTTAATGAGTGGTTGGGAAAATGATGTAAAGAAAAGGGGTTTGGATTGGTGGGCTACATGGGATACAGGGATCTTATGCCAGAGACAGACTCCATCTGTGCAGGAAGGGTGCAGGAGTTTTACAAAGGAAGGGAAATTGTTTAACCAGGAAAGGCACACTAAGCCGGAGTTGTTTCAGGTGCGACCTGGGAGCACAAGGAAGTTAAGTGACTTGCTCAGGGTCACACAGTATGCAAGTGGAAGCTGTGGGATTCAAACCCAGGTTTGGTCTGCTGGATGTTACCAGATTTGCAGCTCAGAGCCTTAGACCACTGTGCTATACTGCCTCCAAAGGAAGCTGGGGGAATTCATTGCTAGTAGCTATGGCTAGGTATGTAAGTTTGTCATGGCAGTCATACACGTCATTGATTCCATGACGTCTGATCTTTATTCAGGACTTCCATGACTTTCACTAGTGTCATCAGAATGTAGCAAACAGTGCCACAACATTTACTACTGTTTACTAATGATTTCGTGAACAAACAATGAGTCATTAAAACCTCATCCATGAGAAACTTACATCCCTAGCTATGACTTAAACTACCGGGGTGGTGTGCATCTTGCAGGGCAGGTAAATAAGCAAAGTTTGGGAGGCCTAGCGTCTCTCCCCCCAACTGAAAACTTGATAAGAGAGAGATGTTTGCATGGGGATACACTGGGGGGGGGGCAAGAGAAGGATAAGGGGATTCAGGGGGCAGGTTGGAGGGTGGTCTCCACAAATGCAAGAAGCATTGGTAACAAGTTCCGGAGCTTCAGTCGCTGATGTAGGAGGGGAGAGTGGATGTGGCTGTAATCAGAATCATGGGCCATCCAGCACCATGACTGGGACTTGACAATCCCAGGTTACAAACTGTACCATAGGAATAGAAAGAAGGGAAGGGGAGGGGGGTGGCGCTGTTTGTACTGGAGGAGATTGAATGCAGCAGGAAGAAGGAAGGTGATGGAAATGGAGAAATGTTGTGGGTCAACATGCAGGATGCTAAGGGCAGGAAGGTCAATATGGGGGTGGTTTATAGACCACCATCTAATTCGGAAGAACTTGACAGGGAAATGGTGGAAGAGAAAAAAACTCACTGTGGCAAGGGTAGGACAGTGGTGGGGGGTGATTTTCATGTACCAGGGGTTGATTGGGGTACCATGACATCACCAATGGCTAGGGAGCAACGGATACTGGATGCCTTACAAGATGTGTTTCTGACACATGTGGAGGAGCCAACCAGGGAAGGGAACATCTTGGACATGGTACTGGCAGATGGTGACCATGTAAGGGATGTGGCAGTACTGGAACCACTGGCAGGGAGTGACCACTGTACAGTGTAGTTCTCCCTAGACATGGGAAGGGAAGGAAATGAAACAAATATGAAAGTACTGGACTTTAGGGGAGCAGACTTCAGTAGGATGAGAGCAATGCTGGCAGCACACTTAGAAAAGATCACCCTGGATATGGACATGGAAAGCAGGTGGGAAATAATAAAGTTGGGCCTGCTAGAGGCAGCAAGAGCTGGTGCTAAGATCAGAAGCAAGAAAGCAAGGTAAAAAAAAAAACCAGCTGGTGGTCCAGGGAGGTGAGGGAGAAAAGACTGGCATTCTGCAGATACAGAAAGACCCAGAGGGATGAGGACAGGGAGGTTTATATCCAGAAATTAAGGGAAGCTGGCAGAGTGGTTAGAACAGCCAAGGAGCTATGGTTGGCAGAGAGGATTAGGGAGGGTAAAAAGTTATTCTTTAAATACATTAGGGAGAAAAGGAGGGGTTGGGATCAAATCACCAAGTTAAAGGAGGGCGACTGGACAGAAAATGGGAAGGAACAGGCAGAGGTGTTAAACGAGTACTTCACATCAGTATTCACGAGGGAACAGGAAGGGCCTATTCAGCATAAGGGTGGTAGGGAGAAGGGGGGTGGATAGGGGGAAAACTCACAGAGGGATAAATCCCAGTACATAGAGTTAGCGAGGATCTAAGTGCCTTGAGAATGGATAAGGCACCAGGACCAGGTGGAATCCACCCCAGGGTCTTGAGCTGGCAGAGATCCTGGCAGAACCTTTGGCAAAATTGTTCAACATCTCCCTCAGTTCAGGATGCATGCCCCTGGATTGGAGGGTGGCACATGTGGTGCCCCTTCATAAGGGTGGACCTAGAGATGAGCCAGGGAATTATAGACCAGTAAGCCTCATGTCTATAGTGGGGAAATTGCTTGAGAACATCTTGAAGGAAAGGCTGGTGGAGTTTCTGAAGTAAGTGGCCTTCAGATGGCAGGCAGCATGGATTTGTTAAGGCAAGATCTTGTCAAACCTATCTGGTCATGTTCTATGACTGGGTGACAAAATCTCTAGATGGGGACAGCAGGTTGATGTCCTGTATCTGGACTTCAGCAAGTCATTTTATTCCGTGCAACATGGGAGACTGGTGGGCAAGCTGAGGAACTTGGGCGTGGGAGGCAAGTTGGTTAAATGGACTGGCAGCTGGTTGGGCAACAGGCAGCAGAGGCGGTGGTAAGGAGGGCTCTCAACTCCTAGGAGAGTCACTAGTGGAGTCCCACAAGGGTCTGTTCTTGATCCAATACTGTTTTAGCGCTTTCATAGCAGACATTGCGGATGAAGTTGTATGTAAAATTAGCCTGCTTGCCAATGACTCCAGGCTGGGAGCAGTAGTGGATAGCAATGAGGGAACAAAGACACTTCAGGAAGATCTGAAGCACTTGGATCAGTGGTCAAAAACATGGCAGCTGAGGTTCAACGCCAGGAAGTATAGTGTACTGCACTTGGGAGCTAGGAATTCGGGTTATAGCTATCACCTGGGGGGGGGCAGTTGTTCACCTTGGAGGAAGAGAGGGATCTGGGGGTGGTGATTACAGGTAAAATGAACCACTCTGAACAATGTAGGAAGGCAGCAGCGAAAGCGAACAGAGTACTGGGTTGCATTGCAAGGGGGATTACTTCAAGAAGGGAGGAGGTTATCCTACCTCTACAAATCCTTGGTGAGGCCTCACCTGGACTACTGTGTGCAATTCTGGTGCCCGTACTTAAAGAGGGATGTCATGTTACTGGAGAGGGTCCAGAGGAGGGCAACTAAGATGATCCATGGAATGGGAGACAAGACTTGCGTGGAAAGGCTGAAGGGGCTCAACATGTACTCTCTGGAGGACAGAAGGGACCGGGGGGATATGATTGAGACCTTCAAGTACATACAGAGTTGAAACTGAGGGTTTGTTTACATTGAACGGGGAAGGAACCACAAGGGGACACAGCTTGAAACTGGCAGGGGGGGTATTTAGGAGGGAACTGAGGAGACACTACTTTACAGAAAGGGTGGTGGCACCATGGAACCGCTTACTGAAAGAGATGCTCTCACTGGATTTGGTGGGGAGCTTTAGAGGGATGGGACAGGTACATGGGCAAGGTACAGGTGGGGACAGTAGGAGAACTCAAGGAGGCTACCTTAGGAGTCAGGGAGGCACAGAGGAGGGGGGCAGTAACAGTATCTCAGCTGTGAGCTGAGCTCGAGCAGATGCAATAGACCTTCTGGTCTAAATCTGCTGGCATAATCATATGTTCATATGATGGAGAAGAACATAAAAAGGTATAACCACTGAGTAGTGGGGGAACAGTCTAGGTGGACAATAGCCCTTAACTGTTCTATATTTTCCTAGTATTTCTTCCCCCTCTGGAGGCCATATCCCAGGTTTCTTGCACTTCCCCCTTCCTGTCATCCTGGGTTGGAGCCAGTCCTCTATTCCTCCATCTGCCCCACACTGTATTGTATTTTTCTGGCATTAATTGTAGGGTTGCCGTGATTCTGTCCATTCTGCTTATCTCCATAACCCTTGTCTCCCACTCCTTCAGGGTTGGTGGGGTTTCCTGTAACCAGGAGGCTTTGGTGACCTTCAGGGCTGCCATGCACAGGGCTCGGTGTAGTCCCTGTTGGGATATTTATGGTACCCTGGGTATCTGCTGCCCAAGCATCACATGCTTGAAGGTATTTGGAATGTCAACACCCCCCCCAATAGGGTGACCAGTGATGCATGGATCTCATCCCAGAAGCATCTCAGTTTTAGTCAGTCCTGACATAGAAGTGGGATCCCATCTCCCCCACATTTCCTTCAGCAGAGGTTGGTGCCTCCTGCTTGGAAGTGCTGGGTAATTGTAGAACCTCGTGAGGCACTTCCACCAGAACTCTCTCCATCCAGTTGATGTTGTCACCATCTACTCTTTTTGCCAGATTTTGGACCACATCTCCTCTGTTATAGCCACCTGTGCATCCCTCTCCCACTGGATGCGGAGTAAAGAGAACTCATGGTGGTCATCCCCTAGTAGGGTCACATAAGCTCTGGAGATGGATCCTCTTCTATCTATTAGCATAGTACCCCAGTAGAGAAAGTCTTCCAATGACAAGAATTCCCTTCCAGCATTAGCCGGTAGCACATGTGTAGTCAAGTAGTGTCATATCTGAAGGTACCAGAAATGGTCCTCTGGTGGGGGCCACATTTTTGCACCAATTCCCCAAAGGGAGTACATACACTGTCTTGGACAAAATGCCAGTATCAGGTGAGTCCCTGTCAGTTCCATCGGTGGAAACTGGGGTCTGTCTGTGATGGGGTAAAGTCTGGGAGTTGGGATGGTAAGATCCACACAGTGTAGGGTCTTTGTTGGGCTTTGGAATAACAAAGATGTGGATGTACTTACTGACTTACATCCTTATTTCCCAACTATACTGCTTGCTCTGGCTCTGCCTCATTGGCAAAATATGGATACGGAGGAAGGAAAGCCATCCCACAGCTTCAAGTTTTGCATCATATATAGACAAAAGATGTTGAACACTGATCCCCATGTATCCTGCATCTACTGCCTTGGAGTGCAGCATAACATGGTAGCCTTTGTCGGATGATTCTTCCAGTGTCCCTGGAAGATTGCGCAGCCAGGCACCTCTTAGGCTGACTGGCCAACAGAGAACCAAACTTCAACCTAAAGCTGCAAGAAGGCCTCAGTTGTGGCCAGATAAGCAGATCAACTGGTGGCTATGGAAGAGGTGGCAGTGGCTGCTATGGTGAGTACTTCATTGCCCTCAGCGCTGCTTCTGGTTGGGGCCAGCATCGGAGGGGTCTTCTTGGACAGGTTCTGGGACATGTGCTGGGCTCTCCAGGCCTTTGGAGAAGTCCTGCTCATCTTGGCAAAAGGCACAAGTGCCACCAGTGCGGTCATGGGATTGGGAGAGATCACAGTCCTTCCGCTCCCTCATCTCCCTCAACCACTCGATTTGCATCAAGCACTCAACTCTGGTCAAGCTCCCTTTGGCTGAAGGGTTGGTTGACAGCCTTGACACCAGTCAAGCAGGCTGTTGAGATCTTTCTTGAGCCTGTCAACCAGTTGTTGGAAGAGATTGAAGAGTCATTTTTACGGATCCTGGTTCTCCCAGTCCTTACCCAAGAGGATGTGGGCTGGTTAGTGTTCCCAACTGATTCCACTCGGGACCAGACTCTGCCAGTGGTTGTGCCTCCAAAGTTGATGCTTGTGAATAAGGCTCAGCATGTGGTCTATGCTGACCCTTCAGAGATTTCTTGACATTGGCCCTTGAGTTGATGGGTGAGGCTGAGGCACCATTCATGCTCTCTATCCTGTCTGACCAGGAGGCACCACTGTTGATGCTCCTTGGTGGTTCTACGATGCCGGTTCCATCACATCGACAGGATTTATGTCGACTGCAAGTTGCAGTTGACATAAATCACATTTGTCTCCCTGTCTTGTGTTTTCATCGGGGGCTCTGCCCCCCGCACCCCCCATACTTTAATTCTCAATGGCAGTCGGAGTTGATTCAGAGAGGGGTGCAGGACCAGGAGACAGTGTGCTCCTGTCTGAGGTGCACTAACACAGCGACCTGTCAGCAAAGTGTCGATTTTGATGACAGCGAGGTATGCCGCTGTGTTGGTGTTTGCGTCGGTCACATACCCTCCTTGGCCACCTCAGGTGAGGAGAACCACCACAAGATGTGGAGGTGCTATAAGGTGCTCTTCTGGCAGCAGTGGACCATTGGGGACAGGGTGAGCTCTGCCCCTGGACCTTCAGTCAACTGGCAGTAGCCAGTGATGACCACACCATTGCACCCTTGGCAGATGTCTGTGGCTTCCATCACAGCCCTTGGTGGGAGTCCCAGCTAAGGACTCCCATGCTGCAGCTGGCTTGCCAGGTTGGCTGTTGGTGAAAATCACCCAGTCTGAAGACACACTGGTGATCCATGGTGGCAAATGGCAAGGGCCATTTTTTTGTTTTTTTATTTAGTATGCTTTTTGGTGCCCTATTAGCTCAGCCTCCAGCTTCCCTAATCCCTGCTCATCCCCAAGACTTACCTCTGCCTGGTGATCCTCCTGGCCCCAGGACAGGGCCATGCCAGAGACCAGAGATCAAGGTTCCCAGCAGGCTGGCACTGCTGGTGTTCTTCCCACTGCCCACCCCCAGGGCAGGCTGTGGGACCCAGAACATGCCTAATGGAGGAGAACTGAACTTGGTCACCAACTGAGTGTCGTGGTGGGTGCAGCAGGATCAAGCAAGGGCTTCATCGGCAGGGCCGACATTTTCTCATCCTGGGAGGTGTGGCATGCAATGACTGAAGCTGGCTGATGTCTGCATGCCTCCCCCAGCAGCTCAGCATTGGTCACTGCTCCCCCTGGTCACTGCCAGAAGTCGATCAAGCACCGAACACTAACCCACCTTCCCCCTGGAGGAGCAGAGCAGTCCTTAGGAGGCTGAGTCCTCTTTGCCCCCCGGCTTGCCCTCTAAGAGCCATTTTTGAGGAGTCCTCAGATGACTCAGAAGGGTCATCCATGTTGTCTCAGGACCCATTCCTTTGAATGGACTTCGGTCAAGGAACTGCCCACTGACCATGGGCCAGTGTCTTTTGGGGCTCTCCTCCACCTTATGACGGAGTCCATGAATGTGTCCCTGGAGCCAGTCTGGAAGCAGACTTAAATACCCCTTTACTGATATCCTGGACAGGGATGATTCCCTGGGGATTGTCTTTCCCATGACTGAGGCCATTCTGGTACCGGCCCTGAAGCTCTGACAGCATCCTGCCCAGCCTCCTCCACCTGTATGGTCCACAAGTACTAGGTCCCTACTGGGTCCCTTTCAGAGTTCTTGGACCACCGCTCAGCTGAGGCACTAGTCTCTGATATGGCCCTCGTGAAGTCTGGTGGACAGAGACATGGACAGGCCCCTCGACAAGGAGTGGAAAAAGCTGACCATGTGGCCAAGAAGGTCTATGCTGCTTCCTCCTTGGGTCTGCATCAGGCCTGGTATGCTGCCCTGATGGCCAACTTTGGTCACTCCCTGTTGAGAGTGCTGGGTGAAATCCTCCCTCACCTCTCTGCCAACAAGCAGTTGCTGAAGTTGGTTAAGGACCAGGGTCAAGCAGTGGCTAAACATCAGCTCCAAATGGCATTGGACATGGGCAACTCTGGTCCCCATGCTATGGCAGTGGCCTCCGCGAGGCATCGCAGGACCTGGCTGAGGCTCTCCATCTTTATGGTAGACACTCAGCACAGGCTGGCCAATGTCCCATTTCTGGGCATTGACCTCTTCAGACCTGGGGTGGAAGGACACAGAAACATAGAGCGTGATGGCAGAGAAGGACCACCTGGCCCACCTAGTCTGCCGATTTCCCTACCTTCTGCCTGTCTCATGCATTCCTGAATTTGTCTACTGTTGTTACCCCCACAACCTCCTTAGGGAGGCTGTTCCATGCATCCACCAGCCTTTCTGTAAAAAAACACTTCCTCATGTTGCCCTTGAGTCTTCCCCCCCAGCTTCATATTTAACCCCTTGTTCTTGCACCTCTTCTTTTCTGAAAGATGCTGCCCTCTTGAACTCTATTGATCCCCTTGATGTATTTGAATGTCTCTTATCATATCCCCCTCTCCTCCTTTTTCTCCAGTGTATACATATTGAGTTTCCTCAATCTCTCCTCGTATGGTTTGAGGTGTAGCCCCTGCATCATTTTCATTACTCTTCTCTGGACTGCTTCAACCCTGTCAATGTCTTTTCAGAGATGAAGGCTCCAGAACTGCTTGCAGTACTCCAGAAGAGGCCTCACCAACTGCCTGTACAGTGGCATCACCACCTCCAGTTCTCTACTGGTGATACCTCTCCCTATGCACCTCACCATCCCCCCCCCAAGCTTTCCTCACTGCCTTCACACATTATTTGGCTTCTTTTAGATCATCTGTTATGACTACCCCCAGGTCTCTTTCCAGTTAGGTTGTTGTTAGTATCTCCCCCCGCCATCGTATATTTCTCTCCTGGATTTTTATTCCCCAAGTGCATGATTTTGCACTTCTTGGCATTGAATCCAAGCTACCACACTTTTGACCACTCTTCCAACTTGGCTATGTCTCTCCTCATCTTCTCCACCCCTCTGGAGTGTCAACCCTATTGCAGATCTTGGTGTCATCTGCAAAGAGGCATACCTTTCCTTCGAGTCCCTCCACAGTGTCGCTAATAGACATTAAAGAGGACTGTCCCCAGTACTGAACCCTGTGTCACCCCACTGGTTACTCCCCTTTCTACAGATTGAACTCTGTTTATCAACACCATCTGTGTCCTGTTGCTAAGCCAATTTCTGACCCAGTTTACTACCTTGTGACCCACTCCCAGACTGCCCAACTTGTTTACTAACTTCTTGTGTGGGACTGTGTCAAATTCCTTGCTAAAATCTAGGTAGGCCATGTCCACTGCCCCTCCCTGATCTACTATCCTTGTCACCCAATTTTGGGAGGACAGAGAAGTGCAGCACCACCTTGGATTCTATGACTTCATCCCAGAAGGACTCTAAGGCTCAG
The DNA here is from genome assembly GCA_016271365.2 of Neoceratodus forsteri. Lineage (NCBI taxonomy): Eukaryota > Metazoa > Chordata > Ceratodontiformes > Ceratodontidae > Neoceratodus > Neoceratodus forsteri. The sequence continues at coordinate 996,806,821 of CM028131.1, forward strand.
AAGCCTAAAAAGAAGACTGTCCAGTATCAGTTCTTTCAGTTTCATTAGCCTCAGCAGCAGCCTCAGTAGGGTTAATACCATGTCTAGTGCTGTAAGGCCAAGTTCAGCGGCCAGGGGCCTACGAGAGGCAGGGTAGAGGAATTGGTGCCCCTCTGGCCCGAGCGGCCAGTACCACCTTCAAACCTGCCCTGTGATGGGTTGGGGGGCATTACCCTCCCACCTGTCCAGTCCCTGACCTAGCTCCCAGTGGGGGGTCAGCTATGCCACTTTTGGCCACATTGGTCTGTCATTACTATGGACAAGTGAGTACTGGAGGTGGTAGGCAGAGGGTTGCCTCTCGACTTTGAGGCTCTCCCACCTTACTAACTCCGGATTCCTCGGTGTTGCAGGACACATTGCCCATTCTAAGGGAAGACATTGCTCAGCTTCTTGCAAAAGGAGCCATAGCCTGTGCCCCAGATGCCCTTGCAAATCAGGGGTATGTGTCCAGGTACTTCCTAGTCGTAAAATGGATGGGGGCAGGCTGGCGCCCCATACAGGATCTATATAGTATGAACCAGTTTATGTAGAAGTGCAGCTTCTGGATGGTCACTCTGAGCCAGATTATGCCATCCCTAGAGCAGGGCATGTGGTTCTGCACCCTGGATCTTCAGGATGCATTCTTCCACAGTCTGTCCCACTGACAGTACATTCGGTTCCACACAGAAGGGTTTTTCTATTAGTTCCAGAACATGTCCTTTGGCCTTTTCTCTGTGCCCAGAGTCTTCACCAAGTGCATGGCAGTGGTGGCAGCCTTCTAAGCGGCATTGGGTCATCAGGGTGTACCCCTACCTGGATGAGTGGCTGATAGCCCGGCTGTCCAAGGAGCCATGGGCGGTTCAGGATCTGGCTCTCCTTACCTGCAAGGACTTGAGCCTGCTGGTTAACCCGGACAAGTTCAAACTAATACCCTCACAGGTAATCAAGTTCATTGGGGCAGAACTAGGCTTCCTGTGGGCCAAGGCCTGTCTTCCTGTGGACCAGGTTTAGGACCTTACCTCCTTTGCTGAACCATTTCAAGTTGGGCGCTTGTGCCCTGCCTGGGATTTCCTTAGGCTGCTGGGGTACATAGTATCCACCACAAGCGTGGTCTGTTGGGCATGCTGATGGATGCACCACCTGCAGTGGGAGCTGGGCTGTCAGTGGTCCCAGCGCCTAGGTTATCTGGACCAGCCGGTCTTAGTGAACCAGCCAGTGTGGGATACCATCCAGTGGTGTCTAGTCCCTTAACATCTGGAGGAATGAATCCCATTTGTCCGCCCAGCACCGACTCATACTCACGAGGGATGCATCACTGCTGGGATGGGAAGCACACCTGGGGACCACAATGCCCATGGGTTCTGGTCACCCAGGAGTTCCATCACCATATCAACCTGCAGGAGCTCTTTGTCAATGCGTTGGCTCTCACTAATTTGCTCCTCTGATTAGGAGTCAGGTCCTGCAGGTCAGGCGGACAACACCACGACCATCTTTTACCTGAATAGGCGGGCAGAACTCACTCCTTTCCTCTGTGTTGGCCCAGTTCTGGTATCCAGATCTCCTCAGCCTCAGCAACGAGGCCTCTGTGGTGGTTGCCTCTTCATCTGGACCTGAGACAACAGGGAAGGTCCTGTACCTTGACCGTGATTTCCTGCATCTCACAGTCTGGTTCCTGAGCGGCTAGAGTTCCAAGCCTTGAGTCTTTTGGAAGATGTGCTCCATGTGCCTGACCTCTAGGGAGCATCCTGAAGTACCTTTAGTCCCTCTGTCAGTTGGGACTGTAAGCGACAACCCTCAAGATGCACCTGGCAGCCATCTCTGTACAGCGGGTGTAGGCTGGTATGCCAACAGTGGCCCAGGAAATAGTGGTCAGGTGCTTTTTCAAGGGCCTGGACCACCTGTCCCCTCTGGTGTGTGCACCACCACCACGGCCACCATGGGACTTACTCTGGTGCTGGCTGTGCTCATAGGCATGCCATTTGAGCCTGTGCACAGGTCTGAGATGTCACACCTGTTGTGGAAGACAACCTTCTTGATGACCGTTTCTTCAGCCAGAAGGATCAGTGAGCTTCAGACACTCATGGTGGAATATTCTTATCTGGCCTTCCACAAGCAGAAGGTCATCCTTTGCCCTTACCTGAAGTTCCTCCTGAAGGTTATATCGGAGTGTCACCTTAACCAGGTGATTAATTTACCAGTATACTTTACTGACCTGACCTCGGAGGCTGATCGCAGGTTCCATCTTCTGGACCTGCAGAGGGCACTCTCTTATCATAAGGGCTGCACAGCTGGAGTTCAGAGTGAGGTTTGCCAGCTGTTTGTAACATATGCTGAAGGTGCACCTGGCAGACCAGCAGCAAAGCAGATGACTGTCAGGTGGATAACATCCTACATTTACCAGTGCTATAGGCAGGTTTGTAGGAAGCCTCCCAAGGGGCTTAGGGCTCATTCCACCAGACTTACTGCTGCCTCAGTGGCTGCCTCCAGAGACATCCCAATACAGGAAATCTGTGGGCTGCTACCTGGAGGAAAGCACATACCTTCATTTTCCACTACAGCACTGACATTTGAGTCACGTTGGGATGCTGCTTTTGTGACCTCGGTTCTCCATTCTCTCTCCACCAAATTGGGGTGCGCGCCTTTCCCCCTCCTTCCAGAGAACTGCTAGGAGTCTACCAGAGTGTTGATAGTGAACTGTATCCATGCACTTTGAAATATAGATTACTAACCTGTAACCGTAGTTCTAAGAGTGGTATACTGTTCATACACACAGCCCACTTGGCCTCCGCTGACAAGTGGCACACAGATCCATGATTCCAGTGTGCAAAGATCTGATATCCAAGGGCAGAGCCAGAGGATATACCACCCAGCTGGTGGTAGGAAATTAGCTTAAAGACATCCAATGAATCAGCACTTACAGTAGAACTGCCAGAGTGTAGATATGAAGGTATACCGTTGTTACAGCAAAACAATTACAGTGACACAACCCGTTTAACATCCACAGTGTTGAATGGGTTGTTGGAGTGCTATACAGATGCAGCTACTCTCAGTGTTGGCCACTCTCCCCAGTAAACTGCCCCCCTGAGTTGATTATATATAAGTCCAGGGGTGCGGAGCCCCCTCACAAACAATGTAGAAGAGCCCTGGTGCTTCGAGCACCATGGCTGTCCATCGACAGATTTGCCAGGTGATGTGGCCGTTGTCAGCAAATTTTTGACGTTGTGTTGGACATCGACAACTTTGTTGTCGAAACGGTGTGGTGGAACCGGATATGAACTTTATATCACTCCTATAACTGTTGTTATAGATGGGTCACCTATATCTATAGGTGATGCTCCTGGACATCCAACAACATGAGGAACATACAAGGTATGAGATTTTATTACTTCTTCTATGGACTCAATAGTATACCTGACGAAGTGTTCATATTTGCATTTTATGTGGGCAAAACTTTGTGAATGTTTAAAAGCCTATTGGTGAATAATTAAAATCAATAGAAAACATGAGACAACCAATGCCTAGCTGCTACATGTTAAAAACTGGCAATGGACACATTTTTAAATGTATGGACCTGGAAAAAGTGAGCTTAACAGAGAGAGGTAGTGATATGGATAATAAATTATTATGACATGAGAGTTTCTGACAATATCAACAGTGCATACAGGACTGAATGAGAATTTTAAACTTTCACCTTTTTAATATGAACTTGTTGAAATATCTGATTTTCAGTATCTTGCTCTAATATATTTAGATTTGTATAGGCAGGCATCATTTCAAGAGGGAAAATGATGACTATTTATTATAAAGTTAATTGTAACTGAATAGATGTTAGCTATTTATAAAATGTAAAGATATGTGATCTTTTCTAACTTTTTGTTCCTTTTTCCCACCCCCAATCCTCTTTACCTACCACTTCCTTTTTCAGATTTTTACATTGTGCATGGTTTTGATATATTGGACACATCTATGTAATAATTTAAGAATTGCTGGATAGGTAGCACACAGTAACTATATTGTAATATTACATTGTAATTTGGTGATGGTATATGGAAGTAACAATCACTTTTTTTTATTTATACTTTATCGTTCCTCTGCAGAGGTGACGGCTTGCTCTGGCCCTCCCTCAGAAGGACTCTTTCTCCAACTCAAATGTGTTGGGTCATCATAGACCCTGTCGGCTTCCGGCCTTTTTTTTCCACTTTTCTCCTCTGAGCACCCAAACCATGCAATGGACAAGGCAGCTACCCCGCCTCCGCGGAAGCAGCTATACACCCTGGACACGTGCCCTCACCTCTTCTGGGCAACACGCCTGTGCCAACACCCAGCCACCACTGGGTGTCGGTCTACAACGAGTTGCACTGTCCTTGCTCCCTGAGGAAGGAGAGCTGTCCATGGCCACTCGATCCTTTCCTCCCCCTGCTGAACCCCAAGCCTGTTCCTGAACCCAGGTCGCCGATGTGGCATCCAGCGCCTGAACCCTCAGCCCCACCAGGCCAGCCCAGTAACTATCACTTTAAGATTCTGCTTTAAATAGTAGTATATTACTCTGGGTGGCCATGCCTTGAGAAAGCATACGTGCTAGGTGCTAGAAACGCTGGTGGATACCAGTGTAGTGAGTGCTTCTTTTAAAATAAATAAAATCATATTTTTCTCAACCAACAACCAAACTTTTAGTTTTTACCAGCCTAGTGTTTATGCAACCATTTTTACATGGTACTTGATTCAATAGACATGGTAGCTCCGAACATGGATCCCTGGCTGTCTTCCATGAGATACACATATTCTTTGAAATGGAAGTGCTTCATAGTCAGCCTGGTGGTGCTGGACACCTTACCTCATGTCATGCTGGTGACTCGAGTCTGAGAAGGAGCCTGGGTCGTTGGAGAGCTGCCATGGGAGGGAGGAGGGAGCAGAATTGAGCAGCCAAAGGCAGCTCTCTCCCAGGGATAACTGTGTTCCTGCTGTAGTTCCACTGCCCCCAGATGGAGGTCTGTGGGCAGTGCAAGCGAGTGGGTGGCAAGCAGTGGTGGGGCGTCCCAGTACCATGGCATGCACGTACCTCCACATGTGAGTGGCTGGGACAGATTCAGGAGAAAACGGGTAAAAATCAGAGATAAACTATAAATAATAAAAAAAAAAGATGTGGAAGTGCTTCTCCATATAGTGGGCTTCTCATTCCAAGGATACATTGATATGTCCTGTCAACACTGTTCTGGCCTACCTTCTGTCTCTGTTGGACTCTGACCTTTAGTACTCATCCAGTAAGGTGCACCTGGCTGCCGTTTCGGCTTTTCATGCCCCCGTTGACTGGCGCATGGTGGAACAGCTAGAAGTGTCCCATATGTTTCTAAAGGGTATTCTACTCAGTGGTTAAATTGGAAATGTATAGGTGGGGAACTGTCATTTCTAGGTGGCAGAACTCTCCTATAGTAGTCAATGGAAAGATGACAGAGGTGGTGGAACTGTCATAGTTTTTTTAAGAGGTGGTGGAATGGAGTTCGTGGGCTCCTGCCCAATTTAATCCCTGTATACAAGATAGTCATGATGACACTCTTGTACTAAAGCTTTGGATTGAGCTGGCATCCCTCACAAAGAAATCGGAATGAATGCGTGATCTGCTGGGTAAATTTCAATCACAGATCCCTGTGACAACAGATGTTGTGGACATCTTAGAAGAGCTGCAGATCAATCTTCAGTCACATCAGTAGCATGCCATAGAGCGTTGTGGTTCCTTTTTTGATACTGGTGATGAAGAGGAGATTTCTGCTCACATTCAGACAGAGCTGTTGAAGTTTCAAGGAAGTCTTCTGTAGTGCCTCATTCAAACTCATCAAATATTTATCAGAAGAGGTCCAGCCTGGATTAAACTTTTTCAAAGTGGTGAGACTCGTTGATTCTTCCATAGTGGCCTGTCTATAACAGAGCAAAGAGGACAATGCAGGTATTCCAGGATGGACTGATATCCCTGCTACAGAATCTGAACTGTACAAAAAATTCCGGGCACCAAAGTATGTGAGCAACACACGCCAAGCAGACAAAGATATGGTCTTATTTTGGAAGTCTGCGGCTGCTTGCACACCAAAACTTTCTGAATTGGCTCTAGCATGTGTTAACTGTGTTACAAACTCTGCAGACGCAGAACACAGTTTCAGTGTCCACAATACAATATTTATGGAAAGACGTAGGGGACTTTCTGAGTGAGGACCGCATTCGAAGACTGGTTTTTCTGTGTTTCAGTGCAAAACAAAAATACAGAACGTTATCAAACTAAAAAGAATGCTGCATTTTAATGTCTTATAAAAACCTGTCTCTGATATGTGCAACAAAAAGATTAGAATGTATAATGTGAGTTATCCTTGACGTTTCATGCTACAAAATGTATAAATTAAAAAAAAGTGCTTCAGAAACACCATAGAATTTGCAAAACCTTGCCACAGAACGTGACCAGCCCTGCCGCAGAAAATAATTTTTTTTTGCTGTAGAATGCCAGGGGGCCTGACTTGTATCAAAAGTTTCTTATATATGGAGTAGGGTGTGTAATGCAGCTGGAAGACCTCTGTTTTGTTGTGTTTAAATTATATCCTGAGTAAACTCCAAATTCCTGAAGGGTCTGCCATGGGGAGGGAGGGAGAAAGCGTCTGGGTTTGAAGATAAATAAGCAAGCTGTCTACATAAATAGTTACGTTTTGCCATCTATTGGCTACTTAGGAGCCTAAATGGTGATGCTGCCTAATAGACTGTGTCCAAGGTTCCAAACAGAGGGCAAATAATAGCGGGGATAAGAGGCATCCCTGGCGCGTGCCTCTGTAGAGTGGGAAAAGGGTGTAAAGCCTACCATTCACGTTAAAGGGGTACTGTCAGCTTTGCTTCTTGGTTTTCTGTAAATTTTTATCAGTGGATCTGAAGGCACATACCTGTAAGAACGTTCCTCTAGAATGCCCCTGCATGAAAGAAAAAAGTAACCTGTTTACCTCCTTTTTAGTATTTTTTCATAATTTCCATTTTTTCCATCCCACAGTTACATCTCCTGCCCACCGGAAACAGATCGGCGCAGAGAACGCGCATCTACCAGTAGCGCTGTCCCGACAAGCACATTTTACCATCCCCATCACAATAAGCATTAATTCACCTAAGCATTCTTTTTTTAAAACTTTATTTATTTACAGTTTTAGTTCAACAATACTGAACAGACATGTTACAGATATACAAATAACACATATGATATTTTCCTAAAAAATTTCAATTAACTTATTTCATTTTCAGACCATACGGAATACAGTATACAAAGGGGACAGCAGCAAGACATCCAATATTTCCCTAGTGTCAGTTTTCTTAAGTTACAGTTAGGGCAATTTGCAATGTATAACAGTTTATGCAAAGGGTAAGAAAAGGAAAATTCATTATTTATCAGCTTATCAACAGGAAGACATCATAGACATTTTATGTACTTTGCTGATTTCTATAATAAATTATGTATTCTAGAGTTGAGGACCAATCATAATACCTTTGCATAAATCTCATCAAGGAATGAAATCAGGTCTTACCCCAGCCATGCATAGAACCCAGCACCTCCACAAGATCTCAAACTGAGGGACCCTTTTATTAATGATAGCCGTTAATGCTTCCATTCTGTATATATTAATCATGAGCTCTTGCCACATGTTCAAGGTGATAGCTTTTTGAGATAACCAATTATTTGTTATTGCCTTTTGGGCCGCTAGGAATGATATTTTCAAGAGCTTAATTGTAAGGGGTTCCCGGTGTTCCCTTGGTAATTCCAAGAAAAAATAACAGGAGGAAGTTATATTCAGGTTAGAATCCACTATCGCCTGTAAGGCCTGGTGCAGGGCTTGAAAAAAGGGAATCAATACAGGGCAATCCCACATTATATGTGCCAGTGCTGCTGGAGAGTGCCCACAGTTTCTCCAACAAGTTGAGAAACCATTACACTGATATTTCATCTGAATTGCTGGGGTCCGGAAGTATCTAACAAAGATTTTCCAAGAAAACTCCTGCCAGCTAATTGCTGATAGGCCCCAATGGATGCTTGGTTGGGTCCATGCCCAAAATTCCTCAGAAAACTGAATCCCCAGATCCGTTCCCATGCCTTTTTATAGGAGAGAAGTATCCCTTTCCAGGTGAGTAAAGCTCGATACAAGTTAGAAATCTGTGGAGGGTGAATTCTCAATGTACAGGTGGCTAGAAGATTTCTAATATAGTTTCTAATTTGAAAATATCTAAATCTGTCTTGCCAAGATATTCCATGCTTATTAACTAATGATTCAAAAGACCGGATCTCACTTCCCTCTAGGAAATGCCAAATCAGGTATAGACCCCTCTCTTCCCAGCTCTTGAATCCCGCATCCCATTTGGCAGGGGAAAAAGGAATCTAAGTATGAGATAGAAAGTAAGAGACCCCTCCACTCCTTAGCACTCCTGTCTGACAAGGTTCCATGCCATATGTTCAAGGTGAGGGCTGTATGCGGATTGTCTTCTTGACATACATTTAGTCTCTCTCTCTGCCCAAGGAGTGTGCCATTCAAATTTATAAGGGCCCCTTCCTGTAACTCCAAGGTTTTCCACTTGGACAGGTAAGCCTGATCCAGCCAATACATGGCTGTCTGTAACTGTGCTGCCCAATGATATAGTTTAAAGTTTGGTAATGATAAGCCTCCCTCTTTCTTTGGAATTTGGAGAGCCGAGAGACGAACTCTTGGTCTTTGTGGCCCCCATATAAAATGGGAGATCCCTCTATTAAGCGAATTAAAGTATGAGTCCGGAATAAGAATAGGGATTGTTTGGACCAGGTATAAAAACTTAGGAAGGATTACCATTTTTATCCCCTCCACCCACCTAAGCATTCTATATTACAGCGTTCCTGGCATCTTTAAATAAAAACCTAGCACTCGTTGAGTCAAAAAGTACATTATAAAGCTGGTGCTGAAATCCCTTGCATGTGCAGAAGCGACACATTCCCACACATGCGCGGGATCTTTTCCCATGCTGCTACTGTGCATGCGCGGGATTTCGGCACCAGCTTTATAATGTACTTTTTGGCTCAACGAGTGCCCGGGTTTTATTTAAAGATGCCAGGAATGCTGTAATATAGAATGCTTAGGTGGATTAAATGCTTATTGCGATATGGGGCCTGCTATGGAGGGGCAGGTCCTGGGGCACTGGTTCATTGAAGGCTGGGGTGGATCACAGGCCATAATGGCAGGCCTTGGAGTATAGCCCTCGTGCTGGAGCTTAACGCAAGCCCAGGAGGTGACAGAGGAGATGTGGGCCTGACAGGGACCACCAAGGAAGTATGAACAGAATCCGGAGCAGTTTGGGCCACCAGTGAGAAGGCAGGGCAGTTGGTAATGGGGCCATGGGTACTGGAGCAGGGCCAGGTTTTGGGGCCGATGAGATGAGAGGCTGAGCCAAGTGAAGGTGGCAGGTGCTGAAAAAGCACCAGCACAGTGCAAGTGGGTTACAGGGCCTGGGTCATTAGGAAAATTCCTGGAAGCCCTGTGGCTTGGGCCAGCGCCCAGGGGTCCAGGTGGGAAGCAGCCCGCTTTCTTAGCCAGAGTGTGGGGAGGGGATGACCAGTGCCAGTGAGGTGTAACCTGGGAGTAAGGAAAAGAGAATCCAGGAGATTGCAGGGATCTGAGTTCAAATAGGTCTTGGGTAAAACATCTGAAAGAGCAAGAGAGGAAAAAAATCCTTGCTTGTGTCGCTTTAAGAGTCATCATTCTGTTGTATAAAATATCCAGCTAGCTATGTGAAAAAGTTGAATTAGCCCCATGGATCTGCTTATTCTATTTAAATGAAGTGTGTGACCCTGTATTGCTGGAAATCATTTGCAGTGCAGGAGCAGAATAAAGAAGTCAGTTTGGGAGGAAATAGCAGTGATGTGCCTTATTTAAACTGAGAGGGAGAAGCAAATGAAATTAAATTCTTCTTTTCCCTTATTGTTTAGTCCAATTAATTTCTCATGAGTTGCATTCCAGATACAGTTTCATCCCGCCTGTGGTGGGGCTGAGCAGCTCGGGGGGGGGGGGGTTCCAGAGACAGTAGAGGTACAGCATGGAGTTCTTGGTCCAGTGTGCAGCTTTCAGGGTGAAATCCAGTTGCTGAGAGTGAGGGTGAGAGTGCATGAGTATTGAAGATGCCAGAAAGGTAGGATATAACTTTCTCTGCCATAACTAAAAGTGCATTGTTCTCTATGTTAGCGCTTGAGGGTACCCCTCCTTTATTGCCCCGGACCACCTGTGAAAGAAGTTTATGCCCCTAGATGGGGGCATACAGGGGAGTTACACTGTGGGGGCTCGTCCGGGATGTTTTCTCGAACCCTGAAACACCACCGGATCCCAGGCCTTGTGGTCTGGTGCATTGCAAGGCTTCCCGGCCTGGTTGAGCCCTGTTGCGGAGTAAAATAGTTATGGTGTGGATATGCGCGCATGACTCGCTGGTCACACGACCATCAGGCAGGGTTCCGATTGGAGGATGGCTGAAAAATAGCTACAGCAGTTGCAAATAGAGGTGCCATCTTAGGAAGATTAGAGCGAGTGGAGCTGAGGGAGTGAGAAGACCAGCAGCAGCAGGAGAAATAATGTCAGTAAGAGAAAAGAAAGAGGGACTATTTTTCCTGGGTGCATCCGTGGTCAGGCAAGTGAACTGGGCTGCCCATTTTAAAACAAACAAACTTTGAGCCATCTGGTTAAGCTGTGAGAACTTGGAGGGGAGAGATTGAACGCAGGCATCCACCATGGATTGGCAACAAGTTGTGGCAGGGAAATGCAGACAGACCCAAAGTCACCCCCAAGAGGAACCCTGGCTACGGTTCCTGCCTCACTGCTCTCCTGGTTCTGGAAAGCTGGGGAGAAGGCAAAGAACATGAACGTTGTGTGAGGTGTGGGTTCATAGGTGTTAGCAGTTGCCAGATTGCCTATATGCCCATATTGTATAGGCAGGCCGCCAGTTCTGAATTTGGGGATGTTTGTGCCCAGTTCCACTGCCAGCTCTTTTGTATTGTGGTCACCCGTCAGTAGGGATTCAGTAGGATTTGAGAGACTGTCCCTGGGAGAAAGCAGCTGTGCCCAGGTGGATGAGACCTGAAGTGAATCCCCAGATGAGATTGTTGAGGCTGTAGAGGAGGAGGGTGCAGGAGCACCAGCCAAAAAAAAAGGTGAGGAGGAGCACAGCTGTGAGCACAGCTCCCCATCACTGGCTACCACCTATCCCAGTGGCAAAGGGAGGGAGGGGCAGGGATCTCAGACAACTGGTCAGGGATCCTCCAGGGCCCAGGGTACCCTCACCACAGCGGAAGCCCACAGGCCCTGTCAACCAAGTCAGAGCATGCCTCAGCAGCCAAAAATAAAAAGCAGCTTGTTGGGAGTGGCTCTGAGCCTGGTCCTGCACCAGCATCAGCCAGAGAGGGCATTGGTGGTCAAAAAGATTTAGAGGAGCTGAATGAAGAGAGATCGTGGGCAGAAAGTTTCAGAACTATACGGTGATAAGGGCCATACCTAGGCCTTACCATCACCCTGTCATCACCTTTGCAGACAACACCTACAGCTCCGGTCCAGGCTAAGACCCTCCAGACCCGGATGGATGGGTTAAACCCAAGTGACCCATTGAACCTGACATATCAACTGGGGATATGACTACCAATGGGACAAGCCAGGAGGACCAGTGTGAGGGATCTGCCAAAATGGAGCCAGGCTGAGAGGTGGGTCTGTACGAGGCTGCGGGTAGAATATTTTAATTTGAACTATCCTTATGTGCCAGAATGGATTTGGGACATCATCGAGGAGATGAGGGAGGACTGGATCTTTAAGGAGCAGATGGAATGCTTAAAGAATCGTTCAGGTGGAGGAGGTGCCCCATCTCTGCTGCTGATTCAGCAGGCACAGTTGATGTGTCGCACAGGAACCTGGTCTGGGCTAACATTGTTCAAGCATTTTGCTTTGATCCATGGACTTGGCTGGGACTTGGACCAAATATTATATTCTGGACTGGGATTCCTTTGGAGATGTGACCACCAAGTCAAACCCAGAATATTATTTCCCTACAGGTGGGGGGCCTGTAATCTAGGCCTTCTGGTTTGGAATTTATGGACTGCGCCAGGACAATTGCTCTGCGGAGCTGAGTTATGGTGACTGTATACAGTTATTTTCTTAAAATCAAAGATCTTAAATTTAAAATTACCATGTTGTTATTAAAATCATGATACATGTTTGGGAGACTGGTGAGAGGATGAGTGTGTGAATATGTGAGTGAGTGGTCTGGGGACTGTACACAGTGAAACTTGTTTTAAAAATTTGGTGGGAGGCACTTGGGGGATAGCTAAACTGTATCTACCTCGTTATTGTTGTTGCAGATGCTAATTTTTACATGTTTAATCATTATGAGAAATGATTGAAATTGTTGTTAAAGAAATAATGAAGGTTGTTTCTAACCATTTAGATTATCTCCTGCTGCAGGTAGGTTTAGGCATTTTAGAAATTCATTTGGGCTAGGAAGTTAGGTTGGGTGGTGCCTGTGGCCTGGCATGGTGTGCTATTCCAGAAGGCTGAGTAGCAGCATACCTGAGTCTGATGAGAGGAGACCATCACTGGGCCCTTGCCATCATTACCAGGAGGGAATGATTTCTGAGTGGGGAAGAGTAAGCCCCCCCCCTTTAAGAGGGGCTTATATTCCCACTTGGGCATCCCTTTCCCCCCTGCTATCCTCCTCCCCCTGAGCTAGGTAATGGGTTAGTGCTCTGGGGGATATTGGCTGCTGGATGCCTCAAGGTGGCAGCAGAGAGTAGGTTTTTAAGGGTATATAAGGGAGAAGACAGGAAGTATTGGGGCTGAAGAAATCTCATAAATGTTTAGGGCATTCTAAAAAACCGGCGCCACTGCCATTCATCCTTATCCTCCTCCTCAGATGAGGAGAGGCTTTGATGCAAATTGTGTCAATGCTACGAGGATCTAATGTAGCAACAGTTGATGATGGCAGGTTCGAAGTCTACCCCGGCTTCCATGCCAGCTATTACTTGGCTGTCTCCCTCCAGGCTGACACCGACCCCTCTGGAGCTAGTCAACACCGTCCCTCTGCCCGCGGAGCCGGTGCAGACCCTCCCGGCTCGGCCAAACTGATCTCTACTCCATCCGGTGGCACCACCTAAGCAGCCTTCCTCTGGGGCTCCTGCCAAGGAGTCTCGCCAATCAAGGCCTTCCACATAGGCTGTCTGTCACCCTCTCGGACCACCACCAGCGGGTCGAAGGTGACATGGGTGCTCGTCCAATCTATCCAGACACCTCGGAGTCTGGGGACTCCGACTTGCATTCCTGTCCCTTGGATGAGGAATTCTTGAGTCTCTCAACAGAGGAATGTACCACATCCTTCATGGGCCTCCTCCATCTCATCTCTGAATCTACGGGGATGCCCTTGGAACCCATTCAAAAGGAGGCCGAATATCTCCTCACTGATATCCTCAAAAGAGCGGATTCTCTGACAGAGGCCTTCCCTGTGGCCAAAGCCATTGTTGGACTGGCCTTGGAGCTGTGGCAGCACCCAGCTTCCTGCCCTGCACCCTCAGCTCAGATGGCCCGCAGTTACATGGTTCCCATCGGCTCCCTATCAGGATTCACAGAAAACCCCTTAGCCGAGGGGTTGGTGACCGAATCTGTGTTTCAGCACTCGGGTAATTCTGAAGACACTGATAGACCCTCAGACAAAGAGTCCAGCAAACTGGACCATTCTGCCTGGAAAGTCTATGCTGCCTCTTCACTTGGCCTTCGTCGGGCGAGCTCATCCGTCATCATGGCACATTTTTCTCATGCCCTCTTGGGCTCTGTGGATGAGGTTCTTCCTCATCTCCCCGTGGACCTCCAGACCACGGTCAAGCAGGTCCGTGACCAGGTCGGGCGGTTGCCAAACAGCAACTCCAGATGGCTCTGGACATTGGGGATTCTTGTATGCCGCTTCGATGGCGGCCGCAGTCGCCATGCACCACAGGCTTGGCTGAGGTGTCGACCTTAACGGCAGAGACTCGGCACAAATTGATGGATGTTCCCTTCCTAGGCACCGATCTTTTTGGTCCTGGAGTGGACGGTTACCTCCAGCACATAGAGAAGTCCAGTGCCACCTTGGACTCCATTACTTCTGCCCAGAAGGAATCCTAGGGTTCCAAAAAGCAGAAGAGAAAGCCCTTTCGACCTTCTGCCCCTGTTGCCAAGCTACTCCAGTACCAGAGGCAGCAGCAGGCTCAGTCGTGGCCCCCTCGGCCCATGCCAGGAGCCCCAGAGGGAATGGTCCCAGTGATCCCCAGGCCACATCCTTCTCCTCCAAGCCTGCTCAGTGATGGGATGGGGATTGCCAACCCCATACCTGTCACGCCCACTCTGGGTACTCCAGTGGGGGCCCGGCCCTGCCACTTCCTTTTTATCTGGTCCACTGTCACAACAGACAGGTGGGTCTTGGAAGTTGTCAGCCAGGGACTGCCTCTGGAGTTTGAGCAGTACCCACCAAGCCGAGCCCGTGCTCCACAGGAGGAAATGGTTTCCATGCGCACTCAGTCGGCTCTCCAACGGCATTGCCCAACTCCTCCACAAGGCGGTAGTGGTCAGATTCACGGATACCCCTGTTGACCCAGGGTTCATTTCCAGGTACTTCTTGGTCCCGAATTGACGGGGCTGGTGCCCCACTCTAGATCTACATGACCTGAATCAGTTTCTCAGGTCTCGCACCTTCAGGATGGTAACTCTGACCCAGATCATGCCATCCCTCAAGCTGAACATGTGGTTCTGCTCCCTAGATCTGCAGGACATGTTCTTTTACATCCCAATCCATCCATCTCACTGAAGGTTCCTCCACTTCATGGTGGAGGGAGCCCTCTACGAGTTCCAAGTCATGCCATTCGGCCTGTCATTGGCCCCCAGGGTCATCACCAAATGCATTGTAGTGATGACAGCCCATCATTGGCATTGAGGGGTCAGAGTTTACCCGTATCTCAATGATTGGCTCATAGTGGGTCCCTCCAGACTGGAGGTAGAGAGGTCCAGGGATCTGGCCCTCCAAACCTGCCTCAGTCTTGGTCTTCTGATCAATGAGGCCAAGTCGGAATTTGTGCCCTCACATGTGATATGCTTCATCGAGGCAGAGCTTGACTCTTGCTGAGTCAGAGCCAGAGCCAGGCTCCTGGTGGACAGGGCAGAGGTTCTCTCCTCCTTTGCCCAGTCATTTCTGGTTGGGCACTTGCACCCTGCCCAGGATTTCCTGCAACTTCTGGGTTACATGGCGGTCTGCACTTCCGTAGTCTGATGAGCCTGGTGGCATATGTGTCCCTTCAATGGGAGCTGGCAAGCCAGTGGACACAGAGACTAGATCATTTGACCAGCTGGTTACTGTGACCCAGAAGATGTGGGATGCTTTCCAATGGTGAACTGTCCTAGAACATCTGCAGGAAGGGACCCAGTTGTCTTCCCTAGCCGATGGTCATCTTGACGACCAATGCCTCTCCATGGGCTGGGGTGCACATGGGGACCACAGAGTCCATGCTCTGAACCCCAGAGGAATCCTGATGCCACATCAACCTGCTGGAGCCCAAGCAGTCGGGCTGGAGCTGACTGCATCTGCTCGTGTTCTTCAGGGTAAAGTGGTTCAGGTCCAGATGGGCAACACCACGACCATGTACTATCTCAACAAACAGGGTAGCATGCACTCCGGACTTTGTGCAGGAAGCTCTTCATGTCTGGACCTCATGAGCCAACTGGAGGTGGAACTCCTAGCCATTCATGTGGCAGGAGCCTCAGATCAGCTGGCGAATGCCCTCACCCATGTGGGCGAGGTGTCCCATGAGTGGTCTCTCCATCCAGAAATAGTGCACCGTCTGTTCTCCCAGTGGGGCACCCCTCAGGTGGACTTGTTTGCCTCCAGGGAGAACTCAAAGCTAAGGCTGTTCCATGCCTGGCCCCCTCAGCAGGGCTCACTACAGGGAGATGCCTTCTTGAGGCCATGGACCCCAGACCTCTTCTATGCCTTCCCTTGGTCCACAAGGTGCTCCTCAAAGTCACAAGGGACAAGGCATAGGTGATCCTGGTTGCCCCAGACTGGCCTCACCAGTTCTGGTATCCAGATCTCCTCAGTCTTAGCATCAGGCTCCTGAGGTGTCTTCCAGCACACCCAGACCTGCTCTCCATCAATCAGGGGAAGGTACTCCACCTGGATCTTCAGTCCCTGCACCTGACAGCCTGGTTCCTGAGTGGCTAGAGTTCCAGGCTTTGGGTCTCTCAGACGATGTACTCAGTGTAGTTGAGGCATCTAGGAAGGAGTTGACCAGGAGGTGCTATGCCTTCAAGTGGAAGAGATTCTCCATTTAGTGTCAGGGCAAGGGCCTGGACCCTTCCTCCTGTCCAGTGGCTAGCATTCTCGACTACCTTTGGTCTCTCTCCAAAGGAGGTCTTTGGTCTATGACCTTTAAGGTGCACCTGGCAGCCATCTCTGCTTATTGGGTGCAGGCCGGTCAGCAGATGGTGGCACAGGAGAAGGTGGTCTGGTGCTTTTTTAAGGGCCTTAACCACATTTCCCCTCCAGTGCCTGAACCACCACCACTGTGGGATCTACTGCTGGAATTGGCAAAACTCACGGGCAAGCCATTTGAACCAGTGCACAGGAGTGAGTTATCACACCTGTCATGGAAGACCACCTTCCTGGTGGCTATTACATCAGCCAGAAGGATTGGGGAGCTCCATGTGCTCTCTGTTGAGTCTCCCCATTTGATCTTCCACAGGGACAAGGTTGTCCTGTGCCCTGACCTGAAGTTCCTTCCAAAGGTGGTATCAGAGTTTCACCTGAACCAGGTGATGACTCTGCCAGTGTACTATCCCAGTTACACCTCGGAGGCCAAGTACAAGCTCCATACTATGGACCTGAGGCAGCTCTCTTACTATAAGGAGCATATGGCTGAAGTTCGGGAGAGGTTCGCCAGCTGTTTGTCACCTATGCTGAAGCCGCACCTGGCAGATCTGCAGCAAAGCGGATGATTGGCAGATGGATTACATCTTGCATTATCTCTGCTATTGGTTGGCAGGCAAGGAGCCTCCCATAGGGATAGAGCTCATTCCACCTGCCATACTGTTGCATTGTGGCTGTTTCTAGGGACATCCCTATCCAGGATATCTGCAGGGCTGCTACCTAGAAGTCAGAAAACACCTTCATTTCCCATTACCACATTGACCTAGAGTCATGCTGGGATGCTGGTTTTGGGGCCTCAGTTCTCCAATCTCTGTTTCCCAAGTAGGGGGTGTGCACCTTGCCTCCCTCTTCCCGGAGAACTGTTAGGAGTCTGCCAACCAATGTGTGGACAGAACAGCATATCCACAGTCCTAGAAAGCAGGTTACTCACCTGTAACAGTAGTTCTAGGAGTGGTATATGTTGTTCATCCACACGAACCCACCCGACCTCCCTGGCTTTGACGTACAACCCTCTGCTTCCAGCGGCCAAGATCTGGCATCAAGGAGCAGAGTGAAGGGATATACCATCCGGGTGGGTGGAAGGAGTCAGCTTTCAGACCATCCGGCAAGATTTAAAGGGGAAAGGGACATGCCAACCAGTGTGGATGAACAACATGTACCACTCCTAGAACTACTGTTGTAGGTGAGTAACCTGTTTTTATTGTCCCGGACCACCTGCGAAAGAAGTTTATGCCCCTAGACGGGGGCATGGAGGGGGGTTACATGCAGAAGGGGAGGCAGTAATAAGGGTCAAAATTGTTTATAAAATTCAACAGTGTAGCTATTGGGGCCATGACTTTTACTATTTTTCAGGCTTTTAATCACCTCTGTAAGTTCCCCTGTGGAGATTGGGGCAAGCAAGGGCTGAGCTAAATCAAGGGCAAGAGTGGGAGGTTGTAAAGTTTGGAGGTAATTGGAGTAGTCCGAGGGCGAGGGTGGGCAGTTAGATGCATAAAGGTCATGATAGTATTGGCAGAAGGCCTGCAGGATCTGTGCAGGGTCCAAAACTAGGTGACCTGTCCTAGGTTCCCTAACATAACAGCCCCTTGCAGAACCTATCGATGTAATCTGAACGCCAACACTTTGGAGGTCCATGCCCCCCCCCCCCATAAAACCGGTGGTGCAGGTATCAAAGAAGGTTCTGTTTTAGCATTCAGGAGGTCTTCAAGCTCTTTTTGTAATTTGGCAATGTGAGGCTCTTGTGTTGTGTCACCTAATGCATGCCTACACTGGCCCCTCAAGGGCATTTTAGAACAAAGCCTCTCATCAGGAAGCCAGTAACACCTTAGGACATCAACCTTGTGTTGGATATGCTCACCTACAAGCCCCTTTGAGCCTATTGCATGTGTGACTTAAAGTTCTTAACTTGAAATCAGCACTTCTGGTGGCTATCACCTCTACATGCAGAGTATCTGAAATCCATGCTTTGGTCACAGATCCTTGGTATATGGTTTCCCATAAAGACAAGATAGTTCTTCTTACACAGTCCAGGTTTCTACCAAGAGTGATGTCAGAATTCCAGCTTAACCACGCCTTAGTCCTGCCTACCTACTTTGCCGATTTTCAGAATGAGGGAGAAAGGACTCTCCACTCACTAGATGTTAAGAGAGCCTTAGGTTTTATCTGGACAGAACCAAGGACTTCGACAATCCAAACAGCTCTTGGTTTCTTTTGATCCTAATTGGAAGGGACAGCCTGTTGCAAACAAGTGTATTTCTGCCTGGATTGTGAATTGCCTTTATCACTGCTATGCCATAGCTCAGGTTAAATTGGAGGGCAGAGTACATGCCCACTCCACCAGAGCAGTTGCCATGTCCCTGGCAGAGATGTGCTGTATGCCTACTGGAGAAATTTGCAGAGCTGCAACTTGGAGCACAATGCACATTTTTACAAAGCACTGTGCCCTGGATGTCTATGCCAGGCTGGGGGAGGTGAGTCGAGCATCCCAGATGATGCTTTCAGTCTTGGGGAGGGAGGGAGTTTGGACTTCGCTACACTACTGGCACCTGGATGACACAGGTGGTGGTGCAGTTGGAGCTGAGGATCTGGGCAGGAGGCCGCTGATGTGCTCTAACGCAAAAGGTCCACATTGCGTAGGTGTGTATCAGGAGTTCATCATCCTAGGTGCAGGGAACCAGAAAACAGGGAAAATTCCTGACTGCTGCAGGGGATGTCTGTCCCTCAGCACAGGCTCCACACTACTGACTATGGCTGTCTCTCCACTGCACCTGCCAAGTCTCCATTGAGGGCTAGGGTCCACCCCAATGGCCCTGCACTGGAGGTGGGGGTGACCCAGGGTGGAATGGAGAAGAGGTTAGTCTTGGAGAAGGCGAATGATGGAGTTGGGCGAGTGGTTTAGGACTGATGAGTGCTGGTTGATATGGGGGGTTGCACACCAAATTGACCAAAAAAAAACAAGCAAACAAAGAATTAGAGTAAGAAGATAATTTTAATTTATTGTCAGTATGAGATGGTAACATTATAACTAATGTGTTATGTTTACTATTTATTATTATTACATACACTGTTTTAAGTTATTTGGGATGATATTGGAAATTAGCCTAGGCTCAGTGGCTAATATCCCACTAAACATAAACTTGAAACAATTAAGGCACCCAAAACAATGTTTATTCATTAGGACATTTTTCAAAACAAACCAATGGAATAATAAGGTGGAGGTTGTAAACAAATTGTAAAGGTCTCCAAATCTCTCATTATTATTAAAAAAAAATTTAATGGGAAGGCTAAAGCCTGAGATTCAATTGGTTGGGGGGTGGATAGTTCCTCCCACATCCCCTACTTAACTCTCAGCACTTCTGTGTTTCAAAAAATGCCTCCTGGGCTGCGTGGCTGGTTGGGCTGGGTTCTCCCCCCCTCCTGCCTCCCTTATCCCTGTTCCACTTCCCTGGTGCTCCCTTTTCCTTTGTTTCTTCCTTCATCTCCTGCCTAGCTTGCTCGTTTGGTTGCCACTTCTCTCCATTGCCCCCCCCCCCCATTCTGCCTCTCACACCTCCTCCTCTTTGTTTCTCCCTTCTGGCCGGAACCTCTTTACTCTGTTGTCCTTTCATTCCTCCATTTCTTTTGGGTGCTTCTCTTTTCCTTTACCAGCCACAACGCCTTTCATTGCCCTTGCGGTGCCCTGGACCGCCACCAGATTGCCGCTCTGTAGGACTCCATTCTGGTCAGACCATGCCTTCTGCTGTTCTCCACCTGACCTCCTGACCAGGATCTCCCGGCAGACCGCTTTGGTTCTTGAATCACCCTGCAGCACCTGGGGTATGGCGTCACCCTCCGCACCTGCCTAATTTGCACTATGGACTCCTTCTGCATCTGGACTTTAGCTGCATTACTGACTGCATCAGTGACTGCCTCCAGGTCCTTTCTGCTGGTGAATACATACATAGACACATAGCCCTAGAATCATAGTATATAAATTGGGCACAGCAGCTGTAATCCTGTGTCTTCATGTACCCTGTATTCTAAAGGAAACCTACATAGCAACTTTACATGTTGGCATTATTTTATGCTTTGCATCCCTACTTTTCAGTGCCTGCAATCTGACCACTAGGAGGGATTCTGGACATTTAAGATGTAATCAGGGACATCCCCACAAATCAGGGACAGTTGAGACGCATGTTATAGAGATCGGCCTCAGTGTTCCCCTCTATGGGGATTTCTGTGTTTGTTGTTTTATTGACTCGCTTTGCTTATCTGTGTGCACGGAGGCATCTGTCTCCCATATGGAACACTGTAATCTACCGGGATGCCTGTCAAAATTGCTCTTTAGTGGCAGGGGCCATGCCAAATTCTTCTGGGAGCTCTGCAACCTGCTCTGGAGCTTAGATCCATCATCATCTACTACTCTCTCAGCTACTAAATACCTAGCTGTCCCATGAATTGACATCACGGTTTAAGAGCTACCTGGAAAACCGCTTGCAAAGAGTAAAAATAGCTGATGTCCTCTCTGATGCCAGACCAGTGCACTCTGGAGTGCCACATGGGACCATCCTTGGGCATCTTCTCTTCAGCATCTTCCTAAACAGTGTTCCACAATCCTGTCCTGAGCAACTCCTCCTATACACTGATGACGCTGTCATCCACTCCACCCACAAGGACCCCCACCTTCTGCAAAGCAAACTACAGCATGGATTCTCCTCGGCTGAAAACTGGTTCAGTAAACACAAACTGGTCCTCAACTATAAAAACAAAACAAAGTCTATGCTCTTCTGCAGCTGTAAAATAAGCACAGGACCACCCATCACTATGCAAACTGCCTAAGGCAATCCTAGAACAAGTGCAATCCTTCAAATATCTTGGAATCACACTTGACAGTAATCTATCATATGGGACTCACATTGACAGTGTTGCCAAAGCGTAACACACACATTGGCCTGCTTTACAGGCATATGCAATGCCTAACTCCAGAAGCCTTAAGAATCGCAGTCCAGAGCTCGGTGGTCTCAACTATTGACTATGGCCTCATCATCTATGGCTCCACTTCCACCACTGCCCTCAGGTGCACATCTATGGCCCTTAACAAAGCTTCTGCTGCCTCACACCGGATCCCATCATCTCACCCACACATGTGACCTATATGCCCAAACAGGGTAGCTTCAACTCACGAGCTGCATCAAATATCAAACATGCATAATGGCCAAAAAATTGTTGATGGGCTTTGCCCCCCCCCCAAGAGTTCAAGCTCTGCTACAATCTGCACAGAATCCCGCCTCACCAGCGGCACTGAATCTCTAATACTGCATATCCCTAGATGCCGGACCTCGCAGGGACAAAGATCCTTTGCCTACAGAGCTCCGAGCTGGCTAAACAGTCTCCCCAGGGACATTTCTTCTCTACCTAAGCTAGGCCCAATTCAAATCTAACCTCTGCCTATTCCTGTCTGCCTCTAGCACATGCAACTGTCCATGCCAGCTTGCTGTTCCCTTCTGGAACTTGTCCCCTCTTATCCACTCACCTACTATCCCCCCTCTACCTACTCCTCCTCCTCCTCCTCCTCTTCCTCTTACTTGCACTTTTTGCTTGCCCTTCATGTGTGTTCTGACAATTGCCTCTGGCAGCATCTTCTTCCTGTGTCTCCCCAGGTTCTCGTTATCAAAGTTATCCCTGTTTTGTACGCCCTAGTACCTCCTAACTGTATGTATTCATGTGATGATAAAGAACTGTAACCTGTTATCCTGTAATAATTAATGTTATGATACAGAACTGTAACCTGTTATCCTGTAAGAATTAATGTCCTGCTTGTTTGTTCTCATCCTGACGTGGAATCTTTGTAAAAGAGCCTTGGCTCAAAGGTAACTGTAATCCTAGACTTTAATAAATAAATATATATTGCACTCTTACCCATTCGCTCATTTCCCCATTATGTGGGGACTGCAAACTAACTCCAGGACTGTGCTAATCTGATGGCATTACCTCTCAAACAGGATGAATATTCCCCCATACCTGCGGTGGTACAGCACCCCATGGAAGTGCTGTTGTGGACTACACTGCCAACATCTGAGTTTTCTTGCTGACACTCCATCCTTCGTGCCTGAGGACTTTCTCCCTGCAACTTCAACCTCATTGGCCATGCATTCCTATCGAATCATTTTGGTACTAGCTGTTTCATTTGCTATCCGGATTGCAACCCATCCTACTCTACTTAGCCTGTCCCAGTTGTGAACGAAAGTGCCTTACAGCCACCATTTTCAACTAACTAGACTTCTATCCCACGGGGGGCTTCAAATCTCTCTCATGGCGGACCTATGTGGAGGTCTTGCCATTTTCACCTTGGACCACATGAGGCCTAACTTCATGGTATGACCATTCCATATTTCCTGTGGTGAGCCTGCCTGCATGGGGATCTCACCATGTCCAGCTTGGCCCGGGGCCCACGGACCACTCACTTCTACTCCTTCCTGGGCTGACCCATGTGGGGGGTCCTGTTGGTCCAGCTAGCCTACATGGTGGCCTAGCTAGACTCACTCATTTCTACTCCTTCCTCGGGCAGACCTATGTGAGGATCTTTCCGCTCCAGCTAGCCGCATTAAGTCTAGCTTGCTATTTGATCACTTTACATGCTTTCCTCTAGTGGACCTCTATCTTGTCTTATCATACTACAACATACCTGCCATTTCTGCTCCCAGGAACTCCGATGACTGATCTTACCAATGGACTACCTCCGGGGAGGGCTGTGCTTGCTGCTTCCTCTGTGCTGCATCTGGATCCCCAGCTTCTGGACTGTCATGGACATCTCATACCTTTTTCTCAGGTCCTCCAGGAAGGACTTCCAACAATGACATGTACAGGGGTTTCTTTGATCAAGCTTCCTCACTCAGCCTGCATGGAGTCCCCATCTTCCTAGTGTTAACCGACCACTAGATTTTTATCACTGCTGCTTATCGCATCGGGCTGCCTTCAGAGAGCCCCCATTTAATCTCACTCTACCGTGCCATGGCACCTCCAACATCACGTGTCTGTTCCCTGCATTTCAGCAGCTTCATCAGATGTTCCTGTTCCTGTATCTGCTGTTCCTGCCTTCGAAAATAACATCTCTGGCATTCTGGCTTGTGTCCGTGCCTTACCTACATTGAGATCTTGGTTGAAACCATCTCAGGGCTTCCATGAAGGACCCTCCTCTCTGACTTTGGTGGAGGTCTTTTCACCCACTCACTCAGACAGGGCGATACAGTCTAACGCTCGACCATCCCTAGACTTTGCTCCCTGGATTTATCCTCATGTTCAGTTTACTGTTCTTCATTCCTACAGTATACAGAAACCCTAGACATGTATTAACCACCTTCCTTCATCCGGACATCCATCCGACTTGGACTCTTCTTCATCTTCCAGAATCTTCATACTCCAGTATTGACTTCCTGCTCACCGTCAAGATTATGAGGGCACGACTCATCCTCCAGCAAGATTAGGATTTAAACTCTTGAACATAACCAGAACCAAAACCTCAACCCACATTTAGGATGATCTCCTCATAGTATGCCCAGAGGACCGGCAGGTCAGTAGCCATGGGTACTAGAGGTTTCCTCCATGGGGTGTCCTCTCCTGCATGCTACTGGTTACACTCTCTGGAGTTGGAGGAGTTAATCAAAATGTTAATAATCTTTTTTGGGCCATAAATCCTACACCTACCCAGCATTCCACCGAGGGTGGGAAATGGAGAAAAGTCGCAGTCTAAGTTTATAAACATCAAGCACGTAACATTCAAGCTCATAAGTAGTCACAAGCACTGAGCTACGTACCACACATTGAATGGGAAGGCTAAAGCCTGAGATTCAATGGGGGGGGGGGAATAGCTTCTCCTACATCCCTTACTTAACTCTCAGCACTTCCACTGCTCAGCTTCGAGCATTTCAAAAACGCCCGCCATCCCCTCAGCCTTCTCCTCCGGCACTCTTATCTCACCCTCAATGCTGGGCCTTAATTCCTACACCTACCCAGCATTCCACCGAGGTTGGGAAACAGAGACAAGCCAAAGTCTAAGTTTATAAACATCAAGCATGTAACATTCAAGCTCACAAGTAGACACAAGCAGCAAACTATGTACCACACATTGAACTAAGAAATGTGTTACACATTTTGATCATTTGTACACTGCATTTTAAAGTCCAGTACACATACTTTAATACAATCTGATTGTTGAGAAGTATGCCCAAGTCAAACTGTGCATTTTAGTTCGAGAGTGTCACTCGTTCGGTGATAAAATTTAAGCTTGCAGAAAGAGCAACCAGCTAACTGTGTCTTTAAAGATACACACATAGTGACATCAAGCCCTTACATAACTTATTAGCGTGGTGTACTCTTTCAGCAACATTCACAGAGGGAGTGGAAATTCAGCGAGAATTCCCCAGCTGTCACTGAAACTCTCAAGAAGGAAATGCTCAGGATTATCTTTACTCAAGCAATTTCTCTTTCTGGGGTTGGGGTCAGTTTATAATTCCTTTATATTTCTGACACCTCTGATTTGGCATTCAATACTTCTGAAACTACAGCAATGTCTGCATCATCATTCATCTTATTTGTAATACTTCCCATTACAGTGTCCAGGAGTGATATTTTTCATACATTATACAGCATTAAAATGTTTGTTCCTTCCCTAACGTTTTGAACAGATAGTTGCTTTGATTTATTTTCCACAAACAAATTGAAAAAACAGATTCTGTAGTTCATTGTGACCGTGTAAGTCCGGTCATTTTTGCGTGGGTGGGGGGCTGGTCTATGTGACGTGGGTTGAATCACACAGTCTGACAGCAAACAGTCTTGGTTTCATTTTATATTATTTATTTGTTTTGCAATGGCACTTCTCACTCTGGAAAGCTGCACTAAGACAGGCTTGTTCCGATAGATCACCTATGTAATAAGGCTGAAAAACTACAGGAAAAACAACAAAAAAAGGCACATGTTTTTTTCTGTGTGGTCAATTTCCAAACCAAATCACTCCACCAGCATCATTTTCCTAAATGTTGGCCCAGGAACAAGGAAGATGGGCTAGAGTGCCCTTCTGGACATTGGGGCATACTAGAAAACACACAGTGGGGTATCATCTAATGGGAATGGATGAATGCCAGAATGAATACAGATAGGGGTGTAATATGCCGACCCAATCTGCCAGTATGATCAGTCTGTCCCACCAGAATGACACAATGCCAGACTACACACACCGACTTGCAAAAATTGCCAGAATGCCCACGTGATCTGCTGAACCTGCCGGAATGGGGTACATATGGGTGAAATCCAGACTGCCGGACCTGACTCAAAATAATAAAAAAACAGACTAGGTGCAGTTTGCATTGTCTGGCTGTTCCAACCAGACCAGTTAGTCCGTTTTTACCATTTTGGTCCATCCATTCCAGCTGATTTGGATTTCATCTATGGTGAGGTATGGATGAAACCGAGACTGCTGGACTTGGACAGGACCAAAATGGTAAAAGTCCTGTGTCAGTCCAGTGATCCATATTTTATCCATACTCTCATACTAGATGAAATACCTGAACAAGACGAATGGATAGACCAAAATGGTAAAAACCAAATGGACTGGTCTGGGCGAAGCTTACCATTTTTGTCTGGTCCAGGTTCCATGGTCTGGATTTTACAAAGTCCCCAGGATTGCCCATCCTAACCTGCCAAAACCACCAGACTGCCAACCCTGGGTCACTGAAGCTGTGGTGATGCCCACTTCAACCCAGTAGAACTACCAGAATCCAAGCCCTGACCCACCAGAAGAATTAGAATGCCCCTATGATGAAATGCCCAGCTGCAACACCTAAACCAGACAAAAATAATAAAAAAAGACTGCTCACATACCAAAGGCTTCTGTTAGATTGCATTTCAGGGTGTAGGCAGCAAGCTCCCTTATGTATCACCTTCAATAAGGCTTCATCAGAAGACCACACCTGTACCACCAGAATACCCACTCTGAACCACCAGAATGATCACCCTAACTACTCTGGCAGTGACATTCTAGTAGTTCTGGCTAGTAGGAACCAGTGACATTCCAGCAGTCAGGATGGGACAACTGGTTCGGAAATGTTCAGAACCACTCAGAACCTATGCCATTTTCTGTAAGCTCAGAACCTTTTTTCATGTTCTAATAAGGTACTGATAACTTTTAAAACATTGATTTTAGAGCTTAATATACCCCCAACAGATCGTTATCTAGTAAACCTAGTAAGAAGGCTGCTGTGGTGGTAGAGAAACACAAAAGGAGGCTGGAAGTACTGTAGTGTGTAGTACCACTCCAAGTTGTTTTTAGATCCCTTTCCCTTCACTGACAATTGGACACTGGCGGGTAAAACAGTTTTTGCACTTTAAACTAAAATTTTCCGAAAGTTCTGATAAGGCTTGAATAGCTATCAGAAGAACCTTTTAGAGCCTCGGAATCTTTTGTGGGTTTCCCATCCCTATCAGGCAGTTCTGGTGGGTCGAGGCGGACATTCCAACGAGTTGAGTGTGCATTCCGGTGGCAGTATTTCAGCAGTTCTAGCAGATCGGGTGGGTATCCTGGCTGGTTTTGCAGGTGGGGGTGGATATTCTGTCTGGTGCCAATAGGAAGACCAGAACTGTTACAGTTCTGGCCATATTCCAGTTCTGGATCCGTTCCATTTTTTTTTATCAAGTCCTACATTGAACATACCTGCACATTACACAGTTGGGTAAAAATAATGGGAAAATTGATGGGGAGGGGGAGTAATATGATTGGAAGGATGTGAGTGAGGGAGACAATTTGAATTTATGAAAGGGCACAATAAGACATGACCTGGGGTTGGATTGTTGTAATGTAATCTAACCCTGGTGGATCATGAGGCACAAGATGCAGCTGAGGGCCATATGTCCCTATGGTTGGATTAATGAAGGTAATCCAAAGCCTAGAGTGCCTTGAAGTGATCATTAAACTAAAATGTTTTATTTAAAAAAAAAAAAGATTGCTTTTAAAGTTAAAATTATGACCCTGTCAGAATGTTGTCAGTCAGTGAGAATGCTCCATTTCCAACCACTGTTTTATAACCTATTATTAATAACATGACACCTTTATACATCTTGCACAGCACATGCAGTATGTAGCTGGAGTACATAAAGCAGGCCACCACCTCTGCATGTCACTATGTGACAGTGACTCCACTGAAAAGCACATGGGGTCATGCATACAAAGTGATTTATTTCTACTTTTTATTTTAAGTAAATGTGCAGCTATGCTAGCCTGCCACACGGTAGTAACACTACTACTTGTGGTGGTGATGACCCAAGTTCAGGATTGAGCTTGAGGTATGGAGGGTTGGCTATGAGGAGAACTTAGTCTCCATTGGACTGCTCTCCTTCTCCAGGGAAGAAGGTTTGCAGCGTCTGGCATAAGCCTAGTCCCTAGTAGTGACTGGGAGTAGGAGCTTGGTACCACAGAATGGGGGTGGGGGTGGCAGAAGAGCCATGGCTGTTCACATGCTTCATATAGGAGTGTGTGCAGTGATGTCATTGATGGGATTCACTCCCAATTCTAGCCATGAGGGATAAAGGCACAGTAAGCCTGGGAGAAGCCACGTGATGGGGTTGGGGTGGCTGTGAGAAAGCGGCCTGCTGAGAGGGGGGAATAAAGAGATAATAAAATGTAAAAATAAATGTGCAGTTTTGCATCACATTCTGGGATCAGGGGTGCCACAGTAGTAAGTACATACTGTTTGCATTATTCATAGTGCTTTCAATCTTACACAGTATTAGACACCCAGCTGTGATTGCAGTCATTCAGTGGCTGTTGGCTGGCTGAGCAGAGAAATCACAGTTGTGAATTTTGTTTTTTTTATATATTGTTTTTTTTGGGGGGGGGGCCTCACCTGCTGCATTTCCCAGCCTGGTCACGGACCCCTCTAACCTCCACCTCCAACTGTTAGCCATAGCCTCCCCGATACCCCTTGGCTTACCCCCTGGGGCGGAGTTGTGGCACAAACCCCTTATTACATGCAGCAAAGCCATATTGGATTGGGGAAGCCGACCCTGGAGGCTAATGTAAGGCTGAGGGGCTGCCTTCATTAGTGCATCATGCAGTAAGTTTTTCCCCTGTACGGGGGTGGGAATGTGCAATGACAACAAGCGTCTGCCCCACCCCCAACATAATGGCACCAGCACCTGCGGTACACCCGGCCTCCGCTGGGTGTCCATAGTGCACTGGACACTCAACCCCACTTTCCCCTGGAGAACAAGAACAGTCGCGGGACACTCAATCCTTCTCCCAGCCAGCCCTTTTGACATCCGGATCCGTTCCCGAACCCGGGTCATTGGCACTGCAGGTCGGAGCTCTGCCCCTGCGCCAGCGGACCGGCCCCTTTTTATATATTTTTTAATGCATATGCTTTATTGTTCTACATACTGCCATCTCAAACTGACATTTGGTTTAATTAAATCTAGTTGATGTGATCAGAATCAGAGGCCAGGCTTTTTGCATATGTGTGTGTTTGGAGGTGGTAGTGGGGCTGGAATGTATGCAAATCCATTTCGTTGCTAGCATGTATGTATGTATTTGTGTGAGTAGGGTCACAGAATACAAATGAGGAGAGACTATGCCCCCCAGAAAAACAATGTCCTAGCTGCGCACTTCACCGTGAGTAACTTACTGCATTTAGGCACAGGTGACATGGGTCCATTAGTGAGGCTGGTGTGCCAGAGACTGTGCCGCAGGAGATTTGGGTGAGTACTGTAAATTTGTTCATAGGAGTGAAGGGGAAACCCCAATTTTAGTTAAGGAATATAGAGTCTTGGGGTGATGGTGGATCCTGCTGTGAGGTGGGGAGGGAGCAGTTGTGAGGGGGTTGGTGAGATGACAAGCCTGTATGTGTGTGGTAAGTGTGTGTGTGTGGGTGGGGGGAGACAGCAGCATGTTCCCAACCAGAAAGTACTCAGAACTGTTTTCAATATTGCTAAGATTCTTGGCTGGAAGCTGGCCCAGTGCTTTGGAGGGCTGAGGCACGGGATACCTTACCTCCTGCCATGCTGATGACCCAGGTCCAGGAATGGACCAAGGTTGGTCAGGGACTGGCCAGAAGAAGCACTGAGCATCCATAGACTGTTCTTCTGCTTCAGGAAGTGGGAGCAGTATGTGCTGCTGCTTGACTGCTACCCAGTGGAGGCTGGGTGGCACAGCATGCAATCAGTTTTCAGAGGGCCAGGCACAGGCATCAGAGTACATGCAGTGTCAACACACCCATGCCAATGTACGTGTGCTGACCTCTAACCAGAAAACCAGGGTAAATCGGGGGCTGTGCACAAAAAGGCACCCCACTCACCTACTCCAGCCCACACCATCACCCCAAACCCTGCCGTTGAACCTGGATGCAGACTCCGGGGAGGACTGCCCTCCCCCTCCTAGCACTGGGGGGCAGCAAGCCATGGGGGAATTCTAAAGTAGGTGACTCCTGGTGGGAGATGGTAGCCAGTTGTGGGGTTGAGCAGGGCCTGAAGAGCCCAAGAAGCAACACAAGATATCTGCACTCAGTCCATGAAGTAAAACAAAAAACAATGGTAGTTATGAAAAAATTCACAGTTTATTGAAGCCAAACTCTTACAAATAACACAGTACCAAACTAGCCTGGGGCTAGTTCGGTGCTGTGCTATTCATACAAATTTGGCTTCAATAAACTATCACAACTACTGCTGTTTTTTATGTTTTGAGGACTGAGTGTGGATGTCTTGTGTTGCTTTGTTGCCTCATCTCTCAACCACACCGACTGCAGTGTCTGTGCACCCCGAAGCAAGAAACCTCTCAATGGAAATATAATGCCTGGCTGGCACAGAGCAGTTGGCAACTACTCTGTCACGCTGTGTATAATAAATGTGGAAGCTTCATTAAGGCCCAGTCAGTTTCTGCCCAATGTCTTACCTCATTAATGATGCCATCAGAGTAGTCTGCTGCTCTGCATTATGCCAAGTCCCCTAGCAGGACCATGCTCTGCCACCCACCATCAAGTGCTAGGCCAGGATCAGGATGAGAAAGTAAAGGGCTGAAATGTCAACCCTACATTCACCAGGACAACCCAGCCTGGTTCTGTGTGAGCCCTGACTCTACCACTAGATGCAGTCATCAGAGCCACCATCACGCTGCTTCAGTCCCTCCCACACAGTGTATGAGGAGAAGGGAACCATGAGACAGAGAGAGAGACAGACTGGGTGCAAGGGGGGCAGCACAAGCCATGCACTTATCTCGGGACAGCATGAGAGACAGACTAGGTACAAGGGGGCTGGGGGCAGCACATACTACACACCGTGTGTTGGTCTGGGAACAACACAAGAAACTTGCTGCAGTACAGACCACGCAAATCATGGCCACTCAATAAGGAGAGAGAGAGTGTGCGGTGTAAGAGGGAGGAACCACAGGGATAGGGAAGTGTAGTGTTGCAGTGATTCACCTGTAGGACCAGGAATCATATGAGAGGCAAACAGCCCTGCCCAGCACATTCTTAATGTAGCTCGCCCTGTGCAAAAGAAAGAGCACACTTTTTCCTCTTGGTTCCAGCAGCTGGCCCACTCTGAAGCTAAGAAATTTTTTTGTACATCAGTGTGCATGAAAAGTATGTCTTGTTATGCCACTGCCTGGTGGGGGTGCGCTTTTTAAAGTCTCTTGACCTTTGCCCATGCACACCCATTATGTACTACAATGCGAGTATCCTTTTAGTTCTTTCAGTACCCTATCCCTTGCAATAAGCCTGATTTCTAAGTTCTTCCTGTTCCCGTCCTTTGGTTTGGTAGAGCAATCTGAAAGTGGACCCCTCCTCTGTGGTAGCGTGGCTCAGTTGGTAGCACATCCACCTCTGGACCAGAAGGTTGTGGGTTCTCATCCCACACCAGGCTTGGACTTGCACCTAAAAATCGCTGGCATCCGAGTGCAGTATTGGGGGGTACTGTACTGCTGGGGTGTGCTGTCCTTCAGGTGAGAAGTTAAAAAAAAATGAGGTCCCTTCTGTCCATCCTGGTGTTGTCCTGGTGGGTGTCCAGGTGGAAGTAAAAGAACCCAGGGCACTCTTCACAAAGAGTAGGGAACATTCCTGGTGTCCCGCCAACATTCCCTTTCCCATAAACCAGTTCATGCAGTTATCCAGGCTGTGTGTGGGTGATGATGTGCAATATGGTTGCCACCACACATTCAGTCACTTCACTACTAGTCTAGCATTGCTTGTAAAGCGCTTTGGGATACACTGTGTATGAAAAGTGCTATATAAATGCTGATGATTCTTCTTCTTCTTCTTCCTCCTCCATGAATACTGAGGCAAACCATTGATTTAGTAGGTTTGTCTTCCAAGCATCCTTAGCCACCAACACCTAGAGGTGGGTAAACCAGAGCAGGCTCAAGTCTGAAGAAGAAGAATCAGCATTTATATAGCGCTTTTCATACATCCCAAAGCACTTTACAAACAATGCTAGACTGGTAGTGAAGTGACTGAATGTGTGGTGGTGGCCATATCGCACATCATCACCCACACACAGCCTGGATAATTGCTTGAACCAGTTTATGGGAAGGAATATTGGCCAGTGACACCGAATGTTCCCTTACTGCTAAGAGTGCCTCTGTCTTCTTTACTTCCACCTGACACCCACCAGGACAACACCAGGATGGGCAGAAGGGACCTCTGTTTAACGTCTCATCCGAAGTCTGGTCTGAGCCTAGTGCCTTGCTCGGCTCAACCTTTTTTGAGAAATTGACAGCCAAGATTAAGATTATGATCAAAACAAGAATTTTTGCCATCCCGAGCAGTTAGTGCAGTGACTGAAACTTTCAAGTCCTTTCATGCAACTCACGGACGACACTATCAGCACTATGGCTCAGCTTGTGTTTGTCCAGTAGAGTCAAGCCAGCTCCCTGGTTCAGCTCTGGCTTGGCTTTAGGTGAAAATGTCCTGGCTTGCCCACCTCTACAAACACTTCTCCATTCTTCAGTCTTTCTATACCCTTTTGTCTTTCTTCTTTCTGTAATACATCTAAAAAACGCTTTATCATTTTCTTTGACCTGTTTCCTAATTCTGAGTTCTGCGTCAGGTTTGGTTCTCCTCTCCACTGCCTCTGCTGCCCTCAGCCTAGCCTGGTAAGCTTCCCAACTCTCTGCTGTCTGCACCCATTTATGATTTCTGAAGCTGCTTTCTTTACTCCTACAGCTTCTCTCACACTCGTTGCAGAACCAAATATACTTCCTGTACTTACTGGCATTGCCCACCATTTTCAAGCAGCATTTGAAAACTTCCTTAATTACACTTATAATCGTGGCCTCCCACATTTCCTCCATCCCTCCCATATCTACTCACTCCAAGCTGAACCTGCATGAGTTGCTTCATTCTCCTTAAATCTGCTCTCCGGAAGTCCAGCATCTGTCTTTCGGTTCAGAGGTGCTTAGCCTTGAGTGATATGCTAAACCACATGATGCCATGATCATTGGTCCCTTAGAGGCCTTGACCTACACTTTCTCAATATCATCGTGGTTTGAGAACACCAGATCTAAGGTAGCTCCTTCCCTGGTGTGCTCCGACATGCACTATAAATCAGTCCTGAAAGGGGTCTGTCTACCAATGCCTGGTTGTGTGTGCTCCTTGCTCCAGGTATGTCCCAGTGTCTGGCATGTTTAGATCATCTGTCATGACCACAAAAAAAAAAAAAGAATCTTATCCTTACCGCACCAGTCCAGATGTGCCATCTAATATCTAAACAGGTTTCTCACTTATATGATGATATGCTGAAATACATGTCTTTGGTGGTGCCTCCTGCATTTTGTTTTCAGTGGCTGCAGCAGTTCTCTTCTGTCCTGGCCCCCCACACTTGGCATAGGGGACCAAGAACAACAGAACTACTGCTCCTCTTCAGCGCCTCAGTGCGCTACACAGAAGATAACCGCTATTTTTTAGCAGGAGTGCACGCTTCAAGAGGCTCCTCCCCAGTGCTCCCCGCTTACACCTGAGTCTTCCATCATGTTGTACCACACTCCCACTGCACTCCCAAACATAGCACTGAACTGGAAAATAGCCTAGGACAGCTATAATAAAACCTGGGGGACAGCACACATTTGGGCAATAAGAGAATTTAAATAAAAAACTTTGGAGCACAGGGCTCCCGCAAGAGCATGAGTGCAGTCATATTTGTGCCCCTTAACCCTGCTGGCTGGCCAGTCAGAGGGCTTGAAAGCCCTAGCAGCAGCCAGAGGAATTGTGGGAGGATGATGCTGTCAGGGACCCTCCCACATGAACTGGCAGGCTAAGAGGGCCAATCAGAGGGCAGGACAGGGCAAAAGTACTGATGGACAGCCTTGCCTGTCCAATGAGACAAGAAACAGAGGGAAAGAAGTTTCAAACAACATGAAGTCTTGCTATATTATGACAATTGCAGTTTGTCCCACCATTAGAACTGCTCCGGAGGTGAAAGAGTTAACTACCATTCTAAGAATGGAGTTTAGATCGCGAGCTCGGTTAGAGAAGCTCTGTCTGGATAATTTCAAACTGAAACTGTCAGATTCTTTACTCTGCCTCACTGAACAGTCGCTCCGGAGATTTCTCCTACTGCTCGGTTCATTTCTCGGTTTAAACAGTATTTTCTCAGTTAATTTCAACCACGAGTATTATTATTTTAACCGCAAACCGATCGGTTCAAGCTCTGTCTGTGGTATTGTAAGTAATAGACAGGTTTTTATTTCTGTGTGGAACTTGTAAATGTTTATCGGTTCGGTTCGAACCGATCAGGTTGGTTAAAACTTTAAAGTATAAGCATTTTAAAGCTTTTAGAGTGCGGTTCCCGGTTCTTATCGGTTCTAAAAAAAACAGATTTCATTACGTTTCTTTCCACGACCCGTGACACGGTTGGGAACCGATAAGGGTGTCTTGCCTGGCACTGCCGTAAAAAGGGCAAGTTTGTTGGTTAGGCTGGCATCATGTCTGAGAAACCCAAAAGAAAAACCGGGCCCACTGGGTTTCAACACTGTAGTGTCTGTGGAAGCCTTTGCAAGACTGACCCACACACTACATGTGTTTGTGTCTGAGGTTTGACCACCTCAATTCAGACTGCCAGATTTGTAAAATTTCCCTGCAGCCACCCTGGATAAGAGAGTGGGCAGGCTCAAGAGCGAGGCCAAGAGTCCGCTGACCCAGATGGCCAGCCGGTTCGGTGCCAACTGAACGGAGGAGTACTCCCTCTGACCAGGGCGAGACTTCCTCGGAAAACGTAAAGGTGGCTCTGAGGAGCCAGTTCGAGCAAAGAAAACTAAAAATCAGCAGGTATGGGGTCCAAAATTCCTTCTCCAACTGCTGCAGAAATAACAAAAAGCTATACAAATTGTACAGTCACTTTCTCGGTTCCGTCCGAACGCCACTCTCTGGTAAAAGGTCGGTTCGGCCGGTTCCACGATTCAAGAATATGATATTGGAATTTTATGAACCAGAGGAGGGAGGAGGATTATGAACAGTGTGAATGTGACTTTGAGAGTCTGGATGTGCCCATTGAACGGACATCTCCCCAGACAGACCTTTAGAATCTCCCCTATGCTTTCTGAGTCCCTTCTCATTTTTGTTTTATAAAAGGTTGCTGAAACCCTCCAGCTCCCATTAGAGGAAGCTGTGGATGAGCAAGAGGAACCTGATTTTGTGAAATGATGGATATCCCAGAGTCTAGGAGATTATCTATCCCTCACATAAGTCTTTAGGAAGCAAACAATAAAAATTCTAAAAGACCCTAATTCTGTGCCTCCTATTGACAAAAAGATGGACAGGAGGTACACTTTGTCAGGTCCTGATACAGACTTTCTTTCACAACAATGCAGTCATGTTGGGGTAGTTCAGGCTGCAGCCTGTGATAAACTAACATTCCCTTCCACATCCTCCTGACAAGGACTCAGGAAGATTGATGCCATGGCTAAAAAACAATACATGGCAGCATCCTTGGGACTCAGACAAGCAAATTACATGGCTTATGTGGCAAGATACCAAAAATCTAGATGGGACACTGTCATGGCTTTGGCCAAACAGGCCCCTGGCCAGCTTGCCAAGGAGCTGGAGCAGGTGGCTACTGATGGTATTGAGGCTTCCAAGGTGCAATTCCATGCTGCTGTGGATTCTAATGATGTATCCTCTAGAGTCATGGCTACATCTGTGGCCTTTCGTAGGTTAGCTTGGCTCAGGTGTACTAACTTGTCACAGGATACCCAGACTAAGGCTATGGATTTTCCTGTGGTGGGGAATTCTCTGTTTGGGGAGCAGACAGAGAATTACATGAAGAAAATGGATGAATACAGAACAACTTATAGGAGTGCACAAGCCAAGGAGCAGCAAGCCACTCCTCAGAAGCAGACCCCCAGGGGTAGAGGTAGGTCTTTTCACAGGCCTTTTTACCAAACCCAGGCTTCTTCTGCTTATGCTCAGAGGGGGTTCTTCAGAGGCAGAGGCAGACGGGGTGCAAGTAGGTCTGCTCCCACCCCTCAGCCTAAAGCCCCTGCCAAACAGGCACCCTGATGGGGTGCCCAGGGCCGGTTCTCCACTACCTGTAGGGGGCAGGCTGGCTTACTTCGTCCAGGACTGGGAGTCTCTAACATCAGACAAATGGGTCCTGGAAGTAGTAAGCCAGGGTCTGGTTCTCAGTTTCAAAACATTTCCAAAGATGAGAGCCAGATTTTTTCCACCTGCAAACCCTCTAGAGACCTTTACCTTAGAAACAGAAGTCTCAACCCTCCTAGCTCTCAGAGCTGTAGAAAGGGTTTCCCCCCTACACCAGGGCAAGGGTCTGTACTCCAGGTACTTCCTTACCCCAAAAAAGACAGGAGAATGGTGGCCCATTTTAGACCTAAGATATCTGAACAAGCACCTTTTGAAACCAAAGTTCAAAATGGTGACTCTGGCAATGATTTTACCTTCTCTAAGGCCAGGGGACTGGCTAGCTTCCCTGGACCTCAAGGATGCCTATTTCCATGTTCTAATCAGAAGCTCCCACCGAAAGTACCTCAGATTCAAACTGCCCTCGGGTCATTACCAGTTCAGAGCAATGCCCTTCAGCCTCACCTCTGCCCCAAGGGTATTCACAAAATATCTGGCAGTAGCAGTTGCTCATTTAAGAAGGCAAAGGATTGCTGTCTTTCCCTAGCTAGACGACTGGCTCATTGTAGGCCAGTCTCCAGAACAGGTCAAATCACACCTGCAAGTTACCCAGCAGCTTTTCACCTCTCTGGGCTTCTTGCTCAATCTTCCCAAAGTCAGTTCTGGAACCTGTTCAGGTACTCACCTTCATAGGTGCAGAATTGGACACAAAGCAGGCCAGAGCCTTCCTACCCTTAGAGAGGGTAAGGAACCTGGTGGCCCTGGCCTCCTCCTTTACTCTGCAGGTCTCTCGACCAGCAAGACACTTCTTACAGCTCCTAGGGCACATGGCTGCTTCCACAGCTGTAGTGCAAGGAGCAAGATTTCAGATGAGGGACATTCAGTTTCACTTGAGAGCCTTTTGGTCTCGGATCCCCTTTCCAAGTTGATCCCAGTGACTCGAACCCTGATCCAGGCCCTTCAGTGGTGGCAGGATCAGAGCAATTTAAGACTGGGGGTCCCCTTCATCCCTCTATCTCATTCCTTGACCCTCACTACGGATGCATCCCTTCTGGGATGGGGAGCTCACATGGGCGACCTCTCCACTCAGGGAGTGTGGTCCCCTCAGGAATCTCTGCTCCACATCAATTTGCTGGAACTCAGAGCTGTCTTCCTAGCACTTCAAGTGTTTTCTGCATCTGTTCAGAACAAAGTGGTACAAGTCAGAACAGACAGCACCATCACAATGTGGTACATCAACAAACAAGGGGGCACTCGGTCTTCGGCTTTGTGCACCGAAGCAATGAAGTTGTGGTCTCTGGCTTATTCCCTGAACACTTCCCTCATAGCAGTTCACCTCCCAGGAAAGGACAATGTCCTGGCAGATGCTCTCAGCAGGATTTCCCAGGGCCATCACAAATGGTCACTGGATCCCCAAGTACTGGGGATAGTTTTTGCCAGATGGGGCACCCCTCAGATAGACCTTTTCGCAGCCCCAGACAATCACCAACTTCCACTGTTTTGTTGCAGGCCCCCAGTGATGGGCTCAGTCCCTCTGGATGCCTTTTTCCTAGATTGGGAAGGAAGTTTCTATATGCTTTTCCTCCTTCCTCTCCTATTCAAGGTGCTAGTCAAAATCAGATCCCAGCCTTGCAGGATGATTCTGATTGCTCCAGATTGGGCCAGGCAGCCCTGGTACCCACTCCTTCTGTCCTTAGCAGTCCATCTCCCTTGTGTCTCCCCAGGAGGTACAATCTGTTATCTTGTGCCCAGGGGAGGGTTTGGTATCTGAATCTCAAATCCCTCAACCTCAAGGCCTGGCTCTTGAGGAGTTAGAGTTTGCTGACCTACACCTTTCTCAAGGTGTTCTCGACATCCTGAAGGCTTCTAGGAAGCCTTCCACTAGGGCCACTTATAATTCTAAATGGAAAAGGTTTTCCATCTGGTGCTCTGGGAAGCATATTTCCCCGGAATCTGCTGATTTGCCCATTGTTTTGGACTATATGGTCCATCTTAATTCTTTGGGCCTGAGACCAGCTACCCTGAAAGTTCATTTGGCAGCTGTCTCTGCTTTATTTCAGCAGGAAAGCCCTCTTCTCTTTCCACTCACCCTGTATTTTCCAAGTTTTTCAAGGGATTACTTCATACTAATCCACCTTTCAGGGACCCGGCCCCTGCCTGGGATCTTAATGTTTGCATTGCTCAGTTGATGCAACCTCCCTTTGAACCTCTGTCTTCTGCAGAGCTCAAGTATTTGACTTGGAAAACTGTTTTTTTAGTAGCCATCACTTCTGCCAGGCGCATAAGTGAGTTACAAGCCTTGTCAGTGGAGACTGACTTTATTTCCTTTCACAGGGATAAAGTAGTCCTTAGGACTAACAGGAAGTTTTTGCCTAAGGTGGTTTCAGATTTCCATCTTAACCAATCTATCTCCTTCAGTGTTCTTCACTGACCATTCCTCCTCGGTGAGAGGAGGCTGCACAGCTTAGATGTTAAGAGGGCCCTTAGTTACTATATAGGCGTACCAAGGGTCATAGGTTTGAATCTCTCCAACTCTTTCTCACTTATGGTGAGGTTGGGAAAGGTAAACCTGCCACTAAGAGATCCATTGCCAGGTGGATTGTCTCTTATATCCAGTTTTGTTATCAAAAACTGGGAAAGGTTCCCCCTTCAGGCCTGAGGGCTCACTCTACCAGAGGTACAGCTGCGTCTATAACTGCTGCCAGAGACATCCCTATTTTAGAGATATGTCAAGAAGCTACCTGGAAAACGGTACACACTTTCACCAAGCATTACTCCTTGGATATCCAGGCCAGGAGGGATGCTAGATTTAACACAACCGTGCTTCAGAGCCTATTCCCTAAGTAGGTTCTGTCCCTCCACCATGGAGGTACTGCTGTATATTCTGCAATTGTCATAATATAGCAAGACTTCATGTTGTTTGAAGAAAATATTACTCACCTTAGTAATGTTGTTTCTTCTAATGGAGTCTTGCTATATTATGACCTCCCCCCCAGCCTGCCCCTCTCAGAACTTCTACTTGGGTATGGGGTGGGCAGTCCAGTGTGGGCACTGGTTATGCCCATTATATGTTTTCACCCTTTTGGGGTTTGGGGTGTGGTGTTTTATTCTACCTTATTTTATTATTTTCTGGTTCCTGACTTGAGTCTTTGTGTTGGGACCAGGAATATGTGTTAATATTTAGGTAGCCAGTTGGCTAGTGTAGGTTACAGCTTCCACACAGAACCTTAGTGAGTTTTTGCTCGTAAAGATCTGACAGTTTCAGTTTGAAATTATCCAGACAGAGCTTCTCTAACCAAGCTCGCGCTCTAAACTCCATTCTTAGAATGGTAGTTAACTCTTTCACCTCCGGAGCAGTTCTAATGGTGGGACAAACTGCAATTGTCATAATATAGCAAGACTCCATTAGAAGAAACAACATTACTAAGGTGAGTAATTTTTTCTTCTGGGCTCTTGAGGAGCTGATGGCAGTCTGAGAGAGACAATGAGGTGTTCAGACCAACTGCTGGTGAGACCAAGTGAGAGGCATAGTCAGGCCAACAATCCTATGAGTCCTCACCAGGATTCCTCCTGCAGTCCTACTGTGAGCCTTATCCTGGGCTTACCCTTTTCAGAGACTGTGCCAGGGGGAAGGCACCTGTATAGTGAAAACTGTGAAGTTGTGCCATGCATGCACCTGATGGAAGAAACTAAGAGTTTGAGCCTGTGGGGCATTGCTGCATACCAAAGCTACTGAGCCGTACAAAAACAGAGACCAGCATCCTACCAAAGCTGCTTTGGAGCCAGGCAAGGGGCCTGCTAGCCCTTATCTGGTGGTGTGGATCAGGAAACAGGGAGGCACAGCATGCATGCCCTAAGTGCATAGGCATTCTTCATCCAGAGGGAAGTGAGACCATGGGGGTTGCTCCTTGGGTTTGGGATCCTTGGGAACCCGGAAACTGCTGTGTAGTGCTCCTGTGACTGAGAGATGAGCCAGAAGGGCCATGCATTTGCAGAACATCTGAGGGAATTTGAAGTGCTTCATCCCCAGGCCACTGGGCCCTGTTCCAGATTGCTGCTTAACCTGTTGCTGTGTGCTGTCCCCTGCCTCAACTGAACAGCTGCATCTGTGGGTCACGTGAGTACTGGCGTTACTGGCTGGGGTCTGTTGTACTTTTTCAATTTTGGATTACAAGTTAGTTGTTCTATCACTCTATGGCTTGCTGGGGGGTCAAATTGCAAGCTTGCTAATTTTCATCAAGTGCACCACTGAAAGAACCCATGAAACATAGCCACCAGGCCTGCATTGGGACTCTAGTGTAGTTCCTGAGTACCTAGAGTCATTGGTTATAGTCATACTTTTTTTTTTTTTTTGTAGTTTCTGAATTGCACACTCTACCTTCGGGGCATCTCTCAGGATCACCATCTGCAGTCGCTGGACTCAACCACCTGCCTGAACCATTTCTCCGATAGCTACATTTGATATGCGGGATCCAGGCTCTCCCGGCCCCACGGAGAGGTCCCAGACTCCAGGGAGAAGCAGAGAATTGCCTGACATCGGGCGTGTGGTTGGACCGGCTGCCTATGCTTCACAGTTGCCTCACCTGATGATAGTTTTTTTTTTCTTGTTTCCACCCTGGAGCTTGGACATGCAATGATGTCCAGCCCAGTGTACGCACACTCCCGCATGCACCTGGAGGACATCCATTGCAGCTCCAATCTCCTGCATCTGCTGCCGAGCACTGCAATGTCCCCAGCCTCCGCCAGGGGCAGCCAGTGCACCAGATGTGAGAACCCCCCTTCCCCAGGGAAGGAGAGCAGCCCCTGGGGCACTCTATCTTCCGTTGTAACTAGAAGCACCAACTCTGGTAATAACCAAATGCTGCAGTCTTTAATGTTCCATTTCTTTTTTATTTACATTTTTTTCATCTGAGCCTCAACGTTTTGCTGACTTGGCTTCTTCTGGGGGACTGTTAAATATGTAAATAAAATATCTGTTATACATTCATATTTAATATTTCATATTCTTCTTAATTGAAAATCTTCATTATTTTTGAGGGTATTGTTACTAATCATTCACAAAGCATCTTATATTTTAGTAAGCTTTCTATTTAAAGATCCATTCAAATTGTTTCCCAAATGTATCGCTACAATTACAAACTCCTGCCTTGCAATTCTCAAAACTCACCTTAACGGCTTAAACTTAATTCTAAACAGGCCATCTCTCAAGCATTTCCATTGCCGTATACTTTTCTGATACCAATATTAAATGAATCCAAAATGCTCTTTACAATTCTTAAAAATATCAATTTCATATTTACCAAAATATTATAAATCTGCCAATACAGTGAAGATCTGTTTGATACTGTACATAAACATTTGAAACAATTATAATATTCACCTTTAATGTGTGTGCTTGCAGCTCCAAAAATGGCCACCTTGTTTTCAACTGATATCGTATACCATCTAAAATGTACAAGAAAACTTTCTGTTTATTAACATCATTCATGATGTTAAAATGAATTCAGTGTTATACTGTATGTGGTATTCACCTTTCAACAGTTTCCATTCAATTTCATAATTACCACTCGCTTCCAACTATAAGTCTGTGATTTCTAAAACATAAAAAACATTTATAAATTTGTTTCTGAATCTGTCTAAAGTTCTTAAACTATCTCCTGGTTTGACTCAGTGATATTTTCTCTCTAAGACACTTTTCTTTGTTAACACAGCTCATGCTATTTCATTCCGTTTTACAATATCACTTTCTCTGTCCTTTGCTAAAAAGAAAAAACGAAGCCGGCATGGTGGTGCTGAGGGTTGAGGCGCTGGATGCCACACCTCGCTCCACACTGGTGACCCGGGTTTGGGAACAAGCTCAGGCCGCCAGGGGTTGGCCGGGGGAGAAGGCTTGAGCATCCAATGACTTGCCTTCTCTGGGGGGAGGGTGGGCACTTACACCGGCAAGCAGTGACCCCTGGCAGAGACTGGGGAGCATGACAGCCGCTGGAGTCACTGCGGTGTGATTGGCTGAGGGCCGTAGACCACAGACCAATCAGCTTTGGGGACGGGAACTTGGGGGTGGGACTTTGGGAGCATCGGCGCCTTTGTCTTGATGCGGGGGCATGTGAAGTCCACTTACGAAAATCGGAAAAAGCCCCTTCAGAGTCAGGTAGATGGAGAGCCGAGCCAGGTCCCAATTTGCCACCGCCTGCCCAGCCGGATCGGGTTCTGACAAGACTTGAAGGTTCGGGGGTGCCCCTATCCCGACCCTGCGTGGGGCGTAAACTGCAGTATGATGGAGGATCCTGACCAGTGAGTAGGATGGGGGTAGAGACAGGCTCAATTCGCTCTCCTGAAGAGGCGACTCCAGAGGGGAAGGGGGAGAATAAATAGTAATTAAAAACCAAAAAAAACAAATAGTAAGTATGTCAATTTGTCCATAGAATTAACTCATTTTTTTCTCTAAGAGGGAGAACTCACTTTTCATCTGGGTGAACACAGCTTCCTAAAATTTGAAGTGGCAGCAAGAGGCTTGGTGTTAGCTTATCCCTCCTATACCCATGTGGAGGAGCTATGATGTCACCACTCAGCGCCAACTCACGCTGTAATCAGGCAACCTCAATTACCTGGGAAGCTCTTCCCACATGGGTATTATAAGGCACAGAGCTGTAGAGTAGCTTTAATTATATTAGCACCTTAATTCCATATACAACAAATTCTATTTTATCTCTCACACCTGTTTATTTCATTGCAGTGATACCAATGTATATTTAAAATAATGCTTTTACCTATTTTATAGTGCCTCACTCCATGTTCTAACCATTAAATCAAAATCTTATTGGGGGGGGTTGAAGACATTGGGAGACAGTTAAGGAGAAAGCCTAGAATACTGCTTTAATATCAAATTCCTTCACCAGCATGACTGCCATTTTATTTCTTCATTCAGGCCCCATTCTTTATAGTAGGTGCCTAACTCATAGATCCATTTTGTTTCCTTATTTTCTAGTAGTTTTTGGTTATCACCTCCTCTGTCGGGTTCTTGTATTTTTCCAGCCCCCAAAATCTGAGCTGCATTACCATATGATCCCTCTCATTAAAATGCTTGTCTACTGAAGAACCCTCTTCCTTCGATCTCATTCTACTTTTATGCTCTGAAATTTGCTTTTTGAGCTCTCTAGATGTCTGTCCAACATACAGTCTGTTGCACTAACATTGTAATGGAAGCACCAAGATTGGTCGACAGCAACAATGCTGACCTCCCCCACAGCGATGGCACAACACCGATGCAGGTATTGTGCCACCTGTTTTAAGGGTGTTTTCTGTGGGGGGCTGTGGAGGGCTCTGCCCCTTGCAC
Source organism: Neoceratodus forsteri (assembly GCA_016271365.2). Classification (NCBI taxonomy): domain Eukaryota; kingdom Metazoa; phylum Chordata; order Ceratodontiformes; family Ceratodontidae; genus Neoceratodus; species Neoceratodus forsteri. Next base: position 996,850,210 of record CM028131.1, read on the forward strand.
CCCCCAGGCTTTAGGATTCCAACTCCAGGTCAGAGTTGGTCCGGGGTGGGGGTGGAACACTAGGGGAAGGTGAAACATGGAAAAAGGACCATTGCCGTGAATATCGCCGTGATGGTCTTTTTTCCTGTTTCACCATCTGGGTGTTAACAAAAAGGGGTGCACCACACTGTATTACAAAAATAACCCCTGATGTATTACAGTCGATGTGTTGTTTGATATAATACTTTTTCCCAATATACGGGTGTTTAAACATTTCTTTTTTCAATGTGTTGCCACATTCTACACATTTCCCACATGAAAACATTCCATTTTTTAAGGGACCAAGTAATAGTTGTCCCTTTCTGATTTCTTTCTGGTGATCAACTGTTTTCACTAATTTATCTTTGATGTTCAGAGTCTTCTTGGAGGTAACAAAGGGCTTCTGTGTAAACAAGTGACAAGTGCTAGGATCATTTTGTAAGATACCGCAATGTTTGAAAATGGTCATCCTGATCTTAGATATTTGTGTACAATGTGTTGTATTAAATGTAAGCTTCCTATGACCCCTTGAAGCAGTTTCCTGCAGTATTTCTTTTATTAAATCTTCTCTGTTGATGTTTGACATTTTAGATCTAGTTGCTCTGATTGTTTTGAAGGCATACACTCTCTCCTTAAATCTATTCAAAGTCACCCTCTCCTCTTTTTTATAGTCTATTGGTCTACTACAGTTTCATTTCATTCTCAATAACTGACAATAAGGAATACTTTCTTTTAAATTTGTAGGATGGAAACTATTTCCATGTAATGTCATGTTCCTGTCAGTTTCCTTTCTAAACATTGTAGTCTCCAGAATATTGTCATTTTTAAAAATTGTAATATCCAGAAAGTTAACACTCTTCATACTGTACTCCAATGTGAATTTTAAGTTTGGATCACAGGTATTTAAATAAATCAGAAATTCTTTTAAGAGGTTTTCCCCACCTTTCCGTAATAATAACACATCGTCAATGAAACATTTCCACAATATGATGCTGTTAAAGTATACTATGTCTGTAGTAAGTACATATTTGAGCTCAAAGCTATGCATATAGCTGGTTCAACACACTGCCCCCCTCCATCTCCGAAGCTCCAACTATATCGTGCTTCAAAACTTCCTTACGTAACCACCTTATTAACACCCGATGCTGTAACTGCCGCTAGTCAAAGCCGTACTCAATACTTATGACAAAGCTTATTACTAAGCTGCTAAGGACAACATAACTCTGGTATTGTTTGCATCCATCCTACCTGTACCAGCTTGTTTGTATCTATGTCTTAATTTACTGTTATACCTATGTGTTGTACTCCTATACTGTGTATTTTGGTTTGTCTTACTGTGACAAGGTACCTTTGTAAATGAGCCTATGGCTCAAAGGTTTTCCAAACTGCTGTTTAAATAAAATAAAATAAAAAAATATAGGCATTAGCATAGCCTGGGGCCATGCTACTTTCCATTGCTGTACCCTTCTTCTGGCCAAAGAAATCTTATTCAAAGCTAAAATAATTGTTGTTTAGAACAAAGGATGCCAACTCTGTAAGCAGCCTGGATTTGGGTCTCGAGTTCCCTGATCTTTTTTCTAGAAGGTCATAAAGAGCTTGCATGCCCTCTTGGTGTGGAATTGAAGTATACAAATCTTTTGCATCTATCGTCAGAACATTAAGAGAAAATTACAAATTGTCAAATCAAAAGACATTAGGTTAGAATGGCATGGTCTTACTCTGGAAAAATATCTAGAATACAAAAGAATACCGAGAGGTTTAAGGGTTCCGGTTGAGTCAAACTTAGGAATACATGATGAGGATTTGGACAGAAAATGGGATGGAATCCGCACTAGATGTAGTGTGGATTTCATATATGAATTGATTGAAGCTATTATTAAAGAACGGGGAAAACTAGTGGAGGACATTCATACATAGGAAGAATCTTTGAAACTACAATTAAAATCAGAAGATCTTAACAAATGGCTACAAGAAATAAAAGAGAAGATTCTTGAGTATGAAAAGTAAATTAAACTTAAGAAGTTCCTCAGAGACACCATTGACTATAGAGATAAGATCTACACATATAAAAATATTAGATTTTCAACAAATAGAGGTGAAGGGAGCAGTTTAGACAGCTCAGATAGTTACACCAGGAACACTTTTTATGTCAGAAATCGAGGCCCTTTTTTAGGGAAGAAAACACAAACAGACAGACGAGAGAGAATTGGAGGAACTCAGTACCTCACACATACAACAACCAGAACGACCAGTTACTCAGACCCCAAACAGATGCTATGATCTCAGTGACAAGTGCACAATAGAGGGGGGAGGAGGAGGAAATGGAGGGTGAGGGCAAAAAACATACAACAGGGGAAACAGAGGGAGAATGTGATTTTCAATTTAAGTAAAAAGGATTTATCAGAAGAAGAAAATGAAGTTTTAAGCCTGGGACTTTCATATTCTATAACTAAAAACATTTAATAATTTCTGATTATTAGTTAATATAAACAAATTCTTTAGGACCATCAGACTCCAAGTTCAATTTCAGAATATAGAAGAGAGTAACCCAGCAAAAAAAAAAATTGAAAATGGCAATGGGTATCAAATCTAGCTCTATACCCCAAACTAATATCAGTATTGCAGTAAAAACTTATATTAGCACAGTGCTAAAAGAAACAGAGGATTTGAGTGAAAAAGAAGAATATTCCTCTCAAATATGATACAATCTCACTAAGAAACAAAGACAAGTCTTAGCTGGACTAGAAAATGATACAGAATTGGTTATAAAACCTGCAGATAAAATAGGGGCTATAGTTTTGATGGACATAAATAAATATAGAGATATGTGTTTACAATTGTTGAATGTGAAAGAGAACTACCAAAAATTATCTGGAAATCCAGTATACGAAATAAAACAGAAAATTAAAGACTTGCTAGAAGAATTTGAAGCTTTAGAGTGGCGTTATTCATGGGAAAGAGAGTTGTTATGTTAAAGTTCTAGAGTCCCAGCATTTTATACCTTACCAAAGATTCATAAAGATGCTGCAAATCCACCTGGCAGACCCATAGTATCGGGGATAGGCCCTATATTAGAGCCTATTTCAAAGTATATTGATTTTCACATTCAGGACCTCTTCCAAAATACAAATGAATACATAATGGACACTACGCATGTATTACAATTACTGCAGGAAATGAATTTACAAAATAAAATGAATGAAAATACAGTTTTGGTGACGATAGAAGTAAAAGATTTGTATACTTCGATTCCACACCAAGAGGGCGTGCAAGCTCTTTATGAACTTTTAGAAAAAAGATCAGGAGACTCAAGATCCAGATCCAGGCTGCTTACAGAGTTGGCATCCTTTCAATTATTTTAGATTTTAAGAAGATTTCTTTGGCCAGAAAAAGGGTACAACGATGGGAAGTAACATGGCCCCAGGCTATGCTAATGCCTATATGCATAGCCTTGAGCTCAAATATGTACTTACTACAGACATAGTATACTTTAACAGCATCATATTGTGGAAACATTTCATTGACGATGTGTTATTATTATGGAAAGGTGGGGAAAACCTCTTAAAAGAATTTCTGATTTATTTAGATACCTGTGATCCAAACTTAAAATTCACATTGGAGTACAATATGAAGAGTGTTAACTTTCTGGGTATTACGATTTTTAAAAATGGCAATATTCTGGAGACTACAATGTTTAGAAAGGAAACTGATAGGAACATGACATTACATGGAAAGTTTACATCATACAAACTTAAAAGAAAATATTCCTTATTCTCAGTTATTGAGAACGAAACAAAACTGTGGTAGACAGATGGACTGTAAAAAAGAGGAGAGAGTGACTTTGGATAGATTGAAGGGGAGAGGGTATGCCTTCAAAACAATCAGAGCATCTAGATCTAAAATGTCAAACATCAACAGAGAAGATGTAATACAATAAATACCACAAGAAACTGCTTCAGGGGGTCATTGGAAGCTTACGTTTAGTACAACCCATTGTACACAAATATCTAAGATCAGGAAGACCATTTTCAAACATTGGGGTATTTTACAAAATGATCCTAGCACTTGTCACTTGTTTACACAGAAGCCCTTCGTTACCTCCAAGAAGGCTCCGAACATCAGAGATAAATTGGTGAAAAGAGTTCATCACCAGATAGAAATCAGAAAGGGATAACTGCTACTTGGTCCCTTAAAAAATGGAATGTTTCCATGTGGGAAATGTGTAGCATGTGGCAACACATCGCAAAAAGAAATGTTTAAACACCCGTATACTGGGAAAAAGTATTACATCAAACAACACATCGACTGTAACACATCAGGGGTTATTTATGTATTACAATGTCTGTGTGACAGACTGTATGTTGGACAGACATCTAGAGAGCATAAAAGGTGAATTTCAGAGCACAAAAGTAGAATTGGATCGAAGGATGAGGGTTCTTCAGTAGCCAGGCATTTTAATGAGAGGGATCACACGGTAATGCAGCTCAGATTTTGGGGACTAGGAAAAAATACCAGAACACGACAGAGAAGGTGATTACCAAAAACTACTAGAAAATAAGGAAACAAAATGGATCTATGAGTTAGGCACCTACTATAAAGAATGGGGCCTGAATGAAGAAATAAAATGGCAGTCATGCTGGTGAAGGAATTTGATATTAAAGCAGTATTCTAGGCTTTCTCCTTAACTGTCTCCCGATGTCTTCAAACCCCCCGCCCCGAATAAGATTTTGATTTAATAGGTTAGAACATGGAGAGTGAGGCACTATAAAACAGGTAAAATCATTATTTTAAATATACATCGGTATCACTACAAAGAAATAAACAGACGTGAGAGCTAAAATAGAATTTGTTGTATATGGAATTAAAGTGCTAATATAATTAAAGCTACTCTACAGCTCTGTGCCTTATAATACCCATGTGGGAAGAGCTTCCCAGGTAATTGAGGTTACCTGGTTACAGCGTGAGTTGGCACTGAGTGGTGACATCATAGCTCCTCCACATGGGTATAGGAGGGATAGGCCAACGCCAAGCCTCTTGCTGCCACTTCGAATTTTAGGAAGCTGTGTTCACATGGATAAAAAGTAAGTTCTCCCTCTTAGAGAAAAAAATGAGTTGATTCTATGGACAAATTGATATACTTACTATGTTGGTTTTTCTTTTTAACAAAGGACAGAGAAAGTGAAATTGTAAAATGGAATGAAATAGCGCGAGCTATGTTAACAATGAAAAGTGTCTTAGAGGTAAATATAACTGAGTCAAACCAGGAGATAGTTTAAGAACTTTAGACAGATTCAGAAACAAATTTATAAAGGTTTTTTATGTTTTAGAAATCACAGACTTATAGTCGGAAGCGAGTGGTAATTATGAAATTGAATGGAAACTGTTGAAAGGTGCACACCACATATAATACTGAAGTCATTTTAAAATCATGAATGATGTTAATAAACAGAAAGCTTTCTTGTACATTTTAGATGGTATACGATATCAGTTGAAAGCAAGGTGGCGGTTTTTGGAGCTGCAAGCAAGCACATTAAAGGTGGATACTATAATTGTTTAAAATGTTGTTTATGTATCAAACAGATCTTCACTGTATTGGCAGATTTGTAATATTTTTTGGTAAATAAGAGATTGGTATTTTTAAGAATTGTAAAGAGCAGTGTGGATTCATTTGATACTGGTATCAGAAAAGTATATGGCAACGGAAACGCTTGAGAGATGGCCTGTTTAGAATTAAGTTTAAACCGTTAAGGCGAGTTTTGAGAATTGCAAGGCCGGAGTTTGTAAATGGAGCGATACATTTGGAAAACAATATGAATGGATCTTTAAATAGAAAGCGTACTAAAATATAAGATGCTTTGTGAATGATTAGTAACAATACCCTCAAAAATAATGAAGATTTTCAATTAAGAAGACTATGAAATATTAAATATGAATGTATAATTACAAATATTTTATTTACATATTTAACAGTCCACCAGAAGAAACCATCAGCAAAACGTTAGGGCACAGATGAAAAAAATGTAAATAAAAAAGAAATGGAACATTAAAGACTGCAGCATTTGGTTATTACCAGAGTTAGTGCTTCTAGTTGCAATCGATACCTTTTCGCACGTTGCACTGTCTCTGCACCCTACAAATTGAAGAACTAAGAGCAGATTTCCCTTGGAAACTTTTGTTTTATGGCGCTCTCTATCTTACCCCATCCCTACCGATCCCTGACAACCCGTGCTCACTCCAGAACCTGGGTCGCTGGCGTGGCACGAAGTGTGGCGTCCAGCACCTCAACTCTCTGCACCACCGGCCTATTGTGTCATACTCAAAACTTTAGTTTTAGTACTAGTACTAGCTAAGAATTACCGCACCCTGTGTAGTATAATGCCTCTTTTTGTGCCCCTTGATCGGGTAGGGTCTTCATAGACTGTGTGGAATCTGAGAGGGTGGTAGTGACCCACAATACAGTTTCTCTCAGGGGGCATTGATATAGGGTAGGATTGGACAAGGTGACTTGCATCTACCTAACCCAGTCTTTTCTTTCAATTTCCTGGCCTGTGTTCTTAAATAAAAGCACTATCAATCTGTTAAATTTTACTTCTGTGTGTGCACTCTGTTTGTATAATCTGAAGTGTTTTCTGGTAAAGGTAACAACTGTCTTAGTGGTCTCCAGGTGGTGGTCCAGTTCAGTGTTGGGTGGTAGGTAGGTACTGTCACACACGCACTCCGCAGGTCAGGCCTTCTGCTCCCACAGTGCCAATGCTCAAAGTGCAATATGAGAACAGGAGACTAACAGGGTAACCCTCCTTTTTTTTTTTTTGTGTCTGAATCACCTACTAGCCTCAAGTCCTGAGGTAAAATATGAATCCTTTTTCGCTAGCAGGCCCAATTTACAGGATCAGATATCGAACCCTCTTTGGGGAAATGCAGTGTAATACTTCACCCAGTGGGCACCCAGCCTGGTTCACAGTTCTACCCTGTTGACTCAATTTGAGACCTATGTAATTTCTTAACTTAGCAAGATGGTAGCACACTTAAGACCTTAACAGTTTTGTCAAAATTATCCAATACTGTTCCAGCATTCACATGCAAAAGAAAAGACTCAAGCAGGATTAAGGAAATCAAACAGTTTACTAGAATCAAAAAAAAAATAGTAAATACATACAAAACATAGAACCTATAACATAAAAACTTAGTCAAAATAAATTGGAAATTACAGAAGCAAAATGCCTGATGCTTAAATTTCTGAGTCTAACTCAGTTTCAGTTTGATGTTACCTATTTTGCTAGAAGTGCCTTTTTTTTGTCCAGAACACACTGTGTGTGTGTGTGTGTGTGTGTGTGTGTGTTCTCTTAGAAGTCCAGAGATAGATGTGTCCACTCCTTTCAGCCAGAGTGATGAGTCAAAATGCCCTTCCCATCCTGTGAGGTCACAGCTCATGAAGTCACTGTTAGTCCTGTAATTCATTTGTAACCTGTCCGAGTATATCTGAAAGGATGTCATTTTACTGCTTACTTGAAATCTGAAAAGATAGCAATATCAAAATATGACAGTCTCTTTCCTCCTCAGAGCATTCCCTTCGATGTTCAGAAACACATCCTGACAAACAGCTCTCTTCTAGTGGTGAGAGATGTAACATGTAGCTGTTAAAAGTTGTCGCTTCCTAGAATGTCATAAAAGATGCAGTTTTCTATGGCTTTCCTGGACTTCAAAGTAACTGAAGTTTTACAATGTGTTATATAACAGCTAACACAGGCATGACAGGAGATGTCAAAAGGAAACCTCTTAATTAATTCATACACTGGGTCAGTGTTACATAGCCAATTGTTTTCAGCAAACCAGGACCTTTGGGGTCAAAAGATCAGGCCCCTTTAAAAGCTGCTGGCTGCCATTTCCCTAAGCAGACATTCAAATAAATACATAATTATATCACAAATATGATACAATATAATGACAAGTAGGTAGGCAGAGCGTCACAGGTACTGCATTCAAGGGGATGGTACTACACGCCACATCTCACCCACTTATTCTCTCTGGGTGGATGCACTGCACTATTTATTATCTGTTCTGGAACGAACCCCCACCACCACAGGAGAAAGAACAAACCCAACCCCCTCAACCAGATGGGCACTGTACAGTCACCAGGAAGGGGTGTGAACTCCAACATAGCAACCTGGGGTCACACATTGGGTTACCACTGGGATCGCCCTTTTGAACATCTAGACACACCTGGGGGCTTTTCAGAGACTTTTGCCATTGTTCCCCCTCCAAAAATGTTTGTGAAAGTAAACAAGGCTTTTTTTTTCTCCATATAGGTTTTTCTCACTTTCTCTGTGGCAGGCTAGGCAGCTTCATCAGCCCTGTGCCAGTACACCGTGGCCATCCTGTGGCTCTGTCCATCTCTCTGAGACTGGGCAGGTCACCAGTACCAGCTGGGAGGGCTTCATGAAGCCCAACCTCCATTTTTCCTCCAGTTTTTTCTCCCTGAGGTACAGCATATGTGCAATGCATGCGCAAGCACACTCCACCTCCGAGGAGATGCTCCAAGCTTGCTGCATGCCTGCCTTTCCCACAGTTACAGGACTTGCATGCGCCACCACCTCACTTTTGCCAGATGGGAATTGAATGGCAAGTCATGGGAACCCCTCTACCCAAGGGAAGAGAGCTGTCCTATGGACGCTCAATCTTCCATCTCCCAGCTGGACCCCCGAGTGACCTAAATCCATTTGTGAACCTGAGTCACTGGTGTGATAGCAGGGAGGCATGGATGCCTCAACCTGCTGAGCCAGTGGGCCAGTGTAAACAAGGCTTTTCAAGAGGTAGAGAACTGGTGTGTGTTTGAGGGTATGGACCCTTGGAGAGTATGGTAAAAAATGTGTCCAACGAGTGGGAAAGGGATCCATCTTGGGAGCACTAGAGAATGTCCTGAAAGAAGTCATTTACCAGCAATCATTGCTAAAGCTATAGGTCATGTCAAATAAATTTGAAAAATGAAAATTCAGAGAGTGACTCGAGAGCCAGGTACCCAGTTCAAAACCTAACTGTGGAAACCAAGAAGAAGTTAGTGGCGGTGAACCTGCCTGCCATAGAGACTCATGAGATCTGGATGGTGATAAGCAAAGGGTGTTCTGTCAGCCTGAAACCTCTTTCACTCACCCAAACTCTGCTTGAGATTTCAAGACCAAACTAGAGCTGTCACTGGCTAGTGCAGAGAGGACCCTCAAGGATGTGCAGATCTTGTTGCCTCCTCAGGCAACCTCTGAAGAATATGGTCTTGCTCGCCCTGCTGGTTCTGACTGTCACTGACCCCTACAAATTTTTTCTGGCATAATCCCAACCCCTGCTGGCAAAGATGATTATAAAACCTTGGTCGATTATGCTGTCTCGATGTTACATGAATGGCAATGTACAAAGGTGGAAAAGTGCAAACACACTGGCCCGAGAGTCTGAAAAGGCTGACATTAGACATCATCCATTCCTTGAGTGCCAAGGACCCAGAGGCCAGTGCAGATGAATACCTTGCCACCCTATACAGTGTGTTTGGAAGTGCAGAATCTTGTGATGACTTGTATTGGATGTCTAAGGCCACCAAACAACGCTGGGAGAGTTCCTTGCTCCCTATCTACACCGACTCGAGAGGCCCCTACAAAAAGTGTACTGCAAAGGAAGGATAAGAGTCCAGTGACCTGAACATGGTACGTCTACAGCAAGTGCTGAAGGATGCCTGATTTTCAGAGTTACTGCTTTTAAAGACTCGCTTAAGAGAGAGAGAATGACTGATCTACCCTCCCACCAAGTCCTGCTGCAAGAGGTTAGAGAGGTCGGGAACAAAGATAAACAGTGGGGACCCCGCCTGCTTCCACCACTGGTGGCAAAGTGTTGGACAGTGGGGGCTCCTGTGATGTCACAGAACTACAGAGAGTGATTCAAGAAATGAGAAGTGTGCTAGTCCAACCGGGTAAGACCAGCCCACCCCCAGGAGACCAGAACTTTTAGTTTCCAGTAAACCCGTTTCAGGTAGTGTGGTGTCAATGGCCTTGAGCAATGGGGTGTGAGCATCAAATGCTGTCTTTCTGGAGGAAGTCCATACTCAACTGATAACTGATCGAGCAGAAGAAAATGATGGGAGACTCAATGAACCACCAAGATCTGCAATTGCCATGACCGCTGCCTGGGAGGGAGGGCATCCATGGAACTCTCCCTTTAGAGCATCTCAACAGCAAATGCATAGAGACAATGTTTATTGCTACTGCTGCGGCAGGGGTGGACATATTAAACGTCAGTGTCAGTCAGAAAGCAACTTTCAAAGGGTCACTGACTGACTACCCAGTGAGAAATTAGCCAAGAACTCTGTCAGGTCTCTGAGCTTCAGTGGGTCTTCAGTAGGGGAACACTCTGGTGCCCTGGGAACAAGTCATTTACCAGCAGTCTGAATGGGAGAACATATAGGGCATTAGTGAATGGCACACTGTCAGTAGAGGGTAGAGTAACTAGCGAGGTGCCACATGGCTTGGTTCTGGGGCCAATCCTTTTCAATGTGTTCATCAGCGACATTGCTGATGGACTGAAAGGAAAAGTGTGCCTGTTTGCGGATGACACCAAAATTGGCAACAGGGTTGACATGCCAGCTGGGCACCAAAGCATGGACTCTGATCTCTGAAAGCTAGAGGAGTGGTTGAGGAACTGGCAATTGAGATTCAATGCAAAAAAATGCAAGGTCATGTACCTAGGAAAATGTAACCCAGGGAAAGTGTACTCAATGGGAGGATAGCAGCTGATGGCTACTGGACACAAGCACGACCTGGGGGTGATCATCTCAGATGATCTACAGGTCAGCAAGCAATGTGAGAAGGCAGCACTGAAGGCTAGTGGCATCCTGGAATGCATAGTAAGGGGCATCACGAACAGGAGGCAAGAAGTGATCATGCCTCTGTATTGGTCCCTGGTGAGGCATCACCTGGAGTACTGCGTCCAGTTCTGGAGGCCACACCTTAAGAGGGACATAGATAGGCTGGAGCCTGGAGATGGTACAGAGAAGGGCAACAAAAATAGTGTAGGGTTTTCAGCTGTTACCCCCTAGTGCAACACAGGAATCGGAGAGATATGCCAGAGACTTTTTTTTTTTAATGATCTTTTTTACCTCCTTCCGATGCTCCGGCATCTACCACTTCAGGCTACCTAGTACTCCACTGACCCTGGCAGTCCTCTTCTGGAGCTCTCCCTTTCTGCCACACATTGCAGTCGACCCCCGAGTTGTCCCGGCATATCCCATCACCGGGCGGGTTCGAGTAAGCACCGGGGAGGCAGAAACCCAGCACACTATTTTTCCTTCACAGACCAGGGGTGCTGCTATGGAAGAGGAGGCTTCTGGAGGTTCCAGTAGCATGGAGGACGGTGGCCATCATCCGGCAGAGCCAATGCTGCTTTTCTTGTTTTCTTTGATCCCTCCTGTGCTGCTGTGTGTAGTGCCCCTGGTCTCCACCGGTGGCCACTACAGAGTGAGGTTATATCCCCAGCCCACCCAGGAGAGGAGAGCGGTCCTCCGGACACTCAATCCTCTCCTTCCCCTGCCAGCCCCCAGCGCCTGAGTCTGTTCCCGAACCCAGGTCACTGGCGTGGTTCGAGGTGTGGCGTTCAGCGCCTCAGCCCTCTGCGCCATTGGACCGGTGATAGAGACTTTTCAGTACCTGTACGGCAACAACAAAATGCAGGTGCAGAACCTCTTTTAGGTGAAAGACTATAACAGGAGAAGAGGGCATGAACTTTGCCTTATGGGTGGGAGGGAGGGAGCAATATAAGGAAGTTCTTCTTTACAGAGTGTGTGTTCAAACCATGGAATAACCTGCCAGAGGGGATGGTGGGGGCAAAGACTGTGGGGGAATTCAAGCATGCATGGGGCAGATATTGCAGGATATTAAAGTAGGCAGTTAAGTGGGGGGGGGGGTTAGGAAACCACAGGCAGACTAGATAGATCATACGGTCCCCATCTTCTGACAATTTCTATGTTTCTATGTTTCAATAATTTCTAAAGCTATAGGACGCGTCAAAACCAATTTGACAGATACCAAACCTAAACTGTCAAGAACTTGGGACACAATTGTAGGTTGTTCTGCAGATGTGGAGGCTTGAGTGGATAGATGGCCTATTCGAGTGCTCATGGATATTGGCTGCTAAGTCACTACAGTGTTCAAAGACTGTTATGATACGTATCTATCTCACAAAAAGTTTGAGTCTTTCAGAGACTTTGATGTGTGAGGTCTCAGTGAAGCTTCATATCCTCATCTGGCTTGATTCGTATATTGACTTCCTTTCTGGTGAACATTGTTGGAACTCTGTGCTCATGAATGAATATGTATTAAAAGAGTCCGATCTTTGTAGGAACTAAATCCTATATGTTCCATTGCCTGGATCAGTTGTACAGAGTTTGAAGCCCAAGAAGGAAATGCATCTGGGCCCCACCATGGACTTGTCAGAAATACTTACACTTGCAAAGACCGCCCATCTGAGGATGAATCTATGAGAACTGATCAATCTGAAGTGGTGATTCTCCCCCCCCCCACCAACAACAAAGCACAGTGTGCCATCAAGGGAGTAGTGTGCCTCAAGGGATTTTGCCACAATCAGCTGCTAATGTTGGATGGCCCAGAGGAAGCAGGTTTGCTAGAGGGACTCATAGTCAGACCCACCATACTGCCAGCTAAAGTGCATGCATATATCAGACAAGTAACAGTTCATGTAACAAATGTAACAGACCACCCGGTGACCATCCAAAGGGGACAGACCCTCACCAAGGTCTATTGTGCTGATCTCATCATGCAGCCACAAATGATAATGCAGCTCCAGGAAAACTGGATCCTACACTGTTCAAGTTTGGAGACCCCTCTTTGCCCACAGAGTTGTGAAACAGAATATGAAAGAAGTTGGCACATCAGACCAAAGTTTTCTCCCTGAAGGAATGAGACAGTGGGTGTGCAAAGAGTGTACAGCACCACTTCAGGGTCACTGATACGAGACCTTTTCAGGAGAGGTCAAGATGACTGGTCCCTGCCAACACAGACAATGTCCAGAAGCACTTGCAGGAGATGCTGGCTCCAGGCATCATTCAAGAATCTAGGAGCCCCTGTCACCATTTGTAGTTAACAGAAAGAATGGAGCTGTCAGAATGCGTGTAGACTACTTGATTCTAAATGAAAGAACTGTACTTGACCAACACACTATGCCATAAATACAAGATGCTCTAGATTGCCTGAATGGGAGACAATGATTCAGTGTTATGGATTTGAGATTGGTTACTATCAAATCCCCATGGCCAAGCAAGATCAAGAAAAGACAGCATTCATCTGCCTTCTGGGGTTCTATGAGTTTCTTCAAATGCCACAAGGGATCTCAGGGGCATCAACCACATTCCAGCAGCTGATGGAGAGACAATGTGTGACATGAACCTGCTGGAATGCCTTGTGTACTTGGACAATATTATTGCATTCAGGAGAACCCTGGAAAAGCATGAAGCCCGACTGTTCAAAGTACTCGACAGACTGGAAGAGTATGGCCTACAGTTGTCCACCGACAAGTGCCAGTTCTTCAGGACCTCAGTTGAGTGTGTGGGTCATATCATGTCCTAAGATGCCATCTGCACCAATCCCCACTATGTCTAGGCTGTGACAATCATACCAAAACCGGCACAGGGTCATAATGTCATGAAAATAACAGCATGGCACAGAATGCCGCAGGCAAAATGGCGTGTGCTGAAATAAGGTTGGAAAAACACTTACCACAACAGAAACAGCGTACGCAATTGAAATGAATGGCACACTCTTTTTTTTTTTTTTTTGCTATCCAGGAGACCCCACCCAGGGGTGCCAGAATGGATCCAAATCCCAAAGACTGCCATTCAAGCTTTGTGCAAAAGATATGACCCAAAATAATTGACAAACTCCAGTGAACCACCTTGCCTGGTGGACAGCTTGGGCACCCCATCAGATTGCATACCTGTGGCCTATTGCAATGATCTTATCTATGTCAGTCTTCACCATTCATCACTGTTGGGTATGAGCTGGAGGATCAGGATGCTGTGGGAGCTCTTTTTTTTTTTTTTTGCAAGAGGAGGAGGAGCCGACGTCAGGATGGCGCCGCCCTCAAGGCCGATGTATTATGTGGCGCTCATGGGTTGGCCAGTAACCATTCTCGATGCCTCCTCAGCCCCAGTTCTGCTTCTCCCACTGTCGAGTAAGAACCTCATGTGTGAAGCTTGGAAAAATTGAAAGTGTGTCGAAGGCCTAGTCCATCGGCTCCATCAGCTCAAGTTCTGCTTTTCCTCCGTTCTCGGCACCGTCCCACCAGTAAGATTTTTCCTTTTATTTTGACGATGCCAAGTATCTTGTTTTGTTTGTTGTGTTTTCCGTTTGGTCATGTCTCATTCAGGGGACAAGAAGAAACTTTCTAAGACAGGTCAGCCTCCGATGTAGCAGTATCCCTGCAGATGACTTTTCTCCATCTCAGACCAGCATGACCAGTGCTTGACCTGTTTGGGCCCTAACCATGATATGCATTGTTGTGATGCCTGCTTCTCCATGGACCATCGAGTTCTAGAATCACACGTTTAAGGTTGAACGTGCGCCACCGGATTTTGGGGGACAGGCTCACACTCAGGATGCCAAATACAGGGTTCTTTACCCTTCCTCCGGGTCCCCTCCCAGTCCTATATGGCCTGCGGAGGAGGGGGGTTTCTGCCCTTCCTAGCCTTGCCTTGGTGGGAACCCCTTCCATGGTGCAGGAGGCCCAGACTGGTCTTCTTGGGGGCTGGGTGGGAGGCAACATCCTGGCAATTGCCTCTTCGGAGGTGAAGGCCCCCCCCCGGTGTCACATTCTGGGGCCCAGGCCGGTGCCACCTCTGATTCTGGTGCAGCTTGCGGTGCTGGGGATCAGGGCGGCACTGCAGGTGGTGCAGGGCCGGCCTCTGGCACCGTTTCTGACTCCGGCACCATTCACAGTGCTGGGGATGGGGGTGGTGCCATGGGCAACGCAAGATGGGTTTGCGGCGCTGTTTGCAGTACCGCAGCTGAGAGACATCAGGAGGCCGTCTGGATCCGAGCCTCCTCGGGTGACCATGACTCTGAGGCTGGCCCAGATTGGCTCCCAGATTCCTCAAATCCTCTGATTCCTCTTCATCCAGCACTTCAGCCCCCACTCAGCTCCCTCCTGGGGAGCATACAGATTCCATTGGTACCGGGGATGGTGGCATTGACCAGCCCTTGGGTGCCCAGGTGGGCACTGCAGGGCAATCCGGAATCAATGACCTGTCTGCCCCCTCGGGAGGCGTACCCCCTCCTGATATAGTCCTAGCTAGCCCAACTTCTCCTCAGACTGGGGCACCCCAGGCAGTGGAGGGTGCTCCACCCCCAACTGTCTCCCAGGAGTTAGTCACGGGGTGCCAGCTGCCTATGCTGGTGGTGAGGAAGAGGGTTTTCTGAGTCCAAGGGATTGAGAGGACTTGATTTGGTGTGGCAGCCTTCCCTGGGAACCTGCAGGAGTTCAAGGAGTAGCCGTAGCACTGGACTAGTCTTCTGCCTCTGAGGTCCCCCCAGGAGAGACATCTTCTCTTGAGGTCAGGGCTTGCCCTTTTGGTCTCATGTGACCCCAGTCATCTTGCAGGGGGAATTCTTCCATGGGGCTCAGCTCAGGCCGTTCCAGCTCAGTTGAGCGGCTGTTGTCTGTTGGGACCACGGGGACTCCTCCCTTGAGGTTCTCCATTCGGTCCCCTTGCCTGGGCAGAGGCTGTGCCCCTCCTCAGAGGTGCTTGGTCCCCTTGTTTCTGCCAACCCCTTCCTCTCTCCCAGATCTTTCTGGTCCAACAGGGCCCCTTACCTGAGAACAGTTTAGGGCCATTGCTGCACTGTACCCTGCCTATTTCCAAGCTATGGATGAACAGGTGTTCCACCATTCCCCAGTGCAGCCTGACCCTAACTCCCTGAGCTCATCGGCTCCCTCGTCTTCCTCCTCTGAAGGAGAGGAGTACTCAGTCCACCTTTCTCCAGCAGCAGATCTCTCCAGTTATCAGTGTTTTCTGTCGGGGTTGCTCGATGTGCTCCACATATCCATCCTTGTCGAACGCAATCTCGATTGGTCGGTGCATGCCTTCTTAGGTGAGTTAGTGCAGTCAACCTTTTGGTTCTTGCCTTGCCTATTACCTTTTTGGGAGGCATTGCTCTGGGTTTGGCAACATCCCTTCTCCCTACCTCCAGCCCCGAGATACCTTCGCCAGCGGTACTGCACCCCCTTTGGGGCCTCCAGGAACTCTGCCTCACCCTCTTTCAGGTGTGATTCTCCTGGACACCCCTTCTGGGCATAGAAGCCCGAGTTGTGACTGACCTCGGACTCCGACTCAGCTGAGTTTGATTTCTGGGGCAGGAGAACCTTCTCCTCGGCATGTCTCCTGCTTTGTGTGTCAGCACATCAGGTCCACCATGCTGCCTACAACAGGCACTTGTGGTCATTGCTAGGCCAGGTCCTAGCTTCTCTGCCTGATTCAGAAGAAACCAGACAAGCCATTGCCCTCTCCGTGTGAGGCCTGGCGCTTGCAAGGCACCAAGCAAGGGCATCGTATGATGCCAGTGAGTTGGCTTCCAGAATAGTGGGGACAGCGATCTGCATCAGGTGGTTGGCATGGCTTCTTCTTTCCCGGCTGTCACCCCTGGCCCGGCGTAGGGTGACCGCCTCCATCTTCCGGAGAACCCACCTCTTCTCCCATAGGGTGAGGCAAGGGCTTCAGGAGTGCTTTCCCTCTCCCGCGAGGAGATCCTCACCTCACCAAGACCAGTCTTAGGCCTAGCCAGACCTGCGAGGGTTCTCTCCTCCAGTGTCTCCCCCACTGGAGGCTAAGGGACACTGTCCCTTAGGGAGGTTCTGGGCCCCCTTCGGGGGGCTTGGTAATCACCCAACAATGATGAATGAAGATTGACACAGATAAGATATGAAAATTACGCACCTACCATAATTCCTGATCTTGCTGTGTGTCTTCACCATTCATCATTAAATCCCGCCCACCTTCCTCTCTCAGGCCTCAGTGTCTGGGCAATTCTCCTCCTCCCTGTTTGTCTCCTTTGGACCTTGGTCCTTTTTCTAGTACCTCCAACTCCCTTCCTTTTTGGGTCGGGGTTTTTTCTCTAAGGGGCAGGTAGGGAGGATTCTGCTGTTGAGGATCACCAGAGCTCTCTGTCTCTCTTTCTCTCTCTCTCAGCCCAGGTAGCTCCTGGGGTTTCTGGCTCCCTCTTGAGCCTCTTAAGGGAGTCTGGTGGTAGAGGGAGGCTCTGGTGATTCCCTCAGTTGTCATCATTGTCACCTTGATCATTGTCTCTCCTTCTGGAGAATTTGGTTTTTCTCTCCTCCAGTTCCTCCTCTGGGGATACCTCCTCCCCCCTCCAAATAAGTTTCTATCCCCTGAGGTGTCTCTCCAGGGCATTTTAGGCAGTTTCTCTGCCTCAATTATATTTACAGGGGTGGGAGAAACAGACCCGTCCTTAGTCCCCTGGCCTGCTTCTGCCTCTGAATGAGTGCCATTCTCCAAGCCTTGGCTTCCTCTGGCTGTCTGTTGACTTGTGGTTTACCTTCTTAGAGCAGTCCAGAGCAATGCCTTGGGGGGGTGTCTCCTCCTCCACCTCCCTTCTTCTGTATCCTCCTACCCCTCCTTTCCTACCCATTCCTTTTCGCCTAGAGATTGGGGCCCTACTCTCCCAATCTCTTAGACTGCCTCCTTTCCTGTCCTTTCTTCAGCATGTTCCTTCTTTTAGTTTTATATCCTTTCCTTTTCCTGTCCCTCAGGCTCCCTTGCCCACCCTTCCAACTGTCCTTATTTTCTGTCTCTCTCCGGTGTGCAGAACTGGGGCTGAGGAGGCATTGACGACGGTTACTGGCCAACCCACGAGTGCCACACAATACATCGGCCTTGAGGGTGGCACCATCCTGATGTCAGCTCCTCCTCTTGCAAAAAAAAAAAAAAGAGCTCCCACGGGGTCCTCATACTCATCCTCTGACTCATACCCAACAGTGATGAATGGTGAAGATACACAGAAAGATCAAGAATTATGGTAGGTACGTAATTTTCATTTGTATTCCTCAGTAAATACACTTTGCTACAAATTAGTCCTCAAGACTGGAGAAAAGAAGGGCTGGTCCTGTGTCACTGAGGCACTGGACGCTGCACCTCGCGCCATGCCGGCGACCCATGTTCGGGAACGGACATGGTACACTGAGGGTCGGTTGGGGCGGGGGAGGATCGAGCATCTGGAGGACTGCTCTGCTCTCCTGGGGAGGGTGGGTTGTGGACTCTGAGGGTCCAGCGGCTCCCAGTGGAGACTGGGAACATCACAGCCTGGGAGGCACGTAACAGAGGGGAGCTGTGGTGGGATGCCCTGCTGGCAGGTGCGGGAGCGTGCCTGTCATGTGCTGGGCACCACTGCATGGCCGTGCTTCAGGGGAGAAAAGCAGAAAAACCTTGGTACCTGGACAGGTGAAGTTGGGACCCACAGACGTCACCCATGTCCAATGCTGGATCCTTCTGACCAGCCCTCGACTCTTATCCTCACCCTAGCCACCTACTAGATTGTAGATAGAGCACCGGAGGAGTTGGTGATCTCACCTCGGGGGACTCGGAGCCAGGGGTTGGTCAGGTCAGGTGTGTGTAGGAGTAAGAGCATCCCTATACAGGGGTCGGATCAGAGGACTTCAGGCGGAGTGGGAGAAATGCTGGTTCGGTGTGTCCACACCCGAGAGAGGTCTATGGTGCCAGAGAATGAGGGGGCATAAACAAAGTCTACAAAAAAAAAAAAGACTGGCAAAAAGAACAAATGGAGAACCCTGCAGCCCAAGAAATTGTTAAAACACTCAAATAAGGGGAAACCCAGAATGTGTCAAAGTGAATCATCCTGACACCTCCTTGCTACTGAGAGACTGCAGCAAACTGAAAATGCATGAAGGCGTGATTTACAGAGAGCTACAGATCAATGATGGGCCAAGCCTAAAACAGTTGTTATTGCCAGTTAGACTCAGAGTACTAGCTCTCAAAGCCTGGCATGATGAGTTGGGACACTTGGGTGTTGACAGAACGCTGTGCTAAGTTAGAAGGAGGTTCTATTGGCTCCAGATGAGTGCAGACGTGGAGAACTATTGTAAGCTGTGTATGAGATGCATCCATCAGAAAACGTTGACCACCCAAGCAGCCCCTTTAGTGAACATCACCTCAAGTGCTCCTATGGACTTGGTTTGCATTGTCTTTTTGAGCTTGGAGCCAGACAAAAAGAACATTAACAACATACTGGCAGTGACAGACAACTATTGAATGTTACTAAATCATTTCCTGCAAAAGACCAAAAGGCCACAACCATAGCCAAGATTCTAGTTGAAAAGTACTTTGTTCATTATGAACTGCAAAAGAGAATTCATTCCAACCAGGGTTGGGATTTTGAAAGTTAGCCGGTCAAAGAGGAGTTGTCTGTCTGGGGAATTAGGAAGTCACAGAGCACGCCATACCACTCTCAAGGTACTCCACAGCCAGAAAGATTCAGCAGAGCCTTGTTGAATATGTTGGGCATGTTGGAACATCATAAAAAATCAAACTGGAATCAACACATGATCGTGCTCATCCATAGGCTTCATAGTTTTTTTTTTGTCGAGCATTATTAGGCAATTTGCACTGTTGTTGCTCACCTTTTCTCAAAGGTAGTATCCTCCCATATTAGACATCCCACAAAAACAGTCCAGGTTTTTTTTTTTTTAAACTGTGTCATGTTTTCACTGCCAACCACGGTTACAGGAAGACTATTCCATAGGGACACCACCCTCTGGGAAAACCACACTGATCTTTTATAGGAGTGGTTTACTTCCCCCTTTAACTGCAATGCATGTGCTCTTGTGTCCCTCAGTATTTCTTAGTCTCTAGTCCTGTATAATCCCATAAATCATTATTTGTAAAGGCATCATAAACCAAACACAGATTTCCTCAGACTCTTACTGAGGCTGTGCAATACTTCCAGGACGAACTAACCACAGCGGCCAACCTCTTTGCTCCAGTGAAGAGAATGAGGGCTAAGGGCAGCTGCTACAAGTGGATCTCTCCCTCCCTCAAAGCCGTAATGGCTACTCGGGGGGGGGGAGCATGGAAAAAGTTTAGGCTGTCCTCCTTCCCGGCAGATCTCGCTGAATACAGAGCCCTGAGGAACAAAGCCAAGAGAGCTATAAAACTCACTAAGAGAGATTACTTAACACACCTCCAGAAAACCGGCCTGGGCAACCCCAAGCAATTCTGGAATCATATCAATGACCTGATCAAAGGCAGCAAAAAGCCTGAGTCCTGTCCCATGGAGATTAACGGTCAGCTCACAACTGACCCTTCTCAAATATCGGCTGCCCTTAACAGGCACTTCTCAGACCTCGAGGCCTACAAGATCTGCCTGTCTCCCCAGACTCTTCCCCCCTACCTCAGATGAACCACCTCACATGGAAAGACCTCCATTTCACCTGAGACTGGCTAAACGCACTGAAGTACTAAACCTCCTACAAAACCTGAAACCCGAAGGGTCGGGGACAGCAAGTATCAACCCTCGGCTACTCAAGGCAGGAGCTACTCCTTAGCCTGGCCTATAACCATGCTCCTCAATTGATCACTGAGGGAAGGAGCAGTCCCTGACCCATGGAAACATGCCAATGTTGTCCCTATTCACAAAGTGGGGCTCAGGGAAAAACTCAACAACTACAGGCCCATCTCCCTCCTCTGCTCACTTGCTAAGGTGCAAGAAAGAGTAATCTACAATCAACTCAGGGACTACCTGGAAGCTCATCAGCTCCTTGCCCCCTCCCAACATGGATTTAGAACAAACCATGGTACTGACACTGCCCTCATTAACTTCACGGATGAAGTTCTCAAGGCAATGGACAAAGGGATACCCACTGGTGCAGTCTTTATAGACTTATCCAAGGCGTTCAACCTCGTCAACCACAACTTGCTGCTACAGAAGCTGCAAAATATAGGCCTAGACAATCATGCCCTGAAGTGGCTTGGGAGCTACTTATCAGGCAGGGCACAGAGGGTCTCATGGAAAGGGACCATGTCTGACCCACTACCCCTAAACCAGGGTGTACCTCAGGGCTCAATTCTAGGCCCCTTCCTGTTTTCCTTGTTTACCAATGACCTGCGTACCTACTGCAGGGAGAGCTCGGTTGTGCAGTACGCTGATGATACTGTCATCTTCCGACCTCTGCGTGACGTGGTTGCCCTAGGCCCTCTACTCCAAAAGGATCTCACTTCACTAGAGACTTGGCTGTGTAAGAATAGAATGGTGCTAAATGCTGACAAGACCAAAGCAATGCTATTCGGGCCAAGATCCCTGGGATTTGACAGGTCCTCATCCCTCTCCTTAACCTCACTCTCTGGTAAAGCCATTAATGTAATCCCCTCCCTTAAATACTTAGGCCTCACGTTGGATCAGAATATCACATACAAGGAACACGTGGACCAGGTCACCAGGACCCTACATCAGAAACTTGGCACCCTGTACCAACTCAGGGACCAACTCATTCCTGAAGCCAGGCTCTCCATAGCTACTAGCGTCCTTCTACCCAATCTGACCTTTGCGGCCCCTATTATACAGGGCATGGCTAAACAAGAGATTACCAGGATGCAAACACTATATAATAGAATAGCTCGTTTCGCAACCTTAGACCACCCGAGACGTCACCACTGTGACACTTTGGCCAATCTTCGTTGGCCCACATTGGTCGCCCGCCTCCAAGCTTGTCCAGGCCTACAACATAGTCTTTGATGGCAGATAAGGACCGCTTGGCCCACCTAGTCTGCCCATTTCCCTACCTAGAGGATAAGCTGCAGATCCTATTTAACCAACAGCCTATTTCTTCCTACCCCCCACAAAAATTGCCTTATGTCTGTCCCATGCATTCTTGAATTCTCCCACAGTTTTAGACCCCACAACCTCCTTAGGAAGGCTGTTCCATTCATCCACCACCCTCTCTGTGAAAAAATACTTCCTCACATTGCCCCTGAGCCATCCCCCTTCTATCTTCAAATTGTGTCCCCTTGTTCTTGCACATCTCTTTTTCTGAAAGATGCTACCCTCTTGGACTTTGTTGATTCCACTGAGGTACTTAAATGTTTCTATCATGCCCCCCCCTTTCCTCAAGGGTATACATATTAAGCTCCTTTAGCCTCTCCTCATATGGCTTCTCTTGCAGACCCTCCACCATTTTAGTTGCCCTCCTCTGAACTGCCTCCATCCTGTATGTCCTTGCGGAGACGGGGTCTCCAGAACTGGATGCAGTACTCCAGATGGGGTCTCACCAACTGTCTGTACAGGGGGATAACAACTTCCTGTTTTCTGCTGGTGATGCCTCTCCCTATACATCCCAGTATCCCCTCAGCCCTCCCCAACGCCTTCTCACATTGCTTGCCAACCTTAAGGTCATCTAATATGATTACCCCCAGGTCCCTTTCTATTTTTGTTGTTGTTACTACCCCCCCCCACTGTGTAATCTTCCCCTAGATTTTTCTTTCCCAGGTGCATTACTTTGCACTTCTTTGCATTGAATCCAAGCTGCCATACTTCTGACCATTCCTCCAACCTTGCCAAGTCCCTTCTCATCCTTTCCACGCCTTCTTGTGCATCAACCCTGTTGCAGATCTTTGTGTCATCTGCAAAGAGGCACACTTTTCCTTCCAGTCCCTCTGCAATGTCACTTATAAAGACATTAAAAAGGACTGGACCCAGTACTGAACCCTGCAGTACCCCACTAGTAACCCTCTTTCTTCAGAGTGGATTCCATTTACAATTACCTTCTGTGTCCTGTTTTTCAGCCAATGTTTTACCCAGGCTACCGTCCTGGGACCCACTTCAAGGCTGGTTAATCTGACTACTAATCTTTTGTGTGGGACTGTGTCAAATGCCTTGCTAAAGTCTAGGTAGACCATGTCCACAGCCCCTCCCTGGTCTACTACTTTGGTCACCCAGTCAAAGAAATAAATAAGATTCATTTGACATGACCTTCCCACTGTGAACCCATGCTGTCTTGGGTCCTGCGCCCCACTGGCCTCTAGGTACTCAACAATTCTTTCCTTCAGAAGTGATTCCATCACTTTCCCTACCACAGAGGTCAAACTGACAGGTCTGTAGTTTCCTGCCTCTGTCTTGGTCCCACTTTTGTGAAGGGGAATCACATCAGCCTGCTTCCAGTCCTCAGGTACCACACCATCCTCCCATGATTTGTTAAAAAGGGTAGTCAGTGGTGTCACTAGTTCTCTGCTTAATTCTTTTAGAATTCTGGGGTGAATTCCATCTGGCCCCATTGCTTTGTCCACCTTCAGTTTTAGGAGTTCTTTCAGAACCCTTTCTTCTGTGAAAGGACTGGGATCGACCCCCCTCTCCAGAGTGCTGCTGTTAATTGGATTAGGCACCTCCCACGCGTCCTCTTTTGTGAGTACTGAACAGAAGTATTCATTCAGTATCCCTGCTTTTTCACTGTCACTCTCTGCCCACCCAGCATCCATTCTATTCAGCCTCGCTACCCCTCCCTTTGTCTTTCTACGCTCCCTGATATACATATAAAAGGTTTTATCCTCCTTCTTAACCGAGTTGACTATCTTTTCCTCAGTTTGTGCCTTTGCTATTCTGACTATCCTCCCCTGCTTCCTTCTGCCTTAATTGGTACAGTTCTGTGTCCTGCTCCTTCTGTGTTTCCTTATACTTCCTAAATGCTATCTTTTTCTCCCTATCCTTCACCGCCAATTCTTTTGAGAACCAGTGGCTTTTTCTTTCATTTTGATTTATTTGCTTCACACAAAGGCTTGTTGCCTCTGTGATGGCAGTTTTGATATTTCCCCATTGTTGCTCCACCCCTCCTTCTTTGCTAGTGCTTTTCTAAGGCACTCTCCCATCTTGCCAAAGCCAGACCTCCTGAAGTCCAGAACCCTCACTTTTGTATGGCTTGACTCTGTAGCTGAGTTTATCGTGAACCACACTGTTTGGTGGTCACTTGTTCCCAAATGGCTACCCACTTCTAGATCTGAGATCCTCTCACTGTCCCCATTTGAGAGTACGAGGTCTAAGATTGCTCCCTCATGAGCACATTCCAAAACTAGCTGTCTGAGGCATGCCACCTGAAGGGCATCAAGAATGGCCCTGCTTTTGGATGTGGCTGCAGCAAAGGTGCTCCAGTTAACATCTAGCATATTAAGGTCCCCCATCAACAGTATCTCCCCTTTCTCTGCCATTCTAAGTATACCTTCTATCATATCCTTGTCCATTCCCTCCCTCGGACATGGGGGTCTGTATACAACCCCCTGTGCGGATTGTGGTGCCATTTCCAGTCTCTAAGGTGACCCACAGTGCCTCCTATCCTCCCTGTTTACTCTTTTGTTCAGTTGCTTTTATCCCTTCCCTTACATAGAGAGCTACTCCCCCCACTTTTGCCCTCCCTGTCTCTCCTGTAGGTTGTGTACCCTGGTATGTTAACATCCCAGTCATGGTTCTCTGTGTACCATGTTTCTGTGACTGCTACGTTATCCAGGCATCCCTCTTCCATCAAGATCACCAGTTCAGGGAGCTTGTTGCCCAGACTATGGGCGTTGGTACTCATTACCCTCCATTTCTTGATGGCCTTACCCCTTTTTGCCCCATCCCTGTACTTACTGCATTTGTCACTTTCTCCATGTACCCCTGCATGTCTCCCTATTGACATCTCTATGTTGGTGTCTACCTCACTTAGTACCCTGATTTTTTTTTGGGGGGGGCTAGGATTTCCCTGCTCCTTTCCAGTGCCTCCCCCCTTGACTAGTTTAAATGCTTGCTTTGCTTAGTACTACGTATTCTGGCAGCTTATTTCAAGGTGTCACCACTCTTTGTGTGTAGGACATCTTTCTACTTGTGGTTTTAAATAATGGCCCCCTCCCCAAGTTGTAGTGGGTGGCCTCTAGTTGCTATACTATCCTGTTTAAACTCAATGTTTATCTCTGTCATAAGTAATGAATCCTGTATTATATCACACAGCAGGAAGAGGTCACCCTCATGTTTTTCTGTTGTGTAGTGACATGAGTTTGAGGGAATTTAATCTTTCCAAGGGAGGGAAGTTTTCAAGTCCTTTAATACATTTGGTAGCTCTATGGTGGATACGTTAGACTTTGTTAGCGCAGTACTTTATGTATGGATGCATATCTGACTAGCATAATCAAGGTGGGGTATACATATGCTCTATAGATTGGGAGAAAGACCTCTGTGCCTCTACTTTTTATGTGTCTTTGTAGCCCATAGTATTTCATTCGCTCTGGAAACAACCACTGTACACTAATTGTTAATGGTATTAGAATTCCTTACAGACTTGAGTAGTACATTACTCAAATTATAAGAGTGTAATGTGTTATTTCTACCCAGGTGTAGTGCACAACATTTTCCTAGATTGAACGACATCCACCACCTGTATGCCCAAGATGTCATTTTATTGAGATCATTCTGGAGAATGGAAATTTGTTCCAGATTTCCACATGGCCTCCCAATTTACTATCATCAGCATTATTTGGAAGTCCAGCTAAATACTTTGTTATTCATATCTGCTATGAACAAGGAGAAAATAATGTGGCCTAGGACCAATCCCTGTGGTACGCCACTGATTACTATACCCTGGGATAACAGATGGCCTTTTATGGACACTAACTGGGTATGACTGGGACCCAGTTTCTCACCCAATTTATGTGTGCGTTAAATCCTAGGTTTAACATTTTATGTGTTATCGCCCAGTAAGGCACAATATCAAAAGCTTTGCAGATGTCAATGTATGAGACAATCTGGATTATTTTTATCAAGGGCCTGACTAACCTTCTCATAGAAAAACAGAAGGTTAGTGACGCATGACCTGCCCTTAGTGAAACCATGTTGTCATTGTCTATGTTACCAGTACTGGCAAAATATTCCTTAATCCTCTCAACAATAACTGATTCAAATATTTCTCCTGGCACTGAAGTTAAGCTTACTGGATGATAGTTTTGAACTTCACTCGTATTTCCTTTTTTAAATGTGGGTATCACTATGGCTGTTCTCCAGTCTGCTGGTACCTCTCTAGTGATAAAGGATTTATTAAATAGTACAGATAGGGGCTTGGTAATACTATGCATCATTAGTTTTAGCATCTTGGCTAAGATGCTGGAGGGGGAAGAGCAGATGTGGAGGTACAGTTGGGGAGAAATAGGGAGATGAGGGGCAGGGCAATGGGGGAGGGGACACTAGTACAGGGGCCCGAGGCAGGGCAAAACATGGGGTACGGCAGGTGTTAGGGGAAAGGGTAGTCATACTGGGGGATTCAGTTCTGAAAGGGGTGAATTGGGGGGGGTAAAGGAGCGAGGAAAAGCTGTGCCTGGGTAAAGCGTATGCTAGGTATGATGGCAGGGAGGGTGGATCAGTTCATTCAGAAGTCTATGAAGAAGAGAAGGAATAAACCTCATATTGTGGTGCACCTAGGTACAAATGACCTGGAGGGGAGTAGGATGGAGAAAGTGCAAGAGAGGTTCAAGGAGGTTGGAAGAATCTGCACTCAGGTGGGTAAAATCTGTGGCATTCTCTGACGTACTCCCAGTACCTAGGGCAAGTTCAGCTAGGAAATAGAGAATAGAGGAGTTTAACAACTGGCCGGGGGGGGCGAAACCATGGAGTACGGGGTAGTAGGAGGGTAGGGCAGGACATGGGATAAGAAGGAACTCTATGCACCAGCTAGGCTGCACCTGAGCAAGGAGGGTATGAGAACTCTGAAATAAAGGCTGGAGGATTACATTACAACTAAAATAACTTTAAACTGAGGAAGTGGGGGGCGGGCCCCAGAGGGAGACTGCAAAGTGCAGTCACCAAACAGGGGAGACCGAAGGGCCTCCCCTCAGACAGGCAGGAGGGGAATCTATCAAGGAGCAGAAGCAGGGGTGAGGAACAGGTAGAGGAGGGGCAGGGAACACAGCAGAAAGCAGTATCCTTGAATGCAAGGAGCTTGGCAAACAAGGTAGCAAGAATTCCAGGAGATGATGGTGGAAGGGGTGGTAGATATTGCGGCCTTGACAGAAACCTGGGCCACCCAATACCATGACTGGGATCTTGTGATCCCTGGATATAGAGTGTACTGCAAAGATGGTGGGGGGTTATTTATTGTATTTACTATGTACCAAGGAGAGGGGGAAGAGGAAAGCCAGAAGCCATACGGGTATAGCTCCAAAACTCCAAGGGTAGGAAGGTTAGAATGGGGCCGGTGTACAGACCACTTTCACAGAACGAGGAAAATGACAAGGAGCTGGGGGAGCAAATCAGGAAGGTCAGTGGCAGAGGAAGTACGATCATAGTGGACGACTTCAATCTACCTGGGATTGACAGGCGAACCATGACTACCACAAACACCAGGGAACAGGTACTGCTGCAGGCTAGCCAAGACAGCTACCTATTGCTGGGGGTGACAGAGCCCACCAGGGAGGGTAATATTTTAGATATTTTG
Organism: Neoceratodus forsteri; assembly: GCA_016271365.2. NCBI lineage: Eukaryota > Metazoa > Chordata > Ceratodontiformes > Ceratodontidae > Neoceratodus > Neoceratodus forsteri. Next base: position 996,877,738 of record CM028131.1, read on the forward strand.
TTAGCAAATGGGGACCAGGTCCAGGATGTAGTTGTACAGGACCCTCTAGCGGGAACTGATCACCGCACAGTGTGGTTCTTCCTCCACACGGGTAAGGAGTCAGCCAGGACCAGGACGAGAGTGGTAGACTTCAGGAAGGTGGGCTTTGCCAGGATAGGCAGCATCCTAAGGGGGGGCCTTTTGCTGAAATTTGCCCAGGGATGGATGCTGAACAGAAATGGGCCCTCATAAAGAGGGGTCTTGCAGAGGCCACGAACATGTGTGTCAAGACACAGAGTAAGCAGTCCAGGTCTAAATAACCTAGCTGGCTCAGCAGTGAAGTGGCAGGAAAAGTGAGAGAAGAGATTGGCCTTCAACAGATACAAGAAATCAGTGCGAGGGGAACAAGGAGTACTCTGAAGAAATCTAGGGAAGTGAGTAGAGCAGTCAGGGCAGCAAAAGCAGCAAGGGAGCCGAGATTGGCTCAGGGGATCAGAGGGGGAGAAAAGGGATTTCTTCAAGTACATAAGAGAGAAAAGGGAGCTGTAGGGATGAGTTTGTCAGACTCAAGGGGTGGGGGACTGGGCAGAAAAAGGGGATGACCAGGCAGAGGCACTCACTGAGTACGTCTGCTCAGTCTTCACTAAAGAAAAAGAGGAGCAGATATCACAAGGGAAAGGAGGGGTGGGGCAGAGGTAACGGATGGAGTCATCCAAGAAGACAGGGTTCTAAAGGACCTTAAAGCCTTGTGGGTGGACACAAGCTTCTCAAACCCCACGCTCCGCCAAGCATTGCCAGGACCATAACCCTCAAACACAACCCAAGAAACCTAAGGACCTCAGAATGCTATTAGAAGTCCCTAGGGTAAGGACAGATGCTGGCGGAAGATCCTTTTCCTCCCAAGCAGCCTGCCAATGGAACAAGCTCCCTCCTCAGGTCCAGGCCTCCTCCTCTCTCATGAACTTCCGCACCAGGCTTAAGTCCCATCTGCTGACCTCAAGCGCATGCCACTGTCATTGCACTTAAAGCTCCTAAGAAGAAGAAGAAAAAGAATCAGCATTTATATAGCGCTTTTCATACAAGTATCCCAAATCACTTTACAAGCAATGCTAGACTGGTAGTGAAGTGACTGAATGTGTGGTGGCGGCCGTATCGCACATCATCACCCACACACAGCCTGGATAATTGCATGAACTGGTTTATGGGAAGGGGAATGTTGGCCAGGACACCGGGAATGCTCTCTGCTCTTTGCGAAGAGTGCCCTGGGTTCTTTTACTTCCACCTGGACACCCACCAGGACAACACCAGGATGGGCAGAAGGGACCTCGGTTTAACATCTCTTCCAAAGGATGGCACACCCCAGCAGTACAACACCCCCCAATACTGCACTCGGATGCCAGCGATTTTTAGGTGCCAGTCCAATCACGGCATGGGACGAGAACCCACGACCTTCTGGTCCAGAGGCGGATGTGCTACCAACTGAGCCACGCTGACACCTAAGGTACTCCCCTCTTCTCCAACTCCTGTCTCCTAGCTTAACCTTCTGACTACCTGCCTTATACAGACTGCTCGCCAGAGGCCACGGGTAACCCCTGAATAAACTATATGCAAAGTACTACCAATTGCTTACATGTCATGATGATAACCATGCCTGTACCCATGCCTGCATCCACTGCTTTTCTTTTACCGTGCCTGTAAGCCATGCCTGTATCCACTGCTTTCTTTTACCATGCCTGTAACCATTATTTTTCTTTACTGTAACCACCTCATGATGTAACTCACAATGCCTCAAATGTTCCTTATGTCCTTGTTCATTCTTATAACTTGTATTGTTATCCCGGGTCGTCCCTGAAAAAGGGACCTTCAAGGCTCAGTGGGCCTACCCGGTCACCAAAATTTAATAAATAAATAAATAAATATAAGTCATTTATCATTTTTAGTGCCCTACGTTGGAACCCCTCCACTGCTTTGATTTCTGCTTTACAATAAGGGAATCAAAACTGGGCACAGTAATCCAGGTGCAGCTTCACCAACAATATATACAGTGGCCACAAAACCCTTTTATCTCTGCTGGTTATGTGTCTATGAATACATAATAAAATCCCAGTAGCTTTTTTGACAGTTTGCTGACAATGTTTTTTTGTTTTTTTTTTAAACTTTTTCTTTATTGATTTTGTAAGTAAAACTTGAATCACAATTTTACATAGGAGGATAGCATTATTCAGCAATATACACAAGTATTCTCTTATAAAGGAGTAGTGAAAGACACCCCCTCTCATGTGTTACAGCATGACCATACTTTCTCCTATTAGTTAGTTATAACTGAGCCTATAACCAAGGAAGGCCAAAGGGGAATCAGATTAAGGATTATATCTCACTGGATGCCTTATTATCATTAGTGATTTATGTCTAAAACGATTCCCCCAGTGTTCCTAGTATCAGTTAGAAAGGAATTATATGTTCCCAGGCTCCCAGGAAGAAAAATAACAACAGTTTTTTCCAACAGAAATAATAAAAAAAAAAACGAGATTAATTATGCATCCTAAACCAGTGTGTACCAAGATGGTATTAAGATTAAATAGCCATATGTATTTGTATATTTTAAAGGAAAGCATCCGAACAGTTCCATATAGTCCAGGGAGGTCTTAAAAAACAGTTCCTGAGTCCACCACCTGGATAGGCAGCACATCTTTTAATTGATTTTAGTCCCCAATTATGACTCCAGGAAATATAACTATATGGACCCCAAAAAAGAAGATGAAGAAGGGCCATGATCATATGTGTGTGTGTGTGTCTCTATATATATATAGACACACACACATTTGAAACCCCAAAAAACTCAAGTCTCACAAATAAGTTGAAAGGAAACATGTTTCTTCTAGGTCCTTTGAAACTCCAAAGTACATTACTAGCTCCACTAACCAGTTTTAGTCTCCTTCTGAAGAGAAACCTTCCTCGCCCACAGCCAGGTCCGATTCCATGCGGGCAACCAGCTTCTCTGCCTCCCGGGCTTCATTGAACAAATACTGTTGATCTCTCCACACAATCGGGTGCTTGCCCGGTAACAGCAGTTGATGGGGGATTTTGATCAGACGGAGCCGGCCTCGGAGACTGTTAAAGGGTTTGCGCCGTTGGCGTCTGCTATAAGATAGGTCCGGCAATAGTAGAAGCGGGTCTTCTCCATATCTGAGGGCTCTACGGGAATGTGCTGCCCTCAAAGCTCTATCTCTGTCCTCGATCCCTGTGCAAACTATAAGAAAGGTCTGGGCAGTCATAGGATCGGCAGAAGTACGTCGGGGGGGGGTGATCCTGAAGGCCTTCTCAAGAGATAGTGGGGGATCAGTTTCCTCTAGGCCCAAGAAAACTGGAAGCATGGATCTGGCAAAGGATAAAGGGTCATCTCCCTCAGCACCCTCTGTCAGGCCGAGTACTCGTAAGTTCCGTTCTCTAGTTTGATTTTCCACCATCGCTGACAAAGAAGCATATTCTCCTTCACCAACTTCGCTGTAGCATCCACCGATTTGAGCACCGAGGCATCTGTTCTCAGGATTGTAGCCTCACATTGATCCATTCTAGTTTCCCAGTGTGGACACCCTAGGAGTTAGGGTGTCAAATTATTTGTCTAAGTCCTGCACAGTTTTTACCAATTGGTGTAGGGTGGACTGGATAGACGTAAGGGATGCTTCCTCAGGTGGCCCAGGAACACAGTCTGAGGTCGCGCCACATTGTGCAGGCCTCTCCTTCTGACTCTGTCCTTTGGGAGCAAACAAATCACCCGTTGCCTTGGCTGTTCCTTTATTTTTGCCCATCTTGGTGACTCCCAGCAAAACACTGTTCGACTAAATATTTCAGATAGGATTTGGATGCAGAATATGTAATATTTTAGTTTTAAAACGTATTTTCTCCAGAGAGCTCGAGCTAAATGCTGCTTCCTATCAGGCTGCTCAGCAGCGCCCCTACAATGTTTTTTTAAAATTGAAATCATTTGTTATGGTGATACCTAAGTCCCTCTCCTCTACAGTCTCTCTTAAAATCTCTCCCATAAGGACATATAATGCCCTACAATTGTTTTTTCTTCCAGAAGCATTACTGAACACTTCGCTAAAGTCTAGCTTATGTATTTGTGCCCACTGTTCAAAATTATTAACTTCTCTTTATAATTGGTTAATGACAGCAATGTTTTGAACGTCGTGCCCATCTTTATATCATCAGCAAAGTTTGCTAACCATATACCCTCCTCACAGGTCAAGGAAGAGACATAAATATTAAACAAGGCTGACCCCAGGACCGATCCATGAAGCACTCCACTAGTGACTGGTATCCAGCTAGACCGCAGGATTACCTGTTGTTCACGATCTTCTAGCCATGACCAAATCCATGCTACTAACCTATCATTTATCCCCACCTCATGTAATATTTTAATAATTCAACATGTGGCACAGAATCTAAAGCCTTGCTGTAGTCGAGGAATATTATATCTACAGGATTTTTATCTTACAAGGCTCTGCTAATCTTCTCAAAGAAACTCATTAAATTGGCCTGACACGACCTTCCCCTGGTAGAACATGTTGCGTGTGATCTTTTAGGTCGCTTTCTTCAATGTGGTTTTCAATTTTTTCTTTAACAATTTTTTTTCCAACATCATCCCCAACACAGAGGTTAAGCTCACCAGTCTATAATTTTTACTCTGCGATCCTGTCCCCTTTTTGAATACTGTGACTTTTTTCCGTGCTGATAAACCACTTCACCATTGTCCAGGGAGGATTGGAAAATCATTTTTACTGGACCTGCTATTAAGTCATCCAATTCTTTGAGAATCCTGAGCTGTAATCCATTTGGCCCTGTGCCTTATCTGCATCCAATCCTCCTAGCCTGTTGCAGATATCCTTTTCATCTATTATTTTTGAACCAGACACTATTTGTATTTTAGACTTTTGATTTTTTTTTTCTTGAAATTACTATTTGTGCTCCTCACCCTGCGTCTGGTCTCCACTCCTTCAGGAGACACATCGCAGTATCCCTGCTCCACAACCTGCCTGGTGCCCCACTGAGTCTCCATGGAGCCTTGGCTATACCCCCAGGTGGGTACGGGGCAGGGCAGCTACACCCCGAGACATTCAACTTTCGTCGGATTTCCAACGAGTCACCAGGCAATTGCGGGCAATCAGGGTCTCTGCACAGTGCTCCATCATCTAGGAGACCGGTCGTCAATTCTCCCTTGTTCTGGGGTAGTGAAACATACTCTGACATCATGGCGTCACTGCCGATGTCACCACTCCCCATCCCATAGTAGTTGCTCTACGCTTGCCATGCCCCCGACTTCCGCAAGAGACCAGTCAAGCACCGAGCACAGACCCCCCCCCCTCCTGGGAGAGGAGAGCTGTCCATTGGGTGCTCAATCCTCTCCATTCCCTGCTGACCCCCAGTGGCCCAGGCTCATTCCCGAACCCAGGTCGCCAATGTTGTGCGAGGTGTGGTGTCCTGTGCCTCAACCCTCAGCGCCACCGGGCCAGCCCAGACTTTTGATTTTTATCTTTTGTCCTAAAAACCATGCCGAAGTAACTGTTTAGTATTTCTGCCCTTTGCTTACCATTAGTAATCAAGTTACCCCTTGTACCCACTAGTGGTCCCACTTGCGGAGTCCCACTTTTTTTGTAGTTTATATGATTATAGAAACATTTATAATTGTCCCTGACTTTAGTGGCTAATTTAAGTTTCTGTTGCCTTTTCTCCCTTCTTATAACCCTTTTACATTCGCATGCCAGCTGCTTGTAACTCAGCCATGCTTCGTTAGTGTTTAATTTTTTTCACTCTGCTATATGCCTTTCTTTTCTTTCTTATTTTGGCTTTTAAAGTCTTGTTTAACCAGTTAGGTATCTTACCTCTAGTATTATATTTCATTTTCACCGTGACAAATTTGTCAATAAGTTCAGTTATCTTATTCCTAAATATTTTCCACATTTCGTTCATTTTTTTTATTTTCCAAGTCCTCCTTTCAGTCCCATCTCATCAGAACATGTTTCATGCTCTGAAAGTCAATTTTGTTGAAATACTGTATTTGAGTGCTTCCAGTTACCCTGTTGTTTTGGTTCTTCACTTCAAACATTACAATGGCATGTTCACTACCAACTAAAGGTTCTTGGACTTTATAATTGACAATCTGGTCATCAAGGTTGCTTAATACCAAATCTAATATATTATTGTGTCTTGTACGTGTAGTTACATGTTGTTCGATACTGAGCTTATTAATTGGGTCCACAACATTTCTTTGAATGGCTGTCCTACCTTCCAGGCTACATCAGTCAATAATAAGCATATTAAAATCCCCCTAGAAGTATTATTTTATCCTCTGGGTTAAGTTTTTCTAGATATTCTAACATGTTTTGATTTTTATCCATGTTCTGTGTTGGTGGTCTATACACTAAACCCCAAATGATTTTTTTCCAACGGAAGGAATTAATTTGTCATATGTGCTCTAAGTCACAATTACCATTGCTGTCCAGGTATATTCTTTTTGCTGTTATCTCATTTGAAACGTATATTACAACCCCCTCTTCCTATCCTTTCTGTCTGAGTGTATACCCCTAAATGTCACTCTCTCAAGTATCTCCAGCTTTCCACTATGTCTCAGTAATAGCACACAAGTCCATCTTTTCCTTACTCATTTGATATTCTAATTTACCCTTTTTCTAACTAGACTTCTGGTGTTTGTTAGTAATGCATTCCAATTTTTTGTTCATTACCATTTAAACGTCGTATAACCCTTGTATTCCTTGTGTTAGTAATAACTTTCCCTCTCCCTTTCATCCTTGTATTCAGTTTAAACAGCTTTGAATAATTCTGTTAATTCTATTACCAAGTACTCATGATCCTTCTCTGTTGAGGCGCAATCTGTCCCTTCCATGCATTCTAGGATCTCCCTCAAATCTGTCCAAGTTTCTCTGAAAGAAAAAGCCTTCTCTAGCACATCTCCTCCTCAACCAACTGTTTAGGTTTCTAATCTCCTGATTATGCTTCCTGCTAGATCTCAGACACAATTAATGTACTCCCTTTGTTTCTAATGGCCTTACCAACTTCTTCAAACTCCCTCTGGGTATTTAGTTTTTTCCTTCTTCCAACGTCATTTGTCCTTATATATATCATTATTATATTATTTGGAGTAATTTTCACAATTTCTTCCTTTAGTGTTAAAATGTCTCCTATTTTTTCCCCAGAGAGACAGCTGACCATTGTTGACTCTCATATACCCTTATAGATCACCTTATCTGTGAATTTCAGTATTTTATTTTTTAATTCAAGTTTATTGACAACGTACAGGTATATTGATACATAAGTCAGGTATAAAAACAACATTATCACAGGAATAGACAAAGAATCCATTGAGTTCCAGGCTTGGTTTACAGGAATGAAGGATAGTCCATGAATTTATAAGCAGTCCCTATAATTATGCAGTGGAAGAAGGATTTCATTATCTCTTCAGAGCTTTCTTATTTTATATTATGTACATTGCTTTAATCCATTTGATTTTTCGATGTCCCCCCCCTTCCCTCCCCTATCCTCGACTACCCCCCATATCTCCCACTTGGTCCATCTCTGGATATAAAGAGCAACTCTTTGGTTTATTTTGAAGGTGAGTTCTTCTAGTTCAGAGATGTTCTGGACCACCATTATCCAATCTTGTCTACTGGGGGGAGGGGATTAAGCCATGATCTCATGATGGCTTTGTGGGCCGCAGTTATAAGAACAAGCCCAGAGATACATTGAGTCGGCCCCTCTCATGCCCATTGGTGGAACTCCAAGTACTTCCTCATTCCACCCCAGAGAGTGGTCGAGGGATAAAATCTCTTTTAACGCATTAGAGACCTCAGTCCAATTTGTCTGGAGTTTCGGGCAAGCCCAAAAAATGTGAAGGTGATCCGCCATCTCCTCTCTGCAAGTCCTCCAGCACCGAGATGGATAATATGGATTCCTTTTGTTTAGTGTTTTGTGGGTGAGAAAATATCAGACCCTCATCTTCCAGGCAAACTCTTGCCAAAGGGGAACCGGGTAATCTTTCTGGCTATGCTGAAGATAGGGCCCCAGTCAGAGATTGGGGGATCTAAGTTAGCCTCCTCCTGCCCCTGGTCTTGATTTTGATTAGTGGATCACTCCTCACTAAGGCCAGAGACTTATAAAGATGAGAAATCAGACCCTTTTGAATGAATGCCATTCTATCCTTTTGGATAGATAGTAAAAAGGGAGCAGCCCTGGTCGGGTCTCTATCTTTCTTTTGTAATGAGGTGATGTAAGTTCTAACTTGTAGGAACCTAAAGTGGTCTGAGCTTCTCAAGCCAAATATGTTCCTAAGGGTAGTGAAATCCAAAACCATGTCCCCATTAGGAAACTGGCCCAGGTACCTTAAACCAGCCCTATCCCATTGTCTGAAGGTGTGGTCCAAGCGGCCCGGAGAAAAGTCACAGTCCCATGCCAGTCTCTTCAGGGGCCAAACTGATGTTTTTAATTTGTACTTTTGCCATAGCCTATGGACTAATGGATAGTGTCCCCAACCGTATTTAGTTTAGGAGGGGATGACTATGGGAAGACAAGGGTGTGACCAGGCAGTCTTCAAGGGGCAACCTTCTGTCCTCTTCTTCCTCGCCTTTCTCCATGTCCTTCCAACCTTCAGTAGAGTTCGGGTTAGCCCATTGCAATGCATTTTTCAATTGTACTACAAGGAAATAGTCCTCCAGTTCAGGAAGGGACCTACCCCCTTTGCTGCTATGAATTTATAGGATTTTTAAGTTAATTCACGGTCTTTTATTATTCCAGATGAATTTCGAGATCATCTTATGCCAGGTTTGGAAATTTGATTTATGGATGTACAGTGGTAGACATTGGAACAAGTATAAAAATTTAGGTAGCACATTCATTATTATGGAATAAATCCTAGAGTGCATAGGAAGGTTGATCAAGGACCACCTTTCTATGTCCTTTTTTAGGACACTTGGGGGGGGAATAATTTGTTTTGAATAATTTTGAATGATGTTTGGTGATGTTTATCCCGAGATACCTCATTCTGTCCGCAGACCAATTCAGGGGCAGGAGTGATCGTATCTCCTCAGAGGAGTTATAGAAGAAGCTTAAAACCTCTGTCTTGGTTTTATTAAGGGAATGCCCTGAATGTTTCCCGAATTCTTCTAGTATGGGCCACACTTGTTCTATGGACTGATGAGGCTGGGTGAGGCATAGCAAAACATCATCTGCGTATAGGGACATTTTTTTCTGGATACCTCCTACTTCCACTCTGGTCACCCCCTCCACCCTCCTCACAGCCTCCGCCAATGGCTCAATATAAAGAGCGAACAGAAGGGGAGACAGGGGGTGCCCCTGGTGTGTACCCCTGCCCAACCCAAATCTACCAGAAACTCCTCCATTTACCCTGACATAGGCTTGGGGGCCAGTATATAGGGCTCTGATAGTGTCTATGAATGCTTTTGGGAATCCCTGTGCTCCAATGCTGAGACCAGGAATCCCCACGAGACCCTATCAAAAGCCTTCTCGGCATCCAGACTTATCAAGCATGCTGGGGTGCGAGAGCATTTGATTGTATCTATCAGGTTCAGAGCAGAGCGAACCCCTTTAGGGGCCTGTCGGCCCATAATGAAACCGGATTGGTCTGTGTGGATTAAGTCTGGAAGAATGGGGTTTAACCAGGAGGCAATAATGGAAGTGAAAATCTTGTAGTCATGGTTAAGCAGGGAAATGGGGCGATAAGATTCACATATTGTTGGATCTTTTCCTTCTTTGTGTGGAATAGTGATGGTGGCTTATTGCCATGAGGGTGGTACCGGATTTCCCCCAGTCCAAACATTCGAGAAGACTTCTAGAAGCAAAGGGGTGGTTTCTAGTCTAAATGTCTTATAGAATTCTGCCCCAAAACCATCTGGGCCTGGGCATTTTGCTGATATAAGGTTCTTAATTGTGGAGATTATCTCCTGTTATGTGAGGGGCCTGGTTAACATCTGTATTGTCTCTGATGAGAGTAGAGAGGAGAAGGGATCTAAGGTAACTCTGTTTGTCTTGAGGAGAGGTCTCCACCGGGGGGCTGTATAGTTTGGAGTAATACTCTACAAAAGCCTCTGCAATCTGGGAGGCCTGTCTAACCATTTAGCCTGAATGTGGGGACACGATCTTAGTTATTTGCCTTGGCTGCATATTGTCTGAGCCTAAAAGCTAAGAGTTTAGTGCCCTTGGGTCCCCCTCATAATATCTTTGTTTTAAGTAAAACAGGGCCTTCTCTGCCTCAGCTTTTTGTAGGTTTTGCAACTGATTCTTGCAGGAGATCAGTTCTTTGCCCCTGGCCTCGTCCCACTTAACTTTTTGGGCACCTTCAAGTTCCCTGATCCGTGAGAGTAGTTCTTGCTGTCTCTGTCTCATTAATTGTTTCTTATGGGAAGCTATTGAGATTAATTTACCCCTGACAGAAGCTTTGATAGTCTCCCACAGAATTTGTGGGGATGTCTCTTGTCTATTATTTTCAGCTAATACCATCTTGAGGTGTTTTTTAAGCTCATCTACTACCCCTTTGTCTTGGAGAAGGGAAGTGTTCAATCTCCAGTGGGTGGTACGTCTGGGTAGCCCCAACTCCACTTCCAAGAAAACTGGACTATGATCCAAGAGAATAGACATTCCCACCCACATGGAAGGGAAGCTAGACAGGTCCTTGGAAAAAGTGAAGAACATATCCAGTCTAGAAAAGATGCGGAACCTCGGGGGAAAACATGTGTACTCTCTACTCTTGGGGTATTTCTCTCTCCAAATGTCAACCAGACCCATCTGATCCAGCATCAGTTTTAGAGAACGGGCTCTGGTGATATCTGGTTTAGGAATTTGGGATGTGGTGTCGAGGGTCCTATTTAAGACCAAATTCCAGTCCCTGCCCACTATCAACAGGTCCTTGGCCTTTTCAGCCACTAGATGAAGAAGGGCAGAGTAAACCATGGATGATGATTCCGGGGGGACATAGACGTTTACTAGCGTGACCGGGGTGTCCTGAATGGTCCCAATTACCATGAGGTACCTTGCTTCGGGATCCTCTACCACCTCATGCTGTTGAAAGTGAAGGGCCTCCGAGAGGAGAATTGTCACCCCCCTCTTTCTGCCTGTCAGCAGTGAAGAGTGATACACCTGGGGAAAAGTCTTAGACCTCAGTTTTTGGGCTTCTAAGGGAGAAAGGTTGGTCTCCTGAAGAAAAACTGCTTCACATCTCTGGGATGTTATCAAATGTTGAATCCTGTTTCTTTTAATGGGATTTGAACACCCATTTATGTTAAAAGACAGAATCTTCGTGACTTGCGTAGCCATCTGTGAACCAAATCATGTTAGCTACTGCTTTCCTAGTTAGGTCCTGTCTATACCATTGTGATTTAACCTTTCGAGTACCCAGTAAAGCATCAAACTTTGTAATAAAAACACATTTAAACATTAGAACCATTGTTATTACAATTGGTAAAACCAAAAGATGATAAAACTGTTGCTCTGATCTCTTCCAACTATGAGCCATGAGCGGAGATAGTAGTTAGCACGCCGGGGCTGAGATTTCTCTCAACCAGGCTGCCCAAGGTCTGCTGGTTTGACTTCCAAGGGATTGCTGAGCATTGGTCATCAGCTGAAGGGTGTCTGCTTGCTCAGTCCAGAACAGGGAGCTCAGCAGTGCAATGAGTATTCCCTGTGGGCCCCTGAAACATCCATGGGTATAGCCCCCCCTTCTGTTTGCCGGTTATCATTCGTGCGGGCATGTTCTCCCGAACTCCCCTCCACCTCCTCACCTTTATGTCTGAAATTAGAAATAGAGGTATCACCCTCCTTCCCCCCCAATCAAGGAAGTGTGTGGCTTCAACATCTCCTGGCTACTCCCTCTCCATTCCCGTGGGCTAGAATCCCTAACTCCCTGGGTTCACAAGACCCAGGAGAGAGCACAGCATCCATGGCTCCAGGACAGGCTGGTAGGCTGACAACCCCCCCCTCCATTGGAGAACGGCCCGCTGCAGCACTCTCATAGGTCCTGTAGTAGTTGTGCCCATGTGAATTTCAGTATTGAGTCTTCTATGATCAATATATTTGATTTGCTTGGTTCAGTTAAGTGGGGATTGTTTTTGCAAGTTTCTATTGCTTTTTTGAACTCTGGTACTTTTAACTCCCCGGGGGGGGGGAGAGACTATTTCTCCCTTCTATCTCTGTTTCACTGTCTCTAGTGCAGAAAATCTATTACGTATCTCAGCAGTAGCTGAGGTAATTTCCTGCCTCCTTTTTCTCTTTTTACTACCTTGCACCAAGCACCATTCCTCTCCTCGAAGCTCATCCTCGGTTTCTAATCTTTCTAGAAACATAAATAGAATTTGACGACAGATAAGGACCGCTTGGCCCTCCCAGTCTGCCTATTTCCCTACCTAATGGATAAGCTGCAGATCCTAGCTAACCAACAGCCTACTTCTTCCTACCCCAACCCCCTAGAATTGCCTTATGATTGTCCTATGCATTCTTGAATTCCACCACTGTTTTTGACTCCACAACCTCCTCAGGAAGGCTGTTCCATACATCCACAACCCTATGCATGAAAAAATACCTCCTCACATTACCTCTGAGCTGTCTCCCTTCTAGCTTCCAATTGTGCCCCCTTGTTCTTGCACACACCTTTCTCTTAAAGATGCTACCCTCTTGGACTTTGTTGATTCCCTTGAGGTGCTTGCAAGTTGCTATCATGTCCCCCTCTCCCTCCTCTCCTGGAGGCTATACATATTAGGCTCCTTAAGTCTCTTTTGATATGTCTTCCAGTGCAGACCCTGCACCATTTTAGTTGCCCTCCTCTGGACTGCCTCCATCCTGTCTATGTCTTTGCAGAGATTGGGTCTCCAGAACTGCACACAGTACTCCAGATGGGGTCTCACCAGCTGTCTGTACAGAGGGATAACAACTTCCTGTTTTCTACTGGTGATGCCTCTCCCTATGCATCCCAGTATCCCCCCAGCCCTCCTTACTGTCCTCTCACATTGCTTGCTCACCTTTAGGTCATCTGATATGACTACCCCCAGATCCCTTTACATTTTTGTTGTTGTTAGTATCTCACCCCCTATTGTGTACTCTTCCCCTGGGTTTTTATTTCCCAGGTGCATTACTTTGTACTTCTTAGCATTGAATCTAACCTGCCATACATTTGACCATTCCTCCAACCTTGCCAAGTCCCTTCTCATCCCTTCCACCCCATTTGTGTATCAACTCTGTTGCAGATCTTTGTCTCATCTGCAAAGAGACATTTTTTCCTTCAGTCCCTCTCAATGTTGCTTATAAAGACATTAAAGGACTGGTCCTAGTCTGAACCTCATGGTGCCCACTAGTAACCCCCCTTTCTTCAGAGTAGACTCCATTTATTATTACTCTCTGTGTCCTGTTCTCCAGCCGATTCTTTACCCAGGCTACAATCTTGGGACCCACTCCCAGGCTGGCCAACTTGTATATTAATCTTTTGTGTGGGACTGTGTCAAATGCCTTGCTAAAGTCTAGGTAGGCCATGTCCACAACCCCTCCCTGATCTACTACTTTGGTCACCCAGTCAAAGAAATCTATTACATCTGTCTGACATGACCTTCCCTTGGTGAATCCATGCTGCCTTGGGTCCTGTGCCTCTCTGGCCTCTAGGTACTCAACAATTCTTTCCTTCAGAAGTGATTCCATCATTTTCCCCAATCACTGAGGTTAAACTAACAGGTCTGCACTTTCCTGCTTCTGCCCTGCTCCCACTTTTGTGAAGTGGAATGACATCTGCCCTCCTCCAGTCCTCAGGTACCACCCCATCCTCCCATGATTTATTAAAGAGGGTAGTCAGTGGTGTCACTAGTTCTACCCTTAGTTCTTTTAGAATTCTGGGATGAATCCCGTCAAGCCCCACTGCTTTGTCCACCTTCAGTATTAAGAGTTATTTCAAAATCCTTTCTTCTGTGAATGGGCTGGTATCAACCCCCATATCCAGCGTGTTTCTAATGTTTGGTTTAAGTACCTCCCCCTCTTAATTTATGAATACTGAGCAAAAATATTTGTTTAGTATCTCTGCCTTTTCACAGTCACTCTCTGCCCACCCCTTCCCCTTTATTAAGCCTCACTATCCCTCCCTTGGTCTTCCTTTGCTCCCTGATGTACCTATAAACGGTTTTATCTCCCTTCTTAACTAAGTTGGCTATCTTTTCCTCAGTTTGGGCCTTTGCTGTTCTGACTGCCTTTCCTACTTCCTTTTGCTTTAACTGATACAATTCTCTGTCCTGCTCCTTCTGTGATTCCTTGTACTTCCTGAATGCTCTCTTTTTGTCCCTAACCTTCCCTGCCACCTCCTTTGAGAACCATAGTGGTTTCTTACATCATTTTGTTTTATTTGCTTCACACAAAGGCTTGTTGCCTCTGTGATGGCAGTTTTGATTATTCCCCATTGTTCTTCCACCCCTCCTTCCTGCCCATTTGCTAGTGCATTCCTTAGGCACTCACCCATTTTGGCAAAGTCAGCCCTCTTGAAGTCCAGTACCTTTGCCTTTGTATGGCTTGCCTCTACTGCTGTGTTTATCATGAACCATACTGTTCGATGGTCACTAGTTCCCAGATGGCTACCCACTTCTAAATCTGTGATCCTCTCGCCATCTCCATTTGAAAGTACCAGGTGTAAGATTGCTCCCTCTCAAGTGGGTTCCGATATTAGTTGTCTAAGACATGCCCCCTGTAGGGCATCTAGAATGACCCTACTCTTAGAAGTGGCTGCTGCAAATGCACTCCAGTTAACATCTGGCATATTCAGATCCCCCATCAGCAATATCTCCCCTTTTTCTGCCTTTCTAAGGATACTTTCTATTATTTCCTTATCTATTTCCTCCCCCTGAGATGGGGTCTGTATATAACCCCTGTGCGGATTGTGGTGCCATTGCCTGTCTCCAAATTGACCCACAGTGCTTCCTCTCCTCCCTGTTTACCCTTTTGTTCTGTTGCTTTTATTCCTTCCCATATGGAAACAGTTACTCCTCCTCCTCCTCCTCTTTTACCCTCCCAGTCCCTCCTGTAGATAGGGTATCCTGGTATGTTTACGTCCCAGTCATGATTCTGTGTGTACCATGTTTCTGTGACTGCCACAATATACAGATGTTCCTCCTCCATCAAGGCCACTAATTCAGGAAGCTTGTTACCCAGACTACGGGTATTGGTACTCATTGCTCTCCATTTTTTGATGGCTTTTCCTCTTATAGCACCATCCCTGTCCTCACTGACTTTGCTTTCTCCATTTACCCCTGTCCTGCTCCCTATTGACCTTTCTACCTCAGTCTTTACTTCATTTAGTAACCTGTTTTGTAGGGGGATACTTGGAATTCCCAGCTGCTTATCAGTGCTTCCTGCTTTGACTAGTTTAAAAGCTTGCCAAAGAAGCATTTAAACCGATCGCCCAGAAGACTTGTTCTCTTCCTGGACAGATGCAGACCATCCTGCCAGTATAGGCTGGCATCCCTCCAGGTGGAACCCCAGTCCCCAACGAAGCCAAACTCCTGTGCTCTGCACCATTTTTTCAACCATTAATTGAATCACATGGTGCAAAGTACCCTCGCCTCACCCTTGCCATAGACAGGCAGCACCTCTGAGAAGGATACTGTGTGTGTCACTTGCCTTAGGCCCCTCCCCAACTCCATAAACACCTCCTGGACTGCTCTAATCTCATGTTGAGCCAAGTCATTCATCCCTAGGTGGACAATGACATCCAGCTCAGTCTCCCGTGCAGCTGTTCTCGTGATCCTAAGGATGCGCTTCCTGTCCCTCCAAGCCATGGCACAAGGCAGGCACCTTACTTCAGTTTTCCCTGCTCCCCCCAGTTCTATCCCCTTAATAATTGAGTCCCCCCACCAGGAGCTGCTTCCTTTCCATGTGGTGTCCTCTGCCTCCTTCCTGTGGGGCTCCCTTGTGACAGTTGTCAGCAGCCTTCTTAGTCTCCTCTGTGGGTGCATCCATAGGGGAACTATGCTCCATCAGAATGGTGTATGGATTGTGGAGTGGTACAACTGACAGGGTGTGCCTCTGTTCCACCACCCTCACCCTCCCTGAGCCCACTGTGGTCCAACTGCTGAGCTTTCTTGGCAATCTCTGAGGTAATGGTGGTGGCCCTGGTGCTCCCTGGGTGGGAGAGGTTCCCACACTACTGTTCAGTGTGGCCTGAAGACGGGCAACCTCCTTCCACAGGGCAGAGAGTTGCCTGCAAATAGGGCAGTATCTCAGCCTCCTGAAAGACTGCTGCCCCACAGCCAGTACATTGCACTACTCCTCACATGTCTGTCTACCTTCCTGTTTATCCTGTGTAAGTTCCCCCAATTATTGTTTTGTTTCATATATATATATATATATATATATATATATATATATATATAAAATGTGTACGCTTATATTGTCCGTATGATTTCTTTTCCTCTAATCTCTCTGATTACCCTCTAATTCTGTATTCTTCTCATTTATGATATTTTCCCTCATCCCTATTGCCATATCCTCCTGTGGCTTTTCTAATCTATCCATTTTTAGGTGCAACTGCTGTAACTCAGATAAAAGTTTCTTATTTGTGATACATATGTCACACACATAGTCACCTTTGATTACCTAATTTTTGATTAGCATACACATTGTTCATTCTATGCACTTAAATCCAACTTCTCCATCGATGGTAATGATTGTGTCACCTATATTGTTGAGTATTAGTAGGATTGTATGTCTTTTAGATCAGTGAATGCGAGGAATCTACCAGAGAATACCAGTCAATATACCCCTTACTGCCTTATTTTTCAGTATGTGTTATATAGTAATCAACTTTAAGATTCTCAAGATTGTAGGATAGTAAACCCCAAATATAAATAAGTTTATAAAAAAAACCTTTTTTTGTTTATTTTTATTCTTTACTCAACAAAAACTCTCCATGGGAAGCACTCCTACAAGGTATCACAAAACAGGACCAGTACTGTTACAGTAGATAAGCACTTCCAAATTTTTCATGGTATCCTTATATAATAAGCAAGGCAAAGGTAATGCTAATTATCTAACTACTTTTTTTCACATGTGCTTTCATCCCAAACATGTGTATAGTAACTGGCCTTCTTACCTGACTGACGCCAACTGATACTGCTTGCCTCTGCCAGCGTCACCTCCACTCAGTGCTCACCAACGCTCGCTAGAGGCATTGCTTTAGTAGTGGGGAACCAGAAGTGCCACAGCCTGCTACTTCAAGTTTGGCGATCCCAAAACACTAAAACAGTAAAAAGGGCATCAAAATAACCACCAGAAGGTGGATTTGAGCCCTATTAGCTGCTTTTCAGTGCTCACACCCCAATGATCAACACTACAAGGCTGAAAATAGAATATTTGGGTTGTGCAGCCTGAGCTACACTTCCACTATCCCAGACTGCACCTCTGTGCTACCGAGTATACATGAAAAATTAGGGTGGGCTACCACCCACAGTCCTCAAGCACAACTAAGGCAACAAGTGCTGAAACCAACAAAAAATAATATAACAGCAATTTAAATATGCCTCTAACTGCTCATCTGCAGTCCCACTTTCCTCAGGATACTTACACTTGCACTCACAAAGATGCCACGGGTTAATCCCAATATCTGCTTATATTTGGTAGGGAGGCCAAGCTCCCAGTGGACCTTTCATTTGGAGTGCCATCTGATGGAGACAGTTTAGAGGTTCACACCAAATATATTCAGAGACTAAAACAGCAATTGGACGATGTCTACAGGCTGGCTTCAGAATTGTCTACAAAGGGAAACTTTGCAAACAAAACACAATATGACAAACATGTCAGAGCTCATAAGTTACTCCCTTGAGAAAGAGTATTGGGGAGTACCACAGGGATTGGTACTGGTCCCTGTCCTCATCAATGTCTTCTTAAGTGACATTGCTGAGGAAGTTGAGGGGAAGGTGTCTCTTTGTGGATGACACAAAAACCTACAACAGGGTGGACACCTAGGAGGGGGTGGAAAGAATGTAAAGGATTCTGGGAAACTAGAGGAGTTGTCTATGGAGTGGTAGCTGGGTTGCAATGCCAAAGAGTTGTGCACCTAGGGAAGGGAAACCTGAAGGCTGTGTATAAGATGGGGGGGCCTTGCAGGAGTGCTTCCCATGGAGAGTTTTTGTTGAGTAAAGAATAAAAACAAAATAAAGTTTTTTTATAAAGTTATTTATATTTGGGTTTTGCTATCCTATGAGCTTGAGAATCTTAAAGCTGGTTACTATTATATACATACTGAAAAATAAGGCAGTAAGGGGTATACTGACTGATATTCTCCAGTGGATTCCTAGCATTCACTGATCTAAAGGACATCAACAAGGTGGAAACAGTCCAGAGGAGGGATATGAAAATGATGCAGGGGGTTCACAAGAGACCATATGAGGAGAGGCTGCGGGATATCATCATGCATTCCCGGGAGAAGAACAGGAGAAAGCATGATTGAGACCTATAAGTACCTTAAGGAGATGAACAAGGTGCAGGAGGGGAGTCTCTTTCACAGGAGGAGCCCGAGCACCAGAAGACAGGAGCATGCTATGAAGCTTAACAGGGGAATGCAGGAGGGATATGAGGAAAATCCAACTCCCAAAAACCTGCACTCTGCAGAAAGAAGAACCAGCAACCCAAAATCCTTTTTCAATGCTTTATTGCAGTTTAGATGAAGTCAGTGTCTTCATGGACAGACAGACGTTCACGCAAGCTCCAGCACTTCGGGTGTGGCAACCCTTCATCAGGGGTGGGATATAAGGAAATACTTCTTCATGGAAAGGTTGGTGGATACCTGGAACAGCCTGCCAGAAGTGGTGGTAGTGCTGAAGACAGTGGAGAGCTTCAAACATGCACTGGATAGGCACATGGGTATAGTAAATGGAGGTGAGGAGGGAGGGACACCTGTGACCAAATAGAGTCCAGGGTGTAGTGTTAGACAAGGAAAATTGGGAAGACTAGATGGGCCTACTGGCCCTTTTCAGCTGACACATATGTTTCTATGTGTCTTGGTTTGGAAACTGGGGTTACCTGGAAAGCACAGAATTTCAGATTGCCGGGGCAACCCCTATGTAGCCATAAAAACTTGTGGACTTGCTAATGTACAGAATTTGCCTGGGGTGGGGGGCAAGCAGAAGTAAAACTCTGAACCAGCAACCATTTGCTCCCCATTGGAGAGGTGGACGTATCAAATTTGGACAATGGCCCAGTATCTCCCCAGAGAAGAGAAATGAGAGGTTCTTGCAAACACAGAAGCAAACTGAGTCAGCCTCCAACCAGCCTTGACAATTGTCCACTCAGGCTTCCAGAAGGGTTTTAACCTGATCCAACACCCAGTGCTACAGATTCATCTGATAAAGAGGATGACCTTGTTCATTATCATTCAACTGTGGATAGTCTACAACTGTTAAATGCTTCTGTTGATTGGTAGATGTCAACCACTCCACCCATATTGTTTAGTCCAGATGTAGAGCCTTTTGAATTCCCAGTGAGACCAGTTACCCCTGAACTAGAGCATGCTGAAGACCATGTAGAATCTGAATAAGAGTCAGATACTGTGGTTGAACCAGCTCATTCTGAGGAACCTCATCCACTGCCCAGAGAGGAGTGATGTGCACCATCAACTGCCTAAGAACCAGAAGATGTCCCATTGCAATGTTCTGAAAGGCATGTAAGACTCATTCTGAAGCTCAGTGATGACATTCCTGGGTCCTCACTGACCTGACCTTTATGTGTGCATTGTGGAATCTATATCACACCCCAATCCATACCCAGTATTGTGTTCAGTAGCCCTAGGCTATAATATGGGGATGCGGAGCACTGGAAATATTAGTCAGATGGGAACCAATTGTATATAGAAATGACTGTAAAACTGTTACTGTTTCTGAATTTGTTGATATTATGTTGCAATGAACCCTGTGACTAGCATAGTTAGGAAGTATTTGTCAAGGTAGAGCTGTTAGTTGTCGCCTGTTTTATGTCTTTCAGATAAGCACTGGATGGAACTCATGGAATTGCCTGGACAACAGTTCATGACCTGGGGGAGAGTGTAACCCCTTGGTCAGGATGGGGCTTACCTGGACTGTTTGTCACTGCTCTCCTGAGACCTCGCAGACCTGCTACTGATGCTGCTCTCTTTCCTCTGCTTCACCCCCGAGTGTGGCAGTGGGGGGGGGAGAGAGAGAGTGCAGCAGCACGGACATTGTCGGCGCTTCCTGCATTTTGTTTTCAATGACTGCAGCCACACTCTTCTGTGCTGGTCCCCTGAACTTGGCAGAGGAGACTGGGAACAACAGGACTGCTGTGCCTCTTCAGCTCCTTTATGCACCACACAGCAGATAACCACCCTTTCTCGAGCAGGAGTGCATGCTTCAAAGGGCTCCTCCCTAGCGCTCCCTGCTTACACCTGACTCTTCCACCATACCCAACCACAGTCCCACTGCAGCCCTAACCACAGCAACTGGGCTGGAAAATAGCCCAGGAGGGTTATAGTAAAACCTGGGGGATAGCACATACATGGGCTGTAAGAGAACCCAAATAAAAGACTTTGGAGCACAAGCCTCCTACAAGAGCATGGGTGCAGCCATCTTTGCGCCCCCTATCTCTGTTAGCTGGCCAATCCGAGTTGAAAGCCCTAACATCAGCCAGGGGAACTATGGGAGGATGATGCAATCAGGGACCTTCCCACATAAACTGGCGGCTAAGATTGACAATCAGTGGGTAGGACAGGGCAGAAGGACTGATGGACAGCCCAGCCTGTTAAATGTGATA
Organism: Neoceratodus forsteri; assembly: GCA_016271365.2. Classification (NCBI taxonomy): domain Eukaryota; kingdom Metazoa; phylum Chordata; order Ceratodontiformes; family Ceratodontidae; genus Neoceratodus; species Neoceratodus forsteri. The sequence goes on from CM028131.1 coordinate 996,898,525, forward strand.
TGAAATGGAGAGGAAGAAGTTTCTGGGCTCTCAAGATGCTGGTGGCATTCTAAAAGTGACACTTAGGATAGTCTTCAGCAGGAAGCAGGTACTTGCACTGAAAGGAGCAAATTGACTATGAAAGGCTACCTAATGAAACAGATTGTTTTATTTAAGACATAGCTCAGTGAGAATAAATTAGCATTATAAGCTTGTGCAAACCAAGCAGGGAGGGTACTGAACAATACCCCAGCACGTCAGCCTAGGCTGGTCTTTGTCAGGTGTTCAGACCTGCTGCTGTTGATACCAAGCAAGAGGCCTGGCCAGGCCAACAATTCACCGAGCCCTCAACAGGGTTCCTTCTGCAAACCCACTGTGAACCCTACCTTGGGCTTACCCTGTTCAGAGACTGTGCCAGGGAAAGGCACCTGTGTAATGAAAGTTCTGATGGTGTGCCAGACGAGCACTTGTTGGGAGAAACTACGGAGTGTTTGAGCCTGTATGGCATTGCTGCATACTGAAGCCGCTGAGCTGTACAGAGACAGAGACCAGGTTGTCCTGGAGCCAGGTAAGGAGCTTGCTAGCCGTTATCTAGTGGGGGATGGAGAACAGGGAGTCTTGGGGTGCATCTCCTGAGTATGTGGGTGTGTGAGCCAGAAGGGCTGTACTGCTGCAGAACATCTGAAGTGTTCCATAACCAGGCCACCGGGCCCTGTTCCTGACTGCTGCTCACCCTATTGCTTTGTGCTGTCCCCTTCTTTAACCGAACTGCTGCAAATGTGGGTCATGCGAGTCCTGGGAGGGATCTTTTGTGCTTTTCCAACTTTGGATGGCAACTACTGCATCTAAATTATAAGTTGGTTTTCAGCATTTTCCATTTTGAGTTAATTAAATTGTGCTGTTACACTACGGCCTGTTGGAGGGTTTAACTGCAAGCTTGCTAATTTTCATTAAGTGCACCACCAAAAGAACCCAGGCAAAGTAGCTACCAGGCCTGCAATGGGACTCTAGTGTATTTTCTGGGTACTCAGTCATTGATTATTGTGTCATACTTGAAACTTTAGTACTACTACTGGTACCAGCTAAGAGTTGCTGCAAATGCAGACAAACGAAAGTTCCATGCACTCCTACCTCCAAAGATGCTTTCGTCGTAACACGACCCAAAAAAGGACAGTACACTCACCAGTACTTTTATTTTTTTTTGTTAATATAATTTTTATTAACAGGTTTTTCTTTACAATTTCGGGGGGGGGGGGGTTATTGGCAGTCACATGTTTTACATATTTCATACACTTAACATTATACAGAGCAGGGAAGAACATGGCGAGAATCAACCAGATTACAGATACTCTTTCATTTAGTAGTTAATACATTTACTAGGTCTATATACAAATAATACATGTTAGAAATCGTAGTACCCAGGCAAATTTCATCTTTCCACACCTTCTCCGTCCAGTCCCTTCCCGCAGTGCCTCACTATGTTCAGTTCATCACATCCCTCCCACTCCACCTCAGAAATTATTTAGTTTAGTTCAAGGAACAAAATCAGGGTCCCAAGTCATAATGTAAAGGATCCATCTTGTCCATTTCATAGAGCATAGCTCTGCTTTATCATTTAACTGATAAGTGATTCTCTCTGACCTATAGATTTGGTTCATTGTTCCTCTCCATTCCATGATGGTGGGCGCCTGAGGGGTGAGCCAATGTTTAGTAATGGTCTTTTTTGCTGCCATGGGGGCTATCCCCAACAGATATTTAGTGTGTGAGTCCCTAAATTCATGTGGGAAAAATAAAAGTAAGAAACACTCAGCATTCAAGTCAATGGTATGTCCCAGAATGGTTGTGAGTTCTTGTTGTAAGGAGGTTTCACCAGTACTTTTAAATATTCTGTTTATTAGGCCATAGTAGTGGCCCCATGATGAAGTCTCATATGGAGGGTGCCATGTAGGGTCATACCTGCACCAACTTTACAGTGTAATAAACAGTGTAATTTAGTACTGCCGGTAAGTGCTCCACTTCTGCTGTTATTTTAAGAGTTACTGCACCTGAAGTAGTATAATTCCTCTTTTTGTGCCCTTTGGGTGTGTGTTTCATAGACTGTGTAGAACCTGAGAAACTGGTAGTGACCCACAATATAGTGGCTCTCAGGGGACACTGCTGTAGGATTGGAGTGCTAAATGTACCTTACAACGGTCAATCCCCTTCTTTTCTCCTAGCTTCCAGGCCTGTGTTCTTAAGTAAAGGCACTGTTAATTTGTTGCATTTTACTTCTGTGTGTATGTCCAGTTTGTATAAATTGGCTGAAGGTAATAACTGTCTTAGTGGTCCCCAGGGGGTGGTCCAGCCAACTATAGGGAGGTGGGTAGCACTGCATCACAGGGGGTGATACTACACACATTTGGCCCACTTCTTTCTGGATGGAGGCACTTTGCTATTATTTGTCCTGGGACAAACCCCACAGCTGTAGGTGAAAGAATGAATCCAACCTCCTCTACCAGGTGGGCCCTTTGTACAGTGACCAGGCCGGGGGGTGGTGGTGAACACCCACACAGCGGCCAGGGTCGTGCTAAAATAACAGAAGTTTAAACAGATGCAGGCACTACTCAGTGGCCTACACTAAATGAAATATTCCAGCTTAGAATGATAATAAATAGGTACAGTAAGTATGCCTGCATCATCACCCTTACATCAATCTATGCTGTAGCTACTTGGCCCTCTCGCAGCAGGTCTTCAGCTGCTGGGGTGCTTACCTCTCAACCTTTTGTCACTGAATTGAAAGCCACAGACACTCAAAAATTAGGGCCAGTGAGAGACACTGACTCTAATTATGAGGGACACATGCATCAACCACAGAGACAGAAGCTCAGAAGACTGGAAACCACTGTGTTCACTTGTACAAAGTTTATTTTTGGTTTAGCATCTTGGAAATAGTATGAATTTATGCTTCAAAGTCTGAATTGAAAGCGCATTGTCTATTGTGTGAGCCACATCTTTTCTGTTGAGGCAGATATAAGACAGAGCAACACTGATAGGTAAAATGGGGACCTCCCTTAAGCAATAAGGCATGGGTGGGGAGGAGTGTTAGTGGAATAATGGCCCACCTCGGGTGAGATGAAGCACCAGATGTAGCCGGTTAGCCCACCATAACACGCCCCCTGGAGTGCCTTATTGCGAATACATCATTTTTAGTAATTTTAATGCCTTTTTTTAAACATATTACTTGTAACTGGGCTGTTGTGCTAGGATAAGACCCAGTTGAAAGCTGCTCTTCTCCAATTAGGAGCCAGCATTCTTTCTACCCATTTCATCATTAACAGTTGCGAGGTCTGCTGGAGAACCCTCTACATGTAGACAGGCATCCGAGAACAGGCAACACGTTTTCTTCTAGCTCGGGGTACTACTGTACCTATCTCAGTCGCCCCGCCTCCCCCCGTGACTACGACGGAACGCGGAAAGTGGAAACAGGAAATTCCGGAGGCACCAAGCGACCAGCATAGAGACGTTCGGGGGTTGGAAGCTACAGCCGCAAGCATCGATTGTAGGAAGGAGGTAGGCGACGGAAGAAATATACTGTCACTGTAGTCCCCCTACGACAAACTAGCAGCAGTAGTGTCCTCAGTGAGAGGGATACGCGGGTTTACACATGGGCTGTTTTAAAATCCCATAGTATTGAGAGCGCGAGCACCTTAGTTGTGCTTTGGTTTCGTTTCTTGTAGTATGAGTTTTATTTCTGAGGTTTTGATTTATTTATTGTACCAAGTTCCAGTGTAATTTGCGCTCCCTCTCCACATTGTGCGAGGTCAGGCTTTTCCTAATTTCGTCCTTTTGGGAAAGTGTGATCAATGTTGCAGTTTGCTGCCGCCCTTGTGTCTGGACTCGGGTGTACTGTAGTGTAGGCCAGAATCGAATCCGAACAGAGGCCGGTGTTGCTTTTGTGTACGCTAAAGTGCTGATGATATAGTGGGCGACTGAGTAACTGGAGTGGAGCTCACCTGCTGTAACTGTATGTACAGTATGCTGTTTGTGATAACGGAAGTCGGCCTGTAGTACTGTAACGGCAGCCGCCTTCTTCCCGTTTATATGACTGTAATGCCCACTTTGTTAGAGCTAGTTGCATTGAAGGGATAATCCGTATTTATTGCTTGCGGCTGAAGAGAGTCACCCATATACCCCGTTCCACCCCAGCGTTAGTATTCCCGATGTGATTTCAACAGTTGAGCTGTGAGGGGTGGTGGCTGAGGAAGCAGACTGACAGCTGATAGCGCAATTTATGAGACCGGGCTGGATTCACAAATGCAACCAACAATCCCGCAGCTGCGGGAAAAAGGCCTGCAGCACTGCAGAAACGCTGGTGCGGGATATTGTGAAAGAAAAATTGCACAGGTGCAGAAATCTTGAAAAAAAAAAAAATTGCGGAAAGCCGCAAGTGTTGAAAATATGCAACTGCGGAAAAGGCTTAGGAGGCACAGCAACAAGTGATCCATATTGGCTGTAGCAGCAGACTTTGACAGTCTTAGCATATATGTAGTTGAAAGTACCCACAGAGAGACCAGCAGCCATTCCCTCAACTGCGACCACTTCAGCACTATTGGTACCAGCAAAACCATGCACCACAATGGCTGTCTGTGACTGATGGTCCTGTCTTTCCCTGAAGTGTTTCTGTTGTGTGCTGCAGGAGCTGTCCTTGCAGCCTCTAATACCTATGGGGCTCCTTCATGGGCTGCACTGGGGCCGGTGGTGGTGGTTGTCTTTCAGTGACAGTGTGTGCTAGTGTTGCTGTAATAACAACTGCCACTGATATACACCCACTGGTTTGCTATTACTTGTGCCTGACTGCCAATATAATTGTATTTCAGTTGTTGGGGCACTGCATTTTGCTCAGGGAGTGTTACACCTCAGTCTCGTGTGCAACATTTTGTCTGCAACTGCGGAAAACACTGGCTGAGAATAGCCTTTAGGGGATGTGCCATAGTTATCAATGACTTTTTTCCCTCAGGAACGTCCACAGCTGCACTTTTTTCCACAGTCCATATTGTATTTTTTTCAGCAGCTGTGAAGTTTTGTGTATAGCACTCAGAACATTCTATTTCCCTTTTTTTTTTTTTTTTCGCAGCTACGGAACATATGGGGCCTTAAGGAAGGTTTTGCACCTTCAGATTGTTTTTGAACCCCCCCCCCCAGTCTTTCATCATGTAGCATGAAGTCACGAGCATTCTCATCCTGTAATTTCTCTTGGTACACTGTGCATGTCTGCCTACAGGAATTATTCCATTTTGAGTTACTGTGAATTCCATATAAAAGTTGACATATTTTGGGGAATGGGATGGACTTGTATAAAATGCACCTTTTACCTCATATCTACAAAAACACGTCACACTTTGAATTAACCTTTTGGGTACAACCAGATGTCCTCCTGCTGTTGTGATTTGGTAGCTTCCTGTTACACTGTTGTTTGTTTAAACCATCCTTGTTTTGCAGTCTCAGCTGTTTGAACTGTTTGCTGCCCTGTTTCCCCTCCCCATGGTCGCACCTGGAAACGAGCTCTGGCTCAAAGTGTCTTTCTTGGTTACGAGTTTTCAGCTAAATAAAAATAAATGCATTTTAATTTTTTTTTGTTACAAATATGTGTATCAAAGAAGAGTAGAGATGGAGCAAAGTTTGAGGTGTGTGTTGTCAATGTGCAATTTGAGACACAAAGTGTTGCTGTAGTGTGCCAGAATTATACAGAACAATGTAAAACAGAAGTCCTAAAAGTTGTGTTAGGACTTAGGAGCAGTCTTTGACTCATGACAATATCAGAGTATATTCATCATGGATCAGAACTGAATAGCAAGAGTAGTGTGTGTGAGAACTAGCATATGCATGCTAACATACTAAAAAGCTAGCAGAATAAGCCTAATGGTCTGTCTTGTCTGCTTGGTAGCCAGCCACCTAATGGTTGCTCGCTTTCCCACCCCCCAGCCCCCAAGAGGGTCTTCATTGGATTTAGCTTCCCCTTGTACATGTCCCACCCCTTCTTGAAGCCCTCCACTGTGCCCTCCTCCACCAGCATCTTGGGCAGAGCATTCCACGGATCCACCACCCTCTCAGTGAAATAATGCCTCCTACGTCCCCCTATAATTTCCCCCCTTCAGTTTCCTCTCATGCCCCCTCGTTGTTCCCCCCAACTTTTTTAGCCTAAACAGCTCCTTGGTTCCGTTCTGTTATTTCTTTTACATACTTGAAGACTCCTATCGTATATGTATGTATATATTACAGCTATGTTTACCTCCAGAGTGTCCTTTAAGAAAAGCCCAAGTTTAAGAGGCGCACTTGTCCAGAGCCCATTTTTTAGACACACAGTGGCACAAACTAGTTGGCTACCACAGAGACCAGTGGGGTACTATGTAAGGATTAACCCATGAGAAAGCATGGGTCTACTGTGGAATTAATCCATGGTTGGGGGGACCACGAGGTCAAAGGCGGTGGGTCAACCAACCAACCATGTGGATCCACAGATCCCATGTCTTTCTAGTGGTTAATCCGCTTGTATCATGGCTAGCACTGTGCTAGGTTACTGTTTGATTACTATTACATAGTACTATTATGACTGACAAAGACGTCTCAAAATAACAGTTTTCTGTCTCTCACTACTGTCTCTGTGATGTTCTGCTCAGTTGACAACGGGCGCTTGCACGTTCACAATTTCCTATCTATTAATATACTGATGTGGTTCTCGTCTCCTACACTACACCCGTGGTACATATGCAGCCCGGAATGTCACATTCCTCATTGTGCCCACTTATCTTTATGTGTGTCTCTCCGTGTTCGTTTCAGCCTGATAGTCGCGCAGTTCACTGGTGTTTGCTGCTGCACTCTGGGTATTGCTGTTTATTTACATGTTCCGATTGACGACGCGGTGGAGTTACTGCATGGACACAGTTGCGATGCAAGTCACAGTGGTTTGGCGATTGCACGGACCTGGTGCTGCCAGTCTGCACACTACCGCTGTCGTCTGCGGTTCTGTCGACTGCTGCAGTAAGACACACTGCTCTCTCTTCCATATGTCCTACATGTATTTGTCTCACTGCAGCCGCTTGCTGTGCTGCTCTTTACTTGCTCTGTGTGTCCCAGCCTGTCCCTGCTCTGCCACTCGTTGCCGCTTGCCACTAGATGGCGACCCAGCACAGTGTTTCGTGCTCACTGTACTAATCTGCCCCACCGCTGTTCAGCTCCTCCAACTTTCCAACCATGGTTAAATTCTTTTTGTGTGCCCCCACTCCCAACCATGATCTACCATGGTATTAATCCATGGTTTCTGTTGTACCACCTGTCGTCTTTCCACCTATCTGACTGCTTCATTTGGTTGTCTTTTTTGTGCCATGTTACAAAGTGTTATAACTGCAATATATGCCGGTTCTTACACCAAACAAAAACATTTATGTGTCCTAGAACCAAAAAGGAAGCACAGGTTAGAGATTTTATTTCTTGTGCAGTTAGCTTTGTGGTATACGTTCTCTGGTGCTTTTGCAATCTGTGTTATGTGGGGGAGGATAATATAGATCTTGAAAGAACAGATACAAGAGCATGCAAGATCCATTATCAACAGGAAGCAGGATACCCATGTGTATAGACACTTCAGTGAAATACATAATGGGGATGCTAGAAACTTGAAATTTGTGGTCTTGGAAGCAGTAAAACCTCCCAAGGAGAGGCAGTAGGTTGAACCCTCTTTTAAGGAGGAAACGTTTCTGGACATACAGACTCCAGACAGTCTACTCAGGTGGTCAGGTCCCATAGAATACTGGGATCTGAAGCTCTTTTTGTTGGAGAATTAAATGGCGAGTGACATTGCTTCCCTATCACCCTACCCATCTGCATTTTTCAAAATGATACCACATCGCTTTTTGCGGGCAAATCATTATAGTGCTCCCTGAAATTTATCATTTTTCTTTGAATTAAATAATTCTGAAAATCACCGCTATGGTGGGCATAGAACTACCCACTAAACTTTTCTGCCCCACCCCCCCAAGAAATGGTAGTACATTTAAAAAAACAAACTGATTTGTTTTCTAAATTAGCGATTTTTTTTAATTTTTATACCACTTGTTGATGGACCTGTCTGTTCCTGTGATTCTCCAAGGAATTACCTGTCAGAAAATGAAAGATGGGCAATCATGGGATGGACTGGAAAAAATAGCCCATGAAGGCATACATTAGTGTTGGAGACTCGATTAGCGGCCTTCACTAATCAAAATAAAAAATGATTAGCAATTGACCAGAGTAGATGAGCAATTATCAAAAATTTATATTTTTGCTCAAAACCCCATAAAATGCACTTATTTTGCTCTATATTGATACAGTACACATTTACACAAGTTTCTGAGACTGATATCTGTTTTATTAAACTATTTACAGAGAAATATAGCAATTGTGCAGCAGCTCACATACATTTTTTTTTTTTTTAATCACTGCTGCTGTTTCTCCCTGCTGCAGTGCTAAGCCGGCTTGGGCATCCAGCCGCCGGCCGTGCCTGCCCAGAGAGCTGGGTGGCTCGAACCACACCCAGGAGGATCCGGGACGGCCATAATGCCATCCTGCTGGAGGGCCCCCCATGCCACTCCCAGCCAGGACGGCCCTGGACCCTCCCCAGTGGGACTTCCCCCAAGTCCTCCGGGCAGTGCAGGGCGCGGCCATCAAGCTGCACGGTCGCGCCCAGCCTTTTTACTTGTTCTCCCATGGGAGCGTGGATGTGCAGTGACGTCAAGGCACTGTGTGCTGATGTCTGCCACGCTCCTTCCCCCACATACACCCGCGCTAGTAGTGCCCCAGGCGTCCCCAGGGACCGCTACAGCGCAGTGAGTTCTCTCTAGCCCTCCCCAGGACTAGGACAGCAGTCTATGGACGCTCAATCCTAGTCCTCCCCTGCCTACCCCCATGACCCAGGCTCGTTCCCGAACCCAGGTTGACGGCGTAGTGTGAGGTGTGGCGTCCAGCGCCTCAAACCTCAGCTCCACTGGGCTGGCTTTGCTCACATACTGAGCTGAGATAGGATGTCTGCCAAAGCAGACCGTGAATTCTTAAGCGTGATCGTGAGTCATGACAAATTAAACATAATGAACTCCTGCCCCAGCATAAAAACTCCATCTGGGACTGTGATTGATCACACAGTTACCAACAAGGATTGAGTGCGATCTGTTTGCTACTGTTCTCTACCAGGCATGTAGCCAGTAATTCAGGCCTGTATGGAGGGGGGGGGACCTGGGGGTGGTCCACCATCCGCAGCTGCCAAATCACCAGGATGTCTTGGTTTAGCACTAAAAAAATATATCTGCAGCCCTGTTTGGGTTGAATTCATCTGGAGGGGTGCCCTGTTTTGTAATGCGAATCAGTGTTTCTGCAGTATCCTTTGCCAGACTTGCTCTCCAGTCAGTTTTTACCTTGTGCATATAGCTGAGAAACACTTTTCTGCTATTGCATTAGACACAGGAAATACTCTCAACACATTGACAAGCTTCAACAGATTTGGATAAAAATTTTGGAAATCACATGCCAGCTTTGACCATATAGCAGAGGCAGACATATTGATGAAATTGGTTTGAGCAAAAATCTTAAACTCTTGCTATTCTGCGAGCACTTGATGTGTCACAATCCGGCTGCAAAAGAGCTGAAAAATGGTCAGCTGCTTCAGTGGTGTCACTGTTACCATACAGCTCTAGTTCCTTTCGGTCTGTTGGCCAAAGTCTGGTATCTAACACTTTTGCACAGTCATAAATAATACTTTCATCATTTAAACTGAACCTTTGTTCCCAACAGTTCTCAATATTTGTAATTTCTTTTTTACATTGCTGTTTAAAAGTTTTAATAGATTGAGCACTTAGATGTGTTAATTTTACACCCTTGTAAGTGATTTCAGGACATACTCCTGAAAGAACGTCAGACCCATTTTTTTAAGAGAATGTAAAGTTCACTGCCACCTATGGGGCCACTGTGCTTAGCATGGTCAAGAGTGTTTCTCAAAGTTTCAACAGAGCTAAGTGGCTCTGGCATTTTAACAACTTCTTTTTGAAGTGATAACGAGAACCTGGCAACCATTTGAAATTTAGTCAAAATTTGCAACACTCCATTGGCTTTGGCCTGATCATGAGTTGGGTCTGCGGCCATAGTGATTACAGGGAATGATTTGGTAGCAGTCTGGGTGGCAAGAAGTTTATGCTGCATCCAACGAGTGCCATGGGCCTTCCTGGGCTTTTCAACTGACATCTCCATGGTCTGGGCAAGGGACTGCAACTCTCTTAAGTTGCTTAGGACTTTTCTGATAGATAAAACAGCTGGGTCAGAAAGTTTGAAACATCATTGAAACAGGTATTATCCAAAGCATCTTTCATGGCCAGTTCTAATCTATGTGAGAAACAATGAACAGCAATCAACCACTGTAGGTCTTCCCTTAAAAGTGCAGCAAGACCCCATCTTACACCCATGTTGACATCTACCCCATCAGCCCCAAATCTAACCCTTTTTTTTTTTTTTTTTTAACATTAAGGCCACTGTCTGCAAGAAAGTCCGAGGAGATTTTTGAGTTCCTCACTTGTGCCATCTGATACTGCTTTCATTCATAAAAATGTGGTCTCCATGTGACTATTAACTGGGTTTGACATAAATTACGTAAACTAGTTCCTTTTCAATTACACCACTATCAGCGCTACCATCCATGTGAACTGAAAAATAATTCGCATTTTTTTTATAGTTGCCAGCAGGTTTTTCTCTAGGTTCTTGCAATACACCTTGTCAGTTCTTTTCCTCCTAACAGCATTATTGTATTTATTGCCCGAATGAACTCCATGACACTTCTCTTGTTCAGCTATCCCTTCAGACTTTTTAATAGGGATGTCCTCTTTGCCCATCATATACAAGACCTCCATCAGCCTGTTTAGAACAGTTCTGTGCTGTTCCTCTGCATTACCGAAAGCTCTCCCTGCAAATAAATTAAAATTATTTAGCTCTGGGTCTAATCGCCCCCCCCATTACTTTAAACTTGCCAATTGTGGTATGGTGATATATTTCAAGTGGTGACCATTTTTTTAATTTTTTTTTTAACCAAATTTAAAAATGTTAAGAGCTTTCTTGTGCTGCTCTGGCTGAAGATGTTTCCGGATGATGTCAACTTTTAGCTGGGGGCCTGTTATCCCTATAATTAATGCCTCACTGAAGTTTCTCAACCCACATAACTCATCTTCATAGCACCCTTTGCAACTAGCACGCACTGCTCAGTCTCCTCACTGCTTATCTGTAGCCAGTTTTTGTCTGGATCATATTTTCTGCACTACCCAAGTTCTGCAGTTGCTAATTTTACTCCGCCAGCCATGTTGCACTGCGATTATTAAAAAATTTGAAGTTAGCAAAACAAGACTCCCTGCACTTAAAAAATGAACACATCAAGTTACTGTAATCTGGCTAACTCTCTGTGCTGGGGGAAAAAAAAGATAAGGCAGCTGCAGATTTGCTTGTGACCCTGTGAGCCACCCTCCCAGTTAAATTGTTTACTTGTCCCCGATCTCTGCCATAGGCAGGACACACATACACTTAAAGTTTTAGAGTTGTGAACAGAACACTTCCCCAAAGTTCTCTGCTGCAGCAAAGCTCTAGCTGGCAGCAGGGCTAGTGTCTTAATTTGTAATGTCCCCTCAGGTCCGATCGGCAAGGTACACAAGAGTTGCAGCTTCCCCAGTGCAACAGAGCAAGCAGGTGTATTTTTGTTTTTGTCCCTTCATCTCTGCCAAAGCAGGGCACTGATGCAATTTTTTTTGCTGCTTTGTTTCCTCTCCACTGAGAACTCTGGAAAAACCAGGGCACAATTCTTCTCATCACTGCTGCAGAAAAGGGCTGACTCAACACAAAATAAGGCAGGCAGGGTGGGCATGACCACTCATTGTCCCCTTCATCTCTGCCAGAAGCAGGGCACATTTAGTCCCACAAGTTACTTTTCCCTTTTTGTTTCATCTTGCCTCAGAACTCTCTGGAAAAACCAGGGCACAATTCTTATTTGTTTTCTGTTCCCAAACTGTTTGCAAGAGCACAGTAAAATTTGATATTTTCCCCCATCAGATCAGTCACTGGCATTTGATTGGGCTGGGCACAAAATAAAGACTGTTTACACCACTGTGTTAATATGTGCCAAGCAGGGTAATAGTTCACATTTACTTTCTTGTTGTTTCCTCTCCATTTTGCCCACAGTTCAGTCTCATCCCACGAGGTACCTGCCTTGCCCTGACACCCCCCCCCCCCATCATGCTACTGCTCTGCCATGTGCCCTCATGTTGAGTTCACTCCTCCAGGCTCCCTGGACAATAAATTGAAAAGTTTGTACTTGTGTTTTTTTTTTTTTTTAGAGACTCCTCCGATTGTCTGCTCAGCTGCGTGCTGCTCCTCCACGACTTGCTCGGCCGAATCTGCGTCACACTGCCTGCTCACCCCACCATGATGCTTCGCGCGGCTCTCCTCTGGTCCCTGTCCTGTTTCGCGCCATCTCGGCCTCCTCATCTCCCCTGCTTCTCAGTGCAGCTCCTCTCTGCAAACACAGAAATAAATTTATTAAAATACAATTTAAAAAAAACAAACAAAAAAAAAACAAAACTGGAACTTACCTTCGTTAAATTTTGCTCCAGTTGGAGCTTCTGGTTCTGTTTGCTCTTCTCCTGGGTCCACGCTGCAAGAAGGGCAGCTGTAACATTTCTCCCGCGCAGTGACTGGGTGGGTGTGGGGGGATTGCTGGCCAGTCAGGAGGGGTGCAGGGGAGGAGGACAGAAAAAACTGAAACAATTTTTTTTTTTTAAAGAAACATGGCCCAGAATGGGAGCTCTGTGGAGCAGCACACTGGCAAGATGCACTTGGGAAGAGCACTACACATTTTTACGAGTAAATAGCTAAAAAACAGTATTTTGTTGTCTAAGAAAAGGCTAAAATAATGTTACCAGTCTCTAGATCTCGTTTTCCGGTATCTGGGAGGAAGGGGGATACTAAATTTGGGTATGGGTCGCAACCAAGCGGTGCCAACAGGTCAAAAGTGAGGCGGCTGCCGTCTGATCAGGCTGTGAATTCCTCTACGACTATTGCTGGCGGAGAGTCTCCATGGTGAGCGCTGCAGGCCACACTGTAGGCGATCGACTCCAAAATAGTCAATCATTCAGAGATTTGCGGAACAAGATGCAAAATTGGAGGCAACATCTCGGATGGCAATTTCAGTGGAGAAAACAGCCGTCCAAGCCCTGAATGCAACTTGTAAATTAGGACAAGAAAACGCTCAACTAAAGCACAGGTTGGAAGCACTGGAGAATTCCAGCCGGGCATCACACATGTGGATCATCGGCATTCCAGAAGGCAGTAAAGAAGGATCCCCTCACCTTTCTTCAGTGTTGGCTACCAGAAGCCCTGCATGTGCCAAGGGAGGAATTGACCGGGCAGCTCTGCAAGGCATTTCGAATTACACCCCGAGCTGTAGGCCCATGTGGAGAAGCACCACGAGTAATTTTGTTGGTGACAGCCAGTGCCCTAGTCAGAGATCGTATTTTATTTATTTATTGAAATGTTTCACCAGGAGGGCACACTGAACAACAAGTTGCTTGTCTCACTGTACCACCTGGGGAGAGGGGTTACATAGGGTTGTGAAGGATGCTCAGTTACAATAGTACGTGGGTAGTGCAAACAATACAACATTGTAAGATTGTGCAACAGTTAGAACACAAGGTATTGTACAGTTAACAGTAGAGGAACATTGGGTAAATTACAATACTTGTCCAAAATCATACAAAAGAACATATAAATGTACAAAACAGTAATAATGCGATAGAACCATCTATAGCACATGAGTGTACCAGGAGCAGGCTCAGGGTAGTATGCAAGTGCTGTTGGAGTAAAAAGGATAGGTTGGGTTGTGCACACTGGTGACCCAGAAGGGTAGGTGGAGAAGAGAGGGGGAGAGGCAAGAACTGAATATGAGGAGAAGGGGTAGCCATTTCCTGACTTACCCTTCAGAATGTTGAGAACCCTGCTGGGGGGGGGTCATGGTAGGAAGGCAGAAACTGAGGATAGGTATTAAGGTGGGTTAAAGCAGGAACAGTTGAGGGAAAGGTAATTATGTAGGGCAGAAGCAAGGGAGTAGTTGGAGGAGGAGTGTCGTATTTCAGGGGGGAGGGAATTCCAACTTTTAGGGAAACGGGTGAAACCAGTCTGATCAGTGAGGATGGAGCGGCGAGGAACCATCAAGGTGCGGGCGTCATTTGATCTGAAAGAGTGGGTGGGGGGGAGGTGGAATGGAGAGAGAGGATGAGAGGTAGGAGGGGAGCCCCCCCCGAACCAGAATTTGGAGGTTAGTTTGGCACAGTGAGAGATGCGTCTGTGAGATAGTGGAAGGAAGGTTAGAAAGTGATAGAGTTCACAGTGGTGGGAGCGGGACGGGGAGTCGATAGCAAAGCAGCAGAAGGAGTTAAAGAGAGTGTCCAACTTGGTCAGGGAAGATTTGGGAGCAGCACCATAGACTACGTTACAGTAGTCAAAGATGGGGAGTGTCATCTTCTGGACAGATTCGCACCTCGCAGTCAGCGGGATGCAACTATGATTCCTGTACAGAGCACCAAGCTTGTGGTGCAGTTTCTTCAGGATAGCATCAGTATGCACAGAGAAGATGAGGTGCTGGTCCAGCCAACCCCCCAGATATCTAAATGAGAAGGTGTCCTCCAAGATGGTCCCATCAAGGATGTGGAAGGTGGGTAGGGCTGGGAGCCTAGAGAGTCTCTGCCTGGTGCCAAGAGTCATTGAGACTGTCTTCTTGCGTTTAGAAAAAGCTGGTGAGAAGCAAACCAGAGCCGAACTTGGTTGAAATCATGCTGTAAGCTGGTTTGCACAGCAGCAGGATTTTTGCCAGAACTGTATAAAACCGTATCGTCAGTGTACATGTGGATAGAAGAGGACGAGCAGGCTGTGGGAAGATCATTAAGGAAAATGGAGAAGAGTAGTGGACCAAGCCCTGAGGGACATCAGTGTTGATGGGCAGTGGAGGGGAGATGGAATCAAGGATTCTCACCGATTTTGGGACCTGCCAGTGAGGTAGGATTTAAACCAGTCGGTGGCTGATGGAGCAAGGCCAGCTGAGGAGAGTGAGTCAAGAAGCCGGGGATGGGAAACGGTGTTGAACGCTTTGGCTAGGTCGACAGAGATGGCTGAGGTGATTAGGCCATCGTCCATCCCTGAAAGGATGGAGTTAGTAAGCCTGAAGAGGGAGGTGGTTGTTGAGTGGTTCTTCCGAAAACCAGATTGGAAGGGGGTGAAGAAGGAGGAATTGGAGAGGAAGGGTGGTAACTGAGAGAGAACTAAATGTTCTTGAAGTTTGGCAAGGGTAGGATGGAGGGAAATGGGGTGATAGTTGCTAGGAGTGAATGTGTCACCACCCTTGGGGAGAGGAAGGACTACAACGTGTTTCCAGGATGAAGGTACTTGGGCAGAAATAAAGGACAGGTTAAGGATTAGGGATATAGGATAAGCAATTGCAGGAGCAGAAAGGTAGGGAAGTTTAGGATCGCGCTCATCTGGTGAGCCTTTAGAGGGGTTGAGGGATAGGAGAGCATTAAGAGCTTCGTCAGAGGAGATGGTAGAAAAGGAAAATGGAGGGGTAGGCACTGGCTGAGGCGAAGGTTTGAAGTTAGTAGGTGGCAATGGGGAGAGGGAATTTAGAAGAGACATGGTGCACCAGGTGTAGTGGGCATTAAATTCACTGGCCTCGGAGCCATGGTCGGAAGCTAGGGAGTTACTTATTTTGAGAACTGGAGGAGGAGGGTGAGAGGGGGAGAGAATAGGGCATAAACTACCCTCCAGAATTTAGATGGAGAGTTAATGTTAGTCAGGAATGAGGAGTTGAAATAATCGGACTTAGCCAGTCTAGTAGCTTTAGTACATGTATTGCGTAGCGTTCTGTACTTAGCATAGTCGTTTTGATGTTTAGTAGATTTGTGTTTCCTCCAGGCCCGATCACGCGCCCTGAAGCAGGCCAGTAGTTCGAGGGTGATCTAGGGGAGGTGAAGCCCACAGACTCTGGCCCTTCTAAAAGGAGCAAAGACATTCCAGGTGGCAGTGAATTTATCCTTTAAATATAGTCAAGCGCTTGGTCGACAGAAGTGGCAGTGGAGAGGGGGACCTAGTCGGTGGACGTGAGTGCTGAGCTGATAGGGGTAAGGTCTAAGGATTTAAAGGACTGGAGCTGTATGATTTTAGGCGGAGGTTTGGGGCGATGAACCTTACGTACAATGAAAATGAGGTTGTGGTCACTAAGGGAGAAGACCAGATTTAATGACTTAGTGCGGGTGGATTGTGAGTGCCCAGTCAAGCAGGGTGTGGTTTTGTGTTTTGGGATTAAGGCGTGTGGGATCAAGTATAAATTGAGTGAGGTTTAGAGCAGTGATGTCATTACGTAGCTTGTTTAACTTCGGAGACAACCAATTTAGATTCACATCACCCTTTATGAAAAGTTCACCAGATTGCGAGAGGGAGGTGATATTGGCTAAGAGTTCAGTTATGATCGAGGGTTGAATTGCTTGGGCAGCAATAGATGCCAGCCACAAAGATTGGGATTGAAAAAGGAACAGTAATGCACGTGACAAGTGCTTCATATGTAGCTGGGATGGAGGTAGATAGGGTGGTAGTAAACTGCAGTGAGGACAGGCTGTACATGGCCACTCCCCCTCCAAAACCCGATCAATCTTGTCTGGAGATGGAATACTCTGGGATAGCAATGGAACTGTCGGGTGCTTTATTTGAGACATGTCTCGGTAATAATTAGGATGTCAGGGGTGTGCAAAATCATAAGAGTTTGTAGGAGGTTGATTTTAGGTAGCTGGCTGTAGATGTTCAGAAGGAGGAGCTTCAGCCCTTTAGGGAGGTTGTAGTGGAAGTGGGGTTTGGAGACATGTTATTTGGGTAAGGAGCCAGGGTAGGAGAAGAAATATGGCCGGGTGGTGTGGATATTCCCGATGAAAGAGGAGGTGGGCAAGGATGAAATAGTGAAGTTTAGGACTTAGTAATTGGAGTAGGAAATACGTGAGGGAGGGGAAGAGGGAGGGGAGGGGAGGGGTGGAGATAAGGAAAAGAAGAAAGGCAAAGTGACTGGGAAGGGAAAACAGGCTGGAGAGTAGTAGGGAAAGCATGGTCTGTTTTAAAAGGGGAGCTGTGGGGGGTGATTGACAGAATGAAGAAGGTATCTGGAAGGAAAGGGGAGAGAGAAGTGGCAATAGGTGGAGAGGGGGAGACTGGGATAAGGGTAAGAACAAGAACCAGAAAGGGTGTGAGTGGGAGGAGATGGAAACCATTCTGGGTAGGGTAGTAGAGCTTTGTACAAACACAGATTCAGATCACCCACTGAATGTTAGGATGTTGATAATTTGCTTTAGGTATGTATGACCCAGGACTAGAAGTGTTAGGGAAGAGCAGTGGGAAGAGGATTGCAACCTACACGTGTTGTTGCCGCCTAGTGGCTTTTATAGTATAATTTGCAAATGGAAAAGTGCAGAAAATACCATCAGCAATCTAATATGCAATGTAACCACTGCACAACTTAAAATTAGTTCTGAAAATCAACTCTACAGTCCTTTTAAGGAAATCCTAGTGGCAGGATTACAATAAATAATTAAAAAAAACAAAAAAATCACTGACAGGCCAGTGCAGGTTACGGAAATGCTGCTGTGCACTGAACTGCTCACAGAAGTGTGCAACTGAGTGAATTGGCAAGCAAAAAGATCAGGACTTCACTACACAGCTGCTAAAGGAAGAAACGTCAAAGGTCAATGTTTCTCTGCAGTCTTATGCTCTAGTCCAGTGATTTTAGCACTGGCTGCAGCGTTGGGTAGGAAACCAGTGTCAGCGCTCTGGGCCATCTGGAACCTTTCAGTTCCCACTGGGAGGAAGGCTCAAAAATCCTCTTTCCCTTGTTCTGGGTCCAGGACCAGATGTTACCTTATGGGTCAAGGAGGAGCGTGGGCAGCAGGCATCTTCTCGGCCTGTCCTAGGCAGGCAGGTTGCTTGTGGATGGGACAGCGTCAGCGGTACCAGCCCAGTGGGCTCCGATCAGCCTAATGGGCCAAGCTGCAAGATCATCGGATGGCCTCAGTTTTAATGGAGTGACCATTCACTTGTTCCTAGACCTATCGTATGCCACGCGCCTCATACGGAAAAAATTTGATGCTGTGCGAGCATGGCTCAAAGGTCTGGGTGTTTCACATTCTCCCTTGATGCTGGCCAGATTGTGTATTCACTATGGAGGCAAGACTTATCAATATAGTGACCCTTTGGAAGCGGGGAAAAAAGTTGAGACAATAGCTAGTGAATTTCAAGCAGCAAATGGACATTCCCCTTGTTGATCGGATTCTGATGAGGGATCCCGAAGGTGCTATATACTCTGGCATGGTCACTGCTTATATTGGACTGTAACAGTTTAATATCAAACTGCTTCTTCTCTAATATGATTTTCTTTTCCCATTGCATATAAAGTTGAGATGTGTGAGTTTAACTAGAAGTGCTAAAAATGTTAGAGTTCCTTTTAGATATGGGGACATATCAGCACTGGATGTTGAATCTTAATCATTTTCGGACTGTGAACATTGTGGACTTGACCCCAGAAGTCTTAGTATGCTGTAGCTTATTGGTTTATCTGCTTTTTGAGTTTATGTATTTTGTTTCTTTCTCCTAGCTTAATGCCAGACTGTTTAGGTTTATATGTACTTGATTACGTTGGATGTATGGTACTAATAATGATACCTGATAGGAGATTGTATAACGTGGTAGTGTTTTACAAAACTGCAATAAACAAACAAACAAAAAAAAAAGAAACATGGCCCAAAATGCCAAAAAGGGCAATTTAAAGGACCAAGGCCAGTTCAGAATGATTAGCAGTAACTGCTAATCATTCCCAAAGATTAACGCTTTCTCTCTGGTCTTAGGTCGCAAATTGCAATGCGAACCACCCGCTATTTTATGCCTTGAATTGCACTAAAACACATTTGCCATATTAAATGGACTTTTTAAAAAATTTTATTGAGAAGGTGGATAAGCACAGTACAGCCAGCCCAAAACATCATTAGCTATACATTACAGTAGATGTACAATAGTTTGTTACAGTTCCTGGATAAACGCTGCAGATGGTACAAAGTTACAACATACAGAATGGTGTTCAGTCATTTACATATTTGACCTTATACCCATGCAGTATATTAGCTCTTTAGAAAATGGGCTGGATACTAGGGCTACTCTCATTGGCTGAGAGCCTTCACCCGGGGGTACATTAACTATCGATAGATGCCAGCATAGAAACAAGTGCCATTTCGGGATGCCCCATTACTGAGGGTATCCATCGGCACCCCGAATTCAGCAGCAGCCATTTTTTTGCCTCTCGCTTAGTGAGAGATGCCCCTGAGCCCAGCCAAGCCCAATCCAGCCATGCTCATCGGTAAAATAGTAAACAACCCGATTTTTATCGCTATGTCCAAAAGTTAAGAGGTAATCTGAAAAAAAAAAGAAAAAAAAAAAGGTATTTCTGTTTCAATTAACAGTGGTAGCGCAGTGTGTGCTAAGCGCTTCTGTGGCAGTGCCTGCTACTTCAAATAAAAAACTATCGTGAACTGCTCTTCAGCCTTGTTCTGCCGATCTCGACATAGCCCTGACAGAAACTAAACAGCTGAGCCAGTGTTGCTTAAATGTACCTGTCTTTCCGTAATATTTTCTTCTTATTCTTGGCAGCTCGACCTCGCTTCACGTGCAACGCCTTGCTCTCCCATCCGCCCTATCAAATCAAGCTGATCGCTCCCCACTCATACAAAACTTTCTGTGAAAAAAACCAAAAACGTATAGCACTATTGTCAATAAATGAAACTCACTGGGTGGGGGCTACTGCAAATGAATCCATACAAAATAGAGACACTGCAACATAGAAAATAAGGCTTATCATAGGCAGCAGCACCCTCTAGTGGCATTTTCTAAAGGGACTATTAACAGAAGCTCTTGTTTCTCATATATTAATTAGTATTTTACCTGTTTTTACCTGGAAAATCATTAAAATAAATAAATAAATAAAATAAATGAAAGCCCATTTTCTAAGTGCAGTAATGTTCTTAGGTATTGGGCAATACCGACCGCCTGCGGCTATAAGGTCCTCCGCCCAGGCATCGGGCCTCATTATGCCCCTGGCTGGTCCGGTATTGCCCAATACTGCCTACCCTGTCGCTATTGCTTGTATATTGTGAGCAGTCTGACTTTTACCATACTGTACTTTCTCCCTTACATACTGGACTCTCCAGGCTTCAATCTGGGATAAGACCAGCCTCCACAGCTAATAGCCATGGTTTCCAGATTTCCCAAATTGAGGTAACGTGCGTGAGCACTCATCTAGGCCCGTTCAAGCATCATGCAGGACTTTACATTTTGTATCCATCTAGCGACTGATGGTGGGGTTGGTGACATCTACAACTACTTAATGGTTCTCTTGTCATTGATGAGTGCAATTGGACCAGAGGGATTAGACACCCTTCAACCTGGGTGGGGACGGATCTGCCCCAACAGCAGTTTCACCATAGGGATTTAGATGGGCTATATCCCAAGACGCTGGTCATTATGTTATGCATAAGGTGCCAGAAGGGAGCCACTTTGGGGCATGTAAGTGCTAGGTGGATAAAATTCACCTCATCAGTTGTGCATTTAAGACAGAGATGCGATCTGGTGGCATCTAACTTATGCAGCCACTTGGGGTTGCATATGCCCTTTGCAGAAAGTATAACTAAATTTGCTGCAGTTTGTTACTGTGTGAGTATTGCAGGTAGTGGGCGCACGCCAAAGTCCAGGTCTTCTGGTCTATAGGCAGGTGGAGGTCAGCACTCCATTTTTCTTGGCTAGGGTTTTGTTTGGGTGGAGGAAACCGTGTCGCACACGATAACAACTAGACGTGGGCTTGCCTCCCGTTGTGGGCTAACAGCTGTTCTTCTAGAGGGAGGGTCCAGCCCAACTGTTCATAGCAGTGAGGGTAGATCCGCACTGTTGATGGATTGTCAGGTAGAGGAAGAAGTCTCCCACATGAATTTTCCATTCAGTACAAAGTTGTGCAAAGCTCTTTGTCAGACCCCTTCATTTAATTGATTAATCATTAAAAGACCCTTCTTTCTCCATACCCATAAGCACTGGACCATCATCATGGTGCAGCCTCCTCCAGAATGCATAAATCAAAGTAAGCTGAGATTTAGAGATTTGCTCCCTGCATACCCCACACGTTTATGAGCCCAGGTCCAAGCATACAGTGCAGTAGCAGAAAAGGGGTTGCTCAAGTGCACATCACCCAGGTCTTATAGATTTCTGACTAGTGTATCATTTCGGAGGTTGCCCTGTAGTATATTCTTCTCCAGGCCTATCCATGGGCAGTCAATACCCGAATTTCAAGTGGGTATAAAAGCTAATTGAGCAGCCAAATAATGTTTTAAAATTTGGTAACCCAGTTCCTCCTTCCTTGGGCACTTTCTGCAATATGGCTCTTGGAACTTTAGCTGGACACCCCCTCCGCCATAGAAATGTATGTGTAGCGTCTAATTGTTTAAAATGAGTTTGTGGTATCCTAATAAGGAGGCCTGACAGAAGTATAAAACCTTTGGCAATATTGTCATTTTATAACCCCTATTCTCCCCAACAGGAAATAGGCAGGGCAGTCCATCTCTCACAATCCTCTCTACGATCCCTGCTTGGAGGAGTTTCAGATTCAGCTTGTATAGGGCCCCTGCAGAGGCAGAAATTTGTACCCCCAGATATCATAGCTTATGGAACAACTGCAGGTCTCCCAAATGTGTAGTAAGCTGTGCTCAATGAACCCACTGGCATCAACTCACTCTTAGACCGATTGACCTTATGCCCCGAGATGGCCCCAAATGACTGCATTAGTCTATGGACCGCTGGTAAATCCTCAGCTGGGTTCTGCAGATATAGTAATTGGTCATCTACATACATAGCAATTTTGTGTTCTGCCACCCCCACAAAGATCCTATCCTCTTATCCTGTAAGCTCCCTAGAGCTGCTCCCAGGGTTCCCTGATAGGACATACAACAGTGGGGACAGTGGGCAACTCTGGCGTGTGCCCCTTCTAAGTTTGAAGGGGATAGACAGCTCCCCAGTAACCAAGACTTGTGCCAGAGGGCCGGCCCCATGGCACTGAGGGTTGAGGCGCTGGACGCCACACCTCGCACAGCGTTGGCGACCCAGGTTCGGACGCGAGCCTGGACCATCAGGGGTCGGGGGGGTATAGGATTGAGCATCTGGAGGACTGCTCTCCTATCTCCAGGTAGGGATCCAGGGTGCCACCGCTCTGCAGCAGTCCCTGGTGATGACTGGGGGCACTGCTAGGGTTGGTGTAGCTGTATGGAGTGTGGCAGATATTGGCATGCATGTGTCATGACTTCATTGCATGCTTGCACTCCCAGGGGCCAGAAAAATGGAAAATGGCAGCATAGACCGCGGCAGCTTGATGGCTGCTACTCCATCAGATGACAATGCTTGGGCGGGGCATGCTGGTATTGGTTCCTTGCCTGGCGTGGGGACAATAGGGGGTGCCCCTTTCGAAGGTATAGTTGCACATGCCAGCTGGGCGTGCAACTTCAGGGTTGGAGGTGGAGTTGGAGTGGTGGCTGGAAGAAAGGAGATCAGTGGCTGCAGGGGTGAAAATTGTAACATGATGATAAAAAAAAAAAAAAAGACTTGCGCCAGGAGGACCTTGATACAGCGCTTGGACCCAAGAACAAAGAGACAGGCCCACCCCCATTCTCCCCAGGGTGTTGAACAGATACCCCAATTCCACATGGTCAAAAGCTTTCTCACCATCGACAGCCACCACCACTGTTCCATGTGATCATTTAGTATGGGCCCACCTAAGTATGATATTGAGGGTATGCCTGATGTGCTTCCCCATTTGGCCCATTACGAAGCCCTATTGATCTGGGTGTATAATGCCTGGCAGTACCACCTCCAATCTAGATGCAAGAGCTTTTGCCACAATTTTGTAGTCCGCAGTGAGCAGCGAAATTGGCCTATAGGAGTCGCACTTGTTAGCATTTTTAACTGGCTTTGTCAATACTGTAATTGTTGCAGACCGTGTGGATGGGGGCAACTCACCTTTTAACAGACCCTCCTCAACTGCATCAAATAGGGGTTCAGAAGATGGTCCTCAAAGGCTTTATAAAAATTAAGAAGGAGGCCATCGGGCCCTGGGGCCTTCCCAGTCTTCAAAAACCTCATGGCTGCTCTGATCTCTTGTTTGGTCAAGGGGGAGTTCAACCTCCCAGCTTCCTCCCCACTGATCGTGTTAAGGGGTACCCCTTCAAAAAAGTGTTGTCATCGTCCTGAGAGGGATCACATTCGGAGGTGTAAAGGGATCTATAAAATGCACCAAAGGCATCACCTATGTCCCTGGTACTTCGCACCAAGTTCCCCTGTGCATCTTGAACCTGGCTTACTATTTTCGCCATCTCTTTTCGTTTCAGCTGCCAGGCCAAATACTTCCCCGCCCTGTCCCCATCAAAGTACGCTCCCGCATTGGACAGAAGGATGGTTCTTTCCAGCTGCACACTGGACAAGGTGTTAAACTTCCATTTCAACTTTTGAACAGTCGCATATAGGGCTGCCGTTGGATTTAACATATGTGCCCTTTCACAGGCTGTGATTTTGCTTCTAAGGAACTCTAGTTTGCTGATCGCATTGCCTCTAGTACGCATGGAGAAGGAAATGGTTTGCCCTCTCATATATGCCTTTAAGGCCTCCCAGCAGGTACAGTGAAAGGTATCCCCTTAACAGTTAACTTTCAAGAATTCTTGCAGATTATTCCTGTGTATGAAAGGTATTCCTGGTTCCCCAGGAGGAGGGGTCAAGCTCTAGAGCCAGCAGGGGTCCCAGTACTCGGATAATGATATCGTGCAGTGTGATCTGATACCAGGATGGGCAAATATCCTGCATCCCTCAGGTCTACTGTTAGGGCACTGGAGGCCAACAGCCTGTCTATACACATATGAATTGTGGGCATGTGAATAAAAACTATATGCCTCCCTGTAGGATGGAGGTGCCACCATGCATCGGTTAGGTCAAGGTCAGCTGGAGAGCTTCCAGGGCTTTGCATTATGGGACTTTGGCACAGGGGTTTTGTTTGATCGGTCCAATACGTGTCGAACACACAATTATAATCGCTCCCCAAAATCCAGGACCCTCCCAACTAGCTATGTCTAAAGCCGGTTTCTGAAAGAAACTTGGGCAGTCCACATTCGGGGCATATATTGAGCCAATCAAAACACTCCCTTACCAGGGACACTAACCTTCACCAGTGCACAGCGGCCGAATTGGTCCACCAGTTTATCCAAGATCTGAACTGGTGATCCCCTTGGAATCCAGATCGAGGCCCCTCAAGCTTGAAGAAAATGTTGAGGAGACCCATATGCCCCCCATAAAGTTAGCGGTTCTCTGCGATTCGATACCGGAAAAGTGGGTTTCCTGTAATAAAACAATTGACCCCTTATGCTTTTGGATCTCTGCAGTAACCTTCTTATGTTTTATAATAGATTTAAGGCCATTGATGTTCCAGGACACACAGCTGATATTCCCCATCATTAAATATTCCCCTTAAGACTATTTTTCCACCTGGTATACAGTAAATAAGCATCCGCATTCTTTTCCCCAACTCCCCCACCCTCCAGTAACTGAACTAGTATCTTCCCATGTAACCCCAACATCAAGCCCGAACTTGTTGACCAGGCCTTAGAGCTCCTAGTTGAGGCCTCAATCCAGCACTCATCTGTGTCGGCTGTATTGGGTGTAGCCGAGTTGATACCCCTCCTCCCTCCATGAGCTCGTGAAATAACACTTTTAAACCTCCCACAATCAGAATCCCCATCCTCCCACATTGTTAGTCACTCCCCCAAGAAGAATGTACAGTACCTCCCTGCCTTAGTCCAAACTGGACTATTGTCCCCCCTCCGCGAGTTGAAACCCGCCAGTATTCCCACTACAAACAAGAGGCAGATACAGAGCATTTTTCATATAGCAGTAGCCATAAGTAGAAGGGCAACGGCCCAAATATGTCAAAGAAGTTGTGAAACAGCTGAATATAGTATGAACAAAACGTAACACAACTTTTGATCTGGTTATAAAACCAACTGGCAAAAAATAACAGTGCCACTTAGAGAGTCAACATTGGTGGAGCAGATATATAGTAGCAGATGAAATGTATGCCTGCAGTCCTTATAGTTAATCATGGTCAGCCCACATAAGTTAAATAGGCTCTTCTCCATGATAGTGAGTGAAACTGGAAACTGTGCACTCATAAGGAGGAAAAGTGCCTGCCCGCTGCTACCCGTGCTTCCAGGCACGGTCAGGCATTGTGAAAACAGTGCAGTGGCTACCCCGAGGAGGCCCAGTACTCAAAGCAGACCAGACTGGGCCATGCCCATGCAGGACCATATACTGTTATGTAACATAGTGGAGTCTACAGACCCATTTCCGAGGTTGAAAAAATTCCCCAGGGCCCCTCCTCCCATTAGACAGTGCAAAGCTAGACTCTAGTTGTTTAAACACCCTGATCAGGCGATCAAACAGGATAGTTGATGCAGAAAAGAAAAAAATGAGATTCTCCTCGTTAGGCCTCCTGGGCAACAAATGGCAAGTGTTCCCATCTCCCCCCACGCCATCGTGATATACGGGGTAGGTTTATGGAGGGCTTGCGCAGCATATTCCCCTTGGAAGTCCAGTTGGCCAAAACCATATCAGTCGCACCCGTCTGAAATCTGAGACCCTAAACACGGTCAGGGGCTACCAGAGGGTGTTCCGCTGCTAGTCATAGGTCTCTGGTTACTAAAGCATCCATTTATGTCCTCCATGAGCCCCTTAATTTTCGAACAGGAAATGAGAGCACCAGGTACATAATAAAGGTTAGGTGATTAAACAATTGTGGACTTAGGCCTGCAAGTCAGACATCAAAGCTATTTTATTATGCGGTAGCATAACTCACTCTGCATCAGGCTGCACTCTCTCCCTCCTGGCCTCCTCCTCTTCGATCCATTTTTCCACTGTCTTGTGGCTTGTGAAATACCTAGGGCTTTGTCCCGGCCAGTCCACCATAGCCGAGCTGGATACGTGAAGGAAGAATTTCAACCAAGCCTATAGAGCTCGTTTTGACTTGATTGAACTTCTGACGTAGTTTGACTCCGGCTGAAGTCCTGGTAAACATGTGCTTTAGTGTTCCACAGCTTTATAGGACCGAATGATTTGGCCTGTTGCAGCACAGTCTCTTTGTCCCCATACCACAGGTATTTAATTAGGCAGGTCGCACACCTGGGTTTGGCGGCAGGCCCACCAGATGAGCACGCTCTATTTCAAAGTTCACCGCCTCCTTCGAGAGGCCCAGTTGGTTTACCAGCCAGCGGTGAATCTCCACGTTAGGATTTCTCCCTTCTGTCCCTTCGGGCAGCCCAAGGATCCGAATGTTGGAACTTCGGGAGCGATTCTTTTGGTCATCTATATGTTCCCGATGCTCAGCTATAGTAGACAATAGGCCGTTTCTCTCAGCTGTGACCTCAGCATAGGAGTCTTCCATATCGCTCACCCTTTTCTCCAGCTCACAGATTTCCAAGGTATGTGGTGGTGATGTTTTGGTAAGGCTGGTGACCACTGACTGAAATGAGCAAACTGAGTATTTAAATTATTAAATCGGTCTTCATATCCTGTTGCATTTGTATCAGTGACCCCAGCAAGTGTTTTAGTCAGCTCCATCATGCTAGCATCAGGCAGCACACTGTCAGGACCTGTGCCCGTGAGGAAGGCCTAGGACTGTGTGAGTCACTTTTGCTTCTCTTTGATAGCAATTAGGCTTCAAACTGCAACTTAGCTTGCTTGTTTTTCAGTTTTCCAGACACCATCTGCACAGGGACGCCAAATAGCCCCAGAAGTATAACCAGAAATCATTAATTTAGCTGTTAAAACATTTTAAAAGACGTTGCCCCGAGGAGCTGTATTAGAAAGCGACTGCCATGCTTGCCCGCTAGCCACGCCCCACCCCCCATTAAATGGACTTGAAAGAAGTTGTATGATATAGGCATTTAGTTACAGTATTTGTTAGAAATTAAATTGCTCCATTGCTTTGTGGATTTGTGTTTACTTTGGAATTTGTACTGTTTTTAATGAATTTACATGTCTCTGTGGTATTGGTGGGCACTTTGGTTATGTCACTGTTTCGTGACAGTCCTAGCAGTGTCTGCCCCTGATGCAGCCTGGCAAAGCACTGGGTGTTATTGCTCCGATGGTGATTGGCAATTTTGCCTGCACTGTATTGATATTTTGACTCCACTGTAAAGTTTTTTTTATTTTGGAAGTGTGTAAATCTTGATTAAAAATCTCAACATAACTTCTTGTGTACAAACAGATTTCTGTTGAATACTGGCATGCTGCTACCTCTGTTTGCTTCTGTGTGCATTTTTTGGGGTAGTCACGCTATTAGTAACATCTCCACGGATTTTCTCTGGAGCGTGGCTGATAAGGAACGTTTTGATCCCTTAGGAACTGAACTGACACCATTGGCTCATTAGAAATAGACCACTGAAACCTATTTGATAATACTTTTGTCGTGATTGACTTTAGCTGGATTTGCTCCAGAGATCTAGCTAAAAGGCTTTGTAATCGCTGCTAGCCCAGTGAGCTATCCAGTTTGTTACTGTCAAGCACAGTCAGAGGGCTGTTATGATCTAGTATGCTTCTTTTCAATGGTGGGCAGTGCATGCTGCTCTAAAAACAATTCTTTTTTTTTTTTTTTTAATGTTCTGTTTATGCCTCACTTCCTTTCACCAGCTTCTGTCTCCTTCAGAGCACCCAAGGCCCAAGCGACCTTTGCACTCCTCACTCACGGCAGCTGCCTTTCCATCATGTAGCCTTGATTCCCCCATGGGGATTTACCCCTGAGCTTTAGTGTTGCTTGAGGTGGTGCCAAGATGGTGGGTGCGTGTGGCCTGGACATCATGGTAGCTGGGCCATTTTCTCTTGTTCTCCCTCTCTGATTGGATGTTGCATGCTATGTTGTTAAGTGCACATCTGTGCAAAGTATTGGCTGACAACTATAATGTCCCATCCCTTGGTCTTCCAACTGCACTGCCTCCTGTGGTCACTCAGGTGGCAGTATTGTGGCAGAGAATGGAACACTCCAGCCGTGGAGGAGGAGAACATCCTCTTGGATGCTTGATCCTCCTTCCCCTGGCCAGCCCCTGATGACTGAAGCTTGTTCCTAAACCCAGGTCACTCACCTTGCGAGCGGTAGACAGGCTGGCTAAAGCTATTATTTAATTGTGTCACATTACAGTTGCATTGTGATTTGATTACGGTAAATTGCAATTTTAATAGAGTGAGAGCACTGCAATTTTTAGCAGGACCTTTGAAAAGTTACGAGGATTCCAAGTACCTAACAGTTTGACTTATTGCACTATTGGAATGCTTCACTCGCTTCACCTTGTTAGCTGCAGGGAGCCTCCTCCTGGCAGAGTCGAGGCAGATTTGCAAGAAGTGGCAGTGTTCTGAGGGGCAGTCTTGAGGCATTTCCTGTAGGGAGCAGTAAACCTGGAGTGGAGGTGAGGATAAAATAAAGGTGAATAAAATCAAGTTTTGGTTGCATGATGTAGAGTGCTAAGCTGATTGGTCTACACCCAGCTACCCAGGTTCCACCAAGGATGTCTGGAGAAGAGGCCAGCAGGTAGGGCGAACAGTGCACTGCTCTAGCAGTGGCCCCTAGTGGCAGTGTGATAAACTTTCTGTTTATGCTTCCTCTCCTCTCCAGTGCCCTTTTTCCTGAGGAGATTCCAAGTGCACCCAACCTCATGCCTCATCCAGACATTGCCCCCGCAGGGCAGAGTGAGGGAATACGCCAGAACTTGAAACTTCATCAGGAGGTGCCATGCTGGTGAGGGTGGGGCCTGGATATACTGGGGTCCTTTGTTGAGGGTGCTCTGGCCATTTTTCTTGTTTTGCCGGCATCACGAGTGGTAGCATTATCACTGTGTTGGCAGGCTGGCTGGAATGAACTTTGACAGTGTGGATGATGACCACTAGCCATCCAGTACACACTCCTCAGGCCAGCTGCCAGTAAGGCCATCTGGTGGGAGGGAGAGAAACCAGCAAAACAGGCCCATCTGGGATGCCCCAGATGACTGCCTCTGCACATTTCCATATACCACCCAACTTTCCATGACACTGCACATGATTCCCCAGTTGTGGTTTCTAGATCAGACGCTGCTTCCTTTCCCTCTGGTGGCAACAAAACACTCCAGAAAAGGAACAATGGCTTCCAAACATTTAGGCTACATAGAATAGGCAAGAGAGGTGGAAGCTGTCTTATTTACGTCAGGGACTTGCTGCGCTGCTCCGTCCTTCCAGTTACCAGAATGGCAGAGGATCACAAGCTATTAGTAATAAAACTGTAACTCTGGCTAAATGGCAAAACTCTTACCTTGGTCACAACGTATCTACCACCCAAAAAAGCCAAGGAAGGCCTTCTCACGCTGATGGAAGCAGTCAGCACAGTCCCTAAGGGCAATGAACTCATCATCACTGGAGACTTCATTGTCAACTGGGGGTGCAAAGAGGCAGCCCCTTTCAGGGACCTTATCGCCACAGCCACCCTTACGCAACTTGTTAACGGCCTGACCATGCAGAACTATAAGACGGAGCAGCACCCTCATTGACTGGGTCCTAGTTAGATCACCAGCATGGATCTCTGAGCTAAAAGTTCTCCCAGATACACTGAGTGACCGCTCCCCTGTCTCTTTCTTCTGGACATTTAAATTTGCCAAATGCCCCCCGATCTTCATCAAAAGCAAGGCCTTGAGGAAGGGCAAACTTGGATCCCTTAAATTGGCCCTTTACCTCCATGACTGGTCCCTTATCAACATAGCACCCACCTTAATCGATGCCTCGGCTTCTTCGTTGATGGCTTCACCCATATGTGACATCTGTGCCTCTCACTAAAAGGAAAATACAGGGTCAGGAAAATGGCTGAATTGGCAGTGAGCTCCTCTCCCAGCTAAGAAGAAACAGGGATTGCCTCTGGGAAAGAGCCAGAAACACAGGAAGCAAGCACGACTACCAGTGCTACAGGACAACATGTAATCACTGCACCAGACTTATCCGGGCTGCTAAGGCCAACTACCATAAGACCCAACTCAGCAGTGCATGGGTTGATGGTAAAAGATTTTGGGACAGCATCAAGAACCTCACTGGTAAGAAGGACAAGCAGCACCCACGCCTACTCGATCTTAATAACTCCCCCACTGCTGATCCCTAGCCATTGCAGATGCCTTTAATGAGGCCTTCACCGACTTGTCCTCAGTGCTGCCCTCCAACTATTTTCAATCTGCCGAGGACCATGGCAGCAAAAACTCACCAAAAAGAAACCACCCAGCTTTCTACTTCAAGAGGGTGACTGTGAAGGAGGCCCTAAATATGGTTAGGAAAGTCATTGGGAAGACCAGAATGGGCAGTGATGGGGTGGACATGAAACAGCTATCCCTCACCCTGGAAGTTCTTATCCAGCCAGTTACAATGTTATTTAACAAGTCCCTAGCCCTTGCCCAATTCCAGGAGGTCTGGAAGCGAGCCTGGTCATGCCAGTGCATAAAAACGGCGACAAGGCATCGGTATACAACTACAGGCCCATCTCAATCCTCTCCTCGCTATCTAAAGCGTTGGAAAAGATTGTGGCAGGCCACTCACTGACTTCGTTAATAAGTACAATCAGCTTTGCCCTAACCAGCACAGTTTCAGGCAAAAAAACAGCACCACCACGGCACTGCTGGACTACACGGACTTTGCTCACAAGGTTCTGGATCAAGGCAAATTGGTGGGGTCAGTCTTCATCGACTTAACCAAAGCCTTTGACATTGTCAGCCACCCACTACTAGTAACCAACGCTCTGTGCTGGTTCTAAGACTATCTGACACACAGGAGTCAACATGTAAAAGTTGGGAAGACCACATCCAGCAATAGAGATGTGTCCCTAGGGTCCCTCAGGGATTAATTCTGGGGCCCCTGCTCTTTAGCCTCTTCCTACAGCCTGTGAATCTAAACTCATCCTCTACGCAGATGATGCGGTGCTCCTGAGCAGTAACACCTCCCAGGGTGCCCTACAATCAGAGCTACAAAACTCCTTCACAAATATCGTGGGTTGGTTTTCTAGGCACAAGCTGCTTCTAAACTACAAGAAGACCAAAACAATGCTAATATCTAGCTCACAAAACAAACACAGGCTCCTCCTCTTCATCATTTCAAACACCTGTAGTGAACCACTGAACAAGTGCAGTTGTTTAAGCACCTGGGGGTCACCATTGATGACACCCTCACGTTTACGCACCACATCAACTCCCTCATCAGGAGGTTAACATTAGTTAGGTGTCCTCTATAGGCATAAGAAATTCCTCACCAGGAGGCACTCTGCCTCTCGGTCTCCAGCTCCATAATATCTACAGTTGATTACGGGCTGGTGGTTTCTGAGGGCTGCCTCAGATACAGCAGCTCAAGAGGGTCCAAACTGCACTACACAAGGCATGTCGCCTCACCCTTGGCGCAGACCGCTACATGCACACCTGCGAGTTGTATGAGCGTTCTAACTGGCTTGCACTTAGGAACAGGTTAAAGTTCCAGTCTTGCCTAATGGGGAAGAAGGCTCTGTTGGGTCTAACCCCACCCTGCATAGGTGATATGTTTGAGGCCTCCATCTCACCACAAATCACCAGGAGGAGGATGAGAGGAGCAGTGTCCATCCCCTTCCAACGCACCTCACAAGGCCAACGGGGTCCTTTGTGGATGAATGAACTACCTGAGCACCCCATGGCTACCAACAACCTGGCTCAATTCGAAACTGGCCTTAAACAGCACCTAACAACAATCGCAAAATGCTCCTGCCTCTAAAGGGCCCCCCCACCCTCTGAAGACCTGCCTTTATGACAGCGTTCGGTAGGCCTTAAATTCAGTCTCACCTCACCCCTCTGCTTAAGCCATGGTCTACTCCATAATAGCAGTCCAGGCCCCCCACTTCCTACCCCTTATCTGTGTTATCAGTAACCTGGCCTGCCTGGCACCTCCCTGCTCTAACTAGGCCCTGCACTATAATTATGCACTGACAATACTCCGCCACTTTGCCCCACCCAAAATCCCACAATGATGCTCCCATATATTGATGTGGCGCTGATTCCCCAACTTCCATTCTGTTCTTTGGGAACCATTCTCTCTCAAGGACGCTGGATCTAGACTCTCACCTTTAATGTCTGACTGTACCACTACATGTCTGTTAATTTGTGTGGCTAATTTGAAAACAGTTATCTAGCCTCAGAACTGCACCTCAACTGTAATTGCCTCATCCATTGACTTGCTGTGCCCTAGTGTTGTTCCTGCACTGATAGGTTATCATTACAGAACAATTAGCCACATGAACATATCTACTGTATTGTAACTTTTCTTGATGTCTACTCTGATGTGGAACCTTTTGTAAAGAGCTCATGCTCAAAGGTCATTCAAATACCAAATAAATAAATTAAAAAAAAAAAAACAGGCCCAGACTTTGGTGCTGCCAAAAGCCTGTGTAGTCTGCCAGCATGTGTTGGCTGACTGGAACTTCGGAAGTGAGTCAGATGGGCAGCTCTTGCAGCCTGGAGAACCTGAATGCATGGAGTGCCTTTGGGCAAACAGAGGAGGTAAAAAGATACAGCAAAAAAAAAAATAAAAAATACTTGAGTAGTAACTGCTTTGGTAGAAAATGTTTCACTCTTTATTCTCCTTTTCTTGAGCACTTCCCCTTGGCCTTCAGCTTTTTCACAGCCCCACCACCACTCCTGCCCCACAGTGCTGATTTCCCACAGATTACTCCATGTGTCAGTGTCATTGAGTTCCTTTCAGAGCCCTTCACGGCCTGATTTCACTGCTCCATTGGGGTGGGTGGTGTTGCAGGGCATGTTTGTTAAACTTTTGAGGTACAATATGGTACAACATTTAGACAGTATTGAGCAGAATATAATATACATTTGGGTCACTCCTAACACAAACTAATGTCTGGACATCTTTGTCTTCAGTAGTCTTGTCTCTCCACTTGGACAGTGTGGGGAGGCAGATGTAAACACAACAATAAGAAATGAGGTACAACATAAGAGGTCATTGTCGTTGACATTACTATAGATATTATTATACTTATCAAACCTATGCACTACTTGGACCAAACAGAAGGGGATACACAGCTCCAGGTTCAGAGGGGAGGCAGAGCAGATTCCCTGGTGAGCTTACCTGACGAGCAGGTTTGTCAACTGTTAAATTAGGAACAAATGTGGGGTCTTTGCTCATGCTATGAGCTATCCACACATTCCAGTGATTGGAACATGCTTCCTCGTGATCATTAAGAGAGAAATGTAATTATTTCTATCCTAAAAACCTGATTAACCAGCGCTCTCCATATAGTCGTAGCTGGTGTAGTTGGTGTAAGCCAGAGTTTAGTGATTTATGTTTGTTTATTTATTGAAGTCTCGGATTACATATACCTTTTGAGCTAAGACCTCTTTTACAAAGGTTCCACGTCAGTAGAAAGGCCAACTGATTAAACAGGACAGTAAAGTACGGTACAATAAAGTGTAAACAGGAAGTACAAAACTCATAATGGACACAAAATCATAATGGACAGTCAATGTAAAATAACAGACACACATTATGGTAATCGGTTTCAGACACAGGAAAATGCATGCAGTATATTGATATCTGCCAGCAGGCTTTGTCGAGACACACAGGGCACAGGGTGTATTTATTTATTTATTTATTTATTTATTTATTTATTTTATTTTATTTAGATCATCGGTTTACGGACCTTTGAGTCAAAGACTCATTTACAAAGGCACCTGCAAGAGAGCAATACATCACAGCAAACAAAACAGTACAGTACATAACGTTTAGATTAAAAAGCAACCAGTGTTACAGGCATTCACTGGTGGTACAAGCAGGTAATAGGTAGATCACAGTAGTCATAATATAGGTACTTGAGTACCACGTCAGGTAGCAACCACAGATATTTTATTGTATTAGCAGATGTTGCCTGAGATGTGGGCGGGTGGGTTGGGTAGAGTAAGGGGGGTGGGAGTGGAGAATGTGAGGAGAGGTGGGATGAGGGGAGGAAGGGTGGAGAGGGGTTAGGGGATGCAGGGGAGGGGTCGGAGGCTGAAGTGCTAAGTTAGTATGATAGAGGTTGACTGTTATTAAAATTCCTAGAAGGCAGCAGGAGTTGGGGTCCCTGTGTGACCTCCATGATATTGCAGCAGGAGGCACAGTGATGGGGTGAGCTGGAGGGAGGTTCCAAACAGTCCCTGCAGCTCTGCTGTGAGTGCATGGAAGAAAGGTTGCAGCCATGGACAGTCCCACATAACGTCATAATGTGTTGCTGTCCATTTTCCACAGTCTCTTCAGCAAGCTGGGAGTGTGAAGGTAAGAGCAAAGAATCTGGTGAGCTGTTTCCATGTATATTCTCTCCATTGATGTGAGCTTGTTATCTTAGAAGCCGCCAGCATGCTTGGGTCCACAACGCCATAGTTAATGGAGTGCCCATCTCCAACTCTATTTCAGTGATACAGCCATAGATTTAATACCCAGTGTAGCTTGGAGAGACAGATATAGTTTGTGCTATTATATGGGGTTTAACCCACTTCTGAAGGAAAGTGATAAAATGAGATAAGGTGAAAATAATTAGCTGGTGAGCGTGCTCCCAATGGGAGGGCAAATACATAATGCTGCAGTTGGAGGCATCTATAAAAGTCTTGTTTCTGTAAATTAAACTGTGTAGGTTGGGGAAAGTTAGTACTACCTCCTGTGAAGAACTGATAAAAGTACTATAGTGAATGTCTCACCATGTTATAAATCTGTGGTGTAGAAGAGCAGGCAGAAAGTTCTCAAGGTGAGTGATAGGGCATCGGAGAGATAGGAATGGAGTGAAGTGTAATGTGTACCTAATGGAGTATCACACCTTCGCCTGAAATCTCAACCAAGGATTAAAGAGTTGCACTGGTTCTGAGGGTACTGTCTGATGGTACATCACCTTCACAAATTGTAGATTATGGAAAAGAACCCTTCCAAATCAAGCCATGCAACATGTAGACTACTAAGATGTCTTATAAGAATGAAACAAAGGTGCGCTGCCCAGTATTACAGCCCTAGGAATGGGAGGGCAGGCATCCATTCCCTTACGTGAACAAACTGCAGTTAAACTCTTGGCCTTTGACTGGCTGAGATAAATCATGAGAATACTCTATATTCTATTGTCTTGAAGTCTGAAGTGGATAGCCAGTGGTATGTTTTGAAAAAGATAAAGAACATTCGATATGGTCACCATCCTAACCACCTCTGCTTGCCTTATCAGAGAGAGGTAATGTGCTAGCATCCAAATCCCTGGTCATTGGGTGAAATGGGGCATAAGTAACATTAATACGCTGGGGGTGTGCTGATAATGTGGATTAACACGCCTCACTTATTATATGGGGCGCTACGGCCCTTACATTGTCTCATACATCTGTTGCACTAAGAGAAAAACAAACCACCACTTACAAGTTGTTTTATGCTCCAAGTATTGCAGTTTACTGAGTGTTCTGTCGCAGTATGAAGTAGTCCACATTTTCAAAGAACACAGAGTTATCTGCCGTTGCGGGACTGCACATTAATGGTGACTCAGGTTCTCACACTGTACAATATTAACAACCATGACTGAGGACACCTCCGGTGCTGTCTGTGATTTATAGTCTTTGCTGATCATCATTGTGCAGATTTCAGAACGTGCGCAACTTCAACAGTGCCCGTCGCAACATGTGGTGGAAACCTGTGCCTGTGTGGAAAGTGTCCTATACCGCCTCTGTCACAGTATCTCCTGTTACCCTCTATTGCCACGTTCCCCCTGGCCATAGCCCTGCAAAAAAATGCTTTACTGCAGCACTGTGCGACCATTGCTCTCCAC
This sequence comes from Neoceratodus forsteri, assembly GCA_016271365.2. NCBI lineage: Eukaryota > Metazoa > Chordata > Ceratodontiformes > Ceratodontidae > Neoceratodus > Neoceratodus forsteri. Next base: position 996,934,535 of record CM028131.1, read on the forward strand.
ATACAGTGTGGTATGATGTCCCATCGTTGAGGAGGATCCCACGATAACCACTAATTACATTGTGTCAGACAGCGATCAAGGTAAGGAGTTTGACAGTCACTGACCAGGACCACAGAAAATGTATAAGCGTTTCAGTGGTCTCTGCAAGGTGAACCTGCCATTCCCAGCTTCCGTTTAATAATGTACCACTGTGTGGCTTACTAACAGCGGTGCCTCTGTCAGGTGATCTCATGCCACCTTTTAGAAACTGTGCACTAGTGACCACGATCACTACAACACATGTAGCGGTGGTAATCAATACTGTGTGTGGTGCTACTCCCCATGCGGGGGCCGGTAGGGCTGCGTCGTGAACAGTGCCGTTCGCCAGGTTGCGTGTCACACTCTCACTGATTGAGTGAGCTACGTCTACACTTACAACTGGCTGTCACTACTCCTGTTCTGTCTGACACTCTGAAATTCTATGCTGTGCTTACGGGACTGCCCATGGTGCGTTTCCCTTCCCTTGCTCGGCTGTGCTGCCCTGCCCAGGTGGGTGGTAATACAGTCAGCTGGAATTTCATTATGAGCACTGAACATCACACTGTGGGTACACCGTGCGCACATTGTACCAAGGTCCTCTGGGCGAGTGGCTGGGAAAAAGAAGGCTTGCAGGGCATCAGGAACTCCCACATTGGGGAATAATCTATGGCCAAGGGACCACTTTTCACAAGCGGCATGTGCAGCGGAGATGGTGACTGCTTATGGTTGCTGCTGCAAGGATCACGGGCCAGACTGGCAGGCGGTAAAAGTAACAGTTGGAAGCGGATTCCCATAAGCCCGGAGTGGCACTCAAACCACTGACAGCTTGGGACTTCATGTTCTGTTTGGTGTCCGAGGGCAGCTTGGTGGGTAGAGTTGGACCCCAACCAGGAATATTACACACTGTTCAATGTACTGTTGGGAGAAAGGAGGGGTCACACCTCACCCAGGAACATGACGCACTGTTTAATGTATTGTCGGGATGGGGGTGGGTGCCCATTCGGGGAACTGATCCTGAACACACACACACACACACACACACACACACACACACACACACACACAGCAGCTTTCCTACTCTAGCTGTGAGACCGACACACACCAGCTTTCACTACCTGCCACTGTGCATAGTGTGTGGCAATTGAGCAGCACACCACTGTGAAGCACCTCTGGTACAGACTTCACTCAGTACTGCTTAGCTAATGTTACAAATGGCTGCTGTTTTGGTTTGCAGCGCGTGGTGAGAAAGAGGGACCATTCTGCCCCTTGATCTGTATCACCATGGACCTCATCACTCTGACAGTGCTGTTAATGTGGATTATAGCAACTGTCAGGCGACGCGCAGGGGGAAAGCTGGACCTCGCCCCACAACTAACGCACCAGAATCTGGCCAGTGGAAAATCATGTACACAAATGCCCGCAGTCTGGGGAAACAAGATCCCAGATCTGTAGGCAATAATGACAGAGGCTAAACTTGACATAGTAGCTATTAGCGAGACATGCTTCACCAGTAACCACACTTGGGAGACTTCAGTACCCGGCTATGTACTGCTCCAGAAGAGACCGAGGTGCATTTGGGGGGGGCCTTTATGTCAATGAAAATATCAAAGCTACAGAAATTCAGAATACAGATAAGGAGCCAGAAGAACTGTGGGTCACCTGAAAACAGAAATGGGACAGCCATATGAACTGGAGTTGTCTACAGGCCTCCAGACCAGGGGAGGACATAGATACATTAGTGTTAGAAGATATACAAAACATGACAGTTAAAGGGGAAGTTCAGATAATGGGAGACTTCAACATGCCAGATACAGATTGGCCAGTACCAGCAGGAACATCCACCAGAATTAGACACACAGTGGATTCCCTGCAGGAGGAGGGCCTCAAACAATTGGTACAACAACCCACAAGAGACGGGGCTATCCTAGATCTAATACTGACTAACGGGGAAAGGATAGCAGATTTCCAGGTAGAAGGTCACCTGGGGGCCAGTGACCATCACATGGTATAGTTCAATTTGACCACTAGAACTAAATCAGCCCATTCCAAGGCAAAATATGGGACTTCAGAGGAGCCGACTTTGAAAGATGGCCAACAGAGTTAAGCTAGCCTTGGCAAGAAGAAATACAGATGGGGGTGGTGGCGCTGTGGAGCAACAATATGGCATAAGCACCTTAATATAGCTCTGATCTTCTGTCCACAGAAAGCCCTAAAAACCTCAGCTAAACCAACTCAAGAAATAAAAAGGAACGTACAGAAGTGTGTTGAAGAGCCCGCAATAAAATGGGACCAAAATATAGATACACATTGCAAAGCCTGGGCATCTACCATTCCTCACGGGAGCTGTTAAAGGTTCTGGGCCTGCAATGTCATAAAATGACCATCCAAGAAAAAAAGGCAGCTATAAAATATCTGGATATGGCAAATTCCTGTCAGGCGGAGTTATGTCTATTATCTTACCTTCTTAATGGTGAAAGTGGAAAACCTTGAGAACTCTGAGACAGGCTAACATCCGCATAGTGGGATTCCCTCCTAGATTTGCGGGATCAACTGATATTCTTTAGGTGGTGACTAGATTGATCTTTCAGGACCTCAATTGTTGCAGCCTGATGCTAGCATACACATTCTTAACGTGTTGCGATCCTACAGCGGCCTAGATCAGGCGGTGATCCGAAACAGAGCTTCTTACAGCGATTGGTACACTGTCATCCCCAGGCGGCTTGAATAGCCCTACTCAAGCTGCGAGGCATGAGGGGACATAGTCTGGGAGGGCAGCTGCCATGTATTTTTTTTTTTTGGATCTGTCTGCACAAACACAGTCCAGAAAGAAGGAACTCCAACTTATTAAGAAGGACCTACTACAACATGGCATGGAAGCTAGATGTAACTACCCTGCCAGGCTGCAAGTCCAGCATGCATCAAACACGCATCTTTGTGGATCCTGCTTCAGCTACTTTGTTTGCAGATAAGTTAATTAAATCGCTGAACACTCCAAATCTCCTCCGATAATGAGGGTGAAGTACTCTGATTAAGTGTTGTTCTGGGGCTCACTTTTCTTAGGAGGTGTGCTCTACAATCTACTTGATAGTTTGGTTCCTAGGCAGGGAATCTTTATCATCTAACCACACGTTGATAAGCTGAGGATCAATGTTATTTAAGAGCTGCTAAATACAGCCTAACTTAGAGATTGTAAAGTGTGAAATATCTAATTCTTTAATGTTTGGTTACTGTCAGCCATATTTGCTGCTCCGTTTCTTACTATCCTTGTTAAAAAGGATTTTGGTAAAAGTTAAGTGCTATAATAAAATTAAGGATGGTGGTTTTAGACCACTTCTCAGTTTGTGAACTTCATTATACCTCGCTAACAGAGAGCCTGTAACCTATATGGCAATTTGCTTTACTATGCCAAGAATATGGGACAATAAAAATAACTTAATTGAGCTCAGACCATCATTTAACTATTCTGTTTATAGCTACTTAGTTATTCAGCCCTCCACTGACTACCAGGCCTTCATGGGACCTGATATCCTGGTTTACTTTATCTTGATTAGAATATTGTGAGGTGAGAGTGGCATTGTCTTACAGGATAATCAGATCAGACTTTACTCTTGGTAATATTGATATAGTGGGCTCCCTCACTGAATGGACACTTTACTGTTGTCCTAAATGGTGATGTCTGTACATTTAGTGTGGAGGTCTGCGTACCTCGTTCCCTGTACTTTATATAATACAGTATATGCTTCTTGCTGTGGGCAGAGGTAGCAGTTGAAGTTGGAAGATGTGGTGAGGTTCTGGAAAACTGTCTTTGTCATAAGTTTTTGTAAGTTGTGTTTTAAATTTGGCCTAACTCCTTAAGAACTTTCTGGACTTGAGGGACATAAATCCTTAAATCTTTCTGTGCTAGCTGGAGACTGTTCTCGTGGGGGAGGGCTCTTTAGTAACACAGCCAGCCAATCAAGGTTGTTTGCATTTCAGTTAATCTCTGTTTTAAATCCTCACTGAGGCATTTTAAGTCTTCTTGCCGTGGACATAGGTAACAATTGAAGCTGGAAGATGTGGTGAGGTTCTGGAAAGCTAACTGTGCCATAAGTTTTTGTAAGTTGTTATGGTTTGTAGCTGGGAGTGTGTTGCCAGGGCTGATACACTCTCATGAGAGTCAGGTGGAGGCCAAATCCACCCTCCCACCCCTCCCTCTCAGAGCTTGGCTAATTTATAGGGGAACACCTGTCCTGGAATTGGAGGACAAGGCTTCAGGTGCAGCTCATGTAGTTCTAGCCACTGGGGGTTGGGTTTAAAGGCTGGGAGAGAGGAGCTTAGGGAGTTGTACACTTCCCTTACAAGTTTTACTGTGTAGAACTGCACCTAGTAACAGGGGTACCCATTTACTGTGGGACTGTATCTAGGATTAGTGGGGGACCCAATTAGTGGGGAAGGGTGTGTCTTGGACTTTAGGGGAACCTGGTGGCTCACCCAAGGAAACCTACTTGGAGGGGGATGGGACCACATGTCATTAGGGACGGCATTTGTGGGAGGGTGGTGGGTGCACAGGGTGTGGGGCGGCCATGATACTGGACTGAGCTTGGAAGTTCGGTGGTTGCCCAGTGTGCTACCAGCTGGCACAGCTTAGGGAGGAGGTTGAGGGGATTAGGAAGCAGCTGGGGGGAGAGGGGAGGTATGGTTGGGGAATGGGACAGAGGCTCTCCCACAGGGTTGCACCAACCACTAAGGGTGGGGGCATAGGGAAAGGAGTGCAGGAGAGTAATCTGGGGTGCGCATAGGGACCCTTACAGAGGGCCCAAAGAAGGACACTACCGAGGCAGGCAGCTATCAGGGACCCTCACAGAGGGGGCCAAAGGGAGGACATTCTCAGGGAAGTAGGCAGATGGCTGAGGTTGGACAGAAGGAAGCAAGGTGGGGTGGTGGATCGGACTTAGCTCAGTAACCTCCAGTTCTCTTCTGCTTGAGGATAAGGGGGTGTGTAGCCATGAGGGGCAGTTAGAGATGGAAAGGGAGTGGGGCAGCAGCCCGGGGCCAGATAGCAGGAGGAACACGGAGGAACTTGGAATGTGGGAAAGCGGGAGCAGGGGATCTGAGCAGGAGGAGGGGAGAGGACAGCGCAAGGAGAAGGACCAGTTGAAAGAAAAGAAGGACCAGAAGTACAAGGAGGATACAGTAAAGGGAGCTGTGGGTTTAGGCCAAGGGAGCACGACAGGCATGGAGAGGCTGAATGGAGACTGGTAGGAAGGGAGGACAGCCAGGCTAGTTTAGCAGATGGGGGAAGGACCAGTCGCGAGCAGTGATTGGGGGGTAGCTGGGTACAAGGATACTCTGGAGGAGGAGGCATAGGATCGGGAGGAGGCCAGGGTAAGTAAGGAGGGGCGGCAGGTAGCACCTAGATAGGGGAGGAGCAAGGAGCCGGCTGGGGAGGGGCCAGTAGAAAAGATGAGGGACATGGAAGGGAGGAATTGGAGGAAAAGGACATTGGGGTAACAGTGAGCTAGAGATACAGGCACAGTTCCAGGGCTTGCCTAGGGTCTGTCATGACACAGGGTGCGATTTCCTTCTCGGAAAATCCTGCCAGTGCCAAGGGCTAGTGGGGAACACAAAGGAAAATGGGAGATAAACAAGTGCCTCGGGGTAGGTGGTGAGGGCCAGAGGTATGGGTTGATGGGGGGAGACCTGGGAGGATAAGGGAGCTGTATGCTAGAGATAGGCTCCATCTCAATTTGGAGGAGAAGGAATCATTAAGTTGAAAATAGAGGGGTTCATTGGTGAAAGGTGGGGTTTAAACTTGTAAAGGGGGAGGGATGGGAGAAAAGGTTGTCGAGGGGGGGTCCAATAAAGGAGGGACTCTGTCTCCACACCCCCTGGGGAGCTGGAGGAATGCAGGAAAAGGCCGACTGGTAAGGTGCAGACCAGGAGAAGACAGAATCCCCACAGAAACACGAGTGGGGGAAATGGAAGTATAGGGAAAGGGTGGAAGGTAGTCCTGCTAAATGCCAGGAGCTTGGGCAATAAAATGCCTGAGCTCCAGGCGATGTTGACTGAGGGAGAGGTGGATGTGGCACGGTCACTCGGGACCTGGAGCCACCACTTGAACACAGGCCTAGGACCTGAACCTGGAGGGTTACACCATGTTCAGGAAGGATGGGGGGAGGAAGGGGAGGAGGGTATAGTCAGAAACTACGACATTGTCAGAGGAGGGAGTGTAGGAGGTGGAGGGAACTGTGTGGGTGATTTGAGTCACCTTGATAACAAGGGAAGCCAAGAGAGTAAAAATAGGATGGTGTATAGACCCCCTGTGCTGGTGGAGGAACTGGAGGAGAGTCTGGTGGCAGATGTTGGGAGACACCGCAGATTGGGAAGGGGAAGGGTGGTGGTGTTGGGGGACTTAAACATGCCAGGAACAGACTGGGAGACGATGACATCCTCGGTGGCCAGGGAACAGAGGTTGTTGGATGTCTTTCAGGACATGTTCCTAACTCAGCAGGTGGGGAACTGACCAGGGAGGAGCAGATACAGGATGTGGTCCTGGCAGACAGTGACCAGTTTGGGGGCCTGGAGGTAAGGGACCCGTTGGCGGGGAGCGACCATGCCACGGTCTGGTTCTGCCTGAACCTAGGAGGGTGAAAGCTGCACAAAGGCGGAGGTATCTGACTTGGCAGGGGTGGATTTCAAGGAAATGGGAAGGATCCTTAAGGAGCACTTGGATGGGATTGGGCCAGACATGGACATTGACAGTAGGTGGGAAATCATCGGGGGTGGAGGATGCTACCAGCATCTGCGTAAGAGTAAGATGAAATGCTGTAGAGCCCGAAAACCCTGCTGGTGGACCAAGGGAGGTTCAGGAAGTGGTGAGGAAAGAAGGTGGCCTAAGGCAATTCAGGTGCCCAAGGAAAAGAGGGACTGAGGGGAATACTTAACCAATGGCCAGAAGGGCTACTAGGGTGGTGAGGGTGGCTAAGGCAAGGAAGGAGCAGAACCTGGCCAGGGAAATTAGGAAAGGGAACAAGGGGTTCTTTAGATACATTAGGGGAAAAGGAAGGGTGAAGGGGCAGATTAGCAGGATTTAAACAGGGGAGGGATGGGCACAAGACCCAGGGGAGCAGACTGAGGAACTAAATGAGTACTTCGCCTCAGTTTTCACCAAGGAAAATGGGGTGGCTGCATCATACATGGGAGGAGATGGTGAAACTGAGGAGGAAGGGGACCCTTACCGATTGGCGGGTCTTGGGGGGCATCACTGGCAGGTGGGAGAAGGCAGAGCAGGGGGACGAGATAGCGGAGGTGGAAATCATGGCAGAGAGAGAGAGTGAGGGAAGCCTTCAGGTTCCTTAAGACTGAGAAAGCACCAGGGCCGGATAAATTACATCCCAGAGTGCTGAAGGAACTGGTGGATGTCCTGACAAAACCCCTGGCGGAGCTCTTCAGCATCTCTCTGAGGACAGGGTGGGTGCCCCAGGATTGGATGGTGACGTATATAGTGCCTATCCACAAGGGGATCAGGGGAGGTGGCAGGGAACTACAGGCCCGTCAGCCTGACATCGGTGGTGGGCAAGGTGATGGAGGCAGTGACAGCGCTGGGGGTTTAAAACATGGTTCAAATTGGACTCACTGGTGTAAAAATTTGGGTCTAAAGAGGAGCCTACTGACTCAAAACATAATGAGTGGCAGATTTTGAACAGTTCACGTTCCTTCCTTTAGATATTGTTATAGAGCAGGTGCATCAATTTGGACCCACTAGCAAAGAAAAGAGAGGTCAGTTTGGGGCAGGATGCAACTTTGCCCTTTGGTGCATGTTAGCGCTGTCTCTGGATGGAGGGCATTGTCAAGGAGAGACTGGGGGACCTGGAAAACTTGGGGTGCCTGGACGATAGCAGCATGGATTCGTCCCGGGGAAATTGTGTCAGACAAATCTTGTGGAGTTCTGTGACAGGGTGACGAGTGCCTTGGACCTGGGTAGACCAGTAGATGTCCTCTTTCTTGACTTCAGCAAGGCGTTTGACTCTGATCCTCATGGGGGCCTGTTGGATAATCTGGGAGAAATGGGGGTGGAGAACCAGATGATCAGATGGATAGGAAATTGGCTCCAGAACCGGACCCAGAGGGTCGTGGTTGGCGGGATAGTCTCATCCCCAAGGAGGGTCATTAGTGGAGTCCCTCGGGGATCGGTCCTTGGGCCCCTCCTGTTCAACGCTTACATCTCTGACGTAAGGAAGGGTATCAGGAGTGAGGTGAGTCTCTTTGCAGATAACTCAAAACTGGGGGTGGTGGTGGATGGGGAGGAGGGGGGTGGCCCTACAGTGGGACCTGGAGGTGCTGGAAAGGTGGTCTAGAAAGCAGGCTGAGGTTCAGTGCAGGAAAATGCAAGGCACTGCACCTGGGAGCCAGAAACCCGGGCCAAGTGTACACCCTGTGGGGGGAAATGCTACAAGTCTTGATGGCTGAGGAGGACCTGGGGGTGGTGGTGGATGTCAAGATGAACAACTCAGAAACTTGTAGGAGGGCAGTGGCAAAGGGCAGCAGGATGCTTGGATGCATCACTAGGGGGCTCACCTCCAGAAGGAGGGAAGTGATACTCCCACTGTATAACTGCTTGGTGAGTCCACACCTCGAGTACTACATGCAGTTTTGGAGGCCACATTTAAAGAGGGACATTGAACTCCTGGAGAGGGTCCAGAGGAGAGCAACCAAAATTATTTGGGGTTTGGGGGATAGGACCTGTGGGGAGAGGCTCGAAGAGCTAAATATGTACACACTGGAAGAGAGAAGGGACCGGGGGGACGTGATAGAGGTCTTCAGGTACATGAAGGGTAAATAGGGGAGGAGCAGTCAGGGTGCTCCAAAGGAAAGGGGGCAACTAGAGGGCATGGGTGGAGCTGGGGGAGTTCAGGAGAAATGAGGAGGTGTTATTTCACTGAGAGGGTGGTGGAGCCATGGAATGTGCTGCCCAGGGGACTGGTGGAGGGGTTCAAGAAGGGGTGGGACAGGTACAAGGGAAGGGTTCTGGAAGCAAAAACCAGTTCAGCGAGAATATCTGGGACTGGGACTGGAGAAGCCAGAGAGGGAGAGAGGGGCAGCAAGGTCAGCTCCCAGGGTGGGGGCTGACCAAACGAGCAGACACGAAAGACCGTTAGGCCTATTCTGCTGGCATTTTAGTATGTTAGCATATCCTTGTCCATTTCCTCCCTCTGAGATGGGGGTCCCTATACAACCCCTGTGTGGATTGTGGTGCCATGTCCAGTCTCTAAGGTGACCCACAGTGCCTCCTTTCCTCCCTGTTTACTCTTTTTTATTCCATTGCTTTTATCCCTTCCCTTACATAGAGAGCTACTCTTGCCCCCCCACTCCTCCTGTAGGTTGTGTAACCTGGTATGTTAACATCCCAGTCATGGTTCTCTGTGTACCATGTTTCTGTGACTGCCACGATATCCAGGCATCCCTCTTCCATCAAGGCCACCAGTTCAGGGTACTTGTTGCCCAGACTATGGGCATTGGTATTCATTACCCTCCATTTCTTGATGGCCTTGCTGCTTTTTGCCCCATCCCTGTCCTTATTGCCTTTGTCGTTTTCTCCTTTTACCCCTGCCCTTCTCCCTATCGACATCTCTAGCTTGGTGTTTACCACACTAACTACCTCATCCGCTACTGTTATCCAAACTTCTCTCTGCTGGTCTGTCAACCCATGTTGTAGCCTGGTTTAGGTCTTATCTTACGGACCATACCCAGTGTGTCTTGGCTGGTGATGTCCTGCCCCTCTCCCTTCGCATTCTAGCAGGTGTCCCCAAAGCTGCATTTTGGGCCGTATCCTTTTCTCAATCTTTCTGAATGACCTTCCTTCTGCTTGTGTCACTTCCGTATCCATATATATGCTGTGACACAGTTCTCTCCACCTCTGGACCTTCAATCCTGGAGGTTGAGTATTAATTACAAGTGACTTTCTTAGGGTTCTGCACTGATTCCAGGCAAAGTAGCTCAAGTTAAACACTAAGAAGACTGTCCATAACTTTTGGTACCGCTCAGAAACTTGGTAGGCTTCCCACCCCTCCTTTCCCACCCTTGATGGCACCACTCTTGATGTAGTCCCTGCCTTCAAGCATCTTGGCATCTGGTTGAACAGTAGACTCGATTTCTTTGTCCATGTTCCTTATATCTGCTCAAACTCCATCCTCAGCTTGGTGCTATGCATCAGAACAAAGACTCTCTCTTTCCTGTTTTCCGCTGTGAGCTGCTTACTAAAATGATCCTCCTATCCTTAACTGTGCTGATGTGGTCTTTGGATCCACCTGCGGATCCTTGTCTAGACTGGACTCCCTCTGGTGCTTTTGCTATTTTGCTCTAATGCTCCACCCCATACACCTACTGTTCCCTCCACTCTTCTCTCTCTCTGTCTCTCTCTCCCCCTTCTGTTCACTTACTCTGGCAGCACCACTGCACCACTCTAATCTCCAAATTCTGGTTTGGATCCCTCCCTTCCGACCTTTCCATTCTCCTCTTCCCCTCATCCTTCCTTCCTACCCACTATGCTCCAGAGACTCCTGTACCTTATCTCCCACGCTGTCTATCCGTTTCGGGGCAGGCTGCTTTCTCGTATCATCTCCCCTCCCTCTGGAACTCGCTACCAATCACCCTTCATCTAGCTTCATCTCTTAACAACTTAAAACGCCTGTTATCCCTAACCCCTTCTCCCTCTTGCTCCTGTTCTTCCTCCTCTTCACAGTGGGGTGAGGCCCTCTCTACCCATTAATTACTATTAGCTTAGCCTCTGCTTACTTTTCTTGGGTAGATGCCTTGCATTATTCCAATCCCTACCACTCAGATAATTGTGCTTGAAACACCTTATGTTTTACTCAGATGTTTTATTTAACTATAAGCTGTCTTTATATATACCCTACCTTCCTTCCCTTTCCCCGGATCGCACCTGGAAACAGGCTTTGGCTCAGTGTGTTGTGTCTCAGTTATCAAATTTTAAATCCATAAATAAATTTATCTCAGGCCTCTAAGGCTACCTGCATTACCTCGAACATAGCAGAAAATCCTTCCTGCCTCAGCGTGTTATCAAATACCATACATCTTGATTTAAAGCCACCCTCCAATATAAACCACCCTCTATCATAAGCTGTAGCAAACAAGAATTTCTAACAAAAGCCACTCGATCTGTGGCTGTGACATACATTACTCTGGTTGCAGTATCAGCTCACAAATAAGAGGTGCTTACTGATGCTTATCAGCATTGCTCTGGTACTTTAATGTTGGTGCTAAAATAAAATTAGAATAAATAGGACTGCCTAATACCTCCTCAACATCTCCTCAAGCCACTAGTATCAGTACTGTATCTTTAAAAAAAAAAAAAAATATATATATATATATATATGTGTAACAAAACTCAGCAAAAACAAAAAAAGAACTTTACCATACTCAACTGGGCGTGCTTTGTTGTTGTGGTTACTGGAAGTTCCGGAAGTGAGTGAGCTGAGAGATGAATTATGGCATGAATTTAATTCTTTATTGAAAGATTAGAAATAAAAAAAGGGGGCACCAGAGAGCCATCTTCTATGTTGGACGCACTCCTGCAGTCTCACCCACACGAGGTGGCAAAATTGATTGATTAAAAATATAATTTGGAAGTTATTTTACTTGGAACACATAAGTAGCTTTGGGTGCAGCAGATAATCTGGAACCAGCAGATATCAGATTCAGTAGGGTACAACTACTGATCAGCAAGGACACAGAAGGATCTTGGGGTGCACTCTAGTAAAGCTGTGGGCCCATCATGCTGTCATGGGTCTAGATGCCAAAAGTTCCAGGCAGACCAATCTGGCAGGCCATTCTTGAGTCCCTCGAGATATGGGCTCAAAGATCGAGCGAATGCTGCAGAAGTTGGAGAACCAAGAGGTTGTCAGCCCACAGGAGACAAAACCGATTCCAGCAATGGATCCCTGAGGGGTTTTTGCATTTACCGTGGCTGCATCCCTGGCTATGGAACAAGCCCTACTATGATGACACTTGGAAGCTCTGCAGACTGAGCCCGACCCGGCAGTTCATTCAGCAGACCCTCATAAGCAGAGCATCGCAGTGGTTGGGATCGTGGACTCTGGGACCTGTGAAGAGATTGCCATGATCGCCAGAGCAGTGTATCAAATGGAGCTCAACGGAGTGAGCATTGCTTTGCGCCTAGGCTTCTATTGCCGGGTTCGTGCCACAGGGAGGAAATAGACTATGATACGACAACGAATTGGTGGCCTTGGAGTTTCCTGCTTCTTTCCACATCCCGTTGGGTTCCCGGTGGTTGGTGGAGGGACTCCCCAACGATTTTATATGACCACGGGATGTAGACTGTTGGCTGAAGCAGATGGACCATGAGTCTGTAGCTCAGCGAATTCTTACCATGCTTCTGCTCTACTCTGAACTTGAACAGTCTATCGATTTAAACCTCTGAGATAGGCCTGGATTAAATAGTTAAACTCTCATATTGCTTAGAGTTTTTCATTGTGTAAAATGGTGGCACTGGTTTTGGGAGATTGGGGAGGTGAAAGTATATTTCCTAACCTTACTAAACACACTGGGCAGCATGATAGAGGATGGTATATTAAAAGTGATTTGGGGTCTGTGGCTATAATGCCACCACGATGGTTGAGGAACCATCATTTTGAATCCCTTCACATAGTGCTATATGCCTAAATGTTTTAAGCTGATGATGAGTGCTATATTGAAGCACCGGAGCTCTACAAGTTATAACTGTAACCTTGATTCATTAGTATTCTAGTGAAGTTGCTAGAGTTAACAAGTTTTGTTTGCTGTACTTGTTTGGGGCGGGGGGGGACTGCATTAGGGGTCATTAATGATGTCTGTTTACTCCCTAGTCATGCAACAGGTTCAAATAGCAATCTCAGGATTGTGTTAATATTTTTAACTGAAGCTTCCCTACCGGATACACCTTATACCATTGAAGAGTCTGGCAATTATAGAGAGACTTTTGGGACTTGATACTATAGGACTTTCTGTCCAGGAATACCCCCTATTCCTACTGTACCAGATTACATGGGTTAAATAATGTGTATATCAAATATCTGTGGCTGTGACCATATGTTTCCTATGCCCTGTATGAGTTTTTATGGTTGTTAATTGTCTGCTTACACAGAAAATTAATAAACATAAAATAAAAAATAAAATAGAAAGAGACAAACATTGTCATAAAATTCAACAGTATTATACACAGTCGTTGTTGCCTCTGATTCACTTCATTGATTCAGTCAAGCTCGGATTCACTACCGATATCAGAATTGGAGCAGCACAGAGGCTATTGTGTGTCAGTTTCGCTGGTACTGTACTCTGAGCAAGTTGTGTCAGCATCAGAGGATCTGGATCATGGATCTCCTGCAGTTTGTGGATCAGCTCACCCTATACTTGTTCGTGATTCTACCCTCCTTAATGCAGCTGATCACATCGGGATCATGCTGCATGACTTATACACTTGGTAAGGAAAAAACACATTCGTTAATAAAGTCTCAACTAAGTTAGATGCCAACTTTGTTGAATATTTCACAGTAAGGTACCTCAAATAGTTTGATTATAACCTCTCTGCTGACTGCCTGCCATGCCAGCTTTATCCAGTCCACATCTGAGTAGTTATCGGTGCTCGGGGGTTGCCATCTGCTGTTCTCTCCGCTCCTCCATTGACAGCCACTTGTCATAAAACTTCCTGTAAGTTGCTTTGAAAGGGATGTTCAAGTGAACGTCTGCTGGCTGTAAAATCTTGGTGCAGCCACCGTGAATCACCCCTATAACAGTTATTTTGTTCTTGGCTGCCTTCTTAACAGTGGGGGGAAATATGGCATCTGAAAGCATCCCACATCAGTAAATGCTTTGTGAAAGCTGTCGAACCCCACACTTTCTCCGGCCAGAGGAGAGTAAGCTCCTCGCTCATCCAGCCATTAGGTGACATAGCCACTATTACACCAGATGCGCCCTAGTCTCCTTGGGCATCCTCTTTCCTTTCAACACAGCAAAAGGGGGCAACTTACAGTACGATCCGTCGGCCCGTGGCAGCTAGACACACCATCTTTCGCTGCTTTTCATGGCCATTTGTTAGCAGGGGTACAGGTTTGCAGCCAACATGGTTTATTGCTTTATTACTGGGCATGTCAGCCCAAATAGCAGTCTCTGTCCATGTTACCCATCATTGCTGGCAACAGTTGATTTACTTGTATATGAGGAGCATACAAAATTTATGACCTTTGGGGCAAAGTCTTTGGGCAGGTGCTGGCCGACAGTTGTTTTGTCAGATTGTAAAGCCCCATCTCCACAATAATTTGTCTGCCCACTCCCTGCTGGCAGTAAATGAAGGGTCCTGAGCATGGGACTCGGCTTTAAGTGCAACAGCTTTATGTGTGACTTGATAGTGCTGTTCTCTCTGCAGGGTAATTCAGCTTGCCAGGTCAGCCTCTACTTTGGAGTATCTCGTCTTCTTACCCCACAATCTAATAGTCTGTTTTTATTTGCCCCATGGATCCCAGCAGACACACCTTTTCCTCCAGTGCTGACAACTTTTTCTTCCACTCTCTGAGCTACTTTTCGTTGATGTGGAGGGCAGCAGCAACTAGGCGATTCTCCTCCTTCTCTGCTCTCTTGCAGCGGAAACTTTGAAATCTAGATCAGAAGATTTCTTTTCAGCGTTGCCTTGCCTTTGACTCCAGTATGTGCAGCCTTTTTAACAGCACTTGTCACAGCTCTGTCTTCTGCTCCGTCTGATCTCTGTTTCTCTACATCTGCTCTCCGCTCTTTGTTGAACTGCTTCAGAATACTTTTAAGGTTTGACCAGGTGATTGTCACTTGACTTGTCAAGTACCATACCTCCATACCTGTCACTTTGCATTAGTAGCCACCCTGGGTCATAAGCAGCGAGTGAAAATATAAAATCGTGATTAAAGACTATGGTTTTAAATCAAAGATATACGGTAGTAGAATAGTGTCCAGTGAGTCCTCCTTCACCTTTTTCCAGGTAGCTCCCTCCACAAAAGTACTAACTTGACTTGGGCAGCAACACAGTAGTCCTCCAGTGCTGGGAGGGCCCAGTGCCCCATTTTTTCCTGGCTCGAAGAACTCCATTATGAATCCTGGGTTTCGTTTGCTCACAGACAAGCTTCTTAAGTTGGCTTTAGCAAACTATGCTGGGGAAAGATGCAATGCGGCACACCAAAATAAGTAGAGATATTGTGGAAGGAGGTTAATTTTAGCCACTTGTATTCTGGAATACATCTGAAGGGGTAAAAGGGTCTTTTTTTTTTTTTTGCATAATTTCTGTATTACATTTTTTATTGCAGTACACAACTATACAATAGACAATCACAAACAAAATCTAGCCCCCGAGAACAGAGAACAATTTATTCTACTGTGTGTCACACATGCAGTTATTCTACAAAGACTTGCAATTTATTTCTTTATTTGTTTTACCAGGAGAGGCTTCATTGAGCAAAGCTCATTTGCAATGAGGTCCTGGGTAGAACAGTAATAAAAAGATAGTACATACAGTCAAAAATATAGCTTAAAGAAACCGTGGTTATCAGATAGGGTGTAAGTACTTACAGTATAAGGAGAGATGAGTACTAAGGCAGGAAATTACAGTTTGTCGTATGAGGGATAACTAGTTTTTAGACTTGTCATAATCCACAGGATATAGGTTGAGTAAAGTAAAGCATTTTATGATTTCTGACAGGATTAACTTGAAGTCCTAAGAGACCACTCACCATCAAATGGCTTATTAAAAGCAGTTACATACAATATATCAGTACAATATTGCTTTAGGAGTAGAAGGAAGTGAGAGGGATTAACCAGGGTGGGTAACTTAACAAATTGTTGTTTTTTTACATTTCTTTCTCCTGGCATACCTGGTCTGCACCTCGTATTCTGGTAACCCCTCGGGACTCCGTCCACTGTCCGTCCATCTGCACTCCTTCAGGGTCCTTGCTTTTTGTCCCTTGTGGCTTACCCCCGCAGTGGGGTGGTGGGGAGCCCCTAACTCACCCAGCCTGTCCGGATCCAGATTCAGGCAACGCCCCACAGAGCCGGTGTTCGTTAGACGGCCATCAAGCTGCTAGACCAGGATGCCGTCTTTTTTTCTACATTTTCACCCTAGGCAGCGGAGTGTGCAGTGCCGTCGGGGGACGTACCATGCGCACATCCACCTGCAGTACATCCGATGGCTGCTTCTCTGCCCCCCCCCTTGTAGACACAGTGCTAGTGTGCCAGACCCCAGCCGCCGCTGGGGGCCAGGCAAGCACCGACTGCTTTTCCACCCCAGAAAAGGAGAGTTGTCCAAGGATGCTTTATCCTTCTCCACCTCTGCCGACCCGCAGCTCCCGAACATGGGTCATCAGCGTGATGCGGTGTGGCGTCCAGTGTCTCAACCTCAGTCCCACCAGGCCGGCCCAACTTACATTTTTTGAAGGTGTTCCACGCTGAGGGGGCTGCCCAACTGAAGGCTATTTTCCCATATTTTATAAAGTGCCTTGGGATGTCAAGCGTAATTGCGTTGCGTGTGTCCTAAGTGCATAGGGACCTTGGGCTCTGTTGAAGATGACATTATCATTAGTCTTAATTCTCACCCCCAAACTCTTTATGCTCTTAGAAATACCTCTGTATCCCTTTAGATGTGCCCAAAATCCATACCTGCTTTGGTCAACTGGCCATTAGTTACGCCCTCCCTACCACTTGGAACAAGCTTCAATCATCTCTTAAATTGAGCACCTTCATTCCTCTAAGGGCATCCAAAACTCATGTAACCAAGCTTATTGATGATGATTGCCACTGCTATTAATCCAGTAGAGCTCACCTACCGCCTCAGCTTATCTCTAAACCATCATTCTTGCATACTTGTCTTAGGTTTGAGCCTGTTTTCTCCTCTCTGCCATTTGCCCATTATACCAAACTTTCAGTAGTACTAGAGTATGCTAATGATGATCCTTCTCCTGTTGCTTTGTATATATGTATAGATTTACTGTTTATTCAATATTGCTCTGTGATTACCTTGTTGTACCACTGTATTTATTCCTGTTTATACTCTGTGTGTGTGTGTGTGTGTGTGTGTGTGTGTGTGTGTGTGTGTGTGTGTTTTTATATATATATATATATATATATATATATATACACCATTCTCATACATTGAATATGCTTCCCAACGTTGGCTGTTCACCTCTGCCTTGCTTAGTTTATATTGTGCATTTTATTAAATATTGTCTGATATCTAATTTTGTATCCATGCATCCGTTGTATGTATGGTTTGTTATTGTTAAGAAAAGGGTCCTCCTTGAAAATGAGCTTGCTGAACAGATTTATCCCTTCACAATAAACTTGAACTTGACATGTATTTGGGAAATGAGTTGCACAAGACTTTGTACATCTGGTGATTAAAATGTTTTAATCTTCTGGTTCCAAGTGATGGCCAGCCTACTTCCTTATGTAGGAAGCAGTGGCGCATAATTGCAGAGAGTCTGCTAATGAAATGAAGAGCTTTGTGATAAACTACATCTAAGCTACCCAGATGTGTTTCTGTGGCAGTACTGTATACTATACTGCCATAGTCTGGCAGTGGGAGGAAGGTGGCCTGTACCAGGATCTTCTTGTCATCTTGAGTTAGGGTTTGTTGTGGAAGAAAAACAAGTTTCTGCTGTAATTTCTTGCAAAGGATATCTGGGGGTGTGGAAGGGAGTTTGTTGTCCAGCTACATGCCTAGGTACTAAAGGTGCATTCAGATTCAATTGATTCGTTGGTGTCAGGATGCCAGGTGGTGCATGGGTGCTGCGAGAACACCATATATTTGGTTTTGGTTGCATTGAAAAGCAACTTGGATGCAAAGAGGTTAGTTTGTAGCAGGTTGAACTGGTCTTGTAGAGTATGCATGACTATGTCCGAGTCCGTGTTTGTGGTGTAAAGTACTGTATTGTCTGTGTAGAAATGTAGGTCGGTGTTACTTATGTTTAGACCAAGATCATTCCTCTAGATTGTAAACAGAAGAGGGCCCAATATGGAGCCTTGTGGGACCCCTATGGAAATTCGCACACAAGTGGAGGTAAGGCCTTCTGCCTTCAGTTGCTGACGCCTTTCTGTAAGATAACTACTAAACCATTTAACTACATTTGGACTAAGTCCAATGCTTGCAGGTTTACCCAAGCTGGCAAGTTTATGGTCGACGGTGTTGAATGCCTTACTTACAGTAGGTCCAGAAAGAATGCAGTAGTAGTCTGTTTGCGGTCTAGGGCTGAGAGCAAATCATTCGTGACTTTGACCAGTGTGGATGTAGTGCTATGCTTGGTGTGGATACCTGACTGCATAGGGTTGAAGAGCGAGTGCATCTCAAGATAGCTTTTTACTTGAACATGCATTAGTTTTTTTAGACAGTTTGGCTAGGACGGGTAAGATGGAAATAGGTCGATAGTTATCCGGCGAGGTTTTATACCCTAAAAGGTATTATATGTGCTATATTCCACACGGAGGGAACCTTGCACCTCGATAGAGATTAAAGAGGTGCATTTATTTATTTATTTCAAATTCGAATTAATACCTTTGAGCCGGGGGCTCGTTTACAAAGGCTCCAAGTCAGCATGGAATACAAGAAATTTACAGGTGATGAAACATTGCAGAACAGAAAGACATCAACTAACAAGTGGTATTAGTGTGCAGTTACAGCATTAAGCAAGGTACAACAAGTGAGGAGAAACAGGACCACACTTGCGGAGAAACATATATTAATGCAGCACCAATTAAATGCAGTACAGTGTTTAACAATCATGTTACAGTTCAGGCAGGGCACTCCCGTCTGCAGAATACAGTTTAGCAGCCAAGTTGAGGCTTTGTCAAGGGAAGGTAGTAGGTGGTGGGAGGTGGGGAGGTGGGCAGTTGTAGAACTGGAAGGTGGGAGTGAGAGAGGGTAGTGTTTGTCGGTGCGAGGATGGCTGTTAGAGGCCATCAGTTAACAGAAACACTGGCAGTCAGATTTGCTGGCAATAAAAGATCAAAGCCCATTTTAAAG
This sequence comes from Neoceratodus forsteri, assembly GCA_016271365.2. Classification (NCBI taxonomy): domain Eukaryota; kingdom Metazoa; phylum Chordata; order Ceratodontiformes; family Ceratodontidae; genus Neoceratodus; species Neoceratodus forsteri. The sequence continues at coordinate 996,953,580 of CM028131.1, forward strand.
TGACTAAGTCTGGGGAGTTTGCAAGGTCTACGGGCAGATCATTGAACCATTTAGGCCCACAGTAGGAGAGGGATCTTTGGCCAAGGGTGGTTCGTTTGAAGGGAACAGTTAGGACAGCCCTGGAGGCACTCCTTGTGCATTTAGATGGTTGTGCAGGCTCAAAGAGGGCTGAAGTAGTACTAGGCATTGGCCCCATCAGGGACTTTTTTGCAAGGAGGCAGGCCTGGTATTGGAGTCTGTGGTGGAGTGGGAGCCAGCCAGTTTCCTTGTATAGGTTACAAGAGTGAGTCATTTTGTGTACTCCCAGGACCAGTCGGCAGGCCTTGTTGAGGATGGTTTTGACCCTTTTAAGCGCCGTGTCTGTGCCTGCCCTGTACATAACAAGGACATAATCCACAGATGAGAGATCTGAACCGCACATAACAAGTTTCAGGGTAGCTGGTGTCCATAGAGATGCAGTGTCTGTACAGGATGCCAAGCTTTCATGTTAGTGGACTTTACCAGTTGTCAGCATGGGCAGTGAAGGTGAGGTGCCATCAAGGTGAATCCTAAGTACTTGAATGTGTTGACCTGGTCTAGTACTTCTCCTTCAGCTACTAAGTATATGCAGTGAGGACCCTCGAATCTTGCTCTGTGGGGTGCTGAAGAGCATGCTCTTTGTCTTTGTAGTTGAGTGGCAGTTTATTTCCGCTGAGCGAAGTTCAGAGCTAATTGATCCAGGTCTTTCCCTGGGACGGAGATAACAGCATCATCTGCATAGAGTAATGGAGTGTGCAGGACTGGTGTAAGGCATGTCATTTATGAAGAGGCTGAATAAGAGAGATTGAGGATAGAACCTTGTGGGACCCTAGGTTTACTTCCCTGGGCTTAGAGGTCATATTGCTGATCCTGACCCGTTGAGATCTGTGGGTGCGGTAACTATGGAACCAGGCCACAGAGTCCGACAATCCTGTAGAGAGGAGACCTTTCAGTAGCAGTTGATGATTGACTGTGTCAAAGGCCTTGGTGAGGTCTATGAAGATGGACCCCCGCCACCCCTTTATCCAGGCCCCATAAAGTTGAGTGGTGTACTTTACTAGCGCTGTGACGGGGAGTGGTTTTGTCTGAATCCATGTTGTTGTAGGCAGAGAAAGCTATGCTTTTCTAGGTACTCGGTTAGTTGTTCTGAGACCACCCTTTCAAGTTCTCTTTGGGGGGGGTTGGGGTTAAAATTGAGATGGTCCGGAAGTTTGCTAGATTAACTCTCTCCTGATTTTGAAAACAGGTGTGACTAGAGCCTCTTTCCAGCTGTCAGGGAAGATGCCAGATCTCAAAGAGGCATTAAATACCTTGGTGAGCGGTGCCACAAGTTTGTTTAATGTGAGTGCTACCATCTTCATATCGATCATTTTGCTTCCCATCCTGGTCTAGCATGATAGGTGCAATAAGGATTGAGCATCCTATTTTAAGAAGAGTGGTTCTAGACTATCTGCTCCTGCACTTTTTAGGGTTTAGTGTGAGGAGGAGATGTTCCACCTCCTTATATGTTACCTGTTTGGAAATGGAAAAGAATGGTACCTTTGGAGAGGAAACTGACAGACTGGGAACTGGGATGGTTGAGATGGCCATGGCTGAGGTATTGAACCTTACTGGCTGCGGCAAACTGTAGATTATTTTCTTCTAGAATCAGTTTATCAGATATCAGCTGGGATCTTGTATGGAGCTGTTTAGGCAGAGATTGAGCAATTGGCGCCCATTCTAAGTTATTGATGGCTTGCAAGAACCGTGTGGGATTATATCTATTTTTATTTATATTGATAAGGGTCTTATAGTAGGTGAATTTGGCAAAGCGAATTAATTTGATGCACTGGTTCCTTTTTTGCCTGAACTTTAGCCAGTCATGTTCAGGTTTGGTGTGTCGTGCTCTAGCCCATAGCCGATCTCTATCCCCGAGTTCCACTTTTAATTCCTTGGTGAACCACGGAACTAATTTTCTCCTGGCTCTTCTCCTTATATATTTATTTATTTTATTTATTTATTTGAATAATCAGATTTACAACATTTGAGTCAGAGACTCGTTTACAAAGTTACCTTGTCGCAGGGAGGGTGGACAACAAGTAAGTGATGTTTAGACAGAGGTTACAATACAGGTGAGATACAGGCATAGATAAACAAACACAGTTTGTTATAGTTATACATGAAGAGTCATTCTCTGATCTAGAACCAGTGCTTAGTCGTCCGTGGAACCCAGTGAAGGGGCTAGTTGGTTAATGACCCTATTGACTTTCTCAGTGAAATAGTCGTAGGCACCCCGAATTGTAGGAGCTAAATAAAAATCCTGCCAATTAATAAGCAGCTAGCGTTTGGAGGTACTTTTGCGTGTTAAAATGGGAAAAGGAACATCTATGGGTAAAAGATGAATTACCACTGATTTTAAGGATGCCTCTAACACAGGCTACTACGTTGTGATCACTAAGAACATTGTCGAATATACCGGTTTGGAAATTTTTGCAGTCTACTAGTAAGAAAAAGATCCAATATAGATGAGTTTGAGGTGGGCTCAAGTATGAGCTGTTGGAAACCTAAGTCATTGCAGAACTGTTTCATATCTTTTGCTTTTGGGAGTAGTCAAACATAATTCGAATCTCCCATAATAATTATTTCGTTATTATGTGTAGAGGCAAATTTATACAGAAACTGTGTATGCTGTGAACTGCCTGCTGGTGGCCTGTAACAACCAGTGATGGTGACTGATTCAGCTTTGGAGAGGATAGGAGATTGCTATACATTTCAGTTCCAAAAGCATAGTTAAGGAGGCAATTAGTAAATGACGAAATTTGCTTTTGATGTAAAGGGCTGCTCCTGCCCTGTGTTGGCCCGTCGATCCTAAAGACATCGTAGCCTGGTAGAAATTGTGGGTGGGTGGGGGTGGTGCTTAGTCATGTTTCATCTAGGAGTAGTAAGTACATCTGGGCTGGTGTGCACCACCCATGTCCCATGTTTTAAGTGGCTCCAACTTGTTCATCATACTACAGATATTAATGGACATAAGCTTTAAGTCATTTGATTTAACAAAGTCAGAGGTGTGAATGCTGTGGTGAGAAGGCCAGGTTTCAGTTCTATATTTCCTGAACAAAATAATAGCATTAATACAAGGAGTCTCAGTGGGATGGGAACCTTTAAAAACGTAGTTCTTTTTTTATATCTGTGAGGCATTTGGTTTCGGATCAGTAAATTATATGTGTCAGCTCTTTTGAAAAGGGTAGATTGGGCAGTGGCTAGCATAAGAGGGCTGCATCCAGTGGGACCAAATGTCATAAATCGGGCCTGATTAATATTTGATGTTGTCCACATGTAATGCCAGGGTTTAATTTGTCTAGTACCATAAGGGAGCTCAGCATGAAGTGTGGGAGTTTTGGCATGGTATGTGGGCGTAACCGGCAGATGGAATGATTAACAGCACTAAGAGCAGGCCGGCCTGGTGGCGCTGAGGGTTGAGGCGCTGGACGCCACACCTCGTGCCACGCTGGCGACCCATGTTCAGGAACGAGCCCGGGTCGACGGGGGTCGGCAGAGGAGGGAGAGGGTTGAGCATCCGATGGACAGCTCTCCTCTCCTGGGGGGCGGGCTGGGGTTTGTCCGGCGTACCAGCAGCTGCCGGTGGAGATCTGGGGCGCTGCAGTGTGCAGACAGCACAAATTAGTGTGGCTGACGTCGGCAGGGTTGCCGTGCACATGATATCGGGGGTGGCCATGCAAGGGAGGGGAGGAAGCAGGGAGAAAAATGGAAAAACCTGGTTCCAGAGGTAGGCGACAGCACCAATGACCCATGACCGTGTCCGACTCTGCTGACCTTCGCAGATCCTCTGCCTGGGGCCTACGTCTGCAGCTGGAGTCTGTGTGTGAGAGCGCCCAAGGTGGGAGGGGCGGCCCCACCTCGGAGGGTTAAGCTGGGGATTTCAGATGCAGGGCGGGGAGAAGGTACATTTGGAGGGGACTTCAGGCAGGGCAGGAACAAGGTTGGATGCCTGAGAGAAGCTCCTGGGACCGTGACCAGAGGAAAGAAAGTTAGAAAAAAACCCAAATAAAAACAGCACTAAGAGCAGCATATTGATAATTGCAGCTCGAGTGACAATTGGCAAGGACAAGATTGGAGAAAAGTGTATCAAGCAATTAGGATTCAAACAACATGAAGTCTTGCTGTATTCTGACACATGCAGTGATCGTGATCACCAACCTTTGAACTGCCCCGGAGAACAAAGAGTTAACTTTCCATGCAGGGCATGGAACGCTGAGCTCGAGCTCAGTTGAAGCTTCTGTCTGCTGTTGTGTAAACCCCAACCGTCAGATTCTTTACTCCGCCTCACTGAACAGTTGCTCCGCGGAGATTTCTCCTTCGCTCTGTTCAAAAAAGTCTGTTAAAGTGTCGTTTTGAGGGGACACAATTTAAAGATAGAAGGGAGGCGGTTCAGGGGCAATGTGAGGAAGTATTTTTTCACAGAGAGGATAGTGGATGCATGGAACAGTCTTCCTGAGGAGGTTGTGGAGTCTAAAACCGTGGGAGAATTCAAGAATGCATGGGACAGACATAAGGCAGTTCTTGTGGGGGGGTAGGAAGAAATAGGCTGTTGGTTAACTAGGATCTGCGGCCTGTCCTGTAGGTAGGGGAAATGGGCAGACTAGATGGGCCAAGCAGTCCTTATCTGCCATCAAAGTCTATGTTTCTTCGCTCGGTTCACTGAATTTCTGCTTCTAACCTGTCAGTTTAAGTCTCTGTCTGTGGTACCGTGAGTACTAGATAAGTTTTTCTGTATTAGTTTCTGTGTGGAACTTGTAAACATTGGATCGGTTCAGTTTGAACTGATCAGGTTTGTGTAAAAAACTTCTGTCTTTATTAGAGTGTGGTAACCGGTCCGTATCGGTTCTAAAAAAAAAAATGGATTTCATTAGTTTTTTCCTAGACCTGTAACACGGTCAGGAACCGATAGGGGTGTCTTGCCTGGCGGATTGCCAAAAAAAGGGTAAGTTTTGGTTAGGATTGGCCATGTCTGAGAAACCCAAGAAAAAAACAGGCCCACTGGGTTTCAACACTGTAGTTTGTGTGGGGAAGCCTTTGCTAAGGCTGATCCCCACACCACCTGTGTTTATTGTCTGGGGTTTGACCATCTCAGTTCAGACTGCCAAATTTGTAAAAGTTTTCCCAAAGCTACCCTGGATAAGAGAGTAGGTAGACTGAGGGAAAGGGAGGCCGAGAAGTCCGCTGACCGGATGGCCAAGCCGGTTCGGTTCCGACCGAACCAGAAGGAGTGCCCTCTGACCAGGGCGAAACTTCTTCGGGCAAAAGAAGAACCAATTCTGAGGAGTCTGTTCCAGTTAAAAGAAAAAGAAGGGATAAATCATCCGGTTCAGATCCACAAGTTCTTTCTCTGACCGCTGATGAGATAGCCAAAGCGATAAGGATAGTTCAATCGCTAACCTCGGTTCCGGACGAACCGGCACCATCGGTCAGGGGCTCGGTTCGGTCGGTTCCCCCGGTTCCAGATTATACTTTAGAAGAATTTTATGAAGAGGAGGAGGAGGGAGAGTATGAAGATAATGATGATGATGATGATGGTGATTATGAAAGTCTGGATGTGCCTATTGACCCGGACATCTCCCCAGACAGACCTTCAGGTCTTTCTCCTCCTAGGCTTTCTGAGTCCCCTTCCCACTTTATGTTTTACAAAAAAGTGGCTGAAACCCTCCAGCTTCCTATGGAAGAAACAGTAGAGGATCAGGAGGAGCCTGATTACGTTGAGAAGATGGATATCCCAGAGTACAGGAGATTGTCTATTCCTCCATAAGTCTTTTGGGAAACAGACATTTAAAATTCTAAAAACTCCTAATTCCATACCTCCTGTGGACAGAAGAATGGACAAGAGGTATACTCTTTCAGGCTCAGACACAGAGTTCCTTTCCCAGCAATGCATCCATGTTGGGGTAGTGCAGGCTATTGCCTGTGATAAGGCAAGTATTCCCTTGGCTTCACACCCCCCAGATAAGGACTCCAGGAGGATTGATGCCATGGCAAAGAAACAGTACATGGCAGCATCTTTGGGACTCAGGCAGGCTAATTGTATGGCCTACACAGCTAGATACCAGAAGTCCAGGTGGGACACTGTGATGGCTCTAGCTAAACAGGCCCCTGACCAGCTTGCCAAGGAGCTGGAGCGGGTGGCTACGGATGGGATTGAGGCATCCAAGGTGCAGTTTCATGCTGCTGTGGACTCCAGTGATGTTTCATCTAGAGTCATGGCTACATCTGTGGCCCTTCGTAGGACGGCTTGGCTCAGATGTACTAGCCTGTCACAGGATACCCAGGCTAAGGCCATGGATTTTCCTGTCATTGGTAATTCTCTGTTTGGGAGCAGACAGAGAACTACATGAAGAAGATGGGCAGTACAGGACCACCTACAGGAGTGCTCAGGCCAAAGAAAGGCAAGCCACTCCTCAGAGGCAGCATTCCAGGGCAGGCCCTTTCATAGGCCTTTTTACCAAGCCCAGGCCTCCTCTTCTGCTTTTGCTCAGAGGGTGTTCTTTAGAGGGAGAGGCAGACGGGGTATGAGCAGGCCTGCTTCCACCCCTCAGCCTAAAGCCCCTGCCAAGCAGACACCCTGATGGGTCTGCCCGGGCCGATTCTCCACTACCTGTAGGGGGCAGGCTGGCTTACTTTGTCCAGGACTGGAAGTCTTTAACATCAGACAAGTGGGTCCTGGAAGTAGTAAGCCAGAGACTGGTTCTCAGCTTCAAAACATTTCCCAAGCTGAGAACCAGATCCTTTCCACCTGCAAATCCTTCAGAGGCCCTTGGTCTAGAGGCAGAGGTTTCTTCCCTCTTGGCTCTCAGAGCCATAGAAAGGGTTCCTACCCTACACAGGGGCAAAGGATTGTACTCCAGGTACTTCCTAACCCCCAAAAAGACAGGAGAATGGCGGCCCATCCTGGATCTGAGATATCTAAACAAGCACCTTTAAAGCCAAAATTCAAAATGGTGACTCTGGGAATAATTCTGCCTCTCTAAGGCCAGGGGACTGACTAGCCTCCCTGGACCTCAAAGGTGCCTATTTTCACATTCCCATCAGGTGCTCCCACAGAAAGTACCTCAGGTTCGAGTTGCCCTCAGGCCACTATCAAATCAGAGCAGTGCCCTTTGGTCTAACATCAGCCCCAAGGGTGTTCACAAAGTGCCTGGCAGTAGTGGTTGCTTTCCTAAGGAGAAAAAAGATCTCCATCTTTCCATACCTGGATGACTGGCTCATAGTGGATCAGTCTCCAGACCAAGTCAGGTCACATCTTCAGATTACTCAGCAGCTGCTCACTTCCTTAGGATTCCTCCTAAACCTTCCAAAGTCAGTTCTAGAACCAGTGCAGCTTCTCACCTTTATAGGGGCGGAGCTGGATACAATAAGAGCAAGGGCCTTCCTTCCCCTGGACAGGGCAAGGACCCCTTGATGAAGACTTGTTAAAGTCGAAGCGCTGGGTGTTTAGTCGATGTTTGGGCTACCGCTGTCTGTGATTTCTATTTACACAGTAAATTTATTTTATATGCAACCTGTGGTGCTGCTTCGTTTGTGTTTTGATTTATGTATGGTTGGGCGCCTATTTTGAAGTTCAGCACTACACCCGATTTGGCTGTGTCGCTTGAATTTGTCTTTGAAAGGCACTAATAGAACTGGCCTCTTCTTTCACCCTTCAGGTGTCTCGACCAGCAAGGCACTTCTTGGGCCACATGGCAGCCTCTACAGCAGTGATCCAGGGGGCAAGATTTCAGATAAGGGACATTCAGTTCCACTTGAGAGCCTTCTGGTTCCAGAGAAAGGATTCCCTTACCAAACTAGTCCCAGTGACTCGAACCCTGATCTAGGTTTTGCAATGGTGGCAACATCAGGACAATTTAAGGCAGGGAGTTCTATTTGTCACTCAGTCTCATTCTCTAATCCTCACCACAGACACCTCCCTCTTGGGCTGGGGAGCCCACTTGGGGAATCTTACCACCCAAGGGCTGTGGTCACCTCAAGAATCTCTGCTTCACATCAATCTCTTGGAACGAGCCGAACTTGGTTGAAATCATGCTGTAAGCTGGTTTGCACAGCAGCAGGATTTTGCAGAACTGTATAAAACCGTATCGTCAGTGTACATGTGGATAGAAGAGGACGAGCAGGCTGTGGGAAGATCATTAAGGAAAATGGAGAAGAGTAGTGGACCAAGCCCTGAGGGACATCAGTGTTGATGGGCAGTGGAGGGGAGATGGAATCAAGGATTCTCACCGATTTTGGGACCTGCCAGTGAGGTAGGATTTAAACCAGTCGGTGGCTGATGGAGCAAGGCCAGCTGAGGAGAGTGAGTCAAGAAGCCGGGGATGGGAAGCGGTGTTGAGCGCTTTGGCTGGAGTCGACAGAGATGGCTGAGGTGATTAGGCCATCGTCCATCCCTGAAAGGATGGAGTTAGTAAGCCTGAAGGGGAGGTGGTTGTTGAGTGGTTCTTCCGAAAACCAGATTGGAAGGGGTGAAGAAGGAGGAATTGGAGGAAGGGTGGTAACTGAGAGAGAACTAAATGTTCTTGAAGTTTGGCAAGGGTAGGATGGAGGGAAATGGGGTGATAGTTGCTAGGAGTGAATGTGTCACCACCCTTGGGGAGAGGAAGGACTACAACGTGTTTCCAGGATGAAGGTACTTGGGCAGAAATAAAGGACAGGTTAAGGATTAGGGATATAGGATAAGCAATTGCAGGAGCAGAAAGGTAGGGAAGTTTAGGATCGCGCTCATCTGGTGAGCCTTTAGAGGGGTTGAGGGATAGGAGAGCATTAAGAGCTTCGTCAGAGGAGATGGTAGAAAAGGAAAATGGAGGGGTAGGCACTGGCTGAGGCGAAGGTTTGAAGTTAGTAGGTGGCAATGGGGAGAGGAATTTAGAAGAGACATGGTGCACCAGGTGTAGTGGGCATTAAATTCACTGTCATGGAGCCATGGTCGGAAGCTAGGGAGTTACTTATTTTGAGAACTGGAGGAGGAGGGTGAGAGGGGGAGAGAATAGGGCATAAACTACCCTCCAGAATTTAGATGGAGAGTTAATGTTAGTCAGGAATGAGGAGTTGAAATAATCGGACTTAGCCAGTCTAGTAGCTTTAGTACATGTATTGCGTAGCGTTCTGTACTTAGCATAGTCGTTTTGATGTTTAGTAGATTTGTGTTTCCTCAGGCCCGATCACGCGCCTGAAGCAGGCCAGTAGTTCGAGGGTGATCTAGGGAGGTGAAGCCCACAGACTCTGGCCCTTCTAAAAGGAGCAAAGACATTCCAGGTGGCAGTGAATTTATCCTTTAAATATAGTCAAGCGCTTGAGTCGACAAGTGGCAGTGGAGAGGGACCTAGTCGGTGGACGTGGGTGCTGAGCTGATAGGGGTAAGGTCTAAGGATTTAAGGACTGGAGCTGTATGATTTTAGGCGGAGGTTTGGGCGATGAACCCATCGTACAATGAAAATGAGGTTGTGGTCACTAAGGAGAAGACCAGATTTAATGACTTAGTGCGGGTGGATTGTGAGTGCCCAGTCAAGCAGGGTGTGGTTTTGTGTTTTGGGATTAAGGCGTGTGGGATCAAGTATAAATTGAGTGAGGTTTAGAGCAGTGATGTCATTACGTAGCTTGTTTAACTTCGGAGACAACCAATTTAGATTCACATCACCCTTTATGAAAAGTTCACCAGATTGCGAGAGGGAGGTGATATTGGCTAAGAGTTCAGTTATGATCGAGGGTTGAATTGCTTGGGCAGCAATAGATGCCAGCCACAAAGATTGGGATTGAAAAAGGAACAGTAATGCACGTGACAAGTGCTTCATATGTAGCTGGGATGGAGGTAGATAGGGTGGTAGTAAACTGCAGTGAGGACAGGCTGTACATGGCCTCCCCTCCAAAACCCGATCAATCTTGTCTGGAGATGGAATACTCTGGGATAGCAATGGAACTGTCGGGTGCTTTATTTGAGACATGTCTCGGTAATAATTAGGATGTCAGGGGTGTGCAAAATCATAAGAGTTTGTAGGAGGTTGATTTTAGGTAGCTGGCTGTAGATGTTCAGAAGGAGGAGCTTCAGCCCTTTAGGGAGGGTTGTAGTGGAAGTGGGGTTTGGAGACATGTTATTTGGGTAAGGAGCCAGGGTAGGAGAAGAAATATGGCCCGGGTGGTGTGGATATTCCCCGATGAAAGAAGGAGGTGGGCAAGGATGAAATAGTGAAGTTTAGGACTTAGTAATTGGAGTAGGAAATACGTGAGGAGGGAAGAGGGAGGGAGGAGGGGTGGAGATAAGGAAAAGAAGAAAGGCAAAGTGACTGGGAAGGGAAAACAGGCTGGAGAGTAGTAGGGAAAGCATGGTCTGTTTTAAAAGGGGAGCTGTGGGGGGTGATTGACAGAATGAAGAAGGTATCTGGAAGGAAAGGGGAGAGAGAAGTGGCAATAGGTGGAGAGGGGGAGACTGGGATAAGGGTAAGAACAAGAACCAGAAAGGGTGTGAGTAGGAGGGAGATGGAAACCATTCTGGGTAGGGTAGTAGAGGCTTTGTACAGGCTTACAGATTCAGATCACACCACTGAATGTTAGGATGTTGATAATTTGCTTTAGGTATGTATGACCCAGGACTAGAAGTGTTAGGGAAGAGCAGTGGGAAGAGGATTGCAACCTACACGTGTTGTTGCCGTCTAGTGGCTTTTATAGTATAATTTGCAAATGGAAAAGTGCAGAAAATACCATCAGCAATCTAATATGCAATGTAACCACTGCACAACTTAAAATTAGTTCTGAAAATCAACTCTACAGTCCTTTAAGGAAATCTAGTGGCAGGATTACAATAAATAATTAAAAACAAAAAATCACTGACAGGCCAGTGCAGGTTACGAAATGCTGCTGTGCACTGAACTGCTCACAGAAGTGTGCAACTGAGTGAATTGGCAAGCAAAAGATCAGGACTTCACTCACACAGCTGCTAAAGGAAGAAAGCGTCAAAGGTCAATGTTTCTCTGCAGTCTTATGCTCTAGTCCAGTGATTTTAGCACTGGCTGCAGCGTTGGGTAGGAAACCAGTGTCAGCGCTCTGGGCCATCTGGAACCTTTCAGTTCCCACTGGGAGGAAGGCTCAAAAATCCTCTTTCCCTTGTTCTGGGTCCAGGACCAGATGTTACCTTATGGGTCAAGGAGGAGCGTGGGCAGCAGGCATCTTCTCGGCCTGTCCTAGGCAGGCAGGTTGCTTGTGGATGGGACCGCGTCAGCGGTACCAGCCCAGTGGGCTCCGATCAGCCTAATGGGCCAAGCTGCAAGATCATCGGATGGCCTCAGTTTTAATGGAGTGACCATTCACTTGTTCCTAGACCTATCGTATGCCACGCGCCTCATACGGAAAAAATTTGATGCTGTGCGAGCATGGCTCAAAGGTCTGGGTGTTTCACATTCTCCTTGATGCTGGCCAGATTGTGTATTCACTATGGAGGCAAGACTTATCAATATAAGTGACCCTTTGGGACGGGAAAAAGTTGAGACAATAGCTAGTGAATTTCAAGCAGCAAATGGACATTCCCCTTGTTGATCGGATTCTGATGAGGGATCCCGAAGGTGCTATATACTCTGGCATGGTCACTGCTTATATTGGACTGTAACAGTTTAATATCAAACTGCTTCTTCTCTAATATGATTTTCTTTTCCCATTGCATATAAAGTTGAGATGTGTGGAGTTTAACTAGAAGTGCTAAAAATGTTAGGAGTTCCTTTATTAGATATGGGGGACATATCAGCACTGGATGTTGAATCTTAATCATTTTCGGACTGTGAACATTGTGGACTTGACCCCAGAAGTCTTAGTATGCTGTAGCTTATTGGTTTATCTGCTTTTTGAGTTTATGTATTTTGTTTCTTTCTCCTAGCTTAATGCCAGACTGTTTAGGTTTATATGTACTTGATTACGTTGGATGTATGGTACTAATAATGATACCTGATAGGAGATTGTATAACGTGGTAGTGTTTTACAAAACTGCAATAAACAAACAAACAAAAAAAAAAGAAACATGGCCCAAAATGCCAAAAAGGGCATTTTAAAGGACCCAAGGCCAGTTCAGAATGATTAGCAGTAACTGCTAATCATTCCCAAAGTTGGCTTGCTTTCCTCTGGTCTTAGGTCGCAAATTGCAATGCGAACCACCCGCTTATTTTATGCCTTGAATTGCACTAAAACACATTTGCCATATTAAATGGACTTTTTTAAAAAATTTTATTGAGAAGGTGGATAAGCTTACAGTACAGCCAGCCCAAAACATCATTAGCTATACATTACAGTAGATGTACAATAGTTTGTTACAGTTCCTGGATAAACGCTGCAGATGGTACAAAGTTACAACATACAGAATGGTGTTCAGTCATTTACATATTTGACCTTATACCCATGCAGTATATTAGCTCTTTAGAAAATGGGCTGGATACTAGGGCTACTCTCATTGGCTGAGAGCCTTCACACGGGGGTACATTAACTATCGATAGATGCCAGCATAGAAACAAGTGCCATTTGGGATGCCCCATTACTGAGGGTATCCATCGGCACTCAATTCAGCAGCAGCCATTTTTTGCTCTCGCTAGTGAGAGATGCCCTGAGCCCAGCTAAGCCTCAATCCAGCCATGCTCATCGGTAAAATAGTAAACAACCCGATTTTTATCGCTATGTCCAAAAGTTAAGAGGTAATCTGAAAAAAAAAAGAAAAAAAAAAAGGTATTTCTGTTTCAATTAACAGTGGTAGCGCAGTGTGTGCTAAGCGCTTCTGTGGCAGTGCCTGCTACTTCAAATAAAAAACTATCGTAACTGCTCTTCAGCCTTGTTCTGCCGATCTCGACATAGCCCTGACAGAAACTAAACAGCTGAGCCAGTGTTGCTTAAATGTACCTGTCTTTCCGTAATATTTTCTTCTTATTCTTGGCAGCTCGACCTCGCTTCACGTGCAACGCCTTGCTCTCCCATCCGCCCTATCAAATCAAGCTGATCGCTCCCCACTCATACAAAACTTTCTGTGAAAAAAACCAAAAACGTATAGCACTATTGTCAATAAATGAAACTCACTGGGTGGGGGCTACTGCAAATGAATCCATACAAAATAGAGACACTGCAACATAGAAAATAAGGCTTATCATAGGCAGCAGCACCCTCTAGTGGCATTTTCTAAAGGGACTATTTAACAGAAGCTCTTGTTTCTCATATATTAATTAGTATTTTACCTGTTTTTACCTTGGAAAATCATTAAAAATAAATAAATAAATAAAATAAATGAAAGCCCATTTTCTAAGTGCAGTAATGCCCGACAGGGTGGGCAGTATTGGGCAATACCGGACCGTCCAAGGGCTATAAGGTCCTCCGCCTCTGGCATCGGGCCTCATTATGCCCCTGGCTGGTCCGGTATTGCCCAATACTGCCTACCCTGTCGCTATTGCTTGTATATTGTGAGCAGTCTGACTTTTTACCATACTGTACTTTCTCTCCTTTACATACTGGACTCTCCAGGCTTCAATCTGGGATAAGACCAGCCTCCACAGCTAATAGCCATGGTTTCCAGATTTCCCAAAATTGAGGTAACGTGCCGTGAGCACTCATCTAGGCCCGTTCAAGCATCATGCAGGACTTTACATTTTGTATCCATCTAGCGACTGATGGTGGGGTTGGTGACATCTACAACTGCGCAATGGTTCTCTTGTCATTGATGAGTGCAATTGGACCAGAGGGGATTAGACACCCTTCAACCTGGGTGGGACGGATCTGCCCCAAGCAGCAGTTTCACCATAGGGGATTTAGATGGGCTATATCCCAAGACGCTGGTCATTATGTTATGCATAAGGTGCCAGAAGGGAGCCACTTTGGGGCATGTAAGTGCTAGGTGGATAAAATTCACCTCATCAGTTGTGCATTTAAGACAGAGATGCGATCTGGTGGCATCTAACTTATGCAGCCACTTGGGGTTGCATATGCCCTTTGCAGAAAGTATAACTAAATTTGCTGCAGTTTGTTACTGTGTGAGTATTGCAGGTAGTGGGCGCACGCCAAAGTCCAGGTCTTCTGGTCTATAGGCAGGTGGAGGTCAGCACTCCATTTTTCTTGGCTAGGGTTTTGTTTGGGTGGGAGGGAACTGTGTCGCACACGATAATAAATAGACGTGGGCTTGCCTCCCGGTTGTGGGCGGAACAGCTGTTCTTCTAGAGGGGAGGGGTCAGCCCAACTGTTCATAGCAGTGAGGGTAGATCCGCACCGTTGATGGATTGTCAGGTAGAGGAAGAAGTCTCCCACATGAATTTTCCATTCAGTACAAAGTTGTGCAAAGCTCTTTGTCAGACCCCCTTCATTTAATTGATTAATCATTAAAAGACCCTTCTTTCTCCATACCCATAAGCACTGGACCATCATCATGGTGCAGCCTCCTCCAGAATGCATAAATCAAAGTAAGCTGAGATTTAGAGATTTGCTCCCTGCATACCCCACACGTTTATGAGCCCAGGTCCAAGCATACAGTGCAGTAGCAGAAAAGGGGTTGCTCAAGTGCACATCACCCAGGTCTTATAGATTTCTGACTAGTGTATCATTTCGGAGGTTGCCCTGTAGTATATTCTTCTCCAGGCCTATCCATGGGCAGTCAATACCCGAATTTCAAGTGGGTATAAAAGCTAATTGAGCAGCCAAATAATGTTTTAAAATTTGGTAACCCAGTTCCTCCTTCCTTGGGCACTTTCTGCAATATGGCTCTTGGAACTTTAGCTGGACACCCCCCCCCTTCCGCCATAGAAATGTATGTGTAAGCGCGTCTAATTGTTTAAAATGAGTTTGTGGTATCCTAATAAGGAGGGCCTGACAGAAGTATAAAACCTTTGGCAATATTGTCATTTTTATAACCCCTATTCTCCCCAACAGGGAAATAGGCAGGGCAGTCCATCTCTCACAATCCTCTGCGATCCCTGCTTGGAGGAGTTTCAGATTCAGCTTGTATAGGGCCCCTGCAGAGGCAGAAATTTGTACCCCCAGATATCATAGCTTATGGAACAACTGCAGGTCTCCCAAATGTGTAGTAAGCTGTGCTCAATGAACCCACTGGCATCAACTCACTCTTAGACCGATTGACCTTATGCCCCGAGATGGCCCCAAATGACTGCATTAGTCTATGGACCGCTGGTAAATCCTCAGCTGGGTTCTGCAGATATAGTAATTGGTCATCTACATACATAGCAATTTTGTGTTCCCTGCCACCCCCCACAAAGAATCCTATCCTCTTATCCCTGTGCGCTCCCTTAGAGCTGCTCCCAGGGGTTCCTACGATAGGACATACAACAGTGGGGACAGTGGGCAACTCTGGCGTGTGCCCCTTCTAAGTTTGAAGGGGATAGACAGCTCCCCAAACCAAGACTTGTGCCAGAGGGCGCCCCATGGCACTGAGGGTTGAGGCGCTGACGCCACACCTCGCGACAGCGCGCATGGCGACCCAGGTTCGGACGCCGAGCCTGGACCATCAGGGGTCGGGGGTATAGGATTGAGCATCTGGAGGACTGCTCTCCTATCTCCAGGTAGGGATCCAGGGTGCCACCGCTCTGCAGCAGTCCCTGGTGATGACTGGGGCACTGCTAGGGTTAGTGTAGCTGTATGGAGTGTGGCAGATATTGGCATGCATGTGTCATGACTTCATTGCATGCTTGCACTCCCAGGGGCCAGAAAATGGAAAATGGCAGCATAGACGCTGGCAGCTTGATGGCTGCTACTCCATCAGATGACAATGCTTAGGCGGGCATGCTGGTATTGGTTCCTTGCCTGGCGTGGGGACAATAGGGGTGCCCTTCGAAGGTATAGTTGCACATGCCAGCTGGGCGTGGCAACTTCAGGGTTGGAGGTGGAGTTGGGTGGTGGCTGGAAGAAAGGAGATCAGTGGCTGCAGGGGTGAAAATTGTAACATGATGATAAAAAAAAAAAAGAACTTGCATCAGGAGGACCTTGATACAGCGCTTGGACCCAAGAACAAAGAGACAGGCCCACCCCCATTCTCCCAGGGTGTTGAACAGATACCCCAATTCCACATGGTCAAAGCTTTCTCACCATCGACAGCCACCACCACTGTTCCATGTGATCATTTAGTATGGGCCCACCTAAGTATGATATTGAGGTATGCCTGATGTGCTTCCCCATTTGGCCCATTACGAAGCCCTATTGATCTGGGTGTATAATGCCTGGCAGTACCACCTCCAATCTAGATGCAAGAGCTTTTGCCACAATTTTGTAGTCCGCAGTGAGCAGCGAAATTGGCCTATAGGAGTCGCACTTGTTAGCATTTTTAACTGGCTTTGTCAATACTGTAATTGTTGCAGACCGTGTGGATGGGGGCAACTCACCTTTTAACAGACCCTCCTCAACTGCATCAAATAGGGGTTCAGAAGATGGTCCTCAAAGGCTTTATAAAAATTAAGAAGAGGCCATCGGGCCCTGGGCCTTCCAGTCTTCAAAAACCTCATGGCTGCTCTGATCTCTTGTTTGGTCAAGGGGAGTTCAACCTCCCAGCTTCCTCCCCACTGATCGTGTTAAGGGGTACCCTTCAAAAAGTGTTGTCATCGTCCTGAGAGGGATCACATTCGGAGTGTAAAGGGATCTATAAAATGCACCAAAGGCATCACCTATGTCCCTGGTACTGCACCAAGTTCCCTGTGCATCTTGAACCTGGCTTACTATTTTCGCCATCTCTTTTCGCTTCAGCTGCCAGGCCAAATACTTCCCGCCCTGTCCCCATCAAAGCACGCCCCGCATTGGACAGAAGGATGGTTCTTTCCAGCTGCACACTGGACAAGGTGTTAAACTTCCATTTCAACTTTTGAACAGTCGCATATAGGGCTGCCGTTGGATTTAACATATGTGCCCTTTCACAGGCTGTGATTTTGCTTCTAAGGAACTCTAGTTTGCTGATCGCATTGCCTCTATGCAGCATGGAGAAGGAAATGGTTTGCCCTCTCATATATGCCTTTAAGGCCTCCCAGCAGGTACAGTGAAAGGTATCCCCTTAACAGTTAACTTTCAAGAATTCTTGCAGATTATTCCTGTGTATGAAAGGTATTCCTGGTTCCCCAGGAGGAGGGGGTCAAGCTCTAGAGCCAGCAGGGGTCCCAGTACCTCGGATAATGATATCGTGCAGTGCATGATCTGATACCAGGATGGGCAAATATCCTGCATCCCTCAGGTCTACTGTTAGGGCACTGGAGGCCAACAGCCTGTCTATACACGCATATGAATTGTGGGCATGTGAATAAAAACTATATGCCTCCCCTGTAGGATGGAGGTGCCACCATGCATCGGTTAGGTCAAGGTCAGCTTGGAGAGCTTCCAGGGCTTTTGCATTATGGGACTTTGGCACAGGGGTTTTGTTTGATCGGTCCAATACCGTGTCGAACACACAATTATAATCGCTCCCCCAAAATCCAAGGACCCTCCCAACTAGCTATGTCTAAAGCCGGTTTCTGAAAGAAACTTGGGCAGTCCACATTCGGGGCATATATTGAGCCAATCAAAACACTCCCTTACCAGGGACACTAACCTTCACCAGTGCACAGCGGCCGAATTGGTCCACCAGTTTATCCAAGATCTGAACTGGTGATCCCTTGGAATCCAGATCGAGGCCCTCAAGCTTGAAGAAAATGTTGAGGAGACCCATATGCCCCCCATAAAGTTAGCGGTTCTCTGCGATTCGATACCGGAAAAGTGGGTTTCCTGTAATAAAACAATTGACCCCTTATGCTTTTGGATCTCTGCAGTAACCTTCTTATGTTTTATAATAGATTTAAGGCCATTGATGTTCCAGGACACACAGCTGATATTCCCCATCATTAAATATTCCCCTTA
The DNA here is from genome assembly GCA_016271365.2 of Neoceratodus forsteri. Classification (NCBI taxonomy): domain Eukaryota; kingdom Metazoa; phylum Chordata; order Ceratodontiformes; family Ceratodontidae; genus Neoceratodus; species Neoceratodus forsteri. Next base: position 996,971,469 of record CM028131.1, read on the forward strand.
AGACTATTTTTCCACCTGGTATACAGTAAATAAGCATCCGCATTCTTTTCCCCCCAACTCCCCCCAACCCTCCAGTAACTGAACTAGTATCTTCCACATGTAACCCCAACATCAAGCCCGAACTTGTTGACCAGGCCTTAGAGCTCCTAGTTGAGGCCTCAATCCAGCACTCATCTGTGTCGGCTGTATTGGGTGTAGCCGAGTTGATACCCCTCCTCCCTCCATGAGCTCGTGAAATAACACTTTTAAACCTCCCACAATCAGAATCCCCATCCTCCCACATTGTTAGTCCTCCCCCAAGAAGAATGTACAGTACCTCCCTGCCTTAGTCCAAACTGGACTATTGTCCCCCCTCAGCGAGTTGAAACCGCCAGTATTCCCACTACAAACAAGAGGCAGATACAGAGCATTTTTCATATAGCAGTACTATAAGTAGAAGGGCAACGGCCCAAATATGTCAAAGAAGTTGTGAAACAGCTGAATATAGTATGAACAAAACGTAACACAACTTTTGATCTGGTTATAAAACCAACTGGCAAAAAATAACAGTGCCACTTAGAGAGTCAACATTGGTGGAGCAGATATATAGTAGCAGATGAAATGTATGCCTGCAGTCCTTATAGTTAATCATGGTCAGCCCACATAAGTTAAATAGGCTCTTCTCCATGATAGTGAGTGAAACTGGAAACTGTGCACTCATAAGGAGGAAAAGTGCCTGCCCGCTGCTACCCGTGCTTCCAGGCACGGTCAGGCATTGTGAAAACAGTGCAGTGGCTACCCCGAGGAGGCCCAGTACTCAAAGCAGACCAGACTGGGCCATGCCCATGCAGGACCATATACTGTTATGTAACATAGTGGAGTCTACAGACCCATTTCGAGGTTGAAAAAATTCCCAGGGCCCTCCTCCCATTAGACAGTGCAAAGCTAGACTCTAGTTGTTTAAACACCCTGATCAGGCGATCAAACAGGATAGTTGATGCAGAAAAGAAAAAATGAGATTCTCCTCGTTAGGCCTCCTGGGCAACAAATGGCAAGTGTTCCCATCTCCCCTCACCATCGTGATATACGGGGTAGGTTTATGGAGGCTTGCAGCATATTCCCTGGAAGTCCAGTTGGCCAAAACCATATCAGTCGCACCTGTCCTGAAATCTGAGACCCTAAACACGGTCAGGGGCTACCAGAGGTGTTCGCTGCTAGTCATAGGTCTCTGGTTACTAAAGCATCCATTTATGTCCTCCATGAGCCCTTAATTTTCGAACAGGAAATGAGAGCACCAGGTACATAATAAAGGTTAGGTGATTAAACAATTGTGGACTTAGGCCTGCAAGTCAGACATCAAAGCTATTTTATTATACGGTAGCATAACTCACTCTGCATCAGGCTGCACTCTCTCCCTCCTGGCCTCCTCCTCTTCGATCCATTTTTCCACTGTCTTGTGGCTTGTGAAATACCTAGGGCTTTGTCCCGGCCAGTCCACCCGCAGCCGAGCTGGATACGTGAAGGAAAATTTCCAACCAAGCCTATAGAGCTCGTTTTTGACTTGATTGAACTTCTGACGCTTAGTTTGAAGCTCCCGGCTGAAGTCCTGGTAAACATGTGCTTTAGTGTTCCACAGCTTTATAGGACCGAATGATTTGGCCTGTTGCAGCACAGTCTCTTTGTCCCCATACCACAGGTATTTAATTAGGCAGGTCGCACACCTGGGTTTGGCGGCAGGCCCACCAGATGAGCACGCTCTATTTCAAAGTTCACCGCCTCCTTCGAGAGGCCCAGTTGGTTTACCAGCCAGCGGTGAATCTCCACGTTAAGTTCTCTCCTTCTGTCCCTTGGGCAGCCAAGGATCGAATGTTGGAACTTCGGGAGCGATTCTTTTGGTCATCTATATGTTCCCGATGCTCAGCTATAGTAGACAATAGGCCGTTTCTCTCAGCTGTGACCTCAGCATAGGAGTCTTCCATATCGCTCACCCTTTTCTCCAGCTCACAGATTTCCAAGGTATGTGGTGGTGATGTTTTGGTAAGGCTGGTGACCACTGACTGGAAATGAGCAAACTGAGTATTTAAATTATTAAATCCGGTCTTCATATCCTGTTGCATTTGTATCAGTGACCCCAGCAAGTGTTTTAGTCAGCTCCATCATGCTAGCATCAGGCAGCACACTGTCAGGACCTGTGCCCGGTGAGGAAGGCCTAGGACTGTGTGAGTCACTTTTGCTTCTCTTTGATAGCAATTAGGCTTCAAACTGCAACTTAGCTTGCTTGTTTTTCAGTTTTCCAGACACCATCTGCACAGGGACGCAAATAGCCCGAAGTATAACCAGAAATCATTAATTTAGCTGTTAAAACATTTTAAAAAGACGTTGCCCGAGGAGCTGTATTAAGAACTTGCCATGCTTGCCCAGCTACGCCCACCCCCATTAAATGGACTTGAAAGAAGTTGTATGATATAGGCATTTAGTTACAGTATTTGTTAGAAATTAAATTGCTCCATTGCTTTGTGGATTTGTGTTTACTTTGGAATTTGTACTGTTTTTAATGAATTTACATGTCTCTGTGGTATTGGTGGGCACTTTGGTTATGTCACTGTTTCGTGACAGTCCTAGCAGTGTCTGCCCCCTGATGCAGCCTGGCAAAGCACTGGGGTGTTATTGCTCCGATGGTGATTGGCAATTTTGCCTGCACTGTATTGATATTTTGACTCCCACTGTAAAGTTTTTTTTTTTTATTTTGGAAGTGTGTAAATCTTGATTAAAAAATCTCAACATAACTTCTTGTGTACAAACAGATTTCTGTTGAATACTGGCATGCTGCTACCTCTGTTTGCTTCTGTGTGCATTTTTTTGGGGTAGTCGACGCTATTAGTAACATCTCCACGGATTTTCTCTGGAGCGTGGCTGATAAGGAACGTTTTGATCCCTTAGGAACTGAACTGACACCATTGGCTCATTAGAAATAGACCACTGAAACCTATTTGATAATACCTTTTGTCGTGATTGACTTTAGCTGGATTTGCTCCAGAGATCTAGCTAAAAGGCTTTGTAACTCGCTGCTAGCCCAGTGAGCTATCCAGTTTGTTACTGTCAAGCACAGTCAGAGGGCTGTTATGATCTAGTATGCTTCTTTTCAATGGTGGGCAGTGCATGCTGCTCTAAAAACAATTCTTTTTTTTTTTTTTTTTAATGTTCTGTTTATGCCTCACTTCCTTTCACCAGCTTCTGTCTCCCTTCAGAGCACCCAAGGCCCAAGCGACCCTTTGCACCTCCTCACATACGGCAGCTGCCTTTCCATCATGTAGCCTTGATTCCCCCCCCCATGGGGATTTACCCCTGAGCTTTAGTGTTGCTTGAGGTGGTGCCAAGATGGTGGGTGCGTGTGGCCTGGACATCATGGTAGCTGGGCCATTTTCTCTTGTTCTCCCTCTCTGATTGGATGTTGCATGCTATGTTGTTAAGTGCACATCTGTGCAAAGTATTGGCTGACAACTATAATGTCCCATCCCTGGTCTTCCAACTGCACTGCCTCCTGTGGTCACTCAGGTGGCAGTATTGTGGCAGAGAATGGAACACTCCAGCCGTGGAGGAGGAGAACATCCTCTTGGATGCTTGATCCTCCTTCCCCTGGCCAGCCCCTGATGACTGAAGCTTGTTCCTAAACCCAGGTCACTCACCTTGCTAGCGGTAGACAGGCTGGCTAAAAGCTATTATTTAATTGTGTCACATTACAGTTGCATTGTGATTTGATTACCGGTAAATTGCAATTTTAATAGAGTGAGAGCACTGCAATTTTTAGCAGGACCTTTGAAAAGTTACGAGGATTCCAAGTACCTAACAGTTTGACTTATTGCACTATTGGAATGCTTCACTTCGCTTCACCTTGTTAGCTGCAGGGAGCCCTCCTCCTGGCAGAGTCGAGGCAGATTTGCAAGAAGTGGCAGTGTTCTGAGGGGCAGTCTTGAGGCATTTCCTGTAGGGAGCAGTAAACCTGGAGTGGGAGGTGAGGATAAAATAAAGGTGAATAAAATCAAGTTTTGGTTGCATGATGTAGAGTGCTAAGCTGATTGGTCTACACCCAGGCTACCCAGGTTCACACCAAGGATGTCTGGAGAAGAGGCCAGCAGGTAGGGCGAACAGTGCACTGCTCTAGCAGTGGCCCCTAGTGGCAGTGTGATAAACTTTCTGTTTATGCTTCCTCTCCTCTCCAGTGCCCTTTTTCCCTGAGGAGATTCCAAGGTGCACCCAACCCTATGCCTCATCCAGACATTGCCCCCGCGAGGGCAGAGTGAGGGGATTTACGCCAGAACTTGAAACTTCATCAGGAGGTGCCATGCTGGTGAGGGTGGGGCCTGGATATACTGGGGTCCTTTGTTGAGGGGGTGCTCTGGCCATTTTTCTTGTTTTTGCCGGCATCACGAGTGGTAGCATTATCACTGTGTTGACGGGCTGGCTGTGGAAGTACCTTTGACAGTGTGGATGATGACCACTAGCCATCCAGTACACACTCCTCAGGCCAGCTGCCAGTAAGGCCATCTGGTGGGAGGGAGAGAAACCAGCAAAACAGGCCCATCTGGGATGCCCCAGATGACTGCCTCTGCACATTTCCATATACCACCCAACTTTCCATGACACTGCACATGATTCCCCAGTTGTGGTTTCTAGATCAGGCGCTGCTTCCTTTCCCTCTGGTGGCAACAAAACACTCCAGAAAAGGAACAATGGCTTCCAAACATTTAGGCTACATAGAATAGGCAAAGAGAGGTGGAAGCTGTCTTATTTCGTCAGGGACTTGCTGCGCTGCTCCGTCCTTCCAGTTACCAGAATGGCAGAGGATCACAAGCTATTAGTAATAAAACTGTAACTCTGGCTAAATGGCAAAACTCTTACCTTGGTCACAGCATTATCTACCACCCAAAAAGCCAAGGAAGGCCTTCTCACGCTGATGGAAGCAGTCAGCACAGTCCCTAAGGGCAATGAACTCATCATCACTGGAGACTTCATTGTCAACTGGGGTGCAAGAGGCAGCCTTTCAGGGACCTTATCGCCACAGCCACCCTTACGCAACTTGTTAACGGCCTGACCATGCAGAACTATAAGACAGAGCAGCACCCTCATTGACTGGGTCCTAGTTAGATCACCAGCATGGATCTCTGAGCTAAAAGTTCTCCCAGATACACTGAGTGACCGCTCCCCTGTCTCTTTCTTCTGGACATTTAAATTTGCCAAATGCCCCCCGATCTTCATCAAAAGCAAGGCCTTGAGGAAGGGCAAACTTGGATCCCTTAAATTGGCCCTTTACCTCCATGACTGGTCCCTTATCAACATAGCACCCACCCTTAATCGAGCCCTCGGCTTCTTCGTTGATGGCTTCAATACCATATGTGACATCTGTGCCCCTCTCACTAAAAGGAAAATACAGGGTCAGGAAAATGGCTGAATTGGCAGTGAGCTCCTCTCCCAGCTAAGAAGAAACAGGGATTGCCTCTGGGAAAGAGCCAGAAACACAGGAAGCAAGCACGACTACCAGTGCTACAGGACAACATGTAATCACTGCACCAGACTTATCCGGGCTGCTAAGGCCAACTACCATAAGACCCAACTCAGCAGTGCATGGGTTGATGGTAAAGATTTTGGGACAGCATCAAGAACCTCACTGGTAAGAAGGACAAGCAGCACCCGCCTACTCGATCTTAATAACTCCCCACTGCTGATCCCTAGCCATTGCAGATGCCTTTAATGAGGCCTTCACCGACTTGTCCTCAGTGCTGCCCTCAACTATTTTCAATCTGCCGAGGACCATGGCAGCAAAACTCACCAAAAGAACCACCCAGCTTTCTACTTCAAGAGGGTGACTGTGAAGGAGGCCTAAATATGTTAGGAAAGTCATTGGGAAGACCAGAATGGGCAGTGATGGGGTGGACATGAAACAGCTATCCCTCACCCTGGAAGTTCTTATCCAGCCAGTTACAATGTTATTTAACAAGTCCCTAGCCCTTGCCCAATTCCAGGAGGTCTGGAAGCGAGCCTGGTCATGCCAGTGCATAAAAACGGCGACAAGGCATCGGTATACAACTACAGGCCCATCTCAATCCTCTCCTCGCTATCTAAAGCGTTGGAAAAGATTGTGGCAGGCCAGCTCACTGACTACGTTAATAAGTACAATCAGCTTTGCCCTAACCAGCACAGTTTCAGGCAAAAAAACAGCACCACCACGGCACTGCTGGACTACACGGACTTTGCTCACAAGGTTCTGGATCAAGGCAAATTGGTGGGGTCAGTCTTCATCGACTTAACCAAAGCCTTTGACATTGTCAGCCACCCACTACTAGTAACCCAACGCTCTGTGCTGGTTCTAAGACTATCTGACACACAGGAGTCAACATGTAAAAGTTGGGAAGACCACATCCAGCAATAGAGATGTGTCCCTAGGGGTCCCTCAGGGATTAATTCTGGGGCCCCTGCTCTTTAGCCTCTTCCTACAGCCTGTGAATCTAAACTCATCCTCTACGCAGATGATGCGGTGCTCCTGAGCAGTAACACCTCCCAGGGTGCCCTACAATCAGAGCTACAAAACTCCTTCACAAATATCGTGGGTTGGTTTTCTAGGCACAAGCTGCTTCTAAACTACAAGAAGACCAAAACAATGCTAATATCTAGCTCACAAAACAAACACAGGCTCCTCCTCTTCATCATTTCAAACACCTGTAGTGAACCACTCGAACAAGTGCAGTTGTTTAAGCACCTGGGGGTCACCATTGATGACACCCTCACGTTTACGCACCACATCAACTCCCTCATCAGGGAGGTTAACATTAAGTTAGGTGTCCTCTATAGGCATAAGAAATTCCTCACCCAGGAGGCACTCTGCCTCTCGGTCTCCAGCTCCATAATATCTACAGTTGATTACGGGCTGGTGGTTTACGGGGCTGCCTCAGATACAGAGCTCAAGAGGGTCCAAACTGCACTACACAAGGCATGTCGCCTCACCCTTGGCGCAGACCGCTACATGCACACCTGCGAGTTGTATGAGCGTTCTAACTGGCTTGCACTTAGGAACAGGTTAAAGTTCCAGTCTTGCCTAATGGGGAAGAAGGCTCTGTTGGGTCTAACCCCACCCTGCATAGGTGATATGTTTGAGGCCTCCATCTCACCACAAATCACCAGGAGGAGGATGAGAGGAGCAGTGTCCATCCCTTCAACGCCTCCTCACAAGGCCAACGGGGTCCTTTGTGGATGAATGAACTACCTGAGCACCCCATGGCTACCAACAACCTGGCTCAATTCGAAACTGGCCTTAAACAGCACCTAACAACAATCGCAAAATGCTCCTGCCTCTAAAGGCCCCCACCCTCTGAAGACCTGCCTTTATGACAGCGTTCGGTGAGGCCTTAAATTCAGTCTCACCTCACCCTCTGCTTAAGCCATGGTCTACTCCATAATAGCAGTCCAGGCCCCCCCCCCACTTCCTACACCCCTTATCTGTGTTATCAGTAACCTGGCCTGCCTGGCACCTCCCTGCTCTAACTAGGCCCTGCACTATAATTATGCACTGACAATACTCCCGCCACTTTGCCCCACCCAAAATCCCACAATGATGCTCCCATATATTGATGTGGCGCTGATTCCCCAACTTCCATTCTGTTCTTTGCGGAACCATTCTCTCTCAAGGACGCTGGATCTAGACTCTCACCTTTAATGTCTGACTGTACCACTACATGTCTGTTAATTTGTGTGGCTAATTTAGAAAACAGTTATCTAGCCTCAGAACTGCACCTCAACTGTAATTGCCTCATCCATTGACTTGCTGTGCCCTAGTGTTGTTCCTGCACTGATAGGTTATCATTACAGGAACAATTAGCCACATGAACATATCTACTGTATTGTAACTTTTCTTGATGTCTACTCTGATGTGGAACCTTTTGTAAAAGAGCTCATGCTCAAAGGTCATTCCGAAATTACCAAATAAATAAATTAAAAAAAAAAAAACAGGCCCAGACTTTGGTGCTGCCAAAAGCCTGTGTAGTCTGCCAGCATGTGTTGGCTGACTGGAACTGAAGTGAGTCAGATGGGCAGCTCTTGCAGCCTGGAGAACCTGAATGCATGGAGTGCCTTTGGGCAAACAGAGGAGGTAAAAAGATACAGCAAAAAAAAAAATTAAAAATACTTGAGTAGTAACTGCTTTGGTAGAAAATGTTTCACTCTTTATTCTCCTTTTCTTGAGCACTTCCCCTTGGCCTTCAGCTTTTTCACAGCCCCACCACCACTCCTGCCCCACAGTGCTGATTTCCCACAGATTACTCCATGTGTCAGTGTCATTGAGTTCCTTTCAGAGCCCTTCACGGCCTGATTTCACTGCTCCATTGGGGTGGGTGGTGTTGCAGGGCATGTTTGTTAAACTTTTTGAGGTACAATATGGTACAACATTTAGACAGTATTGAGCAGAATATAATATACATTTGGGTCACTCCTAACACAAACTAATGTCTGGACATCTTTGTCTTCAGTAGTCTTGTCTCTCCACTTGGACAGTGTGGGGAGGCAGATGTAAACACAACAATAAGAAATGAGGTACAACATAAGAGGTCATTATCGTTGACATTACTATAGATATTATTATACTTATCAAACCTATGCACTACTTGGACCAAACAGAAGGGGATACACAGCTCCAGGTTCAGAGGGAGGCAGAGCAGATTCCCTGGTGAGCTTACCTGACGAGCAGGTTTGTCAACTGTTAAATTAGGAACAAATGTGGGGTCTTTGCTCATGCTATGAGCTATCCACACATTCCAGTGATTGGAACATGCTTCCTCGTGATCATTAAGAGAGAAATGTAATTATTTCTATCCTAAAAACCTGATTAACCAGCGCTCTCCATATAGTCGTAGCTGGTGTAGTTGGTGTAAGCCAGAGTTTAGTGATTTATGTTTGTTTATTTATTGAAGTCTCGGATTACATATACCTTTTGAGCTAAGACCTCTTTTACAAAGGTTCCACGTCAGTAGAAAGGCCAACTGATTAAACAGGACAGTAAAAATGCGGTACAATAAAGTGTAAACAGGAAGTACAAAACTCATAATGGACACAAAATCATAATGGACAGTCAATGTAAAATAACAGACACACATTATGGTAATCGGTTTCAGACACAGGAAAATGCATGCAGTATATTGATATCTGCCAGCAGGCTTTGTCGAGACACACAGGGCACAGGGTGTATTTATTTATTTATTTATTTATTTATTTATTTATTTTATTTTATTAGATCATCGGTTTACGGACCTTTGAGTCAAAGACTCATTTACAAAGGCACCTCGCCAAGAGAGCAATACATCACAGCAAACAAAACAGTACAGTACATAACGTTTAGATTAAAAAAGCAACCAGTGTTACAGGCATTCACTGGTGGTACAAGCTTGGTAATAGGTAGATCACAGTAGTCATAATATAGGTACTTGAGTACCACGTCAGGTAGCAACCACAGATATTTTATTGTATTAGCAGATGTTGCCTGAGATGTGGGCGGGTGGGTTGGGTAGAGTAAGGGGGGTGGGAGTGGAGAATGTGAGGAGAGGTGGGATGAGGGGAGGAAGGGTGGAGAGGGGTGGGGATGCAGGAGGGGTCGAGGCTGAAGTGCTAAGTTAGTATGATAGAGGTTGACTGTTATTAAAATTCCTAGAAGGCAGCAGGAGTTGGGGTCCCTGTGTGACCTCCATGATATTGCAGCAGGAGGCACAGTGATGGGGTGAGCTGGAGGGAGGTTCCAAACAGTCCCTGCAGCTCTGCTGTGAGTGCATGGAAGAAAGGTTGCAGCCATGGACAGTCCCACATAACGTCATAATGTGTTGCTGTCCATTTTCCACAGTCTCTTCAGCAAGCTGGGAGTGTGTGAAGGTAAGAGCAAAGAATCTGGTGAGCTGTTTCCATGTATATTCTCTCCATTGATGTGAGCTTGTTATCTTAGAAGCCGCATGGCATGCTTGGGTCCACAACGCCATAGTTAATGGAGTGCCCATCTCCAACTCTATTTCAGTGATACAGCCATAGATTTAATACCCAGTGTAGCTTGGAGAGACAGATATAGTTGTGCTATTATATGGGGTTTAACCCACTTCTGAAGGAAAGTGATAAAATGAGATAAGGTGAAAATAATTAGCTGGTGAGCGTGCTCCCAATGGGAGGGCAAATACATAATGCTGCAGTTGGAGGCATCTATAAAAGTCTTGTTTCTGTAAATTAAACTGTGTAGGTTGGGGAAAGTTAGTACTACCTCCCCTGTGAAGAACTGATAAAAGTACTATAGTGAATGTCTCACTCATGTTATAAATCTGTGGTGTAGAAGAGCAGGCAGAAAGTTCTCAAGGTGAGTGATAGGGCATCGGAGAGATAGGAATGGAGTGAAGTGTAATGTGTACCTAATGGAGTATCACACCTTCGCCTGAAATCTCAACCAAGGATTAAAGAGTTGCACTGGTTCTGAGGGTACTGTCTGATGGTACATCACCTTCACAAATTGTAGATTATGGAAAAGAACCCCTTCCAAATCAAGCCATGCAACATGTAGACTACTAAGATGTCTTATAAGAATGAAACAAAGGTGCGCTGCCCAGTATTACAGCCCTAGGAATGGGAGGGCAAGGCATCCATTCCCTTGGCGTAACAAACTGCAGTTAAACTCTTGGCCTTTGACTGGCTGAGATAAATCATGAGAATACTCTATATTCTATTGTCTTGAAGTCTGAAGTGGGATAGCCAGTGGTATGTTTTGAAAAAGATAAAGAACATTCGATATGGTCACCATCCTAACCACCTCTGCTTGCCTTATCAGAGAGAGGGGTAATGTGCCCCAGCATCCAAATCCTGGGTCATTGGGTGAAATGGGGCATAAGTAAGCATTAATGCACGCCGGGGTGTGCTGATAATGTGGATTAACACACGCCTCACTTATTATATGGGGCGCTACGGCCCTTACATTGTCTCATACATCTGTTGCACACTAAGAGAAAAAACAAACCACCACTTACAAGTTGTTTTATGCTCCAAGTATTGCAGTTTACTGAGTGTTCTGTCGCAGTATGAAGTAGTCCCACATTTTCAAAGAACACAGAGTTATCTGCACGTTTGCGAGACTGCACATTAATGGTGACTCAGGTTTAGCACACTGTACAATATTAACAACCATGACTGAGGACACCTCCGGTGCTGTCTGTGATTTATAGTCTTTGCTGATCATCATTGTGCAGATTTCAGAAAGCGAGCAACTTCAACAGTGCCCGTCGCAACATGTGGTGGAAACCTGTGCCTGTGTGGAAAGTGTCCTATACCGCCTCTGTCACAGTATCTCCTGTTACCCTCTATTGCCACGTTCCCCCTGGCCATAGCCCTGCAAAAAAATGCTTTACTGCAGCACTGTGCGACCATTGCTCTCCACATACAGTGTGGTATGATGTCCCATCGTTGAGGAGGATCCCACGATAACCACTAATTACATTGTGTCAGACAGCGATCAAGGTAAGGAGTTTGACAGTCACTGACCAGGACCACAGAAAATGTATAGCGTTTCAGTGGTCTCTGCAAGGGTGAACACTGCCATTCCCCAGCTTCCGTTTAATAATGTACCACTGTGTGGCTTACTAGCAGCGTGCCTCTGTCAGGTGATCTCATGCCACCTTTTAGAAACTGTGCACTAGTGACCACGATCACTACAACACATGTAGCGGTGGTAATCAATACTGTGTGTGGTGCTACTCCCCATGCGGGGGCCGGTAGGGCTGCGTCGTGAACAGTGCCGTTCGCCAGGTTGGCGTGGTCACACTCTCACTGATTGAGTGAGCCACGCTACACTTTACAACTGGCTGTCACTACTCCTGTTCTGTCTGACACTCTGAAATTCTATGCTGTGCTTGGGACTGCCCATGGTGCGTTTCCCTTCCTTGCTCAGCTGTGCTGCCCTGCCCAGGTGGGTGGTAATACAGTCAGCTGGAATTTCATTATGAGCACTGAACATCACACTGTGGGTACACCGTTAAGCACATTGTACCAGTCCTCTGGGTGGCTGGGGAAAAAGAAGGCTTGCAGGGCATCAGGAACTCCCATTGGGGAATAATCTATGGCCAAGGGACCACTTTTCACAAGCGGCATGTGCAGCGGAGATGGTGACTGCTTATGGTTGCTGCTGCAAGGATCACGGGCCAGACTGGCAGGCGGTAAAAGTAACAGTTGGAAGCGGATTCCCATAAGCCCCGGAGTGGCACTCAAACCACTGACAGCTTGGGACTTCATGTTCTGTTTGGTGTCCGAGGGGCAGCTTGGTGGGTAGAGTTGGACCCCAACCAGGAATATTACACACTGTTCAATGTACTGTTGGGAGAAAGGAGGGGTCACACCTCACCCAGGAACATGACGCACTGTTTAATGTATTGTCGGGATGGGGGTGGGTGCCCATTCGGGGAACTGATCCTGAACACACACACACACACACACACACACACACACAGCAGCTTTCCTACTCTATAGCTGTGAGACCGACACACACCAGCTTTCACTACCTGCCACTGTGCATAGTGTGTGGCAATTGAGCAGCACACCACTGTGAAGCACCTCTGGTACAGACTTCACTCAGTACTGCTTAGCTAATGTTACAAATGGCTGCTGTTTTGGTTTGCAGCGCGTGGTGAGAAAGAGGGACCATTCTGCCCCTTGATCTGTATCACCATGGACCTCATCACTCTGACAGTGCTGTTAATGTGGATTATAGCAACTGTCAGGCGACGCGCAGGGGGAAAGCTGGACCTCGCCCCACAACTAACGCACCAGAATCTGGCCAGTGGAAAATCATGTACACAAATGCCCGCAGTCTGGGGAAACAAGATCCCAGATCTGTAGGCAATAATGACAGAGGCTAAACTTGACATAGTAGCTATTAGCGAGACATGCTTCACCAGTAACCACACTTGGGAGACTTCAGTACCCGGCTATGTACTGCTCAGAAGAGACCGAGGTGCATTTGGGGGGGGGGGGGGCCTTTATGTCAATGAAAATATCAAAGCTACAGAAATTCAGAATACAGATAAGGAGCCAGAAGAACTGTGGGTCACCCTGAAAACAGGAAATGGGACAGCCATATGAACTGGAGTTGTCTACAGGCCTCCAGACCAGGGGGAGGACATAGATACATTAGTGTTAGAAGATATACAAAACATGACAGTTAAAGGGGAAGTTCAGATAATGGGAGACTTCAACATGCCAGATACAGATTGGCCAGTACCAGCAGGAACATCCACCAGAATTAGACACACAGTGGATTCCCTGCAGGAGGAGGGCCTCAAACAATTGGTACAACAACCCACAAGAGACGGGGCTATCCTAGATCTAATACTGACTAACGGGGAAAGGATAGCAGATTTCCAGGTAGAAGGTCACCTGGGGGCCAGTGACCATCACATGGTATAGTTCAATTTGACCACTAGAACTAAATCAGCCCATTCCAAGGCAAAATATGGGACTTCAGAGGAGCCGACTTTGAAAAGATGGCCAACAGAGTTAAGCTAGCCTTGGCAAGAAGAAATACAGATGGGGGGTGGTGGCGCTGTGGAGCAGCAATATGGCATAAGCACCTTAATATAGCTCTGATCTTCTGTCCACAGAAAGCCCTAAAAACCTCAGCTAAACCAACTCAAGAAATAAAAAGGAACGTACAGAAGTGTGTTGAAGAGCTCCGGTAATAAAATGGGACCAAAAAATATAGATACACATTGCAAAGCCTGGGCATCTACCATTCCTCACCGGGAGCTGTTAAAGGTTCTGGGCCTGCAATGTCATAAAATGACCATCCAAGAAAAAAAGGCAGCTATAAAATATCTGGATATGGCAAATTCCTGTCAGGCGGAGTTATGTCTATTATCTTACCTTCTTAATGGTGAAAGTGGAAAACCTTGAGAACTCTGAGACAGGCTAACATCCGCATAGTGGGATTCCCTCCTAGATTTGCGGGATCAACTGATATTCTTTAGGTGGTGACTAGATTGATCTTTCAGGACCTCCAATTGTTGCAGCCTGATGCTAGCATACACATTCTTAACGTAGTTGCGATCCTACAGCGGCCTAGATCAGGCGGTGATCCGAAACAGAGGCTTCTTACAGCGATTGGTACACTGTCATCCCCAGACGCTTGAATAGCCCTACTCCAAGCTGCGAGAGCATGAGGGGACATAGTCTGGGAGGGCAGCTGCCATGTATTTTTTTTTTTTTGGATCTGTCTGCACAAACACAGTCCAGAAAGAAGGAACTCCAACTTATTAAGAAGGACCTACTACAACATGGCATGGAAGCTAGATGTAACTACCCTGCCAGGCTGCAAGTCCAGCATGCATCAAACACGCATCTTTGTGGATCCTGCTTCAGCTACTTTGTTTGCAGATAAGTTAATTAAATCGCTGAACACTCCCGAAATCTCCTCCGATAATGAGGGGTGAAGTACTCTGATTAAGTGTTGTTCTGGGGCTCACTTTTCTTAGGAGGAGTGTGCTCTACAATCTACTTGATAGTTTGGTTCCTAGACGGGGAATCTTTATCATCTAACCACACGTTGATAAGCTGAGGATCAATGTTATTTAAGAGCTGCTAAATACAGCCTAACTTAGAGATTGTAAAGTGTGAAATATCTAATTCTTTAATGTTTGGTTACTGTCAGCCATATTTGCTGCTCCGTTTCTTACTATCCTTGTTAAAAAGGATTTTGGTAAAAGTTAAGTGCTATAATAAAATTAAGGATGGTGGTTTTAGACCACTTCTCAGTTTTAAGAACTTCATTATACCTCGCTAACAGAGAGCCTGTAACCTATATGGCAATTTGCTTTACTATGCCAAGAATATGGGACAATAAAAATAACTTAATTGAGCTCAGACCATCATTTAACTATTCTGTTTATAGCTACTTAGTTATTCAGCCCTCCACTGACTACCAGGCCTTCATGGGACCTGATATCCTGGTTTACTTTATCTTGATTAGAATATTGTGAGGTGAGAGTGGCATTGTCTTACAGGATAATCAGATCAGACTTTACTCTTGGTAATATTGATATAGTGGGCTCCCTCACTGAATGGACACTTTACTGTTGTCCTAAATGGTGATGTCTGTACATTTAGTGTGGAGGTCTGCGTACCTCGTTCCCTGTACTTTATATAATACAGTATATGCTTCTTGCTGTGGGCAGAGGTAGCAGTTGAAGTTGGAAGATGTGGTGAGGTTCTGGAAAACTGTCTTTGTCATAAGTTTTTTGAGTTGTGTTTTAAATTTGGCCTAACTCCTTAAGAACTTTCTGGACTTGAGGACATAAATCCTTAAATCTTTCTGTGCTAGCTGGAGACTGTTCTCGTGGGGAGGGCTCTTTAGTAACACAGCCACCAATCAAGGTTGTTTGCATTTCAGTTAATCTCTGTTTTAAATCCTCACTGAGGCATTTTAAGTCTTCTTGCCGTGGACATAGGTAACAATTGAAGCTGGAAGATGTGGTGAGGTTCTGGAAAGCTAACTGTGCCATAAGTTTTTGTAAGTTGTTATGGTTTGTAGCTGGGAGTGTTTGCCAGGGCTGATACACTCTCATGAGAGTCAGGTGGAGGCCCAAATCCACCCTCCCCACCCCTCCTCTCCAGAGCTTGGCTAATTTATAGGGGAACACCTGTCCTGGAATTGGAGGACAAGGCTTCAGGTGCAGCTCATGTAGTTCTAGCCACTGGGGGTTGGGTTTAAAGGCTGGGAGAGAGGAGCTTAGGGAGTTGTACACTTCCCTTACAAGTTTTACTGTGTAGAACTGCACCTAGTAACAGGGGTACCCATTTACTGTGGGACTGTATCTAGGATTAGTGGGGGACCCAATTAGTGGGGAAGGGTGTGTCTTGGACTTTAGGGAACCTGGTGGCTCACCCAAGGAAACCTACTTGGAGGGGGATGGGACCACATGTCATTAGGGACGGCATTTGTGGGAGGGTGGTGGGTGCACAGGGTGTGGGGCGGCCATGATACTGGACTGAGCTTGGAAGTTCGGTGGTTGCCCAGTGTGCTACCAGCTGGCACAGCTTAGGGAGGAGGTTGAGGGGATTAGGAAGCAGCTGGGGGGAGAGGGGAGGTATGGTTGGGGAATGGGACAGAGGCTCTCCCACAGGGTTGCACCAACCACTAAGGGTGGGGGCATAGGGAAAGGAGTGCAGGAGAGTAATCTGGGGTCGCATAGGGACCCTTACAGAGGGGGCCCAAAAGAAGGACACTACCGAGGAAGCAGGCAGCTATCCGGGGACCCTCACAGAGGGGGGGCCAAAGGGAGGACATTCTCAGGGAAGTAGGCAGATGGCTGAGGTTGGACAGAAGGAAGCAAGGTGGGGTGGTGGATCGGACCTTAAGCTCAGTAACCGCTCCAGTTCTCTTCTGCTTGAGGATAAGGGGTGTGTAGCCATGGAGGGGCAGTTAGAGATGGAAAGGGAGTGGGGGGCAGCAGCCCGGGGCCAGATAGCAGGAGGAACACGGAGGAACTTGGAATGTGGGAAAACGGGGGGAGCAGGGGATCTGAGCAGGAGGAGGGGGGTAGAGGGAGGACAGCGCAAGGAGAAGGACCAGTTGAAAGAAAAGAAGGACCAGAAGTACAAGGAGGATACAGTAAAGGGAGCTGTGGGTTTAGGCCAAGGGAGCACGACAGGCATGGAGAGGCTGAATGGAGACTGGTAGGAAGGGAGGACGAGCCAGGCTAGTTTAGCAGATGGGGGGGAAGGACCAGTCGCGAGCAGTGATTGGGGGGTAGCTGGGTACAAGGATACTCTGGAGGAGGAGAGGCATAGGATCGGAGGGGAGGCCAGGGTAAGTAAGGAGGGGGCGGCAGGTAGCACCTAGATAGGGGGAGGAGCAAGGAGCCGGCTGGGGGGAGGGGCCAGTAGAAAAGATGAGGGACATGGAAGAGGAGGAATTGGAGGAAAAGGACATTGAGGGTAACAGTGAGCTAGAGATACAGGCACAGTTCAGGGAGCTTGCCAGGGTCTGTCATGACACAGGGTGCACGATTTCCTTCTCGGAAAATCCTGCCAGTGCCAAGGGCTAGTGGGGAACACAAAAGGAAAATTAGGGAGATAAACAAGTGCCTCAGGGAGTGGTGTGAGGCCAGAGGGTATGGGTTGATGGGGGGGGGGGGAGACCTGGGAGGATAAGGAGCTGTATGCTAGAGATAGGCTCCATCTCAATTTGGAGGGGAAGGAAATCCTTAAGTTGAAAATAGAGGGGTTCATTGGTGAAAGGTGGGGTTTAAACTTGTAAAGGGGGAGGGATGGGAGAAAAGGTTGTGAGGGGGTCCAATAAAGGAGGGACTCTGTCTCCACACCCCCTGGGGAGCTGGAGGAATGCAGGAAAAGGCCGACTGGTAAGGTGCAGACCAGGAGATAACAAGGGGGGAGGCAAGAGAGTAAAAATAGGATGGTGTATAGACCCCCTGTGCTGGTGGAGGAACTGGAGGAGAGTCTGGTGGCAGATGTTGGGAGACACCGCAGATTGGGAAGGGGAAGGGTGGTGGTGTTGGGGGACTTAAACATGCCAGGAACAGACTGGGAGACGATGACATCCTCGGTGGCCAGGGAACAGAGGTTGTTGGATGTCTTTCAGGACGCGTTCCTAACTCAGCAGGTGGGGGAACTGACCAGGGAGGAGCAGATACAGGATGTGGTCCTGGCAGACAGTGACCAGTTTGGGGGCCTGGAGGTAAGGGGCCCGTTGGCGGGGAGCGACCATGCCACGGTCTGGTTCTGCCTGAACCTAGGAGGGGTAGAAAGCTGCACAAAGACGGAGGTATCTGACTTGAGCGGGGTGGATTTCAAGGAAATGGGAAGGATCCTTAAGGAGCACTTGGATGGGATTGGGCCAGACATGGACATTGACAGTAGGTGGGAAATCATCGGGGGGGGGGGTGGAGGATGCTACCAGCATCTGCGTAAGAGTAAGATGAAAATGCTGTAGAGCCCGAAAACCCTGCTGGTGGACCAGGGAGGTTCAGGAAGTGGTGAGGGGAAAGAAGGTGGCCTATAGGCAATTCAGGTGCCCAAGGAGTGAAAGGGACTGAGGGGAATACGAACTAATGGCCAGAAGGGCTACTAGGGTGGTGAGGGTGGCTAAGGCAAGGAAGGAGCAGAACCTGGCCAGGGAAATTGGGAAAGGGAACAAGGGGTTCTTTAGATACATTAGGGAAAAGGAAGGGTGAAGGGCAGATTAGCAGGATTTAAACAGGGGAGGATGGGCACAAGACCCAGGGAGCAGACTGAGAACTAAATGAGTACCGCCTCAGTTTTCACCAAGAGAAAATGGGGTGGCTGCATCATACATGGGAGGAGATGGTGAAACTGAGGAGGAGGGACCCTTACCGATTGGCGGGTCTTGGGGGCATCACTGGCAGGTGGGAAAGGCAGAGCAGGGGACGAGATAGCGGAGGTGGAAATCATGGCAGAGAGAGAGGAGGAAGCCTCAGGTTCCTTAAGACTGAGGAAAGCACCAGGGCGGATAAATTACATCCCAGAGTGCTGAAGGAACTGGTGGATGTCCTGACAAAACCCCTGGCGGAGCTCTTCAGCATCTCTCTGAGGACAGGGTGGGTGCCCCAGGATTGGATGGTGACGTATATAGTGCCTATCCACAAGGGGGGATCAGGGGAGGTGGCAGGGAACTACAGGCCCGTCAGCCTGACATCGGTGGTGGGCAAGGTGATGGAGGCAGTGACAGCGCTGGGGGGTTTAAAACATGGTTCAAATTGGACTCACTGGTGTAAAAAATTTGGGTCTAAAGAGGAGCCTACTGACTCAAAACATAATGAGTGGCAGATTTTGAACAGTTCACGTTCCCTTCCTTTAGATATTGTTATAGAGCAGGTGCATCAATTTGGACCCACTAGCAAAGAAAAGAGGGGTCAGTTTGGGGCAGGATGCAACTTTTGCCCTTTTGGTGCATGTTAGCGCTGTCTCTGGATGGAGGGCATTGTCAAGGAGAGACTGGGGGGGACCTGGAAAACTTGGGGTGCCTGGACGATAGACAGCATGGATTCGTCCCGGGGAAATTGTGTCAGACAAATCTTGTGGAGTTCTGTGACAGGGTGACCAGTGCCTTGGACCTGGGTAGACCAGTAGATGTCCTCTTTCTTGACTTCAGCAAGGCGTTTGACTCTGATCCTCATGGGGGCCTGTTGGATAATCTGGGAGAAATGGGGGTGGAGAACCAGATGATCAGATGGATAGGAAATTGGCTCCAGAACCGGACCCAGAGGGTCGTGGTTGGCGGGATAGTCTCATCCCCAAGGAGGGTCATTAGTGGAGTCCCTCGGGGATCGGTCCTTGGGCCCCTCCTGTTCAACGCTCACATCTCTGACGTAAGGAAGGGTATCAGGAGTGAGGTGAGTCTCTTTGCAGATAACTCAAAACTGGGGGTGGTGGTGGATGGGGAGGAGGGGAGGGTGGCCCTACAGTGGGACCTGGAGGTGCTGGAAAGGTGGTCTAGAAAGCGGAAGCTGAGGTTCAGTGCAGGAAAATGCAAGGCACTGCACCTGGGAGCCAGAAACCCGGGCCAAGTGTACACCCTGTGGGGGGAAATGCTACAAGTCTTGATGGCTGAGGAGGACCTGGGGTGGTGGTGGATGTCAAGATGAACAACTCAGAAACTTGTAGGAGGCAGTGGCAAGGGCAGCAGGATGCTTGGATGCATCACTAGGGGGCTCACCTCCAGAAGGAGGGAAGTGATACTCCCACTGTATAACTGCTTGGTGAGTCCACACCTCGAGTACTACATGCAGTTTTGGAGGCCACATTTAAAGAGGGACATTGAACTCCTGGAGAGGTCAGGGAGAGCAACCAAAATTATTTGGGGTTTGGGGATAGGACCTGTGGGGAGAGGCTCGAAGAGCTAAATATGTACACACTGGAAGAGAGAAGGGACGGGGGACGTGATAGAGGTCTTCAGGTACATGAAGGGGTAAATAGGGGAGGAGCAGTCAGGGTGCTCCAAAGGAAAGGGGGGGGGCAACTAGAGGGCATGGGTGGAAGCTGGGGGGGATTCAGGGGAGAAATGAGGAGGTGTTATTTCACTGAGAGGGTGGTGGAGCCATGGAATGTGCTGCCCAGGGGACTGGTGGAGGGGTTCAAGAAGGGGTGGGACAGGTACAAGGGAAGGGTTCTGGAAGCAAAAACCAGTTCAGCGAGAATATCTGGGACTGGGACTGGAGAAGCCAGAGAGGGAGAGAGGGGCAGCAAGGTCAGCTCCCAGGGTGGGGGCTGACCAAACGAGCAGACACGAAAGACCGTTAGGCCTATTCTGCTGGCATTTTAGTATGTTAGCATATCCTTGTCCATTTCCTCCCTCTGAGATGGGGTCCCTATACAACCCTGTGTGGATTGTGGTGCCATGTCCAGTCTCTAAGGTGACCACAGTGCCTCCTTTCCTCCCTGTTTACTCTTTTTTATTCCATTGCTTTTATCCCTTCCCTTACATGAGAGCTACTCTTGCCCCCCCACTCCTCCTGTAGGTTGTGTAACCTGGTATGTTAACATCCCAGTCATGGTTCTCTGTGTACCATGTTTCTGTGACTGCCACGATATCCAGGCATCCCTCTTCCATCAAGGCCACCAGTTCAGGGTACTTGTTGCCCAGACTATGGGCATTGGTATTCATTACCCTCCATTTCTTGATGGCCTTGCTGCTTTTTGCCCCATCCCTGTCCTTATTGCCTTTGTCGTTTTCTCCTTTTACCCCTGCCCTTCTCCCTATCGACATCTCTAGCTTGGTGTTTACCACACTAACTACCTCATCCGCTACTGTTATCCAAACTTCTCTCTGCTGGTCTGTCAACCCATGTTGTAGCCTGGTTTAGGTCTTATCTTACGGACCATACCCAGTGTGTCTTGGCTGGTGATGTCCTGCCCCTCTCCCTTCGCATTCTAGCAGGTGTCCCCAAAGCTGCATTTTGGGCCGTATCCTTTTCTCAATCTTTCTGAATGACCTTCCTTCTGCTTGTGTCACTTCCCGTATCCATATATATGCTGACGACACAGTTCTCTCCACCTCTGGACCTTCAATCCTGGAGGTTGAGTATTAATTACAGAGTGACTTTCTTAGGGTTCTGCACTGATTCCAGGCAAAGTAGCTCAAGTTAAACACTAAGAAGACTGTCCATAACTTTTGGTACCGCTCAGAAACTTGGTAGGCTTCCCAACCCCCTCCTTTCCCACCCTTGATGGCACCACTCTTGATGTAGTCCCTGCCTTCAAGCATCTTGGCATCTGGTTGAACAGTAGACTCGATTTCTTTGTCCATGTTCCTTATATCTGCTCCAAACTCCATCCTCAGCTTGGTGCTATGCATCAGAACAAAGACTCTCTCTTTCCTGTTTTCCGCTGTGAGCTGCTTACTAAAATGATCCTCCCTATCCTTAACTGTGCTGATGTGGTCTTTGGATCCACCCCTGCCGGATCCTTGTCTAGACTGGACTCCCTCTGGTGCTTTTTGCTATTTTGCTCCTAATGCTCCACCCCATACACACTACTGTTCCCTCCACTCTTCTCTCTCTCTCTGTCTCTCTCTCCCCCTTCTGTTCACTTACTCTGGCAGCACCACTGCACCACTCTAATCTCCAAATTCTGGTTTGGATCCCTCCCTTCCGACCTTTCCATTCTCCTCTTCCCCTCATCCTTCCTTCCTACCCACTATGCTCCAGAGACTCCTGTACCTTATCTCCCACGCTGTCTATCCGTTTCGGGGCAGGCTGCTTTCTCGTATCATCTCCCCTCCCTCTGGAACTCGCTACCAATCACCCTTCATCTAGCTTCATCTCTTAACAACTTAAAACGCCTGTTATCCCTAACCCCTTCTCCCTCTTGCTCCTGTTCTTCCTCCTCTTCACAGTCGGGGGTGAGGCCCTCTCTACCCCATTAATTACTATTAGCTTGCGCCTCTGCTTACTTTTCTTGGGTAATTACTTATGCATTATTCCAATCCCTACCACTCAGATAATTGTGCTTGAAACACCTTATGTTTTTACTCAGATGTTTTTATTTAACTATAAGCTGTCTTTATATATGCCCTACCTTCCTTCCCTTTCCCCCGGATCGCACCTGGAAACAGGCTTTGGCTCAGTGTGTTGTGTCTCAGTTATCAAATTTTAAATCCATAAATAAATTTATCTCAGGCCTCTAAGGCTACCTGCATTGCCTCGAACATAGCAGAAAATCCTTCCTGCCTCAGCGTGTTATCAAATACCATACATCTTCGATTTAAAGCCACCCTCCAATATAAACCACCCTCTATCATAAGCTGTGCGCTTAAACAAGAATTTCTAACAAAAGCCACCTCGATCTGCGGCTGTGGCTTACATTACTCTGGTTGCAGTATCAGCTCACAAATAAGAGGTGCTTACTGATGCTTATCAGCATTGCTCTGGTACTTTAATGTTGGTGCTAAAATAAAAATTAGAATAAATAGGACTGCCTAATACCTCCTCAACATCTCCTCAAGCCACTAGTATCAGTACTGTATCTTTAAAAAAAAAAAAAAATATATATATATATATATATATGTGTAACAAAACTCAGCAAAAACAAAAAAAGAACTTTACCATACTCAACTGAAGTGCTTTGTTGTTGTGGTTACTGGAAGTTCGGAAGTGAGTGAGCTGAGAGATGAATTATGGCATGAATTTAATTCTTTATTGAAAGATTAGAAATAAAAAAAGGGGGCACCAGAGAGCCATCTTCTATGTTGGACGCACTCCTGCAGTCTCACCCACACGAGGTGGCAAAATTGATTGATTAAAAATATAATTTGGAAGTTATTTTACTTGGAACACATAAGTAGCTTTGGGTGCAGCAGATAATCTGGAACCAGCAGATATCAGATTCAGTAGGGGTACAACTACTGATCAGCAGCAAGGACCGCAGAAGGATCTTGGGGTGCACTCTAGTAAAGCTGTAGGCCCATCATGCTGTCATGGGTCTAGATGCCAAAAGTTCCAGACGGAGCCAATCTGGCAGGCCATTCTTGAGTCCCTGCGAGATATGGGCTCAAAGATCGAGCGAATGCTGCAGAAGTTGGAGAACCAAGAGGTTGTCAGCCCACAGGAGACAAAACCGATTCCAGCAATGGATCCCTGAGAGGTTTTGCATTTACCGTGGCTGCATCCCTGGCTATGGAACAAGCCCTACTATGATGACACTTGGAAGCTCTGCAGACTGAGCCCGACCCGGCAGTTCATTCAGCAGACCCTCATAAGCAGAGCATCGCAGTGGTTGGGATCGTGGACTCTGGGACCTGTGAAGAGATTGCCATGATCGCCAGAGCAGTGTATCAAATGGAGCTCAACGGAGTGAGCATTGCTTTGAGCCTAGGCTTCTATTGCCGGTTAGGTACCACAGGGAGGAAATAGACTATGATCGACGAGCGAATTGGTGGCCTTGAGTTTCCTGCTCCTTTCCACATCCCGTTGGGTTCCGGTGGTTGGTGGAGGGTCCCCAGCGATTTTATATGACCACGGGATGTAGACTGTTGGCTGAAGCAGATGGACCATGAGTCTGTAGCTCAGCGAATTCTTACCATGCTTCTGCTCTACTCTGAACTTGAACAGTCTATCGATTTAAACCTCTGAGATAGGCCTGGATTAAATAGTTAAACTCTCATATTGCTTAGAGTTTTTCATTGTGTAAAATGGTGGCACTGGTTTTGGGAGATTGGGGAGGTGAAAAGTATATTTCCTAACTTGCTTACTAAACACACTGGGCAGCATGATAGAGGGGATGGTATATTAAAAGTGATTTGGGGTCTGTGGCTATAATGCCACACGATGGTTGAGGAACCATCATTTTGAATCCCTTCACATAGTGCTATATGCCTAAATGTTTTAAGCTGATGATGAGTGCTATATTGAAGCACCGGAGCTCTACAAGTTATAACTGTAACCTTGATTCATTAGTATTCTAGTGAAGTTGCTAGAGTTAACAAGTTTTGTTTGCTGTACTTGTTTGGGGCGGGGGGACTGCATTAGGGTCATTAATGATGTCTGTTTACTCCCTAGTCATGCAACAGGTTCAAATAGCAATCTCAGGATTGTGTTAATATTTTTAACTAAGCTTCCCTACGGATACACCTTATACCATTGAAGAGTCTGGCAATTATAGAGAGACTTTTGGGACTTGATACTATAGGACTTTCTGTCCAGGAATACCCCCTATTCCTACTGTACCAGATTACATGGGTTAAATAATGTGTATATCAAATATCTGTGGCTGTGACCATATGTTTCCTATGCCCTGTATGAGTTTTTTATGGTTGTTAATTGTCTGCTTACACAGAAAATTAATAAACATAAAGTAAAAAAATAAAATAGAAAAGAGACAAACATTGTCATAAAATTCAACAGTATTATACACAAGTCGTTGTTGCCTCTGATTCACTTCATTGATTCAGTCAAGCTCGGATTCACTACCGATATCAGAATTGGAGCAGCACAGAGGCTATTGTGTGTCAGTTTCGCTGGTACTGTACTCTGAGCAAGTTGTGTCAGCATCAGAGGGATCTGGATCATGGATCTCCTGCAGTTTGTGGATCAGCTCACCCTATACTTGTTCGGCGATTCTACCCTCCTTAATGCAGCTGATCACATCGGGATCAGTGCTTGTAATGGCACACACTTGGTAAGGAAAAAACACATTCGTTAATAAAGTCTCAACTAAGTTAGATGCCAACTTTGTTGAATATTTCACAGTAAGGTACCTCAAATAGTTTGATTATAACCTCTCTGCTGACTGCCTGCCATGCCAGCTTTATCCAGTCCCACATCTGGTCGTTATGCGGTGCTCGGGGGTTGCCATCTGCTGTTCTCTCCCGCTCCTCCATTGACAGCCACTTGTCATAAAACTTCCTGTAAGTTGCTTTGAAAGGGATGTTCAAGTGAACGTCTGCTGGCTGTAAAATCTTGGTGCAGCCACCGTGAATCACCCCTATAACAGTTATTTTGTTCTTGGCTGCCTTCTTAACAGTGGGGGGAAATATGGCATCTGAAAGCATCCCACATCAGTAAATGCTTTGTGAAAGCTGTCGAACCCCACACTTTCTCCGGCCAGAGGAGAGTAAGCTCCTCGCTCATCCAGCCATTAGGTGACATAGCCACTATTACACCAGATGCGCCCTAGTCTCCTTGGGCATCCTCTTTCCTTTCAACACAGCAAAAGGGGGCAACTTACAGTACGTCCGTCGGCCGTGGCAGCTAGACACACCATCACTCGCTGCTTTTCATGGCCATTTGTTAGCAGGGGTACAGGTTTGCAGCCAACATGGTCGATTGCTTTATTAC
This sequence comes from Neoceratodus forsteri, assembly GCA_016271365.2. Taxonomy (NCBI): domain Eukaryota; kingdom Metazoa; phylum Chordata; order Ceratodontiformes; family Ceratodontidae; genus Neoceratodus; species Neoceratodus forsteri. Next base: position 996,996,812 of record CM028131.1, read on the forward strand.
TGGGCATGTCAGCCCAAATAGCAGTCTCGTCCATGTTACCCATCATTGCTGGCAACAGTTGATTTACTTGTATATGAGGAGCATACAAAATTTATGACCTTTGGGGCAAAGTCTTTGGGCAGGTGCTGGCCGACAGTTGTTTTTTGTCAGATTGTAAAGCCCCATCTCCACAATAATTTGTCTGCCCACTCCCTGCTGGCAGTAAATGAAGGGTCCTGAGCATGGGACTCGGCTTTAAGTGCAACAGCTTTATGTGTGACTTGATAGTGCTGTTCTCTCTGCAGGGTAATTCAGCTTGCCAGGTCAGCCTCTACTTTGGAGTATCTCGTCTTCTTACCCCCACAATCTAATAGTCTGTTTTTATTTGCCCCCATGGATCCCAGCAGACACACCTTTTCCTCCAGTGCTGACAACTTTTTCTTCCACTCTCTGAGCTACTTTTCGTTGATGTGGAGGGCAGCAGCAACTAGGCGATTCTCCTCCTTCTCTGCTCTCTTGCAGCGGAAACTTTGAAATCTAGATCAGAAGATTTCTTTTCAGCGTTGCCTTGCCTTTGACTCCAGTATGTGCAGCCTTTTTAACAGCACTTGTCACAGCTCTGTCTTCTGCTCCGTCTGATCTCTGTTTCTCTACATCTGCTCTCGCTCTTTGTTGAACTGCTTCAGAATACTTTTAAGGTTTGACCAGGTGATTGTCACTTGACTTGTCAAGTACCATACCTCCATACCTGTCACTTTGCATTAGTAGCCACCCTGGGTCATAAGCAGCGAGTGAAAATATAAAATCGTGATTAAAGACTATGGTTTTAAATCAAAGATATACGGTAGTAGAATAGTGTCCAGTGAGTCCTCCTTCACCTTTTTCCAGGTAGCTCCCTCCACAAAAGTACTAACTTGACTTGGGCCGCAACACAGTAGTCCTCCAGTGCTGGGAGGGCCCAGTGCCCCATTTTTTCCTGGCTCGAAGAACTCCATTATGAATCCTGGGTTTCGTTTGCTCACAGACAAGCTTCTTAAGTTGGCTTTAGCAAACTATGCTGGGGAAAGATGCAATGCGGCACACCAAAATAAGTAGAGATATTGTGGAAGGAGGTTAATTTTAGCCACTTGTATTCTGGAATACATCTGAAGGGGTAAAAGGGTCTTTTTTTTTTTTTTGCATAATTTCTGTATTACATTTTTTATTGCAGTACACAACTATACAATAGACAATCACAAACAAAATCTAGCCCCCGAGAACAGAGAACAATTTATTCTACTGTGTGTCACATGCAGTTATTCTACAAAGACTTGCAATTTATTTCTTTATTTGTTTTACCAGGAGAGGCTTCATTGAGCAAAGCTCATTTGCAATGAGGTCCTGGGTAGAACAGTAATAAAAAGATAGTACATACAGTCAAAAATATAGCTTAAAGAAACCGTGGTTATCAGATAGGGTGTAAGTACTTACAGTATAAGGAGAGATGAGTACTAAGGCAGGAAATTACAGTTTGTCGTATGAGGGATAACTAGTTTTTAGACTTGTCATAATCCACAGGATATAGGTTGAGTAAAGTAAAGCATTTTATGATTTCTGACAGGATTAACTTGAAGTCCTAAGAGACCACTCACCATCAAATGGCTTATTAAAAGCAGTTACATACAATATATCAGTACAATATTGCTTTAGGAGTAGAAGGAAGTGAGAGGGATTAACCAGGGTGGGTAACTTAACAAATTGTTGTTTTTTTACATTTCTTTCTCCTGGCATACCTGGTCTGCACCTCGTATTCTGGTAACCCCTCGGGACTCCGTCCACTGTCCGTCCATCTGCACTCCTTCAGGGTCCTTGCTTTTTGTCCCTTGTGGCTTACCCCCGCAGTGGGGTGGTGGGGACCCTAACTCACCCAGCCTGTCCGGATCCAGATTCAGGCAACGCCCCACAGAGCGGTGTTCGTTAGGCGGCCATCAAGCTGCAAACCAGGATGCCGTCTTTTTTTCTACATTTTCACCCTAGGCAGCGGAGTGTGCAGTGCCGTCGGGGGACGTACCATGCGCACATCCACCTGCAGTACATCCGATGGCTGCTTCTCTGCCCCCCCCCTTGTAGACACAGTGCTAGTGTGCCAGACCCCAGCCGCCGCTAGGGGGCAGGCAAGCACCGACTGCTTTTCCACCCCAGAAAAGGAGAGTTGTCCAAGGATGCTTTATCCTTCTCCACCTCTGCCGACCCGCACTCGCTCCCGAACATGGGTCATCAGCGTGATGCGAAGTGTGGCGTCCAGTGTCTCAACCCTCAGTCCCACCAGGCCGGCCCAACTTACATTTTTTGAAGGTGTTCCACGCTGAGGGGGCTGCCCAACTGAAGGCTATTTTCCCATATTTTATAAAGTGCCTTGGGATGTCAAGCGTAATTGCGTTGCGTGTGTCCTAAGTGCATAGGGACCTTGGGCTCTGTTGAAGATGACATTATCATTAGTCTTAATTCTCACCCCAAACTCTTTATGCTCTTAGAAATACCTCTGTATCCCTTTAGATGTGCCAAATCCATACCTGCTTTGGTCAACTGGCCATTAGTTACGCCCTCCTACCACTTGGAAACAAGCTTCAATCATCTCTTAAATTGAGCACCTTCATTCCTCTAAGGGCATCCAAAACTCATGTAACCAAGCTTATTGATGATGATTGCCACTGCTATTAATCAGTAGAGCTCACCTACCGCCTCAGCTTATCTCTAAACCATCATTCTTGCATACTTGTCTTAGGTTTGAGCCTGTTTTCTCCTCTCTGCCATTTGCCCATTATACCAAACTTTCAGTAGTACTAGAGTATGCTAATGATGCTCTCCTGTTGCTTTGTATATATGTATAGATTTACTGTTTATTCAATATTGCTCTGTGATTACCTTGTTGTACCACTGTATTTATTCCTGTTTATACTCTGTGTGTGTGTGTGTGTGTGTGTGTGTGTGTGTGTGTGTGTGTGTGTGTTTTTATATATATATATATATATATATATATATATATATACACCATTCTCATACATTGAATATGCTTCTAACGTTGGCTGTTCACTCTGCCTTGCTTAGTTTATATTGTGCATTTTATTAAATATTGTCTGATATCTAATTTTGTATCCATGCATCCGTTGTATGTATGGTTTGTTATTGTAAGAAAAGGGTCCTCCTTGAAAATGAGCTTGCTGAACAGATTTATCCCTTCACAATAAACTTGAACTTGACATGTATTTGGGAAATGAGTTGCACAAGACTTTGTACATCTGGTGATTAAAATGTTTTAATCTTCTGGTTCCAAGTGATGGCCAGCCTACTTCCTTATGTAGGAAGCAGTGGCGCATAATTGCAGGGAGTCTGCTAATGAAATGAAGAGCTTTGTGATAAACTACATCTAAGCTACCCAGATGTGTTTCTGTGGCAGTACTGTATACTATACTGCCATAGTCTGGCAGTGGGAGGAAGGTGGCCTGTACCAGGATCTTCTTGTCATCTTGAGTTAGGGTTTGTTGTGGAAGAAAAAACAAGTTTCTGCTGTAATTTCTTGCAAAGGATATCTGGGGGTGTGGAAAGGGAGTTTGTTGTCCAGCTACATGCCTAGGTACTTAAAGGTGCATTCAGATTCAATTGATTCGTTGGTGTCAGGATGCCAGGTGGTGCATGGGTGCTGCGAGAACACCATATATTTGGTTTTGGTTGCATTGAAAAGCAACTTGGATGCAAAGAGGTTAGTTTGTAGCAGGTTGAACTGGTCTTGTAGAGTATGCATGACTATGTCCGAGTCCGTGTTTGTGGTGTAAAGTACTGTATTGTCTGTGTAGAAATGTAGGTCGGTGTTACTTATGTTTAGACCAAGATCATTCCTCTAGATTGTAAACAGAAGAGGGCCCAATATGGAGCCTTGTGGGACCCCTATGGAAATTCGCACACAAGTGGAGGTAAGGCCTTCTGCCTTCAGTTGCTGACGCCTTTCTGTAAGATAACTACTAAACCATTTAACTACATTGGACTAAGTCCAATGCTTGCAGGTTTACCCAAGCTGGCAAGTTTATGGTCGACGGTGTTGAATGCCTTACTTACAGTAGGTCCAGAAAGAATGCAGTAGTAGTCTGTTTGCGGTCTAGGGCTGAGAGCAAATCATTCGTGACTTTGACCAGTGTGGATGTAGTGCTATGCTTGGTGTGGATACCTGACTGCATAGGGTTGAAGAGCAGTGCATCTCAAGATAGCTTTTACTTGAACATGCATTAGTTTTTTAGACAGTTTGGCTAGGACGGGTAAGATGGAAATAGGTCGATAGTTATGCGGCGAGGTTTTATACCCTAAAAGGTATTATATGTGCTATATTCCACACGGAGGGAACCTTGCACCTCGATAGAGATTAAAGAGGTGCATTTATTTATTTATTTCAAATTCGAATTAATACCTTTGAGCCGGGGGCTCGTTTACAAAGGCTCCAAGTCAGCATGGAATACAAGAAATTTACAGGTGATGAAACATTGCAGAACAGAAAGACATCAACTAACAAGTGGTATTAGTGTGCAGTTACAGCATTAAGCAAGGTACAACAAGTGAGGAGAAACAGGACCACACTTGCGGAGAAACATATATTAATGCAGCACCAATTAAGTACGGTACAGTGTTTAACAATCATGTTACAGTTCAGACGGGGCACTCCCCGTCTGCAGAAATGCAGTTTTAGCAGCCAAGTTGAGGCTTTGTCAAGGGAAGGTAGTAGGTGGTGGGAGGTGGGGAGGTGGGCAGTTGTAGAACTGGAAGGTGGGAGTGAGAGAGGGTAGTGTTTGACGGGTGCGAGGATGGCTGTTAGAGGCCATCAGTTAACAGAAACACTGGCAGTCAGATTTGCTGGCAATAAAAGATCAAAGCCCATTTTTAAAGTGACTAAGTCTGGGGGAGTTTGCAAGGTCTGCAGGCAGATCATTGAACCATTTAGGCCCACAGTAGGAGAGGGATCTTTGGCCAAGGGTGGTTCGTTTGAAGGGAACAGTTAGGACAGCCCTGGAGGCACTCCTTGTGCATTTAGATGGTTGTGCAGGCTCAAAGAGGGCTGAAGTAGTACTAGGCATTGGCCCCATCAGGGACTTTTTTGCAAGGAGGCAGGCCTGGTATTGGAGTCTGTGGTGGAGTGGGAGCCAGCCAGTTTCCTTGTATAGGTTACAAGAGTGAGTCATTTTGTGTACTCCCAGGACCAGTCGGCAGGCCTTGTTGAGGATGGTTTTGACCCTTTTAAGCGCCGTGTCTGTGCCTGCCCTGTACATAACAAGGACATAATCCACAGATGAGAGATCTGAACCGCACATAACAAGTTTCAGGGTAGCTGGTGTCATAGAGATGCAGTGTCTGTACAGGATGCCAAGCTTTCATGTTAGTGGACTTTACCAGTTGCTCAGCATGGGCAGTGAAGGTGAGGGTGCCATCAAGGTGAATCCCTAAGTACTTGAATGTGTTGACCTGGTCTAGTACTTCTCCTTCGCTACTAAGTATATGCAGTGAGGACCCTCGAATCTTGCTCTGTGGGGTGCTGAAGAGCATGCTCTTTGTCTTTTTGTAGTTGAGTAGCAGTTTATTTCCGCTGAACGAAGTTCAGAGCTAATTGATCCCAGGTCTTTCCCTGGGACGGAGATAACAGCATCATCTGCATAGAGTACGGAGTGTGCAGGACTGGTGTAAGGCATGTCATTTATGAAGAGGCTGAATAAGAGAGGATTGAGGATAGAACCTTGTGGGACCCCTAGGTTTACTTCCCTGGGCTTAGAGGTCATATTGCTGATCCTGACCCGTTGAGATCTGTGGGTGCGGTAACTATGGAACCAGGCCACAGAGTCCATTGACAATCCTGTAGAGAGGAGACCTTTCAGTAGCAGTTGATGATTGACTGTGTCAAAGGCCTTGGTGAGGTCTATGAAGATGGACCCCACCGCCACCCCTTTATCCAGGCCCCATAAAGTTGAGTGGTGTACTTTACTAGCGCGGTGACGGTGGAGTGGTTTTGTCTGAATCCATGTTGTTGTAGGCAGAGAAAGCTATGCTTTTCTAGGTACTCGGTTAGTTGTTCTGAGACCACCCTTTCAAGTTCTCTTTGGGGGGGGTTGGGGTTAAAATTGAGATGGTCCGGAAGTTTGCTAGATTAACTCTCTCCTGATTTTGAAAACAGGTGTGACTAGAGCCTCTTTCCAGCTGTCAGGGAAGATGCCAGATCTCAAAGGCATTAAATACCTTGGTGGCGGTGCCACAAGTTTGTTTAATGTGAGTGCTACCATCTTCATATCGATCATTTTGCTTCCCATCCTGGTCTAGCATGATAGGTGCAATAAGGATTGAGCATCCTATTTTAAGAAGAGTGGTTCTAGACTATCTGCTCCTGCACTTTTTAGGGTTTAGTGTGAGGAGGAGATGTTCCACCTCCTTATATGTTACCTGTTTGGAAATGGAAAAGAATGGTACCTTTGGAGAGGAAACTGACAGACTGGGAACTGGGATGGTTGAGATGGCCATGGCTGAGGTATTGAACCTTACTGGCTGCGGCAAACTGTAGATTATTTTCTTCTAGAATCAGTTTATCAGATATCAGCTGGGATCTTGTATGGAGCTGTTTAGGCAGAGATTGAGCAATTGGCGCCCATTCTAAGTTATTGATGGCTTGCAAGAACCGTGTGGGATTATATCTATTTTATTTATATTGATAAGGGTCTTATAGTAGGTGAATTTGGCAAAGCGAATTAATTTGATGCACTGGTTCCTTTTTTGCCTGAACTTTAGCCAGTCATGTTCAGGTTTGGTGTGTCGTGCTCTAGCCCATAGCCGATCTCTATCCCCGAGTTCCACTTTTAATTCCTTGGTGAACCACGGAACTAATTTTCTCCTGGCTCTTCTCCTTATATATTTATTTATTTTATTTATTTATTTGAATAATCAGATTTACAACATTTGAGTCAGAGACTCGTTTACAAAGTTACCTTGTCGCAGGGAGGGTGGACAACAAGTAAGTGATGTTTAGACAGAGGTTACAATACAGGTGAGATACAGGCATAGATAAACAAACACAGTTTGTTATAGTTATACATGAAGAGTCATTCTCTGATCTAGAACCAGTGCTTAGTCGTCCGTGGAACCCAGTGAAGGGCTAGTTGGTTAATGACCTATTGACTTTCTCAGTGAAATAGTCGTAGGCACCCCGAATTGTAGGAGCTAAATAAAAATCCTGCCAATTAATAAGCAGCTAGCGTTTGGAGGTACTTTTGCGTGTTAAAATGGGAAAAGGAACATCTATGGGTAAAAGATGAATTACCACTGATTTTAAGGATGCCTCTAACACAGGCTACTACGTTGTGATCACTAAGAACATTGTCGAATATACCGGTTTGGGAAATTTTTTGCAGTCTACTAGTAAGAAAAAGATCCAATATAGATGAGTTTGAGGTGGGCTCAAGTATGAGCTGTTGGAAACCTAAGTCATTGCAGAACTGTTTCATATCTTTTGCTTTTGGGAGTAGTCAAACATAATTCGAATCTCCCATAATAATTATTTCGTTATTATGTGTAGAGGCAAATTTATACAGAAACTGTGTATGCTGTGAACTGCCTGCTGGTGGCCTGTAACAACCAGTGATGGTGACTGATTCAGCTTTGGAGAGGGATAGGGAGATTGCTATACATTTCAGTTCCAAAAGCATAGTTAAGGAGGCAATTAGTAATGACGTAAATTTGCTTTTGATGTAAAGGGCTGCTCCCCTGCCCTGTGTTGGCCCGTCGATCCTAAAGACATCGTAGCCTGGTAGAGAAATTGTGGGTGGGTGGGGGTGGTGCTTAGTCATGTTTCATCTAGGAGTAGTAAGTACATCTGGGCTGGTGTGCACCACCCATGTCCCATGTTTTAAGTGGCTCCAACTTGTTCATCATACTACAGATATTAATGGACATAAGCTTTAAGTCATTTGATTTAACAAAGTCAGAGGGTGTGAATGCTGTGGTGAGAGGGCCAGGTTTCAGTTCTATATTTCCTGAACAAAATAATAGCATTAATACAAGGAGTCTCAGTGGGATGGGAACCTTTAAAAACGTAGTTCTTTTTTTATATCTGTGAGGCATTTGGTTTCGGATCAGTAAATTATATGTGTCAGCTCTTTTGAAAAGGGTAGATTGGGCAGTGGCTAGCATAAGAGGGCTGCATCCAGTGGGACCAAATGTCATAAATCGGGCCTGATTAATATTTGATGTTGTCCACATGTAATGCCAGGGTTTAATTTGTCTAGTACCATAAGGGAGCTCAGCATGAAGTGTGGGAGTTTTTGGCATGGTGTATGTGGGCGCGTAACCGGCAGATGGAATGATTAACAGCACTAAGAGCAGGCCGGCCTGGTGGCGCTGAGGGTTGAGGCGCTGGACGCCACACCTCGAGCCACGCTGGCGACCCATGTTCAGGAACGAGCCCGGGTCGACGGGGGTCGGCAGAGGAGGGAGAGGGTTGAGCATCCGCGGATGGCAGCTCTCCTTCCTGGGGGCGGGCTGGGTTTGTCCGGGCGTATTCAGCAGCTGCCGGTGGAGATCTGGGGCGCTGCAGTGTGCAGACAGCACAAATTAGTGTGGCTGACGCCGGCAGGGTTGCCGTGCACATGATATCGGGGTGGCCATGCAAGGGAGGGGAGGAAGCAGGGAGAAATGGAAAACCTGGTTCCAGAGGTAGGCGACAGCACCAATGACCCATGACCGTGTCCGACTCTGCTGACCTCGAGATCCTCTGCCTGGGGCCTACGCCTGCAGCTGGAGTCTGTGTGTGAGAGCGCCAAGGTGGGAGGGGCGGCCCCACCGGAGGGTTAAGCTGGGGATTTGATGATGGCGGGAGAAGGTACATTTGAGGGGACTTCAGGCAGGGCAGGAACAAGGTTGGATGCCTGAGAGAAGCTCCTGGGACCGTGACCAGAGGAAAGAAAGTTAGAAAAAAACCCAAATAAAAACAGCACTAAGAGCAGCATATTGATAATTGCAGCTCGAGTGACAATTGGCAAGGACAAGATTGGAGAAAAGTGTATCAAGCAATTAGGATTCAAACAACATGAAGTCTTGCTGTATTCTGACACATGCAGTGATCGTGATCACCAACCTTTGAACTGCCCCGGAGAACAAAGAGTTAACTTTCCATGCAGGGCATGGAACGCTGAGCTCGAGCTCAGTTGAAGCTTCTGTCTGCTGTTGTGTAAACCCAACCGTCAGATTCTTTACTCCCCTCACTGAACAGTTGCTCGGAGATTTCTCCTTCGCTCTGTTCAAAAAGTCTGTTAAAGTGTCGCTTTGAGGGGACACAATTTAAAGATAGAAGGGAGGGTTCAGGGCAATGTGAGGAAGTATTTTTTCACAGAGAGGATAGTGGATGCATGGAACAGTCTTCCTGAGGAGGTTGTGGAGTCTAAAACCGTGGGAGAATTCAAGAATGCATGGGACAGACATAAGGCAGTTCTTGTGGGGGGGTAGGAAGAAATAGGCTGTTGGTTAACTAGGATCTCGGCCTGTCCTGTAGGTAGGAAATGGGCAGACTAGATGGGCCAAGCAGTCCTTATCTGCCATCAAAGTCTATGTTTCTTCTCCGTTCACTGAATTTCTGCTTCTAACCTGTCAGTTTAAGTCTCTGTCTGTGGTACCGTGAGTACTAGATAAGTTTTCTGTATTAGTTTCTGTGTGGAACTTGTAAACATTGGATCGGTTCAGTTTGAACTGATCAGGTTTATGTAAAAACTTCTGTCTTTATTAGAGTGTGGTAACCGGTCCGTGATCGGTTCTAAAAAAAAAATGGATTTCATTATTTTTTTTCCTAGACCTGTAACACGGTCAGGAACCGGCGGGGTGTCTTGCCTGCGGATTGCCAAAAAAAGGGTAAGTTTTGGTTAGGATTGGCCATGTCTGAAACCCAAGAAAAAAACAGGCCCACTGGGTTTCACATGTAGTTTGTGTGGGAAGCCTTTGGTAAGGCTGATCCCCACACCACCTGTGTTTATTGTCTGGGGTTTGACCATCTCAGTTCAGACTGCCAAATTTGTAAAAGTTTTCCCAAAGCTACCCTGGATAAGAGAGTAGGTAGACTGAGGGAAAGGGAGGCCGAGAAGTCCGCTGACCCGGATGGCCAGCCCGGTTCGGTTCCGACCGAACCAGAAGGAGTGCCCTCTGACCAGGGCGAAACTTCTTCGGGCAAAAGAAGAACCAATTCTGAGGAGTCTGTTCCAGTTAAAAGAAAAAGAAGGGATAAATCATCCGGTTCAGATCCACAAGTTCTTTCTCTGACACGCTGATGAGATAGCCAAAGCGATAAGGATAGTTCAATCGCTAACTCCGGTTCCGGACGAACGGCTGCCATCGTTCAGGGGCTTAGGTTCGGTCGGTTCCCCCGGTTCCAGATTATACTTTAGAAGAATTTTATGAAGAGGAGGAGGAGGGAGAGTATGAAGATAATGATGATGATGATGATGGTGATTATGAAAGTCTGGATGTGCCTATTGACCCGGACATCTCCCCAGACAGACCTTCAGGTCTTTCTCCTCCTAGGCTTTCTGAGTCCCCTTCCCACTTTATGTTTTACAAAAAAAGTGGCTGAAACCCTCCAGCTTCCTATGGAAGAAACAGTAGAGGATCAGGAGGAGCCTGATTACGTTGAGAAGATGGATATCCCAGAGTACAGGAGATTGTCTATTCCCCTCCATAAGTCTTTTGGGAAACAGACATTTAAAATTCTAAAAACTCCTAATTCCATACCTCCTGTGGACAGAAGAATGGACAAGAGGTATACTCTTTCAGGCTCAGACACAGAGTTCCTTTCCCAGCAATGCATCCATGTTGGGGTAGTGCAGGCTATTGCCTGTGATAAGGCAAGTATTCCTTGGCTTCACCCCCAGATAAGGACTCCAGGAGGATTGATGCCATGGCAAAGAAACAGTACATGGCAGCATCTTTGGGACTCAGGCAGGCTAATTGTATGGCTACACAGCTAGATACCAGAAGTCCAGGTGGGACACTGTGATGGCTCTAGCTAAACAGGCCCCTGACCAGCTTGCCAGAGCTGGAGGCGGGTGGCTCGGATGGGATTGAGGCATCAAGGTGCAGTTTCATGCTGCTGTGGACTCCAGTGATGTTTCATCTAGAGTCATGGCTACATCTGTGGCCCTTCGTAGCAGGCTTGGCTCAGATGACTAGCCTGTCACAGGATACCCAGGCTAAGGCCATGGATTTTCCTGTCATTGGTAATTCTCTGTTTGGGGAGCAGACAGAGAACTACATGAAGAAGATGGACGAGTACAGGACCACCTACAGGAGTGCTCAGGCCAAAGAAAGGCAAGCCACTCCTCAGAGGCAGCATTCCAGGGGCAGGCCCTTTCATAGGCCTTTTTACCAAGCCCAGGCCTCCTCTTCTGCTTTTGCTCAGAGGGTGTTCTTTAGAGGAAGAGGCAGACGGGGTAAGAGCAGGCCTGCTTCCACCCCTCAGCCTAAAGCCCCTGCCAAGCAGACACCCTGATGGGTCTGCCCGGGCGGATTCTCCACTACCTGTAGGGGGCAGGCTGGCTTACTTTGTCCAGGACTGGAAGTCTTTAACATCAGACAAATGGGTCCTGGAAGTAGTAAGCCAGAGACTGGTTCTCAGCTTCAAAACATTTCCCAAGCTGAGAACCAGATCCTTTCCACCTGCAAATCCTTCAGAGGCCCTTGGTCTAGAGGCAGAGGTTTCTTCCCTCTTGGCTCTCAGAGCCATAGAAAGGGTTCCTACCCTACACAGGGGCAAAGGATTGTACTCCAGGTACTTCCTAACCCCCAAAAAGACAGGAGAATGGCGGCCCATCCTGGATCTGAGATATCTAAACAAGCACCTTTTAAAGCCAAAATTCAAAATGGTGACTCTGGGAATAATTCTGCCCTCTCTAAGGCCAGGGGACTGACTAGCCTCCCTGGACCTCAAAGGTGCCTATTTTCACATTCCCATCAGGTGCTCCCACAGAAAGTACCTCAGGTTCGAGTTGCCCTCAGGCCACTATCAAATCAGAGCAGTGCCCTTTGGTCTAACATCAGCCCCAAGGGTGTTCACAAAGTGCCTGGCAGTAGTGGTTGCTTTCCTAAGGAGAAAAAAGATCTCCATCTTTCCATACCTGGATGACTGGCTCATAGTGGATCAGTCTCCAGACCAAGTCAGGTCACATCTTCAGATTACTCAGCAGCTGCTCACTTCCTTAGGATTCCTCCTAAACCTTCCAAAGTCAGTTCTAGAGCCAGTGCAGCTTCTCACCTTTATAGGGGCGGAGCTGGATACAATAAGAGCAAGGGCCTTCCTTCCCCTGGACAGGGCAAGGACCCCTTGATGAAGACTTGTTAAAGTCGAAGCGCTGGGTGTTTAGTCGATGTTTGGGCTACCGCTGTCTGTGATTTCTATTTACACAGTAAATTTATTTTATATGCAACCTGTGGTGCTGCTTCGTTTGTGTTTTGATTTATGTATGGTTGGCCGCCTATTTTGAAGTTCAGCACTACACCCGATTTGGCTGTGTCGCTTGAATTTGTCTTTGAAAGGCACTAATAGAACTGGCCTCTTCTTTCACCCTTCAGGTGTCTCGACCAGCAAGGCACTTCTTGGGCCACATGGCAGCCTCTACAGCAGTGATCCAGGGGCAAGATTTCAGATAAGGGACATTCAGTTCCACTTGAGAGCCTTCTGGTTCCAGAGAAAGGATTCCTTACCAAACTAGTCCCAGTGACTCGAACCCTGATCTAGGTTTTGCAATGGTGGCAACATCAGGACAATTTAAGGCAGGGAGTTCTATTTGTCACTCAGTCTCATTCTCTAATCCTCACCACAGACACCTCCCTCTTGGGCTGGGGAGCCCACTTGGGGAATCTTACCACCCAAGGGCTGTGGTCACCTCAAGAATCTCTGCTTCACATCAATCTCTTGGAACTCAGAGCAGTGTTTCTGGCACTACAAGCTTTTTCCAAGTCTGTTCAGAACAAAGTAGTCCAGATCAGAACAGACAATACCACCACAATGTGGTACATCAACAAGCAAGGGGCACTCGGTCTACGGCCTTGTGCACAGAAGCAATGAAGTTGTGGTCTCTGGCTTATTCCCTGCAAACTTCTCTGACAGCAGTTCATCTCCCAGGGAAGGACAATGTCCTAGCAGATGCTCTCGGCAGGATATCTCAGGGCCACCACGAATGGTCCCTAGATCCCCTAATTTTGAAGGTGATTTTCTCCAGATGGGGCACTCCACAGATAGATCTTTTTGCAGCCCCAGACAGTCACCAACTTCCTCTCTTTTGCTGCAGACCCCCAGTATTGGGCTCAGTCCCCCTGGATGCTCTGGTCCTCAATTGGGAAGGGAAGTTCCTGTATGCTTCCCCCCCCCTTCCCTCTCCTGTTCAGGGTGCTAGTCAAGATCAGATCTCAACCCTGCAAAGTGATTCTGATCGCTCCAGACTGGGCCAGACAGCCCTGGTACCCACTGTTGCTGTCCTTAGCAGTCCACCTTCCCCTGTCTCTTCCCAGGAATTACAACCTGTTGACATCCTCTCAGGGAAGGGTTTGGTATCCGAATCTCAAATCTCTCAATCTCAAGGCCTGGCTCTTGAAGAGTTAGAGTTTGCTGATTTGCACCTCTCTCAAGGTGTTCTGGATATTCTAAAGGTTTCTCGAAAGCCTTCCACCAGAAAGACTTACAACTCCAAATGGAAAAGGTTCACTATTTGGTGCTCTGGTAAGAATATTTCTCCAGAATCTGTTGGGTTGCCTACAGTCCTGGACTATATGGTTCATCTCAATGGCTTGGGACTCAGACCAGCTATACTCAAAGTACATTTAGCAGCTGTTTCTGCTTTTTTGTCAGTAGGCAAGCCCTCTTCTCTTTCAGCCCATCCTGTATTTTGCAAATTCTTCAAGGGATTGTTGCACACTAATCCTCCCTTCAGGGACCCTGCTCCTGCTTGGGACCTTAATGTTTGCATTGCTCAGCTTATGCAACCCCCCCTTTGAGCCTTTGTCCTCTGCAGAACTTAAGTACTTGACTTGGAAAACTGTGTTTTTGGTAGCCATTACCTCTGCCAGGCGCATCAGTGAATTGCAAGCCCTGTCAGTGGAGCCTGATTTCATCTCTTTCCATAGAGATAAAGTGGTCCTAAGGACTAACAAGAAGTTTTTGCCTAAGGTGGTTTCAGATTTCCACCTTAATCAGTCTATGTCTCTCCTGTTTTCTTCTACTGACCATTCCTCCTCTGGAGAGGAGGTTGCACAGCCTGGATGTAAAGGGCCCTTGGCTACTACATAGCGCTGCCACACCCAGGTCATCAGGTTTGAGTCCCTCCAGTTGTTCCTCACTTTTGGAGAGGTTGGTAGAGGCAAACCTGCCACTAAAAGATCTATTGCCAGGTGGATTGTGTCTTGTACAATTTGCCATGAAAAATTTGGCAGAATCCCACCCTCAGGCCTGAGGGCTCACTCTACTAGAGGTACATTAGCTTCCCTGGCTGCTGCCAGGGATATTCCTATCTTAGAAATCTGTCAAGCAGCCACCTGGAAAACAGTCCATACATTCACCAAGCATTACTCTCTGGATATCCAGGCTAGGAGTGATGCTCGGTTTGGCACAGCAGTGCCTCAGAGCCTATTCCCAAAGTAGGTTCTGTCCCTCCTCATTGGAGGGTACTGTGATAGTCTGCATATGTCAGAATACAGCAAGACTTCATGTTGTTTGAAGAAAAATTACTCACCTTAGTAATGTTGTTTCTTCTAATGGAGTCTTGCTGTATTCTATTCCTCCCCCCTCTCAGAACCTGGTTTTGGGATGTGGGTGGGCAGGAGCAATGTTGGCACCTAGAGGTGCCCCATTTTTTTCACCCTCCTTTATTTTAGGTGTGTGTTGTGTTTTGTTTTTTGGGTTTCCTGACTTGAGTCTTTGCTTTGAAACCGAAAAAACCCTTTTTTTATCAAATTTAGTTGCCAGTTGGCTAGTGTGAGTTTACAGTTTCCACACAGAATGCCCAATGAGTATAGCTCATAAAGATCTGATGGTTGGGGTTTAACAACAGCAGACAGAGGCTTCAACCGAGCTCGAGCTTAGCGTTCCATGCCCTGCATGGATAGTTAACTCTTTGTTCTCTGGGGCAGTTCAAAGGTTGGTGATCACTGCATATGTCAGAATACAGCAAGACTCCTTTAGAAGAAACAGCATTACTAAGGTGAGTAATATTTTTTCTTCTTGATAGCTTAGTGCTAACTGCCAATGTACTGTGAGACACTGATGGTGCTTAATTAAGTGACAAGAAAATAGAAACCCCAAGGGGAGACTAATGAATCACTTGAACCAGACAGGTGGCAACTATTAATTGATCAAGGATACAGCCAGTTAATTGAATTACCGGGGGAAGAGGTTAGGTGTACAGTTGACTTGGATAGGACTTAGTGCTGGAATGAGGCTCCACAAGACTATTCAGTAACTAGGATAGTCCTGTGTGGCGCCAGAGTGCATGCCAGGTGCTGTAGATGTGTGCAGCTGGTTCATGGAGTCGTACCTGGGGTGATGTGTCGGCTGTCCTGGTAAGGGGAAATGGGAAAGGCTCTTTCTTAGATACATACATAGATACATAGACAGTGTCTGCAGATAAGGGCCTGTGGCCCACCCAGTCTGCCCATTTGAGCTTGTAAGTTCAGTTTATGTTTTCCAAGAAGTCTGTTGCCTCTTACCCCTGACCTCCAGAATTACTTTATGTTTATCCCATGCATTCTTAAATCTTATGGCAGCTTTGTCCTCTCGACCTGGTGTGGTCACTGAGCGCTTCTGCTAATGTGGAGTTAATCTGAGGAGAGAGGAATAAAACAACATAAGCAGCTACCGGGGGTGGGGAAGGGTGTTTGTGTGTGTGAAATCTGAGCAGAGGGGGTTGAAGAACACACTGCCAAGACACACTGCTTAGCAGAGTCTGAATAACCCAAAATGGAGGTAAGTTTGGCTAGATTTGCAGGCACAGTGCGCAGGTTAATATAGTTCAAGGTAAGAGAAGCAACAGCGTGCAGCAGCAGCTTAGAGTAAAATGGAGTACCGTAACAAATTAGACTAAGATGGAATAACTGAACTGAGTTCTGGTCATAATACCCTATCTCTGAGTTAGATTTTTTTTTTTTTAACTCTTATTTTATCACCCTGAGGCCCGGGCATCCTTCTGGGGTACTCTCTTGGCAGGGCCTCTATGCCTTGCCTGAACCCTCTCTGCCAGCATCCTCCCTCCGAGCACCCAGTCAGGTCCAGCCCCCCCCGGCTAACTCTCCCCCCGGCCCCGGGAGGGTCTGCCCTCCTGTGGCGACCTTGCTGCCTCGAAGGACGTTACCTGGGCATCGGGTAGGCTAGGAAGTCCCTTCCTAGTGCACTGGGCTGGCCCTGCCCCTGGAGTTGCCATCATCTCCACGGCTCTGCAGAGGGCTTTTCCCGTCTGTATGTAGTTTTCCCACTGGGGTGTGGTGTGCAATAATACCTGTGCACAGCTACCCTGCTGGTGTCTGCCACACTCCTCCTACCATGTTAGCTGGTGTACCTGTAGTACCCCCAATTTCCAATGGGGTCCACTAGGATGCCGCGCATTCCCTGGATCCCTCCCCAGGGAGAAGAGAGCTGTCCTCCGGGCGCTTCACTCTCTCCCTCTCCTGCCGATCCCCGGCCACCCAAGTCTGTCTCCAAACCTGGGTCTCCGGTGTGGCGCGAGGTGTGACATCCAGCACCTCAACCCTCAGCACCACTGGGCTGGCTCCCTGAGTTAGAGTAATTCTGTATGGTAATGTAGAAGCAGACTAAAATGAAGTCACTGTACAGAATGTGTTTCACACTACCCTATCCCAGAATAGGATGAAGTCCTATATGACTATTTGCAGGCAATCAATAATAATAATAATTTATATAAAGCGCAATTCAGAAAATATCAAAGCGCTTTTACAAATAACTTAAAGCATACAATTTAAAACTAGTTAAAACATCCAAATCCATAGATTTAAAAGTCCGAGTATGCGAGAGAGAGAATAAGTAAGTTTGAAGGGCAGATTTAAAGCTCTCCGCAGTGAGGCACCCCCTTATCTGGGGAGTTAGAGAATTCCACACGGTAGGAGCTGCAAAAGCAAATGCACGCTCTCCAGAGTTCTTGAAGCAAACCCTGGGAATCTCTAGCAATCCCTCCTCGGTGGAGTGGAGGTTTCGGAGGGTGTGGTAGAGACAGAGGAGCTCTTGCAGATAACTCTGTCCCTGACTTTGTAGGGCCTTGTAGGTTAGTAAGCCAACCTTGAAGGTAATCCACCACTGAACAGGCACCCAGTGCAGCTAGCGCACCACAGGTGTGACATGGTCAGATCTAGAGAGCCCAGTCAACAACCTGGCCGCAGCATTCTGCACCAGCTGTAAGCTGTGGCTATCAACCCTGGGAGCCCTAGGTACAGGGCATTGCAGTAATCAAGATGGGAGGTCTCCCTCCCTACCCCCTAGTAAACCATAACTATAATTCCTTCTTTCTCTACTCTTTACCCTAGCTCTCTCCTATTACACATTGTTAGCACTTTGCTTGTGTCTACCTGTTATATCACACATTATATGTATGTAGCACCTATGTCTGTGTATCTGTGCATAACTTTATATGGTTATTTATCTATTGTACAATGTCTGTCGATGCTTGCTACTTTTACAGTATACCTCTCTGGACTTTGTACTGCTCTGTAATATTTTTGTACTACTCTGTAACACTTGCGACCCCGGGTAGACCCTGAAAAAGGGACTGTTATTGTCTCAGTGGTGTTACCCGGTCGTCAAATCTCAAATAAATAAAGGCATGGACCAAAGTTGGAAGATCACCAGGTGGAACTAGGTGCTTAATCTGGGCGATATTTCTCAGATGATAAAATGAGGTCTTGACAACGGGTGACACTTTAGACTTCAGGGTCAACCTCTCCAAACCCGTTCAGAGGACATCGGCTGGCAACCCCTGAGCATAAGCCCAGAGGCCCACTCTGCTGAAGACCCGTCTACTCAACGACTTGGATCTGCCACCACTAGTGTCCGGATTCAGCCTCAGCCAATTGGCACTCATACAGCCCTGGATCTTGGCGAGGCGATTGTTAAACACTGAGACCTCATCATCCTGGTCAGGCGCAAAGGACATATATAGTTGAGTATCATCTGCATAGCAGTGAAAAGTCAAACCATACTGCCTCACAATGTCTCCTAATGGCAGCATGTACACTGCGAATAACATAGGCTAAAGCACAGAGCCCTGAGGAACCCCACATAATAGAGAGAATGCATCAGAGGAATAAAATCTCGACATAACTCTGAGATCTCCCAGTGAGGAATGAAGCGGAACCACCCGAGGACTGTACCCGACAGTCCACAGATCACCCGCAAGCACTCCAGCAAAATGCTGTGATCCACGGTGTCAAATGCTGTAGAGAGATCAAGAAGGACTAAGATGGAGTGAGTCCTTCGATCTCTTGCTATCAGGAGATCATTGTGCACCCTTATACAGTAGTGTTTTAGAATTGTGTTTATTTTGGATTGGCTTTGCTACAGGGAGGGGGAGTTATGAAGAGGTTGCTTCCTATGTTTGGAAATTATTACCATGTTGGACTGAGAGCACATCCCATTTTGTATATGGGATACAAAATAATGTTGGTTATAAATACATGCATCTAGACTGCTCTCTCACACTTACAAGATGGAGCTTTTTGGATTAGTAGATTAATTATAATTACTAACTGTTTGGAATACCCCCCCCCATCCATAAAACAGATTGCTTAGGCTATAAATCCTGTTATACATTGCATGTATGCTGTGCCTTGCATTTGCTGCCTAGCATGAGTTGTATCTTTTTCTGTTTCATCTCAAAATGAAGTAAATACAAATTACAAAAAAATATTTGTTGGATGCTCCATTGCCAGGGATTGGATGGCCAATGCCTTCCATTGTGCCACAGTAGGTGTATTGCAGGACGCCCAAATATTCTGAATGCACTGTCTCGCTAGAGAGAGAGAGAGCAATATTCGTATCCATCTCGGGTATGGCGCCCACCCTTCCTCCCTCAACTCTTCCATATTGAACAGCGAGAAAGGAGCAAGTTACCCCACATCGCAGTAAGGTCCTGAGAATTGCCAACCAGAAGGCTTTCAGCGTGGGGCAATCCCAAAAATATTTTTTATGTGTACCCACCACTCTCCGACACTGTGGTGGGAGGGCTGTCCTCCCTTGACTGTGTGATTCCATGCAGTGGGAAAATAGATTAAAATTTTGCACCATGCTAGGTGAGCAGTATAAGCAGTGAAAAAACTTTTATATTGGGCTTCTTTATGCTTTTATAAAGTAGCAGCCCCATATGTGAGCTAAGTACTGTCTCCCAGTTTTTGTCGGTGATGACTGGACAAATCCCTCATCCATAAGGCCTTTTCCTCCCCCAACAGATTAGGGAAAAATTGCCTGTTTTGTCTAGCCATTTTACCAGTCAGGCCATTAGTTTCCTTTTTTTTTTTTTACTTTATTTCTTTATCTCTCCTGTCTGCTCTCGGAGCCCACTCCTTGCTTCCACTCATTGTTCCTCCATTCCACCTCCGTGGGATCTGCCCTAGAGTGCCTCCTCTCTCCTCCTGCACAGTGGGGTCTGTCCCACTTGGTGGTCCTGATGGAACTGGAGCAGCTTTCATCCAGGGCTGCCGAGAGGTGTTTTCCGTTTTCTCCTGGTTCTCCACCCCTCTGAGATGTTGGCGGCTAGGACGTCGTCCCAAGTGGTGGTGCAGGCGCCGCCCGAGCCTCTCATCTTGCCGTCGGCGTCCCCCTCCCGGCTCTGGTGAGCGGGCCTCCTCCATCCCTCCTAATGCGGTGCTTCCACTGGCTATGGAAGGATGCAGAATGCAGCTGCGTTCTTGGTCTCCCACCCCTGAGGAGGAGAGCATCCGTTGGGGCCTTTCGATCCTCCCTCTCCCTGCCGACCCCCGGCCACCCAAGTCCGTTCCCGAACACGGGTCGCCGGCGTAGCGCGAAGTGTAGCACCCAGCGCCTCAACCCTCAGCGCCACCGGGCTGGCCCAGGCCGTTAGTTTCTTGTCTGGTGTCTTACACCATCTGCTTGATTAGTGCCAACAGGGAACACTGCACTGGATCCCTATTCAGGTCTCTCCCGTACACCCTTATCTGGAGATACGAGAAATATTGGGATCTCAGAACCCCTAACTTACCCTGGAGATCTAGAAATGTGCACGTTCCAGTACCAGCAAAGAGATTGCCTAGACACCACCCCCCAACCCGAAATCTGTGCTTCTCTGGCCCAGGTAGGAAGCCTGGATTACTGGCCACTGGCACTAGCAAGGTATTGTTGCCTTCATCCCCTCTCCTCTTCTTGATCTCTTCCCACACTTCCAGAACACCATGTGCCATCGGGTTTAGGTTTGCTAGCTGCCCAAAGGCCTGCTTAACACCTGGTGCCAAATAGGCTGACAGACGGCCCAGGCACTCCTCTTCTTCCAGGTCCACCCAACTAGCCATCGGTCACTTATTGACCCAGTCCTGAATGTAGCAATGTTGATAGCTAAATAATACCCCTTAATATCCGGGAAACCAAGCCCACCCTTAGCCACCTCATTTTTGAGACTTCGTATACTCATTCGCAGATGTTTCCCTAGCCAAATAAAGGAGGTAAACCCCTTTTCTAGCCTCTTAATATCTGCTCTAGTTGGACCCACTGGGAGCATCTGCATTACATACAACGGCCTAGGCAGTGCATTCATTTTTATCAAATTGAATACATCCAAGCCACAGTATGGATAATGCTTTCCATTGTTCCAACTCACTAAAACTAGTGTTTAAATAAAGTTTATAGTTTAACCACTACAGGCTCTCTGAGTCACATCCAACCCTTATTTCTAAGTAGGTGTGAGACTCACCCACAACTTTAAAACCCCAGGGTTCCTCTGAGCCACCACCCCTTGACTCCCTAGGACATAACATCTATGCAAATTTAACTTGTAGCCAGAGAAGGCTGCAAAATCAGCCACAGCCTGTAGGAGGGTAGGCATCAATGAATGGGGTTTTATGATATACAATAACAAGTCATCGGCATACAGCATAATATTATGCTGCACCCCCAACGTCCCAGTCACTCCCTGATCAGCGCCCATCTCCCTATATTTGATAGCCACTGCAAATGGAAGGGGGGAAGAGCGTATCCCTGATGTGTGCCCCTAAACATCATATATTCTTCAGAGGGAGCCCCGTTTACAAGTACTGTGGCCACTGGCTCCCTATATAACATCTGCACCACCTCCACAAACCCATCGCACAGGCCAAGTGCCTCAAGACTTTGAACAGGTGCCTACATTCAGTGTGATAGAATACTTTCTCAGCATCCATGGACAGCACACAAGCTGGTCCAGGGTGCAGAGAACCCCAATACACTATATTCAGTAATCCATGAATATTATCATAAGACAGACAACCTTAAAGAAATCCAGTTTGGTCAGCATGAATTATTATCGGGAACACCTACTGAAGGCACTGGGCCATGACTGTAGCAAGAACTTTTAAATCACAGTTCTGAAGGGATATAGGGCGGTAGGAGTTGCATTTATGGGGATCCTTTCCCGGCTTCAGCAGGACACCAATAGTAGCCTCATAACAGGACTTGGGCAGCCATCCCTCCTCCTGAACCGCCTTCATCATGTTAAGCAGTGGCTCTGCAAGCACATCCCCCATCTCTGTATAATACTCTGCGACTAAGCCGTCCGGGCCCCCAGTTTTCCCCCTCTGTAAGCCACCTGTGGCTTGCAGAATTTCTGCCTTTGAGATTTTTATTTCAAGTATGCCCCTTTGCTCTTCGGAGATGCTAGGGATGGCAGTCCCATCCAAAAAATGTTGCAACCTGCGCCTCCTGATTCTCACATTCTGCCCTATACGGCTGCTAATAAAAGTCAGAAAATTTCTCTCATCTGAGGTTCCCTGTGTACCAGCTTTCCTGTCCTTTCCATGGCGTAATATGTGCCAGTCCCCTCCTGCCTCCCACCAGCCAAGCTAACATTGGGCCAGGCCTATTACCCCATTCATGCATGCGCTGTCATGCAAAGAATAGGCCACTTGGGTCCACCTTTTAATGTCTGCGGCTGTAGTTTGCAGGAGGGGTGCAAAGTTATTCTAAATGAAAAAGTTTATAGACCTCTGATATATCCCTGAGTACTTCAACTTTGTCGTGCCCCACTTCATAGGGGAATTGTTTATGTAATGCATTGCAAGGATGAAAGTGAAAAGTGAGGACTGTGGTCTTCGTATTCTTTAAGGTATAGCCTGAGAGGAGGAAAAATTCCTGTACCACTTCTGTCAGTCTAGATAGGGAGGCCTTGAGGGTGTGTGAGATGAAGGATGTCATCTGCATAAAGCTCAATCCTGTGCTCACACCCCTCGGCTGTGATACCCTGTAACACCGTATCCTGATGTAATACTTGCGCCAAGGGTACCCTTATCTGGTCCCATAGCTGACCCTAAACCCCATCAACAGATGATCACTGGCCCTAACATAAGCTTGCAAGTCAGCATATAAAATTTGGATACTTTGTAGGAAATGGGGGGGGAACCAAAGCCTGGCAAGGACCCGAAATAAAATACTGTCAATCTGTCTGATCTGAGGAGTGGGGAGGGAGGGCAGGGACATTAGCTCAAGTTGTGGACCCTGCAATACGTGCAGACTTGGTGGACAAAATGGCCTTTTTCTGCTGGCTTCTTTGTATGTACGTATGATCAAATGCTTTTTCAGCATCCATACTCACAATAATGACTGGGATCTTATTTATAGTTAAAGAATCAATGACATACAATGTCCTACAGACCACTGGTCTATTTTTAATGGAGCAGGTGTCATATTGATGTCATTAGCCATCATTCAGGGTGCTCTCCCATTGGTTAAGAGCTCCTTTGTGACCAACCTGAAGTATAAATGATGATGACTTACCAAGAATATGATGTTTGCACATCATTTTAGGTCTTCTGAGCGTTTCTGTCTGTAAAGTATTGTTCTCGCCTGCATTGTATAAATATTTCTAACATCACTTGTTATGGAAAGACATACCTGACTGCACTCATGGCTCCATGTACTGTTTCAGTCGTAATGTCTGTTTATAACTGCTTTTTATTTTCACGTTTATTTATTATACAGGATAGAAAGATGAGTTAAATAACCCATTTTCACAAGCGATCAGTCTCTAAAACAAGGAACAAAGAAAAAACAATTAACCAGGGCAAAGCGCTGCCAAGTTTAAAATAATGCAATCAGGTATCACAGTTTCCAGTAGTACAGTGAGGACACTCATTGAGGTAAAAAAAAAATATATACTCATACACTAAACTAGTAATGAATGGCATGGGTAAATTATTTTGGGATAAATTTTAATTTCATTTAGAAGACATGTTATTTCCACTCATAGTCTGGAAATAGAAAACGAAGAACAATGGACTAAATAGAAAGTTTACAGTGGGAAGAAAGGCATTTTTAAAGAGACTTACCAGTCTCAACCTGTGCGCCTGACATAGGTGCCTTACCTCAGGGAAAGCATGTTAATGTGTAGCTGCCCCAAAATAATTCTGTTGTTAAAATGCAGTATCACTTGTTAAATTGGTTCCGGTCTGAAGAGCCGCCCACGCCTCAGCCAAGTTGTGGCGCTTAATCCCAGGAGAGTCACGGGAATGCGCTCCATTGTAGTCTGTGGGGCAGCTTTCTGATTTTTTTTTTTTATTGTAATGGTCATTTGCGATTGGAATCAATGGCACTGGTCAACTGATAAGACCCTTGTTAGTCAACTAGTGCCCTTGATTCATCACAGATGACCATTACAGTATATAAAAATAATTGGAAAGCTGCCTCCCATAGACTGTAATGGCGTGCTGCATCCCCTGCTTCTCTCCTAGGAACGCTGGCCACAACTTGGTTATGCAAGGGCAAAGTTGCATGTTCTTCAGACTGGAAAGTCCTTGGGACCCAGTAAAACTAATTTTAGGAGTGATACTGTGTCTTAACAGCAGAATTATTTTGGGGTATCTACACATTAAAATGCCTTCCCTGAGGTAAGGTACCTATATATCAGGTACACAAGCAATTTTATTTACCTTGGTGGATTTCTTTAAGCTACAACACTAAGGAAAACATGACCAATATTGTGGTTATACTGTATATCAAATACATAACAGGGTTTTAAATAAGCTGAAAAAAAACTGATTAGCAGTTTGATGGGTGAAAATGCAAATCAGTTGTGAAAATGCATAGCAATTGGCACAGATTGGTTTAGCAAACCTTTAAATAATGACGTAGTTTCATTTACATTCTGTACTGTCATGGACTCGCTGAAAAAATGGTAAGCAGTCTACTGCTAAGCATATCTGAAAATGGTTGGCATTACCCCCGTTTTGCTATGCTATACCAGCTATTTAAAACTGTGCATAATGGGTTGCAGTAGAATAACACGTTTCTCTCCTCACATGAGTAGTAAGATCTTCATAACTAACTTGTGACCTCTCCACTCGTGTGTTATATACCTTGTACATGTGATCTTACATATGTATGATGCAGGTCATTTTGTTTGAATACACTTCTGTGGCTGAGGCCTTTCTGTATGCAAAACTAAAAAAAAAAAAAAAAAAAAAGTCATGTGCATTGGCTCATCACCACAGCTGCAGTTGCACAGAGGTCTGTCATCAGTCACATCCTCATTTATATATTGTATTTATGAATTGTAGCACTTTGAGCTTTTATGCATATTATGAGGAATAATACATGCCGTATACTGTGATAAATGCACTTCCCGGGTGGTTGAAGGCCCTCAGCTATGACCTGTGTCTCTCAACCCACCCAGGCAGTTTGGTTATTACAGAATCAATGCCTACCCTTTCATGTGTTATTCCTTACCTGTTATATGTATTCAAGCATGCGCGTGTGTGTATTTAAATTTATGTGTAATGTTTGTATGTGTGTTTGTGCTATAATTTGCTGCTTTTCTACATACACGTTTCTTTCCTGGCCGACCCGTGTTGGCTAACTTTGGGGACAGGCCATCACACAACCCCATCCTCCACTAACCTGTCACTTCTTGTTGCTGTATTCCCCCATGGCAGTCCCCCTGTGGTGGGGCGGGGGGAAGGCTGTCCTCCTTAGAGTGCAAGATCTGCCAGTAGACTGCGTGATGTGGGAACCAAGTACTGCTGCCATCATCTAGACGGAGGCTGGTATTGTTCCCCACCCACACTCCACCTTTTAGATGGCACCAGAAGCCAGCATTGGTCTCTGACTCTGCAGCAGACTGCCTTGGGAAGCAAAACCCCCATGGCCCTCCACAGTGGTCACTGCAGTGTAGGATAAATGCCCTTTCCTGCCCCGGGCTGGGAAGGAGGACTGCCATGGGCAGCATTGTTTCCCAGCATTGACCATCTGGCCACACTATCAGTGTCCGTTCCTGAACACAGGTAGCTGGTAGCACAGTGCAGTCCACTGCCACCAGACCCATGGGTGTCCCCTGTAATTTGCTTTATTTTTTTCATTGTCTCCTCTGTCCCCACTTCGATCAGGCTTACCACAGATCTACCCTTCTTCCATCTGGACATTGTCTTCACAGCCAGTGCCACTCTGTAATTGGCTTCTAGGAGGCAGGAGAATGCTGGGTGGCTCGCGCATTCCTTCTTAGCTCCCTGGCACACTGCACAGCCAGCTGGCGTATGGGATTCTTGGGCCTTATGCCAATCCTGATCTTCCTGGTGGTGGCACAGTTTTGTGCTGTTGCAGCAGTAGGCTGGTCATGACTTTTCTTTCATATGCAAGTGCAGCCGCGACTGTCTCTGTGCCTGTTCTCACCCTGGGACATGGCTGAGGAAAGGATGCATGTCTTAGTCCACCATTCATGGCGAACATGCATGCTTGTGTACACACACCACAGTGTGTACAGAATTTCAATTTTAATGACTTGAGCCTTCGATTTCTTTAGGAAAACCTTGTAAAATCACACTAATTTTACCATAGTGCAGTCTGTTGTCCTTGGGCTTAGCAAACTTCCGAAAGGGCTGAATTCTTGGAGTGATTGCTGTTGCTTCTTGTGCTGTTTTTCATCTGTCTCTCTGTTCTTGCTGTCTCTGTCACTGATTCTCTATTTGTTTTTATTTCTCTCTGATTTTTTTCTTCTGCTCCTGTACCTTTTTTTATTTTGCATCTCCTCTTTTTATCTTTTCTTCCTTACTTTCGGCTCTACCGTTTTCTCTTTGCTGTTTCTCTCGAACTGTTTCTATTTTCTACATTATTTTTCTTTTTCAGCTCTTTGCTTCTCTCTGTTTCACTTCTCTTCCCAGACTGCTGTGGCTGGCAGCTTATTGTTTGTGCTTAGAAATCCTAGCACTCTTTGTTACGTAGACCTTGGATCATCATGATAGGAAAATCACCACTTTAAAGTGTGAAGGCATCTAAGGCCCCATACACACTGCAACAATGTTTTTGAAACCGATTTTAAAAAGCGGTTTTAAAACTCACGACATCACCCATCTGCACCAGTAGTCACTGTGTTTTAACCCGGTGAAGTCATGTCCACATGTCAGGACCCTAATGTTTCTCAGGATGGTTCTGTGGCTGCATTGTAGCATGGTTTTTGTTTGGCTGCATGCACTCGCCTGTCCACACCACAATGTAAAATGTGTTTAAAACTGGTTTCAAGACTAGGTCCCTTACAGAGTTTAAGCACGTTTTTTAAACACAGTTTCAAATCACGTTAGATGCGGACACAGACCGTGTTTTGGCTTTTTAAAATGTTTTAAACTACTTAAAAACGTTTTAAAAAGCATGGTGCATACAGGGCCTTAGTCTCTTTTTCAGTTTAAATCTCTCTCCTCCCCCCCAACCAAACAAAACATTGCTCTCTCTTTGTAAGATGTTTTTGCCTGTCTGGTTAACCTTTGCATCCTGTTCTTGTAAGTTTCATCTCCTATTTTTCACAAAATGCAACAAGACTTTTTTTTTCATTTACCTTCTGGGATCAGCCTGAAGAGTATACTAGTCTTCTTAACAAGTGCAACCAATTAAGACATCCTGTCTCAGGGCTGATTTCCTGCTGATAAATCTTCAAATAAGGTTATGGAGGTCAAAATGCACCTCAAGGTTAACCCCCTGTGTTCCAGATAAACCCAAATAGCTTTCTGCATTCCTTTCAACACTATAATTATGTACATTTGGAAACCAAGTGCTCCCAGTTTTACATACAGACTTATATATTTTTTTAAGCAGAGAAGCAAGGGAAGAAAGAAAGAATGAAAAAAGCAAGTGGAGGAAGTTGAAAATGGGGAAATTGTGGGACCGTTGGAGTGGCCAATTTCAAGGTCCCACAAGGAAAGTTTGATTGCGCAGTCAGACAGGCAAGAGATAGACAAGTGCCAGAAGCGGAGAAAATAGAGCCTTACTTTTAACCTTTAGGCTGCCAACAGAATTAGAACTTATTGAAGTTCTGGACAGAGCAAACAGGGTGTCGTCGACAGGAGGAGGAGCCTGGAAGGTACTAAATGGGTTAGTAAAAATCCTCAGATTGAAGGAAGAGGTATTAGCAAACAGGGGTTTAATGATAGGAGGAGGAGTCTGGAAGGAATAAAGAGGAATAATAAAGTGGGGGGGTGAGGTGAAGGTGATATTGCTGGGGGATTCTGTGACAAGGGGTATCCATTGGGAGGGGGGAGAATAAAATCAGCCCTGTCAAGGCTAAATGTATAACAGGTCTATCAGTACATAAGGCTAAATTCCACCTATACTCTATGATATTGGATTGCTGGGGATCCCCAGACTTTCTAGTACATTTGGGGTCAAATGACTTGGAAGGGAATAGTGAGCTAGAAATACAGGCTAAATTCCGGGAGCTGGCAAGGGTTTGTCACTCGATAGGAAGCAAAATTTCTTTCTCTGAGATCCTGCTGGTACCAAGGGCAACTGGTGAAACCAAGCTAAAACTTAGGGGGTGAGCAAGTGGCTCAGGGATTGGTGCAGGGCAGAGGGGTATGGGCTGGTAAGCGACTGGGGGGGATACATGGGAGGACAAGGGGCTATATGCCAGGGATAAGTTACACCTCAACATGGAGGGGAGGGAGATCTTGAAATTAAAACTTGCTGGATTTATAAGTGAGAGGTGGGATTTAAACTTGTAAGGGGGGGGGGCGCACATAAATTGACCCGAAGGGGGATGTTTGAGGGTCCAGATCTTGGGCATGCGGGGGGTGAGAAAGAATATGATGCGGGTCCAGGTCTAGGGCATGTGAGGGTGAAAGGGAATATGTTGAAAATTCAAGGAATACTGGGGAAATAATGGACAGCGTAGGGTTGAGGGGGCTGGAGAAAAGGGAAGAGTCAGGGTGGAGGATAGTCCTGATTAATGCCAGGGGTATAAGCAATAAAATGCCTGAGCTCCATGCTATGTTGGCTGAGGGAAAAGCGGATGTGGCAGCAATTACAGAGACATGGGTCACTCAGAGAAATGATTGGGACCTAAACTTAGAGGGCTACAAGATATTCAGGAAAGATAGGGATGTGTGTGGGGGGGTTGCGCTGATTGTCAGAAATGATATAATGGTTTGTGGAGTTGAGGTGGCTGGAAGGGGTGTGGAGGCGATTTGGGTTACCCCGCAAATGAGGGGAGGGAAAAAAGTGAAAATAGGGGTGGTTTACAGGCCCCCTGCAATAGAGGAGGATCTGGATGGTAAGTAGGTTGAGAACATCAAGGGTCACTGTGACCTTGTAAAGCGTATGGTGGTGGTTATGGGTGATCTTAGTATGCCGGGGGCGGACTGGGATACCATGACATCCTCTGTAACTAGGGAACAGAGATTGATGGATGTCTTTCAGGATGTCTTCCTGGTACAGCAGGTTGGGGAACCTGCTAGAGAGGGGCGGATATTGGACGTTGTACTTGCGGATAGTGAACAAATAAGGGGACTGGAGGTGTGCAGTCCACTGGCGGGTGGTGATCACACTACGGTTTGGTTCCTGCTGTATCTTTGGGGGGGGGGGGATCGCAGTCATACAGTAGTGGTTGATTTCAGGAGAGTGGACTTTGTGGGTATGGGTAAGATCCTAAGGGAGAGCTTGGACATAAGGCCAGATATGGATGCTGAAAGTTTGTGGGTGACCATTAAACAAGGGGTGCAAGAGGCTACTAGGTCCTGTACTAAAGTAAGGTGTAAGTATGGAGGAATTAGCAGACCATGTTGGTGAACCAGGGAAGTGCAGGAAGTGGTGAGGAAAAAAAGGCTGCCTACAAATGTTATAAATGCTATCGGAGGGATAAGGAGCAGGGGGAGTATGAATTATTGCCTAGGAAGGTTTATTTTTCTTTTGCAGTTTAACCAGGAGTAGCACACTAAGCTGAAAGCTTGTTTACGAGTGTGACCTGGGAGCACAGGGAAGTTAAGTGACTTGCTCAGGCAGGGTCACACAGTATGCAAGTGGGGGCTGTGGGATTCCAGAGTGGTAAGGGGCGCTAAGGCAGGGTTGGAGAAAAATCTGGCTAGGGATATCCCGGGGATTCTATAGATATGTACGAGAGAAGAGAAAAGTGAGGACACAGATCAATAGGATTAAGATTGTTGGGGGGATGAGCTCAGGCTGCAGGGCATCAGGCAGAGGTGCTAAATGAGTACTTTGCCTCAATCTTTGCAGGGGGTGACAAGGGAACCCTACAGCCTGATGGGTGTGATGAGGAGACAGCAAAAGTGAGAGGTCAGTCTCAGTCTGAGACCAGAGGATAGGGAACTGGCTGGGCCAGACCAAAAAGGAGTAGGATGGTTGCATGAGGGAGTGGATTTGGGGGTTTGGGGGGGGGAGAGAAATCACAGTGGATATGGTGAGGGAGGCCCTTCGGAAACTAAAAACAGATAAGGCACCAGGGCCGGATGGTTTACATCCGAGGGTTATGAAGGAATTGGCAGAGGTACTGGCAGCTCCACTGGCAGCACTCTTTAATGCCTCTTTGCAGATGGGATGGGTGCCACAGGATTGGAGGGTGGCTTATGTAGTGCCTATACATAAGGAGGGTCGTGGGAGGAAATGGGGAATTATAAGCCTGTCAGTCTGACATCTGTGGTAGGCAAAGTAATGGAGGGCTTTATGAAAGAGAGGCTTGGGAGGCAGTTGGAATGGTTAGGACACCAGGATGATAAACAATATGGCTTTGTCCCGGGTAGATTGTGTCAGACCAACCTTGTAGAGTTTTATGACTGGGTGATGGGAGCCTTGGATAGACATAGGTCAGTGGATGTCCTATACCTAGATGTCAGCAAGGCGTTTGATTCGGTGCCCCATAATGGATTGATAGCAAAAGGGGGAGATGGGGGTGGGAGGACAGAAACTCAGTTAGGTAGATAATTGGCTTTGGGGGCATCTACAGAGGGTTATGGTGGGTGGGATATTCTCCCCCCCCCAGAAAGGTAATCAATGGGGTCCCTTAAGGTTCAGTATTGGGGCCACTCTTGTTCAATGCCTATGTGAAAACTCTGCGCCACCACTGATAGCAGCGCTCAATGGCCACCGTGCCGACTTCTCCAAGGAATTGTGCCCACCTCCCTGGAACTCCCCCTCGGATCCCACTTGCAGGATCCCCGGTGAAAACTTGGCGCCACCACCGATAGCGGCGCTCAATGGCCGCCGAGCCGACTCCTCCAAGGGATTCTGCCTGCCTCCCTGGAACTCTGCCTCAGATCCCACTTGCAGGTACTGCCGTCAAATTTTGTGGAGCTCCATACACTATAGCTGCCTCCCGATTGGTGCGGCGTTGCTGCCTGTGGACCGTGATTGGTCAGGACAGCTCTTGCTCCTCTGCCATTGGTGCGCCCTTGAACCTCTGCTTATTTCTGCTACTTGGCTGTCCTCTCTGTCCTGATTTTTCTCCCACCCTCACCACCCCCTCCCAGGCCTCCTTTAAATACACTGACTCCCCTCCCACCCGTGCTGCTTCACCTAATCAGAACCAGCACTCACTAACTCACCCAACCTACTGGTCTTTGCTGATTTCCCCTAGCGTCATGCAACTTCCTATTTCATTCCCATTTGGTGGCGCCTCTCAAACAGTGTCTCCCTCATCTCCTTGCCATGGCTTCTTTAAATCTGCATCCCACCCTATTATTTTTAGTTATCACTGTGCTGTACTGCCCCACCCCTCATGTGATTACCACCCCCTATCCCCAAGGCCAACTAATATCAACACCTGCCCTGCACTACACACTGGGAATGACCACGGGGATCTTGTATAAAAACTCTGTCTGTCTGCTCCCCAGTATGGCACAACTGCCTTATTTCGAAGCACTGAGGGTATAGCCCTCTGGGTTATGTACATATATTAGCAGCTCTCGGTGAAAAACCAGGCTCACACCATTGCCCAAACACCCATGTGAGCAGACTGATTACTAACAAGCAAGCCCTCAAGATGATTCAAACCTCCCTCCTGAGATTTCTACTACTGCTACTGCTCCTCTCTGAAAACATTCACCCTAACCCAGGTCCACCTGGACCATCTGCCTATGGTCAGAACAGGAAGTCGGGGTCTCTTACCTTGGCGTCCATCAATATCTGTAGTCTCCTCAGTAACTTGATATCCTCCAAACCTGGATTCGACAATACAACTCTGACATCCTCTCGGTGGTTGAAACATGGCTAAATCCAAAGATCCCAGACAGTGCAGTTTCAATTCCTGGATACATGATTTTTAGGCAGGATAGGATCTTCAAGCGGGGAGGTGGCTGTACCATCTACCTGAGGGATACTCTCAAGGGACACGCTCTCCCTCTTCCTAGCCTGGGATCAACATTGCTGGTCCTTACTATCACAGTCCTACTCGGGGCCCATAACAAAAACCTTACTATAGTCTCTGTTTACATCCCCCCAAAGGACCTGGCTAGTGTCTTCAGTAATGTCATAGAATGTCTCAAGGGTCTACGCCATAACTCAGAGTCCATTATCCTGGGAGATTTTAACATCAACTGGCTCGCTCCAGAGATCTGCACCTACAAGGATGCAGTTACGGCACAACACCTCACACCGTTAGTCCCCACTCCTACCAGGTGTAACTATAGGACAGGGACCTACACCCTTATTGACTGGATACTGTCCAACCACCCTGAAAGAATCTCTATGGTGTCTGTTCTCCCTGACTTCTTAAGTGACCACTCACCTGTCATCTGCTCTTGGGCTAATAACTTCACCAAGCCCCCTCCTAGAATAATATACGCTAGGGTGCTCAAGAAGGGGCACTTACAGCTATTAAAATCCCATCTAAACAGTCTGGATTGGTCAAAAATAGACTCGCTCAAGGATGTAAACAAAGCACTTGATCTGTTCATCAGCAGATTCACTGAAGCCTGTGATATCCATGCACCGCTGAAAAAAAATGAAGGTAAAAGGTAGACCTAACCCTTGGATAAACACCGAGCTTATTATGCAGCTCAAACAAAGGGACCATCTTTGGCACTGTGCTCATGCCACAGCTGCCCAAGCAGACTTTCAAAAATACAAACAAGCAAGAAACAGCTGCACCCGTGCTACACTGTTGGCAAAAAGCAAATACTTTAGAGAAGTGCTCTCCAACACTTGGGGGGGATGGGAAAAAATTGTGGAATAACCAAAAGGACCTATCTGGCAAAGATACTAAGTCCCCACCCACCATGCTCAAGATAGATGGTACTCCAGCGTTGGACCTAGATATGTCCAACATGTTCATCAGTGCATTCTCTGACCTGAGCAGTGTCCTCCCACCTGAGATTTTTTTCGATGCTCCCACCACTACCACCACCACCACCCCTGCCACAGCATCCCAAGTACACTCTGCTCTGTAGTTCTTCTTCAAAAGGATCCCAATGCACTTAGCTAGGACCTATATTTGTAAGGCTTTCAGCAAAACTGGCTATAGTGGTGACTCACTCGACGTTAAACTCCTTGCACTAGTTCTTGATGAGATCCTTGAACCACTGACAAAGATGTTCAACCTCTCCCTAAGGCATTGCCAATTCCCATCACTTTGGAAAAAGGCTACCATCACTCCTGTGCACAAAAGTGGAGACAAGTCACTGCATGCCATTTATAGGCCCATCTCTATCCTCCCCCCATTATCTAAAGCACTGGAGCGAATTGTCTCCGACCAGCTTGTAGAGTTCCTGGACAAATATAATATTCAGTGCCCTGAACAGCATGGCTTCCACAAAGGGCATAGTACCCCCACGGCATTGGTGGAATTCACTGGTTGTATCCCTGACGCCCTGGACCAAGGACTTTGCGGGGGGGGGGTCATATTCATTGACCTAACAAAGGCCTTTGATACAGTAAATCACCCACTCCTACTCAGGCAACTGTCTGCTCTTGGGCTCTCCAGTGATGCACTGCCCTGGTTTGCTAGCTACCTTGATGAGAGGGTCCAAAGTGTTAAAATTGCTGGAGTCTCTTCAGTTGAAAAGCCAGTACTCTCAGGTGTCCCTCAGGGGTATATACTGGGTCCATTACTCTTTTCTCTCTCTTCCTTAACAATCTCCCTGTCATCTGCCAACAGAGGATACTACTCTACGCAGACGATGCGGCCCTCTTTTCTTGCAATCGGGACTTTAATCTGCTTGAGAGTCAACTGCAACATGATTTCAGGCTTGTGGAAAAATGGTTTGGCTCTCAGAAACTTGTCATGAACTGTAACAAAACTAAGGTCATGTATTTCTGCAATGCACGTAGCAAGTATAAACCTCTACACCTCACCATCAAGAATCAAGAGGGGACTTCACTTGATCAGGTTCAAGAGTTCAGATACCTCGGCATCACCCTGGACTGCTCACTCTTACTCCCAGCACATTGGGCAAGTTGCTAAGTCTGCCAACATACGCCTCGGCCTGCTCCACAAGTACAAACACTGTATGACCTCTGATGCCCTTAGACTGGCCATCCACAGCTCTGTTACCTTCATAGTCGACTACGGTCTAGTCTTCTATGGCTCTGCCTCCCCTACTGCCGTTAGGAGGATATCTGTGACGCTCAATAAGGCCTGCAGACTTCTCACGGGGGCTGACTGCCTAACACACACCTGTGACCTGTACACCCAGGCTGGATGGCTACCACTCATTAGTAGAATACAATACCATACCTGTCTGATAGCCAAAAAAGTTCTCCTCGGACTCATGCGGCCAGGTGTGGCTAGGCTTCTTACTACCAACAGCAGCACCCAGCTGACACGTAGTTCTCAGTATTGGACTTTCCAGGTCCCCAGGTGCCAGACATCATTGGGTCAGAGATCCTTCTTGCACAGGGCTCCTCAGTGGTTCAACACCCTTAATAAAGAAACTCTTGCAGCTGTAATGCTATGCCCCTTTAAAAGGCAACTACGTCTATTCCTCCCCTCTGCCACACAGTATGACTGCCTCCCCTAAGCGTTGCTCTACACCCCATACCCTAACAGTAGCTGTAACCTGCTTTTCTGGCCTTGCTTTCATGGCACCAGCCTCCCCCCTCTCTCCCTTTGCCCCCCACTCACCCACCCATCCCTCCCTAAGGACACACTCTTATCTGTGGCCACTGGTCCCTGTCCCTTGCTCTTTCCATCCTTGTCTGACAACGGCACCTACCTGCCAGCTTCTTCCCGACTTCCTCCTACAAATATACTGTTCTACCATGAATTCTGTTAAAAGCTAGCTTATGTTGTTATACTTCAACATATTGACTGTACTATTTAAGCCTTAATAATTGACATGTTAAGTGTGTAACCATTGTTCATCTTTGTGTTATGTCTCCCTCCATCCTTTGACGTGGAACCTTTGTAAATGAGCAGTCCCTGCTCACAGGTACTTGTAATCCTAGAGTTTAATAAATAAAATAAAATAAAATAAAATGTCTCAGATGTAGGGAGGGGGGTTAAAAATAGGTTGAGTCTCTTTGCGGATGATTCAAAGCTGGGAGCACTGTTGGATTGTGAAGAAGCGAGGGAGTCAGTCCAGGGGGATCTGGATACCCTGGAGGGGTGGTCAAGAAGGTGGGGACTGAAATTTATTTCCGGGTAATGTAAGGTACTTCATTTGGGAGTAAAAACCCATGCCATGTATACACCGGAGAGTCACACTACAAGCCACATTGGGAGAAAGGATTTAGGGGTAGTGGTTGATGTCAAAATGAATAACTCCGAGAATTGTAGAAGAACAGTAGTCAAAGCAAACAGGATACTGGGCTGTATAGCCAGGGGTATTACATCCAGATGTAGGGAGGTGATCTTCCCTCTGTATAATGCCTTGGTCAGGCCGCAGCTGGAGTAGTGTGTACAGTTCTGGAGACCTCATTTGAAGAAGGACATAGTGCTGCTGGAGAGGGTTCAGAGGTGAGTGACCAGGATGATCCAGGGCATGGAAGGGAGGCCTTATGAGGAAAGGCTGAAGGAGCTTGGGCTTTATTCACTGGAGGAGAGGAGAGATAGAGGAGACATGATAGAGGTTTTCAAGTATGTAAAAGGAATTACCAGGAGTGGACTCAAGGAGCTGTTTAGGTTAAAGAAGCGGAGAGCTACCAGGGGTCATGAGTGGAAGATGGAGGGGGGAAATTACAGGGGGGAGTGAAGGAGGCATTTTTTCACTGAGAGGGTGGTGGAGCCGTGGAATGCACTGCCTGGGTGGCTGGTGGAAGAGGGCACAGTGGAGGGCTTCAAGAAGGGGTGGGACAGGTATAAGGGAAATCTGAATAAAAAGAAGACTCTCTTGGGGGCTGGGGGTGGTGGTGAGGCGAGCAGCCACTAGGTTGCTGGCTTTTGAGCAGACAAGACAGACCATTTGGCCTATTCTGCTGGCTGTTTAGTATGTTAGTATATATCAGTCTGCGGCCCTGTAAGGGTTAACTTTCTGCATAACAGATGGGACAGGGCCTTACCCAACCCTGCCACAATGCAGTTAAAAAATAGTTGCTTCCAATTTAAGATGAGAAAGGGTTTGTGTCTGTTGTGTTCCTTCCAATATTTTAGGATTTATCTTTTGTTTGTGATTATACAGGCTTTATTAAATATGTTGCCTGCTTTTATTTTTTTTTGTTCCAAATGTTATCACTCTGTTCAAGTAATATTCTCTCAAATGTTGGTGAAATAGTATCTACTTTTAGAGTCTGTTTATGTTGTAGAAGACTCTGACCACCAATTTTCTTTAATTTGTGATTCCAAAAAACATACTGCATATCTGCATTTAGAGTGCCAGAATGCCAACAATTAGTCTTCTTTGGTTTTCTCTTTAAATAGTTGTTAGGAGGGGAGCATGCTCTAATGTTGAATTGGATTGTCTTATCCCTAGATAGTATAAAGTCATAAATAGATGTTGGAACATTGTACCATTGATTTTCAGTAACATTTTCTTTCTAATTTCCGTAATCCACGTTTGTCTAGCTCCTTTATCATAATAATTTATGGTGGAGTCTTGTACATTGGAAAGCAGCCCGGCAAATACGCCTTTTTTTCTTTATTATGATGTAGTTTTGTTATTGTTCATCTTTAACATTGTTGCTTGGAGCGTTTTCCCACCTACAGAAATCTTTCTGAAAGACACTTTTTAATTTAATATATTTAAAATGATCATTCTGGTTTAAGGTGTGTATTGTTTTGATGTTGTTACAGTCTGTTGTTTTATTTCTTTCTATTAGGTCATTATACTTTTTTTTTTTTGTAATTCTTCTTTTTATTGAGTTTTCAACCTATGTACACATAAGTCACCAACATTTAGACATCTATGTATTCGTCAGATATTACAGATATTACAGTCAAATATTACTAGTACTATGACGTTCATTAGGGGTTAACCCCTGCGTGGTTCTAGTTCTAGTTTGCTGTTTCAGCCTTAATTCATAGTGACTAAATAACCAGTTGCATCACCCATCTCAAGGTCCTGACATCCAGGGCGTCTCTTCTATTTGGGTGTTACCACTCCCCGGAGGACCGGGAAGGCCAAGCTGGGCGCAGTCTGCACAGTAATCTGCCCCACTCTCCCTTCAAGTGTCTCCACCCATCGCCTCTCACTGATATCTTAGGGTATGAAAGTGGAGTCCTTCAGCATGTAATATATCTGCCACCGTGTCCATCTAGCCTTAAATTTCTCCCCTTGTTCATTCAGGTTGTGTGTGATTTTTTTCCATGTTATATATCTGCAATGTGATATCCCACCAGTCTTGGACTGTGGGGATTTTTGTAGTTGACCACTGCCTAGTGATTGCCTTCTTTGCGGCTGCTATTAATAAAACAAGCAAGTATCTAGTATTAGGGCCTCTAAACGTTCTAGGGAGGTCCAGAAATAAAATATCTCCAGGGTAAGCGGGTTGTGCATCTATCAGTTCCTGTAACTGGAACTCGAGCTGTACCAAGAAACCTCGTAAGACCGGGCACGCCCATAATATGTGTGTCAGGGTGGCACACGATTCCCCACACTGCCTCCAGCACTCCGCTGTATAACTGGGAGAGTAGTGCCGGGTGACCACTGGGGAGCGGAAATAGCGAACTAGGACTTTCCAGGCGCATTCTCGCCATTGGTGCGAGCTGGTTGTTCGGCTTGACAAAATGCATGCTCGTCTCCAGTCCTCTAAGGTGAGCTGATGTCCCGTCTCCTGCGACCATACGGAGCGAATGCCCTCAGTTCGGGCACTCCCTTGGGAATTGAGTGCCTGATAGTATCGTGAGATCAGGTGCTCTTGGGCCCTTGTGGCATTTAGTTGTATCTGGCAGTGGATCAATGCCGGGTATCTTTCAGGGTCCCATATCATTCGCGGTTGGCTCTCTATATAGTGTCGCAGTTGAAGGTAACGGAAAAAGTCCCCATGTGGAAGGTGGAATTTCCTCTGGATCTCTGCATATGACCAGGTATTTCCCTGAGTCATTATCTGCACCAGATATTTTAACCCTTGTTTTTCCCAGCGAAGGAAACCATTATCCAAGTTGTTAGGGGTGAAATCTGTTAAGCTTGTAATCGGGCAAATGAGTGCCTGATATGGCCCCAGGTGTTGCGCCTTTTTTATTACGGCCCAGTTTCTAAACTGCGCTCCAAGCCAGGGATCAGAACTCCCGAGGCCTTCCTCCCCCCTATCCTGCCTGTATAAGGTCCCGAGGTATGCCCGGTCACTAATTAGGGTTCTTTCTATCTCAAGCCAATGCGGTGCAGGGATTCCCCTCTGTCTAGTCATTATGTGCGTAAGAGTGGTTGCTTGTTGGTAGAGCCTCAAATCCGGGAGAGCTAAACCCCCTTCCTGGCGGGGGAGAGTGAGTATCCCCAGTTGGATTCGGGACTTCTGAGAAGCCCATATGAAGTTTCGTATAAGCCGATTTATATCTTTAAATGTTTTCAATGGTACATTGAGGGGAATATTTTGGAATAGATACAAAGCCCTCGGAAGGACTGTCATTCTGATCAGGTCTATTCTCCTAGAAAGGCCAAGGGTAGGGTGGCCCAGGCTTGTAATTCTTGTTTAGCTGGGAAATAAATGGTATATAGTTATATTTGTAATATTTCATGGGGTCTTTTGGGATATATATATACCGAGGTATTTCAATTTTTGCAGGTCCCACCTTCCTGGAATAATTTCCCGGTGTCCTGCCGGGGGTGTAGTTAAAGGTAAGGATCTCAGTTTTGGCAAAATTGAGTTTATATCCGGATACCACGCCGTATGCATCAAGTATCTGTCTCACGACTGGGATTGTACAATCGGGGTCGCGTAGATATAAAAGTATATCATCCGCATACAGAGCTACACGGTGTTCAGTGTCCCCTATCTTGATCCCCCGAAGTTTGCGCGATTCCCTGATATGTTGCGCCAGTGGTTCGATGACCACGGCGAACAACAGGGGAGACAATGGGCATCCCTGTCTGGTACCCCTGTCGAGTTGAAAAAACTCTGAGTGGTGCCCGTTTACCTTGACACATGCCCTGGGGGC
Source organism: Neoceratodus forsteri (assembly GCA_016271365.2). NCBI lineage: Eukaryota > Metazoa > Chordata > Ceratodontiformes > Ceratodontidae > Neoceratodus > Neoceratodus forsteri. The sequence goes on from CM028131.1 coordinate 997,035,757, forward strand.
AGAGTATATGTTTGAAAATTTGAGCGAACAGGAGGAATCCGAATTTGCTAGAGTGTGGTACAGATAAGGCCAGGAGACCCTATCGAAGGCCTTCTCTCGTCAAGACTGATTAGAGCTACCGCCTCTCCATTCTCCTGCATCCGTTGCTGCAGGTATAAGGATCGTTTGATACTATTTGAGGTAGTGCGCGATCTGACAAACCCCGTCTGATCTTTGTGTATTAGTAAAGGTAATAAACTATCTAAATGGCGTGCCAAAATGTTCATGAATAGTTTATAGTCCTGATTAAGTACAGATATCGGTCTGTATGAGGCACACTCTTGTGGGTTCTTACCTGGCTTGGGTATCACCGATATAGTGGCATAAAACCACGACTAAGAGGGGGATTCTCCTCGCAAGACCAAGTTAAAGACCCAAAGAAGTAAGGGATCAATCTGGGATCTCACCGCCTTATAAAACTCTGGACCATATCCGTCTGGCCCCGGGGCCTTCAAAGACTTGGCTTTAGCTATTGCTTGGCCTACTTCCAGGTCCGTGACAGGCCTCATTAGGTCTTCCCTGTGTGCCTCAGACAGAGAGGGAAGAGAGACCGCGTTCAGGTGCTCCGCCAAATGTTCAGCCGAAACTGTGGTCTCTGGGGTGTAAAGAGTTTTGTAGAACTTTGCAAATGCGTCTACTATGTCCTGTACACGGGACACCTGCTGGCCTCCATTGGGGTGTCTAATGGATGCAATGGTTGCCCCCCTTCTTTTGTTTTCACACTTGGTAAGCGAGCAACCTTGTTGCTCTTGGTCCCACTTCGTAATATCTTTGTCTCAAAAAAGTTAGGGCTATTTCGGTTTGCTGCTGAACCATCTGGTCCAGATCCCGTCTAGTCTGTTTTAGTTGGGGAAGGACAGACTCGTCGCCCTGCTGGTGCGCCACTTGGAGAAAGTGAAGCGTTTCCTCTAACTTACTCCTGCGCTCTTGTCGCTGCCTCCTTAATTCCGCCGTATGCTTGATAATGTGTCCTCTAAGGACCGTTTTAATTGTATCCCAGTGTACTGAGGGTGTGGAGTCCTGCGGTGGGTTATCCGACACTATTTCCGTAATTTTATCAGAGAGGAACTCCCTAAATTTTTCCGATCGCAGATGGATAGGGTTTAATCTCCACTGCGTGTTCCTCGGTTGAAGGCCCCATTCCCAGCAGGTTGTCAGGGGCGCATGATCTGAAATGGAGATATCTCCCAGTTGGGCATCCCGCACCATGCCTATATTTTCAATCTGGGTGAATGTATGGTCTATACGGGAATACGTATGATGTAGCGGGGAATAATAGGAGAAATTTTTGGCAGTTGGGTGTAGTTTCGCCAAACATCACACCATCCAACCTCCGATATAAACTTACTAAAAAACTTTTGGGTAGGTGTTAGCCTTCGCAGTCTTCGACTGGTCGAGTCAACCTGGGGGGCCATAATCAGATTAAAGTCCCCTGCTAGCATAAGTATATCTTTGGTTCTCTGGACTACCCTGTCCAGCAAGGGTCTCAGTCTGGAGATCGTTATACCAGGTGGTAGTAGAAGCTTGCTACGTCACCTCCACCCGTTATTTTCCCTTGAACAACCACCAGTCGACCTTCGAGTCTGACCAAGTGATTCCACCTGAAGTGGGGTGTGCGGGGACACAATAATAGCCACTCCACGTTTCCTTCCGTCCTTACCGGATGAGTGGAATACCTGTCCCCTGCTTAGTTTGGCTAGCTTGGTATGCACAGCCGGATTCATGTGTGTTTCCTGTAAGAAGGCAATGTCTGCCTTCGCCCTTCTGATGTAAGTCAGTGCCCTGGATCTCTTAATCGGTGAAGCCAGGCCCTTGATGTTAAGGGACAGCAACTTCAATGTGTGGGCCTGCATTTTGCATGTCCATTATAATCTGTTATACCCGGCCTTCCCAGTCCTCCGCAGAATCCCTCTATGGTCCAACCCAGTTTGTGACTGTATTCCATGTTGTGTAGTTTTGGTGACTCCGAAACAAACAATGTAATACAAACATGACAATGAACAAAGAACAACAGTGAACACAAAAACTAACATACCCGTTCTGGCCAACTTGGCCGACTCAACCACTACTGGCAATTCCACCGGCCTGGGCGCAGCCTGACCTGAGGATGGGTTTATGACCCGACCTAAATGCCCTTATTTCAGGGCTCCAGGCACCAAGGTACCTGTCCGGATACGGTAATAAGAAAAGTGTCCGTCATGCAGGAGTCGCAGGCTTCCCTGGGAGCTGTACTGCTGCTAGAGGGACTACCGCCGTGTATCTGGAGTGAGGGCTTTCTCCCGTCAGCTCAGTTGAGAGCCCCAGACCGCGGGCCCATGGCGCTCACCTGGTTACAGTGCCCCCGACCGAGTAGGACCTCAGAGATGAGAGCCCTGCTCTCGGTCCTCGTGGTGCCCCTCGCTCTCTTATACTTGTGGCTGTGCGGTCAATTTCCTCCGCCACTATCCATGCGGGTACGGCTAGGCATCCCAGGGCGGGAGGAGAGGGAAGGGTGCTCCCCCCCCCCTCCACCAAGGTCCGACCGGGGCAGGTAGTGTATTCATTCATGGTTCTGATCCATGGATCATTCCCCCCTCTTCAGGTGGAGGTAAGTTTACACTGCTGCAACAGCGCTCAGAGGGCTCCTCCTCAAGGCTTAACCTTCTTGCCCCCGGTCCATAGTTATGTTTCATATGTCCGTGATTCTTTATACCCCTCAGTTAATTAATTAGTTATCACCCGTCTTCTTACCCTCCCCCCCTTCCTACCCACCCCCCTTATTACATTGCGGGGTGTTGGCCAAGTCTGCCAGGGAGGTAGCTTATGTCAACTCTCTCCAGGGTTTCACCTCAGCCCTCTTTGCCTACCATATAGGGTATCCTCGCTCCTCTCCACAGTGTCAGCCCAACAGTGGCTTCTCAACCAGCCCTGTGGATTTGAGCCCTCTGGCGGGCGCTTAGGTAAATTGGGATGCAGCCCCTGGCTCACTGTAAGGTCTCCCCTTCCCCCCTAACCCGCCTCCCCAGTCCACCCCTACTGGCTGCAAGATTACTTCTTCGACCACCTATGAAGTCAGTACCCCCACCTCCCTTCCTCCCCCCTTTCTCCTTGCCTCTCATCAGTCCCCCTTAGCCCCTACCTAGTCCTGGCAGCTAGACAGCTTCTGCGGAGTAGTTCCTGTTGCTATACTTGTTACTAGGCACGTAGCAGCCGCCACATATGGCACCTCTGGTCCGAGCCCTGGTCCACCCCTCTAGTTAACCCGCCAGTTAGGTTTCAACAAAGCATCCCCTTTAATACCACGCCTTCCCCAAGTCCCCCCCCCCGATGGACACCCTCCATACTGTTCTTCCCTATGTCTAACCACCCAGCCAAAGGTGGACTGGTGACAAGACCCCAGCTAACCTCACCCCATCCTCCCCTTCCGCTCAATTCTCTCCAGGGCAGCGCTAGTCCGCTCTGCGATAGTGCTCCCGTAGACCGCAGGTTTGCACCCATATTTCCATTGTGGCCTCACAGAGCTTCCCATGTGGATCTCACCATTTAATGCATCTTAAGACTCTCACTCTAACCCCCCGCTCCTATTCCGTCATCCCCCCCATAGTACACATTGTCAACCCAATACATACCCATCATGCCCCCAGCCCCCGGCCCCCATGTCAATGCCCCTTCAGAAGGGATAGTATGACTGTGGACTCTTATTTAAACAGTATTTTATCCAGCCCACATATAATTGGGTCCCGTCTCTAAATGTACTTGCGGTTAAGTCAGGTTTTAGGTGCATCAGTGTCTTCCGCTGCAATGGCACTGAATCTTGCCCTCAGAGATTCAGCGATTGACTGGATGACTTCTAAGCCTTGGCGGCGTCTAGCATCCCGTTGTCCTGCGCTCCAAACCTTCTGGGCCAGCTTGGCGGCGGGGGTCGCTCTGGTTCTCCTCTGTTGCTGCACCATCTCAATTTTCCTCTTCTTGAGCTCCATTATCGCTTCCGCCGCGCTTTCACATGTGTGGGCCCCCTCCTTAAAGTGGATTACCAGTCTTGCTGGGTATAGCGTTTTAAAGCGCACTCCTGCCGCTTTAAGAGACTTCATTAGCGGAATGTAGGCCTTCCGTCGCGCCATAACCTCCGGGGCGAAGTCATTCTCAAAGAAGAGCCTGCGAGCACCATAATAAACCTCTCCTTGCCTCCACGCTGAATGTAAGACCTTTTCTTTATCTTGATGCCTCAGAAACTTGATTAGCAGGGTACGAGGGGGGGCTCCCGCTGCTGGTTTAGGGCCTAGAGTCCGGTGGGCTCTCTCCATCTCAAGTGAAATCTCTGCTGGCAATTTTAATAGCTCCCTGAGCATTTTCTGCATGAAAGGGATTACCTTGTTACCCTCTGTGCCCTCCGGGAGCCCCGATAGCCAAATATTGTTTCGGCGACTCCTACTTTCGGCATCTTCTGCCCGGTCTTGAAGGCCTCTCAGCAGGGCATGCAGCTGAACGATCGCGCTTTCGGTTTCCCCTACTCTCCTGTCGGTGGCTGTCAGTTGCTCTTCCTGCTCCTCCTGCTTCCTCTCGATTTTCCCCATATCAGTGCGGAGAGCTGTGACTGTACTCCGCATCTCCTTTCTAAAGTCCCTTATTTCGGCCAGCATTTGCGACATTTGCCTTTGCAAGGTTGATAGGGGGACCTGATCAGCCCTCGTTTTGCTGTGTCGGGAGGTCGAGGAGGCCCGCGAGTCACCGCTCTCCGAGTCTTCCTCCAACGATCTAGTGCCATCCTGATGCTTGGGGGATCCACGGACGGAGTCACCTCTTTTCTTCGGCATTGTACCACCTCTTGTTTGTAGTGAGTGCTCTCTGGTGCTGTAAATAGCAGTTTTTATTGAGGCGTTTGGTTATTTTAGCAGGGAGCCTTGCAACCCGAGTTGTTGCTCAGTGCATGACGTCACCGGAAGTCCCGTCATTACACTTTCTAATACCTTTTTGTTTCCAGGAGACATACCAGGATCCAAAATTAATTCCTACCCTTGTTTTTATAATTTGGGTTTCATCATATTCCTCCAGAGATTAAATATCTTGTGTTCATTTTGCTTTATCTACTGTAGGAAAAATGGTTACTTTGCCTAAGTTCCTGTTTATCTTACTTTTGTTGCTTTTATATACTGATGGAGCAAACCAGATGTTGCATATAAATAGTTACTATTTTTGTACATATTTACAATCACATTTTTCAGTTCTATAATCTTGCATTCTAAATATTTTTAATGGGTGCTGTATAGTATGGTTTCGGGTCCAGGCAAGCTAAGCCACCTTCAGATTTTGAGAGGAATAATTTGCACCATGTGATCTGAGCTGTTTTGTGATTCTTTTTTTTTTTTTTTTTTATATTATATTTTATTCAGTTTCATAGAAAGTATGAACAAAAATCAGTCCATACAAGGAACGTTGAAATGATACATAAATTCCAAATGAACAGTACATCTAATGGATATGTAGGCTAGAGTAGTATCCCTTGTATCTTTCATATGAAAGGGGCTACCATTAAGTTGTTTAATACAAAGATTAAAAAAAACTAAATTTTTTTTTGCAGAACTGCAGTCCAAGAGCGCATGGTAACACTCTAAATAAATTTCCAAAGGTCAGTCCATATATCCTTCACCCAACTGGGCAGTAGGTACCATGAAAATGCCCTAGATGTTTAAAAAACAGATTAAGTGACTAGTCACATCTCTTACTTTGCCCCACTGGAAACAAAGAAACAACTTAGTGATCGAATGCAGAGTTCAGTTAAATCCTGCAGAATTTTCTAAATCTAGATTTAGTGACAAAACGCAGTAATAAATTGTTTCACAAACTAGTACATTGCTGCTGCTTAAGTGGTGGAAAATGCAAAGCTTACGAATTCTAAAGTGAACTACATACAGTATGCAGTAGCATAAACTACAAATATTGTTTATATTTAACGAGCAAAAATCCAGCATAAGCATCTGCATTACGAGTTCTGCAATTGGGGGTAAGAGTTTTTTTTTAGAAAATAAGAAGGGATGCTCACCACTGCAGCAGCTCTATAATTAGAAATACATTTTTACCTGAAATTCTGAGGTACTAAAATTAACCTTATATAAATCACTGATCAGCATGTAAGTGGAAATAATCTCACCAAAAGGAGATTATGTGTAAAGGTGATGGCATTAGTGAAACAAAAATAAGAGTCACTCAAGTCTCCTCGATTTCCTTGGATGCATTCTGCATAGTCTTCGCTGCTGCTGCTGCCATCTTAGATGCCCATTTCACTGCGTCTCCCGGATCTGTAAATACAGTATATACACTTTACTGTTGTGCACTATTCTCAGTCTTGCAGGGAACTGCATGGAGTGGGATACATTCAACTCCTTTAACACAGTCCATGCCCCATTGAATTTTTTCTTGCTTTGTCTGGTGGCATAACATATGTTGGGTTTGTTGCTTGTCGAGGTGGAAGAGGCAGGTAACTGCTGCATATTACGGCCCAGAGTCTGTAGTGTTTCCTCCGGACCATCCCCATCTGACAAGCTGTGCTGAATAAACGGTGTGTTGGGGCCTGCCACGGGACCTTTTCCTCCATCTTTGAGACGCCGCAGGCTGCTGATTTTGATGCATCTTCCCCGTTTTAAGGCTTGAGTCTCTTCTACTCTCAAAATATATAAAATGCTACTAAGTTTAAGCTGAAATTGCAATTTAAAGTGTTTATTTTCTATTAGTTTTCAGAGTGCTGAAGTGACATGTGACTTCTTTGCTTGCCCCCCCCCCCCGCAGTTTTGTGATTCTGTATAACCTAAAGAGTTTCATAACCATTTTGAACCATACTTCTCTGAAAGCTGCAACCAAGAAAGGGTATTACAACTAGATGTAATAATTTGATATTTTACCCCATCTAGATAATGGCATACTTTGGCAACTTTTGAAATTTCATCTTTAGTTTGTCTAATTTTAAAGTATGATTCTATTGATATATGTTATCTAACTCATTAGTCGATTTGACCCCTAAGCAAACCATATAATTTTTTTTTCTTGTGCTTTGAAATTTTTAATGTTTGTAGTAGAAGGATGGTTGAATGCAAAAATAGGAATTTGTTTGGGCCGTACCTGTAAATAGGCATTTAATTGTCTAGTGTACTTAAGCGGTTAACAAAAACAAAATACAGTAACACTTCTGATTTATGCCCATTTATTTGGGAATATCTTGAAATGACTTCTTTAAGTGTTTTAAGCTTGGTCTTGGTGTTTCTAATAAAAACAAGATGTCGTCTGCATAGGCATTCATTTTGAACTCCTGCCCTTGAGTCTTACTATCATGGATCACCTTATTACATCTAATCTCATTTAATAGAGTGTCTATTATTAATACAAAAGTGTTCGGATATTTGCCAGTTTCGCAGTGCATGACTGGTCACTTCTTTTAATTTTTATTTATTTACTGAGTTCTAGGAGCACACCTTTGAGCTGGAAGCTCGTTTACAAAGGTTCCACATCAGCAGAAGATAACAAATTACATACATTTCAATAACAAATAGACAACAGTACATGCATTTCAAAAATGAGACCATAGAAACATAGAATGTGTCGGCAGAAAATGACTACCAGGCCCACCCAGTCTGCCCAAACTCCCTACCCTTGAAAAAAAAATGCTCTAGGGAGCTAGCCTTCCGTACAGAAAATGTAAGTGCAGTGAAGTATAAAACAGTTAATACAGGTGAATGTAAGGTTACATACAGTGCGAGAATAGAGCTGCAATACTTGACCTGTAAAGCAGAATAACAGTTCATTGTCAAGATGTAGGGAGGGACAGGAAGGGAAGAGATGGAGGGGTGGGAATAAGTGCATCAAGGAGGATATAAGATGTGTCGAGGAGATTAGACGGGGGTAAATTAGGGGTCACTGGGGGGGAGTGGGACTGCAAGGGGTGAATACAGGCAGGAGGAGGGTAAGCAGTGGAAAGAAATGGGATTAGCAGTCACAGATAGTTTAAAAAAAAACTGTTAAGTTTTAAAAATGTAAGTTTCTTTTCAACAGTGACACAACCAAGATCTGACTTCCATGTGTTGTTGCGCCAGCCATCGTTCTAATATCAGAACACTGGCAGACAAAGGCTTTGATGTCACCATTTTCCTATGGCAGAAGTAACACGCTACACACTAAATAAATTTATGCCGCGTCTCGGTCTGCTGCCCTCTGTAACTAAACTGTACAGATATTGAGCTGATCACAGACTCATCTACTGAATGTGTCTGCATCCCTGGGCTCCTGTAATTGATTGTGAGATTTAGCCTGGGGTGCCTTGCATCCAGCTGCAATGTGGCAGTCGCAGCCCCTTTGAAAACTGCTCTGAACATAAGGCGGGTGCAGCGTTTGGAATATTCAGCCCATTATCTTGGCTAATAATTGTCCCAATACTTAGAGCCCCTTTTTCAGAAACATTTCTCTAATCTGTCTGTGTGACAAAACATCCATTAGAAAACGGGGTGTTTTAATTTTCTATGTGGTAAAGCAGTTGTCCTGTAGTTGAAGAGAACGTCAATTTATCACATATTGTTCCCATTTAAAGGGACGTCATCACTCCCTTTAAGGCCTTAAAAGCCCTTTTTCATTAGTAACCATGTAAACGTGAAATTTTAGAAATATCCTTGTTGCTGTTTAATTTTATGATACCTTGTGTGCTTGCAGATTTTAATTTTTTTTTTTTTTCTCAGTGTAAAGAACCCGTTCGTTATACAGGAGCAGAGATGCAGAGTACAGCAAATTATCTATGGCTTTTATCTGATATTCTGGGACAAGGAGCCACAGCAAATGTCTACCGTGGGCGTCAAAAGGTTTGTGAGATTATTTCTTCCTGGTTGTGCACAGTGCCTTGAATTGTAAGAAAGTGCTGCATTGACATTTTCATTTAAATAGAATACAGCACTAAAGATAGAATCGGTGACTGTACATACATTCATTCATAGGCCTATGACTCTCAAAATACTGTTCATTAGCTAAAGAACTCGCATGCCATCACCCAGAGGGCAGCTCGTACTGGTGTATGCTTGTGATAAGATCTGCTGGCCCTTTAACACTCTGCCTCTTTAGACCACTTAACTGTTGCCTTACCTTTTATGCTGGGAGAGGCCCACATGTGCTTTGCTAAAGTGCGGGGAAATGTGTGTGCTGAATTGAAAACAGTAAAACATTTAGGTAACTTCTTAGAGTCAGTCTCCTCAAAGAGACGCGCTCTTTGGTCTTAGGGATGTGTTAGATATTTATGGCGCTATGTCAGAAGATATTTCTTTACCCATGCCACTCCAGGAACCAACACGTGACCCTGAATCTTCACGCTGTCTGTTTCTGTTGCCTAGACCCCTGTCAGGTGTGTTGCCGTCTCCATTTTAAGTCTTTACAAAAAGAACCATTATACTACGGCACCAGCCACTGTTGTGTTCAGACCAGCCGGTCAGTGAATGGTCTGAAAAGGACTGAGTGTGCCTTGTGGAGCCAGTATTGTGCAGTTCTCCATCAACACTGATGTTGTGTTTGTCCTCCACATAGGTGAACAGGGAAGCCCACATCTAGATGATGCAGCATTGCTGCTGTCCCTGGAAACTATAAAAATCCTCTCAGAGCCTGAGTCTGTTGAGCCAACTTTCCCCCAGCTGCCAGTGGTGGTGCTGTTGTCAGGGGTGTTCAGGTTGTGGTGTCATTTCGATGCTGGTGTAATCAACCTTGGTGCTTTCAAATGCAGAGCCAACCACTCGCAGTGCTGTCCGTGGTACCGATCATGGTACCGTCTGTGCTGCTGGCAGCTATGCTAACAACGGTGCCCAACATTTTCTGGGTGACCATGCCAGCCATGCTGCCGGGCATGACACTGAGCATGGCACAGGGCAAGTGGCGAGGTTGGTACCATCCTTGATTCTGGCATCAGTGCTGTCCATGGTGCCGACAGCAAGTCTGCAACTCCTAGGCCACATAGCATCCACTACTGCCGTGGTCCCAGGGGCAAGGTTTCAGATGAGGGACATTCAGTTCCACTTGAGATCCTTTTGGTCTCAGAAGGGACTCTCTCTCCAAGCTTGTCCAAGTGTCCTCCACTCTCCTGCAAACCCTTCAGTGGTGGCAGGACATGGACAGTCTCTGGGTGGGAGTACCTTTTCTTCCCAGAGGTACGCTCCCTGGTACTAGCAGTGGATGTTTCCCTCTTGGGATGAGGTGCATACCTGAGGGAGCACACAGCTCATGGGAACTGGCTGCCTCAGGAGTCTCTGTCGCACATCAACCTCCTGAAGCTCGGGCAGTGTTCCTGGCTGCTCAGGTGTTTGCCAGTCATCTACAGGGAAAGGTGGTTCAGGAAACACAACACCATTACAATGTATTATAGCAACAAGTGGGGGGGGGGCAAGGTCCTCCCTCCTATGCACAGAATCCATGAAGATTTGGACTCTGGCTTACTCCCTGGACATTTCCCTGTCAGCAGTCCACTTACTAGGAAGGACGATGTCCTAGCAGATTCTCTCAGCCGAATAAGCCAGGGCCATCACGAATGGACACTCAACAGACAAGTCCTTCTGCCAGTGTTCAGGAGGTGGGGAATTCCAGAAATAGATCTCTTTGCAGCCCCAGACAATCATCAGTTGCCTCTGTACATCTGTAGGCCTCCTGTTCAGGGATCAGTGCCCCTAGAAGCTCTGCTTCTGGACTGGACAGGCAGGTTCCCGTATGCTTTTCCTCCCTTTCCCCTGATACTCGGGGTGTTGGTCAAGCTCAGGTCTGAGCCTGTGACCATGAGTGTCATAGCCCCAGACTGGGCCAGGCAACCATGGTACCCAATGCTCCTGTCTCTGACAGTGGCCAGTCCCATTCATCTTCCCAGGAGGAACAACCTGCTGACATCATCTCAGGGGAGAATCCTCTACCCAAATCTACAGTCCCTCCGCCTCAGCCTGGCTCTTGAAGACCTAGAGTATGCAGGCTTGCATCTCTCAGAAAGTGTCTTGGATATTCTGAGGGTCTCCAGAAAGCCTGCCACTAGGGAAACCTGTTCTTCCAAATGGAAGAGATTCTGTATCTGGTATTCCCACAAGGAACTGGATCCTCAACAGGTTGGGCTCCCAGTGCTATTGGACTACCTGGTACATTTGCAGTCCCTTCATTTGTAGCCTTCCACTTTGAAGGTACATTTGGCAGCTGTCTCTGCATACTTGTCAGCAGGGAAGGGTCCTTCCGTAGCTGCTCATCCCATATTTAAGAAATTCATTAAGGGGCTGTCACACATTCTCCCCCCACCCCCACACACACAAACAGAAGGCCCACTCCGGCTTGGGATCTCAATATTTGCATAGGCCAGCTTATGCAACCTCCTTTTGAGCCCATGTATTTAGCAGAGCTTAAGTTTCTGACTTGGAAGGCTATGTTTTTGGTGGTCATCACCTCTGCTAGGAGGATTAGTGAGCTCCAGGCTTTCAGTGGAGCCCAACTACATTACTCCTCATAGGGATAAGATTGTCCTTCGGACCAATAGGAAATTTCTCCCCAAGTTGGTCTCTGATTTCCACCTCAATCAATTTGCCACTCTTGTATTCTTTACAGACCATTCCAGCTCAGGTGAACGCAGGCTGCACAGTCTGGATGTAAAGAGAGCCATCAACTACTATATGGATAGGACACAGGAACACAGACAGGGTTCTACCCAGCTGTTCCTTACCTATGGGGAGGTAGGTAAAGGTAAGCCAGCCACAAAAAGGACCATAGCCAGATGGATTGTGGTTTGCATTCAGTTCTGCTATGGCAAATTAGGGAAGGATGCCCCTCCAGGTCTGAGGGCTCATTCCACTTGGGAGTACTGCAGCTTCGGTGGCAGCAGCCAGAGATATCCCCTTGTTGGATATCTGTAAAGCAGCTACCTGGAAAACTGTTCACACATTCACTAAACACTACTGCCTGGATACCCAGGCCAGGAGTTATGCCAGGTTTGGCACGGCAGTGTTACAGAGCCTATTCTCCTAGTAGGTTCTGTGCCCACCTCCCAAGAGCACTGCTTGGTAGTCTGCATTTGTCAGAATACAGCAGGACTTCATGTTTTACTAAAAAGTTACTCACCATAGTAGTGTTGTTTCTTCTAATGGAGTCTTGTTGTATTCTGACCTCCCACCCAGCCTCCCCTACAGAACCTAGGGGGTCTTAGGGCTGGCTCTGATCTCAGAAATGTTCACCCACCTGTGGATAGGTGTTTTTTCTTGGGCATCAGTGGCTTGAGCCTTCCTTTCTGCTCACCTTATTGTTGTGTTGCCCCTAGTGGCATTTAAGTCTGGTTAGTAGTTTAAATAGGTTGCTATTTTTAGCTTCGTAAGAATCTGATCAGTTACTAGAACGCACCGAAGATGGTGGTTTAAAAACCGAGCTTGAGCTCAATGTTCTGTGCATTTGCATAGAGTTTAACTCATTGTTCTCTGGGGCAGCTGAACTGGTCAGTCATACTGCATTTGTCAGAATACAGCAAAACTCTATTAAAAGAAACAGCATTACTATGGTGAGCAATTTTTTTCTTCTGTGTGACTGTCAGTACAGACAGGTCATTGCTTTGTTTAAAGATTTATATTCCTTCAATTACTTGTTGTTCAGGTCTGTGTGAAGCCTGAACGCAGATGGCCTGGGATGATTTTATGATCTTCCTAGAATCAGTCTTCTCCATGGAGATCCACTCCTGAGCCTAAGCTGGAGATGCCAAAACTCTGCAAGAGAAAGTCTAGCAGCAGCCATTGCCCCACGGTGCCTGTGAAATGCCACGTGGTGATGCATCTGCCGGTAACCATTGCTGGCTCCCCCTCTGTTTTTTCCCACCATTGAGTGCACACTGCGGAGTGTGTGTGAGTCGCAGTGCCTCTATTCACCTACATTCGCCTTTTTGTCATCTAACATTCGTTTTTATTACTTTTCGGAATGCCCAAGTCATTTAAGAAAAAGGACACCAGGTGTCCACTAGGTTGAGTGGACCACTGGCTCCACCTGGGTGGCCAGAGGAGAACCTACTATTTTCCGTTTGCCCTGTGCAGCAGACTACCCTGGCTTTGGAGTCTGGCCTTTGGCCTTGTCCACATCTGTGCAGACCTCCACCATCAGTGTCACCCAAGCTATTGTCAGTGACCGCGTGGCATCCTTTTTCCATTTTTTTCATATGTAGCAAGAAAATTAGCCATAACGACAGGCATTTGCAATGCTTCTCCTGCCTCAGACCATTCCATGACATTGACTCCTGTGAAGCTTGTTTCTCTTTCAACCGCTGCACCTTTAAGTCAGATGCTGGAAGTTGGGTTGCCTAGTCTCAACCTTTGGTGGCAGAGCCAGATTTTCAAAGGTAGGACTTTGGGCACCTCCCCCAGGGCCCCTTCCCGCCCAAAGTCCGGGGAGCTACGGAGCTCTCCTCCCTCTCAACCTGCTGGGATTGCGTTGGACTCTTCAGTGATAGTGTTAGATGGACCACTTTCTCTTTCTGTGCAGACAATGGAAAACCTGCCATGGTCTGTTCGTTCTGTGCAATGGACCACCCCAGCTTCAGAGTCAAGGCCTTTGGCCTTGTCCACATATATGGGCCGTTGACTGTCAGTATGGCCTAGGCTGTTGCCGTCGGTTGTAGTGATGACACCAAGGACAACACTGGCACTGGTGCAGACTCTTGTGCTGACACCGTCTGCGATGCCTGCTCTGGAATCCATGCCACGAGTGGTGCTGGCTGGAATACCAACCTTGGACTTCAGTTCCTCTGGGGCAGGGACAAGGACAATGTCAAGCATGGTGTTGATGCTGATGCGGTGCTGAAGGGGGTCTTGGAGTCAGTTGGAGCATCTGGTGTTGGCACTGCTAGCAGTGCTGATGGCTTTGGTGTGGAATTCTCCCCTGGATCTGGCGTAAACTTTGGCACTGGGAGAGAGTCAGACCATAAGAAACATCTTTCAGACCACTTATTGATTAATCCAACACATTGCATTGCTGTTGGTATCTGAACAAACACACTCACACACCCCATATTTTATAGTAGATTCTAACATAATCGGTGGCACTATATTGCCCTTGGCGTATTCTGAAACCATATTAAACCTGTGGTTCCCATACAAAACAAGAACATGTACCAGATGTCAAGGTGCTTCTCTAGCACATGAAAGAAATTCAAAACCATATTTGTAGCTAGTACAGATGTTTGGTGTTGCTGTTCAGCAAAGTTATCCAGACACACACACAAAAAAGGAATTTATATTATTAAAACAGAAAACTACATTTTTATCATACTGTTTCATGGGAGCATTTGTATTGTGATCATTTTCTCCTCGATGATTGTACTGCGACAGCTGTATATCGAAAGGATGATATCATTGCATCCTTGTGGGCTAAATGAAGTTCAGGTGTTGCAACCCTTTGGATTCTTTCTCCTTTTTGGGCACCTTATCACAGCGGAACAGATAATGATGACACTAAGGCTTCAGTCACAATACAGACTTCCTCCTTGTATCAGAAATCTGAAAGAGTTGAGGAATTCATGGTAGGAAGAACACTGAACTCCATGGGCGTATAGCCTCTTCAAACAACATGAAGTCTTGCTGTATTCTGACAGTAGCAGTGAGTCCCAACCTTCAAACTACCCCGGAGATAAAAGAGTTAACTTTCCATGCCAGGCATGGAACGCTGAGCTCGAGCTCGGTTGAGACTCTGTCTGTTGCTGTTTAAACTCAAACTGTCAGATTCTTTACTCTGCCTCACTGAACAGTCGCTCCGGAGATTTCTCCTTCTGCTCGGTTCAGTTTGTTGGTTAAAGTACAGCTTTTCTCGGTTTTCGACTGAATTTAAACCGTAACCTGTTGGTTCAATCTCTGTCTGTGGTATTTGTGAGTACTAGATAGGTTATATTTTATTCTATTCTGTGTGGAACTTGTAAACGGTTCATCGGTTCGGTTTGAACCGATCAAGTTGTTAGAAAATCTTAATTTGTACTTTTAGAGTGTGGTTACCGGTTCTTATCGGTTCTAAAAAAAACGGATTTTATTATATTTTTTTCCACGACCTGTGATACGGTCAGGAACCGATAAGAGGGTCTTGCCTGGTGGATTGCCATTAAAAGGGTAAGTTTGGTTAGGACTGGCACAATGTCTGAGAAACCCAAAAGAAAAACCAGGCCCACTGGGTTTCAACACTGTAGTGTGTGGGGAAGTCTTTGCTAAGGCTGACCCCCATACCACCTGTGTTTATTGTCTGGGTTTTGACCACCTCAATGCAGACTGCCAGATTTGTAAAAATTTCCTGCAGCTACCCTAGAAAAGAGAGTTGGTAGGCTCAGGGAAAGGGAGGCCAAAAAGTCCGCTGAACTGGATGGCCAGCCCGGTTCAGTTCAGACCGAACCAGAAGGAGTGCCTTCTGACCAGGGCGAGACTTCTTCGGGCAAAAGGAGAGCCGATTCTGAGGAGTCGGTTCCAGCTAAGAGAACTAGAAAAGGAAAATCAGCTGGTGTGGAGCCAAAACTTTCCTCTCCAACCGCTGAAGAAATAGCCAAAGCAATCAAAATTGTGCAGTCGCTTTCCCTGGTTCCGACCGAACCGGCACCATCAGGCAGGTGCTCGGTTCGGCCGGTTCCACCGGTTCATTCAAGAGTATGATTTAGAGGAATTTTATGAACTGGAGGAGGAGGAAGAGGAGTATGAGGGAAGTGAATGTGGGTTTGAAAGTCTGGATGTGCCTATTGACCCAGACAGACCTTCAGGAGTGTCTCTTCCTAGGCTTTGAGTCCCCCTCCCATTTCATGTTTTATTAAAAAGTGGCTGAAACCCTCCAGCTTCCTATGGAAGAAGCTGTGGATGACCAGGAGGAGCCTGACTATGTGGAAATGATGGATATCCCAGAGTCCAGGAGGCTGTCTATTCCCTTACACAAATCTTTTGGGAAACAGACATTTAAGATTTTAAAGACTCCTCACACTATACCTCCTGTGGATCAAGAGAATGGACAAGAGGTAGACATTGTCAGGCTCGGATACGGAGTTCCTTACACAACAATGCAGCCATGTTGGGGTAGTGCAGGCTGCAGCCTGTGATAAGGCAAATATTCCCTTGGCTTCACACACCCCGGACAAGGACTCCAGGAGGATTGATGCCATGGCAAAGAAACAGTACATGGCAGCATCCTTGGGACTCAGACAGGCCAATTATATGGCCTATACTGCTAGGTATCAAAAATCCAGATGGGACACTGTTATGGCTTTAGCAGAACAGGTCCCTGGCCAGCTTGCCAAGGAGCTGGAGCAGGTGGCTGCTGATGGTATTGAGGCATCCAAGGTGCAATTCCATGCTGCAGTGGACTCCAATGATGTGTCATCTAGAGTCATGGCTACATCTGTGGCACTTCGAAGAATGGCTTGGCTCAGATGTACTAGCCTGTCACAGGATACCCAGACTAAGGCCATGGATTTTCCTGTTGTGGGTAATTCTCTGGGGAGCAGACAGAGAATTACATGAAGAAAATGGACGAATATAGGACCACCTATAGGAGTGCACAGGCCAAGGAAAGGCAGGCCACTCCTTAGAGGCAGCATCCCAGGGGCAGGGGCAGGCCTTTCCATAGGCCTTTCTACCAAGCCCAGGCTTCCTCTTCTGCTTATGCCCAGAGGGGGTTCTTTAGAGGGAGAGGCAGACGGGTACAAGCAGGCCTGCTTCCACCCCTCAGCCCAAAGCCCCTGCCAAACAGGCACCCTGATGGGTTTGCCAGGGCCGATTCTCCACTACCTGTAGGGGGCAGGCTGGCTTACTTTGTCCAGGACTGGGAGTCTCTGACATCAGACACATGGGTCCTGGAAGTAGTAAGGCAGGGACTGGTTCTCGGCTTCAAAAAGTTTCCAAAGATGAGAACCAGATCCTTTCCACCTGCAAATCCCTCAGAGACACTTGCCCTAGAGGCAGAGATTTCTTCCCTCCTAGCTCTCAGAGCTGTGGAAAGGGTTCCACCCCTACACCAGGGCAAAGGGTTGTACTCCAGGTACTTCCTTACCCCGAAAAAGACAGGAGAATGGCGGCCCATCCTGGATCTCGGCTACTTAAACAAGCACCTTTTAAAACCAAAATTCAAAATGGTGACTCTGGGAATTATTCTACCCCTCTAAGGCCAGGGGACTGGCTAGTGTCCCTGGACCTCAAGGATGCCTACTTCAATATTCTCATCAGAAGCTCCCATCAAAAGTACCTCAGGTTCGAGCTGCCCTCAGGCCATTACCAGTTCAGAGCAATGCCCTTTGGTCTGACCTCTGCTCCAAGGGTATTCACAAAATGCCTGGCAGTGGTAGTTGCTTCTCTAAGAAGGCAAAGGATTGTCATCTTCCCTTACCTGGACAACTGGCTCATAGTAGGCCAGTCCCCAGACCAAGTCAGGTTACACTTACAGATAACTCAGCAACTGCTCACCTCTTTGGGTTTCCTTCTGAATCTTTCAAAGTCAGTTCTAGAGCCTGTCCAGCTCCTCACCTTCATAGGCGCAGAGCTAGACACAGAAAAGGCCAGAGCTTTCCTTCCCCTGGACAGGGCAAGGACCCTTGTCTCTCTGGCCTCCTCATTCACCCTGCAGGTGTCTCGACCAGCAAGGCATTTTCTACAGCTCCTGGGGCACATGGTGTTTCACAGCAGTAGTGCAGGGAGCAAGATTTCAGATGAGGGACATTCAGTTCCATTTGAGAGCCTTTTGGTCTCAAAGGAAGGACCCTCTGACCAAATTGATCCCAGTGACTTGAACCCTGATCCAGGCCCTACAGTGGTGGCAGGATCAGAACAATCTGAGACAAGGGGTTCCCTTTGTCACTCAGTCTCACTCTTTAATGCTTACTACAGATGACTCCCTCTTGGGGTGGGGAGCTCACTTGGGCGACCTGACCACCCAGGGGTTGTGGTCCCCTCAGGAATCTCTGCTTCACATCAATCTGTTGGAACTCAGAGCAGTATTTCTAGCACTTCAAGCTTTTTCCAAATCTGTTCAGAACAAAGTTATCCAGGTCAGAACAGACAACACCACCACAATGTGGTACATCAACAAGCAAGGAGGCACTCGGTCTATGGCCTTGTGTACAGAAGCAATGAAGTTGTGGTCTCTGGCTTATTCCCTGAACACCTCCCTCACGGCAGTTCACCTCCCAGGCAGGGACAATGTCCTGGCAGATGCTCTCAGCAGGATATCCCAGGGCCATCACAATGGTCACTGGATCCCCTGGTCTTGGAGGTGATATTTTCCAGATGGGGCACCCCACAGATAGATCTTTTTGCAGCCCCAGACAATCACCAACTTCCCCTTTTTTGCTGCAGGCCCCCATTGTTGTGCTCAGTCCCCCTGGATGCCTTAGTTTTCAGTTGGGAAGGGAAGTTCCTGTATGCTTTTCCCCCCTTCCCTCTCCTGTTCAGAGTGCTAGTCAAAATCAGATCTCAACCGTGCAAGATGATCCTGGTTGCTCCAGACTGGGCCAGACAGCCCTGGTATCCACTCCTACTGTCCTTAGCAGTCCATCTTCCCCTGTGTCTTCCCAGGAATTACAACCTGTTAACCTGTGCTCAGGGGAAGGTTTGGTACCCAAATCTCAAATCTCTCAATCTCAAGGCCTGGCTCTTGAAGAGTTAGAGTTTGCTGATTTACACCTCTCCCAAGGTGTAATGGATATTCTGAAGGCTTCTAGGAAACCTTCCACCAGGGCTACGTATACTTCCAAATGGAAAAGATTTTCCATATGGTGCTCTGGGAAGCATATTTCCCCAGAGTCTACTGATCTGCCCACAGTCCTTGATTATATGGTCCATTTAAATAGCTTGGGGCTGAGACCAGCTACACCTAAGGTGCATCTGGCAGCTGTTTCTGCTTTTATTTCAGCAGGTAAGCCCTCTTCT
Source organism: Neoceratodus forsteri (assembly GCA_016271365.2). Taxonomy (NCBI): domain Eukaryota; kingdom Metazoa; phylum Chordata; order Ceratodontiformes; family Ceratodontidae; genus Neoceratodus; species Neoceratodus forsteri. The sequence goes on from CM028131.1 coordinate 997,054,668, forward strand.
CTTTCAGCTCACCCTGTATTCTCCAAGTTTTTCAAGGGATTGCTTCACACCAACCCTCCATTCAGGGACCCTGCCCCTGCTTGGGACCTTAATGTTTGCATTGCTCAGCTTATGCAACCCCCTTTTGAGCCTTTGTCTTGAACAGAGCTTAAGTACTTGACTTGGAAAACTGTGTTTCTGGTAGCCATCACTTTTGCCAGGCGCAAGTGAGTTACAAAGCTTTGTCAGTGGAGCCTGATTTTATCTCCTTTCATAGAGATAAGGTGGTCCTCGGGACTAACAGGAAGTTCTTGCCTAAGGTGGTTTCAGATTTCCACCTTAATCAATCTGTCTCTTCCTGTGTACTTCACTGACCATTCCTCCTGGCGAGAGGAGGCTGCACAGTTTAGATGTGAAAAGAGCCCTTAGCTACTACATAGAGCGTACCAAGGGTCACAGGTTTGACTCCCTCCAACTGTTCCTCACTTATGGTGAGGTTGGTAAAGTGAAACCTGCCACTAAAAGATCCATTGCCAGGTGGATTGCCTCTTGTATCCAATTTTGTTATGAAAAACTGGGTAAGGTTCCACCCTCAGGCCTGAGGGCTCACTCTACCAGAGGTACAGCTGCTTCCCTGGCTGCTATCAGTGACATCCCTATTCTAGAGATATGTCAAGCAGCTACCTGGAAAACAGTTCACACTTTTACCAAGCATTACTCCCTTTATATCCAGGCTAGGAGTGATGCTCGGTTTGGCCCAGCTGTGCTTCAGAGCCTATTCCCTAAGTAGGTTTTGTCCCTCCTCCATGGAGGTACTGCTTTGTAGTCTGCTACTGTCAGAATACAGCAAGACTTCATGTTGTTTGAAGAAAAAATTACTCCCCTTAGAAATGTGGTTTCTTCTAATGGAGTCTTGCTGTATTCTGACCTCCCCCCCCACCTGCCCCTCTCAGAACCTCTGTTTTTGGGATGTGGGTGGGCAGTGGCAGTGTTGGCACTCAGTAGGTGCCCACCTTGTTGTTTTCACCCCCGTTTCTTGGGCGAGTGGGTGTTGTGTTTTTCATTTTTGGGTCTTCTGACTTGAGTCTTTGTTTTGGGACCAAAAAATGTTTTATGTTTAGTAGCCAGTTGGCTAGTGTAGGTTTACAGCTTCCACACAGGACCTTAGTGAGTTTAGCTCATAAAGATCTGACGGTTTGAGTTTAAACAGCAACAGACAGAGTCTCAACCGAGCTCGAGCTCACCGTTCCATGCCTGGCATGGAAAGTTAACTCTTTCATCTCTGGGGCAGTTCGAAGGTTGGGACTCACTGCTACTGTCAGAATACAGCAAGACTCCATTAGAAGAAACAACATTACTAAGGTAAGTACTTTTTTTCTTCTGTCCTTTACCATCTATTTATGCGTCACATCTTTGCTGCAAGTGTGGGTGTGCATCAGCAGTACATGAACTAGTCAGGTTTTCATCACCCTCCTCCACACAAAATTAATTGGACATTAAGGCACGACCAGGGATTGGGTTACGGTCTGTTACTCTAACCATAGGGGAATCATAAAGGACGAGGCAAAACTGAATACCTTATGCCCCTAAAGATAAATAAACAAAGGTTACGCAGACCTTGTGGTGCCTTAATGCTATTATTAAACTTGACTATATTTATATTTTCAAAATTGTTTCTATAGCTAAAATTCTAATTGTATCATTGTACACAGGGGGTTCCAGTTGTTGACATGACTCTTTTAGAATGCTGTCAGCCAATCAGAATGTGTAATTTCCAGCTGTTGTTTTCCGATTATGGATCAAGAGAGCGCTCCAACCAATCGGAGCATTCCTTTCCTTTGCACATGAGACACTCTTTTTCTGTGAAGAGTGTCTCACGTACAGCTGCCCTGGAAACAGGCATGTTCTGGTAAGGTTTAAAAAAATATATATATTATTGATCAAGCTCGATCAATACTATATTAATACCACCACTGAGTGCAATTTATGAAGCTGTCATCCTAGTAATGTTATTGTGGTGTTTGTTTTTTTTAAATTGTTTCTGTATTTTGCTCAAAACCTCAATAAAATCTTATAAAAAAAAAAATACCACTGCTGAGACCACTCTTACAGTTTTAAGAATGATCTCACTTACATTCTTAGGTATCAGAGCTGTTCACCTCTGGTTCACAGTTCTCATTCTCTAAGAATGCGCACAAGACCACTGTTACAACCATAAGAGTGGTCTCAGCGGCAGTGTTAACATAAATATTTTTGAAGTACTCCAGAGAGCAGCAGCTGTGCACAGAGTGCATCATTACCCAGAAACACACTAGGCCACATTGTAACTGGATTATGCAGCCTAACAAGGAATTACACGCACAGCATTTGGGCAAAGGGGTGTAACTCGTTGCCACTTGAGTACAGTGAGCTGCTACGTGGGCAGTAACACACAGGGTGTGCAGTTGTCGAATGTTTTTTGCGTTGCCTCATTAAAAAAACAAAAGTGTTTCCAAGAGGGGTTTATGTAGCAAGTCCTTGAAGGTGTACTGTTCCTTTGTCAGCAAAATCATAAAATGCATGCTGCACTTATAAATTAACTCCAAATGTGTCCTTTTTACAGAAAACTGGTGATCTACATGCTGTCAAAGTATTTAATAACATCAGCTTCCTTCGTCCTGTGGATGTTCAGATGAGAGAGTTTGAAGTCTTAAGGAAACTGAATCACAAGAATATTGTCAAACTGTATGCTGTGGAAGAAGAGGTGTGTTAATGAGTGTGGCGCTCTCTCTTTTTTTTTTTTTTTCATTTTTCACTGAAAGAGGACAAAGCTTGCTCATCTGTTTATTTATTTTAATTATGCTTTATCCTTCTGCCTGATCCAGCGCACATCGGCCCAACCTCCGCCCCTTCACTCGTCCCCTAGGACGTACTTCCTTGGTGATCCTCCCTGGTTTACCTCACCCACTTCGGGCGGGGTCTATGGGGGGGAACCCTTTCCCTCGTTGGTCCTCTAGCTCAGTGTCTGGGGAGTGCCACGAGGTGATGGTGAGAGACCTGCAGAGTGAGGCGGGCGGCACGCTGCATGCTCAGCATGTTCCATGTTTTGTCTTCAGGAGGCGTGGCATGCAGTGATGTTAGTGGTGGTTACATCACCATCTGCCCCACATCCCCAGTCTAGTGAGCTCTGGCTGTCAGATCCACGGCTTCCTCCAGGGGTCTGTCAAACTCAGACAGCTGCTGCCCCCCCCCCGCAAGGAGGAGAGCAGTCCTGAGCACACTCAGTCCCCCCGCCCGCCGCCTGACTCTCTGGCTTATTCCCAAACCCGGTCAAGCCAGCATCGCAAGTGGTGCTGCTGCTGCCCCAGCGGGCCAGCTAGCTTGCAGGTCTATTATACCCATTAAAATGTGTAACAGCAATGTTTAGGATGTCTGTCAGACAAATAAATGCATGATTTTCTTTCTCCTGGCTTGCCCCCTTAAAACGATTCTTTCTTTTTGACTTTGTAAGTTGACATCACGAGAATGCTGCAAGGGCTACCTGTGCTCCTGTGCCAGTGACTGGAGTTGGGAGTAAACCCGGAGCTGCGACAGGCGAGTGAGGGGCCTGAGGTAGTAGCACTGCCAGCAGGGTAGGGATGGCACTGTGGTTCCTCCAACACAGCAGTTCTTTTGGTGGGCCAGGGGGGTGAGAGGGTCCAGGAAATGGGGAGAAAACCTATAAAAATGCATACCTCCTGGGCTGCCTGTGTGGCATAGAAACATAGAATTTGACGGCAGATAAGGACCACTTGGCCCACCTAGTCTGTCCATTTTCCTATCTTATGATAAGCTGCAGATCCTAGTTAACCAACAGCCTATTCCCTCCCCCCCAGCAGAACTGCCTTATGTCTGTCCCATGCATTCTTGAATTCCCCTACTGTTCTTGACTCCACAATTTCCTCAGGAAGGCTGTTCCATGCATCCACAACCCTCTCCGTGAAAAAATACTTCCTCACATTACCTCTGAGCCATCCCCCCTCTATCTTCAAATTGTGTCCCCTTGTTCTTGCACATCTCTTTTTCGGAAAGATACTACCCTCTTCGACCTTTTTGATTCCGTTGAGGTACTTGAAAGTTTCTATCATGTCCCCCCTCTCCCTTTTTTCTTCAAGGGTATACATATTAAGCTCCTTTAGTCTCTCTTCATATGTCTTCTGGTACAGACCCTGCACCATTTTGGTTGCCCTCCTCTGGACAGCCTCCACTCTGTCTATGTCTTTGCGGAGATGGGGTCTCCAGAACTGCACACAGTACTCCAGATGGGGTCTCACCAGCTGTCTGTACAGAGGGATAACAACTTCCTGTTTTCTACTGTTGTTGCCTCTCACTATGCATCCCAGTATCCCCCAGCCCTCCTTACTACCTTCTCATATTGCTTGCTCACCTTTAGGTCATCTGATATGACTACCCCAGGTCCCTTTACATTTTTGTTGTTGTCAGTATTTCACCCCCCATTGTGTACTTTTCCCCTGGGTTTTTGTTTCCCAGGTGCAGTAACTTGCACTTCTTTGCACTGAATGTAAGCTACCATACATTTGACCATTCCTCCAACCTTGCCAAGTTCCTTCTCATCCTTTACATTTCATCTTGTGTATCAACCCTGTTGCAGATCTTTGTGTTGTCTGCAAAGAGACATACTTTTCCTTCCAGTTCCTCTGCAATGTCACTTATAAAGATATTAAAGGACCGGTCCCAGTACTGAACCCTATGGTTCCATGCTAGTAACCCTGTTCTTCACTGTGATCTCTGTTTACTATTACCTTTTGCGTCCTGTTGTCCAGTAAATTTTTTATCGAGGCTACCACCTCGGGACCCACTCCAAGGCTGGCTAACTTGTATATTAATCTTTTGTGTGGGACTGTATCAAATGCCTTGATAAAATCTAGGTAGGCCATGTCCACAGCCCTTCCCTGGTCTACTACTTTGGTCACCAAGTCAAAGAAATCTATTCGATTCATCTAACACGACCTTCCCGCTGTGAATCCATGCTGCCTTGGGTCCTCTGCCCCACTGGCCTCTAGGTACTCGAGAGTTCTTTCCTTCAGAAGTGATTCCATCATTTTCCCTACCACTGAGGCATGCGTTGTACTCTGAAATCCCACACTCTGTGGATCCCCATTGGCCTCGATGGTGGGGAAAGGGGGGAGCACCAGATGGTGTTGGGAGGTTGCCAGCACAAAGACCAGAAGACAAGATGGAGGCAGTGGTATGGACATAAAAAGCTCTGTATCACAAAAAAAACACAACAACAAACCAACGAAAAAAATCTATGTTGGACTACACGATTGCAAGGTGATCAAGGCAGTAATAAAGGCCTTGCTTTTGATAGTCACCAATAATTGTCAGTGTCAGTGGCTCAGTAGGTAGCACACTTGCCTCTGAGGCTGGGAGATCAGAGGGCTGTGGGTTCAGTTCCCACATCTGGCACTTGGGTTAATATCCCAGTACTAACACTGTAGTGCAGCACAAGAGGGGTACTGCACTTCTGAGGTGCCATGTTTTGGATGAGACGTTAAACCAAGGTCCCATCTGCCTGGATTGGTGTTAGTTCAGATGGATGTTAAAGATCCCTTGGCACTTATTGAAAAGAGTAGGGGGAATTTTTATTGAAATCAGAATAAAATCTCAACAAATATACAAATCAATATTACATCATACATAACTATAAAATGAAAAAAAAAACAAATATGTATTAATTCATACAATAATCATTACAAGGAAGAGGAGAAAGGAAAAAAAATTACATATGATAATCCTAGAAACAAGGGAAAACAAACCACCAAAATAATGAACAAAACCTCTGCAGTTTCACCCCTGGAAATAAGTAAATCTCAATTAGTGGCCTGCAAATGCAAGATGTCTCCAAAGGTCAGACCATTGGTGAAAGGGGAAATTCAATTTTTCCACCAATTTCCATTTACCTAACTCAGTATTAATGGTATGAAAAAGTTCCCATGGAGTAATAACCTGTTGTTGCAGAATGAACCTGCAACGACCAATCCAAATCCAGTATAAAATATGAGCAAAAAGAATACGGTAAGTACCATAATGTACCCCAATCGGTAAAGATGGAGTTATCCCAAAAAATAACAACCCTGATGTCGGTGGAATAGAGCCAATCCTTTTCCATCAATTCTTAACAATGTCCCAAAAATCTACAATGTATGGACAATGTAAATATAAATGATCCATAGTTTCTATTTTCATAAGGCAGGAAACACGGGGACAGTACCGTTCTATTAAAGCCTTGTGTTTCTGATTCCCTTTAACATTTATCCTCCCATGCAACCCCAACCAAACAGTGTCCCATAATTGAACTGGAAGTCTGGCATCTGAAATATAATCAGAAATTTGTTTTTGTTCCAAGGAAGAACAATTTGTAAAAGTAGGTATAGTAAAATAGCTCAAAATAATTTGGCCATAAATTGCTTTTCTAGACTTACTAACAACGTCGTCAAGCTGTACACCCCATTTCTTAATGGCATCAATAACACCATCCCATCTACAAGGGAGACGAGGAGATCTCTTGTTTTTATGCAAAAAAGCATTGTTTGACCATTCCAAAAACACACCATGTAAGGTGTCCCTACCCCACCTACACCACAAACATTTGGAACCCGTAACTAAAGGGACAATGTTTACATAAAGAAAAATTGTAAAAAAAAAAAACACCACTGGGTGAATCATATTTAAACCCCCAGATTTAATAGGGCCATATAAAACCTCCCTTTTAATAGGATTCAATCTACTACTCCAAACACAAGAAAAAAAGCAACCCATCAATGAAGTAAACAGACATGCTGGTAAAAAGAAAATCGAACTTACAAACAAAAATTCAGGGATTAAAAAGGACTTTAGCAGAAAAATATGCAGTTTCTTACATAGTTTCCACAATTTAACCTTGGAATGCCCCACAGTCAAGACTCGTGACCAATTAGTTTATGCCATGTCGTCTCCCCCAAAATAAATACCAAGAATGCGACAGGGCACCCGTGAGATGGGAATATCACCAAGACGATCCTCTTGGTCGATAAATCCTGCAACATTCAAACAGCACGATTTGGACATATTCAACCGAGCACCGGAAATGTTACCCAATTCCTGAAGTAAAGCACAAGCCAAACGTACAGATTGTACATCATTAACTAATAAACATATGTCATCTGCATATGCAAGCACCTTAATCGGAAAGGATATACCCATACCTAAAGGATAAGTATTTGGAGAATTCTGAAGAATGCGTAATAAGAGGTCTAGTGTAAAAACATAAAGAATAAGACTTAGGGGACAACCCTGCCGAACTCCTTTACGTATCAAAATCGTTTTCCCCATCCATCCATTCTCATAAGGTGTAACACAAGCTAATGCATAACATAACTTTATCTGTTGTATAAATAAATCCGGAAAACCGTAGGAGGCCAAACAATTCCACAAAAAAGCATGAGAAACCCCATTGAAAGCCTTAGCTTGATCCAAACTAATAATGTACCCCTTTCCAACCGATGCTGTTAATGAAGTCCTACTGTCCAAGATTTCTCTAAGTAACAGCAAGGCTTCAGTAATACGCCGCCCAGGCACCGAGCAAAACTGTGTAGAAAATATTAATTGAGCCATCCTAGACATAATCCTATTACCAAGTAATTTAGCAAAAATTTTAAAATCAACGTTAAGCAAGGTAGTAGGACGTCAATTTGTAAGTTCCGCCCGATCACCTGACTTATACAAAAAAAATCATTAAGCCCTGATACATAGAAGAAGGCAAATAAAAATCTGACCACATAAAATTAAACACTTCTAAAAAAAATCAGTCGGGATAAGACGCCATAAGATCTTATAAAGTTCGGCAGTCAAACCATCCGATCCAGGAGCTGTATCCCCCTTCATAGAAAGAATAACTGAATCCATCTCTAAAGAAGTAAATGGTAAGAGTAATTCTTCCTGTGATAAAGAATCTAAGTGCGGTAAAGCTGCTGAATTCAAAATCTGAGTACTAAAACTTACATCAGGAACCGGAGTCCCAAATACAAGGTCAATATGTTCTTCTAGGGTAGACATAATACCCTTATTATCAGAAACCAAAATTCCTTGTGCCGAAATTAAATTTTGGAACACTTTCTTCTCTGTACGTTTATGGCAGTTTTGAAAGGGGTTACCTTGGTCCAAGTTCCCATGGGTACCAAATTTCTGTTCATGTTGTAAAGACAACATCCTATTATATTGGAATAACTCCATCTGAACACGAATTTCTTGAATATTGAAGGCTACATCCTCCCTTCCAAATGATGTTTTGTAAGTAAAATCCCTAAATGGTGCCTCAATCGGAGATACTGAGAATATTTAGACAGTTGTTGATCTTTACCTACTGCCAGAAAAAAAATCACGTAAACAAATCTTCAAATCTTCCCACCATAAACCCAAATTGTCATAAAAAAACTTTGTAGTCAATTTATCATTAAGAATCTCGGTTAAGGAGGACAGAACCAGAGGATTCTGTAAAAGAGTGGAGTTCAATTTCCAGTATCCCGGGCCAGCGATCCTACTTGAGGGAGAATCCATACAAACTCCAAGCAAGACATGGTCAGAGGATTCAATGGGGATGGAAACCAAATTCCCACATGACAGAGATTTAGTAAGAAAAATCGTATCAATGCATGAAGCTAATCTTCCCGTATAATAAGTAGGTTTCAATGACTTTGAAGACCTGACAGATACCTGTTTCAACCCAGTATGAGATATTAAGTCCCTCAGGAAAGCCCTATCACAATACACTTTGTTGATAAGCCCTTCCTTCAGGACATTAATATTAAAGTCCCCAGCAAAGAAAACAAGACTATTCGTATATAAAAAGGGTTGGAGTTTCTTCAGAAAAGAGATCCTCTGGGCTTTAACTTGAGGACCATAGATATTAATCAGTCTGCAAGATATTGAATTAATAACAACGTCTAACAAAAAAGCCCGACCAGGGTCAATATCCACTAAACGAAAACATGAAACATGAGTTTTAAAACAAAACCCCACCCCACTACAAGAGTCCAATCCTGCTGACCAAAAGGACAGCCCGCCCTTCCAATCTCTTGTAATCTGATCAATTTCTAGTGACGAATGAATTCTTGTATCCTGGACAAAAAAAACGTCATAAGGTAACTGAGATAGAATACCAAAGGTAACAAGACGTTTCCTTCCAGATAACACACTATTTACATTTAAACTAGCAATACGCAACCCTAACCCATCAGGGAGGAATTTCTATTAATTTACCACTAGAACGAGTGACACGTTTCATCTGAGTTTTAGATTGATGTTTCTTAGGCGGGGCAGTACTGGGAGCAAGGGGCGGAAACTGGTCAGGATCAATACCTGTTATCGGGAGATCCGAATGCACCTGTTCACTCCACGAAAAAGCTGAAAATCTATTTGGCAGGGGCAAAGGAGAAAGAGGAGTCCTTTCCTCAGTTTGAGACAGATTGTGAGATTTCAGAGGAAATAAAAATTCCCGTTCCGTAGCCGAAATATCTGATTCAGGTCCAGAAATCGAGCCAGGTGGAACCCCACCAGTAAGTGCAGTGTGTTCAGAGGGACCCTGGGAAGATAAACCTAAGTGGGTTAGATGTTGTTGCTCCTGAAAAGTAGCCAGGGACAGAGTTCGGACAGGGGAACCTTGTGGAATAACTGGTGACTTGACAAGGTCCACTGTCTTGGAGCATGATGGGCCTGGAGACATATGGGAAAGGGAAAGAGGAATTTCCACATCTCCCAAATCTGAATGGGAAAAGGGGGGAACTGGACCACCACCCCGTGGAACAGTACGTGACACATTTCCCTGACCTCTACCTTGACCGGAAATCAATCTTTCATTAGGCTGTAAAGGTACAGAAAAACACTGTTTCGCCTTGTCCTGGTAATAATCTTGATCTGATTCCCCTTCTAAGTTGTGTGCTGCCCAAGGGCACTCATGGAAGGAATGTTCTTCTTCCCCACACAAATTACAAAAAGGGTGGGCAGTACACTGAGGGGCAGTATGACCAAGCATCCCACAGTGAAAACACCGAATCTGATCACAATCTATATTGAGATGAGTGAGGGCCCCACATTTATAACAACTCTTGGGTTGACCAGCATAAAACAGGACCCCCCTGGTCTCTACCCAAAAAAAAGGAGCTGGGCAAATGGGAAATCCCAACCTCGAATTGATTCAACTGTACCCGAAATATCCATCCCCCATTCCAAAATCCATTTCCATCAGTAATAGGTTTAGGTTTCTCCATAATGGTACATTATTTCTCTAACCAGAAAGAAATGTCATTTATACAGACCCCCTCATTCCGAAACAAAATAGTAACTGTTTTAAAGGTTGGTTTTGTTACAGGGATGGCTATAAAATCTTGCCATACCCTGAAATCCTTAACAGAATAATACAGTTTCCAAAATTTGTCCAATAAGTGCATAGAGCAAAAACTGAGATCATACATCCGTTCACCTGGTGCATGAATAAAAGCATACACCTCTGATGGCGCAAAGCCCAAAGAGTCCTTAATCAATGTTTCCCCACCCATGTCCTGTCGGGGATTACAGGAGCAGTCCCAATGTATTTTAATCATACCAGAAACCACCTCTTTGCCGCTTCAGTAGGCTTGCTAAACAGTCCAGCAAACGTTTTAGGTTGGTCCTTAGTTGCAGCTTGAGGCCCAGCATCCACACCCTTACCTTTCAAAGGAGAAATCGGCACCTTACCGTCCTTAGCAGGGATGACATCCAAAGAAGCAGCAGCCATTGAAGCATGTAAGGGCTGCTGGTCATCTAAATTAGGCCTGTCCGCATCACCCACCAAAGCTGGAGACTCCATAGTAGGCAATTGAGTCTCCTGTTGTTTCACCATCAATTCCGGAATCACCGTCGAAACAGGAATAGGCACCAAAGGCAGAGAACTGGCAATGGAACAGCCGGGTCAGAAACCCAACGATCTCCGACTTGTATCCAACCAGCATTCTGTAGAGTCAGCCCTGGGGTCCAGTCTGCATCTGAACCTGGTGTCAAAATGATGACGTCATCAACCAAAGCGGGGTCTGCCGAGGAATGCAAAATTGAATCTAGAGAATCAGCAGCCACTTCCAGAGGAAAACGTTTGCTACTCCCAGGTAAAGGGCTTTGCCCTGATCGTTTTCTTTTCCGTTCATCTAAAGTTAACTTCCTGGCTAGAAAATCACGTTCGGCAGCTGAAATTAAATCCAGTAACTGTTGCTTCCGAACATCTAAATCCTGTTTAAGTATTTCTTCATCAGGATCAATCGACCCTGAACCAGAGTCCAATACAGTAATATGTTCTTCAAGCCTAACGTTCTCCGATTCCATATTCAAAGTCTCCATCGAGACAACCCGACAACCTTGCTCCAAACCGGAGCTCTCCTCAGAATGACCCGCACCATCCATAGTCAGAGGCACACTGACCTCCATTCGACTCTCCTGCAGCGCGACTGCGCGATGTGCAGCAAGAGTAGGGGAATTTTATTTAGAAGGTTGGACTTCATTACAGAAAAATAACAGCATCCTATACATAAAAAACTAAATTCATAAACAGTAATAACAAAATAAAATACAAAATAGGAAACAAAAAAGGAAAACATATCATCAGTCTATAGACAAAAGATCACAATTACGCCAAAGGAGAAGAAATTGGGGACCTGTAAGAACTTGAAAATCATGCAATTTAACTAAACGAAGAGCCTTACAAATATTAACAATTATTTCTTGTTTAGGAATCAATTTCTGATGTAAAGCTAACATGCATCTAGCCTGCCATAGGTAATATCTAATAAGAACAAAAACAACATACAGGGTATCAACATGATATTTGGTACTCAAAGCAACATTTGTACAAAACATAATGTGTTCGTATGATAATTGAAGGAATAGAGGTTCAGACCATAAATCAGCCAAACTGGACCAAAGGTCAAAAGAAAAAGGGCAATCAAAAAATAAGTGTTGTTGAGTTTCTAGGATCTCATGGCAAAGATCCCGGGAGCAAAAACGAGCATTTAAAGCTTTATGTTTATGATTACTTTTAACCCCCAACCTGCCATAATTGCTTAACCATACCATATCCCATACATAAGGGGGTAGACGGGGATTACTAAGTTGTTGAAGAATCCAAGGAAAACGATTTAAGGACAGAAGGAAACACAACCGCTTCCTGGGCCTCCCTTCTCCAAACCTTGTCATATATCATACGTCTAGACAAAATACAAAATCCTGTGGGGGAAAAACCCCAAGATAAAGCCATCTTAAAGGCTTCTTTTCCATATAATGGGACTTCCAGAGAACGAGATATAATACTCTTTTGTCCTGAATTCCAACTTGTAAAACAGGATGACAACCATAACATTAAATAAGGTTTCCAAACCACTTCCCCGGGCTTTAAAGCTTTCTCAAAATTATAACTAAAGAATAAACTATAAAAAAAGGCAACAGGATGAAGCATACCTACCCCTCCCTCCCGTATTGGTTTATAAGTCAGACTCCGTTTAATAGGGTTAAGGCGAGACCCCCAAAACCCATGAAAAAATACCCCATATAATTTAGTAAAAAGAGCCATAGGCGGTGGAAACACATAACTAAGATACAGAAAAATGGGGATCACCAACGTTTTAAGCAACACCACTCTCTTTTTTTTCCAATCAAAAACTGTTTCCACCCAGCAATCAGACCTTCTGCCCTCCTCAAGGCAAGATGCCAGTTGTAGGACAGCATATCACCAGATCCAAAAAGATCCCTAAATACGTAAATAGAGCAACCGAAATAGGAATCCCAGCGTAGTGCCAGCTATCGGGAGAGGTATGACCTATAGGAACTCCAACACTTTTCTCAAAGTTAACTGTAGACCCAGAAACTGATGAAAAGTCCGAAAAACCTGGACCAAGGCCTCCTCCTCAGTATGTTTATCCAGCACCAAACCAAATCATCAGCATAGGCTAACAGTTTAATAGGTGGTAAGGGAACCCTCCAGTCCTATGATTTGAGGGCAAAGTAATATAGCCCATATCAAAGTATCAATATAAAAATCATAAAGGATAGGACTTAAGGGGCATCCCTGCCTGACCCCACAAACAAGTGACACAGGATTCCCTAACCAACCATTCACATTAGGAATGATCGTGGCCCCCTTATATAAAGTCTGAATCCAAGAAAGAAACTTAACAGGAAGTCCAAAGGCCCGTAATACAGAGAACAAAAAACTTTGAGAAACTCTCTCAAAGGCCTTCTCCTGATCTAAACCCAAAACCCATCCAGAAACTGCCTTCCTATCACCCAGGGCAAATAATTCACGCAGCAAAACTAAATTATCATGTTGGCATCTGCCAGGAATGCCACACGTCTGGACTGGACTTATATGAACAGCAACTTTAAGTAATCTTGATAACAGAATTTTTGCCAGAATTTTATAATCCACATTTAATAAACTAAGTGGTCTCCAATTATTCAAATCTGTAGCATCCCCTTTTTTGAAAAGTAAAATTAAAATGGCTTCTTTAATCGTTTTGGTCAAAGAGGCTGAGGCCAACATATCATTATATAACAACGTTAAAGCCGGGACCAAATCAGACATAAATGTTTTAAAAAATTTTGCAGTAAGGCCATCTGATCCAGGAGTGGAATGCAAACATAAACTACCAATAGCCTGAGCAACTTCCCCCTCAACAATAGCAGCATTCAACACCTCCTGCTCCTGGGAAGAGAGTTGAGGGAGATGTAAAGAATCCAAAAAAGTCTCAGCAGACTCACAGTCTGGTATAATACCCAAAATGTCAAATACATGCTGTTCAACAACATTAACCAACGCCTCTGGTGTCGTAACCAAGTCACCAGAGGGAGACCGTAGACACCGAATTAATTTAGAGTCTGCACAATTTTTACAAGCCTTAAAGGGATCCAACCCCCCTTTCAATGTTCGTGTCCCAAATCGAGCTTCTTGTCCTAAAGAGCTAGCCCGATCATATTGTAGTTTTTTCATCTGTGTGCAAATAACAGCAATTTGATCACTATAATCATTCCGAGTGGTATCAGATAAAGAAATCAAATGTTGTAACTGCTGCCTCAGAGTCAGATATTGTAAGTATTTAGCATTCTGAGAAGCAGCAGCCCTCTTCTGGAAGACCTGCTTCCACCTTAATTTAGAGTCTTCCCACCAGTCCACAACATTCTCATAAAGATCCGCCGCAGATAGCCGTGCAGCCCATTCCTTCCGCCACAACTTCAGAAATGAGGGAACCTCCAAGAGGGAGTCATTAAACCGCCAACGATTTTTCTTACAGCGGGGAGCAGAAAAGGATACACGAAGAGCAGCATGATCAGAAAACTCCACCCCCACAGTCTGACAAGAATGAATCTGCAAGACCTTAGACAAAAACATAAAATCAATACGAGTTCGCAAGGGTCCCTTAAAAAAAGTAAATCCTCCAGTAGCATGACAATACCTGTAAGCATCCATAAGCTGAGCTGTGGTTACGATCTCCTTCAAAGCAATAGAATCACAAAATAGTTTGGGAGTTCTTAACCCTCTGTCATTTTGTTGCAAACCACAGTTAAAATCCCCAACCCACAGGAGTAACCTAGAGGTATGCAAAAAGGGCCTTACTAAATGAAAAAGAGAAACTCGTTGAGCCTTAGTCTGGGGAGCATAGACCACAATAATTCGAAATCTCTCCAAAGAGTATGTAAAATCTAATAACAGTGCTCTCCCTGGTAATATATCAACCAATCTGGAAACATTCAAATCTAAATTTGAGAACAAAATACCAATACCATCACACGTATCTGGACCAGATGACCAAAAGGAGGGACCACAGGTCCATGCCCTGGAAGCCTGTTGTAGTTCACTGTGGGATTTTAACCTCGTATCAACAAGACAAACAATATCACACTTAAAGTCTTTCACTGTCAAGAAAACACCCCCCAGTTTCTTCTGACCTTTAATGCTATTCACATTTAAAGAACAAACCGAGAAGGAAGCCATTTAAATGCCAATGGGTGATTTACTCCTTCGACTTTGACGGGTTCGTTTAGCTATAGGATCCAAATCTTTACCTCCTTCCACATCCGGACAAGACCGAATGGAGGAGGTGTCTGTGTCATCCCCTCCAGAGTCCTTATCAGAGAGGTCTGTGGCTAATACAGCAAGTTTATTATTTGATTGCCAGTTACGAACCCCAGCTTCCTTGCCCCGACTGACTACAGCCACGCCTTTCCTAGTTCTCTTATGAGTGACTGGAATAAAAACAGAAGTATCCAAATCAGAGGCAGACTGCTGGGGAGGGGGAGGGGGAGGCATCCTATCATCAGAAACAACCATGTCGTCTACACTTAAGGGAGCTTCAGAGACAGAAGGGGGAACTACTTCAGAGGGGGGAACTATTTCAGAGGGCGGAACAGGAGTATCCTGAACAACCACCACCGAAGGTTCCTTATGTACTGTTACTGGAGTAGAGGAGGGTAAATCACCTTTCAAATCTCGGGCAGCAACCCTCTGTGCCTGAATTTGCTGTGCTACAGTAATCAAACCTTCATGTGAAGGACAATCCTCCCTATTATGGGATGCCCAGGGACAACGCCCATAAGCATGACCTGTACCTTCACAAAGGTTACACTTAAAAAGATTTAAGCAGGCACTAGAAGTATGGCTAAAATCAAAACAATGACTACACTTCACAGTGTCACAATCCGAACTGAGGTGAGTACGTGAACCGCACTTAAAACATGATTTGGGCTGTCCAGCATAAAAGATGAACCCCTTATCTTTTCCTAAATAGAAAAAACTAGGTAAATGTCTGGGCCCAGTATTGGTAGAATATAGTTTAACTTGAACTCTCCAACCACCATCCCAGATTTGTTCACTATCCAACGTGGGAGTGGGCCTATTAAGCACCTCACATCTTTGTTTTAACCAAAATAAATTATCTTCCACATTCACCCCTTCGTTTTTAAAAATAATTGTAATATTACGAACAGCAGGTTTGGTTAATGGAATAGCCTGAAAAGGAGACCAAATGGGAGAAGTCTGATATGTCGCATACTTTGCCCAAAACCTATCCAAACCTGAAACCTGTTTAAAGCTAATGTCATGATTATAATTACCCAAACTAATCAGGGCAAAAATCTCAGATGAAAAAATTTCATAGACCCTTTAAGCAGTTTTTTAGCAATATACACACAATCTGGGGGTTCCTCTAACCCACCCTTATATAGCAACCGAACGGCATTACGCCTAGGTGCCGCTCTCCTTAGTGGAAAATAAGTCAGCTAGTTTAAAACCAACTGGGCAACCCTGGCTAGACTCCAGGGTTTTGCAAAACTGGTGTAGGTCTAGGGCAAAAGGAACTGTAGGTCCAGGGGTATAGGAAGGAAGAAACAGGAGACATACCATCTTTAGATAAAACATCAGCATCTTGAGCAACAGGTGACCTTAAATTAAGAGAAACATCCCCCACATTAGTGCAAGAACGTGAGTCATTAGGCTGAATAGGTAAATTACCACCTTTCAGAAGTCTGCAATCTGAATCAATACCCCGGGGTTCGTTGGAGCTCAAGTTAGTGTCAGAGGCCTCAGAAGTAGCTGCTTTTTGCAACATTTTTAAATAAGTGGGGTCCTGAGAGTCTGGAGTCCAAACACCCCCCTCCCCTTTCTCCCAACCAGCACTTTCTAAAGCTTTTTCTGGTGACCAGGATGCCTTAGAGCAACTAGATGTAGCCAGTCTCATAGATGAAGGCTTTACCCCCGAGGCCAAAATCCCACCGTTTACTCACCCAGGGGCTTTATTAGCGAAAAGAAATACCTCCAGTACAAGTCTGATGCTCAGCCGTCTCAGTCCGACTCTGGAGAGGCTTACCACGGCTTTTCCCGGACTGTGCTTCATGTTTTCCAGAGAAAGTTGTTTTTCAGGCAAAGAACAGGCGGGCTGTGGGCACACCGAGACCAACCTCGAAGACTGCCAGCCCCATCCGAAACAGCCGCCAATGCGAAGTAGTAGAAAAACACGAACCTTCAGGCCAGCAGGGGCTTACTTATCAAAGCTGCCTCCTGGTATTGCACTCCCAGATGCCTGAGGAAGTGCCGCACTTTTAGAATCCAACTGCTGCATTTGCTGAAGCAGAGCCGACCGCTTTTCTAACAATGCAGAGCGAGAGAAATCTCAGCATCTGAACAGGTAACTTCCTGTTGCTCAGTAGAAGCCAAATCACACAGAACAGTAGAATCAATAATTGTATCTGCACAGACTGCAGCTACAGCAAGTTCCTCTTCTATGGCCTCTGAAGTTGCAAGCACAGGAGAGGAGGCCCACTCTCCTGTACTCCCGACGTCCATCTCCTCCGAAGGTTCATGCACACTGGCCATCTTGCAGCCAGTAGCAAAGGCTCCCCCTACAGAGAGTAGGGGAATTTCCCCGGTGTCCTGGCCAAATTTCCCTCATTCACTAAAAATATCACCAACAGCTTAATCTGGTTCAAGGTCAGTTGACATTCATTTGTATCCCCCTCCCCCGGGTCGTGCCTGAAAATATGCAGGATTTGTCTAGTGTTCTTACCCGTCAACAAAAGCTAAATAAATAAATAAAATTGTGGTGGGAGAATTGCCTTAAAAAATATATACCAAATACCTGTGCCATTATTTTTATAATGATGTATGGTATTTAGGGCCAACTTTTCCTTTCAGCCACTGAGCATTGGTAGAGCTGGAGGACCAAACTGTTAGGAAATTTGGTATTTCATTCGTCCTTTTTATGTACACTTCATTAGTTTCTCCTTTAGTCAGCCTCACTCATTAAAATGCTGCTGGTGTATATTTGCCATAAAAATTTCCAATAGTTTAGAAGTGAAATCGCTCATAAAATTTCCCCCACTGGGTCACTGTTACTTCCCGGTCTGTAGATCTGCCCTCGATTCGCCCCCGCACTCAACCACATCATGACATGAACCCAAGGAGAGTGTGGGGATACGCGCCATTGTAGTCTATGGGGGGCAACTTTAACAACGATTTTATTTATCACAGTAATCATTTGGTGATTAATCAAAGGCACCGGGCAACTAACAAGGTCCTTGTTAGTCGCCTGGTGCCCTTAATTAATCACCAAATGATCACTGTGATATATAAAATCGTTAAAGTTGCTCCCCATATACTATAATGGAGTGCATCCCCGCGCTCTCCCTGGATTCACGTCATAACGTTGCCGAGCACAGGGGCAGATCTACAGACTGGGATATGACATTGACCCGGTGGGGGAAATTTTACAAGCAATTTCACTTCTTAAGTATTGAACATTTTTATGGCAAAACTACATCAGCAGCATTTCGCAGAGGTAAGGCACCAAAATATGTGGTGCAATTCTCCATTCATTTAACTGATTGAATCTCTTTAATTACTGTTCTCAACTGATTGCATACTGACAGACATATAATAAAGTAGTGAGTCTCTCTTTAAAGCATTCTTTTCCTGTCAATGCCAAGGGATTGCTTGCTAGAGTTCGTGTAGTAGTAGGAATAGATTCAGCATTTGAAGACACGTTTGTTTGGGTTTTGTTTACCAAGACAACACTTTCATTCCATTACACAGATAACCATTTTATTGTTGCATAATAGTATTGAAGAAGAGAATAGTTTAGTGTTTCACCATTTGGTCTCTTTTTTTTCTTATTTTCAGACAGCAACTAGACACAAAGTCCTTGTTATGGAGTATTGTCCATGTGGGAGCTTGTACACTGTTTTAGAAGAGCCAGCGAATGCCTTTGGGTTACTTGAATCCGAGTTCTTGATTGTGTTACAAGATGTTGGTATGTGAGATCCTACAGTTTTACCCCCTCAAAAACACTTTTGCGTGTGTATAAAATTCACTGTATAATGTACCATCTGCGCAGGGCTCCAGATAAGATTTTTTTTGGGATGAGTACTGTACTTCTCATTTTGAAAGTGAGGTGAGTAAAACCAAATTCAGATATGTACAAATGTCTGGGTGGAGTGAGGAGCACATTTCTAAAAACTGTAGTTTTTTTTCTAGATAAGAATTGATCAGGTGCCAGCACTGCCCCAGATAATGACAGGTAGAAGTAATTTACTCACCAGTTTTAAATATAGTGAGTAAAACAAAATTTGGATGCATAGAAGTGCTGTAAATCTGGAAAAAAAAAAGTGCTCCTTTTGAATTACCAGTTACATTATGAAGCACTGCTCTGTGAAGTGTGGCACATTTACAGATGTTGGGTGAGTATTTATACTTATTAAAAACAATTTTTGAAGAGTATTTTCTAAAATGAAGTGAATAAAATGGGTCGTATTCACCTTATCTGAGCCCTGCATCTACCTAAACATTATGTTTTGAGGTTAGGAATAATTTTTGGGGCGTTCTAGGGACAGATGTCCAATATGAAATTAGTTGTCGAGAACATAGCTTTCTTCCTTCCTTTATTTCATTTAAAATAAGTTAATTTATTTACATGTTCATCACACTGGGATAACCATATTTCTGTGCAGGACCTAATTTTCTTGGTTTTCTCCTGGGGGCATCTACAGCAGCGACCTGTGTTTCATTGTTACATTAGTACATATTCCTCTACATAAGAAATACAAAATCACCCACACTCCAGTAATACAAAACATCATGGGATGTATATGCACATCATTACGAAAATTTGGACTGGTTCTGCTTTGAGCAGGAGTGCATGGTTCCAAATGACTTCTCACTGCAAAGGCTGAGAACAGAGAACCCAGACATGCTGAGCCCTAAATCATTGTGCCTCATCAGCATCTCAGTCCAGGAGAAAACCAAAGCAGCCCTTATGTGGTTGTATGGGTTAGGGTCATGGTGAGCCCGAAATAAGAAAGCAAGCTTTGTCTTTTTAGCTATTCCTCTCTATAGTAAGCAAAGTAGAGCAGACAAGCCAGAAACATGTTGCGCCCTAAGCCATGCTTACAGTATGCGATCAAGGTAAAGAAAAGCAGAAATTCATATTCAAACAACATGAAGTCTTGCTATATTATGACAATTGCAGTGAGTCCCCATCTTCGAACTGCTCCGGAGGTGAAATAGTTAACTTTCCATGCAGGCATGGAACTTAGAGCGCGAGCTCGGTTGAAAACTCTGTCTGTTGTTCTTCAAACGTAAACTGTCAGATTCTTTACTCTGCCTCACTGAACAGTCGCTCCGGAGATTTCTCCTTCTGCTCGGTTCATTTTGTCGGTTTTAAAGTATTATTTTGTCGGTTTTTCAACCGAAATTAAACCGCAACCGGTCGGTTCAAGCTCTGTCTGTGGTAATGTAAGTAATAGATAGGTTTTACTTTTCGTTTTTCTGTGTGGAACTTGTAATTCATTATTGGTTCGGTTTGAACCGATCAGGTTGTCTTTAAATCTACTAGTCCTTTTTTAGAGTGCGGTTCCCGGTTCTTATCGGTTCTAAAAAAAACAGATTTCATTACGTTTTTTCCACGACCCGTGACACGGTTGGGAACCGATAAGGGTGTCTTGCTTGGTGGATTGCCATAAACGGGCAAGTTGGTTAGGCTGGCATTATGTCTGAGAAACCCAAAAGAAAAACCGGACCCACTGGGTTTCAACACCGTAGTGTTTGTGGGGAAGCTTTTGCAAAGGCTGACCCACACACCACATGTGTCTATTGTCTGGGGTTTGACCACCTCAATTCAGACTGCCAGATTTGTCAGAATTTCCCTGCTGCCGCCATAGATAAGAGAGTTGGTAGGCTCAGGGAAAGGGAGGCCAAAAAGTCCGCTGATCCGGAAGGCCAGCCCGGTTCGGTACCAACCGAACCGGAGGGAGTGCCCTCTGACCAGGGCGATACTTTCTCGGGCAAACGAAGAGCCGGTTCTGAGGAGCTGGTTCCAGCAAAAAGGACTAGAAAGTCAGCTAGCGTAGAGCCAAAAGTTCTCTCCCCAATTGCTGAAGAAATAGCTAAAGCAATTCAAATTGTCCAGTCTCTCCCCCTGGTTCTGACCGAACCGACACCATCAGGGAGGCGTTCGGTTCGGCCGGTTCCACCGGTTCAAGATTATGATTTTGAGGATTTTTGTGAACCGGAGGAGGGGGAAGAGGAATATGAGGAGAGTGAATATGGTTTTGAAGATCTGGATGTGCCCATTGAACCGGACATCTCTCCAGATAGACCCTTAGGGGTTTCTCCTCCAAGGCTTTCTGAGTCCCCTTCTCCTTTCATGTTTTATAAAAAAAAAGTTGCTGAAACTCTCCAGCTCCCTGTTGAGGAAGCTGTTGATGACCAAGAGGAGCCGAACTATGTAGAAATGATGGATATTCCAGAGTCTAGGAGACTGTCTATTCCTTTGCATAAATCTTTTCGGAAACAGACAGTAAAATTGTAAAAACTCCTCACACTGTACCTCCTGTGGATAAAAGGATGGACCAGAGGTATACCTTATCAGGCTCCGACACTGATTTCCTCACTCAACAATGCAGCCATGTGGGGGTAGTGCAGGCTGCGGCCTGTGACAAGGCTAATATTCCCCTAGCTTCACACCCTCCTGAGAAGGACTCAGGAAGATTGATGCTATGGCAAAGAAACAGTACATGACAGCATCTTTGGGACTCAGACAGGCAAATTATATGAGTTATGCTGCTAGGTACCAGAAATCCAGATGGGATACTGTGCTGGCCCTAAAAACAAGTCCCTGACCAGCTTGCCAGGGAGCTGGAACAGGTGGCTATGGATGGTATTGAGGCATTCGGGTGCAATTTCATGCTGCAGTGGACTCTAATGATGTTTCATCAAGAGTCATGGCTACATCTGTGGCACTTCGCAGGATGGCGTGGCTCAGATGTACTACCCTCTCTCAGGATACCCAGTCTAAGGCCATGGATTTTCCTGTTGTGGGCAATTCTTTGTTTGGGGAGCAAACAGAGAATTACATGAAGAAAATGGATGAATATAGGACCACCTATAGGAGTGCACAGGCCAAGGAAAGGTAGGCCACTCCTCAAAAGCAGCTTCCTAGAGGCAGGGGCAGGCCTCTTCATAGGCCTTTTTACCAAACCAAGCTTCCTCCTCCGCCTATGCTCAGAGGGGGTTCTTTAGAGGAGAGGCAGATGGGGTACAAGCAGGCCTGCTTCCACCCCTCAGCCCAAAGCCCTGCCAAGCAGGCACCCTAATGGGATTGCCAGGGCCGATTCTTCTCTACCTGTAGGGGGCAGGCTGGCTTACTTTGTCCAGGACTGGAAGTCTTTAACATCAGACAAGTGGGTCCTGGAAGTAGTAAGCCAGGGACTGGTTCTCGGCTTCAAAAAATTTTCAAAGCTGAGAACCAGATCTTTTCCACCTGCAGCTCCATCAGAGGCACTCGCCCTAAAGGCAGAGGTCTCTACCCTTCTGGCTCTCAGAGCCGTGGAAAGGGTTCCTCCCCTACACCAGGGCAAAGGGTTGTACTCCAGGTACTTCCTTACCCAAAAAAGACAGGAGAATGGTGGCCCATCCTGGATCTCAGATACTTAAACAAGCACCTTTTAAAGCCAAAGTTCAAAATGGTGACTCTGGGAATTATTCTACCCTCTCTAAGGCCAGGGGACTGGCTAGCCTCCCTGGACCTCAAGGATGCCTACTTCCATATTCCCATCAGAAGCTCCCATGGAAAGTACCTCAGGTTCGAGCTGCCCTCAGGCCACTACCAGTTCAGAGCAATGCCCTTCGGCCTCACTTCTGCTTCAAGGGTATTCACCAAATGCCTGGCAGTAGCAGTTGCCTACCTAAGAAGGCAAAAGATTGCCATCTTTCCTTACCTGGACGATTAGCTCATAGTAGACCAGTCTCCAGACCAGGTCAATTTACATCTTCAGATAACGCAGCAACTGCTTACCTCTCTAGGTTTCCTTCTGAATCTCTCAAAGTCGGTTCTAGAGCCTGTCCAGCTTCTTACCTTCATAGGCGTAGAACTGAACACACAGGAAGCCAGGGCCTTCCTTCCCCTGGACAGGGCAAAGACCCTAGTCTCCCTGGCCTCCTCATTCACCCTGCAGGTCTCCCGGTCAGCAAGGCATTTTCTGCAGCTCCTAGGACACATGGCTGCTTCCACAGCAGTTGTGCAGGGAGCAAGATTTCAGATGAGGGACATCCAGTTTCATTTGAGAGCTTTTTGGTCTCAAAGAAAGGATCCTCTTACCAAGTTGATCCCAGTAACTCGAACCCTGATCCAAGCCCTACAGTGGTGGCAGGATGAGAGCAACTTGAGACAAGGGGTTCCTTTTGTCACTCAGTCTCACTCTCTAATCCTTACTACAGATGCATCCCTCTTGGGCTGGGGAGCTCACATGGGCGACCTCACCACCCAGGGTCTGTGGTCTCCCCAGGAATCTCTACTCCACATCAACCTGTTGGAGCTCAGAGCAGTTTTTCTAGCACTTCAAGTTTTTTCCAAGTCTGTTCAGAACAAGATTGTACAGGTCAGAACAGACAACACCACTACAATGTGGTACATCAACAAGCAAGGGGGCGCTCGGTCTTCGGCCTTGTGCACTGAGGCAATGAAATTGTGGTCTCTGGCTTATTCCCTGAACACCTCCCTCATGGCATTTCACCTCCCAGGCAAGGACAATGTCCTGGCAGATGCTGTCAGCAGGATTTCCCAGGGCCATCACGAATGGTCATTGGATCCCCTGGTCTTGGGAGTAGTATTTGCCAGATGGGGCAACCCATAGATAGATCTTTTGCAGCCCCAGACAATCACCAACTTCCTCTTTTTGCTGCAGGCCCCAGTGTTGGGCTCACTCCCCTGGATGCCTTAGCTCTCAGTTGGGAGGAGTTCCCTGTGCCGTCCCTCCCTTTCCTCTCCTGTTCAAAGTGCTAGTCAAAATCAGATCCCAATCCTGCAAAGTCATTCTGATAGCTCCAGATTGGGCCAGACAACCCTGGTATCCACTCCTACTGTCCTTAGCAGTCCATCCTCCCCTGTGCCTTCCCAGGAATCACAATCTGTTAACCTATGCCCAGGGACAGGTTTGGTATCCGAATCTCAAATCTCTCAATCTCAAGGCTTGGTTCTTGAAGAGTTAGAGTTTGCTGATTTACACCTTTCCCAAGGTGTAATGGATATATTGAAGGCCTCAAGGAAGCTTCCACCAGGGCTACTTATAATTCCAAATGGAAAAGGTTTTCCATATGGTGCTCGGAAAAGCATATTTCCCAGACTCTGCTGATCTACCCACAGTCCTGGATTATATGGTCCATCTGAATTCTTTGGGGCTGAGACCAGCTACCCTGAAGGTGCATTTGGCAGCTGTGTCTGCATTTATTTCAGCAGGTAAATCCTCTTCTCTTGCAGCTCATCCTGTATTTTCTAAGTTTTTTTAAGGGATTGCTTCACACCAACCCTCCATTCAGGGATCCTGTCCCTGCCTGGGATCTTAATGTTTGCATTGCTCAGCTTATGCAACCCCCCTTCGAGCCCTTGTCTTCAGCTGAGCTCAAGTACTTGACTTGGAAAACTATGTTTCTAGTAGCTATCACTCTGCCAGACGCATAAGTGAATTACAAGCGTTGTCAGTGGAGCAGGAGTTTATCTCCTTTCACAGAGATAAGGTGGTCCTCCGGACTAACAGAAAGTTCCTACCTAAGATGGTTTCAGATTTCCTCCTTAATCAATCTATTTCTCTTCCAGTGTATTTCACTGACCACTCCTCCTCTGGTGAGAGGAGGCTGCACAGCCTAGATGTGAAGAGAGCCCTTAGTTACTACATAGAGCGTACCAAGGGTCATAGGTTTGACTCTCTCCAACTGTTCCTCACTTATGGCAAAGTTGGTAAAGGGAAGCCAGCCACTAAAAGATCCATTGCCAGATGGATTGTCTCTTGTATCCAATTCTGCTACGAGAAGTTGGGTAAAGTTTCCCCCTCAGGCCTGAGGGCTCACTCTACCAGAGGTACAGCTGCTTCTCTGGCTGCTGCCAGAGACATTCCTATTCTAGAAATATGTCAAGCAGCTACCTGGAAAACAGTTCACACTTTCTACTAAGCACTACCCTGGACATCCAGGCTAAGAGTGATGCTCGGTTTGGCACAGCCGTGCTTCAGAGTCATTCCCTAAGTAGGTTCTGTCCTCTCCTCCATGGAGATACTGCTGTGTAGTTCTGTAATTGTCATAATATAGCAAGACTTCATGTTGTTTGAAGAAAAAATTACTCACCTTAGTAATGTTGTTTCTTCTAATGGAGTCTTGCTATATTATGACCTCCCTCCCTGCCTGCCCCTCTCAGAACCTCTGTTTTGGGATGTGGGTGGGCAGTACAGTGTTGGCACGTTTTTGATGCCCACCTTGTTGTTTTTCACCCTCCTTTTTGGGTGAATTGGTGTTGTGTTTTTGCATTTTTGGGTCTTCTGACTTGAGTCTTTGAGGCCAAAAAATGAGTGTTTATGTTAGTAGCCAGTTGGCTAGTGTAGGTTTACAGCTTCCACACAGAGCCTTAGTGAGTTTTAGCTCGAAAAGATCTGACAGTTTGCGTTTGAAGAACAGCAGACAGAGTTTTCAACCGAGCTCGCGCTCCAAGTTCCATGCCTGCATGAAAAGTTAACTATTTCACCTCCGGAGCAGTTCGAAGATGGGGACTCACTGCAATTGTCATGATATAGCAAGACTCCATTAGAAGAAACAACATTACTAAGGTGAGTAATTTTTTCTTCTGAAGGTATGGATATAGTTCACTGTCCATGCAGTTGCAGTCTTTTTGGGGACAGCTGAGTCATCAGAATGTCTTCAAGCTAAGCTCCCTCCCACCACCAGAATGGTATATCCTGCAGCACCCAGGTGGTATATCCTGCAGCTTGGCCCTGTGACATCAGATCTTTTTTGCCACTGGCAGGGACAGGTCTCCTCCTTCATGTCTCTGTATGCATAGATGGATTTCAGCGTTGGGCGATCAACATGATGTTGAGAATAGCAGCAAGTGCTGGGCCATGCTGCGAGTGTCCATTGTCGAACCGAAGGCTAGCTGGGCTTGGGTTGGCCTAGGAACTGCAATTCTGCCTCGGAGGCTGCCGGGTCAGCTGCACAGCTTGCAGTCATAGAAGATGCAGCAGTGGCTGCAGTGAGTTCCTTGTCAGTCTCTGCACTATTCCCAGCTGGGGCCAGTCTTGGAAGGCCGAAATGTGCATGGTCCTCTGGACCTTCAGGGAGAACCCTTCTCTCTGCAGCAAGAAGTCTAAGAAGCAATTGTTGTAGGTCATAGGGCTAGTTAAGATCATGGTGTTCCGGCCCAGTGGTGCTGGATGCCGCATCTTGTGCCATGCCAGCGACCAGAGTTCAGGAACGGACTTGGGCCACCGGCGGTCGGCAGGGGAGGGAGAGGATTGAGCATCTGGAAAACTGCTCTCCTCTCCCGCGGTGGGTAGCGAGCATCTCGTCACTTCTCACTGGCTCCCTGATGGAGATTGGGGGCACTCCAAGGAGTGACACTGTAATGTGGTGGAGTGGCAGCGGATGTCAGTACAGTAGTGCACAGATGTCATTGTACGTCTGCACTCCAAGGGGGAAACAGCAAGCAGGGAAAACCCCAGCAGACCTCAGGAGGCGAAAGTGACACCGGTAGCCAATGCCCACATCCTGACCTCAGACCACCATTCCACTGGCTCTCCTGAGCCCCTCAACCCAGCCTAGGACCGTGCCTCTAATCTCAGAAAGGTCACCAGGTAGGAGAGGCAGTCCCATCCCCGGGGGGCTTGGAACTGGGGGGGGCTGGACAAATCCATGGGCTTGGGGAGGGAGTGCTCAGCCTTTGTACTCCTGGTGGAAAGAGTTTCAGACAGGCAGTTGAGGCCATGGCTTTGTGGGTACACTCAAGAGACGCCCTGGTCCCCGGTGCTAGAAACAGAGTTATTAACAAAAAAAAAAAAAATCATGGTGTTCCGCCTCCTCCTTTTGACTCCTTCGACTGATCGGTGTTGGTCAAGCTTCCTCCAGTCAAGGGTTTGGTTGAAAGCCCCATGGTAACCCTGTTGGGCCTGATGGCCTCAACTCCAGTCAAAGAGGTGCTAGAGAGCTTTCTCGAACCAGGTGTCTGGCTGTCTGAAGAGATCAATGAGGAGCCAGTCTCTTAGATCCCTGTGCTCCCTGTCCTCACCCAAGAGGATGCGTCCCAGTCAGAACCCCTGCTGAGTTGCCTTGAGAGTTGCATCCACCGGCAGTTGTGCCTCCAAGGCCTGTTTTGGTCTTTGTCCAAGTAGTTGGTTTATACTGACCTTCCGGAGGGCGCCTGCGGATGTTGACCCTCAGGCCAATGATTGCAGTTGAGATGCTGCTTGTGCTTTTGATCCCATTCGACTGGGAGATGGTGCCGTTGATGCTTCTGACCTCCTCATCCTTGGGTGAGGAGAGGCATTGACACTGTGTATGTCAGTGCTGTAAGGAGCTCATCTGCCAGCACTGGACCATTGCGGTGAGGGTTGGGCTCTGCCCCTGGGATCAGCGGTCCCTTGGCCTCCTCCGGCTGTTCCTGTGCTGGTCTACTAGTCTTGGTAGGCTACGACATCTGCTTCACCTCCACTTCCAAGTGGAGGCCCCTCCACCACAGTCATTGTTTGGGGCTCTTACCAAGGACTCCCATCAGGTGGTCGACTTGCCAGACCAGTTGTCCGTGGAGATCACCCAGGATGAAGATTCCAGGGTGGTTGATAGTTTTAAACTGTTGATGGATGTCTTTGAAGACTCTTCAGACTCTGAAGCAAAATCATCAATAGTCTTGACCAGGGCTCAGCTATTCAACCAAGAATCGGTTGAAGAGCTCACTACAGCTTACGGGCCGACATCTTTTGGGACTTTGTTCTGGTTAATGTCGGAGTCCACGAAGTGCCCTTGGAACCAGTATAGAAATGGGCTAAATACCCATTCACTGATATCCTGAATAGGGACACATCACTAGGGTTTGCCTTCACTGATATCCTGAACAGGGACACATCACTGGGATTTACATTTTCTTTCACTGAAGCCATCTTGGGACTAGCCCTGGTACTCTGGCAGCACCCAGAATCCTGCCTGGCACATCTACCTATTTGGGCCACAAGTATGCTGTCCTCATGGTCACCCTTTCAGGGTTCTCTGACCAACCCTCTGTGGGAGTTCTGGTTGTGGAGTCAGTCTTTCACAAGTTGAAAGGCTAAGGGGATGTGGACAAACCTCCAGACAAGAAGTACAAAAAGATCGGTTCCGTGGCCAAAAAAGTGCATGCAGCCACTTATCTTGGTCTTTGTCAAGCCAGCTGTTCGGTAATGATGGCTGTTCCGTCTTTGGGTTTGTGGGGCACCTCCTCTCCATGTTCCCAGCTGGTAAGTATTTGGTAATCCAGATGATCAGAGCCCAGGGTCAGTTGCTGTCTAGGCAGCATCTTCAGATGGCACTAGACATGGGGGATTCTTGTGCCCTTGCCATGGCTGCGGCCACGGCCATGTGTTGGCCTGACTGAGATTGTCCACCTTCGCGGCAGACAGTCGGCATATGCTGGCTGATGACCAGTTTCTAGGCACCGCCCTCTTTGACCCTGGGGTGGAGGGACATCTCGCTTGCATTGAGAAGTTCAATGCTTCCCTGTATTCTGTGGCTTTCTTCCAAAAGGACCCTTTAAAAAAAAAAAAAAAACTTTTCAGTTTCAGTCCGTTTAGCTACAACAGCCTCAGCAGCAGCCCCAGAAGAGACAATTTAAGTGCTGGCATATGAAACCCAGGTTTGACTGTCAGGTGCAAAAAAGAAGGGAGAGGCTGAGGTGGTGGTGCCTCCAGGCCGATGTGACTGGAGCCCCCTCCAAGGCTGCTGAGTGACTTCTTGCAGTGTGCCATTGCCCCAACCTTCCAGTCCCTATCCCAGCTCCCGGTTGGGGGTCGGTTGTGCCACTTTTTGACACAGTGGTCTATGATTACCTAGGACAGGTAAATTCTAGAAATAGTGGGCAAGGGTTTGTTTCTTGATTTCGAGGCTCTCCTGCCGTACTGTTTCCAACCCCCTTGGGAGTCCAGGGTGCCAATGGACAAGTCTTTGCTGCAAGTTGACGTAGCTCAGCTCTTAGAATGTGGGGCCATAGCCCTTGTTACAAACACCCTGGCCAGTCAAGGATATGTGTTCAGGTACTTCCTGGTTCTGAAGCAGTTGGGGGCTGGCACCCCTAAGTGGACTTGCATGATAGGAACACATTCATGTGCAAGTGCAAGTTCTGGATGGTCTCTCTGAATCAGATCATACTGTCTCTGGAGCAGGGCTTGTGGTTCTGCTCCCTCGGCCTCCAGGACACGTTTTTCTACAACCTAGTCCATCCGCCTCATTGCAGGTACCTTTAGTTCCGTACTGAGGGAATATTGTACCAGTTTCAGTTCATGCCTTTCCTGTAGTGAGAGTTGGGCTGGCAGTGATCCCAATGTCTGGGTCGCCTGTGCCAGCTGGTTTTGGTGACCCATCCAATGTGGGATGCCATGGAATGGTGGCTGTCCCCATAGAACCTGGAGGAGGGAATCCCGTTTGTCCACCCTTAACAGTCCGTTATGCTTATGATGGATGCATTTGTGGTAGTGTGTTGCGCTCACATAGGAGACTACAGGAGTCATGACACCACATCAGCCTGCTGGAGATCTTTGAAGCATGTCTGGCTCTGATGGAAATCACTGCATTGATTCAGGGTCAGGTCATCCAGGGCCAGGCAGACAGCACGACCACCATGTTCTACCTGAACAGGAAGGACTGGATGTACTTCTTTCTATTGTGTCAGGAGACCCGAACCTGCACATGCTAGAAACGGATCTCTTGGAGTGTCTTGTCGGGGGAGAAAACGGCCAGCTGGCAGACGCTCTCAGCTAGATTGGAGCGATATTGCATGAGTGGTCCCTGAATCATGTGGTGGTAGACCATATCTTCTCCAAGTAGGGCACCCCTCTGGTGTATCTGCTTGTCTTGTGGAAGAACAGAAAACTGAGGCTTTTCTTTGCCCACCCCCTCAGTCCAGGACACTGCAGAAGGTTGCTTTCTCAAGATCATGGACCCTGGGCCTTCTGTATGCCTTCCCTCCCTTCCCCATTGTTTGTAAGTTGTGATCAAGACCCGGAAGAACAAGGTGTGGACAGAAACATACACAATAACAGCAGGAAAAGTCCAGTGTTCCATCCAGTCTGCCCATAATTCCCTGTCAAACCCCAGGACTTGTTGTCCATTCAGGGTACTAGCCCTCACTATGTACCCCAATTCTCCTCCCCCCTTTTACTACCCTGAGTAACCAATAAACCCTTCACTCTGTCCCAACCATGCTTGAAACTGTTTACAGTGAACCCACCAGGATGAAGCGCAGCATTGCAGAATTCTGCAGTAGAGTTACTGCAGCAAACAATGCAATTTCAATGGGAGTTAATCCCTTTTGTCATGCAGTAAACCTGTGATACTGCGCTTCATCTTCGTGGGGTATGGTTTTGGCACCCAGCACCTTGGCTGGCAGACTGTTTCAGGGTTTCACCATCTATTCTGTGAAATAAAATGTTCTCACATTCCTCTTGAACCTCCCTCCCATCAGTTTCCACTTGTCACTGTGTTCTTGAACTGTTACTCATGCTAAATAGTTCCTTTCAGTTCACCTTGTTTATTACTTTCAGGAACCTGAAGGTCTTTAGCATATCACTTCTGTCTTGTCTGATCTCCAAAAAGTTCATGTTCAGTGCCTTAAGCCGATCCCCATAAGATCTGCCCTCCTAGCCCTGAATCACCCTGATTGCACCCTGTGACTCCTGATAGCACCAGACTGACCCAGGCATTTCTGGTATTTAGACCACCTCAGCCTCATCAGCAGGCCACTGTGGTGGTTGCCTCTCCACCCATACCTCCTGACAGACCACAGGGTACGGTTCTGCACTTAGGCTTTTAATCCATGCATCTC
Organism: Neoceratodus forsteri; assembly: GCA_016271365.2. Lineage (NCBI taxonomy): Eukaryota > Metazoa > Chordata > Ceratodontiformes > Ceratodontidae > Neoceratodus > Neoceratodus forsteri. The sequence goes on from CM028131.1 coordinate 997,085,555, forward strand.
TTAGCCTGGTACCTAATCTGCTAGAGTTCCTGGCTCTGAGCTTTTTGGAAGACATCCTCCATATCATGGTGTCCCATAAGGAGTTGACTCGTAAATGCTATGCATTTAAGTGGAAGATATTCTTTGATTGGTGTCCGGGTAAGGAGCCTGATCCTGTTCACTGCCCAATGGTGAATATTCTCGACTACCTTTGATCCAGTTGGGACTAGGAGTGACCACCCTTAATGTACACCTGGCAGCCATCTTGGCATACCAGGCATGGGCTGGTATGCAGATGGTGGAGCATGAGAAGTGGGTCGGGCACTTTTTCAAAAGCCTGGATTACCTGTCCCCTCCAGTGCATGAACCACCATCTCTTTGGGACCTACTTCTGGTATTGGCAATGCTCATGGGTAAGCCATTTGAGCCGATGCACAAGTTTGAGATGTCACATTTATCATGAAAGACCGCCTTCCTGGGGGCCATAACATTGGCCAGAAGGATCAGTGAGGTCCAGGTGCGCTCAGTGGAGTCACCTTACTTGGTCTTTCATAAAGACAAGGTGGTCCTTCGTTCCAACCCGAAGTTCTTCTGAAGGTTGTGTCTGAGTTTCACCTTAACCAGGTACATGTGAACATACAAAGAAGCCAGCAGAAGAAGGCCGTTTGGTCTATCTCGTCTGCTCATACTGTAGGGTCCACAGCTTGAGCTACTGTCCCTGCCCCTTCAACCCCTCCCATCCTCCCTACCCCATGATCTTTACCTTCCCGCTATACCTATCCCAGCCTCACTTGAAGCTGCCCACTGTCTTAAATGGGACCACCTCTTCCGGCAGCGCATTCCAAGTGTCCACCAGCCTCTCCATGAAGAAGTGCTTCCTGACCTCCCTCCTAAATCCCCAGCTTAAGACTGATAGGTAATTAACCTTCTGGTGTATTTCACCAGTCTGACCTCTGGTGCCGATCACAGGCTCCACACGTTGGACCTGCGGAGGGAGCTCACTGCTTATAAGGAGCGCACAGCTGGATTTTGTTTCATGGCTCGCTAGATGTTTGTAACGTACGCCGAAGCCACACCTGGGAGACTGGCAGCAGAGCAGACGATTGCCAGGTGGGTAACATCCTGCATTGATTTCTGCTTTAGGTTAGTGGTAGGGGCTTAGTGCTCATTCCACCAGACGCACTGCTGCCTCGGTGGCCACTTCCAGGGGTAGTCCCATTGCAGAGATGTGCAGGGCTGCAACCTGGTCAAAAGCACACAACTTCATCTCTCGTTACAGCATCAGTGAACTCGGTTGTTGGAATGCTGCTTTTGGGTGCTCGGTCCTCCTGTCTCTCTTCTCCAGATGGGGGGGGTGTGCCTTGCTCCCTCCTCCTGGAGGACTGCTAGAAGTCTGCCATTGTGTGGATAGTGAACTGTATCCACGCCTTTAGAAATATACTTTACTGATCTGTAACCTAGTTCTAAGAGCAGTATACAGTTCACATCCACACTGTCTACCCACCTGACCTCACCTGGCATTGTGGCGCCCAGATTGTTGCTTTCACCATGCAAAGATAGAAACATTAAAACATAGATGATGATTGTAGAAAAAAAAAGACACAGTCCATCTAGTCTGCCCTTGGTATCCCTATCATACCCTGGGAGTTGTTGTCCATGTGGAATCTTGACTCTCCCCATTTTCCGTATTCTCTGTTTCTCCACCTCCCTCATCCCTCTGAGTAGCTACTTATACCCTTGGCTCTATCCCAGCCATGTTTGAAGCTGTTTATGGTTTGGGCACCCAGTACCACTGACCGCAGACCATTCCATGGCTCTTCCACTCTTTCTGTACAGTAATACTTCCTTACATCCATTTTAAAGCTTCCCCCATTAAACTCCACTAGTGACCCCCAGTGTCTTAGCTTCTTTGTTCTTGGCAAATAGCTCTTCACAGTGCACCGTATTTATTCTTTTCAGGAACTTGAAGGTTTCTGTCATCTCCCTGCACTCTCGTTTAGTTTCGCGTGAATACATGTTCAGCACCTTTAGCCGATCCCCATAGGATCTGCCCTCCTGGCCCTGAATCATCTTGGTCACCCTGCGTTCACTTTCTCTAGTCTGTCCCTTTAGCAAGCCGAGATATTATGTAGCATGCTGTGCTGTGGTATAACATGCTGTTCTGTGATATAGCATGGCGTGATATAGCATGCTGTGCTGTGATGTAAGATGCTGTGTTGTGATGTAACATGCCATGCAATGATATAGAATGTCATGCTGTGATATGGACTTTGGTGCTGTGATGTAAAATGTTGTGCTGTGAGGTAACATATCATGCAGGGACGTAACATGCCAAACAGTGATGTAGCATCTGATGTCATAGGGTGGAGCTGAAGTGTGGCAGCTGAGATTCAATGTGAAAAAGTGCAAAATCATGCATTTGGGGCACAAGAACCCAGTGGTGGATCACATGCTGATAGGGGGAGATAATGATGGTCACCAAACAGGAAAGTGATTTGGGGGTAATCATATCTGTTTACCTGAAGGGGGCCAAACAATGTGCCAAGGCTGTGGGGAGAGTCAGTGGGATGCTGGGGTGCATAGGGAAAGGTTATCACCAGCAGAAGAAAGGAGGTGATGATGTCACTGTACAGATCATTGGTGAGGCCTCATTTTGAGTACTGTGTCCAGTTCTGGAGGCCACATCTCTGTAAGGACATAGGTGGAGGCAGTTCAAAGAAGGGCAACACAGATGGTGTAGGGCCTGCACCAAAAGTCATATGAGGGGAGACTGGGAGACCTCAATATGTATACGCTTGTGGAGAGGAGAGACGGAGGGGGAGATATGATGGAAAGCTGCAAATATCTAAAGGGCATAAATAGGGTACTGGAGGGTAGCATCTTTCAGAAAAGGAGATGTTCAGGAAGGAGGGGGCATGATATGAGGTTGGAAGGGGGCAGACTAAGGGGTAACGTGAGGAAGCATTTCTTCACGGAAAGGGTGGTGGATGTATGGAATAGACTCCCAGCGGAGGTGGTGGGGACAAGCACAATGGGGAATTCAAAACTGCATGGGACAGGCATAGGGGAACCCTAGTCATAGGAATGAGAAGGTAAAGCTGGAGATCAAGTAGGGTTTATGGCTTTTGCAGTAGGTAGGGGAAAATGGGCAGTCTGGATGGGCCTAGCAGTCCTTATCTGCCATCAATTTCTATGATCTTCCTGGACGTAGTCTCCACCACTGATGGGACTACGCTGGAGGAGCTAGGACTGAGCGGGAGCCAAAATCTTCAGGAGGTCGGCGCCCGAGGTGGGACTCGCATGCTTGATTGCTGCGAGAGGCTCGCACCATATAGGCTACTTTAGCATTGACCCTCCAACCACTTCAGTTCCTTTTTTTCCCCGCTGTCGAGTGCGCTTCAGTGACGCTGTCGCTCACCCGCCAGGAGTTGGGTCTTCATGTCTACGACAGCAGCTTAGTCATTCAATATCAATTAGGTTTTAGTATATTATTATTTAGTTAAAAAAAAAAAAGTTTTTCACGAGAAAGAACAGAGACGTCTTCAACTGAGTCAACCATGAATGGGGCCGGTGACGGTAGGGAGATTTCACAGAAAGCTGTATTTCCAGCAGGGCTGGTTCCGGTCCGCCACCCTCTACAGGGGAGGGGTCTGACTATGGGCAGTCCAGTTCTGGGGGAGGGGCATTGTGGTCCTCATGAAAGCACAAAAAGAAGTGGGCCCATTCCCGATCTTCGTTGGGAACCCAGCACCGCTCTGCCTTGAGTTCTTCCTCATCCCACTGGTTGAAGAAGAAACAGTACCGCTCAAAGTGACCCTCTGGTATGTCTGCACGTCAGTCATCGCTTACAGGGGACAGGAGGTAGAGTCCAACTCCATCGGGGTCACCTGCGGCCTCTATTCCTGGTGGCCGGTATCCTCGACTCCATAGTCCCTCCCTGCCCTCTGGGGGGTGTCCTCCGGTGAGCAGTTTCATCATTGGGCCACTCTTATGGAGTGGGTTCAGCAGTTATCCCAACTTCCCGAGCCGGCAGAATTGGTCTCAGGGCCTTTGGGCCTAGGGGCTTCGAACCCGTGGGCAGGGCGGTTGGTTCAACCTTGTTGCGTGACACCTTCAGTGCCGTTAATGCTGCGCTCTTGTGCTTTTCCCCCTCACATGGCTGTGGCTCAGGGGCCAGCACAGGTACCTCCTTCTCCTTCTTAGATCTTCATCCTTGGGTGCCCTGGAGTTTTGGTTGAGGTCCCCGAGTGCCTGAGCGGCGCTGGCTGCGGTGCCACCTTCGACTCTGGTCTTTGCGGCGCCGCATCTAGCACCGTGTTCGGTGCTGCTCTCAGCACCTTTCTGGGTGCCGGAGCCGCCTCGGGTGCAGGGTTTCTTGACTCAGATTCGAAGAGCACCTCCTCTTGCTCTCTTTCCTCCCTTTCCTTTATATACTATCCCTCCTAGGTTAGTAGAAGATGATATTGAGCCTGATCCTGATCTACGATTAGCAGACAACTTTGATGAGGATTCTTTCTTCGGAGTAGAAAGTAAGCCCTCTACTTCAGCAGAGCCATTGGTCGAGGACCTGTCCTTTAAATCTCTACTGAAGAACATGAATTCCACCCTCTCTCTCTCCAGACTTCAGTGGCTGATCCGGGGAAGCTATTGCGCCTTCAATAACTGCCTGCTCCAGAAATCCCTGTGGAATTGACTGCTCCGGTACAGCCCTCTTTCAAGATAGACTCACAGATGGTGTGGGATAATCCAGCGCTCATTCCTTCTGTGGCCAAGTCCATAGATAGGAAGTATGCTTCCCCTGAGGATCGACCAATCCTGGCCTCTCAAGCCTTTGCGGATGCCATTGTGGTCTTGGCAGAAAATGACAAAGCCGTCCTTCCTCAAGAATCTACAGCACGTCTGGTAAATAAAGAATCCCGTAAGACTGACACTTTAGGAAAGCGAGTCTTCACTGCTGCTACCCTAGGAATGTGTATTGCTAGCTACCAGGGCTACTTCTCACAATATGAGTATGCCCTGTGGCATTCGCGAAAACCTCGGTCGAAGCTCTTCCAGAGTCGGATGCTACTTCAGAGCTTTTTCAGACCATTACTAGAGGCATTGAGTCCAACAATCAGCAGCTTAAGGCTGAAATAGACGCTTTTGATACTGCCTCTCGGGCAGCAACAGCAGGGATTTGTACCTAGTGCCACTCATGGTTATGAACTTCGGGGTTTACAAATGATGCTCAACAAAAAGTCATGAATTTACCATTTGACAGAGTTTATCAGTTTGGCCCACAGGTGGAGCAGGCACTGGAGGCCCGCACAGAAAACTAGGACTGCCAGACCGGCCCCTACTGCCCCTCAATGGGGCGGGAACCGCCGGCAGTTTCATAACCACCTGTTCTTTCATGGCAGAGGGGGTTTCAACAAGAATCAAGCCCCTCCAGTCACAAAAGAAAATGCAGCAGAAGGTACAGGGCCAAAGGCGCCTAGTGCCACCCTTTGAGATTCCGGCCCAAGTCCCACCTCAGCTGTCTGAGGGGGAGTTATCTTCGGTAGTAGGAGGCATCTAACTCAGTTTTACAACCAGTGGAGGTCAGTCACATCAGACAAATGGGTTCTCAGAATAATTTGCAAGGGTTACTCTCTAAATTTGTCAGAAACCCCTCCAGATCATCCACCCAAACAACAGCCCAGCCTGTCCATCTCTGTCAGACCTCCTTGCTTCCGAGATTCAAGGCCTTCTGAACAACAGGTCAGTCGAAATAGTTCCGCAGGATCAAAGGAACACAGCTTTCTACTACTCCCATTCCTTCCTAGTTCCAAAGAAAACAGGTGGTATGTGTCCTGTTCTAGACCTACGGAAGTTAAACAGATTCCTTTACAAGGAGAAGTTCAAGATGATATTACTCTGAATGCTTCTACCTCTGATTCATCAAAACGATTGGCTGGCCTCCCTGGTCATGTATGTCGCCTACCAACATGTTCCTGTGCACCCCAAACCACCACAAGTATCTCTGATTTGTGGCTCTGTGTCAGCACTGCCAATTCAGAGTCCTGCCTTTTGGGCTGTCTTTGGCACCTGGAGTCTTTACAAAGTGCTTTACAGTACTCGCAGAGCACCTCTGGAAACTTGGAATTCAAGTGTTCCCATATCTGGACGACTGGCTCCTAGCAAGCTCATCCAGACAAGGGATACAGGGAGCTGTGACCATGGCTTCCAGATTCCTCACATCCATGGGAGTTCTGTTGAATCTGGGAAAATCGCAGCTGTAGCCCTCCGAACAGCTCCTCTTCATAGGAGCTCTCCTGGACACCTCCAGAGCAAGAGCCTTCCTTCTAGAGGACAGGAGAAACAACATCCTCCAAATGACTTGCTTCATCAAGAAGAACGACTCGGTCTCTCGATGCAGCAGATGCTGGGTCTCTTGGCATCATCAGTGTTCACAGTGCCCTTGACTCGTGTTCACATGGGACCACTCGGATGCTCAGTCCTCAGTGATCCCCGACCACACATCCACAGTCCTTTCACATCAGGGTGACGGAACTTCTAAAGCGGTCACTCACCTGGTGGACTCAAGAGGACAACCAGCTTTATGGCTTTCCCTTTGCTCCACTGGAGAGACACATCACCAGCACCACAGATGCTCTAATCGGCTGGGGAGCTCACTGTCAGGCTCTCCACACCCAGGGTCTGTGGAATTGGGATGAGTCTCAAATCCACATAATGTTCTGGAAATGAGAGCTGTCCTCTACTCTATCCGAGCCCTGAAGGGCATCCTCTGTCGCAAAATAATTCTCCTTCAGACGGACAACAAAGCAGTGATGTACTGCATCAACAAGCAGGGCGGGGCACACTCTTAATCCCTGTGCAAGGAAGCGATGAAAGTATGGAAATGGTGCCTAGAGCATGAAGCCCTGATACGAGCAGTTTACCTGCCCAGAGTCCAGAATGATCTGGCAGATCACCTCAGCTGAATGAAAGCAGATCCTCACGAGTGGTCTAGTGACACAAACATCATGCAGTCACTCTTCAAAGAGTGGGGCACACCAGACCTGGACATTTTTGTATCCCCACTCAACGCCAAACTGCCTCTATTCTGCTCCAGAAATCCGGAACCTAGTATTTTCTGTCAGGATACGTTCAGACTGTGGTAGACGAGCAGCTTTCTGTGCGCATTTCCTCCTCTTCCCTTAGTTTAGAGGGTGCTGCTCAAGCTGGAAGCACAGGGGGCAGAATGATCCTCATCACCCTTTTCTGGCCTCATCAGATTTGGTTTCCATTCATCAACAGACTGTCAGGAACTCCACCAAGACAACTACCAATTCAGCTGGACCTTCTGACCCAGGGGCCAGTGGTCCATCCTAACCTGAGATCCTTCATCTCCACTCATGGCTCCTGAGTAGATAGAAGTGAGTAGATTTGATGTCTTGCGTAGTGTCTCAGACAGTCTCCTTGCGGACGCAAGCCGGCTACTAGGAAAACAAACATAGCAAAGTGGAAACGTTTATGTATTTCTTTATTTATTACTAGGATTACAAGTACCTTTGAACCAGAGGTTTATTTACAAAGGTTCCGCGTCAGAGTACAATGCGAAAAACAGTAGCGAAATACAGTACAGCAGTACAATACAAGACGCAGAATAATGAGGTGGATTTAATTGGTAAACAACAGGAATGCACATGGCAAGCATAGCTAAAACAGAGAACCATCATAGGGTTATGGGGAGGGAAGCTGGGGTGGTGAGTAAGGGGGTGCAGATTAGGCCGTCAATGATATGACATTGTCATAAGTGCAGAGAAAATAAATGGTTTAAGTGCAGGTAGCCGGGTGGGGGGAGTAAACAGGAAACCAGGGGGGTGGAGGTACAAGAGGAGGAGGAGAGGAGAGGGAGGGAATTGTGATTGGGAGGGAAGGAGAGGACGGAGTTATGGGGAGGAGATGAGCTGGGTGGGAAGAGAGAAAAATGGGTGAGAGGGGCTGGAGGGAAGGGCAAGTAGGTGGGCAGTTGGAGAGAGTGGGAAGGAGAGGGGAAGGTAAGTGGGCAGGAGAGAAGTGGGAGGTGGGTGGTGGGAGGAGAGATGGGCAGTAGGGGGGAAGGGTGAATGGTAAGCTGCGAGTCTAGGTGTAGCAGTCATAGCTGCTATGTTTAGTGAGGTGCTGGCGGAGTTTACGCTTGAACGGTCCAAGCTTGTTCTCCATTACATTTTAAGGAGGAAGGTTATTTATCAGAGAGGGGGCACTGGTGTAGCATGCACGTTGAGCCTGGGTGGTACGGCAGAACGGAAATATATATGGGGATTTGAGGGAACTGCACGTCAAATGTGTATTGGCAGCGGGGACCATTAAGGCATTTCTCCATCTGGTGTGCAAAGTCCTTCCTGGATCCCTTTTCTTGCCCGCCTAACAAAGTCCTGGAATATCTGCTAGACCTGTCAAATACAGGGCTACAATACTCAACCGTGAAGGTCCAACTTTGCGCAATTTCAGCTTATCATGAGCCTATACACTCTGTGTCCCTGACTAAGTTACCTTTGGTTAAAAGAGTCCTTAAATGTATACTCCACATTAGGCCATCCATCAGGAGACCGGTAGCCGCTTGGGATATTAACCTTGTGCTGGACATGCTCACCCGTAAATCTTTTGAGCCTCTAGCGACACATGAGCTGAAGTTCCTGACCAGGAAGGCCACCTTCCTCGTAGCCATTACTTCTGCTGGTAGAGTGTCTGAAATACATGCGTTGGTCACAGACCCGCGTATACAGTATGTTACAAAGACAAGGTGATTCTCGGCACTCACCCCAAGTTTCTCCCAAAAGTAGTCTCAGAATTTCATCTGAACCAGCCCTTGGTTCTTCCAACCTACTTCGCGAACTTCCAGAATGAGGGAGAAAGTACCCTATGTTCTCTGGATGTTAAAAGAATGTTGCAGTTCTACATCGACAGAACAAAAGAGATTCGCAAGTCAAAGCAACTCTTTTGTCTTGTTCAGCATTGCCCAGCTGGGTCAACCTGTTGCTGTCAGGTGTATTTTGGCATGGCTGGTCGCATGTCTCCACCAGTGCTATTCCATGACACAAGTTAAACTGGAAGGCAGGGTATACGCCCACTCTACCAGACAGTTGAGGCATCTCTGGCAGAAATTTGGAACGTGCCCATTGCAGACATCTGCAATGCAGCTACTTGGAGCTCTGTGCACACCTTTGTGAAGCACTACGCTTTGGATGTCCATGCCAGACAGCATCCATCCTTTGGCAGGACAATTCTTAATGGACTTCATTCCTGAGTGAGCTTCTGTCTCCTGCCACACTTCTCGGGGGATTATTTTAGCTTGGTACTCTCCCATCAGCATGAATGAGTGGTAGAGACTTTATGTCCAGGAAGATATGAAAATTACATACTTACTGTAATACGTGATCATCTTGGACGAAGTCTCCACCACTCATTCACACACCCACCTTCCATCCCCCCGGGCTCACTGACCTTTTTTTTGGTCTTCACTCCTGCGATGGCTGGGCTGTGAAGACTTTGTTTTGTTGACCCTTCTTATCTGGGTCATTCAGACTGTCTTATGTCTGACATACGTTAGTTTTCTCTAGATTAGTTTACGCTGCACCTCCTCGGTAAAATAGGTACTGAGGCAGTTGGAGGGTAGACGCCGAGGTAGCCTGTACAGTGTGAGCCGGATCTCATGGCACTGCGCATGTACGGTCCTACCTTGGCGCTGGCCCTCCGGAAGATTTTTGGCTCCTGCTTGCTCCTAGCCCCTTCAGCGTAGTCCCATCAGTATGAATGAGTGGTGGAGACTTCATCCAAGAAGATCAAGAATTATGGTAGGTACATAATTTTCATTTTTTGTGTTTCTGTGGTGGAAGGAGCTTAACCTGAAGACATTTTTGACTCTGCTGTCTCCAGGAAGACTGCCATTGTTGGGCTGTGAATCTGTATACCATACTTAAAACTACGGTTACAGGTGAGTAACCTGTATTTCTTATCCTTGATTTACACATTTCCTTGTAGTCCATTTAATATTTTTTGATATGTTCATCTATAGTAGTTTATCAGTAATTTGAGTATCAGCGTGGCTCAGTTGGTACTACATCCACTTCTGGACCAGAAGGTTGTGAGTTCTCTTCCCTCACCGGGATTGGGCTTGTACCTCAAAACGCTGGCACCCGAGTACAGTGTGTGTGTGTGTGTGGGGGGGGTGCTGTACTGCTGGGGTGTGTCATCCTTCAGATGAGACGTTAAACTGAGGTCCCGTCTACCTGTCCTGGTGGGTGTCCATGTGGAAGTAAAAGAACCCAGGGCATTCTTCGCAAACAGTAGGGAACATTCCTGGTGTCCTGGACAACATTCCCCTTCCCATAAAACCAATTGATGCAGTTGTCCAGGCTGTGTGTGGGTGTTGATGTGCGATATGGCTCCCACCACATATTCAGTTACTTCACTACCTGTCTAGCATTGCTTGTGAAGCACTTTGGAATACACTGTGTATCAAAAGCGCTATATAAATGCCGATTCTTCTTCATCTTTTTTCTTATACTGTGTGTGTTTTTTTTCAAAGCCTTCTCTTTTTTTTCTGTTTTAAACTAGGGTTTATCCAGCTGAGAGGCAGCATCACATTTTGTAAAGGTGGTCCAGCTTCTACGTTGTTTTAGGGGCTCTGTGGATCGAGGGTCAGGGAGGTTATGTGACTTGCTCAAGGTCCCTGTCAGCCAGTGGCTGTGTTGGGATCTGAACTAAGGACTGCCTGGTTAACACCTCAGTGTGCTCTGAGTATGGGATTACACAGTTCTAGGGACATGGATATGTTGTTCATCCACACTGTCTGGCAGGTTCCTTGCTGCTTTAAATTTTGCTAGAAGGTCTTCAAACTGGTTCCTCCCACCCACCCGGGTGGTAAAACTCTCGGCTCCACCCCATGACGCCAGATCTTCCTTACCGCTCGGAAGCTCAAGTTCCCTCCTTAACGCTCTGCGTGATAGACTGGATCCTAATTCTTCGGTTCGCCCGAAACTCATTTTAAAATTTTCAAGACTTCGGTCAACTTTCTCCCTCGAGGCTGTGATGTACAAATCGACTCCCAGATTTCGGTGGTGCCCTTGTGGGCAGAAGATGTCCAGGACAGACCTGAACTCCATGTGCATCTACTGCCTCGGCCTAGAACACGACCCGCAGGCCTGCGAGTCATACCGTTCATTTTTGACCAACATCCTGGAGGACTGCACTGCCCGGTTACAGCTGGGGCGCCCCGAGAAGCGCGACCTGCCGGTTAAGTCGGAGGAGGCCCGTTGGGCGGTTACCGTGGTGGTTGGCTTGGCTGATCAGCTCGAGCAGATGATTGCCCTCGAGGAGGAGGCGGCCCAGGCCACATCTTCATCTTCCTCGGTTGCGGCATTTATCCCGCTCTCTCTCTGGGTACCTCGTATTCAGCTTCGTTCAAGGAGCTTTGGCAATCCCTTTCCATGAAGGGAGAGGGTCCATCGGGACATTCCTCTCGGTCCAAAAAGAAGGACTGTAAGGGTAAGTCCCGTCGTCAGCGTTCGTGGGAGCGGGAGAGGTCTCCTTCCCCGGACAGGCGACTTGTCGACTTCGGTCGAGGTTGTGGCTAAGGCCGCTGGCTTCACGGCGTCCCCGTCAGGCCAGCGGCGAGACTCCCGTCGATGTGGTCGAGATTTTTCTCGACCTGTCGGACGGCTGTCGACTGGTGAAGCCGACAACCCTTCTTCACCGGTTTCCCCGGTGGAGACCGAGGATCTGCCTGCGCCCCTGGTGCAGCAGTCCCCGATTAAGGCGTCTGAGCCAAGGGAAGAGCGGGTGTCCCCCGCTCCTTCCCAGACCCGTCCTCGGAAACACCGAGGATCTCGGTCTCGGTCTCAGACTTCTTCTCGGTCTAGCCGATCCTGCCGACATCAGCGGTCTCTGTCTTGGCACCAAGGTAAGCGGCGCTGCTGCTTGTCCTCGTCTTCCTTCTCGGAAGAGGAGAGGCTTCGGCGCAAGTTGCAATGACGCTACGAGGACCTGATGTGGGAGCAGTTACTTCTGTCCTGGAGCAAGTCAACGCCGAAGCCTTCCCCGGCCATTAAGTGGCTATCACCCGAGCGGCTGAAACAACCCCTCGCCGTAGTCGAGATGCCCAAGCCTGGGCCGGTTGTTCGTCTGAAACCTGCTGCCCCACCGATTGTGTTGGAACCTCCGCCTCCACAACAGAAATCGGGGGGCACTGACCAAGGACTCTCAGTCAGGTCAAGGCCTGCCCCACAGGTTGTCGGTCACCCTCACTCCCGACCGTCCTCGGCAGGTGGAGGGTGGCTCAGGCCCCAGGCAGCTCTTCGCGGACTCCTCCGAGTCCGAAGAGGACTCCTCCCTGTTCTCCAGGCCGGTTGACCTGGAGTCCTCCGGGGGGCCAGTTGTTGGACGAAAGCCCATCGTCCTTCATGGGTTTGCTTCGGCTCATCTTGGAGTCCACCAGGATGCAGCTCGAGCCCGTATCCAAATGGGCTAAGTATCCCCTTGACGGAAATACTGGACCAAGGAGATTCCCCTACGTAGGCCTTTCCGGTGGCTGAGACCATTGTTGGCCCAGCCTTGGAGCTTTGGCAGCGGCCTGCTTCCTGCCCTGCGCCTTCGGCCAGGGTGGCCAGGAAGTATGCGGTCCCTACCGGCTCTTTGCCCAGGTTTTCGGAACAACCCTCTGCCGAGGGGTTGGTCACCGACAGCGTTTTCCGGCATTCCGGGAACGCTAGGGATGTGGACAAGCCCTCCGACAAGGAGTCCAAAAAGCTGGACTACGCCGGGCGCAAGGTGTACGCTGTATCCTCCCTTGGCCTCTGCCAGGCCAGCTCGGCTGTGCTGATGGCACACTTCTCCCACGCCCTCATGGGCTCCCTGGATGAGGTGATCCCTCATCTCCCGGCCGACCTGCAGACCACGGTCCGGCAGGTTTGGGACCAGGGTAGGGCAGTGGCTAAGCAGCAGCTCCAAATGGCTCTGGAGACAGGAGACTCCTGTGCCAGATCGGTTGCAGCCGTGGTGGCCATGCACCGAAGAGCATGACTGAGGATATCCACCTTCACGGCGGATACCCAGCACAAATTGGTGGGCGTCCCCTTCTTGGGGACCGACCTCTTCGGCCCTGGAGTAGAAGGTCAGCTCCAGCGGATCGAGAAGTCCAGTGCCACTCTGGACTCGGTCACCTCCGCCCAGAAGGACAAAGGCTGCTGACAGCAGTAGCACAAGTCCTTTCCCCCTTCTGCACCTGCGGCATGTCCGGCCCAACAGCACCAGCACCAGGGCCAGCAGACTCGCACTTGGCATCCCAAACCCAAGCCTGCGGCTTCCTCCAATAGGAAGCAGGGAGGTAAAGGCCCAGGAGGTCCCTCGGCCATTCCCTCCTCCAACCCTGCCCAGTGACGGGTTGAGGGGTGTTGCCCTCAGCCTCGTCACTTCCCCCTGGGTTCCCCTCTTGGGGGGATGGCTCCGCCACTTACTTTCCGTATGGTCCGCTATCACCACGGACCGCTGGGTGTTGGAGGTGGTAGGACAGGGTCTGCCTCTGGAGTTCGAGCAGGCCCCACCCTTCCGAGCCATCGCCCCTCGCGGGGCCACGGGGTCCGCAGCCTCGCTATCGGCCCGCCGAGCCGATATTGCCCTGCTCCTCGAAAAAGAGGTGATCAGGAAGGTGGCAGATCCTCCTCCAGACCAGGGTTTGTGTCCAGATACTTCCTGGTCCCAAAACAGATGGGGGCTGGCACCCCATTCTCGACCTGCACGACCTGAACAGGTCCCTAAGGTCTCGGACCTTCAGGATGGTCACTCTGGCTCAGATAATCCCATCCTTGGAGCGAGGCATTTGGTTCTGTTCCCTGGACCTCCAGGACGCGTTCTTTCACTTCCCAATCCATCCGTCCCACCAGAGATTCCTCCACTTCAGAGCAGAGGGATCCCTTTATGAGTTCCGGGCCTTGCCCTTCGGCCTTTCCCTAGCTCCCAGGGTTTTCACCAAATGCATGGCAGTGGTGACAGCATTCCTGTGGCGCTGAAGGGTCCGGGTGTACCCCTACCTGAACGATTGGCTGATTGCAGCCCCCTCCAGAGCGGAGGGGGAGGTGTCCAGAGATCTGGCCCTCCAGGTTTGCTTTCAGGTTGGCCTCCTCATCAATGAGGCCACGTCAGAACTTGTGCCAAAGCAGGTGATCCAATTCATCGGGGCAGAGCTCGACTCCTACAAGCCAGAGCACTGCTCCCGGCAGACTGGGCCGAGGTTCTTTCCTCCTTTGCCCAATCATTTCAAGTTGGGCAGTCACGCCCTGCCTGGGACTTCCTGCGCCTCCTGGGCCTCATAGCGGCCTGCACCAGCGTGGTCCATTGGGCCTGCTGGTACATGCGTCCCCTTCAATGGGGACTGGCCAGCCACTGGTCACAGCACTTCGATCCACTGGATCAGCTAGTGACGGTGACCCAGGGGATGTGGAATGCTCTCCAGTGGTGGACCGTTCCATCACATCTGCAGGAGGGCATCCCGTTTGTCTGCCCCGAGCCGACGGTCTCTCCATCGACCGATGCCTCTCTGATGGGTTGGGGTGCCCATCTGGGGGAGCACAGAGCGCACGGCCTCTGGTCCCCTCAGGAGTCCTGATGCCATATCAACCTGCTGGAGCTTCGAGCGGTTCGTCTAGCCCTCACCGCCTTCGCTCCGTTTCTACTGGGTCAAGTGGTTCAGGTCCAGATGGATAATACCACGACCATGTACTACCTAAACCGCCAGGGCGGGACGCGCTCCATGCCTCTGTGCAGGGAAGCTCCGCATTTGGTCACTCGTGCGCAGCCTGGAGGTGGATCTCCTCAACATTCATGTCGTAGGAGCCTCCAACACCCTGGCCGATGCCCTAAGCCGGATAGGGGCTGCGTCCCACCAGTGGTCTCTCCTGCCGGAGGTAGTACAAGATCTCTTCTCCCTCTGGGGCACGCCTGTTTGCCTCCAGGGAGAATGCGAAGGTGAATCTGTTTCATGCCCGCCCCCCTCAGCAGGGCTTGCTGCAGGGGGATGCCTTCTTGGGGCCGTGGACCCCAGGCCTCTTCTACGCCTTTCCCCCATTTCCCTTGATCCACAAGGTGCTCCTCAAGGCGAGGAGGGACAAGGCGCAGGTGATTCTGGTAGCCCCAGACTGGCCCGCGAGATCTGGTATCCAGATCTCCTCAGTCTTGTCTCCAGGCTTCTGAGGCGGGTTCCAGCCCGCCCGGACCTGATCTCAGTGAATCAGGGGAAGGTATTCCATCTGGACCTTCAATCCCTGCACCTGACGGCCTGGTTCCTGAGTGGCTAGAGTTTCAGGCCTTGGGTCTTTCTGACGAGGTCCTCAGCGTCGTTGAGGCGTCCCGTGAGGAGTCGACCAGAAAATGCTACGCCTTCAAATGGAAGAGATTCTCCATTTGGTGTCAGGGCAAGGGCCTGGACCCTTGTTCCTGTTCCTTGGCAAGCATTCTGGACTACCTGTGGTCCCTTTCTCAGCAGGGCTTGGTGCGAGCCCTTGAGTGCACCTGGCAGCCATCTCTGCTTACAGGCGCGGGCCGGAAGAAGTCGGTGGCGCAGGAGAAGGTGGTCGGGCGCTTCTTCAAAGGCCTAGATCACATATCCCTTCCGGTGCTAGAACCTCCACCTCCATGGGATCTACTACTGGTATTGGCTAAGCTCATGGGCAGGCCATTTGAACCGATGCACAGGTGTGACATCTCTCACCTGTCGTGGAAGACCGCCTTCTTGGTGGCTATCACGTCAGCCAGAAGGATGGGAGCGCTCCAGGCGCTTTCCATTGAGTCTCCTTGTCTGGTCTTCCACAGGGACAAGGTTGTCCTGCGCCCCCACCCGAAATTCCTTCCGAAGGTGGTGTTGGAGTTTCACCTTAACCAGGTGTTGACTCTGCCGGTGTTCTACCCCAGTCACACCTTGGAGGCCGAATATAAGCTCCATACTTTGGACCCTAGAAGAGCGCTTGCTTATTATAAGGAGCGGACGGCTGAAGTTCGGGGAGAGGTTCGCCAGCTGTTTGTCACCTACGCTGAAACCGCACTTGGCAGACCTGCAGCCAAGCGGACGATAGGCAGGTGGGTCACCTCCTGCATAGATCTCTGCTATAGGTTGGTGGGCATGGAGCTTCCCAGAGGGATAAGAGCTCATTCTACCTGCCATACCGCTGCATCGGTGGCTGCTTCCAGGTATGTCCCTATCCAGGAAATCTGCAGGGCTGCTACCTGGAAGTCAGCACACACCTTCATCACCCACTACTACATCGACCTTGAGTCACGCTGAGATGCTGGTTTTGGGGCCTCGGTTCTCCAGTCTTTATTTCCCAAGTAGAGGGTGTGCGCCTTGCCTCCCTCCTCCTGGAGAACTGCTAAGAGTCTGCCAGACAGTGTGGATGAACAACATATCCATGTCCCTAGAAATACAGGTTACTGACCTGTAACAGGAGTTCATGGAATGGTATATATTGTTCATCCACACGACCCACCCGACCTCCCCGGCTTCGACGCACAACCTGGCTTCCAGCGGGCTAGATCTGGCGTCATGGGGCGGAGCCGAGTTTTACCACCCGGGTGGGTGGGAGGAGCCAGGTTGAAGACCTTCCCGGAAGATTTACAGTCGCAAGGAACCTGCCAGACAGTGTGGATGAACAACATATACTATTCCTAGAACTCCTGTTACAGGTGAGTAACCTGTATTTTTCAACCTTGTGTCGTTCTCTGCAGCTTCTCACTCTTTCAGTATCTTTCCTTTTACAGTACCATATTTATGTGTGTGTTTTGTAAATTTATTCATCTTTTGCCTTTCCGTCTCGGGGTGTTTTCTTTCACCGCTTTTAGCCTTTTCGTGTTTTAGTGCTTTTGATCTGAATAATATTTATCGGTTGGGGGGACGGGACTCTGCAGGCCATGGCATTAAAGGGGCACGGTCAGCTTTACCCCCTCGTTTTTGTTAATAGCCATGCAGTGTGCCTTCTGGCATGCACCGAAGTAAATTGTAATGCACAATAACCCCATAAACATAAAAGTGGAAAAAAAGTACCTGTTTTATAAATATTTAGCATAGTGGTCTTTTAGCCGGGCCATCCATAAATCGACCGACACCGGAAGCACTACCCCCATCGAGGATGCACGCCAGGACCGTGCACACTCACGAAGTGGCATTTTATGCCAAGCCTACTTTAGTTTCATGCTGTCCTTATAAACTACTAAATCGCGAATGACTCCAGGAACTTTAAACTTAAAACCGAACCCTGTGTGGCTCGCAATTCACTTTAAAAACTGGTGCTGTAATCCCGAGCATGCGCAATGGCAGCATGCTCTTGCACATGCGCGGGACTCCCACACATCTTTACTCCTCGCATGTGCGGGATTACAGCACCAGTTTTTAAAAATGTCCCTTGCGCTCCCCCAGCCTGCCCTCTCCCACAATCTTAGCAATATATCTGTCCGCCTCTTGTTTTTTAAGGCGCAGAGCAAGCAAACAACCCACCCTATCCTAACCTTCATAGTATCTTTGACGAGTGAATCCGAGAGTGTTCTCCACCTTCCGCAATTTAGGGTCTCTCTAGCTTGTTTCAGTTTAGGGAGAAGAGCTGGATCTTTGGAATTTTTATACTCAGATTTCAGTTGCCATAGGGCATCCTCTGCCTTGCCAAGTAGAGTCTGGTGTTGCCGCCTCTTATGAGAGGCATAAGATATCACATGTCCCCTAACCACTGCTTTAAGAAAGTCCCAGACATGTTTATTCATATTTTCAAGAAAAATAATTTTTTATTTTAGTGGAAGTTACAAAATTAACATTAACATTAAGGCGCCAACCTCCGCCCGATGTTCCTGAGTCCCATTTTAGGTGGTCCACTAGCATGGCATGATCTGAGAGGGCGATAGTTTTGGTATAAATATCCTCCACTATGTGTGCCCATTTTTTCTGCATGTACAATTTGTCCAACTTGGAATATGAATTTGTGGCATGTGAGTAGAACGTGAACTTCCGCTCTGTCAGATGCTGAAGCCACCAGGGATCAGCCAGGCCCCCCTCTGACTTCAGCATCCGAAGCAGCCTGGAGCAGGTACCATGCCCCTTCCCATGTGAAGGACTTCTATCTAGGTCCACATCCTCCATGCAGTTCCCCCTATCTGCAACCCTGCTCCCCCCGGGACCTCAATTTCATTTTGGAAAAGCTTACACTGCCCCCTTTGAGCTGGCAGCTGAGGCGGATTTTCATTTCCTCTCTTGGAAGATGCTCTTTCTCGTGGCCATTACTTCTGCTCGGAAGATCTCCGAACTCCAGGCACTTATGTGCAAAATCCCTTATCTAATTTTTCACAGGGACAGAGTGGCCATGAGGACCAACCCCATGTTCTTACCCAGAGTGGTGGCGGAGTCTACACTCAACCAGTCCATTGAGCTTCCGGTCTTTTTTCCGGAACATTCCAACCAGGGAGAGTATCTCCTGCATACTCTCTATGTGCATTGGATCTTACAGTACTATACTTACAGAGCCAAAGTTTTCATGAAAATGGATCAGCTTTTCGTTTCTTTCACTCCTAAGAAGGAGGACCTTGCTGTTTAAAGTAGTGCCTCTCCAAGTGGTTGGCCAACTGCATTACCTTCTCTTACAAGTACAATAAAACCCTTCCAGGTCAGGTGAAAGGTCATTCTGTCAGAGGCATGGTGGCCTCTGCCGCATGTTTCAGGAATGTCTCAGCTGCAGAGATTTGTGCAGTGGCTACCTGGACATCTGACCATACCATTACCAAGTGTTATAGCTTGGACCTTGCGTCTCGCCACAGGGTGGGGTATGGTCTGGTGGTTTTGCAAGGGCCCCTTTATTGAGCCCAGGGTTTGCCAGATTTTTTTTAGTGGACAGTCTTTATCCTTCTCCCTGGTTTCTACCTTGTTCCGAACTGCTTGGGACCCTGTCCTAATGGTGAATACCTACTGCAAGAGCTCTCTCTCTCGAAGTAAGATAGTACGGTTACGTAAGAACTTACCATAACAGTAGATCTTGGAGAGAGGCTCTTGCAGTAGGTATTGCTTTCCCTCCCTCCATCCCCTTGAGTTTCTTCTTTTCTTATGGGGCAGTTCCTCTTCTCCTGTCATGCCCTGTCGACCTCCGGCAGGAGAACTGGAAGCCGGGCTTGGGGACCGCTTCCTTTATACTGACTCACACTGACCTTGGTCAGATGACGTTGGGGGTGGTCCCCACCAGAGACTGCTAGCTAGAAAATTTTTTCTGTGGGGTCCTGGTGCTTGACGGCTTAGTCCTAATGGTGAATACCCACTGCAAGAGCCTCTCTAAGATCTGCTGTTACGGTAAGTTCTTACGTAACTGTGCTTTACCAGGGCTGTTTCTCTCAGTAAGAGTATACCCTCTGGCATTTGCTCAAAGAAACGGTCAAAGCTCTCCTGGAGTTGGGTACTAACTCAGAGCTCCTTCAGGTCATTACCAGAGGCATTGAGTCCAACAATCAGCAACTTAAGGATGCTATGGACCCCTTTGACACTGCCTCTAGAGCAGAAGCAACCAGGATCTGTACCCAGCGTCACTCCTGGCTAAGGACTTCAGGCTTCACTAATGATGCTCAGCAGAGAGTCATGAATTTTCCCTTTGATGGTGTTTATCTGTTTGGCCCACAAGTGGAACAAGCACTGGAGGCCACCCAGAAAACTAGGACTGCTATTAAGACTGTCAAGCCGCCCCCTGCCACCCCGCAGTGGGGTGGGAACTGACAACAATTTCATAACCGGCAGTTCTTTAGAGGTAAAGGCCAAGGAGCTTTAAAAAAAAAAAAAAAAAAAAAAACACAATAAAACCTCAGCCCAGAACAAATGCAGCATAAGGCACAGGCCCCAAAAGTGCCCAATGCCACCCTCTGAAGACCCGGCCTATGTCCTACCTTAACTGCTCGAGGGGGGGCTTTACTTTGGCCGGTGGGGGACGTCTGACTCGATTTTACAGCCAGTGGAAATCTGTCACAACTGACAAATGGGTCCTCAGGATAATTCGAGAAGGATACTCTCTCAATTTCTCAGAGACCCCCCCCCCACACCCAGGATCGTCCACCCAAGCGACAACCCAGGCTGACTACCCCTCAGTCAGACATCTTTGCTTCCGAGATTCAGGGCCTTCTAAACAACAGGACAGTAGAAGTGGTTCCACAGTCAGAACAGAATACAGATTTCTACTCTCATTGCTTCCTAGTTCCAAAGAAAACCGTCAGTATGTGCCCTATTTTAGACCTAAGGAAGTTAAACAAATACCAGTTCAAAGAAAAATTCAAGATGATCTCACTGGGAATGCTGCTGCCTCTCATTCTTCAAAATGACTGGTTGCCATCTCTGGACGTGCAGGATGCCTGCCAGCATGTCCCAGTGCATCCAAGCCACCACTAGTATGTACACTTTGTGGCTCTGGGTCAGCAGTAGTATCAATTCAGAGTCCTGCCCTTTGGGCTCTCCTCTGCATCACAGGTCTTTACAAAGTGCTTTGTGGTACTTGCGGTGTGTCTCAGAAAACTCAGAATTCAATTGTACCTGTACCTGGATGATTGGCTCCTAGTGAACCCTTCCAGATAGCCTACCAAGTTCCTCACATCCATGGAAGTTCTACAGACCCTGGAAAAATCGCAGCTTCAGCCCTCCCAGCAACTTGTCTTCATACGAGCTCTCCTGGACACCTCTAAGTCAGGAGCCTTCCTTCCAGAGGACAGGAGAAATGACATTCTTTAGATGGCTTGCTTCAACAAGGAGAATGACTTGGTCCGAGCTATCTCGATGCAGCGAATGCTAGGTCTTATGGCATCGGCCGTATGCACGGTGCCCCTAGTCTGCTTGCACGTGAGAACCACACAATGGATGCTCAGCATTCCGTGGTCTCCCAGCACGCACTCGCAATCCTTCCACATCAAGGTGACAGAGCCTCTAACGAGGTCACTCACCTGGTGGACCCAGGAGGACAGCCTTCTCCAGGGTTTCCCCTTTGCCCCACTGGAGATGCAGATCACCATCACCACTGATGCATCTTTGACATGTTGGGGTGCTCACTGTCAGGGCATCCATAACCAGGGCTTGTGGAGCCAGACGAGTCCCATCTGCAATTAAATGTCCTGGAGATGAGAGCTGTCCTTTATGCTGTCCGTGCTCTGAAGGATGTCCTCTGTCACAAAGTAATACTCTGTGAGATGGACAACAGGCGGTGGCATACTACATCAGCAAGCAGAGTGGAGCGCACTGTTACCCTCTGTGCAGAGAAGCCATGAGAGAGTGGGAGTGGTGTCTCGAGCATGAAGCCCTGATCCAGGCAGTCTACCTGCCTTGAATCCAGAATGATCTGGCGGACCGCCTCAGCAGAATGGAGGCTGATCCATATGAGTGGTCTCGCGACTCAAACATTGTGCAATCGCTATGCGAAGAATGGGGCACTCTGAACATGGACCTTATTGTGTCCCCACTCAATGCAAAACTGCCTCTATTCTGCTCCAGAAATGCAGAACCTGGTGCTTTCTGTCAGAATGCGGTGGACAAGATGCTTTCTGTATGCATTTCCTCCTCTTCCCTTAATTTAGTGGGTGCTGCGCAAGATAGAGGCGTAGTGGGGCAACATGATTCTCATCGCCCCATACTGCCTTCATCAGATGTGGTTTCTGTTAATCAACGGATTATTGGAGATCCCTCCAAGACAACTTCCCCTACAGATGTACCTCCTGACACAGGGTCTGGTGGTCCATCACAATCTGCAGTTCCTTCATCTCCGTGCCTGGCTCCTGAGGAGATAAAAGCGGGTGGGTTTAACGTCTCTCAGAGAATCTCAGAAATCCTCTTAACTGCACATAAGCCATCCACTAGGAAGATTTACATGGCAAAGTGGAAACAATTTTCCATTTGGTGTGCAAAGTCTGTTTTGGACCCTTTTGTTGACCACCAAGTAAGGTGTTAGCGTACCTCCTAAACCTGTCGAATGCAGGACTGTAGTACTTGACAGTAAAGGTGCACCTGTGCGCAATTTCTGCCTGTCACAAGGAGTACAGAATATGTCAGTGGCTCAGTTACTTTCAGTCAAGAGATTCCTTTAATGTATCCTGCACACCAGGCCACCAGTCAGGAGACTGGTGGCCACGTTGGATATCAGTCTTGTGCTAGACATGCTCACCTGTAAACCCTATGAGCCTCTAGCAACCTGCGACTTGAAGTTTCTGACCTGGAAGGCAGCCTTCCTTGTGGCCATTACCTCCGCTCGGAGGGTGTCTGAAATACATGTCCTAATCACAGACCCAGCCCCCCTCCCGTACACAGTATTTCACAAGGTTCTTAGAACTCACCCTAAATTCCTACCTAAAGTGGTCTCGGACTTCCTCCTGAACCAGCACTTGGTCCTTCCGACCTACTTTGCAGATTTCCAGAATGAAGGGCACCCTTCACTCTCTGAATGTCAAAAGGGTTTTGCGATTCTACATCGACAGAACAAAAGAGATTCGTATATCCAAACAACTCTTAGTCTCATTCAGCATGGCCCAGCTGGATCAGCCTGTTGCCATCAGGTGCATTTCAGCATGGCTAGTAATGTGTCTTTGCCATCACTATTCGATGGTGCAGGTCCAGCTAGAAGGCAGGGTGTATGCCCACTGTACCAGAGCAGTCGCAGCATCCCTGGCGGAGATTCGGAACATGACCATTGCGGATATTTGAAACACAGCCACTTGGAGCTCTGTGCACACTTTTGTGAAGCACTATGCTCTGGATATCCATACCAGACAGCGTCTTTCTTTTGGCAGGACAATCCTTAATGGACTTCTGTCCTAAGTGAGCTCCTTTCTCCTGCCGCCTACTAGAAGAGGGGATTGTTTTCAGCCGGCACTCTCCTACTAGTGTAAATGAGTGGTGGAGAATTTTAGTCTAGGAAGATATGAAAATTAAGTACTTACTGTAATTTTTGATCTTTTTGGTTGAAGTCTCCACCACTCATTCACACACCCACCCACCCACTGTCTCCAGAGCTCACTCATCCTGTGTATGGTCTTCACTCCCTCTTTCGCTGGGCTATGAAGACACTGTTGAGTTGACCCTTCTTATATGGGTCATATGGACTATCATATGTCCGGGTTAAGTTAGTTTCCTAGATTAGTTTACGCTGCACCTCCTCAGTAAAAAAGGTACTGAGTGGTTGGAGGGTCGACACAGAGATAGCCTATATGGCGTGAACTAGCCTCACTGCGCATGTGCGGTCCTACCTTGACGCTGGCCCTCCTGAAGATTTTTGGCTTCTATATTTTGTCCAAGAAGATCAAGAATTACAGTAGGTACGTAATTTTCATAATCTTCCCTGGTCAGTCTTCACCATTTATTACTGCTGGGTGTAAGCTGGAGGCGCGCACCTGTACAGGAGCTTTTTTATTTGGGGGAGGAGGAGTCTGTGCTGATGGCGCTGTCCACGAGGCTGACACATTACGTGGCGCACGAGGGTTCACCATTAGGTGCCTCAGACTCCTCCTCCACCCCTTCTGTTTCACCTGCCGTTGAGGTTGCACCTGCTGCGCGAGTTGCTGAAGTTCATTTGCGTCACTAGGCCTTCGCCAGTCGACGCCAATTTTCCTGCCTCTCCATTCTGGTTCTGAATTCACCCGACCACCATTGGAATCCAGTAAGCCCATTATTTTTATTTATACCGACAGCACTGATCTTTTTTCTGTAAAGTTTGTTGAATTTCCTTCGCATCATGTCTGGTTCGAGGGCTAAGAGAAAATCCAAAGCAGGCTGTGCCCCCATGCATCGGTGCCACTGTGGCTGGCATTTTTCTGTTATGGACCGACATGATTTTTGTTTGCGCTACCTTGGTCCCAACTATGGTATGGACAACTGCGATGTCTATTTCTCTATGGACCACCATGTTCTTGAGATCTGCACGTTTAAAGTCCACAGGGCTCCGCCGACTTTTAGAGTACTGTGTCATTCTAGGGATGTCATGGCAAGATCTCTTGACCCTGCCTCTGTGTCCCCTCCCAGGTCTATATGGCCTGGTGAGGAGGAGACCTCCTCAGATTCTAGCCTTGCCGTCGAAGAGGTTTCTTCTGCGGTGCTGGAGGAGCGACTTGGTTCCCTGCAGAGATGGGTTGTGAGCACTGCCATGGCAGTCACCTCCATGCAGATGCAGGCTCCGCCGGTGTTGCAGCCTATGGTTGCTGGGCCCAGCACCAGCAGACCCTCGGCGCCCTTTCGGATCCTGGCGCCGTTTGCAGTGCCGGTGATCAAGGTGGCACCGCAGGCAGTGCCGTGTTCTGCAGTGCCATTGCTAATCCTGCTCCCTGTCTCACTAGTCTGGTGGTATGCATTTTCTCTTTCCCTTCAGAGGTGGATGACCCGCTGACCGATCCAGATTGGCATCCTGACTCCCCGGAGCCTGTGGTCCCTGCCGCCCCCCCATGCCGTTGCTGGCATTGGGGGCACTGCAGTAGATAGCAGTCTGAGAGGGCCTGTTGCGGTGGTCTCAACTGCGGAGGCCGTGGCAGCTGCCATTTCTGGTGCTGCCTTGCCCGAGACAGGGACCCCCTCTTCTGTGGCCTCACTCGGGTGGCGTGTGGGATTGGGGAACCCTTTGTCACTGGGTTCGAGGAAGAGGGCGGCCTCTGAGTCCGAGGGGTTGAGAGGCTGAGGTGAGGGGCAAAGGCCTCCTTCCACTACTCTGCAGGGAGTGGGGAGGAGCCGAAATGCTCAACCCGGCTTCTCCTCCACTGAGACTTTACGGGTGCCTTTAGTGGGCAGTGCTGAGGGTTGCTCTTCTGAAACCATGCAACCTCAGTTGCACCACAGGGGAGATTCTCCCTCAAGGCTCAGTCAGGATTTGTTTATACATTTGCAGCACTCGCTGACTGGCTCGACCCCCGGGTCCCCCCATGTGGGGGGATCTGCGGTTGGGTCTCAGAGCCTTGGCAGAGGCTGGCCTCGTTCTGTGAGGTGCCCTTCCCCAGTTCTTCTGCAGACGCCTCCCCACTCCCAGGCCATGTGGGTCCTATGGGTCCTTTAACTTGGGAGACGTTCAGGGCCTCTGCAGCAGCCTTCTCTAGATATGTTAGAGCTATGGATGACCAGGTCTTTCGCCTGTCTCCCCCGCCGCAGGAGAACTCTGAACAACCAAGCTCCTCAACTTCCTCTTCTGAGGAAGGGGATCATTCTGTCCACCTTTCCTCCGACGCTGATATCACCGAATATCAGTGGTTCCTCTTGAGGTTAGTTCAGGAGCTCCATATCTCCTATGTAGTAAGACGCAATACTGAGCGGGAGACGCACTAGTTTCTAAGCGAAGTCTGTGCTAACCACGTAGTGGTGCTTTCCTAGCCTATTCCCTTCCAGGAAGCATCTGTCTGCACCGGGCAGTCACCAGCCACCTCATCTCCAGCCCCAGCGGACTGCAGGAGGAGGTATTGTGCTCCACAGGAGTCTTTTGGTTCTCTGCCTCACCCATCCTTGGGGCTGACGGCTGTAGACACTCCTTCCAGGCTTCAACACCCGGCACACGACTGACCACCGGAGCAGGATTCCGCTGAGTTCGACCGGTGGGGAAGACGAGTTTTCTCATCAGCTCGTGTGGTACTCTGCATCAGCTCACATCAGGCTCATCATGCTGCCTACAGCAGGCACCTGTGGTTGATGCTGGCACAGATTTTAGCATCTTTGCCTGATTCAGAGGAATCTAGGCAAGCCATTGCCCTCTCTGCACAGGGTCTGGAGCTTGCAAGGCACCAAGCAAGAGCATCATATGATGCCAGCGAAGTGGCTACTAGACTGGCAAGGACAGCAATCTGCATTAGGTGGACGGCATGGCTTTGCCTATCTAGATTATCACCCATTGCCCGTTGTAGGGGGAGTTCCTCCACTTTCTGGGGGACCCGTCTTTTCTCCTGCAGGGTGAGGAGGAAACTTCAGGGGCGTCTTCCGTCCCCCCGGCAATGGGGGACTCTCTTGGCCTAACCAGCCTTAGGCCATATTGACCTAGTATGACAGAAGGTCTCTCTCTCTCTCTCTCTCTCTCTGTCTGCTGTATCTCCCCTACAGGAGGCTGAGGGAATCTGTTCCCCAGGGCAGTGCCAGGTCCCCTTCGGGGGGCTTGGTACTCACCGAGCAGTAATGAATGGTGAAGACTGACAAGGGAAGATACAAAAATTATGTACCTACCGTAATTCTTGATCTTCTCTTGTATCTTCTCCATTCATTACTGATTCCCACCCACCTTCTCTTCCTGGGCCTCAGCTCTTGGGCGCTGCCTCTACCCTGCTCCCCCTCACCCTCTTCGAGGCCAGTTGGGGGCAGAGTCCCCTGGTACCTTAGGGCCCTCTGCGTTTCCTTCTCTAAAAAGTCACAGAGCGTCCATTCTAGCGGGTGGCGAGTAGGGTCTTTGCCCTGGCCTCAGAAGTAACTCCCTGGTATCCCCCTTAACTGGCATGAATGCTGCCTGTTTTTCATCTTGTTGAGTTGGGACTGCGTCAGTGCATCTCGTGGGAGATCCCATAGTGATTTTCCTCCCCCTTTCTTTTTCTAGTTTTTCCTCTACCTTAGAAGTCATTCTGGACAGAGTCGTCTCCTGTTTAGGGGTTCACCCCCACCGACTGAGCCATCAGATGTTAAACTGTAGAGGGCCATATTCCAGGACTTTCATCCCAAATGTGGGTTTAGATGTGAGATGGGGAGGCTTTCAGCCATGTTTTATTTTCTCCAAGACCATTTCAAATTCCCTTGTTCTGGACCTCTGTCCAGTGGTCCATGAAGTTGACAGGATCCTTGCACCTGTGTCTTCATACCGTTCAGGTTTTTGAGGCTAAAATAAGCCAGTGGTGTTCCAGCTCGACGTGGCTGAGGGCTCCCCTTCTTCCCCTACGTATCCTATATCTTTCTCTCTCTTCTGTTTCTTTCCTTCTTTCTCCCTTTCCTGTACTACCGTCCAAGAGTTGGAGCCCTATGGCCTCTTGGGATAAAAAAGTCCAACCCCTCTGTCCTCTGGTCGGTGTCTTCCTTTTTCAGTTTATATCCCTTCCTTTTCCTATCCCTGGGCTCTCATGCCTCACCTTTGTTTTCTCTATTCCTCTTTGTTTTATCCTCTCTGGCAGAACAGAACTGGGGTGGAGGAGGAGTCTGAGGCGCCTAATGGCCAACCATCATGCGCCACACAGTGCGTCAGCCTCGTGGGCGGCGCCGTCTGTGCTGACCCCCCCCAAAAAAAGCTCCCATATAGGTGCACGCCTCCGGCTCACACCCAGGAATAATGAATGGTGAAGATATAAGAGAAGATCAAGAATTATGGTAGGTACGTAATTTTCATTTTTCTCTGTTGAATCAACTTTCAGTAAGCAAACCGAGGGTTCTGCCACTCTGGATGGACTTACAGACCAAGGGTTGGTTAGTTCATCCCAGCCTGCACTCCTTTCACCTTGGCTCCTGAAGAGATAGAAGTGGTATCTCAGAGGGTCTGTGAAATACTTTTGGCTGTGTGTGAACCTTCCACCTGAAAGACACAGCCAAGTGGAAAAGATTTTCCATTTTGTGCTCCAAAAACCCTGTGGACCTCTTCAGGCATCCACCTGAAAAAGTTTTGAAGTGCTTACTGAACCTTTCTGATGCTGGCCTGTAGTATTTCACAGTTACGGTCCACCTGTGTGCTATATCAGCATACCATGGACCTGTAGGTACCCTATCAGTGGTACAGCTGCTATGGTTTAAGAGGCCCCTCAGGAGTATTCTGCACACGAGGCCTCCCAGCAGGAAGCTGATGGCTACTTGGGATAGCAACCTTGTGCTGGATATACTTACTTGCAAGCTCTTTGGACCTATTGCAACTTGTGACATGGAGTTTCTAAGTTGAGAAGTGGCATTTCTGGTGACTGTCACCTCTGCACGTGGAGTTGAGTTTAATTCAATTGTTATTTTACCAGGAGAACACCATTGAGACAACTCATTTACAAGGTGGTCCTGGAAGAACAAATACAAATGCCAAAATGTGCAATGCAGATAAGACAACAGATGCGAACTGTAACAATTACTCAAAATACAGGAGCAGTAGGTCTATAAAAATAATAAGGTTCTAAACAGTTTTGGCATTGGGTGACATGGTAACATACCCAATAGGATTACATATCAGCTAGGGGATACCTATACTACTGTTGACAGGGGGAAGGAAGAAATCAGGCAGTAGAAGGGGGAAGGATAGTGGCTGATTAAGTGTATCTGGGGAGTAGGAAAAAGAGTATGGTGGAGAGGGAAGGGGAATTAAAGGTGAAGGAACAAAGAGGAAGGAGGAGGGTAGGGAGGGGAGGCTAGTGAGTGGAGAAAGAGGTAGGGCACAAGAGGCGGCAATTACAAGTGCTAACAATACTTGATGAAGGACAAGGGGAAGAGGAACACAGGGCCACTGCAGATTCAAGCAAAGCAGTTACAGTTTAACATCAGTGTTTGTCTGAGCAGAGACTTGAACACACTTAGGCCAATGAGTAAGTTAAGTTTTAAGAGTATCTGAAATCCATGCCTTGGTCACAGATCCTCTTTATATTGCTTTTCATAAAGATAAGGTACTTCTCCGTATACACTCCATTTCTACATAAGGTGGTGTTGGAGTTCCATCTTAATCAGGCGATAATCCAGCCCGCCTGTTTTGCAAACTTCCCAGAATGAGAGAGAAAGGACTTTCCACTCGTATGTTAAGAGGGTCCTTAGGTTTTACCTGGACCCAGCTCTTTGTCTCTTACAACACTAATCGAAAGGGACAGCCTGTCACAATCCAGTGCATTTCTGCCTGGATTGTAAACTGCCCTTGCCACTGCTATGCTAAGGCTTAGGTTTAAGTGGAATGCAAGTTACATGCCCATTCCAACAGAGCGGTCGCCACTTCACTG
The DNA here is from genome assembly GCA_016271365.2 of Neoceratodus forsteri. Taxonomy (NCBI): domain Eukaryota; kingdom Metazoa; phylum Chordata; order Ceratodontiformes; family Ceratodontidae; genus Neoceratodus; species Neoceratodus forsteri. The sequence continues at coordinate 997,114,424 of CM028131.1, forward strand.
GCAGAGATGTGGTCTCTGCCTGTTGGAGAAATTTGTAGAGCTTCAACTTGAAGCACAATGCATACATTTATCAAGAACTATGCCCTGGATGTCCATGTCAGGCAGCATGCCATCTTTGGCAGGACAGTTCTGAATGGATTACTATCCTGAGTGAGCCCTGAGCTCTAGCCTTCCTAGCCCAGGGGAGTTTCAGAGCTTGGTGCTCAGATCCATTAGTGGGAGTCTGTGGAAAAAATTGATTCTTGGAAGATTTGAAAGTTACGTACTTACTGTAACCGTTGATCTTCCTGAATAACTTCTCTATAGATTACCACACCTGCCCACATCCTCTGGACTCACTCCAGTATTGTTGTGTTGGTTCGTCCCTTTGTGCTTGTTTTGGGCCGTGAAGACACTATGTTACTGGGTTTGGTGTGACCCTTCTTACACAGGCCACTAGGGCTATCTTTTGCCTTTAGGTTACTTGTTAGGTTCATGACACCTCCTAGGGAATACCAGCGGGCGCGTGCTATGGCACACTCGTTGGGCCTACTGTTACCGCCAACTCTTTCGAATAGTTCTAACATCCACAGGGGTCCTAGCGTCTTAGGCATAGACCCTTAAGTGGTAACCTATGGAAAAGATACTTGGGAAGATCAACAGTTATGACAAGTATTTTTCATTTTTTTATTTATTTTAGTCTTTGGTAACCAGGTAAGGCCCACTAGGCACAAGTGGCTGTTTTCAGGGGCGACCTGGGAGCACTGGAAGGTTAAGTGACTTGCTCAGAGTCACACAGTATGCAAGTGGAGGTTGTGAGAATCAAACTCAGGTCTGGTCTGCTGGATGTATCAAGCTCGTTCACACCTCGTTCCTCTAACCTCTAGGCTATACTACTATAATTATTTAACTTTCATTTCCAGGTTTATCCCGAGAAACAAAGGTACTTGCCGTATTTGCAGTCTGTACTTTGGAAACAAGTGTTGCGAAATATGGTGGAGTTGATTGAAGCATGCAAATCAATATTCGGGGTGGGGTGAGGAAGCTAACAAGACTTTGGAATGATGATATATTGCCTGAAACCGATTAAGTCCCCACAGCTAAGAGCAAAACCTAGAAAGACAAGTGTTGCCCACTGTTTGCGTGTTCATTCTTATAGCAAAATTGAGCCAGATCGTGTCAGCCCCAAGAAACAAGCATATATTTATAAATACATTTATTTAATTTTTTTTTATATTGTTTTACCCTGTGGTTGACTGGATCATGACCATCCCGTTTCAGCCATGCTTTGGTGTGTACAGAAAATATACAGTATAATCTTGATTATCCGAACTGACTTGGGGACATAAAAATAGTTTAGATAATTGAAGGGTTCATAAAACCGAGGCTTCCATTTCTGTTAATGGCAGTCTGTATTAGGGTTCAGAGCAACAGGCAAGACCACTAAACTCACTACTGTACTGGCAGAGCAATAGCAAAAAACACAAAGCAATGTTATGTGCTGTGTGAATTGAAAAGGCTTTTTTGAAAATATTTCATAAATTGAAATGAAATGAGAATTTAGTAAATTATTTACTTGGTATCAGCTCAATACAGTGCTATACTCACTGCTTGACGTACAGTACTCAGTATTAGCTACTCCAGTTCTGAGTGAACCATAGCTAAAGAGCCAGATGCCGTGGCTCATCCCAACAGTGCTTCATAGCATTGCAGCATATTCTCTGAACTTTTTGTGTGCCTTACGGATGGCAGAAACAGTGGCTTTCCCAATCTGAAACCACTGAGCTACATCCAGTGCTCATCCACCCCACCCAGGCAGTCAGAAATTCTGATTTCCTGGGTGAAATCGAGTACGCTCCACTTCCTTCCCTTTTTTTTTTTTTTTTAAGGACATGATAAGGGAGCCACAACAGTTCGATGAGACCAGCACTGACAGTAAAATGAAGGTAAGAAAAACACAAAGCTAATCTTTTAAATACTGTCGCACCATCAATCAGATTACCTGCCCAAATCAGCCTGAAGCTGCTCTGAAACAGCTGAGAAACAGCTGAAAATTGTAAAAACAGTCTAGCACCACACATGCAATAATGTGTTAATGATGCATTAATTAAAATGCATTGTTAAGTTGGGGGACATGACACTGGTTTGGTTAATCAGGAAGTTCAGTTAAAAGGGGGTCAGTTAATCGAGCTTATGTTGTATGTTACAGTGTACAGCTAGGTACAAGAGGACTTCATCAAAAACACCTGCAGTTGTGTTATGTCCTACAGGGCATATGTCCGAGCTGATGGGGCCCGAAGCGGAATCCCCACGTGTACTGGGAAGCCACCTTATATTATAAAACAGAAGATGGGCTATCAGCACACCCTATTTAACAAACATATACTATGACAGTCATCCCGGTAAAAATATTTTTGCAAAATACTAATGGCTTAAATAATCCAGTGAAACATTCCAGGCTTTTCCAATACCTGCGAAAACAAAATGCAGATGTTATTTATTTACAGGAGACACACAAGGCCACGGCTGAACATCTGAAACTTACCGGGGGGGGATGCAATACCAAGGTGGGGTGCAGCTGTTTTGCTTCCATCTGCAGGAATGTGCAGATCCATATGGAACAGTATGCCTTCCTGATATGTCGAGTATATGATTCTGAAGCGACTCTAGTGAATGCGTACTTCCCTCTGTCATCAGATGCCCCAGTATTTAAAAGGTTCTTAACTGAGCTCCTTGGCTTGCTTCTTGGACAGCTAATATTAGGCAGGGATTTTAACATCACTGTGGCCCCAAAAATGAGATGCCTTGCACACCACCCTTATATGACTACTCCAGCACAGAAATATATCCGATCCCAGCTAAAGCAATTAGGGTAGTAGACATGTAGAGGCAGTTGTTCCCCATAATAAGAGCATATACTTTTTATTCACCACAGCATGGATCATATTCCCGACTAGAGTATTTCTTCACCACTTTTGAGCACTTTCATATGATACAATATCTCACACATGACCCAACTGAATTGTCTGACCATAATCCTCTACGGTTAAAAATTAATTTGGGGAAAATAGAGTCGCTTAGGCTTTTGGATATTGAAGACGTCTGTAATGAAGGAAGAAGGCTTTCATTCCCAGATGACTGAGAGCCTAATACAGATCATTTCAGATAATACCTCGAAGGATATTTCATCAACAGTACTATGGGATACAGTCAAAACAGTTATTAGAGCATATGCAGCCCACAAAAAACAGCAGAGAGAGAGAGAGTATAAATATAAACAGCTGTCAGAGGAGTTGTGGGCATTACAAAGCCTTCACCGTCCAGGAGACAGAATTATAGGTGCACCTGTCCCTAGCTGTACACCTCTAGAGGTGAAAGAAGTAATTACTGATGCTCAAGGATGTTATGTAATTCTTATTGGGATGCTTTACTCCCAGGTGGTCACTTCAGTGAACACCTACCTCCCCCATCAATCTACATTAGGAGTGATTCAGTCCTTCCTTTAAAAGGTCCTGTCAATTCATCAATGTACTTTAATTATGGGAGGGGACTTCAATTTATTGCTATCTCCACACTGAGACACCTCATCCCCTCAGGCTTATCAATCCTTCACTACCTTGAAGTATTTCAATGCAACACCTGACCATCTGGGCATAGAGGATGTTTGGAGGAGACTTTTCCCCTCAGATCCGGGATATTCCTACCACTTGACCTGTTTTCAAACCTATTCCCGTTTGGATTACTTTTTCATAACATGTGAGCATTTTTGCTCAGTCCAGGATTTAACAATAGGCCCTCTAATACTGTCAGACCACTGTCCTTTACTATTAAAAATTAACTTGGGTAAACCCCCTAAAATGAAACTATGGCGTCTTAATCCTGCCATTTTGAAAGATCCAGAATATCTGGAATACATAAAGGCCAGAATTCCACAATTCCTTACTGAAAATACCAGAGGTGATCAGTCAGACCTTATCATATGGGATGCCCTAAAGGCCACCATATGTGGCGAAACAATTGCTTATTTAACTAGAAAGAAGCGGAAGATAGAGGCCCTATACAAATATTATACTGAACAACTACAAACGTACCTACTATTATATAGAGAGGGGGATAAAGTGATCCAATATAGAATAAGAGAACTTAAAAAAGAAATATAAAATATAATGGATTCCAAAATCTTACAAACTATGGTTTACTTAAAACAGGCAAACTATGAGGGAGGAACAAGGGCCACACGATTAGTGGCTAGGAGATTAAGATACAGAAAGCACACTGCAACAATTTTAAAAACCAGGCACCGTGTAACGAACCAAATTTCCCAATCTGATAAACATATCAGAGCATCATTCAAGGCCTTTTATCAAATGCTTTACACTTTCTCTCTCCTGGTTTCCTCCCCTAGGGAAAGAACAGAATTCCTCTCCAATTTACCCTTCCCAAAACTAACAGAATTACATCAAACCTCTTTAACGTCCCCTATACGTCCAGATGATCTTCTATCTCGAATCAAAGCTTTAAAACTTATTAAATGCCCAGGCCCAGATGGTTTTATAGCAGAATGGTACGAAACATTTGTGGAGCTTCTCCTTCCTTCACTTCTTTCCGCTTTTAGGGCAGTGGCGGGTGGCAAATCCCCCCCCCCCTTGGCAGTATGCAGTGATAACCCCCTTACTTAAACCAAATAAAGACACCACGGACTCTGCCTGATATCGCCCTATTTCAATTCTTAATGTTGATTATAAAATGTATATGGGTATTTGGGCTTTAAGATTAGAAACCCTCCTCCCCACAATTATTCACCCTGATCAGGAGAGATTTATTAAACAATGAAGCGCAACTGAGAATATACGTTAAACAGTGCTATTAATGGAATGTATCCATACGAGACAGATTCCCACAGCTTTTTTAAGTTTTGATGCCGAAAAGGCTTTCGACCGAGTTTCTTGAGAATTTCTCTGGGACACTCTTAAATGTTTTTCCTTCCCCAACTCCTTCCTGTCCTGGCTTAATACAATATATTCACAACCCAAAGCATATGTTCATCTTAATAAAGCGATAATAGCCCCTATACTTTTACAGTAGGGTACAAGACAGGGCTGCCCACTTTCTCCTTATTTATTTGCTCTTTACATGGAACCCTTAGCCTTGGCCATAAGACAGGACCCTTGGATAGAAGGAATCCCCATTAGGCCAAGAGACCTACACAATTTCCCTGTTTGCAGACAACATTGTACTGTTAGTCCTTTTCTCTGAGCTATCAATACCTACAGTTTGGGAAGTATTGGAAAAATACGAACGAATAGCTAACTTTAAACTAAATACAACAAAAACGGAGGCTATGTTATTGTATTTTATCACAACACAAACCCTTAAATGATCTCTACCCCTAAAATGGAGATCCAGTAAATTTTAAGTATTTAGGTATTCATATACCCTCCAAACTGGAACACTTGGAACTAGTAAATTATGAACCAACCTCTCGCCAAATTCAAGAAGATCTAAAACGATGGGGCAATCTAAAATTAACCTTTTTTCAAAGAATAGAAACCATTTAGATGAATATTCTGCCTCGCTTACTATACTTATTCCAAAAAGGTCCCGACCTTCCCAGCTGCTTTTTATTTTAAATCCTGGAATAAATTAATTTCAGCATTTATCTGGGAAGACCAGAGGCCAAGAAAACATCAATTTCTTATTTCTGTCTCAGGCTCATGATGGGAGTCAACCTCCCTGACTTAAAAAAATATGCAACCTACAGCTTTCCTAAAAAAAAATTTCCTCTGGCTTTCTCCGGGTTATTTTTTCAGATGGAAGGAAATACAACTCTTAATAAATTACCTTCATGATGTAGAAAAAATTGCTTTTTCCTCTCCTGCCCTCTCCCCAACCCGACTGATTTTTCAAAATTTACTGCACAGATTTTGTGAATCTGGAGGAATCTCAAAAGCAAGAAAATCTTTAAACAATGTTTTTTTTCTTTTTTACCCTAATTTATAGAGATGAAGGGTTCTATCCATCCCAGCTGGATACCACATTTAAGACCTGGCACAGATTAGGCCTGAGTTACTACTATCAAATAATCAACACTTCAGGAGTCTCATCTTTCTTAGATTTACAACCTAAATATTCTCTTCCCGAGGGAGACCAGTATCATTACGTCCAAGTGAGAAGCTATATCCTACGACAGAGGGACTTCCCCACTTGTTCCCCTAGCCGTTTGCCTATTCTGTGGACTTTGCTCAGGGATACTTTATTAGGTAACCCTGGGAAACCTCATAGGTCACCTATACAGAATATTGCAAGATAATTTGGGAGATTCCTCTGTCTCGATACTAGAAGCCTGGAATAAGGATTTACAACTCAAAATCCCCCTCCCACTCTGGCAGGAAACAACCTTAAAAGCGATTAAGATTACATCATCAGGTATATGGAGGGAATTTGCCTGGAAATTTCGATCCCGGTACTTCCGTTCCCTGGCAGTACTAGCAAAATATCTACCAGCCTCATATGGTAAATGATGGAGAAACTGTCATTGTCCACTAGCTAACCTGGGCCATATCTTTTGATATTGTCCAGCCCTAATGCCCTTTTGGATAACACTTAAGAGAGCTGGAGGGGTGTCTTGGGGAAACAATTGAACTGACAGCTGAAATTGTAATGCTATCTGTCTTCCCTCCCCACAGACCGAACTGGACTAATACCCTGCTTACTCTTCTCCTTTTGGTTGCAAAAAAAAAAATTACCCATAAATGGATGTCCCCTCTTATACCCACAATTTCAGATTGGCACAGCTAGTAAAAGCCATGTATAGATTAGAATTTATGACAGCCAAACTCCATAATAAATAGGAGGCCTTACTGGCGGGGAAATGGCGGAGTTGGATATTATACTATTCTCAAAAGGACCCATCCTTTGTCCCCTAGATCCCATGGAAAGGATTAAACCCAGTCAATATAGGGGCTGAGTGTGGACTCCCCCCTTTACTTTAACGATCCTCCACTCTTCCCACCCGTGGTATGTGGGGACAGGGGAAGATCTCTCCTCCCTCAGACCCATACCTTTTAAGTGAATATTAGATGAAGGGGGTTCTGCCGCCTGTTAACAATGAGGTCTGACGGACAGGAATCTTCTGAGGCTTATTGAATAAAAATAGTGTGTGCATTAATTGAAATTCACTACTACAGTGTAGTACAGTTATTACTGATATCATCTCTTTGTATTAATTGAAACACAACAAACTGGAAATATTCAATGATAAATGTTCAATTGTACCGACCAGCTATATAAATGCTGTCTCAACTAATAAAAAAGAAATAAAAAATTTAAAAATTATAGGCACACCTATGAAGCTTCCCAAAGCTGAAATGCAAAAGATTATGAATGTTAAGATACAACAAGTCCTGATATATATAAGGCATGATTTCTATGAGGGAGTGGCCCACAGCACCCGTTTATTGGCCTGTAGATTACGAGCCCAGAAAAGAGTGGCCTGTGTCATACAGCTCAAATATACCAGAACAGGACAATTGATGCATGATACCAAAGAGATACTTAATCGTTTTCAGAAATATTATCAAACACTGTATTCAGAAACTTCCTCTCCTTCCCTGCTACAAATACAAGAGTTTCTGATTACCCTTCCCCTCTTGACTTTAACAGACACCCAGCAAGGAACCCTTCTTGCCCCAGTTAGTATAGCGGAAATACAAATAGCACTTGGAGAGGCCAAAACGCGGAAATGCCCTGGATCAGATGGTTTTCGGTAGAGTGGTATAAAACCTCCACTGTGTTACTGCCTCCGTTATTGGCAGTGTTTCCAGTCACTTGGAGTCGAGATGCCCCACTTCATCATAGGCTTATTGCACTATATCTGCTATATTAAAACCAGGCAAGGACCATACATGAGTGACTTCCTGCCGACCAGTCTCAGTCAGTGTTGATCATAAGTTATTCATGTCGATCCTGGCCAGGAGACTATCTTCTTCCTTCCTAAATAAACCCTGATCAATTTGGCTTTATCCAGCATCAGTAAACAATTGATAACATTGGAAGAATCCCGTTACTTATGGAACATATTACTCAGCGCTCCATCTCAGTGGTAGTAGTAAGTTTGGATGCTGAAAAGGCATTTGACAGGGTGTCCTGGAGTTTTCTTTGGGGCACCCTGTCCACTTTCGCATTTCCCCCTCCTTTCATAGAACTCATTCAAGCCATATATAGTAACCCACAGGCATACATTAAAATAAATGACTCCTTGATATCACCCATAACGCTAGAAGGAGGCATCCGGTAGGTCTGACTGTTGTCGTCCTTGTTATTTGCATTATACATTGAATCTTTAGTGGAGGCTATATGGAAGGCCCAAGAGGTGGAGGGGATCCCCTTGGGAGGCACCTAGTATGTAATTTCTTTATATGCGGATGATATATTACTCACTTTGCTTAACCCGGAGGAGTCTCTTCCTGCTGCTTGGACCATACTACAAAGATTTTGCTTAATTTCTGGATATTCTTTGAATATACATAAAACAAAAGTTTTTCCGCAAAATTATCAGTTATTACAGTTCCTCTGCAGGGACATTCCTCTAAAATGGAGGGCCACTAAATATAAATATTTAGGGGACTGAGATCCCACTGCACTTACCCCAGTCTGGAACTCATTAACTATGAATCCCTTATTATTACTGTCGCTCAGAACTATGTTAATTGGCGACAACTTTAGTTGCCGTTTTTCAATAGAATCTCAGCCATGAGAATGAATATCTTCCCATGTATATTATATTTGCTTCAAACTATTCCTGTCATGCCTGCCCCTTATTATTTTGAAGCATGGAATAAAATATCATTTCTAGATTTATTTGGAATAGATAATGCCCAAGAATTCAAAGTGCAGTTTTACAACTTCCTCTATCGGAAGGTGGAGTTAATCTTCAGAATCTTAGAAATTATACTAAAGCAGCACATCTCAAAACGGTATACACTTGGATAAATCCATCCCAACAGCCCCCTTGGAAGAGGATTTAATTCACCCTTAACAACATACATGTTTGAAACAAACTGGTTACTCTATACAGCCCTAGGAGAGCAATATAGAATAGCAGACTTCTCGTATTTCACTGCTCAGACCCTAAAACGGTGTACATAAATTCTCTCTCATAACATAGTCTGTTTTTGCCAGGCTTTGGCATTGGATGTGGTTCCTACACATATTGATCACATGTTCTGACGATGGAGACATCACGGTTTAATATTTACTTGGTTTACTTGGTAGTGCTAGGCAAAAGGAGGCCATAAGACCCTTCTGGATTGCCTCAAACATTGCGTGATGAAATTAGAATAGATCCTTATTTGTTATTCTGTAATCATCCAGATCCTGTTTAAAGCTAATAAATGTAGGTTTGTTTACCAATACCGCAGGAAGTTTATTCCATAGTGTGGCTGCTCGTATAGAGTAAAAGTTTTGTCTCATGTTTGTATTAACCGTTGGTACTAATAATTATTTGTCTTGAGACCTTAAAGCTGTAGTCCTGTCTTTAAATTTTAAACCATATTGGGACATTGAATCTTGATTTTTTTTTTTTAAGATATTGTGTAAGAGCAATAAATCCCCTCTTTTGTGTTTAGTTTCCAAGCTAAACAAGCCCAACGAATTCAGTCTTGCTTCCCAAGTCATGTGTTCCATGCCCTTTATCATTTTTATTGCTCTCCTCTTGAGTCTTCTCCACAAGGTCAATATCCTATCTTAAATTAGGACTCAAAAAGGGTTATCCAAAATCAAGATGTGGAACAACATAGGTTTTATATATAGGTAGCAAACATTGTTTATTCCTTGAAACAAATAAGCATTTGATTGATCTTAAGAGGACATTTAGTTTGTTTTTTTGAGATCTGAACACGATGATCTGAGTGAGACAATTTGTTGTTAACCATAATATCCAAGTCTCTTTCTTTGTATTCAGTTCTTAACTGGGTATTATCCAGAAATGAAGAATAATGTGGGTTATTCCTACCGAAATGTAGCACACTACATATTTTGGGGTTGAACTTCATCTTATTCGTAGTTGCCCAGTCTTCTGTTTATTTTAAATCTTGGGTCAGTGAGTTAAATGTGGCTATTGTATCCCCCCCCCCCCCTTAAATTTGTGTCATCAGCAAACTTTAGCAAATTATTTGACACATTTAGGTTTATGTCCCTCATAAATAAACCAAATAATAGTGGACCCAGTACTGAACCCTGGGGGATTCCACTTCCCACAAGGTCATTTTTAGAGGTTACACCATTTATTTTTGCCCTTTGGGAGTGGTCAAATAGCTACCCTGCTATCCACTTAATAGTGTCTGTACTCAAGCCTGTTTGACATAATTTAACAATTAAGAGATCATGTGGTACTGAGTCAGATTCCTTTCCTAAGTCTAGAAGGATCACGTCAACAGGTGTGAATCCAGTGTGGCACCACCTTCGTTGTAAAAGGCAATTAGGTTCGTTGTGCATGACAGCCTCCTTTAAAACCATGTTGTGTAATGTTCTGTAAATCTAATGTTTCTATTTCGATATCTGTGATTGTTTTCATTAACCTCTCAATAGCCTCACTACAGAGAGTAGTGAGGCTAATAGGCCTATAGTTAGAGGTAATACTTTTTGAGCTCCTTTTTATGGAGGGGTATCACTATTGCTTCCCTCCAGTCCAATGGGAACACTCCACTTTCCAAGGATTTATTAAATAATGGCATTAGAGGGTGTACCAATTTGTGTGCCATGTCTCTCAAAAATCTAGGGTGGATTTTATCAGATCCTGGGGAAGTGTTCCCTTTTATTCTTTGTAATACAGCTAAGACATCTGCCTGAGAAAAATGAGAGGTGTCAAAATATATATTGCCCAAATGAGGTTTAGAGATGTACCGAATAGTTAACAAAACTATGAATTGAATTGATTATCCATCTCATTATCAATTATAGTTGCACCATCTGATGCCAAGGGACCTACTGACCTCTGAGTAGTCTTATATTTATTTGTATAGGAATAAAAGGATTTGCTATTATCCTTGGTATGGGATAGCCTGAATTCAGGTTTATATTTCTCCTTCCTTCTCATATTTTTTACTGTTTTTTGTTCAGATTTATATTTATTGAAGGCTACTTCAGATGACTTCTTTTTATGTTTTGCAAAGGCCTTTTCTTTGTTTAATTTGTCTTATTTGGTGGTTTAGCCACAAGGGAATTGTACCTTTTTTGTTGTACTTTACTTTCATGGGGACATATTCAGTTTCTAATTCTCAAATAGTAGTTTTGATTTTATTTCCAACAGTCTGCAATATCCAGATTCAGTAGTATAGAGTCCCCGTCTAAGGATTTTAGGTTATAGTCGGAAAAGGTGCTAGAGTTTTTCAGAGTAGTTTTACAATCAAAAATACTACAGGTTGCCATTTCGTGGTTGCTAGAGCCTAATGGATCCATTGCCACCAGCTCTGAAATGATATCTTGAATGTTAGTAATAATTAGATCTAGGATATTTCTGCCCCAATGGGAACATTTACCAATTGCTCCATGAATTCACGGTAAGAACATTCTGCTGGTCTCTTTCAAATTCATTGTATCCCTCATTTTTTTCCCCAACAAATTCCTGGTGCATTATAATTAAAAAAATATGCAGTCTCCAAGCACTGAAGCTGAGGTAATTTCTTGTAATAAAACGTTGTTATAATCCCTGCTGCAGTAAGGAGGCCTATAGCAAATACCTAATAGGATTTTCGGTTTGTTACTAAACTGCAGTTGTACCTAAAGGGATTCCATTTGTGTTGTGGTATTCTGAAGTGGAATTATTTGAGAACTGTTTATTTCATTCTTTATATAGCAGCAAACATCGCCTCCTCTTCTATCCTGTCTGTTTCTAAAAAATAGTTGGTAACCATCTATATTACACATCCAGGTGCTTCTTTCGTCCCACTGTTTCATTTATAACCGCAACCCCTGCATTTAGTTCAGATATAATAACTTCAAGTTCAGGTATTTTTTTCCAAATTTAGACTCCTAGCATTAGCCAATAGACAAGAGCAGAAAATATTATTGGTGTTAGAGCGTACATTATTTCTTGAAAATTATTCTCCCATGCCCCCCCTTGTCTGTGAGCTTAAAGATTTTGAGATAATCTGTTGAAATTTCTGCCCAAGTACATAACTGCCTCTACATCTTAAATGCAAGCCATCCCAACTAAACAACCCCAGATCAGGTCCAAATTGTTCCCAGTGGGTAATGCAGCGGTACCCTTTTGTCAATATCCACTTCCTCAACCATTCATTTATTGATTTAATTTTGTTTTTCTTGTGGTAGTTTGATCTGGGAACAGGTAAAATTTCAGAAAAATGAATTTCACATCCTCTGCTGACCAGAGCTTCACTGAGATCTATGTACTCTTTTCATCTCTTCTATACTGGATTTATTCAGGTTGTTGGTACCAACGTAAACTATTACGAATGGGCACTCCCCAGCATTTTTTAATGTGTTTTTGGACTTATGTGTAGTATCTCTGCCCGCCCTAAAACTGCTGCATGTTCTGTTGTGTTTAATCTGGGTTGCAAAATCAGTTTATCTGTGTATTTAATTATTGAATCACCCAAGACCAGAGCTCGCCTAGGTTCAGAAGATAAATGTGGAATCAAGAAGGAGGGGTCTAAAATTGTTGGATTCTGACAATCACTTGTAGATGCTTCAGAAGGATTTTCTGCAGTATTAGTGCAATGATCATCAATCAACCCCATTTGTGCTGAATCTGGATTTGGGGAGGCGGGTGTAGGCAAATTTATGTCATGGACATCCATTAGGTTTTCAGTAACTACTGTATTTTTCTCTTCTATGTCAATTAAGGGCTCAAATGTATTTTGAGTATAACCCCTTGTTACCCGGGGTTACTAGAATCCCAGTAAGACCTAGTGGTAGGCAGGAAAGGCAGCTTGTGAAACTCCGGTTAAATGGGTTTCACACTATCTCACTCTCTTCTCGGTCTCAGCTGAGACTGAGGGATGACATCACCAATAGAACTATTGCAGCTGCATGAGCCACATTGGAATCTGCAGCAAGGGAGTTGGTTAGAACGTTGGGAGGTTTTGAAGTCAGTCTTTCAGAGAGCGTGAGTCAGTTCAGTGTGAAGTTGGGAGCTTGCTGAGAAAGCAGCTCAGTGAAGACTCTAGGAGCGTCAGCCCTGACAGAGGGCTACTTTTAAGTAAAAAGGGTGAATGTCTCCACCTTAAAGAGAGACACAGAAGATAATTGAAGTGGTGGAGACCCCTGTTTTCGGGTCGCAGTGCCCCCTCCCTTTGGGACGGCAGGAAAGGGTTCCCTGCAGATTCCTGGGGCAACCCCCTAGTTCTGCTCGTAAAGGAAAAGCTGCCTGTGTGTTCCAGAGTTTATTTGGGAGAAAAGAAGATTTGTGGGGCACCTGCAACGTGAGGGTGAGTGTCTGCTCTTTCTAAAGGGCCTATGTTTTTCACCGTGGGACTTGTGTGACAATGTGGGGATTGAACTACTAAATATTGGAAAGCCTAGAGTAATGGACTAAGCAGAGTAAAAGTAGGTTCAAGTCCAGAGCTTGTTGGGATGCAAATGATATGTAGAGGAGATGTGACAGATGTCTACCCAGAATCTACATTTGAAAGTTCATTAAAGGAATGGTTTAATTTCCAGAGAAATGGCCGGGTATGGGCTGTGGGAGCTGGAGGTGGGTGGCCCCCCATCTTTAGTGACCAGTTCCACCTCTACGGATTTCTTCTATGGATTTCTACTTTACCTCAGGCACTTGGCCAGTGATGAGGGAAGTACCCAGACGTGGGATTGTAAGGAAAATTCTCTCTAGGAGTCGAAGACTCTAGTGTGATTTGGGGAGCCACAACAGGATAATGGGTTCATTCCTCAAATGGACCGCATCTGACACAAACTGGGTAAAGCATGCCCTCCCCGATATTTCTGAACTCCCACTTGGCTGACTAAATTCTTGCCCTCTAAATATGGTTATTGCTGGAGAGGTTCCAACAACATGAAGTCTTTGCTGTATTCTGACTATTGCAGTTAGCCCCAGCACTCAAACTGCCCCGGAGAGCAGAGGATTAATTTCTATGCAGAGCATAGAACGTTGAGCTCGAGCTCGGTTCTAACCTCTGTCTGCTGCACTCTGAAGCACAACCGTCAGATTCTTTACTCCTCCTAACTGAACGGTCGCTTCAGAGATTTCTCCTTTTCTCGCGGTTTGAAAGTTGGTTCAAGTCCTTGGTTTTACCGATTATTTTTCGCAAGTTTGGTTCAGATCTCTGTCTGTGGTACAGTAAGTATTAGGTAGTGAACTAGACATAGTAAACTTGTGGAAATTGTAAAAATAGATTTTTCGACTGGTTCGGCTGAACTGGCTGTTTAGTGAATTATATATTCTGTCTTTGTTTCTAAACTTAGAGTGTGTTTACCGGTCCTTATCTGTTTTAAAATAAAGCATTTTCTTGTGTTTTTTTTTCCAATACCTGTGACACGGTTAGAAACCGATAAGGGTGTCTTGCCTGGTTGTTTGCCATAAAAAGGGTAAGTTTGTGGTTAGGATGGCTACGTCTGAGAAACCCAAAAGAAAACTGGGCCCACTGGGTTTCAACACTGCAGTGTGTGTGGGGAGGTCTTTGCTAAGGCGGATCCCCACACCACCTGTGTTTATTGTCTGGGGTTTGACCACCTCGATTCAGACTGCCAAATCTGTAAAAAAAAATTTCCCTAAGTCTACCCTGGAAAAAAGGTTAGGTAGGCTTAGGGATAAGGAGGCTGAGAAGTCCGCTGACCCAGATGGCCTGCCTGGTTCAGTTCCGACAAAACCTGAGGGAGTGCCCTCTGACCAGGGCAATACTTCTTTGGGCAAGAGAAGAGCCGATCCTGAGGCATCAGTTCCTACAAAAAGAAAAAGAAATGAAAAATCATCCGGTTCGGATCCAGAGACCCATTTTCTGACCGCCGAAGAGGTTGCCAAGGCGACAAGGATTGTAGGATCACTTCGCCCGGTTCCGTCTGATCCAGCACCTTCTGGCGGGCGCTCGGTTCGGTCGGTTCAGGATTATGCCTCTGAAGATTTCTATGAACCGAATTTGGAGGGGGATGAAGATTATGATGATAACGATGGTGTGGAAGGTCTGGATGAGCCCATTGAACCGGACATCTCCCCAGACAGGCCTTCTGGTGTTTCCCCTCCTAGGCTTTCTGAGCCCCCTTCCCACTACATGTTTTACAGGAAAGTGGCAGAAACCCTCCAGCTCCCTGTGGAAGAAGCTGTAGAGGAACAAGAGGAACCTGATTATGTGGAGATGATGGACATCACAGAGTCCAAGAGACTGTCTATTCCCGTTTTATAAGTGTTTTGGGAAACAGACACAAAATATTGTAAAAACTCCAAATTCTGTACCTCCTGTCAACAGAAGGATGGACAAAAGGTACACCTTATCAGGTTCAGGTACAGAGTACTTGTATCAACAATGCAGCCATGTTGGGGTTGTGCAGGCTGCAGCCTGTGATAAGGCTAATATACCCTAGGCTTCACACTCCCCCCAGATAAAGACTCTAGGAAGCTGGATGCCATGGCAGAGAAACAGTACGTGGCATCTGCCTTGGGACTCAGGCAGGCTAATTATATGGCCTATGAAGTTAGGTACCAGAAGTTCAGGTGGGACACTGTACTGGCTAAGTAGGCCTCCCCCAGCTAGCCTCGGAGCCGGAGGGGGTGGCTGCTGATTTGATTGAGGCATCTAAGGTACAGTTCCATGCTGCTGTGGACTCCAGTGATGTGCCGTCTAGAGTCATGGCTACATCTGTGGCTCTTCGGAGAATGGCTTGACTCAGATGTACTAGCCTCTCACAGGACACACAGGCTAAGGCCATGGATTTCTCTGTGGTGGGTAATTCTCTGTTTGGGGAGCAAACAGGGAATTACATGAAAAAGATGGATGAGTACAGGACCACCTATAGGAGTGCACAGGCCAAGGAAAGGCAGGCAACTCCTCAAAGGCAGCAAGCTAGGGGCAGGCCTTTCATAGGCCTTTCTACCAAGCACAGGCCTCTTCTCCCTTTCCTCAGAGGGGGTTCTTCAGAGGAAGAGGCAGAAGGGGGATGAGCAGGGCTGCATCCATCCCACAACCCAAGGCTCCTGCCAAGCAGACACCCTGATATGTCAGCCTGGGTTGACTCCCCCATTCCTGTTGGAGGCAGGCTGGCTTACTTTGTCCAGGACTGGATGTCTGTAAGCTCAGACAAGTGGGTCCTGGAGGTGGTAAGCCAGGGGCTGGTTCTCAGCTTCAAGAAATTTCCAAAGCTGAGGGCCAGATCTTTTCCATCTGCAAGCATCTCCAAAACCATTGCCCTAGAGCAGAGGTTTCATCTCTACTGGCTCTAAAGGCTGTTGAGAGAGTTCCTACATTGCACAGGGGCAAAGGTCTGTATTCCAGGTACTTCCTTACCCCCAAAAAGACATGGGAGTGGTGACCCATCATAGACTTAAGATACCTGAACAATCATCTTTTAAAACCAAAATTCAAAATGGGGACTCTGGGAATATTCTTTCCCTCTCTAAGGCCAGGGGACTGGCTAGCCTCCCTGGACTTAAAAGACGCCTACTTTCACATTTCCATCAGGTGCTCCCACAGAAAGTACCTCAGGTTTGAATTGCCTTCAGGCCATTATCAGTTCAAAGCTATGCCCTTCGGCCTGACGTCAGCTCCAAGGGTATTCACAAAATACCTAGCAGCAGTGGTGGCCTTTTTAGGAAGAAAAAATATTTCCATACCTGGATGACTGGCTCATTGTGGGTCAGTCCCCAGATCAAGTCAAGTCAGACCTGCAAGTGACTCTGCAAGTGCTCACTTCCCTAGGATTCCTTCTCAATCTTCCCAAGTCTGGTCTCGAGCCTGTAAAGCTCCTCACCTTCATAGGGGCAGAGTTGGATACAGTCAAAGCAAGAGCTTTTCTTCACCTGGAAAGGGCAAGGGCTATTGTAGAGCTGGCTTCTTCATTCCACCTTCTGGTCTCTCGGCCAACAAGGCACTTCCTTTAGCTTCTGGGCCACATGGCAGCTTCTACAGCAGTGGTCCAAGGGGTCAGATTTCAGATGAGGGACATTCAGTTTCACCTGAGGGCCTTTTGGTCTCAGAAAGATTCTCTAACCAAACTAGTTCCAGTGACTTGGACTCTGATCCAGGCTCTCCAATGGTGGCAGGATCAGGGCAACCTCAGGCAAGGAGTTCCATTTGTCACTCAGTGGTCCTAACCATGGATGCTTCTCTGTTGGGGTGGGGAGCCCATCTGGGGGCTCTCACAGCCCAGGGACTGTGGTCCCCTCAGGAATCTCTTCTTCATATCAGTCTCTTGGAACTCAGGGTGGTCTTTCTGGCCCTGCAAGCTTTCTCTCAGTCAATGCAGAACAAGGTGGTTCAGTTCAGGACAGACCACACCACCACCATGTGGTACATCAACAAGCAGGGAGGCACTCAGTCCACAGACTTGTGCACGGAAACCATGAAATTGTGGTCCCTAGCTTATTCTCTGCAGACGTCTCTGATAGCAGTCCACCTTCCAGGGAAGGACAGTGAGCTAGCAGATGCATTGAGCAGGATCTCCCAGAGCCCTCACGAATGGTCCCTGGACCCTCTGATATTGAAAGTGATTTTTCAAGGTGGGATACACTCCAGAGATAGATCTCTTTGCAGCCTCAGACAATCACCACCTTCCTCTGTTTTGTTGCAGACCCCCAGTCTTGGGCTCAGTCCCTCTGGATGCTCTGATTGTGAACTGGGAAGGGGAAATTTGTTTATGCCTTCCCTCCCTTTTCCTCTACTGTTCAAGGTTCTGGTCAAGATAAGGTCACAACCCTGTAAAGTGATTCTGATTGCTGCAGACTGGGCCAGGCAGCCTTGGTACCCCCTATTGCTGTCCCTAGTAGTCCATCTTCCCCTGTCTCTTTCCAGGAATTACAACCTGTTCACCTCCTCTTGGGGGAGGATTTTTGTACCCCAATCTTCGGTCCCTCAATCTCAAGGCATGGAACTTGCAGAGTTAGAGTATGCAGATTTGCGTTTCTCCCAAGGGGTTCTGGATATTCTCAAAGCCTCTCGAAAGCCTGCCACCAGAAACACTTATAACCCCAAATGGAAAAGATTTAGCATTTGGTGTTCCAAGAAGCATATATCCCTGGCACTGCTGAATTGTCTACAGTTCTGGATTATGTGGTTTATCTGAATGGCCTAGGCATCAGACCAGCTACTCTCAAAGTACAGAAGTGAGAGAGGCCCCCACTATAATGGCCTTTAAGAGTCCCCTAAAGACCTTCTTATTTGTGCAAGCTTTTGGGGAGTAAAATTTTTGTGTATTATATTTTAATGTATAATGTATACGGTATAAAATACTGTACAGTTTTTGTGCGGCGCCCAGAGCCTGTGGGATTGGGCGTCTTTTTAAATAAATTTGACTTTGACATTTGTCAGCTGTTTCTGCTTTTCTGTCAGTGGGAAAGCCTTCCTCACTGTCATCTCACCCTGTATTCTGTAAATTTTTCAAGAGATTGCTTCATACCAAGCCCTCCTTTAGGGAGCCTACCCCTGCTTGGGATCTTAATGTTTGCATTGCTCAGCTTATGCAACCCCCTTTTGAGCCTTTGTCTTCAGCAGAGCTTACGTACGTGACTTGGAAAACTGTGTTCCTGGTAGCTATTACCTCTGCCAGGCATATCGGTGAATTGCAAGCTCTGTCAGTGCAGCCTGATTTTATCTCATTCCATAGAGATAAGGTGGTCCTTAGAACTAATTGGAGGTTTTTACCCAAAGTGGTTTCAGATTTTCATGTCTCTCCCTGTGTTCTTCACTGATCATTCTTCTTCAGGAGAAAGACGTTTACACAGTTTGGATGTTAAAAGAGCCCTTAGTTACTACATTGAGCGTACTAAGGCTCACAGGTTTGACTCCCTCCAGTTGTTTCGCACGTGTGTGGAAGTGGGGAAGGGCAAACCTGCCACTAAGAGAACTATTGCCAGGTGGATTGTCCCTTGTATTCAATTCTGCTATGAGAAGCTAGGCAAAAATGTCCCTCAGGCCTGAGGGCACATTCGATTAGAGGTACAGCTGCTTCACTGGCTGCGGCCAGGGATATTCCTTTGCTAGAGATATGTAAAGCAGCCACCTGGAAAACAGTCTATACATTTACCAAGCATTACTCCCTGGACATCCAGGCTAGGAGTGATGCTCGGTTTGGTACAGCAGTACTGCAGAGCTTGTTCCCAAGGTAGGTTCGATTCCCTCCTCCATGGAGGTACTATTTGGTATTCTGCAATAGTCGGAATACAGCAAGACTTCATGTTGTTCGAAGAAAAAAATTACTTACCTTAGTAATTATGTTTCCTCTAATGGAATCTTACTGTATTCTGACCTCCCTCCCTGCCTCCCCTCTCAGAACCTGTTTTTGGGAAGTTGGCTGGCAGGTGCAGTGTTGTGCCCCAGGGGTGCATTTGGGCACACTCTTCTTTTAGAGAGGGGGAGTGGGTTATGTTATTAATTTAACTTTCTTAAGTTGTTCTCTACCTGGTTTTTGATTTTGGATTTCATGACTTGAGTCTTTTTGGAATCCAAAATGTTTGGTTGCCATTTGGCTAGTAAAAATGTTACAATTTCCATGTAGCAGTTAGTATTAGCTCGTAAGAATCTGACGGTTGTGCTTGAGAGTGCAGCAGGCAGAGGTCTGAACCGAGCTCGAGCTCAACATTCTGTGCGCTGCATAGAAATTAACCCTCTACTCTCCGGGGCAGTTTGAGTGCTGGGGCTAACTGCAATAGTCAGAATACAGCAAGACTCCATTAGGATAAACATAATTACTAGGGTGAGTAATTTGTTTCTTGTGGCTACCCACTTGTGGATCAATCACATATTCTCTGGTCCTGTCCCATACTCTCTTCCTTTTGGAAAGAATGAAAAGATCAAGTACAACAACTACCCCTACCTAGGTAAATTGTATCTTCCTGAATGCTGCTCATGTCTATTCCTCCTGATGGTCTTAGGGTGGCTTCCCGATCCGTAGCGTATACTTATGGTCTGGCAGCCAAATAGGTTGTAACTCGGCTATAGATGAAACAGCAGTCTCCTACCAAAGCAACCTGACGCCACATCCTATGATGGAACAAATAGCAGTAGATCTAAGGGGAAAACATCCCAGTTGGGGAAATGGCAAATCTGTATACAATATGTTATGAATGTTGATGAATCATTTGTCCCATAATTTTATCTTTATAGTGGAGACTTATTTAATTTCATATTGCTCACAGACTGAGCAAGACAGATTCTGATCCTGGATTCTCAGGTGTTGATTAAGACTAATAATTGTAGAGTTGTTTGGATTACTTCATAGTGTAACTGTTTTAGAACTATAGCCTATCCGGTAAAGGATTGAAATTGTAAGTAATGGTGGCATAGGTTAAAAAAATGAATAAATAGAGTATGTGAGCAGCTATGCAGTGTGTCATACATTAATATGGTAGTGATTGTGCTGTATATGTTTATGACTGACTTTTTAAATATAAAAAAAATCCTGCAGTTAATGTTTAGTTTGAGATGGTGCCAAATATTTATTCTTTGAAGATCAATATTTTAATAGATCATTTTGATGGCACATAAAAGGAAAATGATCACTCACTTGGTTTAGCTCATTCCCATTGATTGAGCACACAGGGAGCAGTGTTCCATACAGGATATTCAAACAACATGAAGTCTTGTTGGATTCTGACGATCTGCAGTTAGCCCCAGCCTTTGAACTGCCCCGGAGAGTAGAGGGTTAATTTTCTGTGCAGTGCATAGAACGTTGAGCTCGAGCTCAGTTGAGGTCTCTGTCTGCAGCACTTTGAAACCCAACCGTCAGATTCTTTACTCCACCTCACTGAACAGTCGCTCCGGAGATTTCTCCTTCTGCTTGGTTCAAAGTTGGTTAAAGTTGTCTGTTTCATTCCGAAATTAATTCCGCATTGTCGGTTCAGGCTCTGTCTGCGGTACCGTGAGTAGTTAGATAGTTTCTCTAATTATTGTGGAAATTGTAAACTTGTATTTAGATCGGTTTGGCTGAACCGATCCTTTATATTGAATTCTCGTGTTCTTTCGTAGTGTGTGGTTACCAGTCCTTATCGGTTCTAAAAAAAACCAAACGTGTTTCAACGTTTTTTTCCAATACCCGTAACACGGTTAGGAATGTTGCCTGGCGGTTGCCGAAAAAAGGGTAAGTTTGGTTAGGTTTGCCATGTCTGAGAAACCCAAGAAAAAAAAACGGGCCCACTGGGTTTCAACACTGCAGTGAGTGTGGGGAGGTCTTCGCTAAGGCCGATCCCCACACCACCTGTGTTTATTGTCTGGGGTTTGACCACCTGGATACAGACTTTCAAATATGTAAAAACTTTCCTAAGTCTACCCTGGATAAAAGATTAGGTAGACTTAGGGAAAAAGAAGCCAAGAAGTCCGCTGACCTGGATGGCCAGCCCAGTTTGGTTCTGACCGAACCAGAAGGAGTGCCCTCTGACCAGGGCGATGCTTGTTTGGGCAAGAGGAGAGCCGATCCTGAGGGATTGGTTCCTACAAAAAGAAAACGCAAAGAGAAATCGACCGGTTCGGATCCAAAGGTTCATGTTTCGACTGCCAAGGAAATAGGCAGCGCGATTCGGATTGTTGAATCGCTTTGCCCGGATCCGACCAGTCTGGCACCTTTTGGCAGGGGTTCAGTTTGGTCGGTTCCCCTAGTTCAAGATTATACCCCTGAAGAATTTTATGAACCGAAGTTTGAGGAGGAGGGGGATTTTGAAGATGATGGTGAAGCAAGGAGGGTACCTACTTTCTCACCCCCACAGCTAGCAGTGAAACCAGTGAACCGGAGGAGTGGCTATCTCTGCAAAGCAGTGTGCAAAAGATGGAGATTAGTACCCAAGAGGTGGATAAGCAGAAAAGGGGCAAAATTCAGCAGACGGGCAGATAGCAAGGAGAACCAGGGATAAATGACAACCAAGGAAGGGGCTGGAGTAGAACAGTGAGACAGTCTAGGGAGGTCAAATCATGGAAAGCCATGTGTGCAAATGCCAGGAGCCTTAGCAACAAGATGGAAGATCTGGAGGCTGTCATGGTGCAGTCAGACCTGGACATTGTGGCCATCACTGAAACCTGGTGTAATGATAACCACGACTGGGAGATGGCCATACCTGGCTACAACATATTCAGAAGAGACAGAGCAGGCAGGAAGGAGGAGGAGGGCACCTATGTGAAAATGACATAAGGGCCACAGAGATCCAGGAGGAACAAAATGGGGGAGAGATACTGTGGGTTAAGCTGGAAAGGAAAATGGGGACAGCCATCCGCACAGGTGTGGTCTATAGACCACCAGCCCAGGAGGAAGAAACAGGGAGCTGATGCTAGCCATCCAAAGGATGGCAGACAAGGGTGAGGTAGTACTGGTTGGAGACTTCAGTATTCCAGATGTGGACTGGAGCATCCCAGCAGCAGCATCAACTAGGAGCAGATTTATCCTGGACTCCCTTCAGGGTGCCTTCCTCAAGCAACTGGTCATGGAACCAACTCGGCAGAAGGCAATACTGGACCTTGTGCTCACAAACAGGGACAGTGTGGTGGGGTAACAGTGGGGAGCACCTGGAAACAGTGACCACCAGTCATTGTGGTTTGAAATCACAGAAAGAGCAGAACCAAACCACACAAAAACATGTATCCTGGATTTTAGGGGGGCAGATTTTGGGAAAATGGGGAGATACTTGAAAGAGGCATTAAGGGGAATGGGACAGGAATCGGGTTGAGGAACAGTGGGCAGTATTTAAAATGGGGATTACAAGAACAACAGAATTATGCATTAAGCAGGTTAGCAAGAGGAAAAGGAAGAGGAGACCATTATGGTTTTCCAAAGAGGTAGCAAAGAAAGTGAAAGCCAAAAAGATTGCATTCAGGCAATACAAAAGACACAGGCAGAAGGGATAGGGAGAAGTACCAGGAGAAGCAAAGGGAGGCAGGGAGGTCAGTAAGGAAGCCAAAGCTCAGACAGAAGAACACATTGCAAAATCAGTGGGTAGAGGGACAAAACCTTTACAGGTACATAAGGAAAAAGAAAGACAAAGGGAGGATAGTGAGACTGAAGAGGGAGGATGGGGGCAGTGGAGGATGACAACAGTAAAGCTGACATACTGAACAGGTATTTCTGCTCAGTCTTTACTGAGGAAGAGGAGGTAATGGGTCTGAAGGGAGTACAAGGGGTGAGAATGGTGCAGAAATGGACACGGTCCCTTTACGAAAGGGTCCTGAAGGAACTGGAAGTAATAAGAGTTGATAAAGCAATGGGGCCAGATGGGTGCACCCAGGGTCCTTAAAGAACTAAGAGAGGTGGTGGCTGAACCTCTAGCTATCCTGTTTAGCTGATCACTGGAAACAGGGGAGGTACCCAAAGACTGGAGGACAGCAGATGTAGTCCCCTTATACAAAAGTGGGAACAAAGAGGAAGCAGGGAACTACAGACCAGTCAGCCTCACCTCGGTAGTGGGGAAGATCATGGAAGCACTACTGAAGGAGAGATTGGTGGAACATCTGGTTGTCAATGGACTACAGGACCCAAGGCAGCATGGTTTCACCAGGGGGAGGTCATGTCAGACCAGCCTCATTGAATTTTTTGACTGGGTGACTAGGGAGGTGGATCAGGGGAGGGCAGTGGACATGGCCTATCTGGACTTCAGCAAGGCCTTTGACACTGTGCCACATAGAAGACTATTACACAAACTGGGGAATATGGGTGTGGGCAGGACAGTAGTGTGGTGGGTAGGTAACTGGCTGGGTGGCAGGACACAGAGGGTGGTGGTAATGGCTGTCACCCACAGAGGGAAGAGTGACCAGTGGTATCACAGGGATCAGTGCTGGACTGATCCTATTCAACATCTTCATCAGTGACATGGCGCAGGACCCAGAAGGCAGAATTTCACTGTTCGCTGATGACACAAAGCTGTGTAACAGAGTAGACACACCAGAGGGTGTAGACAGAATGAGAAGCGACCTGCAGAAACTTGAAGAATGGTCAGGGGTTTGGCAGTTGAAATTCAATGCAAAGAAGTGCAAGATAATGCATATAGGCACAATAACCCTGGCACAATATATCAGTTGGGGGTGAGGATATAGCATGCACCAAGCAGGAAAGGGATCTTGGGGTTATCATCTCTGATGACCTCAAGGTAGGAAACAGTGTGACAAGGCAGCAGGTAAAGCAAATAGGATGCTGGGATGTATAGGCAGGGGCATTACCAGCAGGAAAAGGGAGGTCATAATTCCGCTATACAAGACACTAGTGAGGCCCCACCTGAGTACAGTGTACAGTTCTGGAGACCATACCTACGTAAGGACATAGACAGGGTAGAGAAGGTTCAGAGGAGGGCAACAAAGATGGTGCATGGATTGCATCACAAGTCCTATGAAGACAGGTTGAAGGAACTGAACATGTACTCCCTGGAGGAGAGGAGGGAGAGAGGGGATATGATAGAGACATACAAGTATCTTACAGGGAGGAACAGGGTGCAGGAAAACACTTTTTAAGCGAAAAAGATGTTCCAGGACTAGAGGGCGGGATGAAGTTGAGGAGGACGATTCAGAGGAAACATGAGAAAGAATTTCTTCACAGAACGGTGGTGGACAAGTGGAACACCCTGCCAGAGGAAGTGGTGGGGCTGAAACAATCACGGGATTTAAGAATGCATGGGATAGACATAAAGGAATTCTGGAGGTCAGGGGTAAGGTACAACAGACTTCTAGGAAAACAAACTGAACTTACAAGCTCAAATGGGCAGACTGGGTGGGCCATAGGCCCTTATCTGCCAACACTGTCTATGTATCTATGTGAAAGTCTGGATGTGCCTGTGGAACTGGGCATCTCCCCAGACAGACCTTCTGGTGTGTCCCCTCCTAGGCTCTCTGAGTCCCCTTCCCACTGTCTGTTTTACAGAAAAGGGGCTGAAACCCTCCAGCTTCCTATGGAGGAGGCTGTGGAGGATCAGGAGGAGCCTGGTTTTGTTGAAATGATGGACATCCCAGAGCCCAGGAGACTGTCTGTTCCCCTTCTTAATACCTTTGGGAAGCAGACACAAAAATTCTGAAGTTTCCTAATTCTGTACCTCCTGTTGACAGAAGGATGGACAAGAGGTACATCTTATCAGGCTCTGATACGGAGTTTTTATTCCAGCAATGCTGCCATGTTGGGGGTAGTGCAGGCTGTAGCCTGTGACAAGGCAAATATTCCCTTGGCTTCACACACCCCAGACAAAGACTCCAGGAAGATGGATACCATGGCAAAAAAGCAGTACATGGCATCCTCCTTAGGACTCAGGCAGGCTAACTATATAGCCTATACAGCCAGGTACCAGAAGTCCAGGTGGGACACTGTACTGGCACTGGCTAAACAGGCCTCCCCCCATCTGGCCAAGGAGCTGGAGGAGGTTGCTGCTGATGGGATTGAGGCATCAAAGGTACAATTTCATGCTGCTATGGACTCCAGTGATGTCATCTAGAGTCATGGCTACATCTGTGGCTCTTCGGAGGATGGCTTAGCTCAGATGTACTAGCCTCTCACAGGATACCCAGGCTAAGGCCACGGATTTCCCTGTAGTGGGTAATTCTCTGTTTGGGGAGCAGACCGAGAATTACATGAAGAAAATGGATGAGTACAGGACCACTTATAGGAGTGCTCAGGCCAAAGAGAGGCAGGCAACTCCTCAAAGGCAGCAATCTAGGGGCAGGGGCAGGCCTTTTCATAGACCTTTCTACCAAGCACAGGCCTCTTCTCACTTTTCACAGAGGGGGTTCCGAAGAGGCAGAAGGGGGATGAGCAGGGCTACATCCTCTCCTCAGCCTAAGGCCTCTGCCAAGCAGACACCCTGATAGGTCTGCCCGGGTCGACTCTCCTGTCCTTGTAGGGGGCAGGCTGGCTTACTTTGCCCAGGACTGGATGTCCGTTACTTCAGACAAGTGGGTCCTGGAAGTAGTAAGCCAGAGACTGGTTCTCAGCTTCAAAAAATGTCTGAAAATGAGAGCCAGATCTTTTCCACATGCAGGTCTCTCTAAAACCCTTGCCCTAGAGGCAGAGGTTTCATCTTTTCTGGCCTTAAGAGCCATAGAGAGAGATCCTACCCTACACCGGGGCAAAGGTCTGTACTCCAGGTACTTCCTTACCCCAAAAAAGACAAGGGAGTAGCGACCCATCTAAGATACCTGAACAAACATCTTTTAAAACCAAGGTTCAAGGTGGTGACCCTTGGAATAATTCTTCCCTCTCTAAGGCCAGGGGACTGGCTAGCCTCCCTGGACCTCAAAGATGCCTACTTTCACATCCCGATCAGGTGTTCCCACAGAAAGTACATCAGGTTCAAGTTGCCCTCAGGCCATTATCAGTTCAAAGCAATGCCCTTTGGCCTAACATCTACTCCAAGGGTTTTCACAAAGTGCCTGGCAGTAGTAGTTGCCTTTTAAGAAGGCAAAAGATTTCCATTTTTCAATATCTGAACGACTGGCTCCTAGTGGGTCAATCTCTAGACCAAGTCAAGTCAGACCTTCAATTGCCCCCAAGTGCTCACTTCCTGGGATTTCTTCTCAGCCTCCCCAAGTCAGTTCTCGAATCGGTGCAGCTTCTTACCTTTATAGGGGCAGAGCTAGATACTGTCAAAGCAAGAGCCTTTCTTCCCCTGGAAAGGGCAAGATTTCTTACAGAACTGGCTTCTCCCTTCAGCCTTCAGGTGTCCCGACCAGCAAGGTATTTCATTTAACTCTTGGGCCACATGGCAGCTTCTACAGCAGTGGTGCAAGGTGCAAGATTCCAGATGAGGGACATTCATTTCCATCTGAGGGCCTTTTGGTCCCAAAGAAAGGATCCTCTTACCAAACTGATTCCAGTGACTCGGACACTAATCCAAGCAGGATAAGGACAATTTAAGGCAAGGGTTCCCATTTGTCACTCAGTCTCATTTGGTTGTCCTTACCACGGATGCTTCCCTTTTGGGGTGGGAGCCCATCTGGGGGCTCTCGCAGCCCAGGGACTGTGGTCCCCTCAGGAGTCCCTTCTTCATATCAATCTCCTGGAACTCAGGGCAGTTTTTCTGGCCCTACAAGCTTTCTCTCAGTCAGTGCAGAACAAGTTGGTTCAGGTCAGAACAGACACCACCACCACCACCACCATGTGGTACATCAACAAGCAGGGAGGCACTCGGTCCACGGCCTTGTGCATGGAAGCCATGAAATTGTGGTCCCTGGCTTATTCCCTGCAGACCTCTCGGACGGCAGTCCACCTTCCAGGGAAGGACAATGTGCTAGCAGATGCACTGAGCAGGATCTCCCACTGCCATCATGAATGGTCCCTGGACCCTGTGGTGTCAAAAGTGATTTTCTCAAGGTGGGGCACTCCAGAGATGGATCAGTTTGCAGCCCCAGACAATCACCAACTTCCCCTGTTTTGTTGCAGACCCCCAGTCTTGGACTCAGTCCCTCTGGATGCTCTGATGTTGAACTGGGAATGGAAATTTCTCTATGCCTATCCTCCCTTTCCTCTACTGTTCAAGGTTCTGGTCAAAGTGAGGTCACAACCCTGCAAAGTGATTCTGATTGCTCCAGATTGGGCCAGGCAGCCATGGTACCCCTTGTTACTGTCCCTAGCAGTCCAGCTTCCCCTGTCTCTTCCCAAGAATTGCAACCTGTTAACCTCCTCTCAGGGGAGGATTTGGTACCCCAGTCTTCGGTCCCTCAGTCTCAAGGCATGGCTCTTGAAGAGCTAGAGTATGCAGATTTGCATTTCTCCCAAGGGATTCTGGATATTCTCAAAGCCTGCCGCCAGAAAGACTTATGACTCCAAATGGAAAAGATTCAGCATTTGGTGTTCCAAGAAGCATACATCCCCACACACTGCTGATTTGCCTTCAGTTCTGGATTATATGGTCTGTCTTAATGGTGTAGGCCTCAGACCAGCTACTCTCATGGTACACTTGTCAGCTGTTTCTGCTTTTCTGTCAGTGGGAAAGCCTTCCTCACTGTCATCTCACCCTGTATTCTGTAAGTTTTTCAAGGGATTGCTTCGTACCAATCCTCCCTTTAGGGATCCTGCCCCTGCCTGGGACTTAAATGTTGAATTGCGCAACTTATGCCACCCCCATTTTAGCCTATGTCCTCAGCAGAGCTTAAGTACTTGACTTGGAAAACTGTGTTTTTGGTAGCCATTACCTCTGCCAGACGGATCAGTGAATTGCAAGTCCTGTTAGTGGAACCTGATTTTATCTCCTTCCGTAAAGATAAAGTGGTCCTTAGAACCAATAGAAGGTTCTTGCCCAAAGTGGTTTCAGACTTCTATTTGAATCAGTCCATGTCTCTCCCTGTTTTCTTCACTGATCTTTCTTCCTCAGGGGAGAGGAGGCTACACAGTTTGGATGTTAAGAGACCTTAGCTACTACATGGAGTGTACCATGGGTCACAGGTTTGATTCCCTCCAGTTGTTCCTCACTTATGGGGAGGTGGGAAAGGGCAAACCTGCCACCAAAAGAACTGTTGCCAGGTGAATTGTTTCTTGTATACAATTCTGCTATGAGAAACTGGGAAAAATTCCACCCTCAGGCCTGAGGGCTCATTCCACAAGAGGTACAGCTGCTTCCCTGGCCGCTGACAGGGATATCCCTCTGTTAGAAATTTATCAAGCAGCCACCTGGAAAACAGTCCATACCGTTACCAAGCATTACTCTCTGGATATTCAGGCTAGGAGTGATGCTCGGTTTGGCACAGCAGTACTTCATAGCCTATTCCCAAAGTAGATTCTGTCCCTCCTCCATGGAGGTACTGCTTGGTAGTCTGCAGATTGTCAGAATACAGCAAGACTCCATGTTGTTTGAAGAAAAAATTATTCACCTTAGTAACTGTGTTTCTTCTAATGGAGTCTTGCTGTATTCTGACCTCCCTCCCTGCCTCCCCTGTCAGAACCTGTTTTTGGAAAGTGGTGGGCAGATGCAGGTTTGCACCCCAGGGGTGTCTTCAGCACATCCTCCTTTTTTCTTGGGTGCTTATATTATAATCTTTATTTTGGATAGGTTTTGGGTTTCCTGACTTGAGTCTTCCTTTGGGAATCCAAAACTTTTGGTTGCCAGTTGGCTAGTTAAATTTTTTTTACAATTTCCACATAGTGTTTGCTCGTAAGAATCTGATGGTTGGGTTTCAAAGTGCTGCAGTCAGAGACCTCAACCGAGCTCGAGCTCAACGTTCTATGCACTGCATAAAAAACTAACCCTCTACTCTCCGGGCAGTTTAAAGGCTGGGGCTAACTGCAGATTGTCAGAATACAGCAAGACTCCATTAGAAGAAACACAATTATTAAGGTCCGTAATAATTTTCTTGCCCCTGTAGTTCTCAAAATAGTTAAACAAGTCGATCGTAAATGCCAGCAGTGGGTTACCTGTGAAGTTGTTCATTTTCTTATCCCCTCTAGTGGCTGGCATGAATCACCTGCGAGAGAATGGAATAGTACACAGGGATATCAAACCAGGTAACATCATGCATGTCATAGGAGAGGACGGCCGCTCTGTTTATAAACTTACAGACTTTGGAGCAGCCAGGGAATTGGACGATGATGAGCAGTTTGTGTCACTTTATGGAACAGAAGAATATCTGGTAAGATACTGGTTATAGTCTTGTTTTATAAAGCATTTTTTATGAGAGGAAATAAGTATTTTGTTCTAAATGCAGGTGTAGACCCTGAACATTTAACCCAGTGCTAGGGCTAGTATTGGCTTTCAGTCTTTTTTTGGCACAATATCTTCACCAAAATATATATTTTGAGCTGGCCCAGTAGCGCGGAGGGATGAGGCGGTGGACATCACACCTTGCACCACGTTGGCAACCCATGTTCGGGAGCGAGCTTGGGTCACCGGGAGTCGGCAGGGGATGAGAAGGTTGGAGCTTCCGCAGACAGCTCACCTTCTGCTGGGGAAGGAGGGCTGTAGGGGTTGGTAACATTGTGTTTCCCAGTGGTGGCTACATGGCACTGAACCG
This sequence comes from Neoceratodus forsteri, assembly GCA_016271365.2. NCBI lineage: Eukaryota > Metazoa > Chordata > Ceratodontiformes > Ceratodontidae > Neoceratodus > Neoceratodus forsteri. Next base: position 997,144,480 of record CM028131.1, read on the forward strand.
ACAACCCTCTAAGCTTGAGGAGGCGAGATGCATCTGGCGGCAGGAGCGAACACAGGAGCGTGCACATGCTTACCAAGACATCATTGCACATCCGTGCTCGCCATTGGGAGGGTTAGGGCAGCCACCACAGATAAAGGAAACACCCCGATCTCTGGGACAGTGACAATGCACCATGGCCCCCATGCCCACGATCGGACTCCTCCCACCTGGGTTCTGAGCTATGGTCTTTGCCTGCAGAAATTGGATTTCAAGGAATACTGCAGTAGTGGCGGTGGCCTCTGGGTGGCGCATGTCAGGGGGTCTCTTGTAGGTGGGAGTGTGTAATCAGAGCTCCAGGAGGGGACCCAGGATGGGGGAGTCTCTGGCTGGGCAGGAGGATGCCAGTGGTGACATCTGTGGGCAGGAGAATGCCAGTGGTGACATCTGTGAGAGATCCCAGAGTGTGGTGACTGGAGGGAAAGAGAATGAATATATATATATATGTATATATATTTTTATTTTTTTTTTTGCTGTATGGTAGGCTGGACCTCTTTTCAGTACTATTTAATAGTGCGAAGTGGTTTTAAAAATTGCCATTGAATAATACAAATCTTTTGGCTCCAATGGTAAGTAGCAGAGCAACCTCCGCCTGTGCAAAGTGATATTGTGTTACTGAAAAGTTGAAGATTGTTCCATATTTCCCAGCACTGTAAGAAATGTTGTGTTTTCTTTTGCTTAGACATCCTATCTCACTCTTCTGACATCCTGCTCCCTGGCTTCCCCTCAAACAGCTATTCACCCTGGGTATCTCTGGTCCAGACCCATTTTGTCTCCCAGTTACTCCACAGCTTTCTCCTGCGATGGGGAACACGCTGTAGTTCAGTGGAGGCGAAGTGTAATGATAGGTTGTCAGAAACATTAAGGTGCTCTATGCAGAGAAGTGACTTTTTTTCCCATTTTTACAGTCATCCTCTGGCCTCCTCCAGTGGACTCCTGTGGCACCATCCTATGAGCAACAGATGGACGATTTTGCAAGCTCACCCATGACAGTCCCATCATATCTGTTGCTGTAGAACGTGCTAGAACAGTGAAATATCCCGCTCCCTTCCCCCAGGTCAGCTTGCAATACCTCCGCATCATACTGTAGACCACAGCAGCCCAGAATGGGGGAATAGGGACCAAGACTCAGTCCTGAGTCTCCTATGTAATGGTACAGTGTACCACCAGCCGACACCAGTGGACCAGGCAAAAAATGACATTTTCAATATAAAAAATATTGTATCTTCTCTTTTCATTTGCCTTACAAGCGAATGTTACATGGTAGGCAGTCTATCAATGGTATGTGGTAATTTGTTTCATTTTTTTAGAGATGAAACTTGTTAAGGTAAACACCTCTTTTTTTCAAGAGTCCCTAGGGTGGGGGTGGTTTGGAGCATAATATTACAATAGCAGCACAAATCACGCAAAGTAAATTGGCACCATATTACCTTAAAAAGCAAATGAAACTTGAGTACAGTCCTGAGGTTAAAAGCCAAAGGCTGATATTAGAGCATTCATGAAATTTGTCTGTATGATTCTTGTTTCTCAAGAATGTCATGATCTATAAAATAGCTAACCTCCTTGATCTAGAGTGAGCCCATTCGAGGAATTTTTTTTTTCCCTCTGCTTACTTGCCCCCCCCGGCCTGCCTCTCCTTCCGGCTGCTCATGACTCCCCCGACCCCCTTCCTACTCACCTCAGATCGCAGCCGACCCAGGGGTGGCCCGGCGTAACCCTTCACTGGATGAGTCCCTTTCCTCCGAGGGGGAAGGCGCCAGGAAGGGGATACCAGCGCACTATTCAGTCAGTCCCCAGGCGCTGCTGAGGTGGATTCTGGGGCGTCTGGGCATCTGAGACTGCGGGAGCCGGCAGCCATCATCTGGCCGACTAGGAGGCAGCTTTCCGCTTTTCTCCCCGGGGGCGTGGCGTGCCACGGACGTCTAGGCCAAAGCCGACTTTCACCACGCCCCTTGTACAGTAGGGCTCACTTGAGTTGTTGCTCTCCCGGCCTCTGCCAGGGGGTAGCAGACAGCAAGCCATGTCCCCTCCCTTCCCCCCCCGGAGAAGGCAAGCAGTCACGGGATGCTCAAGCCTCCCCGCCAGCTCTCCAGCGACCTAAGCCATTTCCGAATCCGGGTTGCTGGCGCTAGAGCAGAAATCCAACCGCTGCATTCAGGGAATTTAGTCATGTGTGGTGATGCAGTACAGAGTATGTAGTGTCATGGTAGTACCACTGTAGTTAAGGATGAGTAGGCACTTAAGTGTTAAATCATGATTTGTAGCCACTGACAGCACAGCTGTTTCTTGGCTGATTTTCACAAAATCTTCAGAAGTGTTATTTGCAGCCCAGAGTCTGATGTGGCAAGTTTGGTGAAATTTTTCAACAGTAAAGGAAGTTCACTTACAACTGCCTCTGACATGCACAAAACAGTCTGGTTGCCACGAACATCGCTTTGGTTGAAACCCTGAACCCACTATTAAGAAGACAAAAACAAAAATAAGCAGTCACGTCGGGGTGGGGGGTGGGTGCTGACACTGGGAGCCCAACTCTGATGTCAGACACCAAACTTAGCAAAAAAAAAAATAAATGTGGTCACTGGGAACCCAGCGTTAGTGCCGCTGACTAGCCCTCACATGCCCATTTCCCATGCCTGGTGACCCGTCCCAGTGTCGGACTGCAAACTATGAAAAAAACACCTAAGCTGTTACCCGGGGCATCTGGAACTGGGTACCTAACCCCAATGTAAGATTTAATTTATAACCCTCGCTTACCCTCTCACACCCATGACAACTCTCCCTTCCCCATGATCACCCATGTGTCAGTGTCTCAGTAGGCAGCACACTCGCTTCTGACGCTGGGAGATCAGAGGGCTGTGGGTTCAGTTCCCACATCTGGCACTTGGGTTAATATCCCAGTACTGACACTGTAGTGCAGCATGAGAGGGGTGCTGCACTTCTGAGGTGCCGTCTTTCGGATGAGACGTTAAACCAAGGTCCCATCTGCCTGGATTGGTGGTAGTTCAGGTGGATGTTAAAGATCCCATGGCACTTATCGAAAAGAGTAGGGGAATTTCCCCGGTGTCCTGGCCAAATTTCCCTCATTCACTGAAAATACCACTAACAGCTTAATCTGGTTCAAGGTCAGTTGGCATTCATCTGTATCCTCCTGCTCCGGGTTGTGCTTGAAAATAGGCAGGATTTATCTAGTGCACTTACCCGGTCAACAAAAACTAAATAAATAAAATGTACATACATTTTTTGGGGTCTTGCACAGAGCAACTGTCACAGCCCTCCCTCCACCTTGGCCAGTTGCCAAGTTGCCATCTTCTGTGATGTGCTGAGAAAAAGTGAGAAACCTGCCTTCCCAAAAAAAACCTGTACATTTGTTGTACCTGAAAATGTATTTGGGGTCAGTTTAAGAAGTGACATTTGGGTAGTCATGGTGTGGTGTGGTAGTAAACACTGTGCCTTCAAATTTGGTAAAACAGATGTTAAACAACTTAAACATTTTTACAGGTGATAGGGGAAAAGTCCAAAAAGCAAACCCTGCAAGTGCTTGGACTTAGTTTTGTTTGTGTCCTGTTTGGGGGTAGGACTAAGATAAAAAAAAAAAATGGCCCAAAAAAACGTTCGGCATGTGCAGTTTGAGTTTTGGGGCCTTTATCTTTTTTTTTTAAATCACCCGTAGCTATATATTTTGTAACCATATTTAAGGAACAGGGTGCTTACCACTCCTCCTCATGATCACCTGAGTAGCAGTGTTCAGCTCCGCCAGATGGTTTGCTGCAGGCCCTGCGCAAAGCAAGTCTGCTGGTCTGCTGCTTCGCGTACGTTCCGCAGTGCCTTCTATGAAGCATTCTACAGGTATGGCTCAGTGCCTGGTGAGTCTGCTGCTTCTTATAGAGACTACACAGGGTAATGCACATAGCATGCAGTAGACCAGCGGATGTGGAGGACAGGTTGGTTGCTTTGTGAATGTTCTGCAGGATCATTCAAATGACATAGTATAATCCCAATGCAAGCCATTCACAAAGTAGGTTATAGGCAATCCTGGTGGCTTATATATCTTGTCTTAAAAAGTAAGGAAAGTTCATTTCAAGAAAACTATGTTGAAGCATCAGCTAAGGTTGAAGTTAAAAAGCCTTAAAGTAATAAAATGGTTAGAAGTCCCCTGAGTTGTGTTGAATCTGTGGATTGGCATTCTTTGGGTGTGAATGATCATGCAACACATGGTTGGCGTTGTCCTAATTTTGGCACTTGCTGTCCAGGCACACAGAAATATACTAACACAGCAATGCTTTTGCAGACTAGATGCCAAAGTTAGGGCAATGCCAGTGCTGCATTGCCGATCGTTTAAACCTCAAGGAATGCTAGGCCACAGATTTCACAACTGCTTAGGGGACTTTTTTTTTATCTTCTTCTCATATTCTGTTCATCTCCCCCTTGCATCCACAGGCAGGGACCTCCCACTGCCTTGCCACCTGTGTCTGTCCACTGCTCCCCCAGTACCACCGAACATCCCCTTGTACCCCCACGGATTTTCCCTCCATGGTGGGGCCAGGTAGGAAGGTTCTCCCCCACCCATTGCATCCAGATCTGGGCAGGGTCTCCGGTGGTCCGGCAACAGAGCGTGATGCTGGTTGGCAGGCAGGGTCATAGAGCCTGTGGGCTCCATGTTTCCATTTTCCGTTGTCCCTCCCCCTCACAGCCGTGAACACGCGTGTGCCACACTCCTGTGCCTCCCTGACTCTAGTGCTGCCCCCCGACCTCCCTGGGAGGGGAGGGGAAGGGAGAGCAGTCCGCCGGATGCTCGATCCTCTCCCTCCCCTGCTGACCCTTGTCAAGCTGAGCTCGCTCCTAAGCTCAGGTCGCCGGCATGGCATCCAATACCTCAACCCTCAGCGCCACCGGGCTGGCTGTGCTAAGGGGACTTTTGACCCCAACGTTGCATTTTCTTCCTTTTGCGGCTTTAATCTTCAGCCTTAACTGATGCTTTAATGTAGTTTTCTGCAAGGAACATAGATAAAAATACACACATGCATACTCACAAACACACACGTGTATATATACCACTGAGATAGTGTTCATGTTAGCGCTGCTGCTTTTATGTTTATTTTTTTGTTTTATTTGATCCTTTTTGGTCAGGGTGTGGTAAGACCAGCATGGTGGGCAGTCTGTTTTTCACTTTTAAAAATTAAAAAAGGAACCAGAATCTCATCCTGGTGGCGCTGAGGGTTGAGGCGCTGGACGCCACACCTCGCAGTATGCCGGCGACCTGAGCTCGGGTGCCGAGGTCGGCAGGGGAGGGATCAGATTGAGCACCTGGTGGGCTGCTCTCCTGTCCCAGGGGGAGGGCATTGGGTCGTCTGGAGCTCTGGCGACCCCTAGTGGAGACCGGGATGCTGCAGAAGCACGGACAGCACGTCACAGCATGCTGATGCTAGCAGGGTTGCCGTGCGCCATATGTCGGGGGGGGGGGGTCCGCACGCAAGGAGGGAATGGGGAAAAAAAAACTCGAGAAAAACCTGGCGAGTGGGGATTGGCGACGGCACCTTTCCTCCAAAAACCCAGCGCCGGATCTAACTGGGGCTGATCCTCGTCACTCCTCTGCCTGTCCCTGCCCGCTTACCAGAGTGTGTCTCTTAAGGAGCCCAAGTAGTGGTTGGGCTACCCTCCCTGAGCAGGTTAAACCAGGGGTGCTCGCAGCGGGAGGGGGGGAGTGATTGGGGCATAGACCGCAGCGGATCTCAGGTGGGCAGGTACAAGGAGAGGATGCCCGAGAGAGTTCCCCCTAGCCGTGACAGGAGGTAAAAATAGAGTTTAAAAAAAAAAAAAAGGGAACCAGAATCAAACTACCAGCTACATCAGCACATTCTACAGAATGTGAGCAATCATAAAATGTGTATTTTAAACTAGGGACAGTTTGATGACTACGGGGGGGGTTGACAGTCAAATATCCCTTAAGTTACTTGTTCAGGATCACACAGTATGCAAGTGGAAGATAAGGATACCAAACCCAGGTCTGCTGGATGTACAAAGTTCATTCACAGCTCATTGCTCTTAACCTCTTGGCTATACTGCCAGCACCTTAGAAGCTGTCCAAAGGATAACAAGAGCTTTTAGTGTTATGCAGGAATTTGGGCAATACAGTATTTTTAAGTAGGAGATGTGGTTTTAGAGCACCCTTGCATTGAGAAAGTCCCTATGTTGCTGCCTATCAACACTTAAGCCTTTATGCTTAGACAGCCCTGCTGTGGCAGAACTGTCCCTGCCTGTCAGACCCAGAAGCTTGTAAGCTGCAGACAGCATTGCTGTGGCAGAACTATCCCTGCATATTTATTTATTGAAATGTTTCACCAGGAGGGCACACTGAACACTGAACCCCTTTTCACATTTATTGGTTCGTACGCCTTTTGCCACTCCCATCCAGCTAGTTATCTACCCAGGCTTCTTCCTCTCTTAAAGAGTCATACTTACTTTTGACTACATCGTGCAGGACGCTCATACCTGAAGTGAACCTCTCTTAAAATCCCTTCTTCGGCTTCAGTTCTGCTTAGTTGCCTTTTATTTTTCTCACTCGCTTCTTTTAATTTTCTGGCTACCAACTTAAATCAGGGCCATAACTCCCCATCTAATGACCCTCATGGACTGCCCTCTCTCAGTTACACAGGGCATTTCATAGCAGGGAGCACCTCCCTATGGCCATCCTCCTTCCAACACCACGACCTGACCAAAGTATTCACGTGCACGCCTTTGAATCTATCAGCCTCGACCATCATATATATCACATCTCTCTCAGAATTGTATAATGCCCACGTCAATGCCACCACTAAACGAACATCCGTCAGACAATGCAACAAGTGGGTACTTAGCAGACTAAGCCAGTACCTCAAGAAACTAATCCTGCTTCTTCTGTTCTGCTCTGGTAACATTGAATTAAACCCAGGCCCTCCTGCCCCTCTGGACTTCCCTGCAGACCTTCCAGATCATAAAGGTATCAGTTTCCTTCACATCAACGTATTCAGCTTATTGAAGAAGATTGATTTTATTCAGGCCTGGGCCCTGCACGCATCTCCTGATTTCTTTCTGATTTCAGAATCCTGGCTCTTGCCCTCGACCCCTGACAAATCCATTAATATAACAGGCTACAACATTTACCGCTGCGACAGACCGACTAGAGGGGGCGGGGTAGTAATTTATGTCAAATGCAGATACACTGTCTCAGACATAGATTGCACTTCAAAGAGCAAGGAATTTGAATGCTTGGCACTCAAACTAGCTATCTCCACCGTCAAAACCCTCCTTATTGCAGCTTGCTATCGACCGCCTTCCAGTAGCTTGGCCATCTTTCAGCACCTCCAAAAGCTAATTGATTCATCTAATTCTGAACGTATATAATAGGGGACCTCAGTCTTAATTGGAATGACGCAAGCTCCAAGATATTAAAGGATCTGTGTGATGCTGTTGGTCTGTCCCAAATAATACATGCACCTACTAGACCTAACAGAGAGCACCCTGATCGTAGCTCCCTCTTGGACCTTATGTTAGTAAACAAGCCTCATAATTTCTTGCACAGCAGAGTGTTTTTCAACGACATAAGTGACCACTGCGCTGTAGCCTGCATTAGACACTCTCCCCAAATAAAACTGGCCCCCAAATTCTTACTAGAAAGATTCCTGAAGAATTTCTGCCAGAACGCCTTCTTGAAAGATCTAAACAACATCAGGTGGCAGGACTTCTATCTAGCCCCAACAATTAGTGAGGCTTTTTTTTTTTTTTTTGAATATTCTGTTTATTAAAATTTTCTCTTACACACAATACACATATAACATACAATAACAAATGACTACAAAAACAAACAGACTAACAAATAGATGCAGTCGAATGTATATTCCATTATAGACAATTATAGACATACAAGCACAAGCATATATAAAAAAAAAAAAAAGGAAATCCTATTTCAATCCATTCAAAATACTGAATACCATTTCAATTTATATTTATATATTCAGCCCTGTTCGGAGCATCATACTTTCAGAGACACTCAAGGATGCTAAGAAGGGTGACCATTCTCTCAGGAAAGCCTCCTCACTGTCCCTAACTATCTGTGTCAGCCTTTCCAGTGCCAGGGAGCGTAGGATCATCCTCCGCCACTCAATCACCGTAGGCCTAATCCCTGAAACGCAGGTATTCTAGATGCAGTGCCGGGCCAATACAAACAAGACCCTTATCCATTTGAGTAATGGTACCCACTCCTCCCCACCTCCTACTGCCTCAACCCCAAATAAACATACCAGGGGGTCTCGGGGCAGTTGCCCTCCAGTTATCGAATTTACCTCTTTGACTACCTGCCCCCAAAACTTGACCAGAACTGGACATGACCAGAAGCAGTGGATATAGGTACCCAACCCTTTGTTACACCTCTGACACTGCAAAGATACCACAGGGTGTGCTCTATGCACCGCTGCTGGGGGCCAATATATTTTATGCAAGAATTTATAGAAGGCCTCCTTGGACCTGTTACATATCATTATACCCTCAGGCATACCTAAGGCCAATTTCCAGCTCTCCTCCGATATTTGCTGACCTAGATCCCTTTCCCATAGGGCCTTTGTGACACCAGTTAAATCTGGCAGGCTTTGCTTACCATGTTTAGCAACCTTCCCTATGAAACCTTTCGGGTCTTTCTTAGCTTGATATGCCATTTGTTCCACCATGTTTGGTTACATCACTCCCTTGTCCTGCTTTCCCACAAATGCTCTTACTTGCAGGTATCTAAATAACTGGGATGTCCCTAGCCTCAGGTCCTGCCTAACCCTATCAAATGTGTTGATCTCTCCTTTCTCTAATAAGACACCCACACAATCTACTCCTCTCCTCTCCTTTCCCATTCCTGGAATCCTCCATCTTCCATCCCAGGCAGAAAAAAAGGGTTCCTCGCTATCGGTAATAATACAGTCTCCCTCTGCGCCAAGCCTTTCCGCCTCCAAAGGTGGTCCCATGCCTCCAGTGTTTCCCTAACCAAGGGGTTACCACTCCCCAGCTCTCTATAAACCCGGAGTCCCTTACTATGCAGGTAGGCCGTGAGTCTCCCTGGGGTCCCCCCACCGTTCTAGCTCTACCCAACTTGCCACCACCAGCCTATGAACCCAGTCAGCTTTCCCTCTGAGCTGCACCTCCATATAGTACATGCCCAAGTCCAGAAAGTTGAGCCCCCCTTAGTCCTATCTGCCTTGAGCTGTTTTAAGCCAATTCTGGGCTTCTTATCCTGCCAAATAAAGTCAGAGAACCCTTTCTCTATTCTTTTCACATCCTCCATTGTTAACCTCACCTGCAACATTTGCATAGGGTATAGGATACGGGGGAGGATGTTCATTTTTATCAGGTTGATCCTCCCTAACCACGAAACAGAGAGTTGCATCCATCTTTTAAGGTCTGCAAGGATTGTCTTAATCATAGGGTGGTAGTTTAACTTATATAAGTCTCCCCATCTCCGCCCTATCCTTACCCCTAAATACTTAAAATCAGTCTGTACCACCTTAAATCCCATTCGCTGAACTTCTGGGCCAACGTCCGGGAACCCCATAATTTCAGATTTCCTGACGTTAATCTTATATCCTGAGAAACTTGCAAACTTCTCGATAATAGACATCAAGTGTTCCATGGACCTATGCAGCTCTCCCAGGAACAGTAGCATATCATCCACATATAATGCCACCTTGTGTCCCCCCCACCCCACTAATTCCTACCACCCCCTTATGTTGACGTATCGCCACCACCAGCGGTTCAGTCGCCAAGGTGAACAGGAGGGGGGGACAGCGGACACTCCTGTCTCGTGCCTCTCCTTAGCCCAAATCTGTCCGATAAGCACCCATTTACTATAACACGTGCATTCGGCCTAAGGTACAAAGCCCTAATCCAACCTATGAAAGAGTCGCCCAGACCAAACCGGGCCATTACTTCAAATAGGTAATCCCATTCCACCCTATCAAACGCTTTTTCAGCATCTAGGGAGATCACCCCCATTTTCTCTCTGGTTCGGCTTGCCCTCCATATGACATTAAGTAATCTTCGCACATTATGATAAGACTGCCAACCCCTGATGAACCTGGTCTGGTCTGGGTGAATCAAATCCGGGAGAATATTCTCCAATCTGGTAGCCAAAACCTTGGCCAGAATTTTTTGATCCACGTTAAGCAGTGAGATGGGTCGACAGGCTGTGCAGTCCAGCTCATCTTGCCGTGGCTTATGTATTAAACAGATGTCAGCATCGTAACACGAGTCGGGTAATACAGGGATCTCCCCCTCCCTCCCCGTTCCAAACACCCTACTCAACACTCCAGCCAACTGATCCCCCAGGATTCTATAGTACTCGATGGGGAACCCATCCGGGCCACTGGCCTTACCTTGCTGCAGCTTTTGAATAGCCCTTAAAATGTCTGCTCTGGAAATAGGTTGCTCCAGCAGCTCCCTCTGCTCCTCCGTAACCTTTTGTAAGGTCACTCCATCCAAAAATTCCTGTATACAGTCCTCTTTCCCAGTGTATTCAGCCCTATATAGTCGCTCATAAAATTTCCTAAAACAGTCCGCTATTTCCCCTTAGCTAGCGCAGACCCTCCCCTCCTCATTCCTAACTCTCAATTTGCGTGTTGAGCACCTACCTCCTGTCATCAATCTCACCAACATGGGCCCTGGCCTGTTGCCCCACTCGAAGACCCTCCTCTGGCAAAAGAACCATGCTCTCCCTGCCTCATCCCTCAGCAATGTGTCAAGAGCTTCCCTAGCCATTAATAGCAATCTGGGGGCTTCCCCACCTTCTCCTCCCCCGACCCGCTTCTCCAGCTCCTTCACTTGCCTCTCTAACTCCTCCCTTTTGCACCTGTTTTGCTTCTTAATTTTCGCTACGTAGGCTGTTTTAGCTCCCCTCATATAGGCTTTCCCTGCTTCCCAAAAAATAGTACTAGAGATACCCTGTGTAGAAATGGTTTCCTCATACAGCTTCCACTGTTCCACTAAGTAGTCCCTAAAATTCTGATCTTTAACCAGGTACATAGGGAATTTCCAGGTTGAGGGCCTATCTTCAGGTACCTTACCAGTGAACTTCATCTTTACCATAGCATGGTCTGAGACGAAGATAGGACTGTGAGACATCTCCCTTATCCTACCCACCTAGCACCTGGGAAGATGGATGTAATCCAGGCGGGACCAAGTCTTGTGGGGATTAGAATACAAATACCAAATCCAAATCTGCTACCCCAATCCGCCATTGATTCATAGCCTCTGAGTTTCGTCCCTTCCCTTCAGAATGGGCCACGTGTGCATCCATAGTCCAATTAAAGTCCCCTCCCATGATAAGCCCAGGAAACTGCTCCCTGATTAACAAGCCCAGCAAAGAGGAATAGAATTGCGGCTCATGTACCGCTGGAGCATATACGCATCCAAACATAAGTTTCTCTCCTTGCATCAGGCCCGTAACAAAAATATACCTGCCCTCTTTCGGATCTTGCACCACTCTTGTAACCTCAAAAAGTAGGTTTTTATGAAAGAGTATCGCACCACCTCTCTTATGAGAGGAATAGGAGGCGGCGCAACACTTCCCCACCCAACTCCGCTCCAACTTCGAATGCTTCGAATCTATCAGGTGGGTTTCTTGCAGCAATGCCACCTGCACCCCCAAGCAGTCGGAAGTGTTGTCCTCTTTACTGGGCTTGTTATACCTTTTACATTCCAGGAAATAACATTTAGATTTACAGCGTCAGCCATATGCCCCAATACATCCTTTCAATTTCCAACCTATTTCCACCAGCCATTTCCCTGTACATTTCCATTTTACCAGAGTACTTTTTAAACAGGCTTGCAGAGTGTCTTTGTTTTCCGCAACATCAATTGCATCTAAAATTAACACAACTATCTTAACAATATCAACAATTCTATCTATAATAACATTTTTAACTTTGTGAACTTGATAAACTCCCTACTCCCCCTTCCCCCAATGCCTAACATACTCTCTCCCCATCTCGTCTCCCCCTCCCCACCCCTACCAACACTAATTGCTAATATAGCACAAGTGTTTTTGAAAGAACAAACAGAAGTACACATCCCTGCACGACTGAGATGCACGTCTTGTCTCTCCCACAGCCACACCCCACCTCTGTTGGTGGTCCCCCAAAACGGCATAAACAGGGGAAAGGAAAAGCAAGAGATACAAGTCCATAAATCCTACCCACTACAGGTCTCCATTCACTGCCTTCCCTCGCCCCCCCCGCTCATTTATGTTCGGTGGTTTATTCCCCCGCTTTGGCCCAGGGTGTCCGATGCTCCTTCTGCCACCTCTCTTACACCAAAAACCAGTCATCACAACACCCCCAAATGGCGTACCTCCGTGGTGATTTCCAAGTCTGCGCTATGTGATTCTAGAGCCACCCTGACCCTCTCCTCCTCACCGTTGCCCGCTTTCCCTCCCCCACTCACCCCTGCAGTCCTCGACACCCTTCCAGGTCTCCTTCTCTTCCAGCCCGATCCAGCCTCACTCCTGTACATGGATGTCCCCCCTTCGCCAGCACTGCTCAATATTCCACCTCCAGCAAAGGGAGCCCGAGGGGGAACGCAAGGCAACGCAAGAGTCAGGCCCCATCTTCCATCCTCCATGCAGGGTCTGCCCTCAGCCTTGCCCCACAACGAGTTCGCCGTCCGCCTCCACCGTGCGCCACCTCACCCAAATATTGCCTGCCAGGGCTACCCGAACCACCCGTGAAGGCACAGGCGGTAAAGGAAAAGTGAGGACAGGAACCCAGTGTAGTCACCCACCGCTCCCCCTGCATCTACGGATCACCCACTTGCCTCCCGCCTCCCCCCAGAAGCATGTAATGGAGAGAGAAGAGAAACCCTCCACCCGCCCTCCTCATCCGCTATGTCTCCTGTAAAGGCGTGCTCCAGGGAGAGGGGCGCAGCAAAGAAATTAAACCAGGAAGGCAAGTTTTCACTCCACATCTTCTCCCCCCTCCATTCCCTCCCATGCTATTAACCAAGCAGGCTCCACTCCTTTCCCTCCATTTTATACCACTGCCCCGCACCTCTTACAAAGGGGGGAAGAGCAAAAATAAGTGATTAGGTAAATAAGGAGGCACTGAGGTTACGAGGGCTAGGCCGTGCCATCAAATCACACGCGCTAAGCCCGTCCTCGCCCCCTACCTTCCAGGAACCATGTATCCAGACTGGAGGCCCCACACTCCATGGCTGCATCCTCAGCGGAGACTCCCAGGACATATGAGGAGATGAGAGCACAAGGGAAGGGAAAAACAGTGAGGTATTAATCCAGCCAGCCACAGCCAATCATAGTTCAGATAGCTCCAGCATCTTCAGGGCTAACAATTACCCCCTTTTGTTCCACAGCTTTCCTCGAAGACGAACAGTCACAACGGAAACAATTTTAACATAGTAAATTCCAGAAAGCAAAACGAACCAACAGGAATGCAGTACATAAGAAGGCCCCTTCGCAGCCCACTCATCAGTCCCCTAGCCGTTCTTCCCACTAGTCTTTCAGCTCACTTTCCTCTTCAGGGCCTTCACAAATTCCTCCGCTTTCTCTAGCTCCCAGAAGGAGAAGGTCACCCCTTCATGCTAAATTTTAAGTGTGGCAGGATACACTAGAAAATTTTCGATCTTCATTCCTCTTAGCTGGGCCATAAGCCCATTGAATGCTTTCCTTCAACAATCGTGCAGAGTAATCCTGTGAGAGGAATAATAGATTACCCTCGTAGCTCAGCGAGCCCTTTGCATGATAAGCCTTCAAAGTCGCCTCCCAATCTTGGAAGTTATGAAACCTCATAATAATCAGACAGGGTGGTTGATCAGTCGGCTGGCGCGGTAACACCACGATGGGCCCGTTCCAGCTTCACCCTGCCATGCTTTGTGTGAAGGCCCAGCAGCTCAGGCAAGACTCTGCTGCAAAAGTCCAGGACGTCGTCCCCCTCTTGCCCCTATGGCAGCCCCCTCATTCGCAGGTTTAAGCGCCTATGATAGTTCTCCTCCTGGTAATCATAGGCCTCCTTGAATTCCTCCAATTCCTTCTGAAGGGCTCTAACCTGCCCAGGCAGTGGCAGCACCTAGTCCTCCAGCCGCGAGAATCTTTCTTCTGCCTCTGCCAGCCTAGCACTTTGCTGTGTTTGCTGCTCTAGTACCTCCTGGAGTCTGCAATCGAATTTATCTTCCAGCTTGATTAGGCGTGGTTCAAGCGCCACAATTACCTGGCCTGTCAGCTCCTTCCCCAGCGCCGTGCCTCAGCTGCAGAGAGTGATACTAGACCCGAGTTCTCTCCCATGGGGACCGGCGCACACTTCTTCCCAGTTTTCCCTGCCGCCCTCTGTTTTTTCGGGATGGGAGTCAAAAACTCATCCATGCTGATATCTTGCACCCCCAATCGTTAACTTTTATCTGCTTAGGGGTAGATTACACTTAATTTTATGATTAATTAAAGACTGCGTGGACGGAGCGATCGAGAAACGCGACCGCTCAGTTAGCTGCTCATTAGCGCCCCCCGTGAGGCTTTCAATATCTTCCACAACCTTTTAACAGGGTTAATCGACAAAAACACCCACTTCGACTGATTAGGTCAAAAAAGTGATCTCTGGGATGGTTCTCCCCTAGCCTGAAGAAAGTGCACAGACAAAGGGACGCCTGTTGGAAAAGAGTGAGGAAATCTCAACAGGAAGATGATTGGCTTGCTTTCTGCATCACCAGAAAGGCCTGCACTAAATTAATTAGGTCCGAAAAAGCCAGATACTTCCAGGCAAAATTTGAAGTCAACAAAAACAACTCTGCCAAATTCTGGAGTATTCTCAAGGAATTTGAAGGTCAGCATTCGTCTGCCTCTCTCCCAGCCAGAATCATGACCAATGGAGTTACATATACAGATAGAGCTGCTATTTTAGAGCAGTTTAATGACCATTTCTCCACGGCAGGACTTGCCTTTGATACCATGCCCGTCAGAAGCTTAGTCATGTGGGTAATAGCTCAATTAACGTAAATGCTATCCCTTACCCGTACCAACCAAACCCTCCTGTATTCAGCTTTTCCAAAATTTCATTTAAGCAAGTAGAGGACCTCCTTTTGGCATTGGACACAATAAAAAGCGCCAGTGCGGATAACATTGCACCATTCTTCTTAAAGCTTGGCTACTTCTACCTGACCGCCCCTATCACCCACTTATTTAACATCTCTTTGAGTTAGGGTGAATTACCTGCGACGTGGAAGACTGCCCATATTCTACCTCTCTTTAAAGTCAGGGGACCCTTGTGACCTGAATAACTACAGGCCTATTTCTATACTCTCCACTCTCTCTCTAAAATCCTGGAAAAGGTTATCAATACTCAAATAGAGATCACTTGGACCAGCACAATCTCCTGAACCCTGCCCAGTCTGGGTTTCGGGCAAAACACAGCACCACTTCTGCTCTTGCAAAAGTAACTACCGACTGGCAAATTGCCTTAGACTCTAAAAAACACATAGTTGCTCTATTTCTCGACCTCAGCAAGGCCTTCGACACCGTGGATCACAACATCATGCTTACATCACTGAGAAATATCGGCGTAGACAACCCTGCCATCAACTGGTTCACTAGCTACCTTTCTAACAGATTGCAACAAGTTAAATCAGCAGACGACCTTTCTCCTTAGAAATCCCTATTGCGAGGGGTTCCCCAAGGCTCCATTCTGGAACCTATTCTATTCGCTATTTATATCAACAACCTGGACTCTCACCTTCAAGTAGCAAAACGTGCATCTATTTGCTGATGACACTGTACTCTGTGCCTCAAATTCCACACTTCTCACGGTCTACGAAGACCTACAACGAGACTTTACCTCCTTACAACATAGTCTCATCAAGCATAAACTCCTTCTCAATGCCAAAAAGACTAAATCTATGATTCTCTGTCCTGTGTGATGTGTGTGGTGCCTCTGGCATCCCACCGTTATTAACGCTTATGGGTGAACTCCTGGACTCAGTAGATACCTGGGGTTCTGGCTGGACAACAAACTTAACTTTCTATGCCACCTAAATGAAGTCTTGAAAATGCTGACAGCGACTCAGCCTATTCTATCGTATCAAACATCTGCTTACCACAGAATCTAGAAAGAAACTAGTACAAACCACTTTTATACCAGTATTTGATTATGCCGATTTCCTCTTCAATCACTGCCCTCTCACAGCGCTTAATAAACTTGATACCCTTTATCACCGAGCCCTAAGATTCATCTTTAACCTGCCTTTTCGCACCCATCATTGTCTTCTGTACCAAATGGTGGTCTGGCCCTCACTTTCAACAAGGAGAAAAAGAAATGCACTCATTTGGTTCTATAGAGCTCTCACAGACAAGCTCCCTGCATATATTTCTAGCCTGTTCAAACATGCCTATGGCTCCTATAGTCTCAGACATTATGCAACTCTTTGCTACCAAGTGCCTAGAAAGAAAACTAACCTTGGATTGGCCGCAATTAACTGTACTCCCTTCACTTTGGAACACTATGCAAAGCACACTCAAGCTTACCTCACTGCTGAGCCCTCTGTCTTTCAAAGCCTTGCTAGTTCAGTATTTGCGGGAACCTTGTAGCTGCTATAGGTAATTTGTCCTTTCAGTTTATTGGCGTCTCCGTTCTAATAATTGGTAGTATGTCGTCTTCCATCGTCCATAGGGACTTCCAGTACACATACTCCCTCCCTCTCTTCATGGCTCTCACTCCCCCTCTCTGCCTTCACTTATCCACTTGCAGGCCTCCGTCTGTTTTCAGTTTTTCTACCTTACCTTTCCCCTATCATATTTGATATTTTTTTTTTTGGAAAATGTCTAAGTGGGAGTTCGCTTGATGGACTCAAGTATTTTGCATCCGACTATGTACCACAATCTGCTGATGTCACTATTTTTGTATTACTTTGTCTATGTTTTGTACTGCTCCTTGTCCAGGACCACTTTGAAAATGAGCTTGCTCAATGGTGTTGATGCCTGGTTAAATAAAGTTTGATTTGATTTGAAGTTGCTTGTTTCACAGTGTGACCTGGGGGGAAGGGGTTACAAGAGGATAAGAAAACAGAGATTATACATTTAATGGAAGGAAGTACAAATTACATGTTGTGTAAGAATAGGAAGACAAAATAATGCAACCGTCGTACACAGCATAGGCAGTATAGCTTGTAAAAACTGCAAGGGAGTACACAAGGAGAATACAGCATAAACAGGTAGTACAATATAAATAAACATGACAGTCATATTGCTGTGGTATACCCAGTACACGCTCAAAGTAGAACACAAGTGCTGAATAGGATTACGGAAAAGAGAAAATAAGCGTTGAAGAGGTGAAGGAGGAGGAGCAGGGGGTATGTAAGTTGCAGACAGCATTGCTGTGGCAGAACTATCCCTGTCTGTCAGACCCAGAAGCCTGTAAGCTGCAGACAGCATTACTGTGTCACAGTGATCCCTGCCTGTCAGATCCAAAGACTGCTGTGTAAGATACATGGAGGGTCTTACAGCTGAGAACAAACTCTGCTGGTATTTGATGGATTCCTGCCCATGACATCAACCACAGTTTGAAAGTTGGGACTGTAGCTGGCAGAGCCAGCACCCTTCTGCACTAGCAATTCCTGGAAGGCAGGCATCACAACCAGAACAGCCAGTTACCACCATCACTTTACCATTAGCGTACACAACACATCTCTGTCCGCATCAGTTGTCTCACTAGTACTGTAGTTGGTGTAGCTGATGACAGAGATAGGTGGCTTTGGC
The DNA here is from genome assembly GCA_016271365.2 of Neoceratodus forsteri. Lineage (NCBI taxonomy): Eukaryota > Metazoa > Chordata > Ceratodontiformes > Ceratodontidae > Neoceratodus > Neoceratodus forsteri. The sequence continues at coordinate 997,162,274 of CM028131.1, forward strand.
CACGTCTTCTTTAAATAGCACACAGTGTTTATGGCATCAACAGGTTTCCTTTGTGAACTTACCAAAAAGCATCGTTATGAAGGGTACCAAAAAACTTCTCTTAATTTACAGTTATCCTCAGTTTGCAGATTTAATTATAGCCTTTTGTGTTTGCAGCACCCAGACATGTATGAACGGGCAGTACTGAGGAAGGACCATCAAAAGAAATATGGAGCAACAGTCGATTTGTGGAGCATTGGGGTGACATTCTATCATGCTGCCACAGGCAGTCTGCCCTTTAGGCCTTTTGAAGGACCTCGCAGGAACAAAGAAGTCATGTATGTTAAGAAACTCAGTTGCTTTAATTTACTGATAACCATTTTCTGAAATTATCTACTCCCTGGAAAAATCATGTGGGAAGAGAACTGCTACCTTTGGAGGGGGTGTGGGTGTAAAATTGTTTTTGGCAAGGGGTGGTCATGTACAGTTATTCCTTGAAAGGTTTGGCGTGTACAATTATTCCTGGAAAGGGGGGTGAGCATGTACGATAGTTACAGTGTGAATGATGTTCTGCTCTTGTTTGATGCAAACACACTCCAGCCAATGTAACATATAAGAGTATTTTGTAGTAGTAGTAGTAGCTTTATTTCTGGTGCCCTTCCTCAGAGGCCCAGGGTGGCATTACAAAGATGATATAAATCAACACATACCTACTATATAGATATAATAAAGTTCACACAACAGTCAGGTAACTACCTCAATTAAAATACACAGTAAAACCGGCCGGTCCACCGGCGCAGTGGTTGGATTTCCGCTTGCGACCCAGCGACCCGGGTTCGGGAACGAGCCCGCGAGCTGGAGGGAGGGCCGGCCGGGAGGGGAGGACTTGAGTGTCCCAAGGACCGCTCGTCCTCTCCGGGGGAAGGGGGGTACCAGAGCTCGGCTCTTGTCTGACCCCGGTGGAGACCTGAGGTACAGCATGTCTGGCGCCCCATGAAGGGTGACGGGTTGTGACGCCGGGCGCTGAAGCGCCTTTGTCGCCTGGGACCTGCACGAGAGAACATCAGGAAAAGCTTTGCAGCCTCCCGTAGACTGAGCACCAGGCCTCGACCTTCAGTGCCCCTACCTGCCTGGAGACAGCGTGCCGACGAAACATAGAGAAGCGTCTGGGTGTAAGGGCTCCCACCCTGTACCCGCCTGGGTGGTACAACCACGGCTCCATGGGGCATGGACTGCACCGGTCACCAGGTAGGTGAGTGAGGGCTGATAAGGCCGTAGGAGTTTTCCGAAGATGGGGAGAGCTGCGAGGAGGGGGAGCATAAAAGAGAAAGTTTAAAAAAAAAAAAAAACACACAGTAAAACCAAATATGAACATCAGACATAAAATACTCCGATAAATAGAGGGTTAAATGCTGATTAACTAGCCACAGTCGCTCAGTGGCTTAGCTAGGATAGGGAAGATTGAGCATCCATAGTACAGCTCTCTTCCCTCAGGGGAGGGGGGACTTCATGACTCTCCACTCAACTGTGGCCAGGTGGTGGTGGTGCATGCTAGTCCTGCAGATACAGGGAACGGCCGATGTACAGAGCACTGGAGTGCCTCCTTGGAGGTCGAATGTGCTTGCTCACTCATTTCATGTACTGCCAGCCCTGGGGAGAAAAATTGGAGGAAAAACAGCAAAGTATGGGTCTTAATGAAGTCCTTCCAGCTGGCACTGGTGGCCCATACGGTCTCAGAGGAGGGAGATGGATGGAGACTTGGGACGATCTTGGTGCTCGTGACGGGCTGATCTAGCCACTCAGTCTGCCAATTAGAATAAATACTATACAGGAAAAAAAAATACTTATTTAACTAAGATCAAGAATCCATAGCAGTGCTGAAGGCCTGGGTGAGGCAGACCCATTTTGCTTGTCTGTTGGTGACTAGCCAGTGCTGGAAGGGGAGTGGGGGGGATCTTCTTCCATCCCTTCTTCTGGTTTCAGCCAGGAGTAACTGTTGCACTCTTCCAACATCCTCCAGGGTCACAAGGTCACAAAAAACAGGTCTGTTGTTGTGTAACGTAACACTGCTCCCCCTTTCCTACTGCTACTTTGCTGATCACTGAGGGGAGGGCACTGGTGACCGGATGCAACATTAGAGGGTACCAGTGTTGTATACATAGTGTCATCATGGATAAATATTTACCAGATCCTTTCTTTCCTGTGTAAAGATTGGGAAGTCCTTTGAGAGTAAGTGCCCAAAAGAAGACATTTTGTCTGCCCGTCAGTGCAGCAGTAAAGCTGCTGCTTGCAATTCTGGCTGGGAATGAGCATGGGTCATTGGAAGTTGGCTGGCAGCAGGAGGACTGAGCATCTCACAGGATGTTTTCCTCCTCCTCCTGGGAGGGAGGGTCACTGTTGCAGTGTTGCCACCTGGGTGACTTCGGGTGGAAGCGTCATAGAGAAACGATGGGAGTGGGGACGTCTGCTAGGCTTGAGATCAGCATGCTGATATGCATGCTCCTGCACTGAGCCCATTGCATGTAAATGCTACATGGATTGGGAGAAACAAGGGAACATGGTTCTAGCAGCAGTGGATGATGGTCCGTGGTACAGCTGGACCCTGTACCACCTCCTGCCATGCAGGCTGACGCAGCAAGTTTCTGGGCATACCCCTCTTCCTATAGCTGTCTGGGGGGTTGCATTCAGGGGTGATGAGGTCTGGTTACTATGAGGTATCGTGAAGGAAAGATGCACTGGATAACAGAAGGGTGCATCATTGGAAGGTTACAAAAAAAAAGATGCCTTTGCTTCACCTTTCTTTTGAGGAGTTAAGTGTTGCTGCTTATTTATTTGACATTTACGCTCCAGGACCCCCTCGTTTAGGTGTATCACACAATTTTCAAGATGGTTCTGGGGCAGCATTAGAAGCGGCAGAAGTAGTGGCAAATTTTACTTACTTAGTTTAGGAGAAATTATTTTTAGACAGGAGTAGTTGGTAATACAACATGAGGGCAGCAGTGCCCTGTTTACATAAAAACAAGCTACAATGTAATATGGCTGGCCTATGGGCGCAACAGTAGCTGTACTGCTTGCGATGCCGATTACCTGGGTTCAGTAGCAAACCCAAGTTATTGGGGTTTGGCTTGTGTGGGGGGGGGATACAGCGTCCCAATGGATGCTGTCCTCCTCCGGGGAGGGTGGGCAGCATGCTGCGCTGCAACAGCACCACCTAGATGGCCATAGATTGTGATGTGAGCAGAGTGGCGGGAAGGACGCTCCCTGTGGAAGATGTCCGCATGTGCTGCATGCAGCGTTATGCTGCTGGCTCCACAGAGCGTCTGGTGGGGGGGGGAGAAAATCCCACCAACTGTGACAGCATGAAGCAAAAGACCTTCATCGACCTGGACACCACCCACTGGGCTAGGACGAACTTGACCCTAGTGAGGCTTGCAGGGAACTAGGGTTCTCCAGCCCTACCACAGTGGGAAAGTTGTGGGGATCCGAGCTAAGGCCAGAGTGAAGGCCCAGAGACGGCAGGTGGTGGAGTTGGGGGACTGTTGGTAGAGTAAGGGGAGAAAAAGAAAGTTTAAAAAAAAAAAAAAGTTATAAATAGGATAAAATAAAAATTGAATTTAACCATAATAAACAAAAATGTATAATAAACACATAATAGTCTCAGAAACTACAAAAAGACAAGTCATGACTTGTGTAGCTAAGATTATGACATCAACTAAAGCAGCTATAGTGTGCTGTCAGTTCTTGGCTTAAAGCTGAATTGAATACTTTGTTTTTTCCCCTAGTTTCAGTGCTTTCTTCAGTTCTGTTCCAAAAACTTGCAGCAGAAAATGAAAAGGTCAATTTCTCAAATATGTTGTATGGTGTTGGTTTTGTGGATACTCTTTGTTATAGCTCAGACTATATATATGTTCGGTTTTATTAAGCTATTCTGTCAGACATACTGATTTATTTTGTATTAGAATCCGATTCACTTGGTTGGCCCAAATTAATTTTCTTTTATTCTAACCCCAGTAATGCTCAGGATATTCATAACTTTATGCAGTAAGCCTGGAGGGTTGGACTGCCCGGAGAGATGGAACACATGCAAATGAGTAGAATTCTTTGCACGTGAGCATCTTTCAAATACTGCCTCCACCAACTGTAGTGTTCTAACCTCTTCAGATTTTTCTCTGTGCCTGAAAGTCTGGTCGTTCAGAGTGGTCGTCTTACTCTTTCGCGTGAAAAAAGATTCAGAACCTTAAAAAAACATAAGTATATTCTGTTTCTTTTATTGCCTTTACTGATTATTAGTGTAAATCTTGTTTATTGCTTAAATTACATATTTTTTCCGGTTCCTTGTGGTTTGGGATGATCGTGAGGGAACCGGGTTAGTTGTTTAATTCATCGGGGTTCTCTGATTAAAGAGCCTTGTTTTTTTGTCTATTATTAGTTTTTGAGTGTATTTTACTGGTTTTGTAACTGCTTTCTGTCGGTTACAGAACCACTGAACTGGTTCATTTATCATCTCCTGGGTTCTGTTACTTCGGTTCCTATCTGTTCCGGAACTGACCGCAAAAAAAAAAAAAGTAACCGCATTTACTCTTTATTAGCGGTTAGTGTCTTTTCTCGTTTGAGATTACCATGTCAGAGAAACGTAAAAAGAAAACCGGAGGACCTGGTTTAAAGAATTGTTTAAAATGTGGATATGCATTTGCTAAGGCAGACAAACACACCTTATGTGTGGCTTGTCTGAGGTTCGAACATCTGGACCAGGATTGTGAAGTATATAAAACTTTCCTGGAAAAAAAAAGTGGAAAAACGCCTTGAAAGGCTAAATAAAAGATTTTCTGGGGTTCCTCCGGCTCTGACCAGCTGACACCCCAATCCGTTGTGGCTGAACCCACAAATGTGCTTACCTCTGCCACTGAGACAGGCGAAAAAGGGGTTCCCTCAAAGAAACTTAAGAAAACTAAACATGTAGAATCTTCCCCTGCTAAGCCAGAGACTTTTGCACAAGTGCCTGTTCTGCCCTCGGCTCAAGAGATGGCCCAGGCTTTTAAAATTATCCAGGCACTGCAAAATATCGTCCCCCAGCAGCCTGCCCCTACCCAGGGTACCCAGGCTAGCAGTGGTGTGTTGCTCCCTTTACAAGAGGAGCAATATTTGGAGGAGGAGGAGGATGATCTTTTTGAAGAGGATGAACCAATTCTGCCAGAGGTGTCCCCTGAGCAGGATTTTGGTTCCCCCCAGGGTGTCAGAGGATTACTCCTCACATTTGACATTGGTGAGGAGAATGGTAAATACTCTTGATATTGCTACTACAGAGCAGATTGAGGATGAGGAGGAAATTGAATATTTAAATATGATGGGTCTAACACCCACAAAAGCCCTCCTCTTGCCAGTCTATAAATTCTTTAAAAAAGACACCCTAAAACATCAACAGACCCCTAATTCTTTTCCTCCTATTGATAGAAGAATAGATAAAAAAAAATATATCAGTTGGAAAGGATGGGAGTTGATTTCCTTTTCTCCCTTCAAACAACATGAAGTCTTGCTATATTATAGACATTAGCAGTTTGATCCAGCTCTAGAACTGCCCCGGAGTGAAATGGTTAAAACCATTCCAAAATAGAATTTTGGCAAGAGAGCAGCTCTATCTGTGTCATTTCAAACTTGAACTGTCAGATTCTTTACTCCGCCTCAGTGAACAGTCGCTCCGGAGATTTCTCCTTCTGCTCGGTTCATTTCTCGGTTTAAAAAGTGTTTTCTCGGTTGGATTTAACCGAGAATAGTTTCTTTAACACACAAAAACCGTTCGGTTCAAGCTCTATCTGTGGTAACCGTAAGTAAATGAAGGTTTGTCTGTATGGAACTTGTAAGTTATCGGTTCGGTTTGAACGATCAGTGGAATTTAAAACTCATTTAAAACTAAAAGTTACTATTTTAGAGTACGGTTCCTGGTTCTTATCGGTTCTAAAAAACGGATTTTATTCGTTTTCCAATACCAATGACGGTTAGGGAGCGATAAATTGTCTTACCCTGCATTGCCGTTAAAGGGGCAAGTTTTTGGTTGAGCTGGCATTATGTCTGAGAAACCCAAAAGAAAAACGGGCCCACTGGGTTTCAACACTGTGATGTTTGTGGGGAAGTCTTTGCCAAGGCTGACCCACACACCACATGTGTTTATTGTCTGGGGTTTGACCACCTCTAGTCAGATTGCCAGATATGTAAGAATTTCCCTGCAGCCACCCTGGAAAAAAGATTGGGCAGGCTCAGGGAACCAGAGGCCAAAAAGTCCGCTGACCCGGATGGCCAGCCGGTTCGGTGCCAACCGAACCAGAGGGATGCCCTCTGACCAGGGCCAGACTTCCTCGGGCAAAGAAAAGCTGGTTCTGAGGAACCAATTCCAGTAAAGAAAAAAGAAAATCAGCAGGTCTGGAGTCCAAAATTCTTCTCCAACTGCTGCAGAGATAGCAAAAGCCATACAAATTGTCCAGTCACTGTCTCAGGGTCCGTCCAACCACCACTATCTGGTAAAAGGTCGGTTCGTCCGGTCCCAGTGGTTCAGGATTATGATATTGAGGAATTTTATGAACCAGAGGAGGGAGGAGGATTATGAACAGTATGAATGTGGCTGGGAAGGTCTGGGTGTGCCCATTGAACCGGACATCTCCCAGACAGACCTTTAGAATCTCCCCTATGCTGTCTGAGTCCCCATCTCATTTTATGTTTTATAAAAAGTTGCTGAAACCTCCAGCTTCCTTTAGAAGAGGCTGTGGATGAGCAAGAGGAGCCTGATTTTGTAGAAATGATGGATATTCCAGAGTCTAGGAGATTGTCTATTCCTTTACATAAGTCGTTTAGGAAACAAACAATTAAAATTTTAAAAGCTACTAAATCTGTGCCTCCTGTAGATAAAAAGATGGACAGAAGGTATACATTGTCAGGCCCTGATACAGAATTCCTTTCTCAGCAATGCAGTCATGTTGGGGTAGTTCAGGCTGCTGCCTGTGATAAAGCTATTATTCCCTTGGCTTCACATCCTCCTGACAAGGATTCCAGGAAGATTGATGCCATGGCAAAAAACAGTATATGGCAGCCTCCCTGGGACTCAGGCAAGCAAATTATATGGCTTATGTAGCTAGGTATCAGAAATGTAGATGGGATACTGTTATGCAATTGGCCAAGCAGGCCCATGGCCAGCTGGCTAGTGAACTAGAACAGGTGGCTGCTGATGGCATTGAAGCCTCTAAGGTTCAGTTTCATGCTGCTGTGATGTTAATGATGTTTCCTCTAGGGTCATGGCCACATCTGTAGCTTTTCGTAGGTTGGCCTGGCTCAGGTGTACTAGTTTGTCACAGGATACCCAGACTAAGGCTATGGATTTTCCTGTGGTGGGAAATTCTCTGTTTGGAGAGCAGACAGAGAATTACATGAAGAAGATGGATGAATGTAGGACTACTTACAAGAGTGCCCAGGCTAAGGAGCGGCAAGCCACTCCTCAAAGGCATGCCCCCAGGGGTAGGGGTAGGCCTTTTCACAGGCCTTTCTACCAGACTCAGGCCTCCTCTGCCTATGCTCAGAGGGGCTTCTTCAGAGGCAGGGGCAGACGAGGGGTGGGCAGACCTGCTCCCACCCCCCAGCCTAAACCTTCTGCGAAACAGGCACCCTGATGGGGTGCCCAGGGCCGATTCTCCTGTACCAGTGGGGGGCAGGCTGGCTTACTTCAGTCAGAATTGGGCTTCTTTAACCTCAGACAAGTGGGTTCTGGAAGTAGTAAGCCAGGGTCTGGTTCTCAGCTTCAAAAGTTTCCCAAGTTGAGAAGCAGACTTTTCTACCTGCAAGTGCTTCAGAGACCCCGCTCTGGAAACAGAGGTCTCATCCTGTTAGCTCTCAGAGCAGTAGAAAGGGTTCCTCCTGCATCAGGGCAGGGGTCTGTATTCCAGATACTTGCATTCTCAAAAAGACAGGAGAATGGCGTGCCTATTTAGATCTCAGATATCTGAACAAGCATCTTTTGAAACCAAAGTTCAAAATGGTAACTCTGGCAATGATTTTACCTTCCCAAGGCCAGGGGACTGGCTAGCCTCCCTGGACCTCAAGGATGCCTATTTCCATGTCCTAATCAGAAGATCCCATTGAAAGTACCTCAGATTCAACTGCCCTCAGGTCATTACCTGTTCAGAGCAATGCCCTTCGGCCTTACCTCTGCTCCAAGGGTATTCACAAAGTGTCTAGCAGTGGCAGTGGCCCACTTAAGGAGGCAAGAGGATTGCTGTTTTCCCTATCTAGGCGACTGGCTCATTGTAGGCCAGTCCCAGAACAGGTAAATCTCACCTGCAGGTCACCCAGCAGCTTCTCACCTCCCTGGGTTTTCTGCTAAACCTACCAAAGTCGGTTCTGGAACCAGTCGAGGTACTCACCTTTATAGGGCAGAATTGGACACAAAGCTAGCCAGAGCCTTTCTTCCCCAGAAAGGGTAAGGAATTTAGTGGCTCTGGCCTCTTCCTTCACTCTGCAGGTCTCTCGACCAGCAAGACACTTTCTGCAGCTCCTGGGGCACATGGTTGCATCACAGCTGTTGTGCAGGGAGCCAGATTTCAGATGAGACATTCAGTTTCACTTGAGAACCTTTTGGTCTCAGAGAAGAGACCCCCTTTCCAAGTTGGTCCCAGTGACTCGAACCTTGATCCTAGCTCTCCAGTGGTGGCAGGATCAGAGCAATTTAAGAGCAGGGTCCTCTTCATTTCCCCTTCTCACGACTTGACTCTCACTACAGATGCTTCCCTCTAGGTTGGGAGCCCACATGGCGACCTTTCCACTCAGGGAGTTTGGTCCCCCAGGAATCTCTGCTCCACATCAGTTTGCTGGAACTCAGAGCTATCTTTTAGCTCGCAAGCTTTTCTGCATCTGTCCACGACAAGGTGATACAAGTCAGAACAGACAACACCACAACAATGTGGTACATCAACAAACAGGGGCACTCGGTCTTGGCCTTGTGCACCGAGGCAATGAAGTTGTGGTCTCTGGCCTATTCCCTGAACACTTCCCTCATAGCAGTTCATCTTCCAGGAAGGACAATGTCCTAGCGGATGCCCTCAGCAGGATTTCCCAGGGCCATCACGAATGGTCCCTGGATCCTCAAGTGCTGGGATAGTTTTTGCCAGGTGGGGCATCCCTCAGATAGATCTTTTGCAGCCCCAGACAATCACAAACTTCCTCTGTTCTGTTGCAGGCCTCCAGTGCTGGGCTCAGTTCCCTGGATGCCTTCTTCTGGATTGGGAGGGAAGTTCCTCTGTGCTTCCCCTTTCTCTCCTATTCAAAGTACTAGTCAAAATCAGATCTCAGCCTTGCAGGGTGATTCTGATTGCCCGGTTAGGCCATGCAGCCCTGGTACTCACCCTTCTGTCTCTGACAGTTCATCTTCCCTGTGCCTCCCCAGGAATCACAATCTGTTGACTTGTGCCCAGGGAAGGGTTTGTATCCGGACCTCAATCCTCAACCTCAAGGCCTGGGTCTTGAGGAGTTAGAGTTTGCTGATTTACACCTCTCTCAGGGTGTTCTTGAGATCCTAAAGGCTTCCAGAAAGCCTTCCACTAGGGCTACTTATAGTTCTAAGTGGAAAAGGTTTTCCATTTGGTGTGCTGGGAAAAATATTGCCCCAGAATCTGCTGAATTGCCCATTTTGTTAGATTACATGGTACATCTTAATTCCTTGGGTCTCAGACCAGCTACCCTGAGAGCTCATTTGGCAACTGTGTCTGCTTTTGTCTCAGCAGGAAAGTCATCCACTCTTTCCTCTCATCCTGTGTTTTCCAAGTTTTTTAAGGGATTACTCCATACTAATCCTCCCTTTCGGGAACCGGCCCCTGCTTGGGACGTTAATGTTTGCATTGCCCAGTTAATGCAACCCCCTTCAAACACCATGAAGTCTTGCTGCTATTAGGACTAAATGCAGTTTGCCACTGCACTCGAACTGCCCCGGAGAGGATAGGGTTAACTCCAGAGCAGTCTGGAGTTCCACAGCGCGAGGGCGCTGTTCAAAGCTCTATCTGGCTAGTTTCAAATGAAACTGCCAGATTCTTTACTCCGCTTTCACTGAACAGTCGCTCCGAGATCAGCTCCTTCAACTCGGTTCATTTCGGTTCAAGCGAGTTTACTCGGTTCATTTGAACCGGCAAGTGTTTAAAATTACCGCTTTCTTGGTCAGAAGCTCTATCTGGTAAACCATAAGTACTAAAAATAAAGTCTGTGTGAAATATATTATCGGTTCAGTCTGAACCGATCGGTGCTATTTTACTATTTTTGGGCTTTAGAGTGCAGTACCCGGTTCTTATCGGTTCTAAAAAACCTTAATTTTATTTGGGTTTTTCAATACCCATTATGCAGGTTAGGAACCGATAAAGGTGTCTTCCTAGCACGGCCAGTAAAGGGCAAGTTATGGTTAGCGCATTATGCCTGAGAAACCCAAAAGAAAAACGGGCCCATTGGGTTTCAACACTGTGATGTCTGTGGGGAAGCCTTTGCTAAAGGCTGATCCACACCACTGTGTCTACTGTCTGGGGCTGACCACCTCCTGTCAGACTGCCAGGGTGTAAAATTTCCTGCAGCCACCCTGAGAAGAGATTGGGCGGCTCAGGGAGCGAGAGGCCAAAAGTCCCTGACCCGATGGCCAGCCCGGTCCAGTACCCACTGGACCAGAGGGAGTGCCCTCTGACCAGGGCGAGACTTCCTCGGGCAAAAGAAAAGCTGGTCCAGAGGAACCAGCTCCAGCAAAAAAGACAAAGAAATCAGCAGGTCTGGATTCCAAAATTGTCTCTCCAACTGCTGCAGAAATAGCAAAAGCCATTCAGATTGTTCAGTCTTTGTCTCGGGGACTTGTCGAGCCCCTATAATTGGGAAAAGGGTGGCTCGTTCAGGTCCAGTGGTTCAGGATTATGATGTTGAGGAGTTTATGAACCACAGGAGGAAAGGAGGAATTTGGTCAGTGTATTTGTGACTGGGAAGGTCTGGACGTGCCCATTGAACCGGGCATTTCTCCAGATAGACCCTTAGAATCTCCCCCTTTGCTGTCTGAGTCCCCTTCTCATTTTATGTTTTATAAAAAGGTGGCAGAAACCCTCCAGCTCCCTTTAGAGGAGGCTGTGGATGAGCAAGAGGAGCCTGATTATGTAGAAATGATGGATATTCCAGAGTCTAGAAGGTTGTATATTCCTTTGCATAAGTCATTTAGGAAGCAAACAACAAAGATTTTAAAAAATCCTCATTCTGTTCCTCCTGTAGATAAGAAAATGGACAGAAGGTATACTTTATCAGACCCTGATACAGACTTCCTCACTGAGCAGTGTAGTCATGTAGGTGTTGTTCAAGCTGCAGCCTGTGACAAGGCTAATATTCCCCTGGCATCACATCCTCCTGATAAGGATTCCAGGAAGATTGATGCCATGGCGAAAAAGCACTATATGGCAGCTTCATTGGGACTCGGGCAGGCTAATTATATGGCTTATGTGGCTAGATATCAGAAATCTAGATGGGACACTATATTGCAGTTAGCCAAGCAGGCCCAGGGCCAGCTGGCTAGTGAGGATTGAACAAGTGGCTGCTGATGGCATTGAAGCCTCTAAAGTTCAATTTCATACTGCCGTTGATGTTAATGATGTTTCCTCTAGGGTCATGGCCACTTCTGTAGCTCTCGTGAGTTGGCATGGCTTAGATGCACTAATCTGTCCCAAGATACTCAGGCAAAGGCTATAGATTTTCCTGTGGTAGGAAACTCTCTGTTTGGGGATCAAACAGAAAATTACATGAAGAAAATGGATGAATACAGAACTACCTACAAAAGTGCCCAGCTAGGAGAGGCATGCCCCTCCACAAGGCATGCCCCTGGGGTGGGGCAGGCCTTACCACAGGCCCCTTTTATCAAGTTCAGGCCTCTTCAGCCTTTGCACAGAGGGTTTTTTCAGAGGCAGGGGTAGGCAGGGGCACAGGCAGACCATCTCCCTCCTCAGAATAAAGCTGCTGCCAAGCAGGCACCCTGATGGGGTGCCCAGGGCCGATTCTCCTGTACCGGTGGGGGGCAGGTTGGCTTATTTCAGCCAGAACTGTTTGTCCCTAACTCGGACAAATGAGTTCTGAGGTGGTAAACCAAGGTCTGGTTCTCAGTTTCAAACAGTTCCCAAAGATGAGAGCCAGACATTTTCCACCTGCAAATCCTTCAGAAGCCCTTGCTTTGGAAGCAGAGTTTCTTCTCTGCTGGGCTGCAAAGCAGTGGAAAGAGTTCCTCCTTGCCATCAGGGCAAGGGTCTGTACTCGAGTGTTTCCTTACCCCCAAAAGACAGGAGAGTGGCGGCCATCTTAGATTTAAGGTTTCTGAACAAGCACCTTCTGAAACCAAAGTTCAAAATGTTAACTCTGGCAATGATTCTGCCTTCCCTAGGCCAGGGGACTGGCTAGCTTCCCTGGACCTCAAGGACGCTCTATTTTCATATTTTGATCAGGCCTTCTCACCGTTGTACCTCAGGTCTGAACTACCCTCTGGCCACTACCAGTTCAGAGCAGTGCCCTTGACCTTACCTCTGCTCAAGGGTTTCACAAAATGTTTAGCTGTAGTAGTGGCTCATTTAAGAAGGCAAAGGGTTGCTGTGTTTCCCTACCTGGACGACTGGCTCATGGTGGGTCAGTCTCCAGATCAGGTAAAATCCCAATTGCAAGTCTCCCAGCAACTTCTCACTTCACTTCTCTGGGATTCCTGTTGAATTTTTCAAAGTCAGTTCTGGAACCAGTTCAGGTACTAACTTTCATAGATGCAGAATTGAACACAAAGTCAGCCAGGGCATTTCTTCCCTCCGAAAGAGTGGACAGACTCATTGCCCTGGCATCCTGCTTTACCCTGCAGGTCTTTCAACCAGCAAGGCACTTTTTGCAACTCCTAGGGCACATGGCTGCTTCGTGCAGGGAGCAAGATTTCAGATGAGAGACATCCAGTTCCACTTGAGGTCCTACTGGTCTCAAAGGAAGGACCCCCTATCCAAGTTAATCCCAGTGACCAAAACCCTGATCCTAGCCCTTCAGTGGTGGCAGGATCGAAGCAGTTTAACTCAGGGGGTCCCCTTCTTACCCTTTCTTCATTCCCTCACCCTCACCACGGATGCCTCCCTGTTGGGTGGGGGCACATTTGGTGACCTTTCCACCAGGAGTGTGGTCCCCTCGGAATCTCTGCTCACATCAACCTTTTGAACTCAGAGCTGTTCTCTAGCTCTCCAGGTTTTTTTCGACTACTGTCCAGAACAAGGTAGTCCAAGTCAGGACAGACAACACCACAACAATGTGGTACATCAACAAGCAGGGCACTCGGTCATCAGCCTTAGGCACTCAAGCAATGAAGTTGTGGTCTCTGGCTACTCTCTGAACACCTCCCTGGTAGCAGTTCACCTTCCAGGGAGGACAATCATCCTGGATGCCCTCAGCAGGAGTTTTCTCAGGGGCCATCACAAATGAGCTCTGAATTCTCTGGTGCTGGGGTCAGTCTTTGCCAGATGGGGCACCCTCAGATAGATCTTTCGCAGCCCCAGACAAGCCACCAACTTCCCTGTTTTGTTGCAGGCCTCCAGTTCTGGGATCAGTCCCACTGGGCGCCTTTCAGTTGGATTGGAAAGGAAGTTCTTGCATGCTTTTCCCCTTCCCTCTCCTCTTCAGGTACTAGTAAAAATCAGAACTCAGCCCTGCAGAGTGATTCTGATTGCTCCAGACTGGGCCAGACAGCCCTGGTACCCTCTCCTCCTGTCCCTGACATTCCACCCTCCCTCAGCTTGCCCAGGACCCACGACCTGTTGACCTGTGCACAGGGAGAGTGGTATCCGAACCTCAATCTCTCCACCTCAAGGCCTGGTTCTTGAGGAGCTAGAATTTGCTGATTTACACCTTTCTCAAGGTGTCCTGGATATTTTAAAGGCTTCAGGAAACCTTCCACTAGAGCCACTTACAATTCTAAGTGGAAGAGGTTTTCCATTTGGTGTTCTGAGAAGCAGATTATCCCAGAATCTGCTAATCTGCCCATTTTACTGGACTATTTGGTCCATTTAAATTCCTTAGGCCTTAGGCCAGCTACCTTAAAGGTTCATCTGGCAGCTGTCTCTGCTTTTGTGTCAGCGGGAAGCCTGCTTCCTTTCTTCTCACCCTGTATTTTCCAAGTTTTTTGGGTTACTTCACTAACCCCCTTTCAAGGAACCAGCTTCTGCATGGGACCTGAATGTTTGCATTGCTCAGCTAATGCAACCCCTTTGAGCCTCTGTCCTCGGCAGACCTCAAGTTTTTGACTTGGAAGACTGTTTTTCTAGTGGCTATCACTTCTGCTAGACGATAAGGAATTACAGGCCTTGTCAGTAGAAGAAGATTTTATTTCTTTTCACAGAGATAAGGTAGTCCTTAGGACCAACAGAAAGTTTTACCTAAAGTGGTTTCAGATTTTCATCTCAACCAATCCATCTCTCTTCCAGTATTTTCACTGAGCATTCCTCCTCAGGGAGAGGAGATGCACAGTCTGGACGTCAAAGAGCCCTAAGCTACTATTTGGAGCGCACCAAGGGTCACAGGTTGAATCCCTCCAACTCTTCCTTACCTATGGAGAAGTTGGCAAAGGAGACCTGCCACTAAGAGGACAATTGCGAGAGGTGGATTGTCTCTTGTATCCAGTTCTGTTACCAAAAACTAGGTAGAGAACCTCCTCAGGACTGAGGGCTCATTCCACCAGGGTACAGCTGCATCTCTAGCGCTGCTAGAGATATTCCCATTTGGAAATTTGCCAAGCTGCTACCTGAAAAAGTCCACACCTTTACCAAGCATTATTCCCTGGATGTCCAGTCCAGGAGAGATGCTCGGGTTATACAGCTGTGCTTCAGAGCCTATTCCCCAAGTAGGTTCTGACCTCCTCCATGGAGGTACTGCTGTATAATCTGCATTTAGTCCTAATAGCAGCAAGACTTCATGGTGTTTGAAGAAAAATTACTCACCTTAGTAATTGCTTTTCTTCTCATGGAGTCTTGCTGTATTAGGACAACCCTCCCCTACCCGCTCAGAACTCCCACTTGAGTATGGGGTTGTCAAATTAGTGCAAGCTCTGTCATGCCATTGCAATTTCTCTCTGCTCCCCTTTTTGTTCATTTGGGTTAGGAACTAGGTGATTCTGTTTTGTTAAGTGATAGGTGGCTCCCTCTCTGGACTTGAGTCTTTTTGGGAGAGGGGGCCTATTAGTGCTTGTCATGGGTGATTCTAACAATAACAGGTGATTTTGTTATTATTCTATGATTGTTGTTGTTTTTTGTTGTTCTACTACTGGTAGGTAGCCAATGGCTAGTGTAGAGTTTTTCCACACAGACTTGCTATATTAGTTTATCGTCAAGAACCTGGCAGTTCATTTGAAACTAGCCAGATAGAGCTTTGAACAGCGCCCTCGCGCTGTGGAACTCCAGACTGCTCTGGAATTAACCCTATCCTCTCCGGGGCAGTTCGAGTGCAGTGGCAAACTGCATTTAGTCCTAATACAGCAAGACTCCATGAGAAGAAAAACAATTACCAAGGTGAGTAATTTTTTCTTTTGAACCTCTGTCTTCTGCAGAGCTTAAGTACCTAACTTGGAAAACTGTTTTTCTAGTGGCTATCACTTCTGCCAGACGCATAAGTGAATTGCAAGCCTTGTCAGTGGAGACTGACTTTATTTCTTTCCACAGGGATAAGGTAGTCCTTAGGACTAATAGGAAGTTTTGCCTAAGGTGGTTTCAGATTTCCATCTTAATCAATCTATCTCCTTCCAGTATTTTTCACTGATCACTCCTCTTGGTGAGAGGAGGTTGCACAACCTGGATGTTAAGAGAGCTCTTAGTTATTATATAGGCGTACCAAAGGTCCTGGTTGAATCCCTCAACTTTTCCTTACCTATGGTGAAGTTGGGAAAGGCAACCTGCCACTAAGAGATCAATAGCCAGGTGGATTGTCTCTTGTATCAATTTTGTTATCAGAAAGTGGGCAGAGCCCCCGGTTTGAGGGCTCATTCTACCAGGGGTACAGCTGGCGTCTCTAGCTGCTGCCAGAATATCCTTTATTAGAGATTTGCCAGGCTGCAACTTGGAAAACAGTACACACTTTTTCAAGCATTACTCCCTGGATGTCCAGGCCAGGAGAGATGCTCGGTTGCGCATGCTGTTCTTCAGAGCCTATTCCTAAGTGGGTTCTGCCCTCCTCCATGGAGATACTGCTGTGTATTCTGCTAATGTCTGTAATATAGCAAGACTTCATGTTGTTTGAAGAAAAATTACTCACCTTAGTAATGTTGTTTCTTCTAATGGAGTCTTGCTATATTATAACCTCCTAACTTGCCCCTCTCAGAACCTCTACTTGGTGGGGTGCGGCAACTTAGTGTGGGCACTACTTATGTCCTGTTAGCATTTTGTCCCCTTGGGACTTTGGGGTGTATGTGTGCAGCGTGTGTGTGTTTTATTATACTTATGTTCCATTTTCATATTATTAGAATGGTGTTAGTATTTCTGGTCCCCTGACTTGAGTCTTGGGTGTTGGGACCATCAATGGTTGTTATTATTTAGGTAGCCATTTGGCTAGTGTAGAGTTACAGCTTCCCACAGACCTTAGTGAGTTTGGCTCGTAAAGATCTGACAGTTCAAGTTTGAAATGACACAGATAGAGCTGCTCTCGTGCCAAAATTCTATTTTGGAATGGTTTTAACCATTTCACTCCGGGGCAGTTCTAGAGCTGGAACAAACTGCTAATGTCTATAATATAGCAAGACTCCATTAGAAGAAACAACATTACTAAGGTGAGTAATTTTTTCTTCACAGAGATAAGGTAGTCCTCAGAACAAACAGACAGTTTCTTCCTAAAGTGGTTTCAGACTCTCATCTGAACCAATCAATCACTCTACCTGTCTTTTTCACAGACCATACCAGTTCTGGTGAAAGAAGATTACACAGTCTGGATGAGAAAAGGGCCATCAGCTATTACATGACAGCCAGTAAAGACCATAGGAAGAATGGTAAACAACTTTTCCTTACATATGGAGATGTAGGAAAGGATAAACCAGCCTCAAAAAGATCCATTTCTCGGTGGATAGTCCACTGTATTCAGTTTTGCTACACTAACGCAGGTAAAGAGCCCCCAATTGGATTGAGGGCGCATTCTGCAAGGGTAACTGCTGCTACCCTTGCAGCTGCCAGGAAGGTTCTCTTGGTGGACATTTGCAAAGCAGCTACCTGGAAAACAGTACACACAGCTTTACAAAGCATTACAACTTGGACATTCTATCCAGGAGTGATGCTAGGTTTGGCACAGCAGTTCTGCAGAGTCTGTTTCCAAAATAAGTCCTGTGCCCACCTCCAGTGGTACTGCTTGGTAGCCTGCATAAAGTTATGAGTATCCTGAGCATTACTGGGGTTAGAAGAAATCATTACTTACCATAGTAATCTTATTTCTTCCCAGTGATGCTCAGATGTTCATAACTTCCCTCCCTCTCTAGAACTTCAGCCTCTGTATTTCACATGCTTGTGCTACCAAGCCATATTGTTTTTGCTGCATTTTCTCTCTTTTAATCATTTTTAAACAGGTTTTTTTTTAATGTTCTCCTTTTGGAGTTTTCTTTGATGTGGTTTTGTCAAATGTTGTTATCCTACCTTTGGAGTTTTTTTTTCTAAAATTCTATGCTTTAATTAGGGGAAACCCCTCTTTTATAAAATGTTATTTACACTAGTTTCCTAATGCCTGACTTCCAGGCTTCTCACAAATCTGAAGAAGTTAGAACACTACAGTTGGTAGAGGCATTATTTGAAAGATGCTCACGTGCGAAGAATTCTGCTCATTTGCAAGTGTTCCATCTCTCAGGGCAGTCCAACCCTCCAGGCTTACTGCATAAAGTTATGAATATCTGAGCATCACTGGGAAGAAATAAGATTACTATGGTAAGTCATTTTTTCTTCTCTAGTAGAAGCCACTCGCCTCGTACATCTGGCAGTAGTGGGTTTTGTAGTTACAAAGGAGTGTGAACCTGGCTAATCGGTTATACATAACCTCTACTTTTTTCAAAGTGGTGCTGCTAACAAATCCATAAAGATGACTTCCGTAGTCTAGGACAGGTATAAGTAATTGGTTTACAATATAGTCTGTTGCACGTGTTTGTTTATGCATTGGGCTATGCATCTAAAAACACAAAGTCTATTGTTTAGGTTTTTGGTAGTAGTGTATACATGGTAATCAGTATATTCGGAAACCTGGGTAAATGGTGCCTCATTGGGTGTCTTTATGGTGAGCTTTGGACTGTTGTTCCCCCTGCCAGTGGGAGCTGAAAAAAGGCCATGACTTGAGACTTTTTACTATTTAATACAGGCTTGGAACGCACAAACCAAGAATGTAAAGCTGAAAAATCAATTTATAATTTTCTTGCTAATGTGTTTGCCATTTTTGGCTTAAGAATATGTAGAGTAAAATCAGTTTATTTATACCAAGAAAAGAAACTTGAGAGATGGAACTGAACTTCATATCCTAGACTGTCCTGAAAAAGGTGGCTTATGAACAAACCTGTGCTTTTAAATATTTTTCCCATCAGGTATAAAATCATCACCGAAAAACCATCAGGTGCAGTATCTGGAGTTCAGAGAACTGAGAATGGACCAATAGAGTGGACTCGTGATTTGCCAGTTTCATGCAGTCTCTCCAAGTAAGTCTTTTTTTTTTATCTTTAGAACTCCCATGTCCCCATATTCAGAGCAGTCCGCTAGCACAGCCTATAGCACTGCATCACAAATAGTGCACAGCCAGCTGTTTGCTATTATTCAGCCAGTTAGTATGCACAAATGGATTGTGTTGACTGAATATCGCGCTGTTGGCGCAGTGCTAAGTGGGTATGGGCTGCATTGATGGGGCCCAAGGCTGCATATAGCCTAAAGGAGATAATGCTGCCCAAACTCCTGCAGCTAACTCTCCAGTCTGTTCTACCTCAGGCACTCCTATATTTCTTCTCCCAGTAGGCCCAGTGGTGTTACTTCGCTAATCACACCCAACTACTGCACTTGATCCCAACTTTGGAGTTAGCTAGCTTGCACTTACCCCTATCTCATTATATACAACCCAATACCTTAGCAGGATTTCCTCATTGTAAATGTTACTCTCGACTATTAGGGTATATGAATTAATCCACACTCACCTATTTCTGTCAAACATATGCAGCTGTATTATCTAATTATATGTTTTCAAGGTATAAAGCATGACTTCCCCATGTAATTGCTACTATACTATAAGTAAGGGTAAATTGTCATCTACACCCAACTATTTCTGTCAAATGTTTTCAACTGTACTGTAATTGTATGTATATATGTCAGGACCTGGATTATCCTTGTCCTCTTCCCCACTGTACCCCTCTCCCCCAGGTTGCACTGGGAGACGAGCAGTTCTTGCTCAGTGTGCTTTTCCTGGCGAAACAATTTAAATAAATAAATAAATAAAATGGGCTAGCGCCAGGGCTCCTGTGGGCCATATTCAGCCTAGGCATGCAGATGAGCCCAGTGGGCATGCATGACGCTAAGGGGGGCCATTAGTCAAGTCAAGTTTATTGCAGGAATTACTTCATTGAGCAGGTTCATTCACAAGGCGGTCCTGAACATAAATCAGTAATGTATACATAAATCAGCAACATGTACAGAGATCATAAATCGACAACATACATGGAGCAACAGCAGGGAATAGTACAAGCAGTCTTGGAACATAATTAACATACGGTGCCAAGGTACAATTTATACATGACATATACAATATATACAAAGTAAACAATATATATATAATATTTACAAAGTAACACTATAATATACCTAGTATACTAGGAGGCTGCCAGACTGAGAATTTGAACACAAAGCCGTAGTGAATAGAAGAGGACGAGGGAATAGAAAAAAGATCAAGGTGGGATATAAGAGGAAAGGTGGGAGGGGGAGGGGAAAAGGAGGAGACAGTGGATAAAAGGCATAAGTCAAGGCTTAGGCCTAGTGGCAGCTGCATATATCTTTCATGTTTCTTGCGGGTAATGCTTTAAAGAAATTAACAGAAACAAGGCTGGAAAGTGTAAGGACAGACTGCAGTTTGTTCCAGGCTGCAGGGAATGCATAGGAGATTACCAAAGGAAGTATAGATCATAGGAACATCAAGGAGGATAAAGTTGAATTTCCTAAGGGATTACGAGCAATGGGAGATGTGGATTAGTGAGGATATATATATCCTGGGAGTTTATTCAGCAGGATTTTAAGTGTCCAGGTTCCAGAGTGAATCAAGCATCTGATTGAGAGAGGAGTCCAGCCGACAGTTGCGTATAGGCCGCAGTGGTGGGTACGGAAAGGAGCTTTGGTAAAGAACTGTAGGGCTCCATGATAAAGGACATCGATGTAGGCAGATGAGGTGGAGTTATAGATAGTCACCATAATCAAGCAGCAGAAAGAAGGTGGCCTGGACAAGTCTAGTTGTAGTGTCAGTCGGGAAGAGAGACCTGTTTCTGAAGAAGAAACCTAGTCTGGCTTTGAGCTTGCTAGTCAGGTTGTCAGTATGGATGTTCTAGGAGAGCTTGCTATCGAACCATATGCCGAGGTATTTGAATTTGGAAACCACCTAGGGAGGTGACAATAGAGACATTTAACCGGTTTGGAGAAGAGGAGGGGGTGTTGCTAAGGGTAAAAAACATGGCCTTTGTTTTTTTTTTTTGGCATTTAGGAGGAGCTTTAAATTGATGAGGTTCAGTTAGAGCTGCGTGAAGTTGGTTTGAAGTTCATCGTTGACTTTGGGCAGGGTTGGTTTGGATGTATACAGAACTGTATCATCTGCAAAGAAGTGCAGCTTAGAGTTAGTGATATTGGCGTAGAGGTTGTTGATGTAGATAGAAAAGAGAATAGGGCCTAAAATGGACCCTTGGGGAACTCTCCTGGTGATAGGGAGAGATGCTGAGAATAGGCCATCAGCTTTGACTTTCTGGACTCTACCTGAGAGGTAGCTGGTGAACCACTGAGCTGTTGAGGAGTGGCTCCTAATTTAACAAGACTATTGATAACAAAGTTGTGGTCAACAGTGTCAAAGGCCTTGCTGAGATCAAGGAAAACAGCACCGGTGACCTTTTTTGAATCGTGAGCTGTAACCCAATCAGTCACTTTAGCAAGGGCAGAGATAGTGTTGTGGTTGGACCTGAAACTGGATTGGGCAGGATTGAGGAAGGAGTAGCTTTCAACATGGTGTTTTACCTGGAAATAGATAAATTTTTCGAAGATTTTGAATAATATAGGCAAGATGGAAATGGACCTAAAATTATTTATGTCGCATGGGTCACCAGACTAAATGGAATGATATGTGCAGCTTTCCAGCAAGTGGGTACTGAAGTGATGCTAATGGAGAGGTTAAAAATGTGGAGTATGGGAGTAGTAAGGTAGAAATAACCTAGTTTTAGGAAGAATGAGTCTAGCCCATCCTCGCCACCACCCTTCCTAATGTCTAATTTGGAGAGGAGGTCCTCTAATTCCTTGTAGGAAACAGGCTACAGCTGGAAAGGGTGAGGTGAGGGGGGAGCCTGGAGGGATTTGTTGTCCTGGGTGGGATTGACAATGCCAGTATATGGAGAAGAATCGAAAACCAACCCGTCAGTGGCAAAGTGAGAATTGTTTCTCGAGGATCTGGTCACGGTTTTTGATAGTAATTCTGTTGGCCTTGATCCTAGTAGGAATGGAGGGGACAGCGTGGCGACCTTGTATCGAGTTGATGGTTCTCCAAATTTTAACTGGGTTCCCGCTAGCCTGTTCGAGAGAAGTGTTGTAGTAATTTGCCTTAGTGGTACATACAAGTTTAATGCAAGCATTCCTTGCTGCTCTAAATGCCTGCCAGCTGGAAGTGCTCTTGGTATGCCTGGCTGGGGAACAAAGTTTATCACGGCTTGTGAGAGCAGCTTTGAGGGCCTGCATAAACCAAGGGTGGGAGAATTTGCGCACTCCGGCTTTAATGATGGGGCATGTTTGTTGGCAATACAGGTAAGTTTGTCGTTGAGGATATCAACTGCCTCATCTACCGTTTTGGCTAAGTAGAGGCTTTGCCAATTTATATTACTTACGGAAGGATCATTTTGAAATGTGCTTGGGCAAGGAGTGGGCCTTTCCGATAGGCCCTGGTGCAGACCACGATCCCGTGATCACTCATGTCATTATGGAAGATGGCAGATTGCAGGATTTTATGGGGATGGTTTGTTAGTATGACATCAAGAATGGAGCTATTGACATTGTTAGCAGTGTTTGTCCTGGTTGGTTCAGAGATGATCTGAGACAAGCCAAGCTCATCATGGAGGCATTTGAAGCAATTTGATTTGGAGAAGAGCCAATCCATGTTAGGTCCCCAAAAATGATAGTTTAGTTGTTGGTGGAGGTGACAAGAGATTTCAAGGTTGTGAGGATATCTGCACCACCAGCAGGGGGCCTGTAGCAGCTGATAATAGTAAGGCTTTCGGTGGAGGGAAGATGAAATTTTAAGGACAAATTCGTATTCTTTGAGCTTAGTCATACATTGGATGTCAGTGACATTATATTTGTCCTTGGAGTAAATGACTCCCCCCACCCAGTTGCCCTATCTGCCCTATAAAGCTTGTAATCAGGTAGGGTGATTTGCCGGTCTGGAGTAATGTTTTTGAGCCAAGACTCAGTGATTATAATAAGGTCCGGTTTGGTGTGTGACCCAAACTTGGAGATGATCAGTTTTCTTTGCTAGGCTCAAGATATTAACTAGCAGCATTCTTTTAGACAAGGCGCAGATGCAAAGTGTGAAGGAGAGGCAAAGGGTGTTGGAAGGCCAGGGTTTACCTCCAGATTATCCGAGCATAGCAGGAGCAGCAGTAGTAGCTTCTTTAATAAGAAGCAGATTATCGAAACAAGTGCCTTCCTTCTTTGGGAGTGCCCATACTGCATGCATGCCCATTATGGGCTCCTTTGCATGTGCCCATGATCCCAGAGTGCCCATGCTAGGAGGAAGCTGATTTTGATTCCCTGGGAGTCTAGTGGACCCTTCCCCTAATCGCCCCTGCTATATTCGTAGAACTAATTCTCTGTATTCTAGTGGACCCTCCCCATCGCCCTGCCATATTCATAGAACTAATTCCCTGGTGGGATAGCCACCATCTGTCCATCACATAGCGCAATCACAAGTAAAGTACTTGTGATTGCGCTCGGTGAGCAGAAGGGCTGTGCTAGTCACTGATCTGTAGTGGAGTTACAGGTGAGTGTTGACTGGGATGTGGGGCAAGGGTTCTCAGGTGCAGGGTGTCGCTTGCACGGGGGGGGGGGTTATTCCCACAAGGTTGGGGGTGGTGCTAGACCACCAGGGAATTAGTTCTACAAATATGACGGGGGCCCATTACAGTACCAGGGAATGAGTTCTATGAATATGGGTCGGGTGATTAGGGGAAGGGGTCCACTAGACTACCAGGGAATTCGTTCTACAAATACGATAGGGGTGATTGGGGGACTGGGGTTCATTAGACTACCAGGGAATTTGTTCTATGAATATGGCACAGGTGATCGGGGAAGGGGGCCATTAGATTAGATTACAGGAAATTAGTTATACAGTTATTGCAGGGGTGATCAGCAGTGAGGTGGGTCCACTGGACCACAGGGGAAGGCGGCTGCAATACAGCCTGACTGCCTTTGGGGGCTTGGAGGCACAGCTTTGTTCTGGATTGATGTGTTTTCAGTGGTGGTTAACAGTGCCACCCTGGGTGCTGTTTAGTGACACCAAAACCTTTTGAACATACTGCTGTGCTGCTATGCATGAGTGAATCCTTATTTGCATTGCTATAGCAGTTTGGTTAGCAGGATTGTGCTATGTGATTTGGGCTGTGCTTGGGTGGGGGTCTCTAAATATGGCCCAGCCAGAGCGTCAGTGCAAATTCAGATTAGCACAGGCGCTAACGCGATTAGTGCTTCGCTAGCCTTTTCAATGTGGGGCCTTATACCTGTTACATGGGAATCAGAAGAGCAAAGTTAATGAGTTCCTGACCCCAGTCCCACCAGGCAAGAAAAAGTAGTACTGTAAAAGGGTGGGGAGATACCTGGGTGATCAGGTGTTGACGAAGCTAAGTGATCTTTACCATTTAAATTGCGGGAAACTGGAGGCTGAGGTGAGGGCAGACATAGGCTGTTAGGACCTGCTTCTTTTGGGGGTGGCAGGGAGAGTAGCCACAGTCAAAATTAATATTCTCCCGAGGTATCTTTTCTGTTCCAGGCTCTCCCAGTCCCCGTGCCAGCAGTCTTCTGGAAGAAACTATAGAAAACAATCCTTTCCTTCATTTGGGTGGGTTACAGACACTGTGTCCGCAGGTGCCTCCTCACTCTGCCCAGGGAGGGGTGTGGGTTTGGCACTCCCAGATCTCCGCCTATAGTATGTGGCAGCTCAATTGGCCCCAGTGGTCACCTGGCTCAAGCAAAATGGAGAGTCAGGATGGTTGGATAAGGAAGCTACTCCCTGCCTCCCAGTGTCTCCGTTCGTCGTGCCACGTGTCCCAATATCGAGGCGCCTCTTATCATTTATAAAGAATTCCTTCACTAAACATACATTGGGTATACTGAGATTGGCCAGGTGGATCTCAGGCACCCTGAATGTCATAGGGATTGGGGCAAGGGTTCTCAGGTGCAGGGGTGTATTTCGCGAGGTCATTCCCACATGGTTGGGGGTGGTGCTAGACCATCAAGGAATTAATTCTACAGATATGGGTGGGGGGGTCCACTACAGTGCCAGGGAATGAGTTCTATGACAGTCTTCATTGGTGAGCCGGGCTTTATACCGGCCACAGTGGATACAGGCTTTAGAAGATGGAACCACCAATTGCCGATCCGGTTTGGACAGTTGGTTTGCAGTGGGGCTGTGGTATCCTTTGCAAACCTCCAATAACAATTTGGCCTCCATAGGTAGGATTTTTTCAGGTTCCTACAAATTCGTCACCATCTCCTAACTCCAGGGAGGGCGGCTTTGGTCAGATGGGACCTTACCAGCCTAGAACAGTTTCTCTACGGGGATGCTAGGTTGGTGCGATGCCGAGGTAATATTGCTCATGCTTATGAGATGCTACAGGGCCCGGCTCAACCGGAGTTTCAGGCGGTCCGCAAGACCTGGACGCAAGACGCATAGATCTCGATAAGTACTGAGGAGTGGGAGGGCATATGGAGGATAGGCTGGCGTCCCACGTCCTCCCTGTCATGGCGCAAATTCTGCTGGAAGTGCCTAATAAGATACTTCCATACACCAACTATTATTAAACATTTCCGGCCAGGTGGGTTCAGTCTGTGTTGGCGGAAGTGTGGGCAAGTGGGTTCCCACCACCACGTTTTCTGGGGATGCCTGCATCTGCAAACATACTGGTCCCAGATACAGGAAGCCCTCGAAGGCATTTGGGAGCGGCCCATCCCAGGCACCTTCCAGCACCTGTTCCTGGGCAAAAGTGTGCCCGGTCTAGGTGGGAATGCACAACAAAGGCTGCTTAGAAGTTTCTGTCTGGCGGCCATGAACGGGATCCCCACTCACTGGTTGAGTGAGGATCCACCTACCCTCAGGGAATGGCTTGCCAACGTGAGGAAGATGCATTCCATGGAGCGGATCACAGCTACCATGCATCTCGCATCAGAAAAATTTTAGGAACTGTGGGGAGCCTGGGAGAGAGATGATTTGGGGCTCCTGGGTGGGGAGGGGGAGAGTCCATCCAACCCTCCCTGAACTGCAGTGAGGCAGGTGGTAAGGGGGATGGACACCACACGGGAAGGGATATGGACATCTCCCGAGCAATAGTCTGGGTCTTTTGGGCTGGGCTGGCCTACATTATCCCTTATGAAGAGTCGATTTGATTCAGGAATCCTTACCCTAGGGGACGGGTAGAATAACAAGGGATTAACCTATACTCTGTGGCGTGCTGGGGCAGACAGACAGATTTTTCACTAATTTCTGTTATGTTATTGCTACAGTTTTAGTTGGAAACAATGACGAGAACGGTGTTTGAATAATATGGTTTATTAAAGGAAGTCAGCACAATAAAACCATGAAGACACCAACATATTTGCTCCACAAATGCCCCAGTCTGGCAGCATCACTTGACGTAAATATACCTGCAGTGAGAAAGGCAGCAAGTTGGACACTGTCAGAAATAATTAAACAAGTATTATTCTAAAAGTGTAAGGACTGATCTAACATATGCAACATTAGTATCATCACTGCATTTACTACGTATCAAGATTGTGGATGTATTGTACCTGACTTATCTTATTCAATAAAACTGAATACAAAAAAAAAAAAGGGTGGGGGAGAACTGGGCACCCCCAAATGACATGCAGCATGATGCCTAGGCTATTACCACTGTGTCACCTCTAGTGCTTGTAGGGTAACAACTGTCAGGAAGCCGGAGATGTCCTTCCAGCCCTGGTGATGCTCGGCATTGGGGACTGTCGGCAGGGACCAAGGAAAGCATTGGGGAGATGATGTGGTAGTCACACAACTAGCGAATTATGGAGGAAACCTCGACAAGTAATGAGATCACATGTAGCTGTTCACATTTGTGTGTTTTAAACTAAACTCTTCCAGTTATCATCGTGACTGCTTTCAAGTGTGAAATGTTTCTGAATAACTTGGATAGGTTGCATGTTTTAGGGAATTTGACACATCTAATGATAACATTTGTTTTCACAAGAATACAGTGGGTCTTTTTTTTTTTTTTTTATTACGTTTCAAAGTATTTGAAGTACAGCCGATGGATACATTGTTTAGAGAACAGGAAATTGTAGAAGTAGATTTACAGCAGTCTTAAACTAGAATTGGTCACTTGTTGTGTGACATTATAACTATCAAGGGCTGTCTGTTTACATTTCTTTAAACCACTAATAAAAAATTGTCCCAAAATAAGCCCAAGACAGCAGACCCATGGACTATCATACTGGTCTGCTCGGCTTACCTATTTAGGCTGTTGTCCCGTCGATGGGGCCTCCGAGCACACAACCCATGTCGATGTCTTCTACCAGCACATTGCAGATTTCTCCTTCTCAGCTGTTACCAGTGTCACCGGTGCATTCTGCGGCTCCCGTAATCGATAGAGACATTGATGATGGGGTAGAATATAATCCTAACTTCATGGTGTTTGAGGAGGATTTAGGAGGAGTATGAGGGAGAACAGTATGTTGCACCTTGTTGTAGCTCTACCCTCTCACTTTGCAGTGAGGACTCTGTGGTCTGTACCCTGTGGTCTCCTCCTGAGGATCCTACTTTTCAAGCCATGGTGCAGCAAATATGGACTGCCATGGGCTTTGCTGTGGAAGAGAAAGATTCCACAAAAAGAAACCTGATGGAATTCCGGGAGGTACCTTGTACACACTCCATCATAATTCCACCTCTATATCTTGCATTACTGGATGCTACCTTTGCTGCATGGTACAGACCAAACTCACTGCCTGCAGTTCCCATAAAGGCTAATAAGCAGTATCCAGCTCCATCTTCTAAGCCTTGTTACGCTAACCAGCCAGAGATGAACTGTAATCATCATGACTGCTTATGATGGGTCTAAAGCACCTAAAAACATGAGTACTTAGCTTCCTGATAAAGAATCTAGGCATCTGGATGTGATGGGCAAGCATACGTATGCCTCTGCCTGACTGGGCCTTAGGATTGTAAACTACCAGGCTCGTATGATTAAATATCAGAACAGCCTGTGGAAAGCAGCAAAAGCTGCAGCCCAGGCTTTGCCTGACGACTCTGTGAAGAATCAGTTACTTAAAACTTTTAACATCTGGTGCTGAGACTGGCAGACATTTGCTCCGCTCATCCTATGGTGTCTGATGCTTCTGCCAGGGCTTCTGCTTCTGGCATTTGTAGGAGAAGACATTCTTGGCTCAATGATGTGCAGCAGGTAGTTTTGAATGCTCCTGTCAGAGGGACGAAACTGTTTGATTGTGATGTTGAAGAGGCCCAAAGTGGACTTTAGATCTCAGATTTTAAAATCTTTCAATCCCTGTATCCAACTCCAGCTAGGAGTCGTGGGAGGGCTCCTTTTGTCAGCCTGCTGCCAGAGGTGGACATGTCTACCGTCAGCAAGGCTGAGGTAGGGAAGTGGCCCACTGCTGGGTCTCCTCTCCCCAAGTACCCATATAGAAGCACCCAAAGCCGTCGGTACTGGTGGCCATGGCCCCACTGCTTCCACATGACTCTCTGCAGGATATGGCCCCACCTCCATTGTTGGCTCTAGGAGTGGTTGTGGGGCAGACTGTCCCTGCATCTGAAACAGTGGAGGGAGATTATAATGGATGAGTGGGTCCTAGAGGTAATTGCAAGGGGGCATTCTGAGGAGCTTATAGCAACCCCTTCAGATCATCTTCCACATTCTTCCTGTTATCCTCTGGGCCATTTGTCTCTTATGAAGGAATAGGTGCCATCATTATTCCAAAAATATGCCATAGAATCAGTTCCTTCTCCACCGAAAAATAAAGGGTTCTATTCCTGATACTTCATGGTCCCAAAATGGACACGGGATCTGTGTCCTGTATTGGATTTAAGGGACCTAAACTTCTGTATCAAATACAAGAAGTTTTGAAGGGTGTCCCTGCAAGCTGTGATTCCCCTTCTGCAAACAGGGGACTGGCTTTGATCCCAGGACGTGAAGGATGCATACCTTCATGTCAAGATCAGAAAAGCTCACAGGCAGTACCTCCGCTTTGTGCTGCGGGTGGAGCACTACCAGTTCAGAGTATTGCCCTTTGGCTTGTCTTGTGTGTCATGGGTCTTTACCAAATGCTTAGCAGTAGTGGCAGCAGCCCTTCACAGGGAAGGTCTGTATATCTTTCCCTATCTGGACGACTGTCTGCTGAAAGCCAACTTCATTGAAGCTCTCCTGCATACCTTGTCTCAGACAAGGCAGCTGTTTGAGGACTTAGAGAGTCGCAGTAAATGTGCCAAAGTCTTTGAAGACTCCTTGCCAGTGACTGCAGTACATAGAGGCAGTCTTGGACACAGAAAAGGGTTAGCTTTCCTGCCACAGAACAGAGCAGAAAAAACAGTTACCCAAGCACAGTTGGTATACAGGAGTCACTGTGTCTTTGCAAGAACATAGAAACGTAGCGGCAGAAAAGGACCACCTGGCCCACCTAGTCTGCCCAAGGCACCTAGCAGAGGGCTAGAACTTCCTCCTGCTCCCTTACTTCTCCGTCCGACACGCTCTTTACTCCCCCCCCCCCGCTCCCGATACTAGACTCATATGGCCACCTATGTTCTCTTAAAGCCGTTTACGGTGGACTCCCCTATCACCTCCTCCGGGAGCCCATTCCATTTCTCCACCACCCTTTCTGTGAAAAAGTTCTTCTTGTTGTGTCCTCAGAACCTGCTTCCCTCTGTCTGTAGCGTATGCCCCCTGGTCCTCTTCTGCCCCTTTAGTTTAAAAAGTCTCCCTCTGGCTCTCTGTTTATCTCCTTAACATATTATTATCAAAAAATTCAATGAGGTTGGTCTGACATGACCTCCCCCTGGTGAAACCATGCTGCCTTGGGTCCTGTAGTCCATTGACAACCAGATGTTCCACCAGTCTCTCCTTCAGTAGTGCTTCCATGATCTTCCCCACTACCGAGGTGAGGCTGACTGGTCTGTAGTTCCCTGCTTCCTCTTTGTTCCCACTTTTGTATAAGGGGACTACATCTGCTGTCCTCCAGTCTTTGGGTACCTCCCTGTTTCCAGTGATTGGCTAAACAGGATAGCCAGAGGTTCAGCCACCACCTCTCTTAGTTCTTTAAGGACCCTGGGGTGCACCCCATCTGGCCCCATTGCTTTATTAACTGTTATTACTTCCAGTTCCTTCAGGACCTTTTCTCATGTAAAGGGACTTGTGTCCATTTCTGCACCATTCTCACCCCTTGTACTCCCTTCAGACCCATTACCTTCCTCCTCTTCCTCAGTAAAGACTGAGCAGAAATACCTGTTCAGTATGTCAGCTTTACTGTTGTCATCCTCCATGCAGCCCCATCCTCCCCCTTCAGTCTCACTATCCCTCCCTTTGTCTTTCTTTTTTCACTTATGTACCTGTAAAAGGTTTTGTCCCTCTACCCACTGATTTTGCAATGTGTTCTTCTGTCTGAGCTTTGGCTTCCTTACTGACCTCCTGCCTCCCTTTGCTTCTCCTGGTACTTCTCCCTATCCCCTTCTGCCTGTGTCTTTTTGTATTGCCTGAATGCAGTCTTTTTGGCTTTCACTTTCTTTGCTACCTCTTTGGAAAACCATAATGGTCTCCTCTTCCTTTTCCTCTTGCTAACCTGCTTAATACATAATTCTGTTGTTCTTGTAATCGCCATTTTAAATACTGCCCACTGTTCCTCAACCCCTGATTCCTGTCCCATTCCCCTTAATGCCTCTTTCAAGTATCTCCCCATTTTCCCAAAGTCTGCCCCCCTAAAATCCAGGATACGTGTTTTTGTGTGGTTTGGTTCTGCTCTTTCTGTGATTTCAAACTACAATGACTGGTGGTCACCGTTTCCCAGGTGCTCTCCCACTGTTACCCCCATCACACTGTCCCTGTTTGTGAGCACAAGATCCAGTATTGCCTTCTGCCGAGTTGGTTCCATGACCAGTTGCTTGAGGAAGGCACCCTGAAGGGAGTCCAGGATAAATCTGCTCCTAGTTGATGCTGCTGCTGGGATGCTCCAGTCCACGTCTGGAATACTGAAGTCTCCAACCAGTACTACCTCACCCTAGTCTGCCATCCTTTGGATGGCTAGCATCAGCTCCCTATCTGTTTCTTCCTCCTGGGCTGGTGGTCTATAGACCACACCTGTGCGGATGGCAGCTGTGGATAGTTGGCAGCTGTGCAGTGCCCAGGTCTCCAGAACATCTTGAAAAGAACCACCAGGAACACATGCTCTCAGAAAATGAGCAGAGCTTGCCGCAAACACTGGGAGGAGACCAAAACACAAAAGACAGCACTCAAAAAAGAAATGTAGAAAGTAACTTGCAAGTACAAAAATATAGCCATCCAGAGGTTTATTGTGCTAAACGATGCACAGGACTGATACCCCTGTGCTTCACATCATTAGCATGCTGCTTTGTCAGGGGGCAGGGCTATGGTGCTAGGGTCAGTGATTTATTTAGACAGTTTAAAGATACATACAACTAAAAATGTTAAACCTGCACACAATAGCACATCAGTTAAATGCTTTAAAGTAAGTATGTTCAAGGAAATAGAACCAAAAGCACCCCCTGATTAATACCGATGTATATCCAAAAGAAACATCAAATGCAGGCAGAAAAAGCAAAAAAAAAAAAAAAAAGAAAGGATACTATTGGATGCATATAGACGCTCCATATTTTATATAAATAAATATAATATGTGTATGTGACAATCTGTGGAAAGTGCAATAACTTCATGCCACCCAGTTAGTAGAGATTAAAGGGAGAGAAAAAAATACGGAGAAGTGAAAAAAGAAAAATAATGCTACTTTATAGCATGTGAGCAGTTAATATCAGAAGTGTGATAGTGTGCAGTATGTTATGCTAGAAATCAAAATAAAAGATAATAAGAAAAGTAATGGGAAGGTGGCACATGGTTACCCCATGCCAAAAACTGACAGTGTGCAGACAACACGCAACCCCCAAAAAAGAAAAAAATAAATTGGAAAGAGGAAACATGGAGGTAGGTTGGAGGGGAGCAAGGAAAAGAAAGGTGAGAAAACCCAGAAAAATACATAAATATTAGATGTTACTGAGAACACCACAACTAAAGTACTGACACAGATAAAAAGAAAAGAAAATGGGGAAAGGAGAAAGAAAGTGGAATTAATTAGTTAATGATCACTATGCTACAAATTATAACAACAGTATCACTAGAACTTCATAGAGGACCAGAACAAGATATGTAACATCATCTTATTAATATAGTACAGGATCCTTTTGTTCAGGAATAAATCTGAGCACATAGAGAGAATCCTGTCTTGGGACAATCTGTAATAGAAAACACATCAATTAAAGAAATGGGAGGATATCAGTACTGTCATTCAGACCAAATGCAGATATTGCTCTCAGTGTAAACATTTATTTAGATTCACGTTGCAGTAAATGTGTGAGTCTGTTACACCCACGAGGGTTAGGTGACATTTGTTCAGTGCCAACAAATCTGAAATCTGATGGATTATGATTTTGACTGGTTGCAAAATGTATGCCAATGGGGATGTCTGGTTCCGCTTTGGAAATCAAGCGTATATCTCCTGCATACTTTTCTTGAATACATGAATAGTACATCCAGCATAAATCTCTTGGACATGAATAAATCAAAACATGGAAAAAAAAAAAAAAAAGTAATCGAACAACTGATTGTTTGATGGAAACAGTTTTGTCCAATATGGGATGCTGGAATATATGGTCCTAGTGACTTATGCTACATTGTCAACATCGCTAATGGCCAGCAGGTCGTGGTGGCATCCAGTCATGGTGGAGAGCCAGTGACGGTTTGTGTGTAAACTGTTAATAATCAGATCTCCCAAATGTTTCCCCCTTCTGTAGGTGATTTAGGGTAGTTGCCCACTACTTGTTTGAGAGCTGGATCGCCATCCAAAACATGCCAGAACTGTGTCACAGTCGATGAAACCTGGGAGATGGGGCGATTGAATTCAGTAATAAAAGTAACTGGTTGGAAATCCAATTCCACATTTGGCTTGGGACTGAGCAATTCTGATCTATTACGTAATCTTGCCCTGTTGAATGCTTCATTTAAGACTGCCTCAGTATAGCCCTTTTCTAAGAAACAAACTTTAAGATCTTACTTCGAGAAGTAGTTCTTGCAGCAGGTTCCACAATGAGGACTGATGCCACCTGGTGGCGGTTCCGGCAACTTTTTTTCTAGCAGTACCGACATGGGACCGCCCTCTGCCGACGTTGGCTCCACCCCTGGCATCACCGTATATAAGGGGTGAGTTCCCCACGTGCTCCAGTTCTTTCCCGCCGCATGGTCAGGGTTAGTTCGCTCGGTTACGGCTCCGTACCGATCGCTTCTTCTCCACCTCTAAAACGTTTTTTTCCGCTACCCAAGAGCTTCTGTGTCAACTTCCCATCTCAACAAGTGCGCTTGTGGGCGACAGATACCTGCCAAAGACAGTCATTCGGCGTGTCTTTACTGCTTGGGGCTTGACCACGACACCGACGCCTGTCCTCATTGTCAGGCCTTCAGTTCGCGTACGCGGATCAGGTGTCAGAAGTCTCTTGCGGCCTGCCTCGCTGAGACCAAACTTGTCGCCATGGAATGGGCCTTCTCCTCGGGGGGAATCTGATCAACCACCCGCCCACAAGACCCCCATGCACCAGGAGCAAGATGGAGGGAGGTCTCACTCCAAACACAGGTCTTCGGGCTCGAAGTCCGGGTCTTCGGGGCATGAATCATGCCTCACAACCCTCAAGCCCTCCTCTGTTTCAAAATCTTCCTGATCCACTATCCAGCCTTTGAGGGTTTCTCAGCCCACCGATAAATCGACGCGCGCAGGTAAGGGCTCTTCCTGCTTGACCTCTTCCTTGAAGGCCGACTCCTGGGAATCGAGCTAGGCCTCTGGGTCTTTGGGTGGCAGGGCCTCCTCCTTGCTGCCTAAACTGCGCGACTCCGACCGGCCGAGAAGCATGCCGGACACAAAGCCATCCGTCATAAGGTGCATGCCTTCGAAGGATGCCCTTCCGCCCATAAAGAGAAGCGGACACCTAACCGACGTCCGCCGGTGGCCCCCCCCCAGCCCCCCATCCTGACGACGGTTCTACCGCCGCCGGTTGTGGTCTGCTCAGCGCTGGTTACCCTGGCGCCTCTTGACATCAGTTCTGGTACTCCTTCTCCCCGGTCGCAGGCACGGCTGATGCTGGACCCCAGCGACGGGGGCACTGACTGTGCCCTGACATCCCCCCACTTCGGTCTATGCCGGTCGATAAGGGTGCGACTCGACACCGGTACCCCCGGACGGCAGTACAGATGCCGGCTTGGGTGCTTCTACACCCGGTTCACCTAAGCTGAACCTCTCTCAGGTAAAGAAGCTGTTTTCCCACTGGTGGGACTTTGTAACTAACAAAAAAAAAAAGGGACCTTCCAGTGGGCGCGCCCCCTCCCATGCCGGTACTGGTTCCTGACCCAGTCAGTGTTGAACTGACAGACAGTAGGGCGGAAGAGGAGCCCCCTCCTAGGAAACACTCCCAAGAAGTCTAAGAGGCCTAAATCAAGTAGTTCCTCCCGCTCACCCTTTCCTTCACTGGACAGGAGGCGCAAAAAGAAGAGGCGCAGCCACTCTCCCTCTTCCGCGCTGGATTCTTATGTGGACTCGGATTCTTCCAAGTCCTGATTTCTACACAGAGCCAGACCTGGGGAACACGGAGGACCTTCCTAAATCCCCTCCTGACGGCCCAAGCTTCATGGAGGTAATGAGACACATCCAGGCCAACATGGGCTGGGACACTGAGGCCCTGGACCCCAAGCGACTGCGACTGGCTAAATACCTCTGCCAAAAAGACCCAAAGTTGATGGTCATCCCTCCCATGGTCGACACCTTTCAGGATGTCACCCGTGCAACCTGGAAGCGGCCTCATTCCTCTTCAGCTCTACCGGGCACCTTCGGACCATCCCTTTCTTGCCGAACCACCTGCTGCGGACTCTGTGGTGATTTTGGAAGCTCACGACCATTCGCAGAGGCCCAAACACCTGAGCACCCAGCTGTCTGATAGAGAATCGAAGCAGCTGGATTCTATGGGCAGCAAGGTGTACTCTTCTGCCACCTATAGTATCAAGAGCTTAAACTTCCCAACACATATGGTCCAATTACAGACTGCCCTTTGGGAACAGTTTTTCTAGTGGCTGTCACTTTTGCTAGAAGAATCCATGAGCTTCAGGCCTTGTCTGTGGAGCCCAACTATATTTCACCTCACAGGGATAAAATTGTGCTCCGAACTAACAGGAAATTCCTCCCTAAGGTGGTTTCTGATTTTCATCTGAACCAGTCCATTACTTTGCCTATATTTTTCTCAGATCACTCTAGCTCAGGTGAACGCAGGCTGCATAGCCTGGACATAAAAAGAGCTATTAGCTATTATATGGACAGGAGAGCCAAGGAGGGATTCCTCCCTGCTTTTTCTTACTTATGGTGAAGTTGGTCAAGGCAGGCCAGCTGCAAAAAGAACTATAGCCAGATGGATTGTGGCCTGTATCCAGTTCTGCTACAGTAAGCTGGGTAAGGACCCACCAGCAGGTCTTAGGGCCAGTTCCACAAGAGGCACTGCGGCCTCCCTGGTGGCTGCCAGGGAAGTCCCCCTGCTTGAGATATGCAAGGCTGCCACCTGGAAGTCTGTCCATACATCTCTAAGCTCTTACAAACTGGGTCGGATGTAAGCACGCATGTCCTACAATCCACCTGTGATTCAGCGGACACAGCAGCAAGGGCAGCTGCCACTGGCATGTGTCTACGACACCACTCTTGACTTCGAGTTTAGGGCTTTGCACAGGATGCTCAGTCCAATATCCTCGATGCACCCTTCAGAGGCTCCATCCTCTTTGGTGAGGATACAGAGAAGATAATAACCTTCAGGACTCTGGAAAAGCTGTTGGAACTGAGTAGTCCATGTATCGCCCAAAACAGCGACAGTTTCAAAAGTCTCGTTTTCGTGGCCGAGGGGGTCATTGACAACAGCAGCCCTGTTTTCAGCAACAACAGTCTCAATGGGAAGACTACAGCCGAAGAGGCGAACACACAGGAGCTGCGGGACCCACCTCTCACCAGGCAAAACCGACTCAAGCCACGTTTACACCCCCTCCCACCGCCTTACTCCCTATGGGACCCACCTTTCACCAACACCTTGTAGGGAGAGGCAGTCTGAGGACTCTTTTCTCTTTATGCGGCAGCATGGCGAAGAGTAACCTCTGACCAATGAGTCCACAAGCTCATAGAGAACGGGCACGCTGTAGAGTTCATCAGCATACCACCAGACAGGCCCCACCCCCCTCCCATTACTCAGTGGAACATGCAGGTCTGATTGGAGAGGAAATCCAAGCTCTGCTTTCCAAGAAGGCTATAGAACCAGTTCCCCTAAATCAGAGAGGAACAGGATTCTTTTCTCACTTCTTCCTGGTCCTGAAGAAGACAGGAGACTTGAGACCCATTCTGGATCTTAGCGAGCTGAATTATTCGGTAGAGTACAAGAGGTTCAGGATGGTCCCTCTCCAGAACCTGCTCCCCATGGTTCGCCAGGGAGACTGGCTAGCATCACTGGATATGCAGGATGCATACCTTCACATCCTGGTGGTGGAGAACCACAGGAAATACCTCAGGTTCTCCTTTCAAGGCGGGCATTTCCAATTCAGAGCATTACCCTTCGGCTTCTCTTCGGCACCGAGGGTGTTCAGGAAGTGCCTTGTGGTGGTAGCAGTGGCACTTCGGAGGATGGGGCATTATGTGTTTCCATACTTGGATGACTGGCTTCTCACAGCGCAGTCCAAGGAACAACTTCAAAGGTCCATTCAGGACACCTGTACTCTTTTCCAGAGGCTAGGCATCACCATCAATGCCCCCAAATCATCCCTAACTCCATCCCAGAACCTGCCTTTTATCAGGGCTCTTCTTGACACGGGACAGGGCCGCTTGGCTGCAGGTCCTAGCCAGACAAATCTCTTCAGCCTCAACGGTGCCAGCCAGAACCCTGCTGCAGCTGCTGGGTCACATGGCTGCGTCCGTCATCACAGTCCCCTTCATGAGACTTCAGATGAGGATGATTCAGTGAACACTTTGCATCCAGTGGGACCAGAGATGGGACGACCTAGACCTTCCAGTCTTCATCGCAAGACCAGTTTGACTAGAACTTCAGTGGTGGATGACATCACCTTCCTTGCAGGAAGGAGTGCCACTCAAAAAGGAGGCACCAGATCAGGTCCCGACATCTGATGCCTCAAACATGGGTTGGGGGTGGGGGTTGGGGCACCTTAGCGTTCACAGAACTCAGAATCTCTCTATTTCAGCATTTTAGAAATGAGAGCCGTCCTGTATGCACTGCAGGCTTTGAGCACGATCCTCAAGCTGGGACACCTCCTCATGCAGACAGACAATATGTCAGTTGTGTTCTTTATCAACAAACAGGGAGGCACACATTCCTGTCCTCTGTGTGGTGAAGCAATGAGAGTGTGGTATTGGGCCATATCCCATCAGCTATTTCAGCAGTCCATGTCCCAGGAGAACAGAATACATTAGCAGATGCTCTCAGCAGAACGAGATCGAGAGTGCACGAGTGGTCGCTTCTACAGTCGGTAGTTGATGGCCTATTTGCCAAATGGGGGTTCCCCGAGTTGGACCTCTCTGCCTTCCCTACCAACACAAAACTGCCCAGTTTCTGCTTGCTAGATCACGCACTTGGTGTTTTCTGGCAAGGCGTGTCATCCCTCTCTTTGAAGGGGAGATTCCTCTACGCCTTTCCACTGTTTCTGTTCCTTCAGAGGGTCCTTCTCAAGGTGCAAACGGAAGATGCAACAATGATCCTGGTAGCACCACTATGGCCTCAATAAATCTGGTTTCCACTGCTGCAACAGTTAGCAGCGGAACCTTCAATCACCCTTCCATTGAGCACATTCATGCTGTCCCAAGACAACGGGACCTTGGTCCATCTGAACCTGTGGTCCCTCCATCTACATGCATGACTCCTGAGGACCTAGTCAGGCTTCGCTTCAGAGTTTCCGACAAGGTCGCCGAAGTCCTTGTGGAGGCCAGAAAGCCTTCCACTAGAGCAACTTATGCCATGAAATGGAAGCAGTTTTGTCTATGGGCCATGGCTCGCCACCTGGATCCTTTGGCCTGTCCGGTTAATATCCTACTAGAGTACCCTTTCAGAGTCAGACTTGGACTACTACTCAATAAAAGTGCATTTGGCTGCCCTTTTTGACTATCACATCCCTGTCCAGGGCAGAATGGTGGCACAGGTGGAAGTAACTTGCACTTTCCTGAGGGGTATGTTGCACATTAAACCTCCCATTAGGGACCCTGTTCCCTCTTGGGATATTTTGTTTATTTTGGAGAAGTTCACCTTACCACCTTTTGTACCTACTGCGGATTGCGAGCTACATTTCCTCGCATGGAAAACGTTATTTTTAGGATTTAGGTACTAATTCCCGTTGGTGAATTTCCTGATGATCGAAATCCCGCTGCCTTATTCCCGACTACCGCATAGCCCGAATGCTATAATTCCCGTTATTCAGATTCCTGACACCATTTGATCTAAGCGCTGTCAGTCTCAGCCCTGCAGTAGAGAAGTCTCTCATGCTCTACTCTTTTCTACTGTCCTTCTAATTTTTTTCCTCACTTGCT
The DNA here is from genome assembly GCA_016271365.2 of Neoceratodus forsteri. NCBI lineage: Eukaryota > Metazoa > Chordata > Ceratodontiformes > Ceratodontidae > Neoceratodus > Neoceratodus forsteri. The sequence goes on from CM028131.1 coordinate 997,200,601, forward strand.
CCCGTTCCACACCGGCGATGTGTTTTTTGACTGTCACTCACTCCTCTGTATGACCGCAACCATTGTCATGGTAGTAAATTACTGACAGCGTTACAGTACTTAACAGTGATTGCTGTCAATCACTACTGTAGGCCTGATATAAGGTGTTTATGGTAGCACTGTTCACAGTTAGCTTTGGTTTACTGGTACAGCAAGCGATTGCAGAAGTATGTTCTGTGGTGCCTTCGCAGGAGGGAAATGATAAGATCTGCATTGGTGGCTATCTGATGGTAAAAGAGAGAAATAGGGGTGAGGTGTTCTACTGGTGCTGCCAGAGCCGCAAGTCAATGCACTGTCTCGGTAAGGCTTCAGCTAATCTCGTCTGTGGTCAGCACCACCTAAGAAGCCAGAGGGAGCACAACCACGCTCTGGTTTTTTTCAGGTAGTGCAAAGATTAAGGTAAAATCTTATTTATTCACTCAATAAAACACTGCATTTTATTGCTTTCTGTGTCCACTCTGTTTTCTCTGTTTAAAGCACAGGCAGCGGGAAGTTATAGTTTGGGATTTACTGCTGTCGGTATTGTGAATTTTCGGTATTTCGGTCTCGGGAATTTAGTCTGCGGGAAAATGAGTGGTGGGATTCAGTATGGATACCATTGTTAGTTGCTTTTACTTCTGCTTGGAGGATTTACAGGCTCTGATGTGTAAAGAGCCTTACTTGGTGTTCCCACAAAGACAGAGTATCTTTGAGAACCAGTCCTAAGTTTCTACCAAAGGTGGTGTCCGAGATGACGTTGAATCAGGATGTCCAACTACCTGTTTATTACCCTAATCACACAAACGGGGTGAGGCACTTCTCCATACCCTGGATGTTCATTGCCTCTTGCGATATTACATGTCCAGAACCAAGGGAAGCAGGCGTTCTGACAAGTTATTTGTTTCTTTTGCTCCTAGGACACTTGGGGGCCTCCGTGTCCTAACAGATCCTGTTCAGGTGGCTTGTGCACTGTATTTCTTTCTGCTATCAGAAACATGATAAACCCCTACCTGGGCCGATATTGGGTCATTCCTCAAGAGGTGTAGCAGACTCTTTTGTTGCACTGAAAAATGTCTCGGCCTCTGTGCAGCAGCTGCATGGCACACAGTCCACACACTCATTGGACACTATACTGGCGCCCATATCTGAAGAGGGACATTAAGTTACTGGAGGGGGTACAGCGCAGGGCGACAAAGATGATCAAGGGGCTGGGGGACTTATCATATGAGAGGAGGTTGAAGGAGTTGAACATGTACTCACTGGAGGGGAGGAGAGGAGAGACAGGGGTGACATGATTGAAACCTTTAAATACATGAAAGGAATAAACAAGACGGATACAGAGGGGCTGTTCAAAGTAAGGGAGGGAAGGGCCACCAGGGGCCATGATATGAGACTGGTGGGAGGAAGGTTCAGGAGGGAGATGAGGAGACACTTTTTTACAGAGAGAGTGGTGGCTGGGTGGAATGCGTTACCTGCAGAAGTGGTATGCAGTAGAACAGTGGACTGCTTCAGAAGGGAATGGGACAAGACAAGGGGGTGGGTTAATGAAGGGGAAGGGTGGAAGGGAGGGGCAGCTGCAGAATAAGGGGTGCTAGCTGCACATTCGAGCAGACTTGATAGACCTCTAGGCGTTTATCTGCTTGCAAATTTCGTATGTTCGTCGTAGTCTGGTCATCACCTCAAGACGCAGAACAGGCTTTGGGCTTACTGTCCTGCAGGTCCTCATCTCGTAGGAAATTTCTTCCTCATAATTTCTTACCACCCAAGTAGTTGTCTTTAGTTTATACTGTTTGGGAATTGGTCCTGAATGTGTTACCTGCTGCAAAAGCTGACTCTCAAAGTAAAATAGTACAATTACTACAGTAAGAACTTACCGTAACAATAGATCTTCGAGAGAAGCTCTTGCAGCAGGTATACGTCCCAGCCTCCTTCCCCCTGGAGATTTCCTGCTACATGCCTACATTTCCACAAGTTTTTTTGTTGGATGAGGTACTGCCCTAGGTTCCCTAGACGGATCTCAGCATATCCGGATGCCAGAGTCTCTGGCAAAACGAGAACTGAGGCATACCGGGGGCTGCCTCTGACCCTAGACAGGGGGAAAACCTGTGCACTGGGATAGTCTACAGGCCTCCTATGCAGGTGGAGGAAGGGGATAGACACTTTGTGGAATCCGTAGCGAGGATGGCATGGAAAGGGGAAATTGTGCTAGTTGGGGACTTAAACCTTCCTGACATCAGCTGGGAGGCCCAGACAGCAATCTCCGCAAGGAGCAGTGGCATCTTAGAGGCTCTTCAGGGCATATTCCTGCAGCAAAGGGTCAGTGAGCCCACTAGCGGTGTAAACCTGTTGGATGTGGTCCTCACAAATGGGGACAGTATAGAGGAGGTGGAGGTGGGGGAAGAGCTTAGCACCAGTGACCACAGGGCTGTCAGGTTCAGAGTGAGAGCAAGCAGGGTGAGGGTTAGGACGAGAACCAAGGTAATGGACTTCAGGAAGTCTGACTTTCATGGAATGAGGAAAGTAGTTAAGGAAGAAGTGTTGAGGATAGGGGATGTGCAGAGGGTGGAGGAATTATGGGCAGCCATCAAGAGAGGGGGTATTTAAGCCATGGACTCCTGTATAAGAAGGGTAAGAAAGAGCAGAAGACAGAAAAGACCTCTATGGTTCACTAGAGAGGTGGCTTTAAGGGTCAAGGAGAAGGCTAGAGCATTCAAGAGGTATAGGAGGACACAAAAGGATGAGGACAGGGAAACCTACAGGGAAAAAAGAAAGGAAGCAGGGCAAAAGATAAGGAGGGCTAAGTAGGCCACTGAGGAGAGGATAGTGAAGCAGGCAAGGAGGGAGGGACAGAACCTTCTTTAGGTATGTTAGAGAAAGGAGGAGGAGGAGGGAGCAGCATGTGATTGGGAGGATAAAGGGGGAAAGTGGAACATTACTGGAAGGGGATTTTGAAAAAGCAGAGGCATTAAATAGCTATTTTGCCTCTGTCTTCACAGAGGAAAGAGAGGGGAGGGTGACAGCCACAGGCAGGTGGGTGTGGCGGAATTCACAGCTGAAGGAATAAGAGAAGAGCCTGGTAGACTTAGGGTGGACAAGGCAATGGGCCTGATGAAATACACCCAAGGGTTCTCAAGGAGGTGAAGGATGAACTGGCGCTGCATCTGGTGAGGCTGTTTAACTTGTCCTTGGTCACAGGGATGGTGCCATCGGACTGGAAGAGGGCAGAGATGGTCACATTACATAAGGGGAGGGCGGAAGGACGAGGTCAGAAACTACCGTCCCATTAGTCTTACTTCGGTGGTGGGGAAGGTAATGGAAATGCCACTTAAGATCAGGTTGATAGAATACTTGGAGATGAATGGCATTCAGGATGACCGGCAGCATGGCTTCACCAAGGGAAGGTCCTGTCGGACTAACCTGATAGTTTTTCGATGGGGTGACACAAATAGTGGACCAGGGAGGAGCGGTGGATGTGGCCTATCTGGATTTCAATAAGGCCTTCAACACTGTTCCGCATGGTGGAATGGTGCATAAGCTGGACAGACTAGGTGTGGACCTCAGGATCATCAGGTGGGTGGAAAACTGGTTGAAGGGAAGGAGTCAGATGGTGGTGGTAAATGGGACACATTCCAGGGAATGGGCGGTGACCAGTGGGGTGCCACAGGGGTCAGTGCTAGGACCAATACTTCTTAACATCTATGTTAGTGATCTAGCGGAGGGTCTGGAATGATGGGTGTGCCTGTTCGCAGATGATACAAAGGTCTGCAATAGGATAGATTCACCTAGTGGGGTGCAAGCCAGGAGGTGGGACCTCAAGAGGTTGGAGAGGTGGTCTGACACCTGGAAATTGATGTTTAATGCACAAAAGTGCTCGGTGATGCACCTGGGGAGGAGGAATAGGAGGGAAACTTACACCCTTGGGGGGGTGGTGATTAAGGAGAATGAAACGGAAAGGGATGTGGGGATTATGATATTGCGTGACCTCAAGGTGGGCAGTCAGTGTAGCAGGGTGGAGGGAAAAGCAAATGGAATGTTGGCCTGCATTGAGAAGGGTTTTAATAGCAGGAAGAGAGAGGTGCTAATGCCGTTATACAGAACCATGGTCAGGCCGCATCTGGAGTATGGGGTTCAGTTCTGGAGGCCTCACCTACGAAGAGATGTTGAGTTGATGGAAAAGGTACAGAGAATGGCAACCAAAATGGTACGAGGGATGCAGGATGTACCCTATGAGAGAAGATTGAGAGGGCTGAATTTGTACCCTCTGGAGACTAGGAGGGACGGCAGGGACATGATTGAGACCTTTAAGTATCTGAAGGGAATAAATAAGGTGGAGGGTGATAGCTTGTTCAAATTGGAGAAGGGAGTGAATACGAGGGGACATAGCCTCAAACTGGAAGGTGGGCAATACAGAGGTAATGTCAGGGGGTAGTTTTTCATGGAGAGGGTGGTGGAGGCTTGGAACAAGCTGCCGGGGGAGGTAGTGGCCTCTGAAACGGTGGAGGGTTTCATGATGGCTTGAGATAGATTTAAGGGGTTGGGAAAAGAGAGTGGAAGCATAACAGAAGGGGATGTAGGGTGTTGGGCAGACTAGATGGGCCGTGGGGCCTTTCTCTGCCGTCACATTTCTGTGTATCTGTGTATACCATGTGGGATGTTGGGTGGGCGGTCCCCACCTGTTACTGCTGGATAGAAGTTTGCCATGGGGTCCTGTCACCTGCCGGTTACAGTCCTAAATGTGTTACCTGCCGCAAGAGCTTCTCCCGAAGATCTACTGTTACAGTAAGTTCTTGCGTAACTGTACTTTTATCGGATGTTGTCAGTGGTCTGAAGTTTTGTGATGAAACCTGATCGGTCTGGTTGTATAATTGTGGGATGGATTGTGTCAAGTCTCTGTATCCATATGACCATGTATAATTTGTAACCCACATTTAATATGGATATGGGTCTGTACGAGGAGGATGTGATCAAGGCACAGGTCAGAAAGCATAGGAAAACCAGGAGCAGTTGCAAAATTTGCAAATAGCACTTTATTAATAACAGCAAAATACAAAATAAAAATTGTTCAGTATAACTATTTACAATGGCAATACAAACATAAAAAGCAGAGTCCTTCTTTTGAATTTTTCTTCTCAATTTCCAGTCTCAGTCTCTCCCTCTTGCAAAACATTGCAGCTCTTTTCATAACAAGTCTTTGCATGAAGCTCGTTAAGAGAACATTTCTGTTTTTCCTAAAATGTTCTTGTTAGTTTCTTGCAGGTGCTGCAGAAAGAATATAGTGACCCAGAACTGACCTCTTGTTGACTGCTCTGGAGAAAACTAGTATCCTGGGTTAACCCCTTGAGTTCAAATAGCTTTTGCAATAATTTCAACAGTATAGCTATATACAGTTTTAAACAAAAGATCCCAGTATCACGTACAGTTTTACACAGAGATTCACATGTATTTTTAGCCTGCAGATATGCCTGGGGAGACAAATAGCAAGGGAAGGCACAGAGATAGTGAGAGGTGGAGAAAAAAAGGTTGGTGTGATCAGTTCCTAGGTCTCGAAAGAAAATTTGGTTGTGCAATCCGACAGACAGACAGCAAATGAGAGGATAGAACCAGACCCTTGCGTTTAAACTCTCTGTATAACAAATGGGGCAGGGCCTTATGCAGCCCTGTCACAGAGGGCAACAGGTTTTGGAATGACTGATAAAGTTGCATATTTTCAAGATGGGAGTGCATCCATTCCCACATGGCCTTGACAGTTTGAAGAAGGCAAGGCAGGAGCTCCTTTCTGAAGGCCTTTTATCATACGATTTGGTAACCATGTGGGCCAGAGTGTTTTTGTGTTTGATAAGATTGCAAGCATCTTCTCACTCTGTATCATGGCAGCTAGGATTTCCTGCTGTAATTCAGTAAGTTTAGGGAGAGGTAGCGATACCAAATGAGACAAAATGGATGCAGGTGTGGGTTTGGGTGTGATCCGCATAAAGTTTGTGATAGAAATCTTTAAAAAGTTGAGTGATCTTCCAGTGATCATTAGTAAGGGTTCTCCGTTAAGTTTATGTGCTAGGGGACGTGACCCCTTCCCCCTGCTGTAAACAAGTTCTAGCTTGAAGAACCCTAGTAGCCAGGATGTCTTGTACTGTATCTCCTGTTTCAGTATCTTGTTACAGTCTGGGACTATCTAGTCCCCTTCTGTATACAGAAGTTGTTGTGTGTGTAATTGATCCATCAGGGATGCATATTTGTCCATTTGCTTATGCCTTTTTTTAAACTTTATTTAAGATGTTTTAACACACAAAACAGATAACGGACAAGGACACAGTTCAAAAGACACTTTACAATAAGCTTGACATTTCATAGTTGTAGTTAACATGCTAATAATGATATTCGCACTGAAGAGCTATACATTATATATCTCAGTGCTATTGCAATCAGATATTTCTTAAATGAATTAAACTTTATATTATATTCCATCAGAGATCCTCATTACATTTCTGAAGAAATCGGGGATTCAAGCCTGTGTCTGGTCATGGGGTAAAGTCTGGTCTCGTAGGGCTTGTATACATCACCCATCATCTCTAAAAGATTTCAGATTGTTTCTGCCTTTTATTTAAAATAGCTGTTACCTTTTTCATTTTGTATGTATATTTATCATTATATCTTGCCATTGTTTCAATGTAGGTGGGCTAGGTGATAACCAGAGTTTAGTGGCACCATTTTTAGCAGCCAGTATGGCTATTACCAGTAATTTTTTTGTTTGGGGTTCTCTACACTCTGGGGGGTAGTCAGAGAAAAAATACAGTAATGGTGTCAGGTGCAATGATGGCATTAACATCTTCCTCAAGGTGTCCTATAATTCGGGGATAAAGGGAAGGATCCTTGGACAATGCCAGAAGGTATGAGCATGTGATGCTGGGGAATATCCACAATTTCAAACAACATGAAATCTTGCTGTATTCTGACGAATGCAGTTAGCCCCAGCCTTTAAATTGCCCCGGAGAACAAAGGCTTAACTTTCTATGCAGAGCACAGAATGCTGAGCTCGAGCTCGGTTGATGTCTCTGTCTGTTTTCCTTTGAAATCTGTCAGATTCTTTACTCCGCCTCACTGAACAGTCGCTCAGGAGATTTCTCCTGCAGCTCGGTTTGAAAGTCAGTTGAAGTGTCGGTTACTGTCAGTTTTTAACCGAAATTTATTTTCCGCATAGTCGGTTCGTTCTCTGTCTGTGGTACCGTGGGTACTCGATTAGTTTTGTACTGTTTTTTCTGTGTGGAACTTGTAAAAGTGTGGATCGGTTCACCGATCAGTTGTTAAATCTTGTATCGTACTTTAGTGTGTGGTTACCAGTCCTTATTGGTTCTAAAAACAAAAAAAACGTGTTTGATACGTTTTTTTTTTCCAACACCCGTGACACGGTTAGGAACCGATAAGGGAGTCTTCCTGGCGGTTGCGAAAAAAAGTGGTGTTGTTAGGTTGGCCATGTCTGAGAAACCCAAGAAAAAAACTGGGCCCACTTGCTTTCAACACTGCAGTGATTGTGGGGAGGTCTTTGCTAAGGCCGATCCCCACACCACCTGTGTTTATTGTTTGGGTTTGAACACCTCAATTCAGACTGCCAAATTTGTAAAAACTTTCCCAAATCTACCCTTGAGAAGAGATTAGATAGACTGAGTGAAGAGGAGGCCGAGAAGTCCGCTGACCCGGATGGCCAGCCCGGTTCGGTTCCGACCGAATCAGAAGGAGAGCCCTCTGACAAGGGTGATACTTCTTTGGGCAGAAGAAGAGCTGATCCTGAGGGTTCAGTTCCGACAGAAAGAAAATGCAAAGAAAAATCATCTGGTTCAGATCCAGAAGTCCATGTTCCAACCGCCAAGGAAATAGCCAGAGCGATTCGGATTGTGGAATCACTTCTCCTGGTTCCGACCGATCTGGCACGTTTTGGCAGGGGCTTGGTTCGGTCAGTTCCCCTGGTTCACGGTTATACCCCTGAAGAATTTTAAGGAACTGGAGTTTGAGGAGGAGGGAGTTTGAGGATGACGATGGTGATGGTGAAAGTCTGGATGTGCCTGTTGAACCGGACATCTCCTCAGACAGACCTTCAGGTGTATCCCATCCTAGGCTTTCTGAGTCCCCTTCCCACTTTATGTTCTACAGAAAGGTGGCTGAGACCCTCCAGCTTCCTATGGAGGAAGCAATAGAGGATCAAGAGGAGCCTGATTTTGTGGAAATGATGGACATCCCAGAGTCCAGGAGACTGTCTATTCCCCTTCACAAATCTTTTGGGAAGCAGACACAAAAAATCTTGAAGTCTCCCAATTCTATATCTCCTGTTGATAGAAGAATGGACAAGTGGTATACATTTTCAGGCTCAGATACGGAGTTTTTATATCAGCAGTGCAGCCATGTTGGGGTTGTGCAGGCTACTGCCTGTGATAAGACAAACATTCCCTTGGCTTCACACCCCCCAGACAAAGACTCCAGGAAGATTGATGCCATGGCAAAAAAACAGTACATGGCATCTTCCTTGGGACTTAGGCAGGCGAATTACATGGTCTATACAGCCAGGTACCAGACGTCCAGGTGGGACACTGTACTGGCACTGGCTAAACAGGCCTCCCCCCAGCTAGCCAAGGAGCTGGAGGAGGTGGCTGCAGATGGGATCAAGGCATCAGAGCCTGTCTGGCTTCTTACCTTTATAGGGGCAGAGCTGGATGCGGTCAAAGCAAGAGCCTTTCTTCCTCTGGACAGGGCAAGAGTTCTTATAGAACTGGCTTCTTCTTTCAGCCTTCAGGTGTCCCGACCAGCAAGGCATTTCCTTCAACTCTTGGACCACATGGCAGCCTCTACAGCAGTGGTCCAAGGGGCAAGATTCCAGATGAGGGACATTCAGTTCCATCTGAGGGCCTTTTGGTCCCAAAAGAAGGATCCCCTTACCAAACTGATTCCAGTGACTTGGACCCTGATCCAAGCCCTTCAGTGCTGGCAGGATCAGGACAATTTAAGGCAAGGGGTTCCATTTACCACTCAGTCTCATTCAGTGGTCCATACCACGGATGCTTCTTTTCTGGGCTGGGGAGCCCATCTGGGGGCCCTCACTGCCCAGGGACTGTGGTCCCCTCAGGAATCCCTTCTCCATATCAATCGCCTCAAACTCTGGGCAGTTTTTCTGGCCCTGCAAGCCTTCTCTGTCAGTACAGACAACACCACCACCATGTGGTACATCAACAAGCAGGGAGGCAATTGGTCTATGGCCTTGTGCTCAGAAGCCATGAAGTTGTGGTCCCTGACGTATTCCCTACAAACCTCTCTGATAGCAGTTCACCTTCCAGGGAAGGACAGTGTGCTAGCAGATGCACTGAGCAGGATCTCACAGGGCCATCACGAATGGTCCCTGGACCCTCTGGTATTGGTGGTGATTTTTTCAAGGTGGGGCACTCCAGAGCTAGATCTGTTTGCAGCCCCAGACAATCACCAACTTCCTCTCTTTTGTTGCAGACCCCCAGTCTGGGGCTCAGTCCCCCTGGATGCTCTGGTTCTGAACTGGGAAGGGAAATTTTTGTATGCCTGCCCTCCCTTCCCCCTTCTGTTCAGAGTTTTAGTCAAGATAAGGTCACAACCTTGCAAAGTGATTCTGATTGCTCCAGCCTGGGCCAGACAACCCTGGTATCCCCTGTTGCTGTCCATAGCAGTCCATCTTCCCCTGTCTTCCCAGGAATTACAACCTGTTAACCTCCTCTCAGGGGAGGATTTGGTACCCCAATCTTCAGTCTCTCAATCTCAAAGCATGGCTCTTGAAGAGTTAGAGTTTGCAGATTTGCATCTGTCTCGGAGGGTTCTGGATATTCTCAATGCTTCTCTAAAGCCCTCCACCAGAAAGACTTATAACTTCAAATGGAAGAGATTCAGCATTTGGTGTTCTAAGAAGCATATTTCTAGGGACATGGATATGTTGTTCATCCACACTGTCTGGCAGGTTCCTTGCTGCTTTAAATCTTGCTGGAAGGTCTTCAAGCTGGCTCCTCCCACCCACACGGGTGGTAAAACTCTCGGCTCTGCCCCATGACGCCTGATCTTCCTTACCGCTTGGAAGTTCAGGTTTCCTCCTTAGCGCTCTGCGTTTTAGACTGGATCCTAACTCTTCGGTTCGTCCGAAACTCGTTCTAAAGTTTTCTAGACTTCGGTCTTCATTATCCCTTGCGGCTGCGATGGACAAATCGATTCCCGGCTTTTGGAGGTGCCCTTGCGGGCAGAAGATGTCCAGGACGGATCCGCACTCCCGTCGTCTACTGCCTTGGCCTAGACCACGGCCGCAGGCCTGCGGTTGTGTGGGTGCACTGACCAGCGTCTTGGAGGATCGCGCTGTCAGTTGGGCTGGTGCCGAGAAGCGTTACCCGCTGGTAAAATCCAAAGAGGCTCGTTGGGCGGTGTCCGCGGCGGCTGGCTCGGCTGAGCAGCTCGAGCACATGATCGCCCTCGAGGAGGAGGAGGCCCAGGCCGCATCCTCCTCCTCCTCTGTCGCGGCATTTATCCCACTCTCTTTGAGTTCCTCGTATTCGGCTTCATTCAAGGAGCTGTGTCGGTCCCTTTCCACGAAAGGTGGGGGGCCATCTGGACATTCCTCTCGGTCCAGGAAGAGAGATTCGAAGGGTAAGTCCCACCATTGGCATTCGTGGGAGCGGGAGAGGTCTCCTTCTCCGGACAGCCGACCATCGACTTCGGTCGAGGTTGCGGCTCAGGCTGCTGGCTTCACGGCGTGCCCGTCAGGCCAGCCTGCCGAGACACCTGTCGATGCAGTCGAGATATTCCTTGACCCGTCGGACGGGTTGTCGATTGGTGAAGCCGACAACCCTTCTTCGCCGGTTCCCCCGGTGGAGGCCGAGGATCTGCCTGCACCTTCGGGTCGGCAGTCCCCGGTTAAAGTGTCCGAGCCGAGGGAAGAGTGGGTGTCCCCCGCCCCTTCCCAGGCCTGCCCTCCCCGAGGGTCTCGGTCTCGGACCTCATCTCGGTCAAGCCGATCCTGCCGACATTGGCGGTCTCGGTCTCAGCCTCGGCACCGAAGTAAGCGGTGACGCTGCTCCTCCTCGTCTTCCTACTCGGAAGAGGAGAGGCTCCGACACAAATTGCATCGGCGCTACGAGGAGCTTATGTGGCAGCAGTTAATGTTGTCCGGGAGTAAGTCGACGCCGATGCATCCCACGGCCATCAAGTGGCTGTCACCCGAATGGCCAAAGCAACCGCTCGCTGCAGTCGAGATGCCCATTTCTGGGCCGGTTGTTCGGCCGAAACTTGCTGCCCCACTGATTGTGGTGGAACCCCCGCCTCCACAACCGAAGTCTGGGGCACCGACCAAAGATTCTCAGTCGAGTCACGGCCTGCCCCACAGGTTGTCGGTCACCCTCACTCCCGACCGTCCTCGGCAGGTGGAGGGTGGCTCAGGCCCTAGGCAGCTCTTCGCGGACTCTTCGGAGTTGCGGCGACTCCTCCCTGTTCTCTAGGCAGGTTGACCTGGACTTTTCCGGGGGCCAGTCACTGGATGATAGCCCATCGTCCTTCTTGGGTTTGCTTCGGCTCATCTCGGAGTCCACCAGGATGCAGCTCGAGCCCGTGTCCAAACGGGCCAAGTATCCCCTGACGGAGATACTGGACTGAGGGGATTCACCCACGGAGGCCTTTCCTGTGGCTGAGGCCATTGTCGGCTCAGCCTTGGAGCTTTGGCAGCGGCCTGTTTCCTGTCCTGCGCCCTCGGCCAGGATGGCCAGGAAGTATGTGGTCCCTACCGGCTCTTTGCCCGGTTTCTCGGAGCACCTCTCTGCCGAGGGGTTAGTTACCGACAGTGTTTTCCGGCGTTCGGAAATGCTCAGGATGTGGACAAGCCCCCCGACAAGGAGTCCAAAAAGTTGGACTATGTCGGGCGCAAGGTGTACGCTGCGCCCTCCCTCAGCCTCCGACAGGCCAGCTCGGCCGTGCTGATGGCACACTTCTCCCACGCCCTCATGGGCTCCCTGGATGAGGTGATCCCTCATCTCCCGGCCGACCTGCAGACCATGGTCCGGCAGGTGCGGGACCAGGGTAGGGTGGTGGCGAAGCAGCAACTTCAGACTGCTCTGGACATAGGTGATTCCTGTGCCAGGTCAGTAGCGGCCACGGTGGCCATGCGCCGCAGGGGCCGTGGCTGAGGATATCCACCTTCATGGCGGATACCCAGCACAAGTTGGCGGACGTCCTCTTCTTGGGGACCGACCTCTTCGGCCCTGGAGTGGAGGGACACCTCCAGCGGATCGAAAAGTCCAGTGCCACTCTGGACTCTGTCACCTCCGCCCAGAAGGACAAAGGCCGCCGTCAGCAGCAGCACAAGCCCTTTCGCCCTTCTGCGCCTGCGGCATGTCCGGCCCAACAGCACCAGGGCCAGCAGGCTCGCGCTTGGCATCCCAAACCCAAGCCCACAGCTTCCTCTAATAGGAAGCAAGGAGGTAAAGGCCCAGGAGGTCCCTCGGCCGATCCCTCCTCCAAGCCTGCCCAGTGACTGGTTGAGGGGTGTCACCCCCAACCTCGTCAGCCTTCCCTGGGTTCCCCCCGTGGGGGGACGGCTCCGCCACTTCCTTTCCGCCTGGTCTGCTATCACCATGGACCGTTGGGTATTGGAGGTGGTGGGAAAGGGCCTTCCTCTGGAATTCGAGCAGACCCCTCCCTTTTGAGCCGTTGCCCTCGGGGGCACAGGGTCCGAAGCCTCGCTGTCGGCCCGCCGAGCCGATAGTGCCCTGCTCCTCGAAAAAGAGGTGATCAGGAAGGTGGCGGATCCTCCTCCGGACCCGGGGTTTGTGTCCAGGTACTTCCTGGTCCCAAAACGGACGGGGGGCTGGCGCCCCATTCTCTATCTGCACGACCTAGACAGGTTCCTAAGGTCTCGGACCTTCAGGATGGTCACTCTGGCTCAGATAATCCCATCCTTGGAACGAGGCGTGTGGTTCTGTTCCCTGGACCTCCAGGACGTGTTCTTTCACGTCCCGATCCGTCCGTCTCACCAGATATTCCTCTGCTTCAGAGCTGAGGGATCTCTTTACGAGTTCTGGGCCATGCCCTTCGGCCTCTCTCTAGCTCCCAGGGTCTTCACCAAATGCATGGCAGTGGTGACAGCATTCCTGCAGCGCCGAAGGGTCCGGGTGTACCCCTACCTGGACGACTGGCTGATTGCAGCCCCCTCCAGAGCGGAGTTGGAGCGGTCAGAGATCTGGCCCTCAGATTTGCTCTCAGATTGGCCTCCTCATCACGAGGCCAAGTCGGAACTCGTGCTGAAGCAGGTGATACTCTTCATCGAGGCGGAGAGCTCGACTGTCTTGACGAGAGCTCGGCCTCGGCCGGACAGGGCAGAGGTTCTTTCCTCCTTTGCCCAGTCATTTCTGGTTGGGCAATTGCGCCCTGCCTGGGACTTCCTGTGCCTCCTGGGCCTCATGGTGGCCTGCACCAGCGTGGTCCGTTGGGCCCGCTGGTACATGCATCCCCTTCAGTGGGGACTGGCCAGCCAGTGGTCACAACGTTGCGATCCGTTGGATAAGTTGGTGACAGTGACCCAGGAGATGTGGAACACTCTCCAGTGGTGGACCGTTCTGGCACATTTGCAGGAGGGCATCCCGTTTGTCCGCCCCGAGCCGATGGTCTCTCTATCGACTGATGCCTCTCTGATGGGTTGGGGTGCCCATCTGGGGGAGCACAGAGCGCATGGCCTCTGGTCCCCTCAGGAGTCCCGATACCATATCAACCTGCTGGAGCTCCGAGTGGTCCGTCTAGCTCTCACCGCCTTTGCTCCATTTCTACGGGGTCAAGTGGTTCAGGTCCAGATGGACAATACCACGACCATGTACTACCTAAACCGCCAGGGCGGGACGCACTCCATGCCTTTATGCAAGGAAGCTCTCCACATATGGTCTCTCGTGCGCAGCCTGAAGGTGGATCTCCTAGACATTCACGTGGCAGGAGCCTCCAACACTCTGGCCGATGCCCTAAGCCGGATAGGGGCTGCGTCTCACGAGTGGTCTCTCCTGCCGGAGGTAGTACAAGATCTCTTCTCCCACTGGGGCACACCTCAGGCAGACCTGTTTGCCTCCAGGGAGAATGCGAAGCTGAGACTGTTTCATGCCCGCCCCCCCTCAGCAGGGCTCGCTGCAGGGGGATGCCTTCTCGAGGCCGTGGACCCCAGGCCTCTTCTACGCCTTTCCCCCATTTCCCTTGATCCACAAAGTGCTTCTCAAGGCAAGGAGGGACAAGGCGCAGGTGATTCTGGTAGCCATACCAATCCTCCCTTTAGAGACCCTGCCCCTGCCTGGGATTTAAATGTTTGCATTGCTCAACTTATGCAACCTCCTTTTGAGCCTATGTCCTCAGCAGAGCTTAAGTACTTGACTTGGAAAACTGTGTGTTTGGTAGCCATTACCTCTGCCAGAGGTATCAGTGAACTGCAAGCCCTGTCAGTGGAACCTGATTTCGTCTCCTTTCACAGAGATAAAGTGGTCCTTAGAACCAATAGAAGGTTCTTGCCCAAAGTGGTTTCAGATTTCCACTTGAAACAGTCTGTCTCTTCCTGTTTTCTTCACTGATCATTCTTCCTCTGGAGAGAGGAGGCTACACAGTTTAGATCTTAAAAGAGCCCTTAGCTACTACATAGAGCGTACCAAGGGTCACAGGTTTGAGTCCCTCTAGTTGTTCCTCACTTATGGAGAAGTAGGAAAGGGCAAACCTGCCACCAAGAGAACTATTGCCAGATGGATTGTGTCTTGTATACAATTCTGCTATGAGAAACTAAGAAAGATTCCACCCTCAGGCCTGAGGGCTCACTCTACAAGAGGTACAGCTGCTTCTCTGGCTGCTGCCAGGGATATTCCTCTCTTAGAAATCTGTCAAACAGCCACCTGGAAAACAGTCCATACCTTTACCAAGCATTACTCTCTGGATATCCCGGCTAGGAGTGATGCTGTGTTTGGCACAGCAGTACTTCAGAGCCTATCCCCAAAGTAGGTTCTCTCCCTCCTCCATGGAGGTACTGCCTGGTAGTCTGCATTAGTCAGAATACAGCAAGACTTCATGTTGTTTGAAGAAAAAATTACTCACCTTAGTAATTATGTTTCTTCATTAGTCGTCTTTATATTCTGACCCCCAACGCCTCCTCTCAGAACCTGTTTTTGGGAGGTAGGCGGGCAGGTGCAGTGTTGCACCTCAGGGTGCTCCTTTACACCCTTTGCTTTTGTTTGGTCTTTCTCTTGTTATTATTCTTATTTGAAGGGTTTTATTGTTTTGGGTTTCTGACTTGGAGTCTTCCCTTAGGAATCCAAAACTTTTGTTCTCAGTTAGCTAGTAACATTTTTTACAATTTCCACATAGAATAGCTAGTGAGTTTTTGCTCGTAAGAATCTGACGGTTAGATTTCAAAGGGAAACAGACAGAGACATCAACCGAGCTCAAACTCAGCATTTTATGCTCTGCATAGAAAGTTAACCCTTTGTTCTCCGGGGCAGTTTAAAGGCTGGGGCTAACTGCATTAGTCAGAATACAGCAAGACTCCAATAAAAGAAACATAATTACTAAGGTGAGTAATTTTTTCTTCTCCAGCATTCCGCTCCTGTATCCTGGAGAAACTTTGTTGGATTGTAGGTGGTCTAAAATATCTTCTCGTTATCTTTCGTGAGAACTCTTTCCAGGTTTTTGCTCATGCTTTTTATGGAAACTGTGCAAAATTATTTCCCCACAGTTTTAAGAGTATCCCAGAGTATTGGGGGGGGGGGCCTCTGGGGAGGAGTTTTCCAGTAGGAGTTGCAGGACCCTCTCTTTAACTAGCTTAAGGAAATCAGAGTCTTTGAGCAGCAAGGTATTAAAATGCCAGAAAGAGATTTTGGAGGGTTTACCCAAATCCAGTTTAACTACCAGGGTGGCGTGGTCGGATAAAAGCCATGGGCCGTATGACTAGTCTTCCACAGTAGAGAAATGCTCACAAGAAGAAAAAAATAGATTTGTAACTGTCATGCAGAGGAGAGGCAAAACATCGAAAAATCCAATTTGCATAAAATTGTAGTGAAGAAATTGTGCTGTGGTAGTCCACGATTTATTTGTGTTAGTAGTGTCCAGTTTAGTGGACACTGTCAGGTTAAAGTCTCCACCGAGAGTGAATTGTCCCTGACATAAATCCAGCAATTTGTTTAAAAAACACCTAACTACTGGAGTTTTGTAGTTGGGATTTAAGTACAAGTTCACTAAGGTAACTTTGGCATCATAAAGTTGGCTTTGCAATATATTATACCATCCCTAGAGATCATAAAAGTCTTGATGGAGACTAAAAGTAATAGAAGCGGGAATCAATATAGCTGTTCCTCGACACTTGCCCTGCTTGTAGGATAAGGCAAAGAAGAGACAGTATCCTCTCCAGGGTAATTTGGCAATGTTACGAGGGTGAAAGGTGCATTTCCTGGGTGAAGATAGAAGGATTAGCATTGAGATATTGCATTATTTTGCTTGTTCAGTAGGATTATTTAGGCCGTTAATGTTTTGCAAGAAGACTATTACTGGTGAGACTACCATGTGGATAGAAAAGAGGGGGCATGTAGTGGTATGGCCATCCATTTGGAACCTCCTGCCTTCCCTCAATGAAGTGGAACCAAAGCAAGGGAATTGGGGTCTGTTTATAAAACACCTAACTACTAGGGTATTGGAGTTGGGAGGGAAGTATTGACTCACTACGGTAACTTTGGCATCATAAAGTTTGCCTTGCAATATATTATACCATCCCTAGGGGTCATAAAAGTCTTGATGGAGGATAAAAGGCATAGAAGCGGGAATCAGTATAGCTGTTCCTCGGTGCTTGCACTACTTGATTGATGAGGCATAGAACAGATAGCACCCTCCCCAGGATAATTTGGCAATGTTCCGAGGGTGAAAGGTGTGTTTCCTGGGTGAAGGTAACATCAGTAGGATTAGCATGGAGATATTGCTTACATTTTGCTAGTTTATTAGGATTATTTAGGCCGTTAGTGTTTTGTGAGAGGACTGTTAATGGCGAGAGTACGATGTGGATAGAAAAGAAGGGGCATGCAGTGGTACGGCCATCCATTTGGAACCTCCTGCCTTCCCTCGATGAAGTGGAGCCAAAGCAGGGGAGGAGGGGTCTATTACACGGCGACCCATCCCATGGGACCCAACTCATAGAACTGGCTGGAGTGCCTGACCCCCACCACCACCACCACAAAAGGGTGTTTAATTATTTGTTCTAATTCTGTTTGTGCTCCTCTCTCTGACTCTTGGACTGTCTCCAGTGGGTTGCTCGGCTTGGCCTGAAGTCCCCCAGATCATCTCCAGTCACCCATCTCTACCGCATCCTGATTGCTTGCCCCCCCCCCCCCGGTTCTGAGTCCCCTAAGGTGGGCTGGCAGTATAGCGTAGAGGTTAGAGGAACAAGGTGTGCACAAGCTTGATACATCCAGCTTACCATACCTGAGTTTGATTCTCACAACCTCCACTTGCATACTGTGTGACTGTGAGCAAGTCACTTGACCGCCTAGTGCTCCCAGGTCGCCCCTGAAAACAGGCACTTGTGCCTAGTGGGCCTTACCTGGCTACCAAAAGACTAAAAAAAATAAAATAAAAAATAAGGAAGAAATGCCCATCTCATGTGGATGAACACGAGTCTGATTTAGACGAAGCGTGAATGTCTTTTTGGGACGCTCTGCATTTTCACCATGTAAGTTTCTTCACAAAAATGTGAGTTCTGTGCAATAAATCAAATCAAGCTTTATTTGTAAGCGCAGTTCCATGTTGACCAAAGTGCTGTACAATAGTAAAACCATATAAAACGGTAAAAATTGAATCTAAAATATTAAAATATGATCAGAGAACTAATGATGGCAGCACATTAAAAGTATCACATGAGTCTGGAAATGTTAACCGGAATAAGTGTGTTTTTAAGACAGTTTTAAAACTCTCGATGGTCAGGCACTCTCTCTAGTCCTGCTTCTTGGTAGCCTACTAGTTATTAGCCTACTGAGTTGTAGATTATTGAGATTGGTGTTACATTTTGATGGTAAAGTGAGATATAAATTTATGTATTTTTAAATTTGTTATTTTATAATAATTAATGGGTTGCGTTTTTCCCATTGAAAAAGCCATGTATTAAATGTCATAATACACTTATGTGTATTACGGCATTTTGTTAATACACGGCTCTTTGGGTTAGACTGTCGGCGGTACCTCAGAAGAGTGAGTGGTCCAGATACCTGCTGTGTGCTAAAGTTTCCCTTTTTTTTTTTATTTTAAAAATAACTCTGGTCCCTCGTCGGCAGCGCCCACAAGGGAAGCCACATATGCAATCTCGCACTGTCCGTCAGGCCGGAAGAGAAAGGAGCGTCAAGAGCAGCAAAGCCCACAAGTCATCCCTCCTACTGCCTGTCTCCAGTGCCCCTTGCCAGCCAGCATGTCTTGCCTTCTCTTCCTCTAACTTCAGCCCGGGTCGGGGCGCTGAGTAGGTGGTAGCACCACTGGCTAGGTGCAGACCACATGGTTCAAAATAAATAAAAACTTCTTATTTCCGTACTGCAGTCGATGAAAAAAACGCAACCCCTTAAATTATGTAAAACAAAATATGGGGTGTAGTGTAGTGTATACATTCGAATTTAACACACACCCTTGTTGTTGGATGGCTTCACCCTTGGGGTTTATGTACCATCCAATAACTTGGGTGTGTATTAAATTCTCATAACACACTGCTCCCCATACTTTATCCTATATGTTATGTATAACTGGAGGCTAGGAGGAGCTGGGCTGGGAGGATGAGGGGGGATAGGTACATGTATGGGAAGCAGGAGAGTGGTAAACTGCAATAGCTGTGGGGCAGTAGTCTTTTTAGGGGTGTTGTGGAGTAAAAAGGGATCTCCTGTGTGTGAGAGCCTGGAGCAGCTAAGGCCTGAAATAAGGTTGCTCAGGTGGGAGCTGGGGAGGATTGTGTGTGAAGTCAGAGGAGCAGAGCAGTAGAGGGAAAGGCAGAGTGGTGATGCCCAGGGGAGTGAGGGCATCAGGCAGGGGATGGGAGTGGGGAGGAGCACCCAGTATACAGGAGTATCTCTTCCCCAGAGGAATAGGGAGCCCAGGGTAGAGGAATGGCAAGTGGTAAGGGGAAGGGATGGGAATGTGAAAGTAGCATTAGGGGTGGGAAATTCTAAAGGGATGCCTTTATTGAATATATATGCACCACTGTCTGGAGAGAGGGAGGGGGCAGCAGAAGGTGAGGTAGGAGGTCAGGTTGAGCCAGGGCTGAGAGTAAGAGTACTTGGAGGGAAGAGGGAACTAATCGGTGCAGGCAGGGAAGAGGAGGCAGGCAAAATGGAGTGGAGGATGGGGGTGAGGGAGAGGAGAGGAGAGGAAAGGAAGAGGGGAAGGAAAACTGAAAGCAGGTATAGATGTAAGGGGAAGGGCACAATGGGAGATGGAAAAACAGTTCAGGGGATAAATTGTGGATGTGGAGATAAGTTCACCAGGGTGTTGAAGCAGCTAGTACCGAAGGTAAGAAAGGAAGGATGGAGAGCACGGGTGCAGGGGGTGGAAGGGTGGCAATTATACGGGATTCCATAATTAGGGGTATTCACTGGGGAAGGAAAGGGGACCCAAATGCAAGCAGAAGGGTGGTTTTTATGCTAGGGATGACAGCAGGAAAGGTAGGCCAAAGAATCAGGGAAATAGTATGGGAGGTTGGAGGAAAACCTAATTTATATACTTGAGAACGAATGACCCAGCTGAGGAGGAGGTTGAGGTAGTGCAAAGTAGGTTCAGGGAGTTGGGGAAGATTTGCAAGGAGGAATGAAGTTCACTGGCCTTGTCAGAGGTGATACCAGTACCAAGGGCCAGCACAGCCAGGAAAAGAAGAATAGAGGATTTTAATGACTGGCTGAGGAAATGGTGCAGGGAGGAGATGTCTATCTGTATTGGGGGACTGGGAGGAGACCTGGTCAGACAAAGCACTTTTTTCACCAGACAGGCCACACCTCAGTAGTGAGGGTTTGAGGGTACTCTGGGACAAACTGGGGGAATACATAATCACTACACTTAATTTAAACTATTTGGGGGGGTGGCAATGAGCATGCAGGCCCACAGACTCCAAGAGGAGGAGGTCAGTGACCCCCTCAAACAGAGATGGAAGAGGTCTGGAAGGAGGAGGTGGGAAGGGGCAAGAACACAGCTAGTGAAGGGTGGAGGGGGTGAGGAACACATAACAAGGGTACAAGGAGGGGTGCACACAGAGGGAATAAATGTGAATAGAAGAATAGAGGGAAAAGAAGGAAGGAAGGTCAGATTCTAGGTGGAGGGTGGTGTCTCTGAATGCGCAAAGTCTTGGAAACAAGATGGATGACCTGCAGGCATTATTAGTGGATAGAAGGGTGGACATAGCTGCATTACCCGAGACTTGGGCAACATCACACCATGGCTGGGACCTTCCAATCCATGGATATAAACTATACAGAAGAGACAGGGTAGTTGGGAAGGTGGGAGGGGTAGCAGTTTATATCAAGGTGGGAATAACTGGCACGAGGGAGGAGTCAGAGGAAGGGGAGGTGGAGGCATTATGGGTTCAGTTAAGGTCCAGTAGAGGGAGAAAGGTGAGGTTGGGGGTGGTTTACAGACCACCCAGTTAGGATGAGGAGAGGGACAGGGAGCTGAGCTCACAAATATTAGATGCTGCGGGGAAAGGAGAGGTGATAATTGTGGGGACTGCAGCCTGCCTAAGGTGGACTGGCGCATACCCTCCACAGCATGTGCTAGAAGTCAGATGATCCTGGAAGGACTGCAGAGTGGGTTCCTGACTCAGGCTGTCACTGAACCAACAAGAACTGAGGCAATTCGTGATCTGGTGCTCACAAATGGGGAGCATGTACAGGAAATAATGGTCAGGGAGCCACTGGGTGGAAGTGATCATTTCACATTGTGGTTCCAGTTGGATAGGGGCAGGGAAAGCATACCCTACTAAAACCAAAATCTTGGATTTCAGGAGGGCAGACTTCAGGAAAATGGGCGAAGTGCTAAGGAGCCATCTGGCGGGCATCAGAACAGATATGGGGGTAGACCAAAGGTGGTCCGTCATTAAGGAAGGAATACTGGTTGCCACAGATGAGTGCATTAGGCTCGGAAGAACACAAGGGCCAAAGCACCCAGCTGGTTCAGTTCTGGGATCACCCAGGCAGTAAAGGAAAAGAGGCTGGCCTATAAAAAATTCAGGAAGGCCGAGAGAGAGGTGGATAGGGAAAATTACCTAAGATTGGCTAGTGAGGCAAGTAAGGAAGTCCAGCGAGCAAAGGCACAGAAGGAGCTGCAGATAGCTGAAGGAATTAAGAAGAGGGTGAAGGCTTTCTTTCACTATATAAGTGAGAAAAGAGACAAGAAGTGAAGGGATTGTTAGGCTTAAGAAAGGGGTGGAGTAGGTGGAGGATAATGAGGGAAAAGCAGAGATACTAAATGAATACTTCGGTTCTGTCTTCAGCAGGGAGAAGGATGGACCAGTGCGTTCAGGAGGGAAAAGGGGGGGAAGGGAACACGGGGAAAACAGATGTAATGATTAAAGGAGGATAGAGTGAGGGAGGGGCTGCTGGCACTGGAGGTGGACAAATCACCAGGCTTGGACAGAGTACATCCAAGTGTACCAAAGGAGCTGGCTGAGGAGTTGGCAGGGCCACTGGCAGACCTATTTAATAGTTCACTAGAGTCAGACGTGGTGGTGCAGAACTGGAGAACAGCACATGTATTGCCCCTCCACAAAAGCGGTCCCAAGAATGACCCAGGGAATTACAGACCAGTCAGTCTGATCTCCATTGTGGGCAAGCTCATGGAGACCATACTAAAGGAAAGGTTGGTGGAATATTTAGAGGAGCATGGTGTACAGGATGCGAGACAGCATGGGTTCATGGAGGAGAGATCATGCCAAACGAATCTGTTTGACTTCTTTGACTGTGTCACTAAGACAGTAGACAGAGGCCAAGAGGTAGACATCCTCTATCTTGATTTCAGCAAGGCATTTGACTCTGCGACCCACAAAAGGTTGATCAGGAAGTTGGTGGATCTCGGGGTTGGGGAAAAGATGGCCATATGGATGGAAAACTGGCTGAGGGACAGAACCCAGAGGGTGGTTGTGGGGGGAAGAGTTATCTGGTACCAGAGAGATGACCAGTGGGGTCCCATTAATTTATAAGCTATGCATATTGGAGCCAGGAATCCCAGATCAGAATACTGTCTGTGTGGAGGCTGAGTATCTTCATCAGAGGAGGAGAAGGACCTGGGAGGGATAATCACTAGTGACCTGAAGCACTCTACGCAGTGCAGTAAGCCACAGCAAAGGCAAAACAAGATCTTACATCGAGAGAGCTGTTGCAGTAGGTACTTACATATAGGACTGATGCTGGCCGGTGTCAGGACCCGATGGAAAAATTTCTAGCTAGCAGTCTCTGGCGGGGGACCACCCCCTCATCAGGTGACCAGCGTCATGTGGCGTCGGTATAAAGGGGTGGCTCCCCACGCCCGCCTTCCAGTTATTTCCCGCCGTTAGCTCGTGTCAGCGCCTTGCAGTGAAGTTCAGCACTCGTCTGCTCTGTCGCTGGTAGTATTTACTGTCGTTTTTTCGAATTATTATTCAGCGTAATCGTCAGTCTTTCGTTGGTGTATGTCGTCCCCTACACCCTCTGAGCACAAAAATAAGTGTGACTCGTGCAGCGCCCATCTCCTGCAGAAAGACGCCCATTCCCTGTGCCTCTTCTGTCTGGGCCCGGACCATCAGGTGGAGAAGTGCCAGCACTGCCTTAATTTTAATGCCGCCACCAGCAGATGGAGGCAGCAGTCCCTGGAGGCCCATATCCTCAAGAAGAAGATATCCTCCATGGAGAAGGAGTTGAAAAAGTTCCGGCAGGCGTCCACTTCCCCTGAAGGCCATCGTAAGAAGAAGGACAAGGAGAAGCATCGGGACAGGGGCTCCTCTTCCACTGCGACTCCGGCTGGGTTTGCTGTGCTTCAGGTAACGTCCCCTCCGGGGGACCGCTCCATGACACCCGTCTTGGAAGTTTACAAGGCGGTGGCGGCCAGCCCATCTGGCTTGCACTTGGGCCCTTTGGGCGCCTCCGGGCTGTTGGAGGCCTCTGCTCCCAGTAAAGCCGTGCTTGTGCGGCCTACTGGTTCGAGCGGCTCTGGGAAGCCGGATGTCCGCTCCTCTAGCAGCCCGTATGGAGGCAGTCGATAAGTGGCTCGACCCGCCGGTGGCGCGTAGCCACTTTTCCACCCGACCAGGCTGCCCCTCCTACACGACCTGCCTCGGGTGATGAGTCCGCTAAGTCGGACGCTGGCTTCCCCGACGTCCACTTTGACTCTGCTGATAGGTCGGACGTTGGCCGACCTGACGGCCGTGCGGCAGCTGAGCTGACGTCGGACCCTCTTACATCCGTCGTTCCTGGCTCCCCGCAGCCTTCGCAGCCCAGGAATTTATTTAACTCCAAAAATTGATTAGCGTTTTGCTCATAAAAGTGCTAAAACATTGTGAAAATGCATAGCGCTTGCCTCACAGTGTTTAACAAGCATAACACTTCTAGAAAACCTATATAAATACTTTCAATACAGTTAGCATTGTCCCAAGAAAAAAACTGCTAATCAATTATTTAAAACCCTGCAGCCCTCCGGGGACCCTGAGTCTCCTCAGCCTGACCCAGGGATTTTTCCTCACCATCCCTGGGCGATGCCGAGGTTCCTGCTGTGCCCCCGTCAGGCTTCCCTCCCACTGGGCCAGACGACCTGACGTCGGTTCCTTGGACACCGGCTCTGCCGCCGGTCATACCGACGCCGGGCGACATCCCCCTCCTGGATGCTGCTCCAACGCCGGGCCCTCCGCCCGCCGGGCCTTCTGCTCCAGGCCCGCCTACTGGGCTTCCGGCCGGGCCATCTGCTCTGTCAGACCCCCGGGGTATCAGACTCCGTCTTGTTCAGCGCCGTCTTACCCGGCACCGCAGTATCTGATGCTCCAGTACCCGACGCCGACCTGCCCAATGCCGCTAGTACTCCGTGCCTCACTACCTGATGCCGGGTTACCCTCCATTGGGTTACGGATATGCACCCTACGGGTACACTCAGTATCCGTATCCCTCCCCACCACCCTCTCAACCGCCGGTGGAGTTGGAAACTCTGACCTCCTGGTGGGCTGAGGCCAAGGCTCAGCTCACCGGAGAGGTGGAGAGTCATCTCCTGAAGACAGTGCCGGTTCCGGCTCCCGTACGCTCCAGACAAGACTCCCTCTCCACCTCTGGATACCAGGGGCGAGCCTTCTGGGTCCAGGGTGGGGCAGGACACGCTTCCCTGAGGGCTTCCTAAGGGCTCCGTTCTTCCCCCATGCCGGGAGAGGGAGTCTTCTTCCTCTTCCTCCTCAGATGACTCCGACGGTTGTTCTGACCCGGACGACGAACCACGCTGTCCGACGAAACCCAGGCCTAGGACTCCTCCAGAGTTTCCTCCAGAGGATCCTTCTTTCTCGGAGTTGCTGCACAAAATCCAGGAAGTTCATAAGTGGCGCTCTTTGGAGCCGGACCCACAGTGTAAGAAACTTGCTGAGCACCTGGATCTGCCCGAGACCGCTCCGACCTTGGTGCCACCCTGGATTGAGCCTCATGCCGACCTTGTTTCTACCATTTGGAAGCACCTGTCAGCACTAGCTCCTCTTCCTCTGAAGTCTAATAGGCTATACCAGGCTCCCGAGGGTGTTGATTTCCTTGATTCTCACCCTCGAGCTGACTTGGTTGTGATTAGCGCCACTCACGGCCGGCCAGCTAATCCGAAGCATTTGAGCTCATCTCCCCCTGACAAAGAATCCCGTCTTCTGGACCAGTACGGCAAGAAGATTTATGCTTCTTCCACTCTGGGTATTAGGGCCCTGAACTATGTTGGTCTCATGGGGGATTACCAGAAGGCTATTCTTGGTGAGGTGGAATCCAAGTTGGACTGTCTTCCTAACTCTCACGTTAAACAGGAAGTGGCTGACCTTGTCTGTTCTGCTCGTTTGGCCAGTTGGCACATGCTCCGTGCCACATATGATGCAGTGGACACTGCTGGTAGGAGCTCAGCTTTCGCCGTAGGCTTACAGTGTCATGCCTGGCTCCGTGTGTCAGGTTTGGTCCCGGAAGTGCAGTCCACAATTCTGGAAGCGCCCTTCTGGGTTCGGTGGTGATGTCAAGGACATTATCACCAATCTGCAGAAGGGGACTGCACTGAAGTCTGTGGACTCCATGTACAATCCCCCTCCAACGCAACATCGTCCCTTACGCAGGCGGAATTGGCAAAGGGCCAAACCAGGGAAAGCGGGCCAATAAATGTCGGGCCCCACCACCCAAAAAAGCAGCAGAAGCTTCAGCCGCGACACTGCCCCACACCACCTGACTCCTTTCCTCTCCCACAGCCTCTGGAGTTTCCAGAGGAACTGGTAGGAGGGAGGTTTTCCCTCCACCTCCCTGGTTGGGAAGAGGATAACTTCAGATTCTAGGGACATGGATATGTTGTTCATCCACATTATCTGGCAGGTTCCTTGCCACTTTAAATCTTGCTGGAAGGTCTTCAAGCTGGCTTCTCCCACCCACCCGGGTGGTAAAACTCTCTGCTCCGCCCCGTGACGCCAGATCTTCCTTACCGCTTGGAAGCTCAGGTTCCCTCCTTAACGCTCTGCATGATAGACTGGATCCTAACTCTTCGGTTCGTCTGAAACTCGTTTTAAAATTCTCAAGACTTCGGTCTTCCTTTTCCCTTGCGGCTGCGATGGACAAATCTACTCCCGGTTTTCAGCGGTGCCCTTGCGGGCAGAAGATGTCCAGGACAGATCCATACTCCACGTGTGTCTACTGCCTTGGCCTAGAACATGACCTGCAGGCCTGCGAGTCTTGCTGTTCATTTTCGGCCAAGGTCTTGGAGGACCGCACTGCCCGGTTGAAGCTTGGGCACCCCGAGAAGCGCTATCCGCCGGTAAAGTTGAAAGAGTCCCGTTGGGTGGTTACCGCGGTGGCTGGCTCGGCTGAGCAGCTTGAGCAGATGATCGCCCTTGAGGAGGAGGCAGCCCAGGCCGCATCTTCCTCCTCCTTGGTCGCGGCATTTATCCCGCTCTCTTTGGGTACCTCATATTCTGCTTCGTTCAAGGAGCTTTGCCATTCCCTTTCGTCGAAGGGGGAGGGGCCATCAGAACATTCCTCTCGGTCCAAAAAGAAGAATCCCAAGGGTAAGTCCCATCGTTGGCGTTCGTGGGAGCGGGAGAGGTCCTCTTCCCCGGACAGCCGACCGTCGACTTCGGTCGAGGTTGTGGCTAAGGCTGCTGGCTTCACGGCGTCCCCGTCAGGTCAGCCGGCCAAGACAGCCGTCAACGCGGTCGAGATTTTTCTCGACCCGTCGGACGGATTGTCGACTGGTGAAACCGACAACCCTTCTTCGCTGGTTCCTCCGATGGAAACCGAGGATTTGCCTGCGCCATCGGTGCAGCAGTCCCTGGTTAAGGCGTCCGAGCTGAGGGAGGAGTGGGTGTCCCCCACTCCCTCCCAGGCCTGCCCTCGGACACACCGGTCTCGGTCTCGGACCTCTTCTCGGTCCAGCCGATCCCACCGACATCAGCGGTCTCGGCCTTGGTACGGAGATAAGCGGCGACACTGCTCGTCCTCATCTTCCTCCTCGGATGAGGAGAGGCTTTGGCGCAAATTGCGTCGACGCTAAGAGGAGCTGATGTGGCAGCAGTTACTTTTGTCTGGGACTAAGTCGACACGCCTTCCCCGGCCATCACGTGACTGTCACCCGAACGGCCAAAACAGCCTCTCGCTGCAGTCGAGATGCCCAAGCCTGGGTCGGTTGTTCGGCTGAAACCTGCTGCCCCACCAGTTGTGGTGGAACCTCCGCCTCCACAACGAAATCGGGGCACCGACCAAGGACTCTCGGTGGCTCAAGGCCTGCCCCACGGGTTGTCTGTCACCCTCACTCCCGACCGTCCTCGACGGGTGGAGGGCGGCTCAGGCCCTAGGCAGCTCTTCGCGGACTCCTCGGAGTCCGATGACGACTCCTCCCTGTTCTCCAGGCAGGTTGATCTGGAGTCCTCCGGGGGCCAGTCACTGGATGAAAACCCATCGTCCTTTATGGGTCTGCTTCGGCTCATCTCGGAGTCCACCGGGATGCGGCTCGAGCCCATTTCCAAATGGACCAAGTATCCCCTGACGGAGATACTGGACCGAGGGGATTCACCCACGGAGGCCTTTCCTGTGGCTGAGGCATTGTCGGCCCAGCCTGGGAGCTTTGGCAGCGGCCTGCTTCCTCTCCTGTGCCCTCGGCCAGGATGGCCAGGAAGTATGCGGTCCCTACCAGCTCTTTGCCCGGGTTTTCGGAGTACCCCTCTGCCGAGGGGTTGGTCACCGACAGCGTTTTCCAGCGTTCCAGGAACGCTAGGGACGTGGACAAGCCCCCCGACAAGGAGTCCAAAAAACTGGACTAGGCCGGGCGCAAGGTGTACGCTGTGTCCTCCCTTGGCCTCCGCCAGGCCAGATCGGCCGTGCTGATGGCACACTTCTCCCACGCCCTCATGGGCTCCCTGGATGAGGTGATCCCTCATCTCCCGGCCGACCTCCAGACCATGGTCCGGCAGGTCCGGGACCAGGGTAGGGCGGTGGCGAAGCAGCAGCTCCAAACAACTCTGGACATAGGGGACTCCTGTGCCAGATCGGTTGCGGCCGCAGTGGCCATGCGCTGCAGAGCATGGCTGAGGATATCCACCTTCACGGCCGGTACCCAGCACAAGTTGGTGGACGTCCCCTTCTTGGGGACCAACCTCTTCGGCCCTGGAGTGGAAGGTCACCAACAGTGGATCGAAAAGTCCAATGCCACCCTGGACTCGGTCACCTCCGCCCAGAAGGACAAAGGCCGCCGTCAGCAGCAACACAAGCCCTTTCGTCCTTCTGCACCTGCGGCACGTCCAGCCCAACAGCACCAGCATCAGGGCCAGCAGGCTCGTGCTTGGCATCCCAAACCCAAGCCCGCGGCTTCCTCCAACAGGAAGCAGGGAGGTAAAGGCCCAGGAGGTCCCTCGGCCGGTCCCTCCTCCAAGCCTGCCCAGTGACGGGTTGAGGGGTGTCGCCCCCCAGCCTCGTCACTCCCCCCTGGGTTCCCCCCGTGGGGGAACGGCTCCGCCACTTCCTTTCCACCTGGTCTGCTATCACCACGGACCGCTGGGTGTTGGAGGTGGTAGGAAGGGGCCTGCCTCTGGAGTTTGAGCAGACCTCACCCTTTCGAGCCGTCGCCCCTTGGGGGGCCACGGGGTCCGCAGCCGCACTGTTGGCCCGCCGAGCCGATATTGTCCTGCTCCTCGAAAAAGAGGTGATCAGGAAGGTGGCGGATCCTCCTCCAGACCCGGGGTTTGCGTCCAGGTATTTCCTGGTCCCAAAACGGACGGGGGGCTGGCGCCCCATTCTCGATCTGCACGACCTGAACAGGTTCCTAAGGTCTCGAACCTTCAGGATGGTCACTCTGGCTCAGATAATACCATCTTTGGAACGAGGCGTGTGGTTCTGTTCCCTGGACCTCCAGGACACGTTCTTTCACGTTCCAATCCGTCCGTCTCATCAGAGATTCCTCCGCTTCAGAGCGGAGGGTACGAGTTCCGGGCCATGCCCTTCGGCCTCTCCCTAGCTCCCAGGGTTTTCACCAAATGCATGGCAGTGGTGACAGCATTCCTGCGGCGCCGAAGGGTCGGGTGTACCCCTACCTGGACGACTGGCTGATTGCAGCCCCCTCCAGAGCGGAGGTGGAGCGGTCCAGAGATCTGGCCCTCTAGGTTTGCTCTCAGATCGGCCTCCTCATCAACGAGGCCAAGTCGGAACTCGTGCCAAAGCAGGTGATACATTTCATTGGGGCAGAGCTCGACTCTCTTTGAGCCAGAGCACGGATTCCGGCGGACAGGGCCGAGGTTCTTTCCTCCTTTGCCCAACCATTTCAGGTTGGGCAATCGCGCCCTGCCCGGGACTTCCTGTGCCTCCTGGGCCTCATGGCGGCCTGCACCAGCGTGGTCCGTTGGGCCCGCTGGTACATGCGTCCCCTTCAATGGGGACTGGCCAGCCAGTGGTCTCAGCGCTTCGATCTGTTGGATCAGCTAGTGACGATGACCCAGGGGATGTGGAATGCTCTCCAGTGGTGGACCGTTCCGGCACATCTGCAGGAGGACATCCCGTTTGTCCGCCCCGAGCTGACGGTCTCTCTGTCGACTGATGCATCTCTGATGGGTTGGGGTGCCCATCTGGGGGAGCACAGAGCGCACGGCCTCTGGTCCCCTCGGGAGTCCTGATGCCACATCAACCTGCTGGAGCTTCGAGCGGTTCGTCTAGCCCTCACCGCCTTTGCTCCATTTCTATGGGGTCAAGTGGTTCAGGTCCAGACGGACAATACCACGACCATGTACTATCTAAACTGCCAGGGCGGGACTCGCTCCATGCCTCTGTGCAGGGAAGCTCTCCGCATTTGGTCACTCGTGCGCAGCCTGGAGGTGGATCTCCTTGCCATTCACGTGGCAGGAGCCTCCAACACCCTGGCCGATGCCCTAAGCTGGATAGGGGCTGCGTCTCATGAGTGGTCTCTCCTGCTGGAGGTAGTACAAGATCTCTTCTCCCACTGGGGCACGCCTCAGGTGGACCTGTTTGCCTCCAGGGAGAATGCGAAGCTGAGACTGTTCCATGCCCGCCCCCCTCAGCAGGGCTCGCTGCAGGGATGCCTTCTCGGAGCCGTGGACCCGGGCCTCTTCTCGCCTTTCCCATTTCCCTTGATCCACAGGTGCTTCTCAAGGCGAGGAGGGACAAAGGCGCAGGTGATTCTGGTAGCCCCAGACTGGCCCTGTCAGTTCTGGTGTCCAGATCTCCTCAGTCTCAGCTCAGGCTCCGAGGCGGCTTCCAGCCCCCGGACCTGATCTCAGTCAATCAGGGAAAGGTACTCCATCCGGACCTTCAATCCCTGCACCTGACGGCCTGGTTCCTGAGCGGCTAGAGTTCCAGGCCTTGGGTCTTTCTGACGAGGTCCTCAACATCATTGAGGCGTCCCGTAAGGAGTCGACCAGAAAATGCTACGCCTTCAAATGGAAGAGATTTTCCATTTGGTGTCAGGGCAAGGGCCTGGACCCTTCCTCCTGTTCCTTGGCAAGCATTCTGGACTACCTGTGGTCCCTTTCTCAGCAAGGGCTTCGGTCGACGACCCTTAAGGTGCACTTGGCAGCCATCTCTGATTACCGGGCGCGGGCCGGGAAGCAGTCGGTGGCGCAGGAGAAGGTGGTCGGGCGCTTTTTCAAAGGCCTTGATCACATATCCCCCTCCGGTGCGAGAACCTCCACCTCTGTGGAATCTACTCCTGGTATTGGCTAAGCTCATGGGCAGGCCATTCGAACCGATGCACAGGTGTGATATCTCCCACTTGTCATGGAAAACCGCCTTCTTGGTGGCTATCACATCAGCCAGAAGGATGGGAGAGCTCCAGGCGCTTTCCATCGAGTCTCCTTATCTGGTCTTCCACAGGGACAAGGTTGTCCTGCGCCCCCACCCGAAATTCCTTCCGAAGGTGGTGTCAGAGTTTCACCTTAACCAGGTGTTGACTCTGCCGGTGTTCTCCAATCACACCTGGAGGCGAATATAGGCTCCATGCTTTGGACCCTAGAAGGCGCTCGCTTATAAGGAAGCGGACGTCTGAAGTTAGGGAGAGTTACGCCAGCTGTTTGTCACCTACATTGAAGCCGCACCTGGCAGACCTGCAGCCAAGTGGACGATAGGCGGGTGGGTCACCTCCTGCATAGATCTCTGCTATAGGTTGGCGGGCATGGAGCCTCCCAGAGGGATAAGAGCTCATTCTACCCGCCATACCGCTGCATCGGTAGCTGCTTCCAGGGGCGTCCCTATTCAGGATATCTACAGGGATGCTACCTGGAAGTCCGCACATACCTTCATCACCCACATCGACCTTGAGTCATGCTGGGATGCTGGTTTTAGGGCCTCGGTTCTCTAGTCTTTATTCCATAAGTAGGGGGTGTGCACCTTGCCTCCCTCCTCCCGGAGAACTGCTAGGAGTCTGCCAGATAGTGTGGATGAACAACATATCCATGTCCCTAGAAATACAGGTTACTCACCTGTAACAGGAGTTCTAGGAATGGTATATGTTGTTCATCCTGATATAACTCCTGGCCCGGCGCACAACCTGGCTTCCAGCGGGCAGATCTGGCGTCATGGGGCGGGCCGAGGTTTTACCACCCGGGTGAGTGGGAGGAGCCAGCTTGAAGACCTTCTGGCAAGATTTAAAGTGGCAAGGAACCTGCCAGATAGTGTGGATGAACAACATATACCATTCCTAGAACTCCTGTTACAGGTGAGTAACCTGTATTTCCTGGGTGCTCCAACTCATCACAGAGGGACACTCAATAAAGTTTCTTCAGAAACCCCCTTGATGCCCTTCCCCAAGATCGTCGTACTCGCAGGAGCATCTTCTTCTGGTCCAGGAAGAAATTTCTTCCCTTCTCTTGAAGGAGGTGATAGAACTCACCCCCATTCCTCTTCAGGGAACGGGGTACTATTCCCATTTCTTCTTGGTCCCAAAGAAAACAGGGGACGTGAGGTCGATTCTCGACCTCAGCTCTCTGAACTTGTTCGTGGAGTACAATAGGTTCAGAATGCTCTCGCTGCAGAGCCTCCTGCCCCTTCTCCGGCTGGGACAGTGGCTGTGCACTTTGGATATGCAGAATGCCTACTTGCATATCCCTGTCCGCCCTTCCCACCGCAAATACCTGTGTTTTGAGTTCCAAGGGGACCACTACGAGTTCAAGTCCTTCCCATTTGGTCTTTCCTCGGTGCCCCGGGTGTTCACCAAATGCTATTCGGTGGTAGCGGCCTACCTGAGTACCCAGGGGGTGCAGGTTTTTCCGTACCTGGATGATTAGCTCCTGGCGGCCCCGTCCAGGGAGGAACTCCTCTGCTTCCTCTCCCTTTCTCAGCAGGTCTTTGTCTGCCAGGGTATTAGCATCAACCAGGCCAAGTCCAATCTGATCCCGTCGTAGAGGCTTCAGTTTATCGAGGCGATCCTGGACATGATCTCTGGCATGGCCTTCCTGCCACTGGACAAGGGTGGCCACTCTCCAGGCTCGGGTCAGCGCCAGGTCAGTCCTTTGCCTCCTCGGGCTAATGGCGGCTGCAATTCCGACAGTCCCTCATGCTCGGCTCCACATGAGAATCTCTGAGTGGATGCTTCGGTCTCAATGGGATCAGCTAGTGGACGACCTAGATCAACTTGTCCTTGTCTCCACTTCCATGGCTCGGGACTTGCAGTGGCGGATGGTTCAGGAGACCCTCTACCGGGGAGTTCTCTTTGGTCTTCCTCCCCCCTCGCAGACTTTGAGTACGGACGCCTCCGGCGAGGGTTGGGGAGCCCATCTCTGTCCTCGCAGGACCCAGGGCTCCTGGTCCAGGCTCGAGAAGTCCCTTCACATCAATGTGCTCGAACTAAGGGCAGTGCTGTATGCTCTTCAGGCTCTTCAACTGTATCGGTCTCCCGGTCACCTAGCTGTACAGACGGACAATATGTGTGTGGTCTGGTACATCAGCAAACAGGGAGGAACTCGTTCCTAGCCCCTTTGCAGAGAGGCGATGCGAGTCTGGAATTGGGCAGTGCAGCACAACCTTCACCTCACGACATATCACGTCTTGGGGGTCGAGAACACGCTGGCAGACATGCTCAGCTGGTCATCTGCTCTAGTTCACGAATGGGAACTGGATCAGGGGGTCGTAGACGACATCTTCCTGCGCTGGGGAACTCCACAGGTAGACCTGTTTGCATCCCCTCAAAACACAGAACTTCCCGTCTTCTGCTCGCTCGCTCCGGGGTGCAGCATTTTTTGGAGAGACGCTGTCTCTGGACTGGAAGGGCAGATTCGTCTATGCCTCCCCCCCCAATTCCACTGATTATGAGGGTCTTGTAGAAACTCTGTTCGGAAGGAGCTCGAATGATTCTGATCGCACCTTTCTGGCCCAGGCAAGTTTGGTCCTCTCTTCTGCAACAGTACTCAGAGGAACCTCCCCTTCCTCTTCCTCTGTCACTATTTTTGCTGACCCAGGATCAGGGGACCCTGGTCCATCCAGGCCTCATGTCCCTTCAGTTGCACGCATGGCTCCTGCAGATGTAGCTGAAGCCGATTTAGCCCGAGTAGCTGAGATTCTGGCAGAGGCAGAAGCCCTCAACCAGATCTACTTATGCCACGAAATGGAAGCGGTTCCCTATGTGGGCCACCTCCAATGACGTCAAGCCCTTCTCGTGCTCTGTTGGCTGACTTCTGGATTACCTGCGACACCTCTTCGATCAGGGTCTCAGCCATTCATCCTTAAAGGTTCACATGGCGGCCATTTCGGCCTATCATGTCCCCTTTGCAGACAGAACGTTTGCTCAGCTGGAGGTCTCTTTAAGACCTTTTTGAGAGAGGTCCTTCACTTACGACCCCCTGTCTGGGTTCCTGCCCCTCCTTGGGATCTGAATTTCATTTTAGAGAAGCTTACTCTGCCTCTTTTCGAGCCGGCAGCCTCAGCGGACCTAAAGTTCCTTTCTTGGAAGACTCTCTTCCTAGTGGCCATTACTTCTGCTCAATGGATTTCCAAGCTCCAGGCCCTGATGTGTAAAATCCCGTATTTGATTTTTCACAAGGAACGTGTGGCTCTGCATACCAACCCTAAGGTGGTAGTGGAATCGGTGCAAAATCAATCCATAGAGTTGCCTGCCTTTTTTACGCAGCACTCTAATCATGGAGAGTACCTCCTGCATACTTTGGATGTTCACTGAATTCTGAGATACTACGCCAACAGGATGAATGCCTATCGAAATGGTTGGCTCATTGTATCACTTTCTTTTATGACAAGTACTGCAAGACTCTGCCGGGTCAAGTTGGAGGCCACTCCGACAGAGGGGTCGCTCCCTCTGTGGCTTGTTTCAAGAATATGTCAGCGGCTGACATTTGTGCAGCCGCAACTTGGACATCTGTCCATACCTTTACGAAACATTACAGTTTGGACACTGCCTCTCGCCGTAGAGCAGGTTTTGGGCTGGCTGTTTTGCAAGACCTCCTTTCCTAAGGCCTTCATAACCAGAGGGTCTACGTCTGAGTAGCTTTCCTCCTCCCGTTTGCTTCTCCTTGTTCCAGACTGCTTGGGACTCAGTCCTATATGTAATTACCTACTGCAAGAGCCTCTCTCGAAGATCTACTGTTACGGTAAGTTCTTATGTAACTGTACTATGCTGGGATGCATAGCTAGGTGGATCAGTAGTAGGAGAGAGGAGGTTATACTGCCCTTGTACAGGTCGCTGGCAAGGCTGCATCTAGAGTATGGAGTTCAGTACTGGTGCCCACACCTCAAAAAGGACATTAACCTGTTGGAGAAGGTCTAGAGGAGGGCTACAAAGATGATAGCGGGTCAGCAGGGTAAGGCATACGAGTAGAGGTTGAGGGCACTGAACAGGTACTCCCTAGAAGACGGGAGAGAGAGAGAAGGAACATGACTGTGACCTTCAAGTACTTGAAAGGGATAAATAAGGTTGATGAGGAGAGTCTCTTTAAGCTGAGTGGCAACCATAACACGAGGGGGCACAGTCTTAAGCTGGAGGGTGGGAGGTTTAGAAGGGAGATCAAGAAGCACTTCTTCACAGAGAGGGTGGTGGACACTTGGAATACATTGCCGGAAGCAGTCATCTCGTTGAAGACAGTGGGCAGCTTTAAGAGAGGCTGGGATAGGCATAGAGGGAAGGCAACAATCGTGGTAAGGGAGGATGGGAGGAATGGGGAGGGAGGGTGGGAACATTAGCTTAAGGTGTGGACCCTGCAATACGAGCAGACTTGATAGACCAAATGGCCTTCTGCTGACTTCTTCATATGTTCGTGTGTTTGTATGTTCTTCAGTAACTTCTGTTGAGGTTTTGAATAGTATAGTGCCGTTTTGATGCCTTCATTAAGCTATCAAAATGGCACTATACTATTAAAAACCAAAGTTTTTCCTCAATACAAATGTGGACACTTTAATGCTCTGATAAGGACTATACGCAGATACGCTTGGCAGAGACTTTTTGTTGGGACATACAGTAGATCGTGTATGTCCTTTAGCTTAAGCAGTGTTTGGTTTCTTGTTCTGTTTGAAATATGCACAAGTACCAATGAATGAAAGGTGCTGTTGATATACTTTGATATTACCCGATCCTATAAATCTGTATTAACTGTCACGTTGCTGGAATGTACTTGGTTGTATTTTTAATTTAAAATGCAATAAAGAAAGTAAGAACAAATGGTAATTCTATACATAGAATATTGAACATTTGATTTTCCACTTACTGTACCAGCATTTGTCAATGTACAAAGGTGTCAGTGTTGTTGTTTCATACTGTTCTCATATTCAGTAGTGTACACTTTCAGTATGTCAGTCAGTTAAAACCTTATTTTTTTATTGTTTCAGAGGTCTGCAGGGCCTGTTGACTCCAGTTCTGGCAAACATCCTGGAAGCTGATCAAGATAAATGCTGGGGATTTGATCAGTTTTTTGCAGAAACAAGTGATATACTTCACCGGATAGTAATCCATGTCTTCTCCCTGCAGCAAATGACATTACACAAAATCTATATCCAAAACTACAACACGTAAGTGTCTGAAGAAAATTATATCATGAAGCATGTTTTTGTTTTTGCTTTGTCACCTGATGAAGGGCTCTGTTTAAGCCTGGACACTCGAATACTGAACATTTCTTGTTGGCCCAGTAAAAAAGGTATCACAGCATGTACTTTGCCTGTTTTTTACTTTCTTAAGTCGTGTGGTGTCAACATGTGAATAAAATTCTGGTGTATTACAGGATTTTACTGTTCAAAGAAAAGAGCTATCTTGACGGTGCTGGTGGGGGTGTTTGGGTTTGGGAATGCATTTCATCTGGCCTCCTAAAACATTCTAAATTGACTTCTTTGGTTATTTGCTCCTTCCCAGTAATTTTGTAAAAATGTGATGTCTTGTGTCCTTTTCAGAGCCACCATGTTCCATGACCTGGTATACAAACAGACAAAAATTTTATCCCAGAATCAAGAATTGATATATGAAGGGCATCGTTTAGTACTGGAGCCTAACAGACAGGCACAGCACTTCCCTAAAACATCAGAGGAAAATCCCATCATAGTGGTGAGCAGGGAGCTCGTGATCGTTGCGGGACTCATCTATGAAGAAAGTATGCATGAAGTATTTACCTAATTATCTGTCATGAACAGAAGTACTTTTGAGAGCATGAATAAATTTCTTTATACTGTATCATAAAGTCTACATGCAACAATTACGATTTACAGCTGACCCGATGGTGCTGAGGGTTGAGGGCTGCTCTCATCTCTTGGGAGGGAAGGGGATACAGATCCTGGGCTTGAGGGACTCCCAGTGGTGACTGGGGGTACTACGGCCACGTGCGATCCATTTCCGGGGATTGGCTGTGGTGGTGCTGCTGTAGGCATGTGCGGGAACGTGCACACCCACGCTGGAGCACATTGCACGACCGAGGCAGTGGGGGGCAGGACAGGAAAATGGCCCTGGTTCCTGGTAGCCGAAGGGGGTCCAATGGATGACCCCTATCCAATGCCGGTTCCTTCCGTCCCACGTCCAGTTCTTCCTCCATGCCCTGGTCGCTCTACATTGTAGATAGAGCACCAGGAAGAGTTGTGGTCCCACCTCGAGGGGCTCAGAGCTTGGGGGGGTTGGGAGACCAGACCAGAGGTGTGGTGTGGAGAATAGGCCTAAAACTGGATTGTTGAGCTGGGGTCTTCAGGCGGGTGGGATTCGGTTGAGCCATGTGATGGCACTGGAGCGAGTCTAGGAACCAGTGAAGTAAGACGCATAAAGAAAGTGTAAAAATATATACATGGTTTACTATAGAACACCTTTTTTAATTTCTTCTGGATTTCCCAGGTTTTTAAATACATGTTTGCTGCCATATGTACACTGACCACATAAAAGGTTTCCATCAGCAGGCCTGTGGGTGGAGTGGTAGCCCTGCTGCTAATGACGCTGGTGATCTGGGTTTAGGATCAAACCTGGGTTGTCAGGGGCTGGCTGGGGAGGAAGACTGAGTATCCCAGAGGACACACTCCTCCTCCAGGAGAAGGATGTCAGCCAGCTCCACTGCTATACAGCCACTTTTACAACCACAGGTAGCAGTGTAACAGGAGCAGCTTGTGAGAGGGAGGATGCATGCTATTGCCCCTGTATGTGTCTGTGTCTGTGTGCGCGCGCGAGCGCACATGCACACGCTAGCTGCCAGCACCTTGAAGAATGGAACAGAAAAACAAAAACAAAACAAAAAAAGAAAACAGGCCTGGCCAGCACAAAATGAAAAAGCTGGCTTCTTGCAGGTCCCGTACAGGCGACATGGCCCTCCTTTAGTCTGAATCCTGAACTGCAGCAGTAGTGTGGGGGCCCAGCAGTAGTGTGGGGGCCCTGCTGCCCCTTCCACAGGGAAGAAGCTATGGGGACAGCAGTTGATAGTAGATCCGTGAGAGTGTGGCTGATGATGCTGGGCAGGCTGACATGATTTTTTTTTGGGGGGGGGCAGGACAGTGAGAAAGGGGTCATAAAGAAAATTAAAAAGGTTTTCATCAGGATTTTCAGACTTCTCAATATTTATTAATTAATAATAATTGAACTCTTGATCTTCCCAGTGTTACTCTTCACCATTCGTCACTGGTGGGTGTATACCATGAGCACAGCACCCCGCGTGGTCCCCCTTTTTTTTCTTTGGGGAGGAGCGCGCCGATGGCACCGCCTACAAGGCTGATGCACTGCGTGGTGCTTGCGGGTCGGCCAATAACAGCCGCCGGCTCCTCCTCCGCCACAGTTCTCCTTCTTCCAGTGTTCGAGACAGCACCTTGCAACTGCTCAGAGTTCTTCTGCGTCAGCAGCCTAGTGTTCGGCACGGTACCACACTTCAAGTTTCAGGGCCATTTTTTTTTTTTACTCTGTCGACGCCACATCGCAGCTTCACCTTGGTTCTGCTATCCAGCAGTTACTCAATGCTGTTTTTCTGGAAATCCCGGTGTAACCGTCCCTTTTTATCTAAATGGCGTTGAGTCTACTCTGTTTTAGTGATTTTAGTTTTCTGTTTGCATCATGCCCGGTTCAGGGGACAAAAAGGGCTCTTCTAAGGGGGGCCAGCCTCCTATGTGCCAGCATTTTTCTATGACAGACCAGCATGATGTTTGTCTTACCTGCCTTGGACCTCAGCATAATATGGATCACTGAGACACCTGCTTCTCTATAGACCACCACATTCTCGAGTACTGTGCATTCAAAGTTAGAAGGGCTCTGCCGATTTTCGGGGGGTGGCATCACTCTTGTTGGTCCAAGCGCAGGTTTCTTTTCCCTTCCTCCAGGTCCCCCTCCCGACCTCTATGGTCCGGTGAGGAGGGGGATTCCCTCTTCCAGCCTTGCCATGGAGGAGGCCTCTACCATGGTGCCAAAGGGCTGGTCTGGTCCCACCCGGGCTGGGCCGGGAGCACAGCCCTGGCAGTCACCTCCTTGGAGGTGCAGGCTCCCCCGGTGTTGGGGTCCACGGCCGCTGGGCCTGACGAGGGGTGTTCCTTGGCGCCGGTGCCATCTTGGATCCTGGAGCCGTTCGCGGCTCCTGTGATTGAGATGGTGCTACTAGGGCTGCTAGGCCTGTCAGCGGCACAGTTCGTGGTGCTGTGGGTGGGAGAGCTCCTGGGCTCTCCAGTCTGGAGGTCTTTTGGATCTCCTCCTCGGAGTCGGGCTCTCCAGGGCCCAGGACCCTTGCGCCATCCCAGGTGCCCCCTCCCGTGGCCCCGGTGACTACTGTTGGCCCAGACTCCTGCGCTGGGGGCACGGCGCAGGATAGCGGTCCCTATCCTGGAAGCCAGATTGGCAGCCCTGTTGGACTATTTGGCTCATCTTCATTATCTAGGCCTCTAGCCTTCTACCCTTAAGGTAGATCTGGCAGCTGTTTTGGCCTTACCTCTCAGCAAGGAAGGGCCCTTCCCTGGCTTCTAATGCTGTTTTCAAGAAATTCTTCAAGGGGTTGCTCCACTTGCAACCCCCTCATGGGGAGCCGACCCTTCCTGGGATCTAAACATCTGCATAGCACAGTTGATGCAGCCCCTGTTTGAACCCATGTCTTCAGCAGATCTTGGGTATCTGACATAGAAAACTGTCTTTTTGGTGGCTATCACTTCAGCAAGAAGGATCAGTGAGCTACAGGCATTGTCTGTGTGGAGCCCAACTACATTGCTCTCCACAGGGATAAGGTTGTTCTCAGAACAAATAGGAACTTCTTCCCTAAAGTGGTCTCTGACTTCCACTTGGACCAGTCCAGTCCATTACATTGCTTGCCTTCTTTACTGATCGTTCTAGTTCAGGAGAATGCAGGCTACATAGCCTAGATGTGAAGAGGGCTATCAGCTACTATTTTGATGAGACAAAAGGTCATAGGAATGAATGTACCCAGCTGTTCCTCAGCTGTGGAGAAGTGGGAAAGGGCAAGCCAGCCACAAAAAGGACCATTTCAAGATGGATTGTGGCCTGCATTCAGTTTTGCTATTGCAGACTGGGTAAGGAGCCACCAGTGGGCGTAAGGGCTCACTCCACTAGGGGGACAACTGCTTCCATAGCAGCTGCTGGAGATGTCCTTTTACTTGAAATTTATAAAGCAGCTACCTGGAAAACTGTTCATACATTCGGCAAGCACTACTGCCTGGACACTCAGGCCAGAAGTGATGCCAGGTTTGGAACAGCAGTATTGCAGACCCTATTTCCCAACTAGGTTCTGTGCCCACCTCCAAGGGGCACTGCTTGGTAGTCTGCATAAGTTGGAATATAGTAAGACTTCTGGGGTTTGAAGAAAAAATTACCTACCATAGTTTTTCTTCCAAGGGGGTCTTACTGTATTCTGACCTCCCATCCTGCCTCCCCTTCTACAACCTTGGGGGGGGGGGGGCACTGCACTCCAGCTGTTTTTTTTTCCCTAATGATTCTGAGCCACTGGGGTGGTCATTCTTGGGTATCTGTGACTTGAGTCTTTTTATATGCCCTATTTATGGGTTCTGTAGTCATTAGGACTATGTTAGTTATTGTTATTTAGCTTAGCTTAGTTATTATAATTGCTCATAAGAATCTGGCAGTTACAAGACTGTACCGAGGACAGTGGTTTGAAAACCAAGCTCGAGCCTATTAAACATTCCATTATTAGCATGTAGGCTCCTTCCTCTCTGGGGCAGTTCAGCGGGAGGGGCTAACTTCATTAGTCAGATTGCAGTAAGACTCCCTTGGAAGAAACAAGATTACTGTGGTAAGTAATATTTTCTTATCTGCCGTCAAATTCTGTGTTTCTGTGTTTCAGACAACATGAAGTCTTTCTGTATTCTGACATTATGCAATTAGCCCCAGCATCTGAACTGCTCCGGAGAGGAAAGAGTTAACTCTATGCCAGAACATAGAACATTGA
Source organism: Neoceratodus forsteri (assembly GCA_016271365.2). Lineage (NCBI taxonomy): Eukaryota > Metazoa > Chordata > Ceratodontiformes > Ceratodontidae > Neoceratodus > Neoceratodus forsteri. The sequence continues at coordinate 997,241,135 of CM028131.1, forward strand.
GCTCGAGCTCGGTTCAAGCCTCTGTCTGCTGCACTATGAAGTGTAACCGTCAGATTCTTTACTCAGCCTAACTGAATAGTTGCTCCGGAGATCTCTCCTTCACTATTGGCTCGGTCCGGTAAAAAACATTGCTTTATACCACTATTTTTACTTAATTTCGGTTCAGATCCCTGTCTGCGGTACAGTAAGTACTTTAGGTAGTGGAGTAGTGCTGAATTTTGTGGAAACTGTAAAACTTGTGTTTCAACCGGTTCGGCTGAACCGGTTGTCTGTATTTTGTCTTGTGTTTCTTCTTTTAGTTTTTTTTTTTTTTTTTCCCCTTGCCTTACTTGCCCCCTGGCCTGCCTCTCCTTCCGGCTGCTCATGATTCCCCCGACCTCCTTGCCCCGACCCCCTTCCACTCACCTCAGATCGCAGCCAACCCAGGGGTGGCCCAGCATAACCCTTCGCCGGATGGGTCCCTCTTCTCCGAGGAGGAAGGCGCCAGGAGGGGGATACCCGCGCGCTATTCAGTCAGTCCCCAGGTGCTGCTGAGGTGGATTCCGAGGCGTCGGGGCATCTGAGATGGCGGGAGCCGGCAGCCATTATCCGGCCGACCAGGAGGCAGTTTTTCTGCTTTTCTCCCCGAGGGCGTGGCGTGCCACGGACGTCTAGGCCAAGCCGACGTTCACCACACCCTTGGTACAGTGGGGCCCGCTTGAGTTGTTGCTCTCCCGGCCTCCGCCAGGGGGCAGCAGACAGCGAGCCCGTCCCTCCCTTCCCCGAAGAAGGTGAACAGTCGTGAGGCGCCAAGCCTTCTCCCCGGCCAGCTCTCCAGCGACCCGAGTCTGTTCCCGAACTGGTCGCCAGTCCTATCGGTTCAAAAAAAAAAAGTGTTTTATCGCTTTTTTTCCAACACCCGCGACACGGTTAGGAACCGATAAGGGGGTCTTGCCTGGCTGTTGCCGAAACAAGGATAAGTTGTAGGATGGGTCCATCTGAGAAACCCAAGAGAAAAACCAGGCCCACTGGGTTTCAACACTGCAGTGAGTGTGGGGAGGCCTTTGCTAAGGCTGATCCCCACAGTACCTGTGTTTACTGTCTGGGTTTTGACCACCTGGAGTCAGACTTACAAATATGTAAAAATTTTCCTAAAGCCACCGTGGATAAAAGATTGGACAGGCTTAGGGAAAAGGAGGCCAAAAAGTCCACTGACCTGGATGGCCAGCCTGGTTCGGTTCCGACCGAACCTGAGGGAGTGCCCACTGACCTGGGCGAGACTCCCTCAGGCAAAAGGAGAGCTGATCCTGAGAGGTCGGTTCTGGCGAAAAGAAAGAAAAAAGAGAAATCTGCTGATTCGGATCTAGAACCGCATCGCCCAACCCCTGAGGAAATTGCCAGAGTGATTCAAACAACATGAAGTCTTGCTATATTATGACATATGTAGTTTGTCCCAGCCTTAGAACTGCTCCGGAGGTGAAAGAGTTAACTTCCATGCCAGGCATGGAACTTAGAGCTCGAGCTCGGTTGAAAATTCTGTCTGTTGTTCTTCAAACTTAAACTGTCAGATTCTTTACTCCGCCTCACTGAACAGTCGCTCCGGAGATTCCTCCTTCTGCACGGTTCATTTTGTCGGTTAAAGTATAAAAGTTTTCGTTTTTAACCGAAATTAAACCGCAACCGGTTGGTTCAAGCTCTATCTGTGGTATTGTAAGTACTAGATAGGTTTTACATTTATTTTTCTGTGTGGAACTTGTAAACATTTTTATCAGTTCGGTTTGAACCGATCAAGTTACTTCTATTACATTACAGTCTTTTAGAAGTGCGGTTCCCGGTTCTTATCGGTTCTAAAAAAACGGATTTAATTACGTTTTTTTCCACGACCCGTGACACGGTTGGGAACCGATAAGAGAGTCTTGCTTGGCAGATTGCCGTAAAAGGGCAAGTTTTTGGTTAGGCTGCACTATGTCTGAGAAATCCAAAAGAAAAACCGGGCCCAGTGGGTTTCAGCACTGTGTTGTATGTGGGGAAGCCTTTGCCAAGGCTGACCCCCACACCACATGTGTTTATTGTCTGGGGTTGACCACCTCAATTCAGACTGCCAGATTTGCATGGGTTTTCCTGCAGCTACCCTGGATAAGAGAGTTGGTAGGCTCAGGGAACGGGAGGCCATAAAGTCCGCTGACCCGGATGGCCAGCCTGGTTCGGTTTCAACGAACCGGTGGGAGTGCCCTCTGACCAGGGCGATACTTCCTCGGGCAAAAGGAGAGCCGACTCTGAGGAGTCGGTTCCAACAAAGAAATCTAGAAAATTAGCTGGTGTGGAGTCAAAACTTCCCTCTCCAACCGCTGAAGAAATAGCTAAAGCATTAAAAATTGTTCAGTCTCCCCGGTTCCGACCAAACCAGCATCATCAGGTAAGCGCTCGGTTCGGTCGGTTCCTCCGGTTCAGGAGTATTATTTAAGGGAATTTTATGAACCAGAGGAGGGGGAAGAGGAGTATGAGGAGAGTGAATGTGGTTTTGAAAGTCTGGATGTGCCCATTGAACTGGACATCTCTCCAGACAGACCTTCAGGAGTGTCTCCCCCTAGGCTTCCTGAGTCCCCTTCTCACTTTATGTTTAAAAAAAATAGAAATAAAAATAAAGTGGCTGAAACCCTCCAGCTCCCTATGGAGGAAGCTGTGGATGATCAGAAGGAGCCTGATTTGGTAGAAATGCTGGATATCCCAGAGTCTAGGAGACTGTCTATTCCTCTGCATAAATCTTTTTAGAAACCGACAGTAAAGATTTTAAAAGCTCCTCACACCATACCTCCTGTTGATAAAAGAATGGACAAAAGATATGCATTATCAGGCTCTGATACGGAGTTCCTTACACAACAATGCAGCCACGTGGGGGTGGTGCAGGCTGCAGCCTGTGACAAGGCAAATGTTCCCTTAGCCTCTCACACCCCTGACAAGGACTCCAGAAAGATAGATGCCATGGCAAAGAAACAGTACATGGCAGCTTCCTTAGGACTCAGACAGGCTAATTATATGGCTTATGTTGCTAGATATCAAAAATCCAGATGGGATACTATTTTAGCTCTAGCAAAGCAGGTTCCTGGCCAGCTGGCAGAAGAGATGGAGCAGGTGGCCCCTGGTGGTATTGAGGCATCCAAGGTGCAATTCCATGCTGCAGTGGACTCTAATGATGTATCATCCAGAGTCATGGCTACATCTGTGGCTCTCCATAGAATGGTTGGCTCAGATGTACTAGCCTGTCACAGGATACCCAGACTAAGGCCATGGATTTCCCTGTGGTGGGCAACTCTCTGTTTGGGGAACAAACAGAGAATTACATGAAGAAAATGGATGAATGTAGGACCACCTATAGGAGTGCACAGGCCAAGGAAAGGCAAGTCACTTTCCAAAGGCAACCTCCCAGGGGCAGGGGTAGGCCTTTTCATAGTCCTTTTTACCAAGCCCAGGATTCCTCTTCAGCTTTTGCACGGAAGGGGTTCTTTAGAGGGAGAGGCAGATGGGGTGCAGGCAGGCCTGCTTCCACCCCTCGGCCTAAAGCCCCTGCCAAACAGGCACCCTGATGGGGTGCCCAGGGCCGATTCTCCACTACCTGTAGGGGGCAAGCTGGCTTACTTTGTCTAGGACTGGGAGTCTCTAACGTCAGACAAGTGGGTCCTGGAAGTAGTAAGCCAGGGACTGGTTCTCAGCTTCAAACAATTTCCAAAGATGAGAATCAGATCCTCTCCACCTGCAAATCCTTCAGAGGCTCTTGCCCTGGAGGCAGAAGTCTCTACCCTCCTGGCTCTCAGAGCTGTGGAAAGGGTTCCATCCCTGCACCAAGGCAAAGGGTTGTACTCCAGGTACTTCCTTACCCCAAAAAAGACAGGAGAATGGCGGCCCATCCTGGATCTCGGGTATCTAAACAAACACCTTTTTAAAACCAAAATTCAAAATGGTGACTCTGGGAATTATTTTACCCTCTTTAAGGCCAGGGGACTGGCTAGTGTCCCTGGACCTCAAGGATGCCTATTTTCATGTTCTCATCAGAAGCTCCCATTGAAAGTACCTCAGCTTCGAACTACCCTCAGGTCATTACCAGTTCAGAGCAGTGTCCTTCGGCCTTACATCTGCCCCAAGGGTATTCACAAAATGCCTGGCAGTAGCAGTTGCCCACTTAAGAAGGCAAAAATTGCCATCTTTCCTTACTTGGACGACTGGCTCATAGTAGGCCAGTCCACAGACCAAGTCAGGTTACACCTTCAAGTAACTCAGCGACTGCTAACTTCTCTAGGTTTCCTTCTCAGTCTTCCAAAGTCAGTCCTAGAGCCTGTCCAGCTTCTCACCTTCATAGGTGCAGAACTGAACACAAAAGAAGCCAGAGCCTTCCTTCCTCTGGAAAGGCAAGTACCCTGATTTCTCTGGCTTCCTCCTTCACCCTGCGGGTCTCTCGACCAGCAAGGCACTTCTACAGCTCCTGGGACACATGATTCGACAGCAGTAGTGCAGGGAGCCAGATTTCAGATGAGGGACATCCAGTTCCATTTGAGAGCCTTTTGGTCTCAAAGAAAGGACCCTCTAACCAAATTAATTCCAGTGACTCGAACCCTGATCCAGGCCCTTCAGTGGGGGCAGGACCAGGGCAATTTGAGACAGGGGTCCCCCTTACCCCTCAGTCTCACTCCTTAATCCTTACTACAGATGCATCCCTATTGGGGTGGGGAGCTCACATGGGCGACCTCACCACCCAGGGATTGGGGTCCCCTCAGGAATCTCTGCTCCACATCAATCTGTTGGAACTCAGAGCAGTTTTTCTAGCACTTTAAGTTTTTTCCAAATCTGTTCTGAACAGGGTTATTCAAGTCAGAACAGACTATACCACCACAGTGTGGTACATCAACAAGCAAGGAGCCACTCTGTCTACGGCCTTGTGCACCGAAGCAACGAAGTTGTGGTCTCTGGCTTACTCCCTGAACACCTCCCTTGTAGGAGTTCACCTCCCAGGCAAGGACAATGTCCTGGCAGATGCTCTCAGCAGGATTTCCCAAGGCCATCACGAATGGGCTCTGGATCCCCTAGTTCTGGAGGTGGTATTGCCAGATGGGGCACACCCCAGATAGATCTTTTTGCAGCCCCAGACAATCACCAAATTCCTCTTTTTTGTTGCAGGCCCCCAGTGTTGGGCTCAGTCCCCCTGGGTGCCTTCCTTCTCAGTTGGGAAGGGAAGTTTCTATATGCCTTTCCGCCCTTCCCTCTCCCGTTCAGAGTGCTAGTTAAAATCAGGTCTCAATCCTGCAAGATGTTTCTGATTGCTCCAGACTGGGCCAGGCAGCCCTGGTACCCACTCCTTATGTCCTTAGCAGTCCACCGTCCCCTGTGTCTCCCAGGAATCACAATCTGTTATCCTGTGCTCAGGAGAGGGTTTGGGTACCCGAACCTCAAATCTCTCAATCTCAAGGCCTGGCTCTTGAAGAGTTAGAATTTGCTGACCTACACCTTTGCCAAGGGGTATTGGATATTCTGAAGGCTTCTAGGAAGCCTTCCACCTGGGCTACTTATAATTCCAAATGGAAGAGATTTTTCCTTATGGTGATCTGGGAAGCATATTTCCCCAGAATCTGCTGACTTATCCGCAGTCCTGGATTATATGGTTCATTTAAATACTTTAGGGCTGAGACCAGCTATCCTAAAAGTGCGCTTGGCAGCCGTGTCTGCTTTCTCGTCAGCAGGCAAGCCCTCTTCTCTTTCAGCTCATCCTGTATTCTCCAAGTTTTTCAAAGGGTTGCTTCACACCAACTCCCCATTTAGGGATCCTTCCCCTACCTGGGATCTTAATATTTGCATTGCCCAGCTTATGCAACACCCTTTTGAGCCCTTGTCCTCAGCAGAGCTCAAGTACTTGACTTGGAAAACTGTGGTTTTTAGCCATCACTTCTGCCAGGTGCATAAGTGAGTTACAAGCATTGTCAGTGGAGCCTGATTTTATCTCCTTTCACAGAGATAAGGTAGGCCTCAGGACTAACCGAAAGTTCTTGCCTAAGGTGGTCTCAGATTTCCACCTTAATCAATCTGTATCTCTCCTGTGTACTTCACTGGCCATTCCTCTTCTGGTGAGAGAGGTTGCACAGTTTAGATGTCAAAAGATCACTTAGCTACTACATAGATCGTACCAAAGGTCACAGGTTTGACTCCCTCCAACTGTTCCTCACTTATGGTGAGGTTGGCAAAGGGAAACCTGCCACTAAAAGATCCATTGCCAAGTGGATCGTCTCTTGTGTCCAATTCTGCTATGAAAAACTGGGTAAAGTTCCTCCCTTAGGCCTGAGGGCTCACACCACCAGAGGTACAGCTGCGTCTCTGGCTGCTGCCAGGGACATCTCTATCCTGGAGATATGTCAAGCAGCTACCTGGAAAACGGTGCACACTTTTGCTAAGCATTACTCCCTGGACATCCAGGCTAGGAGTGATGCTCGTTTTGCCACAGCTGTGCTTCAGAGTCTATTTCCTAAGTAGGTTCTGTCCGTCCTCCATGGAGGTACTGCTGTGTAGTCTGCATATGTCATAATATAGCAAGACTTCATGTTGTTTGAAGAAAAAATTACTCACCTTAGTAATGTTGTTTCTTCTAATGGAGTCTTGCTATATTATGACCTCCCCCCCTGCCTGCCCATCTCAGAATCTTACTCTTGTGGATGTGGGTGGGCAGGGCAGCGTTTGCACTTTTTAGATGCCCACCTTGTTTTTCACCCCTCCTTTTGGGGTGATCTTTGTTTGTGTTGTCATTTTTTGGGTCTCCTGACTTGAGTCTTCTTTGTGGCACCAAAAAATGTGTTTATTTAATTAAGTAGCCAGTTGGCTAGTGTAGGTTTACAGCTTCCACACAGAGTCTTAGTGAGTTTTTGCTCGTAAAGATCTGACAGTTTAAGTTTGAAGAACAACAGATAGAATTTTCAACCGAGCTCGAGCTCTAAGTTCCATGCCTGGCATAGAAGTTAACTCTTTCACCTCCGGAGCAGTTCTAAGGCTGGGACAAACTGCATATGTCATAATATAGCAGGACTCCATTAGAAGAAACAACATTACTAAGGTGAGTAATTTTTTCTTAGTGTAATTGAATCGCTCCGTTCGGTTCTAGCTGATCCGACGCCTCCCAGTAGGCGTTCAGTTTGGTCGGTTCCACCGGTTCAGGTTTATTCCCCAGAAGACTATTATGAACCGGATTTGGAGGGGGATGACGATTATGATGATGGTGTGGAAGGTCTGGATGAGCCCATAGAACCGGACATCCCCCCAGACAGACCTTCTGGTGTTTCCCCTCCTAGGCTTTTATGTTCTACAAAAAAGTGGCAGAAACCCTCCAGCTCTCATTAGATGAAGCTGTCGAGGAGCAAGAGGAGCCTGACTATGTGGAGATGACGGACATCCCAGAGTCCAAGAGATTGTCTATTCCCCTTCACATATTCTTTGGGAAACAGACGCAGAAGTTACTTAAGACTCCAAATTCTTTCCTTCCTGTGGACAGGCGAATGGACAAGAGGTATATGTTGTCAGGCCCAGGTATGGAGTACTTGTACCAGCAGTGCAGCCATGTTGGGGTTGTGCAGGCTGCAGCCTGTGATAAGGCTAATATACCCCTGGCTTCACACACACCCCAGATAAAGACTCCAGGAAGCTGGATGCCATGGTTAAAAGACAGTACATGGCATCTTCCTTGGGATTCAGGCAGGCTAACTATATGGCCTACACAGCCAGATACCAGAAGTCCAAATGGGATACTGTTCTGGAACTGGTTAAACAGGCTTCCCCCCAGCTTGCCAAGGAGCTGAAGGAGGTGACTGTTAATGGGATTGGGGCATCAAAAATCCAATTTCATGCTGCTGTGGACTCCAGTGATGTGTCATCAAGACTCATGGCTACATCTGTAGCTCTTAGGAGACTGGCTTGGCTCAGATGTACTAGCCTGTCACAGGACACCCAGGCTGAGGCCATTAATTTCCCTGTCATTGAGAATTCTCTGTTTGGGGAGCAGACAGAGAATTATATGAAAAAGATGGATGAGTATAGGACCACCTACAAGAGTGCACAGGCCAAGGAAAGGCAGGCAACTCCTCAGAAGCAGCAAGCTAGGGGCAAGGGCAGGTCTTTTCACAGGCCTTTCTACCAGGCACAGGCCCCCTCTCCTTTTTCTCAGAGTGGGTTCTTCAGAGGGAGAGGCAGAAAGGGAATAAGCAGGGCTGCATCCTTCTCTCAGCCTAAGGCTCCTGCCAGGCAGACACCCTGATGTGTCAGCCCGGCTCGACTCCCCAATTCCTGCAGGAGGCAGGCTGACTTACTACTTCCAGGACTGGGAGTCTGTTACCTCAGACAAGTGGATCCTGGAGGTAGTAAGCCAGGGGCTGGCCTTCAGCTTCAAAAAATTTCCAAAGCTGAGGGTCAGGTCCTTTCCACCTGCAAACATCTCCGAAATCATTGCCCTGGAGGCAGAGGTTTCATCTCTACTGGCTCTCAGAGCCATAGAGAGTTCCTACACCTCACAGAGGCAAAGGTCTGTACTCCAGATACTTCCTTACCCTGAAGAAAACGGGAGTTGCGGCCCATCCTAGATTTAGGATACTTAAACAAGCACCTAGTAAAATGGTGACTCTGGGAATAATTCTTCCTTCTCTAAGGCCAGGGGACTGGCTAGCCTCTCTGGACCTAAAGGATGCCTACTTTCACATTCCCAGAAGGTGCTCCCACAGAAAGTACCTCAGGTTCAAACTGCCTTCAGGCCATTACCAGTTCAAAGCAATGCCCTTCGGCCTAACATCAGCTACAAGGGTGTTTGCAAACTGCCTAGCAGTAGTAGTGGCCTTTCTAAGGAGACAAAACATCTCCATATTCCCATACCTGGATGACTGGCTCATAGTGGGTCAGCCTCCAGACCAAGTCAAGTCTGGCTCATAGTGGATCAGTCTCCAGACCAAGTCAAGTCAGATTTACAAGTGACCCAACAAGTGCTCACTTCTCTAGGATTCCTCTTCAATCTTCCCAAGTCAGTTCTTGACCTTCATAGGGGTAGAATTGGATACTGTCAAAGCAAGAGCATTGCTTCCCCTGGCAAGGGTAAATGCCATTATAGAGATGGCTTCCTCTTTCCACCTTCTGATATCTCGACCAGCAAGGCATTTCCTTCAACTTCTCGGCCACATGGCAGCTTCCACTGCAGTGGTCCAAGGGGCCAGATTTCAGATGAGGGACATCCAGTTTCATTTGAGGGCTTTTTAGTCTCAGAAAAAAGAGCCTCTAACCAAGTTTATTCCAGCGACTCAGACCCTGATCCAGGCCCTCCAGTGGTGGCAGGATCAGGACAACCTCATGCAAAGAGTCCCATTCATCACTCAATCTCATTCTGTGGTTTTAACCACGGTTGCTTCTCTCCCGGGGTGGAGAGCTCACCTGGGAGCTCTCACAGCTCAGGGAGTGTGGTCCACTCAGGAGTCTCTTTTCCACATCAGTCTTCTGGAGCTCAGGGCAGTGTACCTGGCTCTACAAGCCTTCTCAGAATCAGTGCAGAACAAGGTGGTTCAGGTCAGGACAGACAACACCACCATTTGGTACATCAACAAGCAGGGAGGCACTCGGTCTACGGCCTTGTGCACGGAAGACATGAAGTTATGGTTTCTGGCTCATTCTCGTAGACCTCTTTGGTAGCAGTCCACCTTCCTGGGAAGGACAATGTGCTAGCAGATGCATTGAGCAGGATTTCCCAGGGCCATCACGAATGGTCCTTGGATCCCTTAGTGTTAAAAGTGATATTTTCTCGGTGGGGCACTCCAGAGATCTCTTTTGTATACAATTCTGCTATGAAAACCTAGGCAAAGTACCCCCCTCAGGCCTGAGGGCTCATTCGACTAGAGGTACAGCTGCTTCTCTGGCTGCTGCCAGAGATATACCCTTATTAGAGATATGCAAAGCAGCCACCTGGAAAACTGTCCATACATTCACCAAGCATTACCCTCTGAATATCCAGGCTAGGAGTGATGCTTGGTTTGGTACAGCAGTACTGCAGAGCCTATTCCCAAAATAGGTTCGATTCCCTCCCCCCATGGAGGTACTGCTTGGTAGTCTGCATAGTGTCAGAATACAGCAAGACTTCATGTTGTTTGAAGAAAAAAATACTCACCTTAGTAATTGTGTTTCTTCTAATGGAGTCTTGCTATATTCTGACCTCCCTCCCTTCCTCCCCTCTCAGAACCTGTTTTTTGGGAAGTGGGCTGGTAGGCGCAGTGTTGCACCTCAGGGGTGTACTTGGCACTCTCCCCTCTTTAGACGGGGGAGTGGGTTATTTATTTGGTTTGGTAATTATTTTTGTTCACGACCTAGTTTTTGTTTTGGATTTCTCGACTTGAGTTTTTTGGGATCCAAAATATTCGGTTACCTTTGTGGCTAGTTAATTTTACAATTTCCACATAGTGGGGTAGTTAGTTAGTGTTAGCTCATAAGAATCTTACGGTTACACTTCAAAGTGCAGCAGACAGAGGTTTGAGCCAAGCTCGAGCTCAACGTTCTATGCTCTGGCATAGAGTTAACTCTTTCCTCTCCGGAGCAGTTCAAGTGCTGGGGCTAACCGCATAATGTCAGAATACAGCAAGACTCCATTAGAAGAAACACAATTACTAAGGTGAGTAATTTTTTCTTGTTTGCCATATTGGTTACAGAGCATCAAGTTACTGTAAAGTTTTCAGCTAGTGAATTTTTCTTATTTCAGGAAAGTCAAATGAATGATGTTTCAGTCCTCAGGAAGGTCTGGGTCCTAGGGGGATGTGCAGTATACTCTGATCAGTCTAGACATGCAGGGAACCTTTCAAATTATTTCTCACAATGTAAATGGGCTGGCTGGCCCCATAAAGAGGTACCGCACAATTCGTGCACTTAAAAAATTAAACCCTGATGTGCTTTTACTACAGGAGACTCGCCTCTCTTCACTTGAGCACCAGAAATTACTTAAATTTGGCTTTTCTGATGTGGTTGAATCCTCCTACCAGAGAGGTAGAAGGAAGGGGGCGGTGATCCTAATCTCGAGACATTCCCAGCTACAAATACTTAAACGATACTTTGGCAAAGATGGCAGGCTAGCGTTAGCCGTAGTCAGAGTAAACCAGCAGATTCTGACACTGTGTAGCACTTACATCCCCCCCCAGGCGCTGATGCCTCCACTATCCAGCAACCAATACATGTTTTTCTGGGGAGACAACAAGGTATTTTGATACTAGAAGGGGATCTTAACTACCACCTTAGTCCCTCGCTTGACTTATCCACCGCACGCCCGTCCCCGCAATCCTCAGGACAAAAACATCTTCGGCGTTTTCTCCGAGATGTTGTTCTGAGCGATGTGCAGAGACAACTTCATCCTTTACAATGGAAATTCACCTATTATTCTAATGCTTTTAAACATTATTCCAGACTTGATTACTTCTGTATAGGCAGGGGGTACTTGGATCAGGTTTGGTCAGCGGATATCCTTAATATCTGTCTGTCTGACCTGTTTTCTTAGAAGTTAACATCCGAAAAGAGAGGAAAAATGTACAGTGGAGATTTAATCCCTCCCTTTTGAGAGTTAAGGAATTTAAAGACCTCCTGGAAACATGAATCCCAGAAATTATTCGAGACAGTGCCTCTACACAGGTATCTCCTCAGACCTTATAGGATATGATTAAAGTTGTGCTTAGAGGCCATATCATAGTTTATGCCACCCATAAGAAAAAAACAAGCTGAGGCATGCTTGCAGGAGAAGCTTAGTTTTCTCCAGGAGGCCCACATGCAAGGGAATTCTGACCTTCTCCCCTTAATTTCCCAGACGCAGGCTGAGATTCAGCGAATGTTGACAGCCAAAACTGAACAAGCTTTGGCCTCGTTAACGCAGCGGTATTATGAGTGCGGAGCCCGGGCTTCCAGACTTTTGGCCTACCACCTCAGAAATCAAATATAACAATGCGCTATATCTAAAATCAAGGACCCCATTTCGGGACAGATGTGGTACTCCACTCAACATATCCTTGATGCATTTAAGAAATATTACCAGACCCTTTACTCTTCCCCGACAGAGCCTGCCCCACATAAAATACCGGACTTTCTCTCTCAGATCCGCCTTCCAGCATTCTGTCCCTCCCAACAGGCTCAGATAGCAGATCTGATCTCTGAACTGGAGCTCCAAAATGCCATTAAAGGACTTAAAAATGGTAAAGCTCCTGGCCCAGATGGATTTGGAGCAGAGTTTTATAAAGGAGCCTGGAACTTAGTACAGAACTCCCCCCCCCCCCTTCTGCAGGCTCTACAGGTCGGCCATCTCGCCTCGTCTTTTCCCATATCATGGAAACAAGCTACAATTTCAGTAATCTTGAAACCCCAGAAACCCCAACACCTCTGCGAGTCTTATCGTCCCATATCAGTACTTAATCAAGACTACAAGATTTTCTCAAGTATTTTAGCCCATAGACTTGATTTCATCCTTCCTTCAATTCATTCGGATCAGTCTGGATTTATTAAAGGCAGACAGACAATGGATATTATAAAACATACCCTATATCTTATTGATCACGCTCAATCCACAAAATCTCCTCCCTTCTAATACTCAGTCTTGATGCTGAAAAGGCCTTTGACATGGTCTTGTGGGGATTTCTACAAGCTACCCTTAAAGAATTTTAACTTCCCTGAGCTATTCATGACAGCCATAAGAGGTATATACTCTGGCCCGGAGGCTGTTGTGAGACTGAATGGATCCCATTCTGATCATTTTCCTTTATTTAGGGGCACTCGCCAGGGTTGTCCCCTTTCCCCACTCTTGTTTGCCCTTTTTGTGGAGCCCATAGCTCAACTCATCAGACAACCCCCTAATCTCCATGGATAACAGGTTATCAGAATTTTCCTATCATAAACTAGCATACTATGCTGATGATCTCCTTCTCTATGTATCTCGTCCCTGACGAATCATTACAAACCCTAACCACACTTTTAAAAGAAATAGAGACCCTCACTGGTTATACTATCGACCCAAATAAATCGGAGGCTCTACTATTAGAGCCCCCTTTGCCTCTGGATTTAGTCCTGAAATACCCCTATAAATGGGACAAACCCCACATAACATACTTGGGTATTAAAATACCTAAGAATTTCTCTGAGCTTTACTCTTTGAATTATACTTTAACTTTTTCAAAGATAAAATTAGATCTGGCCAGATGGACCCCCTTCCTCTTTCTCTGATGGCTAGAGTTCAGTCTATTGAGATGAACTCTCTACCGAAGATACTATATTTAATGCAAAATACTCCACTTCCTCTTACCACAAAGGACATTCAGGACTGGGATAGAAATGTCAAGTAAGTTCCTATGGGCAAATCAACGACACAGAATAGCACTTAGTGAGCTCCAGTGTCCCAAGGAGAAGGGCGGTTTGGCCCTCTCCTGCATTTTAAACTACTGGCTGGCTGCCTAACTTACACATGTGACGTCTTGATTTTTACCTCCAAGTCAAGCCCCGTCATGGCTTACAGTTGAAAGATCTATGGCAGATTTGCCCCTTAAATTATTCCCGTGTGTTTCAACCCCATAATATAGCCTAGTTACTATGGGGCTCTAGATTTATGAGGGGCTTACTCCATAGCTGGATGAGGTTCCTCTCTCGAGCAACCAACAAATTCTTATCCACTTGGATGGGTATTCCCGTGGAAGATCCATCATGGACCCCAGCACAATTAGATATCACCTTTCAGGCCTGGGTGCACAAAGGTTTAAAGCATCCATACCAATTCTATGACAATGACATCTTTAAGTCATTTGATCAGATTAAACAGGAGTTCACCCTGCATAAGTCTGACTTCTTCAGATTCTTACAGATCCGTCACTTTTTGTATACTAAAATTGGCCTAGATGTCACTACACAGATTGTCCTACCATATGCTCTCTATTAACTCAGATTGTAAGAGGTGGTGGCCGATCCCATTTGGTCTCTCGAATATATAAGGCCCTGCAGGGGGCCTCCTCTCCGGTCATGGACCTGGTACAGTTTAACTGGGAAGCTGAGTTTCAGGTGGTGGTGTCCCAGGAAGATTGGCTCTGGATCTGGCGGAGACAGCATAAAACCTCAAACTCATACACATATATATATATATATATATCATAGTATCCAGATTTTTTTGCACTCTCTAAGTATCTGCTAATTTTTCGATTGGTGGGGACTCCTCCTGTTGGAGACATTGCGGTTGCGAGGTGGCCACACATGCACATATTTTGTGGTTTTGCCCAGTACTCGCTTCTTATTGGTCCCTGATAGAAAACAGGGTACTAGACCTTTTCTCATCTTTGAATAATTTTTCCTCGGCTGTTGGGATCCTTCTCCATTTCCCAAGTCACGTTAAGAACCCACACCACATATACCTACTTAATATATTGCTGGTCACGGCCAAAAAATGTATCACACGATTATGGCTTTGTCCTGAGTCCCCTACTATTATAGCCTGGGAAGACACAGTTTATGATGTCTATAAACTAGAACATATGACAGCCGGGTTACAAAATAAAATTCCAGAATTAGTGAATCGTTGGAATATCAGGTTTCTTCATATGTCTCAAATTAGACCAGACCAGCCAGCATAGGATTGCCTCCCAGTTCTGGATGACCCCCCATTGGTCCTCGGTGCTGCCGGACAGCCCTAAACATACCTCCCTTACCTATGGGTTGCCCTCAATCTGTGTGAAGCCCAATATTCTATAGTGGCTATAGTGATTAATACACATAATCTACTTAGTTCCCCCATGGATTTCCCTAGTTCCATACGAGGAACTGTAGACTTAAACCAAGTGACTTATTCACAGTATGTTAAGGATAGATTCACAAATTTCTTGATTAACAATTAATAACTGAAATACTCTATCCATAGGGTATAATGCCTGTCCTTTTTATGTGTCTCTGTAATCACTGTATAAAATGAAGTACCATTGTCTACACTGATATATTCTTGTGATCCTGCTCTGGAAGTGATTAGAGATTGGCACTGGGCAATGTCTCACAGCCTTCAGCTATCAGCCATGTTTCTCCCAGGTGTCCAAAATGCCTTCGCAGACACGTTATGTCAGCTGCAGTCCCAGGTTTACCAGTGGGAATTGCTGACCTCAGTGGTAAACAACCTCTTCGGAAGATGAGATTGCTCAGAGTGGGACCATTTTGCGTCCCAACAAAACGCAAAGCTACGTATTTCTGCTTGCTCACTCCAGGGCCTGGAGATCTGGCAAATTGCGTTGTCCCTCTTCTAGACATGGAGGTTCCTTTTTGCATTCCCTCTGATCTGTCTCATCCAGAGGGTTCTACATAAGCTACTGGCAAATCAGGCCACCCTCATACTGATAGCCACCTTCTGGCCTCCTCAGATATGGTTTCCTCTGCTACAGCATCTGGCAGTAGAAACTCCTGTTAAGCTACCCCTGTGCTGGATCTGTTGTCACAGGACAGGGGGTCCTTGCTCCATCTGGACCTGCATTCCCTACATCTACAGGCATGGCTTCTCAGGACTTAGCCATTGTCTGCTTCGGGGTTTCTCCCCAGGTGGCTTATGTCTTACTGGCAGGTAGAAAGCCTTCCACTAGACACACCTACTCACTAAAATGGAAGTGTTTCTCCATATGGTGTGTTTCCCGTTCTGAAGACCCATTTAAATGTCCTGTCAGTACAGTACTGGCCTACCTGCGGTCTCTTTCTCGTTCCAGTCCCCAGTACTCATCCATGAAAGTACACTTGGCTGCCATTTCGACTTTCCATGCCCCTGTTAATGGGCATACGATGGCACAGGTAGAGGTGCTCCATTTTGCACATGCATTCCCTGATTTGTAAACCAGGTCTTCCTTGGGACCTTAATTTCATTCTTGAAAAATTGACTTTGGCTCCATTCCATGCCTTCTACCCAGGGTGGTCTCTGATTTCACATTGAATCAGAGCATGCACCTTCCCAAGTATTATCCTGAGGATCCTGACAAGGGTGAGGCGTCGTTCCATATGCTTGATGTACATAGAACACAATGTTTGTATCTTGATTGCACTAAGGGTTGCAGAAAGATCTCTCAAATTTTTGTCTTTTTCGCTCCTGGGAGAAAGGGCGCACCTGTCACTAAACAGTGTCTCTCCAAATAGCTGGCATACTGTATTAAATTTTGTTATAGGAAGTATAGTAAGGAACTTTCTGGTGCTGTACGTGACCACTCTACATGTGGTATGGCCACTTCTGTTGCCTGTTTTCAGAATATTTAAACAGCTGACATGAGCTGCTGCCACGTGGAGCAGTGTGCATACATTCACTAAGCTCTACAGCTTAGACATCGTCTCCTATAGATATGCAGGATTTGGTCTTGCTGTTCTGGAAGGCCTTCTGTCCTGATTTCATATCTAGATATCTATGATGAAGATAGAACAGTTACTCACCATAACAGTAGATCTTGAGGCTTCACTCTGGCAGGGAACTGAAGAGCAAGGGGGCTGTTAATGTTTTATTGGCATATTGCACATCATCATGGGTGACCCCCAGCAAGCAAAAGTTTCTGAGTGGTCTTGATGCTGACGGCTTGCAGTTCCAAATGTGTGGCCCAATGGAGGAGATCCTTTTTTGAAGATCTGCTGTTACAGTGAGTAACTGTTCATCTTTTTTGGTGGTATCTCAGTCATCAGGTCACACTGTAGGAAGTTCGCCATTGGTGTAGCAAGATCCACACTGAAGATTTACAGCAGTACAACTGGGGTCACCCATATCAACATCATATGACGATGTCTCTAGCCCTATAAAGGCCTGAGCGGCCCTGCTCACTCCTCAGTTCTTTTCCGCCATCAGCTTGTTCGCGTGGGTCTCCACAGAAGCTCTGACGGAGTTTCGCGCCAATTTTTGCCTACGACTGTTTCAACCTAATATTTTAGAATCTTTTTTAAATGAGATTCCTTTATTTTGTTTATGTTGAGAGTTAATCCTTCCACTTCTTTCTTCTTCGCTGCCACTGTGGAAAGAAGATTGCCTCCACAGACGAACACACTGTCTGTGTCTGCTGTCTTGGGCCTGACCACAAAGTCTCTGACTGAGAGCTCTGCCAGAAGTTTAATCAAGCAACTCTCAGGCGACACAAGACGGCTCTTAAAAAGTGTTCCTCATGGATCAACAAGTAGCCACTTCCGGGCAGGGGTCCTCTGGGGTCCCAGCTTCCCAGTTCGCTGGCAGGATCGTTGAGCTCCCAGGCCACCAAGGCCTGAGACAAGTCCTTAGGGAAAAGTCACAAAAAAGACCGAGATCAGGACTGCTTCTCCCGGCGATGGCCCTGCTCCCCAATGGCCTCTCCTTCATCTGGGGTTCTTTATTGGCTATGGCTACGCCGACGCACAAGTCTGCTGTCCAGGTCTTTGTGCCTACCAGACCATACCAATAGCGCCTCCTCCCAATATTCAGGGTGGCCGGTCATTGATCTACAGGTCGTCGTCCCGTCCATCGTGGACGGGTTCGTTGTCAGTAGCCCTCCCATTGAGACCTGACCTTATCACAGGCTCTCGGACTACAGGCTCTTCGGGTTCTCAGGGCTTATCTGGTGGGTCATCATTCTGTGTGCCGTTGACCACCCCCCCCTCCGGTCAATGCAGTCCTCAACAGTCTTCGACCTCAATGCGATTTTGACTGAATTCACCTCGGTGATTGTCCACCAGCTTGGCGCATATAGGCCCACATCGCCTGCACCATTGTTGACCCTCCTCGTCAGCAACGGGCTACCTCCCGTGGATCGTCGTTGGTGAAGAAGAATCAGTATTTATATAGTGCTTGTCATACACCGTGTATCCCAAAGTGCTTTACAAGCAATGCTAGACTGGTAGGGAAGTGACTTAATGTGTGGTGGCGGCCATATTGCACATCATCACCCACACACAGCCTGGACAATTGCATGAACCGGTTTATAGGAAGGGGAATGTTGGCCTGGACACTGGGAATGTTTCCTACTCTTTGCAAAGAGTGCCCTGGGTTTTGTTACTTCTACGTGGACACCCACCAGGACAACACAAGGAAGAGCAGAAGGGACCTCGGTTTAATGTCTCATCTGAAGGACGGCACATCTCAGCAGTACAGCACCCCCCAGTACTGCACTCTGATGCCAGCGATTGTTAGGTGCAAGTCCAATCTCGGTGTGGGACGAGGACCCATGACCTTCTGGTCCAGAGGCGGATGTGCTACCATCTGAGCCACGCTGACACCTGGTGCCTCACATGTCGGACCTGGATGTGGAAGAGGTCAGCGTCGAGGAGGAGTATGACCATGACCTTATTCTTCCTGATGAGAAAGAGGGAGGAGGAAGATCCCCTCACTTCGAACAGATCTACAGCTTCCTCAGTCAGCGAGGATTCTGTCAAACACACTCCTAGTTCTCCTCCAGAGGACCCTACCTTCTTCAATATCATGAAGCAGCTGACCTCAGCCATGGGCTTCGCAGTAGGATGCCACCAGAAAGGATTTGATGGATTGCCTGGAGATCCCAAAATCTTCCCCCAAGATCATACCTCCTATTTTGCCTGCTTTGAGGAATGCTAAAACTGTAGCCTGGCACAGGCCTGACATGGTGCCAGCTATGCCTCGCAGGGGAGACAAACTTTATCATGCCCCTCTGGGGTATCCACATTATGCTGTCCAGCCTGAAATGGATTCAGTGGTCATAAAGGCAGCCCTTGATAAGTCTAAGGTGCCCAGGCACCTTGGCTCCCTTCCCCCAGACAAAGAGTCATGCATAATAGATCTTTGGGGCAAGAGGGTTTATGTCTCCTCCACCCTAGGGCTGAGGATTGCCAACTGCCTGTCCCATATGGTTAAGTACCAAAATACCAACTGGAAGAAGGGCAAGGCTGCTGCTCAGGCCCTTCCAGAAGGTACCCAGAAGTAGGATGTTCTCTGATGCTTGCAGACTGTGGAGGATGTTAGCTAGCTTCTCCTGTGGGCCCTGTACAATATCTTAGACACTGTTGCCAGGACTGCTGCCACTGGCATTTGCCTCTGTAGGCACTCGTGGCTGAGGACATCTGGTTTTGTTGCTGATGTTCAACAGAAGATGCTTAACACCCTCTTCAATGTCTCTAAGCTTTTTGGGCAGATGTCCAGGACATCATTAATGAGCTGTAGGCATCTGGCAGGGCTATCAAATCTGTCTACTTACTCTACCACATGCATCCTAAGAGCAGACAGCGTCCTTTCTTTCGCAAGGCATCCAGCAGGCCAGGAGCAGCATATTGGACCCAAGACAAATGCAGAGTGCTTTGCCCACCCCCTCCAATGCTGGAGCTGCAGCCAAGCATCCCAGAGGTGATGGACCAGCCCCTGCTGCTGGATCCGCCTTCACTTGTGTCCTTGCTAGATCCCCCTCTTCCGGTCCCTGACCAGGAGGTGATGGCAGGAGGTCGGGCTTTGGATACCTGGATTCTTCAAATCATAGAAAGGGGTCACACTCTGGAGCTCACTGAGCAATTCTCAAGAGACTTCCCTCTACATAGAAACATAGACTTTGACGGCAGATAAGGACCACTTGGCCCATCTAGTCTGCCCATTTCCCTACCTACAGGATAGGCCGCAGATCCTAGTTAACCAACAGCCTATTTCTTCCTATCCCCCACAAGAATTGCCTTGTCTGTCCCATGCATTCTTGCATTCTCCCACAGTTTTAGACCCCTTACCTCATCAGGAAGGCTGTTCCATGCATCCACTACCCTCTCTGTGAAATAATACTTCCTCACATTGCCCTGGGACTTCCTCCTTCTATCTTTAAATTGTATCCCCTTGTTCTTGCATGTCTCTCTTTCTGAAAGATGCTACCCTCTTGGACTTTGTTGATGCCACTGAGGTACTTAAAAGTTTCTATCATGTCCCCCCTCTCCCTTCTTTCCTCAACGGTATACATATTAAGCTCCTTTAGTCTCTCCTCATACGGCTTCTCTTGCAGACCCTGCACCATTTTAGTTGCCCTCCTCTGGACTACCTCTATCCTGTCTATGCCCTTGCGGAGATGGGGTCTCCAGAACTGGACACAGTACTCCAGATGGGGTCTCACCAACTGTCTGTACAGAGGGATAACAACTTCCTGTTTTCTGCTGCTGATGCCTCTCCTATACATCCCAGTATACCCCCAGCCCTCCCTACTGCCTTCTCACATTGCTTGCTAACCTTAAGGTCATCTGATATGATTACCCCAGGTCCCTTTCCTTTTTGTTGTTGTTATTACCTCCCCACCCATTGTGTATTCTTCCCTGGGTTTTGTTTCCCAGGTGCATTATTTTGCACTTCTTTGCATTGAATCCTAGTTGCCATACTTCTGACCATTCCCCAACCTTGCCAAGTCCCTTTTCATCCTTTCCATGCCTCCTTGTGTATCAACCCTGTTGCAGATCTTTGTGTCATCTGCAAAAGGCATACTTTTCCTTCAGTCCCTCTGCAGTGTCACTGGTAGAGACATTAAAAGGACTGGACCCAATACTGAACCTCACGGTACCCCACTAGTAACCCCTTTCTTCAGAGTGGACTCCATTTACAATTACCTTCTGTGTCCTGTTGTGCTGCCAATGTTTTACCCTAGGCTGCCACCCTGGGACCCACTCCCAGGCTGGTTAATTTGACTATTAATCTTTTGTGTGGTACTGTGTCAAATGCCTTGCTAAAGTCTAGGTAGGAACATGTCCACAGCCCCTCCCTGGTCTACTACTTGGTCACCCAGTCAAAGAAGTCTATTAGATTCTGCCTGACATGACCTTCCTGCTGTGAACCCATGCTGCATTGGGTCCTGTGCTCCACTGGCCTCTAGGTACTCAACTATTCTTTCCTTCAGAGTGACTCCATCACTTTCCCTACCACAGAGGTCAGACTGACAGGTCTGTAGTTTCCTGCCTCTGTCTTGGTCCCACTTTTGTGAGGAATCACATCCGCCTTCCTCCAGTCCTCGGGTACCACACCATCCTCCCATGATTTATTAAAAAGAGTAGCCAGTGGTTTCACTAATTCTCCCTTAATTCTTTTAGAATTCTGAGGTGAATTCCATCAGGACCCATTGCTTTGTCCACCTTCAGTTTTAGGAGTTCTTGCAGAACCCTTTCTTCTGTGAAAGGACTTGGATCGACCCCCCTATCAAGAGTGCTTCTGTTAATTGGATTAGGCACTTCCCCCTCCTCTTCTGTGAATGCTGAGCAGAAATATTCATTCAGTATCCCTGCTTTTCACTGTCCCTCTCTGCCCACCCACGTTCATTCTGTGCAGCCTCATTATCCCTCCCCTTTGTCTTTCTCTATGCTCGCTGATATACCTATAAAGGTTTTATCCCCTTCTTAACTGAGTTGGCTATTCTATCTTTTCCTCAGTTTGGGCCTTTTGCTATTCTGACTTCCCTCCCTGCTTCCTTCTGCCTTAACTGGTACAGCCTCTGTCCTGCTCCTTCTGTGTTTCCTTATACTTCCGAAATGCTATCTTTTCTTCCTGACTTTCACAGCCACCTCTTTTGAGAACCATAGTGGCTTTTCTTTCGTTTGATTTGTTTATTTGCTTCACACAAGGCTTTGTGCCTCTGTGATGGCAGTTTGATGATTCCCATTGTTGCTCCACACCTCCTTCTAGTCTGTTTGCTAGTGCTTCTCTGA
Organism: Neoceratodus forsteri; assembly: GCA_016271365.2. NCBI lineage: Eukaryota > Metazoa > Chordata > Ceratodontiformes > Ceratodontidae > Neoceratodus > Neoceratodus forsteri. The sequence goes on from CM028131.1 coordinate 997,262,771, forward strand.
GGCACTCTCTCATCTTGCCAAAGTCAGCCCTCCCAAAGTCCAGTACCCTCACTTTGTATGGCTTGACTCTGTAGCTGAGTTTAACGTGAACCACACTGTTTGATGGTCACTTGTCCCAGATGGCAACCCACTTCAGATCTGAGATCCTCTCACTGCCCCCTGCTTGAGAGTACGAGGTCTAAGATTGCTCCCTCAAGGAGTGGGTTCTGAAACTAGGCTGTCTGAGGCCTGCCACCTGTAGGGCATCAAGAATGGCCCTGCTCTTGGATGTGGCTGCAGCAAATGTGCTCCAGTTAACATCTGCATATTCAGGTCTCCCATCAACAGTATCTCCTTTCTCTGCCATTCTAAGAATGCCTTCTATCATATCCTTGTCCATTCCCTCCCTGACATGGGAGGCCTGTACACAACCCCTGTGTGGATTGTGTTGCTTTTCCAGTCTCAAGGTGACCCCACAGTGCCTCCTCTCCTCCTGTTTACTCTTTTGTTCAGTTGCTTTTATCCTTCCTACATAGAGAGCTACTCCTCCCTCCTTCTCCCCTGTAGGTTATGTACCCTGGTATGTTAACATCCAGTCATGGTTCTCTGTGTACCATGTTTCTGTGACTGCTCACGATATCCAGGCATCCTCTTCCATCAAGGCCACCAGCTCCAGGAGCTTGTTGCCCAGACTACGAGCATTGGTACTCATTGCCCTCCATTTCCTGATGGCCTTACTCCTTTTGCCCCATCCCAGTCCTTCTTGCCTTTGTCACTTTCTCCATTTACCCCTGCCCTTCTCCCTTATGACACCTCTATGTTGGTGTTTGCCGTACCTACCGTGATTATTTTGGGGGCTAGGATTTCCTGCTCCTTCCAGTGCCTCCCTTGGCTGCTTTAAATGCTTGCCAATGAAGCATTTAAACCTATCACCTAGGATCCTGGTTCCCCTTCCGGGCAGATGCAGCCCATCGTGCCAGTATAGGCTTGCATCACTCCAGGTGGACCCCCAGTCCCCAGTGAAGCCAAATCCCTGAGCTCCACACCAGTTTTTCAACCACTGATTGAATCCCGTGGTGCGGAACACCCTACCCTCTCCTGTGCCATAGATGGGCAGCACCTCCGAGAAGGTTACCGTGCGTGCTGCTTGACTAAGGCGCCTCCCCAATTCCAGAAACTCTTCCTGCACTTTTCTAATCCCTTTCTTAGCCAGGTCATTTGTCCCTAGGTGGACAATGACATCCAGCTCTTCCCTGTGCAGCTGCTCCGGCAGTCCTGAGGATTCGCTCCCTGTTCCTCAAGCCATGGCACCAGGCAGGCACCTTACCTCCCTCTCCCTTCCTCCTCCAGTTCTCCTTCATAACAATGGGTCCCCACCAGGAGTTGTTCCTTCCCTGCAGGGTCCCCTGCCACCCTCCTGTGGGTCTCCTTTGTGGAGGTTCCCAACATCCTCCTTGGTCTCCACTTGGCTGCCTCCATAGAGGAACCACACTTTGCCAGAATGGCATAGGATTGTGGAGAGGTACAGCTGGAGGGAATGCGCCTCTGTTCCACCACTCTCACCCTTCCTGAGCCCACTGTGGTCCAACCGCTCCTCTTTCTTGGCAACCTCTAAGGCAACGGCAGTGGCACTGGTGGTCCCTGGATGGAAGAGGAGGTCCCACAAATCCTGGCCAACTCAGCCTGGAGATGAGCAACCTCCTCCCTCAACCCACAGAGGTGCCTGCAGATGGGACAAGACCGCATCCTCCAGAACATCTCCCGGAAGACTGCTGCTCCACAGCCACTGCACTGCACCACTCCAATCATGTCTTATTTCTGGCCCCTTAACTGTTTGCAATCCTTACTCTTTCCTTTGTTTAGTTTTTTTTCTCTCTCTCCTTACTTTCTGTCTGTGTGCCCTTTAAGCTCCTGATTGTCCTGTTCTGAGACAAGAATATCCTATATTTCTCAGTAGACCACTTACTTGCTCAGAGGCAGACCTCCAGCAGCTAGAGGGGCTGGAGAGCTACTCTTGCCCTTCTAGGATGGTGGGTCTTTGGTGGTTCTGTGATCACTTACTTCCTGCTCCCAAACAGGAAGTTCCTGTTGTCAGTCAAATCCTCTGCCTATAAAAATAGAACTAGCTTTGGGTGGGGGGCTGGAGGAGGAAGGAGGGCAATATAGTCCCAGCAGAGAAGTCCAGTCACACAGCAGTCCTTTCTCCTGGTGTCTTCTGCCAAGCTAATTGGCAGAATCTTTCTAAGAGCAGTCTTTAAATGTAGCTTCCTTCTAGCTAAGCCACTCCCCCTACTTACTAGATCTTTCTACAAGTAATTTAAACCTCACAGCTATTAAGTCCTTTCAATCACCTGAGATTTACACCTAGATAACTGTTCAGATACCCATTCAGTTCAGTTAACTGAGACAAACACACACTTTTTTTGTTTGTTTTGTTAGTTTGTTTTTTTACCTTAAATTAAAGGTCCAAGTACAAAAGTTCTTCTTCTTTAGTCCCAGCAGAGAAGTCCAGTCACACAGCAGTCCTTTCTCCTGGTGTCTTCTGCCAAGCTATTACCTACCCTCCAGCTACCCCTGGCCCATCTATCTGTTCTCCATGAGGAGGTTCAGTTCCTTCTGTGCAAACAGGCTATCGAGCCAGTGCCCTGGCACCAGAGAAACAAGGGGTTTTATTCCAGGTTCTTCCTGGTCCCCAAAAAGACCAGAGATCTGAGGCCCATTTTAGACCTAAAGGACCTAAATCTGTATGTCCAGCACAAGAAGTTCCGGATGATGACTTTGCCAAGTCTGATGTTCCTTCTCAAGCAAAGTGATTGGTTGTGTTCTCTGGACATACAGGATACTTACCTGTACATCTTGGTGTTTCCTCCTCACAGGGGGTTCCTCCATTTTTTTTTTCAGGGAGAGCATTACTAGTTCAAAGTGCTGCCCTTTGGTTTGTCCTCTGTGCCCTGGGTCTTTGCCAAGTGCTCAGTAGCAATAGCAATAGCTGTGGTCCTCAGAAGGAATGGACTGTGTACTTTCACTTATCTGGATGATTGGCTTCTAAAGGCCCCATCCAGGGAACAGTTCCTGGGGACCTTAGAGAGAACTCTTCAGTTGTTCTTCTTCCTGTTCATTACCGTCAGTCTGCCCAAGTTGGTCCTGGTCCTGTCCCAAAGGTTGCAATATGTAGGGGTGGTTCTAGACATGGCACAGGGAAAGGCCTTCCTGCCTCAAAACAGGGTGGAGTGCCTTATTGCCCAGGCTCAGGAGGTGACTCAGAACCGGTATATTCCTGCCAAAGTGTACCTGGGGCTGTTGGGTCTGATGGCGGCTGCCATCCCCACTGTTCCACTGGCCAGATTCCACATGCGCATCCTCCAGTGGACTCTCGTAGTACAGTGGGACCAACAAACAAAATAATTAGCTCAGTTAGTGCTCGTCTCTTCCCCACTCTGCAGAGTTCTGTAGATGTGAATGGACCCCCCCCAGAAAAAAAACCTGTTGCAAGGAGTTCCATTCCAGATCTCCTCTCCACAGCAGATCCTCACCATGGATGCCTCCAGTTTGGGCTTGGGGGGGTCATCTGGGTCCTTTCAAACTCAGAGCTCTTTGTCCCAGGTGGAAACTTCCCTGCGTATTAATGTCCTGGGAAATGTGGGCGGATCTACAGCATGCAGGCCTTTCAGGAACCATCTTCTTCTAAGTCAGCTGCTGATTCAGTCAGACAACCTCAGAGTAGTATACTACATCAACAAGCGGTGGGGAGTGCATTCATACTACATATGCAGGGAGGCCATGAGGGTGTGGTATTGGGCACTAGACCATGGTCTGACCCTCTCAGTGGTCCGCGTCCCAGGATTGCTCAATATTCTGGCAGGCAGTCTCAGCCAGACTCACTCTAGCATGCATGAGTGGGAGCCTGTCTAATCTGTTGCTGAAGATCTATTCAACAGATGGGGTCGTCCAGAGTTGGAACTTTTTGTGTTGCCAACCAATGCAAAACTGCCCAGTTTTTGCTCACTTGGTCCAGTGCCTGGAGTTTTCTGGCGAAATGTGGTCTGTGTCCTCTGATTCAGAGAGTGCTCATAAAGCTGCAGATAGAGGGGGGCCTGCATGATCCTGGTAGCTCCATTCTGGCCTCACCAGCTATATTTCCCTCTACCTCACCAGCTAGTGGAGGAACCTCCGGTCCCTCTCCCTCTCTGCAGGAATCTGCTGACCCAGGATCGGGGGACCCTGGTCCATCCCAACCTCAGGTCCCTCCATCTGCACGCTTGGCTCCTGAGGACATAGCCATTGCCAGATTTGGGGTTTCTAATTGAGTGGCAGACATCCTAGTGGCTGCTCGGAAGCCTTCCACCTGAGCCACTTATGCCATGAAGTGGAAGCAGTTTGCTATATGGGCTGCCAAGCATAATCTGGACCCTTCACCTGTCCAGTGACCCAGATCCTGGACTACCTAATCTTTCTGTCTGACTCCGGTCTCCAGTAGTCCTCCCTCAAGGTGCACCATTCCACTGTCTTGGCTTTTCATGAGTCCATGGGTGACCATACCATAAGTCAGCTGGATGTTTCCCGTACTTTTTTGAGGGCATCCTGCATCTGAAACCTCCAATCCGTTCTTCTGTCCCGGGTTTGGATTTAAATTTTGTTGTGGAAAAGTTGATCCTGTCTCCTTTTGAGCCAGCCGCAACTTGTGAGGTGCGCTTTCTTTCCTAAAAAAGCATTATATATGGTTGCTATTACTTCTGCTTGAAGAATTTCAGAGCTTCAGGCCCTCTGTTGTGAGAAACCTTATTTTGATTTTCCACAAAGACAAGTGTGTCTTTGCACATGAATCCTAAGTTTCTTTCTAAGGTGGTTTCTTAGTTTACACTGAACCAATCTTTCCACCTTCCTGTTTATTTTCTAGAGCATGCCAGTCCAGGGGAAGCACTGCTCCTTGCGTTAGATGTGCGCAGAACTTTGAAATATTACCTGCTTCGAACCAAGGAATGTAGGAAGTCGAAGCAGTTATTTGTTTCTTTCGCCCCTGATAGGGAGGGCATTCAGGTTTCTAAATAAGGTAATATTTGTCCAAATGGTTGGCTAATTGCATTGTGTTCTGCTACACCAAGTATGGCAAGGAATTGCCTGGAGCAGTCAATCCTCATTCCACAAGAGGCATGGCTACCTCTGTGGCTTTTTTCTGAGGGGTCTCAACTGCTAACATTTGTGTGGCTGCCACCTGGAGTACTGTCTATACTTTTACCAAGAACTACAGTCTGGACATTGCACGTCAAGCCCGTGCAGGATTTGGTAGGGCTATACTGCAGGTCCCCCTATCTTAAGCTTAAGGTTGGCCTTCCTACTAGACTGTCTGTCTGCACTTGTAGCTGCTTGGGATTCGTTCCTACGATGTGTCCTGATGACTGAGATACCCCCGAAGAAGATAGAACAGTTATGTAAGAACTTATTGTTAGAGTAGATCTTTTTTTTTTTTAAACTATATTTATTGAGTTTATATTTCAATAAAATACAAGCATAGCCTGAAGGTCAGTGTATTATAATAAAATTACACTCAGTATCTTTGGCACACCACTACTGTTGCATCATGTGAGGTTTATCAACATTCCTATCTATTACTTCCCAATATGTTTAACCAAAGGCCATTGCAGCCATGAGTGAAGATTACCCCATATAAACTTGATAAAATCTAGAATAATCACCCTTTAATGGGTGACATATCCCCAACGTCCAAGATAATCATGACAAAAATATAGTATTGAGCATACGTACCTCCCGCTCCAAACCTCTAAGTTAGTTTCTTTAAATGTGTTAAGTATGGGAACAAAAGAGTTTTAGACTACTAACACTTAAACCCTTTGAGTAAACATAACTGTGCAATTAATGATGAATAACTACTCGATCTATCACTTTTATGTTTAGAAAAGCGGCAAGGTCATTTAACAAAATGAAAGAAAAAACTGCACCATACCCGACACAGAGTTCCACTTTCCACAGGATCCTCATACAAAGCAGTAACTTTCTTTAATCATAATATGCTGTAAAAATCAGTTTAAATTGCGTCATTGTCCCGGTGTTTTATGAAGACAAAATCCATATTAACTGACCGTACTTTCCGATTTCCTTACGGTCTGTTGCTCCTGCGACATAATTATATCCCCTCAGGTCTCTTCTTCATCTGACCCAGAGTCAGGGCCCTGCCATTGTGATGGGACCCTTTTTCGTGCTGCCTGGAGCACTGTGTCCCTTTCCTGCAGTGATCCCAGGATAACCAGAACTGCTCTAGCTTGGGGATATGCAGTCTCTGTATGCAGACGGCCCCTCTGGAATTAACTTGGTAGGCCCTTTGCATGGAGATCGAGATTTCAGCTTGGAGATGTTCTGGGAGCCATTGTCGAATAAAGCAGCTCAAGTCCTCCTCCTCTGGGAGATCTAGTATGCACACATGGGACGCCTGTGCCCCATTTTCCAGACTTCCCAATCATTGACAAAGCACCATGTTTCTTTGTCCAGGCCTGCTGTAGACACTGTACTTTCCTCTGCCATTCTGTTCGCTTCTTTAGCTGTCTCCTCCACCGACTGCAGTTTAGTGTCCACGATAGCTATTCTGGATGTAAATTCATCCATCTTCTTGTCGATGGGTTGGATGACCTTTAATAGGGCAGTGTTGGAAGGCTGATTCAGGGCTGCCATCGATGGGCCTTCATCTCTCCCAGAGCCAAATCGCGTTTCTTTCGGTCTAGCGCTCTCTCCACCCGCAGCATTCTTCGTGCGACCCATTTTACCTGATTTTGGAACCAGACTCTTGTACCTGACTGCCTTTATTTCACTATTCAGCAAAGTTGATCAATTTAAATAACTTTTTATTACTCAATTATTGTTTTGATAAATATCGAGGTTTGGAGCTGATGTTAGAAGCTGCTTTCGGCTTGTCTGCTGGCCACGCTCCCTGATTTTAGACTTCAGAGTAGATCTTTGAGGTGATCTCAGTCTTCAGGTCTGTCTTCCTTCCCATTATCCCCTTTTTGGGGCTCTTTTCTGGAACTGGCTAGCTAGTGTGTCCAAGCTTTCTTACAGGCCTGGGCACTTCTCTCTCTCTCTCTCCTCTGTCCCCCATGGCTAGAGCTATGCTCCCTTTGTCTCTAGGGGAAAGAACTGAGGGAGGGAGCTGGGCCGCTCATGGGTTGGTGACATTGTCATGAGACATCAGCATGGGCAGCCCCAGTTGTACTGCTGAAAATCTTCCATGTGGATCCTGCTTCACCGATGGTGAAGGTCCCACAGTGTGACCTGATGACTAATATCCCCTCGAAGATCTGTTCGTACGGTAAGTTCTTATGCAACTGTTCTTTTTTAGTATGCATAAGTCTCTGCCAATTTAGTCATAGTTTTAGTATGGATTTCCTGTTGTTGGTTACTTATAATCTTATTGGGATCATTATTAATATTCAGCAAAGATTGTTTTATTACTTCTTTTACAGTTTCGACTCCCAAGTTACACCCACGTTATGATTTAGACATGGATGCCAGTAATGCTAAGGTAATGTAATTTAATGCAAGTTGTATTAGTAGACTCATTTGATTTCCTTTTCGTTCCTGATGGAACACTTCTAGGGGTACGTTACTCCCAATGGGGCGATGTGATGAAGGCCTGTATTGGAATGTATGTCACCCTTGTACTTTTAATTAGAGCTTCAGAACCACCATATCAGATTGCCACCAGATTTGGTATAGACAGTTGGCCATGTTGATCTCATTACGCATGAGTGCTGGCTTTTGATTGGTCAGTACATTTTTGACTATACAGTATATTGAGAATCGTGCAGCTGTTTGTAATGAAATGTTCCATAGACATTTGGTATCAAACCTCAAGTGGGCAGCTCATACCAAATAAGTGCATACCAATGTAGATAATTTGGCCAGTGTTTGAATTTTTTTGATAGGCATATTTTCCTTAGTTTGGGAAGTTTGTATGTGCCAAATACGAGCAGAGCTGCTGCTACGGTGCCCACAGAACTCATGTTCTAATAACATGAATTCATAAACTGGACTACAGTCTGTTGTATGAAATAGCAGTGGAAGTGGTAGGGAGGCTGGCAAAACATAGAATTTATTAAACTATGCTGGCCACTTCCCATATGTGGGAGTAGTATGTAAATGTAATACTGCTCCCAGAAATGGGAAGAGGCTTGCAAACCTACTAAATGTTATATTTTGTCAGCCCTCTCTCCTCCCCCATTCCCACTGTTTAAACAGTTCCTCTTGTAAATGTTTCTCTTGAATGTTATTTTCCTTAGATTTGTACTGTTACTATTTCCTTCTGTTTTTCGTATTACTGTATTCCCAGTCCCCCCTTGAAAATGGGCATCTGATGCCTTTGGGGTTTACTAAGTAAAATACATTTTAGATAAAAAAAAAATGTAATAAAAAATATGCTGGGTTGAGGTCAGCTCATGTCAATGGCCAGTTAGTGGCCAGCCTTCTTGGCTCCAAACTTGCCAGCATGCAAGATAGCTCCTCTCTTGCATTGCCTGCAGTGCCTTAGTAGCATTTTCCAGTCCACCCCACCAATGCAACCCCTGTTGGTGTCCCCAGTCAAGGAATCCTGGCCAGAGAAAGGGCAACCTCATGCTCCGTCAGTAGTGATCCCAGTGACTAAATATTTGGCTTGCCTCAGGAGGAGGGAACAAATTTTGTGCAGAGCTCATTGCCACAGACATGATCCTCAACGGGATCTTAGTCCTAAAGGTAAATAAATCTCCAGAGCCACGTGGGGTACACTTTAGGGTGCTGAGAGAAGTGGTGCAAGTACTGTCTGCACCCCTGATGGACCTATAAAACCGTTTTATAGAGTACAGTGCAGCACTTAGGGACGAGAACAGCAGATGTGGTACCCCTACATAAGAGTGGGGCCACAGATGAGCCAGGGAACCACAGGACAGTCAGTTTGTCATGAACCCATTTTATTGAAAATTTTCAAAATTACAACCAACAATACAACAATGGTATCGAACAGTACATAGGACATCATAGTACAGTATAATGCCTGGAAGTACCTACTGTGATATTGATGTACAATAATAAAAGCGCCTGGGCAGACAGATCAAAGGGCCAATCAGTTTGACATCGATAATTGGCAAATGGATGGAAACCATTCTTAAGGAAAGACTGGTAGAGTTCCTAGAAGCAAATGGATTGCAGTACAACAGGCAGTATGGGTCTGTGGCAAGGAAGTAGTGTCAGTCTAATTTGACTGACTTTTTTTTTTTTTGACTGGATCATGAGAGCTGTAGATAAAGGTCAGGCAGTAGACCTAATGTGTCTGGACTTCAGCAAAGCCTCAAGTCGGTCACTAACAGGGGAGTAATCAAAACATTTGGGGACCTTGGTGTGGGTGCCAAATGGACCAGGTGTGCGACCTCTGTTTCCTGTGGAGAAATGAAGAAAGAAGTGGGTCAATGGGGAGTACTTGGGCGCAAGAGAGGTCACTAGTGGGGGTCCCCACAGGGATCAGTGCTCAGGCTGGTACTTTTCATTAAGGGCAAAATCTGTGTCTTTGCAGATGATGCAATGCTCTGTGGCTGGGTTGATAGAGAAGAAGGGCTCTGAGACTTGAGAGAGGACCTGGAAATTCCTTTATGTTCACCCTTGCACTTGTGTGCAAAGTGAACATTTTGGTATGATAGTGGGTTTTGAGAGGTGCGTCACTGTTGGTCCAGTGCAGGGCAGTCTGCAAGGTGCTTGTCAGTGTTAGACCAGTTATCAGCTAGGCTGATCATGACACTGTTCTGGAATTGCTGGGTGAAAACTTCATGTAGTTCAAAGGAAAGAGCTGACCCAGTTATAAAGTGGCTAATTTCTTTGATCTACATAATGCTGCCCATCATGCAGCACCGATCAGCATACTGATCAACCTGCTGTGGTCCCCCCTCCCCCAACGTAACCTGAAATAAAGAAAACCATCCCTCAATCCCTTCTGCCTGTTCCTTCTTAATTTTTTGGCACCGGGATGCCCAATCCCCAGTGTCGGCTACTACCCTCTACCCCACCCGTTTTCACTGTGTAACACTGTGAATCCCACCCCCAATGCCGCCAAAGATAACACTAAAACTGGGGTGCCCAGTCCCCAGTGTCAGTACCTGAAATAAAGAAAACTGTCCCTCATAGACTTTTTATACACCCTATAAGGAAGAAAACCATCCATCAATGTCTGTTGCCGCCGCCATTACCCTCCCCCCCACACCCGACCGTTCCACTCTGCACTCACCACTCCCCACACCCTTATTTACCTGCCAGGGGTCCAACGCTGTAATTTCTCTCTGGGCCAGAGACATGTCTTCACTCTTCAATGCTGGACCAGGAACTGAGGAATTCAGGTATGCGGTTCAATGTATTTCAGTGGGTTTTCAATTTGTCCTCATAACTCGGTCATTTTCGAATATTGTTTTTCCCAAATTTCCAACACATCCTATTTGGGACCCCACCTCAATACCAGTGGTAGTGAAATTATGCAAATACGAATATTTTTTCCCCAAAATTTTCAACATGTCCTTTTTGGGACCCCATCTCATGAACAGTGGCAGTGAAATTATGCAAATCCATCCCAAAAGGTGATTCTAGGGACATGGATATGTTGTTCATCCACAGTTCTTGGCATATGCCGGTCCCCTTTAATTCTTGCCGAAAGATCTTCAGGCTGGCTCCTCCCACCCAACCGGGTGGTATAACCCTCGACTCCGCACCATAACTCCATATCTTCCTTTCTGCTGGAAGATTCAGGTTGACTTCTCTCCGCTACCACGTTTTGTAGGTGCTGGCTTCGATTTCTTCAGATCCTCTGAAGATTAAGCTTGTTCAAGCTAGCGATTGTGACTTTTGCCATTTGATCATGGAAGATGAATCTTCCCCCAGTTTTCGTCGGTGCCCGTGCTGCCAGAAAATGTCACGCACAGACCCACATACTGCGTGCATCTACTACTTGGGTGTCAGTCATGGCACCCAGGCATCCGAGATGTGTCTCACTTTTCACCCGAATGTCCTCAACGATCATCTCGCATGGCTCAAGTTGGGCAGGCCCGAGAAACGGAATCCACTAGTGAAATCCAAGGAAGCCCGGTGGGCTCTCTCCGTAGCTGCGGGCTCTGCCAAGCAGTTAGAATTGATGCAGACATTCATGGAAGAGGTCGCATGGGCCAGTCTCTCCCCACCACGGGCAAGGGACCTTTGGGCTCACATACCTCCCGGTCCCGTAAAAAGGACAAGGAACCAAGAGACTCTTCATCTCAGCGAAGATGTTCTTGGGATCGAGAGCGATCTCGGTACCAGGAATCACCAGTCTCGACCTCTGGTTGAGATTGTGACTTTGGCGCCAGCTTCTCGGTCCTGCTGTCAGGTCAGTCGGCTGAAGTCTTGATCGATGATGCGGTTGAGATCATTCTCGACTCTGTCGATCAGTTCAACTCTCTTAACAAGACTCCGGCCCTATTTCTCCCTGATGAGGAGACCCAGCCTACTGGCAATCCAATCGAGGAGCCGGTTCCTGACCCGGGAAATTCACTGGTTCCCCCAAACGACCCGCTTGGCCAGTCCGATCGAGGTAGAGATCTCTGACCCCCTCGATCGATAGGCCGAGGAAGATGCATGAGGGTGCCAAAAAGAGACAACGCCACCATTCATCTTCATCCTCCTCGGATGAGGAGAGGCTTCGGCAGAAACTCCGTAGATGCTACGAAGATCTAATGTGGCAACAGCTGTTTCTGTCTGGGCAGAAGCCTTCTATGGTTTCACCCCAGGTTATCACTTGGCTTTCACCTCCCAGGCCAAAGCCGGCTCCATTAGAACCGGGTAAATTGGATCTTACTTCGAGAAACAGCTCTTGCAGCAGGTTACACCATTAGGACTGAAGCTGGCAGGCGCCAGGACCCCACGGAAATTTTCTAGCTAGCTTTATTCAGCGGGGACCACCTCCGACGTTGGTCCCGCCCCCTACGTCAGGCATAGTACATAAGGAGGCGGTCCCCCAGAATCCCCAGTTCTTTTCCCGCCGACGACTCGCCAGCATCGGCCTCTTGGTCTCTACCTAGTGCACGATGACTTAGAACTTCTCCAAGTGGTTTCTACAAAACTAATGTCCTCTCCAATTCCTTCTTCTGAGGGACACCTTTCCAAGTGTGCCTGCGGAAAATGGATCCCTTTCAAGGATCCTCATTCTTCCTGCGTGTAGTGCTTAGGCCAGGACCACGACACCAAGTCCTGCTCCTTCTGTCAGGGGTTCAACAGCCGCACCAGGATCCGCCGTCAGAAGGCACTTCAGGCTTACCTTTTAGAAGAGAAACTTAGCATGATGGACAAAGAACCTTCCTCCAGGGGTGATTCTTCTTCCAAGGCCCATAAACACTGGGGCAAATACTGGGAGAAAGCAAGGTCCAGATCCCCGAACCAGGCCTCGGACTTGCGTAGCTCAGGCGCTACCCGATCTGACCGCTCTCCCTCCAGGGCTCTTTCTCGGGCCCGTCCAGTTAAAGTCAAGGCTACAGGCGGTTCTTCGACTTCGCTTCAGCCCATTAAGACTTCTAGGCCCTCGGCTTCCTCCACTCCCTCTCGGGCCTCTTCCAAGTCTTCCGAACGACACAAGTCTTCCTCCTCTACCCGATGTCGGGACCCCGACTCCAGATCGGCCTCCCAGGGGACCGGATCCACCACCCAGGAAGACAAAAGACCTGATGTCCCTTAAGCGGATGACTGACCCGTCAGCGGCCAACCACCTGATGTCGGCTAAGCACCCGAAGTCGGCCAAGCTTTCGCTGGAGGCGAGGACATTGGCCAAGCACCAGACGCTGGCTGGGCGTTCGCTGGACCCGAAGTCATCGGCCTAGTGACCGATGTTGGCCTCAGGCTCATCAGAGCCGAAGACCGCCCCCATTCACCGGTGGACACCGGTCTCGGGGACTCCAGGGAGGAGGACACGACACTGCCTGAAGACCAGGTGGGCAACACAGAGGATGTCGGGCTTCAGAGGGAACTTTTGCCCACCCCGGAGACACATGCAGACCCGACGCCTGACCCCGGTGACAGACCACCGGCTCCAGGCCTGTCGTCGGGCATGCACACACAAGAGGTAAATGATCTCTTTACTTTCTGGTGGGACACCATCTGAAAAGACGTGGTCCCTGTAAAACCTCCTCCTCCTCCTCCTACTCCTTCACCTCCTCCGCCCCCTCCTCCACCAAAGGGGCCAGCAGGACGACCACCAACCCCATAGGAGCAGACTCCACCTCCTAGGGGTAGATCCAAGGACCGGAGAAGGCCTCCCTCAAGATCCCCATCAGGGTCTCCCATCCCCAAGCGACCCAGACGTCGTCGGTACACTCCATCAGGGGAGGACTCCAAATTGGATACCTCGGAATTCTCCAGATCTCCTTATCCGCTCAGCATCCCATCACCTGACCCACATGACCTACCCAGGTCTCCTCCAGATGATCCCTCCTTCTCTGAGATCATGAGGCACATCCAGGACAACATGGGATGGGATGCTGAAGACCTCGATCCCGAGAGACAGCGCCTTGCCCGTTATCTTCAGCAGAAGGATCCAAAGCCTGTGGTAGTGCCACCCTTGGTGGACACCTTCGCGGACGTCACCAAGGCTGCGTAGAAACGTCCGCACTCTAGCCCCGCTGTGCCGAAGAAAGCTGACCACCTGTACAAGGCCCCGCAAGAGAACCAGTACTTGGCTCAACAACCTCTGGCTGACTCCCTGGTCATTATGGCCTCGCATGACCGGTCCCAAAGACCACAGCATATGAGCACACAGCCACCGGACCAGGAATCCAAACAGCTGGATGCCCTAGGGAGGCGCATGTATGCGGCTGCCACATGCTCAATCAGGTCCCTGAACTACCTATCTCACATGGTACAGTTTCAGACTGCCCTGTGGGAACAGGGCCAGGACCTTGTCAACAAATTACTGGATGGCGATCAGAAGGCGAAGCTCCTAAACCTCCTCCGCACAGGGTCTGATGTGGGAACCCAAGTGCTACGAGCTGCATACGATTCTGCGGACTCGTCTGCCAGAGCCGCAGCTTCAGGCATCTGTCTCTGGAGACGCTCTTGGCTCCGTGTCTCCGGCTTTACCCCGGACGTACAGAAGATCATTCTTGATGTCCCTTACAATGGTGAAGTACTTTTTGGTGAACCCTCGGAGAAGGTTATCACCAAGCTCCAGGACGTTGGGAAGACAGTCAGGTCTGTACAGGCCATGTACCGATCAAGGCCTGGTTCCTTTCCTAGGAACCAGAGCTGTTTTCGCAGCTGGCAACAACGGCAGCAGCCACGTTCTAGCCAGCAACAAAGGGGCACTTTTCAACATAAAGCCCAGGCTTAGTAGTCCCCAGGCAGAGGCCAGTGTTACACCAAACTGGCCTAGCCTGCAGGGACCAGTGCTGCCACAGCATGACTCCTTCCCTGCCCCCGCCCCTTCTCTGGATCAATGGGCACAAAAGGTTGGGGGTCGCATCGCTCGCCACATTTCAGGGTGGCAGTCGATTACTGCCGACCGGTGGGTTCTCCAATTAGTCAAGAAAGGCCACTTCATAGAATTTCTCGGCCACCCACCGTCAAGACCTCCCCTGCTTTCCCATTATTCGGGTCAGCACACCCTGCTCATACAGCATGAGGTGCTCACGCTTGTCGGAAAAGACGCTATAGAGCATGTACTGTGGAACCGGAGAGGTGCAGGTTATTATTCTCACTTCTTTCTGGTTCCCAAGAAGACAGGGGACCTCCGTCCGATACTGGATCTCAGTGACCTCAACACTTCAGTCCTGTACAAACTGTTCCGCATGGTGACCCTCCCAAGTTTGATACCCATGCTCAAGCAGGGCGTCTTTGTAGCATCCTTGGACATGCAGGATGCTTACCTGCATATACCCATAGCTCAAGCGCACTGGAAGTTTTTGAGCTTCGAGTTTCAGGATCAGTTCCGAACCCTCCCCTTCGGACTGTCATCGGCACCTTGGGTATTCACAAAGTGCATGGTGGTAGTAGCGGTGACTCTGAGGAGACAAGGCCACTACATATTCCCCTACCTGGACGACTGGCTTCTCATGGCGCCCTCTCAGGAGGCCCTGATGTCTGCCATTCATTGTACTCAGTCTCTGTTCGAGACGCTGGGCATCATTATCAATCAAGAGAAGTCACGCCTGGTTCCATCACGGATTCTTCAGTTCATAGGCGCAGTTCTGGACACCGTCCAGGGGGAAGCTTTTCTACCCCAGGACTGAGCGGAACACATCAGATCCCTCATCGGGGACATCTCGGCAAAGAAGACCATCCCAGCCAGACTGGTCCTTTGCCTGCTTGGACACATGGCTGCGGCCATTGCAACAGTCCAGCTAGCCCGTCTCCACATGCGGGTGACCCAGTGGATGTTACGGGTCCAATGGGATCAAAAGCAAGACCATCTGCAGCTCCCAGTTTGGATCACGAAGGCCATAATCCGGGATTGGCAATGGTGGCTAGATTCGAAGAACCTCTCGGTGGGGGTCCCCTTCACTGCACTGTCTCCGATTGTGACGCTCTCCACAGACGCCTCAGGGCTCGAATGGGGAGCACACCTCGACGGTGTCCGGTCCCAGGGCTTGTGGACAGCCCAAGCCCAAGAGATTCATCTCCACATAAATATCCTGGAAATGAGAGCAGTTCTTTATGCCCTGCAGGCTTTCCAGTTGGAGATTCCACCGGGTACTCTTCTGTTGCAAACAGACAATTCCGAGGTAATGTATTATCTCAGCAAACAAGGAGGCACCCATTCCTACCCGCTTTGCAGGGAGGCCATGGGGGTGTGGGATTGGGTTTTACAACACGGCGCAAACCTCGTTGCTATTCATGTACCAGGAGTGGACAGCGTCATGCAGACAGCCTGAGTCGGCTCTCAGGCCAGAGTCCACGAGTGGAGCTACTCAGGGTAGTAGAGGATCTGTTTTGCAGATGGGGTACACAGAGTTAGAACTTTCGCGTCTCCATCCAACGCAAAACTGCCCAATTTTTGCTCGCTAGATCCAGGGTCTGGTGTTTTCTGGTGAGACATGTTGTCCCTCTCCTGGGCAGGAAGATTCCTCTATGCTCCCCCCCCCTTCCGTTGATCCAGAGGGTCCTTTTGAAACTTTGCAGAGAGCAAGCGACGCTGATACTTATCGTGCCGTTTTGGCACAGGCAGATCTGGTTCCCTCTACTACATCAGCTGTCCCAGGAACCTCCGGTGCCTCTGCCAATCAGCTCTCACTTGCATTCTCAGGAGGCGGGCTCCTTGGTCCATCCGGACCTTTGTTCGCTGAACCTGCACGCTTGGCTCCTAGAGACATAGCCATTATGCGATACGGGCTCTCACAAGAGGTAGCAGACGTTCTAGCGGCTGCTAGAAAACTGGCCACTCATGCTACTTACGCCATGAAATGGCGTAGATTTTGCCTCTGGGCTCAAGCACGGGGGTTTTCGCCACTGGATTGTCCAGAAAGGTCGGTCTTGGACTACCTCCTGTCTCTTTTTCAGACAGGCTTGGCCTACTCCTTGATAAAAGTACACCTTTATGCCATCTCTGCCTATCACACTCCTATAGGCCAATGTCCTGTATCTCAGTTGGACACGGCACGAGCCTTCCTGAGAGGTGTCCCCCACCTTAGACCTCCGAACAAAGATCCTATTCCGCCTTGGGATTTACCCTTTGTCCTGGAGCAGCTTATGCTGCCATCTTTTGAACCAGCCACGGATTGTGAGCTACGTCTCCTTACACGGAAGATGTTGTTTTTAGTTGCCGTTACTTCTGCCAGAAGAATTTCGGAGCTTCACGCACTGATGTGCAAAGAACTTTATTTGGTTTTCCTCCAGGACAGGGTATCCTTATGGACCAATCCGAAGTTTCTGCCTAAGGTGGTCTCAGCTCTCACTCTTAATCAGGACATCGATCTACCAGTGTACTTCCCTAAATATTCAAATCGAGGAGAGGCCCTGTTGCACACTTAAGATGTGCATAGGTGTCTTCGATACTACCTGACCAGAACCAAACACCATTGAAAATCTGATCAGCTTTTTGTCTCCTTCACCCACAGGATGATGGGAGCTCCCGTTTCCAAACAGTCGCTGTCCAGGTGGCTCATACATTTTATCACGTTCTGTTACCAGAAGCGCAACAAACCCTTACCGGGCACGGTTAAGGGTCATTTCACAAGGGGGGTGGCTACCTCTTTTGCGGCCTTAAAGAACGTGTCCACCTCAGCCGTCTGTGCAGCAGCGACTTGGAGCACTGTGCACACCTTCATCAGGCATTATAGCCTGGACGTTGCATCGAGGCGAAGAGCAGGTTTTGATCTAGCAGTCCTTCACGGACTTCTGTCCCAGGCTTAGGTTTTACTAAGGATTTCTAACTTCCCTCCTCCCATTGGTGTGGGATTTCCACTATTGCTTGGGAATTGGTCCTAATGATGTAACCTGCTGCAAGAGCTGTTTCTTGAAGTAAGATAGTACAGTTGCGTAAGAACTTACCATAACAGTAGATCTTTGAGAACAGCTCTTGCAGCAGGTACTTTCCCTCCCACCATCCCTGCTGGAGGTAGATTTTTTTTGTTCCAATGTCCTTCTCCTAGGATAAGGTTTTCTCAACACCACTCTGATTGCTATTTGATGGCGGATCCTCAGTCTCCTCTTCTGATATCATCCAGCAGCTGGGAGTCTCCGGCGGGAGAACTGGGGATTGTGGGGGACCGTCTCCTTATGTACTATGCTTGACATCGGGGGCAGGACCGACGTCTGAGGTGGTCCCTGCTGAATACTGCTAGCTAGAAAGTTTCCGTGGGGTCCTGGCGCCTGCCGGCTTCAGTCCTAATGGTGTAACCTGCTGCAAGAGCTGTTCTCGAAGCTTGACTGTTACGGTAAGTTGTTGCGTAACTGTACTTTCCTCCACCTGCGGAGCTGGTATAACCTGCCCTGGTTCAGCCAAAATCGGTCTCTCTGCCAATAGTGGTGGAGCCGCCCCCTAAACAGTCTTCTGGAGGGGCTCCTTTGAAGGAAGCTCAGACTCTTCCGGGTCTTCCCTGCAGGATTTCAGTCACCCTTACACCTGACCACCCCTGGCGCGTAAAGGGGAACTTGGTGGCCAACCGATTTATCCATATACCTTGGATTCTGACGATACCGACCTCCACTCTCATCTGCTGGATGATGAGTCGGTGGGTAGTCTGTCGACTGAGGAGGACGCTTCATCATTTTTGGGAATTCTCCGCCTTATCTCCGAAGCCACGGGGATGCCCCTGGAACCTGTCCAGAAATGGGCAGAGTACCCTCTTTCAGATATTCTTAAAAGAAGGGATACCCCTACGGAAGGCGTCCCAGTGGCCGAGGCATTGTAGGCCCAGCTTTGGAGCTCTGGCAGCTTCCTGTCTCCCACCCAGCGCCGTCTGCCCGGATGACCCGCAAGTATGCGGTGCTCATTGGGTCCCTCTCTGGGTTCATGGAACATCCCTCGGAGGAGGGGTAAGTGACCGCTTCTATGTTCAGATGCATAGGCAGCTCTGCTGACACTGATAGACCTCCTGACAAGGAGTCCAAAAAACTGGACCACTCTGCCAGGAAGGTATATGCAGCCTCCTCTCTAGGCCTCTGTCAGGCAAGCTCGGCCATCATCATGGCACATTTCTCCCATGCCCTCCTGGGCTCCTTGGATGAAGTTCTGCCACACCTCCCTGCAGACCTTCAGACTACGGTCAAGCAAGTCCGGGATCAGGGCCAAGCCATTGCCAAGCAGCAACTTCACGTGGCCTTGGACATCGGGGACTCTTGCGTCTGTTCAGTGGCAGCCGTGGTTGCTGTACGCTGCAGGGCTAGGCTGAGGCTTTCCACCTTCACGGCGGATACCCATCACAAACTCATTGATGTTCTTTTTCTGGGGACTGATCTCTTCGGCCCAGTTGTGGATGGTCACTTTCAGCGAATCGAGCAGTCCAGTGCCACCTTAGACTCTGCTAATTTTGCTCCAAAGGACTCTCCTGGCTCCAAGAAACAGCAGAAGAAGTCGTCTTTTCAGCACCCTGCTCCTGCGGCCAAGCAGCCCTCCTTCCAGTTTGGGCAGCAACTGCAGGCACAAGCTTGGTGCCCTCTGCCCATGTCCGGGCCTCCAGCGGCCCGCAGACAAGGAGGTCGGGGTTCAGACGGGTTCCAATCTGGACCCTCTTCTTCTAAGCCTGCCCAGTGACGGGATAGGGGTTGCCACTCCTGTTCCCATCATGCCAGCTCTGGGTCCTCCCGTGGGGGGTCTGGCTCCGTCATTTTCTTTCTGTCTGGTCCGCTGTTACCTCGGACAGGTGGATCTTAGAAGTGGTCTGCTAGGGTCGCTTCTAGAGTTCGAGCAGTACCCTCCCAGCTGAGCCCGTGCCCCACGGGAGGAGCGAGTATCAGCCCACACTTGGTCAGCTCTGTGAGACGACATAGCCCAACTCCTCCTCAAGGAGGCAGTGGTTTGAGTGACAGATCCTCCAGTCAACCCAGGGTTCATTTCCAGGTACTTCCTGGTCCCGAAGCGGATGGGGGGGGCTGGTGCCCCATTCTAGATCTTCACGACCTGAATCAGTTTCTCAGGCCACACACCTTCAGGATGGGAACTCTGTCTCGATCATACCATCCCTGGAGCAAAACATGTGGTTCTGCTCACTGGATCTCCAGGATGTGTTTTTTCATGTCCCAATCCATCTGTTTCACCAGATGTTCCTCTGCTTCAGAGCAGAGGGAACCCTATACGAGTTCCGAGCCATGCCATTCAGACGGTCTTTGGCCCCACGGGCGTCGAGGGATCAGAGTATACCCTTACCTCGACGACTGGCTCTTAGCAGGTTCCACCCAGCAAGAGGTGGAGCGGTCCAGGGACCTGGCCCTCCAGACCTGCTCTCAACTTTGCCTCCTGATCAACGAGGCCAAGTCTGAGCTCATGCTATAACAGGTGATGTACTTCATCAGGGCAGAGCTCGACTCTTGCCAAGCCAGAGCATGTCTCCCGGCGGAGGTTCTCTCCTCCTTTGCCCAATCATTTCTGGTTGGGCACTTGTGCTCTGCCCGGGACTTTCTGCACCTTCTGGGGTACATGGCCTGCACCACTGTCGTCCGATGGGCCCAGTGGCATATGCGCCCCTTCAGTGGGAGCTGGCTGCCCAGTGGACCCAACGCCATGGTCACTTTGACCAGCTGATCACTGTGACCCAGAGGATGTGGGATGCTCTCTGGTGGTGGACAGTCCTAGACCATCTGCTAGAAGGGATCCCGTTTGTCCGTCCCGAGCCGACGGTCGTCCTCATGACCAATGCCTCTCCCACGTGCTGGGGAGCCCACATGGGGAACAACAGGGCCCATGGGTTCTGGACCCCCGAGGAATCCTGATGTCATATCAACCTGTTGGAGCTCAGAGCAGTCAGACTGGCGCTGTCAGCATTCGTTCAGCAGCTTCGGGGTCAGGTGGTTCAAGTCCAGACGGACAATACCGCGTCCATGTACTACCTTAACAACCAGGGCAGCATGCACTCCTGGCTGCTGTGCAGGGAAGCGCTCAGCATCTGGACACTCGTGAGCTGACTGGAAGCAGATCTCCTAGCCATCCATGTGGCAGGAACCTCAAACCAATTGGCAGATGCTGTCAGCCATGTAAGCAAGACATCCCACGAGTGGTCTCTCCATCCAAAGGTAGCTGACAGCCTGTTCTCCCACTGGGGCAAACCAATGGTGGACCTGTTTGCCTCCAGGGAAAACACCAAGCTGAGGCTGTTTATGCTCACCCCCTTCCCTCCAGTGGGGTTCGCTGCAAGGGATGCCTTCTCGAGATGCCTCTTCTACGCTTTCCTTCCATTTCCCTTGATCCACAAGGTGCTTCTCAAGGTGAGGAGGGATAGGGTGCAGGTGGTCCTGGTAGCCTCAGACTGGTGCCGCCAGTTCTGGTATCCAGATCTCTTGAGCCTCAGCAACAGGCTCCTGAGGTGTCTTCTAGCAAGCCTGGACTTCGTCTCAGTCAATCAGGGGAACGTATTCTATCTGGACCTTAAATCCCTGCACCTGACAGCCTGGTACCTGAGTGGATAGAGTTCCAGGCTTTGGGTCTTTCTGAGGATGTACTCACAGCAGTGGAAGCATCCAGAAAGGAGTCA
The DNA here is from genome assembly GCA_016271365.2 of Neoceratodus forsteri. Taxonomy (NCBI): domain Eukaryota; kingdom Metazoa; phylum Chordata; order Ceratodontiformes; family Ceratodontidae; genus Neoceratodus; species Neoceratodus forsteri. The sequence continues at coordinate 997,283,914 of CM028131.1, forward strand.
ACCAGGAAGTGGTACGCCTTCAAATGGAAAAAGTTTTTCATTTGGTGTCGGGGCAAGGGCCTGGCCCCGGACCCTCTGTCCTGCCCTGTGGCTAGCATTTTAGACTACCTTTGGTCTCTGTCCAAAGGGCGTCTTCGGTCTTCGACCCTTAAGGCGCACCTGGCAGCTGTCTCTGTTTACCGGGTGTGGGCCGGTCAGCAGACGGTGGCCAAGTAGAAGGTGGTCTGGCACTTTTTTAAGGGCCTAGATCACGTATCCCCTCTGGTGCGTGAACCTCCACTTCTGTGGGATTTACTGCTAATTTTGGCAAAGCTCATGGGCAAGCCATTCGAACCAGTGCACAAGTGTGAGCTGTCACACTTGTCGTGGAAGACGGCCTTCCTGGTGGCTGTCACATGAGCCAGAAGGACTGGGGAGCTCCAGGTGCTTTCGGTGGAGTCTCTTACCTGGTCTTCCACAGGGACAAGGTTGTCCTGCACCCCCACCCGAAATTCCCCTTGAAGGTAGTGTCAGAGTTTCACCTTAATCAGGTATTGACTCTTCCTGTGTTCTACCCGAACTACACCTCGGATGCTGAGTACAGGCTCCATACTTTGGACCTGAAGCGAGCTCTCTCCTATTACAAGGAGAGAATGGTGGAAATTTGGGGAGAGTTTCGCCAGCTGTTTGTCTCCTACGCTGAAGCTGCTTCTGGCAGACCTGCAGCAAAGCGGACGATTAGCAGATGGATCACATCTTGCATTGATATCTGCTATAGGTTTGCGGGTAGGGAGCCTCCCGTAGGGCTAAGGGCTCATTCCACCCACCATACTGCTGCGTCGGTGGCTGCTTCCAGGGACATCCCTATCCAGGAAATCTGCCGGGCTGCTACCTGGAAGACAGGAAACACCTTCATCACCCACTAACACATCAACCTTGAGTCACACTGGGATGCTGGTTTTGGGGCCTCACTTCTCCAGTCTGTGTTCCCAAAGTAGGTGGTGCGTGCACCTTGCTTCCCTCCTCCTGGAAAACTGCTAGGAGTCTGCCAAGAAGTGTGGATGAACAACATATCCACGTCTCTAGAAAAACAGGTTACTCGCCTGTAACAGTAGTTCTTGGAGTGGTATGTGTTGTTCATCCACACTGACCCACCCGACCTCCCCGGCTGCGATGCACAAACCTGGCTTCCAGCAGGCTCAGATCTGGCATCCTGGGGTGGAGCCAAGGGTTATACCAGCCGTGTGGGTGGGAGGAACCAGTTTGAAGACCTTCCGGCAAGAATTAAAGGGGAAAGGGACATGCCAAGAAGTGTGAATGAACAACATATGCCACTCCTAGAACTACTGTTACAGGTGAGTAACCTGTTTTTTTGTGCCGCCGTGTGACGTTACCTTTCGGGCAGGATTTGAACGTTTTCTAGGCCCTTGTTCATGAGATGGGATCATAAGAAGGCTATGTTGAAAATTTGGTTATAAATGTACAACAACAAAGTTATGAGCGTGCATTGAAATTTTTCAACACACGCTTGTAACTTTGGTAATTTTCAATATTTTCATCCTAAAACGTCAGTGTAACCATTTCTTCACATTGCCTTATGAATGTGACAGCTGTCATTTTCCAAATCCTGGCCAAAGTGTTATGTTATCTTCGAGAAGGCTCTTGCAGTAGGCAGTAACCATAAGGACTGAACTGTGTGGCGGTAGGACCACACGGAAAACATAGCTAGCAGTGTCTGGTGGGGGACCGCCCACCTGACTTCACGTAACCGATGTCTGCCCAGTGGTATATAGTGGGTGGTCCCTATGCCCACCTCCAGTTCTTTCCTGCCGTTGACCTGTGCATGTCGGATCTTGAGGAACCCTGCTACAGTCGACTGCCATTTTCGATAAGTATTACCTTTCAGTTTTTTACAAAACAATCAGTAATTTCGATATTGGATTGCATGTCGTCTCCAACTTTGTCTATGTCACGGAAGAACAGTTGCACCTGCAGCAAGCAGATGCCGAAGAAAGACCTCGTGTCTCCTCTGCCTTGGGCCTGACAATGACACTGAGGACTGTGTGACCTGCCAGAAGTTGAACCAGGTCACATGGAAACGCCATCAGCAAGTCGTGGAAGTCCACCTTTTGAAACAAAAACTGGCTTCGATGGAAAAGGAGGTGCAGCAGGTGCGGAGCTCTTCTTCATCTCCCGGGACTCTTCTGACTCCCACTCTACTAAGCAAAAAAAGCACAAGCGGGACAAGGGCAAGAACCAGGACTGGGATTGGTCTCCCTCCAGGCCGTGGCTGCCTTTGGAGACTGCGGCCGTCGAGCCGCCCTCTAACAGTACAGGAGGTACTCCTCCAGCCAAGCCTGCTCCTTCAGCTACGAACAGCCTTTGGCCCCTCGGCAGAGCTGGTAACAGTTCCAGCAGGGAGCTCTGGGGATTCGGAGGTTGTCAACCCCTAGGCCCTTCAAACCTAAACCAAGGTCTAAGTCGGGTGATACAGCTGGTAAGTGAGACGCCTGCTCTGCCAGTGACTGCACAGCCCCGGTGCTCATGTTAGACCCAAACTCAAGGTCTGACACCAGTACTTGGGACCAGCACCTGCTACCGCTTCGATTGTAGCTGTCCTGAGAGGAATCCCCCTCTTGGGACTCTCCTTCGTCTCCTGTTGTAGGGCCCTCCGACTCTCCTTCCTACCTGGAGCCAGAGGAGCTGCCGCCCACTGGCCTGCTCGATCAGCCAGCACCGGGCCGCCCTATGGCAGACCCCCCCTGGGACCAACCCAGCCAACCCGCCAGTGATCCCTCTGTCTGGGTCACCTCCTATTTCTCAGACCCCGGAGGCACCTGTCACCCCATCTGGGCCGAAGTCGAGTACCCCTGTAGGTCTGCAACCAGATACCCCACTGCCTGGGCCTTCTAGCCTCCCTTCGGGCCCTCAGCCAGGTCCCTCAGCCCTGCCATCTGGTACTTCTCTAGGTTGCCCAACGCTGGGCTGCCCTACACAGGGCCATCATGCCAGGCTACCCGAGACCAGACTATCTGACGCCGAGGTATTCGACGCTGGGTATCCAGTGCCAGAGTATCCAGCACTCTGGTATCCAACGCTGGGGTGCTCTGTACAAGGGTACCCAATGCTGGGCTATCCGTATCCTCTGCAGGCTCCTCTGCAAGCCCCTGTGGATTATGATGCTCTCTTTGATTCTTGGTGGAACAAAGCTAGGCACCAGCTAACTTTGGAGTTGGACCGATGCCAGCCAGATGCAGCTTGCATGCTGGTCCAGGCGACCCCTACGTCACGGTCCCTGTCCCCTACTAGGTTCTATTCCCCAGCTTCTGGACGCGTGGTGGGTGCCTCCATGGGGAAAGACAGGGGTCTTGGGCTGGCTGATCCTCAGACAGAGGACCCCTATCGAAGGTCCTGGTCCCTCCACAGGAGCCCTACACCAGGCTCCGAGTCTGACCCTTCCTTGGACTCCGAGTCCCCTTCATTGAAGGACTCCAAGTCTAAGGAGACTCCTATGTCTCCCCCAGAGGATCCCTCCTTTTTGGACATCTGACGAAAAATTCAGGAGGCTAACATCTGGAAGACCGAAGAGCAAGATCCCCATAGACGGAGGTTGGCAGAGCATCCTGACCTCCTAGAGCTGAACCCCCGCTCCTCATTCCCCCATGGATGGGGCCCCATGACAATCTGGCCACTACCATATGACAACAACCATCATCTATCGCAGCCATTTCCAAGAAAGCGGGCAGATTGTACCATTCTCCAGAAGGGAAAGATCACCTAGTTAACCACGCCAAAGCTGATTCGGTGATTATCAGCGTGGCTCATGACTGCTCTACAAAGCTGAAGCATATGAGTACCTTCCCTCCTGATAAGGAGTTGAGGCAACTTGACAAGTTTGGCTGGAAGGTCCATGTGTCCTCCACTTGGCTTTGTGGGCTCTGAATTATGTAACTCACAAGATCTGCTGTCAAAAGGCCATCCTCAGCAAACTGAAAGATAAGGCTTTGCCATCATACCTTACAGGTGACTTATGATGCCATCTACGCTTCTGCCAGAAGCACTGCAATGGCAGTTTGTCTTTGCATACATGCCTGGTTGTGAGTATCAGGTTTTGCACAGGATATCCAAGCGTCCATTCTGGACGCTCCCTTCAGGTACTTGGTGCTCTTCGGAGGGGATGTCAAGGACATATTGACTGATCTGCAGGAGCGAGGGAAGGCTCTTCATTCAGTACACTCCCTCTATCATACCAATCCCAAGTCTCGGCCTCCTTTTCATCGGCAGCAAGGTGGCAGACAAGGCAGCAACCTGACAAGTGTCAGAGCTCCTCATCTGCCTCTACCCCCCTTCAAGTCACCCAGAAGTTCTGGTGGCCTCCCCAACCCTCCCTCCACCTCTTGACTCGTGGCCTGCCCCCACTCCTCTACCATCAGTTCCAGAGGAACCAGTCAGGGCAAATTTGCCAGCCGCCAGTCGGGGTGGGAGGCGATCATGTCAGACTGTTGGCTGCTTCAGCCAGTAGTTCAAAGGCACACAGTAGAATTCATAGAGAGACCATCAGAAAATCCTCCAGGTTACTCTTATTACCCGCACGGTCACATTCTGTGACTCTTTTGCGAAAACCCGCCAGAGAGTCTTTCTCAATTCCTCGGGGCCTGGTAAGAAAGGGGTATTACTCCCACTTCATCCCGGTCCCAGGGAAGGCAGGGAGATCTTCAGCTGATACTGGACCTCAGCACGCTCAACCTGCATGTCGAGTACAAATGGTTTCGCATGCTGACCCTCCCCAGGATTGTTGCCACTGCTCCATCAGGGACACTGGCTCTGCGTCCTGGACATGCAGGACGCCTACCTGCATATCCGTATAGTCCCTGCCCACTGCCGCTTTCTCAGGTTTACCTTCCAGGGGGAACATTTTTAATTCAAGGCTCTCCCCTTTGGCCTTTCCTCGGCACCCCTAGCAGTGGTGGCAGCGGCTCTGCAGTGTCAGGGCCACTGTGTTTTCCTGTACCTCGATGACTGGCTTCTGTCAGCTCCATCGAGGACCGGCCTGGAGGCTTCTCTAGTGGTTACCCTAGACCCCTGTTCCATGGGGTGGAGGTCACGGTGCATTACCCCAGATCTCACCTCACTCCTTCCTAGTGCCTCCAGTTCATTGGGGCAGTGCTGGATGCTTCCCAGGGTCAGGTCTTCCTTCCCTTAGACAGGGTGGAAACGCTGTAGAGGCAAGCTCAGCTTGGATCCTCCAGCCATTGGACAATGGCCAGAATGGTCCTCTGCCTCCTCGGTATTATGGCAGTGGCCATTTCCACAGTACCTCTGGCCCGGCTTCACATGTGGGTTACACAATGGACACTCGGGGTACAGTGGGATCAGAGGTCGGATTCCCTGGATCACAGGTTTCTGGTATCCAGCTCTATGTGAAAGGCTCTCCTGTTGTGGCAAGATCTTCAGAATTTCTGCTGAGGGGTTTGCTTCCAGCTTCCCCCTCCAGTTCAAACCCTGACAACAGATGCATCAGGTCAGGGCTGGGGAGCGCATCTGGGAGATCGCAGAACCCAGGGATCTTGGCCCCAGTGGGAGACCTCACTGCACATCGACATGCTCAAGATGCGTTCTGTGCTATATGCCCTGCAGACATTCCAGACCCTTCTCCTGGGACCAGTTCTGATCCACTTGGACAACGTGGCATAGTCTGGTATCTAAACAAACAGGGAGGCACTCAGTCGTATCCCTTGTGCAGGGAAGTGATGCGAGTGTGGTATTGGGTAGTTCAGCACCAGCTCCAGCTAACTGCGGTGCATGTTCCGGGCATCCAGAATGTCCTAATGGACAGTTTCAACCGCACTCAAGTAAGGACTCATAAGTAGGAACTGCGTCACTTGGTGGTCGAGGACATCTTCGACTTTTGGGGTCATCCAGATCTCGATCTGTTCACCACCTCATTCAGTGCAAAGCTACCCAGTTTTTGCTCATTCATTTCTGGGCCTGGTGTCTTTTGGCGAGATGCGCTGTCTCTTTTCTGGACAGGGAGGTTCCTGTAAACCTTCCGTCCCTTCCCGCTCTTGCAGAGGGTTCTCCTCAAGCTACAAATAGAGGGAGCACAGATGATCCCCATCGCTCCATATTGGCCCCGCCTCCCTCTGCGCCTGCAGTTAGTAATGGAGCTTACAGTTCCTCTTCCTCTGTGCCAGGACCTTCTGACCCAGGATTTGGGCAGGCTGGTTCATCTGGACTGCAAGTCCCTTCACTTTTATGTGTGGCACCTGCAGACATAGTTGTTTCTCACTTTGGGGTCTCTCCCAGAGTCGCTGAAGTCCTTATAGAGGCCAGAAAGCCATCTACAGGAACCACTTATGCGATGAAGTAGAAGAGATTTTCTATCTGGGCAACCTCCAAGGGTTGGGACCGTATTTCGTGCCCTGTTCCTCAGGTCTTCATGTATCTGCTCCATCTCTCCTACCTGAGACTCGGCTATTCTTCTTTGAAGGTCCATCTATCTGCCACATCCGCCTACCACACTCCAGTGGAAGGCAAAACTTTGGCTCATTTGAGGTCTCCCGTACGTTTCTGAAGGGAATACTCCACATGAAACCCCTGGTCAGGAACCCTGTTCCCCTGTGGGATCTGAACTTTATCCTTGAGAAGTTCACTCTGCCTCCTTTTGAACTGGCTGTGACCTGCGATATTTGTCTTGGAAAGTGCTGCTTTTAGTTGCTATTACTTCTGCTTGAAGGATTCCCGAGCTTCAGGCTCTCACGTGTAAGGAGCCTTAGTTGATTTTCCACAGAGACCGGGTGGCTCTGCGTATAAATCCTAAATTCCTACCAAAGGTTGTTTGAGTTTACTTTTAATCAGATTATACACTTGTCAGTGTATTATCCTGAATACTCTAATCAGGGGGAGGCAATTCTGCACACTGGATGTGCATAGAATTTTGCGTTACTACACGAATCTGACCAACTCAGTCTGTAAACTGGATCAGCTTTTTGTTTCCTTTGTGCCTAAAAAGGAGGGCACAGCAGTTTTGAAACGGTGTTTATTTAAATGGTTAGCAAACTGCATTCTGTTTTGCTATCAGAAGCAAAACAACCCCACTTCCGGGGGAAGTTAAAGGGCATTCAACCAAAGGCATGGTTGCATCTTCTGCTTGTTTCAGAAATGTTTCTGCCACAGACATTTGCACAGCAGTCACTTGGAGCTTTCTCCACACTTTCATGAAGCATTACATTGCCTCTAGGCGCAGGGCTGGCTTTGGACTAGTCATTCTTCAAGGCCTTCTGTCTTAATTCCCTGTCTACTGCAGACCTTTTCCTGTCTCCCGTGTTCAGTCTCTGTTTGACGTACACTGCTTGGGACTCAGTCCTCATGGTTATTGCCTACTGCAAGAGCCCTCTCGAAGTAAGATAGTACAATTACGAAAGAATTTACTTGATCTTCGAGAGAGGCTCTTGCAGGCAAGAGTCCCCCGCTGCTTCTCTTTGTTTCTTAGCCTTACTCGTGGCTCCAGGAGCCCACTCCATCTCTTATTGGACCTTTTCACAGGTCTCCGGCAGGAGTACTGGAGGCAGGTGTGGGGACTGCCCACTATATACCATTGGGCCAACGTTGGTTATGTGACATCGGGTGGGCGGTCCCCCGCCAAACACTGCTAGCTAAGTTTTCCGTGTGGTCCTAGCGCCTGGTGGCTCAGTCCTTATGGTTAGTGCCTACTCCAAGAGCCTCTCTCGAAGATCTACTGTTATGATAAGTTCTTACGTAACTGCACATCTTACCGAGAGGAGCTCTTTGCAATAGATGATGCGGTATAGGACTGAAGCGGTGATGTCAGAGACCCACGGAAAAATGTCTAGCTAGCAGTCTCTGGTGGGGGACCGCCCCCATATCAGGTGACTGACGTCATGCGACGTCAGTATAAAGGGGTGGTCCCCCACGCCCGCCTTCCAGTTCTTTCCTACTGTTAGCTCGCAGAAGTGCCTCGCAGTAAAGTTCACTGCTCGCCTAGCACGCTCCCGTCAGGTCTCCCTCGCGCTGGCCCGGATGACCTGATGTCGGCTACTCGGACGCCGACCCCGACGCCGGTCCTCCCGTCACCGGGCGATATCCCTCTTCCTCTCCCGGATTCTGCCTCCATACTGGGCCTGCCGCCCGCCGAATCTCCTGTCCCAGGCCCGCCTGCAGGGCACCCTCCCAGGCCGTCTGCCCCACCAAAGCCCCCGGTCCCTGGGTATCCGACTCCGTCTTTTCCAACGCTTTCGTACCTGGGTCCACAGTATCCGGCGCCCCAGTACCCATGCCGGCCTATCTGATGCCGCAGTACACGGTGCCTCACTACTCGACGCCGGGTTTCCCCGCCGTCGGGGTATGGATACGCGCAGTACGGATATGCCCAATATCTGTACCTCCTCTCCTCCTTCATCCCCAGCTGCGGTGGATCTGAAGGAGACTATGGCCTCCTGGTGGGCTGAGACCAGAGCTCAGATCACCAGGGGTAGAGGCTGTCTTCAGGCGGCGGTGCCAGTTCGGTCCCGTGCGGTGGGTCGGGGACTCCCTCCACCCCAGATACCAGGCGAGCCCTCCGGTTCCGGGGCAGGGCAGGATCACGCTTCCCGAGGGGTTCCTAAGGGGTCAGTTCCTCCCCGCACGGGAGGAGTCTTCTTCCTCCTCAGACATCTCGGATGACTCTGATGGTTGTTCTGACCCGGACGACGAGCCCCGCTCTCCAGATAAGCCCAGGCTAAGGACTCTGAAGTCTCCTCTGGAGGATCCTTCTTTCACGGAGTTGCGCAAAATCCAGGAGGTCCATCAGTGGCATTCCTTGGAGTCGGATCCACAGTGTAAGAAGCTCGCTGCACACCTGGATCTGCCCGAGACCGCTCTGACCTTGGTGCCACCCTGGATTGAGCCTCATGCCGACCTTGTTTCCACTATTTGGAAGCAACTGTCGGCCATAGCCCCTCTTCCTAGGAAGTCAGATAGGCTTTATCAGGTTCCCAAGGGCATTGACTCCCTTAATTCTCACCCTCGAGCTGATTCGGTCATGATTAGCGCAGCTCACGGTCGGACGGCTAACCCAAAGCACTTGAGCTCATCGCCACCTGACAAGGAATCTCACCTTCTGGACCAGTATGGAAAGAAGGTCTATGCTTCTTCCACTCTGGGTATCAGGACCCTGAATTATGTTGGTCATATGGGGGATTACCAGAAGGCGATTCTTAGTGAGGTGGAATCTAAGTTGGACTTCCTTCCTGACTCTCAGATGAAGCAGGAAGTGGCCGGTCTAGTCCATTCTGCATGTTTGGCCAGTCGGCACATTCTCCGTGCTACGTACGATGCAGTGGATGCTGCTGGTAGGAGTTCGGCTTTTGCTATGGGTTTGCAGCATCATGCTTGGCTCCGTATGTCAGGATTGGTCCCGGAGGTGCAGTCTGCTATCCAGGACATGCCCTTCAGGGGTTCGGTGCTGTTCGGTGGTGATGTCAAAGACATCGTCACCGATCTGTAGGAGAAGGGGACTGCAATGAAGTCCATTGACTCCATGTACAAACCCCCTCAGACACAGCATCGTCCCTTTCGCAGACATAATCGGCAAAAGGCAAAACCTCAGGGAAAGCGGGCCAATAAACATCTGGCCCCTCTGGCTGCCAAGCCCCCCTGCCCAAAAAAGCAGCGGGGGCTTCAGCGGCGATGCTGCCTCACACCACCTGACTCCTTTCCTCTCCCACAGCCTCTGGGATTTACCAGAGGAACCGGTGGGAGGGAGGTTCTCCCTCCATCTACGGGTTGGGAAAGGATCACTTCAGATACTTGGGTGCTCCAGCTGATCGCAGAGGGACACTCAATAGAGTTTCTTCGGAAACCTCCTCGAAAACCACCCCCCAGGTTGTCGTTTTCACAAGAACATCATCTTCTGGTTCAGGAAAGAAATTTCCGCCCTTCTCTTGAAGGAGGTGATAAAGCCCATCCCCCTTCCTCTTCAGGGGATGGGGTACTATTCCCATTTCTTCCTAGTCCCAAAGAAGTCAGGAGACGTGAGGCCGATTCACAACCTCAGCTCCCTGAGCTTGTTCGTGGAGTACAAAAGTTTCAGGATGCTCTCCCTGCAAGGTCTCCTGCCCCTCCTTCGGCCAGGACAGTGGCTGTGCGCTCTGGATATGCAGGATGCTTACCTGCTTATCCCTATTCGCCCTTCCCACCGCAAATACCTATGTTTTGCATTCCAGGAGGACCACTACCAGTTCAAGGCCCTCCCATTTGGTCTCTCCTCGGCGCCCCGAGTGTTCACCAAATGTCTGTCGGTGGTAGCGGCCTACCTGCCTACCTAGGGGGTGCTGGTTTTCCCGTACCTGGACGATTGGCTCCTGACGGCCCCGTCCAGGGAAGGAACTCCTGCGCTTCCTTTCCCTTACCCTGCAGGTTTTTGCCTGCCTGGGTATTACCGTCAACCAGACCAAGTCCCACTTGATCCCGTCCCAGAGGCTCCAGTTTATCGGGGCAATCCAGGACACTACCTCTGGCATGGCTTTCCTGCCACTGGACAGGGCGACCACACTCCAGGCTCAGGTCAGCGCAGGGTCGGTCCTTCGCCTCCTCGGGCTCATGGTGGCTGCGATTCCGACAATTCCCTCACGCTCGGCTCCACATGAGAATCTCTCAGTGGACGCTTCAGTCTCAGTGGGATCAGCTGGTGGAAGACCTAGATCAACTCGTTCTGGTCTCCTCTCCTATGGCTCGGGACTTGCAATGGTGGATGATTCAAGAGAACCTTTGCCAGGGAGTTCCCTTCTGTCTTTCTCTCCCCTCCCAGATGCTGACTACGGATGCCTCGGGCGAGGGTTGGGGAGCCCACCTCGGGTCTCACAAGACCCAGGGCTCCTGGTCCAAGCTTGAGAAAGGTCTCCACATCAGTGTGCTCGAGCTGCAGGCTGTGCTGTATGCTCTTCAGGCTCTGCATCTGCATCTGCTTCCCTGGCACCTGGCTGTCCAGACGGACAACATGTGTGTGGTCTGGTACATCAACAAACAGGGAGGAACTCGTTCTTACCCTCTTTGCAGGGAGGCAATGTGAGTTTGGGATTGGGCAGTGCAGCACAACCTTCACCTCATGGCTATTCATGTCCCTTGGGCCGAGAACACATTGGCAGACCGGCTCAGTCGGTCGTCGGCTCTTGCCCACGAGTGGGAACTGGATCAGGGGGTAGCAAACGATATCTTCCTATGTTGGGGAACACCACAGGTAGACCTGTTTGCATCCCCTCACAACGCAAAACTTCCTGACTTATGCTCACTCGCTCCAGGGCGCGGCATTTTTTGGAGAGACGCTCTGTCTCGAGACTGAAAGGGCAGATTTGTCTATGCTTTCCCCCCGATCCCCTTGATTCTGAGGGTCTCACAGAAACTCAGTTCAGAAGGAGCTCTAATGATTCTGATCGCTTCTTTCTGGCCCAGGCAAGTTTGGATCTTCGTGGACTAAGTCTTCATCACTCATTCACACTAGTGGGATAGCGCCGGAGGCGCTAGGACCTAGCGAGAGCCAAATATTTTCCTGAAGGGTTGGCTTAGAGGTAGGACCGCTTTATGCGTGGCGCCCGTGAGACTGACTCATGCCTGTGTAGGTTATCTCAGCGTCGACCCTCCAACCGCCTCAGTTCCTTTTCTCCCGCTGTCGAGTGCGCTTGGATGTTGACATTGCTCATCTGCCGGAGTCAAAGTTTTTGTCTATACAACAGCAGCCTTTAGTGTTTAATTTAACTATTTAGTAGTAATTTCTTATTTTACGAACAAGAAAAGAAGATTATAAAGAAAAAGAAATTATTTCCTGCTGTCAACTGAGTTGTCCTTAGATGGTAGCGGTGACGGTAGGAAGACTTTGTTTGAAAGTTGTTGTGGCAGAGGGGCTGTGCCCGGTCTGCCATCCTTAAGTAACGGGGGACACTATGGACAGTCCTGTGCTCGGGAGGGGGGTGGAGACAGTCCACCGAAGCATGAATCTAGCGGTTTTCCGAGGATCCGGCTCCGCTTAGCCTCGAGCTCTTCTTCCTCGTTTGGGGAAGAAGAATTGGTGCCACTCGAGGTTGCCTTTTGGTATGTCTGCACGAGGATTGTTCACCGGAAGGGGTGATAGGCCTGAACCGACTTTTGTGGGTTCCCTTGGCCAAGCTCCTAATGGCCGCATTCTCTACTCCAGACTCCATCTCTGTCCTCGTAGTTCCGGTAAGCAGTTTCACCTCTGGGCCACTCGTGTGGAGCAGGGGGTTTTACTTTCCTTTTTTCCTTGCTGTGTTCCTGTTTTCAGGGCCTCTGGGCCTCTGAGCCATTGGACTGGAGCCGGGTCAATTGGGTCAGGATGAGCGGGGTGCCCTCTGGGTGCCTTCGTCATTGTGTCGACCTCTCGTACCTACCCCACTCTTCCTTTTCCATGCTGGGGCCTGCATGGGCACCACCTTTTTCCTTCTCCCCATCTTCTCCATTTGCTTTTCCAAGGTGTTTTTCCTGGCGCCGTGTCAGACGCCTTGGTGGCGCTGCAGGCTCGGCGCCATGGCTACTGGTTTGGCATTGGTGCCCTAGGCGGTGCCGCTGGTGTTTGGGTCGGTGCCAGGAGTCGGCGCCATGGATTGGCACGATGGCTCGGCGGCACGCTCTGCGCCGCACTCAGCACTGTGGGCTCTGTCGTTGTTGCTCTTCGTTGCCACCACCGCTAGCAGTGCCGTGGGTGTCTCGTGGTACAGTGGGTGCTCATGGGTGGTGTGGGCACCCATGGGTGCTGCAGGTGGCACCAGGCACCCGCGGGCGGCACCCTGGGTATTGTGGGCAGCTCCGGGCACCAGTGGGTAGCGCCTGGCACCCAAGGGTGGCATGGGTGCCATGGGTGTCTTTGGTGCCATGAGTCCATGGGTGTCTTTGGTGCCATGGGTGCCCTCGGGTGTCTTTGCTGCCATGGGTGCCTTCGAGTGCCAGTGCTGCTGTGGGTTTCTTGGGTGCCATGGTACCATGGGTGCTGTGCGTGTTGGAGGCGCCGTTGCATGCCATTGCTGCCAAGGGTGCCGAGGATACCTGCGGGTTCCGCCTTGGGTGCCCTCGGGTGTCTTCCAGGTTGGCATAAGTACTGCTTGGTGCCCTCCTGTGCCATGAGTGACGCTGGTGCCGCAGGGGTGCCAGTTGGTGCTGTCCGACAGAACTAGGGACAGATCTCCATTTGCGGACCTCTTCTTCCGCAGGACTTGTGGCAGGATGTTTCCGCAGAATGAAGTCCTGTTCTGCAGATTATTTTTTCCACACATCTTAGTGAGTGGCGGTCTGCATCAGGTCTTGTATCATCCAGCGGTTTTCCGCTGATGGGACTCTTTCTGTTCTGTACTGCCAGATGAATTTCTCATTCTGCTCAGCACTTTCTCAGCTCCCTATGTGGTGCCAAGCTCCTTGACACCCTTCCTGGTGGCAGAGTCTCTAGTGACTCTGACCTAGACCTCTCTTTGGGGTCCGTCTACGGTAGAAGGGCATCTAGATGAGTCTCTCCCTGTCCTTCTGGTCAGTGATACCGCGGATGACTCATTTTATATACACTGAAGGACACACCCTCTCTATCATCAGAGTCCGTGATGGAAGCTCTTTTCAGTAGTTCCTCAGTAATGGGGTCCACCATAGTGTTCAGACTGCATCTGTGGACCATACACGTCTGCGTCTAGACTCTTTCAGTCGTCAAGACAATTACATTCTGTTGAACATTTTAATTCAATGGTCGGGAGATGCACAGTCTCTTCTACTCCTTTGATAGGGGTATACAGCCCCCTTCTGATGCTGCCCCTCTGGTGGCTGCTTCCGCACAGGTGGTTAACATCTGTTAAGCTATTATTATTAGTCCAGTCAAGAGTTCTGTTAAGGATCCTCAGGCTTCTCCTGCTCCTCAGAGGGATGACATCCTTGTAATTTCTGTATCAGGCAATCCTTGCGAAATAGCAGCCTGCAACCTTGTCAGGCTCGGACTAATGATGATTAAAAAAAAAAACAAAAAAACAAATGGTTAGAATTTTTACAGCACAGGGCCTAGTCGGAATTTCCTGATACCACACTTTGAATCTGGTCAGGTTCCGCCTCAGCCCCGAGGCAGTTGTCTCTAAATGTCGGTAAAGAGTACCTGATTTCTTCTACCCCTAGGGGCAGTCCGATCCAGTGGCGGTATGGCTTACCTCTTTTCTCTAGAGAGATTTCTCTTATTATGAGATATTTCCAAAACCTAGGCGTCTAACTAGTCTGTTAGTCCCTCTTTTTTTATCAGGCTTTCCTCTCTTGATCAGCGCCTCGCAGCAACAGAAGTGATTCTTCAGCGAGTCGGAACTTAGATTCCTACTTCCATGCTTGCTTCAACTTAACAGACAACATGCTCCTTTCTTGATCATAGGGCAAGTAGGTCTTTTCCCCGATAGCTTCTCAAATATTCATACCTTCAGTTCGTGCGCACTGGTTCTGAGCCAGTCGCATACGAAGCTATCCTCTCCGACTGCGTGATGGAGCTGTGATGTTTGTTTTTTTCAACAAAGCAAACTAGAGTCCTCATACTCCCTTCAGGGAGGCCGGAGTAAGTAGTGCCTCACCGCATTGAGCCACTTCTGCTGCTATTCAGTCACTTCAGCGAATGGGTTGGCTCTAGCTTGGTCCTACTGTGTCCCTCCTCGATGCACATCTGCCTCTATTTGCCTTACAAATCCAGCCCGTTTTTTTCTGTCAGAATGTTTTTTTCCGCAGTGAACACTTCCTTCTGTACACTTTATCCTTTTTTCCCTGAGTTCAGAGACTGCTACTACAGTTATACAAACAGGGGCAGGATGATTCCTTTTTAGAATATGCAGTGACTAGGATCTGGTTCTGCTAGACCACCACAAGAGGCTTCTAAGTTGTGCTTCGCCTTCCATCAGGAAGGTTTCAGTGACTAAGTGAAAACCATTCTCCTTGATGGGCTAACCCCACCTGGACCACCTTTTGCTCACCAAGTAAGGGGTTCAAGTGCTCCTGGACCTGTTGTTGCAGGTCAGCCATACTTGCTAGTGGGGGTCCCATCTGCACTTTTCGGTCTACCCTGAACCAGTAGACTTTACCTCTGGCTCTTGCCATTCCTGAGGTCCTTTTACATTAGCTTAGTACATGTCTTTGACACTATTAATTTTGGTCCTATACCAAATTGTGAGTCCAGGTTCTCGCCGCTCACTCAGAGTGGTTGCAGCTTCCTGGCAGAGTTTCATTTTGTGCCCATTGCAGTTGTCTGCAACGAGGTGAGTTACAACCTGAGCACTTGTCTTGTTAGCATTATATTCTGGATGCTCTTTACAAGATAGCTCTTTTTATTAACAGGACAGTCCTTGGCCATCCTTTCTGGGTGAACCCTCTCTCCTGCCACCCTACTCAGGGTTGTTGGTTTTAGCTCGGTATTGTCCCAGTAGTGTGAATGAGTGATGGAGACTTAGTCCAGGAAGATATGGAAATTACGTACTTACTGTAATTATTGATCTTCTTGGACAGTCTCCATCACTCATTCACATGCCCACCCACCATCCCCTGGGTTCACTCGTTTTTCTTTCCTGGTCTTCATGACCCTATGGTTCGGACTGTGAAGACATTGTTCTTTGACCTTTCTTACAAAGGCCATCTGGGCCGTCTCAGGCCCAGAAACTCAGAATGAGTTATTCTCATTAGTTACGCTGCACCTCCTCAGTCGAAAAGGTACTGAGGGGGTAGGAGGGTCGACGCCGAGATAGCCTACACAGGTGTGAGTCAGTCTCGCAGTGCTGTGCATGCGCGATCCTACCTCGGGGCTGACCCTTCAGAAAATGTTTGGCTCCCGCTTGGTCCTAGCACCTCCGGCGCTATCCCACTAGTGTGAATGAGTGATAGAGACTGTTCAAGAAGATCAATAATTATGGTAAGTATATAATTTCCATTTCTCTCTCCTGCAACAGTACTCCGAGGAACCTCCTCTTCCTCTTCCTCTGTCGCAACTTTTACTGACCCAGGATCAGGGGACCCTGGTCCATCCAGGCCTCAAGTCCCTTCAGTAGCGCGTGGCTCCTGCAGACGTAGCTCAAGCCCGATTTGGGGCCCCCGAGTAGCTGAGATTCTGATGGAGGCCAGGAAACCCTCCACTAAATCTGCTTATGCCATGAAATGGAAACGGTTCAGTATCTGGGCCGCCTCCAAAGATTTTGAGCCTTTCTCATCCTCTGTTGGACGGCTTCTGAATTACTTGCGGCACCTCTTCGATCTGGGTCTCAGTCATTCTTCCTTGATGGTTGACATGGCTGCCATTTCAGCCCACCATGTCCCTTTTGCAGACAGGATGTTCGCTCAGCTGGAGGTCTCTAAGACCTTCCTTAGTGGGGTCCTCCACTTGAGACCCCCTATCCGGGTTCCTGACCCTCCTTGGGATCTGAATTTTATTCTTGAGAAGCTTACTCTGCTTCCTTTCGAGCCGGCAGCCTCTGCAGACCTGAAGTTACTCTCGTGGAAGTCTCTGTTCCTCGTGGCCATTACTTCTGCTTGAAGAATTTCCAAGCTCCAGGCCCTAATGTGCAAAATCCCATGTTTGATTTTCCACAGGGAACGTGTGGCTCTCCGTACCAACCCTAAGTTTCTCCCCAAGGTGGTAGCGGAATCTACGCTGAATCAATCCATAGAGTTACCTGCTTTCTTTACGCAGCACTCCAATCAAGGGGAGCATCTCTTGCATACTCTGGATGTGCACCGGATTCTGAGATACTACACCAATAGGACAAAAGATCTCAGAAAGACTGATCAACTGTTTATCTCTTTTGCTCATAAAAGAGAAGGCAATGCTGTTTCCAAGCAATGCCTGTCTAAATGGTTGGCTCATTGTATTACTTTCTGTTATGACAAGTACAAGAAGACCCTGCTGGGTCAAGTCAGAGGCCACTCCACCAGAGGGGTCGCTGCCTCTGCGGCATGTTTCTAGAATGTGTCAGCGGCTGACATTTGTGCAGCCGCCATTTGGACTTCTGTCCATACCTTTATGAAACATTACAGTTTGGACATTGCCTCTCGCCATAGAGCAGGCTTCGGGTTGGCTGTTATGCAAGGTGTCTTTTCCTAAGGCCTTCACAGCCAGAGGGTCAACTTCTGAGTAGTTTTCTTCCTCTCGTTTGCTTCTCCTTGTTCCAGACTGCTTGGGACTCAGTCCTTTATGTAATTACGTACTGCAAGAGCCTTCTCGAAGTAAGATAGTACAGTTACATAAGAACTTACTGTAACAGTAGATCTTCGAAAGAGGCTCTTGCAGTAGGTAATACCTTCCCGGCCTCCATCCCCCTAAGCTTTTTCAGCTCCTTTTCCAGGATGGGAAATATCCTCTTCTCTCTCATCTCGCTTTTTGGCCTTTGGCGGGAAAGAACTGGAAGGCGGGTGTGGGGCACCTCCCCTTTATTCTGACGTTGCATGACGTCGATCACCTGATGTAGGGGCAGTCCCCTGCCAGAGACTGCTAGCTAGAAATTTTTTCATGTGGTGCTGTCACCTGCCGACTTCATTTCTATATGTAATTACCTACTGCAAGAGCTTCTCTCGAAGATCTACTGTTACGGTAAGTTCTTATGTAACTGTACTTTTTTCGCACTTCTGGCGCATAATCATCTTTCAGGCAGGATTTGAAAATATTTTTCTGCCCCTGTTCATGAGGTGGGGGTCATAGGAAAGCTACAGTATGTGGGGTCATAAGAAGTCTGTGTTGAAAATTTGGGTTAAAAACTTTTTTTTATTACAGTTAGGAAACATTATGTTTATATGGTGGAAAAACAGATTTTCTTGTGAGACTTTATGATAAAATAGTCCTTCTGCCTGGTAAAAAAAAAAAAAAAAAAAAAATGTCACCGAGTATGAGCTTCATAATATATATTTAGAGAGAGAGGCATACTGATCATAGGAGAAAGAGATAGACTGATTGTAATCTTTCACAGCAGGAATGGACAGGGAAACTAGCTGGAGCATACAGGGACTTGAAAAGCAGCAGCGCAATGTCAGCTGCAACGGTTTTTAGTTTAAAATGTAAACACATTTTTACGGCTCCAGATTTTAGTTTTAGACAAGGGTGTGGAGGGGGCTGGAGTGAGCTAGTGAAAACAAGCAACTGGAATGATGATTGATGATACTCTAGTCACAGATGAAAGAACGGTAGTCTTTCAAGGTCTTTGGGTATGGGTTACATGAAAAAAAAAGCCATACTGTAGGTAAAATGGTGTTATGTCATGAAAAGGCATCTTCTGGGTCAGAGTGTCAGCCTGTAAATTCCGATCGGTATCGGCGGGAGCAGTGTTACCGACTAAGACTTCTCATGGCAGTCTGTGTAAAAATGGATAGGCTAAACCAGCTGGTTTACACAAGCAGAGATAGGAGAGCACAATCAGCACTGCAGATGGAGGTGATGAGGTGCATTTCGGGAGCAGTATCACGATTGGCAGCGCAAAAAAAAATGTAACTATGACTTTTTTATTTCTGTTTAAGTGTTTGATGTGGGTAGGGTTGAAACATATTGTCTGTGGCTGCCAGTCCTAAACATTTTGCGGTATGATCGGTGATGAGCCATACTAGCGAGAGAAAAGAAAATGGTGGAGTTTAAGAAATCAGCATTGTAACGGCTCCGTGATTTCCTTGCAGTGCGGTCCTGGTTTGCTGACATTGTTGTTACCCATGCATGGAACAGATTTCATGCATGGTGAGGTAGGTCTCTGATTGACTGGTTTAGCCTACTCATTTTATAATACAAAACAACAGTTTTGAGGGTATGTTGAAATTTTTCAATGCACGCTCGTAACTTTGGTAGTTTTCAATATTTTGACCCCAGATTTTCAACATAGCCATTTTTGCACACCTCCTCATGAACGTGACAGCTGTCATTTTTCAAATCCTGGCCAAAATTTGTTTTCACAGTTGTGGCACGAAATGACGTTTTGGCCACTATTTTGTAAATGACACCTGTCATTTTCAGAAGGAATGATTGTAAAAAGACTTGAAAATTTGGGGTCAGAATGTGAAAAAAAACTATTAGGTTATGAAGAAACGTGAAATTGTTCCAATGTTTACTCGTAACTTTATTTTAGCAGATTTTGGCCCTTAATGTTCCATAAATCCTTTGTGTTACTCCACGTCATGAACATGACAGGTGTAATTTTTCAGTTCCCTTCTGGAACTTGTTTTCACAGGCATACTGCAAAATCGCCTCTCAGGTGGCATTTAAAAAAAATTACACCTGTCTTGATCATAACGTCAGGTCATAAAAAGACTTGAAAATTTGGGGTCAGAATGTGGGAGCCCACTGAAAATTAGACATTACCTCTCAGATGTCCTATCCTGGGTAAACACAATCTAAAAACATGCAAAAGCAGGACACCACTGAAAATGAGATATTCCTGAGTACAACAGCAATGCAAGTGGCAAGCATTTAGCATTGACAGATACTTTTTTTTTTGGTCATACTGTTTTGATACCTTAATAAACTGTACCGTAAAAACTGTGTTTGGAAAGAGTTGCATAAAACCAAAAATTAGCCAGTTACTTCAGTAATGCAATGATTTTAAGTTATAAATTGGAGCCGCAGTTTGAGCTATGGTACATCACAGCATGCCTGTGAAATGTCCCTTACATATGAAATAGCCAGCAGAAGAAGGCGTTATGTCTTTTGAGTCTGCTCAATTGAGGAGCCCGTGATCCAGAGATAATAGTGGCCCTCATCCCCTCCCCTGTATCACCCTCTTTTTAACCCTCTCCCCGTCATTCCACCCCAACACTTCTCTCTCTCTCTCTCTCTATATATATATATATATATATATATATGTCTTTGATTACCGGGTAAGTGCACTGATCCGAGGGACCATTTACAGGCACAACCCGGGCCATGAGGCACAAGTAAGGAAGAATTGCATAGTAAACAAAAGGCACATACAAAAAATAGAAGAAACTGCAACAATATAGGCAATGGGAGAATCTCCGAGGAACATTAACAGTAGTTGATGTTAATAACATTGTAAAGTGGATACAAGCAAACAGTGGTATCATCAAATTACATTAATAACAACAAGCAAACAGGATGACACAATCCAGGGACAGAGAACAACACTGTGTAAACTCTCTGTAAAGGTGTGTCTTCTGATCGACCTTTTGTAGCAGTCCACATTGTCAATGGGAAGTCATTACCACTATGTATAGTGCACCCCTGCCAGGGAAATGGGACAGCCTAAACTTCAGAATGTTGAGCATTTGAGGATTCCAAGAAGCAGCAACTCCCCAGTTAAGCTGTGCCATTCACTGGGGAAGTAGTTTGTCTACCTTCTTTCCAGAATTTCAAGATTTTCAGTTGGGGCTGCAATTCTGCATAGCAGGTTGGAGCTACCTGTTTTCAGAGAGCACCCCTAAATTAAAAATGTGCCTGTTAAGCTTCAGCTTTCCAATTGATTAACCTGCCTTAACCATTTCCATTCGTGTACTGGGGGCCATATCTGCCTTGCTCGAGGGTGTTCTAATGGTTTCCAATTTAAAAAAAGAAAGGATGCCACAGATAAGTGCATCTTTTACTTTGGGGTGGCATAGGTTTCCTGGGGGGGTTCTCATCGGGTTTGCATCGGTTTCAGTCGTCCCCCCTCTTCTAGGTGTCAGGTTGTATTGATTCTGTGTGGTTAAAAAAAAAAAAAACGTGTTTGTTTGGCTTTTGTACTGGGTCGTGATCATTCAGAAGGCTTCAGTATTTGTTTCCTCCGCTTTTGAAACACTTGCGCTACTGCCATTAAGCCTTGTGGCAGTTGGGTGGGCGCTTTTTCCTCCTTGTTTTTTTGCGTGCTTTCACTTTGCGCACCAGCGGGTGCCGCAAGTGTGGCTATCTTTGATGCAGCCTGCATCCGTTATTTGGCGTAACTGCGTGAAAAGTGCACACAAGTTTTGTGGTGAATGCATGCAGGTGCGTATTGACACAGACTGCGTTTTCTCTATATCGCAGTTGCATTGCAGTGCACGCAAGGTCGCATGCACATATGTTTAGCCTGTTACCGGCTCATACGATTTTTCACTATAAGTAAGATAGTTTTTGTCATCTTTATAAAGTGCATATTTGAAAACAGGATTATCTTTTGGCACCATGTGGCTTATCGGAGACCATTAATTAGAAGAGGTGTAAGACCTACCCCCCATGGGTTCCTGTTGCCCAGCACAATATTTCCTAATGGTCCCGTCCCCCCCCACCGCCGGTCCTCTGAGCTGGGGAGTGGGGCACCTGCTTTTTCAACTGGCAGTGGCAAAGCAGAATTGCGAAAATCTCTTTATTGCTCCTAGGTGAACTTTTGAGTCTCGATTTCCCTCAGGACATCCCAGCAGACACACCCGACCCCAGACTGGGCCCTTCAGGTCAGGGAAGGCCCATACAGGCATGTCCTGGTGTGCCGCAGCAAGAAGAGGCTGCAGAGGCAGATTTGCAGGCAGGCCCTGACCCTGAACACTTAGTGGGTCAGGGTGACTATTTTAGGGATCTTGGGGAAACTCCTGACCTTCAAAAATTACTTACTTATGAAGATGAGCTTCCCTCTGAGGAGGAAGGAGAGTGGACGGAACCCAGGTCAAGGATTTGTGTATCTCCTCTGTTTGACAACAAGTCCTTGTCTTTTTTGATAGCTGAGGCATGTAGATACTTACAGCTCAAGGAGGAGTAGTCTGTAGAAACAGTGCATGTTAATCTGATTCTGTCTGTGTTCTCCTTTGCTCCTAAATATTTTCCAAGTATTATTCACTATGACCAGATTATTGAACAAGAATTGGCTGATGTGGATCAGAGAAAGTATCTTCCAAAACCAAAAACATGGCCTCTTCCCTTTTTAGAGGAAAAATACTGCAGGTGGGAAGCCCCGCCGCTGGCGGACAAGGCAGTGTATAATTCAGTCAAGCACACCACCATCCTTATCGAGGGTTCTCTGACCTCATCAGATTCACACAACAAATGAGTGGATGCCACATGTAGAAAGGCCATTGCTTCTAATGGTACAAACCTTTGTACCTCATATACTTCCTTTATTGTTGTCAGAGCCTTAAACTTGTGGGTCTGTTCCCTGGCCAGCTTTGTCCCACCAGATTCTGAAGGGCTGAGCATTTTGCAGGTGATTGCCTTGGCCTCCACTTTTCTCGGTGATTCTACAGTGGAGAACTTGTGCATGTCTGCACGTTTGACCTATCAGGTTGCGTTGGCCATGTGGGATGTATGGCTTAAGCACTGGGCAGCTGAACAAGATTCAAAGTCTAGACTCTTTAACCTACCCTTTGAGGGAGGTCTATTGTTTGGTTCTGGCCTGGATGCCATTTTGAAGAAGCTCCAGGACAAAAAAGGCCATTTTCCAGAGTCAAAACAACAGTGCAAGACTACCTTTGTTCAGAGGAGTCAAGGTAACCGCTGGCACAGCCAGATTCAGTGAGGGTTTTATCCCTTTCAGAACTTCAGTAACCAGGGAAATAGAGGATCTTACTCAGGTAACAAGGGATCTTACTTCGAGAAACATCTCTTGCAGCAGGTTACACCATTAGGACTGAAGCCATCAGGCAGCAGGACCCCACAAAAAACTTCTAGCCATCTGCATGCAGTGGGGGTCTGCCCTCAACTTTCCGTGCATCATTAAAGGGGCGGTCCCCCAGCATCCTTCAGTTCTTTTCCTGCCATCGACTCACAAGCATCAGTCCCACGGATACCTTCAACTAACAAACGATGCCATTACTTAAGTATCTTTATTGTATTTTATTCGAAAGTTTGATTTTATTTCTAAGTCTGTAAGTCATCTTCCCCGACATCCATCAAAATACACTCTTCCAAGTGTGCTTGTGGTAAACAGATTCCTTTTAAGGACAAGCAAATGGCCTGTGTCGGGTGCCTAGGCCTGGAGAACACAACCAAGGCCTTCCCGATCTGCCAAAACTTTAATTATCCGCCGCCAAAAAGTTTTAGAGACCTTTCTTTTAGAGATAAAATTGGCAGCAATGCAGAAAAGTACCTCTTCCAGGGAAGGATACTCTCACAGGTCAGGGAAACAAAAAGAAAAGAGGAGGGAATGGGAGAACGAGCGCTCCCCATCCACGCAGACGTCCGACTCCAGGGGGAGTTTGGACTCAGTGAACTGCTCCAACAGATCTCCGTCTCGGCCAAAGACCCAGATTCTGCTGGCCATGGTTCAGACGTCTGGTGGCTCTGGCTCTGCATCCACCCTTCAGCTCCTAACAGTCCGGCCACAGGTTAATTCTTCCAGCTGGCCTTCGGGCTGAACAGGCCGATTGGCTTCCTCAGATCACCCTTTCAAGGAGCACTCCAAGTCTGCCTCTATATCAGGTTCTAACTTTCTGGACTGGCGCCAGGATTCCAACCACCTGAGGTCAGCCTCTCAACCCCCCAGAACTATCTCGGGGACGTCCTCTAAACGGACATCGGATCTGACATCCGTTAAGCGGACGTCAGACCTGAAATGGTCGTCAGATCAGATGCCCACTAAATGGTCCAAGGACCAACGGCCATCGACCGAGGTCCTCGCCCATAGAAGGGACGATGCCTCTACAATATTGGACGTCAACCCATCCAAACGTATGTATGAGGAGGGCACCGATGCCAGGATCGAACACCTGAGTGATGATCAAACGTCAGGTAGCAAAGAGGAGGCAGACCTTGTACATGAACTAACGCCACCCAAGGACCAGATGATTGGTACATTGGGTTGCAGACTGCTAAATTCAGGAGACTGTCAGCTGCTCCCACTGGACACCCGGTCTTCCCTTGGACCAGACGTCTAGGCAGATGATGGACCAAACCACAGGTCTTAGAGTCTCAGAGGTCAGGGAGTTGTTTTCCTACTGGTGGGAAACCATCAGGAAGGATGTTGCTCCAGCAAACCACCCCCAGAGGACCAACCACCCCTGCGAGTCCCTTCAAAAGAAAAAAGTCCAACCAGACAACCCCCAAGGGAAAAAAGCCCTAACCTAGGGGCTGGTCCAAGGAGAAGCGGCCGCACAGGTCTCCCTCACAGACCCCCTCCCGCTCACCGAGTCTGCACAAGCCGAAAAAGCACCGCAGGAGGTCAGATTCCGCTTCTTCAAATGAATCCCACTCTTCCTCTCACATCTCCTCTACACTAAGCTCTCCCTTCAGCATCCCTTCTTCTGATCCAAGGGATTTGCCTAGGTCCCCCCAGAGATGATCCAGTGTTTATGGATATAATGCAACATATCCAGGATAACATGGGGTGGGACACTGAAGACCTAGATCCTGAGAGGTAACACCTCTCCAGATATCTAAGGCAGACTAACCCAAAACCAGTGGTGGTTCCGCCATTGGTCGATACCTTCCAAGACGTGACCAAGGCTGTCTGGAAGCATCCCTATACTTCCTCAGCAGTCCCTAAAAAGGCAGATCTCCTATATCAGGCTCCCCTGGAAGACCCTTATCTGGGAGAATCGTCAGTGGCTGATTCGGTGGTAATAACTGCCACACATGACAGATCACAGAGGCCACAACATTTGAGCACTCAGCCCCCGGACCAAGAATCAGAACTGCTCGATTCCATGTGAGGGAAAATGTACGTGTCAGCCACATGTTCCATCCGCTCACTAAACTTCCTGACCCACATTGTCCTGTGGGAACAGGGACTGGATTTGGTCAAAAAACCTTCTGGATGGTGACCAGTGGAGGCAGTGTAGTGCAGTGGTTAAGGATCTGAGCTGCAAACCTGGAGACCTTTGTTTGAATCCCACAGCCCCCACTGGCATATTGTGTGACCCTGAGCAAGTCACTTAACATCCTTGTGCTCCCAGGTCACACCTGTAAACAAGCTTTCAGCTTAGTGTGTCTCTCTCCTGGTTTAAAAAAAAAAAGCTTCTTCAGACAGGCTCGGATGTGGGCACACAAGTGCTCAGGGCAGCAGCACGACTCAGTGAATTCAGCCGCCAGAAGTGCGGCATCAGGCTTATGTCTAAGATGACGCTCTTTGGTTGAGGGTCTTATGCTTCTCACCAGATGTCCAGATGGACATCCTGGCTGTCCCTTTCAAGAGTTCAGTTCTTTTCAGGGAAGAATCCGAAAAGATAATAACAAGGTTGCAAGATGCTGGAAAGGTGGTACGATCTGTACAAGCCATCTACAGACCAAAGCTGAAGCCATTTCAGAGGCAGCAGGACCGTTTTAAAGGAAAACAGGGATAGCAGCCCAATTTGGACAGCAGCAGAGAGGCGGCTTTAACTGCAAGGGCCTGTCTCGGGCTGCAGGAGGATCAGGTGACAGGAATGCAAGAGCCCCTCAGGCAACCCTCCCCTTCCCCTCCACTGCCTGACTCATTGCAGACCCCTCCTCCCCCTCCAGGTTAAAGGGAAGGGAAGGTCGAGGGTCGTTTCTCAAAGCATCTGACAGGATGGAAACAAATCAACTTAGGCCAATGGGTGCTTCAACTAATTCAAAGAGGGCATTCTATTGAATTCACCGGGCAACCACTATTCAGACCACCCCTATGCTTTCAGTATTCGAGACAACATGCCACACTGATTCAAGAGGAGATCCGGGCCCTACTAGAGAAAGAGGCCATAGAGAAACTCCCATGGATCCAGAGAGGGAAAGGGTACTATTCCCACTTCTTCGTAGTACCCAGAAAGACGGGGGACTTATACCCCATCATGGACCTCAGCGATCTCAACACCTTTGTGGCATACAGATGTTTCAGGATGGTCACCTTGCCAGTCTTGATCCCGATGCTATGCCCAGATGCTTGGCTTGCATCGTTGGACATGTAAGATGCCTATCTCCACATCCCAATCGCGAAACATCACCGGGGAGATTCCTGCGATTCAACTTCCGGGGTCATCACTACCAGTTCCGAGCCCTGCCTTTCAGCCTGTCATTGGCTCCGAGGGTATTCACCAAATGCCTGGCAGTAGTAGCTGTGGCACTCAGGAGACGGGGCCACTGTGTCTTCCCCTTCCTGGACGACTGGCTCCGGACAGCTTCATCCCAGGGAGAGTTAAATCAGGCTCTACTAGACACCTGTTTGATATTCGACTCCCTAGTTGTCACCATCAACCTGTCAAAATCGACCCTTACACCATACCAAAGACTGCAGTTCATTGGCGCAGTACTGGACACCAGAAAGGGACGGGCCTTTCTACCAGAAGACAGGGCAGAATGTCTTTGAAGCCTGACAAGGCACATCATGGGACAAAAACAGGTCTCGGCAAGGACCATGTTGTGTCTTCTAGGTCACATGGCAGCTGCCATAGTCACAGTTCCCCTACCACGCTTACACATGAAAACCATTCAGTGGACACTCAGGGTCCAGTGGGGCCAACGCCAGGACGACCTAGATCAGTTGGTCTCGGTCCCCAACTCTATTCTCAGAGTCCTGCAACGGTGGCTAGTTCCGGAACACCTCACAGTAGGAGTTCCCTTCCTGTTTCCTACTCCTTCACTGATCCTGACTACGGATGCGTCAGGATCAGGCTGGGGCACCTATCTTGGTGGCAGAAAGACTCTGGGACTATGGTCAGGAATGGAAGGAGCCCTTCACATAAATGTCCTCGAGATGAAAGTGGTCCTTTACGCCTTTCAGGCCTTGCAAACGGACCTATCCCTGGGGCATCTGCTAATACAGACAGACATGTCAGTAGTGTTCTGTATCAACAAACAAGGGGGCACCTACTCATTCCAGCTCTGTCTAAAAGTAATGAGGGTATGGTACTGTGCAATAGAGCACAATATCACTCTGTCTGCAGTTCATGTTCCCCGGTTACAGAACACGCTGCCGGATCTACTCAGCAGATCTCGATCCAGCGCATACGAATGGGAACTCCTGCACCCAATGGCAGAAACTCTGTTTGCAAAATGAGGGACACCAGAATTGGATCTGTTCATTTCCCCATACAACGCAGAACTGTCCAGTTTCTACTTGCTAGATCCAGGGCCTGGTGTTTTCTGGCGAGACGCATTGTCCCTCTCCTGGACTGGCAGGTTCCTCTGTGCCTTTCCTCCCTTTCCTTTGATCCAGAGAGTCCTGCTCAAGCTGCAGGACGAGAGAGCAGTTATGCTTCTGGTGGCAACATATTGGCCCAGACAGATATGATTTCCCCTTCTCCAGTACTTGGCGAGCGAACCCCTCTTTCCTCTTCCACTCAGCTTGCAGTTACTGTTGTAAGACAGCGGGTCTCCGATTCACCTGAATCTCAGATCCTTACACACACCTGGCTCCTAAGGACCTAGCAGTGTCTCGCCACGGAATCTCAGACAGAGTGGCCGACATCCTGGTGACAGCAAGAAAACCCTCTACTCATGCCACGTATGCCATGAAATGGCGCAGGTTTTGCCTTTGGTCCTTGGCTCGTGACCTGGACCCTTTAAATTGCCCGGTGAAATCGGTATTAGACTACCTCCTTTCCTTATCAGAAGCAGGGCTGAGTTACTCCTCAATAAAGGTGCACCTTTCTGCAGTATATTTGTAACATGCAACTTTTGGGGAAAAATCTAGTCCCTCCTTGAGATCTTCTCTTCATTTTAGAACGGCTCACACTACCTCCTTTTGAACCAGCCGTGGACTGTGAGCTACACCTTCTCGCTTGGAAGGCGTTATTTTTAGTTGCAGTTATCTCTGCAAGATGAATTTCTGAGCTCCAGGCACTCATGCAAAGAGCCATATTTGATTTGTCATAAGGACAGGGTGTCCTTAAGAACCAATCCTAAGTTTCTGCCCAAGGTAGTGTCAGAGTTAACTCTCAACTAGGATATCAACCTCCCAGTTTATTATTCAGAATATTCCAGTAGGGGAGAGGCTCTCCTGCACACGTTGGATGTACACAGGATACTCGGGTTCTACCTGACTAGGACCAGACCTCATTGACAGTCTGATCAGTTATTTTTGTCCTTTGCCCACAGGATGTAAGGGGCACCGGTGTCTGAACAGTCACTCTCAAAATGGTTGGTAAACTGCACTGTATTCTGCTACCAGAAGTGGAATAAACCCTTACTGGAACTGGTAAAGGGTCAGTCTACCAGAGGAATGACAACCTCATTAGCCTCCCTGAAAAATGTTTCAGCTCCTACCATTTGTGCAACAGCTACTTGGAGTACAGTACACACATTCATCAGACACTACAGTCTGGACATTGCCTCCAGGCACAGAGCGGGCTTCGGCTTTGCCATCCTGCAGGGGCTTCT
This sequence comes from Neoceratodus forsteri, assembly GCA_016271365.2. Lineage (NCBI taxonomy): Eukaryota > Metazoa > Chordata > Ceratodontiformes > Ceratodontidae > Neoceratodus > Neoceratodus forsteri. Next base: position 997,312,091 of record CM028131.1, read on the forward strand.
TTTATGAGGGGTTCCCTTTTACCCTTCTTCTGTTCTCCTCCCAAATTTAGGTGTCATCTCTATCACTGCTTGGGACTCGGTCCTAATGGTGTAACCTGCTGCAAGAGCTGTTTCTCTAAGTGAGACAGTACAGTTATGTAAGAACTTACCGTAACAGTAGATCTTTGAGAACAGTTCTTGCAGCAGGTACTTTCCCACCTACTTTCCGTTTAGGAGGTCATCTGCATTCGAGGCATTTGCTTTAATCGGTCTTTCTTTGGAAGCGGATCCTTGATCTCCCATCAGAATCACATCACTATGCTGGAGTCTCTGGTGGGAGAACTGAGGGATGCTGGGGGACCACCCCTTTTATGATGCATGGAATGTCAGGGGTTCTCAAAGATCTACTGTTACATTAAGTTCTTACGTGACTGTATTTTACAATAATAGAGGGGCCCTGGCCAAATGCCATGGAGGAGGCTCAAACCAAAAGCCTGGTACCTCACAATAAGGGTATGCGGACCCATCCCTGCCCCCTTCCATTGGTGAAAGACTACAGGATTTTTACTCAAGGTGGGCCAAAACAATATCGGACACGTGGGTTCTGGAAATTCTAGCACTAGGATATGCGATAGTTCTCTACAATTCCCTCAAGGGGGCAGTTTTTACCATCCCCAGTCTCCAAGGGCGCTGCAAAGTGAGAGGCGGTGTCAGAGACTGAGTCACCTCATTCAAATCGGAGCAATAATTCCTGTCCCACCCAGTGAGCAAGGTTAGGGATTCTACTCAACCTACTTTGTAGTTCCCAAAAAGACAACGGGCTTCAGACCCATTTTAGATCTGAACAGGTTCGTGCACCACACAGCGTTCAAGATAGAGTCCCTGAGGTCAATCATTTGTGTGGTTCAGCTGGGGAACTTCCTAGGGTTGATAGAGCTGATCGATGCCTGCCTTCACATTCCTATCCATCAGTCACACTAGAAGTATCTCAGGCTCTCTATATTGGGCCGGCAGTTCCAATACAGGGCACTTCCCTGTGGCCTTGCGACAGCCCCCAGGGTCTTCTCGAAGGTGCTGATAGTCCTAGTGGCTCAACTTCGGAGGGAAGGGCATCATGTCTATCCTTATCTGGATGATCTGCTCATCTATGCACCAGCGTTGTCCTTGGCAAGGAAGTTGATGCTTAGGTCACTGGAGATGCTCCATTCCCATGGCTGGGTGGTAAACTGGGAGAAAAGTTCTTTCAAACCGTTTCAGACCTTGGAGCACCTGGGGGCAATCTTCAACATGAAACGGGAAGGTTTTCCTGTCATCATCTCGGATGGAGACTCTCTCGAAGGAAGTTCAGTGGTTTAAGGCTCAGCCATCAGCCTAACCCCTCGGCATGCTACGCATCCTAGGTCTCATGATGGCAGCAATAGTTATAGTCCCCTGGGCACGTTTTCATATGCGAGCCCTGCAGATGGGGATTGCTGACTGCGTAGGATCTGACATCGGAAGATTATCAAACCAGAATCTCCCTTCCCCTCAGCTATGTCACTCCCTGAGTTGGTGGGTGAGTGTGGAAAGTCTGAGCAAAGGGGTTCCATTGGAACTTCCCCCAGAGCTGATTTTAACAACGGATGCCAGTCTGCATGGTTGGGGAGCAGTCCTGGATCAATTTCCCACTTGGGGAACTTGGTCTGTCCAGAAACAACATCTCCATATAAATGTTCTGGAAATGGGGGTGACCATGCCTAGTGTTTCTTCATTTTCAAAATCGTCTGCAGTCGAAAGTGGTGAAAATAAGGTCAGACGTCACAGTGGCGTGCGTAAACAAGGAGGCACAAAGAGCAGGGAGATGCTAAAAGAAGTCTCCACTCTTCTCAGGTGGCAGAGGATAATCTTTTCTCTGTCAGCAGTCCACCCAGCAGGAGAGTTGAACATTCAAGCAGACTGGCTAAGTCATGAAAATGTTCACCCGGGGAAGTGGAGGTTGAACACAGAGATGTTTAACTTCCTGTGCAAGAGGTTCAGTCGGCCTCAGATCGATTGTTTGCCTCCAGTTGCAGTGCTCGAACTCCAAGGTTTTTCAGCAGTTATCATGTCCACAAGTGGTGGCAGTTAACTCTCTGTCCCAGGAGCAGACCTTTAACAGAGCATACGTGTTCCCTCCACTGCTTCTTCTTCCCAGGGTCATACAAAAGGTAAGACACTCAAGAGGAAGTTTTCTTCTAATAGCTCTGGAGTGGCCAAGAAGACCGTGGTTCTCAGATCTAGTGAGCCTAGCTCAGCAAACACCTTTTCGCCTTCCAGTGCAGGGAGACCTTCTGTCTCAGGGTCCCATTCTACATCCAAACCCAGGGGCAATGCAGCTTACGGCCTGGCTCCTGAAAGGAGAAGTTTCCTAAAACTAGGTTTTTATTCCAAGAAAGTAGTGGATACAAGGAAATCCTCTACCTCTACCTCTGTAGCTTTTGCCCGTGTATGGTTCACCTTTTCGGCATGGGCCAGAAAGAAGGAGCTCTTCCCTTCCAAGGCTTCAATTCCACAGATGTTGGACTTCTTGCAGGAAGGTGTAGAGAAGGGTTTGGCCCTGAGCAGTCTGAGAAGCCAGGTCTCCGCTTGTAAGCTTTTTGGTGTTTTTCCTCATTAAAGGTAGTTCTCACGGCATGCTTTTATGTTTGCCGGACTTAATCATTGTGTTTATTGTCAGTTTCAAAGTTGCAGAAGATGTTGATGAAACGGGACGAGTAGGTTTTCCACCTGCCTCATTGGAAAGAAACTCAGTCCAAACAAACCAAGAGCCAGTTACAAGGGATGTCCTTTTTCGTATCCATCAGCAAGGTAAGATCGTCTCTATTTAACACTTAGAAGGTGGAGTGTATTCAGGTTTTACAGTTTTATATATTATGTTTTATCTTTTACAAAATGGGCATTATGTTAGTTAAATTTGTTGAGGCACTGCGAGGTCAGTAGTGGCTGGGGAGTTGCTGCTGCTTGGAATCCTCATATGCCCTCCATCCTAAAGCTTGGGCTATGCCATTTCCCTGGTAGGGGGGCACTATACTCAGTGGTAATGACTTCCCATTGGCAATGTTGGCGCTAACAGAAAAGGAAATTACAGTAAGTAAGAAGTAAATTTCTACTTCCTGAACCTTTTTCCTTTCAGCTTCTAAAAGTGCCCTCTAGAGGTCTTGTTTTTACTGAGACAGAAAAGGTCCCCGATATCCATCTTGTTTATACCGTTAAGGTACCTGAAGGTTTCAGTCATGTCCCTCTTTCTCACCCTCCTGTCCTCCACTGAATACCTATTGAGTTCATTTGGCATGTCTTCATATGCCCTGCTGCCCCTGAACCATCTTTGTTGCCCTCCTTTGAACTGTCTCGAGCTGGTTGATTATTGTTTTTCAAGTAGGGACTACACTTTTGCATGCTGTACTGCAGGTGTGGTTGCACTAAGGACCTCCCTTCTGCTTGTGAACTCTCTAGCAATACATTCAGTGCATTCTGTTTGACTTGGCTGCTGCCTTTCTTTACTGTGAAACCTGCTTAAGGTTGCTGGTGATGGCTGTCCCCAAGTCCTTCAATCTGGCTTCCGGGCTAATCATAGCACAATCACTGCACTAGCAGAAGTAACCAATGATTGGATCTCTGCTATAGATGCTAAGAAGGTAACTGGTGCAGTCTTTTTGGACCTCAGCAAAGCTTTTGATACTGTTGATCACAAACTATTAGTCAATTGCCTTGCAAAGTTGGGTGCCACATACCATACCACCCAGTGGTTCTCTAGCTACCTAACTGGAAGATTCCAAAAAGTAAAGGCGGAAGGCTTTTTTTATGCTGCCTTGCCAGTTGCAAGAGGAGTCCCCCAAGGATCCATCTTAGGCCCTATCTTGTTTTCTCTGTACATCAATGACTTAGATGCTAACATATCTACGTCCAATCTGCACTTTTTTGCAGATGATACTGGTTGATCTTCGGCTCATCGTTATCCCAAGTCAAGGGAGTGCTTCGCCGACTTCGCACAACTTGAGCATAATCTAATAAAGGCAAAGCTTATGCTCAATGCTAAGAAGACTAAAGTGATGATATTCTCCCGCAGTGCTGTCTCAGGTCCCCCCCAATACCCTTGCCCAAGACTTCATTGTCACCACGCTAAACGAGCCTCTGGAAGTTGTAACCAAATTTAAATGTCTAGGTATCTGGATCGACAATAAATTATCTTTCAGTGACCACATGAAGATGTCTCAGAAGGTTAAAACAAGGTTAGGTTTTTCTACAGAAATAGGCCCTTTCCCCCTTGAAACCTCGAAACAAGCTTGTACAGGCCACTTTTCCCCTACTCGACTATGTATGGCGTAATCTATTCCTCCACCACTCTTGCAAATCTAAGTAAACTGGACATCCTTTATCACCGTCAAATTCACGGTTAATTACCAACTTCCCTTACCGCTCGCACCACTGTGACTTATATGCAGCTGTTGGTTGGACATCCTTACTACTAGACGCCTGCTCCATGCTGGGCTATGGACTCTTAAACTGCTCCTGCAGAAATTGCCAAGCTATCTCTCTTCCCTTATTTAGTATCTCACATAGTGCATACTAGATTAAGAAAATCTGACTTTATTATGCTTGACATACCAAGGACGCGAGCTTCCTTTGGTAAACGTGCTATTGCATATGCCCTTCCCTCCATTGGAACCAATTACAAACCGTATCGAAACTAACTAGCACAGTTTCAATAAACTTCTACAAATCGCTAAGTTCAGCCAAAATAAAAGACACCTGTAACTGTCATTAAGTCTCTTCCTTCCCCATGTGTGCCATATTTATCCACTGGTAAGGTATAATTGATTTGTCATATTAACTGCTTTCCTTCCCTTCTACTCCTGGCTTTATCTTTGCTTACGCTCCACTGCTACTCTATCAAATCTCTCCTCCCCCCCATATCAGTTGTAGACTGTTGTTTGTTCTAGCTGCCAAAATACTGTATATGTATTGCACACACCAGTCGTCATGTTTCATTTATCAGTATGCAACCTGTAAGTCGCTTCCCTGTCTCATATCAATGTTTACCACCTGCGGTCACCCTATGTGGTACACTTGTATGTATATCCAGCCTGTATCATGTAACGTGCATTTTACGTATATACTGTTATTACCTATCTGTGTTTGTACTTTAAATGTTTATGTCACAGGACCTCCTTGTGAATGAGCTTGCTCAATGGAGTTTTCCTGCAATAAACTTGAACTTGAACTTCTCCTCCTCTGATTCAGTGACCCCCCCCCACCAGACTGTACTTGATCCTTGGATTCTTTGCTTCTGTGTGTATGACCTTGCACTTGTTTGCACTGAACCCAAGCTACCATATGCCTGACCATCTTTCCAGCTTCACTAGGGCTTCTTTTAGGTACTGCACCCCTTCTTCTGTGCACCCTCCCACAGAGCTTGATGTCATCCACAAAGAGGCAGACTTCCTTATACAAGGCAATAAAAAAGCATGAAACATGAACCCGTTCATGTTAACAATCAAGTGTCCTATGTAATCTGGTACAATAGGAATGGAAAGAGCCCATAAACTGATGAAGTCCAAATAAGAGTCCCAGAACTGCTAGCCGTCTCAGTGGCTTTTGAATGTCCATAAAACAAGGTAGAATTGATAGAATCACATTACCGCAGTCTCAGCGTTTTGCTGTTTATTCAGTTCGGTAAAACAGGAAAATAGACCTTAGTCTTAATAATTGATGCATCGCACGCGGTACAATCTACTAAACGACCATTCTATAGAACCTTAACAAGTAACCTGAGATCTTACTTCAAGTGGGAGATCCTGCAGAAGGCTACACTGTAAGGACTATGCCGCCAGGCACTGGGACCCCACAGAAAAATTCTTAGCTAGCAGTACTCAGCGGGGACCGCCCCCGTTGACATCTGACTGCCTCCGACGTCCACCAGTGGTATAAAGGGGTGGTCCCAGGCCACCCACCAGTTCTTTTCCCACCGTCAACCCATTCACATCGGCTCCATGGACGCCTACTGCTAACAGTTGACCGCCATTTTCGCAACCTTTTCTAATAAGTTTTGTTTTCGTTATCGAGTAGTATACAGTGCAGGTCTTCTCTGTTGTCCTCTAGTCTGTGACTGAAATCTAAGTGCGTGTGCCGGAAGCAAATCCCGACCCGACATGGTAACTTGGCCTGCCTCATCTGCTTGGGGCCCGACCATGATGCTGAATCCTGCCTGCACTGTAAAGGTTTCAACCGCCAGACTCGCATCTGTCAACTGAAGACATTGAAGACCTGCCTTCTAGAACAGCAGCTAGCCACCAAGCAGAAGACCCCATCAGGCCTAGGATCCCCTTTTTCTTCGGGGTTTGGGACTTCTCACAAATTGAAGGAGAAAAAGTCCAGTGGAAAGCACCATCATCATGAGAAGGAAAGGACAGACTCCCAATGCAGGTCTCCGCATGTGCAATTGGCCAGCTGCAGTCCTTCCTCCCGCGGGAGGTTGGACTCTGCTCCCACCAACCCAAGTTTCCTCCGGGTTGCTGGCCTTGAAAACCCAGGCGTTGGTGCGTATGTCAGGTAGTGTTTCCTCTGGGTAGGGCCTTCGGTCCCCTCCCTTAGTCTTAGACCCTACAGCCATACCTTCGGGTCTAAGTCCAGGGATTCTGCCGTCAAAGGGGCGGGTGATGGCCATGCTGCCCCTCATCAGGAGAAAGCTTCCTCTTCCTTGTCGGATCGTTCAGCTGGACCTGACGACAGGAAGCTGCATTTGGAACCGGAGTCCCACTCTGAGACGCTAGCTTGGCGAATCTTTGGACGTCAGACTCCCAGCACTCTACCCTGACTCTTCGAGGTCTTCCCCGCCACCTGCATCCCCTAAGTTTCCGCCAGAAGGGGTGCAGCTTCCAGCCAAGGAAATGCCTCCTCCGATGCCCAACCCGTTGACGGGCAGCTGGACACCAAGTTAGTCAGTTGACCTGCTGTCAGCTCCAATGCCACCCCAGGACCAGAGAAACCAAAATCTCTAGAGCATACGCCGGCTCCTGAAAAGTCATCTGGTCTGCTGCCCGAGAATCCTGACGACAGGTCTGAGACACCAGGCCCCTCGGCCCCAGCTATGGTCTCTCTGGCCGAAGTCAAGGACCTTTTCAGTTACTAGTGGGACACAGTCAGGAAAGACATCATCCCCAGGAATCCCAGTTTCCAATAGCACAGCCGCTCCCCGCTGACTCCTCTCAGCAGCCCCCAGGGTCATCACCTCCTCCTAGGGATTGGTCTCTTACTCGATCGGGCGACAGGTCTTCCAAATGGCGCAGTCGTTGTTCCAGATCATCTTCCAGGCATTACAGGAGGAGGTACTGGCATTCCCATTCCAGATCTTCCTCTAGGTCATCCGACTCAAATTCTTCTACCTCCTCCAGATCCTCAGGGGAGTTTTCCTCTCCTCTCCACCACCATGACCCTCCGGGGGATTAGCCCCACTCCCCCGGACGATCCCACCTTCTTTGACGTGATGTGTCTCATCCAGTTTTTGAATCCATGGGAAACTGAGGATCTTGATCCAGAAAGAAAGAGGCTTGCTCATTTCTTAGGTGTGAATGAGCCTAAACCTTTAGTTGTCCCACCCTTGGTAGCTCCCTTTTGGAATGCTACCAGGCTGGCCTGGAGGCACCCTTTGACAGCCCTGCTATGGCTAAGAAAGCGGACAGGCTATATCGTACCCCAACGAGCAAGTTATTCCTTGGGGAACAACCCAAGGCGGACTGTGTTGTACTGATGGCTGCCCAAGGTAGGACCAAACAGCCCCGGCACATGAGCTCCCAGCCACCGGACAAGGAATCGTGGTCTACTGTTCAGCCACCTGCACCATTCGTTCACTCAATTTTTTTGGTGCATGTGGTGCAGTAGCAGAAATCCCTCTGGAACAAGGCAATCGAGCTCGCAAAAAGACAGCCCGATTCCGCTCACAAAACGGAGCTCTTGGAACATGCTCCAGTCCGGTCTGGATGTGGGGAAACACGTCTTGAGATCATCCTACAATTTGGTGGACATGGCAGCCAGGGCAGCTGCCACAGGAGTTTGTATGTGGAGGTACTCTTGGCGCAGGGGTTCTGGGTTTAGGCAGGACCTTCAGGATGCCATCATTGATGCCCCATTCCATGGGTCCGTGCTTTTCAGTCCAGACATTGAGAAAATGATCTTGGACCGCCAGGACTCCGGTAGGGCCATCCAGTCTGTGAATCAGTTGTACAGATCTGATCAGACCTCTGGCAGACGTCGGCAGTTTTGTCGACAGGGAGGGCAGAAGCCTAAAGGACAGCAACAGAGAGGCAACTTTCGCTGCAAAGCTCCCTCTCAACCCGGTGGAGCACAGGGATCTCAGAACACTAAACCCTCCCAGGTCTCCCTGACCACCCTGGGCTCCCACGCCTGACTCCTTGCCCGACCCCATACCTCTTGCTGCCGAGTCCAGGGTAGAGGTAGTAGAGGGTTGGTTCTCACTTTACCTGGATGGGTGGACCTCCATCACCACCGATTTATTTATTTAGTTAGTTTTTGTTAACTGGGCAGGTGCACTAGCCATGAAATGACTATTTCAGGCATGACCCAGGAGAGTACAACAATCAAAGACAGGTACATAGCATGAGTACAATTGAATTACAATAGCATAGGTCAAAACAGTTAATGGTAATGAATACTTGCAGCCAGGACAATAACAATCATTGCAATTCACATAGAATATTTTAGGCAGAGAAAACCTACACAGACTAGGAAGAGATATCACAGCATACCGGTAAACAGATATTGTTCAAATTAGTCACAACAATGAAGATTCAAATAGGCAGCGAAACAAGGCAAGGGCAAATTCCTGACTGGGCAGGATGCATTATCATGGCCTCTGAAACAAGACTCCAGTGTGGGGGGGGTGGGAGTTGGGGCAGATTAGCTCTGAAGGAGATAGTAAGGGTAAGAAGTGCTATGAGGTAGAGAGGTTAAAGTTAGGCCAGGCAGCATCTGGCAGGTAAGTGGATTAGGGAAGAGTAAAACAAGTGCAGAGATAAGCAATGGATAGATGTAAGCACAGCTCCTTTTTGAAGCTGTCATGGGATTCAGATATTCGAAGTGCTTGGGGGAGAGAGTTCCAAAGCTTAGGAGCAGAGTGATTGAAGGCAACGGAGCCTTTTGATCTTTTACATCTGGGTACATTCAGCAGGGATTTATCTACCAATCGTAGTCTATAGGAGGAGATTTGAGGTACCAGCAATGTTGAGAGCGCTGAAGGGGTCTGGTTTCTGAGTAAAGAGTCAATCGGGGAGCCAAGTGAGTATTGATGGCAAGCTGAGGGGGATAACCAGCCGAGGTCCCTGTACAGTTGACAGTGGTGCTTAAACTGTGGTGATGAGGAGGCAGATCGACAGATGTTATTATAAGTGACATCCCACTTATGAAGGATAGTTTTGTGTGTGGCAGCAAAGGTCGGCATGCCATAGGTGAGGACAGGGAGTAATATGCCTCTGGCAATAGCAAGTTTGGCAGAGGGAGTCAACATGAAACTGGACTTGTAAGCAACCCCCAGTTTAGCATTCACTGCCTTGCAGGCACATTGTATATGCAGGCTGAAGTCCAGGGATTGGTCCAGAAGAATTCCCAGGTACTTAAAAGATGTAACACATTCTGTTTGTGTGCCCCTGCAGTCTTGCACCAGTAGGGGAGTTTGACATGTCCTAAGTTTAGGGGCAGATCCAAGTAACATTGCTTGGGTTTTCTTAGCATTAAGTACAAGCTTATGCACAGAAAGCCAATTTTGGACATTTGTGAAATCTGAAGAAAGGGATGCATTTATGCTGGTGACCTTATCAGAGCTTGAATAGAGTACAAGATCATCTGCATAGAGAATAGATGAACATGAAAGAAAAACCTCATCTACGTTATTGATAAAAGGTGAGAAAAGAAGAGGTCCTAGAATAGAGCCCTGGGGAACCCCAATATGGATGATAGCACCATCAAATAAAGAAGAGTTGAATTTCTCAATTTGAGTTATATTTGATAGATAGCTTCCATACCAGGTGACAACAGGGGGTGAAAAGCTCAGGTTGCAAAGAGTGGAGAGGAGCAGGGTGTGATCAGCAAGATCAAAGGCCTTTGTAAGGTCTATAAAAACTGCCCCGTCAGCTGGCCAGCGTTCATACTGGTAAGCACATCAGTAGTGAATTTGAGAAGCGTCATAGAGGTACTGTGACCTTTACGGAAGCCGTGTTGTGTGTCAGAGAGAAGGCTGTACTTTGTGAGGTAGTCAGTGGTTTGATTTGCAACAAGTTTTTTCAGAATTTTACTTAGGACTGATAGGATGGCTATAGGCCTGTAGTTAGTAATCTCCTTGGTATCACCTTTTTTAAGGACCGGCGTTACACGAGCAATCTTCCAGAGGTCAGGAACTTGGCTATTAGAGAGAGACAAGGTGAAAATTCTAGCCAGTGGGGAGGCTGTGTATGGTGCTGCTAGTTTCAGGAGTCGAAGCTCAAGTGTATCTGATCCAGAGCTAGTGTTGTCAGAGACAGTCCGTAATAGTTTTAAGACCTCAGTTCTTGAGATTGCCTTGCAGTAGAATGGGGCATTTTTAGACATTTGTTGGGAAGGATAGCTGGGGGTAGTGGACTGTGCTAATGTTGGAAGCAGAGAGGCTGCCTGGGGAGATGGGAAGGCAGAGGTATACTGAGACGGGTCTGAGAACGTTTGATTGAAGGAATTAGCAATGGTGTTGGAGTCATTGCAATGCACTCCATTTAATACCATGTCACTGTTGTTAGTTGACTGGGACGCACCGAGAAAGGTCTTGACATGGGCCCAGGATTTCCTAGGTCCCCAGCAGAGCCTAGCAGCAATTCTTTATAATAGACACTCTTAGCTGTTCTCACCAGTTTTTTACAGAAGTTACGTAGGGTTCTGTAGGTAGCATAGTCTGATTGTAGCCCCGAGGCTTTGTACTTTTTCCAGCATTTGTCCCTAGAGCGTAGATTTTTCAGCAAGTCTTTGTGAAGCCATCTTGTTTGTTTACCCTTCACCCTCTGTGTTATCTTGGGGGCATGCTTGTTCTGGATGGCCAGGAATTCATTAGCAAGACTTCATTAAAGAAGATACTTAGTGCAGACTCAACATTATGGGAAAGGTAAATACCAGACCAGTTTATCCTCGAGACATCATGACAAAAAGCCTAAATATCCAGGTTGGTGAGATTTGTAACGGTGATATAGCATGGTGGAGGGGATGGAGCAGCCTCAGTACTACAGATGCAGAAGACGGGAATAATCAGTAGGCGAATCTTCCAAGATGCCTGCTTGGTGTACATGATCTAGACGGTTTACCAGTACCCAGTCAATAAGGGAAGACAATTTTAGTGAAGATAGAGTTGATAGAGCGGGGTCACGCACTGGAATTTCTGCAGATGCCCCCAGACAATCCCCTGGTCCAAACTACCTATTCCCCCTCCCATGTCAAGCTCATTTGGGAGGAGGTACAGTCCCTACTAGACAAGGCTATAGAACCCATTCCAGCCCCACAGTGGGGGCAAGGGTTCTACTCCTATTTTTTTCTTGGTTCCCAAGAAGACCGGGGATCTGCACCCGATTCTGGACCTGAGTCTCTTGAACAATTACATAAAGTACAAGAGGTTCAGGATGGTCACCTTGCCGGGCATTCTTCCTGTGCATCAAGGGACTGGTTCTGCTCCCTGGATATACAAGATGGCTACCTCCATATTCTGGCGCTTCTGAAGCTGCCGCCCGAGACCACTTGCTCGGACTCCAGACCCAGAGAGGTACGACAAAGCTGCAAATTTTACGCCCAACCACCCATCCATCCCCCTCCCTGACCATTATTATATAGACGACCTGTTCCCCGCCTCCCTCCTGCCATTGGCTTTCCTACAAATCTATCCTCCCTGCCTCCCTAGGACGCCCACAGACATATAAATTTTGGGCTGCCGCTCCAGGTTCAAGTGTCCCATCCTAACTAACCCACTGCAGTCTCCCTGCCACTCGTCTTAGATCAGATTTGTGACTTCTTATTACTGTCCCTAGTCGCTGTGTCATAGTAAATTCTCCTTGCTCCTTACAAGTGGTTTCAGCGCCTACATCCCTTTGCTGACCCTGTGGTGTGTAGCCTTAGCTGGTGATACTTCTTAGATCAGGTTTACAACTTCTCGTAACTATCTCTAGTCGCTGTGCCATAGAAACATCTCCTTGCTCCCTTCAAGTGGTATCGGATCCTGTATTCCTTTTCAGACCCTGTGGCACGTAGCCTTACCTGGTGATACCTTGCTCAGATTAAGCCCTTACAACTGTTTCTCTTTCTGACCTCCCAGACTTTAACCATGGAACTTGCAATCTGGCTCTACCTATTTTCCATCACTTTATGCACCCTTGAACCTGCTTAGGGTACACGCCAGATGGAATTTCTACCCCAAAGAGGACTCATATCCCCTACCACAAGAATGTCTACTCATGGAGTCCCTATACAACTCGTGCTATGTCCCCAAGTTGTCGTACCTACTTTCAGCTGAGTCTCCCTCTGGGACAGCCGCCGGCATCTTGTTACCTACCCAAGGAATGTTACCTACTCGGCCCAGTACCTGCATCTACTGGTGTCATACGGCTAGGGTCTTTGCATGTGTATCACTAGGACTGAACAGTACAAAGAATAGGTCCTTGCATTCCTACGCCAATACTTCCACTAGCCAGAGAAGGTTTAGTTCTTCCAAATTACCACTTGATGCCCTGAGGAAAGTTGTACTCCTCCTCTTGCTATGCTCAGGTAATGTTAAACTTAACCCCGGGTCCTATACAAGCAATTCCTTCACCGTCCGAAGTCAGGAAGTATAAAGGTATCAACTTTATGTATGTTAAAGTGTGTAGCCTCTTAAAGAAACTCACCTCAGTACAGGCTTGAGCTGTCCACATGGAGCCGGATGTACTTGTCATATCTGAATCCAGGCTTCGTCCATCCACGCCAGACAAAGAGGTCAGTATCCCCAACTATCTGTTATTCAGAGCAGACAGACTAACCAGAGGTGGTGGTGTAGCCATCTATGTTAAGGACAAGTTTACGGTCGCTACCCTCGACACTACATCAATTGCCAATGCCTTTGAATGCCTGTCCTTAAAAATCGAAATATCTACATCAGTGGCCCTCCGTGTCATAGGATGTTACAGACCCCCGTCCTCTGGGTCACAGCTCCTGTCCCACCTATCATCTACTATGAGTACCGACACAATGGAAACAATTATACTAGGGGACCTTAACTACGACTGGCTGTCAAGCACATCTCTTCCACTTAAATCCTTCTGTGACTCTCTTGGGCTCACTTTACTTATTAGTGAACCTACTCATATCAATAAGAAAAACCCTACGAAAAGTACACTATTAGATGTACTTCTAGTAAGCAAACCCCATTTCTTCTCCCACGCTGGGATCTTTTCTGCTGATGTTAGTGACCATTGCTTTATTGCTGGCATAAGAGCAGTCCCTAAACCAACAGCCTCAGCAAAGTTCTCTACCAAAAGATCAAAACGGAATTTTGATCTGCTTGCATACTGTATATCAGTGACCTGAAAGCCTCCCTGCTTTGGCAGACCTTTTATTTAGCCAAATCAGTAGAAATAGCATATGCCATTTTCCACAAAATTGTATCCAGCGTTCTTATCACCCACGCACCCTTAGTCAAAACCTGCATAAAGGCTAGAAAGTGCCGTTGGTTTACAGCAGACATCAAGGCAGCACTATTAAAAAGAGACAAGCTCTGGAAGCTAGCATGAAAATCCCACAAAGCCGAAGACTGGCATCTTTTCAGAACAGTCAGAAACCACTGTACAAAGCTAACTGGGGAAACCAAGTCCTACTTCTATTGCTCTGAAGTCGACACTGCCTCCAACTACCCTACCAAGTTCTGGTCCACGATAAAATAACTTTCTGGTAATACCACAGGAAACACTCTCCCCTCAAAAATTATTTCTGATAATGTAACTATCAACAACAATAAAGAGATACTACAAGCCTTCAACAATCACTTTGCTACTGTAGGGCTAGCTTTTGATAACTCACCTGCACGCAACCTATGCTCCCAGCTTACCACACAACCTTCAGAATCTAGTCCCTCAGATGCAGTCTTTTCATTCTCTCCTGCCTCACTAAAAGAGGTCGAAGATCTCCTCCTCCAGTTGGATACCAGAAAAAGTGCTGGCGCTGACTCGTTTGATCCATACTACCTAAAGATTGCCTATCATGTCTTGGCCGTACCTATTACGCATCTATTTAACTTGTCCCTTTCTCAAGGGAAACTGTGGAAGACCGCACATGTTATTCCGTTGTTTAGATCACAGGGGTCTCCGGATTTAACAACTACAGGCCCATCTCCCTTCTCCCAGTACTATCAAAACTTCTGGAAAAAATTGTGAATGCCCAGCTGAAATCTTTCATAGATGATGCTAACCTGCTAAACCCAATGCAGTCTGGTTTCAGAACTGAACACAGTACAATCACGGCCCTGGCCGAGGTGACAAATGACTGGGAGCGCGAGCTAGAGAACAAAAAATGTGTCTGTGTCGTTTTTTCTAGACCTAAGTAAGACCTTGGACACTGTCGACCACAGCCTTCTTCTTTCTTCATTAAAAGCTGTTGGTCTAGATTCCACCTCGTAGCATTGGTTCCACAACTACCTTTCTGATAGGCACCAACAGGTCAAGGCTGAAGGTGAACTCTCCCCCTCAAATCTGTTAAAAAGAGGTGTCCTGCAGGGATCCATCCTGGGGCCACTCCTATTTGCCGTCTACATCAACAATATAGACTCAGGCATCAATGAGGTGAAAAATCATCTGTTCGCAGATGATACAGTGATCTACCTAAGCCATACAACTCCTGAAACTGCCTGTAGTGACCTGCAAGCTGACTTCACCATACTTCAATAACAGCTCCTTAGTTAAAAATTGCTACTTAATGCCAAAAAGACAAAGGCAATGCTATTTTCACCTATTAACCATGCAGCCTACCCTGCTCTACCCCCCCCAATCACCACCCTCCTAGGAGAAACCCTGGAATTTGTGTCGAAATTCAAATACCTGGGGGTCTGGCTAGACTTCAAACTCTCCTTTGCAGACCACCTGGAGGATTTGTTAAATAAAACTGAGGCAGAGACTAGGTCTCTTCTTCAGGTTAAACCGCCTACTAACTACAGAGGACAAGAGACAGCTAGTTCAGTCTACGTTCCTTTCCCTAATTGATTACGCCGACTTTATATACAGCCAATGTGCTACTTCATACCTCGGTAAATTGGACATACTTTACCACAGAGCCCTGCGCTTCATCCCTGGTCTCCCCTTCTCCACCCATCACTGCTCTTTATATGCGGCCGTAGGTTGGACCTCCCTACACTACAGACGAAATAAAAGTGCAGCTCTCTGGACATACAGAGCTATCAATGGCAAACTTCCACAGTACATTGTCGATTGCCTGACTCTCAATACGCCTGGAACCTATGCCCTAAGAAGCTGTTCACTGATTTCTCTGAAAGTGCCCAAAGCCCTAACGCTTTTTGGGAGAGCTGTCATAGGATTCGTTCTACCGTCACTCTGGAATGTGCTACAGAAATCACTGAAACTGAGGACTCCTGTTAGTCTCACACTGTTTCAGACCTTATACTCAAAATACATTACAGAAGCCTGCAACTGCTTCCAATGATTCTAGCTTGCTTACACCCCCTTCCACATCCTCCCTGCTTTTCCCATCCTCCTTCCTTCTTGTATCAGTGCATAACTTGTCCCTGAGCCACCTACTTATCTACCGCTCTAATTCTCACCCTCCCTCACCCACCTGTTCCTTGTATACCCACAGCATCTCATTCCTTTGCTCCTAGTATTATCCCAGTTCCAGACACCGCCCCCCCCCACTGGCTGCCCAATTCTCCCAACACATGTCTCCCCCTTGATACGCCTGGGTCTTTTTAAACTGACTATGTATGTCTCTTCGCTTGTAGCATCCACTTCAACTAATCTCTTCGCTGGACTATAATGCCTTTACCTTACAGGAATACTAAACCATGTATGTTGTATCTGGTATAAATTTTTACTGATTTGCTACCCAATTGTTATGTATACCCTTCCCTACTGTCTTTTATCTGAACCCAAATGTATTTTTACTTATCCTGTCTATTGCAGGCCTACCTGTACTCTTGCATCTACTGTTTATTTGTCTGTATGTAAATGCATTATTTGACTTGTGTAATGCAGGTCCACCTTGTAAATGAGCTTGCTCAATGGTGTTCGCCTGGATAAATAAAGAATTTGATTGATTGATTGGTGCTTCCAGTTCACAGGAGGTTCCTGAGGTTCTCCTTTCAGGGAAGGCATTTCTGGTTCTAGGAGCGTGGATATGTTGTTCATCCACACTCTTTGGCATGTCCCTTTCCCTTTAAATCTTGCCGGAAGTCTTCAAGCTGACTCCTCCCACCCACCCGGGTGGTATAACTCTCGGCTCCACCCCATGACGCCAGATCTTTCTTTCCGCTGGAAGATTCAGGTTCCCTCGTGCTAACTCTAGCAGTCGTAGGCCCTGGCATTCGCAACGTCAGTTTTTACTGCATTTATCTCTTAAATTCGTTCGAGTTGTCGATTCCGATAATAATGTATCGGATATGGAGAACAAGTTCCTCCCTGGATTTCGCTGGTGTTCATGCGTGCTGTTTCTAAGTTAAGACCGATCCCCACCTTTACCTGTGTACTGCCTAGGTGTCAGTCATGACACCACCACCTGCACCTTTTGCTTAGCCTTCCATCCTAATGTTTTGGATGACCACATGGTGCACCTTAAGCTGCGAGATTGGAGAAAAGGAACCTGCCAGTGAAATCGAAGGATGCGAGGTGGGCGGTTTCCACGGCCACGGGATCTGCTGAACAGCTAGAGCAGATGAAGGCTTTTGAGGAAGAAGCTGCTCAGGCTTCGGCCAGCCGAAGTTTTTTTGTTCCTCTCAACCTCGGTTTCACCTTCTCAGGTTCCTTTAGGGAGTTGTGCCAGTCTCTCCCCACCAGGGGTGAGGCGCCCTTGGGCTCGCACTCCTCCCGCCCTCACAAGAGGGACAAGGATCCGAAGTCTTCCTCCAGAAGACGCTCCTGGGACCAAGAGAGGCCTGAGTCCCAGGAAACGGTGGTTTCGACTCCGGTCAAGATTGCTTCCTCGGCCGCCGGCTTCACGGATCTTCTGTCTGGCCAGGCGGACACCGAGGCATCGGCTGAACCGGCCGAGATTTTTCTCGAGCCGATCGAGCCACTTTCGCCAACTCCGGTCGACGATTCTCTAGAGAGGACACCTATCCTTTTTTACCCTGATCACGAGGCACCTTCTGTGGGTGTCTTGATTGAGGGAAGCGAACCGGAACCTCGTTTTTCCCCAAGTCTGGTTTCCTCCGATCAACCTAACTGACTCCGTTGGTCTCGATCGAGGACTCAGTCTTCTTCAACCGGAAAATCGAAGAAAGGCCACCGGCATTCAGAAAAGAAGCGCCGCTGCAGATCCTCATCCTTCTTGGACGAGGAGAGGCTTCGACGAAAACTCCGTCGACGCTATGAGGAGCTCATGTGGCAACAGCTGATTCAAACAACATGAAGTCTTGCTATATTATGACAATTGCAGTTTGTCCCACCATTAGAACTGCTCCGGAGGTGAAAGGGTTAACTACCATTCTGAGAATGGAGTTTAGAGCGCGAGCTCGGTTAGAGAAGCTCTGTCTGGATAATTTCAAACTGAAACTGTCAGATTCTTTACTCCGCCTCACTGAACAGTCGCTCCGGAGATTTCTCCTACTGCTTGGTTCATTTCTCGTTTAAACAGTATTTTCTCGTTAAATTCAACCGCTAGTATTATTATTTTTTAACCGCGAACCCGATCGTTTCAAGCTCTGTCTGTGGTATTGTAAGTAATAGACAGGTTTTTATTTCTGTGTGGAACTTGTAAATGTTTATCGGTTCGGTTCAAACCGATCAGGTTGTTAAAACTTTAAAGTTTAAGCATTTTAAAGCTTTTAAGTGCGGTTCCTGGTTCTTATCGGTTCTAAAACCAGATTTCATTACGGTTTTTTTCCACGACCCGTGACACGGTTGGGAACCGATAAGGGTGTCTTGCCTGGCACTGCCTTTAAAAGGGCAAGTTTGTTGGTTAGGCTGGCATCATGTCTGAGAAACCCAAAAGAAAAACCGGGCCCACTTGGTTTCAACACTGTAGTGTCTGTGGGGAAGCCTTTGCCAAGGCTGACCCACACACTACATATGTTTATTGTCTGGGGTTTGACCACCTCAATTCAGACTGCCAGATTTGTAAGAATTTCCCTGCAGCCACCCTGGATAAGAGAGTGGGCAGGCTCAGGGAACGAGAGGCCAAAAAGTCCGCTGACCCGGATGGCCAGCCCGGTTCGGTGCCAACCGAACCGGAGGGAGTGCCCTCTGACCAGGGCGAGACTTCCTCGGGCAAAGGTAAAGCTGGCTCTGAGGAGCCAGTTCCAGCAAAGAAAACAAAAAAATGAGCAGGTATGGAGTCCAAAATTCCTTCTCCAACTGCTGCAGAAATAGCAAAAGCTATACAAATTGTACAGTCACTTTCTCCGGTTCCGTCCGAATCGCCACTGTCTGGTAGGAGGTCGGTTCGGTCGGTTCCACCGGTTCAAGAATATGATATTGGAGATTTTTATGAACCAGAGGAGGGGCAGGATGATTATGAACAGTGTGAATGTGACTTTGAGAGTCTGGATGTGCCCATTGAACCGGACATCTCCCCAGACAGACCTTTAGAATCTCCCCCTATGCTTTCTGAGTCCCCTTCTCATTTTTTGTTTTATAAAAAGGTTGCTGAAACCCTCTAGCTCCCATTAGAAAAGCTGTGGATGAGCAAGAGGAACCTGATTTTGTGGAAATTATGGATATCCCAGAGTCTAGGAGATTATCTGTCCCCTTACAAAAGTCTTTTAAGAAGCAAACAATAAAAATTCTAAAAGCCCCTAATTCTGTGCCTCTTGTTGACAAAAAGCTGGACAGGAGGTACACTTTGTTAGGTTCTGATACAGACTTTCTTTCACAGCAATGCAGTCATGTTGGGGTAGTTCAGACTGCAGCCTGTGATAAAGCTAACATTCCCCTGGCTTCACATCCTCCTGACAAGGACTCCAGGAAGATTGATGCCATGGCTAAAAAACAATACATGGCAGCGTCCTTGGGACTCAGACAAGCAAATTACATGGCTTATGTGGCAAGATACCAAAATCTAGTTGGGACACTGTCATGGCTTTGGCTAAACAGGCCCCTGGCCAGCTTGCCAAGGAGCTGGATCAGGTGGCTTCTGATGGTATTGAGGCTTCCAAGGTGCAATTCCATGCTGCTGTGGATTCTAATGATGTATCCTCTAGAGTCATGGCTACATCTGTGGCCTTTCGTAGGTTAGCTTGGCTCAGGTGTACTAACTTGTCACAGGATACCCAGTCTAAGGCTATGGATTTTCCTGTGATGGGGAATTCTCTGTTTGGGGAGCAAACAGAGAATTACATGAAGAAAATGGATGGATACAGAACAACTTATAGGAGTGCACAAGCCAAGGAGTGGCAAGCCACTCCTCAGAAGCAGACCCCCAGGGGTAGAGGTAGGCCCTTTCACAGGCCTTTTTACCAAACCCAGGCTTCTTCTGCTTATGCTCAGAAGGGGTTCTTCAGAGGCAGAGGCAGACGGGGTGCAAGTAGGTCTGCTCCCACCCCTCAGACTAAAGCCCCTGCCAAACAGGCACCCTGATGGGGTGCCCAGGGCCGGTTCTCCACTACCTGTAGGGGGCAGGCTGGCTTACTTCGACCAGGACTGGAAGTCTCTAACATCAGACAAATGAGTCCTGGAAGTAGTAAGCCAGTTCTCAGCTTCAAAACATTTCCAAAGATGAGAGCCAGATTTTTTCCACCTGCAAACCCTCTAGAGACTTTTACCTTAGAAACAGAAGTCTCAACCCTCCTAGCTCTCAGAGCTGTAGAAAGGGTTTCCCCTACACCAGGGCAAGGGTCTGTACTCCAGATATTTCCTTGCCCAAAAAGACAGGAGAATGGCGCCCATTTTAGACCTAAGATATCTGAACAAGCACCTTTTGAAACCAAAGTTCAAAATGGTGACTCTGGCAATGATTTTACCTTCTCTAAGGCCAGGGGACTGGCTAGCTTCCCTGGACCTCAATGATGCCTATTTCCATGTTCTAGTCAGAAGCTCCCACCGAAAGTACCTCAGATTCGAACTGCCCTTAGGTCACTACCAGTTCAGAGCAATGCCCTTCGGCCTCACCTCTGCCCCAAAGGGTATTCACAAAATGTCTGGCAGTAGCAGTTGCTCATTTAAGAAAGCAAAGGATTGCTGTTTTCCCTATCTAGGCAGACTGGCTCATTGTAGGCCAGTCTCCAGAACAGGTCAAATCACACCTGCAAGTTACCCAGCAGCTGCTCACCTCTCTGGGCTTCTTGCTCAATCTTCCAAAGTCAGTTCTGGAACCTGTTCAGGTACTCACCTTCATAGGTGCAGAATGGACACAAAGCAGGCCAGAGCCTTCCTACCCTTAGAGAGGTGAGGAACCTGGTGGCCCTGGCCTCCTCCTTCACTCTGCAGGTCTCTCGACCAGCAAGGCACTTCTTACAGCTCCTAGGGCACATGGCTGCTTCCACAGCTGTAGTTCAAGGAGCAAGATTTCAGATGAGGGACATTCAGTTTCATTTGAGAGCCTTTTGGTCTCCAGAAAAGATCCCTTTCCAAGTTGGTCCCTGTGACTCGAACCCTGATCCAGGCCCTTCAGTGGTGGCAGGATCAGAGCAATTTAAGACTGGGGGTCCCCTTCATCCCTCTGTCGCATTCCTTTACCCTCACTACGGATGCATCCCTTCTGGGATGGGGAGCTCACATGGGCGACCTCTCCACTCAGGGAGTGTGGTCCCCTCAGGAATCTCTGCTCCACATCAATTTGCTGGAACTCAGAGCTGTCTTTCTAGCACTTCAAGTGTTTTCTGCATCTGTTCAGAACAAAGTGGTACAAGTCAGAACAGACAACACCACCACAATGTGGTACATCAGCAAACAAGGGGGCACTCGGTCTTCGGCCTTGTGCACCAAAGCAATGAAGTTATGGTCTCTGGCTTATTCCCTGAACACTTCCCTCATAGCAGTTCACCTCCCAGGAAAGGACAATGTCCTGGCAGATGCTCTCAGCAGGATTTCCCAGGACCATCACGAATGGTCACTGGATCCCCAAATACTGGGATAGTTTTTGCCAGATAGGGGCACCCCTCAGATAGATCTTTTCGCAGCCCCAGACAATCACCAACTTCCACTGTTTTGTTGCAGGCCCCCAGTGATGGGCTCAGTCCCTCTGGATGCCTTTCTTCTGGATTGGGAAGGGAAGTTTCTATATGCTTTTCCTCCCTTCCCTCTCCTATTCAAGGTGCTAGTTAAAATCAGATCCCAGCCTTGCAGGATGATTCTGATTGCTCCAGATTGGGCCAGGCAGCCCTGGTACCCACTCCTTCTGTCCTTAACAGTCCATCTTCCCTGTGCCTCCCCAGGAGGCGCAATCTGTTATCTTGTGCCCAGGGAGGGTTTGGTATCTGAATCTCAAATCCCTCAACCTCAAGGCCTGGCTCTTGAGGAGTTAGAGTTTGCTGACCTACACCTTTCTCAAGGTGTTCTCGACATCCTGAAGGCTTCCAGGAAGCCTTCCACTAGGGCCACTTATAATTGTAAATGGAAAAGGGTTTCCATCTGGTGCTCGGGGAAGCATATTTCCCCGGAATCTGCTGATTTGCCCATTGTTCTGGACTATGTGGTCCATCTTAATTCTTTGGGCCTGAGACCAGCTACCCTGAAAGTGCATTTGGCAGCTGTCTCTGCTTTTATTTCAGCAGGAAAGCCCTCTTCTCTTTCCACTCACCTTGTTTTTTCCAAGTTTTTCAAGGGATTACTTCATACTAATCCACCTTTCAGGGACCTGGCCCCTGCCTGAATCTTAATGTTTGCATTGCTCAGTTGATGCAACCTCCCTTTGAGCCTCTGTCTTCTGCAGAGCTCAAGTATTTGACTTGGAAAACTGTTTTTCTAGTAGCCATCACTTCTGCCAGGCGCATAAGTGAGTTACAAGCCTTGTTAGTGGAGATTGACTTTATTTCCTTTCACAGGGATAAAGTGGTCCTTAGGACTAACAGGAAGTTTTTGCCTAAGGTGGTTTCAGACTTCCATCTTAACCAATCTATCTCCCTTCCAGTGTTCTTTATTGACCATTCCTCCTCTGGTTAGAGGAGGTTGCACAGTTTAGATGTTAAGAGGGCCCTTAGTTACTATATAGAGCATACCAAGGGTCATAGGTTCAATCCCTCCAACTTTTCTCACTTTTGGTGAGGTTGGAAAAGGTAAACCTGCCACTAAGAGATCCATTGCCAGGTGGATTGTCTCTTGTATCAATTTGCTATCAAAAACTGGAAAGGTTCTCCCTTCAGGCCTGAGGGCTCACTCTACCAGAGGTACAGCTGCGTCTATAGCTGCTGCAGAGACATCTCTATTTTAGAGATATGTCAAGCAGCTACCTGGAAAAGCAGTACACACTTTCACCAAGCATTACTCCTTGGATATCCAGGCCAGGAGGGATGCTAGATTTAACGAGAGCCGTGCTTCAGATCCTATTCCTAAGTAGGTTCTGTCCCTCCTCCATGGAGAGTACTGCTGTGTATTCTGTAATTGTCATAATATAGCAAGACTTCATGTTGTTTGAAGAAAAATTACTCACCTTAGTAATGTTGTTTCTTCTAATGGAGATCTACTATGTTCTCCCAACCTGCCCTCTCAGAACTTCTACTTGGGTGTAAGTTGGGCAGTCCAGTGTGGGCACGGGTTATGCCCATTATACGTTTTCACCCCTTTTGGGGTTTTGGGGTGTGGTGTTTTATTCTACCTTATTTTATTATTTTCTGGTTCCCTGACTTGAGTCTTTGTGTTGGGACCAGGAATATGTCATTAATATTTAGGTAGCCAGTTGGCTAGTTAGCAGGTTACAGCTTACACAGAACCTTAGTGAGTTTTTGCTAGTAAAGATCGACAGTTTCAGTTTGAAATTATCCAGACAGAGCTTCTCTAACCGAGCTCGCGCTCTAAACTCCATTCTCAGAATGGTAGTTAACCCTTTCACCTCCGGAGCAGTTCTAATGGTGGGACAAACTGCAATTGTCATAATATAGCAAGACTCCATTAGAAGAAACAACATTACTAAGGTGAGCAATTTTTTATTTTGGCTGGGCAGAAACCGGCTACGCAGTCCGCCCTGGTCATTCCTTGGCCTGCGCCTCAAGGGCCTGCGCCGACCCCTCTGGAACCGAAGGCTTTGGTTCCTCCACCTGGGGGCCAGTCATATTCGGCTAGGCCCATACCGGTCTCGACACCTATTAGGTGGAGCCACCGCTAAGCAGCCCCCAGTGTGGCTCCCCTAAAGAGGACCATCCAGACACCAGGCTTCCCCGACGTCTGTCCATCACGGTCACTCCAGATTGCCCTCGGCGGATCGAAGGGGACATGGGTGGGAGACCGCTGTACCCCGACTACTCTGATTTGGATACCACCAGTTTGCACTCTCATCCTGCTGATGAGGAGTCACTCTCGGCGTCCTTGGAGGAAGGGCCCACCTCCTTTCAGGGCATTCTCCGCCTTATCTCCAGTTCTACTGGGATGCCCTTGGAGTCCATCCAGAAAAAGGCAGAGTACCCCCTTACGGATATCCTTAAGGGGGGGGATACCCCGACGGAGGCCTTTCCAATAGTGGAAGCCGTTACTGGTCCAGCCCTTGAGCTTTGGCAGCATCCAGCTTCCTGCCCAGCACAGTCTGCCCGTATAGCCCTTAAGTACGCGGTGCCTATGGGATCTCTGCCAGGATTCATGGAACATCCCTCGGCTGAGAGCCTGGTGACTGCTTCCGTCTTCAGACATACGTGGCCTCTTCCTTGGGCCTTCATCAGGCCAGTTTGGCTGTAATCATGGCACACTTCTCCCATGCCCTCCTAGGGTCATTGGATGAAGTACTTCCTCACCTCCCCGCGGACATGCAGACCATGGTCAAACAAGTCCGTGATCAGGGCCGTGCTGTTGCCAGACAGCGGCTCCAGACAGCCCTGGACATCGGGGATTCTTGTGCCCGCTCTTTAGCAGCCACAGTGGCCACCCACCACAGGAGCTGGCCGCGGTTATCCTCCTTTCCGGCGGATACCCAGCACAAGTTAGCTGATGTGCCTTTCCTTGGTACCGACTTGTTCGGCCCAGGAGTGGCAGGCCAGCTTCAGCGTATTGAACAGCCCAGTGCCACTTCTACTAAGTGGTCCTCAGGCAAGAACCAGCTTAAGAGGAAGCCTTTTCGGCAGTCCTCCCTTGCGGTCAGGCTGCCCTCCTATCAAGGAGGTCAGCAGCACCAACAGCAGCAGCAGGCTCAAGCTTGGTGCTCTAGGCCCAAACAGGGCCCTCAACAGCCCCGTAAAGGAGGCTGAGGCACTGGTCCAGGAGCTTCCTCCTCATCCTCTAAGCCTGCTCAGTGACGGGTTGGGGGTTGCCACCCCTACATCCGTCACATCTGCCCTGGGTCCTCCCGTGGAGAGTCGGCTACACCACTTTCTTTCCGCCTGGTCCGATATCACTTCGGACAGGTGGGTTCTAGAAGTGGTAGGGCAGGGACTGCCTCTGGAATTCCAGCAGTACCTGCCCAGCCGAGCCCGCGGACCTCGGGAGAAAAGGATCTCCGCTCGCACGCAGTCGTCTCTTCGAGACGACATAGCTCAGCTCCTCCGCAAGGAGGCGGTAGCTCCAGTCCTGGGTCTGCCTGTAGACCCAGGCTTCGTATCCAGGTACTTCCTGGTGCCCAAGCGGATGGGGGTTGACGCCCCATCCTAGATCTCCACGACCTGAATCAGTATCTCAGGTCTCGCACCTTCCGGATGGTAACTCTGAACCAGATCATACCATCCCTGGAATGAAACATGTGGTTTTGTTCACTGGATCTACAGGACACGTGTTTTCATGTCCCAATCCGTCCATCCCACCAGCGGTTCCTCCACTTCAGGGTCGAAGGGACCCTGTACGAGTTCCGAGCCATGCCGTTCGGCCTGTCATCGGCCCCTCGGGTCTTCACCAAATGCATTGCAGTGGTGGCAGCACATCTTCAGCATCGAGGAGTTTGAATTTACCCTTATCTAGATGGCTGGCTCTTGGCGGGTTCCTCCCTTCAGGAGGTGGAGAGATCCAGGGATCTGGCTCTCAGAATCTGCTCTCAGCTTGGCCTCCTGATCAACGAGGCCAAGTCGGAACTCATGTCATCTCAGGTGATGGGCTTCATCGGGGCAGAGCTTGACTCTTGTCAAGTCAGAGCTCGGCTCCTGGCGGACAGGGTGGAGGTTCTTTCCTCCTTTGCCCGATCATTTCTGGTTGGGCTCTTGCGCCTTTCCCGGGACTTTCTGTGCCTTCTGGGTTACATGGCGGTGTGTACCTCAGTAGTCCGTTGGGCCAGGTGGCACAGGTGCCCCCTTCAGTGGGAGCTGGCTGCCCAGTGGACTCAGCGCCATGGTCATTTCGACCAGATGAGCACTGTAACCCAGAAGATGTGGGACGCTCTCCAGTGGTGGACCGCCCCAAAACGGTTGCAGGAGGGGATCCCGTTTGTCCGCCCCGAGCCGACGGTTGTTCTCACGATCGATGCCTCTCTCATGGGCTGGGGAGCCCACATGGGAGACAACAGGGCCCACGGGTTCTGGACCCCCCGAGGAGTCCAGATGCCACATCAGCCTGTTGGAGCTCAGAGCAGTCAGACCTGCACTGTAAGCATTCACTCCTCAACTCCGGGGTCAAGTGGTTCAAGTCCAGACTGACCATGTACTACCTCAACAAACAGGGTGGCATGCACTCCCGTCTGGTGTTCAAGGAGGTGCTCCGCATCTGGACCCTTGTCAGCCGGTTGGAGGCGGATCTCCTAGCCATCCATGTGGCAGGAGTCTTGAACCAGCTGGTGGATGCTCTCAGCCACATAGGCCAGACATCCCACGAGTGGTCACTCCATCCAGAGGTAGCTTACGATCTGTTCTCCCGTTGGGGTAAACCGTTGGTGGACCTGTTTGCCTCCAGGGAGAACGCTAAGCTGAATCTGTCTTGCCCGCCCCCCCAAGGGCTCGCTGCAGGGGGATGCCTTTTCGAGGCCGTGGACCCCAGGCCTCCTCTACTCCTTCCCTCCATTTCCCTTGATCCACAAGGTGTTACTCAAGGTGAGGAGGGACAAGGCAAAGGTGATTCTGGTAGCCCCAGATTGGCTGCACCAATTCTGGTACCCAGATCTCCTCAACCTCAGCTGCAGGCCCCCGGAGCGGCATTGTAAACGGCCGGACCTGATATCACTGAACCTGGGGAAGGTCTTCCATCCGGTCCTTCAATCCCTGCACCTCACAGCCAGTACCTGAGCTGCTAAAGTTCCAGGCTCTGGGTCTTTCCGAATATGTCTACACTGTGGTGGAAGCATCTCATAAGGAATCGACCAGGAAATGTTGTGCCTTCAAATGGAAAAGGTTTTCCATTTGGTGTCAGGGTAAAAGTCTGGATCCCTTATCCTGCTCTGTGGCTAACATTTTAGACTACCTGTGGTCTCTCTCCAAAGGGGTTCTACGGTCATCAACCCTTAGGGTGCACCTGTCAGCCATTTCTGCATACCGGGTGCAGGCCTGTCAGCCGACATTGGCACAGGCGACAGTGGTCGGGCGCTTCTTCAAATGCCTGGATCTCACATCCCCTTTGGTGCGTGAACCTCCACCTCCGTGGGATCTCTTGCTGGTTTTGGCAAAGCTCACGGGCAAGCCATTCGAACCCATGCACAAGTGTGAGCTCTCATTTGTCATGGAAGACGGCCTTCCTGGTGGCTGTCACGTCTGCCAGAAGGACAGGGGAGCTCCAGGCGCTTTCGGTGGACTCCCCTTATCTGGTCTTTCACAGGGACAAAGTTGTCCTGTGCCCCCAACCGAAATTCCTTCCGAAGTTGGTCTCAGAGTTTCACCTTAATCAGCTGTTGACTCTGCCGGTATACTACCCTAACTACACCTCGGATGCAGAGTACAGGCTCCATATTCTGGACCTGAGACGTGCTCTTTCCTTTTATAAGGAAAGAACAGTGAAAATTCGTGGAGAGGTTCGCCAGCTGTTTGTCACCTACGCTGAAGCCACTTCTGGCAGACCTGCAGCCAAATGGACCATTGCAAGATGGATCACATCATGCATAGGTCTGTGCTATGAGTTGGCGGGCAAGGAGCCTCCCAGAGGGTTAAGAGCTCATTCTGTCTGCCTTACTGCTGCATCGGTGGCTGCTTCCAGGGACATCCCTATCCAGGAAATCTGTCGGGCTGCTACCTGGAAGTCAGCAAACACCTTTATTTCCCACTACCACATCGACTTTAAGTCACGCTGGGATGCTGGTTTTGGGGCCTCGGTTCTCCAATCTCTGTTTCCTAAGTAGGGGGTGTGCGCCTTGCCTCCCTCCGCCCGGAGAACTGCTTGGAGTCTGCCAAAGAGTGTGGATGAACAACATATCCACACTCCTAGAAGAACAGGTTACTCACCTGTAACAGTAGTTTTAGGAGTGGTATATGTTTTTCGTCCACATGCACCCAACCGACCTCCCCGGCTTTAAGGCACACAACCTTGCTTCCAGCGGGCTAAGATCTGGCGTCATGGGGCGGAGCCAAGAGTTATACCACCAGGGTGGGTTGGAGGAGCCAGCTTGAAGACTTCCGGCAAGATTTAAAGGGAAAGGGACATGCCAAAGCGTGTGGATGAACAACATATACCACTCCCAAAACTACTGTTACAGGTGAGTAACCTGTTCTTTCGGTCCTTCCCTTCGGCCTTTCCTCGGCACCTCATGTGTTCACGAAGTGCCTAGCAGTGGTGGCAGCAGCCCTAAGGAAGCAGAGACACTTCATTTATCCCTATCTCGATGATTGACTTCTGACCGCTGCCACAAGGGATCGGCTTCTGGTGGCTTTAGAAGACACTTTCAGCCTGTTTAGCTCCTTGGGGATCACCATAAACATGGTGAAGTCATTCCTGAAACCATGTCAGAGGTTACAATACATAGGGGCAATCCTAGACACGGAGCAAGGGAAGGCCTTTCTCCCACCGGACAGGGCAGTATACCTTCGCTCTTTGGCCCACAAAATTTCGGCTGCTCACCAGGCCCCCAGCTCGGACCATGCTTCAGCTCCTAGGCTATATGGCCATAACGACTGTTCCCTCAGCACACGTGTTTATGAGGGTCATTCAGTGGACTCTGAGTGCAATGGGATCAGAGGGAGGACGATCTCGACCAGCCAATCTTGATCTCCAAAGCAGTGGTACAGACTGTCTCTCTTTTTTTTTTTCTTTAAACTCTTTATATATTATTTTAACAGACACATAGAGGGTGAGTACATGTATTTAAGCCATTGAGGATTTTCCATACACTTTACATTTTTCTCAGTAGTGACTGTGGATTATATACAGAAGTACGTTCACTTAAGCTCGTTCATTTCTTTACTGATATTTAGTCCTGATTGAGGGGCTAGGATGTTGTTGTTATGGGAAGATCAAGGATAACCTGTTTACCCAGGGTATATCTTGTTTATGGAGTGTTTTATCTATCTTCCATGTCCCTGGGGGAGGATTGTGCTTAGGCTGGCCTGGACCCCTTCCAGTGGCATCTCCTCTGGGTGAATTGGTTGTTCCCTCTGAATTGTATGTATCCCTTTCTGATCTCTTCTAGGGTACTAGGTCAGGTTGGGTTTGGGCTATATGGAGGAACCAAGGGGTCCACCTGCTTAAAAAAACTGGAACATTATTATGTAATCTTGCTGTCAGGTTCGCCATTTTATGTATTTCATAAATAGTATTCTTCCAGTCTGATTTGGTAGGGATACTCTGTTGTAGCCAGTATAGGGTTATGACCTTTTTGGCTGCTCCCAGTAGTATGTTAATTTAGATTTGCTGAGGGTTCCGAAACTACCTTGGGTAATGTAGAAGAAGGGCTAGTTCTGGAGTTAAGGCTCCTAGGTTAGGGAATAGCTCTATTATTTGAGTACCCACCTTCTCCCAGAAGAGAGAGAGGACTGGGCATGTTGATAGGATGTGGGAGTGAGTGGCTGCCTCACATCCAAAGTTCCTCCAACACGACGAATCTCCAGTGGTGGAATACTTAGCAGTAATTTGTGGAGTATAGAAGCAGCAAGTGGACATTTTCCACGCAGACTCCACCAGGTGTACGATCTAGTAGTTTTATGTTGCCTTCTCCAGATATTCAGCCAATCAGCTGGGGTCAATTTGATCATTAGTTCCGACTCCCAGGAAAGCTGTGTAGCTTCAGTATTTACTGTGGGAACCCCTTGTAGTATTTTGTAAAATTTAGAAATCAGGTGTTGATACCCGGGATGGTTCTGGAGATTGGTAAGAAATGTGCACATCTCCGGAACTGGCCGTGTGGCTACATTCAGTCCCAACTCTGTCTCCAGGTAGTGTCAGATCTGTAGATAGCGAAAGCAGTCCCCCTTGTGGTAGGGTGAATTCTGTCTTCAGTTGGTCAAAAGATTTTAGTATGCCCTGATCATAGAACTGGTAGGTATGGCTTAAGCCCTGTTCATGCCATCTGAGGAATGTTGTATCTAAAGTGGCATGGGTAAAACCTGGTTCTTTTGCAGGGATTCCCATGCACTTAGCCAGATAACTATTTTCAGGACAGGTGAGGAATTCTACCTGGCACCGTAGCATTGCCTTAGTGAAGAGAGAGCCTCCAGTTGCCACAGGGAGCACCTGGGGTTGGAGTGCTAAAGTGTGATTTAAAGGTGTGTCAGTCAGACACTCTCTTGGTGGCTCTCTCCACAGAATCTGGAGTCCAGAGTCCCTTTTCAGAGAGAAGCCTCTTCGTAGGTTTTCACGACCAATGCCTCAGGCCTATGTTGGGAAGCTCATTTTCAGAATCATCAGACTCAAAGTGCATAGTCTTCACTAGAACCGACCCTCCACATCAATATCCTGGAGATGAGGGCAGTTCTGTACGCTGTACAGGTGTTTCTCCTGGATCTCCATCCAGGTCCCCTGTTGGTGCAGACAGACAACATGTCAGTTGTTCACTACATCAACAAGCAGGTGGAACTCACTCCTATCCTCTTTGCCGGGAGGCTATGAGAGTGTGGTTCTGGGCTCTAGACCATGGCCTATTGCTCACCACAGTGCATGTTCCAGGGGTCCAAAATGCCTTGGCCGATGCCTTACACCAGTCTCGATCGAGTACTCGTTAATGGGAACTCCTGCAGTCTGTAGCGGATGACCTCTTCCAAAGATGGGGTCCTCCAGAGCTGGACTCCTTTGTGTTCCCGTGCAATGCAAAACTGCCCAGTTTCTGTTTGCTTGATGATGGACCTGGTGTTTTCTGGCGAGACGTATTGTCACTCTTTTGGACAGGGAGGTTTCTGTATGCCTTTCCTCTTTTGCAAAGAGTTCTGCTCAAACTCCAAGCAGAATGAGCGGAGGTGATTCTCATAGCTCCGCTTTGGCCTAGTCAGATATGGTTCCCACTACTGCAGCAGCTAACAGTGGAACCTCCAATTCCCCTGCCTTTTTCCTCCCATTTACTGTTGCAAGAGCAGGGCAGGCTGATTCTTCCAGATCTCCATTCCCTGCATCTACTTGCCTGGCACCTGCAGACGTAGCCACTCCACATTTTGGAGTATCTCCCAGAGTGGCCGAGGTTTTGGTTGCAGCCAGGAAACCTTCCACCAGGGCTACTTACACCATGAAGTGGAAGCGCTTTTGCCTGTGGGCCTCCAATCAGGGTTTGGACCTTCTCCTGTGTTCTCTGAATGCTGTCCTCGAGTATCTCCTGTCCCTGTCAGACTTGCGCCTCCGATATTCCTCCATCAAGGTACACCTTTCTGCAATCTCTGCATATCATGTGCCAGTGGCTGGCAAATATGTTGCCCAGATGGATCTGGTCTGAACATTTTTGAGGGGAATGCTTAATCTTAAACCTCTCATTAGGGACCCCATCCCTCCTTGGGATCTTTTTGTTTTTGTTAGAAAAACTTACGTTGCCTCCCTTCGAACCATCCGTGGATTGAGCCAGTCTCTCCTTCAGATCCACCGGGGTGGTGGAGGAGGAGGAGGAGGAGGAGAGGGGATACAGATACTGAGGGTACCGTAGGGCGAGTATCCGTAACCCGATGGTGGGAAGCCAGGTCTGTGTACTGAGGCGTCGGGTACTGCGGCCCTGGGTAGGACGGCGTCGGATAGGACGGGGTCAGATACCCTGGAACCATGGGCTCTGACGGAGCAGAAGGCCCTGGGAGAGGCCCCGCGGGTGGGCCAGGAACAGGTGGCCTGGCGGGTGTCGGGTCCGGCATTGGGACAGCGTCCAGTAGGGGAATGTCGCCTGGCATCGAGTAGACCGGCGTCTGAGGGTCCGGCTTCAGGGGATCTGGCCCAGCAGGAGGGAGATCTGATGGGAGCATACAGGCGTCCTCTGTGTCGCCTGAGGAAGGAGGACTAAAATCCCTGGGGTCCAACAGGGGAGATGCTGGAGCCTTGGTCAGCAGTGGTGAGTGCTGCGGCAGGCCGGGGACGGCAGACTGGTCGACTGGGTCCGGCGTTGGCTCTAACGCTGTGCATCCATCGGAGCAGCAGACGTCCGCCTTACTGGCGGGATCTGGGCGGGTGTCGGAGGAGCTGGTGTCCGACTTATTGGATCCGATGCCCAACGAAGGCCGTGAGGGAGGAGTGGCCTTGGCGGGCGTTTTAGAGGCCTTGTGCTCCCCCAAAGGGTCGGGCCTCTTAGCAGTCTTGTCCTTGTGGGCATCAGTGGCACCAGCGTCCGACTTACCGGACCCACTCGACCCAGAAGGCCGCACAGTGGCGGCCTTCCCGGGAGTGGTTGCCTCCTTTGTCCCAGAGGCTCCCGATGGGCCAGAGCGCGAGCCTGACAGGAGGGTCACCCCCACCTTGGACACCGCCAAGACGGCCATCAAGGATTGGTCCCCGGGGGGGGGGGCGTAACCTTTAACACAGCGACTCCAGACGGAGTCGCGGTGGAAGTGTAGTCCCGGTCCCGGTGCTTCTCCTCCTTCTTGCAGTGTCCCTCTGGGGAAGTTGAGGTCTGCTGAAGCTTCTTCAGCTCCTTCTCCATGGAGGACATCTTTTTCTTTAAAATATGGGCCTCCAGGGACTGCTGCCTCCGTTTATGGGTGGTGGCGTTGAATTGCTGGCAGTACTAACACTTCTCCACAGGGTGCTCCGGGCCTAGACAGAAGAGGCACAGGAAATTACCGTCCTTATGCGGGAGCCGGGCGCCGCACGAGTCACACTTGTTTTTATGCGAATCGGAGGGAGTAGGGGATGACATACACGGCAGTTTTTTGATAAAAGAATCAAACATTGCGAAAAAAACTCTGTAGATAAAACCGATGACAGACTGACGAAGCAGTAGGAACTTAACTGCGAGGCACTTTCACAAGCTAACAGCAGGAAAGAACTGGAAGGCGGATGTGGGGGAACACCCCTTTATACTGACGTCGCCTGATGCTGGTCACCTGACATGGGGCGGTCCCCCGCCAGAGACTGCTAGCTAGACATTTTTCCGTGGGGTCCTGACGCCTGCCGGCTTCAGTCCTATATGTAATTACCTACTGCAAGAGCTTCTCTCGAAGATCTACTGTTACGGTAAGTTCTTACGTAACTGTACTTTCTAGGGACATGGATATGTTGTTCATCCACACTTATTGGCAGGTATCCTTGCCGCTTTAAATCTTGCCGGAAGGTCTTCAAGCTGGCTCCTCCCACCCACCCGGGTGGTAAAACTCTCGGCTCCGCCCCATGGCCAGATCTTCCTTACGCTTGAGCTCAGGTTCCCTCCATAACGCTCTCGTTTAAGACTGAGTTCCTAATTCTTGAAAGTGAAGCGTTTTGCTAAAAAGACTTGGTCTTCTTCTCTAAAGCTCGCGATGGACAAATCGACTCGGTTTCTGGAGGTGCCCTTGTGGGCAGAAAGATGTCTCGGGTCGCACTCCGTCGTCTACTGCTGGGCGCTTAAGCACGACCCGCCAAGCCTGCGACATGCTCTTCTTTTGACCCTCGTCCTTGAAGACCGTGCTGCCCGATTACAACTAGGCGCACGAGAGAAAAATTCACGGTGAAATCTAAAGAGCCCGGTTGCCGGTGTCCTGGCAGCGGGTTCGGCGGATCAGCTCGAACAGATGATCGCCTCGAAGAGGCAGGCGCGGGCGCTTCTACCTCGGCTCGACATTTGTCCTGCTCTCTCTCGGTGCCTCGTGCTCGGCTTCTTTTAAGGAGCTTTGTCTGACCCTCTCGGCGAAGGTGAGGTCCAACTTCTTCGGACCTTTCCAGGTCCAAAAAGAGCAAAAGAAGTCTCTCCGTCGGCGCTCTTGGGGCGGGAAAGATCCCCTCCTCTTCTTGTCGACAGTCACCGGTTGCCCTCAGCTCGGCCACTGGCTTCACGGTGTCCCGTCAGGCCAGTTGGCCGAGACTCCGTCGGCCGGTCGAGATTTTCTCGACCCGTTAGGCAGGTTGTCGGCTGGAGAAGCTGAAATCCCTCTCCAGTTCCCCGGTGGGAGTTGAGGATCCCGTTGGCTCGTCTGTGCCTCCGGTTCCGGAGCCTTCGGTGGAATCGTCCGAGCCGAGGGGAGTGCCGATTTCCGACACTTCTCCTCGCCTTCCTCAGCCTAGTCGAGACTCTTGGTCTCGGTCTCTGACATCCTCGCGGTCCAACCGATCCCACCACCCCGTGGCGGTCCCGGCACGCGACGAAGCAGCGCCGCCCGCCTCTTCCTCTTCAGGCCGAAGGGAGGCTTGAGCGCAAGATTCGTCGGAGTCTGAGGAACTCATGTGGCAACAGCTCCTTTTGACCAGGAATAGGCTGACCCAGTCGTCTTCCGGCCATTAAGTGGCTGTCACGGAGGCGGCAGAAACAACCCCTCGTTATAGCCGAGGCCTGTTCCCAGGCCGGTTGTTACACCAATTCAGCTGCCCCACCGATTCTGGTGGAACCTCCGCCTCCACAGCCGTTGGTTGGGGCTCCGACCAAAATTCTCGGTCGGCCTTGGGTTTGCCCCATAGGCTGTCTGTCACCCTCCCACCCGATAAACCTCGGCAGGTGGAGGGTGGCTTGAGCTGAGGCAGCTCTTTGAGGACTCTTCTGAGTCCGAGGATAGTTCCTCCCTCTTCTCCAAGCGCTGGACTTGGAGTCCCATGGAGGCAGTCAGTGGACGATAGCCGCCGTCCTTCCTAGGATTGCTCGGCTCATCTCGGAGTCCACGGGATGAAGCTCGAACCCGTTTCTAAGCGGGCCAGTATCCCCTCACGGAGATTCTGGACTGAGGGATTCTCCTCAGAGGCCTTTCCGTGGCGAAGCCATAGTCGTCTGACCTTGGAACTTGACGGCGTCTTGCTTCCTGCCCTGCGCCTTCGACAGAATATGGCCAGAAGTATCTGGTCCCTACTGGTTCCCTGTCCGGTTTGAACACCCTCGGCCGAGGGGTTGGTTACCGACAGCGTTTTCCGGCGTGCTAGGAGCGCCAGGAGATGGACAAACCTCCCGACAAAGGAGTCAAGAATTGGATTATGCCGGGCGAAAGTCTATACTGCGTCTCTCCGGCCTCCGTCCAGGCCAGTTCGGCCGTCCTCGGTAGGTACATTTTCTCCGCCCTGTTGGGCTCCTGGATGAGATTGTCCCTCATCTTCCGCAGATCTGCAGACTACAGTCAGGCAGGTGCGGGACCAGGAGCGAGGCAGTGGCCAAACAGCAGCTCCAGACTGCTTTAGAACATCGGGGACTCATGTGCTAGGTCTGTGGCGGCCGCAGTGGCCATGCGTCATCGGGCTTGGATGAGGATATCCACCTTTACCTCGGATACCCAGCACAAGTTGGCGGATGTTCCCTTTTTGGGGACTGACCTCTTCGGCCCTGGGGTGGAAGGTCACGTGCAGAGGATCGAGAAGTCCAATGCTACCTTGGACTCGGTCTCTTCCACTCAGAAGGACAAAGGCCGCAAGCCACAGCCTAAGCCCTTTCATCCTTCTGCGCCCGGCAGCCCCTTCGGCCCAACAATGTCAGGGCCAGCAGCTCGGCTTGGCATCCCAAACAAGCCGTCGGCTTCCTCCAACAGGAAGCAGGAGGTAAAGCCCAGGAGGTCCCTGGCGGTTCCTCCTCCAAGCCTGCCCAGTGGCGGGCTGAGGGTGTAGCCCCCATCCCTGTCACCTCACCCCTAGTTCCCCGTGAGAAGGACAGCTCAGACACTTCCTTTCCGCCTGGTCCTCTGTTACCATGGACAGGTGGGTACTGAAGGTGGTGGGAAAAGGCCTACCTCAGAATTGAGCAAGGCCCGCCCTTCAGAGCCGTCGCACCTCGAGAGGCATAGTCGCAGCCTCACTGGCGGCTCGTCGGCCGACGCCACTCTCCTCCTCCAAAGGAGGTGATCAGGAGGTGAGGACCCCCTTTAGACCTGGGGTTGTGTCCAGGTATTTCCTGGTTCAAGCAGACGGGGGCTGGCGCCCATTCTTGACCTACGACCTGAACAAGTTCCCAAAGATTCGGACCTTCAGGATGGTCACTCTGGGCGCGAGATAATACCATCTCTGGAACACGGGTTGGTTCTGCTCTGGACCACAGTACGCGTTCTTTCACGTCCCTATCCGTCCGTCACGCCGGAGATTCCTCCGCTTTCGAGTGGAGGGATCCCTCTTGAGTTCAAGCCATGCCCTTGGCTATCTCCAGCTCCCAGGGTCTTCACCAAATGCGGCAGTGGTGACAGCATTCCTCTTGCGCCGAGGTCAGGCGTACCCTTACCTGGACGATTGGCTGATAGCAGCCCCTCCAGGCGGGAGTGGGCGGTCCAGAGATCTGGCCCTCCAGGTTTGCTCTCAAGTCGGCCTTCTCATCCAACGAGGCCAAGTCGGAAATCCGAGCCGAAGCAGGTGATCCTGTTCATCGGGGCAGAGCTCGACTCTCTTCGAGCCAGAACATGGCTCCCGGCGGACAGGGCCGAGGTTCTTACCTCCTTTGCCCAATCATTTCTGGTTGGGCAATCGCGCCCTGGCCGGCACTTCCTGCGCCTCCTGGGTCTCATGGCGGCCTGTACCAGCGTGGTCCATTGGGCACGCTGGCACATGCGCACCCTTCAGTGGGGACTGGCCAGCTAGTGGTCATAATGCTGCGATCCATTGGACCAGCTAGTGATCGTGACCCAGGAGATGGGGAATGCTCTCCAGTGGTGGACCGTTCCATCCCATCTGCAGGAGGGCATCCCGTTTATCCGCCCCAAGCCGACGGTCTCTCTATCGACCGATGCCTCTCTGATGGGTTGGGGTGCCCATCTGGGGGAACACCGAGTGCGGCCTCTGGTCCCTGAGTCCCGATGCCACATCAACCTGCTGGAGCTCAGGCGGTCCGCCTAGCTCTCACCGCCTTTGCTCCGTTTCTCGGGGTCAAGTGGTCCGAGTCAGGCCGGACAATACCACGACCATGTACTACCTGAACCGCCAGGGGCCGGCGCTCCATGCTGCTTCTATGCAAGAGGCTCTCCGCATTTGGTCTCTCGTGCGCAGCCTGGAGGCGGATCTCCTAGCCATTCATGTGGCAGGAGCCTCCAACACCTTGGCCGATGCCCTGGGCGGATAGGGCTGCATCTCACGAGTGGTCTCTCTCCTGCCGGAGGTAGTACAAGATCTGTTCTCCACTGGGGCTCACCTCAGGTGGACCTGTTTGCTTCCAGGGAGAGACGCGAAGCTGAGGCTGTTTCATGCCTGCCCCTCAGCAGGGCTCGCTGCAGGGATGCCTTCTCGAGGCTGTGGACCCTGGCCTCTTTTACACCTTCCCCATTTCCTTGATTCACAAGGTGCTTTTCAAGCGAGGAGGGACAAGGCGCAGGTGATTCTGATGGCCCCAGACTGGCCCGCCAGTTCTGGTACCCAGATCTCCCAGCCTCAGCTCCAGGCTCCCGAGGCAGCTTCCAGCTCGCCCGGACCTGCTCTCAGTCAATCAGGGGAAGGTGTTCCATCCGGACCTTCAATCCCTGCACCTGACGGCCTGGTTCCTGAGCGGTTAGAGTTCCAGGCCTTGGGTCTTTCCGACGAGGTCCTCAATGTTGTTGAGGCGTCCCGTAAGGAGTCTACCAGAAAATGCTACGCCTTCAAATGGAAGAGATTCTCCATCTGGTGTGAGGGCAAGGGCTTGGACCCTTCCTCCTGTTCTGTGGCAAGCATTTTGGACTATTTATGGTCCCTTTCTAGTCAAGGGCTTAGGTCGACGACCCTAAAGGTGCACCTGGCAGCCATCTCTGCTTACCGGGTGTGGGCCAGGGAGCAGTCAGTGGCGCAGGAGAAGGTGGTCGGGCGCTTTTTCAAAGGCCTTGATCACATTTCCCCTCCGGTGCGAGAACCTCCACCTCCGTGGGATTTACTGCTGGTACTGGCAAAGCTCATGGGCAAGCCATTCGAACCAATGCACAGGTGTGATCTCTCTCACCCTATCGTGGAAGAACCGCCTTCTTGGTGGCTATCACGTCAGCCAGAAGGATGGAGAGCTCAAGGCTCTATCAGAGTCTCATACCTGGTCTTCCACAGGACAGGTTGTCCTGCCCCCCACCGAAATTCCTTCGAATGTGGTGTCGGGTTTCACCTTAACCAGGTGCTGACTCTGCCGGTGTTCTACCCCAGTCACACCTCGGAGGCCGAATACAGGCTCCATACACTGGACCCTAGAAGGGCGCTCGCTTATTATAAGGAGCGCACGGCTGAAATTCGGGGAGAGGTTCGCCAGCTGTTTGTCACCTATGCTGAAGCCGCACCTGGCAGACCTGCAGCCAAGCGGACGATAGGCAGGTGGGTCACCTCCTGCATAGATCTCTGCTATAAGTTGGCGGGCATGGAGCCTCCCAGAGGGATAAGAGCTCATTCTACCCATCATACTGCTGCATCGGTGGCTGCTTCCAGGGACATCCCTATCCAGGAAATCTGCAGGGCTGCTACCTGGAAGTCAGCACACACCTTTATTACCCATTACCACATCGACCTTGAGTCACGCCGGGATGCTGGTTTTGGGGCCTCGGTTCTCCAGTCTTTATTCCCTAAGTAGGGGGTGTGAGCCTTGCCTCCCTCCTCCCGGAGAACTGCTAGGAGTCTGCCAATAAGTGTGGATGAACAACATATCCATGTCCCTAGAAATACAGGTTACTCACCTGTAACAGGAGTTCTAGGAATGGTATATGTTGTTCATCCACACTCCATCTCCTCCCGGCCGACGCACAACCTGAGCTTCCAGCGGCCAGATCTGGCGTCATGGGGTGGAGCCGAGTGTTTACCACCCGGTGGGTGGGAGGAGCCAGCTTGAAGACCTTCCGGCAAGATTTAAAGCGGCAAGGATACCTGCCAATAAGTGTGGATGAACAACATATACCATTCCTAAAACTCCTGTTACAGGTGAGTAACCTGTATTTCTTGGTTGCCGTTACTTCTGCTCGGAGGATTTCTGAGCTTCAGGCTGTGATGGCTAAAGAACCATATTTGATTTTCCACAAGGACAGGATGTCCTTGAGGATCAATCCTAAGTTCCTTCCTAAGGTGGTGTCCCAGTGTACCCTTAATGAGGACATCACCCTTCTGATTTTTTTTTTGAACTTTCATTTATTTTATTTAAGTTCAAAGATGTTTACCAAAAATTCATACAAGAATTAATACAGGGGTCTCCAGGATCATACATTCAGATATATGTATCATGAGCTATTTCTTACATTCTTTGATGTTTTTATCTGGGTATTAGACAGTTCCATCATTTCTAACCAAATCATGCTGGTAAACTCTACAAAAGTGGAGATGCTTGCTAAACACCATTCCATTTCATATTTTACTGTTTAGTTCCCAGATCAGCTCTTATTGCCCTGAAAAATTGACATCTAAGAGATCTTCCAAAGAGATATCAGGTATATAAAAGATAATTTCTCTTAAAACTGTACATAAATCTTCAATGTTAATAAAAAAAGATAAAGTACAAAAAGTGAGTGAGACCTTGTTTCATTTATTTCAGCTATCCAGGAAAGTCATGAATAAAGCTATCCTACCCCCCTATTCCTTAGATCTTGTCAGCTAGAGGTAGCGACCCTCAACTTAACCATGAAGAGACCATCCCTCACCCCGCCGTCATATGGCCCACTCCAAGGAATGGCATCTGCCTGGGCCAGTACCCCTGCCCACCGAGTTCAGGACTACAAATCCTACCTTGATCTCCAGCCACCTTAAGTTAGCTCTGGAGGAGCTGTTCCAAGACTGGGATTCCCTCTTTTCTTTTTTTATATTCATAAAAGGGTAGCCATCTTGTGTTAAATTTGTCTGTGGATAGCCTCAATTGGGCCGTGATAGCCTCCATTCCCTGAATTGCTTCAGTGTTTCTAAGCCAAGCTTGCAAGGAGGAAGAGGGTACCAGAGTCCAGTTCTGCGTAATAACTTTAAGGGTTGCTCTAGTCAAAATGTAAAAAAGGTATTTTCCTGCAGAACTCTTGATTTCCTCTGGGGGGAGCCCCAGCACCATATTTTCAAATTTTAGTGGAGTAAGGAGGGGTAAGATTGAGGTCACCTCCCCAACAATATTGCTCCAAAAAAGGGTGATTTTTGGACAATCCCGAAAAATATGGTAGTGTGACCCTAATGAGTCACAACCTCTCCAGCATTTGTTAGAAAAGAGCTTATTGTAATGAGCAGATATTATTGGGGTTCTAAAAAAACGGATGCTGATTTTCCATCTGAATTCCCTCCATGAGGGTGAGTTGGTGGTTTTATGTACCCCTTGCCAGATACTTTTCCACTCCCGCTCTGTCAAACAGAGGTTTGCCTCTGAGTCCCACCTCCCCTCCACCTTCTGCACTGCCGCCATCCCTCTATCTTCTATCAGTATTCCGTAAATTTGTGATATGAATGACCTAGTGTCCCCGGAAATACTTTTCTGATTGGTCAGTATATTGGGAGCAGCGGGTCTTTGGGATACCTCAATGAGACCAATTGTGTCGGAAATATAATGAGAGCACTGATAATATCTAAAAAGGTCGGCACTACCCAGGTGGAACTCAGCTTGCATTTGAGAAAAGGATTTCAAATAATCCCCATCTACAAACTGCCTGGGGTATTTCAAACCTAGAGTAACCCATCTAAAGAAACAGGGGTCCTCAGCCGAGGCTGAGAATCCTGGAAGAAATGATAGTGGTAGGTATTCCCAAATTGGGCAAATTATTTCCCAGTTCTGTCTAGCTTCCAGCCATTGGGACATTGTGTGCCGGTTGAACAACCTTCCGTTTTATTATCCGACATATAATAATCAAAGGAAGGCTTTCCTTCAAATTGTGTAAATTTACTTCTGCAGTTCGTACGACATATATTTTTCTGCTCGGGAAAGTGTTTGTGTTGGAACCGGACTCAGTTTGATGGACCTGACTTAACGTGGCTTGATCTGAATTGAAACTTGGACCTATTAGGATTATAACGTTGGATTGTGTGGATTAAAGAGAGTTGACATCTCCTGGTTTGGATCACTGTGGATAAGTCTGATGGAGTATTCAAGAACTAAATTTACTGTTCATTTGGTGTGGTGAGCTTTTTGAATCTGTAGGGAGTCTGCATCTGTTGGACCTTGTATTTGCATGTGTTGGATCCATTAATTATATATCTACCCTATGCTATTTGTTTGAACTTGAGGCTATTGTGAAGCGTGAGTTGTGGGGTGAGCTACCTGGGGTGATCGCTGCTCTGGCCGGATTTGGACGGGCGACGCTGGGTCTGGGCCTGCTGAAAGGTGGGCGTGAGTAATCTGTGCCTCCTAGGCTTACTGGGGAGACCTACTGGTGAGTGATTTCAGTGCCGGGGGCTGCTGTTCTGGACCCACCTGGGGGCAGTGACCTCCAGTAGGGTGGTTATTTTCCCTCACAATATTTGAATTTTCCTTTCTTAGTGGGTCTAAAATGGTATTGGATCTACATACATAACCTGCAGGCCCTGGAAAGGCTACTACACTGAACTGGCTATAAACTAATAGTACTTTTCTAAAGACCTCTGGTGAGAGCAGAGTCTTAGAATAAAGCTTGGTACAGCTGGGGAAGTGAGAGATCCCTCAGCCTTATAACAAAAACATTAAATCTGGATTTAATACTGAAGAATGCTTGATGGTTAATCTCTAAACAGTATTGCTTATTGTCAGGACTTGTATGTATTGATTTGGACAAAAAGGGAATGGACTCCTTACAGGATTTACAGGATTTAATCAGACTATAATTTAAATGATTTATTTTATTTTCGTGTGGTAATAACTGACTTTGCTTATTTCTGAATTGATTTGGTGTGGTGTGTGTGTATGATTGATTGGATATTTGTAGGGGTGTGTTGTTGTGTGGGTTATGTTTGTTGAAGGTGGATGTATATATGTGGTTGTTCATTTATTATTTGATTAAGATGTGCTGGCAGGGTATTAAGACAGTCAGGCATTATTCTCCCACTCTGCTCCGGGATCTGTGCCCCTTTCACTGTCCCCCATTATCAACCAATGTCTGTAGGAGATGTCGTGCATTGGGGATAGTGAGGAGACGTTTGAGGGGTGTATGACCTGGGCAGAGTGGGAGAATGGAGAGGGGTGGGCAGATAGAGACAGTAGGGACTAGGAGATGCCCTGGGGTGAAATTGGGTCAGGCAGGGGGTGCTCCCTGCCTGATTCCCATACCCAAGGGCTCCGCGAATTGTAGGCAGATCTTGGGATCCTCCTTGAAAACCCATCCAACCCAGGTGGTGTTGTGTAATGCCAGGTCAGTTAGGAACAAGACCGCTGTTATAGCTGATCTTGTTGTAACATCTGACCTGGCATGCATCACCGAGACCTTGGTGGATGAGAATGCAGGCCCTATTTTGGCATCTGCTACTCCAGCTGGGTTCTTGGTGATATACCGCCCGAGGTTGGATCGTAGGGGCGGGGGTGTAGCCATTTTCTTTAAAATAGTGTTGGGTCTTGTGAATGTACCATTGGGTTGTACTCAATCCTTTGAGTGTATCCTGGGAGCAGGTGTAGGGTTCAGGATTCTCCTCATCTACTGTCCACCTGGCGATGGTGGGTACTTCCTGAAGGAGTTTGCGGACTTCATTGTCGATGTGGCATTGGAGTCACCGAGGTGGTTAATACTGGGTGACTTCAATGCCTGGGTCGACGATGAACTCTTGCACTTTGTAAATAACCTCCTCCAACTTATGACTGTGTTGGGCCTTACACAGGTGGTTACCTCTGCTACCCATATAGGGGGTCACTCATTGGACCTTGTATTTCTCCTGGAGATGGAGATCATGCAATTGAGGGTGGAACCAAATGCGTGGACAGACCATCACACCATAAGATTCAGCTTCGGGGCACTCCCAAATAGGTTGC
Organism: Neoceratodus forsteri; assembly: GCA_016271365.2. NCBI lineage: Eukaryota > Metazoa > Chordata > Ceratodontiformes > Ceratodontidae > Neoceratodus > Neoceratodus forsteri. Next base: position 997,354,586 of record CM028131.1, read on the forward strand.
CCCTACGGAGATGGTCCAGTATCGCCCTTTGAGGGGGAATACCCCAGAGGGCCCATCGGCGGTACTGGACCTATCGGGTGTATCAAGTGAGTGCATGAATCCAGGGGACCTCGTACTTGCCTATAATAAGGTGGTGGGTGATGCCCTGGATTCAGTTGCTCCTGTTCGAGTTCCTCCACTCACCCAGTGCCCTAGGACCCCTTGGTTTGATGGGTCCTTGAAGGAGCTGAGAAGAGTGGGGCGAAGGTTAGAGGGGGCTTGGCAGAAATCTGGCCTGGATGCTGACAGGCTTAGATTGATGGACCATTATGGTGTCTATCAGTCAGCAATCACCCGTAAGAAGGCAGAGTTCCTGTCCGGGGAGATTGCTGCTGTGTGGAATCAACCAGCTCAACTCTTTTGGACTGTCGACAGACTGTGCAATCCACTTTCTCTGCAGTCTGGAAGAGGTTTTTCACAAATAAACTGTGATGAGCTTGCTTGGTTCTTCGCCGATAAGATTGCCAGCATTAAGTCGGACATCGGGCCCAGCTCCCTCTTTAAGGGATTGCGGAGATCGGCAGGAGGAGACAAGCACCCGTGCTACCTGGTTTGGCTTTAGCAGGTCGGAGTCCATGGACATTGTGAGGATTGTCCAGACTGTATGACCAACCAGTTGTAGTTTGGATCCGGGCTCTACGCCACTATTATTAGGTTGCGTAGATATTATCTGCCTGATATAGTATCTGCCCGATCCTTGCTGAAATTGTCTGAAAGTCCTTGGAGCAGGAGGTCTCTCCTGATCCCCTAAAGGAGGCAGTCGTTCGACCACTCCTTAAAAAACCCTCCTTGAACCCAGACTGTCTAGCCAACTTCAGACCTATCTCTAACCTGCCCTTTGTGGGTAAGGTTATTGAAAAAGTGGTTGCGTCACAGCTGGATGACCATCTTACAAATCACAATGTCTATGGTACTCTCCAGTCTGGGTTTAGGAAAAGACATAGCACTGAGACCACCCTTGTCCAGGTTTTAAATTATCTCCTAATTGCGAGAGATCGAAAGGCTCGTACTATTCTAGTCCTTCTTGATCTGTCTGCAGCATTTGATACTGTGGACCATGGTGTGCTTTTGGTGTGCTTGCGGCTTCTTTGCAGGCTGTCTGGTACAGTTCTACATTGGTTTTCATCTTTCCTCACAGGCAGGACACAGAGGGTTGTCACCGGAATTTATTCCTCTGACACCATCTCTCTGTCCTGTGGGGTTCCGCAGGGCTCCATTTTGGCGCCCATGCTGTTTGCAGTTTATATGCTGCCATTAGGAGATATCATTAGGCGATACAGTCTGGGTTTTCACTGCTATGCAGATGATGCCCAGCTGTATTTGTCCTTTATTCCCGGACAAGATGATGCGATCTCCATGCTTAACAGCTGTCTGGCCGAAATCAGAGACTGGATGAATGCTAGCTGGCTGAGGTTAAATCCGGATAAGACCGAGGTGCTGGTTGTGGACCCGGGTCACCTTGAGGTGGGTCGTAGAGCTGGGCTTCCCCTGTGGCTTGATGGTGTCCAGCTCTCGACCTCAGACCGGGTGAGTAACCTGGACATTATTATTGACGACGGCTTGACCCTGAAATCGCAGCTGTCTGCTGTTGTCAAGTCTTCCTTCTATCATCTTAGGAATATCACTCTGATGAAACACCTAGTTCCTCTGGCTGACCTTCCTACACTGGTGCATGCCTTTGTGACCACCCGCCTTGATTACTGCAATGCCCTGTACCTAGGGCTACTGGGGGTTGATATCCGCCGCCTGCAGCTAGTGCAGAACACGGCGGCCAGGCTTCTGACTGGTACATCTAGAACTAGTCATATTATGCCTGTGCTGCACGGACTGCACTGGCTGCCGGTTCAGTGGCGGATCACCTTTAAGATCGGGTTACTGACCTATACAGCCCTACACGAACAGGGACTCCAATATCTGCAAGATCTTCTTACTCCCTACTGCCCCGCTCGTTCACTCTGGGCCAGTACCCCTGCCCACCGAGTGGATTGCTAGAGATTCCCAGGGTTCGTTTAAAGACATCTGGGGCACGTGTATTCTCTTATGCTGCCCCTTCCCTGTGGAATTCTCTACCTCGTCGGATAAGAGAATACCTGACCGTTGAGAGTTGTAAATTGGAGCTCAAAACCTTTTTGTTTTTTAAAGCTTATGGTGAATAATTTTATAACATCTATTAATGCTTATGTAATTGTCTGTTTTTTAATTGTTTGGTTTTAATTTACTTGTACAGCACTTTGGTTTTGAAAAGCGCTTAAAAGTAAAGATTTACTTACTTCACATTCTGGATGTACATAGAGTGCTTAGGTGCTACATTAACCGTACTCGAACTTTCAGAAGATCTGACCAACTTTTTGTTTTCTTTGCCCAGAGAACCCTTGGGGCATCTGTGGCAGAGCAGACTGTCCAGATGGCTAGTCCATTGCATCACCTTCTGCTACAATAAGTACAACAAACCCTTACTGGGCTCAGTTAAGGGTCATTCTACCAGGGATGTTTCTGCCTCTTTTGCGGCATCTTGGGAACGTTTCTGCGGCAGACATCTGCACAGCAGCTACTTGGGGCTCGGTGCAGACTGTCAGAGAGCTGGGTTTGGGTTAGCAGTACTTCAGGGCCTGTTGTCTTGAAGCCCCTCCTGCTTCTCAGGTTTCCACCTCCCAGTTTGTCCGGGATCCTTTTAGTGCTGCTTGGTACTCTGTCCTTATGGTGTTGCCTGCTGCAAGAGCTCCCACTTGAAGTAAGATAGTACAGTTATATAAGAACTTACCGTAACAATAGATCTTCGGGAGGAGATCTTGCAGCTTGCATTATTTCCCTCCCTTCCTTCCTTCCCCTGGTCCTTTTCTCCTTTCTTTCCTTACCCTTGGTGGGGTATTCCACTAACCTTGGTTCTCTATGATTTGTTAGCGGGTCTCGGCGGGGAGGCAGGGGTGTGGCACAAGGACTCCTCGTTATACCATTGGCAGGCGTGAGCGGTCCGACATCAGTGGGTGGTTCCAGCTTGGTACTGCTAGCTAAGAATTTTTCCGTGGAGCCCTAATGCCTGGCGGCATAGTCCTTATGGTGTAGTCTACTGCAAGAGGTACTCTCGAAGATCTGCTGTTACGGTAAGTTCTTACATGACTGTACTTTATACATGGCTATATCAGAAGTACAGTAAACATTCACAACCAACAATGTACCACCATTATTGGGGCCTAAGGGGCCCCCCCCCACCACAAACACACACATTCAGTAGAGGAAAGGAAAAATGACAGATGGTGATTACCACCACTAGGAACTGTGCGACCTACGCTCCAAACTCTTCCCACTACTTTATAAGAATCCCTGCTATCATGCTGAGAGGGAGGAAATGACACACAGTGGTAAACTCCATGTAGTCCTTGTAGACTAAGTTCGACCAAAATCAGTTGTCCCCAGATTCTTCATCCATTCCAGCGACAGTCTAGGCTGCTGCCCTACACAAAAACTCTGATTCAGTTTTTTCGAGCCACTGGCCTGCATCCCTCAGGTCAGTGAACTGTCAGGATTTGCCACCATATGTAATCCGAAGTCTTGCTGGTAGTAAAAAGGAATGCACCACTCCAAGAGCTCTCAGTCTCTGCTGCATCCCATCAAATTGCTTGTGCCGAGCACAGGTTTGGAAGGAGAGATCCGGAAAAAAATTTAACATCTACAGTAGCTCATTAGTGCAAAGTGAGTAAGTAGTCCGAGCAGCAGAAAGAAGGATGTCATGGATCACAGCCATCGATATTTTCACCAATACTGTCTTAGGCTAACTGGTGTTAGATGGCTGTACTCTAGAGTTGACACGATAAGCTCTCTTTAATGTACACCAGTCAAAGTCCCTGGGCATAGTTATGACAGAGCGCATCCACTCTATCAAAAAAGCTAGTAAATTTGTACCCTCTGCTCCTTCGGGCACTCCAGCCAGGCGTAAATTTCCTGCCCAAAGCTCCTTGTCCAAGGCTTCAAGCCTGCCTCACAGCTGATTATTTTCTTGCATTAGAGTGGCCACTGCAGCCTGGGTTGTTGACGATCTTTTATCACTTTCTGCAACCATGCTAGTCAGTTCCTTCAGAGCTGCATTGTGCTGCTCAAGTTTTGTGAGCATCTCCTCAATTTTAGCATCCATTGATTTTTTTTCAAGGAGATCATTTGCTGCCAGGCTGGGTTCTGCGCTGTTTCTGGTGTGCTGTCTACCCGGCCAGCCCTTTCAAACCGTGGACAGGCTATGCAACCCAACCTGTCTGCAGGCTCGAAGTGCGTTTTCACAAGTTAAATGTGACGAGTTTGCTTGATTCTTTGAGGGTAAGGTGGCCAACATCATGGCCGAGATTTGACCTGCCCACTCTATGTGGGTTGATAGTGGTTGGTGCTCGGTCATTCTTCTTTTTTCCTGGATATCTTTCGACCAGCTGGAGATCATGGATATCGTGCGGATTGTCCAGGCTATGTGGCCAACATGCTGTAGTTTGGACCTGGGCCCAACACACCTGATTATGGGGTGTATGGATTCTATCGGCCACGTCCTTGCAAAGATAGTTTGGTGCTCCTTAGAGTCAGGTGAGTTCCCTAGCTCCCTGAAGGAGGCGGTGGTGACAACGCTTCTTAAGAAAGCTGCTCTGGAACCAAATTGCTTCGCTAACTATAGACCTATCTCTAACCTTCGCTTTGTAGAGAAGATGATTGAGAAAGTAGCTGTGCTACAGCTGGAGAACCATCTTACCATCCACATTATCTGTGATCCTTTCCAGTCCGGTTTCCGAAAGAGGCATAGTACCGAGACTGCCCTGGTTCGGGTACTTGATGGTCTTCTGATGGTGAGGGATCAGGAGCGCTGTTCCATCTTGGTGCTCCTGGATCTCTCTTCAGCCTTTGACACCCTGGACCATGGGGTGCTGCTCGAGCATCTGAGGGTCATCTGTAGCCTGGCTGGTTCAGTCCTCAGATGGTTTCATTCTTTCCTCCCTGGCAGATCTCAGAGGGTAGTGTTGGGGATATTTTCCTCAGACCCATTCTGTCTGACATATGGGGTTCCCCATGGCTTGATGCTGTCCCTTATGTTGTTCGAGGTGTATATGCTGCCCCTCGGAGACATTGTAAGATGATATGGGCTGAGGTTTCACTGCAGTGCTGATGATACCCAGCTCTACCTGTCTTTCGTACCTGACCAGGATAGTACAATCTCTGTCTTTAACAACTGCCTTGTAGAAATCCAGGGCTGGATAAAATCCAGCTGGTTGAAATTGAATTCCGAGAGGACTGAGGTGTTGGTTGTGGATCCAGGTCGGCGGACAGAGGGGTTGGTGGCAGGACTTCCCTCTGGACTCTGGCTCGGAGGTTCCCAGCTGCCTTTCTTTGAACAGGTGCAAAACCTGGTGTGATTCTTGGGCTGACACTGCATTTGCAGATGTCAGCAGTCATCAAGTCTTCCTTGTATCATCTCAGGAACATCGCCAGGATTAAGCACCTTGTTCTGCCTGGCAACCTTCCGACACTGATCCATGCCTTTGTGACCTCGTGCCTGGACTACTGCAATTCCCTGTACCTAGGGCTTCCGGGGGTTGATATCCTCTGCTTGCAGCTGGTGAAGAATGCTGCGGCGCGGCAATTGATAGGGATCCCTCATTCGAATCACATCACTCTCATGCTGCGCGAACTGCACTGGCTGCCTATTCAGTGGTGGATCACCTTCAGGGTTGGGTTTCTGACCTATAAGGCCCTGCACGGACAGGGTCCGAGCTATCTGCAAGAGCTCCTGAATCCCTACTGTCCCGGCCAACCTCTCTGCTCAGCTGACGAGGGGTTGTTAGAGATTCCTTAGGTACGGCTTAAAACCTCTGGGGCCAGTGCTTTTATGTATGTGGCTCTGACCCTTTGGAATTCTCTCTCTCGTCAGATTAGAGACTGCAGGACCGTGGAGAGCTTCAAGTTGGCCTTAAAAATGTATCTTTTTCATCAAGCACATGGAGAGTACACAATAATTTTACTGTATTTTAATGAAATGTTTGAAATTTGTATGTTTTATTATGCATCTGTTTTTAGTTGTTCTGGTTATAGAATTGCGCTTAAGAAATAAAGATTATTATTACCTCATGGCTCAAGGTTTCTCTGGCCTTCCTCATTTTCTCTGCTAGTGGTTTTGGGGCAGTGTGTTGCTGATTTTTGGGTTTCCCCATGGTAAATACATATCCTCTGAAAGCTGGTAACATCTGGAACCCATTGCTGGTGAAACGTTCATAGTTAGTTGAGTTTAAATTATTTTATGACCTAAAATAGCTGAGCTGAAGTGCAGAGCTTGTGGAAAAAGCTTCCTGCCTGGAGACTGGCTCCCTCGTGTCCTGCCACCACCCTTTATGTCCTACCACTGAACCAATTAGCCACCCACCTTGTTAGTTTCTATTCGCTCCTAGGTTCTCCAACTTCCTGCTCAAACTTTTGTTGGGTACCGAGTCAAAAGCCTTGCTGAAATCCAAGTATAGATCATCAACCTTTTGGCCCTTGTCTGCTGCCTTCGTTAGCCAGTCTGGAAGCTGACCAGATTGGTTTGAGATGATCTCCCTTATGTGAACTAGTACTGTCTCTAGTCTGGAAGCCTGTTTGCTTTAAAGAACCCAACTAGCCTTTCCTTTAGAATGGCCTCTATTAGTTTACCGACAGTGGGGATCTGACTGACCAGACTGTTGTTCATGGTTATCCGTAGGCCCACTCTTGTGCACTGTTACCACATGTGCAGTTCTCCACTCTTGCAGTACCACCTCTGTATCTAATGAGCCATTGAACAGATTTGCGAGCGGACTTGCCAGTTCCACTGCCAGCTCCCTCAGTGCTCTTGTGTACATGCCATCTGGATGTGGGGACTTTTTACTGGAGCCCTTTTCTAACCCTGTCTTCTGATATCCTGCCCTCAAACATGCCTCCCCCTCCTCCTTTGCCTCTGCCCATCCTTTTGCTTAGTAAAGACCGAGCAGAAGAAGGGGCGTGGCTAGCCATCAGTTATGGCAGACGTGTGCTAGTTAGCTCTTCGGGCAACGAGTTTAAAATTGCTTACAAAGCTGTATCATTGCCTTTCACATTTACAAAAAACTTACATCCATTATCCCTGCTACCTATGGCGTCAAGCAGAAATAAAAATCGTCAGGGGAAACTACATTTTGAAGTTGCAAAACCGGTGCGTTCAGGGAAGTCGAGTGAGGACACTGCAAAGCAGCAGGCCTTTAGTATGGAGGCTACGAGACACATGGATGAGACAGAATTGGAGGCACTTACCAAAACACTTACAGGAGTCCCCTCAACGTTGTTGCAGATGCAACAAGAAATGAAGGCAGGATTTGTGAACCTCACCGCCTGACTCACCCACCTCCAGGGAATTGTAACAGGGCTCTTGGAGTCGTCTGCGGAGCATACAACTCAGATTGCAGATTTAAAGCAGAGGGTGAGCAGCCTGGAGGACACATTAGCTGAGGTATCGGCAGACAGAAATGGACTAAAAACCTCACTGGAAGAGCTGTTAGTGAGGATCGACGACCAAGAAAACAGGTTGCGGCGATCAAATCTTCACATCATTGGTCTCCCCGAAGGAATAGAGGGCCGAGACACAGGACAGGAGTTGCAGAAATGGCTAGTATACCAGCTGGGCCTTCCAGAAGATGATGCAGGTTTTGAAATTGAACGTGCACATCGGGTGGGCTGAACTCCTAAACCTGGTGAGAGGGCGAGACACTGCATAATTAAGTACCTTTGTTTCACAGATAAGGAAGAGATGTTGCAGAAAGTTAAACAAGCTGGGCCGATTCTCTTTGAAAATACTAAAGTGCATGTTTATCAAGATTTCAGTAAGGATCTGCAGAGCAAGCAGCAGAAATTGTCCCAAATTAAGAGCAAACTGCACAACCTTGGATGGTCCTTTATATTTCGCTACCCTGCTCGCCTGCAGGTAGAGTGCCCGGGGCAAGCCTCACGATTCTTTTTGTACCCCAGAGAGGCTGAAAAATGGGTTGCTGAGGAGGAGACCAGGAGGGAGAGGGCACAAGCGGAAGGTACCAGACTTAATGTTAAGTGTGTATCTCTTTTTAGTGTATACTCCACCTGGGCTCTTATATCCACAGCATACACTTTTGAACTGATTTAACTTTGACATTTTTGCAGTTTGGTATCTCTGTTGGGCTCCCTAGTGCTAGAGCTACACGAGGGATGGGCCTGGGGATTTTATCTGTGATCCGAAGGCCGCTTTAATCACATCACTTGACCGTGTCTGGGGACACAGGTGCCGACAGGTGCCGACAGGCAGGACTAGCGCCTCTATGTGAAGAGTTGAAGATATAGCGAGGAACTATACATGGTTGTCGGATCGTTAATACTGACTGCCTCTGCTATTTTGAAGAAATGCAGTATAGTTCATCTATTGGGACTTAATGATACGTTGAATAATGTTGTAAATGTTAATTTTGAATGCTAGTAAGGAGTTGCAGCTTTGCGTTTTTTAGGTAGAGTTCTTGTGATGCCCCCACATCGCTGCGCAGTGAAAAGCTCATTCTTCTGCTAATTGTTAACAGTGGGGATCCTGGTGTTCTCTGTTTTGTCCGCTAGTTTTTTTGGGGGAACTAGGTACATTTTACCTGGGGCGTATTGGAAGGGTGGGTAATTGGGAGGGGGCAACAGTTGGGGATAAGCTTTGTTTTACTGTTGGGGTTTAATTCAGGGTGGTGGGTGGATTTTGGGCAGTCTGGGGCAGGTAGGACTGGTGGGTTGTTGATCTCCTAACCTTGGAGAGTGAAACCACTCTGTCCATATCTCTCTTATGGGATGGAGACTGGTGACTTTCAGTGCCTGTTTGCAACACGTGGGGGAAATTATAACTGGGGGGAGAACAATCAGGGGAAAGAAGGGGTTTGGTGGTTCTTTGTTTATTTTTTAAAGTTAAAAATATGGTTCAAGGTGAACAATCTTTTTCAGTTAGTTGGGATTTGTGTTTTTAGAGGGAAACGATGGCATCTGGTGTTAAAGAGGTCACGTGGAACATAAATGGCCTCAAATCAATTTTGAAGCATAGAAAGGTTATGACGGAGGGACGTAGGATGAAGGGACAAATTATACTGCTGCAAGAGACCCATTTTACGGCTTCTGAAGCCCAAAAGACTACAGCCTTTATGGGGTGGATATTGTCAAAGTTTTCATCTAAAGCCAGAGGTGCTTAACTCTGGTTTCCCTGGGGCTTTGGGGTGGAGGTACTGGACACCAAAGTGGACACTGCCAGTCGATATGCATTGCCTAAAGTGCACATCCCTGTGGGAAACACCCTTTTGTTTGGATCCAGCTATGCTCCTAATATGGAAGACCCTGGATCCTTCCAACGTCTGGCACTTGGATTTGTCAGGCTGGGAGGGAGTCTGGATCGTAGGGGGTGACTTTAATTGTGTACTTGACACAATATTGGATCGCTCTAAAGCGGCGGTAGTCCCTATGTCTCGCAGTGCCAGAGCCTTAGAGCAGCTACAAAGGGACTTATGACTAGTGAATGTGTGGCATTACACCCATCCTGCAGGAAGGGATTACAGCTTCTACTCCCACACTCACCAGTCATACACACGAATTGATAGACTTTTGGTGTCTGCCTCGGTGGCGTTGGGGGTTGGAGGGGTGGAATACCTGTCAATGGTGGTGTCTAACCACGACCCACATTACCTCTCCCTGAGACTTTAAAACAACATGAAGTCTTGCTGTATTGTGACTATATGCAGTTAGCCCCACCACTTGAACTGCTCCGGAGAGTAAAGGGTTAACTCTATGCAAAGGCATAGAACGTTAAGCTCGGTTTTCAAGCCTCGTTGTCTGTGATACTCTGAAGTGTAACCATCAGATTTCTTACTCTGCCTAACTGTGAAGTTGCTCCGGAGATCCCTCCTGCGCTTCGGTTCGGTAAAAGTTTGAATTGGTCAGTTTTTTCAACCGCAACTCCTGTATTTTTCGGTATTCTTACCTCTGTCTCGGTAACAGTAAGTGGTAGTAGGTAGTGTTTATTTTAGTGATTTTTGTTAGAAATTGTTTTACCTTAGGTTCTTCGCCGGTCGGTCTGGTTCAGAACCAGAATTTATTGTGATTTGATGTTGTTCTCCACTTGTTGTGTGGTTTTCCGGTGCTTATTGGTTCCTAAAAAAAATCTAAAATTTTAGGATTTTTTAACCGCCCCGTGACACAGTTGGAACCGATAAGTTGTTAGTCGCCTGGCTTATCTGCTGACAAGGGTGATTTTTGATATTTAGGCATGTCTGAGAAACCTAAAAAGAAAACCGGGCCCACTGGGTTTCAGCACTGTACCGAGTGTAAGGAAGCCTTTGCTAAGGCCGATCCTCCCCTCATCTGTGTGTGTTGTCTGGGGTTTGACCACCTCAAAGAAGACTGCCAGATCTATAAGAATTTTCCTAAAGCCACTCTGGAAAAATTTTTGAGTAGGGTGAGGGAGAGGGAGGCTGAGTAGTCTGCTGACCTGGATGACCAGCTCGGTTCTGTTGCGACCGAACCTGAAGGAGGTGCCTGTTGACCTGGGCGGTACCTCCTCCGGCAAAAGGAGAGCCGATTCTGTGGAATCGGTTCCGGCTAAGAAAAAGAGAAAGTCAGCTGGTTCGGATCTGACTTCCCATGGTCCGACCGCTGAGGAGATAGCGTAAGCGATTTCCATAGTGCATTCGCTTTACCCAGTTCTGACCAAACCGACTTCAGTTCAAAGACGATCGGTTCAGTCGGAAATGGTAGCCTCAGATAATGACCCAGAGGATTACTATGCGGGCGATTGGGAGGAGGAGGAAGAAGATGATGAAGATGAATATTTAGTAGGACTGTATGAGCCAGTAGAGCCTGACATCTCCCCAGACAGGCCTTCCAGTGTTTCTCCTGCTAGGCTTTCTGAGTCCCACTCCCACTTCTTGTTTTACAAGAAGGTGGCTGAGACTCTTCAGCTTCCTATGGCAGAAGCTGATCAGGATCAGTAGGAACGTGATTACATGGAAATGATGGATGTTCCAGAGTCAAGGAGAGTGTCTATCCATCTGCATAAATCCCTGGGGAAACAGACACAGAAATTGTTGCAATTTCCCACTTTCATTCCTCCTGTGGATGAAAGAATGGACAGGAGGTATGCATTGTCAGGTCCTGGCACGGAATTCCTTTCAGTGCATAGCAGCCATGTTGGGGTAGTGCAAGCTGCAGCCTGTGACAAGACTAATATTCCCCTGGCATCTCACCCCCCAGATAAGGATTCCAGGAAAGTGGGTGCCATGGCCAAGAAACGGTACTTGGCATCCTCGTTGGGGCTCAGGCAATCTAACTACATGGCATATACAGCAAGATACCAGAAATCTATGTGGGATACGGTTCTGGAGCTGGCTAAGAATGCTCTCCCCCAGCTAGCCAAGGAGCTGGAGCAGGTGGCTGTGAATGGTATAGAGGCATCCAGAGTACAATTTCTTCCTGCTGTGGACTCAAATAATGTCCATTCTAGACTCATGGCTACATCTATCTCTATGAGAAGGTTTGCTTGGCTTAGATGTACCAACCATTCGTAGGATACCCAGACTAAGGCCATGGATTTTCCTGTTGGTGGTAATTCTCTGTTTGGGGAGCAAACAGAGAATTACATGAAGAAGATGGACAAGTACAGGACCACCTATAGGAGTGCTGCAGCCAAAGAAAAGCAGACTACTCCTCAGAGGCAGCAGTTTAGGGGCAGGGGCAGGCCTTTCTACCAAGCTCAGGCCTCCTCCTCCTCCTCTTCTTTTCAGCAGAGGGGGTTCTTTCGGGGAAGAGGCAGACGTGGGATGACCAGGACCCCATCATCCACACAGTCTAAGCCCCCTGCCAAACAGATACCCTGAGGTGTCAGTCAGGGTTGCCTCCTCATTCCCCAGTAGGGGGCAGGTTGGCTCACTACTCCCAGGCCTGGGAGTCTTTTACTTCAGACAAATGGGTCCTGGAAGTAGTGAGCCAGGGACTTGCTCTCAGTTTCAAAAGGTTCCCAAAACTGAGAGAAGGGTCCTTCAGTCCTCCCTCTCCTTTGGAGATGAGGGCCTTAGGGGCAGAAGTCTTCTCTCTACTGCGAGCAGTAGAGATGGTACCTCTTTGTCACAGGAGAAAAGGACTGTATTCCAGATACTTCCTTACCCCAAAAAAAGACAGGAGTGGTGACCCATCCTAGATTTAAGGTACCTGAACAAACATTTAACAAAACCAGAATTCAAGATGGTGACCCTGGGAGTAATTCTTCCCTCTCTGAGACCAGGAGACTGGCTAGCCTCTGTTGATCTCAAGGATGCCTACTTCCACATACCTCAGACATTCCCACAGAAACTACCTCAGGTTCAAGTTCCCCTCGGGCCATTACCAGTTCAGAGCTATGCCTTTCGGCCTAACAACCGCTCCAAGGGTGTTCACCAAGTGTCTTCCAGTAGTGGTGGCATTCCTCAGGAGATAGGGTATCTTTCTGATCTTACTTCGAGATACAGCTCTTGCAGCAGGTTACACCATTAGGACTGAAGCCGGCAGGCGTCAGGGCCCCACGGAAATTTTCTAGCTAGCAGTTTTCAGCGGGGACCGCCTCCGACGTTGGTCCCGCCCCCGATGCCAGGTGTAGTACATAAGAAGGCAGTCCCCCCATAATCCTCAGTTCTTTTCCCGCCATCAACATTGCAAGTATCGGCCTCTCGGTCCTTTTTCTAGCATGCGACGACCTTTAGAGCTACGACGATTTCGTCCTCTTTCACAACTTTGTATTCAACCGATGTCCTCACCAAATACTTCTCTAAGGGTCACCAATTGAAGTGTGCCTGCGGCAAACAGATCCCCTTCAAGGATCCACACTCTGCTTGCGTGCACTGCCTAAGCCCGGAACACGACACTAAGGCCTGCTCCTTCTGCCTGGGCTTCAACAGTCGCAGCAGGATCCGCCGCCAGAAGGCCCTTCAAGCATTTCTCGTAGAGGAGAAACTGAAGACCATGGACAAAGAACCTTCCTCCAGGGGGGAGTCGTCAGGTAAAACTCACAAGCACTGGGATAAACACCGGGAAAAGGAAAGGCCCAGGTCCCCTGCGAGGGCCTTGGACTCCCGAAGCTCCGGCTCGCGATCGGACCACTCTCCTTCCAGGTCTCAATCGCAACTTCCCCTGGTTCAGGTCAGATCCTCCAGCAGTTCCTCTTCTTTGCAGCCTCTGAAGACTTCCAGGCCGTCGGCATCTTCCACTCCATCTAAGGCCTCGTCAAAGTCTAGGGAGCGCCATAAATCTTCTTCCTGCTGGCGGGACTCCAACGACAGGTCGGTTTCCCAGCCTCCGCATGGGTCAGATCTGGTTCCTCGCAAGACCAAGGACCTGACGTCCCTCAAACGGACATCGGACCCGACGTCGGCCCATCCGACGTCGTCCAAGCATCACCGGCACTCCCAGGAACCGGCGACACTAAACCACTGGGTCGCCGGCCAGGCGTTCGCCTCGGAGGGCGTCGGCCAGGGGACCGACATCGGCTACCCCAGAAAAGAGGACCGCACCACCGTTGCTGGCCGACGCCGGTCGGAAGGACTCGTCGGAGGAAGATACCACACAGCCCGAGGACCAGGCAGGCGACACCGGAGATGCCGGGCTCCCACAGGAACCTTCCCTGGAGCGGGAGACCCCTTGGGACCCGACGCCCGACCCTGGTGACAGGTCACTGGCGCCGGGCCCATCGTCGGGCATGAACTTGGCAGAGATAAAGGAGCTCTTTAACTTCTGGTGGGACACCATCAGAAAAGATGTGGTAGCTACACGTCCTCCTCCTACTCTGCCTCCTCCTACTCCTTCACCGCCTACTCCCCCTCCTCCGCCCAAGGAGCCCGTAGGACGGTTGCCAACCCCCAAGGAGCAAACACCACCTCCTCGGGGCAGATCCTCAGACAGGAGAAGACCTCCCTCCAGATCCACTTCAGGGTCACCCAGTCCCAAGAGACCCAGACGATGCCGGTACACCCCGCCTGGGGAGGATTCTAGATCTGACACCTCAGGATGCTCCAGATCTCCTTCTCCCATCAGCATTCCCTCTCCGGACCCACACGACCTACCTAGGTCTCCTCCGGATGATCCCTCTTTTGAGGAGATCATGAGGCACATCCAGGAGAATATGGGGTGGGATGCTGAAGAACTCGACCCCGAGAGACAACGCCTTGCCCGCTACCTTCGGCAGAAAGACCCGAAGCCTGTGGTAGTGCCACCCTTGGTGGATACCTTCGTGGACGTCACCAAGGCTGCCTGGAAACGTCCACATTCCACTCCAGCAATGCCGAAGAAGGCTGACTGCCTATACAAGGCCCCTAGGGAGGACCAGTATCTGGCGAACCATCCTCTGGCTGACTCCCTGGTCATCACTGCTTTGCTTGACCAGTCTCAAAGACCTCAGCATTTGAGCACACAGCCACCGGACCAGAAATCCAAGCAATTGGATGTCCTGGGTACTAACATACTAACATACTATTTGTCAGCAGATAAGGCCTTACGGTCTATCGAGTCTGCTCGAACCTTAGATCCTTAGTTGAGTGCCGAGGCCCTCCCGTCCCTTGTGCTCCAGAAACCCCTATCATCCATCCCCACCCCCCTGAGACAGGCCATCATCTGATACATCCACTTTGTGTCTGTCCCACCCTCTCTTGAAGCCCTCCACTGTGGATCTCTGAACCAGCTCGCCCAGGCAGTGCATTCCAAGGGTCCACCACCCTTTCAGTGAAAAACCTCCCTCCCCACCCTTCCAACTTCAAACCATGCCCTCTGGTGATACCTCCTGCTTTAGTCTAAAGATCCCCTCCATGTTTACCAGATTTATTCCCTTGAGGTACTTGAAGACCTCAATCATGTACCCCTGTCTCTCCTCTCCTCCAATGAAAACAGGCAGAGTCCTCAAGTCTGTCCTCATACGTCAAACTCTCAGCCCTCGTGATCATCTTAGTTGCCCTCCTCTGTACCCTCTCCAGGAGCTGTATGTCCCTCTTCAAGTGGGTCTCCAGTACTGTACACAGTACTCAAGGTTTGGTCTAACCAGTCCATTGTACAGCGGCAGAATCACTTCCTAGCTCCTAGAGGTGATCCCCTCACGATGCATCCCAACATCCTGTTTGCCTTGCTAGCTGCCTCCTGCACCGCTTCAGAGTTATTCATACATGCATCCACCATGACCTCTAGGTCTTTTTCCTCTATTGAGGCCTCAGCGCCTTCCTCCCAGGGTGTACTTGTGTTTAGGGTTTCCACCAAGATGCAACACCTTGCACTTGGTGATATTGAAATTTAATTTCCATGTGTGAGCCCAGTTTTCCAGGGTGTCCAGGTCACCTTGCAGGGCCAACCTCCCTTTTCTCCTCAACTACTGCTCCCATCTTGGAGTCATCCGTGAAGAGACTCATTTCACACCCTATACCCTCCCTGATGTCCGATATTTATGCATTAAACAGGATCGGACCCAGGACCGAGCCCTGCGGTAGCCCACTACCAACCTTTCTAGGGTTCGAGAGCTCCCCACAGACCACTACCTCTGGGTGCATCCAGCTAGCCAGTTTTCAATTCATCTGACCATCAAAGGGCTACTCCTAACCCCATCAGTTTCTCCACCAGACCATTGTAGGGGGACAGAGTCAAACGCCTTGCTGAAGTCCAAGAATACATCCACAGGCTTTCCCAGTCCAGTTCTGATGTTACCCATTCAGAACTCCACAAGATTGGTTTGACATGATCTACCTGGCACAAACCCGTGTTGTCGACCATCCAGACCTCCCACCTCCTCCAAGTACACCCCCAATCGCTCCTTTAGTATACCTCCATTAATTTTCCCACCACCGAGGTCAAACTGATGGGTCTATAGTTACCTGGTACTTCCCACTCCCCTTTATGGATTGGCACCACATGTGCCTCTCGCCAACTCCCTAGGTACCTCCCTGTCTCATGTGACCTGTTGAAGAGTTCACCAGGTGCAGCCAGTATGTCCGCCAATTCCCATAGTACTCTTGGATGAATGCCATCCGCCCAGGAGATTTGTCTTTCTTTAGGGCCTTGAGGGCTAACCACACCCTCTTTTGGCGGAGATAGCATCATCTGTCCCTCCACCTTACTGGCCTTTATCTCTTATCCAGATGTGACACCCTGGGGTACCTCTCCCTCCCTCTTGCTCCATTTCTGTTGCTCCCCTGATCCCACTCACTGCCGCTTCTATCCCCTCCGTGCCTTGCTTTGTAGATATCCCATCCCCCTCCCTAGTGAACACAGAGGCAAAGTACTCGTTAAATACCTCTGCCTGGTCCCTCGCCTCCACCCACCTCCTTCTGATCTCAGTCTGCTGAGATGGCCCTTGTTTTTCTCCGCCTCCCCAGTGTACATCGAAGAACCCCTTTCCTCCTTGTATCCCCGTGCCAGCCGCTGCTCTTACTGGACTTTGCTCCCTCACCACAGGGTGACTTTTCTAGATGCAAGATGCTACATTTCCTTATCCCTATCCCTCTTGTTGTTTTGTATTTTTGTAGGCGCCTTCTTTTCTCTGACTGCTACTTGCACCTCACTGGACCACCAGCATGGTTTATGTGACCTTGCCCCTTACGCTTCAACTTAGCGCAGATCCTGACTGCCTCATGAAGTCCCCTGCTTCATGACCTCCCATCTCCTTTTTCACACTTGTCATTGATGTAATCCCTTCAAGTGATCCTTGAGAATATTTCCCATGCCCTCAAAGTCTGCCCCTATGAGTCCACTGCCAGTGTCCTAGATCTCACCCCTCCCCATGCTTATTTGAAACCAGACAGTATTGTGGTCGCTCCCAGTCAGGGGGTCCTGTACAACCAGGTCCCTTACCAGATCCCCATCTGCCAGAACCACGCTCCAGGACATGCCCTCCCTTGTGGGCTCCATCACATGCTGTATTAAGACACATCCTGGAAGCCGCCCAGCAGCCTCTGCTCATTGGCCACCTTAGAGGACATGGTTCCTGTTTGTACCTGGCATATTAAGGTCCCCCATCAACACCACTCCTTCCCCTTTTGGTCCACACTGGGCAATGATGTTGTCCAGCATACCATCCTCTAGAACATCACTCATCCCGGGGGGCCTATATACTACACCCAGCTTGACCTTATATCCTGCTGGGGATTGTAGGGTGACCCATAAGGCCTCCACGTTTCCCTCTGCCTCTTCTACCCTAGCAATTTCTATGTCATCTCTAATGAACATAGCCTCTCCACCCTCTGCCCTCCTTTCTATCCTTCCTAAGCATAGTGTACCCCGTACGCTTAGGTCCCAGTCATGGTTTGTTGTGCCCACGCCCTGACTGCCGCCACATCCACCCCTCCAACAGCATGGCCTGGAACCTGGCAACTTGTTTCCCAAGCTCCTGGCATTTACTAACACCAACCCCCGTCTCTTATCCCTGATCCTCTTCTAACCCCACCCAGATTCCTTATACTTCCATCCTCCTCTGCTCCTCCTGAAACCTCCACTCCTAGTCTGTCTCCTCCCTTTGGGCTTGAAGGCTACTCCCTCATCTGTAGGAGAAGGCTTCTGGTCAGCCCTCCTTATCCCCTCACAAGTTTAAACCCCACCTTTCTTGAATGTAGTCAGCCATCCCCTGTTTAAGGACTTCCTTCCCTAATGGGATAAGATGAGGCCTATCCTTGGCATATAGTCCTTATCCTCCCAAACTCCATTCCAGTTCCCTAACACCCCAACCCATCTCTCTTCACCCCACTTCCTGAGCCAGTCATTAACCTCTGTGAGCTTCATTTTTTCTCCACTGAGGCCTTTGGTACTGGCAATATCTCCAAAAGGAAATGTTGCATCCATTATCCCAACAGACTCTGGCAAGTTCTTGGAACCTAGCTTGGCTTTCCAAAACGCTATTTCCCTCTAGATTGTTAGTTCCCAAATATACCAGGAAATCTGGTTTCCCTCCACAATGCCTAACCATTTCATACACCATGAACTTTGCTCTGTGCACTGTCAGCCCAGAGATATCCACTACCTTCACCTGGCTATGGCATCCACCCCCCCCGTCCCTCCCATTGGATACCCCTAATCATCGAGTCTCCCAACAACAGAACCTTAACAGCGCCATCATCCTATGGCTACCTCCACTATGCCCTCTCAGCCCCCTTCCCCTTTATTCATGATCTCAATTCCGTGGGAGTCTTCCTGCCTTATTAAGACCCCTTGTTACCTCCCTTTCTGCCTCCCTCGTTATTTTGCCCACTTAACTCAAACCCCTCTGAATAGGTGTCCCTTTAACCCTCTCTTATCCTAACCATTTATCCTGGCCCTGATGGTTTCCCCTTCCCCACACCGCCATCCCCTTGTAATAGTACCCTGCCCCCAGAGGCTCTGTATGGGTCCCCTTTAGCTAGGGCCCCATCCTTGGTACTGACCCCCCTGCTGAAGGGGGGCTCCGCTCCCACCTCCTTGTCTCCCAGTTTCTCTCCAATCATGCTCTCCACCCTCATGTCTGCAATATGTTGCATCTTCCCCATTTGCTTAACATTTATGTTTCCCCTTCTTCCTCTGGGACTGTTTCTATCCTTTCCAATGCCAGTCTGTGATGTCCTATGGGTATCCGACTCCCTCCCCCCCGGCCTCTGTATAAGTTTCCTCATTTCCACCAACCCCTTCCTCCCCCTCTAGGTTGCTTAGTAGCTCAAATTTATTGTGACACTCTCTGTCAGCCTCCATCAAGTAACCCGAGTTTCCCCTGACTGCACCTCTAAACTGCCCCTCTTCTTCCCCTCTTGCTCTGTTCATCTTAGGAGCTCTCTTCCCACAGTCTGCTGTTTTAGGCTTCCGACAACAGCCCTCCTGACTCTTCCCCTCCACTCTCTTTGTATTCAGAATGTTCACCCGCACGCTTCTCTTAAGGCCATCCCTATCTAAGGTCCTCTGTCCCTAATATCCCCCTCCTGCTTGCTTGTGAACATAACGTCCCTGTAATTTCAGAGTGTTGCCCCAGCCTCACCTCAGCCCCACCCTTCTGCTGCCCATATCCACACCCCTTATCCTTGACCCCCCAGCTCCCAGCTTACTCCTAACCAATATACCTCACTCCTGATACAAGATAGCTGTCTACAGAGTGGCAGCCTCCCTCTCCAGGCCCAATTGAGAATTATTGCCATCCCACAGCCTGTGCAGCCTACAACCCTTCCGAAGATGCCTGCCATGGTGGAATATGGCCACCCTGTTTATCCCCCTCTGTTTATAATGGCACACCCCTTTTCTCAGTCCCTTTTCCCTGGAATACAGTTTCTCTCTATACTGACTGCAGTTATTTACAAACCCAATTTCAACCTCACCAATAAAATTCCCAAGTCTCACAAACACATACAGTCCAGTCTGTATTCAGTCCCACTAACAGTGTGTGTATGCAGACATCAGGTACAGTATGATGTCACAGGCCCACCAGCTCCTGTTGCTTCAAATTTCAGTCCCAAACAGAAATACTCAGCCCTTCAATCCCAACCTCCAGTGGCTGTTCAGGCAAACAACACATTTAAATTTCACTTTAATTATCACTGCCAAACAACTGTTCCCAAGCCTCCAAAGTTACAATATCACAGCCCAAGTAACAGTTCTAACTCAAGGTAATAATTTTTAACACATAGAACTAATTTCACTTACAAAACTACTCAAATATTTCAGTTAAAACAGAATATAACCCCAGACCTCTGTCCTTACCAGCCTTCTGCTTATGTTTCCAAGTGAACAATGAAAGCCAAGGTAATTCCTGTTAAAGACAAGGTAATTCCTGTTAATGTCCCCTCCCCATGGTGCATGTACGCGGCTGCGACTTGCGCCATCAGATCACTGAATTACCTCACCCACATGGTTCAATTCCAGAACGCACTGTGGGAACAGGGACAGGACCTGGTTGAGAAGATGCCCGATGGTGACCAAAAGGAGGAGCTCTTGAACCTCCTCCGCATGGGTTCGGATGTGGGGACCCAGGTGCTCAGAGCCGCATATGATTCTGCAGACTCTTCAGCCAGAGCTGCAGCCTCAGGCGTGTGTCTCCGGAGACACTCTTGGCTCCGTGTCTTCGGTTTTACCCCGGACGTCCAGAAGAACATCTTAGACGTCCCCTATAACGGCGATGTCCTATTTGGTGAAGCCTCCAAGAAAGTAATCACCAAACTTCAGGACGCAGGGAAGGCAATCCGATCTGTACAGGCCATGTACAGGTCTTGGCCCAGTTCCTTTTGTCGGAACCAGAGCCGCTTCCGTGGCTGGCTACAAAGGCAACAGCCACGTTCCGGCCAACAGCAGAGGGGCACTTTCACCCGCAAAGCCCAGACCAAGTCATCCCCAGGCAGAGGCCAATGATTTGCAAAGTCGGCACAGCCTACCGATCGAACGCTGCCACAGCACTCCTTCCCGCCCCGCCCTTCTCAGGATCAACGGAAAAGAAAGTCGGGGCCCATCGCACGCCACTTGCCAGGGTGGCAGCTCGATCACCACCGACAGGTGGGTTCTGCAACTGGTCAAAAGGCCACTATATAGAATTTGTGGTGGCAGTCCACCACAAGACCTCCCTGCTTTCCGATATTCGGTCAGCATGCCCTGCTCAACAGCAGGAGGTGTCGCGCTTCTGAAAAAAGAAGCCTAGAGCATGTTCCAGAGAACCAGAGAGGACTAGGGTACTATTCTCACTTCTTCCTGGTTCCAAAGAAAACAGGGGACCTCCGTCCAATACTGGACCTCAGCGACCTCAACCTGTCGGTCAGCTGCAAATGCTTCCGAAAGGTGACCCTTCCGGGCCTAATTCCCATGCTGAAGTGAGTCGCCTTTCTGGCGTCTTTGGACATGCAGGATGCCTACCTGCATATTCCGATTGCTCAAGTGCACCGGAGGTTCCTGCGCTTCGAGTTTCAGAGCTGCCATTATCAGTTCCCGAGCTCTTCCTTTGGGCTGTCATCGCACTGCTGCTTACAAAGTGCATGGCAGTGAGCGCGGGCGCCTCTGAGGAGACAAGACCACCACGTGTTCTCCATACCTGACGACTGCTCTCATGGTGCCTCCAGGAGGCACTGATGACAGCACCACTGCACCCAGTCCCTTATTCAATCACTGGGTATTCTCATCAACTACGAAGTCACTCCTGGTGCCGCCCCAGAAACTGCAGTTTATAGGAGCAGTCCTGACACTGTCAGAGGAAAACTTTCTTCCCTCGGACAGAGCGGAACACATCAGATCCTCATCAGGGACCTGTTGGTGAAGAAGAAGTCCCGGCCAGATCGGGTCCTTCGCCTGCTCGGGACACATGGCTGCAGGCCATTGGCGACAGTCCTCAGCACGCCCACATGTGGGTAACCCAGTGATGCTAAGGGTGCAATGGGACCAAAGGCAAGACCATCTGCAGCAGCCAATCCAAATCACGAATGCCGTGATTCGGGATTGGCAATGGTGGCTAAATCCGGGGAACCTCTCCACGGGGGTTCCCTTCATAGCGCTGTCTCCGACTGTGACACTCTCCACAGACGCCTCAGGTGGGGAGCACACCTGGACGGTGTTCGGTCTCAGGGCCTTTGGACAGCTCAGGAGTCTCATCTCCACATTAACATTTTGGAAATGAGGGCAGTCCTTTACGCTCTGCAAGCCTTCCAGTCGGAGATTCCAACGGGTACACTCCTGTTACAGACAGACAATACCGCGGTGATGTATTACCTCAACAAACAAGGAGGCATTCACTCCTACCTGCTTTGCAGGGAGGCCATAAGAGAGTGGGAGTGGATATTGCAACACGGTGGAAACCTAATTGCAGTACATGTCCCGGGAGTGGACAACACCATCGCAGACAGTCTGAGCCGCTCTCAGGCAAGAGTCCACGAGTGGGAACTTCGACAGGAGGTGGCAGAGGATCTGTTTCACAGATGGGGCACTCCAGAGTTAGACCTTTTCGCGTCCCCATCCAATGCAAAACTGTCCAATTTTTGCTCGCTAGATCCAGGGCCTGGTGTTTTCTGGCGAGACGCGTTGTCCCTCTCCTGGGTGGGCAGATTTCTCTATACCTTCCCTCCTTTCCCGTTGATCCAGAGGGTTCTCTTAAAACTGTGCAGGGAGCATGCGACTCTCATTTTGATTGCGCCTTTCTGGCCCAGACAAATTTGGTTCCCTCTTCTGCACCAGCTATCCCAGGAACCTCCAGTTCCGTTGCCAGTCAGCTCCCATCTGTTGTCTCAGGAGGCGGGTTCATTGGTCCACCCAGACTTACGTTCATTGAACCTGCACGCTTGACTCCTAGAGACATAGCCATGATGCGATACGGGTCTCGCAAGAAGTGGCAGATGTATTTCCTGCCGCCAGAAAACTGGCAACCCGATAAACGTGCGCATGAAATGGCGAGATTCTGTTTGTGGGCTCAAGCTATGGTTTTCGCCATTAGACTGTCCCAAAAGCTGGTTCTAGACTACCTGCTTTCCTTTTCCACTGGACTGGCTTTCTCCTCTATTAAATTGCACCTGTGTGCAATTTCTGCTTACATGCCTCTAGGCTACTGACGGTAGGCCCAGCTGGACTCTCACTGTGGCCTTCTTAAGGAGTCCTCCATCTTAGACCGCCTATCAAGGATCCAATTCCTCCTTGGGACTTACCCTTCGTCCTGGAGCAGCTTACGCTGCCACCTTTTGAACCAGCCACGGATTGCGAGCTATGTTTTCTGTCTTGGAAAACGTTAATTTTGGTTGCTGTTACTTCGGCAAGAAGGATCTCGGAATTACATGTTCTTATGTGCAAAGAGCCTTATTTGGTTTTCCATCAGGACAGGGTATCCCTAAGGACAAACCCAAAGTTTTTGCCTAAGGTGGTTTCAGCCCTCACCCTTAATCAGGATATTGATTTACCAGTGTATTTCCCAAGGTACACTAATCGAGGAGAAGCCCTTCTGCATACCCTCGACGTGCATCGGTGCCTCAGATATTATCTGACCAGAACCAAACAGTTTTGAAAGGTGGACCAACGTTTCATCTCCTTTGCTCACAGGATGAAAGGAGCTCCTGTCTCCAAACAGTCACTCTCGAGGTGGCTCATCCAGTGCATCACTTTCTGTTATGACAAGGGCAATAAACCCTTACCGGGCACGGTCAAGGGTCATTCCACGAGAGGGGTGGCTACTTCCTTTGCGGTGTTAAAGAACGTCTCCACCTCAGCTATTTGCGCTGCAGATACTTGGAGCTCTGTACATACCTTTGTCAGGCATTACAGTCTGGACATTGCATCGATGCGAAGAGCAGGGTTCGGTCTAGCCATCCTTCAGGGACTTCTGTCCTAGGCTCGAGTAATATCGATTTCTGCCTTCCTCCTCCCAGTGGCGCATGATTGCCACTATTGCTTGGAAATCAGACTCAGAGTAATGCTGTAAGAGCTGTATCTCTCGAGTAAGATAGTACAGTTACGTAGAACTCACCATAACAGTAGATCTTCGAGAACAGCTTTTGCAGCAGGTAACTTCCCGCCCACCATCCCCCTTCTTTTGGAGGTAGGTCGTAGTCAAGCACCCATCTTACGGGATGGGATGTTCCTATTGTATAGTCTTGGCCATCTGGTGGCTGATCCTCAGTCTCCTCTTCTGATGTCATCCAGCTGCCAGGAGTCTCCGGCAGGAGAACTGAGGATTATGGGGGGACCGCCTCCTTATGTACTGCGCCTGGCGTCGGGGACGGGACCGACGTCGGAGGTGGTCCCCGCTGAAGACTGCTAGCTAGAAAATTTCCGTGGGGTCCTGACGCCTGCCGGCTTCAGTCCTAATGGTGTAACCTGCTGCAAGAGCTGTTCTTGGAGTTCTTCTCTTACGGTAAGTTCTTACGTAACTGTACTTTCCCATACCTGGATGACTGGCTTCTATTGGGCCAGTCCTCAGACCAAGTCAAGTCAGCCTTAGAGGTCACTCAGAACCTTCTAGAATCCTTAGGCTTCATTCTGAACCTGGAAAAGTCTGTTCTGGAACCAGCCCAGCTTCTCACTTTCATAGGGGTAGAAACAGACACTATGCAGGCAAGAGCATTTCTCCCTCTCTCAAGGGTCCAGACCCTGGTCTCTCTGGCTTCCTCTTTTCGTCCTCTAGTTTCTCGTCCAGCCAGACACTTTCTGCAGTTGCTAGGCCACATGGCAGCCTCCACAGCTGTGGTCCAGGGAGCAAGGTTTCAGATGAGATATTCAGTTTCATCTCAGATCTTATTGGTCTCAGACAAGAGACCCCCTCTCCAAATTGGTTCCAGTGTCTCGAACTCTATTCCAGGCCCTCCAGTGGTGGCTGGAGGAGGGCAACCTTTGACAAGGTGTCCCATTTCTCAGTCAGGCTCCGTCAGTAATTCTCACCACAAATGCCTCCCTACTAGGTTGGGGGGGGGGGGCTCACCTAGATCAGCTTACAGCTCAGGGAACATGGTCACACCAGAAGTCCCTTCTACACATACATCTTCTTGAATTGAGAGCTGTCTTCCTGGCTCTTCAGACATTCTCCACTGTTATTCAAGGAAAGGTGGTGAAGATCTGGACAGACAATACCACAACCATGTGGTACATCAACAGGCAAGGAGGCACTTGGTCCTCGGCCTTGTGCACAGAGAACTTGAAAGTATGGTCTCTAGGCTATTCTCTTCAGGCTTCCCTGGTGGCTGTCCATCTCCCAGGGAAGGACAACATTCTAGCAGATGCTCTCAGTAGGATCTCCCAGGGCCACCATGAATAGACCCTGAACCCTCTAGTTCTTCAGGTCATCTTCAAGAGATGGGGCACTCCAGAGACAGCTCTCTTTGTAGCCCTGGACAATCATCAACTCCCTATCTTTTGCTGCAGACCAGCCCTTTTGGGTTCTGTCCCACAGGATGCTCTCTTGCTGAATTGGACAAGCAGGTTTCTGTATGCATTCCCTCCTTTTCGTCTGATATTCAGAGTCCTGATCAAAATCAGATCTCAGCCCTCAAGGTGATTGTAGTGGCTGCAGACTGGGCCAGGCATCCTTGGTACCTTCTCCTCTTATCACTGTCAGTAACACTGCCTCTGTGTCTTCCCAGACAGTTCAATCTTCTTACCTCCTCACAGGGGAGGATTCTGTACCCCAATCATCAGACTCTGAGGCTCAAGGCCTGGCTCTTGAAGAGCTAGAATATGCAAGCCTATACCTTTCTCAATCGGTCCTGGACATTTTAAAGGTTAGTAGAAAACCTGCTACCAGAAAGACCTACAACTCCAAATGAAAGAGGTTTGGTTTTTGGTGTTCCCAGAAACATGTTCAGTCAGAGTTAGCTGATATTGCCACTGTACTGGACTATTTGGTACATCTTAATAGTTTGGGCCTCTGGCCTATTACTCTAAAGGTACATTTGGCAGCTGTGTCTATCTTCCTTTCTGCTGGTAAGGCCTCTTCCCTAGCTTCCCACCCAGTTTTCAAGAAATTTTTCAACGGTTTAGTACATGTTAAACCTCCCTTTAGGGAACCTACCCCTTCTTGGGACCTGAATATCTGTATCGCACAGCTTATGCAGCCCCCTTTTGAGCTTTTATCCTCAGCTGAGCTGAAATACTTGACTTGGAAAACTGTATTCTTGGTAGCCATTACTTCTGCCAGGAGAATCAGTGAATTACAGGCTTTATCAGTGGAACCTAATTTAATTTCATTTCACAGGGATAAGATGGCCCTTCAAACCAATAGAAAGTTTCTTCCCAAGGTGGTATCAGACTTTCATTTGAATCAGTCTGTCATTGCCTGTAT
Source organism: Neoceratodus forsteri (assembly GCA_016271365.2). Taxonomy (NCBI): domain Eukaryota; kingdom Metazoa; phylum Chordata; order Ceratodontiformes; family Ceratodontidae; genus Neoceratodus; species Neoceratodus forsteri. The sequence continues at coordinate 997,380,360 of CM028131.1, forward strand.
TTTTCACTGACCATTCGTCCTCTGGGGAGAGGAGGTTACACAGTCTAGATGTAAAGAGGGCTCTTAATTACTATGTGGAGCATACTAAGCCCCTTAGGAATGACTGTTCTTAGTTTCCCAATTATGGGGAAGTGGGAAAGGGCAAACCTGCTACCAAGAGAACAGTTGCCAGGTGGATTGTCTCCTGTATCCAGTTCTGCTGTTCAAAGCTTGGGAAAGAATCTCCCTCAGGCCAGAGGGCTTATTCTACCCGAGATACAGCTGCTTCGGTCGCAGCAGCTAGAGATGTACCTTTAGTGGACATCTGTAAAGCAGCCACCTGGAAATCTGTTCACACATTTACCAAGCATTACTCTCTGGACATTCGGTCACGAAGTGATGCAAGGTTTGGCATGGCTGTGCTGCAGAGCTTGTTCCCAAAATAGGTTCTGTGACTCCCTCCTCCAAGGGAGTACTGCTTGGTAGTCTGCAGATAGTCAGAATACAGCAAGACTTCATGTTGTTTGAAGAAAAAATTACTCACCATAGTAATGTTGTTTCTTCTAATGGAGTCTTGCTGTATTCTGACCTCCCTCCCTGCCTCCTCTCCTGGAACCTAGTAGTTTTGGGATGTGATTTGGCAGGCACAGTGCTGCACCCCAGATGTGTACTGGCTATGCCTCCATCTCATTAGGGGGGGTTCTTCTAGTTTTTGGGTTAGTTCACTACCTGCTTCTGTTCTTTTTGGGGTTCTCGACTTTAGTCTTTTGACCCTAAAAACCTTGTTTTGCCACTTGGCACTAAAATTTTAGAAACAGTTTCTACCTTTGAGTTAGTTTAGTACTCGTAAGAATCTGACGGTTACACTTTAGAGTACCACAGACAGAGGTTTGAAAACCGAGCTCGAGCTCAACGTACTATGCCTTTGCATAGAGTTAACCCTTTACTCTCCAGAGCAGTTCAAGTGCTGGTGCTAACTGCATATAGTCAGAATACAGCAAGACTCCATTAGAAGAAACAACATTACTATGGTGAATAATTTTTTCTTCTGGAGCTAGTTGCCCCGACCCCCGCAGTTGGAAGCTAGACCCGCTCTTGCTAAAGGATCCGGAGAATGTTAAGTGTATGGAGGGAAGCATACAGGAGTTTCTTTTTCACAGTAGTAGGGGAGATGCAACTCATGGAACCCAATGGGAGGCTATGAAGGCTTTTATCAGGGGTCAGACCATATCATTCGCCTCTCCTCGGAAACGTGGGGCGGAGCTTGACTTAGCCACCCTTAGAACGAAGATCTCAGCATTTGAGGCGGCCCACAAAATCAAACCCACTATGGCACTATATGACCTAAAGGTGGGCAAGCAATGTGAGAAGGCAGTAAGAAGGGCTGGGGGATACTGGGATGCATAGGGAGAGGCATCGATAGTAGAAAACAGGAAGTTGTTATCCCTCTGTACAGACAGTTGGTGAGACCCCATCTGGAGTACTGTGTGCACTTCTGGAGACCCCATCTTCGCAAAGACATAGACAGAGTGGAGGCTGTCCAGAGGAGGGCAACCAAAATGGTGCAGGTTCTGCACCAGAAGGCATACGAAGAAAGACTAAAGGAGCTTAATATGTAAACCCTTGAGGAAAGAAGGGAGAGAGGGGACATGATAGAAACTTTCAAGTACCTCAAGGGAATCAACAAAGTTCAAGAGGGTAGCATCTTTCAGAAAAAGAGATGTGCAAGAACAAGGGGGCACAATTCAAGATAGAGGGGGGACGGCTCAGAGGTAATGTGAGGAAGTATTTTTTCACAGAGAGGGTTGTGGATGCATGGAACAGCCTCCCTGAGGAGGTCGTGGAGTCAAGAACAGTGGGGGAATTCAAGCATGCATGGGACAGACATAAGGCAGTCCTAGTGGGGGGTAGGAAGAAGTAAGCTGTTGGTTAACTAGGATCTGCAGCTTATGTGTTAGGTAGGAAAATGTGCAGACTGGGTGGGCCAAGCGGTCCTTATCTGCCGTCAAATTCTATGTTTCTATGTTATATGACGTCATACAATGGTTAAAATATCAACATAATGCCCTAAATAGCTCACAATTGGAGAGGACTATACTTATGGCTAATGTGGGTGCCTATTTTGACAGGGATCGTGGAGGCAAAATGCTCGCATGGCAGATTAAACGCAGAGAGGCTGAGAGGACAGTGGGAGGGATTAGTGACTCTGGGGGTGGTTTAGTGCAAGACAGGAACAGTATTAGTAAAGCTTTCGGGACATTTTATAAGGAGTTATGCACCTCAGACTATAAGCCCACCTGGGAAAACTTGGTGTCGTTCTTTAATCATGCCCCTTTTACTGTATTGGATACCCCTGACTCTGAACGCTTAGATGCCCTACTATCTAGGCAAGAAGTGTTGATTGCACTGAAAGTTTTAAAAGGGAGGAAGCTCCTGTCTCAGATGGGCTACCCATTGATTTCTTTAAATCGTTTGACCCTCTCTTACTGGACCCCGTTCGATATGCTGACTGAGGGATTGTCCCATGGAGTGTTGCCCCCCTCCACACGGTCTGCAGTAATCACTGTCCTGCCCAAACCTGGTAAAGACTTGACTCAGTGTGCATCGTACAGACCTATATCTTTATTAACCGCTGACTATAAAATTTTGGCCAAGATTATGGCCCCACGTTTGGAATCTGTGTTACCATCACTTATACACCAGGACCAAATGGGATTTGTTAAGGGCAGACAGGGGAAGCTCAACATTAGGTGGTCTCTGAACATAATTTACAGTTGGGGAAGGACAAAAAATTATCTTGGGGTGGCGGTTGTAGCACTGGATGCAGAGAAGGCGTTCGCCCATGTGGAGTGAGGCTACCTCTGAAACGTTGAGTAGAGTGGGACTGGGTCTGAATTTTTATAAATGGGTGTGTACACTATACACTCTGCCATCGGCTCAGGTGGCGGTAAATGGATGTCTCTCTGCACCTTTTGTGTTGGCAGTGCAGGTGCAGGCAGATATTTGAGGTTTTATTGGGGGCGGGAGACAGCGCATAAGATTTCCATGTACACAGATGATCAGCTCTTATAGCTGCAGAATCCTCTGCGGGATCTCCCAGTTGTACATAACCTTATGAGTGAATTTGGGGCCATCTCTGGACATAAAGTCAACTGGACAAAGAGTGAGATACTGCCAGTGGGGTCTCGGGATAGGGCCTAGCTGTTAGCAAATTTGGGGGCTTACAAATTACATCACAAATAAAGTACCTGGGTGTCCTCTTAACTCCCTCAATTGGGCGCCTGTATACTCTTAATTACAAGCCTTTAATCTCCAAACTTTCGGAAGACTGCGACCGGTTGACGGCGCTTTCTCTTTCATTAATGGACAGGATGGGAGTAATAAAAATTACAATTCTACCTTGTTGGTTAGATCTAAACCAGTCCATCCCCATCAGGGTACCACTGCGACACTTCTGAATTTTAAATGCTTTAATGCATAGATTTTTGTGGACAGGTGGCAGTGCAAGAATCTGGAGAACAGTATTATTTTGTCCCCCTGGGAAAGGGGGGGTTGGTCTACCAGACTTCAAGGCTTACTATTACGTAGCGCAGTTAGCATTTATCCCGCATGGAATTGAAAGGGAGACATGTGCTTGGGTAAGGCGGGAAAAGACACTGCTGGAGGGAAATTTGAGGAATGACTTATTTATTTCTTTTTTTTGTCAGTTCTTTTTCCCTCTGTTCACGGCCCCAAGGTCCTCTCTCGGGCATCCAGTCCTTTTTCCTGCCCGGCTGGGATCCCCGAACTGTGCCTCTCTCTTCCTCCCCTCTGGCGCTAGCATCCCCGGCTAACCCTATCCGGGGTGGGTCGCCCTCCTCCTACCTGGGTGCCTCTCATCAAATCAGACTTCAGCGTCGGACGGGGAGTGGCTGTGGAGATCGAGGCCCGTCAAGGAGAGCCCGACATTGGGCATGGGGGACTGTTGCCATCGCCTGATCCTTGGTGCCGGGTATTTCCTTGTTCTGGTAACCCCCATGATGTAAGGCTTGCAATGTCGTCAGCCCGTGGCGTAGGTGCTGCCACCTACGTCTGGAGATGGCGGTCCAACATCGTTCCCAACGTGTATATACCAGAGTGCAATGCAGTGCCAATGGTTTCCACCGAGGGTCACTGTTGTACCGGGCTACCCTGGATCCCCCCCGAGAGAAGAGAGTAGTCCATCGGACGCTCAATTCTCTCTCTCCCTCCTGCCAACCCCCGGCGGTCTGGGCTCGTTCCCAAACCCGGGTCGCTGGCGCAAGGTGTGGCGTCCAGTGCCTCAACCCTCAGCGCAACCAGGCCGGCCCAAGGAATGACTTAAGTGGAGTGCTGGCTTCTATGACTGGTCAGATGGTTAAAAAACCCTTCACTAATACTACCTTAGGGGTTTGGGGTCAGGCACATCAACATATTAAGTGGCAAGGGGGTCTCTCCTCTCCTCTTATGTAGGCTTGATTTTTGCAGCACGTCGGAGAGGAGCTAATTCTCTCCCATTCATACAGCGATTGTGGCATTGGAAACGGAAGGGATTGGTACATGTGGGACAGTTGTGTGAGGGGGGCCTTATTTGTAGTTTTCGATCACTCTGCTCGAAATGGGGCCTTCACCCTGGGGATTTTTTTATTTACTTCTGTATTCGTCAGTTGTTTGGGACATCATTGCAAACAACGGATGGGTGATCCTTACCTTCACCTTTTAAAGAGGAAGTGTACAGGCCACAGCCTGGACATAAACCCCTCTCTGTTTTTTACCTTATTATTATAGGTGCAAATGCAGATCCATTAGAAGTCAGTAGACTCAGATGGAGTGAGGACCTTTTGTTCCCAATAGATACATACTCATGGAAGCTGGCCTGTGCTCATTACCTGAATTACTCTTATAGTAACAGTCTCAGACAAATTCAACTACACTTTTTACATAGAGCTTATATAACGCCAGTCCGGCTCCATGCCATAGATGGCTCTAAACCGGAGACATGCCCTAAATGTGAGACAGATTCAGGGGATTTTATACACATGACACTAACCTGCTCAAAAATTGCCCCCTTCTGGTACTCCTTTCATAAAATAATGATGTGGGTGCTGGGGTATGCCCCCTCTAGATCTCCTTTAGAGTTACTATTGGGCGTAGTCCTGATTCATCCCAAACAGGCTAGGAACAGCCCCTTATGGGATATTGCCTTAATTAATGCCAGAAGGACAATCCCCCCCCATGATTACTAGGTGGATACACAGCTTCCTTTCCTGTATGACTTTGGAAAAAGCTCAGATAAGAGCTTTGGGTCTATCGAAGAAATTTGAGGTGGTGTGGCAACCTTTGTTAGAGCCGTTAGAGGAGGGATGGCTGTCAGTGTAAAATATAAGCCCATCTCCCCTACCTTGCCACTTACCTGGGGAATAGTTGCCGTTGTCTCCCATGACCATGATGCACATAATTATGTATATATGCTGATACTCTCTGTTGTATAATTGAATACGTTTTTCTTTCTCCTGACCTGTGAAATGTATATGCCCATTCCCTCATGAGTGGCAATCAGTACTTAATGTGAGAACATATCTTACTTTGAGAGGGCTCTTGCAGTAGGTAATTACATATAGGACTGACGCCGGCCGGTGCAGGACTCCAAAAATTTCTAGCCAGTGGTCCTGGCGGAGATGCCCAAATCAGGTGACCGGGCGTCGTCTGAAGTCGGTATAAAGGGGCAGTCCCGGGCCCTTCTTCCAGTTCTTTCCTGCCGTTAGCTCGTGCAGCACCTCGCGGTAAAGTTTGTGCTTTGTCAGCCCTGTCTTTCGTTGTTTTTTTTACTGAAAATTAGTTATTCTTTTTCAATCGTCAGGTACATCGTTGGTGTATGTCATCCCCTACACCCTCCGAGCACAAAAACAAGTGTGACTCGTGCGGTGCCCAACTGCCACACAAGGACGGCCATTCCCTGTGCCTTTTCTGCCTAGGCCCCGATCACCCGGTCGATAAGTGTCAGCATTGCCTCAGCTTCAACGCGGCTACCCGTAAACGGCGCCAACAGTCCCTTGAAGCCCATCTCCTCAAGAAAAAGATATCTTCTATGGAAAAAGAGTTGAAAAAGTTGAGGCAGGCGTCCACTTCCCCGGAAGGACATCGGAAAAAGAAGGACAAGGAGAGGCACTGGGAGAAGTCCTCCTCAACCGCGTCTCCCGCTGGAGTCGCGGCCCAGGTAACATCCCCTCCGGGGGACCGTTCAACGGCAGCCTCCAAGGGTTTGGAGGAGGTGTCGGCCCGCCCACCCGTCTGGCTTGCGCTCGGCCCTTGCGGGCACCTCCGGGCGAATGGAGGCCTCAGCCCCCGGTTGAGGCCACAGGTCCTGCGGTCTAATGGCGTGGCGACTCCTCGTCGGACATCTGCTCCTCTGACATCCGCATGGAGAGGGTCGATAAGATACCCGACCCTTGAGCGGCGTGACCACTTCCCCATCGGACGGCCGTCCCTTCCTCGCCCGCCTCCGTGAGCTCCCGGATGCCCGGCTCCTCCGGCGCCATCCAGGATCTCGCCCTAAGCCGCGTGTCGGCTCCTCCGACGCAGCGGCTGACGGAACGACGATGAACCCCCCACATCTGTCGTACTCCAGTTCCCCGAGCCTAGCTGCCGTCTGGGGAGCCTGAGTCACCCCAGCCTGACCCAGGGATTTCTCCTCCTTCCCTCGGCGACGGGATCTTCCACCTCACGTCAGACCCTCCTCCTACAGAACCGGATCTGACGTCGGCCCCCCGGATGCCGGTACCTCCGGCACTGGTACCTCCGACGCCGGTACTGCCGACGCCGGCAGGGGATGTTCCTCTTCCGTCTGGCCCTCCGTCCCTGGGGCCCATTAACGTGGATCCGCCCGTGGGGCCGCCGACCGGGCCGTCTGCTCCGGCAGCTCCCCCAGTTCCCGGGTACCTGCCGTCTTATCCAACGCCGTTGTACCCGGGACCGCAGTATCCAGCGTCGCAGTAGCCTACTCCGGTCCCTCCGCCGCCGCAGTACCTGGTGCCACATTACCCGACGCCGGGTTTCCCGCAGCCGGGTTATGGATACTCGCCTTACGGGTACAACCCGTACACTTTCCCCCCTCCTCCACCGCCCCCGGCCGCCGGTGGATCTGCAGGAGACTCTGGCCTCTTGGTGGGCTGAGGCCAAGGCTCAACTGACCAAGGAGGTGGAGAACCGCCTTACGACAACGGTACCGCCCCCGGCTCCCATACATCCGATGCGGCACACTCCCTCGCCGCCTCCAGATTCCAGGGCTCTTCCCTCTGGATCCAGAGAGGGGCAGGATACGCGTTCACGGGTACCACCCAAGGAACCCGTTCCTCCCCTTAGTCGTGTGAGGGAGTCTTATTCTTCTTCTGCTTCTTCCCTCTTGGATTCCCTCGATTCTTCCGCAGGATGTCCCGAGAGAGATGACGAGCCCCGCTCTCCGTCTAAGCCCCGGCCGAGGACCCCTCCGAAGTCTCCTCCGGAGGATCCATCCTTCACGGAGTTGCTTAGAAAAATCCAGGAAATTCACCAGTGGCGCTCTTTGGAACCAGATCCCCAGCGTCTCAAACTCACCGAGCATCTGGACCTGCCCTTGACAGCTCCAACTTTAGTGCCACCCTGGATCGAGCCTCACGCCCACCTTGTTACCGCGATTTGGAAACAACCGTCAGTGTTAGCCCCACTTCCCAGGAAGTCCAACAGGCTATACCAGGCTCCCAAGGGTGTAGACTATCTTGACTCTCACCCTTGTGCCGATTCAGTTGTGATTAGCGCCGCTCATGGCCAGTCGGCACATCCAAAGCATCTGAGCTCGTCTCCTCCGGATAAGGAATCTCGCCTCCTGGACCAGTATGGAAGAAAGATTTATGCCTCTTCCACACTGGGAATTCAGGCCCTGAATTACGTCGCCCACATGGGGGGTTACCAGAAGGCCATCCTTACCCAGGCAGAATCTAAACTGGACTCCTTACCCGACTCTCAAGTCAAACAGGAGTTAGCAGATCTTGTCCGTTCTGCTCGTTTGGCCAGTTGCCACATTTTACGGGCGACATACGATGCAGTGGACACTGCCGGGCTGAGCTCCGCTTTCACTGTAAGTCTACAGCGTCATGCCTGGCTCCGCATGTCAGGTTTGGTCCCGGAGGTGCAATCCGCTATTCAGGAGGCACCTTTCAGCGGGTCGGTGCTTTTCGGGGGTGATGTCAAAGACATCATCACTGACTTGCGAGAGAAGGGGACGGCCCTGAAATCCGTGGATTCCGTGTACCGTCCCCATCCTCAGCAGCGCCGTCCTTTTGCAGGCGGACTGGACAAGTGAAACCCCATGGACGAGGCCTCTGAGGGTCTGGGCCCCCACTTGGTGGGCCCTTCCGCCCAAAAAAGCAGCGGGTGCCTCAGCTGGCTGTGCTGCCCACACCACCTGACTCCTTTCCTCTCCACTGCCTCCGGATCCACCGGAGGAACCGGTAGGAGGGAGATTTTCCTTCCACCTTCCGGGTTGGGAGAGGATAACCTCAAATTCTTGGGTGCTCCAGCTTATAGCGGAAGGGCACTCCATAGAGTTTCTTCAGAAACCACCCCGCCACCCTCCTCCGAAGTTGTCATACTCAAGGGACCATCTTCCCTTGGTCCAGGAAGAAATCTCGGCCCTTCTCGCGAAGCAGGCGATAGAACCCGTCCCCCTTCATCTTCGAGGGACGGGTTACTATTATCTTTTCTTCCTGGTCTCAAAGAAGATGGGAGATCTCAGACCCATTCTAGATCTCAGTTCAGTGAACCTTTACGTGGAATACAAAAGGTTCAGGATGCTCTCCCTGCAGAGCCTTCTGCCTCTTCTTCGGCCGGGTCAATGGCTTTGTGCGCTGGATATGCAGGATGCCTTTCTGCACATTCCCATTCGCCTTTCTCACCGCAAGTATCTTCATTTTGCGTTTCGGGGGACCACTACCAATTCAGGGCGCTCCCTTTTGGTCTTTCCTCGTCGCCCTGAGAATTCACCAAATGCCTGGCTGTGGTAGCGGCCCACCTGCGTACAATGGGAGTACAGGTGTTTCCTTACCTGGACGACTGGCTCCTGGCGGGCCCATCCAGGGAGGAACGCCTGCATTTTCTCTCCCTCACCCAGCAGGTTTTCACTGGCCTGGGTATTACCATCAACCATTCCAAGTCCCATCTGGACCCCTCCCAGAGGCTACAGTTCATTGGGGCTATCCTCGATCTGACGGTGAGCAAGGCCTTCCTGCCTCCAGACAGGGCAGCCTCTCTTCAATCCCAGATTTCCCTGCTATCAGAAAGCAGGAGGGCTCCGGCGACGTCGGTCCTACGTCTTCTGGGGCTCATGGTGGCCGCTATTCCGATGGTCCCCCGAGCTCGACTCCACATGAGGATCTCTCAGTGGACTCTTCGCTCCCAGTGGGATCAACTTGTAGATGACCTAGATCAACTAGTTCTGATCTCCTCGCTGATGGCACGGGACTGGCAATAGTGGATGGTTCGAGAGAACCTATTTCGGGGGGTCCCCTTCTTTCATCCTCCCCCCTCCCAGACTCTGACCACGGACGCATCAGGCGAACATTGGGGAGCCCATCTGGGCCCTCATCGGACCCAGGGCTTATGGTCCAGACTGGAACTAGTTCTCCACATCAACGTGCTCGAGCTTCGAGCTGTGCTATACGCTCTCCAAGCCCTTTACCAATACATTCTTCCCGGCCACCTAGCCGTCCAGACGGACAACAGGTTCGTGGTGTGGTACATCAACAAGCAGGGAGGAACTCGTTCCTACCCTCTATGCAGGGAAGCAATGAGGGTTTGGGATTGGGCAACTCATCACAACCTTCACCTCACAGCGATTCATGTTCCAGGAGTCGACAACACCCTGGCAGACAAGCTAAGTCACTCCTCTGCCCAGGCACACGAGTGGGAATTGGATCAAAGGGTGCTCGATATCTTTCAGCTTTTGGGGACTCCGCAGGTAGACTTCTTCGCTTCCCCCCAAAATGCAAAACTTCCCAGCTTTTGCTTGCTCATTCCAAGGCGAGGTGCTTTCTGGAGCGACGCTCTGTCTCTAGACTGGAAGGACAGATTCGTCTATGCTTTTCACCCAATTCCTCTGATCCCAAGAGTTTTGCAGAAACTATCCAGAAGGAGCGAGAATGATTCTGATCGGCTCCTTTCTGGCCCAGGCAAATCTGGTTCTCTTTCTACAACAATACTCAGAGGTTCCTCCTCTTCCTCTTCCTTTATCTCGAGGTTTGCTGACCCAGGATCAGGGGACCCTGGTCCATCCAGGTCTCAAGTCCCTTCAACTTCATGCATGACTGCTGCAGGCCTAGCCCAATCCCGTTTTGGCGTCTCTCCAAAAGTGGCGGAGATTTTGGTGGAGGCTAGAAAACCTTCCACCAGGTCCATTTATGCCATGAAGTGGAAGAGATTCTCTATTTTGGCAGCCTCTAGGAACGTGGAGCCTTTCTCCTGTTCAGTGGCTGTTCTGCTGGATTACTGACGTCATCTCTTCGACCTGGGTCTCAGCCATTCCTCTTTGAAGGTTCATATGGCTGCTATCTCAGCCTACCATGTTCCCTTCGCAGATAACGTTTTTGCTCAGCTGGAGGTCTCTAAGACCTTTCTCAGAGGGGTCCTTCATCTGAGGCCCCCCATCCGAACTCCTGCTCCCCCTTGGGACTTGAACTTTGTTCTCGAGAAACTTACTCTTCCTCCCTTCGAACCTGCAGCTTCTGCAGATCTGAAGTTTCTTTCATGGAAGATGCTCTTCTTGGTGGGCATCACTTCGACTCGAAGAATTTCCGAGCTCCAGGCCCTTATGTGTAAAATCCCCTATTTGATTTTTCACAAAGAACAAGTTGCTCTTCGCACGAATCCTAAGTTTCTACCTAAAGTAGTAGCAGAGCCTACCTTAAATCAGTCCATAGAGTTACATGCTTTTTTTACGCAGTACTCCAACCAAGGGGAATATTTACTCCATACCATGGATGTTCACTGGATTCTGAGATACTACACCAACAGGACAAAGGATCTCAGAAAGACTTATCAGTTGTTCATCTCTTTTGCTCACAAAAAGGAAGGCAATGCTGTTTCCAAGCAATGCCTGTCGAAGTGGTTGGCTCATTGCATCACTTTCTATTATGACAAGTACAACAAGACCCTTCCGGGTCAAGTCAGAGGTCACTCCACCCGAGGAGTAGGGGCCTCTGTGGCTTGTTTCAAGAATGTGTCTGCGGCAGACATCTGCACTGCCGCTACCTGGACTTCCGTCCATACCTTTACGAAACACTACAGTTTGGACATTGCCCTTGCCGTAGAGCAGGCTTGGGGCTAGCTGTTTTGCAAGGCCTCCTTTCTTGAGGCTTGCACGGCTACTGCTATTTTCTGGAGTAGTTTCCTCCTCCCGGTGCCTTTTATTTGTTCCAGACTGCTTGGGATTCAGTCCTATATGTAATTATCTACTGCAAGAGCCCTCTCGAAGTAAGATAGTACAGTTACGTAAGAACTTACCGTAACAGTAGATCTTCGAGAGAGGCTCTTGCAGTAGGTAATACCTTCCCGCCCTCCATCCCCCCTAGACTTTTTCAGCTCCTTTTTCATATAGAGAAATATCCGCTTCTCTCTCGTCTGGCCTCTTTTGGCCTGTGGCAGGAAAGAACTGGAAGGTGGGTGTCGGGGACCGCCCCTTTATACCGATGTCTCCTGACGCCGGTCACCTGACGTGGGGGCAGTCCCTCGCCAGGGACTGCTGACTAGAAATTTTTCTGTGGGGTCCTGCCGCCGGCCAGCGTCAGTCCTATATGTAATTACCTACTGCAAGAGCCTCTCTCGAAGATCTACTGTTACGGTAAGTTCTTACGTAACTGTACTTTACTTAGGCTAGTAGTTTAACATACTATGTAAGTAATTGATCTTCTTTTCAATGTGAGCATGTACTTGTTGGATGTTGTTACCCATGGAGGTTACCTCTTCTCTTGTTAACTTTGAACCACCTAATAAACTATTTAAAAAAAAAAAAAAAAAAAAGACTGAGCAGAAGTATTTGTTCAACACATCTGCCTTTTCTTTACTGTCTTCCACCTGCCCCTTCCACCCTTTTCATCTTTATTGAGCCCACCTTTGTGTCCCTCTTTTCACTGATATAACTGAAGGATTTCTAACTCCAGGGAATCTTACTGTATTCTGACAAATGCAGTATGGTCTAACCGTAGGACTGCCCCGGAGCCAAAATGATTAATAGAACCTCTGCTAATAGTGGAATGTTAGGCTCGAGCTCGGTTTTCAAACCACCGTCACTGGTTGCACTTCCTGCAACCTTCAGATTCTGTACTCCGCTTGCCTCAGTAAGATGTCTCCGCCAAGCTCTCCTTCACTTCCTTCAAGAAGTTTATGTTTCTCAGTTTTATTGAAGTCTATTTATTTGATTTTTGAAGCACTGTCCTTGTTTCACAGGTAGACTTAGTCTAGATTAGCGTCTGTCAGGTACGTTTTTTGGTTCCTTTTCGGTTTTTCTCAACCGAGAAGGAACCCATGAATTCTCCTTATTTTCTGAGGTAATTTTCAGTGTTTGTGTCTTCCGACTTTTTAACTAAGTTGGTTCTCGCTCTCCCCTAAATTTTTCTACTAGGTTAAACCTTGGTTTCTCGGTCTTAACCGACCAGAAAAAAAAAAGAGACAAGAGATTTAAGAAAAGAACAGGCCCTACAGGTTTCCAGCATTGTACAGAGCATGGGGAACCATTCGCTAAAGCAGATCCTCATCTTATTTGTGTCTTTTGTTTGGGGTTTGAACACCTTAAAGAGGATTGTGATATTTGTAAAAACATCCCTCAGTTGACGCTTGAGAGACGACTTAAACTACTGCAGGAGATGGTGTCTGATAAAGCTGCTTACCCGGCTACAGACAAACCGATCACCAGCCATAAATAACTGGAGGAACAGCCCTCTGACGAGGGCGATGTTTCCTCAGTTAAAAAGCGTTCTACGGATACTGTTGCTGAACCGGCAGCCACAGGGAAAAGGAAAAAGGAAAAAAAAACATATAGCACACGAACCACAACCTAAAAAGACACCGGTTCCTACCCCTGAGGAAATGGCAAATGCTATCAAAATAATTCATCCGCTTCAACTGAGCACTCTGGTTCTGGTTGAAAAGCGATCACACACGCAAACCTCTGGTTCTCCTTCTGTTCCCAGTTCAGTTGAACAAGGTGCTGAACCTTTTGAAGAGGACGAGGATGAGATGAAGACTATGGGGAGCCTATTGAACCTGATTATTTCCCTGATCCTCACCATCCTGATTCCCTTGATAAGGGATCTGAGGACTATACATCCCACTTTGCTTTTATAAAGCAAGTGACTCAAGCACTGAACCTTCCTACCCAGGAGTCCACTAATGAGGAGGAAGAACAGGATAACATGGAAATGATGGATGTCCCAGTCTCTAAAAGGCTGCTTCTGCCCATCCATAAATCCTTAAAGAAACTGTTAAAGTGTTGCAGACTTCCACTTCTGTCCCACCTGTAGACACAAAGGTGGATAAGAAATATTGGGTGGCTAGGGACAGAGCTGAATTCCTCTTTGGGCACCCAAGCCATGAAGGGATGGTGCAGGCTGCAGCTTGTGATAAAGCTGGCTTACTTTCGGCATCACATCCACCTGACAAAGATTCCAGGAAGATGGATTGTGTAGCCAAAAAGGTCTGTTTGGGATCCTCTCTGATAATCGGGTAAGCCTCTTTTATGGCCTATGTTGCTAGATATCAGAGGGTGCTGTGGAATACAGTGATGGAAATAGCTAAATATGTCCCTGCTCCTGTGTCAGCAGACCTGAAGAGGCTGCAGAGAGAGGGATAGAGACATCAAAAGCCCAGTTTAGAATGCCTGTCGACAATAATGACACTGTTGCCAGACAGATGGCTGCTTCTGTGTCTCTTAGATGATTTGCTTGGCTCAGAACAACTAATTTGACCCAAGAGAACATAGTCCAAGGCTTTGGATTTTCCATCTGAGCCTGCATCCCTGTTCTGAGAGCAGACTGAGTCTTGTATGAAAAAAATGGATGACTACAAGACAGCATACAAGAGTGCTGCTGCAGAAGAAAGGGCATCTACACCCCAGAAGCACCGAGCCAGGGGAGGTAGAGGCAGGGGACACTATAGGCCATTCTTTCAGCCTCAAGCTTTTCACCAGTACCAACCACAGAGAGGTTATTTCAGGGGTAGGGGCAGGAGAGGTGGCAACTGAACTAGCCTCAGCACCTAGACAGCAGCTCAAGCCAAGCAGACACCCTGAGGTGTATGCTCGGGTTACCTCCCCAACCCTAGTAGGGGGCAGGCTGGCTCACTACATCCAAGAATGGCAATCCCTCACCACAGACAAGTGGGTCTTGGAGGTAGTGTGCCAAGGTCTAGCTCTCAGTTTCAAGTTCATGCCAAAGCTGAGGGCAAGGGTCTTCAGACTCTCTTCCCCATGAGAAATATTGTTTTTGGAAGGGGAAGTATTGAACCTTCTGTCTTAAAGGGCAATAGAACCAGTTCCTCTGGCACAGAAAGGAAAGGGTCTCTATTCAAGGTACTTCCTCACAATAAAGAAAACAGGGGAGTCGTGACCCCATATTGGATCTCAGGCACCTGAACAGACATTTGATAAAACCAAAGTTCAATATGGTGACCATGGCAACAGTCCTTCCAACCTTAAGGCAAGGGGATTGTCTTGAATCTCTAGACCTAAAGGATGCATACTTCCACATCCCCATCAGGCAGTTCCACAGAAGATTTCTCAGATTCAGACTGCCATCAGGCCATTACCAGTTCAAGGCAATGCCTTTCGAAGTTGCTTCTGCTCCAAGGGTGTTCACAAAATGTTTGGCTGTGGTTGTGGCACACCTGAGGAGGCAAGGGGTGGCAGTTTTCCCTTACCTAGACTTGCTAGTCATAGAGCAATCCCCTCAACAAGTAAGGGAGTCCCTGGCACTTACACAAGATGTTCTGCAGTTACTACGGTTTCTAGTCAACCTGAGAAAGTCTGTGTTGGAGCCAGTACAGCTCCTGGAATACATAGGAGCCGAGCTGGACACTGTGAGAGGAAAGGCTTTTCTTCCATAGGCAAGAGCGGATAGCCTGATACAGTTGGCAAGTACCTTCAAGCTGCAAAGTCTAAGGCCTGCATGGCACTTCCTTCAGTTGCTGGGCCACATGGCAGCTTCCACAGCAACAGTGTCAGGGGCAAGGTTCCAAATGAGAGATGTCCAGTATCCTCTCAAGTTGCACTGGCATCAGAAAAGAGACTTGCTGTCAAAGCTGGTGCCAGTCACAGGAACACTTCTGCAGGCACTTCAGTGGTGGCTGGAGATGGACAACCTCAGACAAGGGATACCATTCTGGCAGGAACATTCTTCCTTGGTGCTAACCACGGATGCATCCTTCCTGGGATGGGGAGCACATTTGGAGGAGCACACTGCCCATGACACCGGCAAGAGTCACTATTGCACATGAACCTGCTGGAGCTCAGAGCAGTCTTCCTGTGACTCCAAGCCTTTGCCCGCATGCTACAGGGAAAGGTGATACAGGTCAGGACAGACAGCACAACCACAATGTACTGCATAAACAAGGAGGCACAAAGGTCAACCCCTCTGTGCACTGAAGCCATGAAAATTTGGAGTCTAGCATACTCTCTGGGAATCTCCCTGTCAGCAGTCCACCTGCCAGGGAAAGACAATGTGCTGGGCGATGCTCTAGGCAGAATTGGTCAGAACCATCACAAGTGGTCCCTGAACAAACAGGTGTTGCAGATTGTGTTCAAAAGGTGGGGCACTCCAGAGGTAGACCTCTTTGCAGCCCCAGACAACTACCAGCTTCCTCAGTTTTGCTGCAGACCTCCATTGAAGGGCTCAGTCCCACTGGATGCACTGCTGTTGGATTGGACAGGGAAGTTTCTGTATGCCTTCCCTCCATTCCCACTGTTGCTGAGAGTCCTGAACAAGCTCGGATCCCAGCTGGCGACAATGCTCCTCATTGCCCCAGACTGGGCCAGACAGCCCTGGTACTCACTGGTTATGGCACTGTCAGTTGCCAAACCAATCGGCCTCCCCAGGAAACACAACTTGTTGACTTGCTCCCAGGGCAGGATCCTATACCCCAGCCTTCGGTCTCTCAGACTCGAGACCTGGCTCTTGAGGACCTAGAGTATGCTGATTTTCATCTCTCTGAAGGGGTCATGGAGGTCCTTAGGGTTTCCAGAAAGCCCTCTACTAGGAAGATGTACATGTCCAAGTGGAAAAGATTCTCCATTTGGTGTCAGGGTAGGAATCTGGAGCACACCCAGGTGGGCTTGCCAGTTGTCCTGGATTGCCCGACTCGCATTCATTCCCTTGGTCTCAGACCGTCCACTCTGAAGGTTCACCTGGCAGCTGCTTCCACTTATTTATCAGCAGGTAAAGTATCATCCCGGGCTTCGAACCCAGTGTTCAGGAAGATTTTTTAAGGGGCTGCTGCATCTACATCCCCCATAGAAATCCCACCCCAGTGCGGGATCTGAACATGTGTATTGAGCAGCTCATGCAGCCACCTTTTGAGCCTATGGCCTCAGCAGATCTCAAATAGTGTATGTAACTTGGAAGGCTGTGTTCCTTGCTGCAATAACTTCTGCCAGAAGGATCAGTGAGCTCCAGGCTCTATCCATGGAGACTGTCTACATTGCTTTCCACAGGGACACAATGGTCTTCAGGACTAACAATACATTTCTTCCTAAAGTGGTATCTGATTTCCACATTAATCAGTCCATTACACTGCCAGTCTTTTTCACTGACCATTCCACTTACGGGGAACGTAGACTGCATAGCCTAAATGTAAAAAGAGCTATCAGCTACTAGTTGGACCATACAGAAGGCCACAGAGGACACAGTACACAGCTCTTCTTGACCTACGGGAAAGTAGGAAAATGTAAACCAGCCACAAAAAGATACATTGCAAGGTGGATTGTGGCCTGTATCCAGTTTTGTTTGTTATGACAAAGTTGGCAAACAGCCACCACAGGGTCTCAGAGCCCACTCTACTAGAGGAACAGCTGCTTCCTTAGCAGCTTCCAGTGACATTCCTTTGCTGGAAATCTGTAAAGCAGCTACCTGGAAAACTGTTCACACATTCACCAAGGATTATTGCTTGGATGTCCAGGCTAGAAGTGATGCCAGGTTTGGCACAGCAGTCCTGCAGAGTCAGTTTCCTAAATGGGTTCTCTGCCCACCACTAAAGGTACTGCTTGGGTAGTCTGCATTTGTCAGAATACAGTAAGATTTCCTGGGGTTAGAAGAAAACATTACTTAACCATAGTAGTCTTTGTTTCTTCCAAGGGACTCTTACTGTATTCTGAGCTCCCACCCTTCCTCTCCTACTAGAATCTGCAGGGCACTGCATGCCAGCTGTACATGTCTTGTGGGAAACCTGTGGGTGTACCTGTTCATTTATTGGGCATCTCTGACTTGAGTCTTGGAAGATGCCCTCGTTGTTTAAGAAGAGGTCGTCCTAAAGGGTTTTATTTGTTAGATTAGTTAATTTTGTTTTAGCTTCTGCATGCTTCGTAAGAATCTGACGGTTGCAGGAAGTGCAGTCGGGGACAGTGGTTTGAAAACTGAACTCAAGTCTAACATTACACTATTAGCATATGTTCTATTAACCATTTCGGCTCCGGGGCAGTCCTGTGGTGAGACCATACTGCATTTGTCAGAATACAGTAAGATTCCCTTGGAAGAAACAAGATTACTGTGGT
Organism: Neoceratodus forsteri; assembly: GCA_016271365.2. Lineage (NCBI taxonomy): Eukaryota > Metazoa > Chordata > Ceratodontiformes > Ceratodontidae > Neoceratodus > Neoceratodus forsteri. The sequence continues at coordinate 997,398,121 of CM028131.1, forward strand.
AAGTTATGTTCTAGGGGTGTGGATATGTTGTTCTATTCACACTGTCTGGCAGGTACCTTGCAGCTTTAAGATGGGCCGGAAAGTCTTCAAGCTGGCTCCTCCCACTCACCCGAGTGATGAAACTCTTTGCTCCGCCCCATGACACCAGGTCTTCCTTACTGCTTGGAAGCATCAGGTTCCATCCTTAGCGCTTTCGTGTTTTGCAGGCACTGGTTCTAAAATCTTCGGAATTTTTTTCCCAAAACTTTTTTTAAACTCATTCGAGTTTGCCGGCCCAGTCGCGTAGAGGGTTGAGGTGCTGGTGTCTTACCTCGACCCACGCTGGTGACCTGGGTTCGGGAACGAGCCAGGGCGTCGGAGGTCGGCACTGGTGGGGGGGGAGGGCAGAGCTGGATGAAGCTGCCGGCAGGCAAGCTTTCCTCTCTAGGGAGGAAGTGTGGCACCCCTCGGCTGATGGCGACCCCCAGTGGAGGCTGGGAGTAGCAGACTCGAGAGACCCTGAGCACTAGGCCATGGGGTGGGGAAAAGGAGCCGTAACCGGGCTCATACAGGCGCATCCATACTGCTGGGGCTCCTGAGAGAAAACCAGGAGAAAAAATATGTAGGTCTGGGCTGGGCAAGGTAAGCACCGTAATTTGAATGATGATTGGGGTTCAGTCAGAAGGGGCTGACCCACGGAGTACAAAAACAGCTGTAATTAAATAAAAAAAAACTTATTCGAGTTCAGTCTTCATCCTCTTCTCTCGCTGCTGTGATGGAAGACAAGACCTTTCCCGGTTTCTGCCGGTGCCCCGTGGGCAGAAGACGTCTTGCACCGACCCCCACGCCTCGTGCATTTACTGCCTCGGGCACGACCACAATCCGCAGGCTTATGAGATGTGCCAGTCCTTCTCGCCTTTGGTGCTCGAGGACCGAGCTGCCAGAGTTCTACTGGGACGACCGGAGAAACGGTACCAGACTGTCAAATCAAAGGAGCCCTGTTGGGTGGTGTCCGCTGTGGAGGGCTCTACGGATCAACTGGAGCAGCTTGTGGCCCAGGCTGTGGCAAGCTCTTCTTTGGCTGCGGCCTTCATTCTGCTCCAACCGGGATCTTCCTATACAGCTTCCTTTCAGGAGCTGTGCCAGTCCCTCTTGACTAAAGGGGGAGGGCCCTTCGGGGACTGTTATTCTCAGTCCCAAAAAAAGGAACCGAAAAAAGACTGTCAACATTCTTGGGAACGGGAAAGATCTCATTCCCAGGACCGTTGACCCTCGACTTTGGTCGAAGTTGCAGCCCGGGCTGCTGGTTTCACGGTGTCCCTATCAGACCAGTTGGCTGAGACACCTGTTAATGTGACCAAGATTTTTCTCGAGCCCACTGACAGATTGTCTATTGAGGAGGCCGACAACTCTCTGTCTCAGACATCAGTGCTTCTGGTGCCTTCCGAGGACTTGCCTCAGATTGCTGAGCCAAAGTCCTCGGCCCAGGACCATGAACCAGAGGAGCAGCGGGTTTCCACCGCTCCTTCCTCGGTCCGCCGCCGGCACCGCTGACGGTCGAGATCTCGGTCCTTGGTCCACTTCATCAATACTGCCGATACCGGGCGGTCTCAGTCTCGACATCGCGGAGAGCGCTGCCGCCGTTCTTCTTCCTCATCCTCCTCAGCTGAGGAGAGGCTTTGGTGCAAGTTGCATCAGCGCTATGAGGATTTAATGTGGCAACAGCATCTTTTGGGCAGCAGCAAACCGACGCTGGCTTCTGCCTACAGCAATTAAGTGTGTATCACCCGAACAGCCGACACCGACTCCCGCCGCCGGTTCCCCGGTTGAGGACCCGGTTCCAGTGCCGACAGCTTGGCCAAACCGTCTGCCCCACCCATTGTGGTGGAACCGCCGCCTCCTCAGCCAAAGAATGGTGCTCCAACCAAGGATTCTCAGCCGGCTCAAGGTTTGCCCCATTGGTTGTCGGTCAGTCTCATCCCTGATCGTCCTTGGCGAGTGGAGAGTGGCTGAGGTGGTCACCAGCTGTACGCAGACTCCTCGAAGTCCGAAAACTCCTCGTTGCACTCCTGTCCAGTCGACCTGGAATCCTAAGGGAGGCTTTCTGTGGACGAGAGCCCCACCTCTTTCCTCTGTATTCTTCAGCTCATCTCAGAGTCCACCGGGATGCCGCTCGAACCCGTGCAGAAACGGGCCAGATACCCCATTATGGAGATTCTGGACAAGACTCCCGACGGAGGCCTTCACAGTAGCAGAGGCCATTGTGGGCCCGGCATTAGAACTTTGGCAGCGTCCAGCCTGCTGCCCAGTGTCATTGGCCAGGATGGCCCGCAAGTACGCGGTCCCCACAGCCTCTCTTTCTGGCTTCTCGGAGCACCCCTCGGCCGAGGGGATGGTGGCAGACTCTGTCTTCAGGTGTTCGAGCAACACAAGGGACATCGACAAGCCCCCAGATAAGTCTAAAAAATTGGACTACTCAGGGAAAAAGGTGTATGCTGCCGACTCTTTGGGCCTTCGCCAGGCCAGCTCGGCGGTTGTGATGGCACACTTCTCTCATGCCCTGTTGGACTCCCTGGATGAGGTGCTCCCTCATCTCCCGGCCGACCTCCAGACCATGGTCAAGCAAATCAGGGATCAGGGAAGGGCGGTGACAAAGCAGCAACTCCAGATGGCTCTGGACATTGGAGACTCTTGTGCCCGCTCAGTAGCGGCCACAGTGGCCATGCGCCGCAGGGCTTGGTTGCAGATCTCGACCTTCACGGCAGACACCCAGCACAAGCTCGCAGATGTTCCCTTTCTGGGCACCAACCTGTTGGAGCCCGTTGAGGAGGACCACCTCCAGCGCATTGAAAATTCCAATGCCACCCTAGATTTGGTCACATCTGTGCATAAGGACAAAGGCCGCCATCAGCAGCGTAAACCCTTTCATCCCTCCAATCCTGCGTCAAGACCTGCCCAGCACCAGCAGGGCCAGCAGGCTCAAACTTGGCGCTCTAGAGCCAAGTTCGTTGCTTTCTTGGTCAGGAAGCGCCGGGTGGAGGGCCCCGGTGGCTCCTCAGCCAGTCCGTCCTCCTCCAAGCCTGCCCAGTGATGGGTTGCAGGTTGCTGCCCCCAGCTTTGTCTCACCTCCCCTGGGTTCCCACATGGGGGGCTGGCTCAGCCACTTCCTTTCCGCCTGGTCCGCTATCACCACGGACCGCTGGGTGCTGGAAGTGGTCGGTAGGGGCCTGCCTCTGGAGTTCGAGCAGGTCCCTCCCTTTCGAGCCCACGCCCCAGGGAGTGCTACCGGGTCCACAGCCTTCCAGTCGACTCTCCGAGATGACATCGACCAGTTCCTCCACAAGGGGGTAGTCAGCGAGGTGGCAGATCCTCCTCCATGCCTAAGGTTTGTTTCCAGGTACTTCCTGGTTCCAAAACGGATGGAGGGGCTGGCGCCCCATTCTCGATCTGCACGACCTGAACAAGTTCCTAAGGCCGCGCTCCTTTCGGATGGTAACCCTAGCTCAGATAATACCATCCCTGGAGCAGTGCATGTTGTTCTGCTCCCTGGACCTCCAGGACACGTTCTTTCTCATCCCAATCTGTCCGTCTCATCAACGGTTCCTCCACTTTCGGGCAGAGGGGAACCTTCTACGAGTTCCGGGACATGCCCTTCAGCCTCTCATCTTCTTCCAGGGTCTTCAAATGCATCGCAGTGGCGGCCACTTTCCTGTGACGCTGAGGGGTCCGAGTCTACCCTTACCTGGACAACTGGCTGGTAGCAGGCCCCTCCAGGCAGGAGGCGGAGTGGTCCAGGGATCTGACCCTCCAGGCTTGCTGTCAGCTTGGCCTCCTCAACGAGGCCAAGTCGGAACTCATGCCCTCGCAGGTGATTCAGTTCATCGGGGTTGAGCTCGACTCTCTCCGAGCCAGAGCCCGGCTGCTGGCGGACAGGGCCGAGGTTGTTTCCTTATTTGCCCAATCATTTCTGGTTGGGCAATGGTGCCCCGCCCAGGACTTCCTGTGCCTTCTGGGTCTCATGGCTGCCTGCACTAGCGTGGTCCATTGGGCCCGCTGGCATATGCACCCCCTGCAGTGAGGGCTGGCCCATCAATGGTCTCAGCGCTCAGGTCATCTAGACCAGCCAGTCTCTGTGACCTAGGAGATATGGGATGGCCTGCAGTGGTGGCTCTTACCATCTCATCTGAGGGAGGAAATCCCATTTATTCCCCCCGAGCTGACAATCTTCTTGATGACTGATGCCTCTCTGATGGGTTGGGGTGCCCATCCGGGGGAACACAGAGCCCACGGACTCTGATCCCCTCAGGAGTCCCAATGTCACATCAAGCTGGTGGAGCTCCGAGCGGTCCAGCTAGCCCTGACTGCCTTCGCTCCGTTTGTTTGGGATCAAGTGGTCAAGGTCCAGATAGACAACACCACGACCATGTACTGTCTCAACAGACAGGGTGGGACGCACTCCTTGCCTCTGTGCAAGAAAGCTGTTTGCATTTGGTCTCTCATGCTCAGCCTGGAGGCACCTGTCCTAGCCATTCATGTGGCAGGAGTCTTGAACAGTCTGGCCGATGTCCTCAGCCGGATAGGCGATGCGTCTCACGAGTGGTCTCTCTTGCCGGAGATAGTACAAGACCTGTTCTCCCACTGGGGCACACCTCAGGTGGACCTGTTCGGCTCCAGGGAGAATGCCATGCTGAGGCTGTACCATGACCGCCCCCCTCAGCAGGGCTTGCTGCAGGGGATGCCTTCTCCAGGCCATGGACTCTTGGCCTCTTCTGTGCCTTCCCTCCTCTGCCCTTGATCCACTAGGTGCTCCTCAAGATCAGGAGGGACAAAGCGCAGGTGATCCTGGTAGCCCCAGACTGGCCTCGCCATTTCTGGTATCCATATCTCCTTAGCCTCAGCTCCAGGCTCCCGAAACTGCTTCCAGCCTGCCCAGATCTGCTCTCCATCAACAAGGGGAAGATGCTCCTTCCGGACCTTCAGTCCTAGCACCTGACTGCCTGGTTCCTGAGGTCCTCAACATCGTTGAGGCATCCTGCAAGGAATGCTTCAAATGGAAGAGATTCTCCATTTGGTGTCAGGGCAAGGGGTTGGACCCCTCGTCCTGCTAGCTGGCTAGCATTCTGAACTACCTGTGATCCCTTTCTCAGCAGGGGCTTCGGTTGACGACCCTAAAGGTGCACCTGGCAACCATCTCTGATTACCGGGCGTGGGCCGGCAAGTAGTCAGTGGCGCAGGAGAAGGTGGTCTGGTGCCTTTTCAAGGGCCTTGATCACATATCCCCTCTGGTGTGTGAACCACCACCTCCTTGGGATTTATTGCTGGTATTGGCCAAGCTCATGGGCAAGCCATTCGAACCGATGCACCAGTGCACCTCACCTGTGCGTGGAAGACTTCCTTCTTGGTGGCTATCATGTCAGCCAGAAGGATTGGGGAGCTCCAGGCACTTTCCATTGAAGCTCCCTACCTGGTCTTTCACAGGGACAAGGTTGACCTGCGCCCCCACTGGAAGTTTCTCCCGAAGGTGGTGTCAGAGTTTCACCTGAACCAGGTGTTGACTCTGCCAGTGTTCTGCCACAATCGCACCTCGGAGGCCAAGTACAGGCTCCATACTTTGGACCTGAGAAGAGCGCTCGCTTACTACAAAGAGTGTGCGGCAGAAGTTCGGGGAGAGGTTCGCCAGCTGTTTGTCACCTATGCTGAAGCCGCATGTGGCAGACCTGCAGCCAAGTGGATGATTGGCAGGTGGATCACTTCCTGCATTGATCTCTGCTATAGGTTGGCGGGTAGGGAGTCTCTTGTAGGGCTTAGGGCTCATTCCACCCATCATACCGCTGTGTCAGTGGCTTCTTCTAGGGACGTCCCTATCCAGGAAATCTGCACTACCTGCCTCGAAGTCAGCACACACATTCATTTCCAATTACTACATCAACCTTGAATCACACCGGGATGCTGGTTTTGGAACCTTAGTTCTCCAGTCCCTGTTCCCCAAGTAGGGGGAGTCCGCCTTGCCTCCCTCCTCCCAGAGAACTGCTAGGAGTCTGCCAGACAGTGTGGCTAGAACAACATATCCATGCCCCTAGAAATACAGGTTACTCGCCTGTAACAAGAGATCTGACTTCGAGAGGGCTTTTGTAGTAGGTAGTTACATATAGGACTGACGCCGGCGGGCGGCAGGACCCCACGGAAAAATTTCTAGCTAGCAGTCCCTGGCGAGGGACCGCCCCCATGTCAGGTGACCAGCGTCGGGAGACGTCGGTATAAAGGGGCGGACCCCGACACCCGCCTTCCAGTTCTTTTCCGCCATTAGCTCGTGCAGTGCCTCACGGAAAAGTTCGTACTTTGTCAGCCTTATCTTTCGTCGGTTTTATCAAAATTCGTTGTTTTTTCTTTTTCATATAACATCTGGTCCATCGTCGGTGCATGTTGTCCCCTACACCCTCTGAGCACAAAAATAAGTGTGACTCGTGCGGCGCCCAACTCCCGCACAAGGACGGCCATTCCCTGAGCCTGTTCTGCCTAGGCCCCGACCACCCAGTCGAGAAGTGCCAGCACTGCCTCAGCTTCAACGCGGCTACCCGGAAGAGGCGCCAGCAATCCCTGGAAGCTCATATTCTGAAGAAAAAGATGAGTTCTGTGGAGAAGGAGCTCAAAAAACTGAGGCAGGCGTCCTCTTCCCCCGAAGGACATCGGAAAAAGAAGGACAAGGAGAGGCACCGGGACAAGACCTCCTCTACAGCGTCTCCTTCGGGAGCCACGACACAGGGTAACGCTCCTCTCCGAGAGGACGCTCCTCGGCAGCCGCCTTGAAAAGGTTTCGGAGGCGGGCGTCGGCTCGCCCATCTGGCTCGGCGCTCGGGCCTTCAGGCGCCCTCAGACCATTGGAGGCATCCGCCCAGTTCGGCCACAGGCTTGCGGCCTACTGGCGTGGGTGACTCCAGTAAGTCTGGTGTCAGCTTCTCTGACGTCCGCATGGAGAAGGCCGGTAAGACGCCCGACCCTTCGGGGTGGCGCGCGGCCTCCACTCCACCGGACCTGGCTGATCCTTCCACTGCCTGCCTCGGTGATGGCTCCTTGCCGACGCCAGCCCTCCGGCGCCCACAGGAGCTCGCCCCTCAACGCCGCACGTCGACTCGTCCGACGCCGGGCAGGCGATGCAACCGACGGCAGACTCCCCATGTCCGTCTGCATCTGCCCCTACAGCCTTCGCTGCCGTCCGGGGACCCTGAGTCCCCCCAGCCTGACCCCGGGGATTTTTCTCCTCCATCCCCGGTTGATGCTGTCGATCTTCCTCCTCCGTAAGATCCACCCCCCTCCGCTGGCTGAACCGGAGCTGACATCGGGCCCCTGGGCGCTGGCTCCAACGCCGGTACCTCCGACGCCGGTTCTACCGGCTCCGGGAGACATCCCCCCTCCGACGGGCCCTCCGGGCCTTCCAATGTGGACCCGCCCGTGAGGCCGCCGGCCGGGCCGCCTGCTCCGCAGCTCCCCGGCTCCCGGTACCTCCATCTTATCCAACGCCAATGTACCTGGGACGCAGTATCTGGCATCGCAGTACCCGATGCGGTCTTTCCCGTGCCGCAGTACCGATGCCACAATACCGGCGGAACCGCAACGTGGGTTTTGGATACTCTCCATACGGGTATAACCCTTACCCTTTCCCTCCTCCAAGGCTCAGCTCACCAAAGAGGTCGAGAGCCGCCTTCTGATGATGGTGCTGTCTCAGGTTCCCGTACGTCCGAGGCGGCACACTCCCTCACCACCTCCGGACTCCAGGGCTCACCTGTCTGGGTCCAGAGAGGGGCAGCACACGCTTCCCCGAGGTCTTCCCAAGGGGTCCATTCCTCCCCCGGGTCAGGAAAGGGAGTCTTTTTCCTCTTCTTCCTTGGCTTCCTCAGACTCTTCTGACCGTCGTTCTGAGAGAGACAACGAGCCACGCTCTCCGTCGAAGCCCAGGCCAAGGACTCCTCCGAAGTCTCCTCCGGAGGATCCTTCCTTTACTGAGTTGCTAAGGAAAATCCAGGAGGTTCATCAGTGGCACTCCTTGGAACCAGATCCTCAGTGTCTGAAACTCACTGAACATCTGGATCTACCCATGACAGCTCCTACCTTGGTGCCACCCTGGTTAGAGCCTCACGCCGACCTAGTTACCACCATATGGAAACAGCCGTCCGCTTTAGCCCCACTTCCCAGGAAGTCGAACAGGCTGCATCAGGCTCCAGAGGGTGTCGATTTCCTGGATTCTCACCTCGGCTGACTCGTTGTGATCAGCGCCGGCCACTGCCAGTCGGCCAACGAAGACACCTTAAGTCGTCACCACCTGATAAGGAATCCCGCCTTCTGGACCAGTACGGAGGAAGATCTACGCTTCCTCCACGTTTGGGATCAGGGCCCTGAATTATGTCGGCCATATGGGGGACTACCAGAAGGCCATTCTGACCCAGGTGGAAGCCAAATTGGACTCCCTGCCTGACTCTCAAGTCAAGCAGGAGTTGGCTGATCTGGTCCGCTCTGCTCGTTCGGCCAGTCGACACATGCTTCGTGCGACGTACGATGCAGTGGACACTGCTGGACGGAGCTCAGCTTTCACTGTAGGTTTACGGCGGTATGCTTGGCTCCGCGTGTCAGGGCTAGTCCCAGAGGTGCAATCTGCTATTCAGGAAGCACCCTTGTGGGGGTCGGTGCTTTTCGGGGGTGATGTCAAGGACATCATCACCGATTTGCAAGAGAAGGGGACAGCACTGAAGTCAGTTGATTCCATGTACCGTCCCCATCAGCAGCAGCGCCGTCCCTTTCGCAGACGGAATCGGCCCAAGGCGAAACCCCAGGGAAGGCGGGCTACAAAAGGCCGGCCCCTACAGCTGCTAAGCCCTCTCGCACAAAAGCAGCGGGTGCTTCCAGCTGCAGCGCTGCCCCACACCACCTGACTCCTCCCCTCTCCCACAGCCTCTGGACTCCCTGGAGGAACTGGTAGGAGGGAAGTTTTCCCTCCACCTTCCGGGCTGGGAGAGGATAACCACAGATTCTTGGGTGCTCCAGCTCATAGCAGAAGGACACTCGATAGAGTTTCTGCAGAAACCACCTCGCCACCCCCCCCCTGAAGTCTTCGTATTCAAGGGAACATCTTCTCGTGGTCCAGGAGGAAATCTCAGCTCTCCTGCAGGAACGAGCAATAAAACCCGTCCCCTTCATCTGCAAGGGCCGGTTACTATTCCCATTTCTTCCTGGTCCCAAAGAAGACAGGAGATCTCAGACCAATTTTGGATCTCAGTTCCCTGAATCTTTTCGTAGAATACAAAAGGTTCAGGATGCTCTCTGCAGAGCCTTCTGCCCCTCCTCCGGCTGGGTCAATGGCTGTGTGCTCTGGATATGCAGGATGCTTACCTGCACATTTCCATTCGCCCGTCCCACCACAAATACCTTCGTTTTGCGTTCCAGGGGGACCACTACCAATTCAAGGCGCTCCGTCTGGTCTATCCTCGGCTCCGGGGTTTTGCAAATGCCTGGCAGTGGTGGCGTCTCTGCGTGCCCAGGAGTGCAGGTTTCCTGCACCTGGACGATTGGCTCCTGGCGGCCTCCCCCAGGGAGGAACTCCTGCGCTGCCTCTCCCTTACCCAGCAGGTTTTTGCCTGCCTGGATATTACCATCAGCCATTCCAAGTCTCATCTGGTCCCATCCCAGAGACTACAGTCTATTGGGACGATTCTCGATACGACCACGGGCGAGGCCTTCCTGCCTCCGGACAGGGCGTCCACCCTTCAGACCCAATTAGCAGCAACTCAAGTGGCGACCTAGAAGGACAGTATCCCTGGACACCATTCATGACCCGGTATATTTCATACCAGAAGGGGGTTACTTAAGTCAGGTCAGCGCCACGTGTAAGAAGTCTTCCACCCCACTAGCGCATTTAGGGCATTCACTATGCTACTGCTCATCCATTGTCTGTAGTCGTTTAGAGGTGATGTATGCTCTGTACATGAAGTTTAATTGGACTTGCCTAAGTTTGTTACTCCTAGAACACGTTTGGAGATGCTTATTCACCAGTCTCCAGATCTGAGCACCGACTGGGGTTGACAGATCACTGCTCCAGGCTGCCTGTACTCCCGCTACCACCTGATAATCTTTTCCTTGTATCGTTTGATAACATGTAGTTAGAGGTTGCCTACTTGGTTGGGGTTAATATAATTCTTCCTCGAAGGGGGAGGAGTGGGCCCAATTGTTTACCAGGTCCAAAGAGCTCCCAAGGCAGTGTTTAATTGTAAGGTATACAAAGAAATCACCTATGGATACCCCACCTGCTATGGACCAATGCAAAGTCCAGTAGTGTGCACCCCCACCACATACAGCTGGTGAACCATGTTCAGCCTCCTGTGCCTCCAGTCTAATAGCCTCTGTACCAGTGAGACAGTACTAGCTCCCCTTGCACGCATTGCTGTAATCAACCCAGTGTAAGGAGAAGGCCAGTAGGCATGCTTTATTTGATTATGGGCGCTTACTCAGGCCTTTAATGTGGCGACTGTGAAGGGGTTAGTAACCTGTGGACTGGATCTGGGCCATAGTGCTGCTGGCAGTAAATCTCCCCTCATTGAACCACTCAGTGTGTCGTATTCTAATTTAATCCAACTGTTCCATGCTTCCAAGTCTCCAACCGGCAGGAACGCTTATTGGGATGTGTGAAAGGCTATGGCTTGAAGAGATGGATCAAGAGGCAGTAATGGCTTGAGCAGAAAAAATAATTTTATTCTTTACAACAGAACAAAATAAAAAGCAGGCTTGCCTTTGGCAAAATAAAAGAAAAGCAGTAATTAAACTTTCATAAAGCAAATAAAACAACATAAATAGCTAGAAATGGCTAGCTAGTACAAGTTTGTTCTACCATCAACACTTCTTCACCAACTGCAGACTGATCATACTTGCAGAGAATATATACAGGGTTAACATCATGTGATGTATTAGCGCCACCTCTCATTAAACATTCCTATACAATATCAATTATTTGCATACATTTCTTTAGAATTTCCACAAAAGTAAACTTTATTTAACATAAGAAAGCTGTGCACATTGTGGTATTTCAATTATACTATCTGGATTCAGAATTTACCTTAGTTTGTTTTCAGTAAGCACCACCCCCATCAATTGCATCATAAATAGTGAAAGAGAGTGGCTGGCCGGCTGGCTCTATAGTTGCAATATGATGAGAAGGTGTACTGAGAACCTTACCATCTGAATTCAAGCTCCGTGGGACCTCAGCACCAGAAACAATGCATGTACACAAATGCAGTTCCAGAAATATGCAAACAAAACTATAGCAGTGTTGAGGTATTTGTTTCTCTAGACGCAGAGTAAACATTTTTCTATGGAGCGGAGCCTGTACTTCTGTGTGTTAGTATGCACATCCGAGTAGTAGAATCGGGGGAACTTTTGCCCGAGAAGCTGCAACGCCGAGGAGGAAGCAGAACAACCATTGCTTTCTCCGGGCAGCGGCTCCCTGCTAGCCCAAGGAAATACTGTGCTGCTCACCCCATTCCTGTATTCAAGCAGGGAAAAAATCTTTATTTACAGAGGCAAAAGAACACAAGCCTTATATGGGCGTTTTTAGTTAAAAATTAACCAGCACTACCCTTCGGTCTGCGAAACCCGGCACAGGGAATTACTTTATTTTAATGCTTTTTACCCGGTTTGCAGATTTTAACTGTCAGACCAAAGAACTAGGCACTTAATATTAACCATAGCCCTTACAAGATAGGACTGCTGCTGCCTATCATCGCAAGTCCAGAGTGTATATGCCTACGAACAGTTCAGGTTTCAGTACACGTTACCCACTTTAGCATTGCGCTATCTGCGGGAATATAGGTGCAGGCATATACATCAGACTATCAGCTATCTAAATGTTTGGATGAATGAATAAATATCTGAGAACACCAGAAACACTACTCTTGTGTGTTCTAATACTAGTCCAGGGAGGCAAGTATAACTGGGACCATCAGAGGATTTGAACAATAAGAAAGACAACATAGAAACAAAATGGACAAATAAAATGGGTGGCCAGCCCAACGAACATGAATAGACAGACATTTAACAAGCACAAAAAAAAAAGATAGAAAGTCCAGGATGATAGCCAGAAACACTGACCTCATGACTAAACATGAAAGGGGAGGTGGGGTACCCTTTCACAGGCGGCCCAGTAGTACCATTGAAAATTAGGAAGCCCAACCCCTCCCAGCTTCAATGGCAGCAGCAGGATAGTTCTCTTAATCCTGGCTGCTTTACTGCACCAAAGGAATTTATGTAGGACAGCATTTAGGTGCCTAAAGTGTGCTTTTGGGTCCTTAATGGGCAAAGGTTTGTAGAGGTATAGGCATTTTGGCAGAATCGTCCTTTTTACCACCCCGACCTGCCCCAGCAGAGCTACTGGGAGGAGATGCCATCTATTACAGTCCTCAGATAGCTTTGACATTAGAGGTTTAAAATTTAATGCATATGGTGAACTGGTTTTAGCAGAGATTGATATGCCCAGATATTTTATTTTAGTAACTAACTGGAGGCCCCCCAGGTTAGCTATTAGATTCGATCTCTCCAGCTTCCCTATAAGCAACAGTTCACTTTTTGTCCAGTTTACTTTGTGAACTGACAACCTCCTGTATTCCTTCATCATCTGATGTACCTCGTGCAAGTCCTGTGCAGGATGTTGGAGATACAAGAGCAGGTTGTCTGCATACAACACTATTTTATGCTCTTTACCGCCCCCTACCAGCCCTCTGATCCCCCTGTGTTCTCGGATGGCAGCCGCCTGTGGCTCTAAAGAGATCACATACAGGAGGGGGGGACAGCGGACAGCCTTGTCTCATTCTCTGTCCCAGATTAAAAGGGGGGGGGGTTACTAAACCATTCACTTCTATTTGGGCTTACGGATTAGTGTAGAGCACCCTCACCCAGGAACTAAAGGATGGCCCAAATACCATCCCTCTCAGGGTCTCGAACAGGTACCCCTACGCCACGCGGTCGAAAGCTTTTTCAGCATCTAACGGTAAGACTGCCGCCCCACGTTTTGCTACATCGGTGGATCGCATATAAAGTTCTACAGATGTTGTGCTTTCCTTGCTGTCGCTTCAAAAAAACAGACTGATCTGGGTGAATCAGGCCCGGGAGCACTGGGTCTAATCAGGGGGCCAAGACCTTTGCCAGAATCTTATAATCAGCTGTAAACAAAGCCATTGGCCTGTAGGAGATGCACCATGTGGGGCTGTTGCCTGGTTTGGACAACACTGTGATAGTGGCTGACCGCGCTGAGAGGGGCAACTCACGCTTTCTTAGACTTTTCCATAACATATCATATAAGGGGTCTATTAGTACATTGATACATTTTTTTAGCAAATCAGTGGGCAAGCCATCCGGGCCTGGGGCCTTACCCACTTTCAGCGACTTAGTGGCGTCCTGTACCTCAAGTCTTGAAAGTGGGGCGTCTAGTTTTTTGCTACCTCTCCTACTAGCACTGGTAAAGGGGCTTTCTTAAAAACAGGTCCATCTCCTGCTGGCTTGGTGGTGCTGAGGGTTGAGGCACTGGATGCCACACCTCGCACCACGCCGGCAACCCAGGTTCGGGAACGGACTCAGGGCCGCCGGGGGTCGGAGGAGTGAGGAGGATTGAGCATCCCAACGGATGCTCTCCTCTGCCAGGGGTGGGATCCTGGGGTGTCTCACACACCCGATGGACCAGTGCCGGTGGAAGCACGGGCATCGGTGCACAGGCGGCTCCTCGAGAGTCAGGGAGGGAGGGCGTTGTGGGCACTTGACTGTGATGTGCACCAGCACGCCCGATGTCTGGACATTAGCGCCCACGTGCCACCGCCCGGAAGGAGAGACTAAGGGGAGAAAACGGGAAAACCCCCTCTCATTCCAAGATAACGACCGATCTAACCCTCGGTTCGCCTACCCGCAGGGCAGACCCCGTTGTGCAGGCACTCCAAGGAGAGGAGGAGTAAGGTAGGAGGGATAGTGGAGCAAGCTTGGCACTCTAGTAGCAGATTCTGTGGGAGGGACCTACAGGGATGATCAGAAGTCTGAAGGAGTGGAACGAGGAGGAGGCAGTAAGTCAGGATAAAAATGAAAGTAATAAAAATAGGTCCGTCTCCTGAGGAGTGGGAGCTACCTCCGAGGCGTAGAGTGAGCTGTAGAAGGCACCGAATGATCCCTCAATTGCCACTGGATCCTGAACCATTTTCCCTGACTCATGATGAATCTGACCGATTGGGCATTCCCCTTCTCACTTTTGTAACTGCCAAGCCAAGAATTTGCACCCCCCGTCTCCATCATAGTAGGCCCCCGCTTGCGTCAAAAGAATAGCGTGTGCTACACGCACGCTACTAAGCATGTTGAACCACCATTTTAGTTTCTGGATTATTCTGTACAAGGACATGGTTGGCCTCTGTGTGCTTCTTCACAAGCCTCTATTTTTATGCGGAGGTGGTTAATCTCTTGCTCATTTAATTTTTTGGAATGGGCTGAGAAGGCTATCATCTACCCCCTAATAAAGGCCTTAAGGTCCTCCCACCTGCTTTAATGAGATGTGGCCCACTTTTTATCAAAAAGTAAGAATTCCCGCCAGCCCGGTGGCACTGAGGCCTGAGGCTCTGGACACCTTACCTCACGCCACGCTGGCAACCCTTGTTCTGAAGTGAGCATGGGCTGCCCGGGGTCGGCAGGGGAGGAGAAGGATTGAGTGTCCAATGGACTGCTCTCCGTCTCCAGGGAGGGGGATAACCAGCTCTCTGTGTTCTACTGGCTTCTGGCGGCAGCTGGGGGCAGTGCGCTGAGAGCTTAGAAAGGGGGGAGGAGATGGGGCAGACGCCTGGAGGAGCGCGTGCAGACGTGTGCGTGCTCTCTCCGCCGGCATCACTGCATGCCCCACCTCCTAGGGGAAAAGAAAAACGGAAATAGGTGCTGGCTGGGCCGAATGAAGCTGTCCCTGCAGGTGCTGCCCCCAGGATGGCGTCTCCCTGGTCGGGTCTGTTTTGGGTGTGTCAAGTCGCTCCCCACCACCCTGCCATGAAGGATAAGTCGGGACTCAAGGGAGGGGGACTGATCTTCGGGGGACGCCCCTTGGGGACAGTGGATAGGGATTAGGAGTGCCGGCCAGCACCACAGAGAAATACCATGTCAAAAAAAAAAGTTTGAATTCCTGAATACTACTATTCATGGTTCTAATGTATTGCTGATCATAAAGAAGGAGAGGGTCTAACCTCCACTGCCTAGTTACAGGAGGTGAATTTGGAGAGGACATTCCTACCATAAGAGAAGCATGATCTGACAACAAGATTGGTGAATAGGTCACTTTGTTGACCGCTGGGAGGAGTGAGGGGCTAAGCAATATCCTGTCTAAGCATGCATAGGACTGTGTGCATGAGAGTAGTAACTGTAGTGCCTACCCATAGGGTTAATGTGCCTCCTCATATCCACCAGGTTAAATTCTGACTCCACCTCCCCAAAGCTTTTGCATTCCTGGAGAATGGGATGGGGACTGGGTTAGACTGATCTAAGATGGTGTCCCTAACACAATTACAATCACCCCCCCAAGATCCAGGGACCCAACCACTCCACCATATCTGAGGCCAGCTTTTGGAAGAACCCTGGCTCTTCCACATTCGTGGTGTAAATTGATCCCAGAGAGAGGGTTCCCAGTCCCACCAATTCGGCCCTTACCAAGACATATTTTCCAGCTGGGTCAGTTATCTGACCTAGAATATTAACCTGAGTTCCCCGAGGGAGCCACACTGAGGCGCTTCTGGCCTTAGAGGAGAAACAAGAAGAAATCCATGTCCCCCCACCATAGCAAGCACTAGTTTTCAGAGCCTCTCCAGGGGACATAAGCATCTCCTGTATTAAAACAGTCTGCCACTTAGACCTCCTAACCTCCGTTAGGAAGTGTTTCCTTTTGACCACCGATTTTAACTCATTTACATTCCAAGTTGCCAGTTTAATTAGATTAGCCATTGTCTATAAATTGATAGACAATTGAGAACTCCACGTGGTAATAATAACAATTAGGGTTGCCACCTTTGGATGGGGCAAAAACTGGATCCTAAGCTCCACCCCTAGCCCCACCCCTTTTCATGACTCATCATGCATTGTTCCTCCTAGAAGGCCATTTGTTATATAAATAAAAGACAACACTTAAAGCAGCAGGTCAACAAAATGTTAAGATACTATACCTGTTAAGTTACTTTCCTAGATTCTTCCTAGTCATCATTTACTTACGTATTTATTTATTGACATTGGTTTACCAAATAAAGATACAGAGATAAAAGAAATACTTACAGATATGATCTGGGGGAGACGAGGGGAATACTGTAAACAGCATGCAACATGTTGTATGGTGTATAATAATACATAATAAATTGTTTCCTGTAATCTGTACTTTATATCTTTTTCTGGCTCCTTTCCCTGTTCATGTCCACAGTACTATTTCAAAGAAAAAGAACTGACCATACCATTTTCTTGAGGAAAAAATATAATTTAAGACATTTAAAAATGCCTAAATTCTGTTAGAGATGAAAATGTTTACCAGCAAATGAAAGTGGCAGACAACTGGCTCTGTTACTGTTACAAAAGGTGGGGGCAGCTGTGCTGCTATGCCACTTTAAAGTGTAATGCAAAATATTAGGTTAAGTAAGTGCTAATGGTGTTAATGGCCATACTTTACACCTCCCAGGCTATCTGCTTTCACAAACAAAGGGTTATAGTGAGAACAGAACTTGTTTGTAACCTGGACATGCAGCTGAAACAATGACCAATATGACAACATTTGTTTCAGAAGTATGTGAGCACTCAGAATGGTTCAAAAACCTGACCAGCATACAGCAAAACTGGATTACTTGACAGGGACCCTGAAAACCTGATCACCAGGTAAAAAAAAACTGACAGGTGGCAACCCTAATAACAATCCCCCTACTCTGTTCCTCACAAGTCCTCCCAAGATTTCATGCTGGTTGCAGCTACTGATGGCCTGAATTCCATCCATAGATTCATGTTGCAACATTTTAGTTTTACCCCTCTTTAACCCAATCCCCATCACCCCTCCCACCCTTAAGTAAAATAAAAACACTGAAGAGTGACCTGAGATCTGCTAGAAGCGTTCAGTGTTAAGTTGCCTTCCCCAGAGTCAGAGCTCCCTGGTCCCCATTTTCCACTTCCAGAAGTGAAATCCCCCACAAATCTGACACCCCATCCAACATTAGTGATGTCCTCAGAGTTACCCCCAGCCACCCCTTAACCCCCCTCCCGATCAGCCTCCCCATGCACTCCAGTGCTGAAAGAATTTCCCTTGCAAACCACTGGCGATCAGTAGAACAGTTAATGTGTGTCCTGTCATCTCTAAAACCTAAACCTGAGAGTAGGCACATTTTTAACCTTTAAACAAGTGTAGAGGCCCCCAACAAAACCAGGCAAGTATCCTATGAGGGTAAACAAAATAGAGGACCGGGGACACCTAGGAAAGCTGCCCCAGTTACATCATGCAGCTAACAAGGGCAAGTCTATAAAAATTATATGTTATCTACTACAAGCTGCAATCTTACAAACTGATGAACTGTGAGGGCGTACTATTCAGCCCCACTGTTAAAGCAGAGCCCACAAACAATCAGAACCAAAAGTTGAGAGCTTAGCTGCTTCACATGAAAAGAAAACACAGGGTTGCAGTCTAGGGCCATAGTAAGATGGGTAAGTAACTGGCTAAAGGGTAGGCAGTAGAGGGTTGTGGCAGATGAGGTCAAACCAGAAGAGAGGTCATGAGTGGGCTACCACAGGATCTGCCCTGGGCCCAGTCCTCTTCAATATGTTCATCAGCAGCATTCGAGAAGGAGTCCGGGGCAGGTTGTGTCTGTTCACAGATGACATCAAGTTCTGTGGGAGGGTGGGTAGTGACGAGGAAATCATGGAAATGCAGAGTGACCTGTAGAGTATAATGAGGTGGTCTAAGGTTTGGCAGTTGAAATTCAGTGCCAGAAAGTAAAGGGTGATGCACCTAGGGAAAAAGAACCCCAGGACAGATTACTGGATGATTGGGGTGAGACTTAACACTACGGCTGAGGATCGGGACCTAGTAGTTATCATCAGTGACATCCTCAGACCAGTGCAACAAAGTCTATAGTAAGGCAAGTAGGATGCTGGTGTGTATTGGGAGGGGTACTGACAGCAGAATGAAAGAAGTAATATTATCCCTTTATAGATCTTTGGTGAGGTCCCACCTGGAGTACTGTACCCAGTTCTGGAGTCCGCACCTCAGGAAAGATGAGGACAGGCTGGAAATGGCATAGTGAACAGTGATAAAGATGATTCAGGGCTAACAGGGCAGGTCTTAAGAGGAGCGCCTCAAGGCACTAAACATGTACTCACTGTAGACCAGAAGGGAGAGGGGACATAGGATGGAGACCTACAGGTTCCTGGAAGGAATAGACAGGGTGAACTGCAGAGAATTATTTAGCATGAGTAACAGTTTGAGTGCATGAGTGGAAACTGACGGGTGGAAGGTTCAGGAGGGACATGACTGAGAAAGTATTATTTTACAGAAAGTGAGGTGGAACTGTGGAACAGTCTACCAGCCGAGTGGTGGGCACTAAAACAGTGCTTTCAAGCATGGTTGGGGCAGAGTGAAGGGTATAGTAGTTACTTGGGGCAGCAGAAACTGGGAGGGGAGTAGGAGGGAGGGAGGATGGGGAAGGCTAGGACCATTGATGTATATTAGGTCCTGGAGGTGAATAGGGAGTCACGGGCAGATTGGATGGACCATTGGTCTTTTTCTGCAGTCATTGTCCTTGTTTCTAAAACTATCAAACAGTGGGGTCAGTCCAGTAGCAGTGCTACCTCTTACATCTTTTTGAAGATATAGGTGTATTCTCAGCCTGGGACTTTTGTCATAGCATATCAGGAGGTTGGAGTGGCATCCCAGAAGACACCCTCTGGGGAGGATGAGTTGTCTGTTCCCAGGGAAAATTCACAGCACTCACCGTCTAAAAGAGTTTTGAAGATGTCTGGTGGATCCTGTTTGACTGGACATACTAAAGGGGGAATTATTTTTTTTTTCTTTTTCCCACTCCGGTTGGCCCTCATTCAGGAGGGCACCCCAGTCCTGTCCCCCAATGTCCACTGGGACTTACCACCACCTGTCTTCCCCCAGGGCTTGCCCCCTCCTCGGGCAGGGTTTGCAGGGGATCCCCAGGCCCCCGCCGAGGAATGGATACAGTTCAGGCTGGTGAGCTTAGCTAGTTGGGGAGCGGGACCTGCGGGCGCCTGCCATCATCCAGCCACCGGCATTTTCCGCTGTTCTGGTCCCCAGGAGGTGTGGCGTGCAATGACGTCCAGGCGCACACTACGCGCTGCCATGGGACGTGAGCCGACATCTGTCCCATTTCCCAATCTGCTGGCTTGAGCTGCCTTCCCCCAGCTTCCACCAGGAGACGGGCAAGCGGCAGGTGCTATCCAACCCTCCCACCAAAAGAGGAGAGCAGTCCATCGGATGCTCAGTTCTCTCCCAAGCTGACCCTCTATACACAGAGGTCACTCCCAACCCCGGATTGCCGTCGTGGCAGCAGGTGTGGCTTGGTGCCTCAGCCCTCCATGCCAGCAGGCCTACAAAGGGGGAATTAGATGATAAGGTGCAGCAACATGATATGACTTCCCACATCTCATGGATCTCCCTGGCTGTAGACACTGGAATCATGCTTACTTTGACACCTGCTTTAGAGGTTATGCCAGAGGAGCAACTGGAGGATAATCTAGGGGGGTGCTTTACCAAGCGTGTTGATGGGGTGGGGTTTGCAACGCTTCTGCAGCCGCCACCGGGGTGGGGTGGAGGGTGGGACTGGGAGTCAGATAGAAGCAAAGCATTTGTCTCTATCGAGGCGGGTGGGACTGGGAGTCAGAATCAAAGCATTTGTCTGTATCGTTTTCTGTTTCTATCTCCAGAATGTTTTAACTGAATGCTGTTTATAGATGTTGATGAACTTTATATTTCTGTAAAACAAACAAGTAACAATATTCTAACCTTAGTGATAACTGTGTTGCTCTTTAAGGATGCTGTTATTTAAGAAAACTTATGGGAAACTGTCATTAAGTAAGCAGTAACACATGACGGGGTGTGTGGTTATGCTAAACTACCGCACATCCCAGATGGTTGTGAGGCATGAGGTGCAGCTGAGTGCCTTCAGCTGTTGTCTAAACACTCTTGGTGTGTAGTGTAAACAATAAAACTAATAATAATACAGATTCTTGTGTCTCGGAGTCTGCCAAGAAACATTCGTAAACAAGCAAAGAGTACTAATAAAGTTTATTATGCTATTTACGCCAAGCATGTGACAAAGAAAATCACAAGGGAGATGGGTTTCCTCACCATTCCTGAAGAATGTACATAATCTCCAGAATTGTAGATCTTAGGTTTTCTACGATCTTGTTCTATCTCTCCCCGTGCTCCAGCTCTCTGCCCTTCTAGAGAATTTACAGTAGTGTCTCGAGAGAGAGCTACAGTGGGTTGCGGACAGCTGAATACTACAGATAACAGCATAGCAACAGAGATTACAACATAGTTACGGATATGAGAAACAATATGTATTGGTCCTAAGTCATTCTCCATTGGAGAATGACTTAGGAGACAGAATTACTAATGAGTATCATATGAGACAGAATATGCTTCCATTAGCATTATAGCTTAGACAAAAGAAATGGTGACAGTTTAAAACTACATGCATATTTCTTACTTACGTACAATATAAAATATTAGACATAACAAAGGCCTTCTGTCTCTGTCAGCTTGCTTAGAGACGAAGAGAACTGCTGACAGGCCTATTACATGGCATATCTGAGTGTAAAACACATTACATATAATTATATGTGAATATTAGTATACAATAATCCGTGATGATCCCTCTGAGTCATCTTATCAGTGATTAGGTAGATAATATAAGGAATATCTATAAAAGACAAACATAATCTAGATAAATGTACTATAGTGAGGTATAATGAATCATGCATTATCAGTATTAGCACAGTGCAAAATAGCAGTATTACAGTACAGTAGACCAGGAATACAGTGTGAGGTGTATGTGGGATGATAGGGGCATAACCCAGGCGTAACACAACCACCTAGAAAAGGTGGTAATTTATGGCATTACTGAACACCCTGGATCCAGAAGCAAATGATTTGATACTTTTTAATGGACCAACATAGATGTAACAACAAGAACAAAGTGCTCTAGCTTTCGGACCAACCAGTCCATCAGAAGCTCATGGCAGTTGTTTAGAAAATACAATACTTATAACAGCTAGATAATGCAGAGAAAAACAGAAAAAAATCCCCATTGGTTTAAAATACTCATTTAAAAAAAAAAAAAAACAGAAGATGATGTCAGAGAAGTTAAACAGTACAATACTGCCCTCAGTCCGAATGAACCTTGGGTTAAGATGTGCTTAGTGCAACAAACATAAAGAATCCTACTACACATAAATTTAATTGACATAAGATAACACTGCTGAAACAGATAACTCCCAAATCAAGCCATGAGTGTCACAGTCAGTATAAGGATGTGATTACTGAAAGGCAACCCCACCCAGCTTAAAGACAAACTAAGATAGTTATAGGCTCATGAAATTACAATGTATGCATTAAAGACAAGAATACCAGTAAAGTTGTCTAAAACATCAGTGCACACTGTGTGATGTGTAAAACCTAGCTAGACATGTCACCCAGCTGTATTCTCAAGCTAAATAAAAGGCCCAAGAAATTACAAAAACCTCAGGACTATATAAATGATAATATAAATATAAATTGATAATATTAGTGTTAAACAAAAACTCTAGTAGAGGAACCTCAAAGAATTCAGACCATGCATCCTGATATGTACTGATGTCAATATATACTGAGAATGTAGCAACTACATGTACCACAAGTGTCTAGGGAATCTGAAAAAGAGATAAAAAGTAATTTATCTCCTCCTGCCATACAAACAGTACAACTTAACCTACCCACATCACAATAATGTGGGTGGGGGAGATACATAGCTTAAACGAGATGTTGTTCTCTCTCCCCCCTCCTTTCTCTCTCTCTCTCTCTGTCCCCCACAGACACACACACACACACACACACACACACACACACACTCTCAATCTCTCTCCTAGTGAACCTATATTAACTTCAGTCACTGTAATTGTTCCCCAAAGGAATACAACTTGTAATGAAATTCTGAGTAAATTACTACAATATTAGCCTAATGTAAAAGATATGTGCAGGACCCCCAAGCAAATGAGATCACACATCCCAATATGTACAGAGTTACAAAATTATATAACAGTATAAGATAACACTCCTGTATGTACACTAGCAGGCTGGTAAACTGAATATGGTGCAATGGAATCAATCCCCCACACACACACACAGGCAAAGATAAAAAGTAAGGAGAAATTTGTTGTGTGTGAAATGAAAATAGTAACACATTATTCCTCCATATAGCTAAATAGAGACTTACCTCAATGTGACAGCAAGCCCCACATCTATTATATCACATACCTCACAGCACATACCCACACACATACATACACACACGCATCCACATCTCACACATGCTGAAGTCCTATAATATGTCAGCTTGAAGAAGAAAAGGTCTGTGGATGTTAATTTCTGTAGTGTCCCATAAAGCCAATATCCAAGTTCATCCCATCTGCTACCATATTGAGATGTAAAATAAGTTTAATCTCAAAAGCTCGTCTCTGTTGTGTGTTTTTGAGATTTCCTTTTAAGACCATTACTGACATATCTGAGATTTAGTGGTCAGGCTGGGAGAAGTGGTGCCTCACTGGTTTTTCAGTCTTCCTTGCTGTAATAATATGCCTGTGTGAGTTCATCCTAGTGCGGAGCTGTTGGCGTGTCTCTCCTACATAACCTGTTTGTGGACATCTCTTGCACTGAATGAAATAAACAACATATCGTGACATGCATGTATAACTCCCATGCACCTGGAATTGTCTGTTTTGTGATGTAACCACACAGTCTGAGGTAGAAATTAGCCCACAAGTCTTGCAGGGCGTTGATTGCAGGGTCGTGTGCCATTGTGTGGCATGGTATTCTGTTCCGGTGAAAGTTTGCTCCTAATAATTAGGCTGGATAAATTTGGTGGTTGTTTAAAAGATAATAGTGGGAATTCCTTAAAAATACAATTAAGGGTGTCATCCTCACTAAATATTGGGTGGAGATCTTTAATAATCTCAGTTTGAAACCGCTGGTTATGGAAAGAGACAGTTATATCCAGGACACTACGCACTTGTTGCGTGTACTTTCTGGTTATAAGGATTTACCACCTGATACCATTTTAGTGACAATGGATGTAACATCCCTCTACACTAATATTCCACACACAGATGGCATTGCAGCATGCCTTAAATACATACGTGAGAAAGGACCTGACCAAAACATCAACCCTGGAGTGGTGGGGGAACTTATGGAATTCATTTTGACACATAACAACTTCAACTTCAATGGTAAACATTATGTTCAAACTATGGGAACAGCAATGGGCACCAAAATGGCTCCACAGTATGCTAACCTCTTTATGGCTGACTTGGAGGAGGATTTTTTAAGGCAGTATCTCCACAAACCACTGGCTTATTTCCGTTACATTAATGATTTGTTTATCATCTGGACGGAAGGCACAGATGCACTCAAAGATTTTCATCACAAACTTAACAATCTCCACCCTACTATAAAGCTTACCTTGGAGTACTCTACCACCAAGGTTAACTTTCTGGACACCACAGTCATCATTAAGGATGGAACCTTACATACATGTATTTACAGGAAGCCAACAGACAGACAGAGATACCTGCACAGGAAAAGTAACCACCCCTAATCATACAAAAAAATCTGTCATATACAGTCAAGCACTTCGTTGTCAACGTATTTGTTCAAATGAGGATGACAGAGATACACATTTGGCTATGTTGAAAAACACCTTTATGGAGCAGGGACACTCTTCCAGGGAAATTGACAGGATAACAGAGCAGGCAACGCAAGTACCAAGACAACAACTACTTCAATATAAAGAAAAGACAGCTACAGAAAGAATACCCTTGGTAGTCACATATCATCCAGACCTTGAACGTCTGCGTAAGATTATTAAAGATCTCCACCCAATATTTAGTGAGGATGACACCCTTAATTGTATTTTTAAGGAACTCCCACTACTATCTTTTAAACAACCGCCAAATTTATCCAGCCTAATTATTAGGGAGCAAACTTTCACCGGAACAGAATACCATGTCACACAATGGCACACGACCCTGCAATCAACGCCCCTGCAAGACTTGTGGGCTAATTTCTACCTCAGACTGTGTGGTTACATCACAAAACAGACAATTCCAGGTGCATGGGAGTTATACATGCATGTCACGATATGTTGTTTATTTCATTCAATGCAAGAGATGTCCACAAACAGGTTATGTAGGAGAGACACGCCAACAGCTCCGCACTAGGATGAACTCACACAGGCATACTATTACAGCAAGGAAGACTGAAAACCAGTGGGGCATCACTTCTCCCAGCCTGACCACTCAGTCTCAGATATGTCAGTAATGGTCTTAAAAGGAAATCTCAAAACACACAACAGAGACGAGCTTTTGAGATTAAACTTATTTACATCTCAATATGGTAGCAGATGGGATGAACTTGGATATTGGCTTTATGGGACACTACAGAAATTAACATCCACAGACCTTTCTTCTTCAAGCTGACATATTATAGGACTTCAGCATGTGTGAGATGTGGATGCGTGTGTGTATGTATGTGTGTGGGTATGTGCTGTGAGGTATGTGATATAATAGATGTGGGGCTTGCTGTCACATTGAGGTAAGTCTCTATTTAGCTATATGGAGGTATAATGTGTTACTATTTTCATTTCACACACAACAAATTTCTCCTTACTTTTTATCTTTGCCTGTGTGGGGGATTGATTCCATTGCACCATATTCAGTTTACCCAGCCTGCTAGTGTACATACAGGAGTGTTGTCTTATACTGTTATATATAATTTTTGTAACTCTGTACATATTGGGATGTGTGATCTCATTTGCTTGGGGGTCCTGCACATATCTTTTTACATTAGGCTAATATTGTAGTAATTTACTCAGAATTTCATTACAAGTTGTATTCCTTTGGGGAACAATTACAGTGACTGAAGTTAATATAGGTTCACTAGGAGAGAGATTGAGAGTGTGTGTGTGTGTGTGTGTGTGTGTGTGTGTGTGTGTGTGTGTGTGTCTGTGGGGGACAGAGAGAGAGAGAGAAAAGGGGGAGAGAGAGACAACATCTCGTTTAAGCTTATATCTCCCCACCCACATTATTGTGATGTGGGTTAGGTTGTACTGTTTGTATGAGCAGGAGGAGATAAATTACTTTTTATCTCTTTTCAGATTCCCTAGACACTTGTGGTACATGTAGTTGCTACATTCTCAGTATATATTGACATCAGTACATATCAGGATGCATGGTCTGAATTCTTTGAGGTTCCTCTACTAGAGTTTTTGTTTAACACTAATATTATCAATTTATATTTATATTATCATTTATATAGTCCTGAGGTTTTTGTAATTTCTTGGGCCTTTTATTTAGCTTGAGAATACAGCTGGGTGACATGTCTAGCTAGGTTTTACACATCACACAGTGTGCACTGATGTTTTTTGACAACTTTACTGGTATTCTTGTCTTTAATGCATACATTGTAATTTCATGAGCCCTATAACTATCTTAGTTTGTCTTTAAGCTTGGTGGGGTTGCCTTTCAGTAATCACATCCTTATACTGACTGTGACACTCATGGCTTGATTTGGGAGTTATCTGCTTCAGCAGTGTTATCTTATGTCAATTAAATTTATGTGTAGTAGGATTCTTTATGTTTGTTGCACCAAGCACATCTTAACCCAAGGTTCATTCGGACTGAGGGCAGTATTGTACTGTTTAACTTCTCTGACATCATCTTCTGTTTTTTTTTTAAATGAGTATTTTAAACCAATGGGGATTTTTCTGTTTTCTCTGCATTATCTAGCTGTTATAAGTATTGTATTTTCTAAACAACTGCCATGAGCTTCTGAAGAAGGACTGGTTGGTCCGAAAGCTAGAGCACTTTGTTCTTGTTGTTACATCTATGTTGGTCCATTAAAAGGTATCAAATCATTTGCTTCTGGATCTATTCTTGCAAGGACCAATACGGCAACTACTAAATCAAGATTTGAACACCCTGGAGTGTGTTATTGTGCTTATAAAATGGTTTGAGTTAAAAAAGCAGGGAAAAAGAAAAGATTGAGCTGTGCGTTAATTTTGAAATTAATGCACAGACATGTGTGACCAGTTTTGACCAGTCAGATTGTTTGTTTGATTCAACCCATTTTATAAATGCAGAATAATTTATGGGATGTTGTACATTGAGTTTTTTTACACATCTCTACCACATAGTGATACCACATAAACCACAAGTGCGAAAACAAGATAATTACCATAATTTATTTTATATATTAAGTAAAACTGTATTTATGAAGCACCCTATCCCTGAGGCTCAGGGCGCTGTACTGGATATAGACAGTGACAAGTCAATAATTTGTATAATATGTTAAAATATAAATAGCAACTTTTTAAAACAACATAAAGACAGCAGCTGGGGAGCTAAAACTAAAGCTAAGGGAAATATAAATCCCAAAGGCTTCCCTAAATGGCTTTACTTTCAGGCCCTGCTTAAAAGCCTCCAACAAGGGGGCCTTCTTTAAAGACCTTGGAAGTGAATTCCACAATGAAGGTCCAGCTACCTGAAATGAACGGCCCCCTGATATTTTAAGCCAGGCCCTGTGAATTGTTAGGAGGCCTTTGGAGGAGGAGTGGAGAGAGTGGTGAAGAGTGAGGAGGTTACTCAGGTAGCCAGAACCCAGACAGTATAGGGCTTTTTAAGTGAGAAGACCCACCTTGAAGGTAATTCTTCACCTTACTGGCAGCCAGTGCGGATCACGCAGGACCGGGGTCACATGACAGGACCTTGGAAGGCCCGTCAGCAACCTGGCCACTGTGTTCTGCACTAGCTGCAAGTGTTGTAGGACCCCTCCACTAACCCTGAGATAAAGAGCGTTGCAGTAGTCAAGTCTGGACACCACAAATGCATGCACCAGTGAGGACAGGATTAAGGCTTTGATCTGGGCGATATTCCTTAAGAAGTAAATCCACTCCAGACAACAGATGATACCTGGACCTCAAGTGTCAGTCTGTTGTCAAGGATAATGCCCAGATTTTCACCTTGGTAGAGGCCACAAGTGTGTGGGGCCCAGCATCAAGCCAGTTCCCAATCCAGCATTCTCCACCTCCCGTCAGTGAACAGGCTCTATTCCCAGCATCTCCCTTATGTCTGAGTTGAGCCTTAGCCAGTTGGAGGACATCCAGTCCTGAATCTCGGCCAAACACTCTTTCAGTACTTCCAGAATGTCATGAGTCCTAGGTACAAATTACATATTTATTTATTTAGTTTTTGTTTACCAGGTGGGCGCACTAGCCATAAAATGACTATTTTCAGGCGTGACTCGAGAGAGTTACAATAATAACAAGGACATCATTACATACGTTCAAGAACAATTACATTTAAGGTAGTTACAGAGATTTCACACAGGTGCATCGTAACAAAGCAAGAGGAAAGCATTGACATTATATGATTAACACAGAGCAAAACAATCAATAGTGAGCACTGAGACAAGCAAGAGCCGAGAAGCATCTTAATGGGGAAAGCATAACCAGAAATAGAGTAGAAAAAAGGTGAGAGAAGCAATTACTGATAGTAATACATGGGTCTAGTTAGAGGAAGAGAGAGGACTGGTATAGAAGGTAGAAAGGAAGGGAGTTAGGAGGAGAGTGGTTGGGGTGAGAGAAAAGGGGCAGAGCAATAGAGGGGAAGGAGTAGGAGGGGGAGGAGCACTAGAAGGACTAGGGAGTAGTAATTATGTGTGCGAGTAAACATGGGAGTCCCGAGGTATCAAGGGGGATCTAAACAAGTGCATGCATCATTGAGGGATAAGTAGTGGCGCAGTTCCTTTGTGAAGCAAGCATGGGACACAGACTGTCTTTGGCCTAAAGGGAGAGAGTTCCAGAAATGAGGTGCGACAAATTGGAAGGCACAGGAACCTTTGGACGTCTGACGTCTCGCAGCATTAAGCAGGGATTTATCTGCTGTTCAAAGCCCATGAGAGGAGATTGTAGGGACAAGCAATGCAGCAAGTGAGGCAGGCGTTTTAACCCTAATAATAGAGTCAATGCATGAGCCAAGAGAGTATCGCCTGCAAGCTAAGGGAGAGAGCCACTTAAGGTCACTGTAAAGTTGACAGTGGTGCCTGAGACAAGGAGATAAGGTATAGCGGCATATATTGTTGTAGGTGACATCTCACCTGTGGAGATTTTTGTGAGCCGTGGCAAAAATAGGAGCACCATAAGTGAGGGCAGGGAGTAGTATACCTCTTGCAATGGCCAGCTTTGCTGAGGGTGTCAATAGGTAACTTGTTTTGTAGGCCACACCCAGTTTAGAGTTTACTACATTGCAGGTGGACTGTATGTGAAGGTTGAAATAAAGAGAATGGTCAAGTAGGACTCCCAGGTATTTGAAGGACTGTACTACTTCAGTATGTGTCCCACCCGAGTCACATACTGTCAAGGGCAAAGAGCAATTCTTTAGCTTAGGAACAGAGCTTAAGAGCAAGGCTTTCATTTTCTGAGCATTCAGCACCAACTTGTGGACAGACAGCCAGTTTTGAACATTGTCAAGGTCAGCAGAAAGATGAATTTAGGCTTGTCACATTGGTAAAGCTGACATAGAAAACAAGGTTGTCCACATATAGTATAGATGAGCGGTGTTGAAAGACTCCAGAAATGTTATTTATGAATAGGGAGAAGAGAAGGGGCCCCAGGACAGAGCCCTGGGGTACCCCAATGTTGATGGAGGTACTGTCAGAAAGGGAGGAATTCAACTTAACCGCTTGGGTCTTAGTGGATGGGTAGCTGCTAAACCAGTCAACAACTTGAGGAGAGAAATTCAGCTTGTAGAGAGAAAGAAGGAACAAGGGTGAGCCACAAGTTCAAAAGCCTTGTGAGGTCAATAAAACGGCTCCGTAAGTTTTCCAGCATCCATGTTAGAGAGAGCATCCGTCGTGAGTTGGAGAAGAGCTGTCTATGTACTATGCCTTTCTAAAACCATGCTGATTTTTGGAGAGAAGATTCCACTTGGTAAAACAGTCAGTTGTTTGGCAAGCCACTAGTTTCTCAAGGATTTTGCACAGTACCGAGAGGATAGCAATGGGTCTATAGTTAGTAATTTCTTTCGGGTCGCCTTTTTTGAGGATAGGGGTTATGTGGGCAATCTTCCACAGATCAGTAACAGTACTAAAAGAGAGAGGGACAGGGTGTAGATATTGGCTAGTGGAGAGGCTATGAAAGGAGCAGCAAGTTTTAGGAGCTGTGGTTTGACAGAGTCTGATCCAGGGCTAGTCTTGTCCGAGGTGGCACTCAGGAGTTTCAGGACCTCAGACCTGGTTAAGGCCTTAAAATGGAAAGGACCGCAGTTGGGTGGCTGATAGGAACTGGAGGCTGATGTGGTCAGCTGCTGCACTAGAGGGGGCTGAGGGTAATGAACAGCTGGTTGGAAAGAGGGGGTGTACTGTGATGGGTCAGAGAATATTCAGTTGAAAGCATTGGCAATGGTGCTGGAGTTGTTGCAATGAGTGCCATTTAGTACCGTTTCTCCTGGGGTAACTGATTGAGTGGCCCCAAGGAAGGTTTTAACATAAGCCCAGAATTTCCTGGGGTCACCAGCAAAGCTTGATAGCAGGTCTTTGCAGTATTTGCTCTTGGCTAGCCTGATTTGCTTTTTACACGAGTTTCTCAAAGCTCTATAGGTAGAAAAATCTGTCTGAAGCCCAGTGAGTTTGTGTTTCTTCCCGTGTTTATCTCGCTGGTGCAGATTTGCAAGCAGGTCTTTGTGTAGTCACTTGGTCTGTCTCCCTCTGACTTGTCTTGTGACCTTCGGGACATATTGATTCTGTACAGCCAGGACTTTATTCAGGAAAGCATCCAGGGCATCCTTGGGACTACTGGAGTTATATACGTCAGACCAATCAATTTTGGAGATGTCGTAAAGAAATGCATCCGTGTCAAGGCTGGCAAACTTGATGAAAGAGATGAGACGTGGCGGAGGAGAAGGCGATGCAGCCGAGGACCAGATGCAGAAAGTAGGCGAGTGGTCTGTAAGTGCATCAGCCAGGATGCCCGAAACAGATACATGCTCCACCCGGTTTACCAGCACCCAGTCTAAGAGGGTAGACGATTGTAGTCGCAATGTAGTCCTAGTATATTCTGTTATAAGTTGGTGGAGGCTATAGCTATTTGTAAGGGACAACAAAAGACTATTTGATGTACCCACACAATTTAGGTTTAGGTCCCCTAGGATCACAACCTCATTACGGTTGAAAATGTGTGAAGTCTGTGAAGGCGTTCAGGAAACCACTTCCCCTTATACCTTCTGCACCAGGCTTAAGGCGCACCTGGCTACCTCCCCAAAATGTAATTAAGATAAGATACTCCTAAGTGTTTGCTCCTTTATTGCTCATACTTGTTATACTGCTACTATAATCCCATGTAATAATGTATGACACTTGTTATGTATCTTGTCGTATCAATCCCATGTAATAATGTATGTAACCCTCAGGTCGCCCCTGAAAAAGGGACCTTCGGGGCTCACTCGATTATCAAAATTTAATAAATAAGTAAATAAGTTTTGTTTAGTATGTCCTTTAGGCCTGCTAGGCCACTGGGGGTTGTAAGTGCAGATAATATGGAGTTTCTTGTCACCTAGGGCTAGCTTTGCATGAAGAAATTCCCATCCTGTGGAGGAAGCTGTGTAAGGGATAGTTACAAGATTTAGGTTGCTTTTATGAAATAGAGCATTCAAACAACATGAAGTCTTGCTGTATTTTGACAATATAGTTAGCCCCAGCACTTGAACTGCTCCAGAGAGGAATGAGTTAACTGTATCCCAGAGCATAGAATGTTGAGCTCATGCCCAGATCAAACCTCTGTCTGCTGCACTTCCAAGTGTAACCGTCAGATTCTTTACTCCGCCTAACTGAACAGTCGCTCTGGAGATCTCTCCTATGCTTTTGGTTTGTTACAAGTAAAATGTCTGGTTTATATCATTTTTTTCTGTTTATTTCTTTGGTTCAGATTCCTGTCTGTGGTACAGTAAGTGAGTAGGTAGTGGACTGATTATTTACAGTTTTGTGTTTAGTGTGGAAAATGTAAAAAAAAAAAAAAAAAAAAAGGTTTCTTTATCGGTTTGTCCGGTTTCTTTATTTGAATTGTGGGTTAGTGTGAGGTACCGGTCCTTATTGGTTCTAAAAAAAAAAAAGTGTTTTTAATGTTTTTTTTTCCAATACCCGAAACACGGTTAGGAACTGATAAGGGTGTCTTGCCTGGCTGAAGCTTCGAGTAAAGGGTAAGTTTTGTTTAGATGTCTACGCCTCAGAAACCCAAAAGAAAAACCGGGCCCACTGGGTTTCAGCACTGCAGTGTGTGTGGGAGGCCTTTGCTAAGGCTGATCCCCACACCACCTGTGTTTACTGTCTGGGGTTTGACCACCTCGATTCAGACTGCCAAATCTGTAAAAAATTTTCCTAAGGCTACCCTAGAAAAAAAGATTGGGCAGGCTTAGGGAAAAGGAGGCAGAGAAGTCCGCTGACCCAGATGGCCAGCCTGGTAAGGTTCCGACCGAATCTGACCAGGGCGAGACTCCTTTGGGCAAAAGGAGAGCCGATCCTGAGGGGTCGGTTCCGCAAAAAGAAAGAAAAAAGACAAATTGGCCGGTTCTGATCCAGAACCGCATCGTCCAACTGCCAGAGAAATTGCCAGGGCGATTAGTATTGTGGAATCGCTCCGTCCTGTTCCGACGGATCTGCCACCATCAGGTAGGCGTTGGTCGGTTCATTCCAGTTCGGTTATTCCCTGAAGAGTATTATGAACCGGACCTGGGTGGGATGAAGATTATGATGATGATGTCGATGATGATGGTATAGAAGGTCTGGATGAGCCCATGGAACCGGACACCTCCCCAGACTGACCTTCTGGTGTTTCCCCTCCTAGGCTTTCAGAGTCCCCTTCCCACTTTATGTTCTACAGCAAAGTGGCAGAAACCCTCCAGCTCCCTTTGGTTGAAGCTATCGAGGAGCAAGAGGAGCCTGACTATGTGGAGATGATGGACATCCCAGAGTCCAAGAGACTGTCTATTCCCCTCCATAAATCTTTTGGGAAACAGACACAAAGACTGCTTAAAACACCAAATTCTCTACCTCCTGTGGACAAACGAATGGACAAGAGGTATATGCTGTCAGGCTCAGGTACGGATTTCCTGTACCAGCAATGTAGCCATGTTGGGGTAGTGCAGGCTGCTGCCTGTGACAAGGCAAACATTCCCTTGGCTTCACACACCCCAGATAAGGATTCCAGGAAGATAGATGCCATGGCTAAAAAACAGTATTTGGCATCCTCTTTGGGACTCAGACAGGCTAACTACATGGCCTATACAGTCAGATACCAGAAGTCCAGATGGGATACTGTTCTGGAGCTGGCTAAACAGGCTTCCCCCCCCAGCTAGCCAAGGAGCTGGAGGAGGTGGCTGCTGATGGGGTACAGGCATCAAAGGTCCAATGTCATGCTACTGTGGACTCCAGTGATGTATCATAACAGTCATGGCTACATCTGTGGCTCTTGGAGACTGGCTTGGCTCAGATGTATTAGCCTTTCACAGGACACCCAGGCTAAGGCCATGGATTTCCCTGGTGGATAATTCTCTGTTTGGGGAGCAGACAGAGAATTACATGAAGAAAATGGACGAATACAGGACCACCTATAGGAGTGCACAGGCCAAGGAAAGACAGGCAACTCCTCAAAAGCAGAAGTCTAGGGGCAGGGGCAGGCCTTTCTACCAGACACAGGCCCCCTCTCCTTTTCCTCAGAGGGGGTTCTTCAGCGGGAGAGGCAAAGGGGGATGAGCAGGTCTGCAGCCTCCTCTCAGTCCAAGGCTCCTGCCAAGCAGACACCTGATGTGTCAGCCCGGGTTGATTCCCCTCCTCGAGTAGGAGGCAGGCTGGCTTACTACTTCCAAGCCTGGTAGTCTGTTACCTCAGACAAGTGGGTCCTGAAGATAGTAAGCCAGGGACTGGTCCTCAGCTTCAAAAGATTCCCAAAGGTGAGGGTCAGCTCTTTTCCACCTGCAAACTTCTCCGAAACCATTGCCCTAGAGGCAGAGGTTTCCCTCTCTGCTGGCTCTCAGAGCGATAGAGTGTGTTCCTACGGTACACAGGGGCAAAGGTCTGTATTCCAGATACTTCCTTACCCTGAAAAAGACAGGGGCGTGGCGACCCATCCTAGATCTAAGATACCTAAACAAGAACCTGCTAAAGCCAAAATTCAGAATGGTGACTCTGGGAATAATTCTTCCCTCTCTGAGGCTAGGGGATTGGCTAGCCTCCCTGGACCTCAAGGATGCCAACTTTTACATTCCCATCAGGTGCTCCCACAGAAAGTACCTCGGGTTCGAGTTACCCTCAGGCCGCTATCAATTCAGAGCAATGCCCTTTGGGCTAACATCAGCACCAAGGGTATTCACAAAATGCCTAGCAGTAGTAGTGACCTTCCTAAGGAGACAAAGCATCTTCATATTCCTGTACCTGGACGACTGGCTCATTGTGGGGCAGTCTCTAGACCAAGTCAGGTCAGACCTACAAGTGATTTCAGCAAATGCTCACTTCTCTAGGATTCCTCCTCAATCTTCCAAAATCATTTCTTGAGCCAGTGCAACTCCTGACCTTCATAGGGGTAGAGTTGGACACTGTCCAAGCAAGAGCCTTTCTTCCTCTAGCAAGGGTAAAGGCCCTCACAGACCTGGCTTCTTCCTTCTTCCTTTCGCCTTCTGGTCTCTCGACCAGCAAGGCATTTTCTTCAACTCCTGGGCCACATGGCAGCCTCCACTGCAGTGGTACAAGGTGCCAGATTTCAGATGAGGGACATTCAGTTGCACTTGAGGGCTTTTTGGTCCCAGAAAAAAAAGACCCACTAACCAAACTAATTCCAGTGACTCAGACTCTGATCCAGGCTCTCCAGTGGTGGTTGAATCAGAACAACCTCAGACAAGGGGTCCCATTCATCACCCAGTCTCATTCTGTGGTTCTCACCACAGATGCCTCTCTCCTGGGATGGGGTGCTCACTTGGGAGCACTTACAGCACAGGGAGTGTGGTCCCCTCAGGAGTCTCTACTTCACATCAGTCTTATAGAGCTCAGGGCTGCGTACCTGGCTCTACAAGCCTTCTCGGACTCCGTACAGAACAAGGTGGTTTAGGTCAGGACAGAAAACACCAACACCATGTGGTATATCAACAAGCAAGGAGGCACTCTGTCTATGGCCTTGTGCACGGACGCCATGAAGTTATGGTCCCTAGCTTACTCTCTACAGACCTCTCTGATAGCAGTCCGCCTTCCAGGAAAGGACAATGTGCTAGCAGATGCATTGAGCAGGATTTCCCAGGGCTATCACGAATGGTCTCGCGACCCCCTAGTGTTAAAAGTGATCTTTTCAAGGTGGGGCACTCCAGAGATGGAGCTCTCTGCAGCCCCAGACAATCACCAACTTCCCCTCTTTTGTTGCAGACCCCCAGTTTTGGGTGCAGTCCCCCTGGAGGCTCTAATTTTGAATTGGGAGGGGACATTTCTGTATGCCTTTCCTCCTTTCCCTCTTCTGTTCAAAGTCCTGGTCAAGATAAGGTCACAGTCTTGCAAAGTGATCCTGATTGCTCCAGACTGGGCCAGACAGTCTTGGTATCCCCTGTTGCTGTCCCTAGCAGTCCATCTTCCCCCTATCTCTCCCCAGGAATCACAACATGTTAACTTCTCTCAGGGGAGGATCTGGAACCCCAACCTTTGGTCTCTCAGTCTCAAGGCATGGTTCTTGAAGAGCTGGAATATGCAAATTTGCATGTGCCTCAAGGGGTTCTGGACATTCTCAAAGCCTCTCGAAAATCTGCCGCCAGAAAGACTTATAACTCCAAATGGAAGAGATTCAGCATTTGGTGTTCCAAGAAGCATATACCCCCAGATACTGCTGACTTGTCTACAGTTCTGGATTACATTGTTCATCTTAATGGCCTAGGCCTCAGACCAGCGACCCTCACCTGTTTCTGTCAGTGGAAAAGCCATCCTCACTGGCATCTCACCCTGTTTTCTGTAAATTCTTCAAAGGATTGTTTCATACCAATCCCCCCCTTTAGGGGATCCTACTCCTGCTTGGGATCTTAATGTTTGCATTGCTCAGCTTATGCAACCCCCTTTTGAGCCTTTGTCCTCAGCAGAACTTAAGTACTTGACTTGGAAAACTGTGTTCCTGGTAGCTGTTACCTCTGCCAGGCATATCCGTGACCTGCAAGCTCCGTCAGCGGAGCCTGATTTTATCTCATTCCATAGAGATAAGGTGGTCCTCAGGACCAACAGGAGGTTCTTACCCAGAGTGGTTTCAGATTTTCATCTGAACTAATTTATGTCTCGTCCTGTATTCTTCACTTAACATTCTTCTTCAGGAGAGAGACGATTACACAGTTTGGATGTTAAAAGGGCTCTTAGCTACTACAGTGAGCGTACTAAGGCACTTAGGTTTGACTCCCTCCAGTTGTTCTTCACTTATGGTGAAGTGGGGAAGGGTAAACCTGCTACTAAGAGAACTATTGCCAGCTGGAGTGTCTCTTGTATACAGTTCTACAATGAAAAGCTAGGCAAAGTATTCCCCTCAGGCCTGAGGGCTCACTCGACTAGAGGTACAGCTGTTTATCTGGCTGTTGCCAGAGATATACCCTTATTAGAGATATGCAAAGCAGCCACCTGGAAAACAGTCCATACATTCACCAAGCATTAACCTCCGGATATCCAGGCTAGGAGTGATGCTAGGTTTGGTACAGCAGTACTGCAGAGCCTATTCCCAAAATAGGTTCCATCCCTCCTCCATGGAGGTACTGCTTGGTAGTCTGCATAGTGTCCAAATACAGCAAGACTTCATGTTGTTTGAAGAAAAAAATACTCACCTTAGTAATTGTGTTTCTTCTAATGGAGTGTTGCTGTATGCTGACCTCCCCCCTGCCTCCCCTCTCAGAACCTGATTTTTTGGAAGTGGGCTGGCAGGCGCAGTGTTGCACCTCAGGGGTGCACTTGGCACTCTTCCTCTTTAGAGAGGGGGAGTGGGTTATGTTATATTGTTTTGATAGTTATAGTTGTTCACTACCTAGTTCAAACAACATGAAGTCTTGCTGTATTCTGACATATGCAGTTAGGTCCTGCTTTTCAACTGCCCCGGAGAACAAAGAGTTAAACTTTCCATGACCAGCATGGAATGTTCACCACTAGCTCGGTCAAAGCCCCTGTCTGCTGTTGTTTAAAATGCAACCATCAGATTCTTTACTCCGCCTCACTGAACAGTCGCTCCAGAGATTTCTCCTGCTGCTCGTTCAAAAAGTCGGTTGAAGTGTCGGGTTTCAGTCGGTTTCTATCAAATTGCTGTTACCGCTTAGTCAGTTCAAGTCTCTCTGTGGTACCGTAGTACTAGATAGGTTTTTTGTTCTGTTTCTGTGTGGAACTTGTAAATTGTGGATCGGTTCAGCTGAACCGATCAGTTTGAGGTAAAAAAAACTTGTGCTTACTTTAGAGTGTGGTAACCGGTCCGTATCGGTTCTAAAAAAAAAAAAAAAAAATGGATTTAATTACCTTTTTTTTCCAAGACCTGTGACACGGTCAGGAACCTGTAGTGGAGTCTTGCCTGCCGGATTGCCGGAAAAAGGGTAAGCTTTTGGTTAGGATTGGCCATGTCTGAGAAACCCAAGAAAAAAACCGTGCCCACTGGGTTTCAACACTGCAGTGTGTGTGTGTGTGGGGAAGTCTTTGCCAAGGCTGATCCCCATAGCACCTGTGTTTATTGTCTGGGGTTTGACCACCTCGATTCAGACTGCCAAATTTGCAAGAATTTTCCCAAATCTACCCTGGAAAAGAGATTAGGTAGACTGAGGGAAAGGGAGGCCAAGAAGTCCGCTGACCCGGATGGCCAGCCCGATTCGGTTCCAACCGAACCAGAAGGAGTGCCCTCTGACCAGGGCGATACTTCTTCAGGCAAAAGGAGAGCCGGTTCCGGTAAAAAGAAAAAGAATAGACAAATCGACCGGTTTGGACCCAGAATTTCATACTCCGACCGCCGATGAGATAGCCAAGGCGATAAGGATTGTGCAATCGCTTAGTTCGGTTCCGACCGAACCGGCACCATCTGGCAGGGGCTCGGTTCAGTCGGTTCTCCCGGTTCTGGATTACACCTTGGAAGAATTTTATGAACCGGAGGAGGCGGAGGGAGAGTATGAGGATGATTATGGTGATAGTGAAAGTCTGGATGTGCCTATTGACCTGGACATCTCCCCAGAAAGACCTTCAGGTGTTTCTCCTCCTAAGCTTTCTGAGTCCCCTTCACACTACATGTTTTACAAAAAAGTGGCTGAGACCCTCCAGCTTCCTGTGGAGGAAGCAGCAGAGGATCAGGAAGAGCCTGGTTATGTTGAGATGATGGACATCCCAGAGTCCAGGAGACTGTCTGTTCCCCTCCACAAATCCTTTGGGAAACAGACACATAAAATTCTTAAGTCTCCTAAATCTATACCTCATGTGGACAGACGAATGGACAAGAGGTACACTCTCTCAGGCTCAGATATGGAGTTCCTTTTTCAGCAATGCAGCCATGTTGGGGTTGTGCAGGCTGCTGCCTGTGATAAGGCAAATATTCCCTTGGCATCACACCCCCAGACAAGGACTCCAGGAAGATTGATGCCGTTGCAAAGAAACAATACATGACAGCATCTTTGGGACTCAGGCAGGCTAACTATATGGCCTGTACAGCCAGATACCAGAAGTCCAGGTGGGACACTGTGCTGGCTTTGGCTAAACAGGCCCCCGACCAGCTTGCCAAGGAGCTGGAGGGAGGTGGCTGCAGATGGGATTGAGGCATTGAAAGTACAGTTTCATGCTGCTGTGGACTCCAGTGATGTATCAAGAGTCATGGCTACATATGTGGCTCTTCGGAGGATGGCTTGGCTCAGATGTACTAGCCTCTCACAGGATACCCAGGCTAAGGCCATGGATTTTTCTGTAATTGGTAATTCTCTGTTTGGGGAGCAGACAGAGAATTACATGAAAAAGATGGATGAGTACAGGACCACTTACAGGAGTGCTCAGGCCAAAGAAAGGCAAGCAACTCCTCAAAGGCAGCAGTCCAGGGGCAGGGGCAGGCTTTCCAAAGGCCTTTTTACCAAGTTCAGGCCTCCTCTTCTTCCTTTTCACAGAGGGGGTTCTTTAGAGGGAGAGGCAGAAGGGTGATGAGCAGGCCTGCATCCACCCCTCAGCCTAAAGCCCCTGCCAAACAGACACCCTGATGGGTCTGCCTGGGCCGATTCTCCCATACCAGTAGGGGGCAGGCTGGCTTACTTTGTCCAGGACTGAAAGTCTCTTACATCAGACAAGTGGGTCCTGGAAGTAGTAAGCCAGTGACTCGCTCTCAGCTTCAAAAAATTTCCCAAGATGAGAGCCAGATCTTTTCCACCTGCAAATCTCTGAGACCCTTGCCCTAGAGGCCCACCCTACACAGGGGCAAAGGATTTGTACCCCAGGTACTTCCTAACCACCAAAAAGACAGGAGAATTTTATTTAGTTTTTGTTGACCGGGTAAGTGCACTAGACAAATCCTGCCTATTTTTAGGCACGACCCGGGGAGGGGGATACAGATGAATGCCAACTGACCTTGAACCAGATTAAGCTGTTGGTGGTATTTTTAGTGAATGAGGGAAATTTGGCCAGGATACCAGGGAAATTCCCCTGCTCTTTTCGATAAGTGCCATGGGATCTTTAACATCCACCTGAACTACCACCAATCCAGGCAGATGGGACCTCGGTTTAATGTCTCATCCGAAAGACGGCACCTCAGAAGTGCAGCACCCCTCTCATGCTGCACTACAGTGTCAGTATTGGGATATTAACCCAAGTGCCAGATGTGGGAACTGATCCCATAGCCCTCTGATCTCCTGGCCTCAGAGGTGAGTGTGCTACCTACTGAGCCACTGACACTGACATCGGCACATCTTGAACCTAAGATATCTGAACAAACATCTTTTGAAGCCAAAGTTCAAAATGGTAACTCTGGGAATTATCTTTCCCTCTCTAAGGCCAGGGGACTGGCTAGCCTCCCTGGACCTCAGAGATGCCTACTTTCACATTCCCATCAGGTGCTCCCACAGAAAGTACCTCAGGTTCGAGTTGCCATCATGCCGCTATCAATTCAGAGCAATGCCCTTTGGCCTAACATCAGCCCCAAGGGTTTTCACAAAGTGCCTGGCAGTAGTAGTTGCTTTCCTAAGAAGAAAAAAGATCTCCATCTTCCCATACTTGGACGACTGGCTCATAGTAGGCCAGTCTCCAGACCAAGTCAAGTCACGTCTGCAAGTGACCCAGCAAGTGCTCACTTCCTTAGAATTCCTTCTCAACCTTCCAAAGTCAGTTCTCGAACCAGTACAGCTCCTCACCTTCATAGGTGCAGAACTGGATACAGTAAAGGCAAGAGCCTTCCTTCGCCTGGAAAGGGCAAGGACCCTTATGGAACTGGCCTCTTCATTCACCCTTCAGGTGTCTCGACCAGCAAGGCATTTCCTTCAGCTACTGGGCCACATGGCAGCTTCCACAGCAGTGGTCCAAGGGGCAAGATTCCAGATGAGGGACATTCAGTTCCACTAAAGAGCCTTCTGGTCCAAAAGAAAGGATTCCCTTTTCCAAACTAATCCCAGTGACTTGAACCCTGATCCAAGCCTTGCAATGGTGGCAGGATCAGGACAGTTTGAGACAAGGGGTTCCATTTGTCACTCAGTCTCATTCAGTGATACTCACCACAGATGCTTCCCTGCTGGGTTGAGGAGCCCATTTGGGGGATCTTACCACCCAAGGACTGTGGTCACCCCAGGAATCTCTGCTCACATCAGTCTCTTGGAACTCAGAGCAGTGTTTCTGGCACTACAAGTTTTTCCAAATCTGTACAGAACAAGGTGGTTCAGGTCAGAACAGACAACACCACCACCATGTGATACATCAACAAGCAAGGAGACACTCTGTCTACGGCCTTGTGCACAGAAGCAATGAAGTTGTGGTCCCTGGCCTATTCCCTGCAAACCTCTCTGATAGCAGTTCACCTCCCAGGGAAGGACAATGTCCTAGCAGATGCACTGAGCAGAATATCCCAGGGCCATCACGAATGGGCCCTAGATCCTCTAGTTTTGAAAATGAATTTCTCAAGATGGGGCACACCAGAGATGGATCTTTTTGCAGCCCCAGACAATCACCAATTTCCTCTCTTTTGTTGCAGACCCCCAGTCTTGGGCTCAGTCCCCCTGGATGCTCTGATTCTGAACTGGGAAGGGAAATGTCTGTATGCTTTTCCCCCCTTCCCTCTCCTGTTCAAAGTGTTAGTCAAGATAAGGTCACAACCATGCAAAGTGATTCTGATTGCTCCAGACTGGGCCAGGCGGCCATGGTATCCCTTGTTGCTGTCCCTAGCAGTCCATCTTCCCCTGTCTCTTCCCAGGAATTACAACCTGTTGACATCCTCTCAGGGGAGGATTTGGTACCCAAATCTTCAGTCTCTCAATCACAAGCCTTGGCTCTTGAAGAGTTAGAGTTTGCAGATCTGCATCTTTCCCAGGGGGTTCTGGATATCCTTAAGGCTTCAAAAGCCTTCCACCAGGAAGACTTACAACTCCAAATGGAAAAGATTCAGCATTTGGTGTTCTAAGAAGAATATTTCTCCAGACTCTGCTGAATTGCCTACGGTTCTGGATTATATGGTCCATCTTAATGGCCTAGGCCTCAGACCAGCTACCCTTAAAGTACACTTGGCAGCTGTTTCTGCTTTCTTGTCAGTAGGCAAGCCTTCCTCTCTATCATCCCGTCCTGTATTTTGTAAGTTTTTCAAGGGATTGCTTCACACCAATCCCCCCTTTAGGGATCCTGCTCCTGCTTGGGACCTTAATGTTTGCATTGCTTAGCTTGTGCAGCCTCCCTTTGAGCCTTTGTCCTCAGCAGACCTTGAGTACTTGACTTGGAAAACTGTTTTTGGTAGCCATTACTTCGCCAGACATATCAGTGAATTGCAAGCCCTGTCAGTGGAATCTGATTTCATCTTTTGTCACAGAGATAAAGTGGTCCTTAGAACTAACAGAAAGTTCTTACCTAAAGTGGTTTCAGATTTCCACCTCAACCAGTCTATATCTCTCCCTGTTTTCTTCACTGACCATTCCTCCTCGGGAGAGAGGAGGGTACAAAGCTTGGACGTTAAAGGAGCCCTTAGCTACTGCATAGAGCGTACCAAGGGTCACAGGTTTGAATCCCTCCAGTTGTTCCTTATGTATGGAGAAGTTGGTAAGGGCAAACCTGCCACTAAGAGATCTGTTGCCAGGTGGATTGTTTCTTGTATACCATTCTGCTATGAAAAACTGGATAGAACTCCACCATCAGGCCTGAGGGCTCATTCCACTAGAGGTACAGCTGCTTCCCTGGCTGCTGCCAGGGATATTCCTCTCTTAGAAATTTGTCAACCAGCCACCTGGAAAACAGTCCATACTTTCACCAAGCATTACTCTCTGGATATCCAGGCTAGGATTGATGCTCGGTTTGGCACAGCAGTGCTTCAGAGCCAGTTTCCAAAGTAGATTCTGTCCCTCCTCAATGGAGGTACTGCTTGGTAGTCTGCATATGTCAGAATACAGCAAGACTTCATGTTGTTTAAAGAAAAAAATTACTCACCTTAGTAATGTTGTTTCTTCTAATGGAGTCTTGCTGTATTTTGACCTCCCCCCCCCCCACCTCCCCTCTCAGAACCTAGATTTTGGGATGTTGGTGGGCAGGAGCAGTGTTGGCACCCTAGGGGTGTCCTTTTTACACCTTCTTTTTGGTTTGGGTGAGAGGTTGTGTTTTGGATGTGTTTTATTTTTTGGGTTTCCTGACTTGAGTCTTCCTTTGAAACCAAAAAAGGTTTTATATATATATATTTGCCAGTTGGCTAGTAAGAATTTTACAATTTCCACACAGAACATCTAGTGAGTCTTTGCTCATAAAGATCTGACGGTTGCAGTTTAAACAGCAGAAGACAGGGGCTTCAGTCGAGCTTGTGGTGAACATTCCATGCTGGTCATAGAAAGTTTAACTCTTTGTTCTCTGGGGCAGTTGAAAGGCAGCACCTAACTGCATGTGTCAGAATACAGCAAGACTGCATTAGAAGAAACAACATTACTAAGGTGAGTAATTTTTTCCTTTTGTTTTGGATTTATCGACTTGAGTCTTTTGTGATCCAAAATACTTGGTTGCCTTTTTGGGCTAGTAATTTAGCAATTTCCACACAGTAGGTGTAGTTAGTTAGTATTAGCTCATAAGAATCTGACGGTTACACTTGGAAGTGCAGCAGACAGAGGTCTGAACCGAGCTCGAGCTCAATGTTCTATGCTTTGACATAGAGTTAGCACTTTCCTTTCCAGAGCAGTTCAAGTGCTGGGGCTAACTGCATATTGTCAGAATGCAGCAAGACTCCATTAGAAGAAACACGATTACTAAGGTGAGTAATTTTTTCACGCCCCCCCCCCTCGCTTTGCGGACTATCTATCAAGACAAATCAAACAGCAATTAGCCAGGGCACAGAGTGAGTCGGGAATCCTTGGTTTAAGCCATGTTTCTGTAAGGCAGAGAATATCTGGATTATACACTTTCGCCCATGCCTCTAACTCAGCGAAATGACAAGTAAGGCTTCTTATATTCATGTGGGCAATAAGTAGTCCTTTTTTGGCTAACTCGGGTATATCAGTTGAGGAGAACTTAGCTGGGGGTCCCGGGTTCAGTTCGACATCACCTGATAGGAGTATCATAAGGATTGCTAGGAACCAGAGCCTAACCTTGTGAGAGATGAGAAGCCTGGTATGTTTTTTTAAATGCCAAAAGAGCATAGTGGGTGCAGCCCTTGCCATAAAAGAGGAGGTTCCATGTAGGCCCTAGCCACTGTTCAGCAATTAGGTTAGAAAAATAGAAGTCAGTGAGTCCATGCAAGGTGGTAGTAGACTTCTGAACACAGGGAATGGATAGTGCAATCCGATTTAGACGACAAAGTAGTAGAGATGCACAGATCAGCCTCCTAAGGTAGCCGCCTGCCATTCTGCAAACCTGCAGTAGGGTATGACAGATAACAGCTACAGAGTAAGGAATGGTAAAACAGCCCAGGTTAGAGTCAACGTCGTGAAACCCCACTCTCCTAAAAGCTTCCTAATAGGATTCTAGTCAAGAAGGTATTTTTAGTATTATAATAGTAATAGGTTTTCTAGAGACTCATGCACAGAACGTGTAGCCATGAGATGTGTGCCAGATAAGGAAGCTCAGAGTGATTGGTGCGAGTATAGAGGAGTTCCAAGAGAAGAGTTAAATAGAAAACGGTGGATACAGTGCATTCACAGGAGCACATTGGGAGTTGGCTAGAGTGCAGTATAGATTAGTGTCAGTGAGAACATCTCAGGAACCCCCCCCTAGTGGTCGTGTAAAATAAGGAGCCAGTGGGAGTTTAAGACACTTAAACTGATGACTCACTCAGCACTATAAAAGAAAGAGTCCATCCAGGGTTGGGGAGCCGGCCCAGAGCGCTGGTGGGAGTAACCTAATG
Source organism: Neoceratodus forsteri (assembly GCA_016271365.2). NCBI lineage: Eukaryota > Metazoa > Chordata > Ceratodontiformes > Ceratodontidae > Neoceratodus > Neoceratodus forsteri. Next base: position 997,441,947 of record CM028131.1, read on the forward strand.
GGCTTCTTGCAAAACTCCCCCTACTCCAGGCGAGCTGCATGGGCAAAGTCCTTGGAGTTGTGCTAGTCTCTGTGACTGTCCTCCACGAAACAGAGTTCGGAGGACGGTTTGAGCAGCGGAGAGGAGCTGGGATCTGCCGTATGGTCTACCGGGAAGCCAGCAGTCCGTTTCGGCTGTTAGGAGGTCCAAGCCCTGGTGGGCGACTGTGCACCTGAGGGGCAGAGGAAGGGAGAGAATATAAGTAGTGGTTTGGGGAGGTGGGTGGGACAGAAAAACAAAAGAAAGGGCGTGAAATTAATTTTAGTTGGCAGAGAGGAGAGAGAAAATTAGCTGGGTGGAAGGGTCAGGTAGCAGTGAGAAATTATTTCAAAGCTTGGTTTAGCACTGTACAGTATCTGGAGCATGCTGTAGTATAGATAAAAAGGGCTATAACACAATTTGCACTATAATATAAATCTCAAGCAAGGGCTGAGAACAAATGAAATTCCAGAGAGAACGGCAGTCAGTTTTTAAATTAGCAGCTAGCATCTTAGGCAGTTTTAAAATTATGCAGTAACAGTTACATAGAAACATATAGAAACATAGACTTTGATGGCAGATAAGGACCACTTGGCCCACCCAGTCTGCTCATTTCTCTACCTACTGGATAAGCTGCAGATTTTAGTTAACCAACAGCCTACTTCCTGCCACCCCCCACTACAATTGCCTTGTGTCTGTCCCATGCATGTTTGAATTCCCCCACTGTTTTAGCCCCAACAACCTCCCCAGGAAGGCAGTTCCATGCATCCACCACTCTCTCCGTGAAAAAGATTTCCTCACATTACCCTGAGCCATCCCTCTATCTTTAAATTGTGTCCCTTGTTCTTACACATCTTTTTCTGAAAGATGCTACCCTCCTGGACTTTGTTGATTCCTTGAGGTACTTTAACATTTCTATCATGTCCCCGTCCCTCCTTTCATCAAGGGTATACATATTAGCCTCTCAGTCTCTTCATATGATTTCTGATGCAGACCCTGCACCATTTTAGTTGCCCTCCTCTGGACTGCTTCCATCCTGTCTATGTCCTTGCGTAGATGAGGTCTCCAAACTGCACACAATACTCCAGATGGGGTCTCACCAACTGTCTGTACAGAGGGATAACCACTTCCCTTTTTCTACTTGTGATGCCCCTTCCTATGCATCCCAGTATCTCCCTGGCTCTCCTTACTGACTTCTCACATTGCTTACCCACCTTTAGATTATCTGATATGACTACCCCCAAGTCCCGTTCCATTTTTGTTGTTGTTAGTACCTCCCCTGCTATTGTGTACTCTTTTCTTGGGTTTTTGTTTCCCAGGTGCATTACTTTGCACTTCTTTGCATTGAATCTAAGTTGCCATATGTCTGACCATTCCTCCAACCTTGTCAAGTCCCTTCTCATCCTTTCTAACCCCCCTTGTGTATCAACTCTGTTACAGATCTTTGTATCATCTGCAAAGAGGCATATCTTTCCCTCGAGACCCTCTGCAGTGTCACCTATAAAGATGTTAAAAGAGGACTGGACCCAGTACTGAGCCCTGAGGTACTCCACTAGTGACTCCCCTTTCTTCGGAATGTGTTCCACTCACTATTACCTTCTGTGTCCTGTTGTGCAGCCAGTTTGCAACCCAGGCTACTACCCTGGAACCCACTCCCAGGCTGGCTAACTTGATTATTAATCTTTTAATTATTAATCATACAACTCTGCAGTGAAAACTAGACTGCTACGACCCAAGTACCTAGTTCACTCGTAAGAAAGGGGGGATGATGACGTGAAGGGAAGTTTTACTCCTTAGCGCACTTGAAAATATTTTACTTTTGAAAATGGCGCCAAATCAGGCCATCAAGGAGACTTGTGACTATGGCGCAGTTCCAACAGCAGTCAAGACAGAGGAGTGCTGTAGCCAGTCAGTAGGGCTAATGGATAGGCACCCGCCACTCCCGTGGATGGTGCCAAAAATGAAACAGTTCACCAGCAGAGAGCTGATCCACGTACCTGAGGGGCTTCTTCCAAAACTCCCCGCTGCTCCAGGTGAGCTGCAGGGGCAAAGTCCTTGGTGGTGTGCTAGTCTCTGTGACTATCCTCCATGAAACAGGGCACCATGTACACTGTGAACAACATGGGCGAGAAGATCAAGCCCTGGGAACTCTGCACAGTAGGGACTTTGGATGGGAGGAGAAAATCTGTATTACCACCCTCTGCATGCTACCTGTGAGAAAGGACTCAAACCAGCTGATGACAGTTACGGTAAGTCCACAGAGCTCCTTTAGGCGATCCAACAATGCACCATGGTCCATAGTGTTAAAGGCTGAGGAGAGATCGAGGAGAAGGAGAATGAGAATTGATTGATCTTATCTGTGTCAGTCTTCACCATTCATCACAGATGGGTACTGGCCGGAGATCAGGACCCCGCGGGAACCTTTTTTTTTTTTAGGATAGGCGGAGCCGACGCAGCATCGGCGCCGCCCTCGAGGGCCGATGTACCACGGCTCGGGGATTAGCCGTTAAGCTGTGTCGACTCCACCTGCCTACCAGTTCTTCGTCTCCCGCCGTCGAGGTCGCCTCGTGGGAAGCCTTGAAGAAGTGTTTTTGAAGAAAATTTTAGGCTTTAGCCTTTATCATCGATAGTTCGTCGGTCTACTAGTTCTAGTCTGCCCTACTCAACGTCGCTGGTAAGATCTTTCCATTATTTATAATTTGGCGGCGTTGAGTCTATTTTTGGTGTTTTTCCATGGTCATGTCATGGCGAGTCAGAGGGCTGAAATCGTCTTCCAGGGGCGGCCCCCTATGCATCGGGGTGCCCGTGTGGCGCAGTTTCTCCGTGACCGACCAGCATGACCGTGTCTCTCATGTCTTGGTCCGCTTCACGACATGAATTGCATGACGCCTGTTTCTCGCTGGACCGCTTGCTATCGAACAGCGCGTGTGGAAAGTTGGACAAGCCCACCGACTGGAGGTAGGATCCGACTCGCCGGGCTAAGCCGCTCTCTTGGCCTTTCCTCCGGGTCCCTCCTGGTTCTATACGAGTGGTGGGAGGAGGGAGTCTCAACCCCGTAGCCCAGCCTTGGTTGAGACTCCTCCCGCGCAGGAGGCCCGTCCCCTTCCTCCCGGGAGCGGGCGGGAGGCGCTGCTATGGCAATCACTCCCTTTCGCGAAGGCCTCTCCCGTGTCGCCTCCCGCCGTTCAGAAGGCCCGTTGACGCCGCCGGTCGCGCCGCCGAGGCCTCCGTGCCATTCAAGGTGCCGGTGGCCTGTCGTCGCCCGCCTCCGCTTGGTGCAGGCCCTGTCGACGCTAAGCCATGGCGTTTAGTACTGCTTTCGCGGCGCCGCGACTTCTGATCCGCCGCTTTTGCTAAGGTTCGCCAGGTTGCTCTGGCGCCGAGGTTGAGCACGGCACCGCTGGGTCGCTGGTTGACGCTCAGGCGCCTGCTTTCGACGCCGCCGCAGTGCTGGGGAGTTTGGCGTGCGCCGCGCCGGTCCGTTGGAGCCGTTGACGCCGCTTCGGTACTCGGCGTTTGCCAGCCAGTAGGCCGGGCGGTGTCGTTGGCGCCGAGCCTGCTCTGAGCGTTGGCGCCCGCCGCCCTCATGCCGCCGCGAGCGCCGGGGGCCTGCGGTGTGTCTGCGACCGACGCCACTGGGGCTGCCGCTGGCGCCTGCTTTCTGTCCCCAGTGCCGCCTCCCCTGTGCCAGTGGACTTGACGGGCGCCAAGCTGGCTGCCTCAGACCTCTGGTCCCGGCGCTCTGTTACTTTCTACTGCCCCGCCTCCGGGGCCGTGGAGGGTGCGGGTGCTGCCTCACCACTGCCACTTCACTCTGGGCCCTTCTAGCGTTGCTTTTCTCGCCCTACTGTCTGGCTTAGGGCCTCGGATTCCACCTCTTCGGGGTCGGAGTTGGGCTCAGAGTCGGACGAGCAGTCACACCCTTCAGGGTTGCCTGCACAGGAGGGTGAACCAGTGGTCTCTTCGACGAGTCGGAGTCAGCCCCCTCTTGAGGAGCGTCAGGTTCCCTTCCAGGTCAGGGTCAGTGGCACTGACCAGCAGGCTATGGTGCGTGCCACTATAGCCATGCAACCTGGCCTGGGGGGTTCCTGGACCCTCTGCAGGTGTACCCTCCCATGGTGTGTCTTGATCGCCCAACTTTGGGGCCCATCGAGAAGCCTATGGGTGGGGAGGGGCTGCGCCTGGATTTCCCCTCGGGACATCCCAGGGCTGCCAGCTACCTAGGCTGACCCTCCCGAGGACCAGGACTTTCTGACTCTGAGGGGTCGAGGGGTGGGGTCCCCTGTAGGCCTTTCTCTGGGGTCCACCTGGTCCTGGAAGAAGCGATGCGGACTTCCATCCTTCCCTTCCGGGTCCTTGAGAGGTCCCATTCTTTGGAGCAGGGACCGTTCTTCGGACCCTACGGCCCGGTCGCTCACTGGGGATTCTTCTGGGCATGGCTTAGGCAGTACCAACTTGGTTGTACAGCTGTCGGCTGCGGAGTCTTCGGGACACCTTCCTGGGTGTCCATGGTCCGCTCCCTGGCCCTGGCAGAGGTCAGCCGATTCCTTCCCTCGGCTCTGCCCCTACCCCTCTGCCGCATTCTCCAGCGCTCCCGGGCATTCTTGGTCCTACCGGGCCTCTCACCTGGGAGCAGTTCAGAGCGGTGGCTTCTCGGTTCCCTGTCTATGTTAGGGCCTTGGACAGTCAGGTTTTTCAACCTTCCCCCGAGCAGCCACCCTCGGAGCATATGGTGACCTCCAGCTCCTCATCCCCCTCTTCTGGGGGAGAGGAACCATCTGTCCACATCTCTCCTGCCGCTGATCTCTCCGAGTATCAGCGTTTCCTCGCGAGGATGTTGGAGGACCTTCACCTTTCCCCCCTATCTGCGAGCAATCCAGAGCAGGCGGCACATGCCTTTCTAGGCGATTTCGGGGCAGCCACCCTTGTGGTGCTCCCTGGCCTGCTCCCTTCGGAGGCGTCCATGCGTTTCTGGCAGAGGCCCTTCTCCGGAGTTCCTGCCCCTAGGGACCTCAGCCAGAGGTATTGCGCTCCTCCAGAGTCTCCAGGTCCTGTGCCTCATCCGCAGTCCGGATTGACGCACCTGGACACTCCTGATGGGCTTCGCGCCCTCCACCGTGACCGGCCCCCAGATCAGGACTCTTCAGATTTCGATTTCTGGGAGGAGGACTTTCTACTCGGCACGTTGCTTCTCTCCATCTCCGCTCATCAGGCCCACTATGCAGCCTACAACAGGTTCTTGTGGTCAGCGCTGGGTCAATTCCTAGCTGCTTTGCCTGACTCGGAGCAAACCAGGCAAGCCATCGCGCTCTCTCTGCACGTGGCCTGGCGCTAGCAAGGCACCAAGCAAGGGCATCTTACGATGCCAATGAGGTAGCTACCAGGGTAGTAGGGACAGCGATCTGCACCAGAAGATTGGCGTGGCTTCGCTCTTTCCGGTTGTCACCCTTGGCCCGGTGTAGGGTGATCTGCTCCGACTACCAGGGAACCTATCTTTTTCCCGTGAGGGCGAGGCCGACGTCTGTCAGGGCAACTTCTTCTGCCTCGGGGACCCCTTGGCCTCGCCTCTCCCTACTCCTCGGCCTCCTCAGGCCCAGAAGGTTCCCCTTACTATGTCACCCACTGAGGGCTAAGGGACTCTGTCCCTTAGGGTGCACTTAGTCAACCCCCTTCGGCAGTGCTTGGTACTCACCCATCTGTGATAAATGGTGAAGACTGACACAGATAAGATATAGAAATTACGTTCTTACCGTCATTATGATCTTTCTGTGTATCTTCACCATTCATCATAATCCCACCCGCCATCCCCTGGGGCTCCAGTCTCTGGATCCTCCTCCCTCTGTGCCTACCCCTCTTTTGAGTGGGGTAAAGTTGGGACACACAGGGGGGTAAATTTCTTCCCAAAGGGTACAATTCGAGTGGCACTTCCTCTCTACTAATTATCTACACCCCTACAGGGTGAGAACTGGTGGTTGCCCTCCTTCTGTTATCCTTCCTTTAAAAAAAAAAAAAAAAAAAAAAAAAGAGAACCCTTTTTTCACCAAATGTCTTTACAGAGAGAATACTGAGTCCCTGTACCCTGTCCTTCTCCGGAATAGCCGACTCTGCTTTTGGGGTTTGCCACTTATTCTGTGCCTTGAATTCTGGCAGGTGAGCTTTGCCACTCCTTGCAGTTCCTATACAGTCTGGTGACGGACAAGGGTCCTGGATTCTTGTTACCTCTCACTCTCTCCTAAACTCTCTCTCCCTCCCTCCCTTCTTCCTTTTCCAGAGATTGGGGCCCCTACCCAATCCCCTTAGTTTTTACTTCTTCTATGCTGTCCTCTCAGTCGTTATTTCTCCTTTTAGTTCAGTTTCTCTTCCTTTTTCTGTCCCTTGGACTCTCTTGTCCCACCCTCCATCCCTTCCTCTTACCTCTCCGGCGACTCAGAACTGGTAGGCAGGCAGAGTCGACACAGCTTAACGGCTAATCCTCGAGGTGCCACATAGATCGTCGGCCTCGAGGGCGGCGCTGATGCCAAGGCCGGGTCGCCTATCCTTAATAAAAAAAAAAATTAAAAAGGCTCCCGGGTCCTGATCTCCTCGGCCAGTACCCGTCTGTGATGAATGGTGAAGGTACACAGAAAGATCATAATTACGGTAAGAACGTAATTTCTATTTCTTCTCTGTCCCTAGCCCTGGGGAGATCATTATGCACACTGACGAGGCAGTTTCAGTACTGTGTCTTGACCTAAATCCTGACTAGAGGGGCTCATAGATTTTGGAGGCAGTGACGTGGGCTTCAAGCTGCAGAGCTGCTATTTTCTTAACAACCTTACCCAGCAAGGGAATGTTAGAGATAGGTCCATAATTCACCAAGATGTCAGGGTTGAGAGATGGTTTCTTCAGGAGGAACCTCAACAAGTGCCTCTTTTAAAGCACTGAAGAACAACCCCTCTGAAAGTGAACACTGCACCAACAAGACTCCACACATCCCACAAAGTGACATACTGGGGAGAGGAAGGGCCTAAAATACATTTCGCAATTCTGGCAAGGAGAGACCTTTCAGAACTTTGGAACTCTCAAAACTACATATGATCTCCAAAACTCAGACCATTTTAGGTACTTACAGGCTAGGAGTTGCATCTTCCAACTAAGGAAAAGGGATACTGAAAGGGATAGGGCCCAACAGTTCCTACGAGCTTTCCAGCAAAGCATGAGAGCTAATACACAAAAAGGAATGATTTCCTCTCTTTACAAGGCGTTGATGACATTGAGGGGGGACTCACTTGCCAGAATAAAAAGAAAATGGGGAGAAGGTGCTCCTCAAGAAATAGGCAATTGACCTGGAACCGTGTTTTCTCCTTACTAAAGAAACGACCCAGTCGACACATTGGCAGGAATTTTCCTGGCGAATTAAAGTCCGATATTTCTTAACTCCACAGTTAATCAGTAGAAGGTACCCGGAGACCCCAACATACTGTTGGAGGGGATGTGGTGCCGTAAACGCAGATCACCTGCATGTTTTCTGGGCCTGTGAGGTCCTCCAGATTTTCTGGAATGATATCGCTAAAGCAATTAGGGAGGTCTTTTCGGTCCGGGACATACTGGATTGGCCCTCAATGATCCTGGGGCTCCCACCAAAAGAGATGGAGGGTGTGGACTCCATTTGCCTTTGGGCAATCTTGATAACTGCAGCACATAAAGCCATCACGAAGCGGTGGCTTTCCCCCAACCCTCCCACCATTTCTGAATGTATAAAAATAACTACTTCCATTGCAGAACTTGAAGAGCTAACTTATAAAATTAACAATAAGCTACATACTTACCTGAGAAGGTGGACAAGATGGGAAATTTGGCGCACGAGCAGAGAAATAAGTATACCATGACCACTACTCAATTAAAGAGTGAGAATAATATAATATGAGCTATTAACAGCAGGGAGAATATGCGGAGGAGGGGGTAATTGTAACTGAGCTTTGACAGATGGGCTGTGATCTGACATATAATAACAGAAAAGGGTAAATGAAGTTATGGGTGATTACAGAGATGAGGGAGGTTTCCTAGTTAGGGCAAGCTTTACTTAAAGCTTTAAGAACACTGTATTTAAGATAACTGTACAGAGCAATAAATGAATGAAATAAGCTGTTTTATGAAGAGTCAGTTGTGTAAAGCAAGTAATGATGAGAAAATAATGTACCTGAACGATAACAGTAAACTTGAATTAAAAAAAAAAAAAAAGTGACATACTGACCCGGGTCCATTTCACAGTATGTGGCCCGTAGCGTCAAGATTACCTCACACACTTCCTCCACCTCTACTGGCCTGAACTTGCTCCAGGCAAATAGAGTGCTTCTGGAGATGACCGTCTGACTACTGCGGGGCTGTGACTGCCTTGTTGGACAGATTCTGGACTTAATAGAGGACACTCTGTCAGAGAAGAACAGAGTAAACTCTATGTACTTAGTGACTGAAACTGCTGCTTTCAGCAGCAGACAGGCCAGATGGAGTAGTCTGTCTAAAGTCCTAAAGAGCTGAGCCAGTATGTTACTTGCAGAAGCAGTCTCCCTAGAAAGGAATGCTGCCTTCTTATGAGAGATTACTCTTTGATACTCACTGTAGTGAGTTCTTAAAGCCAGTCCATCCTCCTTTGATTTGTACTTCCGCCAACAATGCTCCAATATAATTGCTGATAAAAGAAAAGGGCAATTTGGAGTCCGAAGCGTGAGGTGCATGGCTCTCCCTCCTTTAACGGCTTCACTTTCATTTTCTGATTGGGCTGTCAATCTGATTTATCAGGTTTTTAAACACATGCACGTTTTTTCTTTTAAACCGAAATATGCAGTTACTAACCATTTCAGTGGGAAAGTGATCTTCATGTGTGCAAGTGATGGCTCATGTGGTGGCACCTTTTGGGAGAACGTAAACAAGCAAATTAAACTGCTAGTAAGAGAACTGTTAATTTGGCTGACACCCACATTAATGCGATTGAAAGTGGTGTCAGTCTAATCGATAAACACGATGACTGGTATTTAAAAAAAGTTATTGTAAAATAATTTGTGTAGCAGCGGGTTTTGTGCTTTCAATGATAAGTTTAGAAAGACATCCCTAACAGTTTTTAAATAACCTCATATGTTGGAATTTGTTTTCAGACAATAACAGGCTTAATATGCTATGCATGTAAAGTAGCCAGCAGCTTGCTGCTCTATCAAGAACTGACACGGAAAGGAATCCGATGGCTAATGTAAGTACTCAATAATATCATATTAGGGACAGTATTCTAACCTGAAACTTAACTGCTTTTCAGGTGTTGAGTTCAGTATGTGTTATAAGGTTAACGTGGCTTCTAAGTACAAGAATTAGAACAGCCTGATAAATTGTGCATCATCTCTGCAAGGAATATGGTGAGCCAGAATTTAGAATATTTTTTAAAGATGCTCTCAGTGTTCTGGTCCCGAGCCTCTCAGCACGCCAACTGTAGAACCAGTTTCTGCTGAAGAGTTGTCACCCTGGACGGTGCTCCCAGCTAAATTCAACAGATAAACTGTAAGGATTTATTATTTTACAAAGTTTATTTGATTTCTATATATTTGCACTCTTTCAATCTGTGTTTTAGCATAAATTAGGTAAGTTTTCTATTTTTTTTTTTACACTGTTCCTAACCGTTCCAGGAACCATGGCCTAGAAAGTAAAAGATGCACTTTTCACAGTAACTGTTTGGGGTTTGCGGTTTAGTTTTATAGCCTGATGGTTCTTCTGTTTTAATAGTTACACTTTGCTTAAAAATACTTCAAGTGCTTTCAAATACTTATTTGGCACTGTGTTTTCAGCTCACTGTGGCTGAGGGTTTGCCCAGTTTTACAGTACTCTACTTTTTGACTCTCAATGACTGTGGTCCAGTTAAGTAAACTGGTCTGCTCACAAAGACTGTGGTCAGTATTATATTATCGTCTCTCAGTGACTGAGGTCTGAAACTATATTGTGGTGCCTTTTTCTGGGCTCATGTTTGAGTCGGAACAAAAAAGCCTAAAAAAAAAAAGGACTGGGTCCATAGGTTTTAAAAAGTGTCAGAAGTGTGACTACTGTTTGCCTAAGACAGGTTGGCATTTAGAGTGGTGCAGGTGTTAAAGGTGGTCATAACTGGCATAACTGATCTGAAGAAAGTGTTTTGTACTAAGACACAGAAAGAAACGAGCTAAAATATCCACTTCAGCCACTCTGTCCAGCTCCTGAGTGTTCCCCCATTAAAAATAGATGAGAATATCTCTTTAGAAATGTGAGCTAAAAACAGCTTCCCCAAAAGATTAGTCTGAAGCCAGAGCCTGTAAATAATCCCACAAAAGAGCATAAATCCTCAGGTGATAAATGCTCGGATAAGTTCAAGGAAAGGCAGAGGAGTCTTCCTCTCTCATTAACCTTAAAAAGGCCAGAAAGGAAAACTATTTGGAGCCTGCTGGTTAGTGAACACATCGTCCAACCTGCTGCTGGTGCTTAGATGCCCTCGATGGAGGAATTCAAACAAATGTGGAAACTCTTCCAAACCATGAAAGAACAAGCAGCAAAAAGTCCTCTCTCTTTTCCACCTAGCCTCCCAGAGGAGGAATACTACTTTGGCCCGTGCCATCCCCGCACACATCTTGCTCAGGAAAGGAGATGCCCTGATGAATAGATGATGAGGATATGTTCACCTCCACATCCTCCTAGAGGAGTTTTTCCTTCCTCTTCTGCCATATTTGGCTTTATGACAGCAGTGACATCATCCCTAGCCATGACACTTTGAGAGATGAGTAAAGGCCAGCCTGCTGGCGCAGCGGTAGTACTACTGCTTGCAACGCTAACTGTCCAGGTTCAGAAACAAGCCACAGTCATCGGAGAGCCAGCTGGGGGAGAACGACTGTGTGTCCCACAGGACGCGCTCCTCAGGGAGGGGAGGACATTCAGTCTCCACCTCACCACCACCACCTGAGTGACCGACCACAGGTGGCTGTGCTAGGCGGAGCTGGTAACAGGGCGAGAGGATGACGGGCGTGCTCTGATGCATGCTAATATGCATTTGCATGAACCTCCGCATTTACAGAGCTCTCTATCAGCGTCCATGGGGTTGAAAACAGCAACAAGAAAAAAAACCAAACCCTAGCTGCAGTGAGATGACATCCACCCCATCGCACTGCCGACCAAGGCTCTTGTGCCACACCAAGCTTTAACTCCCTGTCCTTGGAGGTAAGCCAGGGAGGAAAAAGCGCAGAGGGAGATCCTGGATCAGGTGTGTGACGGGACTCGACGGGGGGGGGGCAGGATTGAAGGAGGGCTGGCAGGGGTGGTCAGGGTAGCATGATACATACTAAATTTACAGAGAAAAAAAGATGAGTGAAAAGATTTTTCAGTTACCTGCATCTGCAACAGCAATTAAAAAGAAAGTGTAGAATTTTTTAAATAAATAAAGCAACCAGGAACGGTGCTGAATACTTTTAACAGCACCCTATCCATGAAGGCTTAATATAAGCTGCTGTCTATGAAAAGGTCAAGTTGATGCTAAATTTACATTTATTTTACATTACATCAGGCAATTAGCCAGGACCCCTGCGCTTCGGCACTCGGCCTTCAAAGGGGTATGGCTTGTTAGACAGACATCTCTGTATATATACTTAGTGATGATGTCATAACCAAGCGACATTAAATTCATGACTCTCACAAATTACCACACTTTATAAAAAGTAATATGCACAGATTCTCTATGTGACTCAAACACAAGTTCTTAATACAAAAGTGAATAACAACAAAAAAGTGAATAATCTTAGAAAAATCTTAGAAAAAAAATCATTAATTTTACAGATTCAGAGACTAACTACAGTGCCAGCTTAGTGGTGAGATAACCATCAGCTCAGTGTGTCCCACTACTGTATGTACTGATTATCAAAAGATTAATTTTGTTTTATTTTGTTTTATTACATTTTTAGAAAAATCAGTACGTGCTAACTTAGTACCATTACATGGGTACATAGCTGCAACACTAATAGTAGTAAGGCATTTCAAAAGAGAGCAAGTTCACTAGAACAGTTGTAAAGACTCTAAACACTATGAAGACTCTGATGACAGTTCTTAATGCTAGTATGGGGTAGATGATACCAGAGAGGGAAATGTGATGTGATGGAAACAGGACAGTGTGGTAAATTACAGAAATGGAATGGCTGAAATGGTCGTGGTAGCCAAGAAAAACAGAGACATCATTTCGGTGATCACCCTACAACCACATCCATCCTTAAAATGGGAAAAGGAAATTCCTTTCGGGTGGGGATCCACAGGTGTAACATCTCATAAGTTCCTGGAAAAGAAGAAATGGAATGGATATGAAACAATGCATTAATACAAGTTTCTTGTAACAACACTTAAATCATTATTCCTTTTTTACCATCTTTCAAAAAAAGGTTTAAGGTCCCACTGATCATTGAGGCCGTCAGGCTTTACTGTTTTAAGTTTGTAAATCCATCTACTCTCTTTTTTGAGCAATTCATTTACCCTGACACCTCCAAATATGGGTGGAGCTTGCCACTCTAACCCCATAAATTTTAGGCCTTTCAGGTCTGAGTTGTGTTTCAGTGAGAAATGTTCTCCAACCGGTGTATCTGTTCTGACATTCACTATATTCCTCACTTGTTCCTGTGTCCTCTGCTTCAGGGCCCTTGTGGTGCGTCCTATATACATGCACTCACATTCATACCATAGTATGTAAATTACAAATGTGGTGTCACGGTTTATAAAATCCTTGATGTCATATTCGTGGCCTGTGTTTGGATCTGTGAATTTGGATCCTACTTTGTTGTAACTGCAGACATTGCACCTTTGACATTTAAAGTTCCCTTTAGGTTTCGTACCCAACCACATACTCCTCACTAGCTGTGATAATCTGCTATGTACCAATTTATCTGTCAGATTTTTTCCTCTTGAGAAGGTTATTCATGGTTTTATACCAACAGCATTCCCTAAATGTGTGTCTGTGTGTAGTAGATGCCAGTTCCTATATATAATGTTACCAATTTTGTCCTGGCCAATTATTGAACTCTGTGACAAAGGTTACAGGGAGATTGTGGGGGTGGGGGGATTCTCTGTCTTATTCGTTCCTCTCTCTTTTTGGCAAGGGCCTTACCCATGGCCTGTGCCAGTAAGTCTTATTTGTACCCCCTATCAATAAATCTTTCTCTTAAGTTCCTGTGCTTGTGTGAGGAAATCTGCATCCTCTGAGCTGTTTCTTCTTAAGCATAGGAACTGCCCGTATGGGATGGACTCCTTCAGGTTATTGGGATGGGCACTATTAGCTTGAAGTAAGCTATTGGTAGCAGTAGGTTTTCTGTGGCATTTAGTAATAATAGTACCATCCGGTTCAAATGGTCTGTGTACTTTTAAGTCCAGAAATTCCATACTGATGGGGTCAGATCTGTGGACAAAGTGCATATTAATCTAATTGGTGTTAAGCCATTCCACAAACTGCTCTACCTCCATGGCATCACTGTCCCACACACACAAAGTGTCATCGATAAAACGTGTCCAAAAAACAATTTTGTTTAAAAGGGTATTCAGGTTCTGAAATACTGTTAGTTCTTCCCATGTCCCTGAGAATAGGTTTGCATAGGATGGGGTCATGGAGGCCCGTATTGCGGTGCCACAGATTTGAAGGTAATTCTCTCCCAGAAACTTGAGGTGATTATGGGTGAGAATGAAGCGGATGGCTGCCTAAAGAAAGTCATCTGGGATATCCTCATTATTTATTTATTTCTCTAAATAAAATTGACATGCTCTAGTCCCTTGTGCATGTTTGATATGAGTGTACAGTGACTCCACATCAGTTGTCACCCATACCATAGTTTCTGTCCAGCTCAGACTCTATAATTTAGAAATGACATGTGTGGTGTCTTTAGTATATGATTTTAATTTTGTAACTTCCTGTTGCAGGAAGAAATTGACAAATTGGCCTAGCTTCTTTGTTACTGACCCAGTCGGGGAGATAATTGGTCTTCCTGGAGGGTCCCTCATGTCTTTGTGTATTTTGGACAAAATGTAATAGCATGGAACTGTTGGATTCTCACTCCACATGTATTTCAGTTCCCTCTCACTGATTTCCCCCTTAGAAACTGCTCCCTGCAGTAACTGATTCAATTCTATCCTGAATTGATTCATATGGTTTTGTTGCAGTTTTTTATAGTTGGCGGTGTCATCAAGCATTTCTACTATGATAGATATATAGTGCTCTCTATCCAGAATCACAGTGTTACCTCCCTTGTCAGCAGGCTTGATAACTGCTGTAGTGTCAGATTCTAGTTTGTTTAAAGCTGCTGTCTCATCCTTTGTAAGGTTCTATTACTAGGTTGTCCTGCCCTCTGTAATAATTCATTTATCTCTTTTAGAACCACATTCTCAAAGGTTACAATGGCAGGATTAAATACATTCGGTGAGAATTCAGAGATTGGGGAAAAAAGCAGCAGTGACAGTATCCCTATCCATGACACTTTGAGAGATGAGTAAAGGCCAGCCCGGTGGCACAGTGGTCGTACTACTGCTTGCAGCACTAACCGTGCAGGTTCAGGAACAAGCCCCAGTCATCGGAGAGCCAGCTGGGGGAGGAAGATTGTGTGTCCCACAGGACACTCTCCTCAGGGAGGGAGGACATTCCATCTCCACCTCACCACCACCACCTGAGTGACCAACCACAGGTGGCTGTGATAGGTGGAACTGGTAACAGGGCAGGAGGATGACTGGCGTGTTCTGATGCATGCTGATATGCATTTGCATGAACCTCCGCATTTACAGAGCTATCTGTCAGCATCCATGGGGTTGAAAACAGCAACAAGAAAAAAACCAAACCCTAGCTGCAGTGAGATGACATCCACCCCATCGCACTGCCGACCAAGGCTCTTGTGCCACACCAAGCTTTAACTCCCTTGTGGGGTGGGTCCACCCCTGGTGGTCCTGCTCGTGGAGGTAAGTCAGGGAGGAAAAAACACAGAGGGAGATCCTGGATCAGGTGTGTGACGGGACTCGACGAGGGGGCAGGATTGAAGGAGGGCAGCATGATACATACTAAATTTACAAAGAAAAAAATGTGAGTGAAAAGATTTTTCAGCTGCCTGCATCTGTAACAGCAATTAAAAACAAAGTGCAGCATTTTTAAATAAATAAATAAATGCCGGTCAGAGGGTCTCCGAAGACTAGTATCTCGGGCCAGCTCAGGCCAAACAAGGGTCTCCTCCCTGCTGCCCTGTACATCACCACAATACTATGGGTCGACTGGCAAGCTGGTAAACAAGGCCCTGTCACACAGCCTCCTAACTGACCAGCACCATACCAGACCTGGCACTCTCATGGCCCACCCCCTACCGACAACTCAGCCCTCCTACTTGCTGCCAAGCTTAGCAGGAGTGGGATCTGCTACAGAGCTATCTTCCTAATGACCAACAAGCCTAAAAAAACTAGGTGCCCACCCCTTAACTTTATTCTCAGCCTCCTGCAAACAGCCTTGCTATTGCGGGAAGGGGACATTCAACCTAACCCCGGCCCAGGTGTTGATAATACCTATATCTCCACCTCTCAAGACCTGACCTGGACTGCATCCAGGGGCCTGAGGTTAGCACACATGAATATTTGTAGCCTTACGCCAAAAACTCATGAAGTACAAGCGTGGCTAGCCCTC
This sequence comes from Neoceratodus forsteri, assembly GCA_016271365.2. Lineage (NCBI taxonomy): Eukaryota > Metazoa > Chordata > Ceratodontiformes > Ceratodontidae > Neoceratodus > Neoceratodus forsteri. The sequence continues at coordinate 997,457,626 of CM028131.1, forward strand.
TATAATCCTGATGTGCTTGCGGTCTCCGAGACCTGGTTAAAACCATCGATCCTAGACCACGAATTTGCCGCCCCAGGATATGTCTGTTTCCGGAAGGATAGAATCCACAAAAGGGGGGGTGGAGTTCTCATCTACATGAAGGCTACCCTGATCTCTGCTCGTATTAACCTGCAAGTAACACTGACCCCTGAAATCGAAGCTATCTTTGTACGTATCACCCTCGGTGGTGTCAAACACCTTAACGTGGGGTGTGTATATAGTCCACCAAAGAATGCTCTCCTATCCCTCGATACTCTCACAAAAAACCTAACAGTTGAGTTTGCATCTGAACTCATCATCCTTGGAGACTTCAACCTGAACTGGGCCAAAGAGGCCAGGCCCTCAATAATAGGTATGCTACAAGAGGCAAACCTTTCCCAGATAATCACCCTACCCACAAGGTTGAACTACAAAACGGGTAGCCACTCAATCATTGACTGGGTTCTGGTGTCCAACCCAAAAAACGTGCAATCGGCTGGCACCATGGCGGATGCTCTCAGCGACCACTCGCCCACTTTCTGTGTTTGGAAAAACAGGGCGGTAAAGGTCCCGCCCAGAATACTCACTTCCAGGGACTACTCAAAGTTCTCCCTGGAACACTACAACACTCTCCTAGGCAACTTGGATTGGAGCCCGATAAGAAGTCTCCCTACCTTGGAAGGGGCGGTTGACTTCTTTAACAGGTCTATCATGTGGGCCGCTGATCTCCTGGCCCCAAATAAAACCTACCGGGTAAATGGCCACTGCTACAAGTGGATTACCCCACCCTTAAAGGCCCTGATGACGAGCCGGGACAAAGCCTGGAAAAAGTTCAAGGACATGGCTCTCCAAGTAGACCGGGTCATCTATAGAACATTCCGAAACCAATGTAAACAGGCCACCAAATTAGCAAAAGGTGTTTCATCCACCTCCAGAAAGCAAACCTTGGTAACCCAAGGACTTTCTGTCCCACATCAATGAACTGATTAAGGGGGGAAAAAAAGACAGCCACGGGCCCTATCACAGCTAATGGACAGGCACTACATGATGAGGCACTAATTGCCGAGTCCCTCAATACATACTTCTCAAACCCTGATAAACATCAGGCAGGGTCATTGGTACCCAACAACCAGTCCGCTCCGCTGGATCCCTGTACTCTCAACCACCCACCCTTTCACCTGAGACTGACAAAAATAAAAGAGGTCCTGGCCATCCTGAAAACAAGAGGTTCAGGAGGCCCGGATGGACTCAAAGCTAGATTGCTAAAAGATGGGGCCACGGCACTCGTGCGGCCACTCACCTGGCTGATCAATAGGTCCTTACTTGAAGGATCTGTCCCAGAGCTGTGGAAGCAGGCGCATGTGGTACTGATTCATAAGGGAGGGCCTGCAGAACCAATTGAAAACTACAGGCCTATCTCCCTGCTGTATACCCTGGCAAAATACAGGAGAAACTTCGTCTATGCTCAACTTAAGGGAATACCTGAGGCACATGCTGTTGTCTCCATCGTAACATGGCTTTAGAGCCAAACAGGGACAGACACTGCCCTGACCAAATTCTCCTCTGCGTACTCAGAGACCCTAGACTCTGGATCCAATACAGGGCGGTTTATGAACCTCTCCAAGGCCTTCGACCGGGTGGATCACAGACTACTCCTCCAAAAACTCCTCCTCCACAGGCCTCGATGCCCACACCCTCAAATGGGTGGAAGCTACCTCTGATCGCACACAGAGGGTTGGGTGGCAGGATAAACTCTCCAAACCACAGTCCCTAATGGATGGAGTACCCCAAGGGTCCATACTTGGGCCTCTTATGTTCTCGTTGTTTGTAAATGAACTGCACAAACACTGTGGAAGCAGCAACATAATCCAATATGCGGATGATGCTGTTATCTACAAAACCTCGGACAACCTGGATGACCTCCGCATTTCTCTCCAAGAGGATATTCACACCATGGAGAGGTGGCTCATCAAGAACAAAATGGTCCTTAATACCAACAAAACCAAAGCCATGCTGTTCGGACCAAGAGCCCTTGGACAAGATAGATCACAACTACTACAGCTTTCATCCCTGGAGGGCAACAAGCTGGAAGTAGTTCCCTCGACAAAGTACCTCGGCCTCACCATCGACCAAGGTCTCACGTTCAAACAACATGTGGAACAAGTCACTAAAGTAATCCATACAAAACTCGGATTACTGTATCGGATCAAGGAACAGTTAACCCCAGAAGCCAGGACTGCTATTGCAGCCAGTGTCCTACTTCCAACACTAATATATGCTGCCCAGTCATTCTGGGTATTACAAAGCTGAAGTACAGTAATTACAGACTCTATACAACAAGGTGGCCGGCTTTGCCACCTTATCCCCACTCAAGTCCTGCACAGGCGTTCGCTAAGCTTAACTGGCCATCCTTCGAAGCCCGCCTCAGTTACCCTGTACTCTGTCTGACGAAGAAGATAATTAGCCCCACGCCTCCCCTGAGTCTTGGGGGACTCCTTACAGTAAAAAGAAACCAGCGCAGCCTTAGGTCCTCGGGCCTAACGTTACTAGAGGTCCCCAAGGTTAGGACTAAGGCAGGACAGAAATCTTTCACGCATGCTGCCCCTGCCTTGTGGAACAACCTTCCTCTGGAGGTAAGAGAAACCCAGTCGATGCCGTGCTTTCGCTCAAGACTCAAGACCTATCTTATGACAACAAGCGTATGCCAGTGCCACCGCACCTGACTCTACTACAACGACCACAACTTGCCTGCTTACCAGAGCTAAAATCTCTAACCCCTAACAAGGTAGCACTAACTTTTCCTCCTCTCTGAACCATCCTGATGCTCTAGAACTATTATACCTAATGAATCTCCAGTACTGTCTCGCTAATATATAGGACAAAGAAGAATGTAATGAAATAACTTATCAACTAGATATATGAAACCACTATAACAACTGCCATGTGTACACAGCCGAAAACTGTATACCCATGATAACCTGTATTTGCTTATGTTCAACTGTTTAATTATTTGTGTACTGTTATTCCCGGGTCGCCCCTGAAAAAGGGACCTTCGTGGCCCAGTGGGCCTACCCGGTCATCAAAATTCAATAAATAAATAAATAAATAAACAAATAATAAATATAGTAACCAGGACCAGTTCTGAATATTTTTATCAGCACCCTATCCATGAAGGCTTAATATAAGCTGCTGTCTATGAAAAGGCAAGGACAACCTTTTCTTCTGCACCCTGTGACAAGGATTCCAGGCAGATTAAAAACATTTAGGAGAAATTCTACCCTACTTTCACTCTTATCATGAGAGAGGCAGCGTTACTAACAACATTTTACTAGAAAACACTCTGGAAAGCTGTGCTGCGCTTTTGCAACAGCCTGCCCTTTGAAGAGAGGTCATTGTTACTGCAGCTTTTAAAAGCAGGCCTGGACACAAACACCAATTGCAAATTACTCTATACTAATGATTCAACAACCAGAGCCCTGGCAAATGCAGTATCTACCAAAAGGTATGCATTGTTAAGAACCACAGCTTAGCAGTGTCAGTTGCTCAGCAGGTTGCACACTCGCCTCTGAGGCCGGAAGATCAGACGTCTGTGGTTTCTATCCCCACTCCAGGCGCTTTGGTTAAATCCTGACACTGTAGTGCAACATGAGGGGGGGGTGCTGCACTCTTGAGGTGCCGTATTTCGGATGAGTCGTTAAACTGGGGTCCCATCTGCCTGTTCTGGTGGATGTTAAAGATCCCATGGAACTTCTTGAAAAGAGTAGGGGAATTTTTTATTCATAACTGAAAAGAACATACAAAAAATTTGTATTGCTTCATACAAAATCATAAAAAAGAGAAAATAAAAACATGAGTATTACATCATACTTGAACCCCAAACATAAATATAAGATACTGTAAACATACCCCCTCCCCACTAAAGGAGTAGGGGAATTTGTTATTCAAAACTTCAAAAAGATCATAATATATTACAAACAAAATTCGAGGGAAAGCTGGAAAACAATCATATAGTAATGCATACATCCATGTCTAAAAATATTGAAACTTTACTCATACTATTTAACCTACAGCAAAACACCCTTCAGCTTAGGAAAATACGTATCAAATCATACATGTCCTATAACCCCCCCCCCAAAGATTCGGAAAGCAATAGTATAGGGATATTTTATTTTAACTTACGCAACAAAAGAACTACAAACAGTATTAAAACACACAAAATAATAATGAACAAATCATTAGACAAAAATCAAGTAAGTATTATGATCATATACTTTCTAACTTTCTGTTAAAAATAAAAAATGAGACCTCCAAACTCCAATCAGTTAACTAAAAAAAGCTGACCCCCCCCCCCAATTCATATAGTAGGGGAAGTTTTTGTTATAACATGAAAACAAAATACATACCAAATAATGGTTCTTTGCACTAAATCTTAAAATCTAGGGAAAACATAAATAGGTATTACCTCACAGATATATAAACTAAAAACCCCACTGAAATCCCCCCTTGAAATAAACCTTTATAATACTCAGCCAGTATCTAACCAGTTCATCTTATCCCACCATATTTTGAATAGATCACAGGGAACGTTAGATTTCTCCAGTTGTTGAATAGCTAAATTAGCCTTATGCACTATGCAAAATTGTTGCTCCAGAGTTGCATATTGTTTCTGTAAAGACCATTTACAATGAACTATTCACACATGATATTTCAAACAGGTTAAAATTAAATGTACTGTATCTTGGTTATAGTGAGACCATGCCCTAGGTAAAACACCTAAGAAAAGAATATAAGGCATTAGACTTCGAAAAGGAAGACTAATCAAACACTTATATAAAATAATCCAAAATTGAGAAATATAAGGACATTCAAAATACAAATGCTGCATAGTTTCCAGTTGTGCCACACAAGAATCAAGTCTAGGACAAATCCATTCTGTCAAATCTTTGTGCTTAAGGTTACTCAACATTTAGAATCTCTCATGAGCACTAAGCCAGACCATGTCCTACATGTGTATCGGGGGTCCTGCGTGATTGTAACATGGACTCAATCTGTTGCATCTCAAATGTAGTCCTATTCCCAAAATGTGGGACATCCAAATAAAAATTACCCACTATATGGGAATACCAACTCTTTTCTAGAAAGAGATATACCATTGTTCTTAGTCAAACGCCAGATCTTTACTTTTCCAAAAAAAAAGTGATGAAAATACTCTGACAGACCTTGCAAAGATGTTTGTTTGGGTATTGTCTTTTCCCTCTCCCAGCCATCCACCCCGGGACCAATATGGTCCCATATCCAAGGTGTCCAGATTTTGTTTTGATTGGTCAAAATGGGTTTTAAGTTATTCTGAAAAAATATAATAAAAAAGAAAACCACAGGATTTATCATACTTAAACCTCCATTGGCAATGGGAAGATATGTAACCTCTTTTTTAATGGGGTTCAGTTAGCTTCCCCAAATACCAAGAAAAGAAATGCTATATAGTTTCATTTCCAGTTCTCTAGGGAACATATAACCTGCACTAAGATGTAAAAACAAACCAAGCAAAAAGGTTTTAACCATGTATACCCTCTTTTTCTTTGATAGAAACCATGTATTCCATTGCTGTGCCTTTTTTTGTGCCTCCCCCAACAAGACCTCCCAATTTAAGAAACTCAAATCCCCATATCCAAAGAAAATACCCAATATTTTGCAAGGTGCTGGTGATACAGGGATCCCCAGAAACTAGGTTTGTGGTCTGGCATGAGTCCCCATTGGTAAACACTTACTTTTATTGTCATTTATTCTGAACCTGAGCCCTGGGTGAAGTCTTCCAACACCACATCTAATACTCCACCTGATGGAAGGTCTGCCAATATAAAACACAAATCATCCGCATAAGCCACTGGTTTAATTTCTACATCATCACTCGATATAGATAAGCCTCTAATATTAATATTATGGTGTATCTTGTGCAATAAAGGTTCTAATGTCTAGATGTACAGTAGTGGACTCAGTGGGCAACCTTGCCGTACACCCCTAGTAACAGTACAATAATTACCTACCCAGCCATTTGCATATGGTGCCTTCAACGCCAAAGTGTAGCATAATTGAATCCACTTTATCAAAACCTGTGGAAACCAAATTTTTTGTAAAACGGTACCAAAGGTAAACATGAGCTACTTGGTCAAAAGCTTTAGCTTGATCCAAACTAACCAAATAACCCATCAATTCTTCCGTCCTGCCTTTCTCAAAAATTTCACTGAGCAGAATCAGGTCATCCGAAATATGTCTTTGAGGAACGGAACAGAGTTGCATGGGAAGAATTATGTCATTTAAAACTATACCAATCCTGTTACTAAGGATTTTCATATCTGTATTTAAAAGAGTAATTGGCCTCCAGTGTGTCAAAAATTCTCTATCACCTGATTTGTATAACAAGATCAATAAACCTTCATTCATATGTGGTGGTAACATAAGTTGATCCATTGTACATTGTACATTCCCGTTAATTCTGAAAGAAGCGTTTTTATTTAAGACCAAATACAATTAATTTGGCAGGCCATCAGGGCCGGGTGCCTTACCTGTATGTAAATTCATAATAACTGATTCAAGTTCTAATTCGGAGATGGGCGCTGTCAAGGAAATTAAATATTGTTCTGGAACTTTAAGAAGATCTATATCTTGCAACCACTCTGAGACACTGCTATCTGACACTGTAGGGTCTGCCCTAAACAAGTCTTCAAGGAATAGTTCCACCTCCTGTAAAATATCCCTCCCTGATACCACGTGTCCCATCTTGTGTCTTAAGTTGTTGGATTTCTTTTTTGTGTCTATGATTCGCACAACAATCAAATGGATTAGTAAATGCTTCTTTCCCTGAAGTAGCAAACTTCTGTTCCGTTTCCAGAGACTTCATTTTATTATACTGTAAGGCTGACATCTCCTGCTTAATGACTTCTAAATCTGCAGTGGGGACACTCACCCCTGACCTTTGTAAGGAATGTAAATGAAGTTCTTGTCTAAGTACCCAATACCTATCCTTCTGGCATCTATCCCTAATTTGCCCTATTTTTTGAAAAAACTCCCTAAAATCTTGTTTACTGTCCTCCCACCATAATTATTTGGAGTCATATAAAAAATATACAGACTGTCGTGCTAACAAAACATGTTGGAAACCCTGTCTGAAAACAGAATCATCTAACAAAGATAAATTCAGTCTCCAATAACTAGGGCCTTTGGTGGTGCTGTGAAAATTTGAAATCTGAAGTGGCAACAATATGAACTGCCAAGTCCCAAAAAATTAAAGTAGGGGTAAGAAAAAAAAATAATCAATGCGGGTTGACTTGTGACCCTGGAAAAAAAGTATGGGGGCACCAGTTTTTAAGGAAAGAAATGCATGTGTAAGCCCAGTTTGAGATAAGAGAATTCAAAAAAACCAGCACCACAATACAGTTTTGATATATTTATACCTCTGTCAGACTGAAACCTACTTATATTAACATCCCCCCAATGACATTTTTGCTAGTATATAAATAAGGCTGTATGAATTTTAACAAGTCAATTATATGAACTTTTTCTTGAGGGGCGTGTATATTAATTCAATTAAATTCTACCCTGTTTAATGAAATATCTAACAATAGTGCCCGTCCTAGCAGAATGTCTACCATGTGTACACAAAATTCAGAAAACGTGAAACAAATGCCCAAACCACAACATAAATCCTCCCCTCCTGTCCAGTATCAAGGACCCCACACCCAGGCCTTGGAAGCAATGTTGAATTCAGAGAGATCATACAATCTAGTATCTTGGAGACAAACTATATCATAAAAAAAATTAGTAAACATTGCAAAGGTAGCAAAACATTTATGTTCAGATATAATGCTGTTTACATATAAACTAACACAATTAAGATCATATCCCCAAAAAGTAGAAAAAAATTATCAAGTGATAGCAGAAGATTTTTTTCTTGTGCTTTTCCGTAATCCCAAACTGGGGCCCAGTTTGTGTTTCTTTTCAGGGGCTTTTGATGAAACTGTACCCGGATCCTGCTCTGGGTGAACTTCCATCTGAGAAGATGTTTGAGAAGCCGTATCAGTCCAAATCATCCTCCGAACAAATGGGCTGTAAAACTGTAAAATGGTTAGATGTAGGAATGTCCATAATAGCCAAAGCAGGCTGAGATATAGCAGGCGTCTTTCCCTCCTTTGGTACTGGAAAAGAAACCTCCTGCAAAGGTGTTGGAGGTGGTGGCATAGAAGTGGAGGGATAAGCGGAAACAGTATCACCAACCTCTTGATCCTGCATACCGTCTTCCAGTGGTATGGAGTCTACCCTTTCTGACATTGGAAGGGTCTCCAGGAGAGGTTTTGTAGAAAGATTTGCCCAACTAGCCACCTCCACATACGTGTGGTTGGTTGGATATTTCCTTTGAGGCTGAGGATCAGGGTTAGTCTACCAAAGAACCAGCCCACTGCTTCTCTGGCCGCTTTTGGTAAGTAAAAATCCTGTAATCCAAAATCTGCATCATCTGCATTGTGAGCAGCTTTGGAGCAATCTGCGAAGGTGTGACCCCATATCCCCCACACAAGGAGCATACGGGTAATTTATCTCAGTGGTAGCCAGAATGTCCCAATTCCCCACAGTGTGTACACTGTACCACATCACATGATGTGCTGATGTGCTGTGCAGATGCACACTTGTAGCATCTTTGGGGTTGCCCAAGGTAAAAGATAAAACCCTTATCCTGGCCAATAAAGAAACAATTTGGAAGGTGTGTAACGTCTCCGGCATCCTGAAACAACTTTATTTTCATTTTCCAGCCCCCAGTCCAGAAGCCTTCACTGTCAAAAAGTGGTTCTGGTGTGCCCTGCAAGTCACAACGCTACTCAAGCCAATAAAGAATATTCACAATGTTAACCCCCTCACTACGAAACAGAATAGTGATAAAATAAAAAGCCTGTTAAAAGGTATGACCTGAAAGGGGGTCCACAGGGGGTTGGTTTTTAGAGACATATGCTTGGCCCAGAAACGTTCTAATTCAGGTGTTTGAAAACTTACGTTGAATGAATGCTCCCCAGAAATATGAATCGATGTATGGATATCTTTGAGGGTGAAGCCCAAAGATTATTATTATTTTTTTTAATACTTCCTTTATTGAGAAAGATTTGGACATGAAGGTTTACAGATATAATACCATTGCTTCAAGTTCAAAATAAGGTTACATGTTGTGGCTGATAGGAACTACAGCCACTACATTTAACAGCCAAATAAAAAATAGGAACAAAAAAGGGAAAATTATTATGGGCTACAATTAGGTACTTATAAAAGCAGTATGTGAAAACTAGGGAGGCAGTATAGAGCAGTGGTTTAAGGCTCTGAGCTGCAAATCTGGTGACATCCAGCAGACCAGACCTGGGTTTGAATCCCACAGCTTCCACTTGCATTCTGTGTGACCCTGAGCAAGTCACTTAACTTCCTTGTGCTCCTAGGTCGCACCTGTAGAAAAGCTTTCAGCTTAGTGTGCTACTCCTGGTTAAACAAATAAAAAAAAATCTTCCTAAGAAACCAATTGAGTTATTGCATCACTTCTAGAGATCTAATCTGATATCCAGCAGGCAGTAGGGATATAAAGTAGATGCCTAGCCTAAGGTTCTCCGGGAGGAGGCTTGGAAACAAATAGACCTAGCCAGACCAATAAATCCCCCTGTATCAGCTAGCCTATTTTCCTTGACCCATCTCAAGCAGGTCAAACATTTAGTCTCCAGAGCTACAGCTACCACACTAGAGGGTAGGCGAATAGGCACAAAAAGAAAAGTCTCACAGCAGCAGTTTTGAAAATATCAGTGGTTTTGCTGACCCCTCAGTTTAGTCCCGAACCCTGGTAAGAGCTCAGGCTGCGAGGGACTTGGTAGCCCTGTGGCAGCATCTTAAGGTAAGCACAGTGATGAGTTTTGAAGAAAGCCAGACAAGCTATTTCTGGACAGAGAGGGATAGGCTCTACTACTACCAAATTAGAGATTTTATACTTAGTCAGATAAGGAGTAGAGAAAAAAGCTCTCAGCTGTGGGAAGACAGTACCCCATTCATTCAAATCTGGACTTCCAACCAGGGAGAAAAGGCAATTTCAATCATATACAAACATTTAATTCAACAATTGGCACATTCAATAGAGCCAGTCAAATCCAGCTGGGAAAAGGAGTTTACCCAAGCATTAATCAGTAAAGACTAGCACAAGGTTTGGAAGGGAGCATGGGCCACCACCTCTTCCCCTTGGTGGAGAAAGTTTGTATGGAAGGTACGTGTGAGGTTCTTCTTGGTCCCCATGGCTGTGGCCTGAGGAACCCAGGAGTTTCTTCTTGGTGCTGGAGAGATTATGGGGATTCCGTAGCATCTCATAAACATATCTTTTATGATTGCCCTAAACTACTCAATTTCTGGGACCTAGTTTCCCACCACGTAGTAGCCATATTGGACTTTCAGCAACCCCTGACTGGAGTCAACTTATTACTGGGGATTCCACCAATGGGGGTCAAAGATAAAGCGGTCCTGTACTTATGGTCCATTCTGTTGTGAACAGCATATAAGTCTATCACTAAGAGGTGGCTCCCGGTTACACCACCTTCAACTTCTGATTGGAAGTCTCTGGTGCTTACTGTTCAACATAGCGAACAGATGTCTTTTGCTTTGCACAACAGATTGGATGCCTATACTTCCCGGTGGTCGAGATGGGAGCTGGCTCATGACCAAATTCCATGAATTGGTGGGTGCTGAGTCGAGCTATACTCAGATCGGAATGCTGGACAGGCTCCACCCTGGTTTCACTATGCTAGGTATTCAGAGGGTCTGGTCCTGTAGGTGGGAGCCCTGACGTCAGCGTGCCTAGCTCCTCTGTGTAGACCGGAGATGAAGGGTTAAAATCCCCGGGGTCCAGCAGAGGAGACGTGGGAGCCTCAGCAGGCAATGGCAAGCGTTGCGGTGAGCCTGGGACGTCAGACTGGTCCAAGGGGTCCGGCGTAGGCTCTTTCGCTGGGCATTCATCAGCGAGTTACTGAGAAAGATCCAGGAAGTTCATCAGTGGCAATCTCTGGAGCCAGATCCACAGCGTAAGAAGCTTGCTGCCCACTTGGATCTGCTCGAGACCGCTCCAACATTGATTCCACCCTGGATTGAGCCTCACACGGACCTTGTTTCCACTATTTGGAAGCAGCCGTCTGCGTTAGCCCCCCCCCTTCCGAGGAAGGTGGACCGGCAATACCAGGCTCCTGAGGGTGTAGATTCTTTGAATGTACACCCCAAGGCAGACTCGGTCATGATTAGCACCACTCACGGCCGTTCTGCCAACGTAAAACATCTCAGCTCATCTCCACCTGACAAGGAATCCCGACTTCTGGACCAGTATGGAAAGAAGGTGTATGCTTCTTCCACCCTGGGGATTAGGGCCCTGAACTATGTCACATATATGGGGGACTACGAGAAACGATCATGAGTCATGTGGAATCAAAATTGGACTCCCTTCCTGAGTCTCAGACCAAACAGGAAGTGGCTGATCTTGTCCGATCTGCTCATATGGCCAGTTGACACATGCTTCGGGCTACCTACGATGCAGTGGACGCAGCTGGTTGGAGTTTGGCTTTTGCCATAGGTCTTCGGCATCATGCCTGGCTCTGGATGTCAGGATTAGTCCCTGAAGTGCAATCCGCAATTCAGGATGTGCCCTTCAGGGGTTCGGTGCTGTTCGGCGGCGATGTCAAAGACATCATCACCGACCTGCAGGAGAAGGGTACTGCACTCAAGTCTGTGGACTCTCTATACAGGCCCCCTCAAGGACAGTGTTGCCCTTTTGCAGACGTTCTTGACCTAAAGCGGAACTTCAGGGCAAGCAGACCAACAAACTTCGGGACCCCTCCAGCAACCAAGACTCCCCCGCCCAAAAAAGCTGCGGGAGCCTCGGCCGCTGCGTTACCCCACACCTCCTGACTCCTTCCCTCTCCCACAGTCTCTGGACACTCCAGAGGAACCAGTAGGAGGGAGGTTCTCCTTCCATCTACCAGGTTGGGAGAGGATTATATCAGATTGGGTGCTCCAACCGATAGCAGCAGGACTCTCAATCAAGTTTCTTCATAAACTGCCCAGAAGATCACCCACCAAGTCATCTTACTCCCCGGAACATCTTCCTCTGGTCCTGGAAGAAATTTCCTCCCTTCTCTCGAAGGCGGCGATAGAGCTAGTCCCCACCCATCTTTGGGGGACAGTTTACTATTCCCATTTCTTCGTAGTTCCAAAGAAGACAGGAGATGTGAGGCCTGTTCTAGACCTCAGTTCCCTGAACATGTTCGTGGAGTACAAAAAAGAAGGTAATAGTGAGTGGAACACATTCTGAAGAAGGGGGGGGGTCACTAGTGGAGTACCTCAGGGCTCAGTACTGGGTCCAGTCCTCTTTAACATCTTTATAGGTGACATTGCACAGGGTCTGGAGGGAAAGGTATGCCTGTTTGCAGATGATTCAAAGATCTGTAACAGAGTTGATACACAAGGGAGGTGGTAGAAAGGATGAGAAGGCACTTGGCAAGGTTGGAGGAATGGTCAGACATATGGCGACTTAGATTCGATGCAAAGAAGTGCAAAGTAATGCACCTGGGAAACAAAAACCCAGGAGAAGAATACACAATAGCAGGGGAGGTACTAACAACAACAAAAATGGAATGGGACTTGGGGGTAGTCTTATCAGAAGATCTAAATGTTGGTAAGCAATGTGAGAAGTCAGTAAGGAGAGCCAGGGGGATACTGGGATGCATAGGAAGGGGCATCACAAGTAGAAAAAGGGAAGTGGTTATCCCTCTGTACAGACAGTTGGTGAGACCCCATCTGGAGTACTGTGTGCAGTTTTGGAGACCTCATCTACGCAAGGACATAGACAGGATGGAAGCAGTCCAGAGGAGGGCAACTAAAATGGTGCAGGGTCTGCATCAGAAATCATATGAAGAGAGACTGAGAGAGCTTAATATGTATACCCTTGATGAAAGGAGGGACGGGGGGACATGATAGAAACATTCAAGTACCTCAAGGGAATCAACAAAGTCCAGGAGGGTAGCATCTTTCAGAAAAAGAGATGTGTAAGAACAAGGGGCACAATTTAAAGATAGAGGGGGGACGGCTCAGGGGTAATGTGAGGAAATCTTTTTTCACGGAGAGAGTGGTGGATGCGTGGAACTGCCTTACTGGGGAGGTTGTGGGGTCTAAAACAGTGGGGAATTCAAACATTCATGGGACAGACACAAGGCAATTGTAGTGGGGGTGGCAGGAAGTAGGCTGTTGGTTAACTAGAATCTGCAGCTTATCCAGTAGGTAGGGAAATGGGCAGACTGGGTGGGCCAAGTGGTCCTTATCTGCTGTCAAAGTCTATGTTTCAGAATGCTCTCCATGCAGAGCCTTCTGCTGATTCTTCGGCATGGACAGTGGCTGTGTGCTTTGGATATGCAGGATGCCTACCTGCACATCCCCATCCACCCTTCCCACCGCAAATTCCTTTGGTTTTCCTTTCTGGGGGACCACTACCAATTCAGGGCCCTCCTATTTGGTCTTTCCTCGGCTCCCCGAGTGTTTACGAAATGTCTTTCAGTGGTAGCGGCCCACCTGCATACCCAGGGAGTGCAGGTATTCCCGTACCTGGACGACTGGCTCCTGGCGGTCTCGTCCAGGGAGGAACTTCTGTGCTGTCTTTCCTTTACCCTGCAGGTTTTCACCAGCCTGGGTATCCCCATTAACCAGGCCAAGTCCCATCTGGTCCCTTGCCAAAGACTCCAGTTCATTGGGGTGATCCTGGACATGACCATCGGCAAGGCCTTTCTGCCTCCGGACAGGGTGGACACCCTCCAAGCTCAAGCAAGTCTGTTGTCCAGTTGCAGAAGGGTTGGTGCCAGGTTGGTTCTTTGCCTCCTCGGGCTCATGGTGGCTGCTATCCCGACAGTCCCTCGTGCTCGGCTCCATATGAGGATCTCTCAATGGACGCTTTGGTCTCAATGAGACCAGACACTGGACGACCTAGACCAGGACTGAATCTGAACTTGGAGAGCGAAGTAAGCCACTGAATTGTGACCAGGCTCCTACCTGAAGAAGACCGAAGATTTGCTGAATGTGATCGGCCTGTCAGGATTTCCAGCCACCTCTGAACTCCCAGATTGTGCAGACTCTGTAATTGCGACCGGAGAGCCTTTTGCCTGGTACAGTGAAATTTTCTTACACGTGAATATGCTGTGTGCTGCTAGTGGGTCGCGATTTGGTTCCCCACTGTGGTTTGAACTGTATTTTGCTTGCTGGAAGCTGCATCCAGCCCCATGGACTGAATCCAAAATCATCTCCATTGGGCCTGGGCCTTGCCACACTGGCCCAGCCCGACTACCCGCTGCACAGAGAACACCATTGATGAGAGACATGCCTGGGGATCAGCCCCCTGCTCAACACTTGAACAGGAACGACGCCTCGGTGATTCATGTGTGCCCCGCTTCTCCGGGCTCTCCAGCTCAACAACCTGCAGTCTTGATTTTGTCCAGCCTGTGTCCAGTATTGGGTATCATGAGTAAACATCAGGGTAGCTCCCTGCAACAACAGTTAAATCTCAAGTGTTGTCATCTGATTGTCTTGTTGCTTTTTCATTCACGAACTGCGCCCCCCCCCCCCACTCCAGATTACAAGTAGTGTGTGTTATGCATGTTGCTTTCTTCCATCACAGGGCCCCAACCAGCTGCAACGTTCCTGGCTAGCCCACCATTTTCCTACCTGGGTACCCAGAGTGTGTGACTGTGTGGGGACTTAAAGTGCATGCATAACTGTTTGAATATAGCGTTTAAGCCAATAAACGTGATTACGCCCCTTCCTTGTTCAAGTCCCCTGAATAAATCAGATATGACTTTTTTTGCTGCCTATAACCTGACTGTGGTTCCAGTTTGTGCCAAGAGTACTGTGCTGTTGCTATTTACTGTGCATAACCTTGTTTTACAGGGGATCCCCAGGGTCAAGCCAGAGGAACCAGCCCTGGTGGTAAGTGCAAACAGTGTGGGTACTGGTATGGTGTACAAGGGGTACTGTGAAAGTGATTATCATATATTGCTCAGGCCACTAGAAGGGAAAGAGGGGGATTACAGTGTCCTGGAGGGCTGTGCCCAGGTTCGTTTGATCACTACCAACCCTGACCTCCAGGTGGAGGCACCCATTTCAGAACTCAGGCCCCTTAACCTGCTACTAGCCGCGCAGGCAGGGGTAGTAGCCCTTGGGATAGTGCCACCTAGGGGTTACATCTTGGAGGCTCATCGCTGGGATTTTGTGCCTTCTAGTGGCCAAAAATGACTAATTATTGTTAAAGATTAATGACTACCCCAGTACAAATGGCTGTACACCCGTTGGTGGGGTGGTGTACTGGGCAGGAGATCGACCCCCAAAATGCTTTGCTTATACTGGATATTACCCTTGGTACAAATAAGGACACTGTAGAGGGAGCACTCTCCAAAGTTGAATGTTTAAAAAACCCTGTGGTGGTGGGTCGACAGGCTAATTTAAAGTACCACAGACTGTTGCCTCAGGAGGGGTCCCAGTCGCCTGGAGAGTGATAACAAAAGACAGTAAAGACCCTGGGGAGGATGAGCTCCCACCATTATCTGAGACTTTTGAGGAGAAATTTGCTAAGTTGTTGCTGGAGGAAGGGAAAACCGTAGAGGACTATAAGAAACTGTTCCTACCACCTGGGGATGTTATTTCCCCAACACCCCCTCCAACTGCAGCACCTGTTACTGCCCCGCCTTCTGTGCCCATGCCAATACTGACCCCTATATCTGTACCAGCCATTAGTCACGACTCCTACTGAAGGCTGAGAATCTTCACGGGCACCTTTGCCACCCCCCAGGGGTAGGATGACTGGTAGACCTGGATCGACTATGTTGCCCCCTTGGTACCCGAGGCAGTGTCCGGAGGCTGAGAAGTGGAAAAGAATCATAGAAAGTTTGCGGGGCCCTTCCTTGAAGCCATTAAATTTTTGAGGTCCACGAACCCTGATGCATCTGCTCAGAAGTACCTATCTGTACTTGAAGGCAATTTTGGGAGCATTGAGTCAGGGGAGACTTTGATGTGGAAATTCCAAGGTACCAAACAATGGAAGGGGGAAAGTTTGTCTGCGTATGTAACTCGCCTAGAAAGAGCTCTGCAGAAAGTTTACCGGAAAGGTGGGGTAACCGCTAGTGATTTGAACCGTGTGAGATTGGGGCACATACTGCAACATGCCAAGCATTCTAAACTGCAGATCATCCAGTTGAGGCTCCTGGATAGGAGAGGTAACCCATCTGACTATTGTGACTTGATAAAAGAACTCCGGGAGGTAGAAGGTGAAGAGGGAGATTGTAATTATGGGGTGAGTGCAGCCCAAGTGATCATGGCACCGGAAGGCCCTTCTGAAATGGAGACCACTAAGAGTGTCCCGCCATGGGCTAAACGGTGGGGGGAGGAGTTGCTGAAGGAAGTCAGAAAAGTACAACCGGGTGCTGCTCACATGGCGTATCCCCTGCTGACAGAGACCCTGGCCCCTGTCAGGACGTGACTGTTATGGGGGTGGGGGTGCACCCTCAGGCCTCCTCTACTGAGGGTGGCTTCTTGGCTGAGCTCAAGGAATTGACTGGCACCCTAAACGAACTTTTGAGACATGGTACACTACCCGCAGAAGTCAGATCACAATCTCCCGTTGATGTTCCAGCATCCCTTGCTATGTTTTCCCCAAGGATGCCCCGAGAGCATGTCATTTGTCACAGTTGCAGCAGGGATGGCCATATGAAGAGGGAATGCCAGTCTCAGAAGGACTTAGAGAAAGTGGTGAACCAGCTTCAAGGAGAGCTTCGGAAAACGAGTCAGTGATCAAGGGGTGCATGAAATGACCGCAGTAAAGGCTACGGCCATCCTAACTCAAACCCCTCTGTGGCTAAATCGTCTGTCCAGGCCCCTTCTGTTGTCCCTCTAGACTGGTCCAAGATAGTGTTCCCTTCAGTGGAGACTAATGTGGCTGTGAATGGTGTTCCTACTCGGGCTGTGCTTGACAGTGGGTCGCAAGTGACCATTGTGTTTCAGGACTGGTATGACAAACACTTATCTGATGTGCCCTTACAATCCCTGAAAGGCCTACATGTGTGGGGGCTGAGCAACAAGTCTTATCCATATCTAGGATATGCCCACCTCTGGTTGTCTTTTTCCTGCAACTGTCACTGGTGTAGAGGAGCAAGTAGAGACACTGGCCCTAGTGTTTCCCCCCACCAGACTGTATGATGTGGTTCCCCTGTTAATTGTAACAAATGCCCACATGTTTGAGAAACTAGCCCAACTCTGCCATGAGAAACAAGGGCAGCTGACTGGCCGGGCCCTAAGAATTCCAGCCGTAGTAAAAAGGGCTCATGACTGGCAACAGAGACCCGATGAAGTGAACCCAGATGAGCCAGTGGGGATAGTGTGGAAAAAAGAACCTGACTCCTTGGTATTGGCCCCCCAACACCCAGTGCACAATTCATCGAGAAGTCCACCTAAAGAGAAAAGTAAAGAACAAAATATTAATGGTGGATGCACCAGGTGATGGAAAGTTGCCAGAGGGATTATTGGTCAAACCCAGCATTTTGCCTGGTCGTACTCACGCCTGTGCACGACGAGTGATGGTCCAGATTAAGACTGTGTAAGATCGGGAGATCTGAGTGAACAGAGGGTGCACCCTAGCGTCGGTCCACAGCACCAACACTGCTGTATTGCCCAGCAACAAGTGCTCTGGCGAGAAGGAGAGAGTGATCCCTGACTTATTTGACTTCGGTGACTCCCCGTTGCCAGCTGAATGGAAGGCTAGAATTAGCATGAAACTCGCTCAGAGGGACCAAGTGTTTTAATTAAATGAATGGGACGTGGGGTGTGTCCAGGGTGCAGTGCATCACATACGCCTGCATGATGACCGGCCATTTCGAGAGAGATCCCGATGTCTCGACCCAGCGGACATAGATGATGTGAGGAGACACCTGCAGGAAATGCTCACTGCTGGTGTGATACAAGAATCAAGGAGCCCATATGCCTCTCCCATTGTGATTGTACATAAGAAGAATGGGTCAGTAAAGATGTGTGTTGATTATCAAACCCTGAACCAACGGACTATCCATGATCAATACACCATGCCCCAAGTACAAGATGCCCTGGATTGTTTGAATGGGAGCAAATGGTTTTCGGTATTGGATCTTCGCAGTGGATACTACCAGATCCTGATGGCCCCGGAGGACTGTGAGAAAACAACCTTCCTCTGTCTTTTGGGGTTCTATGAATTCCTGAGAATGCCACAGGGGATTTCAGGTGCCCCAACCACCTTTCAGACTGATGGAACATGCAGTGGGAGATATGAAGTTGCTGGAATGTGTAGTGTACCTAGATGATGTCATTGTGTTTGGGCACACATTAGAGGAGCATGAGACCCGACTGGAAGACTTCGGCCAACCCCCACTCCACGTGCGTCTACTGCCTGGGCCACGAACATGATATCCAGGCCTGTGATATATGTTGGTGTTTTCACGCGATGGTCCTTGAGGACCGTCTTACCCACCTTGGGTTGGCCTGCCCAGAAAAAAAGTCATCTGCCGGTCAAATCTAAAGACGCCCATTGGGTGGTCTCCATAGCTGCGGGGTCCGCCGAACAGCTAGAACAGCTTGCAGCCTTCGAGGAGGAGCCGTCTTGAGCCGCTGCTCACTCCTCTTTGGCTTCTGCCTGTGTGCCACTCCAGTTGGGCTTCACTTTTACAGGCTTCATCAAGGAGCTGTGCCAGTCAAGGTCATTCTGAATCTCACAGCTCTAGACCTCGAAAGGAGAAGGAATCGAAAAAAGAGTAGACTTGTCAACATTTGTGGGACCGGGAGCATTCTCGGTTTCATGACTCTCAGGTTTTGACCCCAGTCGAAACTATGGCCTTGGCCTCTGGCTTCACAGAGACCCTGTTGGGCCAGTTGGTTGAGATGCTAGCCGATGATGCGGCCAAGAATTTTTCTTGACCCAATTGACTGGTTGTCATCTGAAGAGGCCAATAACTCTCTCTTCAGGACTCTGGTCCTGCCTGTGACCACAGAAGGGGCTGCTCAGTCCACTGACCAGAACCCTCCGGTCACCAACCCAGACCAGAAGGAGCCACGGCATTCCCTGGCTCCCTCCGAGATCCCCTGTTGCCATCCCCAGCAGCCAAGGTCCTCATCCAGTGGGTCGAGCAGTTCCCGCTGTCATTGGTGCCATGTGAAGTGGTGCCGCCGCTATTCCTCATCTTCGTCCTCCTTGGGTGAGGAGAGGCTTCTGTGCAAGTTGTGTTGGCGTTACAAAGATCTGATGTGGCAGTAGTTGGTGCTGGCCGGTACTAAGCCGAACCCGGTTTCCACACCACCCATCACGTGGCTGTCACCCCAAAGAACGACACTGACTCCCCCTGTAGGGTCGGTCGAGACCGTGCCTCCCCCAGTGGAGCTGGTCAAGACCGTTTTGGTCGACTGACGCTCCAACCGAGGAGTCTCAGCCAGTTAATGGGCTTCCCCATCAGCTGTTGGTCACCGCGTTATGTGGACTTCTCCGAGTCTGAGGAATCCTCACTGCACTCCCCTCCAGTCGATGAGGAGTCCATGGGGGATCTATCGAAGGAGGAAGTGCCCACTTCTTTCCTGGCATCTTCTTCTCTGAGTCTATGGAGATGAAAATGGAGCCTATTCAGAAGTGGGCTCGTTATTTATTATTTTTTTTTTTAATTTTTAGTTGTTTAACCAGGAGTAGCACACTAAGCTGAAAGCTTTTTTACAGGTGCGACCTGGGAGCACAGGGAAGTTAAGTGACTTGCCCAGGGTCACACAGTATGCAAGTGGAAGCTGTGGGATTCAAAACCAGGTCTAGTCTGCTGGATGTCACCAGATTGCAGCCCAGAGCCTTAAACCACTGTGCTATACTGCCCCCCCCCCACACACACCGTTATCCCCTTACAGAAATTCTGGACAAAGGGGACTCTCCAATAAAGGCTTTTCCAGTGGCCAAGGCCATTGTCTGCCAAGCCCTGGAGCTTTGGCAGTGCCCCTTGTCCTGCCCACGCCATCTGCCGGATGGCCCGCAAGTATGCGGTGCCCATTGGTACCCCCTCGGGTTTCATGGAGCATCCCTTGGCTGAGGGACTGGTGGCTGACTCCGTGTTTCGGCATTCGGGCAGTATTGGGGATATCGACATCCACTGGACAATGAGTCCAAGAAATTGGACCATGCATCTAAAAAAGTCTATGCTGCCTCCTCGCTCAGCCTCCATCAGGCAAGCTCAGCCGTTTTGATGGCACACTTCTCCCACACCCTCTTGAGCTCTTTGGATGAGGTGATTCCTTACCTGTCTGCAGACCTCCAGATGACAGACAAATGGGTCCGAAATCAGGGCTGGGCTGTGGCCAAGCAGCAACTGCAAACGGCTCTGGATCAGGGAGATTCCTGTGCCCAGTCGGTGGTAGCCACAGCAGCCATGTGCCGTAGGGCTTGGCTGCGGATCTCGACCTTCATTGCAGACACTCAGCACAAGCTGGCGGATGTTCTTTTCTTGAGGACGGACCTGTTTTGGACCAGTATAGAGAGTCACCTCCAGCGCATTGAGAAGTTCAGTGCCACCTATAACATCTGTACAGAAGGATCCCAAGGGCTCCAGACAACAGAAGCGAATGCCCTTTCGGTTCTCCACTCCTGCGGCAAAACTAGCCCAGCATCAGGCTGGCCAGCAGGCTCAGTCCTGGTGACCCCAGCCCAAGTCAGTGGCCTTGGTGGTCCATAAGCAAGGAAGGAAGGAAGCTCTCTATGTATGGACCCTCATGCACAGCCTGGAGGCGGATCTCCTAGCCATACATGTGGCAGAAGCCTCCACTCAGCTGGCGGACACCCTCAGCCGGGTAGGTGAGGCATCTCACGAGTGATCTTTCCATCTGGAGGTAGTTCATAGCCTGTTCTCTCAGTGGGGCACCCCTCAGGTGAACCTGTTCACCTCCAGGAAGCTCGCAAAGCTGAGGCTGTTGTGTGCCCACCCCCCTCAGCAGAGCTCACTGCAGGGGAATACCTGCTTGAGACCTTGGACCCCAGGCCTCTTCTGTACCTTCCCTCCACTTCCCTTGATCCACAAGGTGCTGCACAGTGTCAGGCGGGACAAGGCATGGGTGATCCTGATGACTCTGAACTGGCCACGCCAGTTGTGGTACTCCGATCTCCTCGGCCTCAGCAACAGGCTTCTAAAGCATCTACCACTCTGCCCGGACCTGCTCTCCATCAGTCAGGGGAAGGTACTCCACCCAGACCTTCAATCCCTGCACCTGACAGCCTGGTTGCTGAGTGACTAGAGTTCCAGGCTTTGGGTCTCTCTGAAGATGTCCCCACCATGGTGGAGGCATGTAGAATGGAATCGACCAGAAAATGCTATACCTTCAGATGGAAGAGATTCTCCATTTGGTGTCAGGGCAAGGTGCTGGACCCTTTGACCTGTTCCAGTGGCCAGCATTTTGACTACCTGTGGTCCCTCTCCAAAGGGGGGACTTCGGTCAATGACCCTTAATGTGCACCTGGCAGCCATCTCTGCTTACCGGCCACGGGCTGGTCAACAGTCAGTGCTGCAGAAAGTGGCCCAGTGCTTTTTCAAAGGCTTAGATCATATTTTCCCTCAGGTGCATGAACTACAACCACCATCATGGGACTTGTTGCTGGTTTTGGCAAAGCTCATGTGCAAGCCATTCAAATCGATGCACAGGTGTGAGATGTCTCGCCTGTCGTGGAACACTGCCTTCTTGGTGGCTATTACATCAACCAGAAGGATCAGTGAGCTCCAGGCACTTTCGGTGGAGTCTCCTTACCTGGTCTTCCACAGGGACAAGGTTGTCCTGCGCCTAAACCCAAAGTTCCTCCTGAAGGTTGTGTCGGAGTTTCACCTTAATCAGTTGATGACTCTTCCGGTGTTCTTCCCGAATCACACCTTGGAGGCCGAACACTGGCTCCATACTCTGTAATAAGCAAGCGCTCGCCTCAAGTCCAAAGAGCGCACGGCTGGAGTTCGGGGAGAGGCTCCCCAGCTGTTTGTCACCTACGCTGAAGCTGCACCTGGCAGAGCTGCAGCCAGGCGGACAACTGACAGGTGGATCACGTCCTGCTTTGATCTCTGATATAGGTTAGCGGGTAGGGAGCCTCACTGAGGGCTCATTCCACTCATCATACCACTGCGTCGGTGGCTGCTTCTAGGGATGTTCCTATCCAGAAAATCTGCAGGGCTGCAACCTGAAGGTCAGCACACACCTTCATTTACCATTACCACATTGACCTCGAGTCATGCCAGGATGCTGGTTTTGGGGCCTCAGTTCTCCAATCTCTGTTCCCTATATAGGGGTGTGCGCCTTGCCTCCCTCCTCCCGGAAAACTGCTAGCAGTGTGCCAGATAATGTGGCTAGAACAACATATCCATGTCCCTAGAAACACAAGTTACTCCCTGTAACAGTAGTTCTAGGAGTAGTATACGTTGTTCATCCACATGGACTCACCTGACCTCCCCTGGCTTAGGTGCACAACCTCTGCTTCCAGCGGGCAAGACCTGGCGTCATCGGGTGGAGCTGAGGGATCTACCACCCAGGTGTGTAGGAGGCGCCAGCTTGAAGACTTTCCGGCACTTCTTAAAGGGGAAAGGACTATGCCAGATAGCGTGGAAGAACAACATATACCACTCCTAGAACTACTGATCTGTCTTCGAGGGAGGAGCTCTTGCAGCAGGAAATACCATTAGGACTGAAGCTGACAGGCATCAGGACCCAACGTAAGACTTGTAGCTAGCAGTCTGAGGCAGGGGACTGCCCCCGACATCAGCTACGCCCAAAGTCATACGTGGTATAAAGGGGCCGGCCCCTGGAGCCAGCTCAGTTCTTTTCCCGCCATCGACCTGCATAGTTCGACTCCTCGGATGCCTTCCTTAGCAGTCAACAGCCATCGAACATCAGATCAGTAATTAATTCTTTCAAATCCTTTTATCATCGCCTCGTTTTTGTCGTCACCCTCTCCTCCACGGCGAAAGTCAAAGTGTGCGTGCAGGAATCGGATCTCAGCAAAAGATGGCCACGCGGCCTGCCTCCTCTGCCTAGGCCCGGAAAACCAGCCCGACGCCTGCACACATTGTCAAAAGCTCAACCAGAAGACGTGCTCCAGGAGGGCCCATGCACTCAAGACCTTCCGTCTAGAAAAGAATCTTGCGGTCATGCAGCGAGGATCAGGAGCCAGCTCATCCTCTCCTGCCAGGGATTCCCCACCCAAAGACAGGTAATCCGGGGAGAAGCATCACCACAAGAATAAGGATCGGGTCAGGTCTGAATCCCGCCCTAGGTCGCCAGCCAAGCAGACCTCGTCTTCCTCGTCCTCCGGTAGGAGGTCCGGTTCGGTTATGGCCCAGCCGGCCGAACCCTCCTGTATGTCTAAGTCCTCTCCCGCTCCTTCTCAGGGAAAACATCGGGAGTCGGCCTCGTTGGGATACCATCACTCTTCCCTGGCTCATCAGCCTCTAAAAACCTCAGGATCAACCCAGGAAAGCCTATCCAGGGCTCAGGACATGGCCAGTTCTTCTGACAAACGCAAGCGAGCAGAAGAACCTTCAGGTAGGCAGGAGGCCACCCGTGCTCAGACGCCTCCCCCTCCAGCTAAGGTGCGCCCCACTCCAGACCAGCGCCAGCCTAGCCAGTCGCCTACTCCATCGAACCGCGCCCCGATGTCTGACACGGAGCGGTCGCTGGAGGAAGACCAGCCATCCACTCCTCCTTCGAGAGACCAGATGACTGACAAAGCCACGCCAGAACTATGGATGAAGGCGATACCGATTGTCAGCCTACTGACGCCCAGGTCCCAGACCCGATGCCCACCGAGCCAGAGCCCCAGACGCCCGCACCTAAAGACCCGACGCCCAGCCCCTCAGACCCGACGCCGGCCCCTGCAGTCGTCCCAGTGGAAGACATCAGGAGTCTGTTCGCAACTTGGTGGAATACTGTGAAAGGGGACCTTATGTATAGACCCCCAGACACGGTCCCTCCTCTGCCACCCATGGGTCCCCCACCCACCCCGGAGCTTTAGGGGGGCTCAGGGTGAGCACCCAAATCCACATCCTAAGTGGAAGAGAAGAAAGTGGCCTTCATCTCCTTCTTCCCCTCCTGTCACGTCCTCCTCAGATGAGGGCGGTGTGGATTCAGATTTTTCAGATGGGGAATTCTACCCCGTCCTCTCGAGCCTAAAAGATTCCCTCATGTCCCCGCTGGATGATTCCTCATTTTTATTATATGAGGCACATCCAGGCCATATATGAGTGGGACATGGAGGATCTGGATCCAGAGTGTAAAACGCCTGGCCACGTTCCTAGTAGAGAAGGAACCTAAACCTTTGGTGATTCCACCGTTTGTGGAACGTTTCAGGACTTAACACTTGTTACCTGGCATACACTGTCCTCCTTCCCGGCAGTGGCAGTCCCTAGGAAGGCGGACAGACTACATAAGCCTCCAAAGTCCAAACCTTTCCTGGCTGAGCAGCAAAGGCCAATTCATTGGTCCTCACAGCTGCCCACACCAGAGGATCTCGGCCAAAGCATTTGAGTTCCCAACCTCCAGATTCCGTCTCCAAAAAGGTAGACGGTTGGGGCCGTAAAGTCTTCTCCTCAGCCACTGGGGCCATCAGGTCTTTGAACTTCATGGCCCACATGATTACCTACCAACAGTCACTGTGCAGAAAGACAGTGGACCTCGAGGAAGCTATGCCTGACTCCAACTCCAAAGAAGAAATTGTAGCATGTGCCCAGTCGGGTTTGGATGTGGATAAACACCTTCTCAGGTGTTCTTACGGCACCATAGATATGGCCTCCAGAGCAGCCGACTCGGGGATCTGTATGAGGTGGCAGTCTTGGCTCCAGCTCGCAGGCTTCCAGTCAGACCTACAAGACTCCATCCTGGATTCCCCTTTTCAGGGTCCCGTTTTGTTCAGCCTGGAAGTGGAACAAATGGTTAAACAGCTTCAGGAGATAGGGAAAGCGGTGGCTGATGTGCACCGCATGGACAAATCCCAGCCTCAGGAACCCCGCCGGTGCCCTTTTCGCAAAGGACGGGAGTAAACAGTCCCACGGTAAGGTATTCCAGTGGCGGAGTCACCCTGCCCCTCAAGGTTCCCATGGCCCCAAGCAGCCCAAAACTCCCAGGGCTCCTCCACCCCCTCAGCCTGACTCCCTTTGCCTTCCTCTTCCCTCTATGTGAAGACAGAATAAGAAGGTAGGAGGGCAGTTTGCGATTTCCCCAAGTCAAATGGTCCAGTATCACCACGGACCAATGGGTTCTGGATACTATTTTGAAAGGGTATACTGGAGAGTTCATCTCTATCCCGCCGGACAACCCCCCGTCCGGTCCATTGTTCACTGGAACACAGTCGTCTTCTAGAAGCAGAGATTCAATAGCTCCTAGACAAAAGAGCCATCCAAAAGGTTCCACAGGCCCAGAAGGGGAAGGGTTATTACTCCCATTTCTTCCTGGTCCCGAAGAAAACGGGAGACCTTCATCCAATTCTAGATCTGAGCCAGCTCAGCCTCTCGGTAAAATACCGGAGGTTTCGGGTGGTCACTCTGGCAGTTCTCTTCCCCCTACTCCAGCAAGGGGACTGGCTGTGCTCCCTAGATATGCAGGACGCCTACATGGCATATCAAGGTCCTGAAGTCTCACAGAAAGTTTCTGTGCTTCAGCTTCCGAGACGAGCACTACCAATACCGAGCACTTCCTTTTGGCCTTTTCTGAGCCCCCAGGGTCTTCACCAAGTGTCTAGAGGTGGTAGAGGTGGCCCTCCGCAGGAGAGGCCTCTTTGTCTACCCTTACCTGGACGATTGGCTCCTCTTTGCTTGGTTGGAGGAGAAGGAGCTTCTAATCACCTCACGAGAGACACAGGCTCTATTTTCTTCCCTGAGGATTACAGTAAATTGGCCAAAATCACACCCCTGGCCGACACAAAGGCTGCAGTTCATAGGGGCTATTCTGGACACCGGACAGGGAAGAGCCTTTCTGCCTCCAGACAGGGCAGATTGTCTTCAGGATTTGGCCAGCGGTCTCCAGAAGGCCCCCACTTCCCCTGCCTGGGCTGTTTTACAGCTTCTAGGCCATATGGCGGTGGCCTTAGCTGGACTACATATGAGGACCCTACAATGGCACCTCCAGGTCCAGTGGGACCAATCAGTGGACGATCTGGATCTCCGAATCCAGATCTCTCGGGCGGTACATCGTTCTCTTGAATGGCGGCTCCGTCACGACAGTATAGTGGGAGGAGTTCCTTTCTGGAGACTTACTCCTCTTCAGACTCTAACCACAGATGCCTCTCTGTCCAGTTAGAGGGCTCATTTAGGGAATCACAGGACCCGGGGGTCTTGGTCTGCCACAGAGAGCTCTCTACATATCAATGTTCTGGAAATGAGAGCAGTGCTGAATGCACGTACTGCATTCAGAGACCATCTCTCGCCGGGTCCTCTCCTGGTGCAGACAGACAACACACCAGTGGTCTTCTACATCAACAAACAGGAACGGGGGGAACTCATTCATACCCCCTTTGCAGGGAGGCCATGAGAGTGTGGGATTGGGCAGTAGAACATTGGCTATACCTCATTGCAGTTCATTTGCCGGGTGTTCAGAATGTTCTCACTGACAGTCTCAGCTGCTCTACCTCTCTGAACCACGAGTGGGAACTGCTCCAAGATGTCGCAGACGACCTGTTCAGTCACTGGGGCTATCCAGAGTTGGACCTCTTTGCATCCCCGTGCAACGCTAGACTGCAGAATTTTTGCTCACTCATTCCAGGGCCTGGTGTTTTTTGGTGAGAGGCATTGTCCCTTTCTTGGACAGGGAAGTTCGTGTATGCCTTCACTCCTTTTCTCCTCATTTAGAGAGTACTGCTCAAATTGCAGTCAGAGGGAGCCAGAATGATTCTGGTGGCTGCTCTATGGCCTTGTCATATCTGGTATCCGCTGCTCCAGCAACTGTCTCTGGAGCCTCCAGTTCAGTTGCCACTCTCCATCCACTTGCTCTCACAAGAGCAGGGGACTCTCGTCCATCCTGCTCTTCAATCTCTTCACCTGCACGCGTGGCTCCTGCAGTCTTCATGGAGGAGAGACTAGGAGTGTCAAGCAGGGTGGCTGAAATATTGGTTGCAGCGAGGAAGCCTTCCACCAGGGCCACTTACGCTCTGAAATGGAAACACGTCTGTTTGTGGGCTACAGCCCGTGCTCTAAATCCTTAGGGTTGCCCGGCTAGGCACATGCTAGAATATCTCTGTTACCTTCTGGACTTAGGACTGAGCTATTCATCCATGAAGATGCACATATGTGCAGTCTCGGCATATCATGATCCTGTTGGAGACAAAACACTAGTACAGCTCAATGTTTGTAAGACATTTCTTCAAGGGGTCTTGCATATCAGACCTCCCAAGAGAGACATTGTTCCTCCTTGGGACCTACTTTTCATTCTAGAGAAACTCACCCTTCCTCCCTTCAAGCCAGCAGGCTCCTGCGAGCTGCTCTCCCTCTCATGGAAGACCCTCCTTTTGGTAGCCATTACCTCCGCTCGAAGGGTTTCCGAACTCCAGGCCTTGATGTGTAAGGAACTTTACATAGTTTTCCGCAGGGACAGGGTGACCCTGCGCACGAACCCTAAGTTCATGCCAAAGGTGGTGTCCATGCTTACTCTTAACCAGAACATCAACCTTCCAGTTTATTATCCGGAGTTTGCTAACCAAGGTAAAGCACTGTGGCACACCTTGGATGTTCACCGAATTTTGAGGTATTACCTCCACAGGACTCACTCTTCCAGACAGTTGGACCAGTTGTTTGTTTCATTCGCCAAGCGAATGTTGGGGGCTCCTGTTTCCAAACAGTCACTAGCCCGTTGGCTGGTGCAATGTATTTCCTTCTGCTACCAGCATCATAACAAACCACTTCCAGGAGCAATTAAGGACTACTATACCAGAGCAGCGGCCTCTTCCTTTGTGGCACTCAAAAATGTCTCTTCGGCAGACTTTTATGCTGCAGCCACTTGGAGTTCAGTCCACACTTTCATCAGGCATTACAGTCTGGACATTGCATCCAGAAGGAGAGCAGGTTTCAGACTAGCAGTCCTGCAGGGCCTACTCTCATAAGTGCCTTTCATCAGCTGTTTGTCAGCATGTCTTCCCAACCCCACCCTCTCAGACCAGGGTCTATCCTTGGGTACTGCTTGGGACTCAGTCCTAATGGTATTACTTGCTGCAAGAGCTCCACCCTTGAAGACAGATAGTACAGTTACGTAAAAACTTACCATAACAGTAGATCTTCAAGAGGAGCTCTTGCAGCAGGTGGCTTTCTCACCCTCCATCCCCCAGGATAGTATTTTGGTTATTATATCGCCAGAACATGATGGGGACTTCCTGCTCAGTTCTCCAGTTTTGTTTCTAGCCGTGCCTCTGGCAGGAGAACTGAGATGGCGCAAGGGGACCTCCGCCTTTATACCACTTCTGACGGGCGTAGCCGACGTCGGGGGCGGTCCCCTGCCTCAGACTGCTAGCTACAAGTTTTCCGTGGGGTCCTGACACCTGCCAGCTTTAGTCCTAATGGTATTACCTGCTGCAAGGGCTCCTCTCGAAGATCTACTGTTACGGTAAGTTCTTACATAACTGTACTTTACAGGTGAGTAACCTGTGTTTTTAGTTGCCATTACTTCTCCTTGGAGGACTTCTGAGCTGCAGGCTCTAATGTGTAAAGAGCCTCTTTTGGTTTTTCGCAAAGATAGGATGTCTTGCGAACCAGTCCTAAGTTTCCTCCTAAGATGGTGTCTGAATTTACGTTAAATCAATCCATCCACCTGCCTGTTTATTTTCCTGAGTGTTCTAATCAGGGGAGGCCTTACTTCATACTTTGGATGACCATCGGGTGCTCAAGTACTGTCGAGACCACCCCTTTCTATCAGAAAGTCTGATCAGTTGTTTGTTTTGTTTGCCCCAGAAGAGACGGGGCCCCTGTTTCCAAACAGTGTTTGTCTAAGTAGTTCGTGAATTGTATTGTTTATTGCTGTTGCAAGTACGACAAGCCTTTACTGAGACCGGTTAAAGGCCATTCTACCAGAGGCATGGCTGCCTCAGTTGCCTCTTTCAGGAATGTGTCCACTACAGACATTTGCGCAGCCGCCACTTGGAGTTCTGTCCATACCTTCATCAGGCATTACATTTTGGACATTTCCTCTGGGCATAGGGTCGGCTTTGGACTTGCAGTCCTTCAGGGCCTTATTTCCTAAGTGTCCTATTCCTGCTCCTTCCTCCTCCCTGCTGACTGGGTCAGTTCCGATACTGCTTGGGACTACTGGTGTTGCCTGCTGCAGGAGCCCCCTGAAGTAAGATAGTACAGTTCCATAAGAACTTACTGTAACAATATGTCTTTGAGAGGAGCTCTTGCAGCAGGTGCTGCTTTCCCTCCGTCCTGCCCCCAATTGTTTTTTTCTTCCTTGGCTACTCTGTTTTCCTTGGCTCTAAGGAACTGCCTTGGTTCTCCTTTTTCTGGGAATGCCGGGATCTCCATTGGGAGAACTGACGTGAAGCTGGGAGTCCACCACTTTTATACCATAGGCGGACGTTGGCATGCCGACGTCGGAGGCGGTCCCCTGCTGTAGACTGCTAGCTAGAAGTTTTCCGTGTGGTCCTAGCATCTGGCATCTTAGTTCTACCAGTGTTGCCTGCTGCAAGAGCTCCTCTTGAAGATCTACTGTTACGGTAAGTTCTTACATAACTGTACTTTCTAGGAGTTACATATAGTTCACATCCACACTGCCCACCCGGCCTCCCCTGGCAAGTGGCACACTGATCCCTGCTTCCAGCTTGCAATCTGCCGACATGGGGTGTAGCCAGAGGATATACCACCTGGGTGATGGGAGGAGCTTGGATTAAAGATGTTCTGCGAAATAGCACTTCCAGTGGAACTAACAATGTGTGGATGTGAAATATGTATCACTCCTTGAACCACGGTTACAGGTGAGTAACCTGTTTTCTTCAGCACAGACATCCACTGACTGCTGTAATATCAGTGTAAACAAGCATTTGTCATTTATGTTTTCTTGCAGCATAATAGAGCCACTTTCATTTCTGTCACCTCTCCACATACAGCCCCAGCAGAAGGCGCAGATGCAGCCTGGACATCCAGACCTGTGGGTGTGAAACTTACAGTTCACTATATTGCAGCCCTCCAAGACAGCTGAGTTGTATATGGTTGTAAGAGGGGTGTCACACGCATTGTTTGGATATCAGAACCATGAATCAGAAGTGAGCAGTTATGATACCCTAATAATGTAAGTGAGACAGTCTTACAAGTGATAATATATTAGCCCATGTAGTCAGTATGGCACTATCCTTCCCCAGGCTGTGAATCGTGCCACATGGCAGTATCTTTCCCTCAGCCTCAGACCATCCAGCTGGCTCCTGAACTGAGCTAACCAGTAGTGGATAGCAACGTGCAGCCCACTGGGCCAACGGCTGGCCCTGAAAATGATGATTTTTTTATTGTTGGGAGAGGAGAGTGGTAAGAGGGAAGGGAACAAAACCAGTGTTTGGATATGAAGGAGGTGTACAGTGAGCCTAGAGACGTGAGGGCAGAGAGAGAGGATGGATAGGGAGGAACAGAGGGAGCAGTGGTGGATACGAGGGGCGTGTTTGTTACAAAGCGGCAGACGGAGTTACAGACTGGTGTTCCATCTGATGAGGGAAGTGGAGGGGGTGGTGCCATGGACCTCATCCATGTAATCAAGGATAGTGACATTTTGGTAACAAGCTCCCTGCTGACCTACAGAGATGAGCAGACTTTTTTGTGATACAGGGCACCAAGCTTGGGATGGAGTTTTGCATGGATGGCATCAGTGTGGACTGAAAAGTCAACCTTACTGTCAAGCCACACACCGTGTTACTTGAAGGACTAAACGGCTTTGGGGGTGGGGAGGAGCGGATGCCATCCAGAGTGGTGAAAACCAGGGTGAAGAGCATTGAGTCTTGCTAATTTCTGTGTGGTACCAAAGGTCATGGACACTGTTTTCTTAGTGTTTACTCAGAGCTGATTGGATTGGAACCAGTGCAAAATGTTGCTGAAGTCCTGCAGGAGCAGGTCTTCCACTGCTGCAGTGGAGGGACCAGAGGTGAAGATGACTTGTGTCATCAGTGTACATGTGAATATGTGAGTTGGCACATGCAGAGGGGAGATCATTCAGGAAAATGGAGAAGTGGATGGGACTCAAGATGGAGCCCTGTGGAACCCCAGCCTGAATGACTAGTGGATGTGACAGGGATGCCTCCTACCTGTACCAGTTGTTGATGGCCTATGAAGTAGGAACGTAACCAGCAGGAGCTGAGAGGCCAGCAAAGCTCAGCTTATCCAGGAGAAGTGGATGGAACACTGAATGGAAGGCTTTAGCCAGATCAGTGAAAATGGCAGTTGTTATGTGCCCCATAACCTTCCCAGAGAAGATGGAATTAGTGACATGCAGCTGGGAGGAGACTATGGAATGATGTAAAGTAGTAACCAGACTGGAAGGGGGAGAGGAAGTTGGAGGATGAAATGAAGGTTAAGAGGTTGGAATGGATTTGATCATTTTCCAGAATATCCGTCATCAGGTCGCACCTATGGAACTTAGCTGAAAGGCACTAGGATCCCATAGAAACTGTCTGCTAGGAGCTGCCCACGCCAATGCCAGACTCTGACATCGCTCACCCTGTAAAAGCACAGATGACCCCGCTCCCTCCTCAGTTCTTTCCCACCGTCAACCATTCATGCACGGACTCTAAGCTTTGTCGCTTAGTTCAACCACCAGATTTATTTACTTTTTATTATTTCCTCTTGATGTTGAATCATTTTTATTTAAAAGTGATTCTTTTCTCCTTTGTATGTCAAGAACTACTCCTTCGTAGTCTCTCTTCTATTACTGCGGAAAAAGATTTCCTCCACCAGCGAACACCAGCTCTGTGTCTGCTGTCTTGGGCATAGCCATAATATCCTAGCCTGTGAATCATGCCAGAAATTCAGCCTTACCACCTGGCATTGACGAAAGAAAGCCTTACAAATTTCCTCGTGGAGCAACAGGTAGCCAGTGGAGAGCAGGGGTCTTCCACGGGCTAGCAGGCTGCTAAGGCCTAGTACATTTCCTCAGGGAAGCACTCTCGATGGGATCAGGAATGTCCTAAGGACCGCTCACTCATCTGCGATCCTGGTCCCCGCTGAATTCTTCCTCTTCTCCTGAGATTGCCCTGTCGACGGCTTCGGCGTCTGTGCCTCATCCAATGCAGGCCTTTGATTCTTGCAGGTCCCCCATGGTGGATTCTTCTCCTGCCCGTCATAGGACTGCGGAAGGGCTGTCAGCCTCCAGCTTGTTGGCGTCTGCCCTGCAGTTGAGACCTCTTGAGCCTCAAGGTCAGTTGGTGCCGGGCCTGCCTGCTTACTTCTTCAGTTAGTGGTTTGTCGTAGGACCAAGGCTCATGCCCCTACCATTGACTCCAGTGTCAATGATGGTTCCCTTCCCTGCCATTGATCTTAATACCATTTTAATCTCCATTACTATTTCTCTTATCCCACAGGTAGTTAACGGCCCGGGCCATCGTCGCTTGTGCTGTCATCTGCTGTTTCAGCAGTGCTGCCTTCTAGGCCCGCACCCCCTGCGCCCCTATGGAGTTGTCGATGCGGCTTTCATCGGTCTGTGCTCCAGAGCAGTCCGACACTAAAGAGGAGCACCATCCTGATCTTCTTGTCCTCCCTAAGGAAGAGAAGGATGAGGAGGAAGTTGATGTGGAAACCTCTGATAGGTCCGCTGTCTCCTCTGTGAGTGAGGAGTCTGTTAAGCACTATTCCAGGTCCCCCGGACCCCACCTTTTTCAGTGTTATGAAACAGCTCTCCTCCATTATGGGGTTCCAAACTGAGGAGGAGAATGAAACCAGGAGGAATATGGTGGACTTCTTGGAGATCCCCGAGTCACCACCTAAGATTATTCCTCCTCTGCCGCCAGCCTTGAATGATGCAGCCACGGCAGCCCGGCACAGACCCAATATGGTGCCAGCTATGCCTAAGAAGGCCTACAAACTGCATCAGGCGCCTCAAGGGTTACCCTTCTGTGTGGCCCAGCCTGAGACTGACTCTGTGGTCATTAAAGCCGCTCATGACAGGACTTAAGGCCCCTAAGCACCTTAGCTCCCTTCCCCTGACCGGGAGTCCAGAAGGTTGGATCTTTGGGGCCAAAGGGCTTTCGCATCAGCCACTCTTAGCCTTCGGATTGCCAATTATTTGGCTCATCTTATCAAAGTACCAAAATACTCTTTGGAGGAAGGGCAAAATGACTGCTCAAGCTTTTAGAGCAGCCTCCAGATGTTCCCCTGGTCCCCCTCTTTCACCCTCCAGACCACACAGAGCCACTCAGGGAAGAGGTCCTCACCTTGCTGTGTAAATAGGCCATAGAACCTGTACCTAGGTGGCAAAGGAACAAGGGGTTCTATTCCCAGGTTCTTCCTGGTTCCCAAGAGAATGGGGACTTTAGGCCCATTCTAGACCCCAAGGAACCAAAAATTTTTATCCAGTAGAGAAAGTTCTCGATGGTCACTTTGCAGGGTCTTCTCCCACTGCTCAAGCAGGGCGATTGGCTATGCTCCCTCGATATGCAGGATGCCTATCTGCATATCATGGTTTGCCCCCTCACAGGCATTACCTGCAGTTCCTGTTCCAGGGGGAGCATTACCAGTTCAGGGTATTGCCCTTTGGCCCATCCTCTGCGCCACAGGTCTTTACCAAGGGCTTAGCAGCTTTGGCAGCAGCTCTGCGGTGCAAGGGCCTGTATATGTTCCCATACCTGGATGACTGGTTACTGAAAGCAGAGTCCAGGGAGCTCTTGTTGTTTACTCTGGAATGCGCCCTGCAGTTGTTCCACTCTTTGGCCATCACAGTCAATCTACCCAAGTCTGTGTTGACCCCTTCTCAGTGATTACAGTACATAGGGGCAGTCCTGGACTCTACTCAGGGCAAGGTCTTCCTTCCTCAGGACAGGGTGGACCACCTTATTGCCCAGACCCAGGAGGTGTCTCAGAGCTGGCATGTTCCAGCCAGAACCTTTCTCCGGCTACTATGCCTCGTGGCAGAGGCCACTGTGATGGTTCCTCTGCCAAGGTTGCACATGAGGATTCTGCAGCGAACCCTCAGGGTTCAATGGGATCAGCGTTCATGTGATCTTGATCGGCTGGTCCTTGTCTCCTTGCCAGTTTGCACAGTGCTTCACTGGTGGATGAACCAGGCCAGTCTCTTAAAGGGAGTTTCCCTTCTGATCCCCACCCCTCAACAGATCCTCACCACGGATGCTTCAGGTCAGGGTTTGGGAGCAAATCTAGGCCCCTATCAGACCCAGGGTCTGTGGTCCCTCAGGGACACTCACCTCCACGTGGTCCCTCAGGGACACTCACCTCCACATAAACTAGAAATGAGGGCAGGTCTGTATGCATTATAGGCCTTCCAGAACCATCTCTTCCCAGATCCTCTGTTGGTGCAGTCGGACAGTCTCATTGTAGTCTGTTACTTAAACAAAAAATTAGGGACCCATTCCTATCTTCTGTGCCGGGAAGCAAAGAAGGTCTGATACTGGGCTCTAGATCATTGTCTACAACTGTCAGCCGCCTAAAACACCTTGGTGGACAGCCTTAGCCAGTCACAGTCCAAAGTGCACAAGTGGGAACCGCTGACCTTGATTGCAAAAGACCTGTTAGACAGGTGGGGTCGTCCAGAGTTGGACCTTTTTGCATCCCCACTCAACACAAAACTGCCGTATTTCTGCTCACTAGATCCAGAGCCTGGAGTTTTCTGGCAAGACACATTGTTCCTTTTCTGGAAAGGGAGGTTTCTTTATGCATTTCCTCTAAGTCAGAGGGTTCTTGTCAAACTATTGATGAAGGGTGCCTCCTTGATTTTGGTGG
Source organism: Neoceratodus forsteri (assembly GCA_016271365.2). Classification (NCBI taxonomy): domain Eukaryota; kingdom Metazoa; phylum Chordata; order Ceratodontiformes; family Ceratodontidae; genus Neoceratodus; species Neoceratodus forsteri. The sequence continues at coordinate 997,492,647 of CM028131.1, forward strand.
CCCCGTTGTGGACACTGCAGATATGGTTTCCATTACTGCAGAAATTGGCTGTGGATCCTCCCGTTCCCCTGCCCTTTTGCCGGGACCTGTTGACACAGGCACAGGGGACCCTGGTCCATCCAGATCTCAAGTCCGTCCACCTGCATGCATGGCTCCTGAGTACATAGCCATTGCTCGGTTCGGAGTGCCTCAGAAGGTGGCTGATGTCTGCCAAAAAAACCTCCAACAAGGCCACTTATTCTGTGAAGTGGAAGCGGTTTGCTGTCTGGGCAGCTTCTCACCAATTGGACCCTTTCATCTGTCCGGTGAACTAGATTTTGGAGTATCTCCTGACCTTGTCTGATGCCAGTCTCAGTACTTATCCCTTAAGGTGCACCTGTCTGCCATATCAGTCTTCCATGTGCCCATCGATGGCTGTATGGTGGCACAACTGGGTGTGGCCTGTACTTTTCTGAGAGGCCTTCTCCACTTGAAGCTTCCTATCCGTAAACCAGTTTCTGCTTGGGACTTAAATTTTATTTTGGACAAGCTGACCCTGCCTCCTTTTGAGCCAGCTGCATCTTGTGAGCCACGCTTTCCGCCATGGAAAATGTTATTTTTATTTGCCATTACTTCTGCTTGAAGAATTTCAGAGCTACAGGCTCTCATGTGAACAGCCTTATTTGATTTTCCACAAAGACAGGGTCTCTTTTTGTATCAGTCCTAAGTTTCTTCCTAAGGTGTGTGAGTTCACTCTCAACCAATCCATCCACCTACCTGTTTTATTATCTGGAGCATGCCAGTCTAGGGGAAGCATTGCTCCATACTTTGGATGTACATAGAATTTTGCATTACTATACGCACTGTACCAAGGATTGCAGGAAGTCCAAACAGTTGTTTCTTTCACCCCGGTAGAGAGGGCGCTCCAGTTTCAAAACAGTGCTTGTCCAAATGATTGCCCAACTGTATTATGTTTTGTTACAGCAAGTACGGTAAGGAACTTCCTGGGGTTGTTAAGGGCCATTCCACCAGGGGCATGGCCACTTCAGTTGCCTGTTTCGGAGGAGTGCCTACAACCGAGATTTGCGCTGCTGCCACTTGGAGTACTGTCAATACTTTCACCAGGCACTACAGTCTGGACATTGCCTCCCACAGAAGGAAAGGCTTTGGCCTTGCTGTACTTCAGGGCCTTCTTTCTTAGGCCTCTGGCCTCCTGCCACCCAGACTGTCTTTGCTCACAGTCCTGCTTGGGACTCGTTCCATAGGAGTGACCTGTTGACAGAGATATCCCTAAAGAAGATAAAACAGTTACGTAAGAACTTACTGTAACAGTAGATTTTTGAGGGAATCTGTCATCAGGTCATATCCATACTCCCTCCATCCCCCTTTCTCTCTTTTTCTCCAGCTTGGCTGTCCTATTGCTCCAGCTTTTCTGTTTGCTGGGCACATTTTCTCTCTCCTCAGTTCCCTAGTGGGACTTATGTCTCTCATGGCCTCCGGCTAGGGAAAAAACTGAGGAGGGAGCAGGGCCACCCAACATCAGCTTGGCCGGCCCCTAGTAGACTGCTGCAGAAAAGCTTCCACGGGATCCTAGTGTCTGATGGCAAAGTTCCATAGGTGTTACCTGATGACAGAGATTACCTCAAAGATCTACTATTATGGTAAGTTCTTACGTAACTGTTCTTGCTTCTTGCAGTTTGGAAGGGGGGGTATGGGATGAAAGTTGCCAGGCGAGGAGGGGTCACCCCTTATGAAGTGGAATTACTTTGGCCAGCTTCCAGGACTGAGGAACAGCACAGAGGGAGAAGTAAAGGTTGAGTAGGTGAGTGAGGGGAGCTGCAGTGGCAGGAGCTGAGAGGTGGAGGAGCTCGAGGTCCAGACTGTCAGGGCTGACTTAGATGGGGTTGAGGGAGAAGAGGGCAAGTATGGTTTCCTGGGTGGTGACTTAGGGGGAGTGGAATCCTGGCGAGGGGCAGAGAAGGGAGGAAGGGGAAACGGGAAGGGAAGGAGAGGAGCATGGAGGGGGAGAAGAAGGGAGGATGCAGGTTGTGAAAGACTTGTTGAAGTCAGCAGCAAAAGAGGCAAAGTCGGACACAAGTGAGCCATTAACCACGAGGACTGGGGAAACTGACTGTGCAGTAGCCACACCGGCGACCCAGGTTGGGGAACGAGCCTGGGCCGTTGAGGGTCAGCAGGGGGAGAGAGAGGATCAAGCGTCTTACTCTCTTGGGGAAGGATCCAGGGCCAGCCCGGCATCGCAGCAGCCCCCGGTGGAGACCGGAGGCACTGCAAAAAGCCAAGGGCTGTACGCAGGGGAAGATGTCAGGCGGCTGCCTTCCAGACGTGGGTGGGAGCACTCACGTCGCGGGCAGGGCAGCATTGCACATCCTGCGTCTGGGGACTTACGAGAAAAAACCTTACCACGGACAAAGAGATGATGGGGATTCCAGAGACACTGCCCACATTCCACTGTCGGCCCTGGGCCGGAGGACTCAATGGCTGAACTGCCGCCCGGATTGGACCTCTCTAATCTCAGAAAGGCTGTCACGAGAGGACAGGCCCGCCCTGGGGGGTGATCCGGGGGGCTAGGTCTGCCTGGGTGGTCGGGGGAGTCTCTCCGGGAATAGGGGGTTCAGATCGGGAGTAGAAGGCAGTAGTCGAGTGAATACCCCGGAAGGATGCCTGGACAGGGTAGTGCGTGAATACAGTTCGGGGGAAGGGGAGCAAGACTGTGCAGTGGGATGGTTGAAAAGGGAGCGGATAACCTTCCTGAATTTAGCTGAGGAGTTAAGGTTTTTCAGGAGGTTTGCCTTGAAATACTTTACTCTGATACATATTTCTGCAATTCATGTGGCGAGAAAGGACAATATTCTGCTAGACTCGCAAAGCAGGATGGATCACGTCACGCACGAATGGTCATGAAACGAACTATGTTATGACCAGTTTTCAGGAAATGGGGTTCTGTTTGCCTCATGGGAGAACAGCAGATTATCCCTATTCTGTTGCAGAGCCCACTCTGGGGACAATCCCAGGAGATGCTCCTGGCATGCACTGGGAAATAGGTTCCTTTATACTTTCCCACCATTACTCTTGATACAGAAGCATCTTATGAAAGCAAGTGTAGATGTGACACTGGATTTGCCCAGAAACCCGTGGTGCTCTTTGGTTCTTCATATGCCCACGAGGGCACACACTGTGCACCTCTGTCAAAACCTTCCGACAATCTCAAAAGGTTAGGCGAACCACCCAAACTTGGAGTCCCTTCACCTGAAGGCATACTCATAGAAAGGCTAGAGTTTTCAGAATTTAATTTTTCTACCCATGTGTTACATGTCCCTAATGTGGCGAGAAAGCCAGCCTTAATGTATAATTTAGAATGGAAACATTTCTCAGTTGTGGGGAGAAGTCCCATCCAGCTAAGAATGCAGACATTTCATGAATCTTATATGGACTGTTACATTGAGAGTCCCTGGGCCTAAAGCCAGCTTCTGTGAGACTACATATGTCGGCAGTTTTTACATTTAGATCTAAGGCAGTGGAATCATTATTTGCGCATCCTGTGTTTGAGATTCTTTAAAGGTGTTTCACATTTGTGCCCTCCTGTGAAGAAGCCTATGCCAACCTGAGACCTGAACCAGGTACTTACTCAGTTAAAGGGGGGATGACCGTCATATAATGTGGGACTTCCCCCGATTAGCAGTATTTATATACTGTATATATGTGTGTGTATATATTATTGGATCTTAGAAGAGACACAGTATGGTTTGCACAGTTCAAAAAACATTACACAGCATTTTTAACGATTGTGTTCCATTACGCAAATGACAGAGTTATATTTACAACTTTGTGTATTCAATATATTGGTGCACCCTCTCCTGTTTGCTGTTGTCAGACTGGTGGTCCCTCCAGGGTTTGGTTCTCCCAGCCGAGTGTTCCCTCGGGAGTTTGGTGGGGGATCTATGGTTGGTGTCTGTGACAGGGAGCTCCTGCCACTCTTGAGGACCGACCTTTTCTTAAATCTGTTGTAACAGTTCATCTTACTTTGAGAGGGCTCTTGCAGTAGGTAATTACATATAGGGCTGAAGCCGGCAGGTGTCAGGACCCCACGGAAACATTTCTAGCTAGCAGTCTCTGGTGGGAGACCCCCCCCTCCACCTCATGGTTAAGTTCCTACTGCTTCTTCAGTCTGTCGTCGGTTTTATCTACAGAGTTTTTTTGCGATTTTCGATTCTTTTATCAAACATTGCCATGTACGTCATCTCCTACTCCCTCCAATTCGCATAAAAACAAATACTACTCGTGCGGCGCCCAGCTCCCACATAAGGTTGGTCATTCCCTGTGCCTTTTCTGTTTAGGCCCAGATCACCCCGTGGAGAAGTGTCAGCACTGCCAGCAGTTCAACACCGCCACCTGTAAATGGAGGCAGCAGTCTTTGGAGGCTCATATTTTAAAGAAAAAGAGGTCATCCATGGAGAAGGAGCTGAAGAAGCTTCGGCAGGCCTCAATTTCCCCCGAGGGACATCACAAGAAGAAGAAGCACTGGGACCAGGACTCCACTTCCACGACCACCGCGACTCTGGCTGGAGTCGCCGTGTTGAAGGTAATGTCTCCCTGGGGGACCGATCCTCGATGGCCATCTTGGCAGTGTCCGGGACAAAGGAGGCGACCGCTACTGGGAAGGCCACCACCATGCAGCTTTCTGGGTCGAGCGGGTCCGGTAAGTCTGATGCCGGTGCCACTGACACCTGCCTGGATAAGGCCACTAAGATGCCCGACCCTTCGGGGGAGCACACAGCCTCCAAAATGCCCACCAAGGCTGTTCCTCCCTCGCGGCCTTCGTCAGTTGTCAGATCCGATAAGTCGGATGCCGGCTCTTCTGACGCCCGCCTGGATCGGGCCGGTAAGGCGGACGTTGACTCCTCTGACGGACACATGACGTTAGAGCAGACGCCAGACCCTGTTGACCAGTCCGCCATCCTCTGCTCGCCACAGCGCTTGCCACTGCTGACCGAAGCTTCAGCGTCTGCCCTTTTGGACCCCGGGGATTTTAGTCCTCCTTCCCAGGGGCGACACAGAGGATGCCAGTACGCTCACATCAGGTCTCCCTCCCGCTGGGCCAGATCCCCTGACGCCGGCTCTGACACCGGGCGACATCCCTCTACCGGACACCATCCCAACGCCGGACCTGACGCCCACTGGGCCACCTGTTCCTGGTCCACCCGCTGGGCCTCTCCCAGGGCCTTCTACTCCATCAGAGCTCCTGGTTCCCAGGTATCCGACCCCGTCCTATCAGACGCCGTCCTACCTGGGACCGCAGTATTCTGCGCCGCAGTACCAGACGCCGACCTACCTGATGCCGCAGTACCCGACACCGGGCTTTCCGCCGTCGCGCTACGGATACTCGCCCTACAGATACCCTCAGTATCCATATCCCCTCCTCCTCCTCCTCCACCGCCCCCCAGCTGCCAGTGGATCTGAAGGAGACTTTGGCTTCCTGGTGGGCTGAGGCCAAGGCTTGGCTCACCAGGGAGGTGGAGAGCCATCTGCCGACGCCGGACCCGGTTCCGGATGCCCGTCGCCGGAGACTATAGACTCCCTCCCCCTTACCGGACACCAGAGGTGAGCCCTCGGGTGCAGGGCTGAGGAGGATACACTTCCCCGAGGGTTGCCCAAGGGGTCCGTTCCTTCCCTGTGCCAGGAGGTGTCTTCATCTTACTCTTTGGAGACCTCGGAATCCAACTCTGAGGGGTGCTCCGATCCTGATGACGAGCCATGCACTCCAGACCATCTCAGGCCAAGGACTCCTCCGAAGTCTTCTCCGGAAGATCCTTCTTTTCTGGAATTGCTGAGAAAGATCCAGGAGGTTCACCAGTGGCAATCTCTGGAGCCAGATCCACAGTGTAAGAAACTCGCTGCTCATTTGGATCTGCCCGAAACTGCTCCAACATTGATTCCACCCTGGATCGAGCCTCACGCACACCTTATTTCCACAATTTGGAAACAACCATCTGCGTTAGCCCCTCTTCCGAGGAAGGCGGACAGGCTATACCAGGCTCCTGAGGATGTGGATTCCTTGAACACACACCCGAAGGCCGACTCAAGTCGTGATTAGCGCCACTCATGGCCTGTCTGCAAATCCAAAATACCTCAGCTTGTCGCCATGTGACAATCCCATCTTCTGGACCAGTACGGGAAGAAGGTGTATGCTTCTGCCACGCTGGGGATTAGGGGCCTGAACTATGTTGCACATATGGGGTACTACCAGAAGGCTATCCTGAGTGAGGTGGAATCAAGTTGGACTCCCTTCCTGAGTCTCGGACCAAACAGGAAGTGGCTGACCTTGTCCGATCTGCTCGTTCAGCCAGTTGGCACATGCTTCGTGCCACATACGATGCAGTGGACACTGCAGGTTAGAGCTTGGCTTTCGCCGTAGGTCTTCTGCGTCATGCCTGGCTCTGGGTGTAAGGTTTGGTCCCTGAAGTGCAGTCCACTGTCCAGGATGTTTGGTGGGTTCTCTGCCTAAAGCGAAACCTCAGAGCAAGTGGGCCAACAAATGCAAGGCTCCTCCGGCTGCCGAACCCCCCCCACCCCAAAAAAGAGGCGTGAGCTTCAGCCGCAGCATTGCCCCATACCTCCCGACTCCTTTCCTTTCCCACAGCCTCTGGACCCCCCAGAGGAACCGGTAGGAGGAAGGTTCTCCTTCCATCTACAGGGTTGGGAGAGGATCACGTCAGATGCTTGGGTGCTCCAACTGATAGCAGCAGGACACTCAATCGAGTTTCTTCAGAAACCACCCAGAAAACCACCCCCCCAAGTCGTCTTACTCCCTGGAACATCTTCCTCTGGTTTGGGAAGAAATGTCCTCCCTTCTCTTGAAGGCAGCGATAGTGCCTGTCCCAACCCACCTTTTGGGGATAGGCTACTACTCCCATTTCTTCCTAGTTCCAAAGAAGTCGGGAGACGTGAGACCTATTTTAGACCTCCGCTCCCTGAACATGTTCATGGAGTACAAACAGTTCAGAATGCTCTCCCGACAGAGCTTTCTGCCCTTACTTCGACAGGGACAGTGGCTGTGCTCTCTGAAAATGCAGTATGCTTACCTGCATATCCCTATCCACCCTTCCCACCACAAATTCCTTCGGTTTTCATTCCAGAGGGACCACTACCACTTCAAGGCCCTCCCATTTGGTCTTTCCTCGGCACCCCAAGTGTTCACCAAATGCCTTTCTGTGGTAGCGGCTCACTTGCGTACCCAGGGAGTGCAGGTATTCCCTACCTGGACGACTGGCTCCTGGCGGCCTCGTCCATGGAGGATCTCCTGCGCTCTCTCTCCCTTACCCTACAGGTTTTCGCCAGCCTGGGTATCACCATCAACCAGGCCAAGTCCTATCTGGTCCTCTGCCAGAGGCTCCAGTTCATAGGGGTGATCCTGGACATGACCATCACCATGGCTTTCCTGCCACTGGACAAGGTGGATACTCTTCAGGCTCATGCAAGTCTGCTGTCCAGTCACAGGCGGGTCAGCGCCAGGTCAGTCCTTCATCTCCTCGGGCTCGTGGCGGCTGCTATTCCGACAGTCCCTCATGCTCTGCTCCATATGAGGATCTCTCAGTGGACGCTTCGGTCTGAATGGGACCAGATGTTGGACAACCTAGACCAAGAAGTTCCGGTCTCCAACCCCATGGTTCGGGACTTGTAATGGGACTTTGCCGGGGAGTTCCCTTTTGCCTCAAACCCCCCCCTCCCAAACAATGACAACAGACACCTCGGGAGAGGGCTGGGGAGCCCATCTAGGGTCTCACAGTACTCAGGGCTCCTAGTCCAGAGTCTAGCAGACTGTTCATATAAACGTGCTCGAGCTCAGGGCCGTTCTGTATCCTCTCCAAGCTCTGAACTCCTATGTGCTTCCGGATCATCTGTCTGTCCAGATGGACAACATGTGCATAGTCTGGTACATCAACAAGCAGGGAGGAACGCGTTCCTACCCTCTGTGCGGGGAGGCAATGAGAGTTTGGAGTTGGGCTGTGCAGCACAACCTTAACCTGATGGCAGTTCATGTTCCGGGAGACGAAAACACGCTGGCGGACCACCTCATTCAGTCGTCATCAAAGGCTCACGAATGGGAACTGGATCAAGGGGTAGTAGACAGTATCTTCTTGCGCTGGGGAACACCTCAGGTAGACCTGTTTGCGTCTCCTTGCAATGCAAAACTTCCCGCTTTCTGCTCGCTGTCTCCCAGGAGAGGCATTTTTTGGAGGGATGCTTTGTCTCTAGACTGGAAGGACAGATTCGTCTGTGCCTTCCCCCTGATTCACTTGATTCTGAGGGTCTTACACAAACTCAGCTCAGGAGGAGCTCGCATGATCCTCACCGCTCCTTTCTGGCCCAGGCAAGTTTGATTCTCTCTTCTGCAACAGTTTTCAGAGGAACCTCCACTTCCTCTTCCTCTGTCGCAAGTTTTGCTGACTCAGGATCAGGGGTCCCTGATTCATCCAGGTCTCAGATCCCTTCAGTTGCATGCGTGGCTCCTGCAGACGTAGCTCAATCCTGATTCGGGGTTTCCCCGCTCGTGGCTGAGATTCTGGTTGAGGCCAGGAAGCCTTCCACTAGGTTAACCTACACCATGAAATAGAAATGGTTCTCTATTTGGCCCTTTTCCAAGGACTTCGAGCTCTTCTTTTGCCCTGTTAGGAGAATTCTGGACTGCATGAGTCATCTCTTTGACCTGGGTCTCAGCCATTCCTCTTTGAATGTTCACATGGCGGCTATCTCTGCCTGTCATGTTCCTTTTGGGGACAGAACTTTTGCGCAGATGGAAGTCTCTAAGACCTTCCTTAGAGGGGTTCTCCATTTGAGACCCCCTGTTCACGTTCCTGCCCCTCCTTGGGATCTGAACTTTATTCTTGAGAAGCTTACCCTGCCTCCTTTTGAACTGGCAGCCTCAGCAGATTTGAAGTTCCTCTCTTGGAAGACTCTTCCTCGTGGCCATTATTTCAGCTCAATGCATTTCCGAGCTTCAGGCCTTGATGTGTAAAATCCTGTATTTAATTTTTCACAAGGAACATGTCGCTCTGTGCACGAACCCCAAGTTTGTCCTTAAGGTGGTGGCAGAATCTACACTGAATCAATCCATTGAGCTACCTGCTTTCTTTACGCAACACTCCAATCAAGGGGAGTACCTCTTGCATATTTTGGATGTCCATAGAATTCTGAGATACTACACCACTAGGACTAAGGAGCTCAGGAAATCTGATCAGCTTTTTGTCTCTCTTGCTCACAAAAGAGAAAGCAATGCCTATCCAAATGGTTGGCTCATTGTATCACTTTCTGTTGCAAGTACAAGACCCTGCTGGGTCAAGTCAGAGGTCACTCCACCAGAGGAGTAGCTGCCTCTGCGGCTTGTTTCAAGAATGTGTCAGTGGCTGACATCTGCGTAGCCGCTACTTGGACTTCTGTCCATACCTTTACGAAACACTACAGTTTTGACATTGCCTCTTGCCGTAGAGCAGGCTTCGGGTTGGCTGTTCTGCAAGGTCTCCTTTCTTGAGAACCTTACAGCCAGAGGTTCTATTGGTGTGTAGTTTTCCTCCTCCCGAGTGCTTTTCCTTGTTCCAGACTGCTTGGGATTATGTATGTACCTACTGCAAGAGCCCTCTCAAAGTAAGATAGCACAGTTACATAAGAACTTACCGTAACTGTAGATCTTCGAGAGAGGCTCTTGCAGTAGGTAATGCCTTCACGCCCTCCATCCCCCTTAGCTTTTTCAGCTCCTTTTCCAGGAAGGGAAATATCTGCTTCTCTCTCATCTTGCCTTTTTGGCCTTTGGCGGGAAAGAACTGGAAAGGTGAGTGTGGAGGACCCCACTAGAGACTGCTAGCTAGACATTTTTCCGTGGGGTCCTGACGCCTGCCAGCTTCAGTCCTCTATGTAATTACCTACTGCAAGAGCCTCTCTTGAAGATCTACTGTTATGGTAAGTTCTTACATAACTGTACTTTCTATTTCTTAGCCTAATCTGTCCTTTACAATTTCTAGTCCATAAGGTTGGCCACCTGTGGGCACCCCCTTCCCTTTCTTAACTATGCTATAGTGTCCTCTTTAATTTTCCTTTTCCCTCTCAGGTCCTCATACAGGGAGGCTATTGTGGTGACCTCCAAGTGCATGTAAAACAGGTTGTGTTTATCATTGTTGGATTTAATATGTAATAGCACTATGTCATAAAATACCTTGATGTATGTACCTTAATTTTCATGAAACCTGTAAATGTTGAAAATACCATGGCACTAGGTGTTTTTGATAATGGTAAAAAGTACTAGGTGACTATTAAAGAAATTAAGTTAGTTGTGTTGTTTAAAATGCATTTAAATTGCTGTAAACCGAACAAGTCTAAATGTCATGGTGATGTGCATATATCCCATGATGCTTTGCATTGTGGAAGTAGGTATGATGTATTTCTTTGACATTTGATTTGTTACCAGTGTCCTTTGGGGTAACCTTTCTTTCAGTGATTCTGCATTGAGGTTATTTGTCTATAGCTTGTGTTTGTTTTTTTTCTTTTTGGGCCCCCACTACCCAAGCAAACTGGGCCCACATGGGGTGGAGGTTGCATCTCAACTGGTAAGTTGGATCAGAGATCAGTGTCCGTAAGTGCTGGCTAAGTGCAGAGAAAGGACATTCATAGTGTGTTGCTGCAAACTGATGTACTGAAGAAGGAATATAGCATTGCAGAAGCTTATATCTTCCTGGACTAAGTCTACATTACTCATTCACACTAGTGGGATAGCGCTGGAGGCGCTAGGACCAAGCTGGAGCCTAAAATTTTCAGAAGGGTCGGGCGCCCGACACAGGACCATGCACTCACAGCGGCTTTTGTGAGACTAGCTGCGCACCTGTGTAGGCTATATCTGCATCGACCTTCCAACCGCCTCAGTTCCTTTTCTCCCGCCGACGAGTGCGCTTGGATGTTGATGTCCCTCGTCCACCAGAGTCTTAAGTTTTCATCTATACGACAGCAGCTTTTAGCGTTTAATATTTTAAGTAGTACTTTCTTATTTTCTGAACAAGAAAAGAAGATTATGAAGAAGAAGAAAAGGAAATTCTTTCTTGCCAGTAACGGAGTCATCCTTAGACGGTAGCAGTGATGGTAGGAGGACTTCGTTTGAAAGCTTTTATGGCAGAGGGGAGCTGTGTCCAGTTCGGCGCCCTTATTTATGAAGTGGCCTGTGCTCGGAGAGGGGCGAGACAGTCCACCGAAGCACAAATCTAGCGGTTCCAGGGATCCGGCTCCGCTTAACCTCCAGCTCTTCTTCCTCGTTGGGGGAAGAAGAACTGGTGCTGCTCGAGGTTGTGCATGGGTATGTCGGCACGAGGATTGTTCGTCGGGAAGGGCGATGGACCTGAATTGACTTTGGTGGGTTCCCCTGGGTCCCGCTTCTAACGACTGCATTCTCGACTCCGAACTCCATCTCTGTCCTCGTTGGAGCTCCGGTGGGCAGTTTCACCTCTGGGCTGCTCCTATGGAGCAGGGGGCTTGACTTTTCCAGTTCTCCTGACTCTGTTCCTGATTTCGGGGCCTCCTGGTCTCGGAGTCGTTGGACTGGAGCCGGGTCGATTGGATCATGATGGGCGAGGTGCCCTCTTGGTGTCTTTGCCATCGTGTCGACCCCTTGTGCCTACCCCCTTGTCCCTTTTCCATGAAGGGGCCGGCACGGGCACCACCTTTTTCCATCTCCCCTTCTTTTCAGGATGTCCATTGGCATTTTCCTTCGGCGCTGTGGCTCAGTGTCTTGGTCGGTGTCGTGCCTCTGAGCTGTGGTTTGGTGCCTTGGTCGGCGGCGAGCTTCAGTGCCTTGGTCGGCGCCGTGCCTCAACGCCTTGGTCAGCGACATGCTTTAGTCGGCACCATCGTCTGTGCTATAGCTCTGTGCGGCGCTGTGGGTCGGTGCCATCACTCTGTGCGGTGCCGTGAGTGCTCTTGTTGCTGCCATTGGTTGTCGGCACTGCCAGTGGTGCCATGGGTGTCTAGGTGGCGTCGAGCACCCGTGGGTGCCATGGGTGGCGCTGGAGGCACCCGTGGGTTCCGGAGTGGCACCACGGGCACCCATGGATGCCACTGGTGCCATGGGTGCCACTGGTGCCCTTGGATGCCATTCTTGCCATGGGTGTCATGGGTACCATGGTGCCATGGTATCATCGGTGTCGTGGTGCCTGCAGGTACTGCCGCAGGTGCCCTCGGGTATTGCCCAGGTTGGCATAGGCACTGCTTGGTGCCTTCCTGTGCCACGAATGATGCTAGTGCTATGGGGGTGCTAGTGGGTGCTGTCTGGCAGAACTAGTGACACATTTTTTCCTTTTCGGACTTCTCCACAGAACTTGTGGCGGGATGTTTTCCGCAGAATGAAGTCCTGTTCTGCGGATTATTTTTCCGCACATCTTAGTGAGTGGCGGTCCACGTGGGATCTTGTGTCATCCAGCAGTTTTCTGCTGATGTAACTCTGCTGTACTGCTCTGCATGCAGAATTTCTCATTCCACTCAGCACTTTCTCGGCTCCCTACGTGGTACCAAGCTCCTCGACATCCTTCCTGATGGCGGAATCTCTAGTGGCTCTGACCTAGACCTCCTGTAGAAGTCCTTCTGGGGTAGAAGTGCATCTAAATGGGGCTTTCCTTGTCCTGGTCAGTAATACAGCAGACGACTCATTTTATATACTGTAGGGCACGTCCTCTCTATCATCAGAGTCCGTGATTGAAGATCTTTTCAGTAGTTCCACAGTAATGGGGTCTACTATAGTGTTTCGGACTACATCCATGGACCATGACGCTTTTGCGTCTAGACTTTTTAGTCATCAAGACAATTACACTCTGTGGAATATTCTAATTTAATGGTTGGGAGCTGCTCAGGCTCTTCCGCCCCTTTGATAGGGGTATATGGCCCCCTTGTGATATTGTCCCTTCGGTGGCTTCTTCGGCACAGGTGGTTAACATCTCTCCAGCTGTGATTATTAGTCCGGTCATACTTTCACTATGGAAGCTCAGGCTTCCTCTGCACTCGGAGAACATCTTCATCATTTTGTATCAAGACAATCGTTGCAAAATAGCATCCTGAAAGCCTTGTTAGGCTCGGACTATTAAAAAAAAAAAAAAAAAGTATAAATAAATAATTTTTTTTTAACACAGCACAGGGCCCAGCCGAAATTACCCGATACCCCCTTTTTTGGATTTGGTCAGGTTCCGCCTCAGCCCCTGAGGCGCTCGTCTCCAGAGTATGGTAAAGAGTACCTGACTTCTTCTTCCCCTAGGGGGAATCCCATCCAGCGGTGGTATGAGTCATCTCTTTCTCCAAAAGAGATTTCTCTCATTCAGAGACATCTCCTAGACCTAGGCGATTGCCCAGTCTGTTAATTACCCTTTCTTTTTATCAGGCTTTCTTCTCTCGAGCAAAGCCTCGCAGCAACAGAAGCGACTCTCCACCAAGTCGGAACTCAGATTCCTACTTCCTTGCTTGCTTTAACTTAACAGGCAATATTCTCCTTCTTGACTGAAGGTCAAGTATGTCTTTTTTATGAGGTAACTTCTCAAAATATTCACACCTTCCGGTTCCGGCTCACTGGTTCCATGCAAGTCGCTCACAAAGGTATCCTCTCCAAGTGCACGATGGAGTTGCGATGTTTGTTTATCAGCAAACAAACTAGAATCCTTTCCTACTCCCTTCAGGGAGGCCAGAGTGAGTAGTGCCTCACCGCACTGAGTCACTGCCGCTTCCAGTCACTTTCTTTATTTTTTTCTTTTTTTTTTTTAACTGCATCTATCTTTCTCCTGTCCCTGTATAGCCCCCATGTGACCGACTCCCCCAGCTCCGTCCCCTGGAATTACCGGGGCTTACCTGATGCCCAGTCCAGGGGTGGTGCTTGCGGAGAGACCGTCGCCATCCTGCAGCCGCTGTTTTTTCTGCTTTTCTTCCCATTTTAGCCCGAGGACCCCAGGAAAAGTATGCATGCATGTGGAGGCATGCATGCGCCTTACAGCCCCGGTAACGGCCCTCCTCTGCCTGCCCATTGGCCTGTCACCAGCACACCCTTGCTTGCGCGGCCTCAAGCCTCCACCAGGGGTAGCCGTGAGGCGAGTGCCACCCACCTCCCGGAGAGGAGAGCTGCCTTGGCCGCTCTAGCCCCCTCCCCGTGCCAAGCTCCGGCGGCCCAGGCTTGCTCCTGAACCTGGGTGCCCGGTGTTCCGTGAGGTGAGACGTCCAGCACCTCAGCCCTCTGCACCACCGGGCCGGCCTGCTTCCAGTTACTTTCAACTAATGGGTTAGCCCTAACTTGGTCCTGCTGTTCCCCTCCTCGACGCTCATCTGCCTTAGAAATCCAGCCCCTGTTTTTGTCTGTTGGATTGTTTTTTTCCACAGTGGACATGTTCTCCTGTACACTTTTCCTTTCTTCCCTGAGTTCAGAGACTGCTACTACAGTTGTACATACAGGAGCAGGATGGTTCCTTTTTGGAATATGCAGTGGGTAGGATCTGGTTCTACTAGACCATCTCAAGAGGCTTCTAAGTCATGCTTGGCCTTCCATCAGGAGGGTTCCAGTGACTAAGTGGAGACTATTCTCCTTGATGGGCTAACCCCACCTGGACCCCCTTGCTCACCAAGTAAGGGGTTCAAGTGCTCCTGGACCTGTTGTTCACAGGTCAGCCATACTTGATAGTGGGGGTTTCCATCTGCACTTTCCGGGCTACCCTGAACCAGTAGACTTTACCTCTGACTCTTTCAGTTCCTGAGGTCCCTTTACATTACATTAGTACATGTCTTTGACACTATTACTTTTAGTCCCAGACCAAATTGTGATGCCAGGTTCTTGCTCTCTCCTAGAGTGGTTGTCGCTTCCTGGCAGACTTTCATTTTGTGCCCATTGCAGTCTTCTGCAAAGTGGTGAGTTACAACTTGAGCACTTATCTTGTAAGCACTGTATTCTAGATGATCTTTACAAGACAGCTCTTTTTATTAGGAGGAAAGTCCTTGGCGTCCTTTCAAGTGAACCCTATCTCCTACCACCTACTCAGGGGTTGTTGGTTTTAGCTGGTGCTCTCCCACTGAGTGTGGGATGAGTGATGGAGACTTGGTCCAGAAGATATGGAATTACATACTTACCGTAATTATTGATCTTCTTGGACAGTCTCCATCACTCATTCATAAGCCCACCCACCATCCCATGGGTTCACTCGTTTTCTTTCCAGGTCTTCATGGTCCTATGGTTCAGACTGTGAAGACATTGTTCTTTGACCTTTCTTGCAAAGGCTATCTGGGCCCTCTCAGGCCCAGAAACTCAGGATGAGTTATTCTCATTAGTTACACTGCACCTTCTCGTCGAAAAGGTACTGAGGCGGTTAAAGGATCAGTGCCGAGATAGCCTACACATGTGCGAGCTAGTCTCATGGTGCCACGCATGTGTGGTCCTGTCTCAGCGCAGACCCTTCTGAAAATTTTAGGCTCCCGCTTGGTCCTAGCGCCTCTGGCGCTATCCCACCACTGTGAATGAGTGATGGAGACTGTCTAAGAAGATCAATTATTACGGTAAGTACGTAATTTCCATTTCCTGTATTTTGAATAAACATCATACAGAGATTGTGTGTTGAACCTGAAGTTTGGTGTATGGTCCATCTGTTATCCACAACCCCTCCACAGACTTGGTTTTAGAAGTGGAATAACTTGCTGGAAGCATCTGGATTGGCCGAAGAGAGAAGTTTTCTGGTAGATATCTCCCAGATATCCCAGGTGGACCGATGCACCAGGAGTTGCCAGAGGAGAACCCGAGAAGAAAGTCCGTGAAGTTCTGACCAGAACCATGGCTGACAAGACTGGGAGAGAAGCTGCTGACTGGACTGGACCTGGGAGCTTGGAGGAAGGCCTAGCCTGAAGATGACGAAGAGATGCAAAAGGATGAGGAGCTACCATGGGGTTGATGCATACTGGAGGTGCGAGAGACAACACCTAGCAGGTGGAGACCCTGATGAGGATGGTCCACTGGATGAGTGGGCAATGGCGGAGGCAGACCAACTACAAAGAGAGGCGGAACACTGGTGCCAGGTACTCGAGAGGTTCCTACCCAAGAGTTTGGATAAAGAATCGGAGGAGGATTTTTCGTGGGCGCAGCTGGATGAGGACCCCCTGACTGAGCAGGATATTCCTTTGTTGTCTTTGAAACATAGAAACATAGAATTTGACTGCAGATAAGGACCGCTTGGCCCACCCAATCTGCCCATTTCCCTACCTACTGGATAAGCTGCAGATCCTAGTTAACCAGCAGCCTTCTTCCTAGCCCCACCCCCCAGAATTGCCTTATGACTATCCCATGCATGCTTGAATTCCACCACTGATTTTGACTCCACAACCTCCTCGAAGGCCATTCCATGCATCCACAACCCTCTGTGAAAAAATACTTCCTTAAATTACCTCTGAGCCCCCATCTTCAAATTGTGCCCTCTTCTTGCACACCTCTTTTTTTGAAAGATGCTACCCTCTTGGACTTTGTTGATTCCCTTGAGGTACTTGAAAGTTTCTATCATGTCCCCCCTCTCCCTCCTTTCCTCGAGGCTATACATATTAAGCTCCTTAAGTCTCTCTTCATATGTCCCAAGATGTTACCTGTTAGAGGTTGGAGATGCAAGTATGGGACTTGAATGCGAGACCCCAGGTAAGACTGCCTGGTGATATTATGCTGGGGTTGAAGACTCCAAGCAAGAAGAAGGCTATGAGGCTGAAGGGATTTTTTTCTTGTATTGATGCAGCTAAATCTGTTAACAGTATTGACTGGGGTATACTGCAGACTAAAGATGCTAATATTGCCAGAATGTTACAATATGTCAAGATTGAGGAGGGGGGTGGAAAATGGATAAGAACCTGCACTGAGGTAACACCAAAAGAGTGTTTACCCTCAGGTGTCAGTATCTGTAGCAAGTGAAATGAATCAAGAGACACAGTGGGTTTATGTAGAGGGGTTGTACTTAGGACTGGGCCCCTGCTTAGAACCAACATGTCTGGTGGGGTTGGAGCAGGAAATTACTCACCTCAGAGAAAGTATTTCTTTGATACTGGACATTACAGACGTCTAGATTTGTCGTTAAGAAATATGACAGATTTTCCCGAAAAAGAGATGGGAAGATACCGCTAGTCTCTGTTGAGAAATGTGCTAATGCATCAGGGTAAAGAATGATGATATCTACTATGTTTATGATAGAATGTTTATTGTTAATAGGGACCCTGAGACAGATCTTCTGAAGATGGATGGGTGGAAGCTCCATCCCTTCCTGGGACAGAAAGGTGGTAAGCAGTCTGCAGTAACTGCTTCCCTCTTAAGGTGGGAGATATGTGACACAGAGCTCCTGCCACTCTTGAGAACTGACCTTTTCTTAAATCTGTTGTAACAGTGCTTCTATTTCTTAGCCTAATCTATTCTTTACAATTTCTAGTCCATAAGGTT
Source organism: Neoceratodus forsteri (assembly GCA_016271365.2). Classification (NCBI taxonomy): domain Eukaryota; kingdom Metazoa; phylum Chordata; order Ceratodontiformes; family Ceratodontidae; genus Neoceratodus; species Neoceratodus forsteri. Next base: position 997,510,099 of record CM028131.1, read on the forward strand.
GGCCACCTATGGGTACCCACTTCCCTTTCTTGACTAGGCTATAGTGTCCTCTTTAATTTTCCTTTTCCCTCTCAGGTTCTCGTACAGGGAGGCTATTGTGGTGACCCCTAAGCGTATGTAAAACAGGTTGTGTTTATTGTTGTTGGATTTAACATGTAATAGCACTATGTCATGAAATACCTTGATGTATATACCTTCATTTTAATGAAACCTGTAAATGTTGAAAATACCATGGCCCTAGGTGTTTTTGATAATGGTAAAAAGTACTAGGTGACTATTATAGAAATTAATTCAGTTCTGTTTAAAACGCATGTAAATTGAACAAGTCTAAATGTCATGGTGATGTGCATATATTCCATGATGCTTTGCATTATGGAAGTAGGTACGATGTTGTATTTCTTTGAAACTTGATTTGTTACCGATGCCCTTTGGGGTTACCTTTCTTTCACTGATTTCTACATTGAGGTTCTTTGTCTATAGCTTGTTTTTTTTTTTTCCTTTTGGGTCCCCACTACCCAAGCAAACGGGGCCCACATAGGAGTGGAGGTTGCATCTCAACTGGTAAGTTGGATCAGAGATCAGTGTCAGTAGGTGCTGGCTAAGTGCAGAGAACGGGCAGTCATAGTCTGTTGCTGCAGACTGATGTACTGAAGAAGGAATATGGCATTGCAAAAGCTTATTTCCTGTATTTTGAAGAAACATCACACTGAGATTGAACCTGAAGTTCAGTGTCTGGTCCATCTGTTATCCCACAACCCCTACACAGTGTCCTGTTCCCTGCCCGGGAGCTATCCCACCAAGCACCGTCCCCATTCTCCCAATAAGATGTGAATCCCTCCCACACTCTGGTATATATATGTGTTCTCTCTGCCTGGATTAGTACATGAGCTTTTCCCAAATTTGACAGTTTTTCATTGTCATGAGCCAGCTCACAAATGTGAGTGGGGCTGATTGTTTCCATTCTCTTAGGATTCCCACTTTTGCAGAATGTGCTGCATTCAGTATGAGTTTTTTGTGTTCCCACTCCTCCTCTCCAAAATCTCCCAACAGGACCTGCCTGGCGGAGAGAGTGATTGGTTTCCCTGTGCAGGCTGTCAGTGTGCGGTTCATGTTCCTCCATAGAGTGTCCAGTTCTGGGCAGCTAGACATCATGTGGGATAGTTCTCCCTCTGGGGCATTTACCTTCTGATCTAGCATCAAATTTGTGGAGTCTATGTGGGGTATAGTAGGCTCTATGGGCTGTCATAAAGTGTACGTATTTGTATTTACTTTGTGTTGTAGGTTTCCAGCCCTCCTCTAGTATATTCCCTCATTCCTCCTCTCTTGTTTTTTCTCCTATGGTGGTTTCCCACTGACGTCTCTGCCAGATCAAACAAAAGTGGTGACAAGGAACATCCCTGTCGGGTTCCTCTAGATAGTGAAAAAAGGGTGTGAGATCAGTCATTCATTTGCACTGTGGCCGGAGTATATCGCTTGGACCCATTCCAAGTATTTGTTTCCAAATCCCATTTTTTGCATTGTGTGCCACAGGTGGTCCCATTCTATCCTGTCAAACGCCTTTTCAGTGTCTAGTGATAATACCATCGGGTGCAGTCCATAGACTCCCTCTGTCCCCTGGCTATAACCTGGAGCAGTATTCAGGTGTTGGATGTTGCTTCCCTTCCCTTCACAAATACCGCCTGGTCTTCATGCACTATCTTGGGCAAGACTCCTTCTAACCTGCAGGCTAGAAGCTTAGTATATATCTTGTAGTCAGAGTTTAGGTGGGATATTGGTCTAAATGAGGCTGTTTCTGTCTGGAGGTTGCCCGGTTTAGGGAGTACTGATATTCACGCTTGAGGGGGCTGCCGCTTTCCAGTTGTATGTTGTAATGTCTTGTAAAGGGGTCCTACTATGGTGGTGCCAAGTATCTTGTAGAATTCTGTTGGGATGCCATCTGTTCCTGGTGTCTTCCCAGGGGCCAAGAGATTAATAGCCCTTATGACCTCCTGTTTGTTAATGTCTGCCTCTAATGCATCCCTGTCTGTCTCTCCTATCTGTTCCAGGTTGTCGTAAAATTTATCTTTTTTAGGGTTGGGCCCACCCAGGGGGTTGTCTCTCCCTCTGATATAAAGGTTAGAGTAATATTCTACAAACTATTGGTTTATGCCTTTCTGGTCACTTATTTGTTCCCCCTGAAGCTGAGGTTATCCTATTTATGTGGCGCTGGGCTTACTCTTGCTTCAGTTGATATGCCAAGAGTTTACCACATTTATCGCTATGTTCATAAATTCTGGCTTTCTGATAGAGCAGTGCTTGTTCTATTTGTTTACTATAGAGTTTGTTATATTGTTCCCTTAGGTGTACCAGGAGTCTATAGGTCTCCGATGCTCTGGTGGCCCGATGTTTCCTCTTTATCGCTCTGAATTGAGTGTAGCGCCTCCATCTGATTTTTCCTTTACCTTTTGACATAGCCTGCATACAACATAGTGCACCCTCTTATAAACGCCGTGAGGGAATCCCACACCATCCCTGTATTTTCTGTTGATCCCCTATTTATTGCCCAGAATTCCTTGATCTCCGCAGTTAGTTGGGCAATAAACTCCTTGCCATTGAGAATGGATGGATCCATCCGCCAAGCATTGTTGCAGCTTGTTTCTGCCTGGCTTGGGAGCTAGCTTGCTCTCAGTGGGGCATGGTCTGAGATTATAATGGGTAAGTATTCAGCTGATATGATTGTATGCATGACTCTTTCCCCCCCCCATACCAGTAGCATGTCTGTACATGTGTGTGATTGGTGTACATGCAATCAGTAGTAGTAGTCCCTGGGGGTGGGGTGTGTGCCCCTCCTTGCATGGAGTCCACTCTGAAGAAAGGGGGGATCTTACTTCGAGATACAGCTCTTGCAGCAGGTTACACCATTAGGACTGAAGCCAGCAGGCGTCAGGACCCCACGGAAATCTTCTAGCTAGCAGTCTTCAGCGGGGACCGCCTCCGACATCGGTCCCGCCCCCGACGTCAGACATAGTACATAAGGAGGCGGTCCCGCCAGATTCCCCAGTTCTAGGGACATGGATATGTTGTTCATCCACACTTATTGGCAGGTCCTTGCCGCTTTAAATCTTGCCGGAAGGTCTTCAAGCTGGCTCCTCCCACCCACCCGGGTGGTAAAACTCTCGGCTCCTGCATGACGCCAGATCTTCCTTACCGTTTGGAAGCTGAGGTTCCCTCCTTAGTGCTCTGCTTTTTCGACTGGTTCCTGAAAATTTCGGTCTTCGAAATCATTGGAAGTGTCTTTTCTGAAACTTCGATCTTTTCTTCTTCGCTACAGCGATGGCTCAGTCCTTTTCCGGCCCCGAGAGGCACACGGTTACTTCCTCCAGGAGAGACTCGCATTCCACGTGCGTTTCTTGCCTGGACTTGAATCACGATCCTCAGGCTTGCAATTTCTGTTCTGCCCTTTCGGTCAGCTCTCTGGAGGACCGTGCGGCCCGTTCGGGGCTCGGACATCCGGTAGTTTTTTCCGCTCTGGAGATTCCCTCGGACCGGCGGGTGTCCGCTTCAACTGTTTCTCAGCAGTTCGATCCTGCCGGGAGGGGCGGCCCCCGGTTGTGGCACTTATCCCGGCTCTCCTTGGGTTCAACTCATGCAGCTCGCTCAAGGAGCTTCGCCATTCCCTCTCCCTCCAAGGAGGTGGAACCTGGAGCCCCGCCGGGCCGCCTAAGTCTAAAGGGCCGCAGGCGGGTCTCTTCGCCGACGCCCGACTGGTCGAGGATGCAGCTCGCCACTGGCCTCATGGTGGTGTCCCGCCAGGTCAGCCGGGCCAGGTCCCCGTCGACGCTGTCGAGTCTCTCGACCCGTCTTTCGGGTGGTCTTCTGGTGCCGCCATCCCTCCAGCGGAGGCTGAGGTTCTGTCCGTTCCTTCGAGACGACAGCCCTCGGTCCTTTCTTCCGAGCCGAGGGAGGAGCGGGTGCGTCCTGCTCCTTCCCAGGCCCGCCCTCGGTCCCCCCGAGGATTTGGGTCTCGGTCTCGGTCAGCCTCTCGGTCTAGCCACTCACGCCAATCTCGGCGTTCTCGGTCGGGGCACCGAGTTAAGTGGCTTAGCCGTTCTTCCTCGTCCCCCCTCCTCGGATGAGGAGTGGTTTCGATGCTGTTGGCGTCGTTGTTACGAGGAACTTATGTGGCGACAACAGTTGTTGTCGGGTATCAATCAGCCCGATTCATTCTCCGGATAGCAAGCAGCCGCCCGGCTCAGTCGGCAGCCATTGGTCTCAGTCGAGTCTTCCTCCAGGGCCGGTTGCTCGTCCGACTGCTGCCCCTCTGCCTTCGGGCGGGTACAGGCCAGGCCATGACCTGTTCTTCAGGTCACTCGGTCCCCTCACTCCTGCCCGCCCCCGGCGGACGAAGAGTGCCTTGGGCCTCGCAGCTTTTTGCAGACCCTTCGGAGCCTGAAGCCGGCTCTGCTATGTTTCCTAGCAGGGAGGACCCGGGGTCTTCCCAGGAACATTCCGTAGACAACAGCCCATCGTCTTTGAGGGGTCTGCTTCAGCTCATTTCAGAATTCACTGGGATGCAGCTTGAGCCCGTCTCCAAACGGGCACCTTACCCCCTTACGGAGATTCTGGACCGAGGGGGTTCTCCCTCTGAGGCCTTCCCAGTGGCTGAGGCTATCGTGGGCCCAGCCTGGAGCCATGGCGGCGGCCTACTTCCTGCCCCTGCGCCTTTGCCAGGGTGGCTCGGAGGTACCCTATCCCTGTCGGTTCTCTGCCCGGTTTCTCGGAGCACCCTCGGCTGAAGGGGTAGTCACCTCAACGTTTTCCAATGTCTTGAAGCGCTGGGGATGTGGACAACCCCCTGACAAAGAGTCCAAAAGGATGGACTAAATCGGGCTCAAGGTTTACGCTCTGCGTCCTCCTAGGCCTCCGTCAGGCCAGCCTGGCGGCTCTTATGGCAGCACTGTTCCCACGCCCTTCTGGGCACCCTGGATGAGGTTCTACCTCATCTCCCGGCGGGCTCACGGACCACGGTCCGGCAGAGTGCGGACCAGGTGGGCGGTGGCAATACAACAGCTCCAGATGGCTCTGGATCTGGGTGACTCCTGTGCCAGATCGGTGGCGGCCGCCGTGGCCATGCGCTGCAGGGCGTGGCTGAGGTTATCCTCCTTTTCCTTGGAAACCCAGCACGAGTTGGCGGACATCCCCTTCTTGGGAACTGACCTTTTCGGCCCTGGAGTGGAGGGACATATCCAAGGGCCCGAGAAGTCCGATGCCACTCCGGACTCTGTCACTCTCGCCCGGAGGGTCAAGGGCAGCCGTCAGCCTTTGCGTAAGCCCTTTGCCCCTGAGCCTGTGGCTCAACCGGCCCAACATAAGGGCCAGCAGGCATGCGCTGGGCGCTGTTGCCAGTCCAGCATCTTCCTCCAAAGGAAGCAGGGGGAGCAGAAACCGAGGCCCCTCGGCTCCTTCCCCTCCAAGCTTGCTCAGTGGCGGGCCAAGGGCACCCCGGCCCGTCATCCCAACCCAGAGTTTCCCCATGGGGACGGCTCCACACCTCGTTCTGGAGGTATTTAGGGTAGATCCTGTCTGAGTTGCGGCGGTTTCCCCTTTGAGCCGTTGCCCCATGGGGATCTTGGGTCACTGCCTCTGTGTCCTTTCGTACCGACATGCCTGTTACCCTCTAGTTAGGGTGATCAGGAAGGCTGGGACCCCCAACCTGGGTTAGGTGTCCAGGTATTCCTGGCCTCAAACAGGCGGGGCTCGCCCCATTCTCCACTGCGCCTGGATGGTCTCTCTACTTCAGATATTCCATCCTCAGATCGTGGCGTGTGGCTGTTCCTGGGCCTCCAGGATGTACCTACTCCTCGTTCCGTCCGTTTCTTGGGAGCTCCTCCTTCTTAGCGGGGGATCTCCTTACGAGTTCCTAGCCAGGCCCTTCCTTTGCTCAGCAGTCTCTGCGGCACTGAAGGGTCCGGACGTAACCCCACCCGGAAGGCAGACTGGTCTCCCGTTACAGGAGCCAAGTGGGAACTCGTGCCCTAGCGGTGAGGCTTCTTCGGACTAAGCTCGACTCTTGAGTCCGAGCTCGGCTCCGGGCGGACAGGGCTGAGGTTCTTCCTCCCTTACCCAGTCGGGTTGGCCGGGTAATTATGTCCTGCCAGGACCTCCTGCACCTCCTGGGCCTCAGGGCGGCCTTCCCTAGTGGGAGGGGCCAGCCAGAGGTCTGGCACTTCGTCCCTTGGACCAGTTGGTGACTACAGCCCAGGAGTTAAAACAGCTCCTTTGGACCGTTCCAACTTGGCAGGAGAACATCCTGTTCGTCGCCTCTGGTCGGCGATCTTCTCCGACTGATGCTTCTCGAATGGGTGGGGTGCCCATCTAGGGGAATACAGAGTACTTCGCCTCTGGTCCTCTCGCGAGTCCCGATGTCCTTCCTGCTCGCTGGAGCACCAGGCGGTCCGCTTAGCTTGCACCGCTCGCTCCGCTTGTATCGGGGTCTAGTGGTCTAAGTCCAAGTAGGACAACACCACGACCATGTGCTACCTACCCCGCCAGGTTTGGTTGATCCCCTTGCCTCGGTGCAAGGAGGTTCTCCGCATTGGGTTTTTGCGCAGTCGGGGGTTCCCAGCCATTTGATGGCAGGAGCCCCCAATTTCCTGGCTGCTGCCCTAAGCCGAGCATAGGCTGCGCCTCATGAGTGGTTTCCCCTGCGGAGTAGCACAGGATCTTCTCCTTCCCTCTGGGGAGAACACGAGGCCGAGACTGTTTTTGCCTGCCCCCTCAGCAAGGCCTGCTGCAAGGATGCCACGGGGCCCCGGGCCTCCGTGCCTCTCCCCCATTTCCCTTGACCTACGGGCAAGGCGAGGAGGGACTTGGCGCAGGTGATGCTGGTAGCCCCAGACTGGATTGCCAGTTCTGGTATCCAGCTCTCCTCATTCTCAGCCCCAGGCTCCCGAGGCAGCTTCTAGTCCGCCTCGTCCGTCTTTCCTTTTCAGGGAAGGCCATCCATCTGGACCTTCAATCCCTGCACCTGTAGGCCGACCCCTGTGCGGTTAGGGGCCAGGCCTAGGGTCTTTTGGCAACGTCCTCGACCTTCGAGGCGTCCTGCTAAGAAGTCGGCCAAGATGCTCATCCTCTGGGAGAAGTTCTCCTTTTTGATGATGGGATAGGGCTGTGCCCTTCCCCATCACTGGGCGAGCATTCTGGACCATCTGCGGTCCATCCTTACACCAGGGCTTTGGCCAACGACCCTCTAGGTGCTTCTGTGGGTCACCCCTGTCTTCCGGGCGCGGGCCGGGAGGCAGTTGGTGGTGCGGAGAAGGTGGTCTGGCACTTCTAGGCCTCGATCACGCCTCCTCTTTTGAGGAGAGTATCCCCGTTTCTGTGGGATCCTTGCTGGTGTGAGCTTAGTTCATGAACAAGCCATCCGAACCTTTGCACAGGTGCGAGTTTCCCCAACCTGTTGTGGAAGAACACCATCTTGGGGCCACTCCGCCATCCAGAAGGTGGGGAGAGTTCCAGGCGCCTTTAATCTCCTATCGGTCTTCCACAGGGACTAGGTTGTCTCACGCCCACCAAGTCCTTCCAAGGCGGTGGCGGAGTCTTCCTTCGGGCTATTGCTCTGCCGGGTTTATCCCTATTCACACCTTGAGATCAATACAGGTTCCATAGGAATCCGTTTAACGCTCACCTACCTAGGGAGCGTAAAGCTAAAGTTCGGGAGAGGTTCGCCAGCTGTTAATCATCTTCGCTGAAGCCGCATCTGGCAGATTTGCAGCCCAGTGAACGACAAGCGGGCGGGTCACCCCTGCATAGGTCTCCACTATAGGCGGGCGGGCATGGGAGCCTTCCAGAGGATAAGCTGCATTTTACCTGTCCTTCCGCTGCATCGGTGGCTGCTTTCAGAGATACTCGGTCCAGGATATCCGCAGGGCTTCTGCCCGAAAGCAGGCTTTACTGCTCCCTTCCACATCGACCTGGGTCGGCGCGGGGTTCTGGTCGGGCCTTGGTTTTCCAGTCTTTCTACCTAAGTAAGGTGTGCGCCTTACCTCCCTCCTCCCGGAGAACTGCTAGGAGTCTGTCAATAAGGTGGATGAACAACATATCCATGTCCCTAGAAATACAGGTTACTCACCTGTAACGGGAGTTCTAGGCAATGGTATATGTTGTTCATCCTAACTCCTCACACCTCCCGGCCGGCCTTTAACCTGGCTGGCGGAGCTAGATCTGGGCGTCATGGGCGGAGCTGAGAGTTTACCACTGGGTGGGTGGGAGGAGCCAGCTTGAAGACCTTCCGGCAAGATTTAAAGATGCAAGGGACCTGCCAATAAGTGGATGAACAACATATAACATTCCTAGAACTCCTGTACAGGTGAGTAACCTGTATTTCTAGGGACATGGAATGTGTGACTTATTTTTACTATCAAACAGCAACACCGCTAAACGCAGAAAATATCCTCCACCAATAAAATCCAGCCATCATAACATGAATCACAACTTGAGCTCGGGTTCCCCTCATAGCGCTCTGCATATAAGACTGGTTCCTAATTCTTGGTTCCAATTTAAAGTTTTTGCATTACAAACTTGGTCTTCTGTCTCTCATGGCTACGATGGACAAATGACTCCAGTTTGCGGCGGTGCCCTTGTGGCAGAAGATGTCTCGGACAATCCGCACTCACGTGTGTCTACTGTTTAGGCCTTGAGCACGACCCGCGGGCTTGCGACCTGTGCTCTTCCTTCTCCAAACCACATGAAGACTGTGCCTGTTTACAACTGGGCGAGAACATTTTCTCAGGGAAGTCAAATAGGCCAGTCGGCGGGACACACCGGTAACAGGCTCGGAGATCAACTAGAGCAGATGATCACCCTCGAAGAGGAGGCGTGGGCTACGCTTCTCTACCCGACAGTATCGCTCTCTCAGGGTTCACACAGCTTCCTTTAAGGAGCTTTGTCATCCCTCTCCACTAGAGAAGGACAATGTCACTGGACCTTCTTCTCGGTCCAAAAAAAAGACAAAGGGTAAGTCCTCTGCGGCGATCTTGGGAACGGAAAGGTCCTCCCGAGTTATGACCATCGACCCGATCGATCGTTCGGCTTCGAGCACTGGTCTCACGGTGTCCCCCCATCAGGTCAGGTCAGTTGGCCGAGACTCCTGCTCCGGCCTTGATCGAGATCTTTCTCAACCCATTGGGCGGGTTGTCGACCCGTAAACCCAGCGTCCCTCTCCCAGTTTCCTTGGTGGGAGTTGGGATCCAGTGGGCACCCGGTGCCTCCCGGTTCCGGGCCTCGGTGTTTCCCTCCGAACCTGGGGAGGGAGCCGAGTTCCACCCGTCCCCTCCCGCACCCGTCCTCGGAAGGCAGAGTTCTCGGTCTCGGACTTCTTTGTGGTCAACCCGATCCACGTCATAAGCGGTCTCAGTCGGCACGATGGCAGCGCGCCGCTGTCCCTCCTCCTCGGATGAGGCAACCCCGACGTAAATTCGTCGGCGTCACGAGACCTCATGTGGCAACAGCTCGCTGACCGAGGCAAGCCCGGCGCGTGCCCCAGGCCATTAAGTGGCTGTCACGGGCGGCGAAACAACCTCGTTTTACCGAGCCTGTTCCCAGCGGTTGTTCGCAAAACCAGCGCTCACGATTCGGTGGAACTCCGCCTCCACAGCGCTGTTTGAGGCTCCGACCAAGAACTTCGATCGGCTCAAGGAGTCTACCATAGGCTGTCGGTCACCCTCACCGATTGCCTAGGCAGGTGGAGGTGGCTCAGGCCGAGCAGCTCTTTGGACTCTTCTGAGTCGACGGCAGTCCTCACTTTTCTCCCAAGTGGTGGACTTGAGTCTCTGGAGGTCAGTCGCTGGACGACAGCCACCGTCCTTCCTGGGTTTGCTCAGGCTCATCTGGAGTCACGGGATGCAGCTGACCACGTGTCAAGCCCAGGCCGTGTCCCTCACGGAGGAATGTTGGACCGGGGATTCCCCCTCTGGGAGGCCTCCCGCCAGCCGGGCCAGGCGTGAGCCCAACCTTGAGCTCTGGCAGTGCCCTGCCCCACCCTGCGCCTTTGGCCAGGATGGCCAGGAAATCCAGTCCCGGTTCCTATCCGGTTTCGAGACATCCCCCCAGCCGAGGGGTTAGATACCGACAGCGTTTTCCGGCATGCCCGGAAGCAAGAACAAACCTCCGACAAAGGTCCAAGAAATTGGACTATGCGGCGAAAAAGTCTAAATAGTACTCCCAGCGCCCAAGCAAGTAAACCGTACTGATGGCACATTTCTCCCACACCTGTTAGGCTCCTAGACGGTAGTCCCTCATCTCCCGGCTGACCACAGACCACTGTAGGCAGGTACGGGACCAGGGCAAGGCAATGGCCAAGCAGCAACTTCAGACTACTCTGGACACGGAACTCATCGCCAGGTCAGTCGCGGCGCGGTAGCTATGCCCGTCGGGCATGGCCAAGGATATCCACCTTCTGGCAGATCCCAGCACAAATTGGCGGATGTCCTTCCTGGGGCTGACCTCTTGACCCTGGGTGGAAGAGGCCACCTCCAGAGGATCGAAAGTCAGGTACCACCTTGAACTCTGTCTCATCCGCTCAGGGACCATGCAGGCCTGAACCCAAACCCAAACCCTTTTGACTGTCTGTGCCCCGACGTCCAGCCAACAACACCAGGGCCAGCAGGCTCAAGCAGTGTCCCAAACCCAAGCCAGGACTACTCCTCAGGAAGCAGAGGCAAAGGCAGAGTGGTCCTCACCCAGTCCCTCCTCAAGCCTGCACAGTATGGGTTGAGGATGTACCCCCCTCGTCTCACCTCACCCCAGAGTTCCCCGTGGAGGGCAGCTCGATACTTCCTTTCCGCCTGGTCTGCTATTACCACAGACGTTGGGTGTTAAGTGTTAGGAAAGGACCTGCCTCTGGAGTTGAGCAGGCCCACCCTTCAGGCCGTCGCACCTCGGGGGCCTTGAAATCGAGCCCTCGCTGTATCCAGCTCGCCGGAGGCCAACGCCGCTCTCCTCCTCGAAAGGAGGTGATAAAAGGAAGCGGACCCTCCCTCAGACCCGAGGTTACGTGTCCAGGTACTTCCTGGTTCGAAGCAGATGACAGGCCCATTAAAGACTACGACCTAACAAGTTCCTGGTCTTGAACCTTCAGGATGGTCACTCTGGCTCAATAATACCACCAACTTGGGCGTAGTAATAGTTCTGCTCTCTGGACCTACAGGACGTTCTTTCCGTCCCTATATCCGTCCATCAAGGTTCCTTCACTTTGACGGAGATCCTTTTGGTTCAAGCCATGCCCTTGACTTATCTCCAGCACCGGGTCTTCACCAATACATGGCAGTGGTGACAGCATTCCTCTTGACGCCGAGGGTCCTGGTTTACCCTGCCTGGACGATTGACGTGCAGCCTCAGACAGGAGGTGGGCGGTCAGAGACAGCCCTCAGGTTGCTCTCAGGTGACCTCCTCATCAAGAGGCCATGTGAGACTTCCCGAGCGAAAACGGGTGATTCTTCTTTTTCGCCGGGACAGGGCTAGAGCTCTCTTTGAAACCAGAGCATGGCTCGGCGGACAGGGCCGAGTTCTTCCTCCTTTGTTCAGTCATTTCTGGTTGAGCAATGCGCCCGGCCCAGGACTTCCTGCACCTCCTTGATCTCATGACGGCCTGTACCAGGCGGTCGTTGGACCGCTGGAACATCCGCCAGTGGAGGGCTGGCCAGTGGTCCAACGCTGCGTCCATTAGACCAGCGGTAGCGGTGACTCGGGGATGGAACACTCCAGTGGTGGATGATTCCAGTTCATGCAGGAGGCATCCCGTTTGTCTGCCCGAGCCGACGGTCTCTCTATCGACGATGCCTCTCTGATGGGTTAGGTGCCATCAGGGGACACCAGCGCCCGACCTCTGGTCCCGTGAGTCGATGCTACATCAGCCTGCGGAGCTCGAGGCGGTCTGCCTAGCTCTCACACCTTTGCTCGTTCTTTAGGGTCAAGTGGTCGGGTCAGACGGACAATACCACGACCATGCACTATCTAAACGCCCAGGGCGGGGCCAGCGCCATGCTTCTATGCAAGGAAGCTCTCGCATCCCGTCACTCGTCCGCAACCTGGAGGCGGATCTCCTAGCCATTCATGGCAGGGCCTCAACACCTGGCCGATGCCCCAAGCGGATAGAGGCTGCGTCCACAGTGTCTCTCCTGCGGAGGCAGTACAAGATCTATTCCCCATAGAGCACCTCAGGTGGACCTGTTTGCCTCAGGAAATGAGAAGCTGAGACTGTTCCATGCCGCCCCTCAGCGGGGCTCGCTGCAGGGGATGCCTTCTCGGGCCATGGACCCCAGACTCTTCTCGCCTTCCCCGTTCCTTGATACAAGGTGCTTCAAAACAGGAGGGACAGGCGCGGGAGTTCTGATAGCCCAACTGGCCCGCCGTACTGGTACAGATCTCCTCAGCCTCAGCTCCAGGCTCGAGGCAACTTCAGCTACCCCGGACCTTCTCTCAGTCAATCGGGAAGGCATTCATCCGGACAGCAATCCTGCCTAACGACCTGGTTCCTGGCTAGAGTTCCAGGCCTTGGTCTCCACGGGGGTCTCAGCGGTTAGAAGTCCTAAGCCTCAACAGAAAATACTCGCCTTCAAATGGAAGAGATTTTCCATTTGGTGCCAGAAAAGGCCTGGACCCTTCCTCCCTGTTCCTTGGTGAACTATTGGATACCTTGGTCCCTTTCTCAACAAGGGTTGGGTGACGACCCTTAAGGTGCACCACGCAGCCATCTCTGCTTCCAGGCGGGGCCGGGAAGCAGTGATGGCGCGGGAGGTCTGGCGCGCCGAAGCCTTGATACATACCCTCCGGTCAAAGAACCTCCACCTCCGTGGGATCTAGCCTGGTACTGGCAAAGCTCATGGGCAAATATTAGACAATGCACGGTGTGAACTCTCACCTGTAGGCAGGAACAGCCTTCTTGGTGGCTATCACGTCAGCAGAAAAAATTACTCACCTTAATATGTTGTTTCTTCTAATGAATTGCTATATTATGACTATTGCAGTTGTCCCAGCCTTAGAACTGCTCCGGAGTGAAAGAGTTAACTCCATGCAACATGGGCTTAGAAAACGACTCGGTTCAAAAACTCTGTTAGGCTGGTTTCAAACTGAAACAGTCAGATCTTCTGACAAAACTCACTAGGTTCTGTGTGGAAGTTGCAACCTACTCACTAGCCAACTGGCCACTATATATTAACATTTCCTGATCCCAACACAAGACTCAATCGATGGACCAGAAAATAGATAAAATAACTAAATAAACACAACACCAAACATGAAAAAAAATAATACATACCAACACGACCCACACCTTCCCGTAGGAGTTCTGAGAGGGGCGGAGGAGGCTGGGGGGTCATAATATATGAACTCCATTAGAAGAAACAACATTACTAAATGAGTAATTTTTCTTCAAACAACATCATCTTGCTATATTATGACATATACAAACTACACCAGTACCTCCATGGAGGGACAGAACCTACTTAGAATGAAAAACAAGTACGGCTGCCAAGCAGAGCATCCTCCTGGCCTGAATATCCAGGGAGCTAGGTGAGAAAGTATTACTGTCTTTCAAATAGCTGCTGACATATCTCCAAGATAGGATGTCTCTAGCAGCTAGAGATGCAGCTGTACCTCTGGTAGAGTGACTCAGGCCTGAGGGGAACCTTACCAGCTTTGATAACAAAATTGGATACAAGAAAATATCCACCTGGCAATGGATCTCTTAGTGGCGGTCTCCCTTCCCAACCTCACCATAAGTGAGAAACAGTTGGAGAAGTCAAACCTGTGACCACTAGTAAGCTCTGTAGTAACAGGGGCCCTGCTAACATCTAGCTGTGCAGTCTCCTCTCACCAGAGGAGAATGGTCAGTGAAGAACACTGGAAGTGAAATAGATTGGTTAATGGAAATCACAAACCACCAAGCAAAAACCCTGTTAGTCCTGAGGACTCTTTATCCTATGAAAAAAGTCAGTTTCTACTGATAAAACTGTAACTCACTTGACACCTGGCAGAATTGGCTACCAATACATTTTCAAATCAAATGTAGCTCTGCCAAGACAGAGGTTCTAAGAAGTTACACTAGCTGAGCAATGCATACATTAAATCAAGCCGGGCAGGGTCCTGAACGGAGATTGGTGACAATCCTTTAAAAACTGGAAAATAGGATGAGCAGAAAGAAGGGGCTTTGCTAAAATGAAGGCAGAGACAGCAGCCAGTGCACTTTCGGTGGCTGGTCTCAGTCCCAGAGAATTAAGATGGACCATGTGCTCAATACAGTGGGTAGATCAGCAGATTCAAGAAACATGCTTCCAGAACACCATATGGAAAACCTTTCCACCAGGTTATAAAGCCCTAATGGAAACCCTAGGCCTTCAGGATTTGAACACTGAAAGAGTTGTAAATCCAAACTCTAACTGCTCAAAGCCAAACCTTGAGGTTGAGGTTGGTCGGATCAAACTCCCCTGAGCACAGGTTAACAGATTCTGGTTCCTGGAGACACAGGGAAGATGGACTGCTAAGGACAGAAAGGGGAGTACCAGGGCTGCCAGCCCAGTGGAGCAATCAGGATCATTTGCAGGCTGAGACCAGTTTTGACTAGTACTTTGAACAGGAGGGAAGGAAGGCACAAAGCACCCTTCAATCGAGAGAAGAGCATCCAGAAACAAGGCCCAACACTGGGGTCTGCAAAACAGTGGAAGTTGATGATTGTCTGGGGCTGCAAAGATCTATCTGAGGTGCCCCATCTGAACACTATCCCAGTACTAGGATCCAGTGACCAGTAGTGATGGCCCTGAAATCCTGCTGAGCATCTGCAGGACATTGTCCTTACCTGGGAGTGACTATGAGGAAGTGTTCGAGGGAATAAACTCAGAGACACAACTTCATAGCCTCGGTGCACCACGGCCGAAGACAGTGCCCTCTTGTTCATTGTTATACCACATTGTGATGGTGTTGTGTTCTGACCTGTACCACCTTGTTTACAGACAGTGCAGGAAACCTAAGTGCTAGAAAAACAGCTCTGAGTTCCAACAGATTGATGTGGGCAAGTTCCTGAGGACCATAACCCCTGGGGAAGTCGCCCATGCTCAATCCCAAGAGGGATCATCTGTAGTAAGGGTCAGGAATGGGACAGAGGATGAAAACACCCCCTGTCTCAATTGCTCTGATCCTGCCACCACTGAAAGGTCTGGATCAGGTTAGTCACTAGGATTAACGGATAGAGGATCTCTTCTTTGAGACAGAAAACTCTCAATGGAACTGAATGTCCCTCATCGAAATCTTGCTCCTTGCACCAAATCTTCTAGCTAGCAGTCTTCAGCGGGACCGCCTGACATCGGGTCCCGCCCCGACGCCAGACATAGTATATAAGTGAGGCGGTCCCGCCAGATTCCCCAGTTCTAGGGACATGGATATGTTGTTCATCCACACTTATTGGCAGGTCCCTTGCCGCTTTAAATCTTGCCGGAAGGTCTTCAAGCTGGCTCCTCCCACCCACCCGGGTGGTAAAACTCTCGGCTCCTGCATGACGCCAGATCTTCCTTACCGTTTGGAAGCTGAGGTTCCCTCCTTAGTGCTCTGCTTTTTCGACTGGTTCCTGAAAATTTGGTCTTGAAATCATTGGAAGTGTTTTCTGAAACTGATCTTTCTTCTCAGCTACAGCGATGGCTCAGTCCTTTCCGCCCCGAGGCAACACGGTTACTTCCTCCAGGAGAGACCTCGGATTCCACGCATGCTTGCCTGGACTTGAATCACGATCCTCAGGCTTGCAATTTCTGTTCTGCCCTTCGGTCAGCTCTCTGGAGGACCGTGCGGCCGTCTCGGGCCTGGACATCCGTAGTTTTTCCGCTTGGAGATTCCCTCGGACCCGTGGGTGTCCGCTTCAACTGCTTCTCAGCAGTTCGAACCTGCCGGGAGGGGCGGCCCCCGGTTGTGGCACTTATCCCGGCCTCCTTGGGTTCAACTCATGCAGCTCGCTCAAGGAGCTTCGCCATTCCCTCTCCCTCCAAGGAGGTGGAATCCTGGAGCCCCGCCGGGCCGCCTAAGTCTAAAGGGCCGCAGGCGGGTCTCTTCGCCGACGCCCGACTGCTCGAGGATGCAGCTCGCCACTGGCCTCATTGGTGTCCTCCCAGGTCAGCCGGGCCAGGTCCCCTGGTCGACGCTGTCGAGTCTCTCCACCCGCCTTTCGGGTGGTCTTCTGGTGCTGCCATCCCGCCACCTCTGGCGGAGGCTGAGGTTCTGTCCGTTCCTTCGAGACGACAGCCCTCGGTCCTTTCTTCCGAGCCGAGGGAGGAGCGGGTGCGTCCTGCTCCTTCCCAGGCCCGCCCTCGGTCCCCCCGAGGATTTGGGTCTCGGTCTCGGTCAGCCTCTCGGTCTAGCCACTCACGCCAATCTCGGCGTTCTCGGTCGGGGCACCGAGTTAAGTGGCTTAGCCGTTCTTCCTCGTCCCCCCTCCTCGGATGAGGAGTGGTTTCGATGCTTGTTACGCGTGCTACGAGAACTTGTGGCGACAGCAGTTGTTGTCGGGTATCAATCCACCCCGATCCATTCTCCGGATAGCAAGCAGCCGCCGCCAGCTGGGCAGCCATTGGTCTCAGTCGAGTCTTCCTCCAGGGCGGTTGCTCTCCGACTGCTGCCCCTCTGCCTTCGGGCGGGTACAGGCCAGCCATGACCTGTTCTTCAGGTCACGGTCCCTCACTCCCAGCCCGCCTCCCGGCGGACGAAGAGTGCCTTGGCCTTCGGCAGCTTTTGCAGACCCTTCGAGCCTGGAAGCCGGCTCTGCTATGTTTCCCAGCAGGAGGACCCGGGTCTTCCCAGGAACATTCCGGAGACAACAGCCCATCGCCTTTGAGGGGTCGTCTTCAGCTCATTTCAGAATTCACTGGGATGCAGCTTGAGCCCGTCTCCAAACGGGCACCTTACCCTCACGGAGATTCTGGACCGCGGGGGTTCTCCTCTGAGGCCTTCCCAGTGGCTGAGGCTATCGGGCCCAGCCTGGAGCCATGGCGGCGGCCTACTTCCTGCCCCTGCGCCTTGGCCAGGGTGGCTCGGAGGTACCCTATCCCTGTCGGTTCTCTCGCCCGGTTTCTCGAGCACCCCGCTGAAGGGGTAGTCACCTACCACGCTTTCTCCAATGTCTGGAACGCTTGGGGATGTGGACAGACCCCTGACAAAGAGTCCAAAAGGATGGACTACGTCGGGCTCAAGGTTTACGCTCTGCGTCCTCCTAGGCCTCCGTCAGGCCAGCCTGGCGGCTCTTATGGCACACTGTTCCCACGCCTTCTGGGCACCCTGGATGAGGTTCTACCTCATCTCCCGGCGGGACCAGGACCACGTCCGGCTGGCACGGGACCAGGTAGGGCGGTGGTAATACAACAGCTCCAGATGGCTCTGGATCTGGGTGACTCCTGTGCTAGATCGGTGGCGGCCGCTGCTACATGCGCTGCAGGGCTGCTGAGGTTATCCTCCTTTCCCTTGGAAACCCAGCACGAAGTTGGAGGACATCCCTTCTTGGGAACTGACCTTTCGGCCCTGGAGTGGAGGGACATATCCAAGGGCCCAGAAGTCCGATGCCACTCCGGACTCTGTCACTCGCCTCGAGGGTCAAGGCAGCCAGCCAGCCTTTGCGTGAAGCTCCTTGCCCCTGAGCCTGGTGGCTCAACCGCCCAGCATAAGGGCCAGCAGGCATGCGCTGGGCGGCCTGTTGCCAGTCCAGCATCTTCCTCCAAAGGAAGCAGGAGCAGGAAACCCAGAGCCCTCGGCCCTCCAAGCTTGTGTGACGGGCCAAGGGCACCGCCCGGCCCGCCATCCCAGCCCAGGTTTCCCCATGGGGACGGCTCCACACCTCGCTCTGGAGGTATTTAAGGGTAGATCCTGTCGAGGTTGCGAGCTGTTTCCCTTTGAGCCGCTGCCCCATGGGGATCTTGGGTCACACTGCCTCTGTGTCACTTGCATCGACATGCCTGGCCCTCTAGTTAGAGGTGATCAGGAAGGCCGCGACCCCCCCCCTGGGCCCTGTCTGTGTCCAGGTATTCCTGGCCTCAACAGACGGGGCTCAGCGCCCCATTCTCCAAGACGCCTGGATGGTCTCTCTTCTTAGATATTCCATCCTCAGATCGTGGGTGTGGCTGTTTCCTGGGCCTCCAGGATGTACCTACTCCTCGTTCCGTCTGTTTCTTGGGAAGCTCCTCCCTTCTTAGCGGGGGATCTCATACGAGAGTTCCTAGCCAGGCCCTTCCTTTGCTCAGCAGTCTCTGCGGCACTGAAGGGGTCCGACGTAACCCACCGCGAAGGCAGACTCGGTCTCCCGCTACAGGAGCCAAGTGGGAACTCGCGGCCCTGAAGGCGGTGAGGCTTCTTCGGACTAAGCTCGACTCTTGAGTCCGAGCCTGGTTCAGGCTGACAGGGCTGAGGTTCTTCCTCCCTCACCCAGTCGGGTTGGCCGGGTAATTATAACTTGCCAGGACCTCCTGCACCTCCTGGGCTCCTCAGGGCGGCCTTCCCTAGTGGGAGGGGCTAGCCAGAGGCTCACAGCTCTTGGCGTCCTTTGACCAGTTCGGTGACTACAGCCCAGGAGTTAAGAGAACGCCCCTTTGGACCGCTCCAACTTGGCAGGAGAACATCCTGTTCTGCTCGCCTCCCTGTGAGTCGGGCGGTCTTCTCCCGACTGATGCTTCTCGAATGGGTGGGGTGCCCCATCTAGGGGAATACAGAGTACTTCGGCTCTGGTCCCTCGCGAGTCCCGATGTCCTTCCTGCTCGCTGAGCACCAGGCTGTCCGCTTAGTTGCACCGCTGCCTTGTATGGGGGGTCTAGTGGTCTAAGTCCAAGTAGGACAACACCACCATGTGCTACCTACCCCGCCAGGTTCGGTCGTCATCCTTGCCTCGGTGCAAGGAGGTTCTCCGCATTGGGTTTTTGCGCAGTCGAGGGTTCCCAGCCATTTGATGGCAGGAGCCCCCAGTTTCCTGGCTGCTGCCCTAAGCCGGGCATAGGCTGCGCCTCATGAGTGGTTTCCCCTGCCGGAGGTAGCACAGGATCTTCTCCCTCTTCCCTCTGGGGAGAATACGAGGCCGAGACTGTTTTTTGCCTGCCCCCTCAGCAAGGCCTGCTGCACGGGATGCCACCGGGGCCCCGGGCCCCTCCGTGCCTCTCCCCCATTTCCCTTGACCTACGGGCAAGGCGAGGAGGGACTTGGCGCAGGTGATGCTGGTAGCCCCAGACTGGATTGCCAGTTCTGGTATCCAGCTCTCCTCATTCTCAGCCCCAGGCTCCCGAGGCAGCTTCTAGTCCGCCTCGTCCGTCTTTCCTTTTCAGGGAAGGCCACCATCTGACCCTTCAATCCTGCACCTGTAGGCCCCACCCTGTGCGGTTAGGGGCCAGGCCTAGGGTCTTGGCGTCCCCACCTCTCGAGGCGCTCCTGCTAAGAAGTCGCCAAGATGCTCATCCTCTGGGAGAAGTTCTCCTTTTTGATGATGGGATAGGGCTGTGCCCTTCCCCATCACTGGGCGAGCATTCTGGACCATCTGCGGTCCATCCTTACACCAGGGCTTTGGCCAACGACCCTCTAGGTGCTTCTGTGGGTCACCCCTGTCTTCCGGGCGCGGCCGGGAGGCAGTTGGTGGTGCGGAGAAGGTGGTCTGCACTTCAGGCCTCGATCACGCCCTCTTTGAGGAGTATCCTCGTTCTGTGGGATCACTTGCTGGTGTGAGCTTGGTTCATGAACAAGCCATCCGAACCTTTGCACAGGTGCGAGTTTCCCCAACCTGTTGTGGAAGAACACCATCTTAGGGCGCTACCGCCATTCCAGAAGGTGGGGAGAGTTCCAGGCGCCCTTAATCTCCCATCCGGTCTTCCACTGGGACTAGGTTGTCCCGCGCCCACCAAGTCCTTCCAAGGCGGTGGCGGAGTCTTCCTTCGGGCATAGCTCTGCCGGGTTTATCCCTATTCACACCTTGAGATCAATACAGGTCTATAGGAATTTGGCTTAACGCTCACCTACCTAGGGAGCGAAAGCTAAAGTTCGGGAGAGGTTCGCCAGCTGTTAATCATCTTCGCTGAAGCCGCATCTGGCAGATTTGCAGCCCAGTGAACGACAAGCGGGCGGGTCACCCCTGCATAGGTCTCCACTATAGGCGGGCGGGCATGGAGCCTTCCAGAGGGATAAGTGCTCATTTTACCTGTCCTTCCGCTGCATCGGTGGCTGCTTTCAAGGATACTCCGGTCCAGGATATCCGCAGGGCTTCTGCCCGAAAGCAGGCTTTACCGTTCCCCTTCCACATCGACCTTGGGTCGCGCCGGGGTTCTGGTCGGGGCCTTGGTTTTCCAGTCTTTCTACCTAAGTAGGGGTGTGCGCCTTGCCTCCCTCCTCCCGGAGAACTGCTAGGAGTCTGCAATGAGTGTGGATGAACAACATATCCATGTCCCTAGAAATACAGGTTACTCACCTGTAACAGGAGTTCTAGGAATGGTATGTTGTTCATCCACAACCCACCCGCCTCCCCGGTTGACAAGATAACCTGGCTCCAAGGGATAGATTCTGAAACATGGCGGGACAGTTTGTCACTGGTAGAGAGTTGAAGACGCCTGCAAGATGAAGATGCAGGATCACATCAGTGGTGGATGAACAACATATAACATTCCTAGAACTCCTGTTACAGGTGAGTAACCTGTACTTAGGGACATGGATGTTGTCTGGCTTCACACTGTCTGGCAGGTATCCTTGCGGCTTAAATCTTGCCAGAAGGTCTGCTGGCTCCTCCCACCCACCCGGTGGTAAACCTCAGCCTCCGCCCCTATGACGCCAGATCTTCCTCACCGCCAGCTCAGGTTCCTTACGCCTGCATATAAGACTGGTTCCCACCTTCGGTTTTCCTAATTTAAAAGTTTTTGCATTATAGACTTCGTCTTCTGTCCTCTCGCTGTCATGATGGACAAATTGACCCTGAGCCATGGTGCCCTTGTGGGTAGAAGATTTCTCGACAGATCCGCACTCCACGTGTGTCTACTGTTTAGGCCTTGAGCACCGAATCTTCAGGCTTGCGACCTGTGCTCTTCCCTTCTCAGCCCTACGCCCTTGAAGACTGTGCTGCCTGTTTACAACTGGGGCGCGAGAAACATTTTCCTCGTAAAGTCAAATAGGCCTGGTCGGCGTTTCAAGCGGCGGGCGGCTCGGGCGGATCAGCTAGAGCAGATGATCACCCTCAAGAGGAGGCGGCGGCTGCAGCTTCATCACGGCTGCATTTATCCGCTTTCTCTGTTCCTCTTACACAGCTTCCTTAAGGAGCTTTTGTCTGTCCCTTTCCACTAGAGGAGAAGGACTATCGTCTGCTGGACCTTCTTCGGTCCAAAAGAAAGACAAGGGTAAGTCCTCTGCGATTTATCTTGGGAGCGTGGAAAGGTCCTCTCCCCGAAAGTTGTCGGCTGTCGACTCTTTGTCGACTCGCTCGCTCGCCACTGGTCTCACGGTGTCCCATCAGGTCAGGCTCAGTTGACCGAGACTCCTGTCGACGCAGTCGAGATCTTTCTCAACCTGCTGGATTGGTTGTCGACTGCGCGGCCGAAAATCCTCTCTCCCAGTTTCCTTGTGGGAGTTGAGGATCCCGTGGCTTGCCAGTGCCTCCGTTCCGGAGCCCTCGGTGAACCTTCCGAGCCGAGGGAGGAGCTGTCCACCCGCCCCTCCCCGCACCGCCCTCGAAAGGCAGAGGTTCTCGTCTCGGACTTTTAGGTCCAGCCGATCCGCCCGCCATAGGCGGCTCCCAGTCTCGGCACTGCTGCAAGCAGCGCTGCCGCTGGCCCTCCTCCTCGGATGGAGGCTTCACGTAAGTTACGCCGACGACACGTAGGATCCTCATGGCAACAGCTCCTTCTGGACCGGAACAAGCCGACGCCAGCCGCTTCCCAGGCCATTAAGTGGTTGTCACCGGAGTGGCCGGAACAACCCTCGTTTTTACCCGAGGAGCCTGTTCCCAGGCCGGTTGTTCGCCAAACAGCTGCTCCATCGACCTGTGGAACTCCTCCACAGCCGCTTGTTTGGGGCTCCGACCACAAGAACTTCGGTCGGCTCAGGGTCTGGGCCCCATAGGTTGCCCGGTCACCCTCACTCCCGATTGCCCTAGGCAGGTGGAGGTGGCTTCAGGCACCGGAGGTGCTCTTACGGACTCTTCTGAGTCCGGACGACGATTCCTCCCTTTTCTCCAAGTGAGTGGACTTGAGTCCTCTGAGGTCAGTCGCTGGACCACAGCCCTTCGTCCTTCCTGGTTTGTTTAGGCTCATTCCGAGTCCACCCGGGATGCAGCTCAGCCCCGATTCAAGCGGGCTGGGCATCCCCTCACGGAGATATTGGACCGAGGGATTCCCCCACGGAGGCTCTTCCTGTGGTCGAGGGCCATTGTGGGCTCAGCTCTTGAGCTCTGAAAGTTCTGCTTCCTGTTCTGGGCGCTTTGGCCAGGATGGCTAGGAAGTATGCGTCCCTACCGTTCCCTGTCCCGGGTTTTCGGAACATCCTCAGCCGAGGGTTGATATCGACAGCGCTTTCTCTCGCATGCCGGAAACGCTTAGGACGTGGACAAATCCTCCCGACAAGGAGTCCAAGAAATTGACTATGCCGGGCTAAAGTCTACGCTGCGCCCCTCCGCCTTCGCCAGGCAAGCTCGGCCGCGTTATGGCACATTTTCCCATGCCCTGTTGGGCTCCTGGACGAGGTAGTCCTCATCTCCGGCTGACCTGCAGACCACTGTTAGGCAGGTGCGGGACCAGGGCAGGCAGTGCCGCTAGCAACTTCAGACGTTCTTGACATCGAGACTCCATGCGCCAGGTCAGTTTTATTTAGTGGCCAGGCGCGCCGTCAGGTATGGCTGAGGATATCCACCTTCACAGCTGGATACCCAGCACAAATTGGCGGATGTCCCTTCCTGGGGACCCACCTCTTCGGCCCTGGAGTGGAAGGCCACTCCAGAGGATCGAAAAGTCCAGTGCCACCTGACTCTGTCTCATCCGCCAGAGGACAAGGGCCACAGACCGCAACTCCAAGCCCTTTTGTCTGTCTGTGCCCCCGGCACGTCCGCCCAGCAACACCAGGGCCAGCAGGCTCACGCTTTGCAGTCCCAAACCCAAGCCTCGCTGCTTCCTCCTCCAGGAAGCTGGGAGGCAAAGGCCCAGGTGGTCCCTCAGCCGTCCTCCTCCAAGCTCTGCACAGTGACGGGTTGAGGGATGTCGCCTCAACCCCGCTGCTACCTCACTCCCAGGTTCTCCCGTGGGGACGGCTCCTGCACTTCCTTTCCGCCTGGTCTGCTATTACCACAGGACCGACCGTGGGTGTGCTAAAGGGCGGTAGAAAGGACCTGCCTCTGAGTTCGAGCAGGCCCCCACCCTTCAGAGCCGCTGCACTGGGGCCTTGGGGTCCAAGCTCGCTGTCAGCTCGCCGAGCCAGATCGCCTCCTCCCGAGAAGGAGGTGATAAGAGAGGTGGCGGACCCTCCTCAGACCTCGGGTTGGTGTCCAGGTACTTCCTGGTTCCGAACGGACGGGGCTTGGCCGCCCCACCTACACGACCTAAACAAGTTCCTAAGGTCTTGAACCTTTCAGGATGGTCACCTGGCTCAGATAATACCATCCTTGGAACGTGGGCGCGGGTTCTGCTTCTCTGGACCTACAGGACGCTTTTCTTCACGTCCCTATCCATCCGCTCTCATCAAAGGTTCCTTCACTCGGGAATGGAGGGATCCTTCGAGTTCCAGCCATGCCCTTCGGCTTATCTCCAGCTCCCAGGGTCTTCACCAAATGCATGGTGGTGACAGCATTCTCATGCCGAGGGGTCCTGGTTTACTCCTTACCTGACGATTGGCTGGATAGCAGCCCCTCCAGACAGGGAGGTGGAGCGGTCCAGAGACCTGGCCTCCAGGTTTGTTTCCTCAGGTCGCCTCCTCATCAACGAGGCCATGTCGGAACCTTGTTTCGCAGGTGATTCTTCATCGACAGAGCTCTCGACTTTTTGAGCCAGAGCATGGCTCCCGCGACAGGGCCGAGGTTCTTCCTCCTTTGTTCAGTCATTTTGGTTGGGCACTGCGCCTCGCCCAGGACTTCCTGCACCTCCTTGGTCTCATGATCGCCTGTACCAGCGTGTCCGCTTGACTCGCTGGAACATGCGCCTCTTCAGTGGGGCTGGCTGTGCCAGTGGTCCCAACGCTAGATCCATTGGACCAGCTAGTGACGGTGACTCAGGGATGTGAACACTCTCCAGTGGTGGATGATTCCAGTTCATCTGCAGGAGGGCATCCTGCGTCTGCCCTAGAGCCGACGGTCTCTATCGACCGATGCCTCTCTGATGGGTTGGGGTGCCCATCTGGGAACACTGAAGCGACGGCCTCTGGTCCCAAGCAAGTGAGTCCCGATGCTACATCAACCTGTTGGAGCTCCCGAGCGGTCTGCCTAGCTCTCACCGCCTTTTGCTCCGCTTTCTTTGGGGTCATGGTCCGGTCCAGACGGACAATACCACGACTCATGTACTATCTAAACCGCCAGGGCGTGACGCTGCGCATGTTCTATGCAAGGAAGCCTCCATCTGGTCACTCGTGGCGCAGCCTGGAGGCGGATCTCCTAGCCATTCATGTGGCAGAGCCTCCAACACCCTGGCCGATGCCCTAAGCCGGATAGGGGCTACGGCCCCACGAGTGGTCTCTCCGCCGGAGGTAGTACAAGATCTATTCCCCATTGGGGCACACCTCAGGTGGACCTGTTTGCCTCCAGGGAGAATGCGGAGCTGAGACTGTTCCATGCCCGCCCCCCTCAGCAGGGCTCGCTGCAGGGGGATGCCTTTCTCGAGGCCATGGACCCCGGGCCTCTTCTACGCCTTCCCCCGCTCCCCTTGATGCACAAGGTGCTTCTCAAAGCAAGGAGGGACAAGGCGAGGTGATTCTGATAGCCCAGACTGGCCCTCGCCAGTACTGGTACCCTGATCTCTCAGCCTCAGCTCCAGGCTCCCGAGGCAACTTCCAGCTCCGCCGACCTTCTCTCAGTCAATCAGGGAAGGCATTCCATCCGGACCTTCAATCCCTGCACCTGACGGCCTGGTTCCTGAGCGGCTAGAGTTCCAGGCCTTGGGTCTTTCCGACGAGGTCCTCAACGTAGTTGAGGCGTCCCATAAGGGGTCAACCAGAAAATGCTACGCCTTCAAATGGAAGAGATTTTCCATTTGGTGCCAGGGCAAAGGCCTGGACCCTTCCTCCTGTTCCTTGGTGAGCATATTGGACTACCTTTGGTCCCTTTCTCAGCAAGGGTTAGGTCGACGACCCTTAAGGTGCACCTGGCAGCCATCTCTGCTTACCGGGCGCGGGCCGGGAAGCAGTCGGTGGCGCAGGAGGTGGTCTGGCGCTTTTCAAAGGCCTTGATCACATTTCCCTCCGTGCGAGAACCCTCCACCGGATCTATTGCTGGTACTGGCAAAGCTCATGGGCAAGCCATTCTCGAACCAATGCACAGGTGTGAACTCTCTCACCTGTCGTGAAGACCGCCTTCTGGTGGTTATCGACAATAGCCAGAAGAAAAAATTACTCACCTTAGTAATGTTGTTTCTTCTAATGGAGTCTTGCTATATTATGACTATTGCAGTTTGTCCCAGCCTTAGAACTGCTCCGGAGGTGAAAGAGTTAACTTCCATGCAGAGCATGGAGCTAGAGCTAAGCCTGTCTCAGAAGCTCTGTTAGGCTGGTTTCAAACTGAAACCGCCAGATCTTTACGAGCAAAAACTCACTAAGGTTCTGTGTGGAAGTTGTAACCTACACTAGCCAACTGGCCACTAATATATTAACACATTTTCCTGGTCCCAACACAAAGACTCAAGTCAGTGGACCAGAAAAATAAGATAAAATAACTAAATAAACACAACACCCAAACATGAAAGAGGGCATCAATACATGCCAACAGAGGACTACCCACCCCATACCCAAAGTAGGAGTTCTGAGAGGGGCAGGCTGGGGAGGTCATAATATAGCAAGACTCCATTAGAAGAAACAACATTACTAAGGTGAGTAATTTTTTCTTCAAACAACATGAAGTCTTGCTATATTATGACTATTGCAGACTACACAGCAGTACCTCCATGGAGGAGGACAGAACCTACTTAGGAATAGGCTCTGAAGCACGGCTGTGCCAAACGAGCATCCCTCCTGGCCTGAATATCCAGGAGTAGTGCTTGGTGAAAGTGTGTACTGTCTTTCAAGTAGCTGCCTGACATATCTCCAAGATAGGGATGTCTCTAGCAGCTAGAGATGCAGCTGCACCTCTGGTAGAGTGAGCCCTCAGGCCTGAGGGGGAACCTTACCAGCTTTTGATAGCAAAATTGATACAAGAAAATATCCACCTGGCAATGGATCTCTTAGTGGCAGGTCTCCTTTCCCAACCTCACCATAAGTGAGAAACAGTTGGAGGGAGTCAAACCTGTGACCCTTGGTACGCTCTATGTAGTAACTTAGGGCCCTCTTAACATCTAAGTTGTGCAGTCTCCTCTCACCAGAGGAGGAATGGTCAGTGAAGAACACTGGAAGTGAAATAGATTGGTTAAGGTGGAAATCTGAAACCACCTTAGGCAAAACTTCCTGTTAGTCCTGAGGACTACTTTATCCCTGTGAAAGGAAATAAAGTCAGTTTCTACTGATAAAGCCTGTAACTCACTTATACACCTGGCAGAAGTGATGGCTACCAGAAATACAGTTTTCCAAGTCAATACTTAAGCTCTGCCAAGACAGAGGTTCTAAGGGGTTGCATTAGCTGAGCAATGCATACATTAAGATCCCAAGCCAGGGCAGGGTCCCTGAATGGAGGATTGGTGTGAAGCAATCCTTTAAAAACTTGGAAAATACAGGATGAGCAGAAAGAGAAGAGGGCTTCCTGTTGAAATGAAGGCAGAGACAGCAGCCAAGTGCACTTTCAGGGTGGCTGGTCTCAGTCCCAGAGAATTAAGATGGACCATGTACTCCAATACAGTGGGTAGATCAGCAGATTCCGGAAACATGCTTCCCAGAACACCATATGGAAAACCTTTTCCACTTGGAGTTATAGGAGTTCTGGTGGAAGGCTTCCTAGCAGCCTTCAGGATTTCGAGAACACTTTGAGAAAGTTGTAAATCAGCAACTTCTAACTGCTCAAGAGCCAAGCCTTGAGGTTGAGGGATTTGAGATCTCGATACCAAACTCTCCCTGAGCACAGGTTAACAGATTGTGGTTCCTGGGAGACACAGGGAAGATGGACTGCTAAGGACAGAAGGAGGGGTACCAGGGCTGCCTGGCCCAGTCTGGAGCAATCAGGATCATTTTGCAGGGCTGAGACCTGATTTTGACTAGTACTTTGAACAGGAGAGGGAAGGGGGGAAAGGCATAAAGAAACTTCCCTTCCCAATCGAGGAGAAAGGCATCCAGGGGAACTGAGCCCAACACTGGGGTCTGCAACAAAACAGTGGAAGTTGATGATTGTCTGGGGCTGCAAAAAGATCTATCTGAGGAGTGCCCCATCTGGCAAACACTATCCCCAGTACTAGGGGATCCAGTGACCATTCGTGATGGCCCTGGGAAATCCTGCTGAGAGCATCTGCCAGAGACATTGTCCTTGCCTGGGAGGTGAACTGCTATGAGGGAAGTGTTCAGGAATAAGCCAGAGACCACAACCATCGCTCGGTGCACACGTGTCAAGACCGAGAGTGCCTCTTGTTTGTTGATATACCACATTGTAGTGGTGTTGTCTGTTCTGACCTGTACCACCTTGTTCTGAACAGATGCAGGAAAACCTGAAGTGCTAGAAAACAGCTCTGAGTTCCAACAGATTGATGTGGAGCAGAGATTCCTGAGGGACCATAACCCTGGGGTGGAGAGGTCGCCATGTGAGCTCCCCCATCCCAAGAGGGATGCATCTGTAGTAAGGGTCAAGGAATGGGACAGAGGGATGAAAGGCACCCCTGTTCAGATTGCTCTGATCCTGCCACCACTGAAGGGTCTGGATCAGAGTTCGAGTCACTGGGATTAACTTGGATAGAGGATCTCTTCTTTGAGACCAGAAAGCTCTCAAATGGAACTGAATGTCCCTCATCTGAAATCTTGCTCCTTGCACCACAGCTGTGGAGGCAGCCATGTGCCCTAGGAGCTGCAGGAAATGCCTTGCTGGTCGAGAGACCTGCTGAGTGAAGGAGGTGGCCAGGGCCACTAAGGTCCTTACCCTTTCCAAGGGAAGGAAGGCTCTGGCCTGCTTTGTGTCCAGTTCTGCGCCTATAAAGGTGAGTACCTGGACACGTTCCAAAACTGACTTTGGAAGATTGAGAAGAAATCCCAGAGAGGTAAGCAGCTGCTGGGTAACTAGCAGGTGTGATTTGACCTGGTCTGGAGACTGACCCACAATGAGCCAGTCGTCCAGATAGGGAAAAATGGCAATCTTTGCCTCTCAGATGAGCGACTGCTACTGCCAGACATTTTGTGAACACCCTTGGGGCAGAAGGAGGCCAAGGGCATTGCTCTGAACTGATAATGGCCTGAGGGCAGTTCGAATCTGAGGTACTTCTATGGGAGCTTCTGATAAGAACATGGAAGTAGGCATCTTTGAGGTCCAGGCAGGCTAGCCAGTCCCTGGCCTTCGGAGGGTAAAATCATTCCCAGTGTCACCATTTTGAACTTTGGCTTTAAAAGGTGCTTGTTTAGATATCTTAGATCCAGGATAGGCCGCCACTCTCCTGTCTTTTTGGGGTAAGGAAGTACCTGGAGTACAGACCCTTGCCCTGGTGAAGGGAGAAACCCTTTCACAGCTCTGAGAGCCAAGAGGGTTGAGACTTCTGTTCCAAAGCAAGAGTCTCTAAAGGGTTTGTAGGTGGAAAGATCTGGCCTCATCTTCGGAAATTTCTTAAAGCTGAGAATCAGACCCTGGCTCACTACTTCCAGGACCCACCTGTCTGAAGTTAAAGACTGCCAGTCCTGGACGAAGTGAGCCAACCTGCCCCCCACAGGTAGTGGAGAGCCGACCCTGGGCATCCCATCAGGGTGCCTGTTTGGCAGGGGCTTTAGGCTGAGGGGTGGAGCAGATCTGCTCAACCCCGCCTGCCTCTCCCTCTGAAGAACCCCTCTGTACATAGGCTGAAGAGGAGGAGGCCTGGGTCTGGTAAAAGGCCTGTGAAAAGGCCTCACCCTACCCCTGGGCTGCCTCTGAGGAGTGGCTTGCCGCTCCTTGCTTGTGCACTCCTGTAAGTGGTTCTATATTCATCCATTTCTTCATATAATTTCTGTCTGCTCCTCAAACAGAGAATTTCCCACCACAGGAAAATCCATAGCCTTAGACTGGGTATCCTGTGACAAAGTAGTACACCTGAGCCAGGCCAGTCTCCGAAAAGCCACAGATGTAGCCATGACTCTAGAGGATACATCGTTAGAATCCACTGCAGCATGGAATTGCACCGTAGATGCCTCAATACCATCAAGAGCACCTGTTCCAGCTCCTTTAGTAGCTGGCCAGGGACCTGTTTGGCTAAGGCCATGACAGTATCCCATCTAGATTTCTGGTATCTTGCAACATAAGCCATATAGTTTGCTTGTCTGAGTCCCAAGGATGCTGCCATGTATTGTTTGGTTATGGCATCAATCTTCCTGGAATCTTTGTCAGGAAGATGTGAGCCAGTGGAATATTAGCTTTATCACAGGCTGCAGCCTGAACTACCCCAACATGACTGCATTGCTGTGAAAGAAAATCTGTATCAGGACTGACAAAGTGTACCTCCTGTCCATCTTTTTATCCACAGGAGGCACATAATTAGAGCTTTTAAAATTTTTATTGTTTGTTTTCTAAAAGATTTATGTAAAGGATGGACAACCTTCTGGACTCTGGGATATCCATCATCTCCACATAGTCAGGCTCCTCTTGCTCATCCAAAGCCTCCTCTAAGGGAAGCTGGAGGGTCTCAGCAACTTTTTATAAAACAAAATGAGAAGGGACTCGAAAGCCTAGGGGAGACTCACCTGAAAGTCTGTCTGGGGAGATGTCCGTTCAATGGGCACATCCAGACTTTCAAAGTCACATTCACACTGATCATAATCCTCATCCCTTCCTCTGGTTCATAGAACTCTTCTATATCATAATCCTGAACCACTGGAACCGAACCGAACCGACTTTTGCCAGACAGTGGCGGTTTGGAGGGAACCGGGGACAGGGACTGGACAATCTGTATTGCCCTGGCTATCTCTGCAGCAGTTGGAGAAGGAATTTTGGACTCCAAACCTGCTGATTTTTTAGATTTCTTTGCTGGAACTGGCTCCTCAGAGCCAGCTTTTCGTTTGCCCGAGGAAGTCTCGCCCTGGTCAGAGGGCACTCCCTCCGGTTCGGTTGGCACCGAACCGGGCTGGCCATCCGGGTCAGCGGACTTTTTGGCCTCTCGTTCCCTGAGCCTTCCCACTCTCTTGTCCAGGGTAGCTGCAGGGAAATTTTTACAAATCTGGCAGTCTGAATTGAGGTTGTCAAACCCCAGACAATAGACACATGTAGTGTGTGGGTCAGCCTTGGCAAAGGCTTCCCCACAGACACTACAGTGTTGAAACCCAGTGGCCCGGTTTTTCTTTTGGGTTTCTCAGACATGATGCCAGCCTAACCAACAAACTTGCCCTTTAATGGCAGTGCCAGGCAAGACACCCTTATCGGTTCCAAACCGTGTCACGGGTCGTGGAAAAAACCGTAATGAAATCTGTTTTTAGAACCGATAAGAACCGAACCTGATTTCAAGAAGCCTTAAAAGGCTTTAAACTTATATTTTAATACAATTCATTCGCTTCAACCGAACCGATAACACTTTACAAGTTCCACACAGAAAAAACCCAATCTATTACTTACGATTACCATAGACAGAGCCTGAACCAATCGGTTTTGCGGTTAAAATAATTAAATCGTGGTTAAATTAAACCGAGAAATAGCACTTTAAATCGAAGAAATGAACCGAGCAACAGGAGGAATCTCCGGAGTGACTGTTCAGTGAGGCGGAGTAAAGAATCTGACGGTTTCGGTTTGAAACCAGCCAAACAGAGCTTCTGAACCGAGCTCGCGCTCTAAGCTCCATGCTCTGCATGGAAGTTAACTCTTTCACTTCCGGAGCAGTTCTAAGGCTGGGGCAAATTGCAATAGTCATAATATAGCAAGACTTCATGTTATTTGAAGGATGGGAGCGCTCTAGGCGTTCTGCATCGAGTCTCCTTACCTGGTCTTCCACAGGGACAAGGTTTTCCTGCGCCCCCACCCGAAATTCCTTCCGAAAGTGGTGTCGGAGTTTCACCTTAACCAGGTGTTGACTGTGCCGGTGTTATACCCCAATCACACCTCGGAGGCCGAATATAGGCTCCATACTCTGGACCCTATAAGGGCGCTCGCTTACTATAAGGAGCGCACTGCTGAAATTCGGGGAGAGGTTCGCCAGCTGTTTGTCACCTACGCTGAAGCCGAACCTGGCAGACCTGCAGCCAAGCGGACGATAGGCAGGTGGGTCACCTCCTGCATAGATCTCTGCTATAAGTTGGCGGGCATGGAGCCTCCCAGAAGGATAAGAGCTCATTCTACCCGCCATACTGCTGCATCAGTGGCTGCTTCCAGGGGCGTCCTATCCAGGAAATCTGCAGGGCTGCTACCTGAAGTCAGACACACGTTCATCACCCATTACCACATCGACCTTGAGTCATGCCGGGATGCTGGTTTGGGGCCTCTGTTCTCCAGTCTCTATTCCTAAGTAGGGGTGTGCGCTTGCCTCCCTCCTCCGGAGAACTGCTGGAGTCTGCCAGACAGTGTGGATGAACAACATATCCATGTCCCTAGAAATACAGGTTACTCACCTGTAACAGGAGTTCTAGGAATGGTATATGTTGTTCATCCACACGACCCACCCGACCCCTCCCGGCTCGGACACACAACCTGAGCTTCTAGCGGGCCTGATCTGGCGTCATGGGGCAGAGCCAAGAGTTTTACCACCCGGGTGGGTGGTAGGAGCCAGCTTGAAGACCTTTCGGCAAGATTTAAAGCGGCAAGGATACCTGCCAGACAGTGTGGATGAACAACATATACCATTCCTAGAACTCCTGTTACAGGTGAGTAACCTGTATTTCTTTCCCGTCGTCGACTTGCATGTCTCGACCTTTCAGTTAATTTCTAGCGTGCGACGCCTGGTTAAGTTCTTCCCTTTGGAAAAAAGTTTGTTTTCTCTTCAAAGTTGCTGTCTGATGTCCTCTCCAACCTCTGTGGAAGGCCATCCGTCAAAGTGCGCCTGCGGGAAGCAAATCCCATTTAAAGACCCGCATTCGGCCTGCGTCCGGTGCCTAGGCCCAGATCACGACACCCGGGCCTGTACCTTCTGCCAGGGATTTAATAGCCAGACCCGGATCTGTCGCCAGAAGGCCCTGCAGGCGTTCCTGCTCGAGGAAAAGGTTAAGGCCATGGATTCAACCTCCAAGGGGGAATCGTCTGAAAAAGCCCGGAGACAACTTGAGAAGCATAGGGAGAGGGTAAGATCAAAGTCCCCTTCTAGGGCCTCTGACTCCCGTAGCTCCGGCTCCCGGTCCGACTGCTCCCATTCCCGGGCCCGCTCTCAGCCTCCCCCTACAGCGGTGAAGACTCCTTCAGGTTCTTCCTCTCTTCCTCAGGCCAAGATCTCCATGCCCTCTTCTTCTTCATCTTCCAAGGCCCTTCCTAGATCAGGGGACCGCCACCACCACCACAAGTCCGGTTCCCGTCATCTGGATCCCGACGCCCGGTCAGTCTCCTGCCCTCCTCCCCAGCGAAAGACCAAAGACCTGACTTCACTCAAGAGGACGTCGGATCCGATGTCGGCCAAGCACCATCGGTCCCGAGAACTGACGACCGCAAGACGCCCGTCGCCGGTTAGGCCTTCGCCACCATGGACGCCGCCGGGGACCGACGCCCGTCCCTATAGAGAGGAGAACCCCTACGCCTCCCACCGACGTCGGCCAGGAGGCGCTCACGGAGGAGGAGCTGATCCAGCCCGAGGACCAGACGGGCGAACCCGGTCCTGTCGCACCCCCAAGGGGAACCCTCCCCGGAACCCGAGGCCCCTGGGGAGCCGACGCCGGAACCCGACAACCGACCATCGGCGCCCGGTCCGTCGTCGGGCCTCAGCTTTTCTGAGGTTAAGGAGCTGTTCACCTACTGGTGGGATACCATAAAAAAGGATGTGGTTCCCACACCTCCTCCTCTTCCTGCAACTCCACCGGCCCCTGCGCCCCCTACTCCATCCGGGGCTGCAGGATGAGTACCTTCCCCCCAGGAGCCTGCGGATCCTCCTGGGGTAGAACAGACTAGAGGAGACTTCCGTCCAGATACTCTTCAGGGTCACCCAGCCCCAAGAGACCCAGAAGACGCCGCCATTCGCCTTCGACGGAGGACACGGGATAGGACTTCTCGGACGAATCCAGATCCCCCTCTCCAATCAACGTCCCTTCTCCGGACCCACGTGAGCTCCCAAGATCTCCTCCGGATGACCCATCGTTCTCGGAAATTATGAGACATATCCAGGAGAACATGGGCTGGGACACAGAGGAACTTGACCCCGAGAGACTACGCCTTGCCAGATATCTTCGGCAGAAAGATCCAATGCCTGTGGTGGTGCCACCCTTGGTGGACACCTTCTTGGATGTCACCAAGGCAGCGTGGAAACGTCCACACTCGCTCCCAGCGATGCCGAAGAAGGCTGACCGCCTGCACAAGGCCCCTAGGGAGGACCAGTACTTGGCATCACATCCTCTGGCCGATTCTCTGGTCATTACAGCCTCTCATGACCGGTCCCAGAGGCCGCAACATTTGAGCACCCTGCCACCAGACCCAGAGTCCAAGCAGCTGGACTCTATGGGCAGGCGCACATATGCATCCGTTACCTGCGCCATCAGGTCCCTCAACTACTTAACCCACATGGTACAGTTTCAGAACGCCTTGTGGGAGCAGGGACTGGATCTGGCGGAGAAGATGCCAGAAGGTGAGCAGAAGGAGGAGTTGCTCCAACTTCTTCGCACGGGTTCGGACGTGGGAACCCAGGTGCTGCGAGCCGCGTACGATTCCGTGGACTCCTTGGCCAGAGCGGCAGCCTCAGGCGTATGCCTCTGGAGACACTCTTGGCTCCGTGTCTCCAGATTTACCCCGGACGTCCAGAAGAACATCCTGGATGCCTCGTTTCACAGAGAAGTTCTTTTCGGTGAGCCTTCGGAGACGGTCCTCACCAAACTTCAAGAGGCCGGGAAGGCGGTGAGGTCTGTCCAGGCCATGTACAGACCCAAGCTTAGTTCCTTTTGTAGGAACCAAAACCGTTTTCGTGGCCGGATGCAGAGACAGCAGTCCCGGACCAGTCCGCAACAGAGGGGCTCCTTCTCCCGCAGAGCCCAGGGGAAGTCGTCCGCGGGCCGAAACCAACGGCTTGCAAAGTCGGCCCAGCCCACAGGACCCTCAGCCGCCACAGCATGACTCCTTCCCGGCCCCTGCCCCTCAGGATCAACGGGACACCAAGGTCGGGGGTCGCATCGTGGACCACCTGCTAGGGTGGCAGTCCATTACCACCGACAGGTGGGTTCTTCAGTTGGTCAAAAAAGGACACTTTATAGAATTCGTGGACAAGCCACCCACAAGGCCTCCTCTGCTCTCTCGTTACTCGGGTCAGCACAGATCACTCATCAGGCAAGAGGTACTCGCACTCCTGCAAAAGGGAGCAGTGGAGTACGTCCCAGAGAACCAGAAAGGATCCGGATACTATTCCCACTTCTTTCTGGTTCTGAAGAAAATAGGGGACCTCCGTCCAATTCTGGACCTCAGCGACCTCAACATGTCAGTCGCCTAGAAACGTTTTCGCATGGTGACCCTCCAAGGACTCATTCCCATGCTGAAAAAGGACGCCTTCTTAGCGTCCCTGGACATGCAGGACGCCTACCTGCACATCCCAGTAGCTCAAGCGCACAGGAGGTTCCTGCGCTTCGAGTTTCTCGGCCACCACTTTCAGTTCCGGGCTCTTCCATTCGGACTGTCATCGGCCCCCAGGGTCTTTACCAAGTGTATGGCAGTTGTAGCAGCGTCTCTAAGAAGACAGGGCCACTACGTGTTCCCGTACCTGGACGATTGGCTTCTCATGGCCGCCTCCAAAGAGGCACTGTTGATGGCTATTCAGAGCACCCAGGATCTGTTCCAGTCTCTTCACATTCTTATCAACTACGAGAAGTCTCTCCTCGTACCGTCCCAGAAGCGGCAGTTCATAGGCGCAGTTCTGGACACCGTCCAAGGGAAAGCCTTTCTCCCCGACGAAAGAGCGGAACGCATCCGATCCCTCATCAGGGATCTCTCAGCGAAGAAGGCTGTCCCCGCCAGGCTGGTCCCTCGCCTGCTCGGACACATAGCTGCGGCCATTCCAACCGTCCCTTTGGCAAGGCTCCACATGCGGGTAACTCAGTGGATGCTCAAAGTGCAGTGGGACCAAAGGCAAGACCACATGCAGCATCCGTGATTCGAGACTGGCAATGGTGGCTAGACCCAGGGACACTCTCTGCGGGTGTCCCGTTTACAGCGTCGTCCTGGGAGGTAATCCTCTCCACAGATGCCTCAGGGCTGGGGTGGGGAGCACACCTGAACAGGGTGAGGTCCCAGGGAACGTGGACCCCTCAGGAAGCTCACCTCCACATCAACGTTCTGGAGATGAGGGCGGTCCTTTATGCCCTGCAGGCCTTTCAGTCAGAAATCCAGTCAAGTACTCTTCTGCTTCAGACAGACAATACGGCGGTGATATATTATCTCAACAAACAAGGAGGCGCACACTCTTACCCCCTTTGCAGGGAAGCTATGAGAGTGTGGGATTGGGTAATCTGACACGGCGCGAGCCTGATTGCAGTTCATGTTCCCGGCGTGGACAACGCAATCGCAGATGGCCTGAGTCGTTCCCAGGCCTGAGTCCACGAATGGGAACTCCTTCAAGAGGTAGCAGAGGATCTGTTTCTTCGATGGGGAACTCTGGAGCTGGACTTGTTCGCTTCCCCATCCAACACAAAACTGCCCAATTTTTGCTCGCTAGATCCAGGGCCTGGTGTTTTCTGGCGAGACGCGTTGTCCCTTTCCTGGGTGGACAGATTCCTCTACGCTTTCCCTCCCTTCCCGTTGATCCAGAGAGTTCTTCTCAAACTACGCAGGGAGCACGCAACAATGATCCTAGTAGCGCCTTTCTGGCCCAGGCAGATCTGGTTCCCCATGCTGACGCAGTTGTCCCGGGGAACCCCCAGTTCCGTTGCCTTTCAGCTCCCATCTACTGTCTCAAGAGGAGGGTTCACTAGTCCACCCGGACTTACGTTCACTGAACCTGCATGCCTGGCTCCTCGAGACATAGCTATTATGTGACACGGGGTCTCGCAAGAGGTGGCGGAAGTTCTCTCCGCTGCCAGAAAGCTGGCAACGCATGCAACGTACGCCAGGAAATGGCACCGATTTTGTTTGTGGTCGCAGGCATGCGGTCTCTCCCCTTTAGAATGCCCAGTGAAGTTGGTCCTGGAATACCTGCTTTCCCTCTTCCACTCGGGTCTCGCCTACTCCTCTATTAAAGTTCACCTCTGCGCGATTTCGCCTTACCACTTCCCAGTAGGTCAGCGCACAGTGGCACAGCTAGATGCCTCTCGAGACTTTCTGAGAGGGGTGTTACACCTTAGGCCACCCATCAAGGATCCCATCCCTCCTTGGGATTTACTCTTCGTCCTGGAACAACTCACGCTTCCCCCCTTTGAACCTGCCGCAGATTGCGAGCTGCGTTTTCTGTCATGGAAAACATTACTTTTAGTTGCTGTCACGTCAGCAAGGAGAATTTCACAGCTTCTTGCTCTCATGTGTAAGGAGCCTTATTTAATTTTCCACCAGGACAGAGTGTCTCTGAGGACGAATCCAAAATTCCTGCCTAAGGTGGTCTCTGCCCTCACTCTTAACCTGGACATCGATCTGCCTATGTATTTTCCCAGGTACTCTAATAGAGGAGAGGCATTGCTTCACACCCTGGATGTTCACCACTCCTTAAGGTACTACCTGAACAGAACTAAACAGCTTCGCACATCGGAGCAGCTATTTGTATCCTTCGCTGAGAGGATGCAGGGCCAACCAGTCTCAAAGCAGACCCTTTCTTGCTGGCTTGTCCAGTGTATTTCCTTTTGTTACAACAATAAACAGAAGCCCCTTCCGGGTACAGTCCAGGGCCACTCGACAAGGGGGGTGGCTACCTCCTTTGCAGCACTGCGCAATGTCTCCACCTCGGTCATTTGTGCTGCAGCCACTTGGAGCTCAGTGCACATATTTATTAGGCACTATGGCCTGGATATTACATCACGGCGGAGAGCCGGTTTCGGCCTTGCCGTTCTACAGGGTCTCCTGTCCTAGAGTCAGGACTTGCTCAAGATCTCTCCTATTTGTCTCCTCCCAGAATGCTTAGAGGTGCTATTGCTTGGGAATCAGTCCTAATGGTGTAACCTGCTGCAAGAGCTGTATCTCGAAGTAAGATAGTACAGTTACGTAAGAACTTACCGTAACAGTAGATCTTCGAGAACAGCTCTTGCAGCAGGTACCTTCCCGCCCACCATTCCCCCTTGGAGGAGGTATGGCCTACCAGGCCTTGGCAGGAGCTAACGCTCTTTCCACCTTTTCTTCTGATGGCGGATCCTCGGTCTCCCCTTCTGATGTCATCCTGCAGCCGGGAGTCTCCGGCGGGAGAACTGGGGAATCTGGCGGGACCGCCTCCTCATGTACTACGTCTTGACGTCGGGGGCGGTCCCCGCTGAAGACTGCTAGCTAGAAGATTTCCGTGGGGTCCTGATGCCTGCCGGCTTCAGTCCTAATGGTGTTACCTGCTGCAAGAGCTGTTCTCGAAGATCTACTGTTACGGTAAGTTCTTACGTAACTGTACTTTACTAGTGGGGTACCGCAGGATTCAGTACTAGGACCGGTCCTCTTTAATGTCTTTATAACCAACATTGCAGAGGGACTGGAAGGAAAAGTATGCCTATTTGCAGACGACACAAAGATCTGCAATAGAGTTGATACACAAGGTGGGGTGGAAAGGATGAGAAGAGACTTGGCAAGGTTGGCGGAGTGGTCAAATGTATGGCAGCTTAGATTCAATGCTAAGAAGTGCAAAGTAATGCACCTGGGAAACAAAAACCCAGGGGAAGAGTACACAATGGGGGGTGAGATACTAACAACAAAAAATAGAAAGGGACCGGGGGTAGACATATCAGAGGACCTAAAGGTGAGCAAGCAATGTGAGAGTGCAGTAAGCAGGGCTGGTGGGATACTGGGCTGCACAGGGAGAGGCATCACCAGTAGAAAACAGGAAGTTGTTATCCCTCTGTACAGACAGCTGGTGAGACCCCATCTGGAGTACTGCCTGCAGTTCTGGAGACCCAGTCTCCGCAAAGACATAGACAGGATGGAGGCAGCCCAGAGGAGGGCAACTAAAATGGTGCAGGGTCTGCACCAGAAGACATATCAAGAGAGACTTAAGGATCTTAATATGTATAGCTGAGAGGAGAGAGGGGGGGGACATGATTGAAACTTTCAAATACCTCAAGGGAATCAGCAAAGTCCAAGAGGGTAGCATCTTTCAGAAAAAGAGGAGTGCAAGAACAAGGGGGCACAATCTGAAGCTAGAGGGGGGACAGCTCAGAGGTAATGTGAGGAAGTATTTTTTTCATGGAGAGGGCTGTGGATGCATGAAACAGTCTTCCTGAGGAGGTTGTGGAGTCAAAAACTGGTGGAATTCAAGAATGCATGGGACAGACATAAGGCAATTCTCGGGGGTGGAGGGTGAAAGAAGTAGGCTGTTGGTTAGCTATGAGCTGCAGCTTATCCATTAGGTAGGGAAATGGGCAGACTGGGTGGGCCAAGTGGTCCTTATCTGCCGTCAAATTGTATGTTTCTATATAGAGAACCCATTTGGTTGAGTAGCAGATTGGCCGATTTGGTGAGCTGGTATGGCCTTGTGGATGATCTCTCTAG
Source organism: Neoceratodus forsteri (assembly GCA_016271365.2). NCBI lineage: Eukaryota > Metazoa > Chordata > Ceratodontiformes > Ceratodontidae > Neoceratodus > Neoceratodus forsteri. The sequence goes on from CM028131.1 coordinate 997,549,103, forward strand.
GTATGGATCTAATATGAATTTGACGTCCTCCCCAAATAAGATATCTCCCTGGAGGGTGGAGAGTGTGTGTCAGCTCTTGTACAAACTGTTGGTCATCAAAATTAGGTCCATAGGCAGTCAGCAGGATCACTTCCCATGTAGTTCCCCCTGTACAAGTACCCATCTGCCCTGTGAGTAAGTTTGTGTGAAGATGGGTTTAAATGGCAGCTGTTTGTGGATGAGTATGGCTACTCCTCTTGCATGTGATGTGAATGACGAGTAAAATATTTGACCCACCCAGTCTCTTTTGAGTTTATGTTCTGTGTAAGTGAGATGTGTTTCTTGTAAGTAAATTGTAGTGGTTTGTTGTTTTTCAGATACCCCAGCACTTTTCTTCTCTTGATGGGGTGATTAAACCCCTTGATATTGCATGTGGTAATGTTTATTGGTTTAACCATATTGGTTAGTTGGTTTTATTATTGCTGGTGAAAGCGCTATCATGTGAGATAGCTTTGTCAGTGTGTCAATTGTGGTCTCGGTCCGGGTCCCCATCCCTCCCCCAGGTATCTGCCACTCAATCTGAATTTTTTTTTCTTCTATTTATTCTTTTATTATTCAGCCCGGTCACAGGCCACGGACTTCTGCTGCCCCAAATCGGCCTCGGGCCGTCAGATACCCGTGGCTTACCCCCCTTACGGCGGGGCTGCGGCACTCCCCTTGCATGCCGCAGACTTGGAACTAGATCGGAGGACTGGCCTGGGGAGCACATTGAAGCCGTGGCAAGCTTCATTAGCGGCAGCTTGGCAGCTGAGTTTTCGTTTTCCGGGAGGCGGGGTCATGCAATGCGCGCCTCGTCTGCCCGCCTCCTGTACAAGCCCATGCCGGTAGCTGTGTGACTCCTGGCCTCCGCCAGGGGTCATCCATGCTCCGGACACATTCCCCACCTTCCCCCCGGAGAAGGAGAGCGGTCCCTTGAACACTCCATCCTTCTTCCCCCAGCCGGTCCTCCAGCGACTCTGGTTCGTTCCCGAACCCGGGTTGCCGGCGTCGCATGCGGAAATCCAACCGCTGCACCGACGGGCCAGCCACTCAATCTGAATTTCAAAAAACAACCTTGTGCTTAGTTAAATTTTTCCAGTTGAGAGTCTGTTGGATATAAAATTATGGTTAACATTGTGTCTAATTTCTTTTTTTGTTTTGGCCACTCCAGCCGTCAGAATATCCTCCCCGGTCACGGCGCCCACGGATTTCCACCTACCCATACTGCCAACACTCCCTCCCCCCCGTCACCCCTGGCTTGCCCCCCAGAGGGTGGGGTCGTGGCAGTGCCAGGCTTAGTGCCCCGAAACTGGTCCTGGTCGGGCAGTCCAGCTGGGAGCAGAATTTTTTCTCTCTGTAAGCAGGGGCGGGGGACATGCAATGATGGCCAGCATCCGCCTCGCCCCTGAATTCTTATGGCGCTGATGCTGTTGCGATGCACCTAGCTTCTGCCGGGCATCGTTCTGTGCACCGAGCACACACACACCACCCTCCTCCTCCTGGAGAGGAGGCTGTCCAAGGGACACTCGATGCTTCTCCCCGGCCGGCCCTCCGACAACCCGGGTCCGTTCATGAACCCGGGTCGCCGGCGTCACAAGCGGAAATCCAACCGCTGCGCTGTTGGGCCAGCATTTGTGTCTCTTTCCCTTTTTCACATATGTATAACATATAAATTGGTAGTTAATATCTCCAAGTGAAAAAATATAAAGAAAGGTAATAAACACAGAGGTGTTTGTCTTAAAACCTAAAAAAAATAGAATAAAAAGGGACAGAGAAAACAGAAACATTTTATTTGCCTAAGCCATTGCTATCTACAAATTGATAGGTTTTGAGCGTGATAGTCCTAGTGCAAGGTCCCCTCAGGGTGCCCTGCTGCTGTCCACCCTACCCTCTTATAAAATTAGCCTGTAACATTTGAATCTAGGGTTATAGGTCTTTGTTCTGTTAGGACTCCTCTTGTTACTTGGTCACAGCTCCATTCATTAGATGTTCCTTTACTGTTTAAAGTTGAGTAAGGACTATGCTCCCAAATCTCCATGCATGATTGCATTTTATCATGCTTTGTGGCCATCCCCTGGGTCACACCTGTCAACCTCTTGCCTCATAAATTAGGGACCGGGCCTCTTCTCTTTTCTTCCTCTCTCTTCCTTTTTTTAAAAAAAAAAGGGGGGAAAAAATCAGGGACAAAAACTCCATATCTGGGACGCATCTTAAAATTGGCAGTATTCACCCAGAAAGTTAATAGAATAAAGGGGATTAGTGTGATATGCATTTTCTGAAGAACAAGTTTGTAACTTCAATGTTTAACATTATTTTGTGCTTACAGTCTCCACTGTTCAGTCATGAAAGCACAGGTTTTACGAGGGATGGAGGGAAGTTTTAAGGCAGTATCGGGGATGTCCCTGAAAGCTGGGGACAGTTGAGAGGCATGCAGTGGAGACCCCCCCAACACCCGCCTTTCTTGCTGAAGTGTTTTTCGTGAGAGCTGTACATGTGGGTCCTTCTCATGGTTGTTTGTGTATTCTAATCTCTTTCCTCCCTCCCTCCCTCCCTCCCTCCCAAGTACTTCCCATTGGGACCTTTACCTTTTCACTGACCGCCTTCATTCTTGGGAGTCTTCTGCTATCTTCCTTTTACCTGTCTCATCCCCAACCCCCTCTCTTCCAGCTGTTGCTTTGTCTGTCCCGTCTGTTAGCTTGTATCTTATACTGTTTGCTTTAGGAGGGATCCCCCTTGATCTAGCCTGCTGTGCTGTTACTAGCTGAGCATGTAGCCTTTCCTCACTTCTAGGTTTATATTTAAAACCTTTTGCCATTTTGGTTACTGTCCTCCTTGGGTCGTGCCTCTCAACCTTTCAGCATTAAAATCCACGGAACTGGCCCTCAGAAATCACGGCAAATGGCCAGAATGTGCAGCGCTTCCCTATTTTAAACGGTAATATGTCTACAAACATTGGGCTTCATATAGTTAGTGACAAGGAGTGTTTCTATCAATTTAGTTCAGTGGTTTTATACTTTGCGTTTCCAGAAAGCAACTCTCACACTATCAAAGACATCCATAAATCCATGCAGAACAGGGGTCAGCTTGATTGTGAAAACCACAGTGCCACACGGAATTCATAGCAGTTGAGAGGTATGCATGGAATTCATTTCTAAACTAATCTATCCCTAGGGCTGTCATCCTCCATTGGAATTGGGGTGGGTGCGTCTCCAGCCTGATTCCCTATCGAGGCAAATAAGCAGGTAATGATATGAGAAGTCCAGCCGTCACATTTCCGTTAGCACTGTGAAATCACAAAGAATGACGGTTAGGAAGGAAACCACGCAACTCCCCCCACCCCGGTTGCCATACTGCAACTTCTCATATTGCCACCATTTATTCAGGGGTCGCTGCCTTACTTTTATCGTTTTTTTTTGGGGTGCATTTTACCTCGTTCTATTGCTGAGATGTTTAATAAGTACCCTTGTACCATTATACCTCAATAAACGTTGATGGGATGTCGGTCATTACAGTCTCCCTCTCCTGTATCTCAAATCTACACCCCCCCCCAGTTTGTTTTCCCTGTTCCGTTATACTTGTCCCTTGCAATTCTGTTAATTGTATCCTCCCCATAGCTTGCATTCCCCATCCTGTGTGGCGTGCCTCCCCCGTGTTGGTCCCCGAACCCCAATTATTATTACGTCCCCCTCTTAGTCATGTGTACATATGCCCCACATCGTTTTATTGTTTTAGCAGCATTTCATTAAGATGAGTCAATGGGAGAGAAAAGCAAAAAGGCTAAGCAAGTTTCAGTGGTGTTGTGGCAGTTACATTCCTCGTTCAATGAAGATTACCATAATTTCTTGACCTTTTTAGTTCATAGGTGTTAATTCATTTCTTTAGCAAGATTGGTGTTCAGTGTTATTCGGAAGGACCGCTGGTGTGCCCCTTGAGTTGCATCCTAAGACGTTTGAGTCTGATCTTATTCACTTCGGCACTGCTGCAAGAGTACACTGAGGCGACGTGTTTGCTTTACCAGAGGGGCTGGCAGTCAGCTTCTTATCTCATGTAGATCTCATTGTACAGATTTTCAGCAAAGTCCTTTTCACAGTATTGTAGAGTATTTTTTGTGGGAATCGTTAAAAAAAAAAAAACTTTCTAGGATCATGGATATGTTGTTCTATCCACACTTGTTGGCATGTCCTTTCCCTTTAAGAATCTTGCAGAAAGGTCTAAAAGCTGGCTCCTCCCACCCAACCAGGTGGTATATCCCTTGGCTCTGCCCCATGATGCCAGATCTTCCTTTCCGCTGGAAGATTCAGATTCCCTCATCTCTCACGCTTTACTGTAGACCCTGGTGCATAAATCTATGGATTTACCCAAACTTGTTAAGAGTTTCTCCTAATCGCTTTGCGATCTTGACCATGATGGAGGACAAGTCTTTGCCCGGTTTCCGCCCATGCGGGCAAAAGATGTCTTGGACCGACCTCCATGCCTCATGCATTTATTGCCTGGGCCACAATCATGACACCCAGGTGTGTGAAATGTGTTGCGCATTTCATGCAGATGTTTTGGACGATCGTCTCGCATGACTGCAATTGGGCAGACTGGAGAAATGGAACCTGCCGGTCAAATCCAAGGAAGCCCATTGGGCGGTCTCTATGGCTGTGGGGTCCACTGAGCAGCTGCAACAGATGAAAGCCTTCGAAGAGGAGGCGGCTTGGGCCGCCGATCGGTCCTCTTCTATGTCGCTGTTCATCCCACTCAGTCTGGGCTCCACCTTCTCAGACTCCTTTCAGGAGATGTGTCAGTCCCTCCCTTCCAAGAGCGAGGGCCTCTCGAGCACGCACGTTTCTTGGTCCCGTAAGAAGGACAAGGAGCACAAGGAAGGATTGTCTCACAGACTACATTCTTGGGACCATGAGAGATCTCGGTCCCAGGAATCTTCTGTCTTGACTTCGGTTGTGGCTTCAACCTCTGGCTTCTTGGTACCCCTGTCAGGCCAGCCGGCTAAGACGCGGAATTATGACCCCCTCGAGATTATTTTCAACCCCGTCGACACTCAGTGAGGCCGACAACTCCTAATTCAGGACCCTGTTCCTGCCTGCTCCCACCGAGGAGGAGACCCAGCCCACTGGGAAAACCCTCATATTCCTGGTCCCTGACCAGAAAGAGCCGCGGTTCTCCCCGGCTCCTGTGAATGACCCCATTGGTCCCACCGATGGTCCAAGTCAAAAGTCTCAGACCCCTTTGACCGACAGGCTGAAGAAGGCACATAAGCGCTTCAAAAAGTGCCGCTGCTCTTCCTCATCCTCCTAGGATGAGGAGAGGCTTCGATGAAAACTGCGTTGACGCTATGAGGATTTGAGGTGGTAGCAGCAGATTACATCCAGCCAGAAGTCGATTTCGGCTTCTACCTTGGCCACTACTTGGCTGTCGCCCTCAAGGCTGACATCGACTCTTCAGGAGCCAGTCCATATCGTTCCTCTGCAACCGGCCTCCCCACCGATTGTGGTGGAACCGCCACCTAGGTAATCCCTTTGGGGGCTCCTTCTAAGGAGTCTCTGCTCGTTCTGGGCCTCCTGCATAGGCTATCCGTCACCCTCACTCCTGATCATCGTAGGCGGGTGATGGGTGATCCTGGTGGCCAGCCACTCTATCCAGACTCCTCGGAGTCTGAGGACTCTGACCTACATTCTCACCCCCTGGATGAGGAATCCATCAGGAGTCTTTTGATGGAGGAAGGCCCTACTTCCTTCATGGGCATCCTCTCTCTCCTCTCCAAATCCACAGGGATGCCCTTAGAACCCGTTCAGAAATGGGCCGAATACGCCCTCACTGATGTCCTCAAATGAGGGGATTTTCCGACGGAGGCCTTCACAGTGGCCAAGGCAGTTGTTGATCTGGCTTTGGAGCTGTGGCAGCACCATGCCTCCTACCCTGCACCCTCATCCCGAATGGCCCACAAGTATGCGGTACCCATTGGTTCCCTTTCGGGATTTACAGAGCACCCCTCAGCTGAGGGATTGGTGACTGAATCTGTGTTCAGGCACTCTGGTAATTCAGGAGACACCGATAGACCCCTGGACAAAGAGTCCAAAACATTGAATTATTCGACCTGGAAAGTCTATGCCGCCTCTTCGCTGGGCCTTAGTCAGGCAAGCTCTGCTGTCATCATGGCACATTTTTCTCACGTCCTTCTGGCTGTCTTGATGAGGTTCTTCCTCACCTCCCCGCAGACCTCCAGACCACAGTCAAGCAGGTCCACGACCAGGGCCGGGCGGTTGCAAAGCAGCAACTCCAGATGACTCTGGACCTCGGGGACTCTTGCACCCTCTCGGGGGCAGCCGTGGTTGCCATGCGCCGCAGGGCCTGGCTGAGGGTCTGCACCTTCACTGCAGACACTCGGCACAAGTTTTTTTTTATTTAGTATACTTTATTCATTTTGTTCAAAAAACAGAGCATGAAATACAGATCCTGCAACAAACAAAGTACCATAGAGTCTGAGCTTCTAGTACAGCAAAGCAGTTGTAGGAGATAAGATTTCAGTAAACCTACAAAGACACTCTGCACAAGTTGACGTATGTCCCCTTCCTGGATACCGACCTCTTCGGTCCAGGAGTGGGTGGTCACTTCCAGTGCATAGAGAAGTCCAGTGCCACCTTGGACTCTGTGACTTCTGCTCATAAGGAATCCCAGGGTTCCAAAAGCAGAAAAAGCCTTTTTGGCCTTCTGCCCCTGCGGCCAAGGAGCCCCATTTCCAGTTGGGGCAGCAGGCTCAACCTTGGTGCCCTCAGCCCAATTCAGAGCCTCCAGTGACCTGGAGGAAAGGGTCCCGGTGGTCCCCAAACTGGATTTTCCTCCTTCAAGCCTGCACAGTGACGAGATATGGTTTGCCAACCCCATACCCATCACACCAGCTCTGGACCCTCCCGTGGGGGGCCGGCTACGTCACTACCTTTCTGCCTGGTCTGCTGTTACAGTGGACAAGTGGGTTCTGGAAGTGGGTGAACAGGGGCTGCCTCTCGAATTTGAGCAGTACCCACCAAGTCGAGCCCACACCCCATGGGAGGATGTGGTGTCTGTGCACACTCAGTCGGCTCTCCGAGATGGCATTGCCCAGCTCCTCTGCAAGGAGGTAGTGGCCAGAGTTGTGGATCCCTCTGTCAACCCAGGGTTCATTTCTGGTTATTTCCTGGTCCTGAAATGGATGGTGGGCTGGTGCCCCATTCTAGATCTGCACAACCTGAACCAATTTCTCAGGCCCGCACATTCAAGATGATATCTCTGTCTCAGATCATACCATCTCTTGAGCAGAACATGTGATTTTGCTCTCTGGATCTCCAGGACGCATTCTTTCATGTCCCGATCCGTCCGTCTCACCGCAGGTTCCTGCATTTTTGAGTAGAGGGAACCCTTTTCGAGTTCCGAGCCATGCTATACAGGTCTGTCATGCCCCCCCCCCCCGGGTCTTCACCAAGTGCATTGCAGTGGTGGCGGACCATCTTCGGCATCAAGTGGTCAGAGTGTACCCCTGTCTCGAAGACTGACTCATAGCGGGTTCCTCCAGACAGGAGGTGAAGTCCAGGGATCTGGCCCTCCAAACCTGCATTGAACTTGGTCTCCTGGTCAGCGAGGCCAAGTTGGACTCATAGCTTCACAGGTGATCTGCTTCATCAGGGCAGAGCCCAACTCTTGCCAAGCCAGAGCCAGGCTCCTGATGGACAAGGTGGAGGTTCTGTCCTCCTTTGCCCAATCATTTCTGGTTGAGCACTAGCGCCCTGCCCAGGACTTCCTGCGCCTTCTGGGGTATGTCAGCCTGCACCGCCATGGTCCGATGGGCCCATTGGCATATGCACCCCCCTTCAGTGGAAGCTGACCAGCCAGTGGACTCAGCAACATGGTCACTGCGACCAGCTGGTCACTGTGACTCAGAAGATATGGGACACTCTCCAGTGGTGGACTGTCCTAGAACACTTGCAGGAAGGGATCCCGTTTGTCCGTCCTGAGCTGACGGTCGTTTTCATGACCGATGTCTCTCTCTCACGGGCTGGGGTGCCCACATGGGGAATCAGAGTCCACAGATTCTGGACCCCCGAGGAATCCCAATGTCATAGCAACCTGCTGGAGCTCGGAGCAGTCCAGCTTGCACTGTCAGCATTCGCTCTGCTCCTTCGCGGTCAGATGGTGCAAGTCCAGACGGACAATACTACGGCTGTGTACTATCTCAACAAGCAGGGCGGCATGCACTCCCCGGCCTCTGTGCAGGAAAGCACTCTGCATCTGGACTCGCAAGCCGACTGGAGGCAGATCTCCTAGCCATCCATGTGCAGGAGCCTCAAATCAACTGGCAGATGCTCTCAGCCGTGTGGGCAAGACGTCCCACGAGTGTTCTCCCCATCCAGAGATAGTACACAGCCTGTTCTCCCACTGGGGCAAACCTCAGGTGGATCTGTTCGCCTTCAGGGAGAATGCAAAGCTGAGGCTGTTTCATGCCCACCCCCCTTAGTAGGGCTCACTGCAGGGGATGCCTTCTCGAGGCCGTGGACCCCAGGCCTCTTCTATGCCTTCCCTCCACTTCCCTTAGTTCACAAGGTGATCATCAAGGTCAGGAGGGACAAGGAAGGCACAGATGATCCTGGTCACCCAGACTGGCCTCGCCAGTTCTGGTATCCAGATCTACTCAAGCCTCAGCTCCAGGCCTCCGAGGCATCTTCCCATATGCCCGGACCTGATATCAGTCAATCAGGGGAAGGTATTCCATCTGGATCTTCAGTCCCTGCACCTGACAGCCTGGTTCCTGAGCGGCTAGAGTTCCAGGCTTTGGGTCTCTCTGAGGATATACTCACCCTTGTGGAGGCATCTAGGAAGGAGTCGACCAGGAGGTGCTGTGCCTTCAAATGGAAAAGATTTTCCATTTGGTGCCAGGGCAAGGGCCTGGACCCTTTGTCCTGTCCAGTAGCTAGCATCCTCGACTACCTTTGGTCCCTGTCCAAAGGGGTCTTCAGTCTACGACCCTTAAGGTGCACCTGTCAGCCATCTGTGAGTACCGGGCGCAGGCCGGTCAGCAAATGGCACAGGAGAAGGTTGTCTGGTGCTTTTTTAAAGGCCTTGACCACATTTCCCCTCCAGTGCGTGAACCACCACCACCACCTTGGGATCTACTGCTGGTACTGGCAAAGCTCATGTGCAAGCCATTCGAACCGATGCACGGGTGTGAGATGTCACATCTGTCATGGAAGACCGCCTTCTTGGTGGTATTCACATCCGCCAGAATGACTGGGGAGCTACAGGCGCTCTCTGTTGAGTCACCTTATGTGGTCTTCCACAGGGACATGGTTGTCCTGCGCGCCCACCCAAAATTCCTCCCAAAGGTGATGTTGGAGTTTCACCTTAACCAGGTGTTGACTCTGCCTGTGTACTACCCCAGTTGCACCCCGGAGGCTGAGTGCAGGCTCCAAACCTTGGACCTAAGATGAGCGCTCTCTTATTATAAGGAGTGGATGGCTGACTTTCGGGGAGAGGGTCGCCAGCTGGCTGTTACCTACGCTGAAAACTAAGCGGACAGTTGGCAGATGGATTACATCATGCATTGATCTCTACTATAGGTTAGTGGGCAAAGAGCTCACTCCACCCACCATACTGCAGTGTCGGTGGCTACTTACAGGGACATCCCTATCCAAGAAATCTGCAGGGCTGCTACCTGGAAATTGGCAAACACCTTTACTTCCCACTACCACATCGATTAGAGTCATGTCGGGATGCTGCTTTTGGGACCTCAGTTCTCCAGTCTCTGTTTCCCAAGTAGGGGGTGTGCGTCTTGCCTCCCTTCTCCCGAAGAACTGCTAGGAGTCTGCCAGGAAGTGTGGATAGAACAACATATCCACGATCCTAGAAAAACAGGTTACTCACCTGTAAGAGTAGTTCTAGGAATGGTATATTTTGTTCATCCACACCCACCCGACCTCCCCGGCATCGGCGCACAACCCTCTGCTTCCAGCGGGCAAAGATCTAGCATCATGGGGCAGAGCTGTGGGATATACCATGTGGATGGGAGGAGCCAGCTTTTAGACCTTCTGGCAAGATTCTTAAAGGGAAAGGACATGCCAGTAAGTATAGATGAATAGATGAACAACATATACCACCCCTAGAACTGCTGTTACAGGTGAGTAACCTGTTTTTCCCGCTGATGTGATCCTTAGCTTTGCAGGCAACAGGAGGGCGAACTGGACGTTTTTTCTTAAAAACCTCTTTGGTAGCTGCAAATTCTTTCCAGTGGCAAACAATTCGGCACTGATGTCTGGGTACAATTTCAGGGTGTATTGCTGGAAACGGAGACCCCGCTCTCGTCTAGCGTTCTGCATAATCATTTCTTTAATGGTGTAGTCGTGTAATTTAACTAGGATGAATCGCGGAAGCTCTCCCGGTGCCGGTTTGCTTTGTAGGGCTCTGTGTGCATGGTCCACTGCTACTTCCATCTGGAAGCCTTTTGGAGCTAGGATGTCCTGAAACAGTTTGCTGAAGAATTTCTCCAGTTGGCTTCCTTCAGCATTTTCTGGGAGACCGACCACTTTTATTGTGGTTGGTTCCCTTCAACATTTTCTGGGAGGCCAACCACTTTTATTGTTTCTCTACGACTGTGGTTTTCTAAGCGGTCCACCTTTTGTTGCAGGAGTTAAATGTTTTTTTAATGTTTGGCCACTGTCTGCTGCAACAGGGCTAGCAAATCTTCATTGGTGCCATCCCTTTGTTGTTCTACTTGTTCTACTCTCCTGTCCATCTTGGTAAGTTTGTCATTTATTTGTTTCTTGTTGTGTTGTATGGAGTTCAGCTTATTGTTCATTCCAGGAAATCCCTGTCTTATTTCGGACAGTAAGAGGGTCTGTTCCAGCAGGGGTATTTCTTCATTCTGTTGTTCACCATTCATCGTGCTCTGTGTTGTTGTCCTTTATCTTCCCTTGTCAGTCTTCACCATTCATTACTGCTGGGTGTAAGCCGGAGGTGCGTACCCGCTACGGGAGTTTTTTTTTTTTTTTTTTTTTGGGAGAGGAGTCGGCGCCGATGGCACTGCCCTCGACAGTGACTCACTACGTGGTGTGTGAAGGGTGGCCATTAGGCACCGCAAACTCCTCCTCCATCCCAGTTCTGTTTCTCCTACCATTGAAGCTGCACCTGCTGCGCGAGTCAGAGCAATTTCAAAGTATGCCACTAGGCTTTTGTTCAACGCTGTCTACTCTTCGATGACTCCTCAATCCCGATTTTCTTCCCGACACCGGTAAGTTTGTCCCGATCATTTGTTTTAACGGCGCTGGGAGCTTTTACTGTGTTATATTTTATTTTACATCATGTCTGGTTCGGGAGCCAAGTGAGAGTCGAAAGCTGGCCGTGCCCCCATGCATCGATGCTCCTGTGGCCGGCATTGCTCTGTGACAGACTGGCATGATGTCTGCCTTCAGTGCCTGGGACCTAACCGTGACATGGATAGATGCGATGCCTGTTTTTCGATGTACCACCGTGTTCTTGAAGTCCACGTATTTAAAGTCGGCAAGGCCCCGCCGACTTTTGGAGGATGGCATCGATCTCAGTTTCCCAGGCCAGGACTTTAGGCCCTTCCTCCGAGTCCCTTCCCAGGCCTATACTGTCCGGTGAGGAGGAGGCCTCCTCATCTTCAAGCCTTGCTGAGGAGGACGCCTCTTTTGCGGTGTTGGAGGAACTGCGGGCCTCCTGGGTCGCTGGGCTAGGACACCGCCGCGGCAGTCACCTCCTCAGAAGTGCAGACTCCCCCAGTGTCGCGGCCCACGGTTGCTGGGTACAGCACTGGTGGAACCTCGATGCCGCCTGCTGGTGCCATCTCAGATCCCAGCGCCGTTCGCGGCCCCGGTTTGGTTCATCCAGTCGACACTTGCTGGCGGCACCGTGTTGGATTCTGGGTCCGCGCGTGGTGCTGGGGATTCTACCGGGGCTGTTCACGGTCAGGACCAGGTCTTGGTGCCGTGGGGCAAGGCACTGGGAGTGGTCGGCATCGCGAGCAGCACCAGCACCATTCGCGGCACTGCTTCCCAGCGGACTCTTGGGCCAGCCAGCATTGAAGTCCTTCTGATCGACTCTTCTCTGGAAGCGAACGATTCAGACGTGGACCCGGTCTCGCACCCCGATTCTTCGGATTCAGAGTCCTTTGGCAATTGCGGTGTCAGGTGGCCCAGCGCCCCCTTTCCTGAGTCCCCAGAACAGTCTTCCTCTGAGGACTCCCAGGCTGGGGGTGGCCTGGAGTCTATGGAAGAGGGTACTTTGGGGGTCGGGAAGGGGGCTGTCTTCCCAGAGGAGGCAGTGGCAACCGCCAACCCTGGTGCTGCTGCGCCTTCTCAGGGTGGATTGGAGGCCATGTCTCCTGGGGCCCCCCCTCAATCGGTCTCTGGATCGATGGACCCCATCACTGGAGTAGAGGAGGAGGGCATCCTCAGAGTCTGATGGGTTGAGAGGTTGGAGTGAGGGGCGTCGGCACCCTTCTGCCACCCCTCGGGGTGCGGGACAGAGCTGTAACGCCGAACCCCGCCTCTCCCTCTTGGGCTCGGGGGACCCTTCTGGTGGTGCCGCCATGGCTTGCCCTTCTGGACCCGTGCAGCCCCAGGTGCGTCACAGGAGATTTCCCGGTTGGGCTCTTCCGTAGTTTGCATCCCTAGGGTTCCGTCCTGCGACCTGGTTTGATTTCAGGGACCCCGCCAGCTCGGGCCCCGTTCCCTGGATTTCAGAACCCTGGCAGAGGACAGTTACCTCCTCGTAGGTGCCCCTCTCCTATTCCTCTGTAGCCACCTCCCTCCCTTCCAGGCCATGTCGGTTCTACAGGGCCGTTATCCTGGGATACATTCAGAGGCACTGCAGTGGCCTTCTTGTCATATGTTCGATACATGCATGAGCGGGTATTTCGCCTGCCCCCTCTGCCGCAGAAGTCATCTGAACATTCGAGTTCCCCATCCTCCTTGGCTCCCTCCTTGGAGGGAGAGGAACCCTCTGTTCACCTTTTCTCTGATGCTGATTTCACTGATTAGCAGCGCTTCTTTTTGAGGATGGTTTAGGATCTCTGTGTCTCCTATGTCAGACGTGGCAATATTGAGCGGGAGATGCATGAATTCAGCGCCCAGCATTTGGTGGTGCCATCCTGGCATATTCCTTTCCAGGAGGCACCTATCCGCACCTGGACGTCTCTAGCCGACCTGTCCCAGCCCCGACAGACTGCAGGGGGAGGTATTGTGCTCCATCTGAGTCCCTAGGTTCTCTCCCCAACCCACCCTCGGGATTGGTGTTCCTAGAGACTCCTTCCGGGTCCACCACCTGGCGCACGACCGATCACTGGACTCAGATTCCCTACAGTTTGACTGGTGGGGGTGAAGTATTCTCTTCTTGTCGTGGGATGCTGTGGATTGCATCACATCAGGCACACCATGCTGCCTACAACAGGCACTTGTGGTCGATGCTCTCTCAACTTCTAGCATCAGTGCCTGATACAGAGCAATCTAGACAGGCCATTGCCCTCTCTGCTATAGGCCTGGAACTGGCAAGGCACCAAGCAAGGGCATCCTATGACGCCAGTGAGGTGGCTTCCAGGCTTGCGGGGACAGCGATCTGCATTAGGCAGACGGTATTGATTTGCTCCGCCTTCTGAGGGACCCGCCTCTTTTCTTCCAGTGCTAGGAGGCTTCTGCAGGGGCTTCCTCCGTCTCATCATCTCCATGGGACATGTCCTAGGTCTCCTCGGCCTTAGACTTCCTTCTCACCGGCAGGAGGCCGAGGGTCTTGTTCTCTCAGGGTTACTGTAGTCCCACTTTGGGGGGGGGGGTCTTGGTACTCACTCAGCAGTAATATATGGTGAAGATTGACAAGGGAAGATATGGAAATTACGTACCTACCGTAATTCTTGATCTTCTCTTGTATCTTCACCATTCATTACTGAATCCCGGCCTCCTCCTTCGGGGTCCCCTCCACCCTGCTTGTTCCTTCTCCCCTTCTCCTCATGGCCTTAAAGCCTAAATCCTTAAAAAACTTGAGTCTTCCTTTCTTCCCTCAGAACAGGTAGCATAAATTTGGAAAGAGAGGGGAATGAGTAGAATTTGTCTTTCTCCTGAGGGAACTCTTTCTGATTGTCCTTGAAGGTGATCTCTTGGCCCCTTCTTAAGCCACGTTGCTAAATCACCAGTTAACAAAACCTTTCCTTAAACGGTCCTGTTCCTTTGGTCTTGGACCCCACTGGCATCTCTGGATCTTGTCCTGTTTTCGCCAGTCTCTGCTTGTCACACTGTCTTCTGGCACTTCAATTGCCTTGAGCTGGTGATCCGATTTTTGCCTTTGTCTCCCAGGGAGTCGGATTGAGTTTCCCACTCTGTCCTTTTCCACCTCCCCAAAGGGGTGCCCTCGGTAAGGCTTCAAATACCACACCCCCACACACACATCAGTGTTAGTATGCAACAAGGTGCTAGTGGACAAAGAACCTCTGTGCGCTAACACTGAGGCAGGGGTTACCGCAAAGGGCATTTGGCTGGGAAGCCAAGTTTCAAGAAAATACAAAATCACACATGCTCATACAATGCAAAGCATCATGGGCTGCATATGCAAATCACCACAGAATGTTATGCTGGTTCAACTTTAAGCAGAATTGCATGGTGCCGAAAGGCCTCTCACACAGTTTGCAAAGGATGCTAACAGATGACATAGACACGTGTTTCGTCCTACCAAGACTCATCAGTATGCCTCGTCTGTCTGACACCCCAGTGGAATGAACCAGCTACCCTAAGACAGTCTGTCTTGGTTATGTTGTGGTGAACCCATTAAAATAAAAAACTACTTAAAAGACAAAGAACCGCTGTGCGCTAACACTGAGGCAAGGGTTACCCCAAAGGGCATTTGGCTGGGAAGCCAAGTTTCAAGAAAATACAAAATCACACATACTCACACAATGCAAAGCATCATGGGCTGCATATGCAAATCACCACAGAATGTTATCCTGGTTCAACTTTAAGCAGAATTGCATGGTGCCAAAAGGCCTCTCTTGCTAGTGGACTCCCTTCTCCTTCCTAGTTGAGTGCTGTCCCTCCGGAACAGATTTTCTGCCTTGGCAATCTGTGAGCTGTCAGCTTGAGTAAGGGGTTGGGGATGGCAGGAGGTGTAGAAAGTCTGCCTTTTATGTATCGAGCTGTGCAAAAGGTTCAGTTGAACCTTCTTCGACAGTTTCTCTTGGATGGGATCCTTGCTCCCTTGCCCTTTGGTTCCGAGCTTATAAGCCTTTAAGCCAATTAACTCACAGTTTGGCAGAATTATTCCCCCCTCCCAACATCCCCCTCTCTCTCCTTCTTCTTCTTCCTTTCCCTTATCTGTTCCTCCCTCGGAGCCGCCCCAGGAGTGTGGCCCTGCGGTCCCTTAGGGTAGGGTTTCCCCTCTTTCCTGTCGTCTTATCTGCTTACTCCTTTTTCAGTTTATATCCTTTCCTTTGCCTATCCCTCAGCTCTCTTGCCTCACTCTCCTTTTCTCACCCTTTTTTCACCTCTCTGGCTTACAGAACTGGGATGGAGGAGGAGGAGTTTGCGGTGCCTAACAGCCACCCCTCGCACACCACGTAGTGTGTTGCTGTCGAGGGTGGCGCCATTGGCGTCAACTCCGCTAATACACAGCAGCAATGAATGGTGAAGATCAAGAATTACAGTAGGTATGTAATTTCCATTTCTGTCTGGCTGCAGATGGTGGACTTTTGGTGGCATATTTAAAGCCCTTTCATGGTATTGTAGGATATTTGTTTGTGCCTTCAGTTGCGTGTTTTTGTTTTTCAGCTGCTTTGTTTCTTGTATTAGCCAGTTTAGGAAGCATTATATTCCCTTATAGTAAGCTGATTCGAAAAGCATACACGAAGCTCCAGCTGTTAGCTGCTGTTCAGTTGGTGGACATCTTGGAATCCTCTGATTAGCAGTTTTACTAACGAAATGTTTCCTTACCCAGTGTTTAAAATATTCTGTTTTAGCTGGCTGATCCTGCGGTTTCTTCTGCCCGACATTTTATACCCATTGCTGACCAGGGCATATCCCAGAATACCATACTCCTGACTTCAGAGCCAGGGATCAGCCATGGAAGAGTCAGTCAGCCGTATTAATTGCTTAGTTTTTGTATTCACTGGTCCCACTGCCCTACTGACTCTTAAGCATGTTCTTCGGTCATTTCCCTGAAGAGCTGGGTGCTCAGATGGACATTCTGCAAAAATTGTTTAAGAGATTTAAGTGACTCGATTTGATCCGTAAAAGATTCACATTCTGCCATAAGAGCTTGTTGAACTATACATTTATATTGAGGGTTATGGCTTAATTTGGGGGGTGGGGGTTATTCATGGAAGCTGTTTATTAGATCATTTAAGTGTGAATATTGTTATATTGAGTATTGTAGTTACTGCCGGTGGTGTTATTCATAGGCAGCATGTGTTGGGAGCGCTCTTCGGTGGGCAGGTGCTACTCCTACAGGCTGAGGGATCTGCACCCCTTTGATTCCCCCCCCACTGCAGCCTGAGGTCTGTTTGCACTGTTGGGCCTTGGAGTTAGCATGGAGGGTCAGGGACCCCAGACCTGGCGGGGGGAGGTGGACGGATCGGGTAGTGAGATTAAGGAGGCGCCCTGGGGCGAAATGGGTCCAGGAAAGGGGGCCTCCCTGCCTGGTTCCCATGCCCAAGGGCTCAGCAGTTGGTGGACATTTAACACGCTCTTCCATTGCCTTTCATCTGACTCGGGCGGTGTTATGCAATGCCAGGTCAATAAAGAACAAGACAGCAATAACTGCTGATCTGGTTGAGACGTCTGATCTGGCTTGCATCACCGAGACCTGGCTCTGCGAAAATGCTGGCCCGGTATTGGAGTCAGCAGTTCCAATCAGTACTTAATGATACACCGCCCGAGATTGGATCATTAGATGGGTTGTAGCCATCTTTTTCAAGATGGAATTAGGCCTTGTAGAGGTACCAGTGGGGGCCACCAGATCCTTTGAGTGTATCATGGGTGCAAGTGTAGGTTGCAGGATTCTTCTCATTTACCATCCACCCAGAGATAGGAATGTTTTCCTGCAGGAAGTTGCGGACTTCATGGTTGACATGGTGTTGGAACCCTCCAGGTGATTGGCCCTGGGGGATTTCAGTGCCTGGATCGACAACAAACTCTCGCATTTTGGTCAGAACTTCCTCCAGCTGATGATTTCGTTGGGCTTCACACAGGTAGTTGCCATTGCAACCTATTATTAGGGTCACTCCCTGGACCTGGTGTTCCTCCTGGGGATGGAGGTCTCCGACCTGGTGGTGGAACCGGTTGGATGGTCGATCATCACTCTGTAAGGTTCAGTTTCGTGGCTCCCCCTACTAGACCTGCCCCTTTGGAGATGGTCCGGAACCGCCCTTTAAGGGGGGTAACTCCTGAGGGTCTGATGGCAGTGCTGGACCTATCGAGTAGACCGTTGGAATGCTTGGATCCAGGGGACCTGGTAGAGTACTATAATAGTGCAGTATCGGGCACCCTGGATGCTTTAGCTCCGGTCCGGGTTCGCCCATGGACTCTTCGTTGTCGGTCCCCCTGGTTTGATGGGACCTTGAAGGAGCTAAGGAGAGTGGGGCGAAGGTTGGAACGGCTTTGGTGGAAATCTGGCTTGGGGGAGGACAAACTTAGACTGATGACCCATTATTTGGACTATCAGTCAGCAATCTCCTGTAAGAAGACAAAGTTTCTATTCAGGGAGATAGCTGCAGCAAGGAATTGACCGGCTCAGCTCTTCGACTGTTGGCAGGCTGTGCAATCCAGCTTGTCTTCAGAATCGGAGAACCTTTTCACAATCTAAGTGTGATGAATTTGCTTAATTCTTTGCAGATAAGGTTGCCACCATCAGGTCAGAGATCCACTTGACCCATTCAAATGAGTGTTGTGGAGATCAGTGCAAGATCGCATGCACCCAGCCTGTCTGGGTGAATTTTGACCAGCCAGCGATCACGGATATCGTGAAGATCGCTCAGGGCACATGACCGACTTACTGTAGTTTGGACCCTGGTCCAACCCGCCTCCTTGTGGGGTGTGTGGAGGTCATCGGGACAATCCTGGCGGAGATGGTCTGATACTCGTTGGATAAGGATGTGTTCCCAAGCCTCTTAAAGGAGGCAGTGGTGATACCCCTTTTGAAGAAATCTTCCCTCGACCTAGACTGTCTTGCGAACTACAGACCAATCTCTAACCTGCCCTTTGTGGGCAAGGTTATCGAGAAGGTAGTCACGTTCCAGCTCGAGGACTTTCTTACCACCCATGAGGTCTATGATCCTCTCCAGTCCGGTTTCAGGAAAAGGCACAGTACTGAGACGGCTCTGGTTCGGGTACTTAAATGATCTCCTGATAGCGAGAGATCAGAGGAGCTGTTCAATCTTGGTACTTCTTGATCTGTCTGCAGCATTTGACATCGTGTACCATGGGGTATTGCTGGAATGCCTGCGATTACTCTGTGGACTGTCAGGGACAGTCCTCAGGTGGTTCCATTCTTTCCTCACAGGCAGGACGCAGAGGGTGGTGTCAGGAATTTTTTCCTCTGCCCCTTCTCCCTGACCTGTGGGGTACCGCAGGGTTCTGTACTGTCCCCCATGTTGTTCGCGGTGTACTTGCTGCCATTGGGAGATATTATAAGGAAATACAGATTGAGTTTTCACTGCTGTGCAGATGATACTCAGCTGTACATGTCCTTTGTACCCGAACAGGATGATGCTATCTCTGTCTTTAACAACTGCCTAGCTGAGATCCAGGACTGGATGAGTGCTAACTGGTTGAGATTGAACCCGGATAAGACTGAGATGTGGGTAGTGGACCCAGGTCGTCGGGTAGAGGGGTTATCTCCTAGTCAGCCATCTGGCCTTATGCTGTGGGGCAACCAGTTGATATCCTCCGAACCGGTACGGAATCTGGGCATTGTGCTTGATGGCGAGCTGACTCTTAAATCTCAGGTGTCAGCAGTTGTCAAGTCCTCTTTTTACCATTTGAGGAACATCGTCCGGATAAAGCACCTGGTTCCGCTCGATGACCTCCAAATGTTGGTCCATGCCTTTGTGATCTCGTGCCTTGATTACTGCAGTGCTCTGTTTCTAGGGCTTCCAGGAGTGGACATCCGTCCCCTGCAGCTGGTGCAGAACGTGGCAGCCAGGTTGTTGACAGGTTTGTCGAGATCTAGCCATCTTACCTGTGCTCTGTGAACTGCACTGGCTGCCTTTGTGATGGAGGATCACCTTCAGGATGACTTTGCTGACCTGTAAGGCCCTACATATACAGGGACCGTGTTATTTGCAAGACCTCTTTCGGCCCTACTGCCCCCTCCGCCCACTCCATTCCTCCGATGAGAGATTACCAGGGTTCATCTTCAGACCTCGGGGGCTAGGGCCTTTTCTTTTGTGTCCCTGACCCTGTGGAATTCTCTACCTTGCCGGATTAGAGTGCCTATCCACCGAGACCTTTAAGTCCTCATTGAAAACCTATTTATTTAACCTAACTTTGGGGATGATGTTTAGTGGTTATGGATGTGTTTTGTTTATATTTATGGTTGTATGATATATCAGCACTTTGGTATTTGAAAAGCGCTTTTAAAATTAAAGTTGACTTGACTATTGAATCTAATATAGCTCGAGAAGGCTACCCTAAATTTAGGGTCAAAAGGGCTGGGAGGGCGCCAGCAGGAGAGGTAAAAAAGGAAGAGGGAGGGGACGAAATGGAGACTATAGGGGGAGAAGTGAGAGGGAACAAGTGAGAAATGATTACACTAGAAGGTGACATCAGGAGGGTTGGTAATATACATAATCCTTAATTTGTAGACTGGGACTTCGGACTGGAGAGGAAACTCGAAGGGGACATGGATGACCTTACAGAACTTTGAGAGGTGATTTGATATTATTCTGAAGGGTGGGAGTAATGTTTACTCAGCTTTAGTAAGCCAAGAGGTTTGATGCATTTAAAAACCACAAGGTCCCCCCATGCTCTGATGTTTTTCTGAAAGTTTTATGGGAGCATTCCTAACTGACTTTATGTGATTCCAAGTGGTCCTAAGTTACAAAAGCAGTGGTTTGGATACATCTGATCTCCTACATTGAATGGAGTACCTGTTTGTAATGTGAGGAGTTAATTATCTGCAGACCCTGTGTAAAAGGTTTATAGCACTTACCTTGTCTTCTCTCTTGCGCCTGATCAATTTAATTTTAAACCAATGGCTTGGAAACTCACAATCTGACTGTCTGGAAATGAGTCTGTATGATATATAAATTGCACTGTAGTCTCATCAGCACTGCTAAAACATAAAAACAATAAAAGCAGCATAGTCTTTCACTTTATTTGTTGCACTTGAAGTCTACACATCAGAAACAACCAGGGATTCTGTTAATTCTTTTAGTGGAAGTCAGAAACTTCCATGGGCCCAAATTGGGAAGTCGTTCCAGATCTTCGAGGATAGCTCCCTCCATTGTGCCACACCATGGAACTGTAAGCTGTCTGCATCAGGATGAGCTGGAAATTTTTGTAGGCTGAGGCCACCCATGTCAGTGTGCCTCGTTGGCATCCCAAGCATAGAAACATAGAATTTGACGGCAGATAAGGACCGCTTGGCCCACCCAGTCTGCCCATTTCCCTACCTAATGGATAAGCTGCAGATCCTAGTTAACCAGCAGCCTACTTTTTCCTACCCCAACCCCCTAGAATTGCCTTATGACTGTCCCATGCATGCTTGAATTCCACCACTGTTTTTGACTCCACAACCTCCTCCGGAAGGCTATTCCATGCATCCACAACCCTCTCTGTGAAAAAATACTTCTTTACATTACCTCTGAGTCATCCCTTCCCCCATCTTCAAATTGTGCCCCTTGTTCTTGCACACCTCTTTTTTTGAAAGATGCTACCCTCTTGGACTTTGTTGATTCCCTTGAGGTACTTGAAAGTTTCTGTCATGTCCCCCCTCTCCCTCCTTTCCTCGAGGCTATACATATTAAGCCCCTTAAGTCTCTCTTCATATGTCTTCCGGTGCAGACCCTGTACCATTTTAGTTGCCCTCCTCTGGATGGCATTAACCATGCAACCAGGAGACCTCACAAGAAAGCTGTAGAGAGTTTTCTTTTGATTCAAGAAATGGAGAATCAGGTTGCGTCAAAGGTGGCTTCACTGTCATCAACCATATCTGTTCCCAGTTCTCCATCAGCCCGTCGATCTCCATGGTTGACAGTGGCCATCCTTGAATTATCAAAGAAAAAGGACAAGTTGTCAAAACCGGTAGGTAAACATCACCAGTTTGAGAAGGATAAGAATGGAAAAAAAAAAGGATGCTTCTCCTGACTGTTCCTGTTCACCTCTAAGACGAGGTTAAGTTTACAGATAAAGATGGTTCTAGGATCATGGATATGTTGTTCATCCACACTTATTGGAATGTCCCTTTCCCCTTTAAATCTTGCCAGAAGTCTTCAAGCTGGCTTTTTTCACCCACCCGGGTGGTATATACCTCTGCTCCGCCCCGTGATGCCAGGTTTTCTTTTCTGCTGGAAGATACAGGTTGCCTCCCTCATGCTCACGCATTTCGTAGGCCCTGGCTTTCAAACCTTCTGTTTTACTGAGATTAAAAATTGTTCGAGTTAGCAATCACCTACTTTGTGTCATCGATCATGGAGGAGAAATCTTCCCTTGGATTTTGCCGGTGTCCTTGTGGCCAAAACATTTTGCGAACCTCACCTCACCTCACGTGCATTTACTGCCTCTGTGTCAGCCATGACACCTCATACTGCAGTTTTTGTATTGCCTTCCATTCTGGCATGTCTTAAACTGGGGAGACCGGAGAGGTCCAAGGAGTCTAGGTGGGCGGTTTCTATGGCTGCGGGTTTCGCCAAACAGCTGGAACGCACAAAGGCATTCGAGGAAGAAGCCACCCGCGCTTTGGACACTCGAAGCATCTTTGTTCTGTTCAACCTGGGCTCCACATTCTCGGGCTCCTTTAGGAAGTTGTGCCAGTCTCTCCACACCTGGAGAGAGGCGCCCACAGGCTCGCACTCCTCCCGATCCTGTAAGCAGGATAAGGAACCGAGCACGTCTTCGTCTTGGTGAAGGCACTCTTGGGACCGAGAGAGATCTCAGTCCCAGGAGCATGCAGTCTCGACCCCGGTTAAGATCGCTTCCTTGGCTGCAGACTACACAGACCTTCTGTCGGGTCAGCTGACTGAGGATGCGGCTGATGAGGTAGAGATTGTTCTCAAGCCTATCAACCCGCTGTTGCCGGCTCCAGTCGACTCTTTGGAAAGGACTCTGGTCCTTGTCTTCCCCGATGAGGAGACCCAACCCGCTGGTGTCCCTATCGAGGACCCGGTTCCGAACCCCCCAGTTTCACTGGTCCCGCTGGTGTCTCCTGAGCGACTGAGTCAGCCTGCCCGGTCTCAGTCGAGGTCCAGACCCCTCTCGTCTGGACGGCCGAGGAAGAGCCATAAGTGCTTCAAAAAGAGGCTACGCCACCGGTCGTCCTCGTCCTCCTTGGATGAGGAGAGGCTCCGATGGAAACTCCAGCGCTACAAGGACCTCATGTGGCAACAGCTGATATTGTCTGGGCACAAGCTGACTTTGACTCCTACCCTGGCCATTACTTGGCTTTCACCTCCTAGACCGAAGCCAACCCCCTCGGGACCGAAGCCTCCGGTTCCCCTGCCCTCAGGGCCGGTGCAACTGCCTGTTTGGCTTATACCGGTCTCTCCACCGATGGTGGTGGAGCCGCCACCTAAGCAGCCTGTGGGAGGGGGCTCCTTCCAAAGAGGATCGACCAGATACCAGGCTTCCCCAACGTCTGTCAGTCACGGTCATCCTGGACCGCCCTCGGCGGGTCGAGGGTGATTTGGGCGGCAGGCCGCTGTACCACGACTCTTTGGACTCTGATGTCACCGGACTTCATTCTCATCCCAGGGATGATTAGTCATCCATTAGCTCAGGGATGGAGGAAGGTCCTTCCTCCTTCCAAGGGATCCTTTGCCTCATCTCTGATTCCACAGGGATGCCCCTGGAACCCATCCAAAAAAGGCGGAGTACCCTCTCACTGACATCCTCAAGGGAGAGGATACCCCGACGGAGGCCTTTCCTGGGGCCAAGGCCATTGTTGGTCCAGCACTTGAACTGTGGCAGCGTCCTGCGTCATGTCCAGTACCATCTACCCGCATGGCCCGCAGAGTACCCTTCGGCTGAGAGCCTGGTGACCGCCTCTGTGTTCAGGCATACTGGCAGTTCTGCCAACACTGACCAACCTCCCAACAAAGAGTCCAAGCTCTTGGACCATTCGCCGAGGAAGGTCTTTGTGGCTTTCTCCTTGGGCCTTCATCAGGCAAGTACGGCCGTCATCATGCACATTTCTCTAATGCACTCCTCGGGTCATTAGACGAAGTCCTCCCACATCTCCCCGCGGATATGCAGACCACGGTTAAGTAGGTCCGAGACCAGGGCCAAGCTGTCGCCAAACAGTAGCTCCAGACGGCCCTGAACACTGGGGACTCTTGTGCCCACTCGATGGCCGCCGCAGTTGCCTCTCGCTGCAGGGCGTGGCTGAGGCTCTCCTCCTTCCCAGCGGTTACCCAGCACAAGTTAGCTGATGTGCCCTTCCTTGGGACCGACTTGTTCGGCCCAGGAATGGCTGGTCACCTACAGCGTATAGAGCAGTCCAGTGCCACCTTGGATGCCACTTCTGCTTTCCCCTGCGGTTTAGCAGTCCTTCCAAGGGAGACAGCAGCATCAGCAGCAGGCTCAAGCTTGGCACCCTCGGCCCAAGCCTGGACCCCAACAGACCCGTAGAGGAGGCCGAAACTCGGGTCCTGGAACTTCCTCCTCCTCCTCCAAGCCTGCTCAGTGACGGGGTGGGGTTGCCACCCCTGTTCCCGTCATGCAAGCTGTGGGTCTTCCTGTAGGGGTCCGGCTCCGCCACTTTCTTTCTGCCTGGTCCACTGTTACCATGGACAGGTGGGTTCTCGAAAGTGGTCGGTCAGGGACTGCCTCTAGAATTCAAGCAGTACCTTCCCAGCCGAGCCCGTGCCCCTCGGGAAGAACGGATTTCCACACACACCCAGTCGGCTCTTCGAGACGACATCTCTCCTCCTCCTCAAGGAGGCAGTGGCTCTCGTGGCAGTTCCTTCCAGCAGACCCAGGCTTTGTCTCCAGGTACTTCCCTGGTGTCCAGGTGGACCGGGGGTTGGCACCCCATTCTAGATCTCCATGACCTGAATCAATATGTCAGGTGACACCTTTCGGATGGTCACTCTTTCCCAGATCATACCGTTCTTGAGTGAAACATGTGGTTCTGTTCACTGGATCTGCAGGACAGTTCTTTCACATCCCAATCCATCCGTCCCATCAGCAGTTCCTCCACTTCAGGGTCGAAGGGACCCTGTACAAGTTCTGAGCCATGCCGTTCGGCCTGTCATCGGCCCCATAGGTCTTCACCAAATGCATTGCAGTGGTGGCGGCCCATCTCCGGTGTTGGGGGGGGTCAGAATTTACCCCTACCTCGACGATTGACTCCATGCAGGTTCCACCCAACAGGAGGTGGAGAAGTCCAGGGATCTGGCCCTCCAAACCTGCTCCCAACTCGGCCTCATTGATCAGTTGGAACTCGTGCCTTCTAAGGTGATGGGCTTCATTGGGGCAGAGTTCGACTCTTGTCAAGCCAGAGCTTGGCTCCCAGCAGACAGGGCGGAGGGTCTCTCCTCCTTTGCCCAGTCATTTCTGGTTGGACACTTGCGCCCTGCCCGGGACTTTCTGCGCCTTCTATGTTACATGGCGGTGTACACCTCAGTGGTCCGTTGGGCTCAGTTGCACATGCACCCACTTCAGTGGGAACTGGCTGCCTAGTGGACTCAGCACCACGGTCATTTCGACCAGCTGATCACTGTAACCCAGTAACTTCAGTGGTGGACTGCCCCAGACTGGTTGCAGGAAGGGATCCCATTTGTCTGCCTGAGCCGATGGTTTTCCTCACGACGGACGCCTCTCCCATGGGCTGGGGAGCCCACATGGGGGACAACGGGGCCCATGGTCTCTGGACCCCGGAGAAGTCCTGATGCCACATCAACCTGTTGGAGCTCAGAGCAGTCAGACTGGCACTACGAAACATACGAAATTTACCAGCAGATAAAGGCCTAGAGCTCTTTCAAGTCTGCTCGAATGTGTAGCTAGCACCTCTTATTCTGCAGCTGCCCCTCCCTTCCACCCTTCCCCTTCATTAACCCCCCCTTGTCCTGTCCCATCCCCTTTTGAAGCAGTCCACTGTTCTACTGGATACCACTTCTGCAGGTAACACATTCCACCCAGCCACCACCCTCTCTGTAAAAAAGTGTCTCCCTCCTGAACCTTTCTCCCTCCAGTCTCATATCATGGCCCCTGGTGTCCCTCCCCTCCCTTACTTTGAACAGCCCCTCTGTACCTGTCTTGTTTATTCCTTTCATGTATTTAAAGGTTTCAGTCATGTCACCTCTGTCCCTCCTCTCCTCCAGTAAGTACATGTTCAACTCCCTCAACCTCCTCTCATATGATAAGTCCCCCAGCCCTTTGATCATCTTTGTTGCCCTGCGCTGCACCCCCTCCAGTAACTTAATGTCCTTCTTCAGATACGGGCGCCAGTACTGCACGCAGTACTCCAGGTGCAGTCTAACTAATGACCTATACAGTGGCAGAATCACCTCCTCCCTCTTCGAGGATATACCCCTTGCAATGCAACCCACCATTTTGTTGGTCTTTGCAGCTGCCTTCTTACATTGTGCCGAGTTGTTCATTGACGCTGTAATGAGCACACCCAGATCCTTCTCCTCCTCTGTCTGGGCTAGCTGCACTGCCCCCAGCTGGTAACTCCTCCTTGGGTTCTTCATCCCAAAATGTGTCTGACCAGGTTTCAAGCTTTGCCAGATCATCCTGCAACCCCTGCCATCCCCCTGGTCATCCAGCACCGCTCCTACCTTGGTATCATCAGCAAACAGACTGATCTTGCTCTTGATGTCCCATGATATGTCTGCAGTGAATATCCCAAACAACACTGGTCCCAACACCGAGCCCTGTGGAACACCGCTCGCCACTACCCTTGGGTGTGAGAGCTCCCCACCCACCACCGCCCTCTGTTGCCTTCCCTGAAGCCAGTTTCCTACCCATCTCACCAGCTTTGCACCCGCCCCATGCCTACTAACTTACTTCCCAGCCTTCCATGCGGCACCAAGTCGAATGCCTTACTGAAGTCCAGATACAGGACATCTACTGCATGGCCCCTGTCCAGTTGCCTAGTTACCCAGTCATAGAACTCCACCAGGTTGGTTTGGCAGGATCTGCTACGTATGAAGCCATGCTGTCTGCTGTTCTGTAGTCCTTGGCCTCTGGGAGGGCCACCAGCTCTCCTTCAGGATGGTCTCCATTAGCATACCCACATAGATGTGAGGCTCACTGGTCTGTGGTTTGCGGTTCATCCTTGGGGCCACTCTTGTGGAGGGGCACCACATGAGCCATCCTCCAGTCCTAAGGTACACACCCCGAATGTAGTGAGGCATTAAATAGGTCCGCCAAAGGTCCTGCAGCTCCTTCAGTACCCTGGGGTGGATGCCATATGGGCCTGACGCCTTGTCCACCCTCAGTGCCTTCAAACCCTCCCGAACTCTGCCCTACATGATTTCCCCATCTGTCACCCCTTCCCCGTTTCTGCCATTTCTCCCCCCTTGGGTGTCACCCCCCTTTTTCTTTAGTAAATACTGAGCAGAAGTACTCATTTAGTGCTTCTACCTTATCACACCCTGCTTCCACCCAACCCCCCTCCTTCCTAATCCTTACTATGTGGTCCTTACAGCTCCTTTTCTCCCTGATGTACCTAAAGAAGTCCTTCTCCCACTTCTTAATGCCTTGTGCCAGCCTGAGATCCATAGATGCTTTGGCTCCACTTACTGCCCTTGTCACCTCCTTCGATTCTGTCAAGTACTCCTCCCTGTCCTCCCCACTCCCTGTTTTCTTGTACTTCCTAAAGGCAACTCTATTCCTCCTTACCTTTCCCATGACCTCCTTGCTCAACCAGCTTGGTTTCTTAGCCCTAGCCTTCTTGCTCTGGGCCTTGCAGCAGGTTTTGGTTGCCTCCACTATCCCCAGCTTTATGAGCTCCCACCTTTGGTTAGTGTCCATACTAGATTGAATTCTGGCCAGGTACCCTTTTACCACTTCCCCCATCCTCCCAAAGTCGGCCCTCCTGAAGTCCAGCACTCTTGTGCCAGATTACACTTCTTCCTTGCCCATATCCAATGTGAGCCATACTGAGTGGTGGCCACTCCCAGACAGCGGTTCCTCCACTGTGAGTTCTCTCACAAAGTCCTCATTTGCACTGTCGGCTTGCGCTCTTCAGCTCCAGGGTCAAGTGGTTCAAGTCCAGATGGACAGTACCACAACCATGTACTACCTCAACAAACAGGGCAACACGCACTCCCGTCTGCTGTTCAAGGAGGCGCTCCGAATCTGAACCCTTGTGGGTCGGTTGGAGGCAGATCTCCTAGCCATCCATGTGGCAGGAGCCTCGAACCAGCTGGCGGATGCTCTCTGCCACATAGGCCAGACATCCCACGAGTGGTCTCTCCATCCAGAGGTAGCTTACAGCCTGTTCTCCCGTTGGAGCAAACAGATGGTGGACCTGTTTGCCTCCAGGGAAAACACCAAGCTGAGGCTGTTCGATGCCTGCCCCCCTCAGCAGGGCTCGCTGCAGGGGGATGCCTTCTCAAGGCCGTGGACCCTAGGCCTCCTCTATGCCTTCCCTCCATTTCCCGTGACCCACAAGGTGTTACTCAAGGTGAGGAGGGACAAGGTGAAGGTGATTCTGGTAGCCCCAGGCTGGGTGCGCCAGTTCTGGTATCCAGATCTCCTCAGCCTCAGCTGCAGGCCCCCGGAGCGCTTTGTACATGCCTGGACCTGATACCTCTAAATCAGGGGAAGGTTTTCTGTCCGGACCTTCAATCCCTGCACCTCACAGCCTGGTACCTGAGCGGCTAGAGTTCCAGGCTTTGGGTCTTTCCGAAGATGTCTACACCATGGTGGAGGCATCTAGAAAGGAATCAACCAGGAAATGTTGTGCCTTCAAATGGAAAAAGTTTTCCATTTGGTGTCAGGGTAAGGGCCTGGACCTCTTATCCTGTTCTGTGGCTGATATTCTCGACTACCTTTGGTCTCTCTCTAAAGGGGGTCTGCGGTCATCAACCCTTAGGGTGCACCTGTCAGCCATTTCT
Organism: Neoceratodus forsteri; assembly: GCA_016271365.2. Lineage (NCBI taxonomy): Eukaryota > Metazoa > Chordata > Ceratodontiformes > Ceratodontidae > Neoceratodus > Neoceratodus forsteri. The sequence goes on from CM028131.1 coordinate 997,577,367, forward strand.
GCTAACCGAGCGCAGGCCGGTCAGCCAACATTGGCACAGGAGACAGTGGTCGAGCACTTTTTCAAAGGCCTGGATCACATATCCCCTCCGGTGTGTGAACCTCCGCCTCTGTGGGATCTACTGCTGGTATTGGCGAAGTTCATGGGCAAGCCATTCAAACCAATGCACAAGTGTGAACTGTCACACTTGTGGAAGACTGCCTTCCTGGTGGCTATCACGTCTGCTAGAAGGACAGTGGAGCTCCAGGCGCTCTCTGTGAACTCCCCTTATCTGGTCTTCCACAGGGACAAAGTTGTCCTGCGCCCCCATCCGAAATTCTTTCTGATGGTGGTGGCAGAGTTTACCTTAACCAGGTGTTGACTCTGCCGGTATACTACCCTGATTACACCTCGGAGGCCGAGTACAGGCTCCATACTTTGGACCTGAGATGTGCTCTCTCCTGTTACAAGGAGAGGACGCCAGAAATTCGGGGAGAGGTTTGCCAGCTGTTTGTTACCTACGCTGACGCCGCTTCTGGCAGACCTGCAGCCAAACGAACTGTTGCAAGATGGATTACATCATGCATAGGTCTGTGCTATGATTTGGTGGACAAGGAGCTTCCCAGAGGGATAAGAGCTCATTCTACCCGCCATACTGCTGCATCAGTGGCTGCATCCAGGGACATCCCTATCCAGGAAATCTGCCGGGCTGCTACCTGGAAGTCAGCAAACACCTTCATCACCCACTACCACATCGACCTTGAGTCATGCTAGAATGCTGGTTTTGGGGCCTCAGTTCTCCAATCTCTGTTCCTTAAGTAGGGGGTGTGCGCCTTGCCTCCCTCCTCCCGGAGAACTGCTAGGAGTCTGCCAATAAGTGTGGATAAACAACATAAACTACTCCTAGAACTACTGTTACAGGTGAGTAACCTGTTCTTGCCACCCCCCCAAGACATCAAGGCCAGGGTCCGGCGTGGGCTCATCCTCCTCATGGCCTGGGGACTTGCAGCCGATTTCACTTTTGGGCACTGTGCTGTCACCGGCTCTGCCATTGATGACCCTTTCTGGCTCAGTTGATGGACAGGCATTGTATCAAACAGTGTTAGAACTGTTTCTGTGCCTACTGCTGATGCCATCATTGAAGCCTACACCATCAGCGCCTTAGGCTAGCCCGTCATTGACATTACTGTTGACGTTTCTGTTTTCTACCCTCTGCATCTGTGCCGGGTTCAGATAGGATGCCGACTCCTCCTCACTTATCTCCCCATCCCGTTGTCCCTCAGCTGATGACAGTCATCATCGATTATGAACTGGTGTAGAATCCAGAATTCATGGAGGAGGAGGAGGAGGAGGAGGCCATTGATGAAAAGGAAGAAGTTATAGATGTGACAGTCTCAAGCTTCACTCTGTCCTCTTGCTTGGAGGAGAGTGTGGAAAACACACCTAGATCTCCCACTAAAGATGTTTCCTTTAAGGCTTTCCTCAAACAGGCTCAGGCAAAGCTTTGGTTCCAAGCTAAACAGGAGGATTCTTCCAAGAAGACTCTCTATGAGTTTTTGGAGGTTGCAGCCTCTCCAACTGTCATTATACCTCCATTCCATTCTGCACTTGAGGATGCTACTAATCATAGCCTGGCACAGGCATGGTCAGTTACCTGCAGTCTCCAGGAAGTTGGATAAATAATATCTGGCCCCTTGGAACGTTTGTCTTCATTGTTTATCTGTCTGTGTAACCTACCCATGTTACCGCTTGCTTAAACAGGACAGCTTCATAAAACAGTGCCTTACAGTCCTAAAAGTTACTCCCTGTCAAAAAATAAAGTTTTTTTCTATCTATCTTATTTATCTTCTGCAATGCCATATTATTATTCACAGCCTGAAATAGACTCGGTGGTGATTATGGCTGCTCATGATAGATCAGACACACCCAAACACGTGAGCTCTTTTCCTCCGGACAAGGAGTTGAGGAAGCTGGATGTGATGGGGAAGGGAACTTTTGCTTCTGCTTCCCTGAGCCCTCAGAATTGCTGCGTATCAGGCATATATAGTTAAATATCTGACTTACCTTCGCCCGTCCGGCTGAATTGTCCACCCGAGGAGGATCTGGCTGAGTCACCTGGCTGTGGGTCCGAAGTGAGGAGAGGGGCGGAAGCTTTAGGGGCTGAAGAGCCAAGGACAAAGTCCTCAACCGTGAAGAACCTCCGCCCGATGTCCGTACCAGGGTGGGAGGTTTCACCACAGTAAGCCTGGAGTCGGTGCCTGACTTGAGTGGGGACCAGGACAAAGTCCCGTGGGAGACAGAGGAGTTGCCCTCTTGGAGGAGGTGAGCTCCTGCTCCCAGCGTCGGTCCAGGGAGTCAGCACTGGAGGTAGGCCATTCCACCAGGGGAGTTGCTGTTTCCTTTGTATCTCTGTGAAACATGTCAGTGGCAGATATCTGTGCAGCTGGCACCTGGAGTTTAGTCTACACCTTCATTAAACATTATAGTTTGGACATTGCTTCCAGGTGTAGGACAGGCTTCGGCCTTGTGTCATGAGGAAACCAGCTTTTTAGCCTTCTTTCCTCCACCCTTCCATCGGGATTTGTCCTTGTACTACTTGGAACTAGGTCCTTATGGTGCAACCGGCTGCAAGAGCTCCCCCCTGAAGTGAAATAGTACAGTTACGTAAGAACTTTCCATAACAGTAGATCTTGGAGAGGAGCTCTTGCAGCAGGTGCTGCTTTCCCGCTCTTCTTCCCCCTGCTCTCTTCTTCTGCATCATCAGCTATTCCATCATACCTCCTGAGCTTGTGGAGCCTCCTCGTTCTCCAATTTCTAACTGTGTCAGGGTCTCTGGCAGCAGAACTAAGGTAGTGCTGGGGGACTTTCCCTTTTGTATTGTACGTGACGGGGCGGGCTGACGTCAAGGCAGTTCCCCACTGAATACTGCTAGATATAAGTTTTCTGTGGGGTCCTAGCACCTGACAGCTTAGTCCTTATGATGTAACCTGCTGCAAGAGCTCCTCTCAAAGATCTACTGTTATGGTAAGTTTTTACATAACTATACTTTCATCAGCCAACTGGGCATTCTGGTCGAGTTGAAGTCAGTCCTTATGTCCTGCCTGGTGCCCCAGTACATAGGAACTGTGCCGGACACAGGTCTTGGTTTGGAGTTCCTGCCCTCGGATCATGCCATGGCACTAGTGGCACAGGCACAGCTGGTTACCTCCAGCGTCTTTGTGTCGGCCTAGTGTCTGCTAAAACTAATTGGCCTAATGGTGGTGCCGTCCTGACAGTTCTGCTGGCCCGGGTACATATGAGGATCCCACAGTGGTTCCTCAGAACACAGTGGACTCAGCACTCAGAGGAGTTGGAGCATCTTATACAAGTCATACCTCCTCTCCGTTCCCAGCTCTGATGGCTGGACTGCTACAACCTAGAGAAAGGTCCCCATTCCTGAGGCCATTCCCCCTGCTGGTGATGAACACAGCTGTCTCTGGGCCCCTTCAGAACCCAAGGCAGTAGGGACCTCTGAATACAGTGCTTCTTAGCAACACTCTGGAGATGAGGGCCATTCTGTTGCAGAGAGGCAGTGAGAGTCTGGCACTAGATGGTGGAACACAGCATATTTCTGTCAACATTGTTTCTTCCTGGGACCCTCAAGACACTGGCGGATCACCTCAGTCGATCCAATGTGCTCTGCCCTAAATGGAAACTCTCAGACTCCATTGTGGACGACATCTTCAAAAAATGGTGTCATCTGGATATAGACCTGTTTGCATCTCCATACAATGGAAAACTGTGGCATTTCTACTCATTTGCTGTAGAGCCTGGAGTTTTCTTGCAAGACATATTTTCCCTCACTTGGAAATGAAGGTTTCTGTATACTTTCCCTCCCATTCCCTCTAATACAGAAGGTTTTGGTCAAGCTGCAGGCCGAGCATACCATCCTGAGTGTGGTGGCTCCTCATTGGCTTAGACAAATTTGGTTTTCGCTTCTCCAGCAGTTGACGGCAGAAATTCCCCTTCTACTCACCCTGCGAGCTGGACTTCTGACACAGGAGCAAGGTGCACTGGTGTACCTGGATCTTCGATCCCTGCACCTTCACGCCTAGCTCCTGGGGATGTGGCAATTGTCTCACTTCAGGGTTTTCCTGGTGGTAGCTGATGTTGTTTTGGTGGCTAGAAAGCAGTCTGCCTGGCACACTAATTCACAAAATGAAAGTATTTTACTGTATGATGCACTGAATCATTTTATGTGTTCAGTTCCTGAAGTGCTGGACTACCTTTTGTCCTTTAAGGAATTAGGGCTAGGGTATTTCTCAGTAAAGGTCCACATGTCTGCTCTGCCAGGTTTCCATGCTTTGATTGAGAGTAAGACTGTGGCCTAATTGGAGGCTTCCTGTAGATTCCTAAGTAGTATCCTCGTTCTGCACCCCACAGTGCGAGATATGGTTCCTGTGTGGAAGCAGTGATATTCTCCCGCAGTGCTGTCATAGACCCCCCCAATACCCTTGCCCAAGACTTCATTGTCACCACGCTAAACGAGCCTCTGGAAGTTGTAACCAAATTTAAATATCTGGGTATCTGGACCGACAATAAATTGTCTTTCAATGACCACGTCGAAGATGTCTCTAGAAGGTTAAAAGCAAGGTTAGGTTTCTTCTACAGAAAGGCCATTTCCACTTGAAACTTCGAAACAAGCTTGTACAGGCCACTTTTCTCCCCTACTGACTATGGCGATGTAATCTATTCCTCCACCACTCTTGCAAATTTAAGTAAACTGGACATCCTTTATCACCGTGCGTTACGGTTCATTACCAACTCCCTTTACCGTTCGCACCACTGTGACTTATATGCAGCTGTTGGTTGGACATCCCTTACTACTAGGCGCCTGCTCCATGCTGGGCTATGGACTCTTAAACTGCTCCTGCAGAAATTGCCAAGCTCTCTCTTCCCTTATTAGTATCTCACATAGTGCATACTGGTTAAGAAAATCTGACTTTATTATGCTTGACATGAAAGGGCCGGACTTCCTTTGGTAAGCGTGCTATTGCATATGCCCTTCCTCCATTTGGAACCAATTACAAACCGTGATTGAAACTAATTAGTTCAGTTTCAATAAACTTCTACAAATCGCTAAGTTCAGCCAAAATAAAGACACCTGTAACTGTCATTAAGTCTCTTCCTTCCCCATGTGTGCCATATTTATCCACTGGTAAGGTATAATTGATTTGTCATATTAACTGCTTTCCTTCCCTTCTACTCCTGGCTTTATCTATGCTTCGCTCCACTGCTACTCTATCAAATCCTCCTTCCCCCGCCATATCAGTTGTAGTCTGTTGTTTGTTCTAGCTGCCAAAATATATGTATTGCACACACCAGTCATCATGTTTCATTTATCAGTATGCAACCTGTAAGTCGCTTCCCTGTTTCATATCAATGTTTACCACCTGCGGTCACCCTATGTGGTATTCTTGTATGTATATCCAGCCTGTATCATGTAACGAGCAGACCAGACCTGGGTTTGAATCCCACAGCTTCCACTTGCATACTGTGCGACCCTGAGCAAGTCACTTAACCTCCTTGTGCTCCCAGGTCGCTCCTGTAAAAAAGCTTTCAGCTTAGTGTGCTATACCTGGTTAAGCAACTAAAATAAACGTGCATTTCATGTATATACTGTTATTACCTATCTGTGTTTGTACTTTGTGTTTATGTCACAGGACCTCCTTGTGAATGAGCTTGCTCAATGGAGTTTTCCTGCAATAAACTTGAACTTGAACATTTGGTCTTAGAGACCCTCACTGTGCATTCCTTTGAGACTGCGGCTATTTGGGAGCTGTGCTTCCTCTCTTGGAAGACACTGTTTCTAGTGGCAATGACTTTTACTAGACGCATCTCAGAGTTGCAAGCTCTGGGTGCAGATCCATTGTTTATTATTTAACAAGATAGGGCTACCTTGTGTGCCAGTCCTCGTTTTCTTCTGAAGGTTGTATCTAAAAGAACACTAATGCAGACTATAGACTTTCCTGTTTGCTTTTCCTCTCCCACAGACAGTTGGAAGCATCATTTACATATACTGGATGTCCAAAGGACAACTGCATTGGTACCTGGATTGTACAAAGGATTGTAGAAAATCCTCTCAACCTTTTATTGATTTTGTCCCCCGAATAGTGGGTTCACTGATTTCTAAACAAGGCCTGTCCAAATGGCTGGCCAATTTTTTTATTTTTCATTTTATTCTCTTGGCAACCAGATAAGGCTCATTAGGCACAAGTGCCTGTTCTCAGGGGCAAACTGGGAGCACCAGGGAGGTTAAGTGTCTTGCTGAGTCACACAGTATGCAAGTGGAGGTTGTGGGAATAAACCCAAGTCTGCTGGAAGTATGTTACTCTAACATGTAGGCTATACTGCCAGCCCCGTGCATTATGTTACCAGAAGCGTGGTAAGCAGCTTCCTTGTCCTGTTCATACTCACTTCACTCATAGGGTGGGTACCTCAGTGGGTTGTTTTCAAAATATGTCCACGCCTGACATTTGTGCTGCTGTCAATTGGAGCACTATTCATACATTCACTAAACGTTAAAGTCTGGACATCATCTCTCAAAGACGTGCCAACTTTTGCCTCCGTGTTCTGCAAGGCCTCCTTACTTGGGATCATTAGGTCCTGCCGTCCTCCCTCAGTGTTTGGCACTGCTTGGGAATTATTCCATGATGTAGCTCAATCCAGAGAGATATGCTCGAAGAAGACAGACAGAAAAATTACTTACCGTAACAGTAGATCTTCAAAAGAAACTCCTCCATTGAGCCACAGTTTTCCCTCCTGCCTTCCTCCCTTGTTGGGTGACAGGTGACTATACTGCCTGCTTTCGCATGTTGTTTCTCCTCTGATTACCCCTGTGGCATCCATTCTTAGGTTTTCATGTCCTGTCCTGTGTGCCTGCTTTGGTACCTGCCAGTCCAATGGTCCACCGAGCTTGTCTCCGGCGGGAAAATGAGGCATGCTGGGGATGCCCATGTTACATCGACGCCAACAAGGCACATCGATATGGGCGGCCCTAGCCTGCAGGTCCTGATGCCGATGGCTTATAGTTCCATGATGTGACTCAGTGGAGGAACTTCTCTCGAAGATCTACTGTTACGGCATTAACTATTGTTTTTCCTGAAATCTAAAATACTTCCTAGGTTGCAAAGTTGTAAGTCATTCCAGTTGTTCTGGACTCTAAAATACTTTTCATGTCCAAATCAGGAAGTCATTCAAGTTGTTCTGAACTCTAAAATACTTATCTGGTCCCAGATTGGGAAGTTATCCTAGTCCTTCTGAAGTCTGAAATATTCCCAGGTCCCAAAATTTGGAAGTCATTCCGGTTATTCTGAAGGTTAAATTATTTCCCAGGTCCAAAGTGGGAAGTCATTCCAGTTCTGAAGTGTGAGATCTTACCCAAGTCGATCTTCATCATTCATCATGATTGGATCTAGACTGGAGGACTGGCCTCTCATGGGAGCATGTTTCTGTAAGAATTCTGAAGTCAAGGGAGCCGACATGGGAGAAAGCACCATCCGCGGGGGGAGGAGGGGGAATTGACCACCCCTCGCAGTCCCGTGTCTCCTCAGAGGCCCAGATGACCCCGGGTGTGGTGCCGCAGCTATATGCTTGGCCCGCTCCTATGGTCCTCTCAGTGCCGCGGCCTGGTGCCACCTCTGCTCCTGGCTCCGTCCCTGGTGCTGGTGAGCTAGACAGTGCCGACCCTGCCCCCGGGCTCCCCTTCAGTGCTGCTCTCGGTGCCGGAGGGCCTAGGATCCAGGGGGTAGCCAGCCTGTAGATCTCCCTGATCTCTTCCTTTACTTCAGAGAGCAAGGATCGAGATGATTCCAACTGGTTACCCAGCTCTGAGGAACCCCTGGATGCTTCCTGGGTCAACCCGAGGCCTTCTGTGGGTTCAGAGCCTGCACGCTCTCCCCTCTGTGCCGCCTCCCCCTGTGCCTTCCAATGCAGTTTCTGGTGCTGGGACTCTCTTGGTGTAAGCCTGGACACCAGTGGTGATGGCAGTGCAGGGCTCAATGCCGAATCGGGAGCCAGCGCCGACCTCTGGTGCCAGATCTGCTTCTGCCACTTCTTTGGGTGCGGAGGCGGGCTCCGGTGCTGGAGACGGTGCCAGGAAGGAGTCTTGGGTCAGCTTCACTGCTGCTCCAACTTCTCCCTCTCCTGCTAGTCTGGACTCTTTTTATAGGCCTTTAACGAGGGGCAGGTCCCTTTCTAGTGAGGCAGGGGTTGACAGGTCATGGTCGGCGCCGTGGTCCATCCTTGGAGTCTCTATGGACTCGAGGAGGAACCATAGTGCTGACTCTTCCTTGCTTTCCCCTCCTCTTAGGAGAGATACTTTGGTTGGTGGGGACAGGGACTGCCTGACAGGTACTGTACAGTTTCGTTCTCCTCACCTGGGGGTTGTCCCCAGGTACCACTCCATTCACTCCGCTGCTGTTGGGAGCTCTGTGGTGGGTGAGGTAGGCAGCCTCCCCCCTTCGGGAGGGGTTTCTTGCACAGTCTTGCAGTTCTTACAGAGGACCTTCTCTGGTTCATCAGAGCTCTTCTTCCCTTCCTTCTCTGCCTCCTACTCCACTTCGTCCAGGTCTTTTTGGACCTAGGGGACGCCTGACTTGGGACCAGTTCAGGGAGTATTCAGCTGCATTCTCTAGATATCCAAGGGCACTAAATGAGGTTGTCTTTGGACCCCAAACCCCTGCACCGCCTTCCATTGAACCCAGCTCCTCAGTGGTCCACTTCCTCCACAGAAGAAGAGGATTCCTTACTCACTAATCTGCTGATGCTGACTTTACCTCCTGTCAGTGTTTCCTTGCGGAGATCTTGGAGAAGCTACAGATCTCCAGCTTTGCCAGGCACAACCCTACTTGTATGACACTGGGATTCCTGGGGGAGTACAGTGCTAACCATCTGGTCATACCTCCCTTGCCCTGGTCATTTGTGGAGGCTTCGTACAGTGTCCGGCAGCGACCTGCTGCCCCAGCTCCTGCCCCTAGGGACTGCAGGCGCAGATATTGGGCTCCTGTGGGGTCTCTAGGTGCCATGTCTTACCCCTCTTCAGGATTAGAGCTTCTGGATACCCCCTCTGAGCATCGGCGCCCCTTGGTATGACCACCCCCAGAGGCTGACTCAGCTGAGTTTGCCACTGGGAAGAAAGTGTTTATGGCAGTGCCTCCTTCTTTGTATTTCAACTCATCAGGCTCACCAGGTAACATAGAAACATAGAATTTGACGGCAGATAAGGACCGCTTGGCCCACCCAGTCTGCCCATTTCCCTACCTGATGGATAAGCTGCAGATCCTAGTTAACCAGCAGCCTACTTCTTCCTACCCCCACCCCCTAGAATTGCCTTATGACTGTCCCATGCATGCTTGAATTCCACCACTGTTTTTGACTCCACAACCTCCTCTGGAAGGCTGTTCCATACATCCACAAACCTCTCTATGAAAAAGTACTTCCTTAAATTACCTCTGAGCCGCCCCCCTTCTATCTTCAAATTGTGCCCCCTTGTTCTTGCACACCTCTTTTTTTGAAAGATGCTACCCTCTTGGACTTTGTTGATTCCCTTGAGGTACTTGAAAGTTTCTATCATTCCCCCCTCTCTCCTTTCCTCGAGGCTATACATATTAAGCTCCTTAAGTCTCTCTTCATTATGTCTTCCGGTGCAGACCCTGCACCATTTTAGTTGCCCTCCTCTGGACAGCTTCATCCTGTCTATGTCTTTTGACATTGGTCTCCAGAACTGCACTAGTACTCCAGATGTGGTCTCACCAGCTGTCTGTACAGAGGATAACTTTGTTTTCTACTGGTGATGCCTCTCCTGTGCATCCCAGTATCCCCCACCCTCCTTGCTGCCCTCTCACATTGCTTGCCCACCTTTAGGTCATCTGATATGACTACCCCCAGGTCCCTTTCCATTTTTGTTGTTGTTAGTATCTCACCCCCCATTGTGTACTCTTCCCCTGGGTTTTTCTTTCCCAGGTGCATTACCTTGCACTTCTTAGCATTGAATCTAAGCTGCCATACAGCTTACGCCAGGCACCTCTGGATGTTGCTAGGTCAACTCCTAGCTTCTGTGCCTGACTGAGGAAGCCTTGCAAACCATCTGCCTTTCTACTCCGGACTTAGAGCTAGCAAGATGCCTCTCTAGAGCGACGTATGGCGCTAATGAGGTGCCCTCCAGGCTGGCAGGAACATCTGTCTGCAAAAGGCTGATGGCATGGCTTCACATGCCACAGTTGTCACCCTTAGCCCGGCATAGGGTGCTTTCTTCACCTTTCCAGGGAGCCTATTTCTTTCTTGCAGGGCAAGGCATGAGCTACAGGGCCATCTTCCATCTTCCAGGGCTTGGAAGCCTCCACCTGTCCCTGGCCATTTGTGGGCCTTGCCAGACCCTTAAGGGGCCTCCGCCACCTATGTCTCCCCCACAGGAGGCTGAGGGAACTGTTTTCCTCAGGGATTTCCAGCGTGGCACTCTGACCCAAAAATCGTGATGAATGATGAAGACTGACCATAATTCTTGATCTTCCTAAGTATCTTCACTGTTCATCACGACATCCCACCATCCAGCCCCCATGGCCAGGCACTGGGCAGCACTTCCTCCCTCAAGTTCCCTTCATGTCCCTCCTTTCCCCTTGTTTCAGATTTCACAAGGGTGCAGATTTTAGGAGGGGCTGGTTCTCCTTGGCAAACCCTGCCCTTCCGATTTAGGTTGGGTTCCGTCTTACCTTTTCTACGAATTGGTCTTGTTCTCACAGGTCGTTTGAAAAAAAAAAAAGGGGGGGGACTTAGGAAGGAAGGTATAACAGAGGCATTCACTTCTCCTTGTTCCTCCTCCTTTGGTCAGCCTTCTCTCCCAAGAGGGTTCATCAGAAGGACAGACATATTCTCCAGGAGGTTCCATCTCCTTCTGCCTTTTCAGCTTACTTTTTATGCCTCTTCTTCTGAGATTGTTTAAAAAGTGAAGAGGTGGTAGTCTCGAAGAGAACATTAAGGGATCACCTCGTCTTGCGATCCCATTACCCTGCCCCCAGGCAGTACCCTTGCCTCCTTCACAGGCCCAGCCTCATCTATCCTGGTTCCTGAGGTTCAGTTAAAAAAAAAAAAAAAAAGACATTTCTGCTGTGCAGGGACCACGTCCTACATTTCCTTTTCTTAGCTCGGTCCCTGGAGAACAGAAATCCCTTTTTTCCCTGATTCTCCACAAGGATGCTGGTCTTTCTCTTTTGGGCTTTCCGGTGCTGGCAGGCGCATGTAACATATTGGGTTCCTTCTACCCTCTATGGATGAATCGCAGCCATGGGGGGGGGGGACTGATCCTCTCTCTTTTTTTCTTTCTCTCTTTCTTGGGGGCTGATCACCTCCCTCTCTAGGGCTGCCCAGTGCTCTGGCCATCCCTCCCTACCTAAGTCACTCATACCATCTCTAATCTTTTTTTAGTCGGCCTTATTATCTTTAGTTTATTCCTCTGTTCCTTGGGTTCTTTTGCCCTTCCTTCTGGAGGTGGCAGGGCCGGCTTTCGTTACGGGCCAGTCTGCGAGTACCATGTAATACGTCGGGCCTCGCAGGTGGCGCTGTCTCTGACATCAGCTCCCCTGACTCCAAAATTGTTAAAGAAACATGCTTGCATGAGAGTCCAGTCCTCCCTAAACTCATTTGTGATGAATGGTGAAGATACAGTACTTCGGGAAAATCAAGAATTACTGTGAGTATGTAATTTTCATTAACTTCCAGGATCCCAGTCCAGACTAGGAAGTCATTCCAGTTGTTCTGAAGTCAAAAATACTTCTCATGTCCCTAATTTGGAAGTCATTCTGGTTGTTCTGAAGTCTAAAATATTTCCCAGGTCCCAAATTCAGAAGTCATTCCATTTGTTCTGAAGTCTAAAATAATTCCCAGGTCCAAACTGGAAAGCCTTTCCAGTTCTGAAGTCTGAAATACTTTCAAGGTTCCAGCCCAAACTGGGAAGTTATTCCAGTTGTTCTGAAGCCAAAAATACTTCTTGGGTCCCAGACTTGGAAGTCATTCTAGTTGTTCTGATGTCTGAAATACTTCTCGGGTCCTAAATTTAGAAGTGAAGATTTTGGCACTGAATCATAGATGGTCATATGAAGCCTTACTAGAAAAGCATCCTATCTTTAAAAAACCCTCCCCACTCCACCATAGAACTTTTTCTCCATGGCAATGTCTGTCAAGGATATACCCTCTTTTCTCATGTTTGACCCCCATACCCCCCCCCCAACCCCACCTCCGGGCCCTCAGGCTGTGGCCCCACCAACATTTTCCATAGGTTTCACCTCCATGGCAGGGGCTCCGTGGGAAGGGCTGTCCCCTTCCCCGAGATAGTCCACTGTGTGAATTAGACTACAGCGTCAGTAAGGCACCAGGACCCAGGGATGATCCAGGGAGCTCCGTAAATAAAACTACTTGCACTTAGTGGCATAGTGATTCTTGGGGCATATCTGGGTAGCCAATATTTAAACACAGTTCAGACAAAAGAAATGCACTTGGACTTGTGTGTAGGCTTCAACATATGCACAGATACAAAACTTAATTGATTTCTTACTCTTACCTCAGTAGTACACTGTTGTTTGCCCCGGTGCTTTGCTCACCTGAGCTTCTTCAGGGGGCCTCGACAGTGTACTAGTGAGGCTTCTGTTGGAGCCTTCACGCAAGTCTGAATGTATTCCTTTTGTTTGAACTGTGGTTAAAAGCCCAGGGAGCTCAGGCTGTCATATAGACAGATATGGCCCCCCCTCCCATTTTCTTCTTTGATTCCTCCCTCCTCTGCTTGCATTGGCTTGGCCCATCGAACAGCCTCAGCCAGAAACAACGATGCCCTGCAGAAGGGAGTAAGCTCCCTTGGCCTACCACAGAGGTCACAATGGCACCATAGCCCAAGGCCATCCCTTTTTAACCACAGCACGCTTTCATGCAGCTGTTACTGAGGCCTCGACTGGCCTGCCTCTTAATGTTGCGTCCCCAGTTTGTGTCGCTCTCTGGTTTCCTGTATGGCAACGTGGAGCTCTGCTGCTGGGCAGCCATGAAAGCTACAATCTTTTTTTGTTTGTTACATACTAACATACTATTTGCCAGCAGATTAGGCCTTATGGTCTATCAAGTCTGCTCGAACCTAGATCCTTAGTTGGGTGCAGAGACCCTCCCATCCCTTGTTCTTTGTTACTTCTATGCCTGTGAGGAGTCATTTTCCTCTCTTCTCTTTTGGAGTCAAATACTTACATAATGTTTATTTTCGAAGTTTTTACTAAATTTTTGGAAGTCAAATACTTACAGAATGGAGTTACTTGAAGCCCTGGAAACAATCCTAGACTATGGGCTGGTTAGGAATAATGTTATTCACCTGTGTTTGCTACAGAGAATAACCTCGGCTTTGGAGATGATGTTTGTAAGTGCAGCTCTTGACCTGGTCCTCTCTTTCATTTTCCAGTGAGATCCTCAAGGAAGATTACAATGAACTGATTCACAAAAAGAAGGAGGTCATCCTTTTGCTAAATCTTTGCAATGGAAATGCAAACAAGGTTGATAAAATGTGAGTAAGTACCTATAAAAATGTTGTCAGTAAGCTAAATTGCTATGTTGTCCTTGTGAATGCATTAAAAGTTGAAAATTATTAACTGAATAATTCTACAGATCATAATGTTTTATGATTGACTGGCTACACGAAAAATTAAGTCACAAACATAGTATGTAGTCTGATAACCAACCCCTAGGGTACTATTTTTCATTTGAACACTAGGTGGTACCTTGTCACTATTTTTTTTTCTGCTTGGCCAGTAATGCCTCAGCTTACTTTTTTCCAGTCTCTTACCTGTCAGTTTTTCCTGATGTGACTGAGGCTAGGACCTCCTTCAGAACATAAGCTTTCTGCCCATTCAGGTAGTGGTTCAGGTGGCTTCTCACTAATGCCAGATCTTGGTTGGTTTTACACTCCCTCCCTTCGTCCTTTCACATTCTTGCTTGTACTTTACATTTTGCACTCTGTGATTAGGCTTCCTTCTGAATCTTCCCAAGTCAGTTCTCGAGCCAGTTCAACTCTTTACTTGCATAGGGGTGGAATTGGATACTGTCAAAGCAAGAGCATTTCTCCCCTCGGCAAGGGCAAGGGCCATTATAGAGCTGGCTTCCTCTTTTCATCTTCTGATGTCTTGACCAGCAAGGCATTTCCTTCAGCTTCTGGGCAACATGGCAGCTTCCACCGCAGTGGTCCAAGGGCCAGATTTCAGATGAGCGACATTGTTTCATCTGAGGGCTTTTTGATCTCAGAAAAAAAATCCTCTGACCAAGCTGATTCCAGTGACTCTGACTCCCAGACCCTTCAGTGGTGGCAGGATCAGGACAATCTCAGCCAAGGGGTCCCATTCATTTCACAGTCCCATTCTGTGGTCCTAACCACAGACACTTCTCTCCTGGGTTGGGGGGCCCATTTAGAGGCTCTCACAGCTCAGGGAGTGTAGTCCCCTCAAGAGTCTCTTCTCCACATCAGCCTTCTGGAGCTCAGGGCAGTGTACCTGGCTCTGCAGGCTTTCTCACAATCAGTAAGGAACAAGGTGGTTCAGGTCAGGACAGACAACACCACTACTATGTGGTACATCAACAAGCAGGGAGGCACTCGGTCCATGGCCTTGTGGACGGAAGCAATGAAAATATGGACACTAGCTTATTCCCTTCAGGCTTCTCTGGTAACAGTTCATCTCCCAGGCAAGAACAATGTGCTAGCAGATGCATTGAACAGGATTTCCCAGGGCCATCACGAATGGTCCCTGGATCCCCTAGTGTTGAAAGTGATCTTTTCAAGATGGGGCACCCCAGAGATGGACCTCTTTACAGCCCCAGACAATCACCAACTCCCTTTGTTTTGTTGCAGACCCCCAGTCTTGGGCTCAGTCCCTCTGGATGCTCTGCTTCTGAATTGGGAAGGGAAATTTCTGTATGCCTTCCCTCCTTTTCCTCTGATTTTCAAGGTCCTGGTGAAGATAAGGTCACAATCTTGCAGTGTGATCCTGATTGCTCCAGACTGGGCCAGGCAGCCTTGGTACCATCTCCTCTTGTCCTTAGCAGTGCATCTTCCCCTGTCTCTTCCCAGGAATCATGATCTGTTAACCTCCTCTCGGGATTGTATCCCAACCTTCGGTCTCTCAACCTCAAGGCATGGCTCTTGAAGAGTTAGAGTATGCAGGGTTGCACCTGTCTCAGTGGGTTCTGGACATTCTCAAAGCCTCTCGAAAACCTACCACCAGGAAGACTTACAATTCTAAGTGGAAGAGATTTAGTATTTGGTGTACCAAGAAGCATATACTCCCCGATACTGCTGAATTGTCTACAGTTCTGGACTATATGGTTCATCTCAATGGCCTAGGCCTCAGACCAGCTACCCTCAAGGTACATTTGTCAGCTGTTTATGCTTTCTTGTCAGTAGGTAAACCCTCTTCACTTGCATCTCATCCTGTTTTCTGTAAATTTTCAAGGGATTTCTTCATACCAATCCCCCCTTTAGGGACTCTCCCCCTGCTTGGGATCTTAATGTTTGCGTTGCCCAGCTTATGCAGCCTCCTTTTGAGCATTTGTCTTCAGCAGATCTCAAGTACTTGACTTGGAAGAGTGTGTTTCTGGTGGCTATTCTCCCTGTATTCTTCACTGATCACTCTTTTTCTGGAGAAAGAAGATTACACAGTCTGGATGTTAAGAGGGCACTTAGCTACTACATAGATCGTACTAAGGCCTACAGGTTTGACTCCCTTCAGTTGTTTCTCACTTATGGAGAAGTGGGGAAGGGCAAACCTGCCACTAAAAGAACTATTGCCAGGTGGATTGTCTCTTGTATACAGTTCTGCTATGAAAAGCTAGGCAAGATTCCACCTTCAGACCTGAGGGCTCTTTCGACTAGAGGTACAGCTGCTTCCCTGGCTGCTGCCAGGGATATTCCTTTGTTAGACATATGCAAAGCAGCCACCTGGAAAACTGTTCATACATTCATCAAGCATTATTCCCTGGATATTCAGGCTAGGAGTGATGCTGGGTTTGGTGCAGCAGTGCTGCAAAGCCTATTCCCAAAATAGGTTCGATTCCCTCCTCCATGGAGGTACTGCTTGGTAGTCTGCAACTGTCAGAATACAGCAAGACTTCATGTTGTTTGAAGAAAAAAATACTCACTTTAGTAATTGTGTTTCTTCTAATGAAGTCTTGCTGTATTCTGACCTGCCTCCCCTCTCAGAACCTGTTTTTTGGGAAGTAGGTTGGCAGGTACAGTGCTGCCCCCTTGGGGTGCACTGCTTCTGCCTCTTGGTTTAATTTTTGTTTAGTCTATTTAGTTCACTACCTGCTTTTTGTTTTTGGGTTTCTCAACTTGAGTCATGGGATCCAAAAAAAAATAATTTTGGTTGCCTTTTGGCTATGAGTTGTTATAATTTCCTCTTTAGAGTGTAGCTAGTTAGTAGTGCTCTTAAGAATCTGATGGTTACACTTCAAGTACAGCAGACAGTGGTTTGAACCAAGCTCGAGCCCAACGTTCTATGCTGTCAGCATAGAGTTAACTCTTTCATTTCTGGGGCAGTTCAAGTGCTGGGGCTAACTGCAATTGTCAGAATACAGCAAGACTCCATTAGAAGAAATACACTTGCTAAGGTGAGTAATTTTTTTCTTCAAGCCTCTGGCTTCAGCCGAACTCCAGTACTTAACGTGGAAGACTGTGTTCCTGGTAGCTATCAATTCTGCTCAGTGTATTAGTGAATTGCAGGCCCTGTCAGTGGAGCCAGATTGTATCTCATTCCATAGAGATAAGGTGGTCCTCAGAACAAGTTGGAGGTTCCTTTCCGAGGTGGTCTCAGATTTTCATCTCAATCAGTCCATGTCTCTCCCTGTGTTCTTCACTGATCACGCTTCTTCAGGGGAAAGAAGATTACACAGTTTAGATGTTAAGAGGGCACTTAGCTATTACATTGAGCACACTAAAGCACACAGGAAGGAAAGTCTTCAATTGTTCCTCACTTATGGTGAAGTGGGGAAGGGTAGACCTGCCACTAAGAGAACTATTACCAGGTGGATTGTCTTCTGTATACAGTTCTGCTATACTTACCCAGGTAAAACACCTCCCTCAGGCCTGAGGGCTCACTCGACTAGGGGTACAGCTGCTTCCCTGGCTGCTGCCAGGGATATACCTTTACTAGAGATATGCAAATCATCCACCTGGAAAACTGTCCATACTTTCACCAAGCATTACTCTCTGGATATCCAGGCTAGGAGTGATGCTCAGTTTGGAACAGCAGTACTGCAGAGCCTATTCCCAAAATAGGTTCGGTACCCCCTTCCATGGTGGTACTGGTTGGTAGTCTGCATATGTCAGAATACAGCAAGACTTCATGTTGTTTGAAGAAAAAATTACTCACCTTAGTAATTGTGTTTCTTCTAATGAAATCTTGCTGTATTCTGACTTCCCTCCCCTCTCAGAACCTGTTTTTTGGGAAGTGGGCTGGCAAGTACAGTGTTGCACCTCAGGTGTACTTGGCACCCCTCCTTTCTAGAAGGGGGGGTTGATTATTGTTATGCTTTGACTGATATATTGGTTCACTACCTGTTTTTTTGTCTTGGGTTCTTGACTTGAGTCTTGGGGGACCCAATCTGTTGCCTGTTGGCTTTATGTTCCTTTCAATTTCCATTACAGGAGTGTAGTTAGTTAGTAGCTCGTAAGAATCTGATGGTTACACTCTGAAGCACTACAGACAGAGGTTTGAAACCGGGCTCGAGCCCAACGTTCTATGCTTCCTACATAGAGTTAACTCTTTCCTCTCCGGGGCAGTTCAAATGCTGGGGCTAACTGCATATGTCAGAATACAGCAAGACTCCATTAGAAGAAACACAATTACTAAGGTGAGTAATTTTTTCATCTCCTCTGAAACTTCTGTACAGAATCCCATTTTTCCAGCCAGCGCTGTTGTTTGCACTTTCAAACAACGCCTCCGTAGCCAGCCTGGTGGTGCTGAGGGTTGAAGCGCTGGACGCCACACCTCGTGCTACGCCGGTGACCTGGGTTCAGGAACGAGCCCGGGCCATCGGGGGTCAGAAGGGGAGGACTGTGATTGAGCATCCGTAGACTGCTCTCCCAGTCTTAGGGTGGGTTGGGGAATCTCGCCGTGCTGTAGCGGCTCCTAGGGACGCTCGGGGGCACTACTAGTGCTGGTGATGTGGAGGGGGAATGCGGCGGACGTCAGTATGCTGTGCCCAGGCGTCACTGCACTTCCGCGTTCAAGGGGGACCAGTCAGGAGGAAAATGGCTGGGCGCAACCGTGCAGCTTGATGGTCACGCTCCGAGCTGCCTGTAGGACTTTGGTGGAATCCTGTCGTGGAGGGTCTGGGGCTGTCCTGACTGGCAGAGGCAGAGGGGGAGCCCTCCAGCGGGATGGCAAGATGGCCGTCTGGGATCCTCCTGGGTGCAGTTTGAGCTACCCAGTTCTCCGGGCGGGCTGAGCCGGCGGCTGGATGCCCCAAGCCGGTAGTGTGCCGCAGCAGGTGAAAGAAAGCATTACATGATAAAAAAAAAAAAGCCTCCTTAGCGATCTTGGGAGCATACCTGCTGGACCACAGGGCACATAACATCTGGTCACCAAGCGAGTGCAGAAAGCACATAAGTCTCCTGGAACTCCATGCAGTATACGTAGCACTATTCGAGTTATCACCTCTGGTCATGGTCCAGGTCACAAGGACAAAATGACCACCATATTTTACTTGAACAAAGAGGGTGACAGTCACTCCTTTCAGCTATGTCAGGAGGTGTTGCAGATGTTGTCTTTAGTTGGCTTGCTACAAGCAGACCTTTCAGTGGTCCGTGTGGCAGGAACAAACATCCAGCTCTTGGACACCCTCAGTCAAATGAGAAAGTGTCCTGTGGTCTACTAGGTTGTCCTCAAGGCCTGGAGGGACTGAGCATCCCTATTTTTGATAGCTTCAAACTGGCCTTGCCAGTTATGGTACTCGGATCTCTTCAGCCTCAGCAGCAAACCTCCACAGCAGCTTCCACTCTACTCAGGCTTGCTGACAAGGTCTGAAGGGACACTTGGGCATCCTTAACACAGCCCCTACACTTGGCAGCCTGGTTCCTGAGCAGCTAGCATTCTAGATCCTTGGACTTTCCAAGAATGTTCTCAATGTACTGAAGCTATCTCAGAAGTAGTCTACTTGCAAAACTATGGCTCTAAGTAGTGAAGTAGATATTTATTTTGAGCTTAGCTGTGTCTATTTATTTGTGTATTTTATTCATCTGTACGGTGCCCAGAGCCTCCAGGATTGAGCATCTTTTTAAATAAAATTTGCCTTGCCTAAAGGTTTTTGTGCTAGTAGCAACCTCTGGTCTCTGTCTCAGACAGGGCTGTGAGTCATATACTGTAGGCTGCACCAGGTGACCATCTCGGTGTACCAGTGGAAAGCTAGTGTTCAGATGGTAGCCCAGGAGAAAGTGGTTGCCCACTTCTTCAAATGGCTTAGACCACCTTTTCTCTCTGAACCACCTCCACCATCTGACTTACCACTGGTGCTAGCTCAGTTTATGGTCAAGTTGTTTGAGCCTGTGGACAAGTGACATCTGTCACATTTGTTGTGGATGATTGTGTTTTTGGTAACTATCACTTCGGCCAAACAGGTGTGTAAGCTCCAGGCACTTTCTGTAGGATTTCCCTATGCCTCCATATGTATTTTCTGCTCTATGGTAACAAGTAACCTATTCATTTTTAACAGTATCAATGTAGCTGACTTGCCTGCTTAATAAATCCAATTTTGTATATCTGCTGGTAATTACATTTACAAATCAAAGCATCCCAATAAAAAATTTATTGTGGTTGTGCTCTTTATGTAACAGAATCCAGGGAGTATAACCGTATCACCAGGCAAAAGTTTCTTAAACAGTTACCACTCTTTTGACAGGTATGAAAACCTGGTGCTGGCAAATCTGGTAAAATCTGAGACCGAAGAAATTTCTGAGATTCATAACAAACTGAAACTTGTAAGTAATTATTTCTGGTATTTTTTTTTTTTTTAACTATATGGTTACACCTGTTGAATATTTTTCATGGATTTTGGTGGGCCTTGATTTTTCAAGAAAATGGACTGAAAATTGCCCTGGGCTGGCCTGGTGGTGCTGAGGGTTGAGGCATTTGATGCCACACCTCGCTGCATGCTCGCAACCTGTGCTTGGGAACGAGCGCGGGTCAGCGGGGTTGGGGACAGGATTGAGTGCCCGAAGGGCTGCTCTCCTTCCCGGGGCAGGTTGAACTGCTGTTTCTGCCAAATGACTGCCACCAAGTGGAGGCCTGGTGGCAGTTTGGGTCTGGAGGGGCAGACATGGGAGATGCTGTGCGACCCTGTGGCATGTGCACACCTCCATGCACGCATGCCAATGTAAGCACCACAGCAAGGAGATTGGGCACAGCAAGGAGATTGGGAGAGAAAAACGATGAAAAATGGCAGTGGGGCAGGCATGTTTGAGACACTGCCTGCTGCCCCCCAGGACTATGTCCCGAGAGAATGAACAGCTGTGGATCAGTTGGGCAGGGCTGGAGGGAATTCAAGCCTGCCCTGGCTGGAGGAGCATAAAAGCATATATAAAAAAAAGAAAACTAAATTGTCCATTTTTCAATTTTTGCACTAAATTTAGCATTTTGTGCCAATTTTTAGCACAAAACATCCACATATTTTGCAACATATTTTAGTGTAAAGCATACTAATTTGCACTCATTTTGAGCAACAAAAACAAATGAAGTAATAAGATTCTAGGAGCATGGATATAGTTCTCTATCCACACTACTCTTTGCAGTTCCACTGGAAATGCGGATTCGTCAGACGTCTTGAAGCGAAACTCCTCATACCACCCTGGCAGTATACCCCCAACTCTGCCCCTTGATGTCAGATCTTTTCCACTGTAAGAGCTGGTCGCCTCCTTTGCTCTGTTGCTGAGGACTTAAGTGCTCAATAGGACAACTCATTACTTTGACATTTTTGAGCATTATCCTTGAACTTCCTTGGTCTCTTTGACTCCATGATAACTGGTGAAGATGGATCATCAAAAGCCAGGGCTTCAAATTCTGTGCCAGGTGTTGGCAGAAAATGTTGGCTACCGATCCACATGACACATGTCTGTACTGTCTGAGCGGGCAGCATAACTTGTCCGAGTGCTTCCTTTGTTTGTTGATGTTACTGAAATCACTAGAAGAGAGGAAACATCATCTCACCCTCGGATGGCCTTTGAATATGGGTCCTGAAGACTGTCCTAAGGATCGCAAGAACGCCTCAGCGTCTGGTGGGTCGCCTCTTTAACTTACGGCTCTCGAAGAAGTAGTGGGAGCTGCAGTGGGCACCTCCTTGGTCTCAGTGCTGGGGCCAGCGTTGGAGGGTCATTCACAGAGGGATTCTATGACACATTTTTGACCCTTTTGACCACAAGAATCAATTTTCTTCATTCATTCACACTAATGGGTCTTTGCTGGAGGTACTGGGACCCTGCGGGAGCAAAGTCTTTTGCAGCTAGGAGGGGACCAACATCAACTGGTGGCACCACCTATGGGACCGGTGTACTGACATGTACATGAGCCACCCAGTAACTGATGGTGGTCCGCTCTGTTTTTTTCTGTTTTTCCTGCTGTAGAGAGCACACCGTGGGAGCAGCTGAAATCTGAATGTTTTTTCATGCTGAGTACTTTTTGATGTCGAATTCGGCTCCTTCACCAGTTCGGCTCCGTTTTTAAAGATCGACGTGTATTTAAAGAGGGACTGTGGTCATAAATTACTGGCATCAATACATTCAGAATATGGATCAGCATAGCCCCAATCACCCTCATGCCAAACTTAAGATCCCTAAGTTACTTTGTTTAAAAGTTACAAATAATTTTACAACCCTAAATTCTTTGCCTATTCAAAAAAGCCAGTTTCAGTGAAGAGGTGCTAATGATGTCATCTCCTGAAATCACAGTCTAGCCCTCCCTGTCAGCAAGCTTACAGGATCTGCTTCTTCAAAGTTTAAAAACTATGTGCAAATGGTTTTTCCAGTAAAACAGGCAGCACCGTTCAATAAACATTGTTTTAAAACCTATGTGTGTTTCAGGTTTTGTAACAAACTTGACAAATTCATATTTTTGTTTTTGGTGCTTTTTTGTTGTGGTTATTTTCTCCTGGGTTGCTGGATGCTAAGTCAGAGTACACTGATGTGAGATTTGCAGACTGGATATCTCTGATGTGGTGAAAGGCTGTGATCATTCACACCTATCATTCAATTGAGGTTATTTCTCAGGATGGCACTTTAAATCAATTGGGCTGTTTTGAAACCATACTTATTTTATTTATTTTGTTTTTGTTTACCGGGTAAGTGCACTAGACAAAAAACTTTGCCTATTTTCAGGCACAACCCGGGAGAGTTACATAGAAACATAGAAGTTGACGGCAGATAAGGACCGCAAGGCCCATCCAGTCTGCCCATTTCTTTTTCTACCTTATAAATGTACCATCGGCCTTTGCTCTGTCAGTGACCTATCTATTCATAGTCATTTGTATTGCTCCCTTATGCCTATCCCATGCCTGTTTGAAGCCCTGCACTGTATTCACGCCACCACTTCTTGTGGTAAGCCATTCCATGCATCTACCACCCTTTCTGTGAAAAGAATTTCCTCCATTCCCCTTAATCGGCCTCCCTCTAATCTCATGCTGTGTCCTCTTGTCCTGCTATTTTTCTTATATTTAAACATGTTAGACTCTTTCACCTTGTTTATGCCCTTAAGGTGTTTAAATGTCTCGATCATATCACCTCTCCCTCCTTTGCTCAAGGGTATACATATTGAGCTCCGTTAATCTGTCCTCATATGTCTTCTGATGCAGTCCCTGCACCATTTTGGTTGCCCTTCTCTGGACTGCCTCAATTTGGTTAATGTCCTTGTGAAGGTGTGGCCTCCAATACTGCCACGAGTACTCCAGATGGGGCCTAACCAATGTCTTGTACAGAGGATTATTACCTCCCTCTTACGACTTGTGATACCCTACTAATACACCCTAACACCCCCTAGCCTTACCTACTGCTTTAGAGGTCTGCTTGGATGATTTTAGGTCATCAGTGATGATGATGCCCAAGTCTCTTTCTTCCTTTGTGACTGCTAGCAACTCCTCCCAGCCTATAAGTGGCTTCAGGGTTTCTCTTCCCTATGTGCATGATTTTGCACTTCTTTGCATTAAATCCCAGTTGCCACTCTTCTGACCATTCTGCTAGTTTATCCAGATCTCTTCTCATTCTGCCCACCCCATCTGGATCATCTACTCTGTTGCAGATCTTGGTGTCATCTGCAAACAGACAACCTTACCCTCTAGTCCATCTGCGAGGTCACTAATGAAGATGTTGAATAGGACTGGCCCCAGGACTGATCCCTGAGGTACCCCACTTGTGACTTGCATCTCTTCTGACTGTATACCATTTACCACCACTCTGTTTTCTGCCAGTCAACCAGTTTGCCACCCAGTTGACCAACTTCTGACCCACCCGAGCCTACCTAGCTTATTTATCAATCTTCTATGTGGAACAGTGTCAAAAGCTTTGCTGAAGTCAAGGTAGGCGACATCAACTGCTCCCCTTGGTCCACCACTCTGGTTACCCAGTCAAAGAAATCTATGAGATTAGTTTGACAGGACCTTCCTTTGTAAACCCATGCTGTCTTGGATCCTGTGCCCTATGGTTCCAGGTGTTGCACTATCCTTTCCTTAAGGAGTGCCTCCATAATCTTGCCCACTACTGAGGTAAGACTGACGGTCTGTAGTTCCCGCCTCCTCCTGCTACCACTCTTGTGGGTGGGATCACATGAGCCTTTCTCCAGTCTTCTGGGACCTCTCCTGTGCTCAGAGACTCACTAAACAATTCTGCTAATGGCTCTGCTAGTTCCTCCTTTAGCTCCTTAGTACCCTGGGATGTATGCCATCAGGTCCCATTGCCTTATCCACCCTGAGCTTAGCAAGCTCTTGTAGGACCCTTTCTTTTGTGAAGGGGAGTAGTGCTCACCTCCCTCCCCCCTGTGTCCATGATGCTGAGCTGTGGGCCCTGCCCTACCTTCTCTTCAGTAAATACTGAGCAAAAGTATCTATTTAGGATAGATGCCTTTACAGGGTCCTCCTCCTCACATGCTCCCTTTTCTCCATTAAGCTTAGCAATACCCCCTCTGGACTTTCTCCTTTCACTAATGTATCTATAGAAAGTCTTGTCACCTTCTTTTACTGTTCGTGCTAGTGTTTCCTCAGTTTGGGACTTTGCCTGCCTTACTGCCTTACCTGCTTCCCTTAGGGCAGTTTGGTATGCCTCCCTATCTTCATCCCCGCTGTGTTCCCTTATATTTTCTGAAGGCCAGCCTTTTGGCTCTGACCTTTTCTGCTACTATATTTGAGAACCAAAGTGGTTTCCTTCTTCTTTTGCACTTCCTTTTCTGTCTAACACAATGGGATGTTGCTTCAAGTATTGTATCCTTAATGCTTGCCCACTTTGCCTGTACCTCCTCACCTGTGTTTCTTTTTGCCAGGGCTAGCTTAACTCTGTTGGCCATCTTATCAAAGTCAGCTCCTCTGAAGTCCCATATTTTTGCCTTGGAATGGGATGATTTAGATGTAGTAGCCAAATTGAACCATACCATGTGATGGTCACTGGCCCCCAGGTGGCCTTCTACCTGGAGATCTGTGATCCCTTCTTTGTTAGTCAGTACTAGATCTAGGATAGCCCTGTCTCTTGTGGGTTGCTGTACCAGTTGTTTGAGGCCCTCCCCCTGCAGGGAATCCACTATGAGTCTAGTTCTGGCAGATGTTCCTGCTGGTATTGACCAATCTGTATCTGGCATGTTGAAGTCTCCCATTATCAGAACCTCCCCCTTTAGCTGTCATGTTTTGTATATCTTCTAACAGTAATGTGTCTATGTCCTCCCTCCTTACATACAGAGATACAGTTATATACAGAGTTACACTATCTCTGACTCCACCAGCTCTGGCGCTGATGATTTGGAACCCAGGCTGCTGAAAGTGGCTGCCCCTCTTATAGCCTCTTCCTTAACCTGTCACTTCGCCATGGTGTAGTTCCCGACATATGGAAGATAGCTAGAATAACTCCCATCCTTAAAAAAGGTGATTCCAAAGACATGTCTAATTATCGACCCATTGCTATTCTTTTGGTACTTAGTAAAATCTTGGAAAAATTAGTGGCAGCCCAAACCATAGATTATCTACAGAAACACAACCTCCTCTCTGGTTCCCAGCATGGCTTTCATAAAGGCCATAGCACTTCTACTGCCCTCCTAACACTTACTAATGACATTTATGCTGCCGTGGAATCTGGTCTCTTGACAGGTGCTATCTTTATCGACCTCACCAAGGCATTCGACCTCGTTAACCACACTTTTCTCCGTCCAAAGCTCCTCTCCCTTGGTTTTGCAGCGGAATCAGTCGACTGGTTCCACAGCTATCTGTCCAATCGGCAGCAAGCTGTAGCTTTCAACGCAGTGTTGTCAGATCTTTCGTCCATACATATCGGTGTCCTGCAGGGATCCATACTTGGCCCCCTGCTTTTCACAATTTTCATAAATGACCTTCCATCCCTGGCACCTACATGTTCCTCCATGCTTTAAGCGGACGACCTTGTCATCTACCATAGTGCCAGTAATGTATTGGAATGAACAACTCCCTAGCTTCGGATTTCCTGAACATACAATCCTGACTTACTGAAAATCACCTTGCTCTCAATGTAAGTAAAACCACCTTAAGCTCACCCTTTTCCCGCTTTGTCTTATTCTTCTTCCTCCCTCCCTCCATGCATTCATACCAGCCTCTCCTCTCTCTCTCCCCACCTCTATTCTTCTGTGTACATTGGCCTTGTTAACGGCACTTACTGTATACTGTTTCATAATCACATGACTAGTGCCAATTTTTCTGTACTTGTGTTGCACTTGTTTATTCTGAATATCCCAGTACCTGTTCATATTATTTACTTGTATAACCCTGTATTTCACTGTTCTTTACTAATACACTTGTATTGGGAGCAAGCAGTGCGGTGCCGCACTTTATCACAAAATGGAGCTATGGCGGATGCGCCATTTTGGCGAATGTTGGACTTTTCAAAAAATTAAATAAAGTAAGTAGAAACTGATAGAACAGGGAGCTTTATTTGCAGAACCCTTAATCGGTTAATCGTGGTGAGGCTTGCAGGGGTGGGTGATTTGGAATAATTACAGTTCTCCTTTAAACTTATTTTAAAGCAGACGCTGACAAACAGCACTGCAGTTACCAACATTGTAACACTTGTAGCGATGCAACTTCAGGCACAGCAGAGTAGGACTTCAAATGGTATCAGCAGCCTGGAGGCATGCTGACTCAGCATCCTGCAACTGTGGAGAAATGAACCACACCAAAAAGGCATTAAAATACAAATTTGTCAACTTTGTTACAAAACCTGAAACACGTAGATTCTATAGCACTGTTTTTAGAATGGTGCTGCCTGTTTTGCTTGTGAAAATCGTTGCAGAATGTTCTTTTAACTTTGGAGAAACAGGTCCTATAAGCTTACTGACAGGGACGGCTAGGCTGTGAGTTCAGGAGATGACATCATCATCAGCACCTCTTCACTTAAACTGGCTCTTTTGAACAGGTAGTAAAATCAGGGTTACAAAATAGCCCATAACTTTAAAATGAAGTAATACAGAAACCTAATGTTTGGTATGAGATTTATTGGGGTTGGGGGGTATGCTTATTCTAATTCTGCAATGCAGCACTTCTCACCCCAGGAATACTCCAATTTTCCTAACTCTTCTGCAGTATGCCTTTAAGACAAATCTGCCCAGAGATAGAATGCTATGCTAATGATGGAATCATTGGCATGTGCCACTTTTCAAATGCTGCCAGTAGTCAACTGTCTACATTCTAACCCTCAGATTTCTCTCTCCGCCTGTCAAGACTGGATGCCTGGAGATCCTCTCTTCATCTCGTTCTGTCATGTGAAAACCTAAAAAAAATATACGGAAGTATTTATTGTTTTTCATTTGCTGCCTCTATTCTGTATAATTTTAAACTAATCCATAAATTAAGTGTTAAATTATGTATTTCCTCAGTTTCTCCCGGTTTGGTATAACCGGGGGTAAACCGGGGTTTGTCTTATATTTATCAGAGTTTTCTAACTAAAAACTCCATTAGTTATATTTAATTTTATTAATTTAAACTTGTTTTTAGAACTGCTAATCCCGGTTCTTGAACCGTTAGCTTTGATTCACTTTTACTTCGGTTCCCGGTTCTGATTGGTTTTTCATTGGTTCTGGAACTGACCGCTATTGCCATATATACTTTAAACAAATGTTTAGCGGTTGCAAAGTTTGTGTTTTACACCTAGAAACCGAAAAGAAAAAACTGGTAATCCGGGTTTTTAATTTTTTTTTTTTTTTTGAGTGTGGTGAATTCTGTTGAGACATGGACTCTTCAGCAGCATAAACCTGCGTTCATGTCTTGATAGAATTATTAAAAATGCCCGAATAGGACTAAAAGAAGAAATATGTCACCACCTCAGGGTCCCTCGAACTCTGACCAGCCGACACCCTAAATTACTGTGGGTGAAACCACAGTAATAACTACTGTAACTGCTACCCCTGGGACGGGTATACAACCAGTTTTTAAGAGGCTTGCTGAACTTGCTAACTCCCTGGTTTCCTCTAAAATCAAGAGAAAACTAAGCACACAGAACCCCCTGCTGGACAGCATTTGGTGACTTCTGTGCCTGTTATAATACCTGCCAGCTCCTGCAGATTGCAGACTGCTAAATATCATTCAAGCTTACAAAGGCTGTCTGCTTTTGAGCAGCAGACCTCTTCAAACAACTGTCTCTTTTGCTCATTTTTACTATTAATGTTACAGAGGAGAAATATGTGTGTTTATGATGAAATGGGCAAAGGGTAACCTATTAAACTTAGTTTTTTTCCCCTTAATAGGAGTTTGATTCTTTCCACAGAGTTTGAGGATTATTCCTCACACTCCACAATTGTGAGATATGACTGGGCTGACACCCACCAAAACCTTCTCCTTCCTGTGAATAGATATATTCGTCAAGGAGGGTACTTTCAAGATTTTACAAACTCCAAAGCTCTGTCTTCCCTCTTGTTAAGAGGCTGTACAAGAAGTAATAAACTGGATAAGGAGGGGCTGGATTTTTTTTTTTATCCTCCCACTCTGTTCACTGAGGGTGGTACAAGCGATACATAGATACATAGACAGTGTCGGCAGATAAGGGCCTATGACCCGCACAGTCTGCCCATTTAAGTTTGTAAGTTCAGTTTATGTTTTCCAGGAAGTCTGTTGCCCCTTACCCCTGACCTCCAGAATTCCTTTATGTCTATCCCATGCATTCTTAAATCCCGTGATTGTTTTAGCCCCCACCACTTCCTCTGGCAGGGTGTTCCACTTGTCCACCACCCGTTCTGTGAAGAAATTCTTCCTCACGTTTCCTCTGAATCGTCCTCCCTCCAACTTCATCCCATGCCCTCTAGTCCTGGAACATCTTTTTCACTTAAAAATAGTGCTTTCCTGCACCCTGTTCCTCCCTGTAAGATACTTGTATGTCTCTATCATATCCCCTCTCTCCCTCCTCTCCTCCAGGGAGTACATGTTCAGTGCCTTCAACCTGTCCTCATAGGACTTGTGATGCAATCTATGCACCATCTTTGTTGCCCTCCTCTGAACCTTCTCTACCCTGTCTATGTCCTTACGTAGGTATGGTCTTCAGAACTGTACACTGTACTCCAGGTGGGGCCTCACTAGTGTCTTGTATGTGGAATTATGACCTCCTTTTCCTGCTGGTGATGCCCTGCCCTATGCATCCCAGCATCCTATTTGCTTTACCTGCTGCCTTGTCACACTGTTTCCCTGCCTTGAGGTCATCAGAGATGATAACTCCAAGATCCCTTTCCTGCTTGGTGCATGCTATATCCTCACCCCCAACTGATATATTGTGCCAGGGTTTTTGTGCCCCATATGCATTATCTTGCACTTCCTTGCATTGAATTTCAACTGCCAAACCCTGACCATTCTTCAAGTTTCTGCAGGTCCTTTCTCATTCTGTCTACACCCTCTGGTGTGTCTACTCTATTACAAGAGCTTTGTGTCATCAACGAACAGTGAAATTCTGCCTTCTAGGTCCTGCCAGTAGCTCACTGATGAAGATATTGAATAGTACTGGTCCCAGCACTGATCCCTGTGGTACCCACTGGTCACTCTTCCCTCTGTGGAGTGACAGCCATTTACCACCACCCTCTGTGTCCTGCTGCCCAGCCAGTTACCTACCCACGCACTACTGTCCTGCCCACACCCATATTCCCCAGTTTGTGCAATAGTCTTCTATGTGGCACAGTGTCAAGAGCCTTGCTGAAGTCAGATAGGCCATGTCCACTGCCCTCCCTGATCCACCTCCCTAGTCACCCAGTCAAAAATTCAATGAGGTTGGTCTGGCATGACCTTTCCTGGTGAAACCATGCTGCCTTGGGTCCTGTAGTCCATTGACAACCAGATGTTCCACCAATCTCTCCTTCAGTAGTGCTTCCATGATCTTCCCCACTACCGGTGAGGGCTGACTGGTCTGTAGTTCCCGCTTCCTCTTTGTTCCCACTTTTGTATAAGGGACTACATCTGCTATCCTCCAGTCTTTGGGTACCTCCCTGTTTCTAGTGATCGGCTAAACAGGATAGCAAGAGGTTCAGCCACCACCTCTCTTAGTTCTTTAAGGACCCTGGGGTGCACCCCATCTGGCCCCATTGCTTTATCAACTCTTATTACTTCCAGTTCTTTCAGGACCCTTTCTCGTGTAAAGGGACTTGTGTCCTGTGCCAAGTGCCTGTGACAAGGTATAGATACTAACTTACTAACATACTGATTGCCAGCAGATTAGGCCTTATGGTCTATCGAGTCTGCTCGAACCTCAGATCCCTAGTTGGGTGCCAAGGCCCTCCCCCCCTTGTGTTCCAGAAACCCCTACCCATCCCCACCCCCCTGGGCCAGGCCATCATCTGATACATCCACTTTCTGTGCCTGTCCCACCCTCTCTTGAAGCCCTCCTGTGGATCTCGAACCAGCTCACCAGGCAGTGCATTCCAAGGGTACACTACCCTCTCAGTGAAAAACCTCCTCCTCTTTCCCCCTCACCCTTCCACCTTCCAACTAAACCATGCCCTCTGGTGATACCTCCCTGCTTTAGTCTAAAGATCCCTGCCATGTTTACCCTATTTATTCCCTTGAGGTACTTGAAGACCTCAGTCATGTCCCCCCGTCTCTCCTCTCCTCCAGTGAAAACAGGCAGAGCTCCTCAAGTCTGTCCTCATACGTCAAATCCCCTAGTCCTCGTATCATCTTAGTTGCCCTCCTCTGTACCCTCTCCAGGAGCTATATGTCCCTCTTCAGGTGTGGTCTCCAGTACTGTACGCAGTACTCAAGGTGTGGTCTAACCAGTCCATTGTACAATGGCAGAATCACTTCCCTGCTCCTAGAGGTGATCCCCCTTACGATGCATCCCAACATCCTGTTTGCCTTGCTAGCCGCTCTCCTGCACTGCTCAGAGTTATTCATACATGCATCCACCATGACCCCTAGGTCTTTTTCCCCTATTGAGGCCTCCAGCGCCTCCTCTCCCAGGGTGTACCTGTGTTTAGGGTTTCCCTGTCCAAGATGCAACACCTTGCACTTGGTGATATTGAAATTTAATTTCCATGTGTGAGCCCCTGGCATTTATCAGTTTTCCTAGCTATCAGGCAGGCAAACTTTCAAGCTTATGTCAGTACCAAATGTTATTAGGGTAGTTGTCCTCTGCTGTAGCAGTTAAGGTCCAGACTCCTCTGTCAGATGACCTAGTTGAAACAGCTAATTTTGGTTTTGAGCCAAATATCAGTCTCAAATGTCTGCTGATTGTAAAGATTCTTACCAGGGATGGTAAATACAATGGGTAGAAGAGGTCTGCCTGGTTGGTTGCAAGTCACAAACCTCATTTAGGATACCCAAACGAAGACTCTGGATTTCCCAGCGGAGGGTAACTCCCCCTTTGGGGAAAAGATAAAGGTTTAAAAAGCAGAATTGTCCATGCCTCTTTTCAGTCACTCTGTATGGGACTGAAGAGAGAATTTTTGAAGTGCCCTATGATTAGGACATTGGGGTGCACAAATACAATACAGTAGCAATTCTGCACAAGAAGAGGCTTCCCCTCCCACTAAATCACGTAAGATGGGAGGCAGATCTTTCCACAGCAGGCTCCTTTGGTTACTAGGCCATGAATGCACCTTTGCATCTACAGTGCCCAGAGCAGTGGTACTTCAGGAATTGACATGCGCGCCCCCCCCCATTAAAAACAGGTTTGTTAAACCTGTTACTGTCAAGTAAAGTGGACCCTGCTGTATTACATCAAAGGGTATCACAAAGAAAATGTGGTGTGGGGGCCTGTTTTAGGCACCTAACAAAGCCAAAGTTCAGAGTACTTGGCAGTTTTTCCCTGGCTGGAGTTGTAAAATCATCCCAGCAAGTGTGAGTATCTGAAACTCACTCAGTGGTTCCTGGAGCCTTAGGCTCCTCATAACTCTAGAAAGTCTGTCCCCAGCTTGCTCAACCACTATGGTTCACGGGAGCAGAGCTAGATACCTTGCAAGGCAGGGCCTTACTAGCCTCTGAGCAGGTCAAGGAGTATCCCATGGTTAGCAGGCTTAACCAACCTGAATAAACCAAAAACTCCAGCACAGTTTCTTCCCCTACTGGCCGTATGGCACCTGCCACTGACAGTCCTGGAATCCAGGTTACAGATGAGGGACATTTAATTTTACCTCAGGGCTCACTGGGGTCAGGGTAAGCACCCCCTTTCAAAACTAATCCAAGTAACAAGAACATTGTTACTGACCCTCCAAGGGTGGAAAGAGGAAACCAACTAAGGGTTTCCTTTTTCAGCAAGAATCCCTATTAGTTGTTCTAGCAACAGATGCATTCCTACTAGAGTGGGATTCCCATTTGGGGTTCACACCATCCAAGACATATAGTCAAGTGCAGAGTCACTCCAGTCCTGCAGATAAATCTGCTGGAGCTAAGAGTAGTGTTACTGCTACAGGTCAGAGCAGACAATACCTCCACACTGCACTACATAAATAAGCAAGAAGAGATGAGGTCAAATCCTCCCTGCACAGAAGTCCTGAAAATATGGAGTCTAGTATACTCCATGGGGGTTTCCTGGCAGGTTTTTCTTCTGCCAGGCAAGGATAATACAGTACATTGGCAGGTACCCTGACTTAAGTCAACCAGGCTCATTTCTAATGGGCCTGGAACAGTTAGGTGGTGCAAGTGATCGTTAAGAAGTGTAGCACTCCAGTGGTACACTTATTCGTATCCCACCAGAACTACCACTTGCCACAGTACTTTTGCACAGCTGATCAGGAAATAGTCTCCCTGGATATTCTGGCTTTGTTTTGGTCAGTGAGGCACATGTATGCTTTCACATACCTTTTTCCTCCTCTTTGGTGTACAGAGCATTGCTTGGGCTCAAGCCCAAATCAGTATTAACAATTTCTGTGGCACCAGACTGAGACAGACACCATAGTACATTCTGCTATCCTTTATGTCTGTGGCTGAGTCAATGCATATTCCTCAAAAGGCATATTTTACTGCCTCCAATAGAGGGAGGCTCCTGTACTCCAACCTCAACTCACTTGGAGGTTTTGGAAATCTAGAATATGCATGCTTGCATCTTTCTAAGGTGTCATGGACTTTTTAAGGGGTTACAGAAAGTCTTCTGTTGGGAATACCTGTGTTACAAAAGGTGAAAGATTTTCTGTTGGGATGATACCAGCACAGACTGGTGCCCCAGCTGTGCCGCACTATTTTATCTATTTACAATCAATGGGCTTAAGCTCAGTAACTTTAAAAAAAAAGGCATTTGCTTTTTGCTTACATGTCAGTTGCACAGTATTTTTCTGGTTTTATACTCTGTTTAAAAAAAAAAAAAGGTTCTTTAAGGGCCTGGTCCACCTGCACCCCTCACAGGGCAGGGAACCTGTACCTACTTGGGACCTAAATGTGTGCATAACTAGGCTCACGGGTTCCCCTTTTTGAACCTATGCATTCAGTTCATTTGAGATGTGTCACATGGCACAATTTTCCTTGTCCCATTAAACAGGACTACATCTTATCCCACAGGGACAAAGTCGTCATGAAAACAAACAGGAGGTTTATTACTAGAGTGGTTCCTAAATCCCATTTGAACCAAAGCATTACCTTATTTGTCTTTTTCACTAAACACTCTAGTTCTGGGGAAAGGAGACTCCATAGCCTGGATGTCAAAGGAACTTCTAGCTATTCCTTGACAGCCACTAAAGCCCATAAGCAGGGCAGAAAACAGTTGTTCCTGACATATAAGGATACAGGTCAGGGAAACAGTGTCAGCATAGGGCCTGTATATTTGTCTTGCAAGTTCATGGATTCTTCCTTTGAACCCATGTCTTCAGAAGCACTAAACTATGTTACATGGCAAATGCTACTTTTAGTGGCTGTCACCTCACTCAGACCAATCAGTGACCTTCAAGCCTTATTCATTGAGCAGGACTACATCCCTTCTCACAGGGATAAAATTGTTCTTAAAACTGATAGGAAATTTCCTTCCCAGAGTGGTTTCAGACTTTCATCTAAACCAAACTGTGTATCACTCAGTTAGTGTTTTTTACTGAGCATTCTTATTCTGGTGAATGTATATTGCATAGTCTTGATGCAAGGGAGCTTTTAGCCACTGCATGACAGCTACTAAGCTCCACAGGCAGGACAAGACACAGTTTTCCAATTTATGGGGATATGGGAAGGGTTAATCCAGCATCTAAAGATCCATTTCTCGCTGGATGGTCCAGTGTATTCAGGTTTGTCATGTCGCATGGGCAGAGATGCCTAAGCAGGGCTCCGAGCCCACTCCACTGGGGGGGGTGCTGACACATTGGCAGCTGTCAGGGATGTTCCTTTCTAGATATCTGTAAAGCAGCTACCTGGAGGACAGTTCACACATTTAAACATTACGGCCTGGATATGCAGGCTAGGGCTGATGCCCAGTTGGTACAGCTGTCCTGCAGAACCTGTTTCCAAAATGGGTTCTGTTCCCGCCTCCAAAGGTACTGCTTCTCAGTCTGCAGAAGAGTTAGGAATATTGGAGTATTCTAGGGACATGGATATGTTGTTCATCCACACTCATTGGCAGGTATCCTTGCCGCTTTAAATCTTGCGGAAGGTCTTCAAGCTGCTCCTCACCCACCGGTGGTATAACTCGGCTCCGCCCATGGCGTAGATCTTCCTTACCGCTTGAAGCTCAGGTTCCCTCCTTAACGCTCTGCGTTTGAGACTGGTTCCTATTTCTCCGTTTGCGGATTTAAAAATAAATTTTGCGAATAAGACTTCTGTCTTCGATCCCTCGCGGCTGCGATGGACAAATCGACTCCCGGATTTCGGAGATGCCCATGCGGGCAGAAGATGTCTCGGACGGATCCACACTCCACGTGTGTCTACTGCCTAGGCCTTGAGCACGACCCGCAGGCTTGCGACCTGTGCTCATCTTTCTCGGCCTACGTCCTCGAAGACCGTGCTGCCCGATTGCATCTGGGCCGTCCGGAGAAGCGTTTCCCTCCGGTGAAGTCCAGGAGGCCCGGTTGGCGGTGTCCGGCGGTGGCGGGCTCGGCGGATCAGCTCAGTGGATAGCCCTCTCGAAGGAAGGCGGCGCCGACGTATCTTCCTCGACGCGGCATTTATCCCGCTCTCTCTGGGTTCTTCCTACACGGCTTCTTTTAAGGAGCTTTGTCTGTCCCTCTCCACTAAGGGAGAAGGGCCTACGTCTGCTGGACCTTATTCTCGGTCCAAAAAGAAGGACAAGGATAAGTCCCTCCGTCGACGCTCTTGGGAGCGGGAAAGGTCCCTCTCCCCGAGTCGTCGACCGTCGGCTTCGGTCGACCGCTCGGCTTCGGCCACTGGCCTCACGGTGTCCCCGTCAGGTCAGTTGACCGAGACTCCCACCGACGAAGTCGAGATTTTTCTCGACCCGTTGGATGGGCTGTCACCTTTAGCAGCCGAGATTCCCCTCTCCCCGGTTCCCCCGGGAGGAGTTGAGGATCCCGCGGGCTCGCCCGTGCCTCCGGTTCCGGAGCCCTCGGATGAACCATCCGAGCGGAAGGAAGTGCGGTTCCAGCCGACACCTCCCACACCGACCTCGGAAATTCTGGGACTCTCGGTCTCGGTCTCGGACCTCTTGGGTCCAGCCCGATCCCACCCGTCATAAGGCGGTCTCGGTCTCGGCACCAGCAGTAAGCGTCGCCCGCTCGTCCTCGGATGAGGGAGGCTTGGCGTAAGTACGTCGGCGATACAAGGACCTTATGTTGCAACAGCTCCTCCTGGCCGGAGAGTAGCCGACCCGTCGCCTTCCCGGCCATTAAGTGGCTGTCACGGGCGGCCGACACAACCCTCGACTTATCCGAGGCCTATACCAGGCGGTTGTTCGGCCAAACCGGCTGCTCCACGATTCCGGTGGAACCTCCGCCTCCACAGCCACCATTTGGGGCTCCGACCAAGGATTCTCGGTCGGCTGAGGTCTACCCATCGGCTGTCAGTTACCTCACTCCTGACCGACCTCGGCAGGTGAAGGGTGGCTCAGGCCAGAGGCAGCTCTTCGAGGACTCTTCCGAGTCCGAAGATGATTCCTCCTTGTTCTCCAAGCGACTGGACTTGGAGTCTTCAGGAGGTCAGTCAATGGACGATAGCCCATCGTCCTTCCTAGGACTGCTTCGGCTCATCTCGGAGTCCACCGGGATGGAGCTCGAACCCGTTTCCAAACGGGCCAGGTATCCCCTCACGGAGATTCTGGACCGAGGGGATTCTCCGACGGAGGCCTTTCCGGTGGCGAGGCCATAGTGGGTCGGCACTGGAGCTCTGGCAGCGCCCTGCTTCCTGCCCTGCGCCTTCGGCCAGGATGGCCAGGAAGTATGCGGTCCCTACCGGTTCCTTGTCCGGTTTTTCGGAACACCCCTCTGCTGAGGGTTTGGTTACCGACAGCGTTTTCGGCGCGCCGGCAACGCCAGGGATGTGGACAAACCTCCCGACAAGGAGTCCAAGAAATTGGACAATGTCGGGTGAAAAGTCTACGCTGCGTCCTCTCTCGGCCTTCGTCAGGCCAGTTTGGCCGTCCTCATGGCACATTTTTCTCATGCCCTGTTGGGCTCCCTGGATGAGGTCATCCCTCATCTCCCCGCCGATCTGCAGACTACGGTTAAGCAGGTGCGGGACCAGGGCAGGGCAGTGGCCAAACAGCAGCTCCAGACTGCTTTGGATATAGGGGACTCGTGCCAGATCGGTGGCGGCTGCAGTGGCTATGCGTCGGCGGGCTTGGCTGAGGATATCCACCTTCACTTCGGATACCCAGCACAAGTTGGCGGATGTTCCCTTCTTGGGGACTGACCTCTTCGGCCCTGGGGTGGAAGGTCACCTGCAGAGGATCGAGAAGTCCAATGCTACCTTGGACTCGGTCTCTTCCGCTCAGAAGGACAAAGGCCGCAAACCACAGCCTAAGCCCTTTCGTCCTTCTCGCGCCCCGGCCCGGCCCAGCAACGTCAGGGCCAGCAGACTCGGCCTTGGCATCCCAAACCCAAGCCGCGGCCTCCTCTAACAGGAGGCAGGAGAAAAAAGCCCAGGAGGTCCCTCGGCCGGTCCCTCCTCCAAGCCTGCCCAGTGACGGGCTGAGGGGTGTCGCCCCCATTCCCGTCACCTTACCCCTGGGTCCCCCCGTGGGGGGACGGCTCCGGCACTTCCGTTCCGCCTGGTCCGCTGTTACCACGGACAGGTGGGTCTTGGAGGTGGTGGGAAGAGGCCTGCCTCTGGAATTCGAGCAGGCACCACCCTTCAGAGCCGTCGCCCCTCAGGGGCTCGGGATCCCCAGCCTCACTGGCGGCTCTCGAGCCGACGCCGCTCTCCTCCTCCAGAAGGAGGTGATAGAGAGGTGGTGGACCCTCCTTCAGACCCAGGGTTTGTGTCCAGGTACTTCCTGGTTCGAAGCAGACGGGGCTGGCGCCCCATTCTCTACCTACGATCTAAACAAGTTCCTAAGGTCTCGAACCTTCAGGATGGTCACTCTGGCTCAGATAATACCATCCTTGGGCAGCGTGTGGTTCTGCTCTCTGGACTTGCAGGGCCGCGTTTTTCACGTCCATCCGTCTGTCTCACCAGAGATTCCTTCGCTTCGGCGGAAGGATCCCTTTTGAGTTCAAGCCATGCCCTTGACTTGTCTCCAGCTCCCAGGGTCTTCACCAAATGCATGGCAGTGGTGACAGCATTCCCTCGCGGCGCCGAGGGGTCAGGTGTACCCTTACCTGGGCGACTGGCTGATAGCAGCTCCCTCCAGGAAGGAGGCGGAGTGGTCCAGAGATCTGGCCCTCCAGGTCTGCTCTCAACTGGGCCTCCTTATCAGCGAGGCCAAGTCGGACTCGAGCGAAGCAGGTGATTCTATTCATCGAGGCGCAGCTCGACTCTCTTGAGCCAGGCGTGGCTCCTGGCGGACAGGCCGAGGTTCTTTCCTCCTTTGCCCGATCATTTCTGGTTGGGCAATTGCGCCCTGCCGGGACTTCCTCGCCTCCTGGGTCTCATGGCGGCCTGCACCAGCGTGGTCCGTTGGGCCCGCTGGAACATCGTCCCCTTCAATGGGGACTGGCCAGCCAGTGGTCCTGGCCTGCGATCCTTTGGACCAGCTTGTGTGCGGTGACACAGGGATGTGGAATGCTCTCCAGTGGTGGACCGTTCCAGATCATTTGCAGGAGGCATCCCGTTCGTCCGCCCGAGCCGCGTCTCTCTATCGACGATGCCTCTCTGATGGGTTGGGGTGCCCATCTGGGGAACACACCGGGCTCATGGCCTCTGGTCCCAGGAGTCGATGCCACATCAACCTGCTGGAGCTCCGGCGGTCCGCCTAAGCTCTCACCGCCTTTGCTCCGTTCCTCCGGGGTCAAGTGGTCCGGTCGGCGGACAATACCACGACCATGTACTATCTAAACCGCCAGGGCGGGGCAGCGCTCCATGCTTCTATAAAGGCTCTCGCATTTGGTCACTCGTGCGCAGCCTGGAGGTGGATCTCCCTAGCCATTCACGTGGCAGGAGCCTCCAACACCCTGGCCGATGCCCTGAGCGGATAGGGGCTGCATCCCACAGTGGTCTCTCCTGCGGAGGTAGTACAGCATCTGTTCTCCCATTGGGGCACACCTCAGGTGGACCTGTTTGCCTCCAGGAGAGCGAGGCTGAGTCTGTTCCATGCCCGCCCCCTCAGCGGGGCTCGCTGCAGGGGATGCCTTCTCGAGGCAGTGGACCCCGGGCCTCTTTCGCCTTTCCCCATTTCCCTTGATCCACAAGGTGCTTCTCAAGGCGAGGAGGGACAGGCGCAGGTGATTCTGATAGCCCCAGACTGGCCTCGCCAGTTCTGGTACCAGATCTCCTCAGTCTCAGCTCCAGGACTCCATGGCAGCTTCCAGCTCGCCGGACCTGCTCTCAGTCAATCAGGGGAAGGTGTTCCATCCGGACCTTCAATCCCTGCACCCTGCGGCCTGGTTCCTGCGCTAGAGTTCCAGGCCTTGGGTCTTTCCGGCGAGGGTCCTCAATGTAGTTGAGGCGTCCCGTAGAGTCGACCAGAAAATGCTATGCCTTCAAATGGAAAAGGTTTTCCATTTGGTGTCAGAACAGGGCTTGGACCCTTCCTCCTGTTCCTTGGCAAGCATCTTGGACTATTTATGGTCCCTTTCTAGTCAAGAGCTTAGGTCGGCGACCTAAGGGTGCACCTGGCAGCCATCTCTGCTTACCGGGCGCGGGCCGGGAAGCAGTCGGTGGCGCAGGAGAAGGTGGTCTGGCGCTTTTTCAAAGGCCTTGATCACATTTCCCCTCCAGTGCGAGAACCCCCACCTCCGTGGGATGTACTGCTGGTACTGGCAAAGCTCATGGGCAAGCCATTCGAACCTATGCACAGGTGTGCTCTCCCTCACCTGTCGTGGAAGACCGCCTTCTTGGTGGCTATCACGTCAGCCAGAAGGATGGGAGAGCTCCAGGCGCTTTCCATCAGTCTCCTTACCTGGTCTTCCACAGGGACAAGGTTGTCCTCGCCCCACCAAATTCCTTCGAAGGTGGTGTTGGAGTTTCACCTTAACCAGGTGTTGACTCTGCCGGTGTTCTACCCCAATCACACCTCGGAGGTCAATATAGGCTCCATACTTTGGACCCTAGAAGGGCGCCTCGCTTATTACAAAGAGCGACGGCTGAAATTGGGGAGAGGTTCGCCAGCTGTTTGTCACCTACGCTGAAGCCGCATCTGGCAGACCTGCAGCCAAGCGACTAGATAAGCAGGTGGGTAACCTCCTGCATAGATCTCTGCTATAAGTTGGCGGGCATGGAGCCTCCCAGAGGGATAAGAGCTCATTCTACCGCCATACTGCTGCAACGGTGGCTGCTTCCAGGGACATCCCTATCCAGGAAATCTGCAGGGCTGCTACCTGGAAGTCAGCAAACACCTTCATTACCCATTACCACATCGACCTTGAGTCACGCGGTATGCTGGTTTTGGGGCCTCGGTTCTCAGTCTCTCTTTCCCAAGTAAGTATTGGGGTGTCGTCTTGCCTCCCTCCTCCCGGAGAACTGCTAGGAGTCTGCCAATGAGTGTGGATGAACAACATATCCATGTCCCTAGAAATACAGGTTACTCACCTGTAACAGAGTTCTAGGAATGGTATATGTTGTTCATCCCTACATTCTCCATTTTCCTCAGCCGGCACAACTGAGCTTCCAGCGGGCCAGATCTGGCGTCATGGGGCGGAGCCGAGAGTTATACCACCCGGGTGGGTGGGAGGAGCAAGCTTGAAGACCTTCCGGCAAGATTTAAAGCGGCAAGGATACCTGCCAATGAGTGTGGATGAACAACATATACCATTCCTAGAACTCCTGTTACAGGTGAGTAACCTGTATTTCCTGGTGTGAGAAGAAAAAGTTACTTACCATAGTAACCTTGTTTCTCCCAGGGGATACTCCAATATTCATAACTTTCCCACCCTGCCTCCCCTTCCAGAACCAGTGGCTTCTGCATTCCATGCTGTACTTTAAGGGTATGTATGCCACATTCTGGTTCTTACTGAAACCAGTTTCAGTGGTTTTTCACCTTTCAGGTGATTCTGACATTGGAGAATGCATTGTTTGTGAATATATCTTTGTATATTCTGCCTTCAGTCGAAGGCTAGTTGTGGGAGTCCTAAAATTACAAATTTTTATTCATTTTAAATCTTTTGGGCCCTGTCTTTACAGGCATCCACAAAATCTGAGGGTTAGAATGTAGGCAGTTGACTAGTGGCAGCATTTGAAAAGTGGCCATTGGCATAGCATTCCATCTCCGGGCAGATCAAGAGTTGTGAATATTGGAGTATCCCCTGGGAGTAACAAGGTTACTATGGTAAGTAATTTATTCTTTTGGCCCGAGTCCCTCTTTAAGTACTTTTCTGTTCTCATTTTATTGTTTTGTCATCACGATTTCTGTAGCGCTCTACATTGTCAATGTGTAATCATAACAACTGGGTATAGTGCACCCCTACCAGGGGAATGGCACAGCCCAAGCTTTAGAATATTGGGTACATGAGGCTTCCATGCAGCAGCAACTCCCCAGTTAAGTTGTGCCATTCAAAGGGGACAGAGCTACTTTTCCCTTCTCTGAAGATTTCAAGTTTCAAGATTTAAGACTTCAGTTGGGGCTGCAGTTCTGTTCCTCAGGTTGGGACTGCCTGTTTACAAGGGAGCACCCCTAAATTTAAATTATACCTGTTAAGCTGTGGCTTCCAATTGAATAACCTGCCTTTTTTCTCATTCCCTGTGGGAGGGAGCCACTTTTGCCTTTCTTTGGTGTGTTTTTTTTTTTTTTTGATTTTTTTTTATTCTTTGGTAACCAGGTAAGGCCCACTAGGAACAGGTGCCTGTTTTCAGGGGTGACCCGGGAGCTCTGGGGAGGTTAAATGATTTGCTCAGAGTCGCACAATATGCAAGTGGAGGTTGGAGGAATCAAACCCAGGTCTGACTGCTGTATGTACCAAGCTGATTCACAGCTAGTTACTCTAACCTCTAGGTCTGTTAAAAAAATATAAAAGGGAAAAATAAAGTGCCACAGGTAGGTACAGATTTAATTATTGGTAGTGTGGGGTCTCTGGGGGGTCCTTCGACCATGGCGTTGGTTCCCTTGCTCACCCCCGCACAAGCTTGAGGTTTTGTGTTTCTCTGTGTTTGACAGAAAATGGGTGTTTTTTGAGTAATTCTGAGGTGCTTTAGTGATTTTCCACCTCAAACTCATTTTTTTTCTGTTTGCGCAGCTGCCATTAGGGCTGGGCATGCACTCCATCAGTTGGGCTTCCCACCAGTGTCCTGAGTGCGCGCCCATGGTGCATATGCATCGCTAAACGCTTTGCACGATGCTTGTTCTAATCAAATCCTATTGTGCAAAGATGTGCTCGTGTGACACTCCCGTGCGCCCGACAAGCATGTGCACACTAAGTACAAGTGTTTTTGAGCACGCGGATGCTGTTTGGCAGTTTTAAAAGCAAAGACGCATATTTAAGTAAAAACCTGTTTTGTTTTTTTTTTCCTGTCAACCATGGCTTACAAACACTAATACATTTAAACCTGAGGTTTTTTGTCGTGTTATTACAGGATTACGATTGCCTTGACGGTTTTAACTCAACTAGCAATGGGGCTAATAGTTTTTATTTTATTACGGCTTACATAAATCCAGCAGTCCTGGGTTTGCTTCCATGACCCTTTTGCATAGTCTAACAAGTAATAGGGATTATAATTATTACATAATTATGGTTTATACATTTAGTGGATCTGGGTTTGATTTCTTCATCCTCCACTTGCATGATGTGTGACACTGAGCAAGGTGTTTGGAAGATCATTTATTAGCCCAGAAAAAATATTGGGGCTAAGTATTATTTCCAGGATCGTGGCTATGTTGTTTATCCACATTTAGTGGCATGTCCCCTTTCCCTTTAAGGATTGCCGGAAGTCTTCAAGCTGGCTCCTCCCACCCGCCCGGGTGGTATAACCCTCGGCTCTGCCCCAAGACGCCAGATCTTCCTTTCCACTGGAAGATTCAGGTTGCCTCCTTCGTGCTCCTGCATTTTGTTGGCCCTGGCTTTAAAACCTTTAGTTATTCCGAAACTTTGTCTAGTTCACATTAGCGACCATGACTCCTCTGCTTCGATTATGGAAGACAAATTTTCCTCTGGATTTCGCCAGTGTTCATGCGGCCAGAAAATGTCACGCACCGATCCCCACACTGTGTGCCTATATTGCTTGGGTGTCGGCCATGACACCTCAAAGTGTAATTTTTGTCTTGCATTTCACCCAAACGTCCTCGATGACCGTCTCGCACTCCTGAGGTTGGAGAGGCCGGAAAAACTGAACCCTCCAGTGAAGTCAAAGGAGGCTCAGTGGGTGGTTTCCATGGCTGTGGGATCCACTGAGCAGTTGGAACATATGTAGGCCTTCGAGGAGGAAGTGGCTCAGGCTGCAGAATCTTCCTCTCGGAGCTTCTTCGTTCCGCTCAACCTGGGCTCCACCTTCTCTGGTTCTTTCCAAGAGTTGTTCCAGTCTTTCCTGACTAAGGGAGAGGGTCCTGCGGGCATGCACTCCTCTCAGTCCTGTAAGTGGGAAAAGGACCCGGGATTGTCTTCTCGGAGAAGACGTTCTTGGGATCGGGAGAGATCTCAGTCCCAGGAACTAGCAATCTCGACTTTGGTCGAAATTGCCTCTTTGGCTGCTGGCTTCTCGGCTTTGCCGTCTGGCCAGTTGACCGAAGTGTCGATCGACGAGGTTGAAATAGTCATTGACCCGATCGACCCATTGTCGCTGACTCCGGTCAACGATTCTTTCAATTGAACTCCGGTCCTTTCTTTCCCTGATGTGGAGACCCAGCCCGCTGGGGATCCCGTCGAGGAAGTGGTCCTCGACCCTGGCAAATCACCAGTCCCGCCATTGTCTCCTGAGTGACCGAATCGGCCTGTCTGATCTCGATCGAAGTCTAGGACCCACTCGACTGACAGGCCGAAGAAGAGCCACAAGCCCTCGAAAAAGAGGCAACGCCATCGGTTGTCCTCCTTGGATGAGGAGAGGCTCCAGCGGAAACTCCAACGCTACGAGGACCTCATGTGGCAAAAGCTGATTTTGGCCGGGCACAAGCAGACCCCGGCTCCTACCCCGGCTGTTACTTGGCTTTCACCTCCCAGGTCAAAGCCGACTCCTGCAGAACCAGTTAAGTCTGTTCCCCCGCCCCCGGAGCTGGCAAAACCTCCGGTTCGGCCTATACTGGTCTCTCCAACAATTGTGGTGGAACTGCCGCTCAAGCAGCCTGTGGGAGGGGCTCCTTCTAAGGGAGCTAGACCAGACACCTGGCTTCCCTGGCGTCTTTCGGTCACTGTCACCCCGGACCGCCCTCGGTTCGGTCGAAGGTGACCTGGGCGGTTAACCGTTGTATCTGGATTCCTCGGATTCGGATGAGACCGGCCTACATTCTCATCCTGGGGATGACGAATCGGCTGGTGGGATAGAGACGGAGGAAGGTCCTTCGTCTTTTCAGGGCATTCTTCGCCTCATCTCTGAGTCTACAGGGATGCACCTAGAACCTGCCCAGAAAAAGGCAGAGTACCCTCTCTCGGACATCCTCAAGAGAGGGGATACCCCGACGGAGGCCTTTCCGGTGGCTGAGGCCATAGTTGGCCTGGCTCTAGAACTTTGGCAGCACCCTGCCTCTTGTCCAGCTCCGTCTGCCCATGTGGCCCGCAAGTATGCGGTGCCCATGGGATCCCTTGCAGAGTTCACAGAACACCCTTCGGCCGAGAGCCTGGTGACTGCCTCTGTGTTCAGGTGTACTGGCAGTTCTGCCGACACTGACTGACCGACCTCCTGAGAAGGAATCCAAAAACTTTGATCAATCGGCACGAAAGGTCTGTGCGGCCTCATCTTTAGGCCTTCGTCAGGCAAGTTCCGCCATCATCATGGCACACTTCTCCCATGCCCTCTTGGGGTCTTTGGATGAAGTCCTCCCACACCTCCCCGCGGACATGCAGACCATGGTCAAGCAAGTCCGGGATCAAGGCCAGGCTGTTGCCAAACAGCAGCTTCAGACAGCCCTGAACATTGGGGATTCTTGTGCCCGCTCGTTGGCAGCCACAGTTGCCTCTCGCCGCAGGGCTCGGCTTAGACTCTCTTCTTTCCTGGCAGATGCCCAGCACAAACTAGCTGATGTGCCTTTCCTGGGCACCGACCTTTTCGGCCTAGGTGTGGCTGGTCACCTTCAGCGTATTGAGCAGTCCAGTGCCACCTTGGACACTACTTCTGCTAAAGGTTCTTCAAGTCAGAAGCAGCAGAAGAAGAAGAAGCCTTTTTGGCACTCTTCCCTGCGGCCCAGCCCCCAGACCAGAGGGAGGACATAGACACATTACTGTTAGAAGATATACAAAACATGACAGCTAAAGGGGAGGTTCTGATAATGGGAGACTTCAACATGCCAGATACAGATTGGTCAATACCAGCAGGAACATCTGCCAGAACTAGACTCATAGTGGATTCCCTGCAGGGGAAGGGCCTCAAACAACTGGTACAGCAACCCACAAGAGACAGGGCTATCCTAGATCTAGTACTGACTAACAAAGAAGGGATCACAGAT
This sequence comes from Neoceratodus forsteri, assembly GCA_016271365.2. Lineage (NCBI taxonomy): Eukaryota > Metazoa > Chordata > Ceratodontiformes > Ceratodontidae > Neoceratodus > Neoceratodus forsteri. Next base: position 997,622,118 of record CM028131.1, read on the forward strand.
CTCCAGGTAGAAGGTCACCTGGGGCCAGTGACCATCACATGGTATGGTTCAATTTGGCTACTACATCTAAATCATCCCATTCCAAGGCAAAATATGGGACTTCAGAGGAGCTGACTTTGATAAGATGGCCAACAGAGTTAAGCTAGCCCTGGCAAAAAGAAATACAGGTGAGGGTGTACAGGCAAAGTGGGCAAGCATCAAGGATGCAATACTTGAAGCAACATCCCATTGTGTTAGAGAGAAAAGGAAGTGCAAAAAAGAAAGAAACCACTTTGGTTCTCAAAAACAGTAGCAGAAAAGGTCAGAGCCAAAAGGTTGGCCTTCAGGAAATATAAGGGAACACAGCGGGATGAAGATAGGGAGGCAATACCAAACTTCCCTAAGGGAAGCAGGTAAGGCAGTAAGGCAGGCAAAGTCCCAAACTGAGGAAACACTAGCACAAACAGTAAAGAAGGTGACAAGACTTTCTATAGATACATTAGTGAAAGGAGAAAGTCCAGAGGGGTATTGCTAAGCTAATGGAGAAAGGGAGCATGTGAGGAGGAGGACCCTGTAAAGGCATCTATCCTAAATAGATACTTTTGCTCAGTATTCACTGAAGAGAAGGTAGGGCAGGGCCCACAGCTCAGCATCATGGACACAGGGGGAGGGAGGTGAGCACTACTCCTTCACAAAAGAAAGGGTCCTACAAGAGCTTGCTAAGCTCAGGGTGGATAAGGCAATGGGACCTGATGGCATACATCCCAGGGTACTTAAGGAGCTAAAGGAGGAACTAGCAGAGCCATTAGCAGAATTGTTTAGTGAGTCTCTGAGCACAGGAGAGGTCCCAGAAGACTGGAGAAGGGCTCATGTGATCCCACCCACAAGAGTGGTAGCAGGGAGGAGGCGGGGAACTACAGACCGGTCAGTCTTACCTCAGTAGTGGGCAAGATTATGGAAGCTCCTTAAGGAAAGGATAGTGCAACACCTGGAATCCATAGGGCACAGGATCCAAGACAGCATGGGTTTACAAAGGAAGGTCCTGTCAAACTAATCTCATAGATTTCTTTGACTGGGTAACCAGAGTGGTGGACCAAGGGGAGCAGTTGATGTCGCCTACCTTGACTTCAGCAAAGCTTTTGACACTGTTCCACATAGAAGATTGATAAATAAGCTAGGTAGGCTCGGGTGGGTCAGAAGTTGGTCAACTGGGTGGCAAACTGGTTGACTGGCAGAAAACAGAGAGTGGTGGTAAATGGTATACAGTCAGAAGAGATGCAAGTCACAAGTGGGGTACCTCAGGGATCAGTCCTGGGGCCAGTCCTATTCAACATCTTCATTAGTGACCTCGCAGATGGACTAGAGGGTAAGGCTTGTCTGTTTGCAGATGACACCAAGATCTGCAACAGAGTAGATGATCCAGATGGGGTGGGCAGAATGAGAAGAGATCTGGATAAACTAGCAGAATGGTCAGAAGAGTGGCAACTGGGATTTAATGCAAAAAGTGCAAAATCATGCACATAGGGAAGAGAAACCCTGAAGCCACTTATAGGCTGGGAGGAGTTGCTAGCAGTCACAAAGGAAGAAAGAGACTTGGGCATCATCATCACTGATGACCTGAAATCATCCAAGCAGACCTCTAAAGCAGTAGGTAAGGCTAGGGGGATGTTAGGGTGTATTAGTAGGGGTATCACAAGTCGTAAGAGGGAGGTAATAATCCCTCTTTACAAGACATTGGTTATGCCCCATCTGGAGTACTGCGTGCAGTATTGGAGGCCACACCTTCACAAGGACATTAACCAAATTGAGGCAGTCCAGAGAAGGGCAACCAAAATGGTGCAGGGACTGCATCAGAAGACATATGAGGACAGATTAACGGAGCTCAATATGTATACCCTTGAGCAAAGGAGGGAGAGAGGTGATATGATCGAGACATTTAAACACCTTAAGGGCATAAACAAGGTGAAAGAGTCTAACATGTTTAAATATAAGAAAATAGCAGGACAAGAGGACACAGCATGAGATTAGAGGAGGCCGATTAAGGGGAATGTGAGGAAATTCTTTTTCACAGAAAGGTGGTAGATGCATGGAATGGCTTACCACAAGAAGTAGTGGCTATGAATACAGTGCAGGGCTTCAAACAGGCATGGGATAGGCATAAGGGAGCAATACAAATGACTATGAATAGATAGGTCACTGACATAGCAAAGGCCGATGGCACATTTATAAGGTAGAAAAAGAAATGGGCAGACTGGATGGGCCTTGCGGTCCTTATCTGCCGTCAACTTCTATGTTTCTATGTTTCTCCTTTCAAGGAGGGCAGTAGTAGCAGGCTTAAGCTTGGCACCCCCGGCCCAAGCCCGGGCCCTCCCAGGTCCGTAAAGGAGGTCGAGGTTCAGGTCCTGGATCCTTCTCCTCCAAGCCTGCTCAGTGACCGGGGGCCTGCCACCCCATCTCCTGTCATGCCAGCTCTGGGTCCTCCCATCGGGGGCCAGCGCCACTTCCTTTCCGCCTGGTCTGCTGTCACCATGGACAGGTGGGTTTTGGAGGTGGTCGGTCAGGGACTGCCACTGGAATTTGAACAGTATCCTCCAAGCCGAGCCCGCATCTCATGGGAGGAAAGAGTATCAAGCCATACTCAGTCGGCTCTACGAGACGACATCGCTCTGCCCCACTCCTCCTCAAGGAGGCAGTAGCTCCAGTGGCGGATTCTCCAGCGGACCCAGGCTTTGTCTCCAGGTACTTCCTGGTGCCCAAGCGGATGGGGGTCTGGCACCCCATTCTAAATCTGCACGACCTGAATCAGTATCTCAGGTCACGCACCTTTTGGATGGTTACTCTGTCCCAGATCATACCATCCTTGGAGCGAAACGTGGTTCTGTTCACTACATCTGCAGGATGCATTCTTTCACGTCCCAGTCTGTACGTCTCATTGGCAGTTCCTCCGCTTCAGAGCCGAAGGGACCCTATACGAGTTCCGAGCCATGCCGTTCGGCCTGTCATCAGCCCCACGGGTCTCCACCAAATCCATTGCAGTGGTGGCGGCCCATCTCAGGCATCAGGGGGTCAGAATTTACCCCGCCTCGACGATTGGCTCATAATAGGTCCCACCCAGCAGAAGGTGGAGAGGTCAAGGGACCTGGCCCTCCAGACCTGCTCCCAACTCGACCTCTTGATCAACGAGGCCAAGTTGGAACTCGTGCCTTCTCAGGTGCTGTGCTACATTAGGGTATAGCTTGACTCTCGTCAAGCCAGAGCTTGGCTCCCGGCGGACAGGGCAGAGGTTCTCTCCTCCTTTGCCCAGTCATTTCTGGTTGGGCAATTGCCCCCCCTGCCCGGGACTTTCTGCACCTTCTGGGTTACATGGTGGCGTGCACTTTCGTGGTCCATTGTGCCCGGTGGCACATGCACCATCTCCAGTGGGAGCTGGCCTCCCAATGCACTTGGTGCCACGATCATTTCGATCAGATGATCTCTGTAACCCAGAAGATGTGGGAGACACTCCAGTGGTGGGCTGCCCCAGACCGGTTGCAGGAAAGGATCCCATTTGTCTGCCCCGAGCCGACGGCTGTCCTCATGACCGATGCCTCTCTCATGGACTGGGGAGCCCACATGGGGGACAAAAGGGCCCTCGGGTTCTGGACCCCTGAGGAGTCCTGATACCACATCAACCTGTTGGAGCTCAGAGCAGTCAGACTGACACTGTCAGGTTTCGCTCCTCAGCTCCGGAGTCAAGTGGTTCAAGTGCAGATGGACAATACCACAACCATGTACTACCTCAACAAACAGGGCGGTGCGCATGCCTGTCTGCTTTGCAGGGAGGCGCTCCGTATCTGGAGCCTCATCAGCCATCTGGAGGTGGATCTCCTAGCCATACATGTGGCAGGAGCCTCAAACCATCTGGCGGATGCACTCAGCCGCTTAGGCGAGCCATCCCACGAGTGGTCTCTCCATCCAGAGGTGGCTTACAGCCTGTTCTCCCACTGGGGCAAACCGATGGTGGAATTGTTTGCCTCCAGGGACAACACCAAGCTGAGGCTGTTTGCCCACCCCCCTCAGCAGGGCTCGCTGCAGTGGGATGCCTTCTCGAGGCCGTGGACCCAGGCCTCTTCTACGCCTTCCCTCTATTTCTCTTGATCCACAAGGTGCTCCTCAAGGTGAGGAGGGACAAGGCGAAGGTGATTCTGGTAGCTCCAGATTGGCTGCGCCAGTTCTGGTATCTATATCTCCTCAGCCTCAGCTGCAGGCCCCCGGAGCAGCTTCCAGCACGCCCAGACCTGATCTCTCTCAGTCAGGGGAAGGTATACCATCCGGACCTTCAATCCCTGCACCTCACAGCCTGGTTCCTGAGCGGCTAGAGTTCCAGGCTTAGGGTCTTTCTGAGGATATCCTCACTGTGGTGGAGGCATCCAGAAAGGAATCAACCAGGAAATGTTATGCCTTCAAATAGAAAAGGTTTTCCATTTGGTGTCTGGGCAAGGGCCTGGACCCTCTGCCCTGTCCAGTGGCTAACATTCTTGACTACCTTTGGTCTCTGTCCAAAGGGGGTCTTCGGTCATTGACCCTTAGGGTGCACCTGGCAGCCATCCCTGCTTACCAGGCATGGGCCGGTCATCCAACGTTGGCGCAGGAGACAGTGGTCGGGTGCTTTTTCAAAGGCCTGGATAACATATCCCCTTTGATGCGTGAACCTCCACCTCCATGGGATCTACTGCTGGTACTGGCAAAGCTCATGGGCAAGCCATTCGAACCAGTGCACCAGTGTGCATTGTCATACTTGTCGTGGAAGACTGCCTTCCTGGTGACTGTTATGTCTGCCAGAAGGACAGGGAAGCTCCATGTGCTTTTGATGGACTCCCCTTATTTGGTCTTCCACAGGGACAAGGCTGTCTTATGCCCCAACCCAAAATTCCTTCTGAAGGTGATGTCAGAGTTTCACCTTAACCAGATGTTAACTCTGTCTGTATACTACCCTAATTACACCTCGGAGGCTGAATACAGGCTCCATGCCCTGGACCTGAGATGAGACCTCTCCTATTACAAGGAGAGGACAGCGGAGATTCGGGGAGAGGTTCGCCAGCTGCTTGTCACCTACGTTGAAGCTGCTTTTGGCAGACCTGCAGTAAAATGGACTATTGCAAGGTGGACTACATCTTGCATAAGTCTGTACTATGAGTTGGTGGGCATGGAGCCTCCCAGAGGAATAAGAGTTCATTCTACCCACCATACCGCTGCATCGGTGGCTGCTTCCATGGACATCCCTATCCAGGAAATCTTTCGGGCTGCTACCTAGTCAGCAAACACCTTCATTACGCATTACCACATCAACCTTGAGTCATGCCTGGATGCTGGTTTTGGGGCCTCAGTTCTCCAGTCTCTATTTCCCAAGTGAGTATTTTATGGGGGTGTGCGCCTTGCCTCCCTCCTCCCGAAGAACTGCTAGGAGTCTGCCAGTAAGTGTGGATGAACAACATATCCACAATCCTAGAAGAACAGGTTACTCACCTGTAACAGTAGTTCTAGGAGTGGTATATGTCGTTCATCCACACGGACCCACCCGACCTCCCCGGCTGCGGACGCACAAACCTGGCTTCCAGCAGGCTAAGATATGGCATCATGGGGTGGAGTTGAGGGTTATACCACCTGGGTGGGTGGGAGGAGCCAGCTTGAAGACTTCCAGCTATCTTTATAGGGAAAGGGGACATGCCAATAAGTGTGGATGAACAACGTATATCATTCCTAGAACTACTGTTACAGGTGAGTAACCTGTTTTTTTACATGAATTGTTATTTGGCACAGTTATGTTTCTCTTTGGCACCATGACTTAGCGGAGACCATTAATTAAGAAATAATGGAAGTCCTGCAACAAGGGTGATGAGGCCTTCCCCTATGGGTTCTTTTGCTCTTATTGTGTTGCTCCGCACCCCTCAGCTGGTTGTCCCGTCTGGGGAGGGGGAGCACCTGGTTCTTCAAGGCAGTGGCAGCAGAATTGCAAGATATTACCTTTGTGGCTCCAGAGTGAGCTTGAGCCCTGATGTCCCGCAGGACATCCCTGCAGATATACCCGACCCCTATAGGGTCCCTCAGGTGGGGGGCCATCAAGGCATGTCCAGGTGCAGTGCAGTGAGCTTAGGCTGCGACAACGGATTGGCAGGCAGATCCTGGCCCTGCCTTTCCAAAAGCCAGGATGATGATTATGGAGATATTGGGGAAGTTCCGACCTTTAACATAAAAAAAAAAGGAGGGGGGGAATAATAATAATATAGGAATCAGGGATGTTTTCCCAGCGTCTCTCCTTGTCCTCCTTTTTCTTTCTCTTTCCGGGGGTTGGTGAAGATGACCTTTCTCTAAGGTCCTCAAGCTCCTCCTCCATGGAGGCCAGTCTGTGGGTAAGAAGATGGGCCTTGAGGGTCCTCTTGTGGCAAGTGCGTGTGGCCTGGTTGAACCTCTGGCAAATGGCACACTCAGCCGAGTTGTGCTTAGGGCTCAGCGAGAATGGTCATCCCCATATGGGATTTATGTGCCACACTTGGAGAACTTTTTTTTGGTCCGAGACAACGTACACTGTCGCTGGGATAGTTTTTGGAAAAAAAATATGAAAACATCCGAAAAAGTTTGGAGAAATTAATTTGAAAAAACTATGGTGGGCGACTGATCACTGTTCTACCACGTCTGTCGAATGGTACTGCGCGACAGCAGGAAAGAACTGGAGGGCAGGCACGAGACCGCCCCTTTTATAGTCACGCTGACATCCTGGGGGCCAAAGAATTAGCCATCACAATCCTAGAATGGGACCTAAGGGTCATGGTATCCAACGACCTAAAGATAGGGAGACAATGTGAGAATGTGGCACAGGAAGCCAGTAACATCCTTGGTTGTATCAGAAGAGGGATCACAAGCAGAAAACACAGTGATAACCCCACTTTACAGATCTTGGTAAGGCCACACCTGGAATACTGTGTCCAGTTCCAGAGACCCCACCTTAAAAAGGATATAGACCGTCTGGAAACTGAAAAGAAGAGCTACAAAGCTGGTTCTGGACCTCCACCACGAACCCTATGAGACAAGTTTTAAAGAATTATACATGTACTCCTTGGAACAGAGGAAAAACAGGAGACGTGATAGAAGCCTTTAAATACCTAAAAGATGTAAACTTAGTGCAGAATTAGAACCTCTTCCAAGAAAATAAGGAGGCACATACTAGAGGCCACAACAGACGTCTTAACGAGAGGGAGATTTTGGAGCAACATTAGGAAGTTTTTTCTTCACCAAAAGGGTGGTGGGGCTATGAAACAGGCTGCTGCAGGAGGTCGTTCAAAATGTCTTGGGACAGACATAGCGGAATATTGAAATAAGGGAATATACTTAGTGGGGGAGACTAGGTCAAATAACGGGCAGACTAGATGGATCATGTTGTCCCCATCTACTGTCATGTTCTTATGTGGCAATGCATTTCTGTTAATAGTAGGTGATAATGTATAGGTGTGTAGCTCGCTTGGCACTGTGAGGTAAGTGGTAACTGGGGAGTTGCTGCTGCTGCTGCATAGAATCCTCATGTGCCCAACATTCAAGAGCTTGGGCTGTGCCATTCCCCGGTTGGGGTGCACTATACCCAGTTGTTATGATTACCCACTGACAATGTTGGAGCTAACAGAAAAAAAAATTACTGTAAGTATGAAGTTAATTTTTTCTGCTGAGTTCATCAAAAGGGTAAAAGAAGAAAGGCTGCAGCCTGCAGTGGATTAGTGCGCAGGGGGGCCTCTTGCAGCGTCGAACACGGCATTTGAAAAGCCACTCCTGCCTTGGCTCCAACCATGACATGGACCGGCACAACAGCTATTTTTCCGTGGGCAAATGTATCCTAGAATTCCGCACACTGATGTGGGGTTGTTCACCTCCTACTTTTGGAGACGGGCGTTGCACCTGTGATGCCAAGGTTAGGAGTCTGGGCCTTTCCCCTAAGCCCCTTCCCATTACTTCTAGTGTGGAGGAAGACCAGGATCATCTTCATGCACGCCTCGCCGAGGACTTGGTTGTGGGTGTCTGGTGGACAGTTGATTCCTTCCAAGGGGTCAAGTGAGCACCCCCCCCCCAAGTCACTCTGTCTTGGGCAACAGACATCCACAGTGGTGAGGCCGAAGCCATATGCTCAATCTGCACCAGTGGACGCCTCTGCGTCTCCCTTCTGACACAGTTCGCAGTTCTGGAAGATGGGTCAGTACCGGAGCTGCCCCAACTGTGAGTCTGAAGTGGTCATTATCTCTTCCCCTGAGCGCTCTTGTGGCTTTGAGGAGGATGAGGTCACCACTCTTGGGCACGAGGAAGGGTGGAAGGCAAATGTTTTATTTATTCTAATCTAGGATTAGATAATACCTTTGAGCACAGTGGAGCTCATTTACAAAGGTTCCACGTCAATAATGGGGAGGGGGTTACAAAACAGAGTATAAAGCACAATAACATGTACAGATAATATTAAATACAGCGAACAGTAGAACAGCACAATACATAGTAAACATAGGTGATTGCAATTAGATACATAGTTGGCATTCTAGGACTTTATAGGCGAAATCGGGGAGGGTGAATCGGGATGAAGAGTAGCAGCAGGACCCGATGGTGGAGGTGCAGCCGGGGCGGCATTGTCAAACATGTTGAGTGAGGCAGGAAGGGGTAAGAATGGGTGGGAATGGAGTGGCACAGAAGGAGAAGGTGACAGGAGGGAGGGATGGTGAGGTGTGTAGGGAGGGAGGGAATGGGGGAAGAAGGTGTGGAAAGAGTAAGTCAGGGGTCATAGTGGGCGAGTTAGTGGGACAGAGGAGGGTCAGGACGTGACAGGTAGGGGGGAGGGTGAGAGAGGTGATTGAGCAGGGAAGGAAGGAAGGATGCAGCCAGGGGCCTTGTCGAGGAGGTTGGGGAATGCAGGTTGCCAGATGAGGTGCAAGTCGCATGACTAATTAAAGCAGGTACATTCACTTTTCTTTGAGATGTGCAGATGTAGGAAACGCTTGAACTGGGTAAGTTGAAGTATGCTAGTCAGTTCACAGCTCAGGCCATTCATCCAGTTAGGAGCTCTGTAAGGGAAGGATCACTGGTATTGGGTGGTCCAAACCGTAGGAACGTGAAAGAGTTCAGATACAGAGGACCAGGTGTGCCGCAACTTTTGAGGCTTTGATAGAAGTCTGGTGATACCCGTTGGCAGGGCTCCAAGCAACACTTGCTTGGCAAGTATACAGTACATGAGTGGTACTTGATGCGGTCTTGTAGTTTGAGCCACCCGGTTAGGGCGAATAGATCACAAGTATGGGTGAGGTAGCCGGCACCAGTGATAAGTCTTCCGGCTTTGTTTAGGGCAGTGTTTAGTCTTTTGAGAGATGTAGCTGTGACAGCTCCATATATAACCAAGCCGTAGTCAATAACAGATGGTACCGAGCTGTGGATTGCAAGTTTAAGTGCTTCTGGGGTCAGACTTAATCTGTGTCTGTAGAGCAGTCCTAGTTTAGCATTTACATTCTTAGCAACAATATCAATGTGTTGCTCATAGTTGAGGTGGCAGTCCAGGGTTACTCCAAGGTATTTGAAGTGATGGATTTGTTCAATGGGGGCCCCTTAGTTATTTTTAACTGTGAGGGCATGTGACTTGTGTTTATGGCGGGAGGATGAGGACAGCATAAGTTTTGTTTTTTTGTAGTTTAGAACTAGATTGTGGGATTGGGGCCATTTTCCAACTTCAAGGAACCCATGTTGTAGGTTGTCTTCAAGTGCGGTGGGATCCGGGTGACTTGCAAAGATGACAGCATCATCTGCGTAAAGGAGGGTTCTTAAATGACAGGCCTTTGGTAGGTTGTTTAGGAAAATACTAAACAGAAGGGGTCCCAGGATGGACCCTTGGGGTACGCCTGATCTGACAGAGTGTAGTTCCGAGATGGAATTTGAAATCTTCACCCTCTGTGACCTGTTGGCAAGGTAGCTGCTGAACCATTTTAGTGCGCTAGGTGAGAGACCAGTCTTTGCGAGTTGGTCGAGGAGTTTGTGCTTCATGGTGTCAAAGTCCTTAGTTAGGTCTGTAAACACCGCTCGTACCAGACTGCTATTGTTGACAGACTGTTGGATAAAGCAAGTGAATTCTAGCAGAGCTGTAGTCATACTATGCTTTTTCCTAAAGCTGTGCTGCTGTGTGCATTGCAGGGAGTACTTACGAACATGCGAAATTTGCCAGCAGATAAAGGCCTAGAGGTCTATCAAGTCTGCTCGAATGTGCAGCTAGCACCCCTTATTCTGCAGCTGCCCCTCCCTTCCACCCTTCCCCTTCATTAACCCTCCCCCTTGTCCTGTCCCATCCTCGCTAAGCAGTCCACTGTTCTACTGCATACCACTTCAGCAGGTAACGAATTCCACCCAGCCACCACCCTCTCTGTAAAAAAGTGTCTCCTCATCTCCCTCCTGAACCTTCCTCGCTCCAGTTTCATATCATGGCCCCTGGTGGCCCTCCTCTCCCTTACTTTGAACAGCCCCTCTGTACCTGTCTTGTTTATTCCTTTCATGTATTTAAAGGTTTCAGTCATGTCACCCCTGTCTCTCCTCTCCTCCAGTGAGTACATGTTCAACTCCTTCAACCTCCTCTCGTATGATAAGTCCCCAGCCCCTTGATCATCTTTGTGCGCCTGCACTGCACCCTCCAGTAACTTAATGTCCTCTTCAGATACGGACGCCAGTATCAATGCAGTGGCCCTGTGTGTGGCTCCAACTAATGACCCATACAGTGGCAGAATCACCCCTCCCTCCTCAAGGATATACCGCATGCAATACAACCCAGCATTTTGTTGGCCTTTGCAGCTGCCTTCCTACATTGTGCCGAGTTGTTCATTGACCCTGTAATGAGCACACCCAGATCCTTCTCCTCCTCTGTCTGGGCTAGCTGCACTCCCCCTAGCTGGTAACTCCTCCTTGGGTTCTTCATCCCAAAATGCAGCACCTTGCACTTTTTGGCATTAAAGCCCAGTTGCCAGGTGTCTGACTAGGTTTCAAGCTTTGCCAGATCATCCTGCAACCCCTGCCATCCCCCTAGGTCATCCACCACTGCGCCTACCTTGGTATTATCAGCAAACAGACTGATCTTGCTCTTGAATTCCCATGATATGTCTGCAATGAATATCCCAAACAACACTGGTCCCAACACTGAGCCCTTTGGAACACCGCTCGTCACTGCCCTTGGGTGTGAGAGCTCCCCACCCACCACCACCCTCTGTTGCCTTCCCTGCAGCCAGTTTCCTACCCATCTCACCAGCTTTGCACCCGCCTCTGTGCCTACTAACTTCCTTCCCAGCCTTCCATGTGGCACTGAGTTGAATGCCCTACTGAAGTCCAGATACAGGACATCCACTGCATGGCCCCTGTCCAGTTGCCTAGTTACCCAGCCATAGAACTCGACCAGGTTGGTTTGGCAGGATCTGCACGTATGAAGCCATGCTGTCTGCTGTCCTGTAGTCCTTTGGCCTCTAGGAGGGCCACCAGCCTCTCCTTCAGGATAGTCTCCATTAGCTTACCCACAATGGATGTGAGGCTCACTGGTCTGTAGTTTCCCGGTTCATCCTTGGGGCCACTCTTGTGGAGGGGCACCACATGAGCCATCCTCCAGTCCTGAGGTACACACCCCGAATGTAGTGAGGCATTAAATAGGTCAGCGAAAGGTCCTGCAAGGACCTCTGCCAGCTCCTTCAGTACCCTGGGGTGGATGCCATCTGGGCCTGGCGCCTTGTCCACCCTCAGTGCCTTCAAACCCTCTCGAACTCTGCTCTCCATGATTTCCCCATCTGTCACCACTCCCCGCTTCTGCCATTTCTCCCACCTTGGGTGTCACCCCTTCTCTTTAGTAAATACTGAGCAGAAGTACTCATTTAGATGCTTCCGCCTTATGCACCCTGCTTCCACCCAACCCCCTTCCTTCCTAATCCTTACTATGTGGTCCTTACAGATCCTTTTCTCCCTGATGTACTTAAAGAAGTCCTTCTCTCCCTTCTTAATGCCTTGTGCCAGCCTGAGTTCTGTAGGTGCTTTGGCTCCCCTTACTGCCCTTGTCACCTCCTTCGATTCTGTCAAGTACTCCTCCCTGTCCTCCCCTTCCCTGTTTTCTTGTACTTCCTAAAGGCAGCTCTTTTCCTCCTTACCTTTTCCATGACCTCCTTGCTCAACCAAATCGGTTTCTTAGCCCTAGCCTTCTTGCTCTGGGCTTTGCTGCCGGTTTTGGTTGCCTCCACTATCCCCAGCTTTATGAGCTCCCACCTCTGGTTAGTGTCCATACTAGATTGAATTTTGGCCAGGTACCCTTTTACCACTTCCCCCATCCTCCCAAAGTCGGCCCTCCTGAAGTCCAGCACTATTGTGCCAGATTCCACTCCTTCCTTGCCCATATCCTATGTGAGCCATACTGAGCGGTGGTCACTCCTGACAGCGGTTCCTCCACTGTAAGTTCTCTCACAAAGTCCCATTTGCCAGCACAAGGTCAAGGTATTTCCTAACCTGGTTGGTTCACTGACCATTGCAGCAGGAAGCTGTCCTGGAAGGCATCCAGCAGTACCTGCTCCCTTCTGTTCCTGGTTGTTGGGGTGCTCCAGTCCACTCCGGGCATGTTGAAGTCCCCCACAATCACCACACTACCCTTCTCGCAGGTCCTCCTAATCTGTCCCACTAGTTCCCTGTCTAACTCCTCCGTCTGAGATGGTGGCCTGTACACCACTCCCATTCTAAGAATCCTATTCTTGGAATCCTGGATTTGCATCCAAAGTGACTCAGTACTACCCTCCTCCCCTTCCTCCCTTACACACTTCAGTCCTTCCTTCACATATAGTGCCACCTTCTCCCCTCCTTTCCCAATCACTCTGTCCCTATGAAATAATCTGTACCGTGGTACAGACAGGTCCCAGTCATTGTATTGGGTGGTCCATGTTTCCGTGATGACTGCAATGTCCACCTCTCCCTCTGCCATGAGGACCTGTAACTCTGCAGTTTTCCTCCCAAGGCTCCTAGCATTAAGGGTAACCACCTTCCACCCTTTCCCCCCGCCCATCCTGCCCTCCTTTCCTAGCATCACCAACAGTACTTGTCATTTGTCCTTTGTCACTGTTATGGGGGGTAAGCTCATATGGTTTCCCAACCTGTGGTCTCTGCATATCTCTTCCCCAACTGCCACCCCCCACTCCTAGTTTAAATTCCCAACTTCCTCTATGTACTCCTCCATCCTCTGTTTCAACACTTTCTTTCCCTCCTCACTCAAGTGTAGTCTGTCCTTGGCATAGAGACTACTGTCCTCCCAGGTCCCTCCCACCCCCAACAGCCCATACCCTTTAGCACAACACCAGGTTCTAGCCATCCATTAAATTCCTCTATTCTCAGCTTTCTTCTTGTGCTTGCTTTGGCTGGGAAGTATCTCTGAAAAAGTTACTGATCTTCCTGCCCCTCACATAATTGTGCTAGTTCCTCAAACCTCCTCTGGACTGTATCTACTGTCTTGTCAGCCAGGTCATTTGTCCCAAGATGTATAATTAAATGAGGCTTGTCCCTACCCTTCTAGCATATTTCAGAACAGCCTGTCCCACCCTTTCTGCTGTCATTCCTGGCATGGCCTCCACCCAAATGCGACTATGCCTCTCCCCCTTGCTACCCCACCTACCTCCTCTTAGTATTGAGTTCCCCAGCACTAAGATTCCACCCCTCTTACTCCCTGCTTGCTTCCATTCATCTCCCTCTCTCATTTCCAGCTCCTCTTCTTCCTCCTGCACATTATTTCCCCCTTTTACCCCTGTTGCAGTTCTCCCAGCAGAACTTCCCCCCGCTCCAGTTTGGTCCAGGCATTTATTAATTACTCCTCTAATTTCATCATTTCCCTCTTCCACCTTCTTCCTCTCTAGCAGTGCACAACTTTTTTCTGAAGGCCCTTCACAAATGCCCGCTCCCTCTCTCTTCATAGTAACCTGTTCTCTCCTTTCCACTCCATGACTTTTGCCACTTCTTCGCCTCCCCTCACAAGTCCCTATCTCCTCCTTTCATTTGTCTTTTGTCTCCTGACCTGGTTTCCCCGGCAGTTGTTCTTCCTGGCCTGGGCCCCTTTGTCTCTGCTTCCCTTCTTCTGACCCTCTCCTCACCACTGTTGGCTTAAATCGCCCTCCCTCATCTCCCCTCCTTCCTCCCTCCAGTATTGGGCTAAACCCACCCCCAATCTGCCTTGCCTGTCTTAGTTCCTCCTGCAGACCCTCACTCTCCTTTCTAAGTTTTTCTATGTGGTTGCACACTAAACATCCTCCCGCACTCCAGGCAATTTTTAGAAAGATTGGTGCATTGCAGTTGTTGCAGCCTACCACCCTACCCATTGCTGTCGTTGCCCACCAGCGACCCCCCACCCTTCCAGATGCAGGATACCAAGCACTCCCCTAAGTCTCCCCTTTCCCTCCTCTGTCAGTGCAAAACATTTTCTTTATTTCCCTTACCTCCTTTGTTGCACACGTTTAGATATATTGAGCAACTGCTTTTTATATTCCTATCCTTCCTATCCACACTAAAAAACAGACTTTAAGTAGCCATTGCACAACCTTCTTCAAACTCCTGCTCCTCCTTTCCCCAATGGAATATCAATGCAAAGAAGTAATAATGAAAGCTCCTAGATTTGCATTTACTTCCCTTCCACTGAGAGAGCAGTCACCTCTTCACTTGCTGCTGTTCCTTTCCTGGATGTCTGCTTTGGCTATGACAGGTGCATATCCTTTGCCTGTTTGAGGAAGTGATGTCAGAACCCCTGGTATAAAGGAAATAATGGACCAAGGGTGGGACCAGCCCAAGTCTTCCAGAAACGATCAGGTAGCTGAGGCCTATGGTCAGACCATTAGCACCTTTCCCCCCACTCTGCACTCAAACTTTGCAGCTAGTGAAGCCAGCAACAATGAATCACAATTAAACTCAAAGCCCCCAAAATAAGTTTGCTACCCAAAGAAACAGGACTCCAATTCAAACAGCTTCACCAACAACACATCAAAATAGGCTTGGAATTAGAAGATATATGTCTCCAATTCAAAGAAACAGACCCAGTTAAATCACACCAATTATGTTTTAAAACAGAAGAAATAGGTTTCTACAAATGCAGCCTGCCACACAGTGAATCAAACAAATGAGCCCACTTATAGCTACCAAAACAGGTTTAAAAATTCCAACAGCCCCAAACAATAGCCTGCTAGCCCCTTAGTAGTAAGAAAGAAAATAAATAACCTTCTACCAAGTAGAATCCACAAGAAACAATGTAAAACAAGAAGCTACTGTACTGTAGATCTGATCTTGTCCCCCTTCTAGTTTATTCTGAGAAGCCAAAGCACTGAGTTCCAAACTCTGTGATTTCCCTTGTGCTGCTTTCAAAATCAGACAGTTCCAAACTCTGTGATTTCCCTTGTGATGCTTCCAAAATCAGACAGTTCCAAACCCTTTGACTTCCCTTGTGCTGCTTTCAAAATCAGACAGTTCCAAACTCTGTGATTTCCCTTGTGCTGCTTCCAAAATCAGACAGTTCCAAACTCTGTGATTTCCCTTGTGCTGCTTTCAAAATCAGACAGTTCCAAACTCTGTGACTTCCCTTGTGCTGCTTTCAAAATCAGAGTTCCAAACCCTTTGACTTCCCATGTGCTGCTTTCAAAATCAAACAGTTCCAAACTCTGTGATTTCCCTTGTGCTGCTTTCAAAATCAGACAGTTCCAAACTCTGTGATTTCCCTTGTGCTGCTTTCAAAATCAGACAGTTCCAAACTCTGTGATTTCCCTTGTGCTGCTTTCAAAATCAGACAGTTCCAAACTCTGTGATTTCCCTTGTGCTGCTTTCAAAATCAGACAGTTCCAAACTCTGTGACTTCCCTTGTGCTGCTTTCAAAATCAGAGTTCCAAACCCTTTGACTTCCCTTGTGCTGCTTTCAAAATCAAACAGTTCCAAACTCTGTGATTTCCCTTGTGCTGCTTTCAAAATCAGACAGTTCCAAACTCTGCGACTTATTGAGATAGTCCACAAGCTAGTTGGTTACTATGCGTTCCAGAACCTTTGACAGTGGAGGGAGGATGGATATTGATGTGTAGTTGCTAGGTTCCATGTGATCACCTGATTTGTGCACTGGCGTGATCATTGCGGATTTCCAGACTTCTGGGAACTGGCACAGAGTGAGGGATAGGTTGAGTATTTTAATTATAAGCAGGAAAACCTCTTCTAGGGTAAGTGCAATAAGTTTGAGGTCCAGTGAGTCCCCACTATGTCTGGTTTTCCCCAGTACTTTGGATAGCAGTTTCCTGACCCAGTCGGCAGAGACCTGTTTGAAGTAGAACAGAGGGTGATCAGGCTTCTGTGCATCTGAGCATGGGGCAGCCGATGGGGGAGCATCTTCGAAGAAGTCTTTAAGGAGGACCTCTGATAGATTAGTGAAGGCAGTATTAAAAGTATTTGCTAGTGAGAGAGGGTCGGTAATGGGGTTGCCTTCAAGATTTAACATAGTTGGAGAGACCTTCTGTACTTTGCTCATCATAATGGCACTGACTTTGACCTTTTTTCTGAGCACAACACTGGAGACTCTGCTCAGATCTGTTCTGGTGCCGCCAATGGCACGGAGTTGGCTCTTGGTGCCATTCATGGTGCTGGGGGTGGGGATGGTCCCAGATGCGGTGCAGGCACTGGTGAGGTGCCCGGCTCTGATGACGTCGTCAGTCCTGGAGAGGGGATGGAACCCATTACTGAGCATGCTGCTGACCCTGTGACTGATGCTGGAGGCGGCACTGACCAGAGTTCTGGCAGTGGCCCTGTGGCCAGTTTCATCTAGGAATTGGCATATGTCTTCATTGGTGAGGACTGGAGCTGCACTGTGGGACATGTACCACTCTGTTCCCTTCATCTCAGTGTGTCCACCCAAAGTAACCAACTGGGTTGCCCCACTGAGGTTGGTCGACATCACTCAAGCAGTTTTGCCAGGTCCTCCCCCTGGGAGATGTCCTCCGAGCACTCCTGCAGCCCTTGCAGAGAGCCTGAAGCCTCTGGCTTCTTTATCCTGCCAGGACCTCTGCCACCTCTCCCCTGAGTTGCTAGGTGTCATGGGTCCCCTTGGTCCTCTCACCTGGCCTTAGTACAGGAGGATGGCTGGTGCCCTCCACCAGTTCCACTTGCAGTTTGACCAGGTCCAGTTCAGACCATGGCCCTGGCACCGCCTTTTCCTGAGTCCAGCTCCTACTCTTTCACTTTTCTTCTCAGAGGATGAGGACTTTTCCCTCCACATGTCTGCAGATGCTGAGTACTCTGCACACCAGTGGTTCCTCACAGAGAAGCTGAGTGAGCTGAATGTAGGATCCTTAGTAGATCGGAGTCCTGCATCCTTGCTGCTGAGATTCCGTGGGGATTTCAGTGATGACAGCTTTGTCATCCCTCCTTGGTCTCTAGCCTTCGAGGAGGCATCCAGGACTGTCTGGCTGCACTCGTTTTCCCCTGCTCCAGTCCCAAAGGACGTTCACTGCAGGTATTGTGCTCTCTTGGGATCTGTATGTACCATACCTTATCCCACTTCAGGGATTTTGATGCTGCATACCCCGACTGGGCCTAAACGCCTGTGTGAGACCAACCTCCCGAGGCTGATTCTGCAGGGGTAGATGCCTGGGGAAGGAGGGTTTTCGCCTTGGCTCACCACCATCATGTTCATTACTACCCATCATGCAGCTTATAAGAAGTGTCTACGGTCTCAGGTAGGTCAGGTCCTTGCTGCACTGCCTGACCAAAGATTAACCTGACAAGCCATTTGCCATTCTGCCTAGGGCCTGGAGCTGGCAAGGTACCAATCAAGGGCATTGTACAATGCCAGTGAGGTTGCTTCCAGGTTGTTAGGAACAGTAGTCTGCATTTGGCGGACAGCATGACTTCACGTTTCCAGGTTGGCACCTCTGGCTCAGCATACGGTGCTTAATTCACACTTTTGACGATGCAGTTCTTTTCCCACAGAGTCAGGTGTAGCTGCTGGGGCATTCTCCTGTTCCTGCGCCATAGGAGCCTCTGCCTGGCCATGACCAGTCTTGGGTCCTGCTGGACTTGTGAGGAGTCTCTACCCTTAGGTGGTTCTCCCCCATGCGGAGGGCTGAGGGATATCTCCTCCCTAATTGTTCAGTTCAGACAGGGTTCTTCTTTATGCAGACGATGCGGTCCTCTTCGCCTCCCACTCTGAACCCTCTGCACTCCAGTCCTCCCTCCAGCACTCCTTCAGTCAAATTGAGAACTGTTTCATGGACCGCCGACTTACTGTGAATATTAAAAAAAACAAATCCATGCTTTTTGCCCATTGCCAAAGCAAAGCCAAGGACTCCCCCCTCCAGATCTTCTCCAGTTTGCTCCATCCACCAGACCAAGTCCTCACCTACAAATACCTGGGCATCACTTTGGATTCTACCACTTCATTTCACTCTCTCATCAATACGCTCATGTCAGCCACCAATGCACGCATTGACCTGTTATACAGACATAAGGACTGCCTGGCAGTCGCTTCCTCTGTACTGTCCCTAGTGAACTATGGACTCACAGTATATGCAGCAGCCGATGCCACCGCTCTAAACAAAATCCAAATTTCCATTAACAAGGCATGCCAGCTTCTGTCCAGAGCCGATAAACGGACACATACCTGCACACTTTATTCCTCAACCAGTATACTCACACTCAAGGACAGACTTCCATATCAGTCCTGCCTCCTAGCCAAAAAAAAAAAAATACAACTGGGTGTGTCCCCCGGGGGCCTCCGTCCCTTTTCCCTGCCACCCCTACTGTTGCCACTCACAGTGCCCCTAAGACTGTATTGCAGATCCCTAGGTCAGGACTGCACTAGCACAAAGATTCTTCCCCTTCAGTGTACCTTCCTGGTACAGTGCTCTCCCCCCCACCCCACCCCTCTCACCAAAATAGGGCCTTTCAAAGTTGCACTCAAGAATCACATTCTGTACACCCGCAACTGTGAGTGTTCTCTTCAAAACCACCCTAAGCCTTGCCAGCCTTGACGATGTCTCTCCTGAGACAGCACACTTTGTACCTCATAAGAAGTTACTGTGCTTGTACGTTAGCAACTGCCTAGCTACTGATTGTATAGGATTACAGCTCATTCTGCTGATGGACATGTTAACAACTGTGTAACAACTATTTGTATAGGACTGAAGTTCATCTGCTGGATGACACTATCACCTTGCTAATTGTATTAATGTTCTCCATCGTATGTATTACTTGTTCCTTCAGTTTTGGTTACTATCTATATTTTTCTCTTTGTATCATGACGTGGAGCCTTTTGAAACGAGTCTATGACTCAGAGGGTTGTAATTCCAATGTGCTTATAAATAAATAAATAAATAAATTGGGAAAACTTGGTGCTCAGATCCATTAGTGGGAATGAACGGTGAAGACTGATTCTTGGAAGATATGAAAATGATGTACTCGCCCTAATTGTTGATCTTCCAGAATATCTTCTCCATTCATTCACATGCCTGTCCACTGTCCCCCACTCGGGTAAGAGCCAAGGTATCTGGGTAGCTCACCCTGTTGTACTACAGCGCACTGGCATTTTTCTTGCCACTGTTTTCACGCTCTCTTTTTGAGTGAGGAATAGTTCTGTTTTAAAGAAAAATAAAAACGGGACGAGAGTCTCCATTGCCCTCTTCCCAACCACACACAAAAAAAGAAAACCTTTGGGGAATTTATTTGCTCTCCCCATTGCCTTAATAGTTCCACCATCTCCCTTCTAGGGATATCTCTTAGGGTACATACCTGCTGTTGCTGTTCAGAGCGTTACCTGCCCGTTGTTCATACTTCTAAACTTTGTGCCATGTGAAAAGTGCTCGGCACTTGGGAGAAGGTGCAGCTCTTTTCTGATTTTGCCTCTGTTACAGGATGAGGCAGGTGTAATAGGATTTTCTGGGTTATACTCCACATCTTGAGGGAGTTCATGTTTTTAGCTTCACATTTCTCACGTTTGTTAACCTTCTTTTCCTTGCTCTTTGGGAGTTCAGTTAGATAGTATTTGTCCTCCCGGACTCTGTCCAGTCACACTGATTGCCTCTCTCCTCTTTGGGAGCTTTGGGGATTTTTAACCTACTAAATTGAAATTATCCTTTCTCTGGATACAAAAAAGAGTGCGGGTGCAGATAATATTGAACCTTACTTCCTAAAACTTGGCCATACTTATCTGACGGCCCCCATTACACACTTATTCAACACATCTCTGATTCAAGTTGAGCGACCTGTCTTGTGGAAAACTGCCCACATCCTACCATTATTCAAGATTGGGGATCTGGGTGATCTGAACAATTACCTGCCTATTTCTATACTATCCATCTTCTCTAAATTACTTGAAAAAATTGTCAACATCCAACTTAGAGAACATTTGGATTCACAGAGTTGCTAAACCCGGCTCAGTCCAGCTTCAGAGCCAAACACAGTACAATATCAGCTCTTGCCAAAGTAACTACAGACTGGCAAATGGCCTTGGACTCTAAGAAGCATGTATTTGCTCTCTTCCTTGGTCTAATTAAGGCCTTCGATACTGTGGATCATACCATCATGCTTACTGCACTGAGTAACATCGGACTTGATAGTTCTGCCATTAAATGGTTCACCAGCTACCTAACCAATAGGTTACAACAAGTCAAAGCCATGGAGATCTGTCCCCACAAAATCCTTGTTACGAGAGTCCCACAAGGCTCCATCCTGGGCCCTATCCTTTTTGCAATATACATCAATAATCTGGACTCGCAGCTGGGCACAGCAAATGTGCACTTATTCGCAGATGATACTGTACTCTATACCACAAATTCATCCTTGGATCTAGTCCATGAGTACTTACAGAAAGACTTTGTCACCCTCCAATACAACCTTCTCATTCATAAGATCCTCCTCAACGCCAAGAAGACTAAAGCAATGATTCTCTCACCAAAGTCTACTTCCGGATGTCCACATATCACACAGATCCAAACGCTCTTAGATGAACCCCTTGAAGTAGTTGATGCCTTTAAATACCTAGGGTTCTGGCTGGATAACAAGCTCAACTTGCTGTGCCACTTAAATGAAACCTTGAAGAAACTAAGACAGCGATTAGGTTTATTCTATCACATTAAACACCTACTCACATTAGAAGCCAGAATGAGACTAGTACAAACTACATTCCTACCTATAATGGACTACGCTGACTTCCTTTACAGTCATTGCCCATCAACGATGCTAAACAAACTGGACACCCTTTACCACCCGGGCTTTAAGATTTATCTTAAATCTACCCCGTAGTACACATCACTGTCGTCTATACCGGGTTTCGGGATGGACCTCACTCTCAGCTAGAAGAAAAAGGAATGCTCTCCTCTGGTTTTTTAGAGCATTATCTGGTAACCTCCCTGCATACATCTCGAACATCTTCAAATGGACTAAAGGTTCCTATGGCCTGAGACGCTTCTCCTTTAATCTGCTTCCAGATTCCTAGAGTGAAAACTACCCTTGGCTCAACAGCAATCAACTCACTTCCATCACTTTGGAACACTATGCAAGACTCATTAAAATTATCCTCACTTCCAAGCATTTTCACATTCAAAGATCTATTAACGGATTATCTGAAGGAATCATGCAACTGTTTCAGATGCTGATGACCCCTAAGCCTTGGGTGACACTCTCAAATCCTACGCCTAAGTATCTCATCCACCCTACATTCCTAACAACAGAAACCTAGGACCTACAAGCCTAGTTCCCTTAATCCAAGATGACCCTGCCTATTCTCTACCTTTTACCTATTCTGGCCTCCCTTTTGGCTGCTTACTCTTTCACCCCAATTTCTACCTTATTCCTTAATACCTCCTTATTTTTTATCATTTAGGTATGAGCTCTTACTCAGCGGAGACTATATGGGATTGTTGTCTCTTCTCATTTCAGTAAGGCTTATCATTATGCACCTTTGCATGTTAATTATGTAGACCGGTATGTATAGGCCCATATTGACCAGCACCTTCACAATGTTTTTTTCTTTTTTTTTTTGCACTGTTGTCCACCGTAATTGTAATCTTATGAAGTGTATTGTATTGTATTTATGCCCAGGACCACCTTGAAAATGAGCTTGCTCAATGGTGTTTATGCCTGGTTAAATAAAGTGATTGATTGATTGATGAGTACTAAGGTTGCTTTTAGTTTTGGTTGTCATTCTGCCATCTTAATTACACAGAGGTCTTTTTCTAGGTCCCTGTGTATACACCAAAGCTATATATCAGGGCTGCTGCCCTTCTCTCTCATTTCTACCTCTCCTGTCCAGTAGCTGATAATGGGCTGTGGTTGTCATACTCACTATCCATGTGCCACACTGTAGGCCCCACCTTTCATTTTCTAAGTTGTCGGGTTTTATTTTGTTATTTTTATATCCTGTATCCTTTTCCTTTCCCTTAGGGTTAAACATCTCTCTTTTTTTTTTTCCTCTCCCACTTGTCTCTTCTACTGGCAAACAAAGCTGAAAAAGAGGGGGGGACTGGCATCTCTTTCTGGCTGGCTCATGTGCACAGCGTCAGTATGTCGGCCTTGTGGGTGGCACCACCAGTCTACGTCAGTCCCCTCCTAGCT
Organism: Neoceratodus forsteri; assembly: GCA_016271365.2. Taxonomy (NCBI): domain Eukaryota; kingdom Metazoa; phylum Chordata; order Ceratodontiformes; family Ceratodontidae; genus Neoceratodus; species Neoceratodus forsteri. The sequence continues at coordinate 997,644,708 of CM028131.1, forward strand.
GCAAAAGGCTTTGCTTCCACTGTGTCCTAGCGCCTCTGGCTAAGACCCATTAGTGTGAGTGAATGGTGAAGTTATTCTGGAAGGTCAGCAATTATGAGTATGTAATTTTCATTTCCCTACTAATGGGGGGGTGGCATCTGACGCACCTAGATACTGATCTTGAATCAGTATGGTGCCAGTAGCACACCGTAACACTGACATACATGAACAGTTCCTTTACTAGAAGGTAAGTATTGCTGAGAACTCACAGACAGTTAAAGTATGTAGTTTTTAGCTGTTAGTGCTATTCCACTGTCTGGGACAAATCATGCTTTCATCTTTTTAAGTTGTCTGATTTGTAATGTTTTGTCAATTTTGCTGCAGAGAATGCTGAGGTTCTTTATTAAAACTCTTTCCTACAGCTGTCAAGTTCTTTGGATGCTATAGAAGTCAGTTTACAGGAAATTAAAGGAAAATTGTCTCCTGGCGGATCACTGATGGACACTTGGGCAAACCAGGAAGGAACTCATCCAGAAGACAGAAAGTAAGTGATGGGGTTGTGTTTTCTACAATATTTTTATTACAAATTGTGTTACTCATGAAAGCTAAAGGGGAGTTAACACTAGAAAATGTAGCCCACTAATTATGCCCATTTAGTCTAGGTCAGGCAAAGCAATACTAGTCACAGTGCAGGTCATTCATTCAGGGCATATTTTTCCTTGGGCACTTAAGTCCTTTTTTTTTTCTTTTTAATCAGCCTTTTCTTCTCTGTGGTCACCCTCACAATCCTAATGTCAGTGCCTTTGGCCAGGACAATTTGCCAGTTCTGCTTTACACTATTTCCACTATCCTGCCCTTGGCGGTCCTGGTGTAGCAGGGCCTGAGTGTAATCTCTTCCGTCATATGGCAACCTTGTTGATCTTCCAAGAATCAATCTTCACAATTCATTGCTGGAGGGTCTGTGCGGGAGGCATCAGAACCCCGCAGGAGCGTACACTTTTAAAGCTTTAGAGCTAGAGGACCGATGATGGGCATGATGCCACACACGAGGTGAACATATGATGTGGCATTCCTGGGCTGGCCAGTAACTGATACCAGCCCCTGCCTTCTTTAGTTCTCTTTCTTCTCTCTGCTGAGGTAACACTCCATGGGAGCATTTGCAGCTGCATAGTTTGGCCTAGTTCTGTTCGTTGACGCTTGCTCAACGCCGTAACCCTTTCTTTTGGTATTTGTCCGTCCCTGCTTTCCTTTCTGTCATGTAAAGTAGTATAGGCTCAGTGATAGTATAGTGACGTGGAGGACCCTCAGCTACTGCAGTTTTACAAGTTGCTGCTTGTCGGATTTGGTCCTTGCTTTGCACAATTGAATGTTGCGGTCTATGGACTATGGACTTTTAATGAATGGTGAACCTTTTCTGAGAATGATATTCACTGAGCCTATACTACTTTACATGTTGTTGAATATATTGATGGCATAAGTGATAACGGTTCTTTTATGCACTTTTGAATTAAAGAAATTTGAATATGGAAGATTGAGCATATCGAACTTATTGATGGACCTGGGAGCATATACTTAAATAAGTGATACTTTTGAGTAAGTGCTGGCATTCTTTACCTTGACGTTATACAGTTATAGCCAAGCACTACTCTTTCCCTGGTGCGGTCACAAAAAGATTTTTTGCACTATTTGATAAGCTGCAGATCCTAGTTAACCAACAGCCTACTTCTTCCTACCCCACCAGAAATGGCTTATGTCTGCCCCATGCATTCTTGAATTCTCCCTCTGTTTTTGACCCCACAACTTTCTCAGGAAGACCAGTCCATGTGTTCACCACCCTCTCTGTGAAAAAATGCTTCCTCACATTGCCACTGAACCGTCCCACCCACCCTCTTCAAATTCTGTCCCCTTCTTCTTGCATATCTCTTTTTCTGAAAGATGCTACCCTCTTGGACTTTGTTGAGTCCCTCGAGGTACTTAAAAGTTTCTATCATGTCTCCTCCTCCCTCCTTTAGTCAAGGGTATACATATTAAGCTTCTTTAGTCTCTCTTTGTATGGCTTCTGTTGCAGACCCTGCACCATTTTAGTTGCCCTCCTCTGGACTGTCTCCATTCTTTCTATGTCCTTGGGGAGATGGGGTTCCAGAACTGCACGCAGTACTCCAGATGGGGTCTCACCAACTGTCTGTACAGAGGGATAACAACTTGTTTTCCACTGGTGATGCCTCTCCCTATACATTCCAGTATCCCCCCAGCCACCCTTACTGCCTTCTCACATTGCTTGCTTACCTTTAGGTCATCCGATATGACTACCCCCAAGTCCCTTTCCATTTTTGTTGTTGTTAATACCCCCATTGTGTACTCTTCCCTGGGTTTTGTTTCCCAGGTGCATTAGTTGCATTTCTTTGCATTGAATAAAGCTGTTGACCATTCCTCCAACCTTGCCAAGTCTCTTCTCATCTTTTCCACCCCGCCTTGTGTATTAACCCTGTTGCAGATCTTTGTATCGTCTGCAAGAGGCATACTTTTCCTTCCAGTCCCTCTGCAATGGCACTTATAAAGACATTAAAAAGGACCGGACCCAGTACTGAACCCTGCGGTACCCCACTAGTAACCCCACTTTCTTTTGAGTGGACTCCGTTTACTATTACCCTCTGTGTCTTGTTGTCCAGCCAACTTTTTACCCAGGCTGCCACCCTGGGACCTACTCCCAGGCTGGTTAATTTGTTTATTAATCTTTTATGTGGGACTGTGTCAAATGTCTTGCCAAAGTCTAGTTACACTATGTCCACCGCTCTTCCCTGGTCTACTACTTTGGTCACTCAGTCAAAGAAATCATTAGCTTTGTCTGACGTGACCTTCTCGCTGTGAATCCATGCTGCCTTGGGTCCTGTGCCCCACTGGCTTCTAGGTACTCAGCATTTCTTTCAGAAGGGATTCCATCATTTTCCCTATCACTGGGGTCAAGCTAACAGGTCTGTAGTTTCCTGCCTCTGCTTTGCTCCCACTTTTGTGTAGGAGAATCACATCCACCCTCCTCCAGTCCTTAGGTACCACACCATTCTTCCATGATTTTTAAATAGGATAGTCAGTGGTGTCACTAGTTCTCCCCTTAGTTATTTTAGAATTCTAGGGTGAATCTCGTCAGGCCCCATTGCTTTGTCGACCTTCAGATTTAGTTCTTTCAGAACCCTTTCTTCTGTGAAAGGACTGGTATCGACGCCCCTATCCAGAGTGCTTTTATTGATTGGATTAGGCACCCCCCAATCTTTTGTAAATACTGAGCAGACATATTCATTCTGTATCCCTGCTTTTTCACTGTTCCTCTCTGCCCACCCACCTTTCCTTTTATTAAGACTCACTGCCCCCCGCCCCCGGTCTTTCTTCACTCCCCAATGTACCTTAAAAGGTTTTATCCCCCTTCTTAGCCGAGTTGGCTATCTTTTCCTTGGTTTGGGCCTTTGCTATTCTGACTGCCTTCCCTGCTTCCTTCTGCTTTAACTGGTACAGTTCTCTGTCCTGCCCCTTCTGTGTTTCCTTATACTTCCTGAAGGCTATCTTTTCTCCCTGACCTTCACCTCACCTCTTTTGAGAACCATAGTGTTTTTTCTTTCATTTTGATTTATTAGCGTCACACAAAGGCTTGTTGCCGCTGTGATGGCTGTTTTGATGTTTCCCCAATGTTCCTCCACCCCTCCTTCTTGCCTGTTTGCTAGTGCTTTTCTGAGGCACTCTCCCATTTTGACAAAGTCAGCCCTCCTAAAGTCCAGTACCCTCAATTTTGTATGGCTTGACTTTGTGGCTGTGTTTATCGTGAACAACACTGTTTGGCGGTCACTTGTTCCCAGATGTCTACCCACTTCTGGATCTGAGATCCTCTCTCCATCTACATTTGAGAGTACCAGGTCTAAGATTGCTCCCTCCCGAGTGGGTTCCAGCACTAGCTGTCTGAGGCATGCCCCCTGTAGGGCATCAGGAATGACCCTGCTGTTGGATGTGGCTGCAGCAAAGGTGCTCCAGTTAACATCTGGCATATTCAGATCCCCCATCAACAATGTCTCCCCTTTTTCTGCCATCCTAAGGATGCCTTCTGTCATTTCCTTGTCCATTTCCTCCCCCTGAGACGGGGGGTCTATATACAACCACCGTGCAGATTGTGGTGCCAATCTTCTTGGACATAAAGTCTCCACCACTCATTCACACTAATGGGAGTACACCAGAGGCGCTGGGACCCAGAGGGAGCAAACTTTCAGGAGATAGCGCCTGGGATGGAGCTACGAGGCGGCTTTGAGCCAGGCGCATCTGATAATGACTATCTCAGCGTCGACCCTCCAACCGCCTCAGTTCCTTTTTTCCTGCTGTCGAGTGCACTTCAGTGACGTTGTTTGTCCGCTGGGAGTCAAACTTCAAACTAGCAGCTTAGTTTTCAGTTTATTGTTTTGTATTTTATCTTCGTTAAGTGCCGATTATATTAATAAATTCTGCTTTTAAGAGAGAAGTCTTCAGCCCTCCATTGACGGAGTCGACCATGAGTGGGGCAGGTGATGGTAGGGAGACTTCGTAGGAAAGCTGTTCAGCCCGCGGGGCCAGGTCTGGTCCACCGCCCTCCCTGGAGGGGGGGTCTGACAACGGACAGCCCAATGCTCAGGGAGATGGGGGGACTCCCCGAAAGCATAAAAAGAAACTTTCCCATTCTCGGCACCGTTCGGCCTCGAGTTCTTCTTCGGCACACAGGTCGAAGAAGAAACAGCATCACTTGAGGTTGCCCTCTGGTACGTCTGCGTGTAGACGGTCAATTATTAGGGCCAGACACCAGTCTTCACCTCTGTCGGAGTCTCTGGTTTCTGTCTCTGATGGCCTACCTCTTCAACACCAGAGCCCCTCTCCGCCTATTGGAGGAGCTTCCGGTGAGCAGTTTCACAAGTGGGCTGCACTTATGGAGCAGAGGGCTCAGAGGTTGGCCTGATTACCCAAAACGGACAGTCCGACACCGGAGCCTTCGCCCTTCAGTTCCGGAATGGCAGGTGGGTATGTTAGTTTTCCTAGTCGTGACGGCGCTCTTTGGTGTCATGACCCGCACTGTGATGTCTATCTCCTCACATAGCTGCAGCACGGGGGTCTACACCGATGTCCTTATCACCTGATATTTTCCATCCTGTAACTTCAAATCGCAGTTCTCAGACTTCTGTGATGTTGCCGTCATCTGCGATGCCGAGTTCTCTGGCGCTGAGGTCCCTTGCAGCGCCGCTAGTGCTATCAGCGCCATCTGCAGTGCTGCAGGCTCTGTCGGCGCTGGGGGTGGCGCTGGCATTGGGTGCGGTGCCTTGCTCATTGTTGGTGCCATGTGCGACAAAGTTTTCTGTGATGGCTCCTTCTTTGTTCTCTGCGTCAGAGATGGATGTGGCGTTGTCTAGTTTCCAGAGGTTTTCGACTCTGATTTTTTCTCCTTCTCTTCTTCCTCCTAGTTTTCACTCCATTCCTGTCTATGCAGTCCCCCCTGGACTGTCTGGAGATGATTTTGAGCCTGATCCAGATCTTAGACTGGGTGACGATGTTGATGCTGATACTGTCCTGGGGGCAGGGATCAATCCTCCTGCAGAGCCTGTTATTGCAGGACCTTTCCTTTAAGTCTCTACTCAAGAATTTAGATTCTACCCTTTCTCTCCAGACCACAGAAATCGATCCTGGGAAGCTTTTGCATCTCCAGTATCTTCATGTCCCGGAAAATCCCTATGGATTTAACCCCTCTGGTACAGCCCTCTTTCGAGACCCTTTCACAGATGGTGTGGAAGAATCTGGCTCTTATTCCTTCTGTGGCCAAGTCCATAGATATGAAATATGCCCCTACCAAGGATTGCCTCATCTTGGCCTCGCAAGGCTTTGCTGATGCCACAGTGATCCTGGCAGAGAATGATAAGGCTGTCATCCCTTAGGAATCTACAGCCCATCCTATAAACAAAGAATCTCGCAAGATAGACACCTTTGGTAAAAGAGTCTTTCAAACAACATGGAGTCTTGCTGTATTCTGACAATTTGCAGTTAACTCCAGCTCTTGAACTGCCCCAGAGAGTGAAGGGTTAAATTCTGTGCCAGGCATAGAATGTTGGGCTCGGTTAAAAACTCTGTGCCCTTTTGAAACCAAACCGTGAAATTCTTTACTCTGCCTCACTGAACAGTCGCTCCAGAGATTTCTCCTTCTGCTCAGTTCTATCGCGGTTAAAGTTTCGGTTTTAGTCCGATTCTCGTTACGTTTTTTGGTTCGAGACTCTGTCTGTGGTACCATAAGTACTTAGATTAGTAGCTGTTGTGTGGTAATTGTGAAATTTTTCTGATCAGTTCCGCTGAACCGATCTTGTAGTAAGATCTTGAAAAAGAAAAAGTTAGTGTGTGGTTACTGGTCCATATTGGTTTAAAAAAAAAACGTAATTTTAGGGTTTTTTCCATCACCCGTGACACGGTGAGAAACCAGTGGGAGAGTCTTGCCTGGCGGTTGCAATATAAAGGGTAAGTTGGTTAGGTTGGCCATGTCTGAGAAACCCAAGAAAAAAAACCGGGCCCACTGGGTTTCAACACTGCAGTGTGTGTGTGGAGGTCTTTGCTAAGGCTGATCCCTACATCACCTGTGTTTACTGTCTGGGGTTTGACCACCTCGATTCAGACTGCCAAATTTGTAAGAATTTCACTAAGTCTACCCTGGAGAAAAGGTTAGGTAGACTTAGGGATAAGGAGGCCGAGAAATCCGCTGATCTGGAAGGCCAGCCCGGTTCGTTTCCTACCAAACCAGAAGGAGTGCCCTCTGACCAGGACGATACTTCTTCGGGCAAGAGGAGAGCCGATCTTGAGGGATCGGTTCCTACAAAAAGAAAACGAAAGGATAAATCGTTCGGTTCGGATCGAGAGCTGCATGTTCCGACTACCGAAGAAATAGCCAAAGCAATTCGGATTGTAGAATCGCTTCGTCCAGTTCCGACCGATCCAGCGCCTTCTGGCAGGGGTTTGGTTCGGTCGGTTCCCCCAGTTCAGGATTATTCCCCTGAAGATTTTTACAGACTGGAGTTTGATGAGGAGGGGGATTTTGAAGAGGTTGATTTCGACGGTGAAAGTCTGGATGTGCCTGTGGAACCGGACATCTCCCCAGACAGACCTTCCGGTGTTTCCCCTCCTAGGCTTTCTGAGTCCCTTCCCCACTTTCTGTTCAACAGAAAAGTGGCTCAAACCCTCCAGCTTCCTGTTGAGGAGGCTGTAGAGGATCAAGAGGAGCCTGACTTCATAGAGATGATGGACATCCCAGAGTCTTAAGAGATTGTCTATTCCCCTTCATAGGTCATTTGGGAAACGGACACAAAAAATTCTTGGGTCTCCCAACTCTGTACCTCCTGTTGACAAGAGAATGGACAAGAGGTACACCTTGTCAGGCTCAGATACGGAATTTCTTTACCAACAATGCAGCCATGTTGGGGTAGTGCAGGCTGCTGCTTGTGACAAGGCAAACATTCCCTTGGCTTCACACCCTCCAGACAAAGATCATCAGTCAGATCCCTTACCTTAGCCCCGGGCTAATGCTTGAGGTATTAGGGATTAATGGGAGAAACAAACAGATGCCCTTCCTACCTCCCCCTTAAATAGAATTTTTTTTTTCTCCTTTTCTTTCCCTACAAGGGGCTGGACCGTGGGATGATGGCTCCCTTTTATTTGGAGACCCATTACCTTTGTTAATTGGGTTCTGCAAAATGAAAATTTCCCAAAGGGAAGGAGGGGGGAGGCGTCGGAGGGAGGAGAGAGGTATGGAGGGTTGGGTCTCAAGTGGCTGGGGGGAGGGCCTAGGGGAACGAGGGATCAGTTTCTGGGTGTCCCCACTCCTCCCCAACTTTGGTGAGGAGAGGGGACCCTACTACATAGGGAACTTTGGGGGCCCACACCGCCCATTTCAGTGAACCCTTAGGGTGCAGATTAGTAGCCTTGGAGGTATCTCTTGTCAAGGAGAGCCTCGATCAACGCTGACTCCCTTTGGGAACCGGCTTGAGATTACGGAAGGGTGGAACTTATTCCCACCCCAACAATGGAAGTATCGACGAACAATGTTATGTTAAGTTGTTTTAAAATGTTAAATGCAAGTTGCTTAGGTTTCTTATTTATAGTTGGCTACAAAGCTACAGTTAATGCCACAGTTAACTTTGGTTCGTGTATTGAAACTGGAATGAGACGCAGGGGACAGGATACAGTATTTCAAAGTATAGCTTTATTACAGAAACTTCAGAATATTATGTTGGTGACATTTAACGGTCATCCACAGGAAAAACTGATCATGATTAATAGACCTCCTCACACAGTCGGGGGTGGGGGCAATATGGGTGAATTCGGTCCGGGATGACCTGAAAAATAAACAAAACAGAAAAACTGAATGGCTAAAAATTATAATAAAAATAAAAGAAATCAACAACACACTTAAAACAGTTAAAAACAAAGTTAGGCACAAGAAATCCAAATGGCTTCCCAACCGGTGAATATTTACTCAGTAAATGTAAACGGCCTTCATAACCCCATCAAAAGATCGAGAGTGATGCAACACTTAAACAAACAGAAGGCAGATGTTATATTTATACAAGAATCTCATCTTTCAGATACCGAACATCAGAAACTAAAATGGGGGGGCCGTTACGCCATTTACTCTTCATCTCACCCGAGTGGACGCAAAAGGGGAGTAGCAATACTGATCCCGTCAACCACTCAATTCAAAATAAACACTATACAATCTGACAGATTAGGATGTTATATCATAATACAAGGTTGCCTATACAACCAAGAAGTTACACTAGCTAACATATACCTACCTCCGCAGACCAAGTCGCCTCTAATTCGGCAAATCTTAAATAAAATAATAGACCTACATAAGGGGCAATTAATAATGGCAGGAGACTTTAACATGACAATTACTGTACCCCAAACTTAGACTCATCTAATCCCAAAATCTATCGCCTATCATCTCCGGTAAAGTTTTTCAAAATACAACTTGAAAACCTCGGCCTAGTAGACATCTGGAGGAAATTCTTTCCCTCAGACCCAGGTTTTACATATTATTCAGGAAGATTTAATTCCTATTCTAGACTAGACTATTTTTTTACCTCATGTGAACACTTCTCCTCAGTGCGAGACATAACAATCTGTCCAAAAATAATACCTGATCATCACCCTCTGATGCTAAAAGTGGATATGGGTAAAAAAAACAAAACAAACTCTTTGGAGACTTAACCCCTATCTCCTAAAGGATAAAGAATTTACTGACCAAATCAAAAAAAGAATCCCACAGTTCTTTGAAGAAAAGGCATCATCAGCTGTTTCTGAAGCCATATTGTGGGACGCAATAAAGGCCACCATCAGAGGGGAGATCATTGATTACACCTCAAAGAAAAAAAAGGAAAGGGAAAGGAAATATCAGGATCTTACCAAGATTCTACAAACCCTTCAACTACTTTATAGAGAAGGGGATAAGGAAATACAAGTCATACACAAGTCAAAATCAGAGCAACTAAGTCAGCACTCCAAAAAATCATGGATGAAAAAATTCAAATGTCCCTTATTTATTTAAAACTAAACAAATTACGAGGGAGGATCTAGGGGTACCCGTAGACATTTTTAAAAAAGAATTAACCCCTAGACTCCTAAAGCTGTTCAGAGAAACGGCCATGGGACAGGAACCCCCCCGCCCCCAAGTCATCATCATGGGACTATGCTACAATTGCAGCAATTCCAAAACCCAATGGAAATAAACTAGACCCCTCTGCCTACCGACCAATTTCAATACTAAATTCAGACTACAAGATTTTTGTGGCCATTTGGGCCAAAAGATTAGAAATAATCCTCCCAACGATAATACATCCGGACCAAGCGGGCCTTATAAAAAAATAGATCAAGAACTGATAATATCAGAAAAATACTAATGGAATACATCCAAACACGGAAGATTCCATCAGCCTTTTTAAGCCTTGATGCCGAAAAGGCATTCGACAAGGTATACTGGCCCTTCCTATGGGACACATTAAAAACATTTGGTTTTCCTGATTCACTGCTGAGTTGGTTGTCCCAAATATACTGTATATCCCACCAAAAGCCTACATTAGAATAAATGGGGAACTATCTTCCCCGATCTCTATCGGCCAGGGCACAAGGCAAGGATGTCCTCTCTCCCCTCTGTTGTTTGCACTAGCTAATGGTTCAAGATATAGTACAGTCAGAATATCGAGAAACATAGAGGGCATACCAATGCAGCAGTCTGAAAACAAGATCAGTCTTTTTGCAGACGACATACTTCTTTCCCTTTTGTCCCCTACGGAATCAATCACAGAGACATGGAGAGTACTGACCCGATTTGAAGAGTTGGCCGGCTTTAAATTAAACGTCACAAAAACAAAGGCCCTCTTATATAACTATACTCACCCAAATACTCTAAAATGAAGTCTTACAATCAAATGGCACTCAACCAAAATAAGATACCTAGGCATACACATCCCCCATAATCTTCACTTAATTGAATTACTCAATTATGAGCCTATTTCCATAGAAATCAATAAAGACTTGGACAAATGGATCCATCTTCCATTATCCCTATTTCAACGAATAGAAACCATTAGGATGAATGTCCTGCCTCGCCTACTGTACCTATTCCAAAACATTCCATACTTCCCATCCCAATACTTTTTCAAGTCTTGGGACAACATGATATCAAAATTCATATGGAACAAACAGAAACCACGAATTCGCCTTTCTGTATTAAAATTATCATTAGCTCAAGGTGGAACTAATCTTCCGGACCTTAAATACACTGAGGCTGCCTTTTTAAAAATCCTTCTACTATGGCTTTCAGACCAGTTCGACTCTCAATGGAAGAGGCTGGAATTCCATTTGAATGACATGTATGATATTAAAAAAATAATTCTTTCATCTCCAGAGAAATCCCCTCCTTTAAAAGATTTCACAGTCATTACCTCACAGGTCTTAAAATATGGTTCAAAATCGTGAAAAAGCGCACTTCAATTAATTTGAATATTGTAAGTTAATTTCAGAAGATGATCTCTTCACCCCGTCCCATAACGACTTAGCATTCTCCCGTTGGCGTAGGCTGGGACTGGAGCAGGTTTTCCAGTTTCTGGGCCCAAATGGAATCCTATCTTTTGAAGAATTAAAATCAAAATATAATCTCCCAAATGCTGACCAATTCAGATACTTCCAAATTAGTGACCATCTTCTACATAATAGAGTTATCCAGGTTAAACTGAAGTCTCCCTTCCCCCCTCTCCTAAAATTATTTACTGACACTCTCGGGGACAACATTGGAACCATTTAATTGGTAACTTATACAAAATGATGCGAGATCAATCAAAAGAATCAACAAACTCAGTCCTAGAAAGTTGGAATAAGGACTTGGACCTCGTGGTGTCCAACGAAGAATGGTCCTCTTCATCTCTGAGAGTGGTCAAAATCACCAGATCTCACGTTTGGAGGGAATACTCCTGGAAATGTAGATCTAGATTTTTCAAATCACCGGCTAGCCTGACTAAATATCTTCCAAGGGAATATGGGGTCTGTTGGAGGGAGTGTGGAGCAGAAATTAGCCAACTTAGCACATATAATGTGGCTATGCCCACGCCTAATGCCTTTCTGGCTGAGTATACAAAATGAAATCAGCGAGGGCCTAGGTGAAAATGTCGAGCTCATGGCTGTCTATCCGGATCGCTCCCCCCCTTGGACTAAGACCCTGCTTCCCATTCTGCTGTTGGCAGCAAAAAAATCTTTGACAAGGAAATGGATGACGAAAGTAGTACCAAGTATACAGGATTGGAGACAAATTGTGTATGCTATATACCAGATGGAAAACATCACAGTGAAACTAAACAACCAAATAGATAATTTCATCACCCTATGGAGGAGATGGTCAGCCAATCAGGCAGGGTTGATCCTGATTTCTGCCCTTATGCACTGTTCTTCTGTATAACAACAAATCTGAAGTAATCATAGAAAATCCACTGTTTGTAAAATGTCTCCTGATGTAAAAGCAAGAGAAAATCAAATTTAAAAAAAAATGGTGCTTTTGGTACTGATTCTGCCAACACTCCAAAGAAAGATGAAGGTTTGGCATCACTGGACTTAAAGTATTTCCACATCCCCATAAGCACAGAAAGTACCTCAGATTCAGCCCCTGATTAGGTCATTCTATAACAGTGTGCACAGTGGTTGTAGCACCTTCAAAGTCTAAGACAAGGTGTCACAAATTCTTCTATATCTAGAGGATTGGCTGTGGTTGCAAAGTCACCCCAGCAAGTGGATCTGCAACTCACCTAGGGGCTCATGGAGTCTCTACGTTTTTCTGATAAATCTGCAGGCAGTTTGTCTCTCAGCCTGCTCGGGCACTATAGTTCATAGGAGCAAACCTTAATACCTTGTGAGACAGGACCTACTTGCCTACAAGCAGGGCAGGAAGTATTCCACTGATAGTGGTTTCATTCATCCTGGATGAAATGAATAAATAAATAAATTATAAAACCAAACAAACTGTAGAACATTTTCTTCAGCTACTGCACGTGGCACCTGCCGCTAACGCAGTCTTGGAATCCAGGTTACAAATAACTATTCAGTTTCACCTCAGGATTCACTGGTGTCAGAGAAAGGACCCTCTGTCATAATCGATTTTACAGGTCTCCAATGGAAAAAAAAAACAAAAAAAAACTAAACCAATCTAATGGAAGGAGTTTATTTTTCAGCAAAAAGCTCCATCAGTTGCCTGATAACAGAGGCATCTTGACTGGAGTGTGGCCCCACCTGGGGGTTCACACCTCCCATGGCACATAAACCTGCTGGGGCTAAAGGCGCTTTTACACACAGGCAAGTACAACGGAATGGCCGTTACCAGTGTGCCACCTTTGTACTCTGTTCCATTTGTGGTTCACTTTACACGCAGAGGATATTCCGGCAACCCCCTCATCTCCGTTTTCAGTATTTGTGTTTTGGCTCCCCCATGGAGTGTGGTGCTCTATGACTGTTTATTTTTTTACTTCTGCCGGAATGGCTGTTTTACACAGCCAGACGAAACAGATCACAAAGGGACGAACCGGGGAAGGAAGAGATTGTGGTTCGGGTGAACGTTCACCGGTGTAACGGAACAGATGCATTTTACACACAGGGGATGTAACGGTATACTGTTTCCGTAACAGTCATTCGGTTACAGAAACCTGTGTGTAAAAGCGCCTTTAGAGTAATGTTACTGGCACTAAAGGTTTTACATACAGTAACTACTACATGGAGGGGGTACAGGTCAGAGCAGACAGTACCGCCACAATGTACTACATAAATATTTCAGGAGGGACAAGGTTAAGCCCTCCCTGCACAGGATTCATGAAAATATGGGATCTATCATGCTCAGTGGGCCCTTTCAGGATATTCATCTGTCACTGCCAGGTAAGGACAGTACCTTGGCAGATACTTTAACTCAAATCAGCCAGCCCCATCACGAATGGGTCTTAAACAGTCAGGTGGTGCAAGTTATCTTCAGGAGGTGGTCCACCACAGAGGTTGACTTGTTCGCATCCCACCACAACCACCACCTGCCAAAGTACTATGACAGGCAGCCACATCTGGGAACAATTCTCCTGGATGCTCTGGCTTTGAGTTGGCAAGGGAAGCAAGTGCATCTTTCTTCTTTCATTCTTCCTTCTGGTATACAGAGCAGTTTTCTCAAGCTCAGGTCCCAGTCAGCATCAATAATCTTGATAGCACTAGAATGGGCCAGACAGACATGTCTCTCTCTCTCTGCTACCCTCCATGCCTGGGCCTGAACCAATACACCTTCCCTCGGAGGCACAATCTGATGACCTCCTATCAGGAGGCTCCTGTATCCAAACCTCAGATCACTCACGTTCAAGGCATGGCTCTTGAGTACCTTTGGTATAATATGCAGGTTTGCATCTTTCTCAAAGTATCTTAAGCATGTGATGTGATTACAGGAAGCTTTCCACTAAGAAAATCTATGCTTCAGAATGGGAAACGGTTTTATGATTGTTCAACCAGGAAATTGGTCCCAGAACATGCAGGGTCCCAGCTGTCTGTTTTATCTATTTACAGTCATTGGACTGGCTATCCTGTACCCTTAAGGTCCACCTGGTTGCAGCATCTGCTGGCATATTAGTTGGATAAAATGTTTTTATTGCTTCAGACCTAAGCTACAAAAGGTTCTTTATGGGCCTAGCACATGTCAACACAGGCTGGTCTATCTTACCTATTTGCTCTTACTGGCCTTGCAGTCTAGTACCTTAAATGTCCACCTGGCTGCAGTATCTACTTACACTTCTGTTGGACAGAATGTTTTTCAGGCTTCGGACCCTATCTTCAAAGGATTCTTTAAAGGCCTGTCCCATTTGCACTCCCTCACAAGGTCAACAAAAACTAAATAAATAGATAGATGTGTGTATAGTTTGGCTCATGGGTCCACTTTTTGACCCTATGTCTTCAATCTATTTGAAATATGTAAAAAAAAACTGTGTTTTTCCTGTGATAATCACTTCTGACAAAAGAATCAGTGAGCTCAAGTCTCTCTGAATTGAACAGGTCTATATTTCATTCCACAGAGACAAAGTTGTCCTGGGAACAAACAGGAAGTTTCCTTTTAACATGACCTCTAATTATCATTTCAACCAAATCATTATCTTACCTGTCTTTTTCACTAAACGCTTTAGTCCTGGTGAGAGGGGAAAAAAAAGGTCTTCATAGTCTGGACATTGAAGGAGTTAAGCTACTTTTTGACAGTTACTAAAGCCCTTAGGCAGGACAGGAAACAGCTGTTCCTGACCTATGGGAATGTGAGAAAGGATAACCCAGCATCAAGGAAGGTCCACTTATTACTGGATAGTACGGTATGACCAGTTTGGTACTCTAAGGCTGGAAAGGGGCCCCTTGTGGGTGGAGGGCCATTCCACAAGGGGCACAGCTGCTATTGTAGCAGCTGTCAGGGATGTTTCCCTGGTGAATCTCTAAAGCAGCTACCTGGAAACCAGTACACAACTTTATGAAGCATTACACTGTGGATAATTTGTCCAGGGCTGATGCCAGATTCGGCATAGCAGTCCTGCAAAGTCTTTTCCTAAGATAGGGTTCTGTGCCCACCTCCAAAGGTACTGCTTGGTAGTCTGCATATAGTTGTCAATACCTGAGTATTACTGGGGTTAGAAGAAAAAAATTAATTACCTAGTAATCTTGTTTCTTCTAAGTGATACTCAGGTATTCATAACTCTCCAACCCTCCTCCCCTTCTGGAACCTTCAGCCTCTGCACGCCTGAATACTGTGCTCTCAGGGGCATGCATGCCATTTCTGGCACACATGTTGTGATTGGGTTCCCTATTGTTGTCCCTCTGGTTAGGCCCCATCTGGAGTACTGCGTGCAGTATTGGAGGCCACACCTTCACAAGGACATTAACCAAATTGAGGCAGTCCAGAGAAGGGTAACCAAAATGGTGCAGGGACTGCATCAGAAGACATATGAGGACAGATTAATGGAGCTCAATATGTATACCCTTGAGCAAAGGAGGGAGAGAGGTGATATGATCGAGGCATTCAAACACCTTAAGGGCATAAACAAGGTGAAAGAGTCTAACATGTTTAAATATAAGAAAAATAGCAGGACAAGAGGACACAGCATGAGATTAGAGGAGGCCGATTAAGGGGAATGAGGAAATTCTTTTTCACAGAAAGGGTGGTGGATGCATGGAATGGCTTACCACAAGAAGTGGTGGCTATGAATACAGTGCAGGGCTTCAAACAGGCATGGGATAGGCATAAGGGAGCAATACAAATGATTATGAATAGATAGGCCACTGACAGAGCAAAGGCCGATGGCACATTTATAAGGTAGAAAAAGAAATGGGCAGACTGGATGGGCCTTGCGGTCCTTATCTGCCGTCAACTTCTATGTTATGTTTCTATGTTTCTCCTTTTTCGGGTAATCTGGACATTCTAGGGTGTTCTTTCACATCTTATGCCCTCCAGTTGGAGGCCCTTTGTTATGGGTTAAGGGAGTTCTCACTAATTGTTATTATTATTATTACACTTAGTGTTGAGGGAGTGCCCTTTCTTATTATTATTACTATTGTTGTTATTACTATTATTATTATTATACTTAGTTCCCGTAGGCCTGTCTTTTCAAGCATCCAGGAAATCTGAAGGGTTTAGAACTAAGGCAGTTAGTATAAGGCAGCATTTGAAAAGTGGCTCATGCAAAAGATTCCATCATTTGCATATGTTCCAAATTCTCTCTGGGCAGTTCTACTTGGGAAGAAGACTGCATATAGTTATGAATACATGAGTATCACTTGGAAGAAACAAGATTACTAGGAAAGTAATTTTTTCTTCCCTTCCGTGGCAGTGCTGGACCGGACGGTATAGAACCTAGGTTGCTCAGACTTGGTGCCCCTCTCCTAGCCACTCCTATTACTTGGCTTTTTAATGTGTCCATTAGCACCTCCACAGTGCCTTCTCCCTGGAAATCTGCCAGGATCATACCGGTCTTCAAGAAAGGAGACTCTAAAATTCTGTCCAATTATCGCCCCATTGCGCTCCTACCTACCCTCAGCAAGACGTTGGAAAAACTTATTCACTTTCAGGTCTCTGCCCATTTATTAAACTTCAGTCTTCAGTCACCAGTTCAACACAGTTTCCGGGCTGGTCACAGCACCATACCATAACAGCTCTCACCCTGTTCACTAGTGAGGTGAAGTCTAACATGGACGCTGGCCTACTTACCGTGGCCATGTTCATTGACCTCACTAAAGCTTTCGATCTGGTTAATCACCCTCTGCTCGTGCTCTAACTGCAGTCTCTTGGTGCCTCTGGTTCCACCTTATCCTGGATCAGCAGTTACCTCTCAAACCGTTCCCAATCTGTCTCCTTCAATAAAGTCCTTTCAGCTCCGGCTCCCATCTCCTGTGGTGTCCCGCAAGGATCCATTCTGGGACCCTTGCCTTTTTCCATTTTTGTCAACGATTGTCCCTCTTCCTTCACCAACTGTAACTCCATCATGTACACTGACGATCTGGTGCTCTACTCGGCCGCCCGCTCTGTAGCCGACCTTAATGTTCACCTGTCATCCACATTCCAAACGATTCAATCATGGCTCCATTCCAACTCCCCTGACCCTCAAACTACCAAAGACACATGCTATGCTCTTTGGGTCTGCTAGAAAAGTTCATGCTGGGACTCCTAAGCTTTGCATGCGCTGCTGCGAAGGGTCTGTAGTCTCGTCCACAGACTCGTTTAAATATCTTGGAGTGACACTCGATCCTGCTCTTGATTTCCCTTCTCATTTAAATGAGGTTTGCAGATCCATCAACATTAAGATTGGTGCCACCTACTGGGTGCGTCACTCCCTAACCCCTGCTGCTAGGATCTCGGTGGCCAGAGAGGCGTCTTGCTTCCTAGGCTTCTGTATGCCCTCCTCATCTTTTCTCAGACTAACGTTGGTATTCTCCATAAGTGGGACACCACCTACAATAACATCTGCAGATTTGCCCTGTCGGCCCCTCGCCTTACTCACCACTGTCTCCTGTGCTCCTCATTACACTGGCTGTCCCCCAAGAATCTGCACTTATACACTCTGGGCTGCTTCACTGACTCCATGACTAGAGCCCCCCCGCCCTGACAGTATTGGGGCTATGCTCAACCCGATGTCTCATTCCCGCCTTCTGAGATCTGCTAATTCCTCTTCCCTCTCCATCTGGCACTGTTCTACAAAATTGGGGGAACAAGCTTTGGCTCAGTTTGCCCCCAAATTCTGGAACTTTCTACCTCCCAGTCTTAAATGCTGTTCATCTCACTCCTCCTTCAATTCTGCACTTTTCTCCTACCTACATGCACTTGATTCTTGTGACTGTACCTAACCCTTCCCTTCTTCTCCTGCTTTCTATAACCTAGCTTACCGTTGTTACTGTAATTATTGAATGCATTGTCTTGTTTCCTATACCTGCTTCCTTCCACCCCTGCGAGGATGGCCACTGCTAAAAGTATGTTTCTGTTTCCACGACTATCCCTGCGAGGGTGTCAGCTGGTCTTGTAATATTTGCTGCTTTGTACTTTTTTTTTTTTTATATATATATTTACCATACTTTTTACCCTCTCTACCGTCTGTCAGAGCTCCGCCCTAGTCAAGACACCTCCGAGCATCCACCACCTATAGCCCCTCACTCTCCCGGTCACTCCTGGCATACCCCCCAGGAGGCAGGGCACGACACCACAGCCAGAACCAGTGCCGTGTATCTGTAACTGGTTGGGAGAGCCCTCAGCCAGGCAGCTAATCGATGCTCGGGGGCAGGGCATCATAGAGACATCGGGTGAGGAGGGATTTTATCTCTGTAGGCTGGGGTGGAGATGTGCAATGACGCCTGCGTCTGTGCCGCCTCAGAGTTCCCTTAACCGTGCTTCGGTGTTCAGGGCGATACACCCAGTTTCCACTAAGTGTTGCCCCTGCACCAACCGCAAGACCCCACCCCCCACCCGTTTGAGAAGGAGAGCAGTCCTTGGGACGTTCGATCCTTCTCCCCTCGACTGACCCTCCGATGATCCGGACTCGCTCGAACCGGTTCCTACGGCGTGTAAGCGGAAAACCAACCGCTGCCCCGGTGGCCTGGCCCTGCTGCTTAGTACTTCACCATTGCCCTGTTTTTGAAAACTGTATATTGTACTCTCCCGGGTCGTGCTTAAAAATAGGCAGGATTTTGCCTAATGCACCTACCTGGTCAACAAAAGCTAATAAAAAATTATGCTTATTTAGAGAAAACAAGTCTGTTGCATTGGTCAGGATTACATATTGTCCTGTGAAAAATCATGTTTCAGTAAGAAAAGTCCCACTTTGGGCTTTTTAAACGGTGGTAAACCTATTCTCACTGGTGTGATCTACAGGCCTCCCGCACAAGGGGAAGAGTTGGAAAGGGTACTTGTAGCAGCTATCCCCAGAATGACAGCTAAAGGGGAGATGCTGCCGTTAAGAGACTGCAGTCTGTCGGATGTGGATTGGAGCAACCAGACCACAGCCTCAGCAAGGAACAGACACATCCTGGAAGCCCTGCAGAGAGCATGCCTAAGACAGCTAATGTCAGAGCCCACCTGAGAAGGAGTGACTTTGGACCTGGTACTCACCAATGGGCACAGAATCACAGACGTAAAAGTGGGGAGCCATCTGGGATCAAGCGATCACAGTATGGTGTAGTTTAGTGTGAGACTAGCAGAAGAGTCAAACCACACAAAGGCAAGGGTCCTGGATTTCAGGCGGGCTGACTTTGCAAAGATGGGGGAACATCTTAGGAAATCACTGACAGAGAAGGAGAAAATGGGGGGGGGTGGAGGAACAGTGGGAGTATCTTAAGGGAACCATAGCGGAGGCAACAAGCCATTACATTAGGCAAGTAAGCAAAACAGAGAAGGAAAAAAACACTGTGATTCTCAAAGGAAGTGGCCGAGAAGGTAAGGGCAAAAAGGGTGGCATTCAGGGGGTACAACGAAACACAGAGGGAAGAAGATGGGGAACTGTACCTGGAAAAGTACAGGGAGGCGGGGAAAGCAGTCAGGAGAGCATAGGCAATAAACAGAAGAAAAAAATAGTTCAGGCAATAACAAAAGGGGGCAAAAACTTTTTTAAGATATGTTAGTAAAAGAAAAAAGACCAAGGATGGGATTGTGAGATTAAAAAAGGAAGGAGAGAAGTGTGCATGGGGGACCAAGAAAAAGCAGAAATCCTGAACAAGTATTTTTGTTCAGTATTCGCGGAAGAAGGGAGAGGGACCAAAGTTAGGCGACAGAAGCACCATTGGGAGGGAGGTGGACACCAGTCCATTTAAGGATGAGAGTCTTAAAGGAGCTCTCTAATCTGACAGTGTATAAGGTAATGGAGCCGGAGAACTCGGGGAGGAGCTGGCAGCACCACGGACAGCCCTGTTCAGCAGTTCACTGGAAGCAGGTGTGGTACCAAAGGACTGGAGGATGGCGAATTATTCTCTTTCCACAAAAAGTGGGAGCAGGGAGAAGGCTGGCAATTACAGGCCAGTCATCCTGACCTCAGTGGAGGGGAAACTACTGGAATCAGCACTAAAAGAAAGGTCTGTGATATATCTTGAATCCAGTGGAACACAGGATCTGAGGCAGCATGGATTCACAGCGGGAAGATCTTGTCAAACAAATCTGATAGATTTCTTTGACTGGGTGACTAGGTAGGTGGATCTGGGTGGGGCAGTGGATTTGACCTACCTGGATTTCAGCAAAGCCTTAGACACCTTCCCACGTAGAAGGCTAGTAAACAAGCTGGGCGGCCTGGGAGTGAGTTCCAGGGTTGTAAACTGGGTCAAAAATTGGCTGAGCGATAGAACACAGGGTGGTGGTGAACGGAGTTCAATCCGAAGAGAGAGGGGTGACCAGCGGGGTCCTGCAGGATCAGTGCTTGGACCAGTCCTCTTTAATGTCTTCATAAGTGACATTGCAGAGGAGCTGGGAGGGAATGTATGTCTCTTTGCAGATGACACGAAGATCTGCAACGCGGCTGACTCTCCAGGAGGGGTAGGGAAAATGAGAAGGGACTTAAGCAAGCCTGAGGAGTGGTCATGGGTGTGGCGGCTAAGATTCAATGCAAAGAAGTGCAAGATCATGCACTTGGGGCACAGAAATGTGGGGGAGGAATACATGATTTGGGGGGGGGGGGGTAATGACTGCCATCTGACAGGAAAGGGACCTGTAAGTAATATCTGATGATCTAAAAGTTACCAAACAATGTGAGAAAGCTGTGAGGGGAGCCAGTGGAGTGCTGGGGTGCATAGTATAATATATGTGGGATCAAGTTAGATTAAGCTCTACATTGTAAATTTAGACAGCAAATAAAGTAGGTGCAGAATAAGTGAAATAGGAAAATCAAACGCAGCATAACTGCAGCCAGTAGAATGGTCACTGAAACTGAGCAATCTGAACCCAAGACCCCCTCAAAAATAAAAAAAAAAAAACAGAGAGAGAGAGAGTAATACAGTAAACAACAAATGTCTCAGTGTCTCGGCAAGTCAGCTGTTCTGCCACTGAGTTAGTGGTTAGCAATATCACATTAACAATTGAAGATAGAAAATGAAAACGAACAGCTGAAAAATCTGAAGTGCTCCATTTAGAGAAGAGGAAAGTACTTAACTAAAGGCACTTGGAGAAAGCCAGATTATTCAGGTGTGGTCTTCAGAGTCAGAATCCCAGATCAGTGAAAATATAGACCTTGTGGTTGTGGACAATAAGGAGTCGTGCTGGGAACTTCACGTCATATATTCGCGTCTCTTAACATGGCTCAGACTCCGTCAGAATGCTTCTTCTTTTGGGACGTTACAAAACTCAGGACCGGGTAAAGACGGACTTGTTGTCCATCCCGAAGCAAAGTTTTAACTTTCCGGGCAAGAACAAGGATAAAATCCCGAATGCCGACCCAATCTGTGACAGCTATGATGGAACGTGGAGCTTCAGTATTATCCTGCTTCCCTCAAGGGGTCACCCTATAAGCTTTCTGCAGCACAATATGTCGATTCTGTGCCTCTTCCCCAAGTTGATGTTCAAGCCAATCCTGAAGAAAAAGTAACAAGTGGTCTCCTTCAGACCCCTCCGGCATACCGTTGATATAAATGTTAGCCAATTGGGCCTGATTTAGTGTATGGGAGCACAAGTGGTGATTTTCTTTAATCACTGTCGATACTGCTTCCATTGCTCCCTCGGAACATTTTGTTACTTCATAGGTCTCCATTTTAATAGAATCCATCATAGACTCCAACACCACGACCCTGTTTGTCAAGATATCAAACTTGTCTGACAGCCAGTTGACTGCCAAAATTAATTAATTTATTTTATGTCCCAATGTGTGGAGAATTTCTTCTCCAGAGGCTGTATCTGCGACGGACAGTTGACTAGTGGCCGACCGCATGGGCAAGGGCAGTAGAGGATTTTTGCTTCTGGCTCTGTCATTTGGAGGCTTTTCTTTCTGAGACTTCCCCATTATAAAGTGGTGAACAGCTACCAGTTCACCCGAAAAAGTTATCGCACCAATGGAAAGAAACAATATGCAGAGCATTAATCTGAGGTGGCCATCTTGCTCTGGCTCCACAGCACGTGCTCCCCCCCCCTTCCTGAGTCTTTAAGTGAAGTGCACCCTTTCCCTGGAATTCACATTATCCTTTTGCTGGTCCTGTGGATCGCGGGAACCTTTGATTTCACTTGGAAGTCGTTTAGTGTGCAGGAGAGCATAAGCAAATTTCCCTGCAGTTGGGTGTAAGCCAACTCTTCTGAAAGCACTGTTTTCCTGCTAGGAGCTTGAGGTCCCCGCTGCACTCTGTATTTGCTCTCTCTCTCTCCTGTCCAGTTGTCCTGGTCATCCTTTAGGTCATTACCAAGGCCCTTCCTCCTAAGCTCTCCTTTCTGTCCTCTGGTAATGGGTTTTACTATTTTGTTCCTTTTATATCCTATATCCTTCTTCTGTTCCTTGGGCAACCTTGCCCCAACTCTTGTCTTTTTTTCTTACCCTTTGATCTTCTTTGGGGGTATCTCCGTCATCAGGGTCACATTGTAGGAACTTCACTATCAGTGAAGCAGGATCCACACAGAAGATTTTCTACAATACAACTGGGCCGCCCGCGCCAACATCATGTCACGATATCTCCAACCCTATAAAGGCGTGTGGCCCCCGCTCCCTCAACAGTTTTTTCCCGCCATCAACTTGTTTGCATGTGTCTCCATGGAAGCTCCGATGCAGTTTTGCACCATTTTTGCCTATGGCTTTTTTTCAACCTAATACTTTAAAATCTCATTTTTAAAAGAGATTCCTTTATTTTGTTGGTCTACAGTTTGACCTTTCTCTTCCATCGCTGCCACTGCAGAAAGAAGATTGCCTCCACAGACAAACACTCTTTCTGTGTCTGCTGTCTTGGGCCTGACCACAAAGTCTACAACTGTGAGCTCTGCCAGTCGTTTAATCTAACAATTCTCAGGCGACACAAAAAGGCACATAAAAATTTCCTAATGGATCTACAGGTAGCCAGTTGCAGGCAGGGGGTCGTCCGGGGTCCCAACCTCTCGGTCACCAGCAGGGTCATCAAGCTCCCAGGCCTCTAAGGTTTGAGACACGTCCTCGGGGTCACAGAAAGGACCAAGATCAGAGCATTACCCCTGGTGGCAGTCCCACTCCCCAACAGCCTCTCCATCATCCAGGCATTCTTCAGCAGCTGTGCCGATGCATAAGTCTGCTGTCCAGGTATCTCTTTCCACCAAACCCATACCGACAGCATCTCAGTACGATACTCAGGGCAGCCGGTCGTCAACCTCTTGGTCATCGGCCCCTACTTTGTCGACCGGCCCTGCCATAGAGGTGGCCACAGGCTCTTTGAGCTCTCAGGGCCCATCTGCAATTGTTGACTTCAGTGAGAATTTGACTAAATTCACCTCGGTAATTGTTCACCAACTTGGCGCATACAGGCCTACATTACCTTTGCCATTGACGGCAGCTTCATCGACCCCTCCTAGACGGCCATGGGCTGCCATCCGCAGGTTGTCGTCGTTGCCTCACAAATTGGACCTGGATCTGGAAGAGGTCGAGGAGGAGTACCATCCTGACCTTATTCTTCCTGATGAGAAAAAAGAGGAGGAGGAACCACTTACCTCTGCTTCTTCAGTCAGTGAGAGTTCTGTCAAACACACCACTAGGTCTCTTTCAGAGGACGCCACCTTCAATGTCATGAAGCAGCTGTCCTCAGCCATGGGCTTCCATACTGAGGAGGAGGATGCCACCAGAAAGGATTTGCTGGAGATCCCAGAGTCTCCTCCCAGGATCATTCCTCCTATTTTGCCTGCTTTGAGGAATGCTACTACTGCAGCCTGGCGTAGGCCAGACATGGTGACAGCTATGCCCTGCAGGGCAGATAAACTTTATCATGCCCCTCAGGGGTTTCCTGCTGCTTTTTATGCTGCCCAGCCTGAAACAGATTCAGTGGTCATAAAGGCAGCTCATAACAGGTCTAAGGTGCCCAAGTACCTTAGCTCCCTCCCCCCCAGACAAAGAGTCACGCAGAACTGATCTTTGGGGCAAGAGGATTTATGCCTTATAGAAGGTGACAGTAGATAAGGACCGTGTGGCCCACCTGCTCTGCCCCTTTTCCCTACCTAATGCAGTACCACAGACCCTAGTTGATCTGCGGCTTACCCTCTCTTCCCTACTGCAAGAGTACTCCTTTCTATTGCATGCATTCTTGAATTCCCCTACCGTTTTTGCCCACACCACCTCCATGGGGAGGCTGTTCCATGCATCCACTACTCTTTACCCTAATCTAGCCTGATATCATGCCCCCTTATTCTTGTGTACCTTCTTTTCTGAAAGATGATACCCTCCTGTACCTTGCTTATACCCCTGAGGTACTTGAATGTCTCTATCATATCCTCCCTCTCTACTCTCCTCCAGGGAATACATATTGAGGTCTTCTAGTCTTTCCTTATATGACTTTTGGTGCAGTCCTTGCACCCTTCTCTGGACTGCCTCTATTTTGTTTATGTCCTTCCGGAGATGCGGCCTCCAAAACTGGACACAGTACTCTAGATGAGGTCTCACTAGTGATCTGTACAGTGGTATAACCACCTCCTTTTTATTTCTGGTGATACCTCTCCCTATGCTCTCTTGCATCCCGCTGGCTTTCCCCACAGCCTTCTTGCATTGTTTGGTTACCTTTAGGTCATCAGATTTGATTACCCCCAGGTCCCTTTCTTGATTGGTGGCCATCAATACCTCTCCCCCCATCTTCTACTCCTCCCTTGGATTTCTGTGCACCAGAAAGCACCCTTGGGCTGAGGATTGCCACTTACCTGTCCTATGTGGTAAAGTACCAGGACACCAGCTGGAGGAAGGGCAAGACCGCTGCCCAGGCCCTCGCAGAACATACGCAGAAGCAGAAGATTCTTAAATGCTTGCAGATCGCTGAAGATGTTAGCAAGCACCTCCTGCGGGCCCTCAGTGATATTTCAGACACAGTTGCCAGGGCTGCTGCCACTGGCATTTGCCGCTGTAGGCACTCCTGGCTGAGGGTCTGGCTTTGCTACTGATGTTCAACAGAAGGTGCTTAATGCCCCCTTTAATGGCTCTAAGCCTTTTGGCCCAGATGTCGAGGACATCATTAATGACCTGCAGGTTTCTGGCAGGGTTATTGTCTGTCCACGCACTCTACCATACGCAACCTAAGAGCAGAGTAGTGCCCTTCCTTTCCTAAGGCACCTAATAGATCAGGGGCAGCCTCTTGGCCACAAGGCAAATGCAGAGCCTCTGCCGCCTTGCCCGGCCCCTCCAGTGCTGGAGCAGTGACCAAGCATCCCAGAAGTGATGGACCAGCCCCAGCGGCTGGATCTGCCTCTGCTTGACTCCTTGCCAGACCCCTTATTCCGGTCCCCAACCAAGAGGTGGTGGTCGGAGATCAGTTTTCCCTCCATCTCAATCAGTGGAGAACCATAACATCAGGTGCCTGTATTCTTGAAATCATAGAAAGGGGTCACACTCTGGAGCTCACTGAGCAACCCCCAGAGACAACTCCTCTGCCCTCCCAACTACCCTCTGGCTCATCTTTCTCTTCTCTGGGAGGAGGTACAGTCCCTTCTACACAAGCAGGCCATTGAGCCAGTACCCAGGTGCCAGAGAGACAAGGGGTTTTATTCCAGGTTCTTCCTGGTCTCCAAAAAGACCAGAGATTTGAGGCCCATCTTAGACCTAAAGGACCTCAATCTGCATGTCCAGTACAGAAAGTTCCGAATGGTAACTTTGCCAGGTCTGATACTCCTTTTCAAGCAAGGCAACAGGCTCTGTTCTCTGGACATGCAGGATGTTTGCCTGCACATCTTGGTGTTCCCTTCTCACAGGAGCTTTCTCCAGTTTCTTTTTCAGGGCGAACATTGCCAGTTCAAAGTGTTGCCCTTTGGCCTGTCCTCTGCGCCACAGGTCTTTACCAAGTCCTTAGCAGCAGTAACTGCGGCCCTCAGAAGAGAGGGAAAGTACGTTTTCCCTTATCTGAACAATTGGCTCCTAAAGGCCCCGTCCAGGGAACCACCCCTGGGGAATTTTGAGAGAACTCTTCCGTTGTTCCTCTCCCTGGGCATTACTGTCAGCCTGCCCAAGTCAATCCTGATTCCGTCCCAAAGGCTGCAATACATAGGGACGGTTCTAGGCTCAGTGCAGGGGAAGGCTTTTCTGCCTCAAAACAGGGCAGAGTGCCTTATTGCCCAGGCTTAGGAGATGGCCATGAGCCGTTATATCCCAGCCAGGGTGTACCTGGGACTGATGGCGGCTGCTATCCTCACTGTTCCACTGGCCAGGCTCCACATGCGCATCCTCCAGTGGACCCTCTGAGTGCAGTGGGACCAGTGGACGAAGTAATTAGATCAGTTAGTGCTGGTCTCTTCCCCAGTCCGCACAGTGCTCCAGTGGTGGATGGACCCCTGAACCTGTTACAGGGGGTTCCATTCCAGATTTCCTCCACCCCAGAAAATCCTCACCATGGATGCCTCCGGTTTGGGCTGGGGGGGCTCATCTGGGTCCCTATCAACTCAGGGCTCTTGGTCCCAGGTCAAAAGCTCCCTGCATATCAATGTCCTGGAGATGCGGGCGGTTCTGCATGCCATCAGGCCTTCCAGAACCATCTTCTTCCAGGTCAGTTGCTGCTTCAGTCAGGCAACTTCAGTGTAGTGTACTGTACTACATAAACAAGCAAGAGGAACACATTTGTACCCCATGTAGGAATCCATGAGAGTGTGGTACTCGTCACTAGATCACGGCCTGACCCTCTCAGTGGTCCACATCCCAGGAGTGCTAAACACTCTGGTGGACAGCCTCAGTCCAGCATGCATGAATGGGAGCTTCTGTCATCTATCGCAGCAGACTTATTTGACAGATGGGGTCATCCAGAGTTGGACCTTTTTACGTCCCCACTCAATGCAAAATTGCTCAATTTTTGTTCACTCGATCCAGGGCCTGGAGTTTTCTGGCGAGACGCATTGTCCCTCTCCTGGAGTGTGAGGTTTCTTTACACCTTTCCTCAGTTTCCTTTGATTCCGAGGGTGCTCATTAAAGCGCAGATGGAGGGGGCCAGCATGATCCTGATATCTCCATTCTAGGCTTGCCAGATTTGGTTTCCACTACTACAGCAGCTGGCGGAGGAACCTCTGGTCCCTCTCCGCCTCTGCAGTGATCTACTGACCCAGAATCAGGGAACCCTGGTCTATCCCAACCTCATGTCCCTCCATCTGCATGCTTGGCTCCTGAGGATATAGCCATCACCAGATTTGGGGTTTCTAATAGAGTGGCGGATGTCCTGGTGGCCGCCTGGAAGCCTTCCACCCGAGTCATGCCATGAAGCGGAAGCTGTTTGCCATATGGTCTACCAAACATAATCTGGACCCTTTCACCCGTCCAGAGAACCAGATACTGGACTACCTGATCTCTCTGTCTGACTCAGGTCTCCAGTACTGCTCCCTCAAGGTGCACCTTTCAGCTGTCTTGGTTTTCCATGAGCCCGTGGGTGACTGTACCATAGCTCAGCTGGATGTTTCCCATACCTTTTTGAGCGGCATCCTGCATCTGAAACCCCCAATCCGTTCTTGGTCCCAGCTTGGGATTTAAAATTTTGTTTTGGAGAAGTTGACCCTGTCTCCTTTTGAACCAGCTGTGACTTGCGAGCTTCGCTTTCTTTCCTTGAAAATGTTATTTTTAGTTGCTATTACTTCTGCTCAAAGAATTTCAGAGCTTCAGGCCATCTGGTGCGAGGAGCCTTATTTTAATTTTTCACAAAGACAGGGTGTCTTTGCTCACGAATCCTAGGTTTCTCCCTAAGGTGGTGTCTTGAGTTTACACTGAACCAATCTATCCACCTTGCTGTTTATTTTCCTGAGCATGCCAATCCAGGGGAAGAACTGCTCCATATGTTAGATGTGTGCAGAACTTTGAAATATTACCTGCTTCGAACCAAGGAATGTAAAAAGTCAAAGCAGTTTGTTTCTTTCGCCCCAGGTAGAATGCACTCAGAATTCTAAACAGTGTTTGTCTAAATGGTTTGCAAATTACGTTTTGTTCTGCTACAAGTATTGCAAAGAATTGCCTGGGGCAGTCAAAGCTGATTCCACAAGAGGCATGCCTACCTCTGTGGCTTGTTTCTGAGGGATCTCAGCTGCTGACATCTGTGTGGCTGCCACCTGGAGTAACGTCCACACTTTTACAAAGCAATACAGTTTGGACATTGGATTTAGAGCCCATGCAGGATTTGTCAGTGCTGTGCTGTAGGTCCTCCTGTCTTAAAGGGAAATGTCCACATCTCATCGGGCCCCACCACCATATGAAGTGTCTCAGTATAACACTGACACATGCAGGATCCAAACCAGAGCTATTTGAAGCTATGGCAATACAGATAGTCTTCGCTTCAAATAGCTCCGGTTTGGATCCTGCAAGTGTCCGCGGAAGATCGGGATGACCCAGATTCTGGCACTGTCTCTGGTGCCAGAGTCATTTCGGAGCCCCTCCTCTCTGGTACTAGGGGCTAGCCAAGGAGCAAATCCCTATCTGGGGAGGTCAAGGTTGGCACACAGATATTCTCCCAGAGCAGCTGGTGGCACTGGGAGGAACCACAGTGCGGACTCTTCTGTCCTCTCCTCACCGGACCGGGTAAGGTCAACAATGTCCCTTGTGGACTATGGCCTGCCAGTCTATGGTACCACAGACACGACCGCCCTCAGTAAAATCCGACTCACCCTGAATAAGGCCTGTAGGTTAATTACGGGAGCCCCTAGGCTCACTCATACCTGCCAGCTATATGACAAGGCTAGGCTGCTTAACCTAGACAAATGGCTCAGGTACCACACCTGCCTCTTAACGAAAAAAATACTCCTTGGAATCTACCCGCCCGGACTGACCGACTCTATCCACCTTGCACAATCCTTAGTCCAAACTCATGCCTCCTCTAAGACCACCATGCTAGTCCCTAGATCCAGGACTACACATGGTCAAAGGTCCTTCTGTTACAGAGCTCCCTCCTGATACAGTACTCTCCCTTCCTCCATCTCCGATACACCTACAATCTCCCGCTTCAAAACTGCACTTGGGAGTCAGCTATTTAACATGCGTAGCTGTGCCTGTCCGTAGGTGATCTAGCACACCATACCCTTACAAAACTCCCTGAGTGGCTCCTCAACAAAACTAACTGACAAAACTCTCGTGAGTGGCTCCCAGCCCAAACTTATCACCAGCCGTGCCCTTAGCCACCTGTATTATTTACTTCTTGCTGTCTCCGTTCAAGACTACTTGTCTTCACTACCAATGTATTCTTTATCTCTCAATCTGTACCCAATTACTGTACTAGCTTGTGAATACCAAACCTGTAACACTCATATTGTAACAAAGAAATAACTGCATATATCTACCAAGACTGTAACCGCAATGATGTAAAAACTCTAACTGCAATGTTGTAACTAAATTTTGTACTGTATGTGTCCTCTTTGTGACGAGATACCTTTGGAAACAAGCCTCTGGCTCAGAGGTTGTAAACTGATGTACAAAATAAATAAAGAAAATAAGGTCTGCAACAGGTGGGTCCAGAGGCCACCTGCAAGGGACAGACCAGCTCTGTGAACCCCACCGTGGGGTCCTTGGCCATGGGTATCACTTTAATCACCCCTGTCTTGTTCGGTGACCTGCAGTACGTGAGTTGCACAGCCCCCGCCCCAGGAGGGTGTCCCCTGTGTATTCTTATAGCCCTAGCAGAGGTCCTTCATTGGCTCTCCAGACCTCCCCTCCGCCGTCAGATGTTCTGCCTTCTCCTCTTTCTCTTCCAGGTCTCTGGATCCCTTTGAGGCCAATGACCTGAGGACAGATCAAAACGTTGGTGGCTGCTTTCCCCCAGTACCTCAGAGCGCTGGACAAGGTCATCTTTAGAACTGAGCCTCCAGCTACTCCTGACTCCGAAGCAGGCTCCTCTGCCTCCTCGTCTTCCTCCCCCAAGGAAGAGGATCCCTCTGTCCACCTGTCCTCAGACGCTGATATCACCAGCTATCAGCGATTCCTGTCGGGGATGCTAGGGGAGCTCCACATCTCCCACTTTGCAAATCACAATCCTAACCATGTGAAACGTGCTTTCCTTGGGGAGTTTAGCGCCAAAAATCTTGTTCTCTCTCTCTGTGGCCTCACCCCTTCACGGAGGTGTCGCATTGGGTCTGGCAGTGTCCCTCTGCCTCTTCTCCAGCCCCAAGGGACTTTCGTCACAGGTATTACGCACCTTGGGGGTCTTCAGGTGCTATGCCCAACCCCTCTTCGGGAATGGAGCTTCTGGATACCTCTTCCAGGCATCGGCGCCCAAGGCATGACCACCCCCAGTCTGTGACTCTGCCAAGTCTGACCACTGGAGTAGGTTTTTCTCGGTGGCACGCCTCCTTTTGTGCATCTCGGCGCACCAGGTACACTAGGCTGCTTACGCTAGGCACCTGTTGACAGTGCTGGGACGACTTCTGGAATCCTTTGCCTGACATAGAGGTGACCAGGCAAGCCATTAGCCTTTCTGCGCACAGTCTGGAGCTAGTGAGACACCAGGCACCAGTGAAAGTGGCTTCTAGGCTGGCAGGAACTGCAGTCTACAATAGGCAGAAGATGTGGCTTCACCTTTACAGGTTATCACCCCCGGCCCGGCGTAGGGTGATTACCTCTCCCTTCCAAGGTGCCCACTTCTTCTCCCATAGGGTGAGGCACATGTTGTCAGGGTGCCTTCCTTTTCCCAGGCAGCAGGAGTCTCTTCCTCACCCTGACCAGTCTCGGGCCTAGGCAGGCCTGTAAGGGGCCCTTTCCTGTCTGTGTTTTTCCCCCACAGGAGGCTGAGGGAAGACTCAGCCTTCAGGGAGGTGCCAGCTCTACAGTTGTGGTGCTTGGTACTCACCCACCAGTGATGAATGGTGAAGACTGATCCACGGAAGATGTGAAAATTACGTACCTACCATAATTCTTGATCTTCCTGGATATCTTCACCATTCATCACTACTTCCCGCCCACCATCCCCTCTTGGGCCCCAGTCTCCTGGGCAGTGCCTCCTCCCTGCTTGCCTTCCCCCCAATTGAGGCCAGTTGTGGGTATAATCCCGCTGGCACCTCTGGGTTCCCTGACTCTTCATTTGAAGCACCAGGGAGCCACCTCTGGGGAGAGGCAAGCAGGG
This sequence comes from Neoceratodus forsteri, assembly GCA_016271365.2. Lineage (NCBI taxonomy): Eukaryota > Metazoa > Chordata > Ceratodontiformes > Ceratodontidae > Neoceratodus > Neoceratodus forsteri. The sequence continues at coordinate 997,675,932 of CM028131.1, forward strand.
TCTCTTGCCCCCTTTTTTTGCTAGGGGCTTCTCGGGGCCTCACTCAATCTTGACAGGGACTCTCCGGGGATGGCAACTTGGACCAGGAGTCCCTAGTTTTTTTTGGGACTACTTGGCTCCTTCAATCCTATGCTGAAAGTTCAAGGTTGCCCTCGTTCTTTGATCCCCATCTTGATCACTGGGACTCTGGGGACCTTCTGCTACTTTTTGGAGCCTTAGCTTGCTCCTCTTTTCTTCTCTCTTCTGATATCCCACTCCTGGGTTCCCGTGGGGCAAGGTCCCCTTGGACCCTCCCCCCCCCTTTGGATCCCTGGTCCCATCTAGAGGCTCAAGTCCTCAACCTCCACCGCTTTCCTGGTTGCAGTTGGCACAGGAGGATCAACATCTTTCTCAGGAAACGGGGATTCTCCTAATTCAGTGACCCCCGGGGGGGGGGGTTCTTGCCTTAGGTGGGTCCTTTCCCAGCCCTTTCTGCAATAGGGGAGAGAGGGTGAGAGATCCAGTTGCCCCATCTCTCTTTCTCAGGTGGACCCGGAGGATGGTTCCTTGTGTTGCAGTGGCAGGAATCAGATATGCCTTGCCTGGCATCCTGTGATGCTTCTTAAGAACTCATGAGTCTGTGAGGCTTCTTGTCCATTCTGGCATCCTTCTGCACTTGCTTCCCCAACCCCGGTTAAAAAACAAAACAAAGGAGGGTTCCATTCTTGGTCCACAAGGAGAACTTCCCTTCGGACCCTCCTTTTTGGGGTACAGGTTCTTTCTCTCTCTCTCTCGCCCCCTCTTTCCTTTCTGTACTCTCTTTGCTTCTGTCTTTCTCCCCTCCCATCCTCTTAACCCCTCCTTGTCCTGCCCGGTGGTTGGGGTCCCCCTCCCAGACCTCTTAAGAGCCCTACCCCTCCTCCTGTGGCCGGCTTATCCCTTTTCTAGTTTATAACCTTTCCTTTTCCTACCCCTTGGGCTCCCTTGCCCCACCCTCCCCTCTTTTCTTCTATCTCTAATTTCCTCTCCGGTTAGCAGAACAGAGGTGGTGGAGGGGCTGGCATTAGTTACTGGCCAACCCGCAAGTGCCACATAATACGTTGGCCTCCAGGGTACAGATGTCAGCCCCTCCTCCTTAGAACGCTGAAAAAATCTTAATGCTATAAGCTTCCCACAGGGTCCTAGTGCTTCCGGCTAGACCCACCAGTGACGAATGGTGAAGATCTCCAGGAAGATCAAAGATTATTGTAGATACATGATTTTCATTTTTCCCTTCCACTATTTCCCTTTTTGGGGCTCCTTCCTGGAATGGGCTATCTGGTGTATCTATCCTTTTCTTACAGGCCTCAGCACCTCTCTCTCTTCAGTCCCCCATGGCTAGAGCTATGCTTCCTTTGTATCCAGGGGGAAAGAATTGAGGAGGGAGCGGGGCTGCTTCTGCCTTTATAGGGTTGGTGACATCGGCGTGGGTGGCCCTAGTTGTACTGCTGAAGATCTTCGTGTGGATCCTGCTTCACCGATGTTGAAGTTCCTATGGTATGACCTGATAACTGAGATCCCCTTGAAGATCTACTGACAGTAAGTTTTTACGTAACTGTTCTTTTCCTCTCCTGGTGAACAGAACTGAAGAGGTAGGGGGGCCGACATTGGTTATTGGCCAGCCTGCAAGCGCCATGTCATACATTCACCTCGTAGGTGGTGCCATCCCCAGTGTCAGTGCCTTAGCTCTAAAGGTTTAAAGTTATACACTTCTGTGGGGTTCTGCTGCCTCTGGCACAGACCCACCGGTAATGAATGGTGAAGATATTCTGGAAGATCAAGAATTACGGTGAGTACATAATTTTCATTTTTCCACCCTCCACCCTCTGTTGATTTGATGGTACCGCATATCTTGTGGTGGCCTCTCACACCACAGGTTCACCTTGGGGTATGGGTGGCAAGTTCCCTGGCCTGCAACAGAGGTTACTCTGGCACCGGATCCAGTGGCTTGCCCTCCCCAGTTGGGAAGCACTGCTGTTGGCAGTACTGTCTCCCAGTCTGGCTGCCTGCTCCACATGCCCGAAATCTACCCCTGAATGCGGATTACTATGAACAGCAAGGCACTACATTTCTAACCCGGAGATGACGCTGTAGTAGAACATTAAGCTTGTTTGGTTATTGTATCCTGAGCATATTTAGAAGAAAATGTGTCATGCATAGGGGCTTTGGTTTTGTGGCTGGATTCCTGCTCCCATTACCTGCTTACTTTTCCCAATTCCTCCCATCTATCCTCTAATGATTCTTTGAGGGATGGATAGCTAGATAAATAGTCAGTCATTCATTCAGTCGGTCAGTCAGTTATGGACCATTTCAAAGAATACCTTTGAGCACAAGTGCTCTTTCACGAAGATCCCATGTTAGTGACAGAGATTACGGAGTAACAAATACAAAAAGCTAATTTCAGTAGAATGTAGTCTAGATGGTCAAACAAGTGCATAATAGGCTAGATCACTTGCATACAATTTTAAAATAAGACAGGTAAATAGAAACTTTGTAAAATAAGCATAGTAATGGTACATGTCCTCGGAGCCAGAGTCTGATACAGTTCAAAGTGTACACTGAGAGGGACATAGGATGATTAGTGGTTACAGTTGCATTGAACTGTTAGGTTTGCCCCTAGAGCTGTCTTAAACTGATCAAACTTAGGTAGATTTAGCATGGTTTCAGGCAGCTTATTTAACCAGCCAGTGGCCCTAACAGTGAAGGAAAGCTTGCCCAACTGACTATGACGAAAGGGCATTTAAGGGGCATTCTAAGCTATGCTCCTGGTATTGCAAAGATTGGCAGCAGGGAGGAAGCAGTGAGTTTTTTTTTTGGGGGGGGGGTAGGCCCAGTAGTGCCTTCTTAGCTATCGGGCATTTTTGGAACTTCGTTCTGCTAAATGAGCCATACCTCTCTACTGTCGCATATTACGAGAATTGTCACTCATTTTACCTCTCAGAAATACTTTATCCCATGTGGGGAAGATGATATTCCACATTTCGTACTGCGACTTTAAAGTAGAAATGCATAATAATCTAGTATGCTTAATTATCTGCAATCATCATGAACATTAGTGCAGTGGTCGCTATAGCATTCTGAGCTTGCAGTGCCATGTTCAGTGACATGTTGCACATTTCGCTCATTTGTCACACATTTTGGTGAAGAAAGGCTGAGAGCTCTGGGTAGGCTAGCCAGTTAGTTTGGGTGTAGAGTGTGAAGCTGTGGATACCCGCTGACAGTCCTCATAGTGGATCTGACATCAGCTGATGACAAGGCTTTTGTAGCAGTGGCTTCTCATCTGTTGAATTCCCTGTCACCTGCTGTAAAGTTTGCACCCTTACCTGCTTCCCCATCTCCATTTTTCCTCTTTGTTATCCTGGAACACCATCCAACTCTCTGAAACTGCCGCAGCGTGACACTTTTTCATGGTGGGGTGGGGGAGGGGGGCAGGCAGCTGCCTTTGTAGCTGGCATCAGTATCTCTCCCTGCTAAGCTGGCTAGGTGGATACAGCCTGTGCCACTGGATTAGCTTTTTTTTGTATTTTGGTACCATCCTGCTTTTTGTCCCCTTTGGTCCATCCACCTAGTCCAGCCGCTGTCCCTACAGGATCAACTGCCTGTTCCATAGACCATAGAACACATACTCAACTTTGCTCCTTGAGATAGGAATTTTAATGATTGCACTTGCACTTTGAAGAATGGCACATGCCACACTGCCCCAGCACTTCGGTACCTTCCCTTCCTCGAAGGGGGGGGGCCCTAAAGTATATGCTGTTACAATTTATAGGGCATAGGGCTCAATGCCCTGACATCACTGATGCGTCTCAATCAACTTTTCAAATAATAATTGATACTACGCTCAATTTTTACAATTTCTCCAAACTGGTCATAATAATCTATTAAGTCTCTATTTTCTCACTATTCAAAAATAAATTCCTAAAGAAAAAAGGGAAGGATGTAGGGAGAGAATGTTTCAGTAAAAAAAAAGATCATTTCCAGTGATAATACTGCATATTTATATGCTACTTAAGAGACGGTGAGTTCCATTATTATTCACTTATATAACTTAAAATCATATGCTATTAACAAAATGCATCTATTGTATAGTCCAAGCAACCTGCTGGCAACATTTACTGAATATATGTGAGATAAGGAACTCCAACATAAAAGGAACAACAGAAGTCTGCTTAAAATTAGGTAGAAGGTGAAGGAGGATAGAGATGGTAGAAATGGGAGGGGAGGAAAATGGGGTGGTTATAAGGAGGGTCTAGGGGTAGTTTGGAATATGGTAAGGAAGAGATCTTGAGGAACTGAGGGGAGGGAAGTTTGGAGCGGAAGAAAAGGTGGAGAAGAGGGAGGTTGGGAGGAAAAGGGGAGGAGGAAGGTACAAGGGAGCAGGGAAAGGGGAGAGGGGAAGAAGGAAAAGAAAGTGGGGGAGGGGGGCCGGGGAAGGGAGGAGAAGGAAGGTATGGAGGGCACACTACCAGAATTTCAACCTTAAACTATCAAAATCTCTTGCAACAATAGGTTTTAACATAACTTACTTGGTGAATCACTCAAACCCTTAACGTTAAGATACGAGGGTCATAGTAATGTTCCTATAAAAAACTTGCTTCATTATAATTTATGTATGGATTTTAACAAAACACAGCTAGTTTAAGACACCTATCAAAGTTATACTTCGAGTCCCTTTTACCTTCCCCCCTCCCCTTTTCCTCCTGTTTCCCTTCCCTCCTAACCCCATCTCCCCTTTCTTCTGTTCCAGACTTCCCTCCTCCTCCCCTCAGTCGCTCAAGATCGCACTTACCCCTCTGACCTATTCCAACCCCCAAACCTCCCTGATAACCACCCCATTCCCCCTTCCCCTTTCTACTGTCTCTATCCTCCTGCTTCCCCTTCTACCTAATTTTAAGCAGACTTCTGTTGTTCCTTTTATGTTGGAGTTCCTTATCTCACATATATTCAGTAAATGTTACCAGCAGGTTGCTTGGACTATACAGTAGATGTATTTTGTTAATACACAGTGTCAGTGGCTCAGTAGGTAACACACTCGCCTCTGAGGCCGGGAGATCAGAGGGCTGTGGGTTCAGTTCCCACATCTGGCACTTGGGTTAATATCCCAGTACTGACACTGTAATGCAGCATGAGAGGGGTGCTGCACTTCTGAGGTGCCGTCTTTCGGATGAGATGTTAAACCGAGGTCCCATGTGCCTGGATTGGTGGTAGTTCAGGTGGATGTTAAAGATCCCATGGCACTTATTGAAAAGAGTAGGGGAAATTTTTATTAACAGCCCAAAACAAGAGACAATCATATGAAACATAGAAACAATATCATAACATAAGAAAACAACTCGGATCCCATCAAATAAGCAAACAAACCATTAAAGAAAACAAAAGAAAAATATCAGACTTGTGTACACACTATCCCACCCAACCAACATTTTTCCACAAACGATGACCAATTTCAGTCCCTAGAGTGTAAAATTCACATTCATAAATTTCGTCTAACTCATATTGAATTGTGAAAAAAAGTTCCTGCTGCTGAATAATTTTGTGCTGAAGAAATCTAAGGCAGCGTGCCCGCAATATCGACCATTTTATACAAGCTAGCATAACAAAAATTGTACTCTTTTGCCATTTAGCCCATGTCTCAGATATCTGTCCCAAAACTAGTATATCATAAGAGAGAAATCTAAAGAGAGGTTCACCCTACCAATTAGCCAGTGATGTCCAAAAACCCTGTATATGGACACACTCAAACAAATGTCCAGTAGTTTCAGGCTGTCCATTACACAATTGTTCAGTACATCCCCTCTCAGATGTCTGTTTGTGTTTCTGATTTCCTTTCACATTTAGTTTTTGATGGCCACACAGCCAAACCATATCTTGCATTTTCCGAGGAATCCTGGGTTCTGTGATACTATCAAGTAACATTGCAGTATTAATATGGCCAGGTACCCGAAAAAGAGGCTCTTCTATATAACAGTTATCCACAATATAAGTATAAAAGGACTTTTTCTCATGAGATAAGAACCACCAAAGCTCAATTTTCCAAAGCCTAACATATTTCAATGTGATCTGTACATAGTCCGGGAGGAGCTTATCTGTGGGATGCCACTTTCCCCTGCCCCAGGCTGATAAAAACCTAGTCCTCCACAATTGCATACACAGTTCCCCAGTCCTTAGTGATTCTAACAACATAGGCCTAATAGAACTGTGGAAATAATTCCCCAAAAAATAAACCAGCGGATGGATCCATAGCTAAACCACCTGCTTTCCAAGCTCTATATGTATGCGCTCTTTTGACAGGATTTAAACGACTCCCTCATAATAGCCTAAAGAAAAGGCCCATGACCTTAGCATGCATTCTAAATGGTAAAGTAAAAACATGTGAGACATAAAGAAAGAGAGGAGCAGTAAATGCTTTAAGAAGATACACACGTTTCTTCCGTGTCATCTTCCAGGAGTGCTATTTAATCACTTTCTGGTAGGCCACATTATAAACAGAATCCCATTCATAAAGACAGAATCTCTTGTGCCAAAATAAAGACCTAAAAGTTTCATATTGCCAGAGCACACTGAAATTAAGAAATGGTATACTACCAAAGCAGAACCTAAAATTAACATTTTACTTTTAGAGTGATTAATCCTAATACCTGTATCAGGTTGTAAAGATTCAATTGTTCGAAGTACTCTCTGACCAGAATTTAAATCCGGCACAGCAAAGACACAATCATCAGTATATGCCATGACTTTTGGCAACAAAATACCTTCCTTAGTCCGGATAGGTAATATCTGGTCATCTCTTTCTATTACCCTTAAAATGGGATCTAATCCAAAGATATATAATATAGGGCTCATTGGACAGCCTTGCCTAACACCATTTTTAAGATATACCAGGATACCCAGATGACCATTCACCAAAGGAGTTACTTGAGCCTCTGAATACAAAGTCATAATCAAAGTAAGCAACAATTCAAACAACATGAAGTCTTGCTATATTATAGACATTAGCAGTTTGTTCCAGCTCTAGAACTGCCCCGGAGTGAAATGGTTAAAACCATTCCAAAATAGAATTTTGGCACGAGAGCAGCTCTATCTGTGTCATTTCAAACTTGAACTGTCAGATTCTTTACTCCGCCTCAGTGAACAGTCGCTCCGGAGATTTCTCCTTCTGCTCGGTTCATTTCTCGTTTAAAAGTGTTTTCTCGGTTGGATTTAACCGAGAATAGTTTTATTTTAACCGCAAAACCGTTCGGTTCAAGCTCTATCTGTGGTAACCGTAAGTAAATGAAGGTTTTGTCTGTGTGGTACTTGTAAGTTATTGGTTCGGTTTTGAACCGATCAGTGGGTTTAAAACTCATTTAAAACTAAAAGTTACTATTTTAGAGTCGGTTCCTGTTCTTATCGGTTCTAAAAAACGGATTTATTACGTTTCCAATACCGGACACGGTTAGGAACCGATAAGGTGTCTTGCCTGGCACTGCCGTTAAAAGGGCAAGTTTTTGTTAGGCTGGCGTTATGTCTGAGAAACCCAAAAGAAAAATGGGCCCACTGGGTTTCAACACTGTGATGGTTGTGGGAAGTCTTTGCCAAGGCTGACCCACACACCACATGTGTTATTGTCTGGGGTTTGACCACCTCCAGTCAGACTGCCAGGTATGTAAGAATTTCCCTGCAGCCACCCTGGAAAAAAAGATTGGGCAGGCTCAGGGAACGAGAGGCCAAAAAGTCCGCTGACCCGGATGGCCAGCCCGGTTCGGTGCCAACCAACCAGAGGGAGTGCCCTCTGACCAGGGCCAGACTTCCTCGGCAAAGAAAAGCTGGTTCTGAGGAACCAATTCCAGTAAAGAAAACAAGAAAATCAGCAGGTCTGAGTCCAAAATTCCTTCTCCAACTGCTGCAGAGATAGCAAAAGCCATACAGATTGTCCAGTCACTTGTCTCAGGGTCCGTCCGAACCACCACTATCTGGTAAAAGGTTGGTTCGTCCGTCCCAGTGGTTCAGGATTATGATATTGAGGAATTTTATGAACCAGAGGAGGGGAGGAGGATTATGAACAGTATGAATGTGGCTGGGAAGGTCTGGGTGTGCCCATTGAACCGACATCTCCCCAGACAGACCTTTAGAATCTCCCCTAGCTGTCTGAGTCCCCATCTCATTTTATGTTTTATAAAAGTTGTTGAAACCCTCCAGCTTCCTTTAGAAGAGGCTGTGGATGAGCAAGAGGAGCCTAATTTTGTAGAAATGATGGATATTCCAGAGTCTAGGAGATTGTCTATTCCTTTACATAAGTCTTTTAGAAACAAACAATTAAAATTTTAAAAGCTCCTAATTCTGTGCCTCCTGTAGATAAAAAGATGGACAGAAGGTATACATTGTCAGGCCCTGATACAGAATTCCTTTCTCAGCAATGCAGTCATGTTGAGTAGTTCAGGCTGCTGCCTGTGATAAAGCTAATATTCCTTGGCTTCACATCCTCCTGACAAGGATTCCAGGAAGATTAATGCCATGGCAAAAACAGTATATGGCAGCTCTCTGGGACTCAGGCAAGCAAATTATATGGCTTATGTAGCTAGGTATCAGAAATGTAGATGGGATACTGTTGTGCAATTGGCCAAGCAGGCCCATGGCCAGCTGGCTAGTGAACTAGAACAGGTGGCTGCTGATGGCATTGAAGCCTCTAAGGTTCAGTTTCATGCTGCTGTGGATGTTAGTGATGTTTCCCTAGGGTCTGGCCACATCTGTAGCTTTTCAGAGGTTGGCCTGGCTCAGGTGTACTAGTTTGTCACAGGATACCCAGACTAAGGCTATGGATTTTCCTGTGGTGGGAAATTCTCTGTTTGGAGAGCAGACAGAGAATTACATGAAGAAGATGGATGAATATAGGACTACTTACAAGAGTGCCCAGGCTAAGGAGCGGCAAGCCACTCCTCAAAGGCATGCCCCCAGGGGTAGGGGTAGGCCTTTTCACAGGCATTTCTACCAGACTCAGGCCTCCTCTGCCTTTGCTCAGAGGGGCTTCTTCAGAGGCAGGGGCAGACGAGGGGTAGGCAGACCTGCTCCAACCCCCCAGCCTAAAGCTCCTGCGAAACAGGCACCCTGATGGGGTGCCCAGGGCCGATTCTTCTGTACCAGTGGGGGCAGGCTGGCTTACTTCAGTCAGAATTGGGCTTCTTTAACCTCACAGACAAGCGGGTTCTGGAAGTAGTGTCAGGGTCTGGTTCTCAGCTTCAAAAAGTTTCCTAAGTTGAGAAGCAGACTTTTTTCACCTGCAAGTGCTTCAGAGACCTCGCTCTGGAAACAGAGGTCTCATCCCTGTTAGCCTCAGAGCAGTAGAAAGGGTTCCTCCCTGCATCAGGGCAGGGTCTGTATTCCAGATACTTCCTTACCCCAAAAAGACAGGAGAATGGCTGCCCATTTTAGATCTCAGATATCTGAACAAGCATCTTTTGAAACCAAAGTTCAAAATGGTAACTCTGGCAATGATTTTACCTTCCCTAAGGCCAGGGGACTGGCTAGCCTCCTGGACCTCAAGGATGCCTATTTCCATGTCCTAATCAGAAGATCCCATCGAAAGTACCTCAGATCTCGAACTGCCCTCAGGTCATTACCAGTTCAGAGCAATGCCCTTCGCCTTACCTCTGCTCCAAGGGTATTCACAAAGTGTCTAGCAGTGGCAGTGTCCCACTTAAGGAGGCAGAGGATTGCTCTTTTTCCCTATCTAGACGACTGGCTCATTGTAGGCCAGTCCTCAGAACAGGTAAAATCACCTGCAGGTCACCCAGCAGCTTCTCACCTCCCTGGGTTTTCTGCTAAACCTACTAAAGTCAGTTCTGGAACCAGTCCAGGTACTCACCTTTATAGGGGCAGAATTGGACACAAAGCTAGCCAGAGCTTTCTTCCTCCAGAAAGGGTAAGGAATTTAGTGGCTCTGGCCTCTTCCTTCACTCTGCAGGTTCTCGACCAGCAAGACACTTTCTGCAGCTCCTGGGGCACATGGCTGCATCCACAACTGTTGTGCAGGGAGCCAGATTTCAGATGAGAGACATTCAGTTTCACTTGAGAACCTTTTGGTCTCAGAGAGTTGGTCCCAGTGACTCAACCTTGATCCTAGCTCTCCAGTGGTGGCAGGATCAGAGCACTTAAGAGCGGGGTCCCTTCATTTCCCTCTCACGACTTGACTCTCACTACAGATGCTTCCCTTCTGGGTTGGGAGCCCACATGGGCGACCTTTCCACTCAGGGAGTTTGGTCCCCAGGAATCTCTGCTCCACATCAATTTACTGGAACTCAGAGCTGTCTTTTAGCTCTTCAGCTTTTCTGCATCTGTCCACGACAAGGTGATTCAAGTCAGAACAGACAACACCACAACAATGTGGTACATCAACAAACGGGGCACTCGGTCTTCGGCTTTGTGCACCGAGGCAATGAAGTTGTGGTCTCTGGCTCATTCTCGAACACTTCCCTCATAGCAGTTCATCTTCCAGGGAAGGACAATGTCCTAGCGGATGCCCTCAGCAGGATTTCCCAGGGCCATCACGATGGTCCCTGGATCCTCAAGTGCTGGGGATAGTTTTTGCCAGGTGGGCATCCCTCAGATAGATCTTTTGCAGCCCCAGACAATCACAAACTTCCTCTGTTCTGTTGCAGGCCTCCAGTGCTGGGCTCAGTTCCTGGATGCCCTTCTTCTGATTGGGAGGGAAGTTCTCTATGCTTTCCCTTCCTCTCCTATTCAAAGTACTAGTCAAAATCAGATCTTAGCCTTGCAGTGGTGATTCTGATTGCCCTGGATTGGGCCAGGCAGCCCTGGTACCCACTCCTTCTGTCTCTGACAGTCCATCTTCCTGTGCCTCCCCAGGAATCACAGTCTGTTGACTTGTGCCCAGGGAAGGGTTTGTATCCGGACCTCAACTCTCAACCTCAAGGCCTGGCTCTTGAGGAGTTAGAGTTTGCTGATTTACACCTCTCAGGGTGTTCTTGAGATCCTAAAGGCTTCCAGAAAGCCTTCCACTAGGGCTACTTATAGTTCTAAATGGAAAAGGTTTTCCATTTGCGTGCTGGAAAATATTTCCAGAATCTGCTGAATTGCCCTTTTGTTAGATTACATGGTACATCTTAATTCTTGGGTCTCAGACCAGCTACCTTGAGAGCTCATTTGGCAGCTGTGTCTGCTTTTATGTCAGCAGGAAAGTCATCCCTCTTTCCTCTCCATCCTGTGTTTTCCAAGTTTTTAGGGGTTACCCATACTAATCCTCCTTTTCGGGAACCGCCCCTGCTTGGGACCTTAATGTTTGCATTGCCCAGTTAATGCAACCCCTTTGAACCTCTGTCTTCTGCAGAGCTTAAGTACCTAACTTGGAAAACTGTTTTTCTAGTGGCTATCACTTCTGCCAGACGATAAGTGAATTGCAAGCCTTGTCAGTGGAGACTGACTTTATTTCTTTCCACAGGGATAAGGTAGTCCTTAGGACTAATAGGAAGTTTTTGCCTAAGGTGGTTTCAGATTTCCATCTTAATCAATCTATCTCCCTTCCAGTATTTTTCACTGATCACTCCTCTTCGGGTGAGAGGAGGTTGCACAGCCTGGATGTTAAGAGAGCTCTTAGTTATTATATAGAGCGTACCAAAGGTCACAGGTTCGAATCTCTCCAACTTTTCCTTACCTATGGTGAAGTTGGGAAAGGCAGACCTGCCACTAAGAGATCAATAGCCAGGTGGATTGTCTCTTGTATCCAATTTTGTTATCAGAAAGTGGGCAGAGCCCCCCCCCGGGTTTGAGGGCTCATTCTACCAGGGGTACAGCTGCGTCTCTAGCTGCTGCCAGAGATATTCCCTTTATTAGAGATTTGCCAGGCTGCTACTTGGAAAACGGTACAGACTTTTACCAAGCATTACTCCCTGGATGTCCAGGCCAGGAGAGATGCTCGGTTTGGCACAGCTGTTCTTCAGAGCCTATTCTCTAAGTAGGTTCTGCCCTCCTCCATGGAGATACTGCTTGTATTCTGTTAATGTCTGTAATATAGCAAGACTTCATGTTGTTTGAAGAAAAAATTACTCACCTTAGTAATGTTGTTTCTTCTAATGGAGTCTTGCTATATTATAGACCTCCCCCCCAACTTGCCCCTCTCAGAACCTCTACTTGGTGGGGTGCGGGCAACTTAGTGTGGGCACTACTTATGTCCTGTTAGCATTTTGTCCCCTTTGGGACTTTGGGGGGTGTGTATGTGTACGCGTGTGTGTGTTTTATTATACTTATGTTCCATTTTCATATTATTAGAATGGTGTTAGTATTTCTGGTCCCCTGACTTGAGTCTTGGGTGTTGGGACCATCAATGGTTGTTATTATTTAGGTAGCCATTTGGCTAGTGTAGGTTACAGCTTCCACACAGACCTTAGTGAGTTTGGCTTGTAAAGATCTGACAGTTCAAGTTTGAAATGACACAGATAGAGCTGCTCTCGTGCCAAAATTCTATTTTGGAATGGTTTTAACCATTTCACTCCGGGGCAGTTCTAGAGCTGGAACAAACTGCTAATGTCTATAATATAGCAAGACTCCATTAGAAGAAACAACATTACTAAGGTGAGTAATTTTTCCTTCTGGAACACTATAATATCGTAACTCATCCCAAATATAGTCCTGACGAATCGCATCAAATGCAGTTTCCTGATCAAGAGATAACAAGTAACCATCCAAATTACCTTGCAAACCTTGTTCAACAAGCTCTCTAAGATAAATCAAATTTTAAATTATGTTTCTCCCTGGGAACTGCACAAGGTGTAGGTATAATCAATTTATTTGCCAAATTGGCAAGCAGTACAGCCAGAATGTTATAGTCAGACGTAAGTAGACTTAAAGGCCTCCAATCCCTTGAATCCCCTTTCTTATAAAGAAAGATCAGTACCCCATCCTTCATACTCGGCACACGTCTGTTTTCATTCCAAATGGCTTAAGAAAGGACCTGTAAACATGGGAGCAACACATTCTGAAAAGTTTTATAAAAATCATTCAGGATACCATCTATACCTGGGGTAGTATGAGCAGTAAGTCCATTTATTGCCCGCTTTAATTTCAGTATCAGAGATAGGAGCTGCCAATTCTTTTTCCTCATCAGGCAGTAGTTTAGGAATGTCTAGACCATCAAAAGCAATGCATGAACAGAGGAGTGCAGTTTCTGAAAAGTGGGTTTAACATGTAGTTGAATAACATGCTGTATCCCCTTAATATCACTCACAACCTTCCCTTCAGTATCTAGCAAAGCAGTCATAACATTTTTACAAGTCCTACCCAAATCTAAATCATATGGATTCACCTGTGCTCTGGAGCCTGTAACTAAATACTGTTGTTGCAACATTACCCTATCCTCCTTAGCTTTAAGAAAATCACACATTTGTCCTTTTATTTCAGCAAGGTTTTGTCAATCACTAACATTGGAAACATCGGACTTAGTCAAAAGCCATAAATATTTAGCCCTGAACCCCAAATAAGTCAAATATTGTTCAACAGTTCTAGTGTGTGACAGCTGTAGGAACAATATTTTTAATTCCCTCTTTGTGTCTTCCCACCACTCAATGGGGCTATCGTAGAGAAATCCATCTGCTAATCTCAAATCAAAAAATTCAAGAACCTGAGTCTGAACATACTCTTCTTGTAGTAAGGCTATGTTTAATTCCCAGTAGGCTCTCCTTATAGGAAGCTGCTGTTGTTTCATAACAAGTACCCTCTCTACTACGTGATCTGAAGTCTCAAGAGGCAAAGCAGAAACTGATAAATTAGAAATACGGTCAGACAAAAACCAAACATCAATCCTGGTGGACAGGGGACCTTTAAAAAAGGTGTGTGATGGTTCCAAATGCACAAGGTCATAGACATCTTTTAAATTACCCTGCTGCAGTACTAAGAGTAATGTATGTGAGTCACAAAATATCTTCTTTGTGTTCCTCCCACAATCCCGGGAAGCTAAGCCACAATTGAAATCCCCCCCCCACAATACTAATTTTGAGGTAAAGAGATATGGAGCAATTCTCCGAAACAAGAAAGATCTATCAGCTTTCTGTTGGGGCGTAAATATTAATAATGCGATATACAGTATCATATATCAGTACATCAACAAACATAGCCCTCCCAGGCTGTATATCTAAAACCTGTAACACCGTAGTAGTAGTAATGCCAGAAAATAACACCCCCAATCCAACACATTGTTCTTCCCCAAGTGACCACAAGGAGGCATCCCACTTCCAGTCTTTCTCTGCCTCTCTCATTTCAGATAGAGTGCAATCTAGTGTCCTGCAACAAAATCACATTCCCACGATCTTCTACCAGACTAGCAACTGTGAGTCTCCTCTTTTCCCTAGATCTAATACTATTCGTATTAATAGTAAGAAAAGCAATGCCTTTATCCATGAAAAGAAAGGAGACCAGGTAACAGCTAGAATTCAGATATCAAAAAGGATTATACAGTAAAGTGTCATTTGGGTTTTTTTCATTTCTTATGCTTAGGCTTGTCTCCAACACTAACTTCAGGTGCAACTTCAGGTTGAGAGGAGGCAACCGATGAAAAGTCAGAGTCTAAACCATCATTGTCACCATCAGGGTCACACAGTTGTGCAAAGGAATTCTGTACTGGAATAAGAACCACATCAACTGACTCCGGCAACACAACCATAGCAGTTTTACCCGACCTTGATCGTGTTACCATTTGGAAAGCGGTATCAGACTGCATTTCGGGGCATATTAATAGCATCCAAACCAGCATCAACATTTGCAATTAACATATCACTTCCCTCATCAGGGAGTAAATAACTAGAAGGGGGTGCCCCTTTGTCCAAAACATGCAGAGTACCATCACCCACAGCGCAAGTATCAGACTGTGATTTCATAAAGTCATCCCCCTAAGTGGTCTGCAGGTCCACAGCAGTCATAACCATATCATCCATGCCCAAATCATGAGAAACAGGAGGCGGTACATTCTCTTGCAAATCTTGCATCTTTTGCTTATCCTTCTGGGCGTTTGCAACATAAACATCCTGCTTTGCCCTTACGGCCTGATCAAGACTGTTATGTGAGGCCCAAGAACAAGTACGAAACGTGTGCCCACATTCCTCACAGAGATTACAACGCATGGGTTGTCGACAATGGGCACCAATATGACCCAAGTCCCCGCAGAGACCAAATTTCTGCTTATCACATACATTACTGAGATGACCAACTGCCCCACATTTATAACAAGCACATGATTCACCTCGGTAAAAAAGCACTCCCCTGTCTCTTCCCAAAAAGAAACAATTTGGAAGGTGCTTTGTAAGACCCTGTTCAAGGTGTAGATCTACAGTGTATCTCCAGCCCCCAGTCCATAAGTTATCATCTAAGATGGGCTCAGGATGACCTTTGACTTTACAGTGTTGCTGCAACCAATAGGTTATGTCCGCAACATTAACGCCTTCATTGCAGAATAATATAGTTAGCTTTTTTGATACAGGTTTAGTCAAGGGTATAGCCATAAAAGACCTCCACAACGGTGTAGCTTTTAAAAGATGAAACTGCTTCCAGAACCTATCGAGACCCCCCAGATGTTTAAAACTAATGTCAAAAATGGAGTTGCCAGGGGCATGTATCAAGGCATAGATTTAGTAAACCTAATATTTCATGCTCCCCTTGAGAAGCTCCCTTCCAACAAAATGCCTATCTGGGATCTCAGACATGGGCCCCTGAAATTTCAGCCGAACAGCATTCCGCCTGGCCGCAGGTTCAGCAGTCTGCCCAAAAGTAGCAGGGAACAACTGCTCTCGAACTCTAGCATGCCAAACAGGATCGTTAGATTGGGAGACCGTCTCCGACTCACTAGGAGCAACAGAAGCCTTGTCACCAACTTTGTGATCAGTAATGTCCGAACCAGGATGATCCACTTGAGAAGAGGGGGATGGGAGGGGGGTCACAGCAGTAGAAGGGGCTTCTCCTTCCAAAACCTGTATAATAGGCATTATCAAAAATTATTGTCAGACCCAGAAAACATTTTGCCAGACAATAAAAGGGACTTCTGTCCAGGCTTTAGTAAGTCAACAGAATGACCTGAGGTAACAGAAGAAAAAACATCAGGGATGACCTCAGACTATGAAGGTTTAATAAATCCTGAAAGTTCAGAGACATTAGCGTCCCAGCCTTTTCCTGAGGAATCTTTTACCCATCCAGCTGCCTCTAAGGCCTGTGTAACCCAGTCCACGGAGGTGGGGGATATCTTCAACATCAGGCTGAACAGACTATCTATAGAAGAAGTAGACAGCTGTTCAGAAGGTGACAAAATCATTTTCTCAGGCTCCAAAATAGTACTAGCAGTACCATGTACATCCCATCCCCCCGACATTTCATTGACAGCAATATCAGTATGGTATGAGGAAGCAGTAACAGAATATCCCTGGAGAGACCTCAGCACAGCATCTATACCCATGTCAGGAAGTACAGTTCCACCCTGTAAAGGAACAGGTAAAGCCGGCAACCGAGAGTCCGTCATAAGGGAAAAAACTCCCCCTTTCCCATCCAACTGAATCTCCATGCTTACCGAGGAAGATTCAGCAGTCGCAGTCTCCGGTTCAGGCGACACCACAGCGGGATCCGAGACAGCCACACCCTCCGCACCCACATCTTGCAGTAGCTGAGTACCTTCCGTTTCCTGTGCAAGGTGAAAGGCCTCCTGCTGCCTACAGATTTCACTCTCCAAACGGTTCCTGGCGCAAGAAACTGCCATTTTTCTTCCACAAGCTGCTGCTGTAAAATATCTATTGCTGCAGTACCCACCGCAAATGGCGCCAGAGAGCGAGCCGACAACAAGTCATTATTAGGAGCCAAAACAGGATTCCCTCGGGATGCATCAGAAGCAGTACGTGGCAATTCTATTCTCCGGTCTCGGTCTTCTGTCATCATGGTCACTGGAAAAAAGGGGAGTTGAGGAGGTGACCAGCTCCACAACCATCCACACGTCCAAACCCTCTTCCAACTGCAAGCAGACTGCGAGACACAAAACTACCGCAGCACCCTCTTGCAAAGAGTAGGGGAATTTCCCCGGTGTGCTGGCCAGATTTCCCTCATTCACTAAAAATACCACCAACAGCTTAATCTAGTTCAATTTCAGTTGCTTACCATCTGCATTCCCCCCGCCCCGGTCGCCCCTGAAAAAGGGACTTCTGGGCCCAGCGGGCTTACCGGGTCAACAAACAAACAATGGTATATGATTTTAAGTTATATAAGTGAGTAATAATGGAACTCTCTGTCTCTTAAGTAGGACTTAAATATGCAGTATCATCATTGGAAATGATCTTTTTTTACTGAAACATTCTCTTCCTTCATCCCTTCCCTTTTTTCTTTAGTAATTTATTTTTGAATGGTGAGAAAATTGACTTTTTTTTTAACACATCTTTTCCCCTCCGGTCATGGTCTGCAGTGCCTCTCTGAGGCATCCTGCCTGCTCCTGCCCTGCCTGAAGTCCTCCTACCTGTGCCTCCTCTCTCCTCCTCCTCCTCTATCCACGATCAGCACCCCAGCTTAACCCCTCCAGGGTGGGGCCGCCCCTCCTCTTTGGGCACTCTTTACAGTCAGACTCTGATGTGGAAGAGGACCCGGGTGGAGGAACCTGGAAGGCCAGGCAGGATGGACCTGGCCGTGGGCATGGCGGCAGGTGCTGTCGCCAACCCCACAGACTGGGCTTTTCCTTGTTCTGGTGTTCGCTCCTCCCCCCTCCCATGAGTGTGCATGCCCCGAAGCTTGGCGCATGGCAACCCCTGCTTGCATCAGGCCACACCAATCACATGCTGCCCAGCGTTCTATGGCACTGCCAGTCTCCACCAGGAGCTGCTGGCATGCTGGGTGATCCCCAACCTCCCCCACCCGGGAGGGGAGCAGCCCAGCAGGTGCTCAGTCTTCTCCTGACCCTGCCGTCCCCCAGCTCGCTCCCAAACTCGGGTCGCCAGTGTGATGCTTGGTGTGGCGTCCAGCACCTCAACCCTCAGCGCCAAGGGGCCGGCTGAAAATAGAGACTTAATAGATTATTATGACCAGTTTGGAGAAATTGTAAAAATTAAGCCTTGTATCAATTATTATTTGAAATGTTGCTTGAGATGTATCAGTGACATCAGGGCATTGAGCCCTATAAATTGTAATAGCATGTACTTTAGGACCATGCCCCTGAGGAAGGCAAGGTACCCAAGCGCTGGGGCAGTGTGGCATGTGCCGTTCTTCAAAGTGCAAGTGCAATCATTAAAATTCCTATCTCAAGGAGCAAAGTTGTGTATGTGCTCTATGGAGCGCTGATCCTACTGAACTGGTGACTATGGAGGGTGGCTTTCCTCTGAACTAGCGTACCTGCTGGCTTGTCTGGCACAGGTAAAACATTTTCTTTGAAGGATCAACTGCCTGCCTGCTCTTCAACCTGCAGGACCACCCCTTTTCCCCCAGTGTGGCCTGGCTGGCTGAGGTTGGGTGCAGATATGTTCAAGTAGTCAGCAGCAGCAGAGCCAGGAGCAGACAGTAGGTCCAGTGAAGTGGGTGCCCTGACATCTGGTGATATTAGCTTGCAGGACTATTCTTTTTCTTATATCCGTACCTCTGCCCGTCAGTGAGCCCAAACATGGCAACTTCTGACCTCCAGGCCAGTACTACATGATCAGCCATGATGCCAAGGCTGCTCCACCTACCAACCAGAGGACATGCCCAGGTAACAAGATGATCTAAACCCTTCCCCAAAGTCCAAGAATGTTCCTTCTGTGGTGCCCTCACAACTCCACCTACCTAGTGGTAGGAGTCTGGCTCAAGCCAAGAAACTGGGTCTCACACATTCTGTAGTAGTACAAGACTCTGTCACCTATACCACGGGGTCAGTCAGACTGAACCTTTTTTTGTACATTGTCATTCCTCTCCACCAACTGATGTTGCCCTCTGGTGGTGCCCTGGGACTAGGTAAGTGACATCGAAGGGTGGGAGATGGGACTGGGAGGTTACTTAGCTGAGGAGGACATTTCTTTCGTGGTGGGATCCACTGCGAGTGTCCCTTTGGCCCGTCTCATCCATGAGGACTAGCTGGCATTCAGGCCTAAGAGTGCCATCATCATACTGCTGCACATCTCGTGTTTCAAACAACATGAAGTCTTGCTATATTATGACATATGCAGTAAGTCCCAACCTCGAACTGCTCCAGAGGTGAAAGAGTTAACTTTCCATGCCAGGCAAGGAAAGCTGAGCTCGAGCTCGGTTGAAACTCTGTCTGTTGTTCTTCGAACTCAAACCTTCAGATTCTTTACTCAGCCTCACTGAACAGTCGCTCCGGAGATTTCTCCTTCTGCTCGGTTCATTTTGTCGGTTAAAGTATTGTTTTTCTCGGTTTTCGACCGAAATTAAACCGCAACCGGTTGGTTCGGACTCTGTCTGTGGTATTTGTGAGTACTAGATAGGTTTTACAGTAATTTCTATTCTGTGTGGAACTTGTAAACGGTTTATCGGTTCGGTTTGAACCGATCAGGTTGTTTAAAATATATTAATTTGTCATTTAGAGTGTGGTTACCGGTTCTTATCGGTTCTAAAAAAGACGGATTTTATTACGTTTTTTTCCACGACCCGTGACACGGTTGGGAACCAATAAGAGGGTCTTACCTGGCGGATTGCCATAAACGGGTAAGTTTGGTTAGGACTGGCACTATGTCTGAGAAACCCAAAAGAAAAACCGGGCCCACTGGGTTTCAACACTGCATTGTCTGTGGGGAAGTCTTTGCCAAGGCTGACCCCCACACCACCTGTGTTTATTGTCTAGGGTTTGACCACCTCGATGCAGACTGCCAGATTTGTAAAAAATTTTCCTGCAGCTACCCTGGAAAAGAGAGTTGGTAGGCTCAGGGAAAGGGAGGCCAAAAAGTCCGCTGAACCGGATGGCCAGCCCGGTTCGGTTCCAACCGAACTTGAGGGAGTGCCCTCTGACCAGGGCAAGACTTCTTCGGCCAAAAGGAGATCTGACTCTGAGGAGTCGGTTCCAGCAAAAAGGACTAGGAAATCAGCTGGTGTGGAGCCAAAACTTTCCTCTCCAACCGCTGAAGAAATAGCCAAAGCGATTAAAATTGTCCAGTCCCTTTCCCCGGTTCTGACCGAACCGGCACCATCAGGTAAGCGTCCTGTTCCACCGGTTCAAGAGTATGATTTAGAGGAATATTATGAACTGGAGGAGGGGGAAGAGGAGTATGAGGAGAGTGAATGTGGATTTGAAAGTCTGTATGTGCCCATTGACCCGGACATCTCCCCAGACACACCTTCAGGAGTGTCTCCTCCTAGGCTTTCTGAGTCCCCTTCTTATTTTGTGTTTTATAAGAAAGTGGCTGAAACCCTCCAGCTCCCTATGGAGGAAGCTGTGGATGATCAAGAGGAGCCTGACTATGTGGAAATGATGGATATCCCAGAGTCTAGGAGACTTTCTATTCCTTTGCATAAATCTTTTGGGAAACAGTTAAAATTCTAAAACCTCCTCACACTATACCTCCTACGGATAAGAGAATGGACAAGAGGTACACATTTTCAGGCTCTGATATGGAGTTCCTTACACAACAATGCAGCCATGTTGGGGTAGTGCAGGCTGCAGCCTGTGACAAGGCAAATATTCCCTTGGCTTCACACCCCGCTGACAAGGACTCCAGGAGGATTGATGCCATGGCAAAGAAACAGTACATGGCAACATCGTTGGGACTCAGACAGGCAAATTATATGGCTTATGTTGCTAGATATCAGAAATCCAGATGGGATACTGTTATGGCTCTAGCAAAACAGGTCCCTGGCCAGCTTGCCAAGGAGCTGGAGCAGGTGGCTGCTGATGGTATTGAGGCATCCAAGGTGCAATTCCATGCTGCAGTGGACTCTAATGATGTGTCATCAAGAGTCATGGCTACATCTGTGGCACTTCGCAGAATGGCTTGGCTCAGATGTACTAGCCTGTCACAGGATACCCAGACTAAGGCCATGGGTTTTCCTGTTGTGGCTAATTCTCTGTTTGGGGAGCAGACAGAGAATTACATGAAGAAAATGGATGAGTATAGGACCACCTATAGGAGTGCACAGGCCAAGGAAAGGCAGGTCACTCCTCAAAGGCAGCTTTCCAGGGGCAGGGGCAGGCCTTTTCATAGGCCTTTTTACCAAGCCCGGGCCTCCTCTTCTGCTTATGCCCAGAGGGGGTTCTTTAGAGAGAGAGGCAGACGGGGTACAAGCAGGCCTGCTTCCACCCCTCAACTCAGAGCCCCTGCCAAGCAGGCACCATGATGGGGTTGCCAGGGCCAATTCTCAGCTACCTGTAGGTGGCAGGCTGGCTTACTTTGTCCAGGACTGGAAGTCTCTGACATCAGACAAGTGGGTCCTGGAAGTAGTAAGCCAGGGACTGGTTCTCAGCTTCAAAAAATTTCCAAAGATGAGAACCAGATCCTTTCCACCTACAAATCCACCAGAGGCACTTGCCCTAGAGGCAGAGGTCTCTTCCCTCCTAGCTCTCAGAGCTGTGGAAAGGGTTCCACCCCTACACCAGGGCAAAGGGTTGTACTCCAGGTACTTACCCCAAAAAAGACAGGAGAATGGCGGCCCATCCTGGATCTCAGAAATTTAAACAAGCACCTTTTAAAACCAAAATTCAAAATGGTGACTCTGGGAATTATTCTGCCCTCTCTAAGGACAGGGGACTGGCTAGCATCCCTGGACCTCAAGGATGCCTACTTCCATATTCGCATCAGAAGCTCCCATCGAAAGTACCTCGGGTTCAAGCTGCCCTCAAGCCATTACCAGTTCAGAGCAATGCCCTTTGGCCTCACCTCTGCTCCAAGGGTATTCACAAAATGCCTGGCAGTAGCAGTTGCTTCCCTAAGAAGGCAAAATTGCCATCTTCCCTTACCTGGACGACTGGCTCATAGTAGATCAGTCTCCAGACCAGATCAAGTTACATCTACAGATAACTCAGCAACTGCTCACCTCTCTAGGTTTCCTTCTGAATCTTTCAAAGTCAGTTCTAGAGCCTGTCCAGCTCCTCACCTTCATAGGCAGAGCTGAACACAGAGAAAGCCAGAGCCTTCCTTCCTTTGGACAGGGCAAGGACCCTGGTCTCTGGCCTCCTCATTCACCCTGCAGGTCTCTCGACCAGCAAGGCATTTTCTACAGCTCCTGGGCACATGGCTGCTTCTACAGCAGTAGTGCAGGGAGCAAGATTTCAGATGAGGGACATCCAGTTCCATTTGACAGCCTTTTGGTCTCAAAGGAAAGACCCTCTAACCAAATTGATCCCAGTGACTCGAACCCTGATCCAGGCCCTACAGTGGTGGCAGGATCAGAGCAATCTGAGACAAGGGGTTCCTTTTGTCATTCAGTCTCACTCCTTAATCCTTACTACAGATGCATCCCTATTGGGGTGGGGAGCTCACATGGGCGGCCTCACTACCCAGGGATTGTGGTCCCCTCAGGAATCTCTGCTCCCCACCAGTCTGTTGGAACTCAGAGCAGTTTTTCTAGCACTTCAAGCTTTTTCCAAGTCTGATCAGAACAAAGTTGTACAGGTCAGAACAGACAACACCACCACAATGTGGTACATCAGCAAGCAAGGGGGCACTCAGTCTACAGCCTTGTTCACCGAAACAATTAAGTTGTGGTCTCTGGCTTACTCCCTGAACACCTCCCTTACGGCAGTTCACCTCCCAGGCAAGTACAATGTCCTGGCAGATGCTTTCAGCAGGATTTCCCAGGGCCATCACGAATGGTCACTAGACCCCCTGGTCTTGGAGGTGATATTTGCCAGATGGGGCACCCCGCAGATAGATCTTTTTGCAGCCCCAGACAATCACCAACATCCCCTTTTTTGCTACAGGCCCCTAGTGTTGGACTCAGTGCCTCTGGATGCCTTAGTTCTCAATTGGGAAGGGAAGTTTCTCTATGTTTCCCTCCTTCCTTCTCCTGTTCAAAGTGCTAGTCAAAATCAGATCTCAACCCTGCAAGATGATCCTGATTGCTCCAGATTAGGCCAGACAACCCTAGTATCCACTCCTACTGTCCTTAGCAGTCCATCTTCCCATGTGTCTTCCCAGGAATCACAACCTGTTAACCTGTGCTCAGAGGAGGGTTTGGTACCCGAACCTCAAATCTCTCAATCTCAAGGCCTGGCTCTTGAAGAGTTAGTTTGCTGATCTACACCTCTCCCAAGGTGTAATGATATCCTGAAGGCTTCTAGGAAACCTTCCATCAGGGCTACTTATAATTCCAAATGGAAGAGGTTTCCATATGGTGCTCTGGAGCATATTTCCCAGAATCTGCTGATTTACCCACAGTCCTGGATTATATGGTCCACTTAAATACCTTGGGGCTGAGACTAGCTACCCTAAAAGTGCATCTGGCAGCTGTGTCTGCTTTTATTTCAGCAGGTAAGCCCTCTTCTCTTTCAGCTCATCCTGTATTCTCCAAGTTTTCCAAGGGATTGCTTCACACCAACCCTCCATTCAGGGACCCTGCCGCTGCCTGGGATCTTAATGTTTGCATTGCTCAGCTTATGCAACCGCCCTTTGAGCCTTTGTCTTCAGCAGAGCTTAAGTACTTGACTTGGAAAACTGTGTTTCTGGTAGCCATCACTTCTGCCAGACGCATAAGTGAATTACAAGCTTTGTCAGTGGAGCCTGATTTTATCTCCTTTTGTAGAGATAAGGTGGTCCTCAGGACTAACAGGAAGTTTTGCCTAAGGTGGTTTCAGATTTCCACCTTAATCAATCTATATCTCTTCCAGTGTACTTCACTGACCATTCCTCCTCTGGCGAGAGGAGGCTGCACAAGCTAGATGTGAAGAGAGCCTAAGTTACTACTACAGAGCTGCACAAGGGTCACAGGTTTGACTCCCTCCAACTGTTCCTCACTTATGGTGAGGTTGGTAAAGGGAAACCTGCCACTAAAAGATCCATTGCCAGGTGGATTGTCTCTTGTATCCAATTCTGTTATGAAAAGCTGGGTAAGGTTCCTCCCTCAGGCCTTAGGGCTCACTCTACCAGAGGTACAGCTGCTTCCCTGGCTGCTGCCAGGGACTTCCCTATTCTAGAGATATGTCAAGCAGCTACCTGGAAAACAGTTCACACTTTTACCAAGCACTACTCCCTGGACATCCAGGCTAGGAGTGATGCTCGGTTTGGCACAGCTGTGCTTCAGAGGCTATTTCCTAAGTAGGTTCTGTCCTCTCTTCATGAAGGTACTGCTGTGTAGTTCTGATATGTCATAATATAGCAAGACTTCATGTTGTTTGAAGAAAAAATTACTCACCTTAGTAATGTTGTTTCTTCTAATGGAGTCTTGCTATATTATGACCTCCCTCTGCCTGCCCCTCTCAGAACCTCTGTTTTTGGGATGTGGGTGGGCAGTGCAGTGTTGGCACTTAGTAGATGCCCACCTTGTTGTTTTCACCCCTCCTTTTTGGGGTGACTTGGTGTTGTGTTTTTCATTTTTGGGTCTCCTGACTTGAGTCTTTGTTTTGGGACCAAAAAATGTGTTCATATATTTAGTAGCCAGTTGGCTAGTGTAGGTTTACAGCTTCCACACAGGACCTCAGTGAGTTTAGCACGTAAAGATATGACGGTTTGAGTTTGAAGAACAACAGACAGAGTTTCAACCGAGTTCGAACTCAGCGTTCCATGCCTGGCATGGAAAGTTAACTCTTTCTCCTCCAGAGCAGTTCGAAGGTTGGGACTCACTGCATATGTCATAATATAGCAAGATTCCATTAGAAGAAACAACATTACTAAGGTGAGTAATTTTTTCTTCAGTCATTTCCTGTTTCACCCACCATCGGTTGCAGCCCTCTAGGGCTCTATGGCATGAGAGCATGGCCATGCACTGGAGCCCAGATGCTTGATTATAGTGAGTGCAGATATCCTACTTAGACAGTATATCTGGGGTAAGATACTGCAATACGGGTGGACTAGATGGACCAGTGGTCTTTTTCTACTATAATTTTTCTACGTTTCTGTGTCCCACTCCCATTTGATTGGTCTGCTCCCACAACACTTGTGGTCACTCATGTGGCAGAGAGCACTGCCCTCACTTCCTCCCTGGAGCAGGAGAGCATCATCTGGGATGCTCAGTCCTCCTCCTCCTCCCCTTGACCAGCCACTGACACCTCAGGTTTGTTCTTGAACCCAAGTTGCTAGAGTCACGAGCAGTAATGCTACAGTTGTACTGATAGGTTGGCTGAAACTGAAGTAATACATTTAAATGTTCAAAAGCTGACCTGTCATAGTAGCAGCATTGCTGCTTGCTACGTTGTCAATGAGGGTTTGGAAGCGCTGTCCTCTGGGGAGGGTGGGGTGCAGGAGTCGCTACTAGACTGTCAACCTTGTTAACCACAGATGGTGATATAGTGTCAAGTCTGCCTGTGGGATTGGGAGGAAGCAGGGCATGTGCTCCATAGAAACATAGACTTTGACAGCAGATAAGGACCGCTTGGCCCACCCAGTCTGCCCATTTCTCTACCTATTGGATAAGCTGCAGATCCTAGTTAACCAACAACCTGCTTCCTCTTACCCACCACCAGAATTGCCTCATGTTTGTCCCATGCATTCTTGAATTTTCCCACTGTTTTTGACCCCACGACCTCCTCAGGAAGGCTGTTCCATGCATCCACCACCCACCCTTCATCACATTGCCCCTGAGCCGTCCCCCTCTATCTTCAAATTGTGCCCCCTTGTTCTTGCACATCTCCTTTTCTGAAAGATGTTACCCTCTTGCACTTTTTTGATTCCCTTGAGGTAATTAAATCTTTCTGTCATGCCCCCCCCCCTTCCTCAAGGGTATACACATTAAGCTCCTTTAGTCTCCCTTTGTATGGCTTCTGGTGCAGACCCTGCACCATTTTAGTTGCCCTCCTCTGGACTGCCTTCACCCTGTCTATGTCCTTGTGGAGATGGGGTCTTCAGAACTGTCCACAGTATTCCAGATGGTGTCTCACCAACTGTCTGTACAGAGGGGTAACAACTTCCTGTTTTCTACTGGTGATGCCTCTCCCTGTGCATCCCAGTATCCCCCCAACCCTCCATACTGCCTTCTCACATTGCTTGCCTACCTTTAAGTCATCTGATATGACTACCCCAGGTCCCTTTCCATTTTTGCTGTTGTTAGTGCCTCCCCTCACATTGTGTACTCTTCCCCTGGGTTTTTGTTTCCCAGGTGCATTACTTTGCACTTCTTTGCATTGAATCTAAGCTGCCATGCTTTTGACCATTCCTGCAGCCTTGCCAAGTTCCTTCTCATCCTTTCCACCCTACCTTGTGTATCAACCCTGTTGCAGATCTTTGTGTCATCTGCAAAGAGGCATCCTTTCCCTTCCAGCCCCTCTGCAATGTCACCTATAAAGACATTAAAGAGGGCCGATCCCAGTACTGAACCCTGCGGTACCCCACTCATAACCCCCCTTTCTTCGGAGTGGACTCCATTTACTATTACCTTCTGCATCCTGTTGTCCAGCCAGTGTTTTACCCAGGCTACAGCCGTTGGACCCACTCCCAGGCTGGTTTACTTATTTATTAATCTTTTGTGTGGGACTGTGTCAAATGCCTTGCTAAAGTCTAGGTAGGCCATGCCAACAGCCCTTCTCTGATCTACTACTTTGGTCACCCAGTCAAAGAAATAGATTAGATTCGTCTGACATGACCTTCTCATTGTGAATCCATGCTGCCTTGGGTCCTATGCCCCACCGGCCTCTAGGTACTCAACAGTTATTTCCTTCAGAAGTGATTCCATCATTTTCCCTACCACTGAGGTCCAACTAACAGGTTTATAGTTTCCTGCCTCTGTTTTGCTCCCACTTTTGTGAATGGGAATCACATCTGCCATCCTCCAGCCCTCGGGTACCACACCATCCTCCCATGATTTCTTAAAAAGGGTAGTCAGTGGTGTCACTAGTTCTCCCCTTAGTTCTTTTAGAATTCTGGAGTGAATCCAGTCAGGCCCCATTGTTTTGTCCACCTTCAGTTTTAGGGGTTCTTTTAGGACCCTTTCTTCTGTGAATGGACTGGTATCGTCCCCCCATCCAGAGTGCTTCTATTCTTTGGTTTAAGTACCTCCCCATCTCTTCTTTTGTGAATACTGAGTTGAAGTATTTGTTCAGTATCCCTGCTTTTTCACTATCACCCTCTGCCCACCCCCCTTTCTCTTTATTAAGCCTCACTATCCCTCCCTTGGTCTTTCTTTGCTCCCTAATGTACCTATAAAAGATTGTATCCCCCTTCAAACAACATGAAGTCTTGCCGTATTCTGACTATTGCAGTTAGGTCCTGGCTTTCAACTGCCCCGGGGATCAAAGCGTTAACTTTCCATGGCCAGCATGGAACATTCAGCACGAGCTCGGGTGAAGCCTCTGTCTGCTGTTGTTTAAACTCCAACCGTCAGATTCTTTACTCCGCCTCACTGACGCTCCGGAGATTTCTCCTTTGCTCGGTCCAAAAAAGTTGGTTAAAGTGTCATTTTTTCGTCGGGTTCTACCGAATTTCTGCTACTGAACCTGTCGGTTTAAGTCTCTGTCTGTGGTACCGTGAGTACTAGAAAGGTTTTGCATTTAATTTCTGTGTGGAACTTGTAAATATTGAATCGGTTCGGTTTGAACTGATCAGATTGGCCTTAAAAAAGTTTTGAATTAGAGTGTGGCAAACAATCCATATTGGTTCTAAAAAAAGACGGATTTAATTACGTTTTTTCCAAGACCCGTATCACGGTCAGGAACCGATAGGGGTGTCTTGCCTGGCGGATTGCCGAAAAAAGGGTAAGTTTTGGATAGGATTGGCCATGTCTGAGAAACCCAAGAAAAAAACTGGGCCCACTGGGTTTCAACACTGTAGTGTGTGTGGGGAAGCCTTTGCTAAGGCTGATCCCCACACCACCTGTGTTTATTGTCTGGGGTTTGATCACCTTGATTCAGACTGCCAAATTTGTAAAAGTTTTCCCAAAGCTACCCTGGATAAGAGAGTAGGTAGACTGAGAAAAAGGGAGGCCGAAAAGTCCGCTGACCTGGATGGCCAGCCTGGTTCGGTTCCGACCGAACCAGAAGGAGTGCCCTCTGACCAGGGCAAAACTTCTTCGGGCAAAAGGAGAGCTGATTCTGAGGAGTCAGTTCCAGTTAAAAGAAAGAGAAGAGAAAAATCATCCCGTTCGGATCCACAAATTCTTTCTCCGACCGCTGATGAAATAGCCAAAGCGATAAGGATAATTCAATTGCTAACTTCGGTTCCGGCCGAACCTGCACCATCTGGCAGGGGCTCGGTTTGGTCGGTTCCCCCGGTTCCGGATTATACTTTAGAAGAATTTTATGAACCGGAGGAGGAGGAGGAGGGAGAGCATGAGGATGATGATGATGATTATGAAAGTCTGGATGTGGCTATTGACCCGGACATCTCCCCAGACAGACCTTCAGGTGTTTCTCCTCTTAGGCTTTCTGAGTCCCTTTCCCACTTTATGTTTTACAAGAAAGTGGCTGAAACCCTCCAACTTCCAGTGGAAGAAGCAGTAGAGGATCAGGAGGAGCCTGATTTTGTTGAGATGATGGACATCCCAGAGTCGAGGAGATTGTCTATTCCCCTCCATAAATCTTTTGGGAAACAGTCATTTAAAATTTTATAAAGACTCCTAATTCCATACCTCCTGTGGACAGAAGAATGGACAAGCGGTATACCCTTTCAGGCTCAGACACAAAGTTCCTTTCCCAGCAATGCAGCCATGTTGGGGTAGTGCAGGCTGCTGCCTGTGATAAGGCAAATATTCCCTTGGTTTCACACCCCCCAGATAAGGACTCCAGGAGGATTGATGCCATGGCAAAGAAGCAGTACATGGCAGCATCTTTGGGACTCAGGCAGGCTAACTATATGGCCTACACAGCTAGATACCAGAAGTCCAGATGGGACACTGTGCTGGCTGTGGTATAAAGAGGCCCTGACCAGCTTGCCAAGGAGCTGGAGCAGGTGGCTGCAGATGGGATTGAGGCATCCAAGGTGCAATTTCATGCTGCTGTGGACTCCAATGATGTTTCATCTAGAGTCATGGCTACATCTGTGGCCCTTCGGAGGATGGCTTGGCTCAGATGTACTAGCCTATCACAGGATACCCAGGCTAAGGCCATGTATTTCCCTGTCATTGGTAATTCTCTGTTTGGGGAGCAGACAGAGAACTAAATGAAAAAAGATGGACGAGTACAGGACCACCTACAGGAGTGCTCAGGCCAAAGAAAGGCAAGCCACTCCTCAGAGACAGCATTCCAGGGGCAGGGACCGGCCCTTTCAAAGGCCTTTTTACCAAGCCCAGGCCTCCTCTTCTGCTTATGCTCAGAGGGCATTCTTCAAAGGGAGAGGCAGACGGGGAATGAGCAGGCCTGCTTCCACCCCTCAGCCTAAAGCCCCTGCCAAGCAGACACCCTGACGGGTCTGCCCGGGCCGATTCTCCAGTACCTGTAGGGGGGCAGGCTGGCTTACTTTGTCCAGGACTGGAAGTCTTTGACATCAGACAATTGGGTCCTGGAAGTAGTAAGCCAGGGACTGGTTCTCAGCTTCAAACAATTTCCCAAGATGAGAACCAGATCCTTTCCACCTGCAAATCCATCAGAGACCCTTGCCCTAGAGGCAGAGGTTTCTTCCCTCCTGGCTCTCAGAGCCATAGAAAGGGTTCCTTACCTCACACAGGGCAAAGGATTGTACTCCAGGTACTTCCTAACCCCCAAAAACAGGAGAATGGCAGCCCATCCTGGATCTAAGATATCTGAACAAGCACCTTTTAAAATCAAAATTCAAAATGGTGACTCTGGGAATAATTCTGCCCTCTCTAAGGCCAGGGGACTGGCTAGCCTCCCTGGACCTCAAAGATGCCTATTTTCACATTCCCATCAGGTGCTCCCACAGAAAGTACCTCAGATTCGAGTTGCCCTCAGGCCACTATCAATTCAGAGCAATGCCCTTTGGCCTAACATCAGCCCCAAGGGTGTTCACAAAGTGCCTGGCAGTAGTGGTTGCTTTCCTAAGGAGAAAAAAGATTTCCATCTTTCCAGACTTGGACGACTGGCTCATAGTGGGTCACTCTCCAGACCAAGTCAAGTCACATCTGCAAATAACTCAGCAAGTGCTCACTTCCTTAGGATTCCTCCTCAACCTTCCAAAGTCAGTTCTCGAGCCAGTACAGATCCTCACCTTTATAGGGGCAGAACTGGATACAATAAGGGCAAAAGCCTTCCTTCCCCTGGACAGGGCACGGACCCTTATAGAACTGGCCTCTTCATTCACCCTTTAGGTGTCTCGACAAGCAGGGCATTTCCTGCAGCTCGTGGGCCACATGGCAGCCTCTACAGCAGTGGTCCAGGGGGCAAGGTTCCAGATGAGGGACATTCAGTTCCAGTTAAGAGCCTTCTGGTCCCAAAGAAAGGATTCCCTTACCGAACTAGTCCCAGTGACTCGAACCCTGATCCAGGCTTTGCAATGGTGGCAGGATCAGGACAATTTGAGACAGGGAGTTCCTTTTGTCACTCAGTGATACTCACCACAGATGCCTCCCTGCTGGGCTGAGGAGCCCACTTAGGGGATCTTACCACCCAAGGGCTGTGGTCACCTCAAGAATCTCTGCTTCACATCAATCTCTTGGACCTCAGAGCAGTGTTTCTGGCACTGCAAGCTTTTCCCAAATCTGTACAGAACAAGGTGGTACAGATCAGAACAGACAATACCACCACAATGTGGTACATCAATAAGCAAGGAGGCACTCGGCCTACAGCCTTGTGCACAGAACCAATGAAGTTGTGGTCTCTGGCCTGTTCCCTGCAAACCTCTCTGATAGCAGTTCACCTCCCAGGGAAGGACAATGTCCTAGCAGATGCTCTCAGCAGGATATCCCAGGGCCATCACAAATGGACCCTAGATCCCCTAGTTTTGGAAGTGATTTTCTCGAGATGGGGCACTCCACAGATAGATCTTTTTGCAGCCCCAGACAATCACCAACTTCCTCTCTTTTGTTGCAGACCCCCAGTCTTGGGCTCAGTCCCCCTGGATGCTCTGATTCTGAATTGGGAAGGGAAGTTCCTGTATGCTTTCCCACCTTCCCTCTCCTGTTCAAAGTGTTAGTCAAGATCAGGTCTCAATCATGCAAAGTGATTCTGATTGCTCCAGACTGGGCCAGACAGCCCTGGTACCCACTGTTGCTGTCCTTAACAGTCCACCTTCCCCTGTCTCTTCCCAGGAATTACAACCTGTTAACATCCTCTCAGGGGAGGATTTGGTATCCGAAGCTCAAATCTCTCAATCTCAAGGCATGGCTCTTGAAGCGAGTTTGCTGATCTACACCTTTCTCAAGGGGTTCTGGATATCCTTAAGGCTTCTCGAAAGCCTTCCACCAGAAAGACTTACAACTCCAAATGGAAAAGGTTCACTATTTGGTGCTCTAATAAGCATATTTCTCCAGAATCTGCAGGGTTGCCTGCAGTCCTGGACTATATGGTTCATCTTAATGGCTTGGGACTTAGGCCAGCTACACTTAAAGTGCATCTGGCAGCTGTTTCTGCCTCCCTGTCAGTAGGCAAGCCCTCTCCTCTCCTCTGTCAGCCTATCCTGTGTTTTGTAAGTTCTTCAAGGGATTGCTGCACACCATTCCCCCCTTTAGGTACCCTGCTCCTGCTTGGGACCTTAATGTTTGCATTGCTCAGCTTATGCAACCACCCTTTGAGCCTTTGTCCTCTGCAGAGCTTAAGTACTTGACTTGGAAAACTGTGTTTTTGGTAGCCATTACCTTTGTCAGGCGTATCAGTGAATTGCAAGCCCTGTCAGTGGAGCCTGATTATATCTCTTTCCATAGAGATAAAGTGGTCCTAAGAACTAACAGGAAGTTTTTGCCTAAGGTGGCTTCACATTTCCACCTTAATCAGTCTATGTCTCTCCCTGTTTTCTTCACCGACCATTCCTCCTCTGGAGAGAGAAGGCTGCACAGCTTGGATGTTTAAAGGGCCCTCAGCTACTACATAGAGCGCACCAAGGGTCACAGGTTTGAGTCCCTCCAGTTGTTCCTCATATATGGAGAGGTCAGTTAGGGCAAACCTGCCACTAAAAGATCTATTGCCAGGTGGATTGTCTCTTGTATACAGTTCTGCTATGAAAAACTGGGCAGAACCCCACCCTCAGACCTGAGGGCTCACTCTACTAGAGGTACAGCTGCTTCCCTGGCTGCTGCCAGGGATATTCCCATCTTAGAAATTTGTCAAGCAGCCACGTGGAAAACAGTGCATACATTCACCAAGTATTACTCTCTGATATCCAGGCTAGTAGTGATGCTCGGTTTGGCACAGCAGTACTTGAGCCTATTCCCAAAGTAGGTTGTGTCCTCCTCCATGGAGGTACTGCTTGGTAGTCTGCAATAGTCAGAATACAGCAAGACTTCATGTTGTTTGAAGAAAATTACTCACCTTAGTAATGTTGTTTCTTCTAATGGAGTCTTGCTGTATTCTGACACCCCCCGCCTCCCTCTCAGAACCTGGTTTTGGGATGTGGGTGGGCAGAGCAGTGTTGGCACCCTAGAGGTGCCCCTTTTCACCCTCCTTTATTTTGGGTGTGTGTTGTGTTTTGTTTTTGGTTTCCTGACTTGAGTCTTTGCTTTGAAACCAAAAACCCTTTTTAATAAATTGAGTTGCCAGTTGGCTAGTGTGAGTTTTACAGTTTCCACACAGAACTTCTAGTGAGTATTTGTAAATATCTGACAGTTGGAGTTTAAACAGCAGCAGACAGAGGCTGCAGCTCGAGCATCGAGCGTTCCATGCTGGCCATGGAAAGTTAACTTTCTAGGGACATGGATATGTTGTTCATCCACACTTATTGGCAGGTATCCTTGCCGCTTTAAATCTTAACGGAAGGTCTTCAAGCTGGCTCCTCCCACCCACCCGGGTGGTAAAACTCGGCTCCGCCCCATGACACCAGATCTTCCTTACCGCTTGGAAGCTCAGGTTCCCTCCTTAATGCTGTGCGTATAAGACTGGTTCCTAATTCTTGGTTTCTGATTTAAAAGTTTTGCACTTCTAGACTTGGTCTTCTATCCTCAGCGGCTGCGATGGACCGTCGACTCCAGTTTCGGAGATGCCCTTGCAGGCAGAAGATGTCTCGGACAGATCCGCACTCCACGTGTGTCTACTGTTTAGGCCTTGAGCACGACCTGCGGGGCTAGTGACCTGTGTCGTCCTTCTCAGCCTACGTCCTCGAAGACCCGTCTGCCCGTTTACAACTGGGGCGTCCCGAAATGTTTTCCTCGGTAAAGTCAAAAAGAGGCCCGGTCAGCGGTTTCATGAGCGGCGGGCTCGCGATCAGCTAGGAGCAGATGATAGCCCCGCGAAGAGGAGAAGCGGCAGGGCCACATCTTCCTCGGCTGTGGCATTTATCCTGCTCTCCCTGGGTTCCTTATACTGCTTCTTTAAGGAGCTTTGTCTGTCCCTCTCCACTAATGGAGAGGGACCAACGCCTGCTGGACCTTCTTCTCGGTCCAAAAGAAAGACAAGGGTAAGTCCCTCCGTCGACGCCTTGGGAGCGGGAAAGTGCCTCTCCCGAGTTGTCGGCCATTGACTTGGCCGATCTCGTTGTCGGCCACTGGTCTCACGGTGTCCCGCCAGGCCAGTTGACTATAGACCTCACTCCACGCATGGCAGATTTTTCTCGACCCGTTGGATGGGTTGTCGCCAGGTGAAGCCGAGAACTCTCTCCCGCTCCCCGGTTGGAGTTGAGGATCCTGGGCTTGCCAGTGCCCGGTTCCGGCGCCTCGGGTGAACCCTCCAGCCGAGAGGCTGGTTCCCCCGCCCTCCCCACACCGCTCGAAAAGCCGAGGTTCTTGGTCTGACTTTCGTGTCCAGCCGATCCCCCACAGGCGGTCTCGCACCGCTGTAAGCGGCGCTCCACTGCCCTCGCCTCGACGGAGGCGCCGACGTAGTTACGCTTTGACGCACGAGGACTATGTGGCAACAGTTTCCTTCTGACCGGAACAAGCTGACGCCCGCTACCTTCCCCGGCCATTAAGTGGTTGTCACTGAGCGTCGAAACAACCCTCGACCACCCGAGGAGCCTGTTCCCAGGCCGGTTGTTCGGCCAAAACCAGCTGCTCCACTGATTCCGATGGAACCTCCGCCTCCACAGCCGTTATTTGGGGCTCCGACCAAGAATTCTCGGTCGGCTCAGGGACTGCCCCATAGGCTGTCTGTCACCCTCACTCCCGATTGACCTCGGCAGGTGGAGGGTGGCTCAGGCCCGAGGCAGCTCTTTGCGGACTCTTCAGAGTCCGACGGCGATTCCTCCCTTTTCTCCAGGCGAGTAGACTTGGAGTCCTCTGGAGGTCAGTCGATGGACGATAGCCCTTCGTCCTATCTGGGATTGCTTCGGCTCATCTCGGAGTCCACCGGGATGAAACTCGAACCTGTGTCTGAGCGGGCCAGGTATCCCCTCACGGAGATACTGGACCGAGGGGATTCCCCTACGGAGGCTTTTCCGGTGGCCGAGGCCATAGTGGGCCCGGCCTTGGAGCTCTGGCAGCGCCCTGCTTCCTGTCCTGCAGCCTCGGCCAGGATGGTCAGGAAGTATGCGGTCCCTACCGGTTCCTTGTCCGGTTTTTCGGAACATCCCTCAGCCGAGGGGCTAGTTACCGACAGCGTTTTCCGGCGCACTGGGAACGCTGGGGACGTGGACAAACCTCCCGACAAGGAGTCCAAGAAATTGGACTATGCCGTCGCAAAGTCTCGCCACGTCCTCCCTCGGCCTTCGTTCAGCCGTACTCATGGCACATTTCTCTCATGCCCTGTTGGGCTCCCTGGACGAGGTAGTTCCTCATCTTCCGGCGGACCTGCAGACCACGGTTAGGCAGGTGCGGGACCAGGGCAGGGCAGTAGCCAAACAGCAGCTTCAGACTGCTCTGGACATTGGAGATTCATGTGCCAGGTCAGTAGCGGCCGCAGTGGCTATGCGCCGTCGGGCATGGCTGAGGATATCCACCTTCACTTCGGATACCCAGCACAAGTTGGCGGATGTCCCCTTCGTGGGGACCCGATCCTTCAGCCCTGGGGTGGAAGGTCACCTGCAGAGGATCGAGAAGTCCAATGCTACCTTGGACTCGGTCTCATCCGCACAGAAGGACAAAGGCCGCAGACCACAGCCTAAGCCCTTTCGTCCCTCTGCGCCCGCGGCACGTCCGGCCCAGCAACGCTAGGGCCAGCAGGCTCGAGCCATCCCAAACCCAAGCCCTCGGCTTCCTCCTCCAGGAAGCAGGGAGGTAAAGGCTTTGGAGGTCCCTCGGCCGGTCCTTCCTCCAAGCCTGCCCAGTGACGGGTTGAGGGGTGTCGCCCCCAACCCTGTCGCCTCACCCCAGGTGCCCCCCGTGGGGGGGAGGCAGCTTCGCCACTTTCTTTCCGCCTGGTCCGTTATCACCACAGACCGGTGGGTGTTGGAGGTGGTGGGAAAGGGCCTGCATCTGGAGTTCGAGCAGGCCCCACCCTTCAGAGCCGTCGCACTTCGGGGTCCGAAGCCTCGCTGTCGGCTTGCCGAGCCGACATCGCTCTCCTTCTCGAGAAGGAGGTGATCAGAGAGGTGGCGGACCCTCCCTTAAACCCAGGGTTCGTGTCCAGGTACTTCCTGGTTCCGAAACAGACGGGGGGCTGGCGCTCCATTCTCGACCTACACAACCTAAACAAGTTCCTAAGGTCTCGAACCTTCAGGATGGTCACTCTGGCTCAGATAATGCCATCCTTGGAACACGGCGTGTGGTTCTGCTCTCTGGACCTGTAGGA
Organism: Neoceratodus forsteri; assembly: GCA_016271365.2. Taxonomy (NCBI): domain Eukaryota; kingdom Metazoa; phylum Chordata; order Ceratodontiformes; family Ceratodontidae; genus Neoceratodus; species Neoceratodus forsteri. The sequence goes on from CM028131.1 coordinate 997,711,723, forward strand.
CGCGTTCTTTCACGTCCCTATCCGTCCGTCACATCAGAGGTTCCTTCGCTTTCGAGTAGAGGGATACCTTTTCGAGTTCCAAGCCATGCCCTTCGGCTTATCTCCAGCTCCCAGGGTCTTCACCAAATGCATGGCAGTGGTGACAGCATTCCTGCGGCGCCGAGGGGGCCGGGTTTACCCTTACCTGGACGATTGGCTGATAGCAGCCCCCTCCAGACAGGAGGTGGAGCGGTCCAGAGATCTGGCCCTCCAGGTTTGTTCTCAGGTCGGCCTCCTCCTCAACAAGGACAAGTCGGAACTCGAGCCAAAGCAGGTGATTCTTTTCATCGGGGCAGAGCTCGACTCTCTTCGAGCCAGAGCATGGCTCCCGGTGGACAGGGCCGAGGTTCTTTCTTCCTTTGCTCAATCATTTCTGGTTGGGCAATTGCGCCCTGCCCGGGACTTCCTGCGCCTCCTGGGTCTCATGGCGGCCTGTACCAGCGTGGTCCGTTGGGCCCGCTGGAACATGCGCCCCCTTCAGTGGGGGCTGGCCAGCCAGTGGTCCCAATGCTGCGATCCATTGGACCAGCTAGTGACGGTGACCCAGGGGATGTGGAACGCTCTCCAGTGGTGGACCGCTCAGTTCATCTGCAGGAGGGCATCCGTTGTCCGCCCGAACCGCGGTCTCTCTGTTGACCGATGCCTCTCTGATGGGTTGGGGTGCCCATCTGGGAGACACGGAGCACACGGCCTCTGGTCCCAGCGAAGTCCCGATGCCACATCAACCTGCTGGAGCTCCGGAGCGGTCCGCCTAGCTCTCACCGCCTTTGCTCCGTTCCTCGGGTCAAGTGGTCCAGGTCCAGACGGACAATACCACGACCATGTACTATCTAAACCACCAGGGCGGGACGCTGCCCATGCTTCTATGCAAGGAAGCTCTCCGCATCTGGTCACTGTGGCGCAGCCTGGAGGCGGATCTCCTAGCCATTCATGTGGCAGGAGCCACCAACACCCTGGCCGATGCCCTGAGCCGGATAGGGGCTGCGTCCCACGAGTGGTCTCTCCTGCCGGAGGTAGTACAAGATCTATTCTCCCATTGGGGCACACCTCAGGTGGACCTGTTTGCCTCCAGGGAGAATGCGGCTGAGACTGTTCCATGCCCACCCCTCAGCAGGGCTCGCTGCAGGGGATGCCTTCTCGGGCCGTGGACCCCAGGCCTTTCACGCCTTCCCCATTCCCCTTGATGCACAAGGTGCTTCTCAAAGCAAGGAGGGACAAGGCGCAGGTGATTCTGATAGCCCCAGACTGGCCCGCCAGTACTGGTACCAGATCTCCTCAGCCTCAGCTCCAGGCTCGAGGCAGCTTCCCGCCGCCTGGACCTGCTCTCAGTCAATCAGGGAAGGTATTCCATCTGGACCTTCAATCCCTGCACCTGACGGCCTGGTTCCTGAGCGGCTAGAGTTCCAGGCCTTGGGTCTTTACGACGAGGTCCTCAACGTAGTTGAGGCGTCCCGTAAGGAGTCGACCAGAAAATGCTACGCCTTCAAATGGAAGAGATTTTCCATTTGGTGCCAGGGCAAGGGCCTGGACCCTTCCTCCTGTTCCTTGGCGAGCATATTGGACTACCTTTGGTCCTTTCTCAGCAAGGGCTTAGGTCGACAACCCTTAGCGTGCCTGGCAGCCATCTCTCTGCTTGCAGGCGCGGGCGGGAAGCAGTCGTTAGCGCAGAGGAAAGGTGGTCTGCGTTTTTTCAAAGGCCTTGATCACATTTCCCTCGTGCGAGAACCTCCATCTCCATGGGATCTACTGCTGGTACTGGCAAAGCTCATGGGCAAGCCATTCGAACCAATGCACAGGTGTGAACTCTCTCACCTGTCGTGGAAGACTGCCTTCTTGGTGGCTATCACGTCAGCCAGAAGGATGGGAGAGCTCCAGGCGCTTTGCATCGAGTTTCCTTACCTGGTCTTCCACAGGGACAAGGTTGTCCTGCGCCCCAACCCGAAATTCCTTCCGAAGGTGGTGTCGGAGTTTCACCTTAACCAGGTGTTGACTCTGTCGGTGTTCTACCCCAATCACACCTCGGAGGCCGAATATAGGCTCCATACTCTGGACCCTTCCGCACGGCTGAAATTCGGGGAGAGGTTCGCCACCTGTTTGTCACCTTCGCTGAAGCCGCACCTGGCAGACCTGCAGCCAGGCGGACGATAGGCAGGTGTGTCACCTCCTGCATAGATCTCTGCTATAAGTTGGCGGGCATGGAGCCTCCCAGAGGGATAAGAGCTCATTCTACCTGCCATACTGCTGCATTGGAGGCTGCTTCCAGGAACATCCCTATCCAGGAAATCTGCAGGGCTGCTACCTGGAAGTCCGCACACACCTTCATCACCCATTACCACATCGACCTTGAGTCACGCCGGGATGCTGGTTTTGGGGCCTCGGTTCTCCAGTCTCTATTCCCTAAGTAGGGGGTGTGCGCCTTGCCTCCCTCCTCCCGGAGAACTGCTAGGAGTCTACCAATAAGTGTGGATGAACAACATATCCATGTCCCTAGAAATACAGGTTACTCACCTGTAACAGGAGTTCTAGGAATGGTATATGTTGTTCATCCACACGACCCACCCGACCTCCCGGCTTCGACGCACAACCTGAGCTTCCAGCGGGCCAGATCTGGCGTCGTGGGGCGGAGCCGAGAGTTTTACCACCCGGGTGGGTGGGAGGAGCCAGCTTGAAGACCTTCCGGCAAGATTTAAAGCGGCAAGGATACCTGCCAATAAGTGTGGATGAACAACATATACCATTCCTAGAACTCCTGTTACAGGTGAGTAACCTGTATCTTTGTTCTCCGGAGCAGTTGAAAGGCAGGACCTAACTGCAATAGTCAGAATACAGCAAGACTCCATTAGAAGAAACAACATTACTAAGGTGAGTAATTTTTTCTTCTTAACTGAGCTGGCTATCTTTTCCTCAGTTTGGGCCTTTGGTATTCTGACTGCCTTCCCCGCTTCCTTCTGCTTAAACTGGTACAGTTCTCTGTCCTGTTCCTTCTGTGTTTCCTTATATTGCCTGAATGCTGCCTTTTTCTCCCTAACCTTCTTTGCTACCTCTTTTGAGAACTATAGTGTTTTTTTCCTTCACTTTGTTGATTTGCATCACACAAAGGCTTGTTCTTTCTGTGATGGTTGTTTTGATTTTTCCCCATTGTTCCTCCACCCCTCCTCCTTGCTCATTTCCTAGTGCTTTTCTGAGGCACTCTCCCATTTTCCCAAAGTCAGCCCTCCTGAAGTCCAGTACTCTTGCTTTTGTATGGCTTGACTCTACGGCTGTGTTTATCATGAACCACACTGTTTTGTGGTCGCTTGTTCCCAGATGGCTACCCACTTCAAAATCCGAGATCCTTTCTCCATCCCCGTTTGAGAGTACCAGGTCTAAAACTGCTTTCTCCTGAGTGGGTTCCAACACTAGCTGTCTGAGGCATGCCCCCTGTAGGGCATCGAGAATGACCTTGCTCTTGGATGTGCCTGCAGCAAAGGTACTCCAGTTAACATCTGGCATATTCAGGTCCCTCATCAACAATTTCTCCCCTTTTTCTGCCATTCTAAGGATGCCTTCTTACATTTCCTCGTCCATTGCCTCCCCCTGAGATAGGGGTCTGTATACAACCACCATGCGGATTCTGGTGCCATTTCCTGTCTCCAGGGTGACCCACAGTGCCTCCTCTCCTCCCTGTTTACCCTTTAGTTCCGTTACTTTGATTCCTTCCCTTACATAGAGAAAAACACGTCCTCCTCTTTTACCCTCCCTATCCCTCCTGTAGATTGTGTACCCTGGTACGTTGTCATCCCAGTCATGGTTCTCTGTGTACTATGTTTCTGTGACTGCCACGCTAGCCAGGCGTCCCTCTTCCATCAAGGCCACTAGGTCAGGGAGCTTGTTACCCAGACTATGGACATTGTTATTTATCACCCTCCATTTTTTTATGGCCTTACCCCTTCTAGCCCTATCCCTGTCCTTGCGTTTTTCTCCATTTACCCCGTCCAGCTCCCTATTGACTTCTCTGCCTTGGTATTTACCTCACTAACTACCCTGTTTTGTGGGTGGAGGCTGGGATTTCCCTGCTCCTTTTCAGTGCCCCCTTGGCTAGTTTAAATGCTTGCCAGTGAAGCATTTAAACATATCACCTAGGATCCTGGTTCCCTCCCAGACAGATGCAGACCATTGCACCAGTATAGGTCTGTATCCCCGAGGTGGACCCCCAGCCCCCAATGAAGTCAAAACCCTGTGCTCCACACCAGTTTTTCAACCATTCATTGAATCCCATGGTGTGGAGTACCCTAGCCTCACCCTTGCCATAGATGGGCAGCACCTCCAAGAAGGTTACCGTATGTGCCACTTGTCTAAGGCCCCTTCCCAACTCCACAAACTCCTCTTGCACTGCTCTGATTCCATTCCCAGCCAGGTCATTTGTCCCTAGGTGGACAAAGACATCCAGCTCCCTCCACTGTGCAGTTGCTCCCGCAATCCTGAGGATTGGCTCCGTGTCCCTCCAAGCTGTGGTGCCAGGCAGGCACCTTACGTCCCTCTCCCCAGGCACCTTACGTCCCTCTCCCCTCCCTCCCACATTTCTATCCCCCCCCCAATGATTGAGTCCCCCAACAGGAGTTGTTTCCTTTCCCTGTGGGGTTCCGTGCCACCCTCCTGTGGGTCTCCTTTGTGGAGGTTCCCAGCATCCTCCTTGGTCTTCATAGCGGGTACATCCATCGCGGAATGACTCTCTGCCAGAATGACGTATGAATTGTGGAGAGGTACAACTGAAGGGATGCTCTTCTGTTCCACCACCCTCACCCTCCCTGAGCCCGCCTTGGTCCAACCACTCCTCTTTCTTGGCAACCTCTGAGGCAGCGGCGGTGGCCCTGGTGGTCCCTGGGCGGGGGAGGAGGTTCCATGAATCCTAGCTAGTTAGGCCTGTAGACGAGCTACCTCTTCCCTCAGACCAGAGAGGTGCCTACAAATAGGGCAGCATCACAGCCTCCAGAACATCTCCCGGAAGACTGCCGCCCCACAACCGTTGCACTGCACCACTCCCGTCATGTCTTATTTTGTGGCCCTTCTCCTTTTGCTTTGTATGCTTGCTCTCTCCTCCCTCTTTTTATTTTTCCACCTACTTTCCTACTGCCTATGTGCACTTACAGCTCCCGTCCTTCCTGTTCTGGGACAGGAACTTCTGTATTCTTTGGTAGTTTCCTTCTTCCTTGCTCAGAGTCAGACCTCCAGCAGCTGGGGGTACTCTTTTTTTCTTCAAGGATGACGAAATTTATGTGTCTCAGTGATCCTTCCCTTCCTACTGCCAAACAGGAAGTTCCTGTTGTCAGTCAAATCCAGTGCCTATAAAACTGGCTAAGGGAGGGAAGGAGGGCAATTAGTAAGAAAGGTTCTAGCTCTTTAGTCAGCTGCTCCTTGCTCTGAAAGCAAGATTACTGTCTGCCAAAAGCTAGCAGCAAGGAACTATAATTGGAGATGCCTGATTTTCTGCTGCCTAAGCCACATCCCCAATTAACTGATCTCCTCCTGACTTAGCAAACTGAGAAGCTGATACAGTTCCCTTCCCCAACACAGAATAACTGAGACTTTTTTTTTTTTTTTTAAACCCTGAGACCCCACACTTCTAATAAAGCATCTGGTTGCTTAATCCCAAGAGGGTCTGACTCCCACTGAGTTAGAAGTACTCTATTATTAAGAAAAGTTCTAGCTCTTTAGTCAGCTGCTCCCTGCCCTGAAAGCAAGATTGCTGTCTGCCAAAAGCTAGCAGCAGCCATTGCCGGCATGTTTGGCGTGCTCAGCTGTGAGGCACCATGTGTGCATGCATGCATCCATCCATCCATGGGAGGAGACATAACCAAGTACAGTAGAACCCTGCAGTGCACAGCAGAATGAAGCTGGTACTCTCAGGCTCCACTGGTCCTAGCTGCCTACCTCTTTACTGCACATGTGTCCCTTGCCATGGGAAGGGGGGAGGGATTACTCTGTTTTAGATGGAAGGCACTGGGGTGGGTCTGAGCAGAAAAAGGACATTGCTTAATAAAATGAGCTTAAACAATATATTAATAAAAATTTAAGAGCCCAAATCTGCTCTAAAACCTGATGCTGGTTTTTTAAGGGATTCCGTAAAAAAAAAAAAAAAAAATCTTATGAAACTGTTTTTTTTTTGTTTTTGTTTTTGTTTTTGAAAATGTCCTTTTTATTAAACCATTTTCAACAGTGGTACAATCAATTTGGGAAAGTACATTCATCACAGAAAATCATAAGTGAAGAGAGTGGTTATAGACTACAGAGGGAGCCTCCAGGTCATGACCGGTCTCTCTGTGCTCTTTTCAGCAAGGTTGCTTCACCTGCATACATATCTACCAAGTCTCCTGTTTAAACCCCAGTGTTATCATAAACTCCATTGTTCATTCTAGTATACTGAGAGGGGTAGAGATGTGCCAGTCTCTTGTAGAGGGGGTGACCCGAGTGCGCAGATCCTCTAGTCCAGTCTGTGGTTCCAGACCTAACACCCTCCCTCTCCATTCTTTCTTCCCTCTCACCCATTAGTTATTCATGCGGGAACTCCTTATTGCATAGGGGACAAAATTATCATCTTTGGCCATGTAATACAGCAACCACTCATTCCAGCGGGAGGAGCACCTTTCAGCCTGTAAATTTGATTAACTATTACCCACCACTCTGTCAGTGTAGGTATCTGAGGGGTGAGCCAGGCCCTTGTGATTGCTTTTTTCGCTGCTGCTAGCAGAATACCCAACAGGTAACAGGAGTTGGGGTCTCTGTTAGGTTTAGTAAATTGTGATAGTATATATAACTCTTGTGTGAGGGGGGATCTCTCTCTCTCTCAAAAAGGTCTAGCAGTTCTACCTGCAGCTGTTGAAGGAAAGGTTTCAATTTGGGACAGCTTCATGTCACATGGGTGTGGTGTGCACTGGTTTCGCCACAGTTACGCCAACAGCTGGAGTCTCTTGAGGGGGAATAATGCCTGGTCATGACAGGAGTGCGAAAAAATTGCATCAAATGTTTCCAGGAATATTCTCTCCACTGGTGTGAGCTTGAGACCCTTGATGCCTATTTTGTAGCTTCCGACCACTGCTCATCTGTGATCAGTACTCCCAACTCTCTCCCCTAGGTGTGGTGAGTTTCTCTAGGGATGCCAGAATCGGTTGGTAGAGGGTAGACACCATATGGTTCAGGTTTTTAACTCGCATGAGTGTCAGTATGCAGGCTATGATGGGTGGGTATAGGGCGGGTTGAGTGGCTCCCCTCGGCAGTTGGGAGTAATATTGTTTTAACTGTAGTAATCTATAAAAATCTGTATGTCTCAGTACAAACTCTAGCTGTATGGCCTCAAAGGTTTTAAAGATCCCTAGTGTAATAAGTTGGGAGATATATTTTAGGGAGTGTAGTTCCCATTTCTAGAACCTGTGGTCCAGTACTGCAGGGGGAAAATCAGGTAGTAAGGATATGGGACATAGCAGGGACAAAAAGGGGATAAGATGTAGGGTCCTGCTTGCTGTTGCCCAGGCCCTCAACCTGTGGCACAGCCAGGGGTTATCTGTTGGAAGATCCTGAGGGCGGTATCCGGGGTGGAGGATGGATTTAAAGTACTCACTGTCAGGCACAAGTGCCAGTTTGATTGAGCGCCAGTGAGAATCCGCTGTACTTAGTTGTCTTGCCAACATGTGGCCCATCTGGAAGTGCGGGAGGGAAATCCCTCCTTTAGCTCTTGGGAGACATAGGATTTGGGACTTTATTCAGGGTCGCTTTCTGGCCCAGATGAATCTCGAGGTGCTTCTACTCCACTGTCTAAATGCTGCTTGGGGGATGAATATAGGGACGTTCTGAAACAGATATAGTGCTCTAGGGAGGTCTATTCACCTTGTTAGGCTAAGTGCAAGGTGTTCCACTGGGTTAGGTTTTCATTAATTGAGTAGTAAAATTAGCATAGTTATTTTTATAAGCAGACTGGGGGGGTACCTAGAGAGGTAAATACCCAGGTATTTAATCTTTTCCAGGTCCCATTTGTATGAGAATCTGCATCTTATTAGTTGGGATGGCTGGTAGCTAAAGGTGAGCACCTCAGTCTTAGAGGCATTGAGTTTGTAGCCCGCCATCTGGCCAGACTCCTCCAGGATGTAGTGTATAGCCGGGATGGAGGTCTCTGGATCTGACAGATACAGAAGGACACCGTCTGCATTTACAGCCAGTCTGTACTTCTCCTCTCCGACCATGATGCCAGTTAGCTGTATTGATTCTCTTATCCTCTGTGCTAGTGGCTCCATATATAGGGCAAAAAGAGGGGACAATAGGCATCCCTGATGGGTGCCCCTTTGTAGGGAGAAGTACTGGGAGTGTTGTCCATTCGCCTTTACACAGGCCCTAGGGGCTGAGTATATATTCTGTATGACCTGTATGATTGAATTTGGAAAGCCCATCCATGAGTATATATTCTGTATGACTGAATTTGGAAAGCCCATCCTCCGCATTACCGAATAAAGGAACGGCCAAGAAACCCGGTCAAATGCCTTTTTGGCATCAAGGCTAATCAGGGCGGAGGGTCCCTGGGCTTTGCCCATTTTGTGTACTACGTGGATTGTTCTCATGACATTTTCCACTGTTGTTCTGGTACGAACAAACCCCGTCTGATCTAGTGCTATAAGTTGGGGGGGAATAATGGATCGATATGTTGAGCCAGGATACTCATAAAGTATTTATAGACATTATTGAGTACTGATATCGGCCTGTGTGAACTACAGGCCTGTGGGTTCTTCCCTGTTTCAGTATCACAGAAATGGTCGCGTAAGCCCACAATGGAGGAGGGGACTCCCCCTCCAACGTGGAGTTAAAGACATCCAGGAGATCCCAGCACACTACCTCCTTTGTGGCTTTGTAAAACTCAGCTGCATATCCATCCAGCCCTGGTGCCTTCTGGGCTTTAGCCCAGCTGATTGCCATCCAAACCTCTGTAGGGGTTATTGGGGCAGTCAGCGGTTCACCTTGGTCCTGGGATAGAGAGACAGTCCTAGGGATTGCAGAAAGGTGTTAACCATATCTGGTGAGGCATGTGGGTGTGCAGTGTATAAGTCCTTGTAATAAGTGCTAAACCCTTCCGTAATATCATGTAATTTAGATAATCTCTGTCTGGTTGTGGGGTGCTGTATGTTAGTTATGGTGGCTAGGCGTCATTGTTTTTGTATCTGGTAGGCGAGGAGTCGGGTAGTCTTGTGACCAACCTCATAAAACCGCTGCTTAAAGTATGCGAGAGCAATCTCAGTTGGCTGCTTCGTTAGGGTATCTAGGTGTGCCTTGGTCTGTTTCAGAAGTTCTGCCACAGAGGTGTCTCCTTACACGCGGGCCATCTGTAAGAAATGTAACATTTCTTCTAGTTTTGTTTGTTTTTCATTTCATATCTCTGTTTGTTTAGTTGTGTACTGAATAATATGTCCCCTTATGACTGCCTTCAAGGTAACCCAGTACATGCAAAATCAAAAACCCAGTGCACAACCCTCCCTTCCCCCAAAAAAAAAAACAAGGCACATATTAGAATTTCAACATTTTAACTGCCTAATGGCTTTTCTTACTTTAAACTCCATGAAAAAGGGAGTCCTCTTAGTTTTTCAGATTGGAATTCCAATGTGAGCAAGCCAAACCACCACGTCACGGTGGGACTCACAATTTGGTCCCTGCACTAGCTTTTCAGCTCTGAAATGCCTTCAGTGGCTACTCATAAATAGGGTGCATTGCCTGATTGGCTCTTTTTAATAAAGTGCTTCCACCCAGGAAATTTCACAGGTGGTAAAAGGGAGCATACTAAAAGGAGCACTACAACCCTCAACATTTTAAGCACATCCAAAACTAGCATGCTTCAACCTTTGTATTGCTCACAAAATGTAATTCACATTTCTGCTAAGGGGTGCTACTGGTGTGTGGTATATAACAAACAAAATCAAAACCCAGTGCACAGCCCACCACCCCAAAAAAAAAAAAAAAAGCACATATTAGAATTTTAACTGCCTAATGGCTTTTCTTACTTTTTTTGAAAATATAATTTTTATTGAACTTTTTCTCATTTTTCCATAGTCACCATTGTTTTGATCATAGATTAACCAGCTTTGCTTATGTTGACAGGGTAATATATTACATAGCATTTCATCCATGAAAGTAGCAAGTTTCTACTGGTAGACAGTTAAAAATGTAGGTAAAAAAAGGAAAAAACAAAACAGACAACATTTAATTTTCTGGGGGGGATTGTTATCCTGTTTTTGGCCCTGCCCTATGTTGTTCTGTTTCCTCATTGTCTCTTCCCCATAGAGCACATGCCACTCCTCTACTCCCTGCGCCATATAGTTACGACCCAATATTGTATGTGCTGCTCTAGAAGTTTTGATAGCTATAAGGGTAGTTGGGGGCGCCCTAGGTGACTCCCGGTGATAAAGTTCTTCTCTCTAAGGTACAAATGCTGGGTCTTTAGCCATAATATACATGAGCCATCTGTTCCACTTCATTGAGCATATTACTGCTTTATCATTCAGGGAGTAAGTGATCTTTTCTGATTTGTAGATGCCATTTACTATACCTCTCCAGGATTTTATTGATGGAATTATGTTGGTAAGCCAGCATTTAGTTATTGCTTTTTTTGCTGCGAGTAGTAATATTCCCAGCAATGGTGCGTTATAGGGGCCTCTTAATTCTTGGGGGGAAGACATGTAGTAGGAATAACTCTCCTGTCCGGGGAATCCCAAGGCCCCAGATTTCCTCCAGCTCCCCACGCAGGGACTCCGTAAATGGTTGCAGTTTTGAGCACAGCCAAAACACATGTGAATGGTGTGCATTTGTCTCTCTGCAGAGACGCCAACAGGTAGCTGGTGAGGCTCTGCTGAAATGTGAAGTAATGGTGGGGGTGTGAAGGTACCTAATAAGGAGCTGCCAGGAAAAAAGTTGCCATGCATGGGAGCAGGTCAGTTTGGAGGTAGTACTGCAGATGGTGTCCCATTTGTTCTTGGTCACGCGGGGCACCATCTCTGAGTTGCACTTTTCCATTATTAGGTATGTGTTTTCTCCTAATGTACTCACCAGTGACTTATAAATGACAGAGATGTCACGTGCTATGCCATCAGTTCGGAGCACCTGCTGTAGCAATTTTATTAGATGTGGATACCCCTCCGGGTTACTTACCTCCCGGGGGAGAGAGCTGAAGTAATGCCGTATTTGCATTTATCAAAAAAAATCCGAGTGTCATAGATTGTACTCCTGCTGGATCTCCGCGAAAGTCTTAAATTGTGGACCCCTAAGAAACTGTGGCAGGCTGTTTAAGTGTAGGTGTCTCCAGTCCCTAAAGGTGTGATCAAGTCTGCTGGGGTGAAAGTTTTCTAATAGGCTTATCGGGTTTAATAAGGCTAGGTATGGGGTGAGTTGCAGGGTCCTACAAATAATGTGCCAGGCTTGGATTTGGTGGTGGGCCCATGGGTTTATAATGCTACGTTTGCGGGGTAGAGGGGTTTGGTAAAATATCGCTGGATCCCATTCGGTGTTAGGGAGGATGTCCTCCTCTATCTCCCTCCACCTGGCTTTAGCGGTGGGTGCACCGCGTCGGAGCAAAAAAGTTATATGAGGCTCCAGCAGTACAATCTAAGGTTGGGGAGTTAGCCTTCCCGAGTTCTGGGTAGAGCAAGGGTTTTGAGCTTGACTCTAGGTCGCTTTTCCATCCCATATAAATTTGGAAATCACCGCATTCCACTTTCGAAACAGTTTTATTGGGAGGATAACAGGGACATTTTGGAAAAGATATAGGGCCCTTGGGAGCACTACCATCATTATCACCTCAACTCTTTCAATCATATTTAATGGAAGGAGGTCCCATCTCTCCAGGTCTTGCTCCATCTGCTTCAAAAATGGGTCATAATTCTGACTAGCTGTGTCTTCAGCCTTGTGTGCCAGGTATATGCCCAGGTATTTTAACTTGTCCAGCTTCCATCTGAATGGCTATTTTTTCTTAAACCACCCCGGGGGATCAAAATGAAAAACTAGGGCATCCATCTTATTCATATTAAGCTTGTATCCTGAGCAGGATCCAAATTCCTCCAGCAAACAGGACACCTCCGTAACAGATTCTATGGGGTTAGAGAGGAAGAGAAGAACATTATCCGTGTATAAAGCAATACGATGCTGCGTGTCCATTATTTTAACGCTGGTGATTCCTGGGGACACTCGTATTGCCTGAGCCAGCAGTTCTATAAAGATGGCAAAAAGACCCAGGGATAGAAGGCAGCCCTGCCTCGTGCCTCTTCTCAGGGGGAAGTAATCGGAGTGATGCCCAGAAACTCTAACACACGCCTGCGGTGAGGAATAGAGTGCACGAATGACACCTGTGAAGCCTGGGGGGAGCCCATCTTGGTCATGGTGGAGAAGAGGAAGGGCCATGACACCCGATCGAACGCCTTCTCAGAATCCAGGCTGAGAAGTGTGCTCTGCGCCCCATTAGTCTGCATTTCCTGAACCAGATGCAAGGCTCGTCTTGTATCATCTGTGGTAGATCTGGCGCTCCCAAGGCCTGTCTGGTCTAGGTTGATCAGTGTTGATAGAACTGTCTCAAGTCTTTTAGCGAATATAGATGTAAAGTATTTGTAATCCGCATTGAGCACCGATATGGGCCTATATGAGCTACAGTGGAGGGGGTCCTTTCCGGGTTTGGGTATAAGGGAGATGGTAGCGTATGCCCAGCTGGGGGGGGGGGCATCACCCTGCGTTACCTCGTTTAAGGCATTGATCAGGAGCGGGTTTATATATTGAGACATGCTTTTGTAGAATTCTGCCCCATAACCGTCGGGTCCTGGGGCCTTTTGTGTTTTTCATCGGGCTATCGCTGCTGCCAACTCTGAAGGTGTAATAGGGGCTACAAGGGAGACCTTCTGTTCTTCATCGAGCTTGGGGAGCTCCAGTTTGTTTAGAAAGCCACTAATTTGCATAGCGGGTGGACATTGCTTAGGTGTATATAGTTCTTTAAAATATTTTATAAATGTTTTGGTAATATCTTTAAGTTTAGTTAAATGCTGACCGGTGGAGGGGGTCTTTTATGACTGCAATCGTTGACGCCTTGTGTTGGCTTCGTAACTGGTATGCCAACAGGCGTGTTGCTCTGGGGCCTATCTCTCCATATTTCTGTTTTAAAAAAACTAATGCTATTTCAGCTTGTTGGATACGGATATCGTCCAACTCTCTCCTAGTTTGTTTGAGTTGGTCTAAAACTGAGGTGTCACCCTGTTGATGAGCCATCTGGAGGAACTGCAGTGTCTGCTCTAGCAGCCTCTGCTTCTCTAATCTTGCTGTGGCTAGATGCACTGTGTGTTTTATTAGTTGTCCCCTCAGGACCGCTTTCAGGGTGTCCCACTGCATGACCGCTGAACTATCCGGGTGTGCATTGTCCCTTATTATCTCTTCTATCTTCTCCCTAAGGAATTCCCTGAATGGTTCACTTTGGAGGTGTACTGGATTAAACCTCCACCTGGTGCGGCATCTCTCTGCCCCCCCAGAGCCAGTTGGTGACCTCTGGGGCATGGTCTAGATGTGCTGTGCTACCCAATTTGGCATCCATTAAGTTATCTAGGTTTTCTTTTTGTGTATAACAATGGTCTATGCATGTGTATGTACCGTGCACTGCTGAGTAGTGTGTATAGCCCCTGTTTCCGGGGTGCAGAGAACGTGACACATCCACCCAGCCCACCTCTTGGGTAAGTCGTTTGAAGAACTTATGAGGGGCAGGTTGTTTAACTCCCCTAGCCCTCGTGGAGTCTAGAGAAGGGGAGGAGGCTATATTAAAATCACCCGCTAAGATCAGGGTCCCCTTGGTCATAGCGACTATCCTGTCCAGTAGGGATCTGATGGTGGGCGTATTTGCCCCCAGAGGGAGGTAAATGTTCGCCAGAGTAACCTCTTGGTCTTGCATCCAACCCTGCACAATAATCAGCCTCCCTTCTGGGTCTGCCCATTCTTTAATTAACCTGAATGGGGTGTGGGTTGAAACATAGAAACATAGAATTTGATGGCAGATAAGGACCGCTTGGCCCTCCCAGTCTGCCCGTTTCCCTACCTACTGGATAAGCTGCAGATCCTAGTTAACCAGCAGCCTACTTCTTCCTACCCCCACCCCCTAGAATGGCCTTATGACTGTCCCATGCATGCTTGAATTCCACCACTGATTTTGATTCCACAACCTCCACGGGAAGGCAGTTCCATGCATCCACAACCCTCTCTGTGAAAAAATACTTCCTTAAATTACCTCTGAGCCGCCCCCATCTTCAAATTGTGCCCTCTTGTTCAAACAACATGAAGTCTTGCTATATTATAGACATTAGCAGTTTGATCCAGCTCTAGAACTGCCCCGGAGTGAAATGGTTAAAACCATTCCAAAATAGAATTTTGGCAGGAGAGCAGCTCTATCTGTGTCATTTCAAACTTGAACTGTTAGATTCTTTACTCTGCCTCAGTGAACAGTCGCTCCGGAGATTTCTCCTTCTGCTCGGTTCATTTCTCGGTTTAAAAAGTGTTTTCTCGGTTGGATTTAACAGAGAATAGTTTTATTTTAACCGCAAAACCGTTCGGTTCAAGCTCTATCTGTGGTAACCGTAAGTAAATGAAGGTTTTGTCTGTGTGGAACTTGTAAGTTATCGGTTCGGTTTTGAACCGATCAGTGGGTTTAAAACTCATTTAAAACTAAAAGTTACTATTTTAGAGTGCGGTTCCCGGTTCTTATCGGTTCTAAAAAAAACGGATTTATTACGTTTTTTTCCAATACCCGTGACACGGTTAGGAACCAATAAGGGTGTCTTGCCTGGCACTGCCGTTAAAAGGGCAAGTTTTTGGTTAGGCTGGCATTATGTCTGAGAAACCCAAAAGAAAAACGGCCCACTGGGTTTCAACACTGTGATGTTTGTGGGGAAGTCTTTGCCAAAGCTGACCCACACACCACATGTGTTTATTGTCTGGGGTTTGACCACCTCCAGTCAGACTGCCAGGTATGTAAGAATTTCCCTGCAGCCACCCTGGAAAAAAGATTGGGCAGGCTCAGAAGCGAGAGGCCAAAAAGTCCGCTGACCGGATGGCCAGCCTGGTTCGGTGCTAACTTGAACCAGAGAAAGTCCCTCTGACCAGGGCCAGACTTCCTCGGGCAAAGAAAAGCTGGTTCTGAGGAACCAATTCCAGTAAAGAAAACAAGAAAATCAGCAGGTCTGGAGTCCAAATTCCTTCTCCAACTGCTGCAGAGATAGCAAAAGCCATACAAATTGTCCAGTCACTGCCTCAGGGTCCGTCCGAACCACCACTATCTAATAAAAGGTCAGTTCGTCCGGTCCCAGTGGTTCAGGATTATGATATTGAGGAATTTTATGAACCAGAGGAGGGGGAGGAGGATTATGAACAGTATGAATGTGGCTGGGAAGGTCTGGGTGTGCCCATTGAACCGGACATCTCCCCAGGCAGACCTTTAGAATCTCCCCCTATGCTGTCTGAGTCCACATCTCATTTTATGTTTTATAAAAAAGTTGCTGAAACCCTCCAGCTTCCTTTAGAAGAGGCTGTGGATGAGCAAGAGGAGCCTGATTTTGTAGAAATGATGGATATTCCAGAGTCTAGGAGATTGTCTATTCCTTTACATAAGTCTTTTAGGAAACAAACAATTAAAATTTTAAAAGCTCCTAATTCTGTGCCTCCTGTAGATAAAAGATTGACAGAAGGTATACATTGTCAGGCCCTGATACAGAATTCCTTTCTCAGCAATGCAGTCATGTTGAGTAGTTCAGGCCGCTGCCTGTGATAAAGCTAATATTCCTTCTTCACATCCTCCTGACAAGGATTCCAGGAAGATTGATGCCATGGCAAAAAACAGTATATGGCAGCTCTCTGGGACTCAGGCAAGCAAATTATATGGCTTATGAGCTAGGTATCAGAACTGTAGATGGGATACTGTTATGCATTGGCCAAGCAGGCCCATGGCCAGCTGGCTGGTGAACTAGAACAGGTGGCTGCTGATGGCATTGAAGCCTCTAAGGTTCAGTTTCATGCTGCTGTGGATGTTAGTGATGTTTCCTCTAGGGTCATGGCCACATCTGTAGCTTTTCGTAGGTTGGCCTGGCTCAGGTGTACTAGTTTGTCACAGGAGCCCAGACTAAGGCTTTGGATTTTCCTGTGGTGGGAAATTCTCTGTTTGGAGAGCAGACAGAGAATTACATGAAGAAGATGGATGAATATAGGACTACTTACAAGAGTGCCCAGGCTAAGGAGGCGCAAGCCACTCCTCAAAGGCATGCCCCAGGGGTAGGGGTAGGCCTTTCACAGGCCTTTCTACCAGACTCAGGCCTCCTCTGCCTATGCACAGAGGGCTTCTTCAGAGGCAGGGGCAGACGAGGGTGGGCAGACCTGCTCCCACCCCAAGCCTAAAGCTCCTGTAAACAGGCACCCTGATGGGGTGCCCAGGGCAGTCTCCTGTACCAGTGGGGGCAGGCTGGCTTACTTCAGTCAGAATTGGGCTCTTTAACCTCAGACAAGTGGGTTCTGAAGTAGTAAGCCAGGGTCTGGTTCTCAGCTCAAAAAGTTTTCCAAGTTGAGAAGCAGACTTTTTCTACCTGCAAGTGCTTCAGAGACCCTCACTCTGGAAACAGAGGTCTCATCCTGTTAGCCCTCAGAGCAGTAGAAAGGGTTCCTCCCTGCATCAGGGCAGGGTCTGTATTCCAGATACTTTACCCCAAAAGACAGGAGAATGATGCCCATTTTAGATCTCAGATATCTGAACAAGCATCTTTTGAAACCAAAGTTCAAAATGGTAACTCTGGCAATGATTTTACCTTCCCTAAGGCCAGGGGACTGGCTAGCCTCCCTGGACCTCAAGGATGCCTATTTCCATGTCCTAATCAGAAGATCCCATCGAAAGTACCTCAGATTCGAACTGCCCTCAGGTCATTACCAGTTCAGAGCAATGCCCTTCGGCCTTACCTCTGCTCCAAGGGTATTCACAAAGTGTTTAGCAGTGGCAATGGCCCACTTAAGGAGGTAGAGAATTGCTGTTTTTCCCTATCTAGATGACTGGCTCATTGTAGGCCAGTCCCCAGAACAGGTAAAATCTCACCTGCAGGTCACCCAGCAGCTTCTCACCTCCCTGGGTTTTCTGCTAAACCTACCAAAGTCGGTTCTGGAACCAGTCCAGGTACTCACCTTTATGGGGCAGAATTGGACACAAAGCTAGCCAGAGCCTTTCTTCCCCAGAAAGGGTAAGGAATTTAGTGGCTCTGGCCTCTTCCTTCACTCTGCAGGTCTCGACCAGCAAGACACTTTCTGCAGCTCCTGGGCACATGGCTGCATCCACAACTGTTGTGCAGGGAGCCAGATTTCAGATGAGAGACATTCAGTTTCACTTGAGAACCTTTGGTCTCAGAGAAGAGACCCCCTTTCCAAGTTGGTCCCAGTGACTCGAACCTTGATCCTAGCTCTCCAGTGGTGGCAGGATCAGAGCAATTTAAGAGCGGGGTCCCTTCATTTCCCTTCTCACGACTTGACTCTCACTACAGATGCTTCCCTTCTGGGTTGGGAGCCCACATGGGCGACCTTTCCACTCAGGAGTCTGGTCCCCCAGGAATCTCTGCTCCACATCAATTTGCTGGAACTCAGAGCTGTCTTTTAGCTCTTCAAGCGTTTCTGCATCTGTCCACACAAGGTGATACAAGTCAGAACAGACAACACCACAACAATGTGGTACATCAACAAACAGGGGCACTCGGTCTTCGGCTTTGTGCACGAGGCAATGAAGTTGTGGTCTCTGGCCTATTCCCTGAACACTTCCCTCATAGCAGTTCATCTTCCAGAGAAGGACAATGTCCTAGCGGATGCCCTCAGAGATTTCCCAGGGCCATCACAATGGTCCCTGGATCCTCAAATGCTGGGGATAGTTTTTGCCAGGTGGGCATCCTCAGATAGATCTTTTGCAGCCCCAGGCAATCACAAACTTCCTCTGTTCTGTTGCAGGCCTCAGTGCTGGGCTCAGTTCCCTGGATGCCCTTCTTCTGGATTGGGAGGGAAGTTCCTCTATGCTTCCTTTCCTCTCCTATTCAAAGTACTAGTCAAAATCAGATCTCAGCCTTGCAGGGTGATTCTGATTGCCCCGGATTGGGCCAGGCAGCCCTGGTTACCCACTCCTTCTGTCTCTGACAGTCCATCTTCCCCTGTGCCTCCCCAGGAATCACAATCTGTTGACTTGTGCCCAGGGAAGGGTTTGGTATCCGGACCTCAATCCCTCAACCTCAAGGCCTGGCTCTTGAGGAGTTAGAGTTTGCTGATTTACACCTCTCAGGGTGTTCTTGAGATCCTAAAGGCTTCCAGAAAGCCTTCCACTAGGCTACTTATAGTTCTAAATGGAAAAGGTTTTCCATTTGGTGTGCTGGGAAAATATTTCCCAGAATCTGCTGAATTGCCCATTTTGTTAGATTACATGGTACATCTTAATTCCTGGGTCTCAGACCAGCTACCCTGAGAGTTCATTTGGCAGCTGTGTCTGCTTTGTGTCAGCAGAAAGTCATCCCTCTTTCCTCTCATCCTGTGTTTTCCAAGTTTTTAAGGGATTACTCCATACTAATCCTCCCTTTCGGAACCGCCCCTGCTTGGGACCTTAATGTTTGCATTGCCCAGTTAATGCAACCCCTTTGAATCTCTGTCTTCTGCAGAGCTTAAATTCCTAACTTGGAAAACTGTTTTTCTAGTGGCTATCACTTCTAGACGATAAGTGAATTGCAAGCCTTGTCAGTGGAGACTGACTTTATTTCTTCCACAGGGATAAGGTAGTCCTAGGACTAATAGGAAGTTTTGCCTAAGGTGGTTTCAGATTTCCATCTTAATCAATCTATCTCCTTCCAGTATTTTCACTGATCACTCCTCTTTGGGTGAGAGGAGGTTGCACAGCCTGGATGTTAAGAGAGCTCTTAGTTATTATATAGGCACTAAAGGTCACAGGTTCGAATCCTCCAACTTTTCCTTACCTATGGTGAAGTTGGGAAAGGCAACCTGCCACTAAGAGATCAATAGCCAGGTGGATTGTCTCTTGTATCCAGTTTTGTTATCAGAAGTGGGCAGAGCCCCCGAGTTTGAGGGCTCATTCTACCAGGGGTACAGCTGCCTCTAGCTGCTGCCAGAGATATCCTTTATTAGAGATTTGCCAGGCTGCTACTTGGAAAATGGTACACACTTTTACCAAGCATTACTCCCTGGATGTCCAGGCCAGGAGAGATGCTCGGTTTGCACAGCTGTTCTTCAGAGCCTATTCCTAAGTAGGTTCTGCCCTCCTCCATGGAGGTACTGCTGTGTATTCTGCTAATGTCTATAATATAGCAAGACTTCATGTTGTTTGAAGAAAAAATTACTCACCTTAGTAATGTTGTTTCTTCTAATGGAGTCTTGCTATATTATAGACCTCCCCCCCAACCTGCCCCTCTCAGAACCTCTACTTGGTGGGGTGCGGGCAAATTAGTGTGGGCACTACTTATGTCCTGTTAGCATTTTGTCCCCTTTGGGACTTTGGGGGTGTGTATGTGTATACGTGTGTGTGTTTTATTATACTTATGTTCCATTTTCATATTATTAGAATGGTGTTAGTATTTCTGGTCTCCTGACTTGAGTCTTGGGTGTTGGGACCATCAATGGTTGTTATTATTTAGGTAGCCATTTGGCTAGTGTAGGTTACAGCTCCACACAGACCTTAGTGAGTTTGGCTTGTAAAGATCTGACAGTTCAAGTTTGAAATGACACAGATAGAGCTGCCTCGTGCCAAAATTCTATTTTGGAATGGTTTTAACCATTTCACTCCGAGCAGTTCTAAAGCTGGATCAAACTGCTAATGTCTATAATATAGCAAGACTCCATTAGAAGAAACAACATTACTAAGGTGAGTAATTTTTCTTCTTGCACACTCTTTTTTTGAAAGATGCTACCCTCTTGGACTTTGTTGATTCCCTTGAGGTACTTGAACGTTTCTATCATGTCCCCTCTCCTCCTTTCCTCGAGGCTATACATATAAGCTCCTTCGTCTCTCTTCATATGTCTTCCAGTGCAGACCCTGCACCATTTTAGTGCCTTCTCTGGACAGCTTCCATCCTGTCTGTCTTTGCGGAGATTGGGTCTCCAGAACTGCACACAGTACTCCAGATGGGGTCTGACCAGCTGTCTGGACAGAGGAATAATAACTTCCTGTTTTCTACTGGTGATGCCTCTCCCTATGCATCCCAGTATCCCCCCAGCCCTCCTTGCTGCCCTCTCACGTTGCTTGCCCACCTTTAGGTCATCTGATATGACTACCCCCAGGTCCCTTTCCATTTTTGTTGTTGTTAGTATCTCACCTCCCATTGTGTACTCTTCCCCTGGGTTTTTGTTTCCCAGATGTATTACCTTGCACTTCTTAGCACTGAATCTAAGCTGCCATACATTTGACCATTCCTCTAACCTTGCCAAGTCCCTTCTCATCCTTTCCACCCCACCTTGTGCATCAACTCTGTTGCAGATCTTTGTGTCATCTGCAAAGAGACATACTTTTCCTTCCAGTCCCTCTGCAATGTCGCTTATAAAGAGATTGAAGAGGACCGGTCCTAATACTGAACCCTGTGGTACCCCACTAGTAACCCTCCTTTCTTCTGAGTGGACTCCATTTACTATTACTCTCTGGGTCCTATTCTCCAGCCAGTTCTTTACCCAGGCTGTCATCTTGGGACCCACTCCCAGGCTGGCTAACTTGTATATTAATCTTTTGTGTGGGACTGTGTCAGATACCTTGCTAAAGTCTAGGTGGGCCATGTCCACAGCCCCTCCCTGATCTACTACTTTGGTCACCCAGTCAAAGAAATCTATCAGATTCGTCTGGCATGACCTTCCCGCTGTGAATCCATGCTGCCTAGGGTCCTGTGCCCCTCTGGCCTCTAGTTACTCGACAATTCTTTCCCTTCAATCAATCGTTGAATCAGAATGGCAACGCCTCTTCTTCTGCCTCCATCCCCCATAGCAGAAGAGAAGAACTGGGAGAAACCCCTTTCCTTTAATTTGCCAAGCTCCATTTGAGACATGTGTGTTTCTTGGATATACACCACCTCGGCCCTAGTTTTTTTTCAGGAGACCAGTAACTCTAGTGCGTTTTATGGGATTCCCCAGGCCATTAACGTTCAAAGAGTATACATTTATATTCTCATTATACATTTTTGAAAGAAATTGTCTGTAATTCTATCTCCTTCCAGTAACTCAGTTAAAACCCTGACCCCTGGCTCATGTGGTAGGAATCTGTGACCATCCATCAATCTTTGAAAAAGCATAAATTCTGTATTGTATGAAACCATTGCTTTTTGAAAAGTAACTTGCTGAGATAAAACTGACAAGAGAATCTGATCACTAACTCTGTGACCATTTAAAAAAACTAGTTGGGAGTAAAACTCCCCTGTTTGACGAGACCAGTGAACTATTTGGGCCAACATAACCAGTCTGATCTGCCATCGAAAAATAGTACTTCCATCTTGTCGGTCATGTGTCATGACCTTGGTGTGTGTCCGAGACACTCACCTATGCTCCCGGTAGTGTTGAGAGCGTTTGACACCACTGGTGTCAATGGGGGGGGGGCATAGGTGCTAGTGTCGTCATTACCGTCCCCGTTCCTCCCAGTTGGTTGTTTAAACTGTTGAAGAGGGGTGTGGGATTAAGAGGGGGTCAGGTGGGAGGGGGATCCCCTGCCCCCACCTGGTCCTAACAAATACATTGCTTATCAGGGTCAGGCCTCATATCCTTCTGGAGTAAGGGATGCCGGCAGTATGGTACCAGGTGTGGGGGTGTGCAAGGCAGCCGGGGGCCCACAGTGTGGGTGAGGGCCCAGACAACAGCCTCCTTTGAGACTGCTCAGCAGCATCAGTTCTATACAGGTGGTATAGTGCCATCAACCCTCCACCATTTAGTTTACCCAGTTTGGGTTATAGCCCTAGGTAGACACATTATCCCCTGCACTATCCCAATAATTCTCCCTCAGAGTTAATGGTTAGTAGGTATTCAGCGTGAGTTTCAGTCCCAGTCAAGTTAATATAAGTTTAAGACAAAATGGGGGGCAGGTCTTTATCCTCGCCCTGCCATTTAAGAGATTTAGTTTAGTATCTTAGTCGGGGGCCAGGACAGACATCCGCAGGAGGCAGCAGTTTATCATACCCCTAACCCTGCAGTTTATTAGTAGGCAAAAGAGGATAAGAAATTTAGTAGACTGGGACTTATCTAAGAATTTAATGTAGAGTTATTCTGTCCCTGGAAGTCCTTGTTCGTTGTTCCGGATAACCATTGACCTTTCAGAAAATTCTGGAGCCCCTCATTTTCCATAGGCCTTTTAGTCCATGTTCTCTGTAGCAAAAACTTTCTCATTCTGTTGGGTTCTGTCCCAAATGCTTCAGCGCGGTGATCCTTTGCTGTTCAGCCTCGTGGGGGTCAAGTCTGTGGTTGAACTCTGTGGTTGCTGGCGGAGGGAGTTGGCGATTTGTTTGATGGCTTCCTGCCCTTGCCTTCTGTGTGCCTCCTTTGTTTCCACGTTCCAAACCCGCTGCAATAATTTAGAGGCCAGGGATGGCTTCTGACTTAAGGGGCCCTGTTGCACCTCTATTTTCCTGTTTTTAAGTTCAGTGATTGCCTCCATCACCGACTCAAAGGTCTGGGGTCCTTCTGAGAAGTGGATTACTATTTTGGTGGGATAAGGAGTATGAAATTGTAGCCCTGCAGCCTTGAGAGCTCGCATGACAGGTATATATTGCTTCCTTCGGTTCATAATCTCAGGGGCATGATTGTTTTCTAGGTATAAACGGTGTGTGTGTGAAATAGCACTTCACCCTGTTTCCAGGCAGCGTTTAGAACTGCTTCTTTTTCTTGGAATCTAAGGAACCATGCAAGAATGGTTCGGGGACAGGCTCCCTGCACTGGTTTTTGGCCCAGAGTGCGATGAGCTCGTTCCAGCTCCAGGGTCAGGGTCTCGGGGAGCTGTATGGAATCTCGTAAGAGCTGGCTAATAAATTTGAGCATATCGGGTCCCTCCGCTCCTTCCAATATTCCCGAGATGCGGATGTTATTCCGCCTATTACGGCTTTCAGCATCCTCTGCTCTTGCCTGTAACCACTGAATTTCTTGATGCAGCTGAGTAATAGCTTGTTCTGTGCAGTCAACCCTGCTCTCTGTCTCCGCGGCCTGCACCTCCAGAGTCTCTTGTCAGTTCTCTATTTTGGTGATGTCCGTGCGAAGGGCAGTCACCGTTGAGCGCATCTCTTTTAGGGGGGCAGACTTTGGGAAAATGGGGAGATACTTGAAAGAGGCATTAAGGGGAATGGGACAGGAATCAGGGGTTGAGGAACAGTGGGCAGTATTTAAAACAGGGATTACAAGAACAACAGAATTATGCATTAAGCAGGTTAGTAAAAGGAAAAGGAAGAGGAGACCATTATGGTTTTCCAAAGAGGTAGCAAAGAAAGTGAAAGCCAAAAGATTGCATTCAGGCAATACAAAAGACACAGGCAGAAGGGATAGGGAGAAGTACCAGGAGAAGCAAAGGGAGGCAGGGAGGTCAGTAAGGGAAGCCAAAGCTTAGACAGAAGAACACATTGCAAAATCAGTGGGGAGAGGACAAAAACCTTTACAGGTACATAAGTGAACAAAGAAAGACAAAGGAGGATAGTGAGACTGAAGGGGGAGGATGGGGGGTCATGAGGATGACAACAGTAAAACTGACATATTGAACAGGTATTTCTGCTCAGTCTTTACTGAGGAAGAGGAGGGTAATGGGTCTGAAGGGAGTACAAGGGTGAGAATGGTGCAGAAATGGACACAAGTCCCTTTACACGAGAAAGGGTCCTGAAGGAACTGGAAGTAATAAGAGTTGATAAAGCTAATGGTGCCAGATGGGGTGCACCCAGGGTCCTTAAAGAACTAAGAGGTGGTGGCTGAACCTCTGGCTATCCTGTTTAGCTGATCACTGGAAACAGGAGGTACCAAAGACTGGAGGACAGCAGATGTAGTCCCCTTATACAAAAGCGGGAACAAAGAGGAAGCAGGGAACTACAGACCAGTCAGCCTCACCTCGGTAGTGGGAAGATCATGGAAGCACTACTGAGGAGAGATTGGTGGAACATCTGGTTGTCAATGGACTACAGGACCCAAGGCAGCATGGTTTCACCAGGGGAGGTCATGTCAGACCAACCTCATTGAATTTTGACTGGGTGACTAGGGAGGTGGATCAGGGAGGGCAGTGGATATGGCCTATCTGGACTTCAGCAAGGCCTTTGACACTGTCCCACATAGAAGACTATTACACAAACTGGGGAATATGGGTGTGGGCAGGACAGTAGTGTGATGGGTAGGTAACTGGCTGGGTGGCAGGACACAGAGGGTGGTGGTAAATGGCTGTCACTCCACAGAGGGAAGAGTGACCAGTGGGGTACCACAGGGATCAGTGCTGAGACCGGTCCTATTCAACGTCTTCATCAGTGACATTGCACAGGACCTAGAAGGCAGAATTTCACTGTTCGCTGATGACACAAAGCTCTGTAACAGTGTAGACACACCAGAGGGTGTAGACATAATGAGAAGGGACCTGCAGAAACTTGAAGAATGGTCAGGGGTTTGGCAGTTGAAATTCAGTGCAAAGAAGTGCAGGATAATGCATATGGGGCTCAAAAACCCTGGCACAATATATCAGTTGGGGGTGAGGATATAGCTTGCACCAAGCAGGAAAGGGATCTTGGGGTTATCATCTCGATGACCTCCAAGGTAGGGAAACAGTGTGACAAGGCAGCAGGTAAAGCAAATAGGATGCTGGGATGTATAGGCAGGGGCATCACCAGCAGGAAAAGGAGGTCATAATTCCGCTATACAAGACACTAGTGAGGCCCCACCTGGAGTACAGTGTACAGTTCTGGAGACCATACCTATGTAAGGACATAGACAGGGTAGAGGAGGTTCAGAGGAGGGCAACAAAGATGGTCATGGATTGCATCACAAGTTCTATGAAGACAGGTTGAAGGAACTGAACATGTACTCCTGGAGAGGAGGGAGAGAGGATATGATAGAGACATACAAGTATCTCACAGGGAGGAACAGGGTGCAGAATACACTATTTTTAAGCGAAAAGATGTTCCAGGACTAGAGGGCATGGGATGAAGTTGGAGGGAGGAGGATTCAGAGGAAACATGAGGAAGAATTTCTTCACACAGAGCGGGTGGTGGACAAGTGGAACACCCTGCCAGAGGAAGTGGTGGGGCTGAAACAATCAAGGATTTAAGAATGCATGGGATAGACATAAAGGAATTCTGGAGGTCAGGGGTAAGGGGCAACAGACTTCTAGGAAAATATAAACTGAACTTACAAGCTCAAATGGGCAGACTGGTTGGGCCATAGGCCCTTATCTGCCGTCACTGTCTATGTATCTATGTAAGTCCTGCAGCTCCGAGAGGACCAGGGTCATCTGTCTTTGGATAGCACTTAGCGGTATTTGCTTGGTGCTGGATCTGCTGCGGTGCGAGGAGGCCGAGGCCTCTGAACCCTCGCTGCACGAGTCTCCGGTCAATCTGCCCTCATCTCTCCCTTTGTCGGACTTAAAATTTTTCTCTTCCCCTCTCTTCGGCATGGTAGGTACGTCTCCTAGCAGTTCCTATTAGTTTTGCTCTGGAAATCGCTGTACTTAGGAGTTTTTTATCGGGGAGGTTCAGGAGCCGACAGGTCTGTGCTGCCATTGAGGGAATGACGTCACCGGAAGTCCGGCTTTTCTTACTTTAAACTGTATGAAAAAAGGGGTTCCTCTTAGTTTTCAGATTGGAATTCGAATATAAGCAAGCCAAACCACCATGTCATGGTGGGACCCACCATTGGTCCCTACACTAGCTTTTCGGCTCAAATGCCTCCCGAGAGAGGTGCACTGAGTGGTTGACACACCAGTAGCACCCCTCAGCAGAAATGCGAATTGTATTTTGTGAGCAATACAAAGGTTGAAGCATGCTATCCCAGTACATGGCTGGGGTGGTGTACCCCCACGGGTTATCTTGCTTCATCTCCTCAATTTTTTCAGCTAGGAAGTCTTTAAATTCCTGGGTTCTGAGATAAGTGTTCAGTCTCCACAGGGTATTTTTATGTTGGCGCCCCATATCCTAGGAACTGGTGACTGGGGCATGGTTGGAGATCTGTATATCCCCCATTCTGCAGTCTGCCAGGTTGTGAAGCTGCTCCATCTGAGTGTAGCAGTGATCAATCCTGGAGCAGGATTTACAGACCACAGAATGGTGGGAATAATTTCTAGTATGTTGCATGTGTCCAAATATCCACCCACCCCACCCCTTAAGGAAACGTTTGAAGAATTTTTGCAGTGCTGTTTGTCTCTGGGGGGATGGGTTAGAGGAGTCCCAGCTCGGGTTAGGGGCGATGTTAAAGTCCCCTGCCAGCATAAGGGTACCACCAGTGAGCTGCACTGTCTTATCCAAGAGTGGTCCCATAGTTGCCATATTCATCCCTGGGGGGAAGTACGCAATCGTGAGGGTAACTTCTCTACCATTGAGGAGTTCTTTCACCACAACCAAGCGCTCCTCTGGGTCCTCCCAGCTAGACACAAGGGTAAATGGGATGTGTTGTGGGATCAGGATGGCCACTCCCCACTTCCCCCCTGGAGAGAAGAGGAGAAAACCTCTGAATACCCAAAGCTCTTAAGTTTGAGGTACTCCCCCACCAACAGGCGAGTCTCCTGCAGGAAGACAATTTCTGCTTTAGTTTTCCTGATGTATCTCGTGACCCTGGACCTGTGCACTAGGGTGGACAGCCCGTTCACATTCAAAGAGAACAATTGCATTTTAGTTGACAACTTTAGTTTTTTTATCTTATTTCTATTTGTTTGTATGCCCACTGCGGTGTAACCGGCGGGGGCATCCAGCTGCCAGCTGTGCCTGTCAAAGAGCAGCAGGCTCACTGCATGATGGGGGATCCGATGCGGCCGCACCAACCGCCGGCGGCTTCCCATGCACTCCGAGCTGGGCCGGGCACCAACCCCCCCCCAAGCGCGATTCCACAACAGTCCTCCAGGCAGGGCAGAGCGTAGCCATCAAGCTGCACAGATGTGCAGTGACGTCTGAGGCATGACATGCCGACATCCGCTGCACTCCACCCCTGATTGCACCAACTCTAGTAGTGCTCCCGATCATCACCAGGGGCCGCTACATAGCCGTGGGGAACCCTCAGCCCTCCCCAGGATAGGAGAGCAGTCCTACGGACGCTCAATCCTATCCCTCCCCTGCTGACCCCTGACAACCCGTGCGTGTTTCTGAACCCAGGTCGCCGGTGTGAGGTGTGGCATTCAGCGCCTCAACCCTCAGTGCCACTGGGCCTATCTGACAACATTAGTGATGTAAAGGTGGATTGCATGCTATCAAGTTGCAGCATGGCACATTTCTCTCTATGGAAGGCCCTCTCCTGTCCAGTCACCCTCACTTAACCGATTGTGTACCAGTATTTTTCCCATTGCACCTGTAACAGATTGACAGTTGCTGTCGCTCCAACTGGATGCAACCCACTACTTAATGGAGGGTGGGGGAAAGCAATAACTTTAAACCAAATGAAACTAAGATCCGGGAGTGCCAACTGGGCAACCTCTAGCCCTATAAGTGGCTTGGTGACTTCCAAAGTTGGAGATCTACACCTGGATCCGTGAAGCAGGGCAGCCACCCTGCCTGAAGGCAATGCCTCAAGTGAGGGGCCTTCTGGCATTATCAATGCCAAGATAAGGTGGGAAATAAATTCTGAGTGGGGGATGTGGTTGGGAGGGTGACGTCTCCACTCTCCCCAGTACCCGGACCATATGCGGGTTTATGCGGGCTGGCAGTATAGCCTAGAGGTTAGAGGAACGAGGTGTGAACAAGCTTGGTATATCCAGCAGACCAGACCTGAGTTTGATTCTCACAACCTCCACTTGCTTACTGTGTGACTCTGAGCAAGTTACTTAACTGCCCAGTGCTCCCAGGTCGCCCCTGAAAACAGGCACTTGTGCCTAGTGGGCCTAACCCGGTTACCAAAGACTAAAATAAAATAAAAAAATAAAAATCTTACATCCATTAGGGGTCCCCTTTTCAACATGCGAGTACAGTCTCAGGTTGTCGAAAGAGGTCCCAAGGCTCAGGTTTGTTGCTGGTCTAGACATCAACCAAGCCCTCAGCTCGCAGGCCTCGTCTGGCTTCCCGGCCTTCTCATTCATCCCCCAGGCTTTTGTAGAGCACTCTAATCGGCATAACTCTGGATCTGCTTCCTCCCCCCGCCACCACTCAAGGGGGGGGTGGAAGTACAGTCCCCCAAGCAAGCCCCACTCCCTTGTCGTGCGTCTCCCCCCCCCCCCGGATCCCCTGGGCAGACTAGTAACATATTACTGTAGTAAAAGTGGTACCTGGGTTACAGAGTCACCAACGGGAGGGTCCCTCCATGTAGTTCAAGCAGATGGGTCCATGTCATCCTTAGCTGCGCTGCCACCGCATTAAGCTGCAGTCCAGAACACGTGGAGGGTCTGCCAAATTTTGTCATAGGGAGAAGGAAGGAAAGAAAAATGCAACATTTTAATCAACATTTAGTGTGCTCCCCCCACCTGCAGAGCTCACCATGGAGTAGTAATGAGTACATCTTAATGAAAAGGGGGGAAAAGAAAAATATCAGGTGCTTATCTGAGAAGGTGATCCATGAGACTGATTTGGGCATTAATTCAGACTTGGGGAGAGAACAGAGGAAGAGGCAGAGAAACAGATCTACTTAAAAAAAAAAAAAAAAAAACCTCTCTGCAAGGATCCCATTATTCACTCCACGGAGGAGGAGGGGAGCCTCCGACCCATGCCCGGGGGAGGCCGTGGGCCTCTGGAGTTCTGAGGGGAGACCAAAGCCGCAGGACACAGTGCAGTGCTCTTCCCAGTGGTCCCCATCCATTGTAAGTTAATCTTTGGGCTCCTTGCAAGCCCCTCAGCCCCCCCAGCACTCAAGTGGAGAAAGCAGTCTAAGGGATAAGACTCAGACACAATGGAGGCTCCAATGTCCCCAGCCGACTTCACTGCACCAGCATCCCCGGAACAGCTCCCCATAAAACACGTCTACTTCAACATTTCTGTCAAAGCAGTAACATTTCTATAATATGTTCAGTAAGATGGGTACCTGTGAATTTAAGAGTTATAGCCAGTGATCCATGAGGTAAGGAGGAAGTGTCTGAAAGTCCCTGCTGCTGAGTGTCGCGTAGTGTGCAGACTGTGTTTCATGGAGGCAGCGACCACTCTGTCTGACAGGAAAAAAGACAGTAAGGGGGCGGGGGGAAGCTAGCCTAGAGTCAGTACAGTTGCAAAATCATTATTGAAACATAGAGGAAATTCTGACAGCAATGTTCCTATTATTTAGCAAAACAAAAATTCTGCTTAGCTTAGTGGAGTCTATCCATTTAAAGTCCGGATTCTTCTGGTCCCATAGATGTCTTCACCCTGTCGGAGCAAACAGGGAGGGGAGGCAACAGGAGAAGGCAAAGCAGGACTTTCTGGGTTTAGGAATCACATAGGCATTCGAGAATAAACAAGGAAATCAAGAATAAACTAGGGAAAAAACAACTCCTACTCCCCCCTCCCCAGTCCCGGTCGTCTCCACAGAGTGCAGGTGAAGTTGAGAGTGTCAGGAGAAGGGCCCGACAAAGGCCCGTATGTTCATATCCAAGCAGACTGAAAGCTAAGAAAGGAACAGTCTTACCAGGGCATTCAGTCCGGGGTAGCGCTAATGGTTTGCAGGCTTTGTTGTTTCTAGAGGCCCAGAACGATTTGCTGGAGGGAGTCAGAGCCCTGCTTTCTGAGTGACTCCCTATGGCCATGCTGGCACAGTTGTTGAGAGAGCTTCACAGACAGGGATCGAGGTGCAGTAGATGGAGCCTTCAGGGGTTGAGTCTTCCTCCAGGCCAGTTCCTTGAAAGCCGCTTCAGGTGTGCCGAATTACAGAGTGTCATCCAGGAAGAAGATAGTCATCCTTGCCGGGTAGGGTGTATGAAACCTTAGGTTGGCCTCTCGCAGCGCTTTCAATAGGGGGGTATACGCTTTCCTTCTAGCCATGATCTCTTGTGAGTAGTCATTTTCCAGGTAAATTCGGTGATTTTGGTAGTGGACAGTTCCCTGCTTCCATGCTGTGTGGAGTATCGTCTCCTTCTCTTGGAACCGCAGGAACTTAATTAGGAGAGTGTGTGGTCAGGCCCCAGGCGGCAGCCTCGGGCCGAGTGTGTGGTGGGCCCAGTCAATCTCCAAAGTTAGGTTGTCTGGCAACTCTAAGCAGGACCTGAGGGTTTCTTGGATGAAGGTGATGATATTTGTCCTCTCCGCGCCTTCCAAAATGCCTGAGAGCCGATTATTGTGTCTGTTACGGCTCTCGGTGCAGTCCTGAAGGCTCCTTTCAGTGTCGTGGAGGTGCATGGTCGCTTTCTCTGAGTTCTCCAGGCGGTGGTCTGATGTAGTGACTTATTCCTCCTGGTGTTTTTTAAGTTTATTTATGTCCTTTCATAAAGATGTTGTTCAAACAACATGAAGTCTTGCTGTATTCTGATAAGTGCAGTATGACCGACCAGTTCAGCTGCCCCGGAGAACCAAGAGTTAAACTCTGCAAATGCATAGAACGTTGAGCTCGAGCTCAGTTTTCAAACCGCTGTCCTTGGTACATTCTAGTAACTGATCAGATTCGTTACTCCGCTCGCCTGTGAAGTCTCCTCGGAGGTTGCGCCTCTTCTGCTTCGGTCGAAGTGTCCTTTCGGCAGTCATTTTAAACCTCTGTTTATTTATTTTGTTGTCTAGTTCAAGCCTCTGTCCTTTGGTATAGTGTAGGTTTTCTCACTTTGGGTAAGTCTTCGGTTTCTGATTGGTCAGTCGACCCTGAGAGAACTGAATCTTTACTTTTCCTTGAAAGTAAGGTTGAACTGTTGTTCTAGGAGCATGGATATGTTGTTCATCCACACTCATTGGCATGTCCTCTTCCACTTTAAGATCAGCCGGAAGTCTTCAAGCTGGCTCTACCCACCTGGGTGGTATATACCTCTGCTCCGCCCCATGATACCAGATCTTCCTTTCCACTGGAAAATTCAGGTTGCCTCCCTCGTGCTCTCGCATTTCGTAGGCCCTGGCTTTCAAACCTTCGGTTTTACCTAAAATTTGCATTTTCCACATTAGCAATCACAAGTTTGCACTTCGATCATGGAAGATAAGTCTTCCCCTGGATTTTGTCGGTGCCCGTGCGGCCAGAAGATGTTGCGTACCGATCCCCATACCGCGTGCGTCTACTGCCTCGGTGTTGACCATGACACCTCGACTTGCAGTCTGTGTTTGACTTTCCATCCTAATGTCCTCAACGACCTTCTGCATGCCTGAAACTGGGGAGGCCGGAGAAGAGGAACTCTCTGGTGAAATCCAAGGAGGCTCGCTGGACGGTTTCTGCAGCTGCAGGATCCTCCGAGCAGTTGGAACGCATGCAAGCATTCGAGAAGCAGGCGGCTTGTGCTGCAGAGTCTTCGCTGAGCTTTTTTGTTCCTCTCAACCTGGGCTCCACCTTCTCAGGTTCCTTCTGGGAGTTGTGCCAGTCTCTCCCGACCAAAGGAGAGGCGACTGTGGGCTTGCACTCCTCTCGATCCTGTAAGCGGGAGAAGGATCCGAGTGCGTCTTCATCCCGATGGAGACGTTCTTGGGAGCGGGAGAGATCTTCGTCCCAGGAACATGCGTTCTCGACTTCGGTCGAGATTGCTTCTCCGGCCGCCGGCTTTTCGGACTTGCTGTCAAGCCAGCCGACCAAGGGTGTGGTCGACAATGTGGAAATAGTCATCAACCCTATCAGCCCCTTGTCGCCGACTCCTTGGAGAGGACTCTGGTCCTTGTTTTCCCCGATGAGGAGACCCAACTTTCCGGGGTTCCCATCGAAGAACCGGTCCCAGACTCCTGGAAGTCAGTAGCCCCACCTGTGTCTTCCGAGTGACTGAGTCGGGCCTGGCTGATCTTGATCGAGGTCTAGGACCCCCTCGACCGACAGGCCAAGAAAGAGCCATAAGCGCTCTAAGAAGAGGTGACGCCATCAGTCGTCCTCGTCCTCCTCGGATGAGGAGAGGCTCCGGCGGAAACTCCAGCGCTACGAGAACCTCTTGTGGCAACAGCTGATTTTGTCCAGGCATAAGCCCACCACGGCTTCCACCCCGGCCATTACTTGGCTTTCGCCTCCTAGGCCGAAGCCAACTCTTTCAGAGCCGACTAAATCGGTTCCCTTGCCCGCGGATCCGGCAAAACCACCTGTTCGTCCCAGAACGGTCTCTCCACCTATTGTGGTGGAACCACCACCCAAACAGCCTGTGTGAGGGGCTCCTTCCAAGGAAGACAGACCAGACACTGGGCTTCCCCAGCAAATGTCAGTCACTGTCACCCCAGACTGCCCTAGACGAGTCGAAGGTGACCTAGGTGGTAGGCCTTTATATCCGGATTCTTCGGATTCGGGCATCACCGGTTTGCATTCACATCCAGATGATGATGAATCGACCGCTGGCCTAGAGATGGAGGAAGGTCTCTCATCTTTTCAAGGATCCTCCGCCTCATCTCTGAGTCTACAGGGATACCCTGGAGCCAATCCAGAAAAAGGCGGCATATCTTCTTACGGACATCCTTAAGAGAGGGGTACCCTGAGGGAGGCCTTTCCTGTGGCCGAGGCCATTGTTGGCCTGGCCTTTGAACTTTGGCAACATCCTGCCTCTTGCCCAGCTCCATCTGCCCGCATGGCCCGTAAGTATCACGGTGCCATATGGGGTCCTTTTGTGGGGTTCATAGAGCACCCGCCGAAAGCCTGGTGACCACTCTCTACCAGGGGCGTATCAAGAAGTTCTGCCAACACTGACCGACCTCCTGATAAAGAGTCCAGACTTTTGGACCACTCAGCCAGGAAGGTCTTTCTAACCCCAGGAATCACTCATTATGGTTAAACTGATTGCAGTCAGCCTCCTGTGTTGAACTGCCCGGAGAGATGGAATTATATGCAAATTATGGAACTCTCAATTGGCTCGTGCCACTTTCAAACTGCTGCCCAAGCAACTACTGCACTCTGAGTGCTTCAGATTCTTTACTCCACCTGCCTAGTAAGGACGTCCCGGAGAGCTCTCCTTGAACTGTCTCAGACTAAAGTTTATCTGTAGATAAGTACTCATTTTCAGTTTAATTTTAAATTGCTGCCTTAGAAACATTGGTTAGTATAGTTATTTAGTGTTTTAGTAGTTTTTTATTTATATTCGTGGTTCCCTCACGGTTCCTTGGAACCAAGGGTTCAGCGTCTATTTTGAAGGTTTTACCTCAATTTATTATAATATATATATATTTAGCGGTTGGTTCCTTGAACCGCTTTAGTTTAGTTTAAATTTAGTATATTTCTCAGTTCCTTTTTCTTCAGGAACCAAATAGTGCTCGGTTCCAGGAACCGTTAACGGTAGTTATTTTAAAGAAACCTCCAGTGCTGAGGTACTTTTGAATAACGGTTTTGTGAAGTAATCTTTTTGTCTTGCTTCAGTGTGAGGGGTCCATTTGGATAAACCTAAAAAATGCATAGAACCCATGGGTTTTAAATGTTGTCTTGTGGGCAACTTATAGCAAAAGCAGATAGACACTCTCTCGGTATTTCTTGTTTGGGTACAAGTCATATCTTTGCCAGTTGTGATATCTGTAAGACCTTTTGCCCTAAAACATTAAAGAAAAGGTCTAAAATTTTAGAAGAGATGGCTTCTGCTTCTAGTGTGGATAATTCTGCTTCTTCCTCTTCCCATAAAAAGGATGGAGGTAAAGCCAAGGATCCTGACAGGAGTTCAGAGAAATCTGAACAAGGTAAAACAAAAGGGGCTGTGGAAACAGGCTCAGAACCTGTTTCATAAAAGAAAAAATGTAAAGAAAAACATGTCGCTGCGCCTCCGGCCAGGAAGGTTAAGGAGCTCTCAGCAGACAAGCATATTATGCCCTCGGCTGAGGACATTGCTGAGGCATTACAAGCCCTACAGGGTGCTATCCTGGTTCCTATACTGACTGCCCCGGTTCCTCCTACAGCCCCAGCAAGGCAAGAATTTCTGGAAGTGTATGGTGAGGAGGAGGAAGAGGGTGATTTCGAGGGGGAACCTATAGATCCAGAAGTCTCCCCTGAGCAAGAGTTTGGGTCTCCTCCTAGGGGTCCTGAGGAATATTCTTCCCACTATGCTTTTGTTAAGAGCATGGTGGAAACTCTGAACCTTCCTCTTCAGGAAACAGAAGAGGATATGGAGGAGGCAGATTTTTTGGAGATGATGGGGTTAACCCCCACAAGACGTCTGCTTCTGCCTATGCATAAATCTTTAAAAAAGGCTGCAGTGCAGATTTTTAAAACTCCAACCTCTATTTCTGGTATGGATAAGAAAGCTGACAAGAAATACCAGCTGGATAGAACTACAGCTGATTTTCTCTTTACTCATCCTGATCCTGAGGGAGTAGTCCAAGCTGCTGCCTGTGACAAGGCCAGGATCCCCTTGGCTACCCATCCACCAGACAAAGACTCAAGAAAAATGGATGCTATGGGAAAGAAAAGGTACATTGCTGCCTCTTTATTAGTTAGTCAGGCCAATTACATGGCATATTCAGTGCAGTACCAAAAAGCTCTATGGAACACTGTTCTAGCTTTGGCTGATAAAGTCCCAGGTGAAGTGGCTGTGGACTTGCAGGATACGGCAAGGGCTGCACTTGATGCTACCAAGTACCAATTTCATATGGCAGTGGATGCCAGTGATACTGCATGCAGGGTAATGGCTTTGTCTGTTTTGCTCAGGAGGTTTGCGTGGCTTAGAGCCACCAACCTGACTTTAGACACCCAGGCCAAAGCAATGGATTTTCCCCTTGAGAACAACTCCTTGTTTGGAGATAAAACTGAAGCATACATGAAGAAGGTGGAGGAATATAAATCCACTTATCCGAGCAATTCCAAGGATGGGCCTTCCACCTCTTACAGACCCCAAAGTAGGGGAGGCAGGGGTAGGGGTTTTTACCCCAAACCTTTCTTTCTAGGGACATGGATATGTTGTTTATCCACACTTATTGGCAGGCTCCTTGCCGCTTTAAATCTTGCCGGAAGGTCTTCAAGCTGGCTCTTCCCACCCACCCGGGTGGTAAACTCTCGGCTCACCTCATGGCTAGATCTTCCTTACCGCTTGAGCTCAGGTTCCCTCCTTAGCTCTGCGTATAAGACTGGTTCCTAATTCTTGAAAGTTGAGAAATCAAAAGTTTTGCTAAAAGACTTGATCTTCTTTTCCTGCACGACTCTGATGGACCATCGACTTCGGTTTCGGAGGTGCCTTGCAGGCAGAAGATGTCTAGGGCGGATCCGCACTCACGTGCGTCTACTGCTTGGGCCTTGAGCACGACCCGCGGGCCTCGACTTGTGCTGCGTCCTTTTCAGCCTACGTCCTTGAGGCATGCTGCCCGATTACAACTGGGGCGCCCGAGAGAAATTCCACGGTGAAATCTAAAGAGGCCGGTTGGCGGTGTCCATGATCGGCGAGCTCGGCCGGATCAACTCGAGCAGATGATCGCCCTTGAAGAGGCGGTAGCGGGCGCTTCTACCTCGGCTGCAGCATTTGTCCCGCTCTCTCTCGAGTGCCTCGTGCTCGGCTTCTTTCAAGGAGCTTTGTCTGACCCTCTCGACAAAGGTGAGGTCCAACTTATCTGGACCCTTTTCGGGTCCAAAAGAGCAAGTAAGTCTCACACGTCGGCGCTCTTGGGAAGCAGGAAGATCCCCTCCCTTCTTTGTGACAGGTTTGACTTGATTGACCCTCAACTTCGGCCACTGGTCTCACGGTGTCCCCGTCAGGCCAGTTGACTGAACTCTCCGTCAGTAGCAGTTGATTTTCTCGATCCGTTAGGCAGGGTTAACCGACTGGAGAAGCTGAGAATCCCCTCGGTTCCCCGGTGGAGTTGAGGATCCAGTCGTCGACTGTGCCTCCGGTTCGGAGCCTGCAGTGGACCGTCCGGGCGAGGAGTGCGATTACGACCACTTCTTCGCGCTTCCTTGGCCTGAGTCGAGACTCGGTCTCGGACATCCTCAGCGGTCCAGCGAATCCGCCGTCGCCAAGGCGGTCTCGGTCTTTGGCACTGCTGGCAAGCGGCACCGCCGCTCTTCCTCCTCGGACAAGGGAGGCTTGGCGCAAGTTGCGTCGGAGGTATGAGGAGCTCATGTGGCAACAACTCCTTTGACCGGGAATAAGCCCACCCAGTCGCCTTCCCCGCCATTAACGGCTGTCACGGAGTGGCCAAACAACCCTCATTGTAGCCGAGGAGCCTGTTCCCAGGCGGTTGTTTGGCCAATTCCAGCTGCCCCACCGATTCTGGTGGAACCTCCGCCTCCACAGCCGTTAGTTGGGGCTCCACGACCAAAATTCTCGATTGACTATGGGTTTGCCCATAGGCTGTCTGTCACCCTCCCAATAAACCTCGGCAGGTGGAGGGTGGCTCAGGCTCGAGGCAGCTCTTTGAGGACTCTTCGGGTCCGAGGATGATTCCTCCCTTTTCTCCAAGCGCATGGACTTGGGTCCTCGGGAGGACAGTCAGTGGGCGATAGCCATACGTCCTTTAGGATTGCTTGGCTCATCTCGGCGTCCCACCGGGATGAAGCTCGAACCCGTTCCTAAATGGGCTAGGTATCCCTCACGAGATTCTGGACAGGGATTCTCCTCACACGAGCCTTTCCAGTGGCGAGGCCATAGTGGGTCGGCCTTGGAGCTTGGCAGCGCCTGCTTCCTGCCCTGCGCCCGGCCAGAATGGCCGGAAGTATACGGTCCCCCGGTTCCCTGTCCGTTTTGAACACCCTCTGCGAGAGGGTTGGTTACCACGACAGCGTTTTCCGGCGTGCGGAACGCATCAGGGATGTGGACAAACCTCCCGACCAAGGAATCCAAGAAATTGGATTATGCCGGGCGAAAAGTCTATGCTGCGTCCTCTCTCGGCCTTCGTCAGGCCAGTTCGGCTGTCCTCATGGCACATTTTTCTCATGCCCTGTTGGGCTCCCTGTATGAGGTCGTCCCTCATCTTCCCGCGGATCTGCAGACTGTGGTCAGGCAGGTGTGGGACCAGGGCAGTGGCCAAACAGCAGCTCCAGACTGCTTTAGACATCGGGGACTCGTGCCAGGTCGGTGGCGGCCGCAGTGGCCATGCATCGTCGGGCTTGGCTGAGGATATCCACCTTTACCTCGGATACCCAGCACAAGTTGGCGGATGTTCCCTTTTTGGGGACTGACCTTCTTGACCCTGGGGTGGAAGGTCACCTGCAGAGGATCAAAGTCCAGTGCTACCTTGGACTCGGGTCTCTTCCGCTCCAGAAGGACAAGGCCATAAGCCACAGCCTAAGCCCTTTGTCCTTCTGCGCCTGGCAGCCCGACCCAGCAACGTCAGGGCCAAGCAGGCTCGACCTTGGCATCCCAAGCCCAAACAGTCGGCTTCCTCCAACAGGAAGCAGGAGGAAAAAGGCCAGGAGGGTCCTCGGCGGTCCCTCCTCAAGCCACCACCCAGTGACGGGCTGAGGGTGTCACAGCCATCATCCCTGCCCCTGGTTCCCCCCACGTGGAGGATGGCTCCAACACTTCCTTTCCGCCTGGTCCTCTGTTACCACGGACAGGTGGGTACTGGAGTTGGTGGGAAAAGGCTGCCTCTAGAGTCGAGCAGGCCCGCCCTTCAGAGCTGTCGCACCTCGGGGGCCTCGGGGTCCGCAGCCTCACTGGTGGCTCGTCGAGCCCGACATCGCCTCCTCCAAAGGAGGTGATAAGGAAGGTGAGGACCCCCCCTCAGACCTGGGGTTCGTGTCAGGTATTTCCTGGTTCGAGCGGACAGGGCTGGCGCCATTCTCGACCTGCAGATCTGAACAAGTTCCTAAGGTACGAACCTTCAGAATGGTCACTCTGGCACAGATAATACCATCTCTGGAACACGGTGTGGTTCTGCTCTCTGGACCTACAGGATGGTTCTTTCCGTCCCTATCCATCCGTCACGCCAGAGATTCCTTCGCTTCGGTAGGAGGGATCCCTCATGAGTTCAAGCCATGCCCTTGACTTATCTCAAGCTCCCAGGGTCTTCTACCAAATGCATGGCAGTGGTGACAGCATCCCTCGCGGTGCCGAGGTTCCGTGCCATTACATGGGTGATTGGCTAATAGCAGCCCCTCCAGACAGGAGGTGGGCCGGTCAGAGATCTGGCCCTCCAGGTTTGCTCTCTAGTCGGCCTTCTCATCCAAGCAGGCCAGAGTCAGACTCGGGCGAGCAGGTGATCCTGTTCATGGGCAGGCTGGAAGCTCTGTTAGGAAGAGCCACGGCTCTGACAGACAGGGCCGGGGTTCTGCACCTCCTTTTGCCCAATCATTTCTGGTTGGGCAATCAGCATCCCTGCCGGGACTTCCCTCGCCCTCCTGGGTCTCATAGTGGCCTGTACCAGCGTTAATTCCGTTGGGCACGCTGGCATCGCCCCCTTCAGTGGGACTGGCCAGCCAGTGGTCTGGCAGCTGCGATCCATTGGACCAGCGTAGTGATAGTGACCCAGGAGATGTGGAGAGCTCTTCAGTGGTGGACCGTTCCATCTCATCTGCAGGAGGGCATCCGTTTATCCGCCCGAGCCGACAGTCTCTCTATCGGCCGATGCCTCTTTGATGGGTTGGGGTGCCCATCTGGGGGAACACCGAGTGCGGCCTCTGGTCCCACGTGGGAGTCCGATGCCACATCAACCTGCTGGAGCTCCAGGCGGTCCGCCCTAGCTCTCACGCTTTTAGCTCCGTTTCTCCGGGGTCAAGTGGTCCGAGTCAGGCGGACAATACCCGCGACCATGTACTACCTGAACGCCAGGGTGGGGCGCGCTCCATGCTTCTGTGCAAGAAGCTCTCCGCATTTGGTCACTCATATAAGCCTGGGCGGATCTCCTAGCCATTCATGTGGCAGGAGCCTCCAACACCCTGGTCGATGCCTAGGCGGATAAGGCTGCATCTCACAGTGGTCTCTGCCGGAGGTAGTACAAGATCTGTTCTCCCACAGGGGCACACCTCAGGTGGACCTGTTTGCCTCCAGGGAGAGCGCAAGCTGAGGCTGTTTCATGCCCGCCCCCTCAGCAGGGCTCGCTGCAGGGGATGCCTTCGAGGCTGTGGACCCAGGCCTCTTCTAGCCTTTCCCCATTTCCCTTGATTCACAAGGTGCTTCTCAAAGCAAGGAGGACAAGGCGCAGGTGATTCTGATAGCCCCAGACTGGCCCATGATTCTGGTACCCAGATCTCCTCAGCCTCAGCTCCAGGCTCCCGAGGCAGCTTCCAGCTCGCCCGGACCTGCCTCAGTCAATCAGGGAAGGTGTTCCATCCGGACCTTCAGTCCCTGCACCTGACGGCCTGGTTCCTGAGCTAGAGTTCCAGGCCTTGGGTCTCTTCCGAGGTCCTCAATGTAGTTGAGGTGTCCCGTGAGAGTCGACCAGAAAATGCTATGCCTTCAAATGGAAGGTTCTCCATTTGGTGTCAGGGCAGGGCTTGGACCTTCCTCCTGTTCTGTGGCAAACATTTGGACTATTTATGGTCCCTTTCTACTCAAGGGCTTAGGTCGACGACCCTAAAGGTGCACCTGGCAGCCATCTCTGCTTACAGGCGAGCGCGAAGTGTCGCGGCGCAGGAAAGGTGGTGGTGCTTTTTCAAGGCCTTGATCACATTTCCCCTCGGTACGAGAACCTCCACCTCCGTGGATCTACACTGGTACTGGCAAAGCTCATGGGCAAGCCATTCGAACCAATGCACAGGTGAACTCTCTCACCTGTCGTGGAAGACCGCCTTCTTGGTGGCTGTCACATCAGCCAGAAGGATGGGAGAGCTCCAGGCGCTTTCCATCGAGTCTCCTTACCTGGTCTTCCACAAGGACAAGGTTGTCCCTACGCCCCACCGAAATTCCTTCCGAAGGTGGTGTCGGAGTTTCACCTTAACCAGGTGCTGACTCTGCGGTGTTCTACCCCAATCACACCGTGGAGGTCAATATAGGCTCCATACTCTGGACCCTAGAAGGGCGTCGCTTATTATAAGAGTGCCCGACTGAAATTGAGAGAGGTTAACCAACTGTTTGTCACCTACACTGAAGCCGCATCTGGCAGACCTGCGTAAGCGGACGATAGGCAGGTAGGTCACACTCCTGCATAGATCGCTGCTATGAGTTGGCGGGCATGGGGCCTCCCAGAGGATAAGAGCTCATTCTACCGTCCATACTGCTGCATCGGTGGCTGCTTCCAGGGACGTCCCTATCCAGGAAGTCTGCAGGCTGCTACCTGGAAGTCAGCACACACCTTTATTACCATTACCACATCGACCTTGAGTCACCCGGGATGCTGGTTTTGGAGCCTCGGTTCTCCAGTCCTTATTTCCCAAGTAAGTATTAAGGAGTGTGCGCCTTGCCTCCCTCCTCCCGGAGAACTGCTAGGAGTCTGCAATAAGTGTGGATGAACAACATATCCATGTCCCTAGAATACAGGTTACTCACCTGTAACAGGAGTTCTAGGAATGGTATATATTGTTCATCCAAACACCCGACCTCCCGGCTTGACGCACAACCTGAGCTTCAGCGGGCCAGATCTAGCGTCATAGGGGGCGAGCCGAGAGTTTTACCACCCGGTGGGTGGGTGGGAGGAGCCAGCTTGAAGACCTTCCGGCAAGATTTAAGCGGCAAGGAGCCTGCCAATAAGTGTGGATGAACAACATATACCATTCCTAGAACTCCTGTTACAGGTGAGTAACCTGTATTTCAAGCACAGGCCTCTCAGCCTCAGCAGCAGGCCAGAGGTTACTTTAGAGGAAGGGGCAGGAGAGCCATGAGAAGAGCGGCTCCTGCACCATAGGTTCAGGCACAGCCCGCACAGAATCTCTGACGGGCTAGTGCAGGTCGCATCCCCTATTATAGAACCACCAGTAGGTGGCAGACTGGCTCATTACCTTCACGCTTGGCATTCCATCACCACAGTCAAGTGGGTGTTGGAGGTAATGAGCCAGAGCCTGGCACTCAGTTTCAAATCATTCCCAAAGCTGAGAACAAGAACCTTTGCTCCAGTAACAGCTGCAGACAGGATTCTGTTGGAAGCAGAAGTAAAGCATCTGCTGGCAATCAAAGCAGTTGAGGTAGTCCCTCAAATAAGCAGGGGCAAAGATTTTTATTCCAGGTACTTCCTCATAAGGAAGAAAAACAGGGATTGGCAACCTATTTTGGATCTAAGACTTCTGAACAAGCACATTTTGAAACCAAGGTTCAAAATGGTCACTGTTTCAATAATCATTCCTTCACTGCAAAAGGGAGACTGGCTAGCCTCCCTAGATCTAAGGGATGCTTATTTCGACATTCCCATCAGACCATCTCACAGAAAATTCTTGAGATTCACGCTGGCTTCAGGCCATATCAGTTTGCAGCTCTCCCTTTTGGACTAACCTCGGCACCAAGGGTTTTTACAAAGTGCCTATCAGTGGTGGTAGAGTTTTTTGAGAAAACAAGGTGCAACAGTCTTCCCCTACCTGGATGACTGGTTAGCAGTCTGACAGTCTATGCAGCATGCAGTGCAGTCGCTGGCACTAACAAAATCTACACTGGAATCCTTGGGATTTCTTATAAATGAAGAGAAATCTCAGCAGGTGCCACTCCAGGTGCTGGAGTTTATTGGAGCAGAACTAAACACCAGACAGGGCAGAGCCCTCCTTCCACATTACAGGGTGACAAGCATTCTGCAGATTGCAAAATCCTTCGTGTCAGGGAGACCCAAAACAGCCAGAGAATTTCTCAGGCTACTGGGCCACATGGCATCTGTCACTGCAGTGGTAATGGGCTCCAGGTTTCAAATGAGAGATATTCAGTTCCACCTCAGACAGTACTAGTCTCAAAGGACGGAGCCTATGTCCAAACCGGTTCCAGTCACAAAAAGTTTAATCCATGCATTGCAGTGGTGGCTGGACAAGCACAACCTCAGGGTGGGTGTACCTTTCATAAGGGAACAACCCTCAGTAATCCTCACAACAGATGCCTCTCTTCTAGGTTGGGGGGCACACGTTAGAGCACATAGCAAGTGGCACATGGTCCCCCCAAGAGTCTCTGTTGCACATAGATCTCTTGGAGCTCAGGGCTGTTTACCTGGCTCTAAAAACATTTGCTCCTTACTTTCAAAACAAGGTGGTGCAAGTCAGAACAGACAACACCACAGCCATGTATTGCATCAACAAGCAAGGGTGCACCGGGTCAAATCTGCTGTGCACAGAAGTAATGAGACTGTGGTCCCTGGTATACTCCACGGAAGTATACCTGTAAGCCATACACCTTCCAGGGAAGGATAATGTACTGGCAGACTCTCTAAGCAGGATAAGTCAGGACCACCACAAGTGGTGCCTGAATACTCAGGTACTCAGTACAATTTTCAGGAGATGAGGCATTCCAGAGGTGGATCTCTTTGCCTCCACAGAAAACCACCAGCTTCCAATGTACTGTTGCAGGCCTCCTCTAAGGGGCACAATTCCCCTGGATGCCATGGCCCTTGATTGGACAGGGAAATTTCTGTATGCATTGCCTCCCTTTTCTATGATATTCTGGACCCTGCTGAAATTGAGGTCCCAACCAGCAAAAATGATACTGGTGGCTCCAGATTGGGCGAGACAGCACTGGTATTCCCTTCTGCTGACTCTGTCCGTGGTTCCCCCAATCCACCTGCCCAGGAGGCACAACCTGTTAACCTCCTCTCAGGGCAGAATCCTGTACCCCAGTCTCAAATCACTGAGGCTCAAGGCGTGGCTCTTGAGGACTTAGAATTTTCTAACCTTAAGCTATCAGAACAGGTGCTGACAGTGCTTAGGGGTTCCAGGAAGCCTTCTACTAAGAAAACATATTCCTCTAAGTGAAAAGGTTGTCCATATGGTGTACAGGTAAGGGTATGAGCCCCTTCAGGGCTGATTTGGCTATTCTCGTAGATTACCTTACACATTTACACTCCTTAGGTCTGAAGCCTTCCACCCTCAAGGTTCACTTAGCTTCAGTCTCTGCTTATCTGTCAGTTGGTAAAGAGAGGTCCATGGCCTCTCATCCAGTATTTAGAAAATATTTTAAAGGCCTTAATCTTTTGCATCCTCCCCTGAGGGTACCGGTTCCAGCCTGGAATCTAAATATTTGCATTGCTAAACCATGCAAACCTATGGCAACCGCCGATTTGAAGTATATCAGCTGGAAAACTGTTTTTCTGGTTGCTATTACTTCAGCCAGATGGATCAGTGAATTACAAGCCATGTGGACTACATCTCCTTCCACTGGGATAAGGTGGTCCTTAGGACCAATAGAAAATTCCTTCCCAAGGTGGTATCTGATTTTCACTTAAGTCAGTCTATCACTCTACCTATCTTTTTTTACAGACAACTCCAGTTCTCCAGAAAGGCGACTTCATTCCCTTGGTGTCAAAAGGGCACTTAGCCACTACCAAACAGCAGCTTGAGATGGCCCTGGACATTGGGGATTCTTGTGCCCATTCGATGGCTGCCACAGTTGCCTCTCATCGCAGGGCTTGGCTGAGGCTCTCCTCCTTCCCGGCGGATACCCAGCACAAACTAGCTGACGTGCCCTTCCTAGGGACCGACCTGTTCAGCCCAGGAGTGGCTGGTCACCTTCAGTGCATTGAGCAGTCCAGTGCCACCTTGGACCCTACTTCTGCCAATGATTCTTCAGGCAAGAACCAGCAGAAGAAAAAGAAGAAGCCTTTTTGGCATTTTTCCCCTGTGGCTCAGCAGTCCTCCTTTCAGGGTGGACAGCAGCATCAGCAACAGCAGCAGGCTCAAGCTTGGCACCCCAGGCCCTCAAAGGAGGCCGAGGTTCAGGTCCTGGAGCCTCTTCCTCCAAGCCTGCTCAGGGCCGGGGCTGTCAACCCCTCAGCCGTCACCTCAGCTGTGGGTTCTCCTGTGGGGGGCTGGCTCCACCATTTCCTTTCGGTTCATTGTCACTTCGGACAGGTGGGTTCTCAAAGTGGGTCGGTCAGGGACTGCCTCTGGAATTCGAGCAGTACCCTCCAAGCCGAGCCCGTGCCCCTCGGGAGGAAAGAGTATCCGCTCAGACCCAGTCGGCTCTCCGAGACGACATTGCTCAGCTCCTCCTCAAGGAGGCAGTAGCTCCAGTGGTGGATCCTGCAGGAGACCCAGGCTTTGTCTCCAGGTACTTCATGGTGCCCAAGCGGGGGGGCTGGTGCCCCATTCTAGATCTGCATGACCTGAATTAGTATCTCAGGTCACGCACCTTTCAGGTGGTCAGTCTGTCCCAGACTA
The DNA here is from genome assembly GCA_016271365.2 of Neoceratodus forsteri. Taxonomy (NCBI): domain Eukaryota; kingdom Metazoa; phylum Chordata; order Ceratodontiformes; family Ceratodontidae; genus Neoceratodus; species Neoceratodus forsteri. Next base: position 997,756,099 of record CM028131.1, read on the forward strand.
TACCATCCTTGGAGCGAAGCATGTGGTTCTGTTCACTGGATCTGCAGGACGCGTTTTTTCATGTCCCAATCTGTCCGTCCCATCAGTGGTTCCTCCACTTCAGGGTCGAAGGGACCCTGTACGTGTTCTGAGTCATGCCGTTCGGCCTGCCATTGGCCCCACGGGTCTTCACCAAATGCATTGCAGTGGTGGTGGCCCATCTCCGGCGTCGGGGGCAGGATTTACCCTTACCTCGACGATTGGCTCTTAGGCTCCACCCAACAGGAGCTGGATAGGTCCAGGGACCTGGCCCTCCAGACTTGCTCTCAGCTCGGCCTGCTGATCAACAAGGCCAAGTCCGAACTCGTGCCTTCTCAGGAGATGGGTTTCATCGGGACAGAGCTCGACTCTTGTCAAGCCAGAGCTTGGCTCCCGGCGGACAGGGCGGAGGTTCTTTCCTCCTTTGCACAGTCATTTCTGGTTGGGCAGTTGCGGCCTGCCCGGGACTTTCTGCGCCTTCTGGGTTACATGGCGGCGTGCACCTCAGTGGTCCATTGGGCCAGGTTGCACATGTGCCCCCTCCATTGGGAGCTGGCCGCCCAGTGGAGTCAGTGCCACGGTCATTTCGGCCAGCTGATCACTGTAACCCAGAAGATGTGGGACGCTGTTCTTTGGTGGACCGCCCCAGACCGGTTACAGGAAGGGATCCCGTTTATCCGCCCCGAGCTGACGATCGTACTCATGACCGATGCCTCTCTCGTGGGCTGGGGAGCCCACATGGGGGACAAAAGGGCCCACGGGCTCTGAACCCCCAAAGAGTCTCTATGCCACATCAACCTGTTGGAGCTCAGAGCAGTCAGACTGGCATTGTCAGCTTTCGCTCCTCAGCTCCAGGGTCATGTGGTTTACGTCCAGACAGACAATACCACGACCATGTACTACCTCAACAAACGGCAGCACACACTCCCGTCTGCTGTGCAAGGAGGTGCTCCGCATCTGGACCCTCGTGAGCCGATTGGAGGCAGATCTCCTAGCCTTCCATGTGGCAGGAGCCTCAAACCATCTGGCAGATGCTCTCAGTCGCGTAGGCCAGACATCCCACGAGTGGTCTCTCCATCCAGAGGTAGCTTACAATCTGTTCTCCCATTGGGGCAAACCGATGGTGGATCTGTTTGCCTCCAGGGAAAACGCCAAGCTGAGGCTGTTTCATGCCCGCCCCCCTCAGCAGGGCTTACTGCAGAGGGATGCCTTCTCGAGGCCGTGGACCTCAGGCCTCCTCTACACCTTCCCTCCATTTCCCTTGATCCAGAAGGTGTTCCTCAAGGTGAGTAGGGACAAGGCGAAGATGATCCTGGTAGCCCCAGACTGGCCGTTCCAGTTCTGGTATCCAGATCTCCTTAGCCTCAGTCACCCGGAGCAGATTTGCACATGCCCAGGCCTGATTTCTCTCAATCAGGGGAAGGTATTCCATCCGGACCTTCAATCCCTGCACCTCACAGCCTGGTACCTGAGCGGCTAGAGTTCCAGGCTTTGGGTTTTTCTGAAGATGTCTACACCATGGTGGAGGCATCTAGAAAGGAATCGACCAGGAAATGTTACGCCTTCGAATGGAAAAGGTTTTCCATTTGGTGTCAGGACAAGGGCCTGGACCCTCTGTTCTGCCCAGTGGCTAACATTCTCGACTACATTTGGTCTCTGTCCAAAGGGGGTCTACGGTCACTGACCCTTAGGGTGCACCTGGCAGCTATCTCTGCTTACCGGGCGCGGGCCGGTCATCTGACGTTGGCGCAGGAGACTGTGGTCTGGCATTTTTCCAAAGGCCTGCATCACATATCCCCTCCGGTGCGTGAACCTCCACCTCTGTGGGATCTACTGCTTTCTCCTCTTTCCAGCAACCCAGGGGTTTCTTCAGGGGAAGAGGCAGGAGAGGGACTGGTCGTGCTGGTTCCACCTCTCAGTCCTCTACCTCTACCAAGCAGCACCCTGAGAAGTCTGCCTGGGCCACCTACCCAACCCCTGCAGGGATCAGGCTGGCCTACTACTTCCAGGCCTGGCAGTCCATCACTTCAGACAGATGGGTCCTGGAGGTAGTAGGCCAGGGACTAGCCCTCAGCATCAAACAGTTCCCAAAACTGAGAACAAGAGAGCTTTCAGACCTGCCAGCCCTTCAGAAGCAGCCTTGTTGGAGACAGAGGTTTCCACTCTAATTCTCTCAAGGGCAGTGGAGCCTGTGCCCCCTCAGCACAGGGGACATGGGTTGTACCCCAGGTACTTCCTCACCTTAAAGAAAAAAGGGGAGTCCCATCAGGCAGCCCATCCTAGACCTCAGATACCTGAACAAACATCTCACAAAGCCAAAGTTCAAAATGACCACTCTGGCTACAATCCTGCCTATCCTCAGGCAAGGGGACTGGCTGGCATCCTTGGACCTAAAGGATGCCTACTTCCACATCCCCATCAGGCAGTCCCACAGAAAATACCTCAGATTTCGACTACTTTCAGCCCACTACCAATTCAGGGCCATGCCTTTCGGGCTGACCTCTACACCAAGGGTGTTTACAAAGTGCCTAGCAGTAGTAGTGGCATACCTAAGAAGGCAAGGGGTCTCTGTTTACCCCCACCTGGACTACTGGCTGCTGGTGGATCAGTCTCCCCAGCTGGTAAAGGAAGCCTTAGATCTCATGCAGGATACACTTCAGTCCCTAGGGTTCCTGGTGAATCTCATAAAATCAGTCTTGATACCTGTTCAGGTTCTGAACTTCATGGGGCAGAACTGGATACCATCCAGGCAAAGGCCTTCCTGCCTCCAGAAAGGGCACAGACCCTCATCCAGCTCTCAGAGTCCTTCCACCTTCGAGTCCCTCACCCAGCAAGACACTTCTTGCAACTCCTGGGACACATGGCCTCCACCACAGCAGTGGTCCCGGGGGCCAGGTTTCAGATGCGAGGCATTCAGTTTCATCTAAGATCCTTCTCGTCCCAGAAGAAGGATTCCCTGTCCAAATTGGTTCCTGTGTCTGCCACCTTACTGCATGCTCTCCAGTGGTGACAGGATATGGCCAGCCTCAGAGTGGGGGTCCCCTTTTTTCAGCAGGCCCCTTCATTGGTGCTGACAACAGATGCCTCACTACTGGGCTGGGGGGCTCACCTAGGGCAGCACACAGCCCACAGAACCTGGTTTTGCCAGGAGACTGTGTTGCATATCAGTCTCCTGGAGCTCAGGGCAGTGTTCCTGGCAATTCAAGTATTTGCCAAACTACTACAGGGCAAAGTGGTGCAAGTCAGGACAGACACCACCACCACCGTGTATTACATCAGCAAGCAAGAGGGGACAAGGTCCTCACTGCTCTGTACGGAGGCCATGAGGATTTGGAGTCTGTCCTACTCCCTGAACATTTCCTTGTCAGCAGTCCACTTGCTAGGAAAGGACAGTGTCCTGGCAGATGCTCTCGGCAGAATCAGCCAGGGCCATCACGAATGGGCCTTGAACAGGCAGGTCCTTCTGTCAATTTTCAGGAGGTGGGGAGTGGCAGAGATAGATCTCTTTGCAGCACCGGACAACCACCAGTTGCCACAGTACTGCTGCAGGCCTTCTGCTCAGGGCTCACTGCCATTGGAGGCCCTGCTGTTGGATTGGTCCAACAGGTTCTTGTATGCTTTTCCCCCTTTTCTCCTGATTTACAGGGTTCTGATCAAGCTGAGATCTCAGTCTGCCACCATGATTCTGATAGCCCCTGATTGGGCCAGACAACCATGGTATTCGATGCTACTGTCTCTGTCAGTGGCCAGTCCGATTTGCCTCCCCAGGAGGCACAATCTGCTGACATTCTCTCAAGGGAGGATCCTCTACCCCAGCCTCGAGTCCCTACGACTCAAGGCTTGGCTCATCAAGACTTAGAGTATGCAGGTCTGCATCTCTCTGAGAGTGTTCTGGACATCCCGAGAGTGTCCAGAAAGCCTTCCACTAGGAAAACCTACTCCTCGATGTGGAAAAGGTTTTCCATATGGTGCTCCCAAAAAGACCTGGACCCACAGCAGACTGGGCTTCCAGTGCTCTTGAATTATCTTGTTCACCTCCAGTCATTAGGCTTACAGCGATGTACTTTGAAGGTGCATCTGGCAGCTGTCTCTGCCTACCTGTCAACGGGTAAGGGCCGTTCCCTAGCTGCACATCCCATTTTCAAGAAATTCTTTAAGGGTTTGCTCCATCTCCATCCTCCTCACAGGGAGTCTGCCCCAGTCTGGGATCTCAGTATATGCATAGGTCAGCTTATGCAGCCTTCCTTTGAGCCCATGTCTTCAGCAGAACTCAAGTTCCTGACTTGGAAGACTGTATTCCTGGTGACTGTCACTTCTACTAGGAGGATCAGTGAGCTCCAGATCTTATCAGTGGAGCCCAATTACGTTGCCCTCCACAGGGCAAGATTGTTCTCCGAACCAATAGGAAGTTTCTCCCCAAAGTGGTCTCAGACTTCCATCTCAATCAATCCATCACACTACCTGTGTTTTTCACAGACCATTCCAGTTCTAGTGAACGCAGGCTTCACAGTCTGGATGTAAAGAGAGCTGTCAGCTACTACATGGACAGGACAAAGGAAGAGAGGAAGGACTGTTCCCAGTTGTTCCTTACCTACGGTGAGGTGGGCAAGGGCAGGCCAGCCACAGAAAGGACCATAGCCAGTTGGATTGTGGCTTGCATCCAGTTTTGCTACAGCAAGCTGGGGAAAGACCCACCAGCATGCCTGAGGGCCCATTCCACTAGAGGGACTGCTACCTCAGTGGCAGCTGCCAGAGAATATCCCCTTGCTGGACATCTGTAAAGTAGCCACCTGGAAGACTGTTCACACATTCACTAAGCACTACTGCCTGGACACCCAGGCCAGAAGTGATGCCAGGTTTGGCATAGCAGTGTTGCAGAGCCTATTTTACCAAGTAGGTTCTGTGTCCACCTCCAGGGGGCACTGCTTGGTAGTCTGCATTTATCAGAATACAGCAAGACTTCATGTTGTTTGAAGGAAAAATTACTTCCCATAATAATGTTGTTTCTTCTAATGGAGTCTTGCTGTATTCTGACCTCCCACCCTGCCTCCCCTCCAGAACCTGGGGAAATGGTTGGGCATCTGCACCTCAGTTGTGTTCTTTCACCCACCAGTGGGTAGTGTATTTTTTCTTGGGCATCAGTGACTTGAATCTTCGTCATGCCCCTGTTGGTTTCTGTATTTGCCTTTGGGGGTGCTTAGGTTTAGTTAAGAGTTGTGTTATATCTATTGCATTGGTAGCTTTGTAAGAATCTGATCAGTTACTAGAATGTACCGAGGACAGCGGTTTGAAAACCGAGCATGAGCTCAACATTCTATGCATTTGCAGAGTTTAACTCTTGGTTCTCTGGGGCAGCTGAACCGGTCAGTTATACTGCATTTGTCAGAATACAGCAAGACTCCATTAGAAGAAACAACATTACTGTGGTGAGTAATTTTTTCTTGTGGTGCACATGGCCTTCCTAAACTCGCGTAATTCCACCAGAAGAAGCGTTATTTGTTTCTGGAGGGAATCATTGCTTACTTTGCTGTCTTTGGTGCAGCCACGCCGTGGCAGGAGGGAGGCCTGGGAGCTCTCACTTTCCAATCCACCTTCCAATAATCCTGCGCCATCCCGAGACCTTGCCAGAGATTGGGGGACATTTCCTCTGGGTACCTTAGGCTACTTGTAGGTTAGTTTGTTTTCCAATTTGGATGTAATTATGTGTTTTTTGTTGTCCGTTCCCGGGGAGAGTTGTCCTTCTAGCTTGTGTTCAGGCGCATGACGTCACTGGAAGTCTCAAAACCGTTCTTCAAACCAGAGTAAAAAGTCAAAAGGTACATTTGTGTTTACCATATCCCAAACATTTCTTTAGGAACTTGATAGCTTTATATTTGTCTAAGGACGGCCAAGTGGTTTGGATGATGGCCTCCTGCCCCAAACGTCACAGGGCCTCTGACAGCTCTGGACTGCCCTTGAGCAACCATCATACCAAACACTTGCCCCCCCCCCCTTCCCCCAGTGGCAACGGCCCCTCCCCCCTGGTTCTGTGATTAATCAGTGGCCTCTGACAGGGGAGGTGCTAAGAACATACAAAGGAGAATCCATTGATGTGCTTGAAGCAGCGAGGTACTGGTGGGTACATTGGGGGAAAAAGTATGCAATGTATGGGGGTGCCCTATATGTAATTTTCAGCACCCATGCTTTTCAAAAACTATTATGCCTCTCACCACATTAAGAACTGAGACCTGGTCCCAGTTCTGCTACATTTAACACACTAGGCGGTCTAAAAAGAAGATCAAGTTTTTTTTTTTTTTGTTTTTTTTTATTGTTTAACCAGGTATAGCACACTAAGCTGAAAGCTTTTTTTACGGGAGCGACCTGGGAGCACAAGGAGGTTAAGTGACTTGCTCAGGGTAACACAGTATGCAAGTGGAAGCTATGGGATTCAAACCCAGGTGTGGTCTGCTAGTAGAAAAGAATAGAGAAAACCAAAAGAAATATTGGTTATAGAAAAAGAGGGTGAGTATTACATAAACAAGCAAGGGAAAAGCATGTCTAATGCAGGGAAACTTTCATTCAAAAGCAATTTGTTTAATTGCTGTGATACAAAACTTGATTAGAGCAACAGTAAGATTGTGTAGCATTTTGCAAATAACCTTGTGTGAACTAGCTCTGCAGTTACCTTTGGATGAAATTATAACAGTCACAAGTGACTGGCTAGCTAAACAATTATGTGAAGCAGTCAATGCATTTTGTATAGTTCATTTGCTGTGTCATACCAGGTAACATTTCCAGATCTTCCCTTGTCAATCTTCACCATTCATTACTTCCTGGGTGTAAGCCGGAGGCGCGCACCCGTCACGGGAGCTTTTTTTTTTTTTTTTTAAATGCCTAACGGCCCGCCCTCGGGCGATCATGCGCAGGGCGGCCGTTAGCGCGACAATCCTCCTCCAACTCAGTTCTGTTTCTCCCGCAGAGGCAGCACCTGTTCGCGGTAGCTAACCGAAAAGTGCGTATCCGACTCCTTTTCTACACTCGCGCCTACGGTAAGACTGTTCCTTTTTCTTTCCTTTATGCAGCGCGGGTGTATTTCCGACTGTGTTTAATCTTGTTTGTTTCGCGTTATGTCCGGTTCTGGAGCGAAACGTTCTTCTAAGACGGGCCGTGCCCCTATGCGTCGGTGCTCCTGCGGCCGGCATTTCTCCGTCTCGGACCGGCATGACGTCTGTCTTCGTTGCCTGGGACCCAACCATAATATGGATTCGTGCGACGCTTGTTTCTCGATGGACCGTCGCGTCCTCGAAGTCCGCGTGTACAAGCTCGGCAAGGCCCCGCCGACTTTCGGGGGACGGCGTCGCTCGCGGGAATCTCGGGCGAGATCCTTAGGCCTTTCCCCCGGGTCCCTTCCCGGGCCTATACGGTCCGAGGAGGAGGGGGTCTCCTCTTCCCTTCTTGCCGAGGGGGAGGCCCCTTCCGCGGTGTTGGGGGCGCGTCGTAGCCCTCCGGGCCGCAGCGCTGACACCGCCTCGGCAGTCACCTCGGTGCAGGCCCCCTGTCGGGCCCTTGGCTGGGCCCGGCTGGTGGACCTCGACGTCGCCTCGCGGGCGCCGTTTGATCCGCGCCGTTCGCGGTGCCGGTGATCGAGTGGCGCCGTTCAGCGCCGTTCGAGATCCGGCACCACTTGTGGTGCCGATGAGCCTAGCGGCGCTGCCGGCGGTGCGCTCGCCTCGACGCCGTCGGCCTTCCCTCCTCCAGGCGGTGCGGGTCTGCGGAGCCGCTGGGGGTGTGGGTTGAGCCTTCATGCTGCGGCGTGGTGGGGGCGGCGGCGTCGCACTCGGTACACCGGGGCGTTCGGCCCGTGGCCTCGGGGACCCCTGGGGTGGCCAGCATCGAGGTCCTGCTGGTCTCGTCCTCCTCGGAGGACGATGACTCAGATGTGGACCCATCCTGGCACCCCCATTCTTGGAATCTGGGTCCTCGGTGGCTGGGGTACCAGGCGGCGCAGCGGGCCCCTCCCTCTGTCCCCCTGCCATCGTCTCCTGAGGGTTCCTCGGCTGGGGGTGGCCGAGAGTCCCGGGGGCAGGCGTGGGGGTGACGGAGGGGGAGGCTCCCCTCTCTGGAGGCCCGGTGACAGCTACCCCCCGGGGTGCTGTTACCTCCTCTGGGGTTAGGGGAACGTTGCAGTCGGGGAGGAGGGCCCTCTCGGAATCCGAGGGGTTGAGGAGCAGGCGTCCTGCTGCTCGGTCTTCTTTGGCCACCTCGGGGGTGTGGCCAGGAGTCGTAGCGCAGAGCCCCGCCTCTCCCCCCAGGGTTCTAGGGTGTCCTCTGGCGGCGTTTGTGCGGACTGCCCTTCTGGATCCATGCAGTCCCGGCGTCGTCACAGGGGAGTTTCTCCCCCAGGGCTCTTCCAGGTTCCGCTTCCCCAGAGTTCCGTTCTGCGGCCTGGTTTGATATCCGGGATCCCTCCTACTAGAGCTCCCTTCCCCAGATTCCAGAGCCCTCGCAGAGAGCAGCTGCCTCCTCGGAGGTGCCCCTCTCCCATCTCTCTGCCTTCACCACCCCCGCTCCCAGGCCATGTCGGTCCTACGGGTCCGTTATCCTGGGAGCAGTTCAGGGGTTCTACGGTGGCCTTCCCCTCATACGTTAGATACATGCATGAGCGAGTCTTTTGACTCTCCCACCGCCGCAGGAATCCTCTGGACATTCCAGTTCCCCATCATCCTCGTCTCCCTCCTCTGAGGGAGAGGAACCCCCTGCTCATCTGTCCTCCGATGCTGATTTCACAGAATATCAGCGTTTCCTCTCGAGGATGGTGAGGGATCTTCGGATTTCCTACGTTCGGAGAGACAATACCGAACGGGTGACGCGTGAATTCCTTGGTGAATTCAGTGCCCAGCATCTGGTGGTACCTTCCTGGCCTATCCCCTTCCAGGAGGCGTCTATCCGGTCCTGGCAGTTCCCTGCCGTTTCTTCCCCAGCCCGGCGGACTGCCAGCGTGGTATTGTGCCCCTCTGAGTCTCTAGGTTCCTTCCCAACCCGTCCTCAGGTTTGGTATGCCTGGATACTCCTTCTGGGCGCCCGTTGCCTGGCTTGACCGCCCACCAGATTCGGACTCTCTCCAGTTCGACCGTTGGGGGCGAAGAGTGTTCTCTTCTTCTCGTGCGAGTGCATGTATTGCATCACATCAGGCTCACCACGCTGCCTACAACCGGCATCTGTGGTCGATGATGTCCCAGCTGCTGGCATCTATGCCTGACACGGAGCAAACCAGACAAGCCGTTGCCTCTCCCGGTAGGCCTGGAGCTGGCAAGACACCAAGCAAGGGCATCTTATGGCGCCAATGAGGTGGCTTCCAGGCTTGCGAGGACAGCGATCTGCATCAGGCGGACGGCATGGCTTCCTCTCCAGGTTGTCACCCTGGCCCGGCGTAGGGTGATGCGTCCGCCTCGGGGACCCGTCTTTTCTCATCCAGAGCTAGGAGACTTTTACAGGGGCTCCATCCGTCTCCTCGTCCTCGGGAGGCACCTCCTAGCTCTTCTCCCACTTAGGCTTTCTGAATAAGCCAGGGTCTTCTCCTTCTGTTTCTCACCAGCAGAAGGCTGGGGGTCTTGTTCCCTCAGGGTATGGCTGGGGAAGAGGAGCTTGGTACTCACCCAGGAAGTAATGAATGGTGAAGATTGACAAGGGAAGATAGGAAAATTACGTACCTACCGTAATTCTTGATCTTCTCTTGCATCTTCACCATTCATTACTTACACCCACCCACCATCCCCTCAGTGGCCTCCCCCTGTGGCTTCTCCACCTCCCGTCTCCTTCCTCTCTCTGCATTTCTCTTTTGTTTATAAAATATAGGGGAAAATTCCTTAATTTTTCCAAAAAAAAATATATATATATATATATAAAAAAAAAAGTTCTTTCTTAAGGGGGGGGGTCCTACACCCAGAAAAATTACTTACTCTAAGATTCATGGGCCATCTCGTGGATTGCATTGGCGATCAGACTGCACTACTTCTCTTGTTATTCTTCTGGCAAGATACCTCTGGGGTTTTTTGGTCTGGCTCAGGCTATTCAGTTTTGATCCTGCAATCCCGTGTTCAGATAGTTGCCCTGAAATCTTTCCCCCCCTCTATTCTTGCCTTGCAGAGCAGAGGAACGAGTACGTCTGTTCCTTTCTTCTTTAAAAAAAAAAAAAAAAAATGCTGAGGGAACTCTCTCCGACTGCTATAGGCATCTTGGTATCTGGGTCATGCATCTAGTCAAAAGGAGAAATCAAACAAGAAGGCAAATGAGAAGGTAGGCTTTCCTTCTCGCTGTTTTGCTATTGGTTTCTCCTTTAAGTGTCCTCCTGGGCAATTTTACAATAGAGCTCTGCTGACCATATCCAATCCTAACCAGCCTAAGCCTTGGCCTGCCTTAGCCAGTCAGTCTGAGTCCCATTTCTGTCTTGAAACGCCTGAAAGGCTTGCATTTTCCATTTCTAACCCTGAGCAGCACTCTCATGCTGCTGGGTTTTATTCTTCCCTCCTCGGTGTCCTCCAGTTAAAGGCCTTCCGCGGCCAGGGCCGAGGCGGGTGTCATGAACAATGGCATGTTGAAGATGAGGACTATGCCCTCCTGAGTCTGTCTAGCGGGTTCGGTGAACCTTCTCTTCAGCTCTATCTCACGGGTTCTTGCTTCCCCTTTAGTCGAGCCTTCAGCTACAAACTAACACTATGCTCTTAGGGCATTCTGGTCCCTTCAACATCCATCTCTCTTCTCTTTCTTCTTCTTCTTCTATTTTCTCATTTCCTTACTCATCTCTCCTCCTAGAGTCGCCCAGGTAAGGAGGCCCTGCAGTCCCTAGACTAGGGATGTTCTTATCTCCTCTGTCCTTCCTCCATCGGCTTATTCCTTTTCAGTTCATTCTTCCTTGCTTTGCTATCCTCGGCTATCTTGCCTCGCTATCTATATTTTCTGCTTTCTCTTTTGCCTCTCCGGCTCACAGAACTGAGTTGGAGGAGGTCAGGTACTTCTGTAGACGCCTCGCGCATGACGCATGACGCCGCTCTCGGAGGGCGGGCCCGTTAGGCATTTAAAAAAAAAAAAAAAAAAAAAGCTCCCGTGACGGGTGCACGCCCCCGGCTTACACCCAGTAAGTAATGAATGGTGAAGATACAAGAGAAGATCAAGAATTACGGTAGGTACGTAATTTTCCTTTTTATGCCTTTAATGCCTACACCCCACCTTTTCACATTTTTTTGAGGAAACCTCAATTATAAACATCCTGGTTAAAAATGTTATTTCAGCTGGTCCTTTATTATGTGGGTGTCCTATTGTACACCATACAGTATCTGTCCAAATTCATGAGGCTGAGACTTGATGGTTCTGTCATGGAATGATTGCAGGTTCCTACAGCTCTTGATTTACTTACTATTTACGGCAACAGTGCAGAAGTAAGATCTTATCTTATCCAAGATGTTTATGTACTGTACCATACCTGTCAGACATGCATGGATGATAATGCATTATTTTATTTTTTCAGTGTTGAAAGATTGCAAGTTTTACTGGACTTAACAAAATCCATCTACCACCAATTCAAAAAAGACAAAGCAGAACGCAGTAAGTTTAACATTTGTTATCTTTCTTTACATGCTCTTTTTTCCCCTTTTCTTTGGCTCGCCTGCAAGCCCAGAGTCCCTTGACTTTTGGAGCAGTTGCCAGTGGCACTCAGATATTCACTGCTTATTCAAACAACATGAAGTCTTGCTATATTATGACAACTGCAGTTTGTCCCACCATTAGAACTGCTCCGGAGGTGAAAGAGTTAACTTCCATGCCAGGCATGGAACTTGGAGCACGAGCTCGGTTAGAAAAGCTCTGTCTGGAATATTTCAAACTGAAACTGTCAGATTCTTTACTCCGCCTCACTGAACAGTCGCTCCGGAGATTCCACCTACTGCTTGGTTCATTTCTCGGTTTAAAAGAGTTTTTCTCTGTTAAATTCAACCGCGATTATTATTATTTTAACCGCAAACCGATCGGTTCAAGCTCTGTCTGTGGTATTGTAAGTAATAGACAGGTTTTTTTTTTGTGTGGAACTTGTAAATGTTTATCAGTTCGGTTTGAACTGATCAGGTTGTTTTAAAACTTTATTCTGAAGCATTTAAAAGCTTTTTAGAGTGCGGTTCCTGGTTCTTATCGGTTCTAAAAAAAGCGGATTTCATTACGTTTTTTTCCACGACCCGTAGCACGGTTGGGAACCGATAAGGGTGTCTTGCCTGGCACTGCCGGAAAAAGGGCAAGTTTTTGGTTAGGCTGGCATTATGTCTGAGAAACCCAAAAGAAAAACCGGGCCCACTGGGTTTCAGCACTGTAGTGTCTGTGGAGAGCCTTTGCCAAGGCTGACCCACACACCACATGTGTTTATTGTCTGGGGTTTGACCACCTCAATGCAGACTGCCAGATTTGCAAGAATTTCCCTGCAGCTACCCTAGATAAGAGAGTTGGTAGGCTCAGGGAACGAGAGGCCAAAAGTCAGCTGACCCGGATGGCCAGCCCGGTTCAGTGCCAACCGAACCGGAGAGAGTGCCTTCTGACCAGGGCGAGACTTCCTAGGGCAAACGTAAAGCTGACTCAGAGGAGCCAGTTCCAGCAAAGAGAACTAGAAAATCAGCAGGTGTGGAGTCAAAATTCCTTCTCCAACTGCTGCAGATAGCCAAAGCAATCCAAATTGTCCAGTCACTTTCTCAGTTCCATCCCAACCGCCACTATCTGGCAAAAGGTCTGTCTGCTCGGGTTCCACCGGTTCAAGAATATGATATAGAGGAGTTTTATGAACCAGAGGAGGGGGAGGATGATTATGAACAGTGTGAATGTGACTTTGAAAGTCTGGATGTGCCCATTGAACCGGACATCTCCCCAGACAGACCTATAGGAGAATCTCCCCCTAGGCTTTCTGAGTCCCCTTCTCATTTTCTGTTTTATAAAAAAGTTGCTGAAACCCTCCAGCTTCCATTGGAGGAAGCTGTGGATGAGCAAGAGGAGCCTGACTTTGTAGAGATGATGGATATCCCAGAGTCCAGGAGATTGTCTATTCCTTTACATAAATTATTTAGGAAACAAACAATAAAAATTTCAAAAGCTCCTAATTCTGTGCCTCCTGTGGACAAAAAGATGGACAGGAGGTACACTTTGTCAGGTCCTGATACAGAATTTCTTTCACAGCAATGCAGCCGTGTTGGGGTAGTTCAGGCTGCAGCCTGTGATAAGGCTAATATTCCCCTGGCTTCACATCCTCCTGACAAGGACTCCAGGAAGATTGATGCCATGGCTAAAAAAACAATACATGGCAGCGTCCTTGGGACTCAGACAAGCAAATTATATGGCTAATGTGGCAAGATACCAGAAATCTAGATGGGATACTGTCATGGCTTTAGCCAAACAGGCCCCTGGCCAGCTTGCCAAGGAGCTGGAGCAGGTGGCTGCTGATGGTATTGAGGCATCTAAGGTGCAATTCCATGCTGCAGTGGATTCTAATGATGTATCATCCTCTAGAGTCATGGCTACATCTGTGGCTTTTCGTAGATTGGCTTGGCTCAGGTGTACTAGTTTGTCACAGCATACCCAGGCTAAGGCTATGGATTTTCCTGTGGTGGGAAATTCTTTGTTTGGGGAGCAGACAGAGAATTATATGAAGAAAATGGATGAATATAGAACCATTTATAGGAGTGAACAAGCCAAGGAACGGCAAGCCACTCCTCAGAGGCAGCCCCACCGGGGTAGAGGCAGGCCTTTTCACAGGCCTTTTTACCAAACCCAGGCCTCCTCTTCGGCTTATGCTCAGAGGGGGTTCTTCAGAGGGAGAGACAGACGGGGTGCAAGCAGGCCTGCTCCCACCCCTCAGCCTAAAGCCCCTGCCAAACAGGCACCCTGATGGGATGCCCAGGGCAGTTCTCCATTACCTGTGGGGCAGGCTGGCTTACGCCGTCCAGGACTGGGAGTCTTTAACATCAGACAAGTGGGTCCTGGAAGTAGTAAGCCAGGGTCTGGTTCTCAGCTTCAAAAATTTTCCAAAAATGAGAATCCGATCTTTTCCACCTGCAAATCCTCTAGAGACTTTTGCTTTGGAAACAGAAGTCTCAACCCTCCTGGCTGTCAGAGCTGTAGAAAGGGTTTCTCCCCTACACCAGAGCAAGGGTCTGTACTCCAGGTACTTCCTTACCCCAAAAAAGACAGGAGAATGGCGGCCCATCCTGGACCTAAGATATCTGAACAAGCACCTTTTAAAACCAAAATTCAAAATGGTGACTCTGGGAATTATTTTACCCTCCCTAAGGCCAGGGGACTGGCTAGCTTCCCTGGACCTCAAGGATGCCTACTTCCATGTTCTTATCAGAAGCTCCAACCGAAAGTACCTCAGATTCGAACTGCCGTCAGGCCATTACCAGTTCAGAGCAATGCCCTTCAGCCTTACCTCTGCCCCAAGGGTATTCACAAAATGCCTGGCAGTAGCAGTTGCTCATTTAAGAAGGCAAAAGATTGCCATCTTTCCCTACCTAGACGACTGGCTCATTGTGGGTCAGTCTCCAGACCAGGTCAAATCACACCTGCAAGTTACCCAGCAGCTGCTTACCTCTCTGGGTTTTCTTCTCAGTCTTCCAAAGTCAGTTCTGGAACCTGTCCAGGTACTCACCTTTATAGGTGCAGAATTGGACACAAAGCAGGCCAGAGCCTTCCTTCCCCTAAAAAGGGTAAGGACCCTGGTGGCCCTGGCCTCCTCCTTCACTCTGCAGGTCTCTCGACCAGCAAGGCATACCCTACATCTCCTAGGACACATGGCTGCTTCCACAGCTGTAGTGCAAGGAGCAAGATTTCAGATGAGGGACATTCAGTTCCATTTGAGAGCCTTTTGGTCTCAAAGAAGAGATCCCCTATCCAAGTTGATCCCAGTGACTCGAACCCCGATCCAGGCCCTTCAGTGGTGGCAGGATCGGAGCAATCTGAGACAAGGGGTTCCCTTCATCCCTCTATCTCACTCCTTGACCCTTACTACAGATGCGTCCCTTTTGGGATGGGGAGCTCACATGTGCGACCTCTCCACCCAGGGATTGTGGTCCCCTCAGGAATCTCTGCTCCACATCAATCTGTTGGAACTCAGAGCTGTTTTTCTAGCACTTCAGGTTTTTTCTGCATCTGTTCAGAACAAAGTGGTACAAGTACTTGGATTGCATCACAAGTCCTATGAAGACAGGTTGAAGGAACTGAACATGTACTCCTTGGAGGAGAGGAGGGAGAGAGGGGATATGATAGAGACATACAAGTATCTTACAGGGAGGAACAGGGTGCAGGAAAACACTATTTTTAAGCGAAAAAGATGTTCCAGGACTAGAGGGCATGGGATGAAGTTGGAGGGAGGACGATTCAGAGGAAAATGAGAAGAATTTCTTCACAGAACAGGTGGTGGACAAGTGGAACACCCTGCCAGAGGGTGTGGTGGGGGCTGAAACAATCACGGGATTTAAGAATGCATGGGATAGACATAAAGGAATTCTGGAGGTCAGGGGTAAGGTGCAACAGACTTCTAGGAAAACAAACTGAACTTACAAGCTCAAATGGGCAGACTGGGTGGGCCATAGGCCCTTATCTGCCGACACTGTCTATGTATCTATGTAGGTCAGAACAGACAACACCACTACAATGTGGTACATCAACAAACAAGGGGGCACTCTGTCTTCGGCCTTGTGCACCGAGGCAATGAAGTTGTGGTCTCTGGCTTATTCCCTGAACACTTCCCTCATAGCAGTTCACCTCCCAGGCAAGGACAATGTCCTGGCAGATGCTCTCAGCAGGATTTCCCAGGGCCATCACGAATGGTCACTGGATCCCCGAGTACTGGGGAAAGGTTTTGCCAGATGGGGCATCCCTCAGATAGATCTTTTTGCAGCCCCAGACAATCATCAACTTCCACTGATTTGTTGCAGGCCCCCAGTGTTGGGCTCAGTCCCCCTGGATGCCTTTCTCCTCGATTGGGAAGGGAAGTTTCTCTATGCCTTTCCCCCCTTCCCTCTCCTGTTCAAGGTGCTAGTCAAAATCAGATCTCAGCCCTGCAAGATGATTCTGATTGCTCCAGACTGGGCCAGGCAGCCCTGGTACCCACTCCTTCTGTCCTTAGCAGTCCATCTTCCCCTGTGTCTCCCCAGGAACCACAATCTGTTAACCTGTGCCCAGGGGAGAGTTTGGTATCCGAATCTCAAATCCCTCAACCTCAAGGCCTGGCTCTTGAGGAGTTAGAGTTTGCTGACCTACACCTTTCTCAAGGTGTTCTCGAAATCTTGAAAGCTTCTAGGAAGCCTTCCACTAGGGCTACTTATAACTCTAAAT
Source organism: Neoceratodus forsteri (assembly GCA_016271365.2). Classification (NCBI taxonomy): domain Eukaryota; kingdom Metazoa; phylum Chordata; order Ceratodontiformes; family Ceratodontidae; genus Neoceratodus; species Neoceratodus forsteri. The sequence goes on from CM028131.1 coordinate 997,772,458, forward strand.
GGAAAAGGTTTTCCATATGGTGTTCTGGGAAGCATATTTCCCCGGAATCTGCTGATTTGCCCACTGTTTTGGACTATATGGTCCATCTTAGTTCTTTGGGACTGAGACCAGCTACCCTGAAAGTGCATTTGGCAGCTGTCTCTGCTTTTATTTCAGCAGGGAAGCCCTCTACTCTTTCCGCTCACCCTGTATTTTCCAAGTTTTTCAAGGGATTGCTTCATACTAATCCACCATTCAGGGACCCTGCCCCTGCCTGGGATCTTAATGTTTGCATTGCTCAGCTAATGCAACCCCCCTTTGAACCTCTGTCTTCGGCAGAGCTTAAGTACTTGACTTGGAAAACTGTGTTTCTAGTAGCCATCACTTCTGCCAGGCGATAAGTGAGTTACAAGCTTTGTCAGTGAGACTGACTTTATTTCCTTTCACGGGGATAAGGTAGTCCTCAGGACTAACAGGAAGTTTTGCCTAAGGTGGTTTCAGATTTCCACCTTAATCAATCTATTTCTCTTCCAGTGTTCTTCACTGACCATTCCTCCTCTGGTGAGAGGAGGTTGCACAACTAGATGTTAAGAGGGCCCTAAGTTACTACATAGAGCGTACCGAGGGTCACAAGTTTGACTCCCTCCAACTATTTCTCACTTATGGTGAGGGTGGGAAAGGGAAACCTGCCACTAAGAGATCCATTGCCAGGTGGATTGTCTCTTGTATCCAATTTTGCTATCAAAAACTGGGTAAGGTTCCCCCTTCAGGCCTGAGGGCTCACTCTACCAGAGGTACAGCTGCGTCTCTAGCTGCTGCCAGAGACATCCCAATCTTAGAGCTATGCCAAGCAGCTACTTGGAAAACAGTACACACTTTCACCAAGCATTACTCCCTGGATATCCAGGCCAGGAGGGATGCTCGGTTTGGCACAGCCGTGCTTCAGAGCCTATTCCCTAAGTAGGTTCTGTCCCTCCTCCATGGAGGTACTGCTGTGTAGTCTGCAATTGTCATAATATAGCAAGACTTCATGTTGTTTGAAGAAAAAATTACTCACCTTAGTAATGTTGTTTCTTCTAATGGAGTCTTGCTATATTATGACTCCCCCCAGCCTGCCCCTCTCAGAACTTCTACTTTGGGTATGGGGTGGGCAGTCCAGTGTTGGCACTTGTTGATACCCATTTTATGTTTTCCACCCCTTCTTTTTTGGGGTGTTTGGGTGTTGTGTTTTATTTTATCTTATCTTATTTTCTGGTCCCCTGACTTGAGTCTTGGTGTTGGGTCCAGGAAAATGTGTTAATATTTAAGTAGCTAGTTGGCTAATGTAGGTTACAGCTTCCACACAGAACCTTAGTGAGTTTTGCTCGTAAAGATCTGACAGTTTCAGTTTGAAATATTCCAGACAGAGCTTTTCTAACTGAGCTCGTGCTCTAAGTTCCATGCCTGGCATGGAAGTTAACTCTTTCACCTCCGGAGCAGTTCTAATGGTGGGACAAACTGCAATTGTCATAATATAGCAAGACTCCATTAGAAGAAACAACATTACTAAGGTGAGTAATTTTTTCTTCTCTCCATGTCTGAGATTTAACTCTCCAGGTGGGCCCAGACTAGCAGGGAAGCTGAATGTCCCTGACCAGAGAGAGAGAGGGGGGAGGAAAGGTGACCCAGAAGTTTGAGTGCTGTAATGAGGCAGGGTAAACCTGAGGATCACTGACATTTTCCTGTTGGTGTTTCCCCAGTGTCCCATCCCACTGGGGCATTGCCCAAGACAGGAAACCTTGCTTCAGACTCGTCAGAATTGGGCTGAAACCAGGCTTAACCACTACGCTGTGAGAGGCACAGGACTGAATACCATTGTTATACGTCAACATACCACACTGGTAGCAGGATTTTACTTCCCTGCATGGGGCTGTGTATCATTGCCTACATGTCTCTCTTCCTCGTGTGCCTTGTGGGGCAGTCGTGTAGCATCAGAAGCTCTTTTGCCTCCCCACCTGATGTGTAATGTCCTGGGCTCTGGCCTCAAATTTCTGTTTTATCAGCCAGCTAATCAAGCAACCCCATTTGTTACTTACTAAAAAGCTTTCAATATTTCCATAGGAATATCTTTCATATAGGGAACGGGAACATTGTTTAATCAGGAGTAGCACACTAAGCCAAAGCTTGTTTCCAGATGCGACCTGGGAGCACAAGGAAGTTAAGTGACTTGCTCAGGATCACACCGTGTGCACCTAGGCGGCTGTGGGATTCAAACCCAGGTCTCCAGATATGCAGGTCAGAGTTTTAACCCAGTGCACTATACTGCCTTCATATATATAGATATATACCTACCTGTATGCGCACTGAGATTCTTTGTCTATATATAGATATACATATATATATATATATCTATATATATATATATATATATATATATATATATATATATATATATATATATATACATGTGTGTACACCCCAGCCAGGAACCACCATCTTGTAACCGGGACCCCTCTTACTTGTTACTTTGGCAAAGCAACAAACCACAAGTTGGCAGAAAATAGGCATCACCCCTGGCATTAGGGCAAACGTCTGGCTCAGGCATCTCAGCGGTCGGGGCGTAGAGCACAAAAAGTGACATTTCTGTTCATACCTCTGAACCTATCAGCATTAAAAATCATAGCACTGGCCTTCAAAAATCATAGCAAATGGCCAGAATGTGCAACAGATTCTTATTTTAAACAATAATATGCCTGCAAATAGTGGGACCCATATAGTTAGTGATAAGGAATGTTTCTATCAACTTAGTTCAATGATTTAATACTTTTTGTGTCCAGGAATAGTTTTAACGTTATTAAGAACATCAGTAAACCTATGCGAAGCAAGGGTAAATTTGAGTGTGAAAATCATAGTGCTGTGTGAAATTCATAGCAGGTGAGAGGTTGGAGAGAGGTAGGTGGCAGGGAATAGTGTCTCCCCTATCTGTGGGGCACTAAGATCATTTCACAAGTCACTCAGAGATGGATTGTCCGCGACCATAAACTTTGGCGTTGTAGTGTATGGCTTTATTTCTGACAAGATGGTAACAAGAAGGGTGATTCTCCAAGGCATTACTGTTCTGAACAGAAGACAACATTTGCAGGCAGAAACGCTTTACACTGGCAGTAGTGTAAATCCAACATGAACACTTTTTTCCCAAACGACTTATCCATCCCTGTGCTGCGAGATCTCTGGATCTGTAACCAGTGCACATATTGTGGGGGTCGCCACACACTTAAACTTGAACACACCTGACTCTGCAGGAAAACTGTTCCTATCCTATAACCAATTAGATCCACTCTGAGGGGCTGCTCACTCTGGCCAAAGTTAGACACTCTGCCTTTACCTTAGGAAACAACTGGATTCTCCAGCCCCCACTGGGCTGCTAAAGACATCCACACATTCAGCACATTATCCGCTCATATTTGTGGTGAAAAAGAGTTCTGAGTACCTGTAATCTAGCCAGCTGAGGGCACATACAAAGGCACCAGGCAACGCATAATCAAGGCCCCTGGAATTCTGCGGTTGCGGAATTTGCCTCAGAATTTGCATCATGCCGCAGAATATATATAGTGCCGCAGAATTCATTGTTTTTGGTGAATTTTCATATACATATACTGTTTTTCCATAGTGTCAGGCTTTCTTTCCTACCTCGTTTATTCTGAAGCCCCTCCTCTGTGCTCAGCATATGATGTCATTGATGACATCACATTATATTTAGCCAATGACAGGACTGCATTCTGCCAGAGAAATGAATAAATCATGCCGTAGAAATCAGAAAATTCTGCCGCAGAACACCAGGGGCCCTGCGCATAATCTATCTTCAAATGAACCTTGTACTCACGGTTTGGAATTCCCTTTTAAGGCAATTTGCAAGAACATTTTAGTCCACAGTTCTGTCACAAATGTCCTTCTCCTACAAAGCCCCTGCTTGATAAACTCCCCCCCCCCCCCGTATCCATCTCCTCTGAAAACGCTTGGTCCTTTCAAGACCTCACCCAATGCTGTCTCCACTGTGCACACCTGCAGCTGTGCATAGCCCACTCAGCATGCCCAGTCCCCCAACCCTCCCCCAGCCTTTGACAACGGACCTATGTCCCGACTTACACCCCCACCTTTCTAGACGTATGCCTACTGCTGTCTTATGCCCTGTATTCAATGGATATATTCTGCACTGTATATATATATATATATATATATATATATACACTGAACTGTTTGTATTTGTTGTACTGTACTAGTTAACCTACCTATTTGCACTGTATGTATTATTGCACTGTATAGTGACTACCTGTCTACACATCTCTGTATCACACTGTCCGTTGTACCACACTGTCTCTTGTACCTTGTCTCAACATGACTTGGAGCCTTTGTAAAGGAGTCCATGACTCAAAGGATTGTAATTCCGATACTTTCAATAAAATAAAAACAAAAACCATAGCTTTTGAAGAAAAAACACACACAGTCTCTTCACCCTGTGCAGCTCTGACAGTGTTTCAGGGAATTGCCCCAAAGAATCCTGACCTCTCTGTCCCATTCTACTTTTTGTGTGAAAGTCTCACCCCCTCGGGACTTCACAGGATCTGGTAGCCACCACTTCCCAGGAAACCAGCCTTTGGAGTCTAACCCCGGTAATGCTCAGGATATTCATAACTTTATGCAGTAAGCCTGGAGGGTTAGACTACCCTGGAGAGATGGAACACATGCAAATGAGTAAAATTCTTTGCACGTGAGCATCTTTCAAACACTGCCTCTACCAATTGTAGTGTTCTACCTCTTCAGATTTTTCTTTTCGTCTGAAAGTCTGGTCGCTCGGAGTTCCTGTCGTCCTCTTTCGCATGAAGAAAGATATAAAAATCATAAAACCATAAGTATATTTTCATTTCTTTTACTTCCTCTACTAATTGTCAGTTTAGGTCTCATTTTGTTTAGAAAATAGTTGTTTTTTTCGGTTCCTTGCAGTTTGGGATAACCGTGAGGGATCTGAGTTAGTTTTGAGTTATTTCTGGTTCTCTGACTAAAGAACCTGTGTGTTTGCATTTAAATTTGGTCTTTACAAATTCTATTTGTAACCGCTTTTTCTCGGTTACAGAACCGCTGAACTGGTTCATTTTTACATCTCCCGGTTCGGTTCCTCCAGTTCCTATCGGTTCCAGAACCGACCACAAAAAAAAACTTCTGATTTTATAACCACAGCAGTCTGTTATTTAGCAGTTGGGAATTTTCTTCCTTGGCTTCACCATGGCAGAGAAACCTAAAAAGAGAACCGGAGATCCCGGTTTTAAAAATTGCTTAGTGTGTAGATGCGTTTGCTAAGGCAGACAAGCACACCTTATGTGTAGCCTGTCTGGGATTTGAACATCTGAACCAAGAATGTGATATTTGTAAAACTTTCCCGGATAAAACCGTGGAAAAACGCTTTGAAAGGCTTAATAAAGTTTCCAAGGGGTCCCTCTGGCTCTGACCAGCTGACACCCCAGACTGTTGTGGCTGAACCCACAGTTGTGCACACCCCTGCCCCGTTATGGGCGAAAAAGGGGCAAAAAGAGGCAAAGAACTGGCTGACTCACCGGTTCCCTCAAAAAAGGCAAAAAAGCTTAAACATGCAGAACCCTCCCCTACTAAACCAGGGACTTCTGAGCAGGTGCCCGCTATGCCTGCAGCTCAGGAGATAGCTCAGGCATTTAAAATCATTCAAGCCCTGCAAAATGTCGTCCCTCAGCCTTCTGCCCCATTCTCAGAGTCCCCAGGCTGGCAGTGCAGTGTTGCCATCTTTAACAGAGCAACTATATTTTGAAGAGGATGATGAGCCTTACGAGGAGGATGAACCTATCCCTCCAGTGGTGTCCCCTGAGCAGGACTTTGGCTCGCCTCCCAGGGTGTCTGAGGACTTTTCCTTTCATTTTTCTTCTGTGAGGAAAATGGCAGATGCTCTGGATATTGCCACAACAGAGCAAGTGGAGGATGAGGAGGTGATTGAATATTTGAGCATGATGGGTTTAACACCCACAAAGGCCCTCCTACTCCCAGTAAATACGTTTTTTAAGAAGGATGCTCTGAAGCTCCTGCAGACCCCTGATTCTGTTCCTCCCATTGACAGGAGAATAGACAAGAAATAATATCTGGATAGGGAGGGAGCGGACTTCCTCTTCTCCCATCCAGACCACCAAGAGGTAATACAACAGGCAGCCTGTAATAAGGCTGAAGTCCCTCTGTCCTCACATCCACCAGACAAGGATTCTAGAAAATTGGATAGTATGGCCAAAAAAGGATATTTGTCAGCCTCCTTGACCATGAGGCAGGCTACCTTCCAGGCTTATGCTGCCGAGTATCAGAAATCCCTGTGGCAGTCGGTACTGGCAATGTGTCTGAAAGCCCCCTCACCCTTATCAGATGACCTGGCTGAAACTGCCAGGTTTGGACTAGAGGCGGCTAAGTACCAGTTCCAAATGGCTACTGACTCGAATGACACTGCAGCCAGATGGATGGCTAACACAGTGGCTCAGAGGTTTGCTTGACTTAGGGCCACAAACCTCACTCAGGATACTCAATCAAAGACCCTAGATTTCCCATTGGAAGGAAATTCTCTTTTTGGGAAATCCACGGTTGCCTATATGAAGAAGGTGGATGAATATAAGGCTACTTATAGAAGCAGCGGAGCTTCTTCATCCACCAGGCCCTATGGAAGGGGGTGGCAGAGGTCGGTCCTTCATGACAAGACCTTTTATCCAGCCAGTAGCTGTGCCCCAGTACCAGCAGTACCCCCAACAGGGATACTCTAGGGGTAGGGGTAGAAGGGGCTCTAGGCGAAAGGTCTCAGGCACAACCTCAGCCCCAGCCTAAACAGAACCCCTGAGATGCAGGCCGCCTCCTCCCTACCTGTCAGAGGCAGACTGTCCCACTTCCTTCATGTTTGGTCAACCATCACCACAGACAAGTGGGTGTTGGAGGTAGTGGGCAAGGGTCTGTCTCTGGACTTCAAATTTCTTCCTCTAAAAAAGTCCAGGGTTTTCCTCTCTCCTCCCCTAGCAGAAACAGCACTGCTAGAGGCTGAGGTTCAAAAGCTGCTACAGCTCTGAGCAGTGGAACCAGTTCCTACAACCCTGAGAGGTAGAGGTTTTTACTCCAGATACTTCCTAACAACAGGGAAATGTGGGGAGTGGCGGCCAGTACTGGATCTCAGAGCTTTAAGCAAGCACTTGAAAAAAAATAAAGTTCAAAATGGTAACTTTGGCTCGGATTTTGCCAACAGTCCAAAAAGGGGACTGGCTGGCATCACTGGACTTGAAAGACGCCTATTTCCACATCCCCATAAAAGAATCTTTCAGAAAATATCTCTGATTCAGACTCCCATCAGGTCATTACCAGTTTTCAACCCTGCCCTTCAGTCTTTCCTCAGCACCAAGGGTTTTTACAAAATGCCTAGCTGCTGTGGTGGCATTTCTGCGGAGACAGGGAGTGATTGTCTTTCCTTATCTGGATGACTGGCTGGTGGTGGGCAAATCACCAGACCAGGTCGGAGTTTCTCTAAAGTTCACCCAAGATCTCTTGAAGTCCCTGGGTTTCATAATAAACCAGAAAAAATCAGTTCTAACCCCTACACAGATTTTACAGTTCATAGCAGAAATCAGTACTCTTCAGGGCAGAGCATTTTTGCCCCTGGACAGGGTACAAAGCCTTCAATCCATAGCAAATTCCTTTACGTTGCACAAGCCAAGAACTGCCAGGCAGTTTCTGCAGCTCCTGGGACATATGGCTGCATCCACAGGCACAGTGCCGGGATCCAGGTTTCACATGAGAGACATCCAGTTTCACCTCAGGAATCACTGGAGTCAGAAAAAAGACCCCTTTTCAAAACTTATTCCAGTAACAAGGGCACTGTTATAGGCCCGGCTGTGGTGGAAAAAGGAGTCCAACCTAAGACAAGGAATTTCTTTTCAGAAAGCGAATCCCTCTTTCAAACAACATGAAGTCTTGCTGTATTCTGACAGTATGCAGTTAGCCCCAGCACTTGAACTGCTCCGGAGATGAAAGAGTTAACTCTATGCTAAGAACATAGAACGTTGAGCTCATGCTCGGTTCAAGCCTCTGTCTGCTGCACTTTCAAGTGTAACTGTCAGATTCTTTACTCCGCCTAACGTGAACAGTCGCTCCGGAGTTTCACCTGTCGCTTTAGGTTCGCGTTAGTGAAAAATCATCGGTTTAGTCCGAAAATGTTACACTTTCTCCTCGGTTCAGATATCTGTCTGTGGTACAATAAGTAGTAGAGGTAGTGGACTCTAGTAAATTCTGTGGAAATTGTAAAACGTAAAATTGTTACGGTCAGTTCGGCTGAACCGATCACTCTTTGGATTTCTGTGGTGATTCTGGTGCTTATCGGTTCTAAAAAAAAAAAAAACATGTTTAACGTTTTTTTCCATTACCTGTGACACGGTTAGGAACCGATAAGTCTGTCTTACCTGGCCTGATGCCATGTAAAGGGTAAGTTTTATGTTTTACTGTGGCCATGTCTAAGAAACACTGGACCCACTGGATTTCAGCCCTGTAGTGTGTGTGGGGAGGCCTTTGCTAAGGCTGGCCCCCACACCACCTGTGTTTATTGTCTGGGGTTTGAACACCTCGATTCAGACTGTCAAATATGCAGAAATTTCCCTAAGACCACCCTAGAAAAAAGGTTGGGCAGGCTTAGGGAGAAAGAGGTCGAGAAGTCCGCTGATCCAGATGGCCAGCCCGGTTCGGTTCCGACCGAACCTGAGGGAGTGCCCTCTGACCAGGGCCAGACTTCCTCGGGCAAGAGGAGAGCCGACCCTAAGGGGTCGGTTCCTGCAAAAAAGAAGAAGGAAAAGTCGGGTGGTTCGGATTCAGATCCCCACCATCCAACCGCCGAGCAAATTGCCAGTGCGATTAGTATTGTAGAATCGCTCCGTTCGGTTCTGACTGATCCAGCACCTCTCAGTAGGTGCTCAGTTCGGTCGGTTAACCCGGTTTCCGATTATTCTTTGGAAGAATATTATGAGCCGGAATGGAAGGGGGGAAGAAGAGTTTGATGATGATGAGGATGAGGACGGTGGGGAAAGTCTGGATGAGCCCATTGAACCGGACATCTCCCCAGAGAGACCTTCAGGAGTTTCCCCTCCCAGGCTTTCTGAGTCCCCCTCCCACTTTATGTTTTACAGGAAAGTGGCTGATACCCTCCAGCTCCCTGTGGATGAAGCTGTTGAGGAGCAAGAGGAGCCTGATTTTGTAGAAATGATGGACATCCCAGAGTCCAAGAGACTATTCCCCTACACAAATCTTTTGGGAAACAGATTCACAAGCTTCTAAAAACTCCAAATTCATTGCCTCCAGTGGACAAACGAATGGACAGGAGGTACATGCTGTCAGGCTTAGCTACGGAGTTCCTGTACCAGCATTGCAGCCATGTTGGGTTAGTGCAGGCTGCAGCCTCTGACAAGGCTAGCCTACACTTGGCTTCACACCCCCCAGATAAGGACTCCAGGAAGATAGATGCCATGGCTAAGAAGCAGTATTTGGCATCTTCTCTGGGACTCAGACAGGCTAATTACATGGCCTATGCAGCTAGATAGCAAAAGTCCAGGTGGGAGTCTGTTTTGGATCTGGCTAAGCAGGCGTCTCCCCAGCTAGCCAAGGAGCTGGAGGAGGTGGCTGCTGATGGGATAGAGGCATCTAAGGTTCAGTTTCATGCTGCTGTGGACTCCAGTGGTTTCATCATGAGTCATGGCTACATTTGTGGCTCTTCGGAGGATGGCTTGGCTCAGATGTACTAGCCTCTCACAGGATATCCAGGCTAAGGCCATGGATTTCCCTGTGGTGGATATTTCTCTGTTTGGGGAGCAGACAGAGAACTACATGAAAAAGATGGATGAGTACAGGACCACCTATAGGAGTGCACAGGCCAAGGAAAGGCAGTCAGCTCCTCAGAAGCAGCAGGCTAGGGGCAGGCCTTTTCACAGGCCTTTCTACCAGGCACAGGCCTCCTCTTCTTTTTCCCAGAGGGGGTTCTTTAGAGGGAGAGTCAGGAGGGGGATGAGCAGGACTGCATCCACCTCTCAGCCTAAGGCTCCTGCCAAGCAGACACCCTGAGGTGTCAGCCCAGGTCAACTCCCCAATCCCTGTAGGAAGCAGGCTGGCTTACTGCTTCCAGGCCTGGAAGTCTGTTACCTCAGACAAGTGGGTCCTGGAGGTAGTAAGCCAGGGACTGGCCCTCAGTTTCAACAAATTTCCAAATCTGAGGGTCCGGTCTTTTCCAGCTGCAAACATCTCCGAAACCATTGCCATAGAGGCAGAGATTTCCTCTCTGTTGGCTCTCAGAGCCATAGAGAGTTCCTACATCACTCAGGAGCAAGGGTCTGTAATCCAGATACTTTCTTATCCCAAAAAAGACAGGGGAGTGGCGGCCCATCCTAGACCTAAGATTCTTAAACAAGCCTCTACTAAAACCAAAGTTCAAAATGGTGACTCTGGGAATAATTCTTCCCTCTCTAAGGCCAGGGGATTGGTTAGCTTCCCTGGACCTCAAGGATGCCTACTTTCACATTCCCATCAGGTGCTCCCACAGAAAGTATCTCCGATTCGAACTGCCCTCAGGCCATTATCAATTCAGGGCAATGCCTTTTGGGCTAACATCAGCACCAAGGGTCTTTACAAAATGCCTAGTAGTAGTAGCCTTTTTAAGGCGGCAAAACATCTCTACCTTCCCATATCTCGGCGACTGGCTCATTGTGGGGCTGTCTCCAGACCAAGTCAAGTCAAATCTACAAGTGATCCAGCAAGTGCTCACTTCCCCTGGGATTCCTCCTCAATCTTCCAAAGTCAGTTCTTGAACCAGTGCAGCTCCTCACCTTCATAGGGGTGGAGTTGGACACTGTCCAGGCAAAGGCCTTTCTTCCCTTGTCAAGGGTAAGGGCCCTTACAGATCTAGCTTCCTCATTTCGTCTCCTGGTTTCTCGCCCAGCAAGGCATTTTCTCTAACTTCTGGGCCACATGGCAGCTGCCACTGCAGTGGTTCCAGGGGCCAGGTTTCAGATGAGGGACATCCAGTTTCACTTTAGGGCTTTTTGGTCCCAGAAGAAAGACCCTCGCACCAAACTGATTCCAGTGACTCAGACCTTGATCCATGCTCTCCAGTGGTGGTTGGATCAGGACAACCTCAGACAAGGAGTCCCATTCATTTCTCAGACTTATTCTGTGGTTCTGTCCACAGATGCTTCTCTCCTGGGATGGGGAGCTCATTTGGGAAACCTCACAGCACAAGGAGTGTGGTCCCCTCAGGAGTCTCTTCTCCATATCAACCTTCTGGAACTCAGGGCAGTATACTTAGCCTTACAGGCTTTCGCGAATTCAGTACAAATCAAAGTGGTTCAGGTGAGGACAGACCACACCACCACCATGTGGTACATCAACAAGCAGGGAGGCACTTGGTCGTCGGCCTTGTGCACGGAAGCCATGAAAGTCTGGTCTCTAGCCTGTTCTCTACAGACATCCCTGGTAGCAGTCCACCTTCCAGGGAAGGACAGTGTTTTGGCAGATGCTTTGAGCAGGATTTCTCAGGGCCATCACGAATGGTCCCTGGATCCTCTAGTGCTGAAAGTGATATTTCTAAGATGGGGCACTCCTCAGATAGACTTCTTTGCAGCCCCAGACAATCACCAGCTTCCTCTCTTTTGTTGTAGACCCCAAGTATTGGGCTCAGTCCCCCTGGATGCTCTACTGTTGGATTGGTCAGGGAAATTTCTGTATGCGCCCCCCCCCCCCTTCCTCTATTGTTCAGAGTTCTGGTCAAGATAAGGTCACAGTCTTGCAAAGTGATCCTGATTGCTCCAGACTGGGCCAGGCAGCCTCGGTATCCTCTCTTGCTGTCTCTGGCAGTCCATCTTCCATTGGCTCCCCCAAGAAATCACAATCTGTTAACTTCCTCTCAGGAGAATTTGGTATCCCAATCTTCAGTCTCTCAATCTCAAAGCTTGGCTCTTGAAGAGCTAGAATATGCAAATATGAATCTGTCTCAGGGGGTTCTGGACATCCTCAAGGCTTCTTGTAAACCTGCCACTAGAAAAGTCTACAACTCCAAATGGAAAAGGTTTGGTGTTCTAGTAAACAGATATCACCAGATTCTGCTGACTTGTCTGCAGATCTTAATCTGTGTCAGTCTTCACCATTCATCACCTTTGGGTTATTGGCTGGAGGTCGTGACCCCGCAGGAGCTTCTTGTTTGTTTTTTTTTAGATTGGCGGGGCCGATGCACCATCAGCGCCGCCCTCGAGGCTGACACACTGCGTGGCGCTCGCGAGTTGGCCGTTAGGTGCTGTCGACTCCGCCCTCCCGCCAGTTCTTCGTCTCCTGCCATTGAGGTCGCCTCATGGGACGCTTCTAGACAGAGATTTTGAGGCCTACCTTGCTACACAGCAAATTTAATCCCTTTTTGACTCTGTGTCGATTCTCCTCGGTGCCGAAGTCCGTCGGCTCCCTTGCTGCCAGTTCTGTTAGCCCACTCGACGTCGCCCGGTAAGATCTTTCCATTATTTGTTTTATCTGCGACGTCGAGTCTTGTTTGGTGTTTTTTTTTTTCCCGTAGGTCATGTCTAGGTTGGAGGCCAAGAAGACTTCTAAGACGGGACAGCCCCCCATGCGACGGTGCCCATGCAGCCGTAAGTTTTCCGTCACCGACCAGCGGACCGTTGCCTCGCGTGTCTCGGCCGCTTCACGACATGGACTACATGCGGCGCCTGTTTCTACATGGACCGTCGGGTCATCGAGCAGCGATGTGGGAAGTGGGCGAACTCCGCTTCAACTTCGGAAGTCCGGTGCGCTTTTCGTCGACATAATCGCGTTCTCTGGCCTTTCTTCTGGGTCCCCTCCGGTTCTCTCTGGACCGAGGAGGGGAGCCTTGGCCTCTCGTAGCCTAGCCGTGGCCAAGGCTCCTCCACAATCCTGGGAGGCCCAGTTTGTCCCCTCAGGGGCGGATGGAAGAATACCGCATTGGCAATCGCCCTTCTCGGGCAAAAAGGCTCCCCGGTGCCGGACCCGTGGCCCGGAAGACCTGGGTGGTGCCGTCCTCGGCGCTGTCTGTCGGCGCCATTTCGGGCCTTGGTGCCATTTGTGGCTCCGTGGACCCTGAAAGTCCCGGGCCCGGCGCCATGGATGCTGTCCGATGGTGCTAGCAGTGCCATGGGAGGTTCTACAGCTCCGTCTCTGACCTTTTCTCACTTCGGCGCAGTCCACAGCACCGAGGTTGAGCACGGTGCCATGTCCAGCTCTGGAGCCGTTCGCGGTTCTGGACATGGGCACGGCGCCATGGGGGTTCCGGATCTCGGCGCCGAGAGTGCTGTTGGTGCCGTCTCTGTCCTTGGCACTGTTCGCTGTGCCGTGGGGCTGGATAGCGCCATTCGTGGCGCCGGGAGCACTGTTGGGGCTGTCCTCTGTGTCACTTGCGGCACTGTGGGGCTGGACGGCGCCATTTCAGGCCCTGGCACCGAGGTTGCTGCCCTTGTTGGAGCTGTATCCTCTTCTGCCACCGTTCGCGGTGCTGCGGGGAGCACTGGTACCGACTCCGGTGCGGTCTCTGTTTCTGGTGCCCTATTTGGTCGGAATGGCAATGAGCGTCCACGCACTGTCTGGCACAGGACTTCGATCTCCACCTCTTTGGAGGAGGAGTCGGACAGGCTGTCTGGAGTTAGCTGCCCACGTGGACACTCTGGTGGTGTCCTCGACAGGCCGCAGCCAGTCCCCCTCTGAGGAGCGGGCAGGGACTGCTGTGGCCAGGATCAGGGGTGCTGACCAGAAGGCAGTGGTGCAGGCCACCATTCCTCTGCAGCCTGGCCTCGGAGGGTTCTCTGACCTCTCAGCGGTGGTACCCCCTCAGGTGGTGTGCCTGGATCGCCCAACTTTGGGGCCGATCGGAGCACCCACGGGAGGGGAGGGTACTGCTCCCTGGATAGCCCCTTCGGGAGCTGACCGGGGTTGCCAGTTGCCTAGGTTGGCTCTCTCGAGGAGGAGTGCACTTTCGTATTCTGAGGGGTCAAGGGGTTTGAGTTCTGTCCGGAGGCCTTTTTCCGGAACCCACCCGGGGTCTGGGAGGAGCTGTAGTGTGGATCTCCACTCTTCCCCTTCGATTTCCTTGAGAGGGCCCCATTCTTTAGAGGTAGGGGACCGTCCTTCTGGACCTACATGGCCCCGATCACCTCACGGGGGATTTTTCCGTGCGCAGCCAAGGCAGTTCCGATATGGTTGTTCAGCTGTCGGCTGTGGAGTCTTCCAGAGTTCCTTCATCTTCTGTGTCTCCTGGTGCGCTCCCTAGCCCAGGTGGAGGTCAGTCGATTTCTCTAGTCAGCTCTGTCCCTATCCCTCTGCCACATTCTCCTGTGTTCCCAGGCATCCTTGGTCCTAGTGGGCCTCTCTCCTGGGAGCTGTTCAGGGCCGTGGCTGCTCGGTTCCCCGTTCACGTCAGGGCCATGGGCAGACAGGTTTTTCAACCTCCCCCCGAGCAGCCACCCTCTGAGCATTTGAGGTCCTCTGACTCCTCATCCTCCTCTTCTGGGGGAGAGGAGCCATCTGTCCACATTTCTCCAGCTGCTGATCTTGCGGAGTATCGGCGATTCCTCGTGAGGATGTTGGAGGACCTGCACATCACCCCTCCCACTCAAAGCAATCCAGAGCACTCAGCGCACACCTTTCTAGGCGATTTCGGCGAGGACACCCTTGTGGTACCTCCCTGGGCTGCTCACTTTCGGGAGGTATCGTTGCGTTCCTGGCAGAGACCTTTCTCCGGAGTTCCTGCCCCTAGGGATCTCTGCCAGCAGTACTGCACCCCCCCCCCCAGAGTCTCCAGCTTCCATGCCTCATCCTTAGTCAGGATTGACGCAACTGGACACTCCTGATGGGCTTCGCGCCCTCCACCATGACCGGCCCCCAGATAAAGATTCTTTGGATTTTGACTTCTGGGGGAGGAGGACGTTCTACTCGGCACGGTTGCTGCTCTCTATTGCAACACATCAGGCACACTGCGCATCCTATGATAGGTTCCTATGGTCCCGGCTGCGTCAGCTCCTAGCCTCATTGCCTGACATGGAGCAAACCAGACAAGCCATTGCATTCTCTGCACGTGGCCTGGAGCTAGCAAGGCACCTAGCAAGGGCATCGTATGATGCCAGTGAGGTGGCTACCAGGGTCTTAGGGACAGCGATCTGCACTAGGCGGACGGCATGGCTGCGTATTTCCCAGTTGTCACCCTTGGCCCAGTGTAGGGTGATTAACTCCGCGCACCAGAGAAGCTATCTTTTCTCCCGTAGAGTGAGGTGGCGTCTGCCGGAGTAACTTCCTTCCCCCTCTGGGGGGTCCCAGTCTCACTCTCCCCACTCTTGGGCCTCTCCAGGCCCAGAAGGTTCTCCCTCTTAGTGTGTCGCCCACTGAGAGCTAAGGGACTCTGTCCCTTAGGGTTAAAAAAAAACCTTCGGGGGGGCTCGGCACTCACCCAAAGGTGATGAATGGTGAAGATTGACACAGATAAGATATGAAAATTACATACCTACTGTAATTATGATCTTTCTGTATATCTTCACCATTCATCACAATCCCACCCGCCATCCCCCTGGGGCCTCAGTCTCTGGGTCCCTCTCCCTCTCTGTGTCCATTCTCGCCCCCCTCCTTTCTGTTAGTCAGGGGCGGGGTAAGACGGGGACACATAGGGGGATAATGTTTTACAGAGAGTGGTCAGGATGTGGGGGCTCCTTCTCTTGTGCTTTGGCTCCACCCCTGTGAGTGGGAGTTGGTAGCTGCCCTCTATGCTCTCCATTTCCTTGTCCCGTCAGTCCTTCGTTCCCTTGTCTTGTGGACTTATACTTAATTTCCTTAAGAAACTAAAATTGTTTTCCCCTGAGAGGGGGAGAATCACCCTGTGTCCTGTCTTTCTTCCAGAATAGCCATTTTCTGCTTTGGGGTTATTGCCAGTGATTCTGTGCCTTGAATTCTGACAGTGAGCCTTTTGGCTACTCCTTGCAGTTCCTATACAATCTGGAGACAAGTCAAGGTTCAGAGGTATGGTTGTTACCCCAAGCTTATCCTAAATCCTTCCTCTCTCCTTTTTCCAAAGATTGGGTCCCTACCCAATCCCTTAGTCTTCCTTCTTCTTCTGTCCTCTGTCATTTATTTCTCCTTTTGGTTTATATATCTTTTCCTTTGTCTGTCCCTTGGACTTCCTTGTCCCACCTCCCAACCTTTTTCCTCACCTCTCCGGCGACTCAGAACTGGCGGGAGAGTGGAGTCGACAACACCTAATGGCCAACCTCCCGAGCCCCATGCAGTGAGTCGGCATCGAGGGCGCCGATGGTCGTCGGCTGCCATCCCAAAAAGAATCTCCCACGGGGTCATGACCTCCGGCCAGTAACCCAAAGGGGATGAATGGTGAAGATACACAGAAAGATCATAGTTACGGTAGGTACGTAATTTTCATTTCTGGACTATATGGTTCATCTCAATAGCCTAGGCCTCAGACCAGCTACCCTCAAGGTGCATCTATCTGCTGTTTCTGCATTTTTATCAGTGGGGACGCCTTCTTCTCTAGCTTCTCACCCTGTGTTCTGTAAATTTTTTAAGGGGCTACTTCATACTAATCCTCCCTTTAAGGAACCTGTTCCTGCTTGGGATCTCAATGTTTGCATTACTCAACTTATGCAACCACCCTTTGAGCCTTTGGCCTCTGCAGACCTTAAGTACTTGACTTGGAAAGCTGTCTTTTTGGTAGCTATTACCTCTGCCAGATGGATCAGTGAACTGCAAGCTCTGTCAGTGGAGCCTGAATTCACTTCATTCCATAGAGATAAGGTGTAACATCTCAGGAACCGCGAGTGGCAGACAGGTTGTGTGCTCCTGAGTGTCACAGGTGCAGTTACATCATACAGAGCATGAAGTAAGCAGCAGCAGCAGAGGAGAAGAGCAAGTATCAGTAAGCATCGGCGGGTAAGAGCAAAGGTCCATTTTCAGTGGGATGGAAATTCAGCAGTCTGTACTCCCAGGCAAAACAGTCACATCTTCATGTCCCTGGCCAAAAGAGAAGACTCAGCTCAGCAGGGCACAGCACAGTGGAAGACAGTGGATAGACCAAGACCATGCACAGCAGGCAGTGAGGGCAAAGGCGCAGCAGGCTTTGGTACCAGAAATGCTACGCTGTGCAAGCACAAAAGCAAGCAGCAGTGCACAGTCAGCAAGCAGTTGCAGCAGAAGTGGTAGGGTACATTCTACCACTGCACAGGCAAACAAATGCAAAAAAGAGCATGTGTCACCCAGCAGACACTTGATGTTGTCTAGCAAGGAACTTGATCTCCTGAAGCAAGGCAAGGATGAGCTGAATACACAGAAAAGCACTGCCTGGTGGAGTCAAAATTCTGGAGGGCTGGCTGCATAGCAGAGATCTTGAAATAAATTATAAGTAAGTCTCTGTAAGTGAGTTGTATGGGGTCCTCCGAGAATTTTCTGCATCTGTCCATGGTTTCCGGGGAAAGCATACACAGTAAACACACTACCGTGTTTCAGGGCTGGCGTCAAATGTTTTTTAAACAACATGGAAAACAGTTGAATGTTCAGCATCACAACTGACCATCCATTTAAGCCAGCAAACAGTGTATTTATAACGGTTTACCTATAGCGCTTTGATAACGCTAGCACCGACATCCATTGTAGCCACGGGATGTTGGCGCACACAATCATGGAGGCTCGCACCCCAAAGCCCCACACCCGGTCTCTAAGATTCTAACTCCGAGTCGGAAGCATAAACACCAGCGAACGTCCACGATCGCCCTACGGACCACCACAGTGATGGGCGGTTTGCACGATTCGGTCGCTGTGGTGGTGTCGCCGTCGAGAGTCACTCGGTGACAGTATACCATTTATAACTGTCCTGAAGCAGATCAGGAAAGAAGTCAGTGACCGTGCATGCTGTCACCCACCAGTAAGTCAGAGTGACCTTGCACGATTATGATCGTCATATTCTCTGTCACCAGACACTGCTCCAGGTTTGGTGAGGCATGTCTGGTTTGAGTTACAGTTTGGTCTTGCACGTAGGGGTCATGAAGGCATCCGTCGAGTAAAGCAGGACTCCTTCACGATCAAGAAGGATGAACATGGGAAGGAGTACTTAACCCTGACATATAACCCTCGCTCAAAAAACCATAGCAGTGTTCACAAACTGAATAAAGCATATTTGCTTTGCCTGCTGAACTGTGCCCCCTCACACACACACACACACACACACACACTTTAGTGGTCACCCGTTGCTTATTCTGTTAACCAGTACACTGAGAAGTACACTTAACAATCATTTAATTTCCCAGCTGTGTGGTATCTTACAAACTGAAGGCCTTCCTGCCCCAGTGCTGTGGGCATTTGAGAACTGGAACACTGAACTCAGCAGCCTTGTCACTCCAGAACAGTGGCAACAGATTTATTCCAAGACCCACACAGTGACCTTCTCGATGCTCTGGAGGGAGTATAATTTGAAATGTCTCATTTGTTATTTCCTAACCTCAGTGCACTCACCCCTGCCTGCTGGAGGCACTGCGGGGAGTCTAGTGCCACACATTTCCATGTTATGTGGAACTGTTTTACGCTCCATCCCTATGGAATTTAGAGCAGGCACTGCAGCAGATATTCACTCAGCTGTTGTGCCTGAATGAGCGCGTTTTTCTTTTCGCTTTCTTCATGGAGGGAAGGATGCTTTTAAGAGATGTCTGATGGCTTTATTATTGGTTGCAACAAAAAAGTGTATTACCTAAAGATGGTTGCGTCTGGACCTCCCCACTTTGGAGGAGTGGCGATCAATAGATACTGGTATTTATAGTACGGAACTTCTTATTTTGTCAGTTAGACAACAGGTAGAAAAGGGTACCAATAGATGAGCCTCCTGGGTTGCCTACATGATGAATGTTGCATCTAAATTCTACTGATCCGCGATATCCTACGTTAAAACATATTGCTGATATTGTATTGTTTGTATGTTTTTTTGTCTGTTTATGGTGAAAATAAACACTAAATATAAAAAAAATGTTACGCTTGCCTTTTTATGCAAAGATCTTGCTTTTAAATATTACTTGTGACTGGGTGGATTCAAACTGCTAAGAAACCATTTTTATTAAAGTGGTTTTGAGGCCGAGATAAAAAAAAAACAAAACAGTGATGTCATAATTGATATAGAGAATTGGTTTCTCAATTGATTCATTGGTTTGTGATACAGATGAAGTAAATATGTATAGGGAATAAACATACCGTTTTCATGGGGGGGGGGGGCGGCCTAATGATATTATAACTAAATTCCTAGCGCTTGAAATCCAGTAACATGTATATGAAAAGTGCAGTGTAGAACCAAATTCCTAGAGCTCTGGGATACTGACTATATGAAAGGTGCTATATGCAACCAAATTCCTAGCGCTGTGGGGTACAGAATCTGTGGAAGGTGCTGTATACAACCACATTCCTAATGCTTTGGGATACTGAATATATAAAAGCGGAAAGGTCATGCCAGATGAATCTGATAGATTTCTTTGACTGGGTGACCAAAGTAGTAGATCAGGGAGGGGCTGTGGACATGGCCTACCTAGACTTTAGCAAGGCATTTGACACAGTCCCACACAAAAGATTAATATACAAGTTAGCCAGCCTAGGAGTGGGTCCCAAGAAGACAGCCTGGGTGAAGAATTGGCTAGAGAATAGGACACAGAGAGTAATAATAAATGGAGTCCACTCTGAAGAAGGGGTTACTAGTGGGGTACCACATGAGTTCAGTAATAGGACCGGTCCTCTTCAATGTCTTTATAAGCGACATTGCAGAGGGACTGGAAGAAAAGAATATGTCTCTTTGCAGATGACACATAGATCTGCAACAGAGTTGATGCACAAGGTGGGGTGGAAAGGATGAGAAGGGACTTGGAAGGTTAGAGGAATGGTCAAATGTATGGCAGCTTAGATTCAGTGCTAAGAAGTGCAAGGTAATGCACCTGGAAACAAAAACCCAGGGAAGAGTACGATGGGGGTGAGATGCTAACAACAACAACAAAAATGGAAAGGGACCTGGGGTAGTCATATCAGATGACCTAAAGGTGGGCAAACAATGTGAGAGGGCAGCAAGGAGGGCTGGGGGGATACTGGGATGCATAGGAGAAGCATCACCAGTAGAAAATAGGAAGTTATTATCCCTCTGTACAGACAGCTGGTCAGACCCCATCTGGAGTACTGCGTGCAGTTCTGGAGACCCAGTCTCCGCAAAGACATAGACAGGATGGAAGCTGTCCAGAGGAGGGCAACTAAAATGGTGCAGGGTCTGCACCGGAAGACATATGGAGAGAGACTTAAGGAGCTTAATATGTATAGCCTCGAGGAAAGGAGGGAGAGGGGGGACATGATAGAAACTTTCAAGTACCTCAAGGGAATCAACAAAGTCCAAGAGGGTAGCATCTTTCAAAAAGAGGTGTGCAAGAACAAGGGGGCACAATTTGAAGATGGAGGCGGCTCAGAGGTAATTTAAGGAAGTATTTTTTCACAGGGTTGTGGATGCATGGAATGGCCTTCAGGAGGAGCTTGTGGAGTCAAAAACAGTGGTGGAATTCAAGCATGCATGGGACAGTCATAAGGCAATTCTAGGGGTTGGGGGTAGGAAGAAGTAGGCTGCTGGTTAACTAGGATCTGCAGCTTATCCATGAGGTAGGGAAATGGGCAGACTGGGTGGGCCAAACGGTCCTTATCTGCCATCAAATTCTATGTTTCTATATACAACCAATCCCTAGTACATTGGGATATTATGCATATGAAAGGTACTATATACAACCACATTCCTAGCTTTTGTGGTATTGTGCAAATGAAAAACACTACATACAACCAAATTCCTCTCACTTTATGGTACTGTGTATATGAATGGTACCGCATGCAACCAAATTCCTTTTACTTTGGAGTACTATGTAAACTAGTGGCACTACATACACGCCAGTAAATTCCTAGCACTTTGGGATACTTTGTGCATCAAATGTACTATATTCAACTAAACTGCTTGCACTGTGGGGTACTGTGTGTAACCCCCCTGCAAATGGGGGTTCCCAAAAGACTTCCAGGAGCTTGCTTGAATGCTCCAAGCCTGAATGGTGTTTGGCATTTAAGCCATTTATCAGTAGTGTTTTAGAACCTCTGGTACTGTCTCTTTAAGAGCTGTCTGCTTGCAAACATAATTAGTTTGTATGGGGACTGTGTGTTTCTTTGATTGAGTACCACTCAAGCTGCTGCCAATTCACTCCATTTTGGTCACTAGGGTGCAAAGGGAACCTATCTGAAAGATGTAACTGTTTGCCAGAAATCATTTATAGTAATAATGAAATTACAGTTTGTCTAACCTGCTTTCTTTTGTAGTCAGAACAGTGTCTGCCTAGTTCCCCATTCTGGTTTTGAACTGCTGAACTGGACCAATCAGTGTGGGGTAGCTAGCTCTAAAATGGTGCCTTGGACGAATCAGAACTTGGACTCATAATCTGAGCCAGCCACAAGAGGATTGTATGGGCAGTGACTCTGGGAGATGTAGTTTAGACTTCAGTGCCTTTTGGACCAACAGCAGCAGTCTATTGTGAGTGACAGCCAATCCAGTGAGAACTGGGAGGAACTCAAAGGAAGTGCTCGGTTTTGTCGGTTGGAGTTTCAGTTGAGCTTTGGCAGTGAAGAAGGAAGGAGCCCTGTGCTTTTCAGTGTGCAGTTTTAGTCAAACGTGTGTAAGGCCCAGAGTTCGGTCTGCAGCTTGTGTAACAGCTTGTTAGGACTGAATCCGTCCTGTGAAAAGAATCAAAGGATCTCTGAAGAGTAGAAACCAGGCTCACCCTGTAGAAGACTGGAGGAATTGCTGAAAATTGCACTCGGTCTGTCAGGAACTGAATCTCTGTGTGTGTTCTCCGGGTATTGTGCAGTAATTGCGATCGGGATACAGATGCAGCCTGCCTGGTATAGTGCTTTCTTTTATATGGATGTGTGAAGAGGTTTGTGTACCTCAAGTGAGCCCTGCTGACATTGAAGGACCCTATCTTATTTGGAGGTCGTGAGTACTAATTCAGGGGTCGCTCCCTGTTGAATTGCCACATTAAATCCAAATGGAATTACTGTACTGCTGACTGTTTAATTCTCCTTTTCTCTGTGTGAAAGGGCCCCTACCAGCTGCCACGGTTTGGACTAGCCACTAGGGCTTGGGTACCCAGGGACAGTAACTGATAGGGATAGGCCTGTGCACAGAGCCATAAATAATTATTATAGTGATAAGCTAATTAACCTGATTTCCCCTGTCCTTGTTATATCCCCTAAATAAATCAGAGCTGCTTGTTTCAGCAAAGTTATACTGCCTGAGGTGTTTGTCTATGTTAAAGTCTGTACTGTGATTGTTGCACTGTATCTCATTTCACAGGAGGTCCCAGTGCCGGAACCAGACCTGGGGTAAGTGTATACTGTGAAGGTAATTCTGATATATTGTGTGGGCCACTAGTGGGAAGAAAGGGGGGTTGCAGTGTCCCAGAGGGCTGTGACCAAGTTAGTTTAACTATTGCAAACCCTGACCTCTGGGTGGAGGCACCCGCCATTGGATCCAGGCCCCTCAACCTGTTAGTGGCAAATCAGGCAGGGGTAGTAGCCCCTGGGATAGCGCCATCTAGGGGTTACATGTGTGTATCAAAGGCACTATATACAAATACCTTTCCCTAATCATGCCTGATGCCTAATAAATGGTTTAATAAATCTCCTTCCATGTTCTATGTTACTTGTCAAATGTTTATATTACAGTGTCTGCCTTTTCCACCAACAGGACTGCCCTATAATGAGGAACAGATCCACAAATTTGACAAGTGAGTGCTGAAATGCAGAAATGAATATGTATTTATAAAAAGTGGATGAAAATTTTCTTCATCCTTAATGGTTGAGAAAATTCCAAAGCAGTGTGTTTCAGAACAGGAAGCAAATTGGTTGACACTTCTTCCATTAATCAGGATGCATCACACTCCAGTATCAGTGTCTCCCAGAAACTGTTTAAAAATATTTTTTGTGGTAGCCATTTTTGTTTTGGAAAAGAAAAACTTGGCACCACCCACTTTCTGTTATGTGAAACCATAAAAAAAGCCATATTTCCACAAACTTCCAGCCACCCGCGTACACTAAATATAACAAATATTTAAGCATGTTCTACCACCTTTTTTCATTTTTTTTCTTACTTCATACACAAGACCAGTGAATCTTCACTATGACATTTCTTTAACCAGTTCCACTCCTGGCCCTGATCCAGCTCACAGGCGTTGCCATGTTTGGCACCTCCTTACCTCGGCCTCTGTCGGGCTTTCACTCATTGCCACTCTCTATGGCTTATTCACCTGACCCCATTTGGGCCCACATTAATTTTCGTGCTAGTCAGCTTATTTTCCCAGTCTCAGTGGGTCTGTATACATTGCCGTACTTGGCGCTTAGTTATCCCAGCCTGATCAGTCAAATTTTACTTCTGGTCCCGAATGTAGACTGGCTGGACCAGCCCTTATGCCACCTTTTCATAATGCTCCTTTCATATGTAGCAAACATGCCCAGTAGAAATCTCTCTCACTCCACCAAGAGACGCCACAAGACAGTATGGGGAGGGGATGGCATAAGCCCACAGCTCCCTTTTGTGGCATGATAAATAATAGTTTGAGCAGTTACTATTTCTATACTTATTATTTTAATGCTTATTTAAAAAAAAATAATGTATTACTCTTTTGTTAAGTACAGTGCTGTCCACCAGGATCAAGCACTATATGTGAGATTGCACAGTTTACTGTGTGACAAATTGTAGTAGTTACTACTGGATTCCACTGTGAGATTGCACAGTTTACTGTGTGACAAATTGTATTAGTTACTACTGGATTCCACTGAGTTCCTGCAGGATATCCCAGCAGAAACTGTGATATTGTGCTTGATCCTGGCAGACCGCAGTTTGTTTATTTTTGTTACCCATTTGATAAGCATAACAAGACATTCCAGGGTGTTGATTCATATTCCTGAAAAGCGCTTCCAGGTGGTTGAAGGCACTCAACGTAAGCATCTTGTGCCTCACAATGCACCTGACTGTGCGGCTCAGGAAAAGAAACCAACACTCTAAAATTGTTGCTAGCACATTGTGTTGGAAAAAGTTAATTTCTGGATTGTTTCATATTCCTGTATTGCAGGCAGAAGCTGGGCACTCATGCAGCAAAAGCCGTAACTTTGTTTAGGGATGAATGTGTCAAGAAATATAACATGTTTCTTATGAAGGTAGACGACTGGATGAGGTAAGTGACTTTAGCCCTTTCTCGAAGTGGATTAGCTATTGCTTGGCACAGTTTACTAATAAGCACTGAATGGTTCATTAAGATCCCCAACCCCCGAAGCAAATCAATATATCAATTGCTGCTATTTTTTTTAGGAAAATGCTCTATACACGAAAACATCTTCTCACTGTTACCAGCCAGTTCATAGATATTGAACGGGAAGTGTCTATGTACCAGGATCATATTAACAAGGTACAGTATATACCTAGAATACTGAGGACACCTGTTAATGTAAGCTCATCTGTTTGCCCTGTTTCATGCTCAGCATTCACTCTTCAGAAAGTTCAGAAAGTATTTTGGTTGTTTTCCCTGGTCAGTAATCCATCTGGGAATCTGTTTAGAGGTCTCAGAATATATGAGGACATGGAACAAGAGCAGTGTGAATGGGGCTCTGGTTACCGAGTTTTGCTTTGTATGTTTTATTTTATTTATGTGTGGAGGAGATGAAAATATGAAGGAACAAAAGTTTAAACTATTGCTGTGGCAAGTGTACTGTCATGGGTTTGATTGGGCAGGATCTTGTTACATCTCCACAGATCTTGCATTTGTTACAACAGCAGAAGTAAAACTGGTGGCCACATGCTTTCAGTTCAAACAACATGAAGTCTTGCTGTATTCTGACTATATGCAGTTAGCCCCACACTTGAACTGCTCCGGAGAGGAAAGGGTTAACTCTGTGCCAGAGCATAAAACGTTGAGTTTGAGCTCGGTTTTCAAACCTCTGTCTCTGGTACATCTTAAAGTAACCATCAGATTCTTTACTCCGCCTAACTGTGAAGACGCTCCGGAGATTTCTCCTTCGCTGCTTCGGTTCGGTACAGTTGTTCGTTTGTTTTTTTCACAACTGTTTCTTTATTTTTGGTACTCAAATCTCTGTCTACGGTACAGGTAGTATAGTTGTGGTAGATAGTGATACTGTTTAAATTCTTGCTGTTTATCTTTACTCTAGTGTGGTCCGGTACGTTTTCGGTCTCAAAAAGACGAAGATTTATTCTGGTTTTTTAAAAGTTTTGAACCAGCTGGTGACCGAAATGTTTTGCATTACCTGGCATAACAACTGTTAAGGGTAATTTTATTTCATAAGGCAGTGTCTGAGAAACCCAAAAAGAAAACCGTTCCCACTGGGTTTCAACACTGTTCTGAGTGTGGGGAGGCTTTTGCTAAAGCTGATCCCCACCTCACATGTGTTTGTCTGGGGTTTGACCGCTTCAAATCAGACTGCCAAATTTGTGCAAATTTCCCTAAGGCCACTATAGAAAAAAGATTAACTCAGCTTAGGGAAAGAGAGGCCGAGAAGTCCGCTAATCCGGATGGCCAGCCCGGTTCGGTTCTGACTGAACCTGAGGAGGTGCCTGCTGACACGGGCGATACCTCCTCAGGCAGAAGGAAATCTGATTCCAAAGGATCGGTTCCTTCAAAAAGAAAAAAGAAATCGGTCGATTCAGATCCCGTCCCTCGGATCCCAACTGCTGAAGAGATTGCTAGGGCTATTAATATAGTCCAATCACTCCGTCCAGTTCCGACCGAACCGACACCGCCCGGCAGGCGATCAGTTTAGTCGGTTCCAACCCCTTCAGAATACAAACTGGAGAAGTATTATTAGTTGGATTGGGAGGAGGATTCTGAGGGAGACTATGAAGATGAATTTGGAGGCCTAGATGAGCTAGTAGAGCCTGACATCTCCCCAGACAGGCCCTCCAATGTCTTCCCCTCCCAGACTTTGAGTCCCCGTCACACTTTCGATTTTATAAAAAGGTGGCAGAAACCCTTCAGCTACCAGCAGTGGAAGCGGTTGATGAGGCAGAAGAACATGACTTTGTGGAGATGATCGATGTCCCAGAGTCTAAGAGAGTGTCTGTTCCCCTACATAAGTCTCTGGGGAAACAAACTCAACAAGTTTTACAGATGCCATCTTCCATACCTCCTGTGGATAAGAGATTGGACAAGAGGTATACTTTGTCAGGTCCTGGAACAGATTTTCTCTGTTCTTATTGCAGCCATGTTGGGGTAGTGCAGGCTGCAGCCTGTGACAAGTCTAACATCCCCTTGACTTCACACACCCCATATAAGGATTCCAGGAAGGTGGATGCCATGGCAAAGAAACAGTACTTGGCATCTTCCTTGGGACTCAGGCAGGCTTCTTATATGGCTTATGTTGCTAGGTACCAGAAATCCAGGTGGGATACGGTTCTGGAGCTAGTTAAGAATGCCCCTCCCCAGCTGGCCAAGGAGCTGAAGCAGGTGGCTGCGGATAGTATAGAGGCATCCAAAGTTCAATTCCATGCTGCTGTGAACTCCAGTGATGTGACATCAAGAGTCGTGGCTACATCTGTCTCCTTACGAAGGTTTGCTAGGCTCACATGTACTAGCCTTTCACAGGATACCCAGGCTAAGGCCATGGAGTTTCCTATCGCTGACAGTTCTCTGTTTGGGGAGTAAACAGAGGCATACATGAAAAAGATAGATGAATACAGGACCACCTACAGGAGTGAAATGGCCAAGGAAAGGCAAGCCACTCCACAAAAGCAGCAGTCTAGGGCTGGCAGGGGCAGGCCTTTTCACAAGCATTTTTACTAAGCCCAGGCTTCCTCTTCTTTCCAGCAGGGGGGTTCTTCAGAGGGAGAGGCAGAAGGGGGATGAGCAGGGCTGCATCCTCTTTTCAGCCTAGGGCTCCTGCCAAACAGACACCCTGATGTGTCAGTCCGGGTCGCCTCCCAGATTCCCGTAGGGGGCAGGCTGGCTTACTTCTTCCAGGCCTGGAAGTCTGTAACTTCAGACAAATGGGTCCTGGAAGTAGTAAGCCAGGGACTTGCTCCCAGCGTCAAAGGATTCATCAGAATGAGAGCCAAGTCTTTTACACCTGCAACACCTCTGGAAAAAGTTGCCTTAGAGGCAGAGACTTCTTCCCTACTGTCTCTAAAAGCTGTGGAGAAGGTTCCTCTACAGCACAGAGGGAAAGATCTATACTCAAGGTACTTCCTTACCCCAAAAAACACAGGGGACTGGCGACCCATCCTAGACCTGAGATATCTGAACAAACATATCACAAAGCCAAAATTCAAAATGTTGACTCTGGGAATAATACTTCCCTCTCTAAGGCCAGGAGACTGGTTGGCTTCCCTGGACCTCAAGGATGCCTATTTCCACATTCCTATCAGATGCTCCCACAGAAAGTACCTCAGGTTCGAGTTACCCTCAGGTCATTATCAGTTCAGAGCAATGCCCTTTGGCCTGACATCTGCTCCAAGGGTATTCACAAAATGTCTAGCAGTAGTAGTAGCCTTCCTCAGAAGGCAGGGAATCTTAGTGTTTCCTTACCTAGACGATTGGCTCATTGTAGGTCAGTCCTCAGACCAAGTCAGGTCAGCTCTAGAGGTCACCCAGAGGCTTCTGGGTTCTCTAGGATTCCTTCTCAACTTACCCAAGTCAGTTCTAGAACCGGTGCAATTCCTTAATTTTATAGGAGTCGAGCTGGATACTAGTCAGGCAAAGGCCTTTCTCTCTTACTCAAGGGTAAAGGCCCTTGCAGATCTGGCTTCCTCTTTCCGACTACTAGTGTCTCGTCCAGCCAGACATTTTCTCCAGGTTCTAGGTCACATGGCGGCCTCCACAGCAGTGGTTCAGGGAGCCAGGTTTCAGATGAGGGACATTCAGTTCCACTTAAGGTCCTTTTGGAATCAGAAGAAGGACCCTCTCACCAAACTGATTCCAGTGACTCAGACTCTTGTCCAGGCCCTCCAGTGGTAGTTGGAGGAGGACAATCTGACATTCCTCAGCCAAGCACTCTCAGTGGTCCTTACCACAGATGCTTCCCTTCTAGGGTGGGGAGCCCATCTGGGGGATCGCACTGCACAGGGTACTTGGTCACAGCAGGAGTCTCTCCTTCACATCAGTCTTCTGGAGCTCAGAGCTGTGTATCTGGCCCTTCAGGCTTTTTCAGAATCCGTCAAAGGGAAGGTGTTGCAGATCAGGACAGACAACACCACTACTATGTGGTACATAAGCAAGGGGGCAGTCACTCCATGGCCTTGTGCACAGAAGCCATGAAGTATGGTCACTAGCTTACTCTCTTCAGACTTCACTGACAGCAGTGCATCTTCCAGGGAAGGACAATGTGCTGGCAGATGCTTTAAGCGGGATATCCCAGGGTCGCCACGAGTGGTCCCTGAACTCTCATGTCCTGCAGGTAATTTTCAAGAGATGGAGCACTCCAGAGATAGACCTCTTTGCAGCCCCAGACAATCATCATCTTCCTCTGATCTTACTTCGAGAAACAGCTCTTGCAGCAGGTTACACCATTAGGACTGAAGCCGGCAGGCGCCAGGACCCCACGGAAATTTTCTAGCTAGCAGTATTCAGCAGGGACCACCTCCGACGTCAGTCCGCCCCGTCAGGTGTAGTACATAGGGAAGCGGTCCCCCAGAATCCCCAGTTCTTTTCCTGCCATTGACTCGCCAGCATCGGCCTCTCGGTCTCTACCTAGTGTACGACGACTACAGAACTTTCTGTTTTTTTGCTAACTGATGCCCTCTCCAACTCCTTTGCTTGAGGGTCACCTTTCTAAGTGTGCCTGCAGAAAACAGATCCCCTTCAAGGATCCTCACTCCTCCTGCGTGCGTTGCCTAGGCCCGGACCACGATACCAAGACCTGCACCTTTTGCCAAGGATTCAATAGCCACACCAGGATCCGCTGTCAGAAGGCACTACAGGCGTATCTTCTTGAAGAGAAACTGAAAAGGATGGACCAAGAACCTTCCTCCAGGGGAGAATCTTCCTCGAAGGCCCATAAGCACTGGGAGAATGTTAGGTCCAGATCCCCAATCCAGGCCTCGGACTCCCGCAGCTCAGGCTCCACCAGATCGGACCGCTCTCCCTCCAGGGCTCGGTCACAGCCCCCCCCCCCCCATTAAGGTCCGGGCTTCAGGCGGCTCTTCTTCACTCCAGCCAATCAAGACTTCGAGGCCCTCGGCTTCCTTCACTCCATCTAAGGCCTCTTCCAAGTCTTCCGAGCGCCACAAATCTTCGTCTTCCACCCGACGTCGGGACACCGACTCCAGGTCGGTCTCCCAACCTCCCAGAGGTCCTGATCCACCTCCGAGAAAGACTAAGGACCTGACGTCCCTGAAGCGGGCATCAGACCCAACATCGGCTAAGCATCAGAAGTCGACCAGGCGCTCGCAGGAACCGACGACACTGGCCAGACACCCGTTGCCAGCCGGGCGTTCACGGATCCGAGGCGTCGGCATCACAGTCTCTGGGCGGAAGACCGCCCGCCTCGCCCCCACGGTCACAGCGGACGCGGGCACAGGGACTTCGACTGAGGAGGACACTACACTGCCCGAAGACCAGGCGGGTGACACAGAGGATGCGGGGCTCCTACGGGAACCTTCCCTGACCCCGGAGACACCCGGGGACCTGACGCCCGACCCCGGCGACAGACCACAGGCGCCAGGCCCGTCGTCGGGTATGAATATTGAAGAAGTAAAGGTACTCTTTACTTTTTGGTGGGACACCATCCGAAAGGATGTGGTCCCTGTTAAACCTCCTCCTACTACTACTTCTCCTACTCCTTCACCTCCTACGCCTCCTCCTCTACCAGAGGGGCCAGCAGGACGACCACCAACCCCCAAGGAACAGGCTCCACCTCCTAGGGGCAGATCTAAAGACAGGAGAAGGCCTCCCTCCTCCAGATCTCCATCAAGGTCTCCCAGCCCCAAGCGACCCAGACGGCGTCGGTATACTCCGTCGGGGGAGGACTCCAGATCGGACACCTCGGACTACTCCAGATCTCCTTCTCCGCTCAGCATCTCCTCTCCTGACCCACATGACCTCCCCAGGTCTCCTCCGGATGGTCCCTCTTTCGCTGAGGTCATGAGGCACATCCAGGACAACATGGGGTGGGATGCTGAAGACCTTGACCCTTAACGACAACGCCTTGCCCGCTATCTTCGGCAGAAAGACCCAAAGCCTGTGGTAGTACCGCCCTTGGTGGACACTTTTGCGGACGTCACCAAGGCTGCGTGGAAGCGTCCGCACTCCACTCCCGCAGTGGCAAAGAAGGCTGACCGCCTATACAAGGCCCCGAGAGATGACCAGTACTTGGCTAAACAACCTCTGGCAGACTCCCTGGTCATCACGGCCTTGCATGACCGGTCTCAAAGACCTCAACATATGAGCACTCAGCCACCGGACCAGGAATCCAAGCAATTGGACGCCCTGGGAAGGCACACGTATGCGGCTGCTACATGCGCCATCAGGTCTCTGAACTACGTCACCCATATGGTACAGTTTCAGAACGCCCTATGGGAACAGGGCCAGGACCTGGTCGATAAGCTTCCCGATGGCGATCAAAAGGCGGAGCTCCTCAATCTTCTCCGCAGAGGGTCAGATGTGGGTACCCAAGTGCTTCAAGTCGCATACGATTCTGTGGACTCATCTGCCAGAGCTGCAGCTTCAGGTGTTTGTCTCCGGAGACACTCTTGGCTCCGTGTCTCTGGCTTCACCCCGGACATATAGAAGAACATTCTGGATGTCCCGTATAACGGTGAAGTACTCTTTGGTGAATCCTCGGAGAAGGTCATCACCAAACTCCAGGACGCAGGGAAGGCAGTCCGATCTGTACAGGCCATGTATAGATCCAGGCCTAGTTCCTTTCATAGGAACCAGAGCCGCTTTTGTAGCCGGCAGCAGTGGCAGCAGCCACGTTCCGGCCTGCAACAGAGGGGCACTTTTCAGTGTAAAGCCCAGGCCAAGTCGTCCCCAGGCAGAGGCCAACGTTACACAAAACCGGCCCGGCCCGCAGGAACCAGTGCTGCCACAGCATGACTCCTTCCCGGCCCCTGCCCCTCCTCTGGATCAACGGGCACAAAAGGTCGGGGGTCGCATCACTCGCCACATTTTAGGGTGGCAGTCGATCACCACCAACAGGTGGGTTCTTCAACTGGTCAAGAAAGGCCATTTCATAGAATTTCTCGACCACCCACTGGCAGACCTCCCCTGCTCTCCCGTTACTCGGGTCAGCATGCCCTGCTCATACAGCAGGAGGTGCTGGTCTTCTGGAAAAAGAAGCCATACAGCATGTACCACGGAACCAGAGGGGTCTAGGATATTATTCTCACTTCTTTCTGGTTCCAAAGAAGACAGGGGAACTCCATCCGATACTGGACCTCAGCGACCTCAACGTTTCAGTCCTGTACAAACACTTCCGCATGGTGACCCTCCCAGGTCTGATTCCTGTGCTCAAGCAGGACGCCTTCCTAGCGTCCCTAGACATGCAGGATGCCTACCTGCATATACCTATCGCTCAGGCGCACAGGAAGTTTCTGGGCTTCGAGTTTCAGGGTCACCATTATCAGTTCCGAGCCCTTCCCTTCGGGCTGTCATTGGCACCTCAGGTGTTTATGAAGTGCATGGCGTTTGTAGCCGCATCTCTAAGGAGACCAGGCCAATGCATGTTCCCCTACCTGGATGACTGGCTTCTCATGGCGCCCTCCCGGGAGGCCCTGATGTCCGCTATTCACTGCACTCAGTCTCTGTTCGAGACGTTGGGCATTATCAGCAATCACGAGAAGTCACGCTTGGTTCTGTCCCAGACTCTGCAATTCATAGGTGCAGTTCTGGACACCGTCCAAGGGAAAGCTTTCCTCCCCCTGGACAGAGCGGAACACATCAGATCCCTCATCAGGGACATTTCGGCGAAGAAGACCGTTCCTGCCAGACTGGTCCTTTGCCTGCTCAGGCACATGGCTGCGGCCATTGCAACAATCCCGCTAGCCCGTCTCCACATGCAGGTAACCCAGTGGATGTTAAGGGTCCAGTGGGACCAAAAGCAAGACCATCTGCAGCATCCAATCCAGATCACGAAGGCCATAATCCGAGATTGGCAATGGCGGCTAGATTCGAAGAATCTCTCGGCGGGAGTCCCCTTCATTGCGCCGTCCCCGACTGTGACACTCTCCACGGACGCCTCAGGGCTCGGTTGGGGAACACACCTCGACGGTGTCGGGTCTCATGGCCTGTGGAAAGACCAAGAGACTCATCTCCACATAAATATCCTGGAAATGAGGGCAGTTCTTTACACCCTGCAGGCCTTCCAGTCAGAGATCCCACCGGGTACACTTCTGTTACAAACAGACAATTCCACGGTGATGTATTACCTCAACAAACAAGGAGGCACCCATTCCTACCCACTTTGCAGGGAGGCCATGAGAGTGTGGGATTAGGTCTTGCAACACAGCGCAAACCTCATTGCCGTTCATGTTCCGGGAGTGGACAGCGTCATCGCAGGCGGCCTGAGCTGCTCTCAGGCCAAAGTCCACGAATGGGAACTACTTCAGGAGGTAGCAGAGGATCTGTTTAGCAGATGGGGTACTCCAGAATTAGACCTTTTTGCGTCCCCATCCAACACAAAATGCCCTATTTTTGCTCACTAGATCCAGGGCCTGGTGTTTTCTGGTGAGACGCGTCGTCCCTCTCGTGAGCGGGCAGATTCCTCTGTGCCTTTCCCCCTTTTCCGTTGATCCAGAGGGTTCTTCTGAAACTTCGCAGAGAGCAAACGACACTGATACTGATCGCGCCCTTTTGGCCCAGGCAGATCTGGTTCTATCTTTTGCATCAGCTGTCCCGGGAACCTCCTGTGCCGTTGCCAATCAGCTCCCACTTGCTGTCTCAGGAGGCGGGTTCCTTGGTCCATCCGGACCTACATTCCCTGAACCTACACGCTTGGCTCCTAGAGACATAGTCATGATGCGACACAGGGTCTCGCAAGAGGTAGCAGACATTCTCGCTGCTGCCAGAAACCCGACTACCCCATCGACCCTCACGCCATGAAGTGGCGCAGGTTTTGTTTATGGGTTCAAGCGCGAGGCTTTTCGCCTTTGGACTGTCCAGAGAAGTTGGTATTGTACTACCTGCTGTCCTTTTTCCAGTCAGGCTTGGCTTACTCCTCGATCAAGGTACATCTCTGTACCATCTTAGCCTATCACATCCCTATAGGCCAACGCACTGTAGCTCAATTGGACACGACACGTGCCTTCCTGAGGGGTGTGCTCCACCTTAGGCCCCCGATTAAGGATCCAGTTCCACCATGGGATCTACCCTTTGTCCTGGAGCAGCTTACGCTGCCACCCTTTGAACTAGCCACAGATTGCGAGCTACGTCTTCTCTCTTGGAAGACGCTGTTTTTAGTTGCCGTCACCTCGGCCAGAAGAATTTCTTAACTCCATGCACTTATGTGCAAAGAACCTTATTTGGTTTTCCACCAAGACAGGGTGTCCCTACGGACTAATCCTAA
Organism: Neoceratodus forsteri; assembly: GCA_016271365.2. Taxonomy (NCBI): domain Eukaryota; kingdom Metazoa; phylum Chordata; order Ceratodontiformes; family Ceratodontidae; genus Neoceratodus; species Neoceratodus forsteri. The sequence goes on from CM028131.1 coordinate 997,806,100, forward strand.
ATTTCTGCCTAAGGTGGTCTCAGCACTCACCCTTAATCAGGATATCGATTTACCAGTGTATTTCTCCAAGTACTCTAATCGAGGAGAAGCCCTTCTGCACACTTTAGATGTGCATAGGTGTCTCAGATACTACCTGACCAGAACCAAACACCACCGAAAATCGGACCAGCTTTTTGTCTCCTTTGCCCACAGGATGATGGGAGCTCCTGTTTCAAAACAGTCGCTGTCCAGGTGGCTCATTCAGTGTATTACGTTCTGTTACCAGAAGCGCAACAAACCCCTACTGGGCACGGTTAAGGGTCATTCCACCAGAGGGGTGGCTACCTCTTTTGCAGCTTTAAAGAACGTATCCACCTCAGCTACTGTATTTGTGTTGCAGCTACTTGGAGCTCCGTACACACTTTCATCAGGCATTACAGCCTGGATATTACATTGAGGCGAAGAGCAGGTTTTGGTCTAGCAGTCCTTCAAGGACTTCTGTCTTAGGCTCGATGTCATTTGAGGATCTCTACCTTCCCTCCTCCCGATGGTGTGTGATTTCCAGGATTGCTTGGGAATCAGTCCTGATGGTGTTACCTGCTGCAAGAGCTGTTTCGCGAAGTAAGATAGTACAGTTACGTAAGAACTTACCGTAACAGTAGATCTTCGAAAACAGCTCTTGCAGCAGGTACTTTCCCTCCCACCATCCCTGCTGGAGGTAGATTCTGGTTCCAACATCCTTCTCCTAGGATGAGGTGTTCACAGCCTCTTTTCTGTTTGCCATTTGATGGCGGATCCTCAGTCTCCTCTTTTGATGTCATCCAGCAGCCGGGAGTCTCCGGCGGGAGAACTGGGGATTCTGGGGGACCGCCTCCTTATGTACTACGCCTGATGTCGGGGGTGGGACCAACATCGGAGGCGGTCCCCGCTAAATAGTGCTAGCTAGAAAATTTCCGTGGGGTCCTGGCGCCTGCCGACTTCAGTCCTAATGGTGTAACCTGCTGCAAGAGCTGTTCTCGATCTACTGTTACGGTAAGTTCTTACGTAACTGTACTTTCTGCTGCATACCCCCAGTCCTGAGGACTGTTCCTCTAGATGCTCTCCTGTTAGATTGGACAAACAGGTTTCTTTATGCCTTTCCTCCCTTTCCATTGATCTTCAGAGTACTGATCAAGATCAGGTCTCAACCCTGCACAGTGATTCTGGTGGCCCGGACTGGGCCAGACAACTATGGTAACCTCTGTTACTGTCTCTAGCAGTGTCAGTTCCCCTCGTCTTACCCAGGAGGCACGACCTCCTGGCCTCATCCTAGGGCAGGATTTGGTAACCCAGTCTTCAGTCTCTCAGACTCCAGGCTTGGCTCTTGAAGAGTTACAGTATGCAGGCCTGCACCTCTCTCAAGGGGTGATGGATATCCTTAAGGTTTCTAGGAAACCTTCCACCAGAAAACTTACAGTTCTAAATGGAAAAGATTCATTATCTGGTGTTCTCAGAGAGATATAAAGCCAGATTCTGCAGGTATTTCCCCAACTCTGGATTATCTGGTTCACCTTAGTGGGTTAGGCCTTAGACCTGCTACCCTTAAAGTTCATCTGGCAGCTGTCTCTGCCTTCCTTTCTGCAGGGAAGGGATCTTCCCTTGCATCTCATCCTGTTTTCAGTAAGTTTTTTAAAGGTCTGGCTCATATTAATCCTCCTTTCAGGGAACCTGCTCCTGCATGGGACTTGACTATTTGTATTGCGCAGCTTATGCAGCCCCCCTTCGAACCCTTGTCCTCAGCTTAACATACGAAATTGCCAGATGATACAGGCTGTATGGTCTATCTAGTCTGCTTGAGTGTTCAGCACTTCAGCCCATTAGACTGCAGCTGCCCCCCCATTAACTCTTCCCTCCCCCAACTGCCCCCCAGTATGTACTTTCCTCTTGAACTTGTCCCACCCCCCTCTTGAAGCACCCTGCAGTCTGCACTGATACAAGTTGCTCAGGCAGTGCATTCCACCCTGTTACCAATCTTTCAGTGAAGTAGTGCCTCCTCCTTTCCCTCCTGAATCTGCCCCCCTTTAACTTCCAGGAGTGCCCTCTGGTATCTCTTCCGTTATGGAGAGTGAACCCACACTGGAAGCCTAGTTTCTAGGGACATGGATATGTTGTTCATCCACACATATTGGCAGGTTCCTTGCTGCTTTAAATCTTGCCGGAAGGTCTTCAAGCTGGCTCCTCCCACCCACTCGGGTGGTAAAACTCTCAGCTCCGCCCCATGACGCCAGCTCTTCCTTACCGCTCTGCGTTTTCGACTGGTTCCTGAAATTTTTTGGTCTCTCCGAATTTTATTGGAAGTTTTTCTAAACTTTAGTCTTCTTCTTTCACTGCGGCGATGAATCATTAGTTTTCGGTGCCGGTTAATTTCCTCCAGGAAAGTCCGCACTCACGCGTCGTCTGCTGCCTGACTTGGATCATGATCCGCAAGTTTGCGAATTTTGCTGTGCCCTTTCGACCAGCTCACTGGAGGATCGTGCGGCCCGTTCGGGGCTCGGGCGACCTGAAACCTTTTCCGCTCCAGAAAATTCCTCGGAGAATCGTCGGGCAGTGTCCGCATTGGCTGTCTCGGCTGAGCGGCTCGATCTTCTTTCCTCCAGGGAGGGGGTGGCTGCTCCCCCCTAATCCTCGGTCACGGCGCTTATCCCGCTCTCCTTGAGTTCTCCTCATTCAGCTTCTTTCAAGGAGCTTTGCCAGTCCCTTTCCTCGAAAGGAGAGGGACCGTTGGGACCTGCCTCTCGGCCCAAGTCCAAGGAGTCGCAGGCTAAGTCCCATCGTCGGCGCTGGAGGGAGCGAGAGAGTTCCCCTTCCCCTGCTGGCTGACGTTCGACTTCGGTCGAGGGTGCGGCTCAGGCCTCTGGTCTCACGGTGTCCCCGTCAGGTCAGCCGGCCAGGACTCCCATCGACTTTGTCGAGTCTCTCGACCCGTCATCTGGGTTGTCTTCTGCTGGAGACGCCATCTCTTCGCTGGTTCCCCCAGCGGAGGCTGAGGTTCTTCCTGTTCCTTCGGGTCGGCAGACCTCGGCCCTTTCTTCCGAGCCAAGGGAGGAGCGGGTGCGCCCTCGGTTCCCCCGAGGATTTGGGTCTCAGTCATCCTCTCAGTCAAGCCGCTCACGCCGACTTCGGCGTTCTCGGTCAGGGCACAGAGTTAAGTGGCGTTACTGTTCTTCCTCGTCTTCCTCCTCAGATAAGGAGTGGCTTCGGTGCCGATGGCGTCGATGTTACGAGGAGTTCATGTGGCAGCAGTTGTTGTTGTCCGGGAATCAGTCGACTCCGATTCATTCCCCATCCAGCAAGCAGCTGCTGCCCGATCGGTCGACTCAACCGCTCGCTGCAGTCGAGGTGTCCACTCCGGGGCCGGTTGTTCGTCCGATCCTTGCTGCCCCACCGCCCTCTGTGGAACCTCGGTCGGGTCACGACCTGTCCCGCAGGTTGTCTGTCCCCTCACTCCCGCCTGCCTTCGGCGGATGAAGAGTGACTCAGGCCTGAGGCAGCTTTTTGCGGACCCCTCGGTCAGTCGACTCCTCTATGTTCCCCAACCGGGAGGACCCGGGGTCCTCTCCGGAGCGATCTGTGGGCGGACAGCCCGCCGTCCTTCATGGGTCTGCTTCAGCTTGTCTGGAATTCACCGGGATTAAAGCTGAGCCCGTGTCCAAAGCAGACTACCTTATCCCCATACGAAATTCTAGACCGAAGGGGTTCACACTTGGAGGCCTTCCCGGTGGCCAAGGCCATCATGGGCCCACACTTGGAGCTCTGGTGGCAGCCTACTTCCTGCCCTGCGCCCTCGACCAGGATGGCCAGGAAGTACTCTGTCCCTGTCGGTTCTTTGCCTGGTTTCTCGGAGCACCCCTCGGCTGAGGGGTTAGTTACCGACAATGTTTTCCAGTGTTCTGGGAACGCTCAGGATGTGGACAGGCCCCCTGACAAGGAGTCCAAAAGGATGGACTACGTCGGGCGCAAGGTTTACGCTGCGTCCTCCCTAGGCCTCCGACAGGCCAGCTCGGCTACACTGATGGCACATTTCTTCCACGCCCTTTTGGGCTCCCTGGACGAGGTGCTCCCTCATCTCCCGGTCGACCTGCGGACCACGGTCCGGCGGGACCAGGGTGGGACGGTGACGAAGCAGCAGCTCCAGACTGCTCTGGACTTAGGTGATTCCTGTGCCAGGTCGGTGGCAGCCGCAGTGGTCATGTGCCGCAGAGCGTGGCTGAGGTTATCCTTTTTCTCACTGGAAACCCAGCACAAGTTGGCGGACATCCCCTTCTTGGGGACTGACCTTATCGGCCCTGGAGTGGAGGGACACCTCCAGGGGACTGAGAAGTCCGATGCCACTCCGGACTCGGTCACTCCTGCCCGGAGGGACAAGGGCAGCTGGCAGCCTTTGCCCCCCGGCCCCTGCGGCTCGACCGGCCCAGCACGAGGGCCAGCAGGCTTGCTCTGGGCGTCCTGACTCCAAACCAGCGTCTTCCTCTAAAAGGAAGCAGGGAGACAAAGGCCCAGGAGCTCCTTCGGCCAATTCCTCCTCCAGGCCTGCCCAGTGTCGGGCTAGGGGCGCTGTCCCCGGCCCCGTTGCTCCTACCCGGGTTCCCCCGTGGGGAGACGACTCTGCCCCTCCTCCACCTGGTCCGCTTCCCGGACCTTTGGGTGTCGGAGGTGCTAGGGGAAGGCCCTGCCTCGGGATTGCGAGCAGGCACCACCCTTTCGAACCGTTTCCCCACGGGGGTCTTGGGTCCACAGCCTAGTTGTCGGCCCGCTGAGCCGACTTGCCTGACCCTCTGATTAGAGGTGATCAGGAAGGTTGCGGACCGTTCTTCAGACCCTGGGTTCGTGTCCAGGTATTCCTGGTCCCAAATGGACCGGGGGCTTGCGCCCAATTTTTTCCGCAGTCCGGATGATGTCTCTGCCTCAGATATCCCATCCTCAGAACGAGGCTTCTTTCTGAACCTCCAGGACGTTCGTACCTTCGTTCCATCTGTTTCTTGGGAGACTTCTCCCTTCCTTAGTCGGGGGATCTCTTTACGAGTTCCAGGCCAGGCCCTTCGGTCTCTGCCCAGCAGCTTCTGCGGCATTGAGGGGTCCAGGCATAACCCCACCCGGATGGCGGCCTGACTGCAACCCTTCCGGACGGAAGGGGACGATCCAGAGTTCTGGCTGTCAGACTGGTCTCCTTTTATCGGAGCCACGTTGGAACTTCGTATCTTAGCGGTGATCCTTCTTCGGGACGAGGTTCGACTCTTGAGTCCGAGCTTGGCTCCTGGTGGACAGGGCTGAGGTTCTTCCTCCCTTACCTAGTCAGGTCTGACTGGGCAATTGCGCCCTGCCGGGACCTCCTGCACCTCCTGGGTCTCGTGGCGGCCTGCTCCAGCGCGGTCTGTTTGGACCCGCCGGTTCATGCATCCCCCTAGTGGGGGCTGGCCAGCCAGCGGTCACAGTGCTGCGTTCCTTTGGACCAGTTCGTGACTACAGCCCAGGAGTTAGGGAACGCTCTCCTTCGGACCTTTCCAGCTCTTGCAGGAGAACATCCTGTTCGTCCGCCCCGAGTCGACGGTCTTCTCCAACCGATGCTTCTCGGATGGGTGGGGGTGCCCATCAAGGGGAATACAGAGTGCGCCGCCTCTGATCCTCTCGGGAGTCCTGATGTCTTTCCTACCCGCTGGAGCTCCAGGCGGTCCGCTTAGCTTGCACCGCTTGCTCCATTTGTGCGGGGTCTAGTGGTTTAAGTCCAGGCGGACAACGCCACGACCATGTGCTACCTACCCCGCCAGGTTCGGACGAGCCCCTTGCCTCTGCGTAAGGAGGTTCTCCGCATTGGGTCTTTCGTGCAGCCGGGAGGCGGTTTCCTAGCCATTCGATGGCAGGAGCCTCCAGCACCCTGGCTGATGCCCTAAGGTGGACACAGGCTGCGCCTCACGAGTGGTCTCCCCTGCGGAGGTAGCACAGGATCTTCTCCCTCCTTCCCTCCAGGGAGAATACGAGGCCGAGACTGTCTCATGCCCGCCCCCTCAGCAAGGTTCGCTGTAGGGGATGCCGTCGAGGCCGCGGACCCTGGGCCTCTTCTACGCCTCTCCCCCATTTCCCTTGACCCACGGGCAAGGCAAGGAGGGACTAGGCGCAGGCGATGCTGGTAGCCCCAGACTGGTTTGCCAGCTCTGGTATCCAGCTCTCCTCAGTCTCAGCCCCAGGCTCCTGAGGCGACTTCCAGCCCGCCCGGTCCTCAACTCTGTTTTCAGGGGAAGGTTTTCCATCTGGACCTTCAATCCCTGCACCTGAAGGCCTGGTCCCTGTGCGGCTAGGGGCCAGGCCTTGGGTCCTTCGGCAAGGTCCTCGACGTTTTCGAGGCGTCCTGCCAGAAGTAGGCCAAACAAGCTCGCCTTCAAATGGAAGAGTTCTCCATTTGGTGTTGGGATAGGGCCTGGACCCCCCTCTCCTGTCCCTCGGCGAGCATTCCAGACCATCTGCAGTCCGTTCTTTTTGAACTAGGGCTTTGGCCGACGACCCTCTAGGTGCTTCTGTTGGTCACCCCTGTCTTCCGGGCGCGGGCCGGAAGGCAGTCAGTGGCGCAGAAAAGGTGGTCTGGCACTTTTCTAGGCCTAGATCACATCTCCCCTTTGGAGAGAGTATCCCCATTTCTGTGGGATCTTCGCTGGTATGGGCTTAGCTCATGGGCAAGCCGTTCGAACCTTTGCACAGGTGTGAGTTTCCCCACCTGTTGTGGAAGAACACCTTCTTTGGGCTACTCTGCCATCCAGAAGGAGGGGAGAGTTCCAGGCGCTTCTTTGAATCTCCATATCTGGTCTTCCACAGGGACAAGGTTGTCCTGCGCCCCACCCGAAGTTCCTTCCGTAGGCAGTGGCGGAGTCTTTCCCTAACCGGGTATTGCCTCTGCCGGGGTTCATCCCCATTCGCGCCTTGGAGGCCATATATAGGATCCATTGGGACCCTTTTTAACGCTCGCCAGCTGTTTGTCATCTACGCTGAAGCCGCACCTGGCAGACCTGCAGCCAAGCGGACGACGAGCAGGCGGGTCACCTCCTGCATAGGTCTCCGCTGTAGGTGGGCGGGCATGGAGCCTCCCAGAGGGATAAGTGCCCATTTTACCCGCCCTTCCGCTGCATCGGTGGCTGCTTCCGAGGATACTTCTGTCCAGGATATCCGCAGGGCTCCTGCCTGGAAGCACACAAATGCCATTTTTTCCCCTTCCACATCGACCTTGGGTCACGCCGGGATGTTGGTCGGGGCCTCGGTTCTCCAGTCTTTATACCTAAGTAGGGGGTGTGCGCCTTGCCTCCCTCCTCCCGGAGAACTGCTAGGAGTCTGCCAATAAGTGTGGATGAACAACATATCCATGTCCCTAGAAATACAGGTTACTCACCTGTAACAGGAGTTCTAGGAATGGTATATTGTTCATCCTACATTCTCCGGCTACTCCCGGCCGACGCTGCAACCTGGCTTCCCGGCAGGCTGAATCTGGCGTCATGGGGCGGGCCGAGTTTTACCACCGGGTGGGTGGGAGGAGCCAGCTTGAAGACCTTCCGGCAAGATTTAAAGCGGCAAGGAACCTGCCAATAAGTGTGGATGAACAACATATACCATTCCTAGAACTCCTGTTACAGGTGAGTAACCTGTATTTGTTCATCCCCTTCAGGTACTTGAAGGTCTCGATCATGTCCCCTCTCTCCGTCTTCTATCCCCCAGGGTATACATGTTGAACTCTTTTAGTCTTTCCTCTTAAGTTCTGTTCCCCAACCTCTGGATCGTCTTTGTTGCTCTTCACTGCATTGCCTTCAGTAGTTTTATATCCCTTTTGAAGTACGGGTGCCAGAACTGTACGCAGTACTCCAAGTGCGGCCTCACCAGGGACCTGTACAGGGGCAATATGACTTTGCTACATCTGGATATAATCCCCCTTGCTATGCACCCTAGCTGAGCTCAAGTACTTGACTTGGAAGACTGTGTTCCCGGTAGCTATCACTTCTGACAGGAGAATCAGTGAGTTGCAGGCCCCGTCAGTGGAAACTGACTTAATTTCCTTCCATAGGGATAAGGTGGTCCTTAGGACGAATAGAAAATTTCTTCCTAAAGTGGTTTCAGATTTTCATCCAAACCAATCGATGTCTCTGCCTGTGTTCTTCACTGACCATTCTTCTTCTGGGGAGAGAAGATTGCATAGTCTGGATATGAAAAGGGCTCTTAGTTATTATATAGAGCAGGGCTTCCCAAATGGGGAGGCCCTAACGTGTTCCAGGGGCCTAGGGGAGGCTCAAGCAAGCCTTAAAATGTACTATATTTAAATGTCAAGTTTTTGGATACTTTGTGTGATAGGATGCAGCAAACTAAAGTGAATAATGGCATGTGAATGTATCTACAAAATAGGTGACCAGGAAAGTTGCACTCAACAAACACTTGTTTCCTGGTATGACATGGGGGAAAGCTGAATGGAGGAAATACAGTTCTTGGAAACTGCAAAACAAAATGCAAAATAATACAAATAAATAGCTACAAGGTAACAACTGACCCATTATACTGGCTGTAGAAAAGTACAAATGCAGAGGCTAGGTGGAGCGGCACTAGGAGCAAGAATGGTCCCTGAGAAGGTGTCTAAGAACAAGGTAAAACTGACAAAGAAAGCAGTCTGACTCATGGAGGTATTGCAACGAGGGGTACAGTAAATAGGGTCCAAAACCCAAAAGTGTGAAGCCAGTAGGCTGACATGGGAAGGGGGTTATTATTTATTATTTATTTTGTTTTTGTTAACCGGGTAAGTGCGCTAGCCAACAAGTGACTATTTTCAGGCACGACCCGGGAGGTACAATTACAAAACACCATGATACATAAGAAGATACATAAGGCAGGATACATAAGCATGATAGCAGGAATACATAGGAGAATATACAAAGCAGGATACATTGCAAAGGACGATATACACACAGTGTAGTTAAGTATAGAGCCTGGATAAAATACATGTAATCAGTAGTTTAAGAATAAGGGGGATAGGTGGAGAGGACAGGTGTAAAGGTAGAGCAGGAGAGAGAAGGCCAGGAAGGGGTGGGCGAGCAGCAAGAAAGGTGAGGGACAGGAGGAAGGTAAGGCGACTCGTGCGCCATCGGCGGGAGAAGGTTACCAACTGTGACCGAGACGGTGGAAGCCAGGAGAGACGGAGAGGTCGGGGAGAAGGACAGTGAAGGGTGGGAAGGGCAGGGGAAAGGGGGAAAGTTTTGCTGGGCATGGAACCAAAAGGGAAACGAAAGGAGGGAAGGTCGATGGATGGAATGCACCTGGAAGGAGTGCAGTGACACACAAGAGGGGAGGGGGACAGGAGGAATGGCAGTAAAAGTGGCATAGGCAGGTTGAGTAGTAACCTATGTCCGAGCCGATGAATCAGGGAGATGGAAGGAAAGAGAGGGGAGTCACGGTAGGGCGAAACTGGTGGAAGGCAGGGGAGGCTGGCAGGGAGGGGGGCAGAGGGTGAAAGAAGGGTAATACAGGTGAACGGCCAGTTACGGCATCAGCGGTACAAGGTTACAACCTACGGCCGGGTTATACAGAGGGAGAATAATAAGTTTAATAAAACGAGAATAAACACAACTACTCAGACATTTCACTGTATTCCTTGTGTACTGTGCAAAGCATGATAATTGTTCTAACCATGGGGAGGCCCAAAATTATTTCTATATTGGGAGGCTCAAGATCTTTTCCAAGGCTTGGGGGAGGCTCACTATGACAAAGTGTGAGAAATACTGATACAGAGCATACTAAGGCCCATAGGAATGATTGTCTTCAGTTATTTCTCACTTATGGAGAAGTGGGAAAAGGTAGACCTGCTACTGAAAGAACTGTTGCCAGGTGAATTGTTTCCTATATTCAGTTATGCTATTCAAAGCTAGGGAAGGAGCCTCCCTCAGGACTGAGGGCTCACTCGACCAGGGGTACAGCTGCTTCTCTGGCAGCTGCTAGGGATAGTCCTTTAGTGGAAATTTGTAAAGCAACCACCTGGAAAACATTGCACACATTTACCAAACATTACTCTCTGGACACTCAGCCCGGAAGTGATGCTAGGTTTAGGGTTACCACCTTTAAGAAGCCCAAAGTGGGACATTTCTTACTGAAACATAATTTTTCGCAGTACAGTACGTAACCTCGACCAATGCAACAGGCTTCTTTTCTCTATATAATCTGAATTAAGGCTAAGTATTGCAGTTTCTTAGTTACTTCTATTGTTTATCATTTTAAGGTATTTTAGTTAAGGTGTTATAGTTTTCTTCGGCATTTAGTGGAAAGTTAGAAAATATTTTTTCTACTATAAAGTCAGGACATGTAGTATTTTTCTTGTTTTTTTGCAGGACACTGCTGCCCAAATCAGGACTGTCCTGTGAAAATCAGGACAGGTGGTAACCCTAGCTAGCTCTGCCACAGCAGTACTGCAGAGCCTCTTCCCAAAGTAAGGTTCTGTGATTCCTTTCTCGGGGGCTGCGTGGTACTCTGCATATAGTCAGAATACAGCAAGATTTCATGTTGTTTGAAGAAAAAATTACTTACCATAGTAATGTTGTTTCTTCTAATGGAGTCTTGCTGTATTTTGACCTGCCTCCCCTCTCAGAACCTAGTTTTTGGGATGTGGGTGGGCAGGTACAGTGTTGTACCCCAGAGGTGTACCTTTTATACCCCGCCTGGTTAGGTGGGTATTTTTTTATCTTTCTGATTATTGTTATTATTCTTATTAGTTTTATCACTGTCTACTTAAGGTTCTTCTTGGGTTCTTGACTTGAGTCTTATGCCCCGAAGTATTTGTTGTCTATCTATGGCTTAAAAAATTTTACGCAATTTCTATAACTATTAGCTTAGTGCTCGTAAGAATCTGACGGTTACTTTGAGATGTACCAGAGACAGAGGTTTGAAAACCGAGCTTGAGCACAACATTTTATGCTCTGGCATAGAGTTAACCTTTTCCTCTCTGGAGCAGTTCCAAGTGCTGGGGCTAACTGCATATAGTCAGAATACAGCAAGACTCAGTTAGAAGAAACAACATTACTGTGGCAAGTAATTTTTTCTTCTAGGATCGTGGATATGTTGTTCATCCACACTTATTGGCATGTTCCCTTCCACTTTAAATCTTGCTGGAAGTCTTCAAGCTGGCTCCTCCCACCCATCCAGGTGGTATTTACCTCGACTCCGCCCCGTGACGCCAGATCTTCCTTTCCGCTGGAAGATACAGGTTGCCTCCCTCGTGCTGACGCATTTCGTTAGCCCTGGCTTTCAAAACTTCAGTTTTACCGAAATTAAAACTTGTTTGAGTTAGCAATCGCACTTTCGCATCATCGACCATGGAGGAGAAATCTTCCCCTGGATTTCGCCGGTGTCCTTGCGGCCAGAAAATGTCACGCATTGATCCCCACCTCACATGCGTCCACTGCCTCGGTGTCGGCCATGACACCTCGTCCTGCAGCTTCTGTTTGGCCTTCCACAGACATCCCACGAGTGGTCTCTCCATCCAGAGGTAGCTTACAGCTTGTTCTCCTGTTGGGGCAAACCGACGGTGGACCTGTTTGCCTCAAGGGAAAACACCAAGCTGAGGCTGTTTCATGCCCACCCTCCTCAGCAGGGCTCGCTGCAGAGGGATGCCTTCTTGAGGCCATGGACCCCAGGCCTCCTCTATGCCTTCCCTCCATTTCTCTTGATCCACAAGGTGTTACTCAAGGTGAGGAGGGACAAGGCGAAGGTGATTCTGGTAGCCCCAGACTGGCCGCGCCAGTTCTGGTATCCAGATCTCCTCAGCTGCAGGCCCCCGGAGCGGCTTTGTACACACACAGACCTTATATCTCTAAATCAGGGGAAGGTAGTCCATCCGGACCTTCAGTCCCTGCACCTCACAGCCTGGTACCTGAGCGGCTAGAGTTCCAGGCTTTGGGTCTTTCCGAAGATGTCTACACCGTGGTGGAGGCATCTAGACCAGGAAATGTTATGCCTTCAAATGGAAAAGGTTTTCCATTTGGTGTCAGGGTAAGGGCCTGGATCCCTTATCCTGTTCTGTGGCTGACATTCTCGACTATCTTTGGTCTCTCTCCAAAGGGGGTCTGTGGTCATCGACCCTTAGGGTGCACCTGGCAGCCATTTCTGCTTACGGGGCGTGGGCTGGTCAGCCAACATTGGCGAAGGAGACAGTGGTTAGATGCTTTTTCAAAGGCGTGGATCACATATCCGCTCCGGTGTGTGAACCTCCACCTCCGTGGGATCTACTGCTGGTATTGGCGAAGCTGATGAGCAAGCCATTCGAACCAATGCACAAATGTGAACTGTCACACTTGTCATAGAAGACAGCCTTCCTGGTGGCTATAAGAAGGACAGGGGAGCGCCAGGCTCTCTCGGTGGACTCCCCTTATCTGGTCTTCCACAAGGACAAAGTTGTCCTGCACCCCCACCCGAAATTCCTTCCGAAGGTGGTGTCAGAGTTTCACCTTAACCAGGTGTTGACTCTGCCGGTGTACTACCCTAATTACACCTCGGAGGCTGAGTACAGGCTCCATACTTTGGACCTGAGACATGCTCTCTCCTATTATAAGGAGAGGACAGCGGAAATTCATGAAGAAGTTCGCCAGCTGTTTGTCACTTATGCTGAAGCCGCTTCTGGCAGACCTGCAGCCAAACTGACCATTGCAAGATGGATTACATCATGCATAAGGCTGTGCTATGAGTTGGCGGGCAAGGAGCCTCCCAGAGGGATAAGAACTCATTCTACCTGTCATACTGCTGCATCGGTGGCTGCTTCCAGGGAACATCCCTATCCAGGAAATCTGCCAGGCTGCCACCTGGAAATCAGCAAACACCTTCATCACCCACTACCACATCAACCTTCAGTCACGCCGGGATGCTGGTTTTGGGACCTCAGTTCTCCAATCTCTGTTCCCTAAGTAGGGGGGTGTGCGCCTTGCCTTCCGCCTTCCAGAGAACTGCTAGGAGTCTGCCAGTATGTGTGGATGAACAATATATCCACCATCCTAGAAGAACAGGTTACTCACCTATAACAGTAGTTCTAGGAATGGTATATGTTGTTCATCCCCACGGACCCACCCGACCTCCCCGGCTGAGGATGCACAACCTGGCTTCCAGCGGGCTAAGATCTGGCGTCATGGGGCGGAGCCGAGGTATATACCACCCGGGTGGATGGGAGGAGCCAGCTTGAAGACTTCTGAGAAGATTTAAAGTGGAAGGGGACATGCCAGTAAGTGTGGATGAACAACATATACCACTCCTAGAGCTACTGTTACAGGTGAGTAACCTGTTCTTGTATGCCACCAGACTTGCAAGCAGTAGCCAGAAATAAAGGGTACAGGTTTAGAATAGGTGCTTGGAATGGTGTCTTTGTTGTGCAATATTATGTATATGTCCCCACTGCGTTCTGCTGGTTATTTTTATTGAATTAATATCAGTATCCATTGCCTATAAAGTTACAACTTTTATAGAATTCACGGCTGTCATTTGATCATATCTGTAGCTGGTAACATCTTCCATCTCTCTGGAAACGCTGAAAGCATGTCTTTGAGATTTCAGCAAAGCCTTCTGTCTTCCCAGTGTCAGTCTTCACCATTCATCACTGGTGGGTCTTAGCTGTGAGTGCAGCACCCTGTGGGAGCCCCCCCCCTCCCGCAAGGGGGAAAAAGCAGGATACTGAACGAATACTTCTGCTCAGTATTTACAGAAGAAGAGGGGGAGGTACCCAAATCAAAGAACAGAAGCACTCTGGATAGGGAGGTCGATACCAGTCCATTCACAGAAGAAAGGGTTCTGAAAGAACTCTTAAAACTGAAGGTGGACAAAGCAATGGGGCCTGATGGGATTCACCCAATAATTCTAAAAGAACTAAGGGTAGAACTAGTGACACCACTGACTACCCTTTTCAACAAATCATGGGAGGATGGTGTGGTACCTGAGGACTGGAGGAGTGTGGATGTGATTCCCCTTCACAAAAGTGGGTGCAAGACAGAGGCAGGAAACTACAGACCTGTTAGTTTGACCTCAGTGGTAGGGAAAATGATGGAATCACTTCTGAAAGAAAGAATTGTTGAATTCCTAGAGGTCAGTGGGGCACAGGATCCAAGGCAGCATGGATTCATAGCTGGAAGCTCGTGTCAGACAACTCTAATAGATTTCTTTGACTGGGTGACCGAAGTAGTAGACCAGGGAGTAGCTATGGACATGGCTTACCTCAAGGCATTTGACACAGTCTCACACAAAAGATTAATATACAAGTTAGCTAGCCTTGGAGTGGGTCCCAAAGTGATAGCCTGGGTAAAAAATTGGCTGGACAACAGGATGCAGAGGGTAATAGTAAAAAAAGGGGGGTTACTAGTGGGGTACCGCAGGTTTCAGTACTGGGACCGGTCCTCTTAAATGTCTTTATAAGTGACATTGCAGAGGGACTGGAAGGAAAAGTATGTCTCTTTGCAGACGACACAAAGATCTGCAACAGGGTCGATACAGAAGTTGGGGTGAAAAGGATGCAAAGGGACTTGGCAAAGTTGGAGGAATGGCCAGTTCTATGGCAGCTTAGATTCAATGCAAATAAGTACAAAGTAATGCACCTGGGAAACAAAAACCCAGGGGAAGAGTACACAATGGGGAGTGAGATACTAACAACAACAGAAATGGAAAGGGACCTGGGGGTAGTCATATCAGATGACCTTAAGGTGGGCAAGCAATGTGAGAAGGCAGTAAGGAGGGCTGGTGGGATACTGGGATGCACAGGGAGAGGCATCACCAGTAGAAAACAGGAAGTCGTTATCCCTCTGTACAGACAGTTGGTGAGACCCCATCAGGAGTACTGCGTGCAGTTCTGGAGACCCCATCTCCGCAAGGACATAGATGGAATGGAGGCTGTCCAGAGGAGGGCAACTAAAATGGTACAGGGTCTGCACCAGAAGACATACGAAGAGAGATTAGAGGAGCTTAATATGTATACCCTCGAGGAGAGGGGGGACATGATAGAAACTTTCAAGTACCTCAAGGGAATCAACAAAGTCCAAGAGAGTAGCATCTTTCAGAAAAAGAGATGTACAACAACAAGAGGGCCCATTTTGAAGATGGTTGGGGGGCCTGAGAGGCAATGTGAGGAAGTATTTTTTCATGGAGAGGGTTGTGGATACATGGAATAGCCTTCCTGAGGAGGTGGCGGAATCAAAAAACAGTGGAGGAATTCAAGACTGCATGGGACAGACATAAGGCAATTCTAGTGTGGGTAGGAGGAAGTAAGCTGTCGGTTAACTAGGATCTGCAGCTTATCCATTAGGTAGGAAAATGGGAAGACTAGGTGGGCCAAGCGGCCCTTAGCTGCCGTCAAATTCCATGATCTTACTTCGAGAGGTTTCCTGCAGTAGGTCTTCACATATAGGTCTTCACATATACGACTGCGCCCCCTGGCATCAGGTCCGCATGGCATACTTGTAGATAGCAATCATCAGCGGGGACCGCCCCCGACATCGGGTCATCGTGACGTCAGCCCAACTATAAAAAGGGTCGGTCCCACGCCCGCTCTCCAGTTCTTTCCCGCCGTCGCCTCAGTGACGTTCGGCTCTCGTCAGAACAGCTAACGTCCGTGTTGTATTTCTCGAAGTATTTCTTCGCCTCTTGTAAAATTCTTACAAGCATTTTTCTTCAAATTGATGTCTTCTAGACAGAAGAAAAAGTGCTCTAAGTGCGGTGTTCAAATCCCGCATGGGGACGACCATTCCCGCTGCCTCCTCTGCCTCGGTTCGAAGCACGACGTCCAGGAGTGTTCCATCTGCCAGGCCTTCAACCAGGCGACCAGAACCAGGCGCAGGAGGTCCCTTGAGGCCCATCTATTGCCCCGACGCTTGGCGTCTGTGGAAAGGAGCTTCAAAACTTGGAAAGGTCGTCGTCACCGGCCCTTAAGAAAAAGAAAAGTAAGGAGAAGTGCCGAGACAGGAGTCCGTCACCATCTGGGAGGCCGGCAACCATGAGTACTTTTTCGGTTGCCCCGTCCACTTCTTTGGGCCAGGCCCCTTCTCCCCCTTCTGCCGAGGTGAGCAGGCAGCTGGGGGTTTCCTCTTTGGAGGTGGTAATTCTGTCGACTGATCCTGCTGGTAAGTCACCCTTCGCCTCTGGTGAAGGGCGCACAGCCTCCGCCGATCAGCCTAGCAGCGGCCTCCCAGCCATCTCTAGCCCGGCCGGATCTGTTCCATCGGATGCCGGCTCTTCCGACGCCCGTGTAGATCCGCCCACTCTCCTGTCAGGCTCCAGTTTGGCCCCCGACGTTGGACAGAGTGAGGGACCAGTCGTCTCCCAGGGTCCTCCACCCTAGAGACTCGCCCACCTGACCCTTTGCTGTTTGCATTAGCAAGTGCGATCAGACCTGCCGTAGAGGCCCCTAATGTCGTCCCCCATCAGGCCTTCCTCTGTCGCGGAGTTCATTCCACTGCCGACAGAGGACCCGAATGTCTGCCTTGACCCCTCAGTACTTGAGGCGCTCCAAGTCCGATGCCCCCCTCGGGCTCCACAGCACCTCCCTGCAGGCTCTTCGTCTTGGTTCATTCCACAGGAACCTTTCTTCCCACAGCGTGCGCCCCTTCGCCGATTACTCATTATCCGGCGTCGGGTCAGGTGCCTTCATGGCGGGTTTCCGGCGTGGGTTTTCAGGCGACCAGGCTTTCCGATGTCATCATTCCGGCAACGGGTTATCCTACTCCAGGACATCACGTCGGGCTAACCAGGGTACTCGTATTATCCGTCCTGTCACTATCCGCAGTACCAGAGTTATCCGAGTTATCAACCACCACCTCCTCCTCCTCCGGTGACGGAACTTGAGTCCGTCCCTTGTTGGTGGAAAGAGGCTAGAGCACAGCTTGTGTCGGAGTTGCGACAGCCAGTGAGGGAGCCACACTTGGTTACAGTGACCGTTCCACCGCCTCCTGTCTCCAGAATCCCTACCTCTATTTCGGTAGGTGTTACTGAACCAGACCCTTCTGTTCCTTCTGGCTCTTAATTCCTCTGACACTAGTTCCGACTCGGATGGGTCGGACCCCAGATCTCCCATGGAGGTTCCTCCAAAAGACTCACCAAAGTCACCTCCAGAGGATCCTTCCTTCGGAGACTTGCTACGTTTAATTCAAGTGGCTGGTGGTTGGTCGTCCAAAGAAGTTGATCCCCAACACAAACGTCTTGCGGAGCACCTGGATCTGGTCACCTCGGACCCTATTCCCATTCTGCCGTGGATGGGACCTCACGAGGACCTAGTTACCACAGTCTGGCAATAGCTGTCCTCCATTCCTGCGGTCTCCCGCAAAGCTGACCGCACCTATTATCCCCCAGAAAGGATTTTTCACCTGAAGTCCCATCCCAAGGCTGACTCTATGGTCATCATGGCAGTTCACGACCGCTCAGCTCAGCCTAAACATCTGAGTTCTTCGCCTCCCGACAAGGACTCTTGTCAACTTGACCAGTTTGGGCAAAAAATGTATTCGTCGTCGTCTTGTGCGATCCGTTCCCTCAATTACGTCTCGCTCATGGTTGCCTTTCAAAAAGCTTCTCTTTTGGAACTTGAAAGGGACCTCCAGGATGTTCAAGATGAAACCCTGAGGAAGAAGCTCTTGGATAAAGTAAGGATGGGGAAATCCTCATGCCGCCACGCCCTTCGGGCTACTTATGACTCAGTGGCGAGAGCAGCTGCTACTGGGATCTGCCTCCGACACCTCTCCTGGCTTCATATAGCAGGACTGGCGCAGGATGTGCACTCCTTTCTGTTGGATGCCTCTTTCAGGGGCTCCGTCCTCTTTGGCGGCGACGCTAAAGACATCATTATGAGGCTGCAGGAGAGCGGACGCTCCTTGAGGGACGTCCATTCCTTATACAAGACGGGACAGAAAAAGCAGCCCTTTCGCCACCAAAGAAGGTGGAACAAATCCCAGGCTAAGCGCCAGGCAAAGAAACGCACACCTGGATCAGGAGCTTAAACCCCACAGTCCAAATTTCAAAAACAGGCCTCTGGGGCTAAAGCTCCCCTCCTCTCGGCATCCTGACTCCTTTCCCCTTCTTCCGCTACCTCCGGTACATCAGGAGGAACTGGTCGGAGGGAGGTTCGGCCTCCACCTGGAAGGTTGGCGGTCCGTCACAGCAGAAAACTGGGTGCTTCAGATCATCCAGCGAGGTCACTCGATAGAATTCAGCGAAATCTCAACCTCCAGGACGGTCCTTCTATCCTTGGGATCAGGTCCCCATAGTCTTTCAAGAGATCCGGGCACTTCTCCTGAAGAGAGCCATTGAGCCTGTCCCATTAAGCCAAATAGGAAGGGGATTTTACTCCCCCTTCTTCCTGGTCCCAAAGAAAATGGGCGACCTGAGACTGATCCTCGACCTCAGCACACTAAACATCTTCGTCGAACACAAGAAGTTTCATATGTTGACCCTTCAGGGGCTCCTTCCCCTGCTCCATCAAAACTTTTGGCTGTGCTCCCTGGACATGCAGGATGCTTATCTGCATATCCCTATCCTCCCGGCCACCGCCGCTTTCTCCTCTTTGTTTTCCGGGAGAAACATTTTCAGTTCCGAACACTCCTGTTTGGCCTTTCTTCTCCCCCCCGAGTGTTCACCAAATGTCTAGCGGTGGTGGCGGCCTTTCTGCGCTGCCAGGGCATTGATGTCTTGCCGTACCTGGACGACTGGCTCCTCGTAGCACCCTCTCCTACCAGCCTGAAAGAGGCTGTCTCTTTCACCCTGAGCTTGTTTGCTTTACTGGGCATAAAGGTCAATTTTCCCAGGTCCCAGCTACTACCCTCACAGAGACTCCAGTTCATTGGAACTGTACTAGACACAGTTTAGGGCAAGGTTTTCCTGCCATCAGATCGGGTCAAGACTCTTGCTTCTCAAGCCACACTGGTGGCACAGGCCCATTGGATCCCTGCACACTCGGTGCTTCATTTATTGGGTCTGATGGTGGACGCCATTTCGGCAGTCCCAATGGCCAGGCTTCACACGAGGGTCACCCAGTGGTCTCTTCAAGTCCAGTCGGACCAGAGGACGGACAACATGAACCAAAAAGTCATGATCTCCAACAACCTCCAGAGAGATCTACGCTGGTGGCAGGATCTCTAGAATTTGTCGCCGGGGGTCCCTTCCCTTCCGACAGTTCCAACTCAAACTCTCACTACGGACGCCTCAGATCTGGGCTGGGGTGCTCATCTGGGGTCTCACAAGACACAGGGGTCTTGGTCCGATCAGGAGCTGATGCTCCACATCAATGTTCTGGAGACCAGGGCAGTTTTTTACGCACTCCAGGCATTCCAGTCGCTGCTGGTTCCGGGATCTGTCCTGGTACAGACTGACAACATGTCCACTGTCTGGTACATAAACAAGCAGGGGGGGAACCAGATCCTACCCTCTTTGCCAAGAAGCTATGAGGGTGTGGTACTGGGTGATTCAGCACAGCCTCTGTCTGACTGCAGTTCACGTTCCAGGCGTCACCAACATCCTGGCCAACAGTCTGTCGATCAGTGGCTTGGGCCCACGGAGTGGGAGCTCAAGTCAGAGGTAGTCGAAGACCTCTTTCTTCGATGGGGTCGACCAGAGATGGATCAGTTCGCCTCCCTATACAACGCAAAACTACCCATCTTCTGCTCGCTCGTTCCCGGGTATGGTGCTTTTTGACGAGACGCGCTGTCTCTTTCGTGGACAAGGAGGTTTCTGTACGTCTTTCCTCCCTTTCCTCTAATTCAGAGGGTCCTGGTGAAACTTCAACAAGAGGGGGCCCACGCAATCCAGATTGCTCCTCTTTGGCCACACCAAATTTGGTTCCCTCTTCTGCGACACTTGGCACTGGAGCCTCCGGTTCCTCTGCCCATTTCTCACAACCTTCTGACTCAGGAGCAGGGCACCCTGGTGTATCTGAGCCTTCAGTCTCTCCACCTTCATGCGTGGCACCTGTGGACATAGCGATTTCTCGCTATGGGGTCTCTTCGCAGGTTGCGCACATTCTAGTGGAGGCCAGAAAACCCTCCACTAGATCCACTTACGCTATGAAGTGGAAGAGATTCACGATATGGGCCCAAGCAGGGAGCTGGGATCCATTTTCGTGCACAGCATCCCAGGTTCTAGAGTACCTCGCACATCTGTCTGAGGCGGGCCTTAGCTATTCCTCCATTAAGGTCCACATCTTTGCGGTGTCGGCCTACTACCTCCCAGTGGAGGGCAAAACCTTGGCTCAGATGGAGGTTGCAAAACCTTTTTGAAAGGCATCCTTCATTTGAAACCTCCGATCCAGAATCCTTGTTCACCCTTGGACCTGAATTTCATGCTCGAGAAGCTGACCTTACTACCGTTTGAACCAGCCTCTTCTTGCGACTTGCGCTTCCTCTCTTGGAATACTTTGTTTTTAGTCGCTGTCACTTGGGCCAGAAGGGTTTCCGAACTACAGGCCTTCGTATGCAAAGAAACTTATTTGATTTTTTCATAAGGACCGAGTAGTCCTTCGGACTAACCCTACTTTTCTGCCCAAAATTGTTTCAGAAACCACTTTGAACCAGAGTGTGGAATTACCAGTGTACTGTCCACAGTATTCCAACAGGGGAACATCTGCTGCACGCAGTGTGCACGGATCCTGAGGTACTACGAACAGGACTAAGCGGTTGGGAAATCTAACCAACTGTTCGTAGCCTTTGCCCCTCAGTGGCAGGGCAAGGCTATTTCCAAGCAGACCATCTCCCGACAGCTAGCTAACTGCATCCATTTTTCGTACACGAAATATGGGAAGTCCCTTCCGGGGGCAGTCAAAGGCCACTCCACCCGTAGTGTGGCTAACTCTACTGCCTTTTTCAGAAATGTGTCCACGGCAGAGATCTGTGCTGTGGCCACCTGGTCGTCTGTTCACACCTTCACTAAGCATTACAGTCTGGACATTGCCTCTAGGCGCAGAACTGGCTTTGGTCTTGCGGTCCTGCAAGGCCTTCTGTCGTGATTACTCTTGGCGACTTCTCCTCCTCCCAGATGCACCTATGCCTTATTTTTCTTTGGGTCTGCTTGGTATTCAGTCCTGTATGTGAAGACCTTTTGCTGGAACCCTCTCGAAGTAAGATGTAGCAGTTATGTAAGAACTTACCGTAACAGTAGATCTTTGAGAGAGGTTCCTGCAGTAGGTCTAGTTTCCCTCCCTCCTTCCCCCGGTTTTTGGGATGCTTTACTTTCCATCCTATCTAGTCCGGCTGGACTAGAGTGGAAGCAGGGTCTTTGGAGTTCACTCTGATTTTCTCCTTACCTATTCTTAGGTCTCCGTTGGAAAAGAACTGGAGAGCGGGTGCAGGACCGCCCCCTTTTATACTTGTGCTGACGTCATGACGCCCCGTCGGGGGCGATCCCCGCTGATGATTGCTATCCACAAGTTTGCCATGCGTACCTGACGCCAGGGGGCGCAGTCCTATATGTGAAGATCTACTGTTACGGTAAGTTCTTACATAACTGCTGTTTTCTATGTAAGTTGGAACCAGCAGCGGCGCTGCCCACAAGTCCAGCACACTGTGTGACGCTCGTGGGCTGGCCAGTAACGGCCGTTGGCTCCTCCTCTGCCTCAGTTCTGCTTCTCCCGACGTTTGAAACAGCACCTCGCTGCTGCTTCATGGTATTTCCTATGTGTCAACAGCCTAGTCTCATCGCAGCACCACACCGCACCTCCAGTTCAGAGCTGTGTTTCTCGATGCCATTCCTCTCTGCTTTGCCTCGGTTGTGCCATCCAAGTTACTTGACGCCGTCTCTGGAATCCCGGTAAGGTCTTTCCTGTTTTTTTACCTGAACGGCGTGGAGTGTGCACCATTTGTAATTTTAGTTTTCCACTCACATCGTGCCCGGTATAGAGGGGAAAACAATACTCTTCTAAGGTGGGCCGGCCACCCATACATCAATGTCCCTGCTGCAGGCATTTTTCCATTACAAACCGGCATGATGTCTACCATACCTGCCCTTGATCCCCAGCATGACATGGATCACTGCGATGCCTGCTTCTTGATGGACCCCCGCATTCTCAAGTACCTTGTGTTCAAAGTCAGCAGGGCTCTGCCAACTTTCGGGTGGCGTCGTTGCTGTCATCAGTCCAAGCGTAAGTCTCTTCACCATTCCTCCGGGTCCCCTCCCGGACCTATATGGTCCGGTGAAATGAGCCGTCTCCTCTTTCAGCCTTGCCATGGAGGCCTCTACCGCAGTGCCAGAGGGCCAGTCTTGTCCAACCCGGGGCTGGGCTGGGAGCACCGCACTGGCAGTCACCTCCTCCAAGGTGCAGGCTCCCCCATTGTCAGGGCCCATGGTTGCTGGGCCTGGCATGGGGCATTTCTCGGCACCACCTGCTGGCGCCGTCTCAGATAGTGGAGCCGTTTGCGCCTCCAGTGAACGAGATGATTCAGCAAAGGGTACTGGGCCCGCCAGCGGTGCCATAGGTGGTAGAGCCCCCGGGGTCACCAGGCTAGAGGCCTTTTGGACCTCCTCCTCTCTAGAGCCAGATGATCAAGAGGCCGTTCCGGACTGGGAGCCTGACTCCTCGGAGTCAGTGTACTGTCCAGGGCCCAGGATCCTTGCACCTTCCCAAGTGCCCCCTCCTGAGGCTCTAGTGACTACGGTCGGCACCAACCCCCATGCCGATGGAAGTGGCGCAGCACAGGATAGCGGCCGTGGGGCCGAGGGTGTGGTGGTCTGGGCGTTGGAGTGGTCGGCTGCCGTCCCCCTTCCTGATGCTGGGACCGTGACCCCCTCCGAAGCCCCCCTTGGGCCTGTGAAACTGGGGGGTCCACGGCACAGGGTGTGAGGAAGAGGTCTTTCTCGGAGTCAGCAGGGTTGAGGGGATGGGGTGAGGGGCTACTGCACTCCTCTGTAGTCCTACGGGACTCTCTCCCTCGTCCGCTTCGAGGGAGTTCTTGTTGGGTGAGGTTGGGGAACCACCCTTTTGGACTCCTCCGTACCCGTCCCCTCATAGGGATGCTTCCCTTACAGGGCTCTGTCCGGACCGCTTCGGGCTGCTTCAGCAGTCATTGACAGAGCAGACCTGCAGATCCCCTGGTCGTCCAGGATCACCTGCTAGGTCTCCTAGCCCTGGCAGAGGCGCTTCACTTGCTGTGATGAGTTTTTCTCCCTTGCCTGTGTGTCCAGCCCCTCTTCTCCCAGGCCATGTGGGTCCTTCGGGACCTTTGACCTGGGAACAGTTCAGATCCCAGGCAGAGTATTTCCCATGTTATGTTAGGGCTATGGACAAGCAGGTCTTTCGCTTGTCTCCCCCACTGCAACCAGAGTCTGAATCGTCAGGTTCCTCGGCCTCCTCATCTTCCTCCATCGAGGAAGAGGAGACCTCTGTCCACCTGTCCTCTGACACTGATCAGACAGTATCAGCGCTTGCTCGTGACGCTGGTCGAGGACCTGCACATTTCCTATATTAATCGACGCAATACCGAGCGTACAACACGAGCCTTCTTAGGGGAGTACAGTGCGGATCACTTGGTGGTCCCATCCTGGCCTATTCCTTTCCAGGAGGTGTTGTACAGCATCTGGCAGCTTCCATCTGCCCCAGCTCCAGACCCGTTGGGCAGCCAGCGTCGGTACTCCACACCCCAGAGGCCTCCAGGATCACTACCACATCACCCTGCAGGACTGATGCGATTGGACACCTCTACTGGGCATAGATGTCCGGTCCACAACTGGCCCCTGGATCTGGGCTCTGTGGAGTTTGAGCGTCTGGGGCGGAGAGTCTTCTCCTCGGCGCAGGTGCTTCTTTGCATTGCATCACATCGGGTGCACCACCCTGCCTATAACAGGCACTTGTGGGCGATGCTAGGTCAGGTACTGGCATTGCTGCCTGATTCGGAGGCAACTAGGCAGGCCACGGTCCTCTCCGCTATAGGCCTGGATTAGCAAGGCACCAGACAAGGGCATCCTATGATGCCAGTGAGATCTCTTCAAGGCTTGTGGAGACAGCGATCCGCATCAGGCAGATGGCGTAGCATCGCCTATCTCGGTCATCCCCCTGGCTGGGCGTGGAGTAATAGCCTCCATGTTCCAGGGGACCCGCCTTTTCTCCAGCAGGCCGAGGTGGTAACTGCAGGGGCGCCTTCCTTCCCCAGAGATAAGAGACCCAGCTTCGTCCTGACCAGTCTCAGGCCTAGCCACTCTATAATGGGTCTCCTCCTCCTGTGTTTGCCCCGTGGGAGGCTGAGGGACATCTGTTCCTCAGGGAAGTGCTGAACCCCGTTCAGGGGGCTCGGTACTCATCCACCAGTGATGAATGGTGAAGACTGACACTGGGAAGATAGGAAAATTATGTACCTACCATAATTCTTGATCTTCCAATGTATCTTCACCATCCATCACTGAATCCCGCCCACCTTCCCCTCAGAAGACCTCAGTCCCTGGGCAGTTCTCCGCCCTGCTGGCTGTCCTGCTTAGGTCCAGTGGAGAGACCTCTTGCCTCCGGCAGCCCTAGGACCCGTTTCTCCCAAAGTTGGGGAGGGGTGTCTTATGGGAGAAGAGCCAGTAGGGCCTTTTCTTGGAAGATCTTGGGAAGGGGAGGGACTTCTGGCAGGCCTTTTCCCTCTGCCCTTGAGGGAACCTCTGGGACCGGTCCACCTCCCTCTCAGTGTGCTGGCTGCTTAGGAGGCCCCTTAAATTGAGGGCGGGGTCAAGGAGGGCCAGTGGGCCTCCTCCCTTTTTACACTTCCCTATCTCTTTCTTCTACTCCTTCACTCTCCCTCTGCCTGGGGGAGGAGATGTTGAGCAGTGGAGACCTCCTCCCGAACCCTGTGGGTTCTGCTCCCTCGATACCTGGCTGGGGATGTGTGTTGTCTCCCGTCCAGGGGAAGTCTTCCCTGGTTCAAATGGTGGGGGCCTTCTTGATCACCCTTCTAGCTGAAGGAGTTAGAGCTGCTAGTTGCACTCTATGCAACTATTCTTAAGCCTGCTTACCTCTGGAAGCACTTTCTGTCTCCTTCTGGGCTGATCGATCGGGTTTTGTTGGATCCCCCCTCTCCTTCCCTTCCCCCTTTTCTCTCCATCTTCCTTTCTTCTCTCATCTTCCTGGACATAAAGTCTCCACCAATCATTCACACTAATGGGATCTACACCGGAAGCGCTAGGACCCAGCGGGAGCAAACTTTTCAAGAGGGTCAGTACCAGAGATGGAGCTGCGAGGAGGCGGCACCGCAGGCCCGGCTCTTGCGGTAAAGACTGTCTCGGCGTTGACCCTCCAACCGCCTCAGTTCCTTTTTTCCCGCCATCGAGTGCGCTTCAGTGACGACATCGCTCACCCGCCAGGAGTCAAACTTCAAACTAGCAGCATAGTTTTCAGTTTATTGCTATGTAATTTATCTTCGAAATAAGTACCAAGTATATTTAACTTTACTTATTGTAAGAAAGAAGTCTTCAGCCCTCCATTGATGGAGTCGACCATGAGTGGGTCGGGTGACAGTAGGGAGACTTAGTATGAAAGCTGTTCAGTCAGCTGGGTTGGGTCCGGTCCGCTGCCCTCTCTGGAGGGAGGGTCTGACAATGGATGGTCCAATGCTCGGGGAGATAGGCGGTCCACCCGAAAGCATAAAAGGAAATGGTCCCACTCTCGGCACCGTTTGGCCTCGAGCTCCTCTTCGGCACACAAGTTGAAAAAGAGAAGGCATCACTCGAGGTCACCTTCTGGTATGTCTGCGCGTCGACGGTTGGTCATTGGGGCCAGGCGCTGGTCTCCTCCTCTGTTAGAGTCACGGGTTTCTGTCTCCGGTGGCCAACCTGCTCGACACTGGAGCCCGTCCCCGCCTATTGGAGGGGCTTCCGATTAGCAGTTTCACCAGTGGGCTGCTGTTATGGAGCAGTGGGCTCGGAGGTTGGTCCAGCTGCCTGATCTGGTCACTCCGAGGCCTTTGGGCCGTTTGAGGGAGCGGGTAGGATGGTTGGACCTTCCTAGTCGCACGGCGCCTTCTCTGGTGCCTTCGGCTCTGCGCCCGGGTGTTTTCCCCCCTCACATGACAGCTGCGCAGGGGTCCACACCAATGCCTATCTCCTGCCAGTTTTCCTCCTTTTACCTCAGATCACAGTTTTCGGAACCTTGGGACACTCTCTGCCTCATCCATGGCGTCGGGGAGTCTGTTGGCGCCGGGGGCTCTATCGGCGCCATCTGCGGCGCCGCAGGCTCTGTCGGCGCCGTGTACTGGGCTGTTTCCGATGGCGCCGACTTCCTTGTGTTTGGCGCCATGTTCTTCGTCCGCGCTGAGGCGTGGTGCGGCGCCGTCCAGCCTCCAGGGGTTCTTGACTTTGATTCCTTCCTCTTTGTACTGATTTTCACTCCTTTCCTGTCCATACAGTCCCTCCTGGACTGTCAGGAGATGATTTTGAGCCTGACCCAGATCTTCGGATGGGTGATGATGTTGAAGGAGCAGGGATTAATCCTGCTGCAGAGCCTGTGGTCAAAGACCTTGCCTTTAAATCTCTGCTGAAAAATTTAAATTCTACTCTTTCTCTCCAGACTACGGAAATTGATCCTGGGAAGCTTTTAAGACTCCAGTACCTACATGCCCCGGAGATCACTATGGATTTAACTCCTCCAGTACAACCATCTTTCGAGACTCTCTCTCAGATGGTATAGATCAATCTTGCTCTCATCCCTTCCGTGGCTAAGTCCATAGATAGGAAGTATGCTTCTCCCAAGGATCGACCCATATTGGCCTCACAAACCTTTGCTGATCCCATTGTAGTCTTAGCAGAGAATGATAAGGCCGTCCTCCCTCAGGCATCTACAGCCCGGGCTATAAATAAAGAATCTCGCAAGATAGACACGTTAGGTAAGAGAGTCTTTGCTGCCTCCACCCCGGGTATGCGTATAGCACGCTACCAGGGCTATTTTTCTCAATATGAGTATGTCCTTTGGCATTTGCTCAAACAGATGGTAAAAGCTCTGCCCGAGTCAGAAACTAATTCAGAGCTACTTCAGACCATAACCAGGGGTATCGAATCCAACAACCAACAGGTTAAAGCTGCAATGGATGCTTTTGATACTGATTCCCGACTGGTGACAGCAGGCATTTGCACCCGTTGCCATTCTTGGGTACGTACTTCAGGCTTCACGAATGATGCCCAGCAGCAGGTCATGGCTTTACCCTTCGACAGTATGTATCTGTTCGGGCCCCAGGTAGAGCAAGCTCTGGAGGCCACACAGAAGACTAGGTCTGCCATTAAGACGTCTCGACCTGCACTCGCCTCCTCCCAGCGGTGGGGGTGCAACAAGCATCAATTTCACAACTGTCAGTCCTTTTGAGGCAAAGGCAGAGGAGGTTTTAACAAAAACCACAACCCTCAGCCACAAAAGAAAACGCAGCAGAAGGCACAAGGCCCCAAAGTGCCCAGTGCCACCTTCTGAATTTCTGGCCCAGGTCCCGCCTCAACTGTCCGAGAGGGACTCTTCCTCAGCAGTGGGAGGACATCTGACTCAGTTCTACAGCCAGTGGAAATCCATAACATCAGACAAATGGGTCCTCCGGATAATTCACGCGGGGTTCTCGCTCAGTCTTTTGAAAACCCCTCCAGATCATCCCCCCAAACGACAGCCCAGACTGTCAGCAGTACAGTCAGACCACTTGCTTCCGAGGTACAAGGCCTTCTGAACAACAGGGAAGTAGAAGTAGTTCCGCTGGATCAACAAAACACAGGTTTCTTCTCCCATTACTTCCTGGTCCCGAAGAAAACTGGTGGCATGCCCCATTCTGGACCTCAGAAAGTTAAACAAGTTCCTTCTCAAGGAAAAGTTCAAGATGATATCGCTAGGTACCCTGCTACCTTTGCTTCATCAACACAATTGGCTAGCCTCCCTGGACATGCAGGATGCCTACCAACACATTCCTATACACCCAAGCACCACAGATACCTAAGGTTTGTGGTGTTGGGTCAGCATTATCGGTTCAGAGTCCTGCCCTTTGGGCTATCCTTGGTGCCTCGAGTTTTTACAAAATGTTGTGCAATTCTCGCGGCGCATCTCAGGAAAATCAGAATTCAAGTGTTTCCATATCTGGATGACTGGCTCCTAGCAAGTCCCTCCAGACAAGAAACTCTGGACGCTGTAGCCACGGCTTCAGACTTCCTCACATCCATGGGAGTCCTGCTAAATCTCAACAAATCGCAGTTGCAGCCCTCCCAGAAACTCCTCTGTATAGGAACTGTTCTGGACACCTCCTGTGCAAAGGCTTTTCTCCCAGAGGACAGAAGGAACGATATCTTACAGATGGCCCGATACATCAGAGAAAACAGCTTGATTCAAGCTATCTCAATGCAATGGATGCTGGGTCTCATGGCATCCTCGGTGTTCAGTGTACCCCTAGCATGTCTCCACATGAGAACCTCTCAGTGGATGCTCAGTACTCAGTGGTCCCTAACCACTCACCCTCAGTCCTTTCCCATCAAGGTGACAGAACCTCTGAAGAAGTCACTCACCTGGTGGTCGCATGAGGACAACCTTCTGGAAGGATATCCCTTTGCTCATCTGGATCATCAGATCTCCATTACCACGGACGTGTCCCTGATGGGGTGCGGAGCTCATTGCCAGAATCTCCACACCCAAGGTGGACTCAGGACAAGTCCCAGCTTCACATAAACGTCCTGGAAATGAGAGCCGTCCTGTATGCAGTCCAACAGAACTGCTAACATTTTTCAAGTCAAACTATCTCTGGCTGGAAGCTGCAATACTGAACATAGGATTTGCAAGAAAGCGAGTTGTGCTCACAACAGAGGGAGGTGAACCTTACAATTGTCTTTGGTTTGTAGCAGATATTCTGCAGGTGGAGGCTACTTCTAACTGAAAGGTGAAATAAGGAACTTAGAATTATCAGGAAAAGACAGTCTTTGTTACAATTCTTAAGATTTTCAGTGCAGGAAGAGTTTAAAGCACAGCTGCCTTATTTTGGGGCTGACTGCTTTCAGAGCACAAACCACCAGGCTGTTTTGGGGCTGGGAGGTTTACCTGTGTCTGACTTGGATGTCCGGTTTTTCTGTTTGATTAACAGGGTATTTTCGCTGTCAAATTGTTCTGTAGGGTATCTTGCTGACAGGAAGGCACTCATCACAGCGGTGGGTCAGAGCTCTTAGCTGATTGTTTTGTGAGGGCACAGTTTAGGCCCAACCCTTCCCACCCCTCACCCCACCCACCCCTAGAAATAGTTCCTTTATACCTGGGTTCTGCATCATTTCCTCGAGTGCAAGGTGCATATCACTGTCATATCCTCTCTAGCACACTGCACTGACAATATAAGCATACAGTTGTATAAAATATATATATATATATATATATATATATTATTTCTATATAACAAACCAATCACACACACAAACACACACAAATAACAAAAAAAAAAGTAGATAAACGTGGGGAGTAGTGCAATGTAATGGCTGTGGGGCAGCAGTCTTCCAGGAGTCTTTCTGGAGGCTGAGATGCTGCCCTATTTGCAGACAACTCTCTGCCCTGAGGGACGAAGTTGCCAGTCTTCAGGCCACACTGGACAGTAGTAAGGGAACCTTCCCCCAGGCCACACTGGATGGTAGGAAGGGAACCTCCTCCATCCAGGGAGCCCCAGAGCCACCACCACTACCTCAGAGGTTGCGAAGAAAGCATAGTAGTTGGACCACAGTGGGCTCAGGGAGGGTGAGGATGGTAGAACAGAGGCACACCCAGTCAGTTGTTCCACTCCACAATCCATACACCATTCTGGGGGAGCATAGCTCCCCTATGGATGCACCCGCAGAGGAGACTAAGGAGGCTGAGGACAACTATCACAAGGGAGGCCCACAGGAAGGAGGCAGAGGACACCACAAGGAAAGGAAGCAGCTCCTGGTGGGGACCCAATTATTAGGGGATAGAACTAGGGGAGCAGGGAAAACTGATGTAAGGTGCCTGCCTGGTGCCATGGCTTGGTGGGAGAGGAAGCGCATCCTCAGGATCACGAGAACAGCTGTACGGGAGTCTGAGCTGGATGTCATTGTCCACCTAGGGACAAATGACTTGGCTCAACATGAGATTAGAGCAGTGCAGAAGGACTTTGTAGAATTGGGGAGGGGCCTAAGACAAGTAGCACACACAGTATCCTTCTCAGAGGTGCTGCCTGTCAATGGCATGAGTGAGGCGAGGGTACTTTGCACCATGCAGTTTAATGAATGGTTGAAAAAATGGTGTGGAGAACAGGGGTTTGGCTTCATTGGGGACTGGGGTTCCACCTGGAGGGACACCAGCCTATACTGGCAGGATGGTGCATCTGTCCAGGAAGGGAACAAGTCTTTTGAGCAATAGGTTTAAATGCTTCACTGGCAAGCTTTTAAACTAGTCAAGGGGGGAGGCACTGATAAGCAGCAGGAAAATTCCAGCCTCTCCCTACAAAACAGGGTACTAAATGAGAAAAAGACCGAAGTAGAAAGGTCAGTGGGGGATGCTGCAACAGAAGGTAAAGCCATCGAAAAATGGAGAGCAATGAGTACCAATGCCCGTAGTCTGACTAACAAGCTTCCTGAATTAGTGGCCTTGATGGAGGAGGAACATCTGGATATCATGGCAGTCACAGAAACATGGTACACACAAAACCATGACTGGGACGTAAACATACCAGAATACACTATCTACAGGAGGGACAGGGAGGGTAAAAGAGGAGGAGGAGTAGCTCTTTACATAAGGGAAGGAATCAAAGCAACAGAACAAAAGAGAAAACGGAGGAGAAGAAGCACTGTGGGTAAATTTGGAGACCGGCAATGGAACCAGAATCCGCTCAGGGGTTGTATACAGAACCCCTTCTCGGGGGAGGAAATGGACAAGGAAATGATAGAAAGTATACTTAGAATGGCAGAAAAAGGGGAGATATTGCTGATGGGTGATCTGAATATGCCAGATGTTAACTGGAATGCAGTTGCAGCAGCCACTAGGAAGAGTGGGGTTATTCTAGATGCCCTACAGGGGGCATGCCTTAGACAACTAGTATTGGAGCCCACTGGAGAGGGAGCAATCTTAGACCTGGTTATCTCAAATGGAGATGAAGAGAGGATCACAGATGTAGAAGTGGGTAGCCATCTGGGAACTAGCGACAGTCGAAAAGTATGGTTCACAATAAACACAGCAATAGAGTCAAGTCATACAAAGGCAAAAGTACTGGACTTTAGGAGGGCTGACTTTGCCAAAATGGGTGAGTGCCTAAGGAATGCACTAGCAAATGGGCAGGAAGGAGGGTGGAAGAACAATGGGGAATAATAAAAACTGCCATCACAGAGGTAACAAGCCTTTGTGTGAAGCAAATAAAGCAAGCGATGTAAGAAACCACTATGGTTCTCAAAGAAGTGGCAGTGAAGGTTCAAGAGAAAAGAGCATTCAGGAAGTACAAGGAATCACAGAAGGAGCAGGACAGAGAACTGTATCAGTTAAAGCAAAGGAAGCTGGGAAGGCAGTCAGAACAGCAAAGGCCCAAACCGAGGAAAAGATAGCCAACTCGGTTAAGAATGGGGATAAAACCTTTATAGGTACATCAGGAGTAAAGGAAGACCAAGGGAGGGATAGTGAGGCTAATAAAGGGAGGGAGGTGGGCAGGCGGTGACTGTGAAAAGGCAGAGATACTAAACAAATATTTTGCTCAGTATTTACAAAGGAAGAGGGAGGTACCTAAAACAAACAGTAGAAACACTCTGGATACAGAAGTTGATACCAGCCCATTTACAGAAGAAAGGGTTCTGAAAGAACTCTTAAAACTGAAGGTGGACAAAGCAATGGGGCCTGATGGGATTCATCCCAGAATTCTAAAAGAACTAAGGGTAGAACTAGTGACACCACTGACTACCCTCTTTAACAAACCATGGGAGGATGGGGTTGTACCCGAGGACTGGAGGAGGGCAGATGTGATTCCCCTTCGCAAAAGTGGGAGCAAGGCAGAAGCAGGAAACTACAGACCTGTTAGTTTAACCTCAGTGGTAGGGAAAATGATGGAATCACTTCTGAAGGAAAAAAAATTGTCGATTATCTAGAGGCCAGAGGGCTGGGACCCAAGGCAGCATGGATTCACAGCGGAAGGTCATGCCAGGCGAATCTGATAGATTTCTTTGACTGGGTGACCAAAGTAGTAGATTAGGGAGGGGCTGTGGACATGGCCTACCTAGACTTTAGCAAGGCATTTGACACAGTTCCACACAAAAGATTAATATACAAGTTAGCCAGCCTGGGAGTGGGTCCAAGATGACAGCCTGGGTAAAGAATTGGCTGGAGAATAGGACACAGAGAGTAATAGTAAATGGAGTCCACTCTGAAGAAAGGGTGGTTACTAATGGGGTACCGCAAGGTTCAGAATTAGGACCAGTCCTCTTCAGTGTCTTTATAAGCGACATTACAGAGGGACTGGCAGGAAAAGTATGTCTTTTTGCAGATGACACAAAGATCTGCAACAGAGTTGATGCACAAGGTGGGGTGGAAAGGATAAGAAGGGACTTGGCAAGGTTAGAGGAATGGTCAGATGTATGGCAGCTTAGATTCAATGCTAAGAAGTGCAAGGTAATGCACCTGGGAAACAAAAACCCAGGGAAAGAGTACACAATGGGGGGTGAGATACTAACAACAACAAAAATGGAAAGGGACCTGGGGGTAGTCATATCAGATGACCTAAAGGTGAGCAAGCAATGTGAGAGGGCAGCAAGGAGGGCTGGGGGATACTTGGATGCATAGGGAGGCATCACCAGTAGAAACAGGAAGTTATTATCCCTCTGTACAGACAGCTGGTCAGACCCCATCTGGAGTATTGCGTGCAGTTCTGGAGACCCAGTCTCCACAAAGACATAGACAGGATGGAAGCTGTCCAGAGGAGGGCAACTAAAATGGTGCAGGGTCTGCACTGGAAGACATATGAAAAGAGACTTAAGGAGCTTAATATGTATTGCCTCGAGGAAAGGAGGGAGAGGGGGGACATGATAGAAACTTTCAAGTACCTCAAGGGAATCAACAAAGTCCAAGAGGGTAGCGTCTTTCAAAACAAGAGATGTGCAAGAACAAGGGCGCAATTTGAAGATAGAGGGTCGGCTCAGAGGTAATTTAAGGAAGTATTTTTTCACAGAGAGGGTTGTGGATGCATGGAACGGCCTTCCGGAGGAGGTTGTGGAGTCAAAAACAGTGGTGGAATTCAAGCATACATGGGACAATCATAAGGCAATTCTAGGGGGTGGAGGCAGAAAGAAGTAGGCTGCTGGTTAACTAGGATCTGCAGCTTATCCATTAGGTAGGGAAATGGGCAGACTGGGTGGGCCAAGTGGTCATTATCTGCCCTCAAATTCTATGTTTCTAAGTCCAAGTCTTGAAGGTCATACGCTGTCACAAGAACATTCTCCTTCAAACGGACAACAAAGCAGTGATGTATTACATCAACAAGCAGGGTGGTGCACACTCTTACCCATTATGTAGGGAAGCAGTGAGAGTGTTGGTATGGTGCCTAGAGCACCAGGCTCTAATCCACGTGGTTTACCTGCCAGGAGTACAAAACGAGCTGGCAAACCATCTCAGCAGGACAGAGACAGATCCTCAGGAGTGGTCTCTCGACTTAACCATCGCTCAGTCACTCTTCAAAGAGTGGGGAACTCCAGACCTGGACCTTTTTGCATCCCCACTCAATGCAAAACTGCCTCTATTCTGCTCCAGAAATCCAAGACCTGGCATTTTCTGTCAGGATGCGTTCAGGCTGCAGTGGACAAAATGCTTTCTATACACCTTTCCTCCTCTTCCCCTAATTCAGGGGGTACTTCTCAAATTGAAGTCTCGGGGACACAATGATTCTCATTGCTCCCTTCTGGCCTCGACAGATGTGGATCTTCCCTTGTCAATCTTCACCATTATTACTTCCTGGGTGTAAGCCGGAGGCGCGCACCCGTCACGGGAGCTTTTTTTTTTTTAAACTTTGGCTTCTTGGCACACGCCCTCGAGAATGGCGTCATCGTCATCTGCGAGGGGCGGCCGTTAGTAGCGACCGACTCCTCCTTCAACTCAGTTCTGTTTCTCCCGCCGTCGAGGCAGCACCTGCTCGCGTGTGAAGCGTCCTTAACTGCGTGGTAGTGTACCGACTTCTGGTTTTTTCTTCGCACTCGACGCCGATCTGGTAAGACTGTTCCTTTTTCTATCTGTCGGCGCCGGGTGTGTTTCCTACTGTGTTTTAGCCTTGTTAATTTCGCGTTAGTCCGGTTCGGGAGCTAAGCGCCTTTCTAAGACGGGCCGCGCCACTATGCGTCAGTGCTCCTGTGGCCGGCATTTCTCCGTCTCGGACCGGCATGACGTTTGCCTTCGTTGCCTGGGACCCAACCATGATATGGATTGATGCGGCGCCTGTTTCTCGATGGACGCGCGTCTCGAAATCCAGCGTTTAAGCTCGGCAAACTCCGCCGACTGGGGGCGGCGATAGCTCTCGGGATTCTCGGGCAGGTCGTTAGGCCCTTCCCCGGGTCCCCTCCGGGCCTACTCACGATCCGAGGAGGGTCTCTCGTCTATTCTTGCCGAGGAGGAGGCCCCTTCTGCGGTGTTGGGGGCGTCGTGGTCACTCCCGGGCAGCGCCGACACGCCTCGGCAGTCACCTCTTCGGAGAGTGCTAGGCTCCCCGTGTCGGGCCCTCGACTTTTGGCCAGCTGGCTGGTGGACCCTCGACAGCGCGTTTGGATCCGGCACCGTTCGCGGTGCCGGTGATCAGCAGCGCCCGTTTGAATCGGCCCGTTCGCGCGCCGGCAGTCGAACGCGCTTTGGATCCTGGTGCGGTGATCGGGCGGTGCCGCTTTAAGCCTCGGTGCCGTTAAGCGCCGATGGACATAGGCGCCGTCGGCGGTGCGCCTCGCCTCGGCCGCCGCCCGGTGGCGCCATGGGCCTGTCCTTCCTCCAGGGCGGTGCGGGCCTGCAGCGCCGTTGGAAGTGTGGAGTTAGGCCTGGCTGCTACCAGCGTGGGGCGGCGGCGTCACCCACTAGTACCGGGGCCGTTCGCGGCCCGTGGCCTCGGGGACCCCTGGGGTGGCCAGCATCGAGGTCCAGCTGGTCTCGTCCTCCTCGGAGGGCGATGACTCGGACGTGGACCCATCCTGGCACCCCCACTCTTCGGGGTCTGGGTCCCCGGTGGCTAGAGGTACCAGGCGGCACAGCGGGCCCTTCCCTCTGTCCCCCCTACCGTCGTCTCCTGAGGGTTCCCCGGCTGGGGGTGGCCGGGAGCCCCGGGGGGCAGGCGTGGGGGTGACGGAGGGGGAGGCTCCCTCTCTGGAGGCCGGTGACAGCTACCCCGAGGTGCTGTTGCCCCTCTAGGGACAGGGGCGCTGTGGTCAGGAGGAGGGCCCTCTCGAGTCCGAGGGTTGAGGGCAGGGGGTCTGCTGCTCGGTCTTCTTTGGCCACCTCAGGGGGGGTGGCCAGGAGCCGAAGTGCAGAGCCTCGCCCCTCCCTCCAGGGTTCTAGGGTGTCCTCCGGCAGCGTTTGTGCGGACTGCCCTTCTGGATCCATGCAGTCCCAGCGTCGTCACAGGGGAGGTTCTCCCCCAGGGCTCTTCCAGGCTCCGCTTCCCCAGAGTTCCGTTCTGCGGCCTGGTCTGATATCCGGGATCCCTCCTACTAGGGCTCCTTTCCCCGGATTCCAGAGCCCTCGCAGAGAGCTGTTGCCTCCTCGGAGGTGCCCCTCTCCCATCTCTCTGCCTTCACCACCCCGCTCCCAGGCCATATCGGTCCCTCTGGGTCCGTTATCCTGGGAGCAGTTCAGGAGTTCTCGCGACCTTCCCTCATATGTTAGATACATGCATGGGCGGGTCTTCGACTCTCCCTACCGCTCAGGAATCCTCTGGACATTCAGCTCCCATCATCCTCGTCTCCCTCTTCTGAGGAGAGAACCCCTGCTCATCTTTCCTCCGATGCTGATTTCACAGAATATCAGCGTTTCCTCTCAGGATGGTGAGGGATCTTGATTTCCTATGTTGGGAGAGACAATACCCGAGCAGGCGAAATTCCTTGGTGAATTCAGTGCCCAGCATTTGGTGGTACCTTCCTGGCCTATCCCTTCCAGGAGGCGTCTGTCGGTCCTGGCAGTCCCCAGCTGCTTCTTCTCCAGCCCGGCTGACTGTCAGCGTAGGTATTGTGCCTCCAGAGTCTCTAGGTTCCTTCCCAACCCGCCTTCTGGTTTGGTTTACCTAGATACTCCTTCTGAGGCGCCTGCTGCCTGGTACGACCGCCCAC
Source organism: Neoceratodus forsteri (assembly GCA_016271365.2). Lineage (NCBI taxonomy): Eukaryota > Metazoa > Chordata > Ceratodontiformes > Ceratodontidae > Neoceratodus > Neoceratodus forsteri. Next base: position 997,842,310 of record CM028131.1, read on the forward strand.
GGATCGGACTCTCTCCAGTTCGACCGTTGAGGCGAAGGTGTTCTCTTCTTCTCGTGCAGTGCCTGTATTGCATCTCATCAGGCTCCTGCACGCTGCCTACAACTGCATTTGTGGTCGATGATGTCCCAGCTGTTGGCATCAATGCCTGACACAGACAAACCAGACAAGCCGTTGCCCTCTCAGCGGTAGGCCTGGAGCTGGCAAGACACCAAGCAGGGCATCTTATGGCGCCAATGAGGGTGGCTTCCAGGCTTGCGGGACAGCGATCTGCATCGGCGGACAGCATGGCTTAAATCTTTCAGGTTGTTACCCTGGCCCGGCGTGGGTGATTAAGCTCCCTTCAGGGACCCGTCTTTTCTCCTGTAGAGCTAGGAGACTTTACAGGAGCTCCCTCCGTCTCCTCGTCCTCGGAGGCACCTCCTAGCTCTTCCCCATGAGGCTTTCTGAATAAGCCAGGGTCTTCTCCTTCTGTTTCTCACCAGCAGAGGCTGGGGGTCTTGTTCCCTCAAGTGTAGCCTCTTCCCCCTTCGGAAGAGGAGCTTAATCTCACCCAGGAAGTAATGAATGGTGAAGATTGACAAGGAAGATATGAAATCACGCTCTACCATAATTCTTGATCTTCTCTTGTATCTCACCATTCATTACTCACCATCCACCATCCTCAGTGGCCTCTTCCTGTGGCTTCTCCACCTCCTCTCCTTCCTCTCTCTGCCAAAATAAAAAAAAAATAAATATAAAAGATAGAAAGAGTTGCTCAATTTTCCAAAAAAAAAAAAATCTATATCTTGGCGGGGGGGTTCTTATTTCTCAGAAAAATTATTTACTCTAAGATTCTTGGGCCATCTAGGTGGTTGCATTGGCGATCAAACTGCACAACTATATCTTGCCATCCCTCGGGCGAGATACCTCTGGGGTTTTTAGCCTGGCTCAGGCTATTCAGTTTTGATCCTGCAATCCCGTGCTCCAGCTGTTTCGCCCTAGAATCAAAAACCCCTCCCTCTTCTCTAATTTTTGCCTTGCAGAGCGGAGGAATGGGCACGTCTGTTTTCTTTTTCTAAAAAAAAAAAATGCTGAGGAACTCTCTTAGACTGCTATAGGCATTCTTAGTATTAGGGTCATGCTCCTAGCCTGCAAATGATTATCTGTAAAAAAAAAAAAACAAACAAGAGAGGAAATGAGAGGGCAGGCAACCCTTCTCATGAGATTTTGATGATTGTTTTCCTTTCAAGTGTCCTCCTGGACAGTTTTACAGAAGAGCAGTGCTGACCATAACCAATCCCAGCCAGCCTAAGCCTCTGGCCTGCCTTGGCGAGTCCGTCTGAGTCCACCTATGCTAAAAGCGCCTGAAGGCTTACATTTCCATTTCTAAACCCTGAGCAGCTCTCTTGCTGCCTGGGGTTTATTCTCCCCTCCTCGGGTGTCCTCCGGTTAAAGGCCTTTCGCAGCCAGGAGCCCGAAGGGGGTATCAACAACAATGGCATGTTGAAGATGAGGACTATGCCCTCCTGAGTCTGTGTTGTGGGTTTGGTGAACCTTCTCTTCAACTCTATCTCCGGGGATTCTTGCTTCCCTGTTAGTCGAGCCTTCAGCTATAAGCTAACTATGCTCGTTGGGCATTCTGGTCCCTTCAACATCCCATCTCTCTCTTCTCTTCTTCTTCTTCATCTTTCTCATTTCCTTCCTTTTCTCTCCTCCTAGAGTCGCCCAGGTAAGAGGCCCTGCAGTCCCTAGGTTAGGGATACTCTATCTCCTCTGTCCTTCCTCCATCGGCTTATTCCTTTTCAGTTCATTCTTCCTTGCTTTGCTATCCTTAGCTATCTTGCCTCGCTATCTCTATTCTCTGCTTTTGCTTTTGCTTCTCCGGCTCACAGAACTGAGTTGGAGGAGTGATACTTCTCGCGGCCGCCCCTCGCGCCTTAGCGTCACTCTCGGCGGTGCCATTAGCAAAGTTTAAAAAAAAAAAAAAAAAAAAAGCTCCTGTAGCGGTGCGCCTCCGGCTTACATCCAGGAAGTAATGAATGGTGAAGATACAGAGAAGATCAAAATTATGGTAGATACGTAATTTTCATTTCGCTGCTCAACAGTCTATCAGACACCCCGGAAGGTGCTTCCCTTCAGATGAACCTTCTGACCCAGGGTCCTGTGGTCCATCCCAATCTGAGGTCACTTCACCTTCATGCTTGGCTCCTGAAGAGAGAGAGAGAGGTGAATAGGTTCAATGTTTCTCGTAGGGTTTCAGATATTCTTTTGGCTGCACGTAAGGCAGCCACCAGAAAAACCTACACAGCCAAATGGAAGTGTTTCTCTCTCTCTGGTGTGCAAAATCCTCTTCAAACCCTTTTTCCTGCCCACCAAATATAGTCTTGGAGTACCTTTTAAACCTCTCAAATTCAGGTCTGCAGTACTCTACAGTCAAAGTTCATCTTTGTGCCATTTCAGCTTATGAGCCGGTACTTTCCTTGTCACTGGCTCAGTTACCTATAGTTAAGAGGTTTCTTAAGGGTATTCTGCATACCAGACCTCCTATCAGACGTCCAGTCACAGCCTGGGACATTAACCTTGTGCTAGACATGCTCACTCGAAAGCCTTTCGAGCCTCTAGCTACCTGCGAGTTGAAGTTCCTCACTTGGAAAACTACCTTCCTGGTGGCCATCACTTTGGCCCGTAGAGTTTCTGAAATACATGCACTGGTCACAGACCGCCCCCGTACACTGTATTTCACAAGGACAAAGTAGTTCTTAAGTCTCATCCTAAGTTTCTCCCTAAGGTTGTCTCAGAATTCCATCTAAATCAACCTTTAGTCCTGCCTACCTACTTTGCAAACTTCCAAAATGAAGGGGAATGTACCCTTCATTCTTTGGATGTTAAGAGAGCGCTGCGATTCTATCTAGATAGAACAAAAGAAATTCACAAGGCTCAACAACTGTTTGTTTCCTTCAGCAAGACCCAGCTGGGTCAACCTGTCGCTATTAGGTGCATTTCAGCATGGCTGGTAGCATGCATCCATCATTGCTATTCTATGGCACAGGTTAAGCTGGAAGGCAGAGTGTACGCTCACTCTACTAGAGCAGTCGCGGCATCTCTGGCAGAAATCCTCAACGTGCCCATTGCAGATATTTGCAATGCGGCTAGCTGGAGCTCAGTGCATACTTTCGTTAAGCACTATGCCTTGGGTGTCCATGCCAGACGACATCTGTCATTTGGCAGGACTGTCCTTAACAGACTTCTGTCTTAAGTATGTGAGCTCTTAGTTTTTCCTGCCGCCTGTCTCAGGGGATTATTAGCGCGGTACTCTCCCATTCGTGTGAATGAGTGGTGGAGACTTTATGTCCAGGAAGATATGGAAATTACGTACCTACCATAATTCTTGATCTTCTTGGACGAAGTCTCCACCACTCATTCACACGCCCACCCACCATCCCCCTAGCTCACGTCTCTGTTTTTGGTCTTCACTCCCTCAATGGCTGGGCTGTGAAGACTTCATGTTGACCCTTCTTACATGGTTCATTCAGACTATCTTATGTCCAATTTTGTTAGATTAGTCCCTCTAGGTTAGTTATGCTGCACCTCCTCGGAAAAAAGGTCCTGAGGCGGTTGGAGGATTGACGCCGAGATAGTCTTTACTACACAAGCTGGGGCTCACGGTGCTGCCTCCTCGCGGCTCCATCTCTGGCACCAACCCTCTTGAAAAGTTTGCTCCCACTGTGTTCTAGCACCTCCGGTGTAGATCCCATTAGTGTGAATGAGTGCTGGAGACTTCATCCAAGAAGATCAAGAATTACGGTAGGTACGTGATTTCCATTTCTTCTCTCCTTTCCTGTTTTCTCTGGCCATCCAGGGACTGGGGCCTTTTGGCCCATGTCCTCCAGATTCTTCTCCTCTTCTGTCCTCTGGCCGGCCTGTTTCTTTTTTTTCAGTTTATATCTTTTCCTTTTCTGTCACTCAGGCTTCTGCGCCCCGCCCTCAGTTTTTCTCTGTTCTCTTTTCCTCTGTCTCCCTGGTGTGCAGAACTGAGGCAGAGGAGGAGCCATTGGCCTTTACTGGCCAGCTCACAAGCATCAACTGTTGGCGCTGGCTCCTCCCCCTTGGGGGGTGCTATGCTCATGGATGACGCCTAGCAGTGATGAATGGTGAAGATACACTGGAAGATCAAGAATTACAATAGGTACGTAATTTTCATATACCGTTCCACATAAAAGGTTGGTAAACAAGGTGGGTAGTCTGGGGTTGGGCCACAAGGTGGTGAACTGGGTTGGTAACTGGCTGAGGAACAGGAGAAGAGGGTAGTAGTAAATGGAACACAGCCAGAGGAAATGGAATTGGGGCCAGTCCTCTTCATTGTCTTCATCAGCGACATTGCAGAAGGACTGGAGGGGAAGGTTTGCCTGTTTGCAAATGACACCAAAATCTGCAACAGGTTTGATACACCACAAGGCGTGGAAAGGATGAGAAGAGACCTTGAGAGGTTGGAAAGATGGTCTGAGGTGTGGCAACTGAAATTTGATGCAAAAAAAGTGTAAGATCATTTACGTGGGGAGTAGAAACCTGGGAGAGAGCTACAGGATGGGGGGGCAGCTGTGAGTGACCAAGGATGAAAGGGACCTGGGGGTCATCAATGCTGATGACCTGAAGGCCACAAAGCAGGCAGCAAAGGTGGTGGGGAAGGCCACTGGGGTGCTGGGTTGTATAGGAAGGGGTATCACAAGTCAGAGAAAGGAGGTACTGGGTCCACTATTCAAAACATTGGTGAGGCCTCATCTGGAGTACTGCATGCATTTCCGGAGGCCACACCTTCGAAGGGACATAGACAGGATGGAGACAATGCAAAGAAGGATGACTAAAATGTTGCAGGGACTACAGCATAATACATATGAGGATAGGTTAAGAGACCTCAATATGTACACGCGGGAACAGGGGACATGATTGAAACGTTCAAGTACCTTAAGGGCATAAACAAGGTGGAAGGGGGAAGCATATTCAGGTATAAAAAGAGTACTTGAACAAGGTATCATGACATGAGATTGGGGGGGGGCCCACATAAGGGGAAATAGGAGGAAAGTTATTTCTCACTGTGAGGGTGGTGGATGCATGGAATAACCTGCCCCAGGGGGTGGTGGGAGCAACCACGGTGGCAGATTTCAAGCATGCATGGGATAGGAATGGTGGGGGCCATAGAGATAGGAAGAAATGGCTTAAGCAGGTGACCAGCTATTGGCACCTGCCGCCATTGCAGGTAAGGAAAACGGGCAGGATTGGATGGGCCTGGTGGTCCTTTCTGCTGACAATTTCTATGTTTCTATGTATGAGGAAAGATTTAGAGAGATGAAAACAGCCTAATATGCGTCACCCTTATCACCAGGTAATTGAACATTTTAGCCTGCAGTAATAGGGTGATTTCATGAATTGAAACTTTAATTGTAGATTCTTCCTACAAGAATGGCTTCATAAGATGCAGCACCTTATTTTCATTGGGGTTCAAGGGAACAGCTGCATGCGCGCCTACACACACACACTTGTTACAAGACCAAAGCAGTAGACCAGGGAGGGGCTGTGGACATGGCCTACCTAAACTTTAGCAAGGCATTTGACCCAGTCCCACACAAAAGATTAATAAACAAATTAGCCAGCCTTGGAATGGGTCCCAGGGTGGTAGCCTGGATAAAAAAATTGACTGGACAACAGGACACAGAGGGTAATAGTAAACAGAGTCCACTCTGAAGAAAGAGGGGTTACTGGCTGGGTACCGCAGGGTTCAGTACTAGGTCCGGTCCTTTTTAATGTTGTTATAAGTGACATTGCAGAGGGACTGGAAGGGAAAGTATGCCTCTTTGCAGAGCGATACCAAAGATCTGCAACAGGGTTGATACAGAGGACTTGGCAAGGTTGGAGGAATGGTCATAAGTATGCCAGCTTAGATTCAGTGCAAAGAAGTGAAAAGTAATGCACCTGGGAAACAAAAGCACAGTGAAACAGTACACTATTGGGGGATACTAACAATAACAAAAATGGAAAGGGACCTGGGGTAGTCGTATCAGATGATCTAAAGGTAAGCACGCAATATAAGAAGGCAGTAAGGAAGGCTGGGGGGATACTGGGATGCATAGGGAGAGGCATCACCAGTAGAAAACAAGTTGTTATCCCTCTGTACAGACAGTTGGTGAGACCCCATCAGGAGTACTGAGTGCAGTTCTAGAGACCCCATCTCCGCAAGGACATAGACAGAATGGAGGCAGTCCAGAGGAGGGCAACTAAAATGGTGCAGGGTCTGCAAGAGAAGCCATATGAGGAGAGATTAAAGGAGCTTAATATGTATACCCTTGAGGAAAGGAGGGAGGGGGCATGCTAGAAACTTTCAAGAACCTCAAGGAATCAACAAAGTCCAGGAGGGTAGAATCTTTTAGAAAAAGAGATGTGCAAGAACAAGGGGGCATAATTTGAAGATGGGGGGGGGGGCTTAAGGGCAATGTGAGGAAGTATTTTTTCACAGAGAGGGTGGTGGATGCATTCCACCTCCTTCCTGAGGAGGTTGTGGAGTCAAAAACAGTGGGAGAATTCAAGAATGCATGGGACAGACATAAGGTAATTCTGGTGGGGGGTTGGAAGAAGTAGGCTATTGTAACATGGGATCGAAGTGAATGTGGAAATTGGGATGATTGATTGGCTGAAATGGATCAGGTGGCATAGTTTGGAGCGGGCATTAATCCAGCACAAATGCCGTCTCCAAACTGAACTACCGATGTCTGCGACGGACTCGAGAATGAGCAGTAGTGAATTAGTGGAGGCCAGACGTGATTACGGAAGTGGCTGTGTATGCGAGCTACCTACACGAGTTGCTGTCCGTATCCCGCAGAGGATGGCAGTCCGACCATTAGGAAAGGGATTCAGCTTAATAGACGACGGAGGTAATGGGCTAGACGGCTAAATTGTGGATCGTTGACTGGAAAAATAGTCAGCATGCAAGTTAGAGGGATAGTGCAGCATAGGACAGAGATGCGAGCAATCTGAAGGGAGATAAGTAGCCGAGAAGTGAGATGGTGCTGGTCGGAAATTCTTGCACAACATCGGAAGACTTAAGAGAGCAGATGAAGGAAGTCAGCAAATATGCAAAGTAGTTGCTAGCTTTTCGGCAGTTGAGATCGCGGCAGCCAGAGAAGTAAGAAACGCAAACCTCCGAATGAGTGTAGATAAATAAGTACCGCATAAAATCGGAAAAGACAAAAAAAAAAAATGTAATGTGATATCACACTGTAGCAGATAAGTGCCTTGTTGTCAGCATCAGTGGCTCAATAGATGTGTACACGGAGATCCGTGAGAAACAAAAGTGCAGGCAACATCTTTGTTACTAATGACCTCAATGTTTTCCTGACGAACTTAGGAATAGACACAACATACTTCAAACAGGAAACAAAGTATCACCATGTTACAAAAGCATTAATCCCCTCCGAAGGTGGCATCTAATGGTGGATTAATGCATGGTTGGGCCATTGTAGGCACTCGGCCTGCAGCCTCGTGCCACAACCCTCCCTACCATGCATTAATCCACCATTAGATGCCACCTTCGTCGGGGATTAATGCTTACTTGGTTAACTAGGATCTGCAGCTTATCCAGGTAGGGAAATGGGCAGACTGGGTGGGCCAAGCAGTCCTTATCTGCTGTCAAAGTCTACGTTTCTAAGACTAGTATTCTGCAGGGCAGCAACAGATGATGCATAAAATCACAGTAACCGAAAGCTATATAGCTGACACCACTTTTAGAATGCTAAAGAGGCAGTGAGCATTCAGGTGATCAGTCTGATAAGCTTGCATTAATAGTAGATGGTCTTTAAATGTATTCTGCTGCTCATGATTTTTCAACTCTTTTAAGCAAACTGCTGTTGCTTTATTATTCAGGATGTGAATATTTGAAAAGGGAACAAACTCAGCACTGTACAATATGTCTGAATTTGGTTTCATAGTTTGATATGGAAATGGTACAGTGTGTAATTGTTTCTTTATAGGTGCAAGATATGTTGTTGCAGAAAACATTGCTCGTCACTTCCAGTATGATGAAACCTACCATGACCCCCATTTATCCAAGTCCGAACACTCTAGTAGAAATGACTCTTGGGTAAGTATTTGTATTGATTTGTTTTACCAGGAAGTAAAAAAAAGCTCACTTGAGCAGTGCTCATTTTTAAGAAGGTCCTGGTTAGTACTGACAATAATACAACAAAAGTACAAAGCATATCACAGTGTACAGCAGCAGCAGCAAAAATACAAAGATGCATTGTGTGCAGAGGGTAGTATACAAGAATACGTGGTAAGGAAGGCATGCAGAGCATTACATTGATGCACAAAGTGAAAAGGTAAATGCAGAAGAGAGAGAGGAAGTAAATTGTAACAGAATTTTTGGGGGGCACGGCACAGTTTCTAATGGCAAGTACATTTATCCACACAATGATTTTTCAGTAAACATTTTGAAGGACTTGAGACACTTGACAGATGATGTCCATGTAGGCTGCTGTCATATATGTGGTTTTATAGTAGCAGAGTTCTGCAAGAGGCTTACCAACGTGATAACCTAAATCTTTCACAATGAAAGTATTACGAGATTGCTACAGATCTTTGTGTGTTTTGATTTTTACAGGATGAAGAAGCTGAAGGAGGAGATGGAAGGGGTCGTTAAAGAACTGGCAGAAAATAATCACTTGCTGGAAAGGTGAGAACTCATTTCAAGGGTTAACTTACTACTTTTTTTTTCTTTCTACACACGCTCTCTCTTGGCATGTCTCATCAGATACAAGTAAGGATTAAGCCACGAGAAAGGATGGGTCTACTGTGGAATTAATCCATGGTTGGGGGGGTTGGACCACGAGGCCGAAGGCCGAGTGGGTCCAACCACCCCAACCATGGATTAATTCCACAGTAGACCCATCCTTTTTCGTGGCTTAATCCGCTTGTAACATGGCAAGGAGTATGGCAGCTTACTTTACATTATTTCTACAATACATGATAGTGATTTTTTAACAGGAGTGAAAAGATGATGTTCCTAAGTCTTATTAATCTCGGCATAATGTTGTATTCAGTTTCTAACGTGCGTGTGCACGTTGCACATTTCACATCTATTGACCTACTGATGTTGTTTCCCTCAAATGTGGCTACAATATGCAGCACAACTATATATTATGCTGAGTATTCTTACTTTTTTGGGCTACTCCTTCTCTTTCCGCGTGTGAGCTCCGTTGCAAGCTGTTTCTCTCGCTGTCTGCTGTTGCACTGTGGGTATCTGTGCTCATTTGCATAGCGAGATGCAGAGCATGCCACCCGCTCGGGTACAGTACTGTCCCTCATACAACGGAATGAGACTCTCGTTCGTACATTGTACTACATTTCCTTCTGGTTTCTATCCCACCTTGCAAGCAAACATATCCTCGTTACCAGCCCAGTGCGTGTCTCATTGGTGCACAGTTTCTCAAGCAACCCCAGTCTGCAAGTGTGTTGTGTCTTTGCACAGAACAAACAGGTGTTGCTACAGGCAGCCGAAAGCGGACAAATCCAAAGTCCACAAGATTTCTGAAAATACACACAACACTGTGTAAAACACAATATGCAGAAAATGGCACTGTATCATACAATGATAACATATATTTTTTTTTCTCATTCTTTCTAACACATTATTTCTCATACAAGAGTAGCATAAGACAGTAGAGCAGCATAACGGGGATCCAACATCGTTCTGTGCTTGACAGAATACTGCCAGTGTGCTGTTGGAGTGAGGTTTCTACACATACAGTGAATGAATGACAACACTTGGATGGGAACTAAGGCTACCGTGCAGGGGACAAGCTCGATAGGAAGGCTGGGGAACAGTGCCGGGGGATGCCAGACAACTGCCACTTACCCCAGACTGGAGTACTGCTAGGACAGCATTATTGTGGATCCCCTGTTACATGGGTTTCATGCTACAAGTGTTGCATATGCTCTCCAGCTGCTGCAGTAAGATCTAACATTTTGAAGTTCATCTCGCCAGTCCGCTCCACCGCTGTTCGGCTCTTCCGGCACTGTAACCGTGGACTATTCTTTTTGTGCGCACCCGCTCGCTACCATGATCTACCATGGTATTAAACCATGGTTTCTGCTGTACCACATGATGTCTTTGCACCTATCTCAGTGCTTCCTTTCTGTTCTGTTTTTATGCCTTGTTACAATATCCTTCATTATACACTCTCTTCCCACACTCTGTTCCCAGCATCTAAGTAACCAGTCTCAAGGGAAAAAGAACTCTGAACACCCCATAGTAATTTTTCCTTGTTTTAACTCTTTTGATACCAGCACCTCCTCCAGCTCTACGTATCTTGTCTGACTTATTCTGTTTTAACTTATTTTGCATTATAAAACTGTTTATTTGCATACCAGAATCCAAGAATATTGCCCATGGCGATGTCTCACAGCATCTCCCCACCTGTGATGTCATAAAGTCGCTAATGTCTACCTGTTGTAATACTTTAAAGGGGACAGGACATTTGTACTAATTGGCAACAGTTAATAATGATCTTCTCTTGTCACTCTTCATTCATTACTGCTTGGTTTAGTGCCGGAGGCGTGCACCCACTACGGTGGTTTTGGAGTCAATCCAGCGGCGCCACCCTGAGGAGAAGCGACGGCAGCGTCAGCCATGAGGGCAGTTGTTAGGTGCCGCAGAATACTCCTCCATCTCAGTTCTGCTTCTCCCGCCGTCGGGGCTGCACCTGCTGCGCAGAGAGTATAGTTACTGCGTCACAAGGCCTATCTGTCGTTCGTCGATGCCGTCTTCATAGACCACACTTCTCCTTCATCCCGTTTTTCTCTCGACGTCGTCAACTGGTAAGACCGTTCTGTTTTTTTCTATTTTATCCGTCGACGCCGAGAACTGTTCTGTTTTTTTCCTTAATTGTTTTGCATCATGTCAGGTTCGGGGGCAAAACGCAAGTCTAAGGCGGGCTGTGCCCCTATGTGTCGGTGCTTCTGTGGCCAGCATTTTTCCATCACGGACCGGCATGATATTTGCCTTCGCTGCCTGGGACCCAACCATAATATGGATGCGTGCGACACCTGTTTCTCGATGGACCGTCGCATTTTGGAATTCCGCGCGTTCAAGATTGGCAAGGCTCTGCCGACTTCCGGGGGACAGCGCCGCTCCGGGGATTCCCAGGTAAGGTCTCTAGGCCCTACCTCCGGGTCTCTCCCAGGCCTATACAGTCTGGAGAGGAGGAGACCTCCTCATCTTCTCTTGCCGAGGAGGAGGCCTCTTTCGCGGTGTCAGAGGAACGCCAGGGTCCCTCCCGGGGCCGCGGTGGAGACATTGCCTCAGCAGTCACCTCTTCGGAGGTGCAGGTTGCCCCAGTGTCGAGGCCCAGGTCAGCTGGGCCGGCAGTCAGTGGACCCCCAGCGCCGCCTTCGGCTGCGGATCCGGTGCCAGTGATTGGGGCGGTGCGTGTTGGCTTCGGCGCCACCCGTGGCACCGTGGGCCCGGTCGGCTCTCTCTAGCAGCCCGGGTCAGGTCCCGGCACCAAGGGCGATGCTGCGGGTCTGACCGGCGCCATTGGGGAGTCGGGGCCGGGTTTGGGCGTTGTGGGTGGTCCGAGATCGACCGGCGCCGTTTGTGGTGCCGTTTCTCTGGAGACACCTGAGGTGGCCAGTATTGAGGTCCAGCTGGTCTCTTCCTCCTCGGAGGAGGATGATTCGGATGTGGACCCGTCCTGGCACCCTGACTCTTCGGAGTCAGGGTCTCCAGTGAGACGAGGTGCTAGGCGGCCCAGCGTGCCTATTCCTCTGTCTCCTCTGCTGTCCTCTCCTGAGGCCTCCCAGGCTGGTGGTGGTCTGGGGTCCCTGGAGGGGGATAGCGTGGAGGCAGGGGAGGGGCTCATCCTCCTGAGGGGGTTGCGGTAGCTGCCGATCCCAGTGCTGCTGCGCCTGCTCGGGGTGGGGTGTTGCTGGGGTAGAGGAGGAGGGCGTTCTCAGAGTCCGGGGGGTTAAGAGACTGGGTTGAGGTGCCTCGGTCTTCATCTGCCACCCCTCGGGTTGTGAGTAGGAGCCGTAGCACCGGGCCCCGTCTTTCCCTCTCGAGCTCCAGGGACCCCTCTGGTGGCGTTGCTGTGGGCTGCTCTTCTGGACCCATGCAGCCCCAGGTTCATCACAGGGGAGGATCCCCTACTAGGCTCTTCCAGGCATCGCATCCCCAGGGTTCCGTTCTGCGACCTGGTTTGTTGTCCCGGATCCCGCCAGCTCGGGCTCTGTTTTCCGGATTTCAGAGCCTCAGCAGAGGACAGTTGCCTCATCGTAGGTGTCCCTCTCCCATTCCTCTGCAGCCACCCCCTCTCTCCCAGGCCATGTCGGTCCTACAGGCCTGTTATCCTGGGAGACGTTCAGAGGCTCTGCGGCTGCCTTCCCCTCATACGTTAGATATATGCATGAGCGGGTGTTTCGCCTATCCCCACCGCTGCAGGAGTCCTCTGGACACTTGAGCTCTCCATCATCCTCGTCTCCCTCCTCGGAGGGAGAGGAACCCACTGCTTATCTCTCCTCCGATGCTGATTTCACTGAATATCAGCGATTCCTTTTGAGGATGGTGCGGGATCTTCGTATCTCCTTTGTTAGGCGAGACAATACCGAACGGGAGACGCGTGAATTCCTCGGTGAATTCAGTGCCCCACATTTGGTGGTACTATCCTGGCCTATTCCATTCCAGGAGGTGTCTATTAATTTCTGGCAGTCACCACGCCCCTGTTCCAGCCCTGGCAGACTGCAGAAGAAGGTACTGTGCCCCATTGGAGTCTCTAGGTTCTCTTCCCAACCCGCCTTCGGGATTGTCATACCTAGAAGCTCCCTTCGGACACCGCCACCTGGTGCACGATCGCCCACCGGACTCAGATTCCCTAAAGTTTGACCGGTGGGGGCGAAGAGTGGTCTCCTCTTCTTGTGCGATGTTATGCTTTGCATCACATCAGGCTCACCATGCTGCCTACAGTAGGCATTTATGGTCAATGCTCTCCCAAGTCCTAGCATCAATGCCTGATATGGAGCAATCTAGACAAGCTATTGCCTTCTCTGCTGTAGGCCTGGCGCTGGCAAGACACCAAGCAAGGGCATCTTACGACGCCAATGAGGTGGCTTCCAGGCTTGCGGGGACAGCGATCTGTATTAGACGGACGGCATGGCTTCATCTGTCAAGGTGATCACCCCTGGCCCAGCGTAAGGTGATTCGTTTCACTTTCCGGGGGACCTGTCTTTTTTCCTCCAGGGCTAGGAGGCTTCTGCAGGGGCTTCTTCTGTCTCCTCGTCCCCGGGGGACACCTCCTAGCTCTCCTCCACCATAGGCTTCTCGTCTGATTAGCCCAGGGTCTTCTCCTCCTGTTTCCCACCAGCAGGAGACTGGCGGTCTTGTTCCCTCAGGGTCTCTGTTATTCCCCACCTTGGGGGAGCTTGGTACTCACCCAAGCAGTAATGAATGGTGAAGATTGACAAGGGAAGATAAGAAAATCTCGTACCTACCGTAATTCTCGATCTTCTCTTGTATCTTCACAATTCATTACTGATACCCACCCACCTTCTCCCCCAGTGGCCTCCTACTGCGGCGTCTCCCCCTCTCTACTTGTTCCTCTCCCCTCCTTGTTGGCCTTTATGCCAAAAAAAAAAAAAACCCTATCTTGATTTTCCATTCTTCTCTGGACGGATCCTTTTTCCTCAAGGTAAAGGGGAACGAGTAGGACTTATTCTGTCCTGAGGGAACTCTTTCTGATTGCCCCTAGGGGTGACCTCTTGGCTTCTTAGCCATGTTGTTCAGTTCACAGCTGAAGAGACTGTCCCTCTGTGGCTCGGCCCCAATTTTCAGGTTCCCTCTGGCAGGTATTTTTTAATATTGTCATCTTCTGGTTGCTGCTTCTGGCACTTCATTAACCTTGAGCTGTTGTTCTTGTCTTGCCTTCAGGGAGTCCGATTGAGTTCCCACTCTATCCTTTCATACAAAGCTGCCTTCTGTAGGGCTTAACCCCTCCCCACACACTTCAGTGTTCGCACTTAACAAGGTGCTAAGGGGTTTATTCCCCCTCCTAGTTGGGCGCTCTCTTTCCAGAACAGATTTTCTACCTGGGCAGTCTGTGAGCTCTCAGCTAGAGTGTAGGGGGTTGGGATGATGGGAGGTTAGAGAGTCTGCCCTTTGTGTCCAATCTGTACAAGCGGTTCAGTTGAACCTTCTCTCAGTCCTATCAGGAGGGATTCTTGCTCCCTTGTTTTTGGTTCCGAGCTTATAAGCCTCTCAACCAATGTATCTATGGGCAGTGTTCTCCCCTCTCAGCATCCCTTGTTTTCTTCCATTTCTTCTTCTTCTTCTTCCTTTTCTCTTTCTCTTTATCTGTTCCTCCCTTGGAGCCACCCCAGAAGGGAGGCCCTGCAGTCCCTTAGGGTAGGCATTCTCTCTCTCTTCTTTCTGTCCTCTACCGGCTTATTCCTTTTTCAGTTTATATCCTTTCCTTTTTCTGTCCCTCGGCTCTCTTGCCTCGCTCTCCTTTTTCCTTACCCTTTGTTCGCCTCTCCGGCTACCAGAACTGAGATGGAGGAGGAGTCTGCAGCACTAACGCCGCTTGAAGACGACGTGGCTGTCATTCCCAGGGCGGCGCCACTGGAGCCGACTCAAAAAAAAATAAAAAATCTCTCGTAGCGGGTGCACACCTCTGGCACTAACCCAAGCAGTAATAAATGGTGAAGATACAAGAGAAGATCAAGAATTACAGTAGGTACGTAATTTTCATTTCCAAATGATCCACATTTAATCGTACTTGAGAAAATACTGATGTGAAACACTGGCTTTATAACCGTTTTCTTTTTATGGACAACTGCCACAATTGCCTCAATCCTAAACTCCCACTTCACTACCTGTCGTTTCGGCCCCCCACCACTGCTAACCTCTGTCATCCTCCTAACACCCCCTTGCACAGGTATGGGATAAACGGACACAACAAAAGTCAGGTGCATAAAAACGCAGGCTTGTGTTGTGATTTTGTTCAAATCCAATAAAAATAAAGAAAAAAAAACATACAGAAGGCAAAATTCTTTTGGTTAGTCTTTTCAGAAGATATTCTTCAGTCAACAGAATATCGCATATCACATGAATATGCTTCACTCCAACCTAACTCCAACAGGTTGTGTGGAAACAAGCACGCACTTTTTGCTGCTCCTCTCTCTCTAGTCAGTAGGCAACTGACTCACTGATCTAGCTAGCACCTCCAGTGGTGGGTTTATATACCCACCTATGGGTGACATCATCGTCAGGTGATCCACCCCTTTTTACTACTAACAGCACAATGTTTCTTATTTTCCTGAATTTTAGCATTAGACATCAAATATATACAATTTGGCTAATATGCTATATATCTTGCATAGAATCAGTTACATCACCTTGCTGCCAAAAGCTTTATAACAGTGTACATATGAAATGATCATTAAATGGGGCTGAGCCCCTCCCCCTGAGCGTGATATCACCCATTGTATATAGTACAAAACAATTCATTCTGTGGGCTGCCAGCTCCAAGAGGGACATGGAATCATGTATTGACATTCCCCAGGTATAGTTATTTTCCTGTGTTTTCTCACAGCTTTATCTTGTTTTCAGCTCGCCTGGATATGTATGGGTTTCACTAGGTTTGCAAAGGGAACAGGAGAATGAGGGTGCGCTCCCCTTCTCTTGCCAACACTTGGAACCGTTCCTTTCTTTTTATTTATTTAAATAACAACAAGGAAAAGCATCCTTAAAGAAAATGAACAAAATGGGGAAAAAAACAAACTTCTCTTTCTGGGATGCGAGCGTCTGTATGACAGAGTGAGTACGAGCTTTACTTCTCCTCGACAGCTGCTCCATTTAGTTATTTCTTGTTTTCAATATCAATTAATATAAGACTTTCTAACATATTGTGGGCACAGGAGGTCACCCTATATACATTTTGTTCACTTTTTTATTTATTAGTTAGCCTAGAGAGTAGTCCGCCTCCACCCAACGTCAAACTTTTCATTCTGGCCTCTAGAGTGTATTTTTTAGTTGCAGCCATAACTGAACACTGTACAAATATGCCTAAAGCCACTCCATATCTTCTACGGCTGAACTGCGTTTTTTTTTTTTTTCCTTATGTAAGCAACTACGAGGACGACCTGTTTCAGCACTACTTTACATAATACTGATGCGGAACTCCCTATAGTGCTTCTTACATTTGGAGCATTTTTGTATTTCTGTACAAGCGCGTAGTACACATGATGCTTCCTTTTTCCCTTTATCCACAGACCCACTTCGGTCTCAGTTAGTTTGGAGAACCTAGCTAAGGAAATCAGGGTCTCCTTCCCTCCCAGACCAAGATTCAGGAATCCCTAGTCCTCACAAGACTTATAAACTTCCTTTCCCCCTAAAACTTTCTCTCTCCTCATCAGTCCAGGTTCGGAAAAAAACACTCTACAGTGTCCTCCTTGCTTCGAGTTCGAGTCACTGATCAAATCCTGGTAGGTATGGACCGGGATCACCTCATGGCTGCCATTTACATCGACCTCGCTAAGGCCTTTAACTCTGTCTCCCGTCCCCTCCTACTCTGAAAATGTAATGCTGATGGCCTTTTTTCCCCCGCAGTCAATGGGTTCAGGTCCTACCTCTCTGGAGACACCCAGAGATTCCTTGCCGGAGATGTCATCGATTTCCCCCCACACCCCATCCAAGCCGGCGTTCCCCAGGGCTCTATTTTAGGCCCCATCTTCTTCTCCATTTTTCTAAAAGCTGTCTCAGATTCACCTTTTTGCTGATGATACTGTCCTCTGTGCCGCAGACCCATCCACCTCAGCAGTCAAGGCTCAATTACAGAGCCACTTCACACGGGTTTTACTATGGTTCCAAGACAACCAACTCGAGGTTAATCAAGGAAAACCATATCCATGATTTTTGGCACCTCACAAAAACTCTCCAGACTTTCCACTCTCCCCTCCTTCTCTACCTTGGATGGCACCCACCTCAGGTCAGCCTCGGCCTGTAAGTACCTGGGCATCTGGTTCGACAGCCGACTTGACTTCTCTCTAACCACGTAGATCACATCCACATCACATTTCGCCCAAAGTTAAACGTTAAGCACAGAAACAAGGACACCTTCCCATCCGACATGAACTGGTCACTAAAATGATCCTCCCTGTCTTCAACTACGCCGGTGTCCTTTTTTGGTCTGTCCCCTCCACGTTCCTCTCTAGATTGGACTCTCTTTTCAATGCTTTCTGACGCTTTGCAACTAATGCACCCTTTCTCACCCATCACTGCACCCGTTACTCCTCCCTTTCAACTTCTTCCCTCTCCCTTTGCTGCCAGCTCCATGCCACCACTCTCATTGCTAAATTTTGGTTTGGGACTCTCACCTCCTACCTCTTCTTACTCCTCTTCCCCCTCCTCTTACCAGCTTCGCAACAGAGACCTTCGCACCTTTACTCTTCCCCAACCTTACTCCAACTCAGGACAGGTTGCCTTTTCTTACTGCCTCCTCAATATTTGAAACTCACTTCCCAGCTCCCTCCACCTATCCCCTGCGATAACCACCTTAAAACACACCCTTTCTCAATCCCTCCCTGCCTCTTGCACTTGCTTGCCTTCTTCTTAAATCTCTCCTTTTGCACACTTCCCTTCCCCGCCTTTCCCTGTCCCTTGCCTCTCACAAGTATACACCAGAGTACTACTGCTAGCCCTTCCCCCAGTTTTTCCTCTGCTTCTACTCCAGGGTGAAGTATTTAATCTTCTACTATGACCTGTAGCTCCTGCCCATTATCAGTCCGGTGGTACTGTACCATACTGTACGTACCACTCTATTTTGTGTCTATAGTCACACCAAACTATTTTTGCAATGCTTTATGTCTGTATGAAATTTATGTATAGAAACATAGGAGATGACGGCAGATAAGGACCGCAAGGCCCATCCAGTCTGCCCATTTCTTTTTCTACCTTATGAATGTGCCATCGACCTTTTTCTCTGTCAACGGCCTATCTATTCATACTCATCTGTATTGCTTCCTTATCCCTATCCCATGTCTGTTTGAAGCCCTGCACTGTATTCATATCCACCACTTCCTGAGGTAGGCTGTTTCATGCATCCACCACCCTTTCTGTGAAAAAGAACTTCCTCACATTACCCCTTAATCGGCTTCCCTCTAATCTCATGCCGTGCCCTCTTGTCCTGCTATTTTTCTTGTATTGAAACATGTTAGACTCTTTCACCTTGTTAATGCCCTTAAGGTGTTTGAATGTTTCAATCATATCACCTCTCTCCCTCCTTCACTCTAGGGTATACATATTGAACTCCGTTAATCTGTCCTCGTATGTTTTCTGATGCAGTCCGTGCACCATTTTGGTTGACCTTCTCTGGACTGCCTCAATTTGGTTATTGTCCTTGTGAAGGTGTGGCCTCCAGTACTGCATGTAGTACTCCAGATGGAGCCTAACCAATGTCTTGTAAAGAGGGATTATTACCTCCCCCTTCCGACTTGTGACACCCTACTAATACACCCCAACATCCCTCTAGCCTTACCTACTGCTTTAGTGGTCTGCTTGGATGATTTCAGGTCATCGGTGATGATGATGCCCAAGTCTCTTTCTTCCCTTGTGACTGCCAGCAACTCCCCTCCCAGCCTGTATGTGGCTTCAGGGTTTCTCTTCCCTATGTGCATGATCTTGCACTTCTTTGCGTTAAATCCCAGTTGCCACTCTTCCAACCATTTTGCTAGTTTATCCAGATCTCTTCTCATTCTGCCCACCCCATCTGGATCATCTATTCTGTTGCAGATCTTGTTGTAATCTGCAAACAGACAAACCTTACCCTCCAGTCCATCTGCAATGTCATTGATGAAGATATTGAAGAGGACTGGCCCCAGGACTGATCTTTGAGGTACCCCATGCAATTGTTTTCTATCTATATGATGTGTTATATATATTTGTTATATGCTATCAGATTGGTGTTATTTCTGCTGTGTTTGTAAGTTTCATCCCTACACTGTACGCTTCCCCCAGGTTGCACCTGAAAACGAGCCTTGGCTCCTGGTTACCAAATTTTTAACTAAATAAATAGACATCCTGCTTAGTTCTCTTCATGGAACGAGTAAGTTTGAGGGGTTTTTTTTTGTTTTGTTTTTTTCAAATTATTCCGGTTTATCTCCCGAGATCCCTTGGTCGCGGCAGTATCCCCCCCCCAGGCCCATCACTGACGCGTCTCATGGTCATATGGGTTAACCACCACTTACACACAGCTATGTCTGGCAGGTTATCTCCACTGTGTGAGGTGTAACATTGTTTGCACAGTCTGTGCCAAAGCATTGGCAAACAAAATTAGTTCCAGCCTTTGAATTCTTTGCAAAGTCTGTTCTTTTGTCACCTGCAGTGCAGCCGAGGTGCTTCCTGGTTTGCGATGTTTGAGGGGTTAGCCACCTGTTTTTGCAGCACCTCCCTGGGACTATCAGTGTAGCACAACTGCGTGGATTTGCATGTTTGATGGGTGGCCTGGCACATAGGGTCGTGTGGGAGATGCCAAGTGAGCCAGGGTGGTTTCTTCCTTTTTCCGCCCACCGGGATCTGCATATGATGCAGCCATGCGTGCATCTTGATGCACATGCATGCTGCGTTATCACACCTCCTGCCCACGTTTTGCAGGTCCCGCTGTGCTGACAAGTAGCGGGACTCAGTGCCTCCCTTCCCCCAGGTAGGAGAGCTGTCCTTGGGACACTCAGTTCTTCCTCCAGCAGCCTGCCCCTGAGCAACCCATGTCTGTTCCCAAAGATGGTTCGCCAGTGTGGGTGGAGCTGAGTCATCCAGCACCTCAACCCTCCACGCCACCGGGCCAGCTTGTAATTTGGAGTTTTTATTATGTCATGGTTTGTATATTGAATGCCGTTTTTGGGAATCATTTTCCGTTTTTTACTAGGATCTCTCAACATTGGCTTAGCAGAGAGTCGTAGAGAGTCCACAGGCTAATAAAATTATTAAACTAGATCTTCATCGAGGATATCTCTTGCATCAGGCCACTCCTATGGAACTATAGCCACCAGGCACTAGGACTACACAGAAACTTTTTTGCTAGCAGTCTTCCGGTGCCACCCACGCCAACATCGTATGCAGACGTCCTTCCCATATAAACATGGGTGGCCCCGTGCCCTCCTCAGTTCTTTTCCCGCCATCAACCATTGCATGTCAGACTCTATGAAGACAACACTGCTTCAGTTAACCTCCAAATCTTCATTTTCTCGCTTTTTGTTTTCTGCCTAGTTAGTTCATCACTTTATTTAAGTGATTTCCACCATCGTTTATGTCAACCGACCTCAAAAAAACTCTTCAGATACTATGGGTGTGGTAAGAAAATCTACATCAACGGCGACCATGACACCTTCATCTGCTGTTTTAGCGACGCCCACGACGTTAAGGCCTGCAAGGTCTGCTGCGACTTCAACCATGCTACCCGGAGGTGCCACCAAAGAGCCCTAGAATCCTTCGTCCTTGAACAGAAGGTGGCCCAAATGCAGAAGGAGCTGCAGGCAAGAAGCTCCTCTGCCTTGCTGGCACCATCCATGCGATCCAACTCCTCCAAGGCCCAAGATATATCTGCTGAAAAGCACAAGCACTGGGAGAGGGACAGAAGTAAGGAGAAATCCTCCCCAGATCGCTCTCGGTCACCACTTCACACGCTGGCTGCTGCAGCATCATTGTATGCTTAAGCGGTGACCCTTCCTGCCACCCACACCCTCTCATCCACAGGATCTGCTCTGGCAGCAGTTCCTGCTGGTCCTTCCATGGCTGGCACTGATCCGTCAACACTGGGCCTTCTAACACCCCCGCTTCCACCCCTGCCGCTCATGCCCTTGGTTTCTCAGGGCCAGCAGGCAGCAGGTTCTGCCTGACCTGTTTCGGCCAGGGATGGCCCGTCGACATCGGGGGTTTCTACTTCCCTCATCGATCCCCATAAACATTTCGGCGATGCCGAGAATTCAGCATCCCCCACCGACGCCCATGACCGTTCAGGTGACACTGGGCTCCCAGCCCTTCTCGTCGACATTCCAGGTCATTCAACCAACGCCAGGAACCCACCTCCCCCCAGCGACACCGCGAGGTGTCCTGATGATGCCAATCGGTGTCAGTGTTCAATCGGTGTTCTCCTCTTTTTGGGAGTTCATGCAGTGCCTTGCTCCCCCTCCAGGCCTGTCGAAGCTGGGGCCTGCCAGGCCATCCACCACGGCCACATCAGTGCTCCCTGCTCTCTCTCTGACATCGACATGTTCTATACCTTTCTTGCATTACTCGGAGCCTGCAGATGAGGATGAGCACAACCCTGACCTCATCCCACAAGATGAGGAAGAAGGTGGGGCAGGAGCCCCTCCACGTCTTCCTCCACAGTTTCCTCAGAGAGGGAGGACTCCACTAGATATACCCCAAGGTCTCCTTCTGATGACCCCTCCTTCTTCTCAGTGATGAAGCAGCAAAAGACAGCTATGGGGTTTGATGCTGAGGAGCAGGACATTACCAGGAGGAATCTGGTAGAATTTCTGGAATTGCCAGATTCCCCACCCCTGATTATTCCTCCTTTGCTGGCACCATGGCTGACTGGTAAAAGCCGAATATGATTCCAGCCATGCCCAGAAAGACAGACAGATTGTACCGGGCTCCATTAGGAAAGCCATTTTTCACCGGGCAACCACAGGCTGATTCTGTTGTAATAAATACGGCTCAAGATAGGTCTAAGAAGCCTCAACACCTCAACTCTCTTCCCCCAGATAAGGAGTCGAGGAAACTAGATCTCAAGAGCAAGAGGGCCTTTGCCTTTAACACTCTGGCCCTCGGAATTGTCAGTTATCCAGGCCCATATGGTCAGATTTCAGAATGTTGTCTGGAAATAAGCCAAAGCTGCAGCTCAGACCCTTCCAGAGGATCCCCAGAAGCAGGAGATTTTAAGGCCTTCCAGTCTGGGACAGACATGTGCAAGCACCTCCTGAGGTCCATTTATGATGTCTTAGATGCCTCGGATAGAGCAGCTGTGGTGAGCATTGGCCTTAGGCAGCACGCTTGGCTAAGGGTATCAGATTGTGCCAGCAGTGTTCAACAGTCAATCCTAAATGCCCCCTTCAGAGGCTACAAGCTCTTGGGGCGGATGTGCAGGACATCCTTTCTGACCTTCAGGCTTCCAGGAGGACCCTGCGGTTGGTCAGTCCACTCACTTTACCACACCTAGCCAAAGAGTGGACAGCAGGTGCCCTTTCATAGGACCACCCACAGACCCCAGGTCCAGTGCTCGCCAACCAGCTCAGGAAGGAACCTGCAACAATGATCCTAAGAGCTCCAGACTGGGCCAGACAGATTTGGTACTCAGTTTTACAGGCCCTGTCCAGTCAGCCTGGAACTGAGTCACAATCTGCTGACCCTGCCTCAGGGTAGGATAGCATTTGCAAACCCCAAGACACTACGCCTGAGGGCATGACTCTTGAGGAGTTAGAATACTTGGGATTAAATCTCTAAGAGGAAGTTCTAAAAGTACTTGGTAAACATGGTCCTCTAAATGGAATAGATTTTCGTACTAGTGTACCCCCAGAAGAATAATCCTAGTAGAGGCAGGGTTGCCTACTTTCTTGGAATACCAGGTACACCTACTGTCTTTAGGCCGAAGACCTTCGGCACCGAAGGTGCACTTGGCAGCAGTGCCAGCCTGTGTATTGGCAGGCAAGGGAACGTCACTGGCTTCTCAACCTATTTTCTAAAGTGTGTTTTTTTTTTTTTTTTTTTTTTTAAGGCCTCATCCATTTGTACCCACCAGTGAGGGACCCAGTCCCTCCGTGGGATCTCTGTGTCTGCCTTGCTCAGCTCACGGAGGCTCCTTTCGAACTTATGGACACTGCTGACCTGAAGTATGTCGCATGGAAAACCATGTTCCTGGTGGCCATGACCTCTGCTAGGAGGGTGAGTGAACTGCAAGCCCTCTGCATAGAGCCAAATTATATAATCTTCCACAGGGACAAGGCAATCTTTGCAGCTAGCAGGAAATTCCTACCCAAGTAGTGTCTAAGTGCCACTTAAACCAGTCAGTAACTCTTCCTGTGCCTTATCTAGAACTTACTATTACAGGTGAGCAAAAACTGCACAGCCTGGACTTGAGTTCTGGGTGTATACATGGACTGGACAAAAGTGGTAAGGTTCAAAAACACTCCGCTTTTTGTTACGTATGGTAAGATTAGCAACGGCAAATCAGCAGTCAAGAGGACTCTCCCAAGCTGGATAGTCCCTTGTACACAGTTTATGAAAAGATTGGAAGAATACCATTCAGAGGCCTAAGGACATACTCCACATGGGGTACCTCTACCTCTGTGGCATTCACAAGGGGCATCCCACTAATAGACATTTACAGAGCAGCTACCTGGAAAATGGTGCAGACTTTCACAAAGCACTATTGTCTGGACATATAGTCCAGAAGCAATGCCAGATTTGGAACTGCTGTCTTGCAGAACCTTTTTCCCCAAGTAGGTTTTGGACCCAGCTTCCCAAGGTACCGCTGTATAGTCTGCTTAGAGTGTAACCATTAAGTGAGGGATTCCTGGGGTTAGAAGAAAAAATTACCATGTATCTGACTTAGAGAGGGCTCTTACAGTAGGTAATTACATATAGGACTGAAGCCGGCAGGTGTCAGGACCCCACGGAAACATTTCTAGCTAGCAGTCTCTGGGGGGACCACCCCACGCCAGATGACCTACGCATGCAACGTCAGTATAAAGAGGCGGTCCTCACGTCTTTCCAGCTCTTCCTGTCATAGCCTGCGTAGTGCCTCGTAGTGATGTTCACTGCTTTGCCAGTCTATCGCCTGTAGTTTTACCGCCTTTTCTTGAATTTTATTCGATTTTCGTCAGCATTTTCTCTTCAGCTGCCGTGTATGTCGTCCCCTACTCCTTCCGAGCTCAAAAACAAGTGCGATTCCTGCGGTGCCCAGCTCCCACACAAGAACGGACACTCCCAATGCCTTTTTTGCCTAGGCTCTGACCACCCCATGGAGAAGTGCCAGCACTGCCAGCAGTTCAACGCCGCCACCTGCAAGCGGAGGCAGCAGTCCATGGAGGCCCACCTTTTAAAACTGAAGATGTCCTCCATAGAAAAGGAGCTGAAAAAACTTAGGCAGTCCTCTATTTCCCCTGAGGGCCATCGCAAGAAGAAGCATCGGAACCGGTACTCCTCTACTACGGTCACCACGACTCCGGCTGGGATCGTGGTGCTGAAGGTAATGTCCTCTCCAGGGGACTGCCCAGACGGCCTGGAGGCTTGCAAGGCGGCGCGACCCTCCCATCAGGCTCAAGGCTTGGGCTCCCCTCGGGTGCCTCCGGGTCAAAAAAGGTTGCCGCTTCCAGTAAGCCCGCCACTGCGGCCTTCCGGTCCGAGCGGCCCCAGTAAGCCGGAAGTCGGCTTCTCCGACACCCACTCGGGTAAGGCTGATGAGACGTCCGACCCTTTGGGGCAGTGCATGATCTCCAAAGCACTCGCCAAGGCCGCCCATCCCTCACGGCCTTTGTTGAGCGTAGGGTCCAATAAGTTGGATGCTGGCTCCTCCGACGTCTGCCCAGATCCGGCCGGTAAGCGCCGACGCCGGACCCTTCGGGCCTGTCCGTCGTCCAGGGCTCACCGCAACGCTTGTTGCACTCTGAGGCTCCAGCGTATCCCTTGCTGGATCCCGGGGATGTTAGCACCCCCCCCCTTCCCCGGGTGACACTGAGGATATAGGCACGCTGCCAACAGGTCTCCCTCCTGCTGGGCCGGACGACCTGACATCGGACCCTCAGATGCCGGCTCCGATGCCGGCCTACCCGATGCTGGGCGACATCCCCTTGCCGGACACCGTCCCTACACCGGGCCCATTGCCCACCGGGCCTCCCATTCTGGGCTCGCCCGCTGGGCTGTTCCCAGGGCCTTCTGCTCCAACAGAGCCCCTGGTGCCTGGATATCCAACGCTGTCCTACCCAGGGCCGCAGTGTCTGGCAACACAGTACCCGACGCCGGCCTACCCGATGCCACAGTACCCGGTGCTTCAGTACCTGATGCCGGGCTTCCCACCATCGGGTTTTGGATACTCACCGTACGGATACCCCCCTCCTCCTCCTCCACTGCCCCCCTCAGCCGCTGGTGGATCTGAAGGAGACTCTGGCTTCCTGGTGGGCTGAGGCCAAGGCTCTGCTCACCAAGGAAGTAGAGAGCCGTCTTCCGACGCTGGACCCGGTTCCGGAATCCCGTCGTCGGAGGCAAGAGACTCCCTCCCAACCCCCGACACCAGGGGCAAGCCCTCCGATTCCAGGGCAGGGGAGAACACACTTCCCTGAGGGTTTCCCAAGGGGTCCGTCTCTCCCCCGCGCCAGGAAGGGTCTTCCTCTTCTTCTTCATCCTCTTCGGAGAGTTGGACGACTCCGATGGGTGCTCCGACCCGGACGACGAGCCACGCACTCCAGACAAGCCCAGGCCTAGGACGACTCCAAAGTCCCCTCCGGTGGATCTTTCCTTCCTGGAATTGCTGTGCAAGATCCAGGCTGTTCATCAGTGTCAATCTTTGGAGCCGGATCCACAGCGTAAAAAACTCGCTGCACACCTGGATCTGCCCGAGACTGCTCCAACTCTGATTCCACCCTGGATCGAGCCTCATGCCGACCTTGTTTCCACTATTTGGAAACAACTGTCGCCATTACCCCCCCCTTCCGAGGAAGGCAGATAGGCTATACCAGGCTCCGGAGGGTGTCATTTCCCTGAATTCACACCCCAAAGCTGATTTGGTGGTGATTAGCGCCACTCACGGCCGTAAGGCTAACCCCAAGCATTTGAGCTCATCCCCACCTGACAAGGAATTCCTCCTTCTGGACCAGTATGGGAAGAAGGTCTATGCTTCTTCCACTCCGGGAATCAGGGCCCTGAACTACATTACTCACATGGGGGATTACCAGAAGGTGATCCTTAGTGAAGTGGAAGCTAAATTGGACTCCTTTCCTGAGTCTCAGACTAAGCAGGAAGCGGCAGATCTGGTCCGATCTGGGCATTCGGCCAGTCGGCATGTGCTTCGTGACACTTACGACACAGTAGATGCTGCTGGTCGGAGCTCGGCTTTCGCCGTGGGTTTTCGGCGTCATGCCTGGCTCCGGGTGTCGGGTTTGGTCCCGGAGGTGCAGTCTGCTATCCAGGACGCGCCCTTCAGGGCTTCGGTGCTTTTCGGTGGCGATATCAAGGACATCATCACCGATCTGCAAGAGAAGGGTACTGCACTAAAGTCTGTTGACTCCTTGTACAGGCCCCCTCAGGGTCAGCGTCGCCCCTTTCGCAGACATTCTTGGCCCAAAGCAAAACCTCAGGGAAAGCGGGCAAACAAATGTTGGGCCCCTCCGTCTGCCAAGCCCCTGCCCAAAAAAGCAGCTCGAGCTTCAGCCGCAGCGTTGCCCCATACCCCCTGACTCCTCTCTTCTCCCACAGCCTCTGGGCCTCCCAGAGGAACCGGTAGGAGAGAGATTTTCCTTCCATCTACCGGGTTGGGAGAGGATCACTTCCGATACTTGGGCACTCCAGCTGATAGCGGAAGGACACTCAATAGAGTTTCTTCAGAAACCACCAAGGAACCTCCCCCCCAAAGTCGTCTTACTGCCCGGAACATCATCTTCTGGTTCAGGAAGAAATATCATTCCTTCTTCTGTAGGCGGCAATAGAATCCGTCCCATCCCACCTTCGGGGGACAGGTTACTACTCCCATTTCTTCCTGGTTCCGAAGAAGTCAGGAGACGTGAGGCCTATTCTAGACCTCAGCTCCCTGAACCTGTTCGTGGAGTACAAGCAGTTCAGAATGCTCTCTTTGCAGAGTCTTCTGCCTCTCCTTCGGCCGGGACAGTGGCTCTGCACTCTGGACATGCAGGATGCCTACCTGCATATCCCTATTCATCCTTCCCACCGCAAATACCTACATTTTGCGTTTCAGGAGGACCACTACCAATTCAAGGCCCTCCCATTTGGTCTCTCCTTGGCGCCCCGAGTGTTCACCAGATGCCTCTCGGTGGTAGTGGCCTACCTGCATACCCAGGGAGTTCAGGTTTTCCCGTACCTGGACGACTGGCTCCTGGTGGCCCCATCCAGGGGGGAGCTCCTGCACTTCCTTTCCCTTACCCTGCAGGTTTTCACCAGCCTGGGTATTGCCATCAACCAGGCCAAGTCCCATTTGATCCCATCCCAGAGGCTCCAGTTCATCGGGGCAATCCTGGACACAACCTCCAGCATGACATTCCTGCCACTGGACAGGGTAGCCACCCTCCAGGCTCATGTCAGCCTGGTAACCAGTTGCAGGCGGGTCACCGCCAGGACAGTGCTTCGCCTCCTCGGGCTCATGGCGGCTGCTATTCTGACAGTCCCTCGCACTCGGCTCCACATAAGAATCTCTCAGTGGATGCTCCGGTCTCAGTGGAATCAGTTGGTGGATGACCTAGATCTACTGGTACTGGTCTCCAATCCTGTGGTTCGAGACTTGCAATGGTTCAGGAGAACCTTTGCCGGAGAGTTCCCTTCTGCCTCTCTCCTCCCTCTCTAGACGCTGATAACAGACGCCTCGGGCGAGGGTTGTGGAGCCCACCTGGGGTCTCACAGGACCCAGAGCTCCTGGTCCAAGCTCGAACAGACTCTTCACATAAATGTGCTCGAGCTCAGGGCCATGCTGTATGCTCTACAAGCTCTGCATCTGTATCTGCTTCCTGGTCATCTGGCTGTCCAGACGGACAACATGTGCATAGTCTGGTACATCAACAAACAGGGAGGAACCCATTCCTACCCTCTTTGCAGGGAGGCGATGCGAGTTTGGGATTAGGCAGTGCAACACAACCTTCACCTCATGGCAATTCACATTCCGGGGGTCAAGAACACGTTGGCAAACCACCTGAGTTGGTCATCTGCCCAGGCTCACAAGTGAGAACTGGATCAGGGGGTAGCAGATGATATCTTCCTATGCTGGGGAACACCTCAGGTAGACCTGATCTTCCCTTGTCAATCTTCACCATTCATTACTTCCTGGGTGTTAGCCGGAGGCGCGCACCAGCCGGGTGTCTTTTTTTTTAAAGTTTTCGCGGCGCACACCGCGAGTGGCGTCATGCGAGGGGCGTCGTTAGTAGCGACCGACTCCTCCTCCAACTCAGTTCTGTTTCTCCGCGCGAGGCAGCACCTGTCCATGCGTAGCGCTGGTAGTTGTAGTGTTTCCGACTTGCTTTTTCCTCGACACTCACGATACGGTAAGACTGTTCTTTTCTTTCTTCGGCGCGGGTGTATTTCCTACTGTGTTTTAGTCTCGTTGGTTTGCGTTATGTCCGGTTCTGGAGCTAAGCGTTCTTGAAGGCGGCGTGCCCCTATGTGCGCCGGTGCTCCTGTGGCGGCATTTCTCCGCTCGGACCGGCATGACGCTTGCCTTCGCTGTCTGGGACCCAACCATGATATGGATTCATGACGGCCTGTTTCTCGATGGACCGTCGCGTCCCTCAAGTCCGTTCAAGCTTCGGCAAGGCCCCGCCGACTCGGGACGGCGTTGCCACGGGAATCTCAGGCAGATCTTTAGGCCCTTCCCGGCCTATATACGGTCCGAGGAGGAGGGGTTTCTCATCCATCTTGCCGAGGAGGAGGCCTTCCGTGGTGTTGGGAGCGCCATAGCCCCTCCCGGGTTGCAGCGCTGACACCGCCGCAGTCACCTTCGAGGTGCAGGCCTCTGCGTCGAGGCTCTCGCTTTTGGGCCCGCTTGTGGACCTCGACGCCGCCTCGCTGCGCTGCTTGATCCGGGTGACCGCTGGCGGGCGCCGGTGATCGGGCGGCGCCGCTTTGGATCCCGGTGTCATCACGGTGTGTCATTGAGCGGCGCCATTGGCGGTGCCGCATTGGCCTCGGCGCCGTTCGCGCTGTGCCGGTGGACATGACAGCGCTGCCGGACTGTGCCGCCTCCGCCCTCGACGCTGCCGGGCGGGCGCCGCTGTTTCCCTTCCTCGGGCGCGGTGCCGGGCCTGCCGGAGCCGCTGGGGTGTGGGGTTAGGCCTTCCTGCTGCCGGGCGTGGGAGGCACGGGCGCCGCTTGGTACCGGGGCCGTCAGCGTCTGGTGGCTCTGGGGACCCTGGGGTGGCTAGCATCGAGGTCTGCTGCGTCTCTGCCCTCCTCGGAGGACGAATGACTCAGATGTGGACCCATCCTGGCACCCCCATTCTTCAGGATCTGGGTCCTCGGTGGCTAGGGGTACCAGGCGGGCAGCGGGCTCCTCCTCTGTCCCCTTACTGCTCCTCCTGAGGGTTCCTCGGCTGGGGTGGCCGAGAGTCCCGGGGCAGACGGGGTGACGGGAGGGGGCGTCTCTCTGGAGGCTCGCAGACGGCTACCCCCGGGTGCTGTTGCCTCTCTAAGGACAGGGGACGATTGCAGTCGAGGAGGAGGGCCCTCGAATCCGAGGGGTTGAGGGCAGGCGCCTGCTGCCCAGTCTTCTTTGGCCACCCCGGGGGTGGCCAGGGCCAGAGTGCAGAGCCCCGTCCCTCCCCCAGGGTTCTAGGGTGTCCTCCGCGGCGTTTGTGCGGACTGCCCTTCTGGATCCATGCAGTCTCGGCGTCATCGCAGGGGAGTTTCTCCTCCAGGGCTCTTCCAGGCTCCGCTTCCCCAGAGTTCCGTTCTGCGGCCTGGTTTGATATCCGAGATCCCTCCTACTAGGGCTCTTTTCCCCGGATTCCAGAGCCCTCGCAGAGAGCAGTTGCCTCCTCGCAGGTGCCCCTCTCTCATCTCTCTGCCTTCACCACCCCCGCTCCCGGGCCGTGTCGGTCCCACGGGTCCGTTATCCTGGGAGCAGTTCAGAGGTTCTGCAGCGCCTTCCCTCATATGTTAGATACATGCATGAGCCGGTCTTTCGACTTCTCCCCACCGCTTAGGGAATCCTCTGAGCATTCCAGCTCCCCATCATCCTCGCTCTCCTCTGAGGGAGAGAACCCCTGCTCATCTGTCCTCCGATGCTGATTTCACAGAATATCAGCGCTTCTCTCGAGGATGGTGAGGATCTCTGGATTTCTATGTTCGAGAGACATACGAATCGGAGACGCGTGAATTCCTTGGTGAATTGATGCCCAGCATCTGGTGGTACCTTCCTGGCCTATCCCTTCCAGGAGGCGCTCATCCGGTTCCTGGCAGTTCCTCGCCGCTTTCCCCAGCCCCGGGGACTGCCAGCGAGGTATTGTGCACCCTCTGAGTCTCTAGGTTCCTTCCCAACCCGTCCCTCAGGTTTGGTATACCCTGGATACTCCTTCTGGGCAGGTTGCCTGGCGCATCGCACCGCCCACTCGATTCGGACTCTCTCCAGTTCGACCGCTGGAGCGTAAGAGTGTTCTCTTCTCGTGCGAGTGCATGTATTGCATCACATCAGGCTCACCACGCTGCCTATAACCGGCATTTGTGGTCAATGATGTCCCAGCTGCTGGCATCTATGCCTGACACGGAGCAAACCAGACAAGCCGTTGCCCTCTCCGCGGTAGGCCTGGAGCTGGCAAGACACCAAGCAAGGGCATCTTATGACGCCAATGAGGTGGCTTCCAGGCTTGCGGGGACAGCGATCTGCATCAGGCGGACGGCATGGCTTCGTCTTTTTCCAGATTGTCACCCTGGCCCGGGCGTAGGGGTGATTCGCTCCGCCTTCCGGGGGACCCGTCTTTTCTCTTCCAGAGCTAGGAGACTTTTACAGGGGCTCCCTCCGTCTCCTCGTCTTCGGGAGGCACCTCCTAGCTCTTCTCCCACTTAGGTTTTCTGAATAAGCCAGGGTCTTCTCCTTCTGTTTTCTCACCAGCAGAAGGCTGGGGGTCTTGTTCCCTCAGGGTATTACCTCTTCCTCCTCCAGGGGAAGAGGAGCTTGGTACTCACCCAGGAAGTAATGAATGGTGAAGATTGACAAGGGAAGATATGAAAATTATGTACCTACCGTAATTCCTGATCTTCTCTTGTATCTTCACCATTCATTACTTACTCCCGCCCACCATCCCCTCAGTGGTCTCTTCCTGTGGCTTCTCCACCTCCCGTCTCCTTCCTCTCTGCAAAAAAAAAATATAAAAAAAAATCCTTCTTTTTGGGGGTTCTAATTTTCAGAAAAATTAATTACTCTAAGATTCATGGCCATCTAAATGGATTGCATTGGCGATCAGACTGCACAACTATCTCTTGCCGTTATCCTGACAAGATATCTCTGGGGTTTTGGCCTGGTTCAGGCTATTCAGTTGATCCTGCAATCCCGTGTTCCAGATATTGCCCTGGAATCAAACCCCCCCCTCTATTCTTGCCCTGCAGAGCAGAAGGAACGGCACGTCTGTTCCTTTTTCTAATAAAAAAAAAAAAAGGGGAAAATGCTGAGGGAACTCTTTACACTGCTATAGGCACCTTGGTTTTGGGGTCATGCAAAACCTCAAATTTCTTCTGTAAAAAAAGGAAAACAAACAAGAGGGAAATGAGAAGGTAATCTCCCTTCTCACTAGTTTGCAATTGGTTTCTCCTTTTTAGTGTCCTCCTGGACAATTTTACAGAAGAGTGCTGACCATATCCAATCCCGGCCAGCCTAAGCCTTGGCCAGTCTGTCTGAGTCCCATTTCTATGCTTAAACGCCTGAAAGGCTTACATTTTCCTTTCTAAGTCCCAGAGCAGCACTCTCCCTGCTGTCTGGGGTTCCTTTTCCTCCTCGGGTGTCTCAATTCTAGGCCTGTCGCTGCCAGGAACCCGAGGGGGGTATCAATAACAATGGCATGTTGAGGATAAGGACTATGCCCTCCAGAGTCTGTCTAGCGGGTTTGGTGAACCTTCTCTTCAGCTCTATCTCCGGGGATTCTTGCTTCCCTCTTAGTCGAGCCTTCAGCTCTAAGCTAATATGCATGTTGGCATTCTGGTCCCTTCAACATCCCATCTCTCTTCTCTTCTTCTTCTTCTATTTTCTCATCTCCTTACTTTATCTCCTCCAGAGTCACCCAGGTAAGGAGGCCCTGCAGTCCCTAGGCTAGGATACTTTATCTCTCTGTCCTTCCTCCATCGGCTTATTCCTTTTCAGTTCATTCTTCCTTGCTTTTGCTATCCCTCGGCTATCTTGCCTCGCCATCTATATTCTCTACTCTCACTTTTGCCTCTCCGGCTCACAGAACTGAGTTGGAGGAGGAGTCGATCGCTACTTAGCGGCCCCTCGCAGTGGCGTCACTCCGAGGGCAGTGCCATTAGGCAAACTTTAAAAAAAAAAAAAAAGCTCCCGTGGAGCGGGTGCGTACCGCTAACACCCAGTAAGTAATGAATGGTGAAGATACAAGAGAAGATCAGGAATTACGGTAGGTACGTAATTTTCATTTTGCGTCTCCTCATGAACGCAAAACTTCCCGCCTTCTGCTCGCTCGCTCCAGGGCGAGGCAGTTTTTGGAGAGATGCTCTGTCTCTAAACTAGAAGGGCAGATTCGTCTATGCCTTCCCCTTGATTCCGAGGGTCTTACAAAAACTCAGCTCAGAAGGAGCTTGCATGATCCTAATCGCTTTCTGGCCCAGGCAAGTTTGGTTCTCTCTTCTGCAACAGTATTCGGAGGAACCTCTTCTTCCTCTTCCTCTGTCACAACTTTTGCTGACCCAGGATCAAGGGACCCTGGTCCATCCAGGCCTCAGGTCCCTTCAGTTGCACGCGTGGCTCCTGCAGACGTAGCTCAAGCCTGATTCGGAGTTTCCCCACTGGTGGCTGAGATTCTGGTGGAGGCTAGAAAGCCCTCTACTAGATCTATCTTTGCCATGAAATGGAAGCGGTTCTCTATTTGGGCCTCTTCCAAAGATTTCGAGCCATTCTCTTGCTCTGTCGGGAGGCTTCTGGACTACATGCGCCATCTCTTTGATCTGGGTCTCAGTCATTCCTATCTGAAGGTTCACATGGCGGCCATCTCTGCTTACCATGTTCCTTTTGGGGTCAGAACTTTTGCACAGTTGGAAGTCTCAAAGACTTTTCTTAGAGGGGTTCTCTACTTGAGACCCCCTATTCGTGTTCCTGCCCCTCCTTGGGATTTGAATTTTATTCTTGAGAAGCTTACCCTGCCTCCTTTCGAGCCGGCAGCCTCAGCAGACCTAAAGTTCCTTTCCTGGAAGGCTCTCTTCCTAGCGGACATTACTTCTACTCTAAGGATTTCCGAGCTCCAGGCCTTGATGTGCAAAATCCCGTATTTGATTTTTCACAAGGAACGTGTGGCTCTGTGTACCAACCATAAGTTTCTCCCTAAGGTGGTAGTGAAATCTACGCTGAATCAATCCATGGAGCTGCCTGCTTTCTTTACACAACACTCCAATCAAGGGGAGTACCTCTTGCATACTTTAGATGTTCACTGAATTCTGCGATACCACACCTGAGATGGGTAGGGAACTGGCTTCAGGGAAGGCAACAGAGGGTGATGGTGGGTATGGAGCTCTCACACCCAAGGGTAGTGACTAGCGGTGTTCCACAGGGCTCGGTGTTGGGACCTGTGTTGTTTGGGATATTCATTGCAAACATATAATTGGACATCAAGAGCAAGATCAGTCTGTTTGCTGATGATACCAAGGTAGGAGCAGTGGTGGATGACCTAGGGGGATGGCAGGGGTTGCAGGATGATCTGGCAAAGCTTGAAGCCTGGTCAGACGCCTGGCAACTGGGGTTTAATGCCAAAAAGTTCAAGGTGCTGCATTTTGGGATGTAGAACCCAAAGAGGAATTACCAGCTGGGGGGAGTGCAGCTAGCCCAGACAGAGGAGGAGAAGGATCTGGGGGTGCTCATTACAGGGTCAATGAACAACTCTGCACAATGTAGGAAGGCAGCTGCAAAGGCCAACAAAATGCTGGGTTGTATTGCAAGGGGTATATCCTCGAGGAGGGAGGAGGTGATTCTGCCACTGTACAGGTCATTGGTTAGACGGCACCTGGAGTACTGGGTGCAGTACTGGTGCCCGTATCTGAATAGGGACATTAAGTTACTGGAGGGGGTGCAGCACGGGGCGACAAAGATTATCAAGGGGCTGGGGGACTTATCATACGAGAGGAGGCTGAGGGAGTTGAACATGTACTGCTGGAGGAGAGGAGGGACGGGGGACATGATTGAAACCTTTAAGTACATGAAAGGAATAAATAAGACAGGTACAAAGGGGCTGTTCAAAGTAAGGGAGGGGAGGGACACCAGGGGCCATGATATGAGACTGGAGGGAGGAAGGTTCAGGAGGGAGATGAAGAGACACTTTTTTACAGAGAGGGTGGTGGCTGGGTGGAATGCATTACCTGCAGAAGTGGTATCCAGTAGAACAGTGGACTGCTTCAAAAGGGAATGGGACTGGACAAAGGGGAGGGTCAGTGAAGGGGAAGGGTGGAAGGGAGGGGCAGCTGCAGAATAAGGGGTGCTAGCTGCACATTCGAGCAGACGTGATAGACCTCTAGGCCTTTATCTGCTGGCAAATTTTGTATGTTCGTACCACCAGGACGAAGGGTCTCAGAAAGACTGATCAACTGTTTGTCTCTTTTGCTCAGAAAAGAGAAGGCAATGCTGTCTCCAAACAATGCCTATCTAAATGGTTGGATCATTGTATCACTTTCTGTTATGGCAAGTACCACAAGACCCTGCCGGGTCAAGTCAGAGGCCACTCCACCAGGGGTGTCCGCTGCCTTTGCTGTTTGTTTCAAGAATGTGTCAGCGGCAGACATCTGTGCAGCCGCAACTTGGACTTCTGTTCATACCTTTTCGAAACATTACAGTTTGGACATTGCCTCTCGCCATAGAGCTGGCTTTGTGTTGGCTGTGCTGCAAGGTCTTCTTTCCTAAGACCTTCACATCCAGAGGGTCTACATTTGAGTAGTTTCCTCCTCCTCCCATGTGCTTCTCCTTGTTCCAGATTGCTTGGGACTTGGTCCTATATGTAATTACCTACTGCAAGAGCCCTCTCGAAGTAAGATAGTACAGTTACGTAAGAACTTACTGTAACAGTAGATCTTCAAGAGAGGCTCTTGCAGCAGGTAATACCTTCCCGCCCTCCATCTCCCCTTAGCTTTTTCAGCTTCTTTTCCTGGAAGGGAAATATCCGCTTCTCTCTCGTCTTGCCTCTTTGGCCTTTGGCGGGAAAGAACTGGAAGGCGGGTGTGGGGGACTGCCCCTTTATACTGATGTCGCATGACTTTGGTCACCTGACATGGGGGCAGTCCCCCGCCAGAGACTGCTAGCTAGAAATCTTTCCGTGGGGTCCTTCTGGCTTCAGTCCTATATGTAATTACCTACTGCAAGAGCCTCTCTCGAAGATCTATTGTTATGGTAAGTTCTTGCGTAACTACTTTCTTCTCCGGGAATCCCTCACTATGGTTGCACCCTCCCACTCTGCCTCCCCTTCCAGAACCATTAGATCTTACTTTGAGAGGGCTCTTGCAGTAGGTATTCACCAATAGGACTCAGGTGTGAGGACCCCACGGAAAAATCTTCTAGCTAGCAGTCTCTGGCAGGGGACCGCCCTCACATCAGCTGACCGGCGTCTGCACGCGTCAGTATAAAGGGGCAGTCCCCACACCCGCCTTCCAGTTCTTTCTCGCCGTTGGCTTGCAAAAGTACCTCGTGGAAGAACAGTGCTACTAGCATCACCATTTTGGATGAGTATTTACTCCCGTTTCTACTTCTTCGAAGTTTCTTTATTTGATTATCTAGTTTCATCGGCTGCGTATGTCATCCCTGAAGCCCTCCGACTTGCATAAAAACATGTGCGACTTGTGCGGATCCCAGCTCTCATGTAAGGACAGCCATTCCCTGTGTCTCTTCTGTCTAGGCCCAGACCACCATGTGGAGGAGTGCGACCACTGCCAAAAATTCAGTTCAGTCACCCATAAAAGGTGGCAGCAGTCCCTGGAAGCCCATATTATAAAGAAAAAGATAGCTTCCATGAAAAAAGAATTTAAAAAACTCAGGCAGACGTCAACCACTCCCGAAGGCCACCATAAGAAAAAATGGGACAAGAAGAAGCATAGGGACAGGGATTCTTCATCCACAGCACCATCGACTTTGGCTGGAGTTGTGGCTTTACAGGTATCTACCCCTCTGGGGAACCGTTCTCTGACAGCCGCTTTGGTAGTGTCCAAACTTCACCCCAGTCAGACTTGCTTCGAATCAGCAGGAGCCTCCCGGGGCAAAGAGGCCTCCTCCTGCTACAGCCGCCTCTTCCACACGGCCTACCAGTGTGAGTGGGTCTGATAAGTCTGGCTGTGGCTCTGCCGCTTCTCGCCCAAACAAGGCTGATAAGTCACCCATCGGCCAGTCCGGCGAACGCCCAGCCTGTGATCCCCCATCAGGTCCTGATGCCACACCTGACGGTCGGGGATCGCCGCAGCTGACACCTGACCAGCTGCCTTCAGAGGCTCCTCCGTCCCCACTGCCTTCTCTCAGGGAGTTGGACCCTCCTTCCCCAGCTGGGGATGAGGACCAAGGGACGCTTCCGCCATTGGGGACACCCCAACCCCAACGCCAGAGCCTCCGACTCTGGATCTGGTGACAGTCCCTCCACCATCGCCTTCCGGCTTGCCGATGACTGACCGACCTGCTCCAGCATCTGGGCCAGCAAGGCCCGTTTTTCCAGACTCTCCAAGGGGCCTTCTTTTCTGCCCTCTGCGTCCACCGGGACGACACCAGACCTGTCAGGGCCTCTGGTTGGGCCTCCGTCAGGACTGTTGGCACCTTCAGGTCTTCTAACGCTGGGATACCCTACACTACAGTAACCGGAGCCAGGATTCCCTAACCCAGGCTTTCCTCCATCGGGTTTCGAGTGCCAATACTACGGGTTCCCAAATTACCCATTTCCAAGTCCCCCTCCTCAGCCGCAGATGGACTTGATGTCGGTACTGTCATCCTGGTGGGCTGAAGCCAAATCTCAGCTCACCTTGGAACTGGATAAACGTCATCTGACGCTGGACCCAATGCCAGCTCCCGCACGTCAGCCAGAGGAGAACACTCTGACGTTACCGGACGCCAGACCAGAACCTTCAACTGGCGCTCACCCTAGGGAATTCTCCCAACTGCCGAATGTGTCCAGTCAGGTTGAATTTCCCCTAGCTCCAGTAGTTACTACTACTTCTTCTCAGGAGTCCTCGGAACCTGATAGTGATTTTGAACCCTCTGACCCAGGAGACGAGCCTCATACTCCAGAGATTCCCAAACCGAAGGATTCTCCTAAATCCCCCCCCGAGGATCCTTCCTTCCTGGAGTTATTAAGGAAAATCCAGGCTGCTTATGACTGGAAGACGGTGGAGCAAGATCCCCAACGGCAGAGTTTAGTTGTACATTTAGATCTGACGAAGTCCTCACCCACCCTGATTCCACCCTGGATTGAACCTCATGAGGATCTCGTTTCCACTATTTGGAAGCAGCCTTCCTCCTTAACACCCCTTCCTCATAAGCTCTATCAATCTCCAGAAGACAAAGATTTTCTGAGCCTTCACCCTAAGGCAGATTCGGTCATGATCAGTGCTGCCCATGACAGAACCGCTCATCCTAAACATCTGAGCTCTTTTCCCCCTGACAAGGAATCTAAGCTTCTGGACCTATATGGGAAAAAGGTCTACGCCTCCTCTACCCTGGGCATTAGGGCCCTCAATTGTGTGGCCCACATGGGGAATTTCCAGAAGTCCATCCTCAGTCAGGTAGAATCTAAATTAGATTTTCTTCCATATTTTGAGACCAAACAGGAACTGGGAGATCTTGTCTGCTTGGCCAGGCCAGCCCGTAGACATATGCTCCATGCCACCTATGATGCGGTGGACACAGCTGGCAGAAGTTCGACCTTCGCTGTCGGGTTGCGGCGCCACGCATGGCTTCACGTTTCAGGCCTGGCGCCCAAGGTGCAGACTGCCATCCAGGACGCCCCCTTTTGAGGGTTGGTACTATTTGGTGGTGATGTCAAAGATATAATCACCGACCTACAAGAGAAATGGCAAACACTGAGGTCGGTTCAAGGTATGTATAAACCTCCCCAAGGACAGAAATGTCCCTTTCGGCACCAAAACCACTGTCAGCAGAAAGATGCAGGCTCAATGCCCAAACAAACGTAGAGCCACATCAGCGACCAAACCCCCTCCACACAAGTCCCGTAAGGCTTCCGGAGCTGTGGCCACTGCTCTGCCCTCGACCTCCTGACTCCCTGCCTCTCCCTCTTCCTCTGGACAATCCAGAGGGGCCGGTGGGGGGAAGATTTTCCTTCCACCTTTTGGAATGGGAGAGGATAACCTCCGACTCCTGGGTGCGCCTACTAGTTTCAGAGTGGCACTGCATAGAGTTCACTCAAAACACACACACACACCCCACAGACCTCCTTCATTGTCATCCTACCCACCACTGCACATTCCTCTGGTGCAAGAGGAGATAAACTCCCTTCTTAGGAAGGCGGCAATAGAACCAGTCCCCCCCCTCCCCCTTTACCGGGGGACGGGTTACTATTCTCATTTCTTCCTAGTGCCAAAGAAAACAGGCAATCTGAGACCCATTCTGGATCTCAGCACCCTCAACCTATATGTGGAGTACAAGAGGTTCAGAATGCTCTCTGTGCAGAGTCTTCTCCCCCTGCTCAGGTCAGGCCTTTGGCTATGCGCCTTGGAAATGCAGGATGCCTACCTGCATGTCCCCATATGTCCCTCTCACTGCAAATTTCTCCGTTTTCACTTCCAGGGGAACACTACCAATTCAAGGCCCTTCCTTTTGGCCTGTCCTCGGCTCCCTGAATATTTACCAAATACCTGGCAGTAGTGGCAGCTTTCCTGCATACCAAGGGGGTCCAGGTATTTCCCTACCTGGATGATTGGCTTTTAGCAGTCCCTTCGTACGGTTGCCCAGCTGGGGGTGACCCATATGTTCTTAAGAGTCATTCTATATCTGAAGCCTCCCATCCGTAATCCAGTCCCAGCGTGGAACCCAATTTTGGTTTTGGAAAAGCTTACTTTGGCTCCTTTTGAGACAGCCACGACTTGTGGCTAACTCGTTCTCTCTTGGAAAGCACTGTTTTTAGTTGCAGTCCCTTCTGCTCAAAGGATTTCAGAACTATAGGCTCCAATGTATGAGCCTCCTTATTTTATTTTTCACAAAGACAGGATGTCTTTGCGTACTAATCTTTAGTTTCTCTCAAAGGTGGCATCTGAGTTTACTTTAAATCAAACTATCCACCTGCCAGTTCATTTTCCTGAGCATGCCAATCCAGGGGAGGCATTGCTCCATACTCTAGATGTACATAGACTACTCCGGTACTGTATACTCTGCATGAAGGACTGCAGGAAGGCCTTCCAGCTTTTTGTTTTGTTCATCCCCGGGAAGGAGGGCGCCCAGTTTCTAAACTGTGCTTGTTCAAATGGCTAACAAATTGTATTACTTTCTGTTACAAGAAGTACGGTAAGGAACTACCTGGGGTGGTTTGTGGTTATTCCACAAGAGACTTGACTATTTCTGTTGCTTGTTTCAAAAATGTGTCTGCTGCAGATATTTGTGCAGCTGCCTTCAGGAGTACTGTCCATACTTTCACTGAACACTTCAGTCTGGACATTGTCTCTCGAAAAAGGGCTGGCTTTGGCCTAGCTGTGCTTCAAACCCTACTTTCTTAGGCCTGTAGGCTCCAGCCACCCATACTGTTTATGGTTAGTACTGCTTGGTAGTTGTTCCATAGGCGTAGCAGAACTGCTATTATCCTGCTGCTTGCTCTTACCATCGTGCAAGAATGTGCCTTTGTAACTAAACTGGTTTATCTGTTTAACTGTTGTAATCACATATGCTTGCTAACTATGTAACCCATATGCTGTAACCAAAGTCTGTTATGTATTTGTCCTCAATGTGACGAGGCGAGGTACCTTTGGAAATGAGCCTTTGGCTCAAAGGTTGTAAACTGATGTACAGATAAATAAATAGAGATTTCCTTGAAGACGGAACAGTTACATACTTACTGTAACAGTAGATCTTTGAGAGTATCTCTTTCATTATTAGTACTAGGTTCTCTCTTGGTTCCCTACAGTGAGGTCTTCCAAGCATGATTTCTTTTGGGGGACTGAGATGGGGCTGTCCACATTTATGTAACAGCCAACGTTTTACATCATCTTGGGCGGCCCCTTGTGGACTGCTTGCAAAAGTTTCCATGTGGTTCTAGTGCCTGGTGTCTTATAGTTCCATGGGTGTAGCCTTATGAAAGAGATTCTTTCAAAGATCTGCTGTTACGGTAAGTACATAACTGTTCTTTTTTAAACAATTCCTTTCCAAATGGTTGTCATCCTGTATTTTGTTTGTTGCCAGAAGCACTATAAGGAGCTTCCTTGTCCTGTCCGTGACCACTCCACACATGACATGGGCATTTCCTTACTTCCATAACTTGTTTTTGTATTTTGACAGTTGCAGACAAATGCTCTGTGGCCACATGGAATTCTGTCCACACTTTCACTGAGCACTACAGTTTGGATCTTTCTGCTTGGGAATCATTCTAAAGGTGTAGCTCTATGGAGATGTCCATGAAGAAGGCAGTTACCATAACAGTAGATCTTCAAGAGATTCTCCTCCATAGAGACACAGCTCACCCTCCCACCTTCTCTCAGCTGTATTTTAGGTGGCATATGCCAGAGGTCCACCACGTTGTTGCACACTGTGTATTCTTCCTCTGACCTAATTTGGGCTGCAGTTTCTGATTCCATCACCTCTTCTGTGTGCCTGGTTTTGATTGTGGTCTCCAGGTCCCTGCCAGTTTGATGCATCCTCTGAGCGTGTCTCTGGTGCAGAACTGAGGAGAGATTGGGACCGCCCACATTACATAGATGGCATCAGTGTATGACAATTTTGGCAGCCCCAGCAGGCAAATATTTCCAAGTGGTCCTGACACCAGCAGCTTATAGTTCCAAAGGTGTTGCTCTGTGGAGGAGGAGAGGAGATCTACTGTTACTATAAGTAACTGAACTTTCCATGGCTAGCAAGGGGTTATACAAACACCAGACAGCCCACACCTTCTTCTCCCATGAGCAGAGTGTTTCACTTATATAGTAACATGGTAATTTTTGGTTGGAAGCGACTCTAGGTCCTTTCTAGTGCACCCCTGCCCTGCTTTATAAACAGGGATGAAATACGTATACTGTGCAAACAAGTGCTAAATTTTGGAGATTCCCTAGCCACTCTACTACCCAGGGTGCTTGGTAATTCCCTTGGTAAGTAGGAATTTGTTCAGGCTTATTTTAAGGGACTTTACTACCTCCATGTCCATGGTATCCAGTGGTAGCCTATTCTGTATGTTCACCACCCTCTTGGATTGAAAGTGCCTCCTAAAGTTAACTGTGAATTTGCCAGCCTTGAGCTTCAAAATGTGTGTCAACGTCCTGCTACAGGACACCACATCAAACATCTGTGACTGTTCAGACTGGTCGGCACCCCTGAGTTTGAAAAGAAGGCTGAGATTGTCTCCTCTGAGTCTCCTTTTGTCCTAGATGAACATGTTAAAGGCCTCCAGCGTCTCCTAATAGCTTTTGTACCCCATACTACTGATAATTTTGGTGGACAGTGTTGTACTCTCTTGACTACCTCACTGTCTCTTATGTATTGAGGAGACCAGAATTACATGAAGGTAGAGCCTAGCCAGGGCCTTGTAAAGTTGCAGGATTACTTCCACTGGTCTGCTGGTCACCACCTTTTGATGCACCTCCATATTCTGCTGGTCCTTTTGAGTGTGCCCATGCACTGCTTGTCCTGCTTCAGCCCTATGTCTGTTATGACTTACAGGTCTTTTCCTCCTCAACTACAAGAGGAGCTCAGCAGAGTGTATAGGTCCTACCGCTGTTCTTCTTCCCCAAGAGTAGCATGTTGCATTTGACTACATTGAATCTTGAGGTTCCAGAACTCCAACCAATAACCCAACTTGTTCAGGTCCTCCTGATGTTTGTCCTCATCCACGAGGGAGTCCATCACCATGGCCAGCTTAGTAGCATCTGCAGATTTATTCAGCCTGCTGGAGACCCCAGCTTCCAGATCATGATGAAGATATTAAAGACCAGTGGCCTCAGCACCTATCCCTCAGAGATGCCACCAAGTACTCCTCACCACTTGGAATAGTGCTCGTCCACCACCACCACTTTCTGCCCCCCAAGCTAGTTAGCAGTCACCTTGTGAATGTCTCGTTTACCACACCGGTTTACATTTTCCAGAAGCTTGCATGAAGCACAGTATCAATGGCTTTACTGCAGTCCCGATAAATTACAACCATGGC
The DNA here is from genome assembly GCA_016271365.2 of Neoceratodus forsteri. Lineage (NCBI taxonomy): Eukaryota > Metazoa > Chordata > Ceratodontiformes > Ceratodontidae > Neoceratodus > Neoceratodus forsteri. The sequence goes on from CM028131.1 coordinate 997,884,559, forward strand.
CCTGCCCACCTCCCTGGTTACCCCCTTGAAGAAGATAATCAGGTTGGTTTGGCATGATCTGCCCAATATAAAGCCATGCTAAGATGAGCAAGTTCAGCCAAGTTATTGATTGATGGATGGATGGATGAATTTATTTATTTAAAAAAGTTTTACCCAGAAAGCCAAACTGAGCTGGTAAGAGCTCATTTTCAGATGTGTCCTGGGGGTAGGGGTAAGACAACAGAACAGATCCAAGGTACAATGTACAAAATGATACAGTAGAAGGGAAATAGGTAGAACAATATATACAAATTACAAGAGCAAATTCGGAATAAAACTCGCCATATAGTAAATACCATACAGTAAATTATGTAACAGGCAAAAGAACTCTAAACTCTGAGCAACAAAACAGTAATATGAGGAGTAGGTAGTAGTGACTGAATTAAGTGGGTTAGAGGGGATGAACTAGTGTCATTGTAAGGAAGAAGGCTGGTGACAGAAGTTCACCCCAGTATCAGAAACAGCTGCAGGAATGGGTAGAAGAATCTGGGAGGAGAGATTTCAGAGCATAGAGTGAATGGAAGGGGAAGAGAGAGGCCCAGATTTTAGGGAAGCGGAATGAGAAGAGGTAAAAAGGGGGGGAGGGCAGGAGAGAAGCAACATATGAGGGGAAGGAACAAAACCAAAATTTGGAGATAGATAAGGGCACTGTAGGAAAGGCTCCTGGCATCAAGAGAGAGAAGGGAAAGGGGGGTATACAAAGAACAGTGGTGAGTACAGAGGTTTAGCAAGGGGAAACTGACAGAAGAAGTGAAAGATGTCCAGTCTAGCTAAAATGGACTTTGGAGCAGCACTGTAAACAATGCCTCCAGAGTCAAGAATGGGGAGAATAATCTTAATGAGGCTTTCTCTTCGAATAGGAAGCATAATGCATCTCTTACTTCTGTAAAGTGCTCCAAGTTTTGGGTGGAGCTTCTTGTGGTTAATTTCCACATCAGGTACAGTGACGAAAACTGGAATAGACCGACCCTTGTTCCTGATGTGGAACTCCTGTTGTCCTATATCAGATAACACTTTCTTGATGGCTGTAATATCCATGCCCCATCCTCCACCACCACCAGTGGAGAAGTAACATAGAAAAGCACTTCACTCCTTGGCTTAATGCAGAGGTAAAATAATTATATCTGTTTGCAGTGGGATCAAACATGGAAAACATAAGTTGACAGGAAATCAGTGTGCAGATAACTTCCAAACAATAAGGATTAATGCTTACAATGTTAACAAGGAAAGCAAAATCAAATTGTTGCCAGCTATTACTTATGATAAAACAAGTGATCCTAAGACTTTGCTTGATTATTTAATGTCTGTAACCATTTCATTTAAGTCATGGGTGCAGGAGTACCGTATTTTAAACTCTAGTACAACAAATCCCGATTATGTCTGTTCTGCAAGCCTTTTTAATTTGCATTTTAGAGAGTTGGGGCAGACATACAACATTTTCACTGTTTGCTTTTTTTTTTATGAAGGTGAAACTTGAATAGTAGTCTAAATTTCAGTGAAAAAAGCTTTTGAGAAAAGGTTTCCAAACTAATGTATCACATTAGCTTCAAACGTGTTAGTTTAAAAAATCTACTTGAGTTGATGACATAAAAGCAAACTTCTAAAGCTGGCCTCTCCAGTTACTGTATATCCATTAATATATATACCACACCAGTGGTGAATAATTTGGGTAAAGAAGTCATGTTGTTTTGAGAAACTATTTTTTTTGCTTAGAACACCTGTTATTTCCGCTTAAAATATGAATGTAGGAATACAGAGAACAGTGGGCTGCATAGAATGTTTGCAATGGAAAAAAAACATAATTTTTAAGCTGAAATAAGGTAAAATTCTAATAAAAGCAAATATAAATAGATACGGATGAAAATATTTTTTGAGCAACCCACGTAAACTTTACTATAAGGTCATATCACAGAATACACAACAAACGGTGTACTACAGGTTATGAAATTCTGTATAAAAAGAAAACTGTTCTAAAAATTGGATATTAATCACTACAGTGGACACAATGTCTGCTTTGATAATGCCCTTTCAAAGGCTTACCCATGGTGTCCATCTGTAGCAAGTCTCCTTTCCAATCACTATGTACCAGTCTTGCTCATTTGGTTGGTTAATAATTTTATTTGTTTAGCTATCAGTATTTATTTATGTTTGACTAGGAAAAGCACACTGAGCTGTGTTAATTTGTTTGCAGGTGCATCCTAGAGGGTGAGGTAAAGTATAGTTTGCCCCTGCAGATGGAGCAAGCTCCCTGGTCCACCAGCAGGGGTCACTGCACCACCGGAGCCCACCGCCAGCCCTCCCTGGCTGAGGCGAGCTGCCTTTCGGCAGCTGCCTGCAGCCTGTCCAGATTCTCTGATGTGGCCACCAAAGTCCCTGCCTGAACTCCAGTTGTCTGCACGGCAACGCAGTGCACTGTCACTGTGCAATTGGGGCAGCCATTTTTCTTGCAGTTTTAATACCAGTGCACACCAGAACACACGGAGATCAGTCATGCACCTGCTGTCGTGATTACGTGAGTTGGATCCAAATAATTGGTTACCATTGTGCAGATACTTTTTTTTTTTTTTAATTTACTGGCAGACAGCAGAGGATAGGCAAGTACTTAGCTACCTTCTCATTCACATCATAGTGTCATATTTTTTGAGATGAAAAGACCAGAAGAATGTGACATTGCCTCTTCAAATATTTAAATTATATCTGTAAGCCTAATCACAATTCCTTCTGAAGTGTCAATATGGTTAAGGCTTAACAAGTTTCTAATTGACATTGATTCGAGTTGGGTATGTTTGCTGGCCTACAGAGACAAAATATGACTTATACTTTTTCTTCTCTTAATCACTTACGCAGTCTACTTGCTCTGAGAATTTAGTTGTGAATTTCACACCATCATTAAACATGCTTTACAGTATCTAACAAAAACACTTTTGATTCATAGATTCGGTGCCCTAACTGTGGATGGTGGCATACGGAATGTTGAGTGCATCTAGTTTTTGGAAGGGAAACAAACGAAGAAACCTGAGTGAATCAGTTTCGATGAAGACCATCTTCTTCAGCAATCATGGCAGCCATTCCTGGACTCAAATCTGTCTCTTTTTATTTTTTTTTCCTGATTTTAATTAAAAAAAAAGAGTAACTTGTATCCTTGTTTTAATTAAAAAGGAGTAACTTGTATATATGTACTATAGTGTAAATGACAGAAACCTTATTAAGCTTTTCTTTTGAGCAAAAATAAAATTCAGTGATACCATATGACCATTAAACTGAACAGAATTTTGCATCTTTCTTTGAACATATTTTTTTTTTTAACGAATCATCAGTTAAAACCAATGCAGGTAAATGGGATAGTGTCTGATCATTCTAGTGCTTTGACCTCTGCCTTCAGCATAAAGAGGCATTGGCAATTCTGGCAAAACTCTGAAAAGATAACTCTTAGATACATATGTATTGTGGCCAGCTCACTGGCACAACAATAGTGCTACAGCTTGCAATGCTGACAACCTGGGTTCAGGAATGAACCCGGAGCATCAGAGGGCCACCTAGGGGTGGGGGGGGTAGGATGATCATACCATGGACTGTTCTCCGCTCCGGGGGAGGGGAGGTTCTAGGTGCGTGGTGTGCAAGTGATACCCAGCGGAGGCTGGGAGTACGCCAGCTGGTACCTCATCAATAGAGAGGAGAAAATGGAGGACATGTGTGGGAGCATGCATACCCTCTGGCTGAAATCATTGCACGTTTGTGTCTCTAGGGGGAACTTAAGCATGCAGTCCCCTAGGATCAGTGCCCTGTCAAACCTCCTCCTCCCCAATTGCGCCCCGCGCGGAGTCCCTGTTGGACTCAGGGTAGATCTTAGTCACTCCCCTCAGGGAACCTCTCTGAAGGGAGTAGCTACAGGGCCTCCAGCCAGGGCAGCTGGAGGGGATGCCAGGTTGGGGGACTGGGGGGGCTGATATGGCAGTCATCCCTGTTTGAGCCTGGAGATAAAACAGAATTGAAAAAAAATATGGCTGTATTTCTCTTTCCTTTGGTCTTTACTACTAAAGACATTTGCATGAAAACCAGATCGGTTTTGGCTAAACTTTATCTACTATTTAGCTGGTCATAACCCTGTATTTGTGGCATCATAATCATTTCTACAGCAAAAAAAACTGCACACAGGTATACTCATTGTTTCTATTAATACCTGTGCCATATCATATGTCTTTCTGTAACAATTATGCATATTGTTCTAATTTGGAGTGAAGTAGAGTATACCACTTCTGTATTTCAAAGTGTCCACTGATTATTGGCTGTGATACAGTACTTAAGTTCTGTTATTTTTGCCATCACCAAAGTGTACATATAAAAGGGTCTACTGTTTTTCTCCTTCCTGAGGGTGCAGGAGTAGTGATGAGAGACTGCATCCCATATTGCAGGTCTTCACTTACAGACACACACACACACACACACACACACACACACACACAATACTACAGTGTGTGTGTGTATGACTTCAAGTACTTGAAAGGCATTTACAGGGTGAACAAGGAGGGTGTCTTAGGGCAAAGCTGCAGCAAAAATGCAAGGGAGCGCAGCCTTAAGTTGGAGTGGGGATTTTCAGGAGGGAGGTTAGGAGACAATTTCTTCAGAGAAAGGGTGGTGACCAAGTGGAATGCGCTTCCAGAAGAGGTGGTCTCAGTGAGGATGGTGGGCAAATTCAAGAGGGGCTGGGATAGATACGGGGGAGTATAGAGGCCATAGGAGGGGAGGAGGAGAGGGATGGAATGGTCGGGGTGGGGGAGCGAGGACAGCAGCCTAAACTGTGAACTCTGCACACCAAGAAGACTAGATGAACCAAAGGGTCTAATTCTGCTGACAAATTCATATGTTCCTATTATCCATGCCTGCAGTTTTTATTTATTTAGTGATTCGGAAAAGACCTTTGAGCCCAAGCTCTTATACAAAGGTTCCATGTCATAGATTGCAAAACAAAGTATAATAGGAGAAAGCAAAGGTACAGCACAATGAACGATGCAGTTTGTAATCAGAACTTACAGAATAACTCAAAACATAGGTACAAATTAAAATAACAAGAAAAACACTTTATTGGGGGTAAACAGCCACAAAGTGCCTTGTCAGTAGTTCAGAGGGACGGGGATAGGTGGCAGTGGGATAAAGAAAGGAGTTGCGAGACAGAGGTAGGTACTGCGGTGGAGGTGAAGAAGGGCGTTGAGGTATAGGGAGAAGTGGGGTGAGGGGAGGCTGAGTGGAGAAGATGTGCTAGGGTAAATGGTGGGGGTGCGAAGGGTCATGGTCAGGCAGCTTGCATTAATAGTGACTGTAAGGGAAACTCGGGACTGGGAGTTGGGGGAAGGTGGGGTGGCGGGTGCTGAAGGAGCATGACGCGAACTGATTGCTGAGGCAACTCATGAGAAGGAACAGGGGGAAGGGGTACCTGAGACCTGCCTAGTGCTTGGGGGGGCAGAGAAGAGCGGATGTGGCTGGACTTAGGGGCAGTTGCACTTTGAGAGTGTTATTAGGTGCTGTTTGAGGTCAATTTTGAATTGGGCCAGACAGTTGGTGGCCAAGAGGTGCCTGGGGAGTTCATTCATCCACAGAGGGGCTCAGTAGGCAAATGCACGTTGCCCAAGCGAGGTGCAACAGAAGGGGATAGCCAAGGCCCCTCTAATCCTCCCCCTGGTGACCTGTAACAAGTTGGCCGCCTTGATCAAATTGCCTACACAAGGTGGTGTTTTACCCAATAGAGCCTTCTTCCCTAGGATGCAAGTCTGGAATTTGACCCTGTTTCTTAATGATAGCCAATTTGTGTGTTTGTACAGAGTACAGGTGTGCGTGCCACACTCAGCATCCAGGATGAGTCTGCAAGCTTTGTTGAGCATAGTCTGTACCCTCTTGAGCACTGTATCTGTTGCCGCCCCATAGACCACTAGTCCATAGTCAATAGTAGATATGATGGAGCTGTAGACTGAGAGGTGGAGGGCCCCCGGAGAGAAGGTATTGCCTGTGCCTGTTCAGGACATCAGTCTTGGTATTGACTGTCAACCAGATAGTCAATATGGTGTGCAAACATGAGGGTGTCATCTATTATGACCCCCAGATACTTAAGTGGACTTGATCTTATCTGTGTCAATCTTCACCATTCATCACAGGTGGGTACTGGCGGAGATCAGGACCCGTGGAGCCTTTTTTTTTTTTTTTTTAAAAGGATAAGGCGGGCGACATGACGCCGACGTACTCGTGGCGCTCGAGGATTAGCCGTTAGGCTGCATCGACTCCACCTGCCTACCAGTTCTTCGTCTCCCGCCGTCGAGGTTGCCTCGTGGGAAGCCTAGAAGCGAGAATTCAAATTTTGGGCCTTCAAGCCTGCGTGTTTAGCTCTACTAGTTCTCTGTCTGCTCCACTCGACATCGCCGGTAAGATCTTTCCTTGTTTCTGTTTCAGCGACGTCAAGTCTGTTTTTTGGTGGGTTTTTTTCCCGTAGGTCATGTTGCGGTCGGAGGGCAAGAAATCTGTGAAGACGGGGCAGCCCCCTATGCGTCGGTGCCCATGCGGCCGCAAGTACTCCGTCACCGACCAACATGACCGGTGCCTTTCGTGCCTTGGCCCGTTACACGACATGGACTCGTGCGACGCCTGCTTCTCGATGGACCGCCGCGTTTTGGAACAGCGCGCGTTTAAGGTCGGGCGAGCTCTGCCGACTTTCGGAGTTAGGCCGCACACTCGTCGGGCCAAGCGCGTTCTCTCGGCCCTTCCTCGGGTCCCCTCGGTTCTACTCACAGACTGCGGAGGAGGGCCTCGGCTGCTGTGCCTAGCCGTGGCGAGGCTCCTCCCAGCGCGGGGGCCGTCCGCTTCCCCGGGGAGGCGGGCCGGGGCGCTGCCCTGGCAGTCACCCTTGCCGGTGAAGAGCTCCCAGTGTCTCTCCACGGTCCGTTAGGCCGGGTAGGCGCCGTCATTATGCGCGTAGGGGCCCTCAGCGCCGTTCAGCGGTGCTGTAGGTCCCTGTCGATGCCGACCGATTGTCGGCCGTGGGCTTGCGCGATTCGCGGTGCAGGCGCTTCTCGGCGCCGTGGAACCGCCTTGGCGTCGTCGCCCGCCATGTCTTGCGGCGCTGAGGTTGAACCGCGGCACCGTAAGGCCTTTGGTGTTGTCTGTCGGGCCGTTGGGACTCTCTGTGCCTTCGCGGCGCCGGTAATCTCGTGACGCCATTTCGAACAGAGTCTTCCGGGGTGTCAGCGCTGCCTTGGCCCTCGGCGCCCGCTCTGGCAGCGTCGGCGGCCTGGCAGTGTGGTCGGCTCCGAGGCTAGGGTTTCCGTCGGCGCTGTCTCCGTCCCGGGTGCCTTCCAGGCACCGGTGGACCTGATGGTGCCGCAGCTGGCCCTGGCCAGGACTGCTGGCCCAAGCTGCTGCCACCTTCACGCCTTTGCTCGGCGGTGCTGTGGGCGGGCGGGGGTTGCTGACTTCTGGGCCTCTTGGAAGGTATCCCTTACTCGACCCCTACCGTTTGGCTTAGGGCCTCGGACTCTTCTTCTTGGTCGGATGGGCAGTCACACCTCGGGGTTGTCTGCAAGGGAGACCGAGCTGGCGGTTTCCTCTTGGTCTCGGCCAGCCCCCTCCGAGGTGAGTTGGGTTCCCTCTAAGGCTAGGGTCAGTGGGCTGACCAGCGGGCTGTGGTGCGTGCCACGTTGCCTTGCAGCCTGGCCTTGGAGGGTTCCTTGACCCTCGGCAGTGGTACCCCTACTGCGGCATCTCTCGGTCGCCCAACCGGGGCCTCTCCGAGGAGTGCCACGAGGGAGGTGCTCTTTCTGGGATGGCCCCTCGAGAGCACCACTAGCTACTGAGCTGCCTAGGCTGGCCGCCGAGGACCAGGACCCTTTCGGATTCCGAAGGGTCGAGGGGTATGGGTTCGGCGCACCGGCCCTTCTCTGGGACCCACCCGGGCCCCGGACGGAGCCGGAGTGCGGACTTCCGCCCTTCCCCTTCGGGTTCCTTGAGAGGGTCCCATTCTTTCGAGGCAGGGGACCGTCCTTTTGGACCTTCGGCCCCGGTCGCCTCACTTGGGGGATTCTTTTGGGCGCAGTCTAGGCAGTACCGAAGTGGTTGTGCAGCTGTCGACTGCGGAGTCTTCCAGGACTCCCCCCGTGGGAGTCCGTGGTCCGCTCCTTAGCCCTGGCAGAGGTCAGCCGACTTCTTCTCTCGGCTCTGTCCACTCCCCTCTGCCGCCTTCTCCTGCGTTCCCAGGTATCCTTGGTCCTACTGGACCCCTCACCTGGGAACAGTTCAGAGCAGTGGCTGCTCGTTTCCCTGCTTACGTTAGGGCTTTGGACAGTCAGGTTTTTCAACCTCCCCCCGAGCAGCCACCCTCTGAGCTTATGGTGACCTCCAGCTCCTCATCCCCCTCTTCTGGGGGAGAGGAACCTTCTGTCCACATCTCTCCTGCTGCTGCTGATCTCTCTGAGTATCAGCGTTTCCTCGTGAGGATGATGGAGGACCTTCACCTTTCTCCCTCTTCTATTAGCAATCCAGAGCATGCGGCTCACGCCCTTCTAGGCGATTTTGGGTCAGCCACCCTCGTGGTGCCGCCTTGGCCCGCTCCCTTTCGGGAGGCGTCCTTGCTTTTCTGGCAGAGGCCCTTCTCCGGAGTTCCTGCCCCTAGGGACCTTTGCCAGAGGTATTGCGTTCCCCTGGATTCTCCAGGTTCCTTGCCTCATCCGCAGTCCAGATTGACGCACCTGGACACTCCTGATGGGCTTTGCGCCCTCCACCATGACCGGCCCCTGGATCAAGACTCCTCGGATTTTGATTTCTGGGGGAGGAGGACTTTCTACTCAGCACGGCTCCTTCTCTCCATTTCTGCACATCAGGCCCACTACGCTGCCTATAACAGGTACTTGTGGTCAGCGCTAGGTCAGGTCCTAGCCACTCTGCCTGACTCGGAACAAACCAGGCAAGCCATTGCTCTCTCTGCACGTGGCCTGGAGCCAGCAAGGCACCAAGCAAGGGCATCTTACGACGCCAATGAGGTAGCTACCAGGGTCGTAGGGACAGCGATCTGCACCAGAAGATCGGCATGGCTTCGCCTCTCCCGGTTGTCACCCTTGGCCCAGCGTAGGGTGATTTGCTCCGCTCACCAGGGAACCTATCTCTTTTCCCGTAGAGCGAGACGGCATTTGTCGGGGCAAATTCCTTTCCCCTCCGGGGGTACCCCGTCTCGCTCTTCCCACTCTCGGGCCTCCTCAGACCCAGAAGGTTCCTCCCCTTAGTGTGTCACCCACTGAGGGCTAAGGGACGCTGTCCCTTAGGGTGCAATCAGTTAACCCCCTTCGGGGGGCTTGGTACTCACCCACCTGTGATGAATGGTGAAGATTGACACAGATAAGATATGAAAATTACGTACTTACCGTAATTATGATCTTTCTGTGTATCTTCATTCATCACAATCCTTCCCTCCATTCCCCCTTGGGGCTCCAGTCTCTGGATCCTCCTCCCTCTGTGCCTTCCCTCTCTTCTCGGTTAGGTGCCGAGTCCTCTGGGGCAAACAGGGCAGTTCCCCTCCACTGGTTTAGTGGAACTATGTGGGAAGTGTCTTCTCATTCTAGTCCCTCAACTTTGCCATCTTTGGCACCCTTGCTTGAGTGAGATTAGTGGGGCCTTGCAGAGGACAGTCCCCTAAGGGGTACAGTTTAAGTGCCTCTCCTTCTCTTCTACATATCTTCACCCCTTCGGGGTGCGAACTGGGGGTTGCCCTCCTGCTGTTATCCATCTATTTTAAAAAAGAAAAAAGGGGGAAAAATCTCCTCCCCTTTTTTTCACCAAATATCTCTTTAGAGAGTGCATACTGGGTCCCTGTACCCTGTCCTTCTCCAGAATAGCCGACTCTGCTTTTGGGGTATTGCCAGTTATTCTGTGCCTTGAATTCTGGCAGAGAGCTTTGCTAACTCCTTGCAGTTCCTATACTCTCTGGTGACGGACAAGGGTCCTGGATCCTTGTTACCTCTCACTGTCTCCTAAAATTCTCCCCCCCTTCCCTCCCTTCTTCCGTTTCCAGAGATTGGGGCCCCTACCCAATCCCCTTAGTCTTACTTCTTCCATGCTGTCCTCTCACTCGTTATTTCTCCTTTTAGTTCAGTTTTCTCTTCCTTTTTCTGTCCCTTGGACTCTCTTGTCCCACCCTACATCCCTTCCTCTTACCTCTCCGGCGACTCAGAACTGGTAGGCAGGTGGAGTCGATGCAGCCTAACGGCTAATCCTCGAGTGCCACGTAGTACGTCGGCGCCGTCCTGCGTCGGCTCCGCCTATCCTTTAAAAAAAAAAAAAAAAGGCTCCCGCGGGGTCCTGATCTCCGGCCAGTGCCCACCTGTGATGAATGGTGAAGATACACAGTAAGATCATAATTACGGTAAGTACGTAATTTTCATTTCCAGTGGCTCACAACATGAGTTGGAGATGATGAGGGGGTGGTGCTTATTTTTTGTTGTGGGGGCTGGATATAAGCATGGACTTGGTCTTCTTGTAGTTTAGTAGCAACTTATGACTATAGAACCAGTTCTCGAGTTTGGAGAAGGAGTTGGGCAGCCTGAGACATGCTGTTGCTCAGGAGCACAGCATCGTCTGCATATAGTATGAGTTTAGTGTCACAGGCTGTGGGAAGGTCATTTAAGAAGAGGCTGAAGAGTAGAAGCCCCAGTATTGATACCTGGGGTAATGATACCTCTCTTGCACTGGATGCTGTTTGCCCAATTTTGACACATTGATTTCTCCGTATCAGGTAGTCTTGGAACCAGCAAAGGGCATTGGGCACCACATCCATGTTTTGTAGTTAGGTTGGTAACAGGGGGTGGTTGACTGTATCAAAGGCTTTGGTGAGGTCAATAAAGACAGACCCCACCAGTTTGCCTTCATCCAGGGCCTTATGTGCATAGTCCATGTAGTCCAGCAGGGCAGTGGTGGTACTGTGATTTTTGTCTGAAGCCATGCTGGTTGGGGCATAGTACAGGGTTTTAAATAATTGATTAGCAGTTTTTTTTCTTGGGACAATACTAACTGTTCAGAAAATATTTACATATGTTTTCTAAAAGTGTTATGTTTGCTAAACACAGTGAGGCAAGTGCTATGCATTTTCACAACGTTTTAGCACTTTTATGAGCAAAACGCTAATCAATTTTTAGAGTTAAATAAAACCCTGTAGTACCTGTAGTAGATTATACTTACTGAGGTAGTAGATGAGTTGAGCCACCACAATCTTTCCAGTGCCTTGGACAGGGGGGAGAGGATCGAGATGGGTTTGTAGCTGGCTACTAGAGACTTGTCGCTTCCTTTATGCACTGGCGTAACTATGGCTTGCTTACAAACCTCTGGGAATTGGACAAGGGCCAGGGACTTATTGTACAGCATGGTAATGGGCACTATAACAAGTCCAGGGTGAGGGATAGAAGTTTCATGTTTATCCCGTCACTGCCCAGTCTGGTCTTACCTAGTACTTGCTTGACCATAGTTAGGGCCTCCTTCGCCATCACTCATTTAAAGTAGAAGGTCGGGTGAGAACACTCAGTGGATACGTTGTTGGAATGGTTCAAACCAGGTTGAAAACAGGCAGGTGGTAGCACGGGGGTAAGATTGCTGAAGGCCTTATTGAAGGCTTCCGCAGTAACTAGAGGGTCTGTGGTGGGGGTGTTACTGATACTGAGCAGCTGCGAGTGCTTCTTGTCCTTTCCAGTGATGCTTTTGATGTTATCCCAGAAATCTTTTCCCATCACCTCAAGAATTGCAAAGCTGGGCCCTATGATAGTTGGCTTTGGCAAGCTGGATTAGCTTGGTGCAGCGGTTCCTGGCCGTTCTGTAACACTGGTAGTCATGCTTGCTGCCTCTGTTTCTGGCCTTCTCCCAGAGTATATCCCTTTCTTTCATGTGGGAGAGGAGCTCCCATCAGTCCAGCCATTTGCCTGTCCCCGAATGTTTCTTTTCATGAGCGAGGCATAGATGTCACAGATGGAGCTAAAGCCCTTAATGAAGTAACAGAGGGCCTAATCAAGGGTAAGCACCAGGTCAATAGTCCAGTCATGTAGGGCAAGGGCTGATTTGAGGGCTCCAAGTTTACCCTTCCTCAAGACACTGCTTTCAGTGAGGATGGGTGGGCTTTTGGTAAATTTATTAGACCACAGGAAGGTGATTAGGGAGTAGTCACTTAGCGTGTCTGGGAGAACCTTGATCTCCGAGATCTGGGATGGTGAGCTTGCTAGGATCCAGTCTAGGAGGGTACTGTTTCCTGTCTTATAGATCTGCCTGGTGGAGCAGGTGACAGGTTGGAGTTGGCTATCAGATCCCTGAAAGGGGCAGCCTCCTTTCCATCCCAGTTTATATTTAAGTCCCTGGTAATGATGAACTCCATCCCCTTTGGAAGGGGCTCATAACGTCCATAATTGTGGGAAGGCCTGCTGTGGCTATCTTGGGGGGTAGGTAGATCGTGGCAAGGATGAGAGTTTTGCCATTCTGACCGACCTGTGCCTTTATCACTATTATCTCATGGTCCTCAGCCACCCTGGTTCCAGGGAGGGCAGAGCACTGCAGAGAGTCCCTATCACAGATGAGGCATCCCCCACCTCTCTTGCCTATTCTATCAATCCTGTATGCTTGGAAGCCTTTGAGGGCAACTTCACTATCTTTAATCCTACTGGTCAACCAGGTCTCCGTTAGGCAGAGACTGTCGGGGGTATGTGTTGATGTCAGGATGTAATGATGATGGACTGTTAGAGAAAATGTGATGTTAACTTTCAGAGGGGGTTGCTTTTGATAAGTGCAAGGTAGTTATGCTTGTGATAATGGGAATATTAGGAAAGTATGAGGTCTATGCAGAAGTGGAGTACAAATATGCATGGTTTCATAAGTTTGTGCTCAGAGTGCAGGCAAATGTGATATGCTGGTTTGTTTTTAGAAATAGGTAAAAACAGCGACACATGCAATTGATAGAAATATAATTACATAGACTTATAGAGAGAGAGAGAGAGAGACACAGGCAGAATAGGAATGGCAGTGAAGTATTGGAAGTGACGTCAAATTCACCACCACCCTGCAGACATGGACAGGCATTGGGGTGTGCCTTTGGGTCATTGTCCATAACGCTCATGCCATTTCACCTCACCCTACCCTGCAGACACAGACAAGAGTTGAGGTGTGCCTTGGGGTTTTCAAACTTTACACTCACCCCATTCCATAAGGAAATGTGCTGAAATGGGTACAGTATAAGAGAATGGAGTGAACTTTGGGGCTGAAGAGTCAAAGGCACACCTTGATACCTGTCACTGGCTGCAGGGTGGGGATGGGGGTGGGATGATGTGAGCATTACTGTTGACAATCCCAAGTCACACCCCTGATGCCTGTCAGTCCCTACAGGGCAGGGTGTTATGGTCAGAAACCCTAATGCCCTGGGCGTTTCTTGGTATTTTCACTCTTAAGTTTTCAGCATGGGCTTTTTGTGACCCACCGCATGAACAGTGATACTATCAGTTCATTAGTCGAAAGGTGATTTTGCACAGCGACTCTGCCATTTGGCACCACAGGTGCAAAAACACATTTTGAACAGGATGTAAAAAATGACAGCTGTACATTTCTAGCTTCAGTAACTGCTCAGTACATCTGTTGCATGACCTACTTATTGACATTTTACATCTGCTATGCAATATACTGCTGCTATCGCTGTATGGGTGAGAAGAACCTGGTGGTGGTGGATGTCAAGATGAACAACTCTGAGATTTGTAGGAGGGCAGCGGCCAAGGCCAACAGGATGCTGGGATGCATCGCTAGGGGATCACTCCAGAAGGAGGGAAGTGATACTCCCTCTGTATAACTGCTTGGTGAGGCCGCACCTTGAGTACTGCGTGGAGTTTTGGAGGCCACACTTAAAGAAGGACATTGAACTCCTGGAGAGGGTCCAAAGGAGGGCAACCAAAATGACCTGGGGCTTGGGGGGGGGGGAGGACCTATGGGGAGAAGCTTGAAGAGCTAAATATGTACACATTGGAAGAGAGAAGGGACAGGGAGGACATGATAGAGGTCTTTAAGTACATGAAGGGGGGTAAATGGAAGTGCAGTCACGATGCTCCAAGGAAGGGGCAACTAGAGGGCATGGGTGGAAGCAGGAGGGGAGACTTGGGGAGAGGTGCTACTTCACTGAGGAGGGTGGTAGAGCCATAGAATGCACTGCCGGGGGCTGGTGGAGGCACAGACCGTGGAGGGGTTTAAGAGGGGTGGGAGAGGTACAGGGTAAGGGTTGTGGAAGCAAAGTCCAATGAAGCGGAAATACCCTGGACTGGGAAGGGAGAAGCCCAAGAGGGCGGAGGGGGGGCAGCAAGGTCAGCTCCCAGAGTGGGGGCTGACCAAATGAGCAGACACGAAGACCGCTAGGCCTATTCTGCTGGCATTTTAGTACGTTGGTATGCTTACTACACCAACATCATGAACCATAAAACAGATGACTGCCATAACTAGGGAGGCAGTATAGCACAGTGGGTTAAGGCTCTGAGATGCAAATCTGGAGATCTGGGTTTGAATCCCACAGCCCCCACTTGCATACTGAGTGACCCTGAGCAAGTCACTTAACTTCCATGTGCTCCTAGGTTGCCACTGTAAACAAGCTTTCAGCTTAGTGTGCCTGGTTAAACAATTGAAAGAAAACACAATATATTATTTTCCTACTACAAGCTCTGACTAATACATCCATCCCTATTTATAGGTTATGTGTCTGTGACCTAGGCAGAACTACACTTAAAATCTCACACATAAATCATCAGAATAGCATTTATTTTAGTAGTATCTCCTTCCTTTTCAGGTGCCCATGACACTGTATATGTATATATATATATATATATATATATTTATTTATTTCAACTTCAAAGCACTATGAACCTATTCAAATGCAAAAAAACACAAGACTTTATTCTCTTCACAGATTACTGTTAAACTTTAGAGCCCAGAATGGCCAAGAAACAATTTAGACTTCACTCTTGCATGCCATTGTCACACCCACTTCTCATGCAAACAGCAATCAATTATAGAAACCCTTTCATTTCTATGCTATGCGCTCTTACATCAGGGGGACATAAATCTTACAGAACTGCTAAAAAAACACATTTATCAAGACTGGATTTCTGAATTAAAACCTGTCATTTACAGTACCTACGTAAATAATAGTTTACTGGCTACAAACGATGCTACAGACATGACATTAACAAAATTTCTGTTTTACATGGAAAACATCCATATAATGAACTTGTCATACAGGATTTGTGACCTGTCTGCATGATTCTGACAAAGGAAAAGGCACCTACTTGTGTCTGTGTGTGTGTGTGTGGGGGGTTGGATATGCCTAGATGCATTTTCAGGCATTCCTTGATTACTTTTCCAGGCAGCTCTAATAGTTGTTCCAACGTGATGGATCCACTTCATGCCCCTCCCACATGAACCAAAAAAAAAAAAGATGGGGGTGGATCTTTAGGAGCTTCTCGGGTGGAGTTGAGGGTGGATCTTACTCCACCCAAAAAACGAATGCTGCCTCCCACTACTCAAGTTCCAGTTCTTGTACCTCCCATTTAAGAAATAAAATAGTGCCATGCAACCATTAACTAACATGAAAGCATATTTATCTGAGGGCGAAAACATTTCTTGGAGGAGGGTAAGGCGGAGGAGACTTTTTACACCTTCAGTCAGTTCCACTGACAGAAAACATGACATTGCTCCTTTTGTACATGCATGTCTGTGGGCTCCGCCCACTGCAGCCATGAAAAGGTGAAAGGGAGGGGAAGTTCAAGACCTGAGCTGAGATCGCTGCTGGGTCTTAAGAGGAAACAGTTTAGAGGCAATAAAGGCCCAGTGCCAACTCAGAGCCCACCCCCCTTCATGAGACAGGAAATTCCGTGCTTGGCAGCATTTCTGGCACATAACTCAGAAGCATGGATCCTATCTTGAGGGTTGAACACAGATTTCCTACATGATAGATCAACACTATACCTCTGGCCATTTATTTTTCTTTTTAAACTTCAAGTTTATTGCAGGAAAGCTCCATTGAGGAAGCTCATTCACAAGGAAGTCCTGGGTGCATGGTTACAACAAATATACAATGCAGGCAATAACATAATACATAAATGGCGGACCAGGTCCTACAAGGTACATGGGTAAACAGTCCTGAGTGAAAACCAAAAAACAAAAACATATTTAGTACAAGTTGTTTAAGGAAGGCAGTGTAGTGAGAACAAACTAAGGAAGTAAGGAGAAAGCTAGGGAGGGAGTTTAGAAACAGTTACAGGTGTCCTTTATTTTTGAAGTCACCAGTTTTTTGAAGAAATTTACTGAGACTACACTGGATAGTTTCAGAGAGGATTGCAGCTGGTTCCAAATAGTTGGTAGGGCACTTGAGAAGGCTTGTCTGCCAAAGGAGGTACAAGTCCTAGGTGCGTCGAGTAGGATAAAATCTGATTTCTTAAGGAAATAAGAGCTGTGGGCAGTACGGATAAGTGCTACTAAATAGCTTGGTAATTTATTCAGAAAAAGTTTTAGGGTCCAAATGCCAGCATGGAGTGTGCGTCTAATGGTAAGTGAAGTCCAACCAGCAGCTGCGTATAGTTCACAATGGTGGGTTCGGTATGGGTAGTTTGTAATGAAGCGCAGGGCACGGTGATAGAGAATGTTCAATTTGTTTAGGTTAGTAATTGCTGCAGAAGTGTATAATATGTCCCCAGAGTCAAGTAAAGGGAGGAAGGTGGTCTGAACAAGCCTGAGTCTGGTTTCCAGGGGCAAGAAGGACCTATTTCGGAAGAAGAAGCCTAATCTAGCTTTTAGTCTTCTGGGCAGTTCGTCAGTGTGCTCGTTGAAGGAGAGCTTGTTGTCTAACCAAAAGCTGAGGTATTTAAATTTAGAGACAACTTTCAGTGGTTCGCCTAGGGATGTAACGATGAAGTCTTTAGGTGGGACAGTGAGGGTGACGGAGGAAGTATTAGGGGGCAAAAATCATGGCCTTAGTTTTTTTAGCATTTAGGAGTTTGGTATTGATGAGATTTGTTTCTAGCTGTGCGAAATTGACTTGAAGTATATGCCTGACTTCCGATATTGTATGACCGGATGTATACAAAACTGTATCGTCTGCAAATAAATGCAAGGTTGACCTGGTTATTTGAGAATCGAGGTTGTTGATCTATAGGGAGAAGAGTATAGGACCTAAGATGGAACCTTGCGGGACTCCCCTAGTAACTGGTAAGGAGGCAGAGAACAGCCCTCCAGCTTTGACTTTCTGCATCCTACCTGATAGGTAACTGGAGAACCATTTGGTAGTAGCTAGGGTAGCGCCAGTATTAGTGAGGCTGTTCACAATTAGAGTATGGGCAATGGTGTTGAATGCTTTACTCAAATCTAAGAATACTGCACCCGTAATTTTTTTGCATCCTTGGCTGAGATCCAGTCATCGGTGAGTTTAGCTAGTGTAGTAACGGTGCTATGATTAGAGCGAAAGCCTGATTGGGCTGGATTGAAGAGAGAGAGTAGGTTTCCAGATGATTCTTCAATTGTATATAAATCAATTTTTTGAGGACTTTTGAAAGGATAGGCAAGATTGAGATTGGTCTGTAATTGTTTAAAGGGACACTGTCAACCTGTTTTTCATCATATTATTTCTAGTTGAAACCCCACATTTTATGACTGCTTACCCTCTCTAAAATTCACTGATGTTTCTGTTTGTTGTCTGTAGCCTTGCTTAGTAGAACTGAAATGCATGGCAATGTATATTTATAAACAATCTTGTTTTTGTTTACAATCATGGTCCTGTTCTTACTGCATATGTCCTGAGCATTAGAAACACACACAGACAGTGCAGTCACTCATAAAACAGTAGCCTCCTAATCTCCCAATGCATCATGAGGGGCTAGACTGTTTTGTGGGTGTTCCCAAGTCCAGGAAAGATGCATTTGGAGTTGATCAATGAATGTAAACAAACCTGTTTTGGTGTGATAACACCAGTATGTTGGGCAGTCTGTGTTTTACTTTTTTAAAGAAAATAAGAGTCAGAATCAAACTACCAGCTACATCAACAATCTTTACAGAATTCTGGCAATTATAAAATATGTTTTTTAAACTAGGGACACTTTGAGACCTAAGGGGGTTGACAGTGTCCCGTTAAGTCACATAGGTCACCGGATTTAAATGTGTATGTTATGAGCAGATTTCCAGCATAATGGAACTACGGCAGAAGAGAGAGAGGCTGAATATATGGAGAACGGGAGCAGTAAGATAGTGGTAGCCGACTTTTAAGAAAAATGGTTCAAACAACATGAAGTCTTGCTGTATTCTGACAATTGCAGTGATTTCCAACCTTTGAACTGCCCCAGAGAACAAAGAGTTAACTTTCTATGCAAGGCACAGAATGCCGAGCTCGAGCTTGGTTGAAGTCTCTGCCTGGAGTGATTCAAACCTAAACCGTCAGATTCTTTACTTCACCTCACTGAACGGTCGCTCCGGAGATTTCTCCTTCAGCTCGGTTCGTAAGTCGGTTAAAGTTTTCAGTTTTCATCAGTTTTTAAACCGAAAAAAGTATCCGCATAGTCTGTTCAGTCTCTCTGTTGTGCCATGAGTACTAGATAGGAATTGTTCTGTTTTTCTGTGTGGAACTTGTAAAAGTGCTGCTCGGTTCGGCTGAACCGGCCATTTGTTAGTTTACTTAGTGTGTGGTTACCGGTTCTTATCGGTTCTAAAAAAAAAATGTGTTTTGAACCGTTTTTTTCCAGTACCCGTGACACGGTTAGGAACCAATAAGGGAGTCTTGCCTGGCGGTTGCCGAAAAAAGGGTAAGTTTGGTTAGGTTGGCCACGTCTGAGAAACCCAAGAAAAAACACGGGCCCACTGGGTTTCAACACTACAGTGAGTGTGGGGAGGTCTTTGCTAAGGCCGATCCCCACACTACCTGTGTTTATTGTCTGGGGTTTGGCCACCTCGATTCAGACTGCCAAATATGTAAAATTTCCCCAAATCTACCCTTCAGAAGAGATTAGGTAGACTGAGGGAAAAGGAGGCCGAGAAGTCCGCTGACCCGGATGGCCAGCCTGGTTCGGTTTCGACCGAACCAGAAGGACTGCCCTCTGACCAGGCGATACTTCTTCGGGCAAAAGGAGAGCCGATTCCAAAGGATCGGTTCCGACAAAAAGAAAACGCAAAGATAAATCAACCGATTCGGATCCAGAGGTTCATGTTCCGACCGCCAAAGAGATAGCCAGGGCGATTCAGATTGTGGAATCGCTCCATCCGGTTCTGACTGATCCGGCTCCTTCTGGCAGGGGTTCGGTTCGGTTGGTTCCCCCGGTTCAAGAGTATACCCTTAAGGGGAATTTGAGGATGATGATGTAAGTGAAGGTCTGGATGTGCCTGTGGAACTGGACATCTCCCCAAACAGACCTTCAGGTGTTTCCCCTCCTAGGCTTTCTGAGTCCACTTCTCACTTTATGTTTGACAGAAAGGTGGCTGAAACCCTCCAGTTTCCTATGATGGAGGCTGTGGAAGATCAAGAGGAGCCTGATTAAGTAGAGATGATGGACATCCCAGAGTCCAGGAGACTGTCTATTCCACTCCATAAATCTTTTGGGAAACAGACACAAAAAATCTTAGTCTCCTAACACTATACTTCCTGTGGATAGAAGAATGGACAAGAGGTATACACTTTCAGGCTCAGACACGGAGTTCTTATATCAACAATGCAGCCATGTTGGGGTAGTGCAGGCTGCTGCCTGTGACAAGGCAAATATTCCCTTGGCTTCACAACCCCCTGACTAGGACTCCAGGAAGATTGATGCCATGGCAAATAACCAGTACATGGCATCTTCTTTGGGACTCAGGCAGGAGAATTACATGGCCTATACAGCCAGGTACCAGAAGTCCAGGTTGGACAATGTACTGGCACTGGCTAAACAGGCCTCCCCCCAGCTAGCCAAGGAGCTGGAGGTGGTGGCTGCGGATGGGATCGAGGCATCTAAGGTTCAGTTTCATTCTGCTGTGGACTCTAATGATGTTTCATCAAGACCATGGCTACATCTGTGGCTCTTCGGAGGATGGCTTGGCTCAAGATGTACTAGCCTCTCGCAGGACATCCAGGCTAAGGCCATGGATTTTCCTGTAGTGGGTAATTCTCTGTTTGGGGAGCAGACAGAAAATTTCATGAAGAAAATGGATGAGTACAGGACCACTTACAGGAGTGCTCAGGCCAAGGAAAGGCAGGCAATTCCTCAAAGGCAGCAGTCTAGGGACGGGGGCAGGCCTTTTTACCAAGCACAGGCCTCTTCTTCCTTTTCGCAGAGGGGGTTCTTCAGAGGGAGAGACAGAAGGGGGATGAGCAGGCCTTCATCCACTCTTCAGCCTAAAGCCCCTGCCAAGCAGACACCCTGATGGGTCTGCCCGGGTTGACTCTCCTATTCCAGTAGGGGGCAGGCTGGCTTCCTTTATCCAGGACTGGATGTCTATTACATCAGACAATTGGGTCCTGGAAGTAGTAAGCCAGGGACTGGTTCTCAGCTTCAAAAAAATTCCAAAGATGAGAGCCAGATCTTTTCCACCTGCAAATCTTTCAGCAACCCTTGCCCTAGAGGCAGAGGTTTCTTCTCTCCTAGCTTTAAGAGCTATAGAGAGAGTACCTACCTTACACTGCGGCAAAGGACTGTACTCCAGGTACTTCCTGACCCCCAAAAAGATAGGGGAGTGGCGACCCATCCTAGACTTAAGATATCTGAACAAACATCTTTTAAAACCAAAGTTCTAGATGATAACTCTGGGAATAATCCTTCTCTCTGTAAGGCCAGCAGACTGGCTAGCCTCCCTGGACCTCAAAGATGCCTACTTTCACATTCCCATCAGGTGTTCCCACAGAAAGTACCTCAGGTTCGAGTTGCCCTCAGACCACTATCAGTTCAGAGCAATGCCCTTTGGTCTAACCTCAGCCCCAAGGGTTTTCACAAAGTGCCTGGCAGTAGTAGTTGCCTTTCCAAGAAGGCAAAATATTTCCATATGTCCTTATCTGGACGATTGGCTAATAGTGGGTCAGTCTCCAGACCAAGTCAAGTCTCACCTGCAAGTGACCTAGCAAGTGCACACTTCTCTAGGATTTCTTCTCAACCTTCCCAAGTCAGATCTTCCTGGACTAAGTCTCCATCACTCATTCACACTAGTGGGATAGCGCCGGAGGCGCTAGGACCAAGCGGGAGCAAAACATTTTCTGAAGGGTGGCCGGTAGGACCGGCACATCGCAGCGGCACCACGAACTGGCTTCAGCGCCTGTGTAGGCTATCTCGGCGTTGACCCTCCAACCGCCTCAGTTCCTTTTCTCCCGCTGTCGAGTGCGCTTGGATGTCGACGTCGCTCGTCTGCCGGAGTCAAAGTTTTAGTCTATACGACAACAGCTTTTAGTGTTTAATTTAACTATTTAGTGGTAATTTCTTATTTTATGAACAAGAAAAGAAGATTATGAAGAAAAATAAATTCTTTCCTGCCATCAACGGAGTTGTCCTTAGACGGTAGCGGTGGCGGTAGGAAGACTTCATTGAAAGTTGTTATGGCAGAGGGGCTGTGCCAGGTCCGCCACCCTTAATAGCAGCGGGAGGTCTGACTATGGACAGTCCTGTGTGCGGGGGACAGTCCACGAAGCCACCAGATCTGGCGGTGCAGGGATCCGGCTCCGCTTAGCCTCGAGCTCTTCTTCCTCGTTTGGGGAAGAATCAGTGCCCCTCGAGATTGTTCGTTGGTAGGGGCGATAGGCCTGAACCGACTTTCGTGGGTTCACCTTGGCCCCGCTCCTAATGGCCGCATACTCTACTCCGGACTCCATTTTTGTTGGAGTTCCAGTGAGCAGTTTCACCTCTGGGCTGCTCCTGTAGAGCAGGGGGTTTGACTTTCCTTTTTTCCTAGTTGTGTTCCTGTTTTCGGGGCCTCGGAGCCGTTGGACTGGAGCTGGGTCAATTGGATCAGAATGAGCGCGGTGCCGTCTTGGTGCCTTCGCCATCGTGTTGACCCCTCGTGCCTACCCCCTCTTCCTTTTCCATGCTGGGGCCGGCACGGGCACATTTCTCCTTCTCCCCATCTTTTCTATTGGCTTTTCCATGGTGTTCTTCCTGGCGCTGTGCCTGACACCTTGGCACCGCAGATCTGGTGCCATGCCACTGGTTTGGCATTGGTGCCGTGGCCAGCGCCACTGATGTTCGTCGGTGCGGGACTCTGCGCCATGGCTCGGCACTGCACTTTCGGCAGTGCCATTGCGCACTTTCGGTGCCATGGGCTCTGTCTTGCGCCGTGGGTGCTGTCATTGTTGCCTTCGTTGCTGGCACTGCTAGCAGTGCTGTGGGTGTCTCATGGTGCCACGGATGCCCGCGGGTGCTCGTAGATGTTGCAGGCACCTGTGGTTGCCAGGCACCTGCGGGTGGCATGAGTGCCGCTGGTGTCATGGGTGCCACTGTTGCCATGAGTTTCTTGGGTGCCATGGTACCATGGGTGTCGGGGGTGCCCTTGCATGCCATTGCTGCCGAGGATACCTGCGGATTCTGCCGTGGGGCCCTCGGGTGTCTCACAGGTTGGCATAGGTACTGCTTGGTGCCCTCCTGTGCCACGAGTGACGCTGGTGCCGCAGGGGTGCCAGTTGGTGCTGTCTGACAGAACTAGGGAAAGATCTCCATTTGTGGACCTCTCTTCCACAGGACTCGTGGCAGGATGTTTCCGGAGAATGAAGTCCTGTTCTGCGGATTATTTTTCCACACATCTTAGTGGTGGTGGTCTGCATCGGGTCTCATCATCCAGTGGTTTTCCGCTGATGGGACTCTTCTGCTCTGTCAGTGGACTCTCTCATTCCGCTCAGCACTTTCTCAGTTCCCTACGTGGTGCCAAGCTCCTCGACACCCTTCCTGGTGACGAAGTCTCTAGTGGCTCTGACCTAGACCTCTTTTTGGGGTCCTTCTGCAGTAGAAGGGCACCTAGATGAGTCTCTCCCTGTCCTTCTGGTCAGTGATACAGCGGATGACTCATTTTATATACTGAAAGACACGCCCTCTCTATCATCAGAGTCCGTGATGGAAGCTCTTTTCAGTAGTTCCTCATTTGTGGGGTCCACCATAGTGTTCAGACTAGATCTGTGGACCATATACCTCTGCGTCTAGACTCTTTCAGTCGTCAAGACAATTACACTCTGTGGAACATTCTAATTCAATGGTCGGGAGCCGCACAGACTGTTCCGCTCCTTTGATAGGGGTATACAGCCTTCTTTTGATGCTGCCCCTCTGGTGGCTGCTTCGGCACAGGTGGTTAACGGTTAACATCTGTCTAGCTATTAGTCCACTCAAGAGCTCAGTTATGGATCCTCAGGCTCCTCCTGCTCCTTAGAGGGATGACATCCTTGTCATTTCTGTATCAGGCAATCCTTGCCAAATAGCAGCCTGCAACCTTGTCAGGCTTGGACTAATGATAATTAATACAAAAAAAAAAAAAGGTCCGAATTATCACAGCACGGGGCCTAGTTGGAATTTCCCGATACCACACTTTGGATCTGGTCAGGTTCCGCCTCAACCTTGAGGCGGTCGTCTCTAAACTTCAGTAAAGAGTACCTAATTTCTTCTATCCCTAGGGGCAGTCCGATCCAGCGGTGGTATAGCTCACCTCTTTTCTCTAGAGAATTTTCTCTTATTCCGAGATATTTCCAAAACCTAGGCGTCTAACCAGTTCCGGTATTGTGCTTCTGATGAGAAGATGTACACCGTGACTCCCATGGCATCTGTGTCTGCTGCCTGAGTCCGGACCTGGCGAAAACCTGCAACAATTGCTGGGGTTTCAATTTGTGACCAGACGCCGCTGCAAAGGGGCCCTTGAGAAGCATTTCCTCAAGCAAAAAGTGGCCAGAATGGAGAAGGAGCTCCAGCAGAAGTGCACTGTAGCATCGCCGGCCCCGCCTACTGAGTCCAGCTGTTATAAATCTTAGAACAGGGCATCACAAACATAAGCACCAAGACAAGGTGGAGAAAGCCTCCCCAGTGCATTCCAGGTTGACCCTCCGCATAGCAGGTACTACCTTTTCTGCATCTTCATCCGCTTTTGCCGCAACACCACTCTTCCCCCCCCCCAACCAAGGTGGAAGTTGGGGGCTTGACACAAGCACTACCAGGTCTAGTATGGCTGGTACATTGCTGTTGATGTTAGGGGTTCAGCTCCTCCCCTTGATCCCTCCAGCTGCACCCATCAACCACATGGCGGTTGCTGATGTTTGGGCAGTTCTATCATCTTTCACTGACATGATTAGACACCTGTTACCTACTCCTCCTGTCCCAGGGGTCTATCAACTGGGCGTATGACTAATCCCTCATCAACATCACAAGGTGGACCCTTGCCCCAGCCACATCCTAGGGTGCCACCAACGTCGCCGGCATATTCTGTTTTTACCCTTCAACCGCTCAATGACGATTGAGTATAGTCCTGACTTAATAATGAAGGATGAGAAAGATGCTGAGGACTATGCAGAAAGCAGTTACAATAGAGGCACCAGCTCTACAGTATCCACTTGCAGTGAGGACCCGGTGGTCCACACCCCAAGGTCCCCAACAGAGGACCCTACTTTCATGATGCAGCAGTTACAGAATGCCATGGGCTTTGACCTGGGAGAGCAGGACACTACCAAGAAAAATTAAATAGATTTCCTGGAACTGCCTAACTCTTCCCCCTATTGTGGTGCCACCTCTTTTCCCTACTTTAGAAGATATCACCTTTGCTGCCTGGTATAGGCTAAATGTTGCTCCAGCCACACCAAGGAAGGCAGATGAAATGTATGTGGCCCCTTCTGGGAAGCCATTTTTGCCACCAGCCTGAGGCAGACTCGGTGGTCGTTAATGCTGCCCATGAGAGATCAAGAGCACCTGAGTTCCCTCCCTCCTGATAGAGTCCAGGAGGTTGGATGTTTTAGACAAAAATACCTTTGCCTCCTCTTCATTAGGCCTTTGTATTGCTAACTAGCAGGCCCATATGATCAAGTACCAGAACACCTTCTGGAAAAAGGCCAAGGCAGCTGCAGAAGCCTTACCAGAGGGCACCCCAAACAAGTGCTTCTTAAAGCTAATTCTGCTAGAGCTGGTGTGGGCAAGCATTTGCTTCTCACGGCTTATGATGTCTTAGATGTTTCTGCCAAGGCTGTTGGCATCTGCCTCAGGAGATCGTCATGGCTCAGAGTGGCGGGGATTGCAAATGATGTGCAACAGTCTACTCTCAGTGCACCTTTCAGAGGACAAAAGTCATTTGATCTTCCCTTGTCAATCTTCACCATTCATTACTGCTTGGGTAGTGCCGGAGGCGCGCACCCGCTACGGGAGTTTTCTTTTTGGAGTCGGCTCCAATGGCGTGCCATCCCTCAAGAAGCGGCAGCTGTGTCATCTTGTGAGGGCAGGCGTTAGGTGCGCAGACTCCTCCTCTATTTCAGTTCTGTTTCTCCACGCCCGTCGAGGCTGCACCTGCTATGGCGGTAGTTAAAGTTAGGCCTTCTCGTCTTTCAAAGCCAGACTCCTTCGTACTTCTCTCGGCCGCGTCCGCAGTAAGACTGTTCTGTTTATTTCTACTTCGGCCAGGCGAGAGCTTTTGCTATTTTTAGTCTAATTTTTTCACATCATGTCAGGTTCAGGGGCAAAGCGTAAGTTGAGCGGGCCGTGCCCTATGCGTCTGTGCTCCTGTGGCTGGCATTTTTCGGTCACGGATCGGCATGATGTTTGTCTTCATTGCCTGGGACCCAACCACGATATGGATGCGTGCGACGCCTGTTTCTCCATGGACCGTCGCGTCCTAGAAGTTCGCGCATTCAAGATCGGCAAGGCCCCACCGACCTTCGGGGGACGGCATCGCTCCAGGGATTCCCAGGTAAGGTCTCTAGGCCCTTCCTCCGGGTCCCCTCTCGGGCCTATACGGTCCGTAGAGGAGGAGGCTTCCTTATCTTCTCTTGCCAAAGAGGAAGCTTCTTTCACGGTGTCGGAGGAACGTTGAGGTCCCTCCCGGGGCCGTGGCGGGGACATCGCCTCGGCAGTCACCTCCTCGAAGGTGCAGGCTCCCCCAGTGTCGAGGCCCACGCCTGCTGGACCCGGCATCGGTGGACCCTCGACGCCGCCTTCCAGCGCCATTTCGGATCCCTGCGCCGCTCGTGGTGCCGCGGGCCCGGTTCCCTCTTCCAGCAGCGTCGGCGGGGTCCGCGCCCGATGGCGTGCTGTGGGTCTGGCCAGTGCTGTTGGGGAGCCGGGCCGGGCTTAGCTGTTGCAAAGGGTCCGAGGTCCAGCGCCGTTCGTGGCGCCGTTTCACCAGGGACCCCTGGGGTTGCTAGTATTGTGGTCCAGCTGATCTCTTCCTCTTTGGAGGCTGATGATTCAGACATGGACCTGTCCTGGCAACCTGACTCTTCGAAGTCAGGGTCCCCAGTGTCACGAGGTGCTAGGCGGCCCAGCTCGCCTATTCCTCTGTCCCCGCTGCCATCCTCCCCTGAGGCCCTCCAGGCTGGGGGTGGTCTGGGGTCCTTGGGGGGGCGATGGAGCAGGGGTGGAGGGAAGGGCTTTCCCTCCTGGGGGGCTCATGGCAGCTACCAACCCTGGTGCTGCTGCCCCCCCTTGGGGTGGGAGGTCGCTGGGGTCGAGGAGGAGGAGGGCATTCTCGGAGTCCGAGGGGTCGAGGGGCAGAGTTCAGGCATCTCAGTCTCTGCCTGCCACCCCTCAGGGTGTGGCTCGGAGCCATAGCGCTGGGCCCCGTCTTTCCCTTTTGGACCCCAGGGTCCCCTCTGGTGGCGTTGCTGTGGGCTGCCCTTCTGGATCCATGCAGTCCCAGGTTTATCATAGAGGAGGATCCCCTTCTGGGCTCTTCCAGGCCTCGCATCCCCAGGGTTCCGTTTTGCGACCTGGTCTGTTGACCGGGATCCCGCCAGCTCGGGCTCCGTTCCCCGGATTCCAGAGCCCTAGTAGAGGACAGTTGCCTCTCCATAGGTGCCCATCTCCCATTCCTCTGCAGCCACCCCGGCTCTCCCAGGCCATGTCGGTCCCCGGGTCCGTTATCCTGGGAGGCGTTCAGAAAATTCTCGATGGCCTTCCCCTCATATGTTAGGTGCATGAATGAGCGGGTTTTTGCCTATCCCCACCACCGCAAGAGTCCTCTGGACACTCGAGCTCTCCATCATCCTCGTCTCCCTCCTCTGAGGGAGAGGAACCCACTACTCATCTCTCCTCCGATGCTGATTTCACTGAATATCAGCGATTCCTTTCGAGGACGATGAGGGATCTTCGAATTTCCTATGTTAGGCGAGACAATACTGAACGGGAGACGTGTGAATTCCTTGGCGAATTCAGTGCCCAGCACTTGGTGGTACTATCCTGGCCTATTCCCTTCCAGGAGGAGTCTATCCATTCCTGGCAGTCGCCAGCCGCCCTTTCTCCAGCCCCGGCAGACTGCCAACGTAGGTATTGTGCCCCTTCGGAATCCCTAGGTACTCTCCCCAACCCACCCTTGGGTTTGGCATACTTAAAGACTCCCTCCGGGCACCGCCACCTAGCGCACGACCGTCCACCAGACTCAGATTCTCTACAGTTCGACCGGTGGGGGCGAAGAGTGTTCTCTTCCTCTCGTGCGATGTCTTGCATTGCATCTCATCAGGCCCGTCACGCTGCCTACAGTAGGCATTTGTGGTCAATGCTTTCCCAAATCTTAGCATCAATGCCTGATACGGAGCAAACCAGACAAGCTATTGCCCTCTCTGCTATAGGCCTGGAGCTGGCAAGACACCAAGCAAGGGCATCTTATGACGCCAATGAGGTGGCTTCCAGGCTTGCAGGGACAGCAATCTGTATTAGACGGACGGCATGGCTTCATCTGTCAAGGTTGTCACCCCTGGCCCGGCGTAGGGTGATTCACTCCGCTTTCAAGGGGACCCGTCTCTTTTCCTCCAGAGCTAGGAGACTACTGCAGGGGCTTGCTCCGTCTCCCCGTCCTCGGGGGGCACCTCCTAGTTCTTCTCCCCCATAGGCTTCTCTTGATTAGCCCAGGGTCTTCTCCTTCTGTTTCTCACCAACAGGAGGCTGGGGGTCTTGTTCCCTCAGGGTTTCTACCCCCTCTAAGGGGGCTGGTACTCACCCAAGCAGTAATGAATGGTGAAGATTGACAAGGGAAGATATCAAAATTACGTACCTACCGTAATTCTTGATCTTCTCTTGTATCTTCACCATTCATTACTGATACCCACCCACCTTCCCCTCAGTGGCCTCCTACTGTGGCATCTCCCCCTCCCATCTCGTTCCTCTCCCTTCCTTTGGCCCTTATGCCAAAAAACTTTCTGTTTTCCATTCTTAGTGAATGGATCTTTTTTCCTCAAGGTAAAGAGGGACGAGCACGGTCTCTGTTTCACCTATTCTGAGGGAACTCTTTCTGACTGCCCCTAGGGTGCGACCTCTGGGCACCTTGATCATGTTACACAGTTCACAGCTTAAGACACCGCGCCCTGGCTCAGCCTCAACAGAAATTTAGATTCCCCCTGGCAGGTATTATTATTCAGCTCATTCTAGCTGGTGCATTTGCACTTCTCAGCCTTGAGCGGCCACTCTTGCCTTGCCTTAGGGAGTCTGATTGAGATCCCACTCTATCCTTTCATACAAAGCTGCCTTCAGTAAGGCATAATCTTTCCCCATACACTTCTGTGTTAGCACTTAACAGGGTGCTAAGGGGTATAGGCCCCTTCCTGGGTGGGCGCTCTCTTCCAGAACAGATTTCTGCCCCGGGCAGTCTGTGAGCTCTCAGCTAGGATGTAGGGACTTGGCACGTTGAGAGATCAGAGAATCTGCCCTTGTGTCTGATCTGTGCAGGTGGTTCAGTTGAACCTTCTCTCAGTCCTATCAACAGGGATTCTTGCTTCCTTGTTTTAGTCTTGAGCTTAAAAGCCTCTCAACCAATGCTCGATGGGCACTGTTCTCCCTCTCAACATGCCTTCTTTTCTTCTCTTCTCTTTCTTCTTCTTCTTTTCTCTTTCTCTCTCTCTGTTCCTCCCCTAGAGCCGCCCCAGAAAGGAGGCCCTGCAGTCCCTTAGGGTAGGAATTCTCTCTCTCCTCTGACTGTTCTCTACCGGCTTATGCCTTTTTCAGTTTATATCCTTTCCTTTTTCTGTCCCTCGGCTCTCTTGCCTCGCTCTCCTTTTTTTCCTTACCCTTTGTTTTCGCCTCTCCGGCTACCAGAACTGAGATAGAGGAGGAGTCTGTGGCACCTAATGGCCGCCCCTCGCGCATGATGCAGCGCATCGCTCTCAAAGGCGGCACCGTTGGAGCAGACTCAAAAAAACAAAAACTCCCGTAGCGGGTGCACGCCTCTGGCACTACCCAAGCAGTAATGAATGGTGAAGATACAAGAGAAGATCAAGAATTACGGTAGGTAAGTAATTTTCATGTTCTGATGTCCAAGACATTCTCTCTACCCTTCAGGCCTCAGGCAGAACCCTGAAGTCAGTGCATTCCCTCTACCATACCCAGCCAAGGGGTAGGCGCAGAGATCTTCATCAAGGATATCTTTTGCAGCAAGCCATACCTTTGGAACTATAGCCATCAGGTGCTAGGACCACACCAAAACTTTTCTAGCTAGCAGTCTCCTGGGGCTGCCAACGGGACATCACTCCTCATATATTCTCTGCAAAAAAACTTTAATGGACCATTAGGGTTCCAGCATCAAAAGTAGGGAAATGCCATCTTAGGATTCCCAACCCTAAGACCCCACCCCCATCCTGTGTTTCCAACCCTAAGATCCCACCCCCATCTTGCATGCAGGAGCAGGCATGAGGGGTGTGCCTTGGGGCTGCAAACCCTGATGCTTACCCCATTCCATGAGTAATTTAGCCAAGACAGGTACAGTATAAGAGAATGGGATGAGCATTAGGGTTTGCAATCCCAAAGCACACACCTCACGCCTGTTGCTGCATGCAGGGGCAAGGTGGGGGCTGGGTTGGCTCAGGAGTGAGGGTGAATCTGAGACTGAACCCTAAGATGGCATTTCACTTTTGACACTGGAGCCCTAATGGTCCATTTCCAGAGAATTTCCTTACTTTTTGAGAAAGTATAATCAAAGGCTTATTTGCTTGTGGGATGCTCCGAACCATCCATAATTTTTGAGAGAATGTAATTGTATCCTTATTTCCCTGTGGAAGCACAGGACCCTTTGGGCCCCTGGACTCCTATCACTCCATACTCCTCTGCGTATTTGTATGTGGAAGTGCAGGGCCTGCCCTGCACTGCCATATATGGATATGGCCTGCACTTCATAATGGTATTCACATTTGCATCTGGTAGCACACAGTGCCATCCATCCATAAAGATATTGTAATCGTATCCCTATTTCTGTGAGGGAGCACAGGACCTGGATGCCCATCAGTGCTTAGTAGTACCCGTATTTGCATGTGGGACCCATCCATGCATCATTTTTGACATAGTGTAGGGTCCTGTGCTCCAGTGCCGTACTGTGCAGACCCAAATCACCTGACATTGCAGTGCTCTGTAGAAAGCACAGGAAAATGTGAAACCTGTGTAACCCAACACCAAATTAATATATTTTCATGAAACCAGCGAAAGGCTCATCAGTGGGGCAAGCCATCTGTACCCTGGAAATTTCAGAAGAAAATTGCAAACCATTTTTTAACAGTGGGGTGACAAAGAGACGACTCTGTACACCTGTCATTGCGATTTATCCTGTGGGAAACATAGCAAAATGTAACTCCGCAGAACTCCACACCAAATTAATATATTTTCACAAAACCAGCAAAAGGTACATTGGTGAGGCAAGCCTATGTACCCTGGAAATTTCAAAAGAAAATTGCAAACAATTTCTTTACAGCGGAGTGACAAAGGAATGACTCTGTGCATCTCCCATTACAATGTAATCCTATGGGAAATGAAGGAAAATTTAACCCCACAGAACTCCACAGCAAAGTACTATATGTTTAACAAACCAGCGGAAGGCACATCTGTGGGGGTAAGCCCTTTGTACCCTGAAAATTTTAGCCCAAAAGAACAAGCAATTTTCTAACTGTGCAGTGACAAAGAAACAGCTAAGAAATCCTTTTTTGCAAATTGCGAAAAAGAATCCTTTTTCACGATTCTATGTTTGCAATTTGCGGCAAAAGGATCCTGTTTCACAGAATAAGTTTTCCGCGATATGTGGCAAAGGATTTCCGTGGATAAAAAAAACAAAAACATTTCTGAATGTTATCAAAAAACTGACCCCAGAATCCAATTGTACAGGCTCCAGTTAGGTAAACACATCTATTGATGTTTACCAAAGCCCTCTATTTTTTTTGTAATTTAAGACTGTTTCCCTCGCTAACTGAAAGCAAGATGGCGGCAACACGAAAAAAGATTCCATGTTTGCGAAAAGGATTCTCCGTTTGCGATAATCCTTTTTCGAGCTGGAGATCTAACGGTTCCCATAGGAAATAATGGGAAACTGTAATATTTAATAACTTTGGAATGCATTAATATTTTTTCACCAAACCTTCAAAAGACACATCTGTGGCCCAAGACCTAAATACTTTGAAAATTCTACACCTATTTGTGCAGCGGCGTGACAAAGAATTTTTACCAAAAGTGGTAATTTTCAAATTTTTTACAATCCGTATCTTTGCACCCACACATCCGACTGGAACGAAACTTGACACTTCAAGAGATCTTTGGTCCCCAATGATACTTGCAAAATTTCATGCAAATTGGTCAAATGGTTATGGTCATTAAAGTTCAAAATTTGAGATTTAACATAGAACTGGCTGTTGAATCCTAATAAAGGAGCACAACTGCACCCCTATAGTTAGGGTTGAGTAGCATGTTTAATGTTAAACCTCAAATGTTGCACTTTAATAACTTTGCAGTCGATCAATGGATTTGCACAAAATGTGGCATGCGCTGTCCCGTGGAGTAGATCTCTTGACATGGCAAGTTCGCTCCCTTCAGATTTACAGATTCTGAGATCCAGATAGTGCAAAAACCTTAAAAGTCACCATTTTTTGCAGTTTTTTTCATCATCGCCTTGCTCCCAGATGGTGTGGAGTTTTGGTGTGATTTGTTATGGTAGAAACAGCTTGAGTGATATAACTGCCATGCATTTGTTTGGTGAAAAAATATTAATCTGTTGCAACGTTATTCAGTTTTTAAGTTCCCATTGTTTTCAATGGGAAGATCACTTCCCAGGATAGAGGGAGAAAGTTCGGCAAAAGATTTGGCTTCATGAAAAAGGATTATTTTTTATGAGGAGCCTATCCTTTTTCGTGAGTCGCCATCTTGTTTTTTTTCTTCCACAAACTAAAATGCATGGAAAATACATAAAAATGTCATTTTACAAATCAAAGACCAGAACTTAGCTAAATAGGCCCCATTTAGCTAGATTCTGGTGTTTGTTTTTCACAATTAGGGCCAGAAATACTTTTCTAGGGATATGGATATGTTGTTCTTATCCACACTTGTTGGCATGTCCCTTTCCCCTTTAAATCTTGCCGGAAGGTCTTAAAGCTGGCTCCTCCCACCCATCCGGGTGGTATAACCATTGGCTCCACCCCATGATGCCAGATTTTCCTTTCTGCTGGAAGATTCAGGTTGCCTCCTCTTTGCTAATGCTTTTTGTAGGCCCTGGCTTCAAACCCTTCGGTTATTCCAAAAATTCAGCTTGTTCGCGCTAGTGACTATGATATTTATTACTCGGTTATGGAAGATAAATCTTCCCCCGGATTTCCCGGTGTCTGTGCGGCCAAAAAATGTCGCACACTGATCCACATACAGCATGCGTATACAGCCTGGGGTTTCAGCCATGACACCCAGACTTGCAAGATGTGCCTCGCATTTCATCTGAATGTCGACAGTCGTCTCGCACACCTTAAGTTGGGCAGACCCGAGAAATGGAATCCTCCAGTGAAATCCAAAGAGGCCCAATGGGCGGTCTCCGCGGCGGCGGGGTCTGCCGAGCAGTTGGAACAGATGCATTCCTTCGAAGAAGAAGCGGCATGAGCCGCAGAATCCTCTTCTCGGTCGATTGTTGTTCCCCTCAACCTGGGCTCCACATTTTCAGGCTCCTTCCGGGAGCTGTGCCAATCCCTCCCCACTAAGGTTGAGGGGCCTGCGGGCTCGCATTCTTCCCAGTCCCGTAGGAAGGAAAAGGATCCAAAAAACTCTTCATCTTGGCAGAGATGCTCTTGGGATCGTGAGCGATCTCAGTCACAGGAGTCGGCAGTATCGACTTCGGTTGAAATTGCTTCCTCGGCCGCTGGCTTCTTGGCCCTGCCATCTGGCCAGTCGACCGAGGTCTTGATTGACGAGGTTGAGATCATTCTCAATCCCATCGACCCATTGTTGCCCGATGAGACTGACAACTCTTTGACTAGGACTCCAGTCCTGCCTCTTTCTGATGAGGAGACCCAGCCAGCTGAGAATCCCATCAAGGAACTGGTCCCTGATCTGGGTAAATCATCAGATCTTACTTCGAGATACAGCTCTTGCAGCAGGTTACACCATTAGGACTGAAGCCGGCAGGCGCCAGGACCCCACAGAAATTTTCTAGCTAGCAGTCTTCAGCGGGGACCGCCTCTGACGTCGGGCATAGTACATAAGGAGGCGGTCCCCCCCCATAATCCTCAGTTCTTTTCCTGCCGTCAACATCGCCAGTATCGGCCTCTCGGTCTCTTTTTCTAGCGTGCGACGACCTTTAGAACTACGACGATTTTCGTCTTTCTTTCGACTTTGGATCAACTGATGTCCTCTCCAACAACTTCTATTGAGGGTCACCATTTGAAGTGTGCCTGCGGCAAACAGATCCCCTTCAAGGATCCACATTCGGCCTTTGTGCGCTGCCTAGGCCCGGAACACGACACCAAGGCCTGCTCCTTCTGCCAGGGCTTCATCAGTCGCACCAGGATCCGCTGCCAGAAGGCCCTTCAAGCGTTTCTCTTGGAGGAGAAACTGAAAACTATGGATAAAGAACCTTCCTCCCGGAGGGAGTCGTCAGGTAAAACCCACAAGCACTGGGACAAACACTGGGAAAAGGAAAGGTCCAGGTCCCCTGCGAGGGCCTCGGACTCCCGGAGCTCCGGCTCGAGATCGGACCGCTCTCCCTCCAGGGCTCAGTCACAACCTTCCCCCGCTCAGTTCAGATCCTCCAGCGGCTCCTCTTCTCTACGGCCCCTGAAGACTTCCAGGCTGTCGGCCTCTTGCACTCCATCTAAGGCCTCGTCGAAGTCCGGGGAGCGCCATGAATCTTCTTCCCGCCGGCGGGACACCAACACCAGGTCAGTTTCCCAGCCTCCGCGTGGATCGGATCCGGTTCCTCATAAGACCAAGGACCTGACGTCCCTCAAACGGACGTCAGACCCGACGTTGGCCAAGCATCACCGGCACTCCCAGGAGCCGGCGACACCTAAACACCTGTCGCCGGCCAGGTGTTCGCCTCCGAGGGCATCGGCCAGGGGACCGACATCGGCTACTCCGGAGAAGAGGACCGCACCACCATCGCTGGTGGATGCCGGTCAGAAGGACTCGGAGGAGGATGCCACACAACCCGAGGACCAGGCGGGTGACACTGGAGATGCCGGGCTCCCACGGGAACCTTCCGTGGAGCGGGAGACCTCCGGGGACCCGACGCCCGACCCCGGCAACAGGTCACCGGCACCAGGCCCGTCGTCTGGTATGAATCTGGCAGAGGTAAAGGAACTTTTTACCTTCTGGTGGGACACCATCAAAAAAGATGTAGTCACCACACATCCTCCTCCTACTCTAACTCCGCCCCCTCCTCCGACCAAGGGGCCTGTAGGACGGTTGCCAACCCCCAAGGAGCAGACACCACCTCCTTGGGGCAGATCTTCAGAATGGAGAAGACCTCTCTCTAGATCCCCCTCAGGGTCACCCAGTCCCAAGAGACCCAGATGACGCCGGTACACTCCATCTGGGGAGGATTCCAGATCTGACACCTCAGGGTGCTCCAGATCTCCTTCTCCTATCAGCATTCCCTCTCCGGACCAATACGAACTACCCAGGTCTCCTCCGGATGATCCCTCTTTCACGGAGATCATGAGGCACATCCAGGAGAATATGGGGTGGGATGCTGAAGAACACGACCCCAAGAGACAACGCCTTGCTCGCTACCTTCGGCAGAAAGATCCGAAGCCTGTGGTCATGCCGCCCTTGGTGGATACCTTTGCGAACATCACCAAGGCTGCCTGGAAACATCCGCACTCCACTCCCACAGTGCCGAAGAAGGCTGACCACCTATACAAGGCCCCTAGGGAGGACCAGTATCTGGCGAACCATCCTCTGGCTGACTCCCTGGTCATCACTGCGTCGCATGACCGGTCTCAGAGACCTCAGCATTTGAGCACACAGCCCCGGACCAGGGTCAAGCAATTGGATGTCTGGGTAGGGCCGCTGCGATATCAGAGGCGCAACTAGCCATCAGGTCACTGAATTACCTCACCCACATGGTTCAATTCCAGAACGCACTGTGGGAACAGGGACAGGACCTGGTCAAGAAGGTGCCCGATGGTGACCACAAGGAGGAGCTCTTGAACCTCCTCCGCACGGGTTCTGATGTGGGGACCCAGGTGCATAAACTCACTGATGTTCCATTCCTGGGCAGCGATCTCTTCAGCCCAGGTGTGGATGGTCACCGTCAGCGAATCAAGCAGTTCAGTGCCACCTTGGACTCAGCCACTTCTGCTCAAAGTGCTCCCAGCGCCAAGAAGCAGCAGAAAAAGAAAAGGCATTTTTGGCACCCTGCTCCTGTGGCCCAGCAGTCCTCCTTTCATGGTGGACAGCAACAGCAGGCACAGGCTTGGTGCCCTCGGCCCAAGTCTGGGCCGCCACTGGCCCACAGATAAGGAGGTCAGGGTTCAGGCCCTGGACCCTTTTCCTCCAAGCCTGCCCAGTGGCGGAATAGGGGTTGCCACCCCTATCCCTGTCATGCCAGCTCTGGGTCCTCCCATGGGGGGGTCGGCTCTGCCACTTTTTTTCTACCTGGTCCGCTGTTACCATGGACAGGTGGGTCTTAGAAGTGGTCGGCCAGGGTCTGCCTCTGGAATTCGAGCAGTACCCTCCCAGCCGAGCCCACGCCCCACAGGAGGAGAGAGTATCAGCACACACTTGGTCAGCTCTGAGAGACAACATAGCCCAGCTGCTCCTCAAGGAGGCAGTGGTTCGAGTGGCAGATCCTCCAGTCAAGTAAGAGTTCATTTCCAAGTACTTCCTGGTCTCAAAGCAGACGGGGGCTGGCACCCCATTCTAGATCTGCATGACCTGAATCAGTATGTCAGGCCATGCACCTTCAGGATGGTAACTCTGTCCCAGATCATACCACCCCTGGAGCAAAACATGTGGTTCTAGGGACGTGGATATGTTGTTCATTCCACACTTATTGGCAGGTTCCTTGCCGCTTTAAATCTTGCCAGAAGGTCTTCAAGTTGGCTCCTCCCACCCACCCGGGTGGTAAAACTCTCGGCTCCGCCCCATGACGCCAGATCTTCCTTACCGCTTGGAAGCTCAGGTTCCCACCTTTGCGCTCTGCGTTTTAGGCCTGGATCCAAACTCTTCGGTTAATCCTAAACTTATTTTAAGATTTACAAGACTTCGGTCAGTATCTTCCCTCGCGGCTGCGATGGACAAATTGACTCCCGGATTTCGTAGGTGCCCCTGTGGGCAGAAGATGTCCTGAACCGATCCACACGCCACGTGCGTTTATTACCTTGGGCTCGGCCATGACTCACAGGCTTGTGAGTTGTGCAAATCCTTTTCGGCTTAGGTCTTGGAGGACCACGCTGCCCGGTTACTGTTGGGGCAACCCGAGAAACGTTATCCTCTGGTTATGTCTAAGGAGGCCTGTTGGGTGGTGTCCATGGCGGTGGGCTCAGCGGAACAGCTGGAGCAGATGATCACCCTCGAGGAGGTGGCGGCCCAGGCCGCATCATCTTCATCCTCAGTCGCGGCATTTATCCCGCTCTCCTTGGAATCCTCCTACACAGCTTCTTTCAAGGAGCTTTCTCAGTTCCTCTCCACCAAAGGAGAAGGCCCTTCGGGACATTCCTCTTGGTCCAAAAAGAAGGACCCCAAGGGTAAGTCCCACTGTCGACGTTCGTGGGAGCGAGAGAGGTCCCCTTCCTCGGATAGTCGACACTCAACTTCGGTCGAGGTTGCGGCTAAGGCCGCTGGCTTCATGGTGTCCCTATCAGGTCAGCCGGCCGAGGCACCCGTTGCTGCAGTCAAGATTTTTTTCAACCCATCAGACGGGCTGTCGACCAGAGAAGCCGACACCCCTTCTTCACCGGTTCCCCCGGTGGAAACCGAGGACTTCCCTGTGCCTCAGTCCCCGGTTAAGGTCCCTGAACCGAGGGAGGAGCAGGTTTCCCCTGCCCCATCTCAGACCCACCCTCAGAAACACTGAAGGTCTCGGTCTCGGTCTCAGACCTCTTCTTGGTCCAGCTGATCCCGCTGACATTGGCGGTCTCGGTCTCGGCACCATGGAAAAGCGGCAGTGCCACTCATCCTTGTCTTCGTCCTCTTCGGAGGATAGACTCCGGTGCAAATTGCGTTGGCACTATGAGGAGCTAATATGGAAGCAGCTCCTTTTGACTGGGAATAGGCCGACTTCATCATCTTCCCCAGCCATTAAGTGGCTGCCACCGGAGCAGCCGAAACAACCCCTCGTAGTGGTCGAGGAGCCGAAGCCAGCACCGGTTGTTTGGACGAAACCAGCTGCGCCACCCATTGTGGTGGAACCCCCGTCTCCACAACCTAAATTTGGGACCCTGACCAAAAGATTCTCGGTCAGGTCAGGGCTTGCCTCATCGGTTGTCGGTCACCCTCATTCCCGATCGACCTTGGCAGGTGGAGGGTGGCTCAGGTGCTCGGTAGCTGTTCGCAGACTCCTCGGAATCTGATGATGACTCCTTCTTGTTCTCCAGGCCGCTTGACTTGGAGTCCACTGGGGGTCAGTCAGTAGATGAGAGCCCATCCTCGTTTCTGGGAATGCTTCAGCTCATCTCAGAGTCCACTGGGATGAAGCTCGAACCCATTTCAAAATGGGCCAAGTATCCCCTCATGGAGATACTGAACAAAGGGGATTCCCCCACGGAGGTCTTCCTGGTGGCCAAAGCCGTTGTTGGTCCAGCCCTGGAGCTATGGCAGCGGCCAGCCTGTTGTCCAGCACCTTCGGCCAGGATGTCTCGGAAGTATGCTGTCCCCACCAGTTCACTCTCCTGTTTCTCGGAACACCCCTCTGCAGAGGGGCTCGTGACCGATAGTGTTTTCCAGCGTTCCAGGAATGTTCAGGACGTGGACAAGCCTCCCGATATGGAATCTTAAGAAGTTGGACTACTCCGGGTGGAAAGTTTACGCTGCTTCCTCCCTAGGCCTTCATCAGGCCAGCTCGGTCATCCTGATGGCACACATTTCACACGCCCTTTTGGGCTCCCTGGATGAGGTGATTCCTCATCTCCTGGCTGACCTCCAAACTACGGTCAAGCAGGTGCAGGATCAGGGAAGGGTGGTGGCCAAACAGCAGTTCCAGACATCCCTGGACATCGCTGATTCATGTGCCCAGTCAGTAGTGGCCACAGTGGCCATGCGCCGCAGAGCTTGGCTGTGGATCTCCACTTTCACGGCAGATACCCAGCACAAGCTGGCAGACGTTCCCTTCCTGGGTACCAACTTGCTCGGTCTCGTGGTTGAGGGGCATCTTCAGTAGATCGAGAAGGCCAGTGCCACCTTGGACTTGGTCACGTCTGCCCAGAAGGACAAAGGCCACCAGCAGCAGTGTAAGCTTTTTCATCCTTCAGCCCCTGCAGCACGTCCGGCCCAGCAACACCAGCATCAGGGCCAGCAGGCTTGCACTTGGCAACCCAAAGCCAAGCCTGCTGCTTCCTCCAACAGGAAGCCAGGAGGGAAATGTTCAGGCGGCTCCTCGGCCGGTTCTTCCTCCAAGCCTGCCCAGTGATGGGTTGAGGGATGTCACCCCCAACCTCGTCACTCCTCCCCGGGTTCCCCCTGTGGGGGGACAGCTCTGCCACTTCATTTCCACCTGGTCCGATATCACCACGGAGCGCTGGGTGTTGGATGTGGTAGGAAAGGGTCTGCCACTGGAATTCGAGCAGTCCCCAGGGGCTACGGGGTCCGCAGCCTCTCTGTCGGCCCGCCAAGCCGACATTGCCCTGCTCCTCCAGAAGGAGGTGATCAGGGAGGTGGCGGATCCTCCTTCAGACTCAGGGTTTGTGTCCAGGTATTTCCTGGTCCCAAAACGGACGGGGGGGCTGATGCCCCATTCTAGACCTACACGACCTGAACAAGTTCCTACGGTCTTGAACCTTCAGGATGGTCACTCTGGCTCAGATCATCCCATCCTTGGAACAAGGTGTGTGGTTCTGTTCTCTGGACCTTCAGGACGTGTTGTTTCACGTCCCAATCCATCCATCCCACCAGCGATTCCTCCACTTCAGAGCGGGAGGGATCCCTTTACGAGTTCCGGGCCATGCCCTTCGACCTCTCTCCAACTCCCAGGGTCTTCACCAAATGCATGGCAGTGGTGACAGCATTCCTGTGGCGCCGAAGGGTCCGGGTGTACCCTTACCTGGATGACTGGCTGGATGCAGCCCCCCTCCAGGCTGGAGGTGGAGCAGTCCAAGGATCTGGCCCTCCAGGTCTGCTCTCAGATTGGCCTCCTCATCAACGAGGCCAAATTGGAACTCGTGCCAACATAGGTGATTCAATTCATCGGGACAGAGCTCGACTCTCTTCGAGCCAGAGCACGGCTCCCGGGGGACAGGGCCGAGGTTCTTCCCTCCTTTGCCCAATTATTTCTGGTTGGGCAGTTGTGCCCTGCCTGGGACTTCCTGCACCTCCTGGGCCTCATGCGGCCTGCACCAGCATGGTCCGTTGGGCCCGCTGGCACATGTGTCCCCTGCAATGGGGACTGGCCCCCCAATGGTCACAGCGCTCCAGTCCTCTGGACCAGTCAGTGATGGTGACCCAGGAGATGGGGAATGCTCTCCAGAGGTGGATCATTCCCGCTCATCTGCAGGAGGGTATCCCATTTGTCCGCCCAGAGCCTACGGTCACTCTAACGACCGACGCCTCTCTGATAGGTTGGGGTGCTCATCTGGGGGAGCTCAGAGCGCATGGCCTCTGGTCACCCCAGGAATCTCAATGCCACATCAACCTGCTGGAGCTTCGAGTGGTCCAACTAGTCCTCACCACCTTCGCTCCATTTGTACGGGGTCAAGTGGTCCAGGTCTAGAAGGACAGCACCACGACCATGTACTACGTAAACCGCTAGGGTGGGACGCGCTTCTTGCCTCTGTGCAAGGAAGCTCTCCATACTTGGTCTCTTGTGGGCAGACTGGAGGTGGATCTCCTAGCCGTTCATGTGGCGGGAGCCTCCAACACTCTGGCCGATGCCCTAAGCCGGATAGGTGCTGCATCTCACAAGTAGTCTCTCCTGCCGGAGATGGTACATGATATGTTCTCCCACTGGGGCACACCTCAGGTGGACCTTTTTGCCTCCAGGGAGAATGTGAAGCTGAGGCTGTTTCATGCCCACCCACCTCAACAGGGCTCACTGCAGGGGGATGCCTTCTCGAGGCCGTGGACCCCAGGCCTCTTCTACACCTTTCCCTCATTTCCCTTGATCCACAAGGTGCTTCTCAAGGTGAGGATGGACAAGGCGCAGGTGATTCTGGTAGCCCCAGACTGGCCCCGTCAGTTCTGGTATCCAGATCTCCTCAGCCTCAGCTCCAGGCTCCTGAGGCGGCTTCCAGCCTGCCCGGACCTGATCTCAGTCAACCAGGGGAAGGTTTTCCATCCGGACCTTCAATCGCTGCATCTGATGGCCTGGTTCCCGAGCAGCTGGAGTTCCAGGCCTTGGGTCTTTCCGATGAGGTCCTCAAAGTTGTTGAGGCATCCCGTAAGGAGTTGACCAGAAAATGCTATGCCTTCAAATGGAAGAGATTCTCCATTTGGTGTCAGGATAAGGGGTTGGACCCTTCCTCCTGTTCCTTGGCCAGCATTCTGGACTACCTATGGTCCCTTTCTCAGCTAGGGCTTCGGCCGACGACCCTTAAGGTGCACCTGGCAGCCATCTCTGCTTACCAGGCGAGGGCGGAGAAGCAGTCAGTTGCGCAGGAGAAGGTGGCCGGGTGCTTTTTCAAAGGCCTTGATCACATATCCCCTCCAGTGCGAGAACCTCCACCTCCATGGGATCTACTGCTGGTATTGGCTAAGCTCATGGGCAAGCCATTCGAACCGATGCACAGGTGTGACATCTCTCACCCTGTCATGGAAGACCACCTTCTTGGTGGCTATCACGTCAGCCAGAAGGATGGAAGAGCTCCAGGCGTTTCCATCGAGTCTCCTTATCTGGTCTTCCACAGGGACTAGGTTGTCCTGCACCTCCACCTGAAATTCCTTCCGAAGGTGGTGTCGGAGTTTCACCTTAACCATGTGTTGACTCTGCCAGTGTTCTACCCCAATCACCCCTCGGAGGCTGAATATAGAGTCCATACTCTGGACCCTAGAAGAGAGCTCTCTTATTATAAGGAGTGGATGGCTGAAGTTCGGGGAGAGGTTCGCAAGCTGTTTGTCACCTACGCTGAAGCCACACCTGGCAGACCTGCAGCCAAGCGGACGATAGGCAGGTGGGTCACCTCCTGCATAGATCTCTGCTATAGGTTGGCGGGCATGGAGCCTCCCAGAGGGATAAGAGCTCATTCTACCCACCATACCGCTGCTTCAGTGGCTGCTTCCAGGGACGTCCCTATCCAGGAAATCTGCAGGGCTGCTACCGGAAGTCAGCACACACCTTTATACCCACTACCACATCGACCTTGAGTCACTGGGATGCTGGTTTTGGGACCTCAGTTCTCAGTCCTTATTCCCTAAGTAGAGTGCGCTGTGCCTCCCTCCTCCCAGAGAACTGCTAGGAGTCTGCCAATAAGTGTGGCTTGAACAACATATCCATGTCCCTAGAAATACAGGTTACTCACCTGTAACAGGAGTTCTAGGAGTGGTATATGTTGTTCATCCACCCGTCCTCCCTGGCTTCGACGTGCAACCTGGCTTCCAGTGGGCTAGATCTGGTGTCATGGGGCAGAGCCGAGAGTTTTACCACCCGTGTGGGTGGGAGGAGCCAGCTTGAAGACCTTCCGGCAAGATTTAAAACGTCAAGGAACCTGCCAGTAAGTGTGGATGAACAACATATACCACTCCTAGAACTCCTGTTACAGGTGAGAAACCTGTATTTCTGCTAACTGGATCTCCAGAATGCATTCTTTCATGTCCCAATCTGTCTGTCCCACCAGCAGTTCCTCCATTTTAGAGCAGAGGGAACCCTATACGAGTTCCAAGCCATGCCATTCGGCCTGTCATCAGCCCCATGGGTCTTCACCAAATGCATTGCAGTGGTGACAGCCCATCTCAGGCATTGAGGGGTCAGAGTGTACCCTTACCTCAATGATTGGTTCTTGGCAGATTCCACCCAGCAAGAGGTGGAGAGGTCAAGGGACCTGGCCCTCCAGACCTGCACTCAACTTCACCTCCTGATCAATGAGGCCAAGTCGGAGCTCATGCCTTCTCAGGTGATATGCTTCATCGGGGCAGAGCTCGACTCTTGCCGAGTGAGAGCACGGCTCCTGGCAGACAGGGTGGAGGTTCTCTCCTCCTTTGCCTAATCATTTCTGGTTGGGCACTTGCGCCCTGCCCGAGACTTTCTGCGCCTTCTGGGCTACATGGCAGCCTGCACCAACATGGTCCATTGGACCCGGTGGCATGTCTTCCCCCTTCAGTGGGAGCTGTCCGCCCAGTGGACTCAGTGCCTAGGTCATTTGGACCAGCTGATCACTGTGACCCAGAAGATGTGGGATGCTCTCCAGTGGTGGACCATCCTAGACCAGTTGCAGGAAGGGATCCTATTTGTCCACCCCAAGCCAACGGTCGTCCTCATGACCAGTGCATCTCTCATGGGCTGGGGAGTCCACATGGGGAAC
Organism: Neoceratodus forsteri; assembly: GCA_016271365.2. Classification (NCBI taxonomy): domain Eukaryota; kingdom Metazoa; phylum Chordata; order Ceratodontiformes; family Ceratodontidae; genus Neoceratodus; species Neoceratodus forsteri. The sequence goes on from CM028131.1 coordinate 997,927,622, forward strand.
AACAGGGCCCACAGGTTCTGGACCCCCGAGGAATCCCAATACCATCTCAACCTGTTGGAGCTCAGAGCGGTCAGACTGGCATTGTCAGCATTTGCTCAGCAGCTTTGGGATCAAGTGGTTCAAGTCCAGATGGACAGTATCACAACTATGTACTGCCTCAACAAGCAGGGTGGCATGCACTCCCAGCTGTTGTTCAGGGAAGCGCTCCGCATCTGGACACTCATGAGTCGATTGGAGGTGGATCTCATAGCGATCCATGTGGCAGGAGCCTTGAATCAACTGGTGGGTGCTCTCAACCGCATAGGCAAGACATCCCCGAGTGGTCTCTCCATCCAGAGGTAGCTTACAGCCTGTTCTCCCACTGGGGTGAACTGATGGTGGACCTGTTGCCTCCAGGGAAAACACCAAGCTGAGGCTGTTTCACTCCCACCCCCCTCAGCAGGGATTGCTGCAGGGGGATGCCTTCTTGAGGCTGTGGACCCCAGGCCTCTTCTACTCCTTCCCTCCATTTCTCTTGATCCACAAGGTGCTTTTCAAGGTGAGGAGGGACAAGGCGCAGGTGATCCTGGTAGCCCCAGACTGGCCCACCAGTTCTGGCATCCAGATCTCCTCAGCATCAGCAACAGGCTCCTGAGGCATCTTCCAGCATGCTTGGACCTGATATCTGTCAATCAGGGGAAGGTATTCCATCCGGACTGTCAATCCCTGCACCTGACAGCCTGGTACATGAGTGGCTAGAGTTCCAGGCTTTTTATCTCTCTGAGGATGTGCGCACAGTAGTGGAAGCATCCAGCAAGGAGTCGACCAGAAAGTGCTATGCCTTCAAATGGAAAAGGTTTTCCATTTGGTGCGAGGGCAAGGGCCTGGACCCTCTATCCTGTCCTGTCCTGTGGTGAGCATTTTGGGACTGTCTTTGGTCTTCGACCCTTAAGGTGCACCTGGCAACTATCTCTGCTTACCAGGTGTGTTCTGGTCAGCAGACAGTGGCACAGGAGAAGGTGGTCTGGTGCTTTTTCAAAGGCCTCGATCACATATCTTCTCAGGTGCATGAACCTCCACCTCCATGGAATTTACTGCTGGTTTTGGCAAAGCTCATGGGCAAGCCATTTGAACCAATGCACAAGTGTGAGATGTCACACTTGTCATGGAAGACGGCCTTCCTGGTGGCTATCACGTCCACCAGAAGGACTGGGGAGCTCCAGGGGCTCTCGGTGGAGTCTCCTTATCTGGTCTTCCACAGGGACAAAGTTGTCCTGTGCCCCAACCCGAAATTCCTCCCAAAGGTGGCGTCAGAGTTTCACCTTAATAGAAACATAGAATTTGATGGCAGATAAGGACCGCTTGGCCCACCTAGTCTGCCCTTTTCCCTACCTGATGGATAAGCTGCAGATTCTAGTTGACCAACAGCTTACTTCCTCCTACCCCCCACTAGAATTGCTTTATGTCTGTCCCATGCATTCTTGAATTCTCCAACTGTTCTTGACTCCACAACCTCCTCAGGAAGACTGTTCCATGCATCCACAACCCTTTCCATGAAAAAATACTTTCTAACATTACCTCTGAGCCATTCCCCCTTATCTTCAAATTGTGCCCACTTTGTTCTTGCACATCTCTTTTTCTGAATGATGCTACCCTCTTGGACTTTAATTCCCTTGAGGGACTTGAAAGTTTCTATCATGCCCCCCCTCTCCTTCCTTTCCTCGAGGGTATACATATTAAGCTGCTTTAGTCTCTCTTCATATGTCTTCTGGTGTAGACCCTGCACCATTTTGGTTGCCCTCCTCTGAACAGCTTCCACTCTGTGTCTTAATCAGGTGTTGACTCTTGCCTGTGTTCTACTCAAACTATACCTTGGATGCCGAGTGCAGGCTCCATGCTCTGGAGCTGAGACATGTTCTCTCCTACATAGAAACACAGAATTTGATGGCAGATAAGGACCACTTGGCCCACCCAGTCTGCCCATTTCCCTACCTAATGATAAGCTGCAGATCTTAGTTAACCAACAGCCTACTTCCTCCTACCCCCACCCCCCTAGAATTGCTTTATGTCTGTCCCATGCATTCTTGAATTCCCCCACTGTTTTTGACTCCACATCCTCCACAGGAAGGCTGTTCCATGCATCCACAACCCTCTCTGTGAAAAAATACTTCCTCACATTACCTATGAGCCGTCCCCCTTCTATCTTGAAATTGTGCCCCCTTGTTCTTGCACATCTCTTTTTCTGAAAGATGCTACCCTCTTGGACTTTGTTGATTCCCTTGAGGTACTTGAAAGTTTTTATCATGTCCCCCCGTCCCTCCTTTCCTCGAGAGTATACATACAGTATTAAGCTCCTTAAGTCTCTCTTCATATGTCTTCTGGTGCAGATCCTGCACCATTTTAGTTGCTCTCCTCCGGACTGCTTCCATCCTGTCTATGTACTTTTGGAGATTGGGTCTCCAGAACTGCACACAGTACTCCAGATTGGGTCTCACCAGCTGTCTGCACAGAGGGATAACAACTTCTTGTTTTCTACTGGTGATGCATCTTCCTATACATCCCGGTATTCCCCCAGACCTCCTTACTTCCTTCTCACATTGCTTGCCCACCTTTAGGTCATCTGATATATAACTATCCCCAGGTCCCTTTCCATTTTTTTGTTGTTAGTATCTCACCCCCATAGTGTACTCTTCCCCTGGGTTTTTGTTTCCCATGTGCATTACTTTGCACTTCTTAGCATTGAATCTAAGCTGCCATACATTTGATCATTCCTCCAACCTTGCCAAGTCCCTTCTCATCCTTTCCACCCCACCTTGCGTATCAAACCTGTTGCAGATCTTTGTGTCATCTGCAAAGAGACATACTTTTCCTTCCAGTCCCTCTGCAGTGTCACTTATAAAGACATTGAAGAGGACCAGTCCTAGAATTGAACCCTGCAGTACCCCACTAGTAACCCCCCTTTCTTCAGAGTGGACTCCGTTTACTATTACCCTCTGTGTCCTGTTCTCCAGCCAATTTTTTACCCAGGCTACCATATTGGGACCCACTCCCAGGCTAGCTAACTTGTATATTAATCTTTTGTGTGGGACTGTGTCAAATGCCTTGCTAAAGTCTAGGTAGGCCTACTATACGGAGAGGATGGTGGAAGTTCGTGGAGAGGTTCACCAGCTGTTTGTCACCTATGCTGAAGTCGCACCTCACAGGCCTGTAGAAAAGCGGACAATTGGCAGATAGATTTCATCATGCATTGATCTCTGCTATAGGTTGGCAGGTAGGGAGCCTCCGGTAGGGCTAAGGGCTCATTTCACCTGTCATACTGCTGCATCAGTGGCTGCTTCCAGAGACATCCCTATCCAGGAAATTTGCAGGGCTGCTACCTGGAAGACAGCAAGCACCTTCATCACCCATTACCACATCGACCTTGAGTCATGCCAGAATGCTGGTTTTGTGGCCTCAGTTCTTCAGTCTCTGTTCCCAAAGTAGGGGGGTGTGCGCCTTGCCTCCCTTCTCCCGGAGAACTGCTGGGAATCTGCCAACAAGTGTGGATAAGAACAACGTATCCACATCCCTAAAAAAACAGGTTACTCACCTGTAACAGCAGATCTTCTACGGACTGGAATCTTGCAGTAAGTCATTACTTATGGGAGTATCCACCAGGTGGCGCTGTCACGTGGCGGCATCTTCCAGCAGTCTTCCGTGGGGGCCGCCCATACGACATCACTTCCTGTGGATGTGTATGAGAGTGGACGGCCCCCAGTACCCTCTGTTCATTTTCCTGCCGGTTTCAGCTCGCACACTCAGCTCTGCTGACCTCCTGTGTTGCAGTCTTCGACTCAAACTTGAACCGATTTTCTACCTTTGGGTCTGGGACCTGGGACTTGCTCTCAGCACCCCCGGACTTCCGTAGCAGGCCTGTGACCCACTCACAGTACCCCTGCTGCTTTCAGACTCTGGCTATCTTGCTGGGTCTGGGGCTTCTTTAGGGCCTAGCCTGATTTTTTTCTTCTATAGCAGGCCCTGTGTTCCATTAGAGCTCCCAGTACACCTGCTGCTCCCTGGCCCAGCACTCTTGCTAGGTCTGGGATTCACTAGGGCTGCTACTAACAGCCCAGCCTGATTTTGCTTCTCTCTGCCAGGCCTGTGGAACACTCCCAGGCCCTGGCTCATCTACTTTGAGGACCCTGGCCTGTGCACCACTCGCTGCACCCCCGGCTCCTGCCTCTGGTCCTGGGTATGTGTACTACTCCCAGACCCTGGCTCTTTTCCTTCCACTAAGCCAGGCCTGTGCTCCTCACAGTGCCCCCAGCCCTCCTTGCTCACAGCACCCCTGCTGCTCCCTGGCCCAGGCTCTCTTGCTGGGCCTTGGGACTTGCTAATGGCTGATCAGCCAAGCTGGAATGGACCTCGGAGGGGCCGCCTTAAAGGCTCCCTGGTCAAGGGCACTCATTCCAGGCATAGGAGGGAGTGGGATTCACACTCCTCACACTCCCTCCACCTTACTCCATCGATGGTGGCTCCTCCACCGTCTACGGAGTGTTCCTCGTTGTCGGGGCTGTTCCCTCCCGTCAACTGAGCCTGCTGTTCTCTCATTGACGGAGGCTTATTCTCTGTCAACGGGGCACTCCTTGTCAATGGGGAAGCCTCTCCCATCGACAGAACGGCATGTTTTGCATGTCTCGTCAACGGGACGGCTTCCACCATCGACGGAGAGACTTGTTTCTGGTCTCTCGTCGATGGGGCTGATTCCACCGTTGATGGAGGAGCCTCTCCTCCTTCCCTTCTCAACAGGGATGCTTCCCTTGGTGATGAGGGCCTCCCACCCTGGGCCACCCCCTGCTCGGGGCTTTGCTCCCGTGCCCCTCTGCTCATCCTGGCACCAGCACCTTTTTTTGGCGTACTCGGGGGATCCCCTCCCGTCGCCCATTTTTCACCCTTTGGAAGCAACTTTCCTGGGCCTTTGGCCACGCTGAGGAGACCCATCCCTGAGTCCCTTACCCCTTTGCCAGTCCCGGACCACAGGGGTCAGAGTGCCTTCCCCCGCTATTTGGGGTCAGCGGTTCCTGGGATGTCTCACCCTCCTTCTAGCGCCACCCTTGGGTGCCCTCCATTTCTGGACCTTCACCGTCACAAGTGCCAGGCTTTGCCCGCATTGTGCTGGAGGTCCTACAGTCCATGGGCCAGGGTCCAGTCCCAGTCCCACTCCCCTCCGCCTGAGCGCCTGCGCCCGGATCTGGCGCTTCCCATCTGGTCCCTCCCTCCCATTTATGTGGACTCCCTTTATGGGGATTCCAGGATGGGGGTTCCTTTCATGGGGGATGTTCCTGGCGGGGACCTCTCGGACCATGTGGACCTTGGTCGTCCCCCCGTCCGCATCCTCCTTTTTGAAGGCTGCCCCGCCTGAACCCTCCTCTTTCCCGGATCCCTTCTTCACAGAGCTCATGCTGCAGATCCAGCATGCTTTGGGCTTCCCTGCTGCAGATCAGGACTCCTTTAGTCGGGACATGGCTGTCTACCTCGACATTCCCAAGGAGCCTGCCATGGTTGTCCCACCTTTGATTCCTGCGTATTTTCATGCACTGTCTCATATTTGGTCACATCCTGCTTCCGTTCAACCTGCCCCTCGTGGCCCTGATCAGCTCAGCCACTGTCTTCCATGCCCTCCGTTTCCCATCACCTGCTTCATGCATGCTCCGGTGCTTCGTCTGGCTGCAGGTTTAGGGTTTTCTGCCCAGCATCCAGCTGTTGGTCACCGATGTCCCCTTTTTCTGGGAACCTGCTGTTTGGACCTGGTGCTCAGTCCATCCTGGCCTCCCTTCAGGCTTCGAGGCATACTCTCTGGTCTGTTCAGGACCTCTATCACGCCCCCAGGTCCCACCCCTGTGCCCCTGCAGGTGGCCACCTCCTGTCCAGCCCCCCTACTGGGGTGCCTCTCAGGACCATGATAAGGCCTCCAGAGAGTGGCTCAATCTGCCCCTTCATGGTGTGGCCACCCCTTATGCGGGGTAGGACCTCGCTTTTTAGTCTTAAACCGCTTTTCAAGGTTTCCCCCACTTCCTCTTGCAGGCCTCAGAGGTGCCTTGGAATCTCTTTTCCTTTTTTTGGAGGCTTGCTCCTGGATTGGACGCTTCGCTCCTCCGTGCGGATCTAATTGGAACTCCTGCTACTCTTCCTGTTGGAGTCCTTCAGTTATTCCTTCCTATGACCATCCGGAATGTTTTTTTCCCCGATGCTCCTCTTTCTGTTTTCTGATCTGCTCTCCTTGTCTATTTACCGACTTTGACTTTATGCCAGTGCATGTCGATCTCTGCCTTGTCAGAATGAATCACTGTGCCTGGTCACCTACAGTTCTTTCTACATCATGCCTCCTGCATGCTGTCCTCACCCACTTTTGTGCCTTTCTGCCTGAGCAGGTGTGGTTTGAGTTGACATTTCTCCTAGTTTCATGCCAAATGTCTTCGCTTAACCATTGGCCTATCTGCCTGCATGGAAGGGGTTTGAGATGGACATATCTCCTGGTTTCATGCCAAATGTCTTCGCTTAACTGTTGGCCTGTTTGCCTGCACTGAAGAGATTTGAGTTGGACATTTCTGTTACTTATCAAACATCAAGTCCTTACCCCACCCCGGCCTATCTCTCTCTGGGGGTGCAGTTGAAGTTGACGTTTTATAGTGCTTTTACATCCTTGGCTTTGCCTTTCCTCCCATTTGGATTTTACTGCTTGGTAATCTCCCATAAGTAATGACTTACTGCAAGAGACCAGTCAGTAGAAGATAGTACAGTTATGTAAGAACCTACCGGGTCCGTAACAGTAGATCTTCCGAGGACTGTCTCTTGCAGTAAGTCCCTCGCCCTACATCCCCCTGCCTTGTTGCCTTGAATCTGCAAATCAGGACATTGGGTGGAATTGCTGTTCTCTGTTTTTCTGGCCCTCATTTACCTTGGTCCAGGCCGTGCTCGCTGAAGCTGATGGTGAACAGAGGGTACTGGGGGCTGCCCACTCTTATACACATCCACAGGAAGTGATGTCATGTGGGCAGCCCCCATGGAAGACTACTGGAAGAAGCTGCCTTCCCTGGTGTCTATTGGTATCCCCCACCCTCCAGTCACTATCCCCATAATTTTTATTTTACTCCCTGTTTTTTTTCTTTATATAATCTGACACTGGGATGCCCACTCCCAGTGTTGGATGCACCCCCCACCCGCCCCTTCCATGTTTTATTAATTGTAGCCGACATCGGGGTGCCCAGTCCCTGTGTCAGCATGTAGAGGCAGTGTGGGAAACTGAGGAGCCCACCCCCAGTGTCCTGAGATGGTTTATTAATTTTACTGGTACCTGCAATAGGAAAACCATCCTCCGACATCTTTTTACCTGAAACAAAACTGTGCCTCCTCGTTGGCGTTGACCCTCCCATCTCCCCACCCCACCCTTTACCTTGTAGTTACCAGCCGATGTTGAATTCTGTCATCTTCTGTGGACCGAGACACGTCTGCACTCTTCAAAGCCGAACCATGAACTGAGGAATACAGGTAAGTGTTGTACAATGTATTTCAATGGCATTTGGAACTTATGTTCATAACTTTGCCATTTATAGGAATTTTTTTCACCAAATTTTCAACATGGTCTTTTGGGACCCCACCTCATGAACACTGGCAATGTCATTTTGTTAATCGGGCCTGGAAGGTGATTTCGTGGTCGCTGCACAAAATCACCTTTTGGGACCGAATAATGAAATTTTTCCACCAGTGTTCATGAGGTGTGATCCCAAAAGGCCATGTTGAAAATCTGGTAAAAAAATCCAAAAAATGGCTGAGTTATGAGCATTTGTTGAAATTTTTCTACGCACGTGTGTAAGTGTTGTAATTTTCAATGTTTTGCTTCCAAATTTTCAACACAGCTATTTTTTTCGCACCACATCATGAACAGTGCAGCTCTCATTTTTCACATGCTGCCCGAAATGTGTTTTCACACCTGCAGAATGGCATTTTGGTATGGATTTATGCATTTTCACCTATGGGGTTTATGAGGTGGGGTCGTAAGAAGACTATGTTGAAAATTTGGGGTCAAAATATGAAAAAAATGGCAAAGTTACAACCGTTCATTGTACTTTCACTACATCCTTCTTATTACCCCACCTCATATATCTCATGGCTGTTATTTTTCAAATCCTACCCAAACTGTGTTTTCGCCTCTGTGGCACAGAATGGTGTTGCAGTAGCACAGAATTGCGTTTTGGTGGGGATTCGAAAATTTTCTGTACCAGGTACATGAGGTGGGGTAATAAGATGACCATGCTGACAATTTGGTCACTGCTGTCCTATAAATGGAAGTGCAGGGCTCAGAGGGCCCTGTGCTTCCACAGCTACATACATATATGCATCTACGGAGGGATGGGAGTGCAGGGTCCTTCTTACACTATCTCAAAAAATAAGGAAATAAGTTGCAAAAACTTCATTAATGGTCCAGTTAGGATCAAAGCAACAAAAGTTGGGAAATGAGGTGTTAGGGTTTCCCTAACACCCCACCCTCCCAAACCAGGCAGGGGAGCAGGTGTGGGGTGTGCTTTGGGCTTCTCAAGCCTAACGCTCACCCCATTCTCATAAAGTCTACACATATAACCTTATTTACAGATGGAATGGGGTGAACATTAGGCTTGGGAAGCCCAAGGCACACCCAACACCTGCTCTTGTGCCTGGTTTGGGAGGGTGGGGGTGTTAAGGAAACCCTAACGCCTCATTTCCCAACCGTTGCCACTTTGACCCTAACTGGAGCATTAACTAAGCTTTTTGCAACATCCATCTATCTATCTATCTATCTATCTATCTATCTATCTATCTATCTATCTATCTATCTAATACTTTATTTATAAAAAGGCGCCTTTCCAAAAATCAAGGCACCTGTACACCACATAATAAAACAATATTAACAAAACAATAAATTAACCACACAATAAGATATTAAAAATCATTATATGCTTGTTTAAAAAGATATGTTTTAAGTGCTCCCTTAAAAGTTTCGACGGTCGGGCAATCTCGTACCTATCTATCTATCTATCTATCTATCTATCTATCTATCTATCTATCTATCTATACATATATAGAGAGAATAATGTATGGGGTGGTGTTTATTAGTAGAATTGAATTAATGGTCCTCATTTTCTATCCATGGATAACCGTAGTTTTATTCTGGGTTACAACCTCCCGGTTGATATTTTTGGTTACAACATGAAAAGTTGTAATCACTGTCTGCCACTCAGAGAACAGCTAGGCAGCTCATTGGCTGCAACTCTGTCTGGGTGAGCCAATCATCACCCAGAAACATGGCGGCTCCATTGCTTGGTAACCGAGTTCCTGAACCCTTGTCCTCAACTTCTCCTTTGCATCTCACTTCATCCCAGGTAATTTCTTTATCTACTTTTCAGTTTTTATCTTATTGATCCTGCCTTCAAACTGGGAAAAAAAAACATATCTATTTGAGCCTGCTGTACCTACCTGTCAAGCGGAGCTCCCTGCCACCAATGCATCCCTCACGAACCACAAGCAAATGAGGAGTGAGAGACTGTGTGTGTGTGTGTCTCACAGGCAGAGAGTGTGTGTGTGTAAATCTAAAATAAAAATGAGGACCAATAATTAAATAAAATAATACATGGATGAGTATGTGTAAAACCAGAATTTTACACATACCCTCAGTGTGGGATGCTTTTATAAACCCCTTGGGCTTCACCCTCTGGGTTTATGTAGCATCCCACACCTCGGGTGTATGTAAAATTCTGGTTACAAACACCCACCCATATATTATTCTACATTTAATGCACATCCAAGGTATGGGGTACTACATAAACCCCAAGAGCAAAGCTCAAGGGGTTTATAAAAGCATCCCACACTGAGGGTGTGCATTAAATTGGAGTAATCGCACCACCCCATACTTCATTTTTTATAATTACTAGCCATCAGTTTTTTCTATGCCCCTTCCCCCCATCTCCTCCAATTTTAATGTAGTTTTGAAAATGTGTGGCTCTGTGTGTTTCTGCCACCCCCCACCCAACAAAGAAAGAAAATAACTTTAAAACATTTATTAAACTTATGTTAAAACACTCATTTAAAATAAGATAGAACTTGCTTTACGTTCTTATAGGTTGCAAACACACCGGAACATCCCAGTGACAGACTAAAGAAATGGTTTCATTTGTCATAGGAATGGCAAACCTTGGCTAATACTTAACACTTTTTGTTTTGCTGTGCTCCCCGCCCCAGTTCCATGTCTTTAACTGCCTTGAGAGGGCTAAAAGTCCAATGCCAAGAGAAGAGAGACCCATTTAAACCGACTCACGATCACGATCTGTCCTGAAATGCCTTTTTTTTTTTTTTTAACATTCTTAAAATGGCAGTCTCAGGAAGCAGAATCTGTGGCATGAAGGAGGCAGTAAAAGAATTCCTTTTCTTTAACTGTTCAGTTTCTTTCAGGTATAAATGATGTTCTTGCTGACCCTGTTTTAAAAGTGATTGTTTTTACTGGCGGTTCACAGAAAAGCGGGATCAGATAGCAGTGTCTCGCGCCTGCTCCACTGTGCACATGAATGCGGTAATAACCAGCTCATTATTACAGCAAATAATAACTGGTCATCTCCATAGGAAAAATTGATACCCATTTATTATATTATATTCAGACACTGTGGCAGAGTTAGGCTACACCCTCGGCTATGTCTGATGGACCACTTTTCCATCTCCTAATTTCCTAGCTATCAAAACTTCTGTTGCACAACAGTTAACACTTTTCTCTTTGCTTTTCTTCTTTTTCCCCCCTACCCTAGGTTGGCCACCTAGCGTAGCTCTTTACTATCCCTACTAAACTTCCTACTAGTTCTCTCTGTTCATTCTTTTTCTGTTTCCAGCCATCCAGTCCCTGGAATGATGCCAAACACCTGGAGAGGTGTTGTGTAAAGTGCATAAGTGCATTTTGTGTACAAAAAAACAAGAAGGCTATTTTAAATAGGAATACATACAGTTAATAAAGCCTTTTTAAATAAAAAGGATTCAGAAGCCATATGAAACAATAATAATGTCATGATTAGTACAGTTATGAGAAATCCTTAAAGTATTTTCATAAATTCACACTATAAGCCTGTTACTGTATAAGGTTCTATGTATGAGGCTGAACAAAAGAATGTGGTATGCTTTCTAAAAGTGCTTAGTCACTAGATCAGAGATATAGAGAGTCAATATCTGTGGATATATACACTGCACCTTTAACTGAACCAGGAAGTCCCGTGAAACAAAACCCCCCTTGATTATGAAACATGACAGACATGTAAATAGAAAGGGCTCAGTCAGGTGACCCCACCAAAAAATATAAAACCCCTTCACTGAGTTCACTTTAGTCAGCCCAGTTGAGTTCAGTCTTGGGCATGAAGGAGAGAGGTGCTACTGTAGATAAGCTGCTGAATATAGATGAAAAGGGTCTTAGGAGCTCTAAGATCCAGGACTGTATAATGTGAGAAACTACTGATGTTAAGTAGTGATTTTCTTTGCAATTGTTTAGTTTTCATTTATTTTTCTAACTTTTGAAAAATAAATATCACGCAACGTTGTGTTTTAAATCTGTAAATTTGCCTTGTCTGAAGTTTATTCCCACACTCTGTGATAAACTTGGTGTCCGTAGTGGGATAGTACTGGTTGTCCTGAGAAACAAGGGGGAGATCAGTACCCAAATACCAGACCTGGTATCCAGACATAGGGCAAAGAGCAGGATGGCATACCTCCAGGATCTTGTGGATGCCAAGGATCTGTTGAAGGAGGAAGGGCTTACTTGTGTGCATACCAGAGCCCAGGTGAGGAGAATTGGAGAGGAGCTAGTGCCTGGATTGGAGTTCGATGGAACACGGAGGTGGAGCACTGCTGCCAGGTGCTGATGGAAGGTTCCCAATTGGAGGATTTCATGGCGGAGGTAGAGGACCAGGATCCATGGGTTCTAGAGGAGGAGAATCCCCTGATGGAACCTTTGTTGCCAGACACTTTTGAGATCCCATTGTTGCCCATTTTTCTGGGCTGCTGCTACTTGGAAGATGATGAGGTGAAGGCCCCAGGAAAGACTGTTTCAGGACATATGCGTACTGGGGTGAAGACTACAAGCAACAGGGAAGACACCATGGTGGCTGAAGGGACTTTCTCATGATCTTCCTGAACATAAAGTCTCAACCACTCATTCACACTAATGGAATTACGCCAGAGGCGCTAGGACCGAGCAGGAGCAAAAACTCTTCAGGAGGGCTGGTGCTGGGGTAGGACTGTACATGAGCAGTGCCGCGAGACAAGCTCACACTGTATAGGCTACCTCTGCATTGACCCGCCAACCACCTCAGTTCCTTTTTTCCCCACCGTTGAGTGTGCTTTAGTGACGATATCACTCACCTGCCAGGAGTTAAATCTTCACATCTATTAGTTTTAGTGCATTCTTAGTTTATTATTTAACAAATAAATAAATAATTTTTAATCGAAAAAGAACAGAGGAGTCTACTTCTGCCCGCTTTCAACAGAGTTGACCATGAACAGGACCGGTGACGGTAGGAAGACCTTTCATGAAAGCTGTAATTCCAGCAGGGCTGGGTCCGGTCCACTGCTCTCTACGGAGGTGGGGGGTCTGACTACAGGCAGTCTGGTGCTTGGGAAGAAGGTGCAGTCCTCCCCAAATGCACAAAAAGAAGCAGACCCTTTCCCGATCTTCTTTGGGAACCTGGCACCACTCATCCTTGAGTTCTTCTTCATCCCAAAATGGTGCCACCTCAGGTCGCCCTCTGGTAGGTCCGCATGATGATCGTCGGTTGCAGGGGATGGGAGGCCGACTCCAACTTTGTCGGGTCACCTGTGGCCTCTGTCCCCGGTGAATGGCATCTTTGACTCCGTAGTCCCTCCCGCCTCCTGGGGGGGGTCCTCCAGAGAGCAGTTTCATCATTGGGCTGCTCTTATGGAGCAGTGGGTGCTGCAGTTGTCCCGACTTTCCGAGCCAGCGGGATCGGTCCAAGGGGCCTTTGGGCCTAGGGACTTCAAACTCGCAGGCAGAACAGTTGGGTCAGCCTTGTCATGTGACACCTCCTTCAATGCCGTCGACACTGAGCTCTCGTGCTTTTCCCCCTCACATGGCTGCAGCGCAGGGGCCAGCACAGGTACCACCTTCTCCTTCTGCTTCTCAGGTTTTCAGATCTTCTTCCTTGGGTGCCCTGGAGTTTGAGTTGGGGTCTCCGGGCGCCGGCTGTGGTGCTGCCTTCAACTCCAGTCTTAGCAGTGCCGCATGTGGCACTATCTGTGGCGCCGTGTCTGGTACCATTCCTGGTGCTACCTTGGGTACAGGGTTTCTTGACTCCAATTCGAGGAGTACCCCCTCCTGTGCTCTTTCCTCTTTATACTATCCCTCCTGGGCTAATAGAAGATAATATTGAGCCTGACCCTGATCTATAATTAGGAGACGACTTTGATGAGGATTCTTCCTTCGAAGTGGAAAGTAAGCCCTCTACTTCAGTAGAGCCTTTAGTCAAGGACCTATATTTTAAATCTTTACTGAAAAACATGAACTCCACCCTCTCCCTCCAGACGTTGGAGGTGGATCCAGGGAAGCTATCGCGCCTTCAATATCTGCATGTTCCGGAAATCCCTGTGAAACTGACTCCTCTGGTACAGCCCCCTTTTGAGACTCTCTCACAGATGGTGTGGGATAATCTGGTGTTCATTCCTTCTGTGGCTAAGTCCATAGATCGGACGTACGCTTCCCCTAAGGATCGACCAATCCTGGCCGCCCAAGCCTTTGTGGATGCTATTGTGGTCTTGGCAGAAAACAACAAAGCTGTACTCCCTCAGGAATCTGCAGCTCATCTGGTAAATAAAGAATCCCATAAGATAGACACTTTTAGGAATCGAGTCATCACTGCTGCTACCCTAAGAATGCTACCAGGGCTACTTCTCACAATATGAGTATACCCTCTGGCATTTGCTGAAAACATTAGCCAAAGCTCTGCCAGAGTTGATTGCTACTTCAGAGCTTCCTCAGACCATTACTAGAGTCATCGAGTCCAGTAATTAGCAGCTTAAGGGTGCCATGGACACTTTTGACACTGCCTCTAGGGCAGCAGCAGCAGGGATTTGCACCCGACGCCACTCATGGTTTATGGACCTCAGGGTTTACTAATGATGCTCAACAGAGAGTCATGAATTTACCCTTTGATGGAGTTTATCTGTTTGGCCCACAGGTGGAGCAGGCACTGGAGGTCACTCAGAAAACTAGGAATGCCATTAAGACTGCCAGACCGTCCCCTGCTGCCCGCACTGGGGCAGGAACCATTGGCAGTTTCATAATAGTCAATCCTTTCATGGCAAAGGCAGAGGGGGCTTCAACAAAAATCAAGTCCCTCAACCACAACAGAAAATGCAGCAGAAGACACAGGGCCCAAAGGTGCCTAGTGCCACCCTCTGAGATTCTGGCCCAGGTCCCGCCTCAGCTATCCGAGGGGGACTTTTCTTCAGCAGTAGCTGGGCATCTGACTCAGTTTTACAACCAGTGGAGGTCAGTCACACTGGACAAATGGGTCCTCAGAATAATTTGCGAGGGTTACTTTCTACATTTGTCAGAAACCCCACCAGATCATCCACCCAAATGACAGCTCAGGCTGTCTGTAACTCAGTCAGACCTCCTCGCTTCCAAGATTTCAGGGCCTTCTGAACAACAGGGCAGTAGAAATAGGTCCACAGCATCAAAGGAACACAAGTTTCTACTCCCATTACTTTCTAGTTCCAAAGAAAACAGGTGGTATGCACCCTTTTCTTGATCTACGGAAGTTAGAAACACAGAAACATAGACTTTAACGGCAGATAAGGACCGCTTGGCCTACCTACTCTGCCCATTTCCCTACCTACATGATAAGTTGCAGATCCTAGTTAACCAACAGCCTATTTCTTCTTACCCCCCACAAGAATTGCCTTATGTCTTTCTCATGTATTCTTGAATTGTCCCACAGTTTTAGACCCCACAACCTCCTCAGGAAGGCTGTTCCATATATCCACCACCCTCTCTGTGAAAAAATACTTCCTCACATTGCCACTGAACCGCCCCCCCGTCTTTAAATTGTGTCCCCTTGTTCTTGCACATCTCTTTTTCTGAAAGATACGACCCTCTTGGACTTTGTTGATTCCACTGAGGTACTTAAACATTTCTATCATGTCCCTCCCTCCCTCCTTTCCTCAAGGGTATATATATATTAAGCTCCTTTAGTCTCTCCTCATATGTCTTCTCTTGCAGACCCTGCACCATTTTAGTTGCCCTCCTCTGAACTGCCTCTGTTCTGTCTATGTCCTTGCGGAGATGGGATATCCAGAACTGGATGCAGTACTCCAGATGGGGTCTCACCAACTGTCTGTACAGAGGGATAACAACTTCCTGTTTTCTGCTGGTGATGCCTCTCCCTATACATCACAGTATACCCCCAGCCCTTCCTACTGCCTTCTCACATTGCTTACTAACCTTAAGGTCATCTGATATGATTACCCCCAGGTCCCTTTCCATTTTTGTTGTTGTTACTACCCCCCCCCCCATTGTGTAATCTTCCTGGTTTTGTTCCCAGGTGCATTATTTTGCACTTCTTTGCACTGAATCCAAGCTGCCATACTTCTGACCATTCCTCCAACCTTGCCAAGTCCTTCCTCATCCTTTCCATGCCTCCTTGTGTATCTACCCTGTTGCAGATCTTTGTGTCATCTGCAAAGTGGCATACTTTTCCTTCCAGTCCCTCTGCAATATCACTTACAAAGACATTAAAAAGGACTCGACCCAGTACTGAACCCTGCGGTACCCCACTAGTAACCCCTCTTTCTTCAGAGTGGACTCCATTTACAATTACCTTCTGTGTCCTGTTGTCCAGCCAATGTTTTACCCAGGCTACCACCCTGGGACCCACTCCCAGGCTGGTTAATTTGACATTTAATCTTTTGTGTGGGACTGTGTCAAATTCCTTGCTAAAGTCTAGGTAGGCCATGTCCACAGCCCCTCCCTGGTCTACTACTTTGGTCACCCAGTCAAAGAAATCAATTAGATTTGTCTGACATGACCTTCCTGCTGTGAACCCATGCTGCCTTGGGTCCTGTGCCCCACTGACCTCTAGGTACTCAACAATTCTTTCCTTCAGAAGTGATTCCATCACTTTCCCTACCACAGAGGTCAAACTGACAGGTCTGTAGTTTCCTACCTTTGTCTTGGTCCCACTTTTGTGAAGGGGAATCACATCTGCCTTCCTCCAGTCCTCAGGTACCACACCATCCTCCCATGATTTGTTAAAAAGAGTAGTCATTGGTTTCATTAGTTATCCTCTTAATTCTTCTAGAATTCTGAGGTGAATTCCATCAGGCCCCATTGCTTTGTCCACCTTCAGTTTTAGGAGTTCTTCCGGAACCCTTTCTTCTGTGAAAGGATTGGGATCAACCCCCCCTATCAATAGTGCTTCTGTTAATTGGATTAGGCACCTCCTCCTCCTCCACTTTTGTGAATACTGAGCAGAAATATTTGTTCAATATCCCTGCTTTTCACTGTCCCTCTCTGCCCACCCACCGTCCATTCTATTTAGCCTCACTATCCCTCCCTTTGTCTTTCTATGCTCACTGATGTACCTATAAAAGGCTTTATCCCCCTTCTTAACTGAGTTGGCTATCTTTTCCTCAGTTTAGGCCTTTGCTATTCTGACTTCCCTCCCTGCTTCCTTCTGCCTTAACTGGTACAGCTCTCTGTCCTGCTCCTTCTGTGTTTCCTTATACTTCCTGAATGCAATCTTTTTCTCCCTGACTTTCCCCTCCACCTCTTTTGAGAACTATAGTGGTTTTTCTTTCATTTTGATTTATTTGCTTCACACAAAGGCTTGTTGCCTCTGTGATGGCAGTTTTGATGTTTCCCCATTGTTGCTCCACCCCTCCTCCTAGCCTGTTTGCTAGTGCTTTTCTAAGGCACTGTCCCATCTTGCTAAAGTCAGCCCTCCTGAAGTCCAGTACCCTCACTTTTGTTTGGCTTGACTCTGTAGCTGAGTTTATCGTGAACCACACTGTTTGATGGTCACTTGTTCCCAGATGGCAACCCACTTCTAGATCTGAGATCCTCTCACTGTCCCATTTGAGAGTACAAGGTCTAAGATTGCTCCCTCATGAGTGGGTTCTGAAACTAGCTGTCTGAGGCATGCTACCTGTAGGAGCATGAGAATGGCCCTGCTCTTGGATGTGGCTGCAGCAAAGTGCTCCAGTTAACATCTGACATATTCAGGTCTCCCATCAACAGTATCTCCCCTTTCTCTGGCAATCCTAAGAATGCCTTCTATCATATCCTTATCCATTTCCTCCCCCTGACATGGGGGTCTTTGTACAACCCCTGTACGGATTGTGGTGCCATTTCCAGTTTCTAAGGTGACCCACAGTGCCTCCTCTCCTCCCTGTTTACTTTTTTGTTCAGTTACTTTTATCCCTTCCTTTACATAGAGAGCTACTCCTCCCCCTCTTCTCCCCTCCCTGTCTCTCCTGTAGGTTATGTACCCTAGTATGTTAACATCCCAGTCATGATTCTCTGTGTACCATGTTTCTGTGACTGCTACGATATCCAGGCATCCCTCTTCCATCAAGGCCACCAGTTCAGGGAGCTTGTTGCCCAGACTACGGGCATTGGTACTCATACTAACGTACTAAAATTCCAGCAGAACAGGCCTAAAGGTCTCTCGAGTCTGCTTGATTTTCAGCACCTGCACTGAGGGTCAGTTTTGGTCTCCCCCCTCCCCCTTGGGTTATACTGTCCCCAGTCCCAGATGTTCCACCTGTACTGGGCCTGGTCAGATTTACTGTCCCCCTTTTCCTGTCCCAGTGTACTCATTGCCCTCCATTTCCTGATGGCCTTACTCCTTTTTGCCCCATCCCTGTCCTTACTGCCTTCGTCACTTTCTCCATTTACCCCTGCCCTTCTCCCTATTGACATCTCTATCTTGGTGTTTACCTCACTTATTACTCTGAATTTTTTTGGGGGGGCTAGGATTTCCCTGTTCCTTTCCGGTGCCTCCCCCTTGGCTAGTTTAAATGCTTGCCAATGAAGCATTTAAACCTATTACCTAGGATCCTGGTTCCCCTCCTGGACAGATGCAGCCCATCATGCCAGTATAGGCCTGCATCACTCCAGGTGGACCCCCAGTCCCCAATGAAGCCAAATCCCTGAGCTCTGCACCAGTTTTTCAACCACTGATTGAATCCCGTGGTGTGCAGCACCCTAGCCTCACCTATGCCATAGACAGGCAGCACCTCCGAGAAGGTTACCGTGCATGCTACTTGCCTAATGCCCCTCCCCAACTCCACAAACTCTTTCTGTACTGCTCTGATCCCTTTCTTAGCCAGGTCATTTGTCCCTAGGTGGACAATGACATCCAGCTCCCTCCCCTGTGCAGCCGCTCCGGCGAAACTGAGGATTCGCTCCCTGTCCCTCCAAGCCATAGCGCCAGGCAGGCACCTTACCTCCCTCTCCCCTTCCTCCCCTTGTTCTATCTTCCTAACAATGGATTCCCCCACTAGGAGTTGTTTCCTTCCCCTGTGGGGTCCCATGCCACCCTTCTGTGGGTCTCCCTTGTGGAGATTCCCAGCATCCTCCTTGGTCTCCACTGCAGGTGCCTCCATAGAGGAACCACACTTTGCCAGCATGATGTAGGAATTGTGGAGAGGTACAACTGGAGGGATGTGCCTCTGTTCCACCACCCTCACCCTCCCTGAGCCCACTGTGGTCCAACCGCTCCTCTTTCTTGGCAACCTCTGGGGCAACGGCACTGGCCCTGGTGGTCCCTGGATGGAAGAGGAGGTCCCACAAATCCTGGCCAATTCAGTCTGGAGATGAGCAACCTCCTCCCTCAGCCCAGAGAGGTGCCTGCAGATGGGACTACACTGCATCCCCCAGAATGTCCAGAACAAATTCCTTTACAAGGAGAAGTTCAAGATGATATCACTTGGTACACTTCTACCTTGATTCATCAAAATGATTGGCTGGCCTCCTTAGACATGCAGGACACCTACCAACATGTCCCCATGCTCCTGAACCATCACAAGTATCTCCAATTTGTGGATCTGAGTCAACACTTCCAATTCAGAGTCCTGCCTTTTGGGCTGTCCTCAGCACCTCAAGTCTTTACAAAGTGCTTTGCAGTTCTTGCAGTGCATCTCAGAAAACTCAGAATTCTAGTGTTCCCATATCTGGATGATTGGCTCCTAGCAATCTCATCCAGACAAGGGGCGCAGGAAGCTGTGGCCATGGCTTCCAAATTTCTCACATCCATGAGAGTTCTGTTGAATCTGGAGAAATCACAGCTACAGCACTCCCAACAACTCTTCTTCATAGGAGCTCTCCTGGACACCTCCAAAGCAAGGGCCTTCCTTCTGGAAGACAGGAGAAATAATATCCTCCAGACGGTTTGCTTTATCAGGGAGAATGACTCAGTCCGTGCTGTCTCTATGCAGTGGATGCCAGGTCTCATGACATCATCAGTGTTCATGGTGCCCTTGGCTTGTCTTCTCATGAGGACCACTCAGTGGATGCTAAGTACTCAATGGTCCCCAACCACACATCCATAGTCCTTTCACATCAAGGTGACAGAACCTCTAAAGCAGTCACTAACCTGGTGGACTCAAGAGGACAACCAGCTTCAAGGCTTCCTCTTTGCTCCACTGGAGGCACAGATCACCATCATCACAGATGCATCTCTAGTCAGCTGGGGAGCTCACTGTCAAGCTCTCCACACCTATGGAATCAGAACGAGTCTCAACTCCACATAAATGTCCTGGAAATGAGAGCTGTCCTGTATGCTGTCCAAGCCCTGAAGAACATCCTCAGTCACAAAACAATTCTCCTTCAGACGGACAACAAAGCAGTAATGTAGTACATCTACAAATAGAGCGTAGCACACTCTTATCCCCTGTGTAGGGAAGCGATGAGAGTGTGGGAATGGTGCCTGGAGCATGAAGCCCTGATCCAAGTAGTCTACTTTTTGGGAGTACAGAACAATCTAGTGGATCATCTCAAGCAGAATGGAAGCAGATCCTCATGAGTGGTCTCTCAACACAAATGTCATGCAGTCGCTCTTCAAAGAGTGGGGCACACCAGACCTGGACCTTTCTACGTCCCCACTCAATGCAAAACTGCCTCTATTCTGCTCCAGAAATCCAGAACCTGGCACTTTCTGTCAGGATGCATTCAGACTGTGGTGCACAAAATGCTTTCTGTACACATTTCCTCCTCTTCCCTTAATTCAGAGGGTGCTGCTCAAGCTGGAGGCACAAAGGGACAGGATGATCCTCATCACCCTACTCTGGCCTCATCAGATTTGGTTTCCATTGATCAACAAATTGTCAGAAACTCCACCGAGATAACTATCACTTCAATCAGACCTGCTGACCCAGGGCCCAGTGGTTCATCCCAACCTGAGATCCCTTAGTCTCCGTGCATGGCTCCTGAGGAGATAGAAGTGAGTAGATTTCACATCTCACATACAGTCTCAGACATTCTCTGAGCAGCATGCAGGCTGGCTAGCAGGAAAACTTACACAGCAGAGTGGAAACATTTTTCCATCTGGTGTGCAAAGTCTTAACTAGACCCCTTCTCTTGCCCACCTAACAAAGTTCTGGAGTATGTGCTAGACCTGTCAAACACAGGACTACAATATTCAACCGTGAAGGTCCATCTCTGCAATTTCAGCCTATCACAAGCCTATACACGCTATGTCTCTGGCTCAATTATCCCTGGTTAAGAGGTTCCTTAAAGGTATTCTCCACACTAGGCCACCAGTCAGGAGACCAGTAGCCACTTGAGATATTAACCTTGTGCTAGACATGCTCACTTGTAAACCCTTTGAACCTCTAGCAACAAATGAGCTGAAGTTCCTGACCTGGAAGGCCACCTTCTTTGTAGCCATTACTTCTGCTCACAGAGTGTCTGAAATACAAGCACTGGTCACAGACCCTCGTATACAGTATGTCACAAGGACATGGTGATTCTCAGAACTCACCCCAAGTTTCTCCCCAAAGTAGTCTCGGAATTCCATCATAAGCAGCCTTTGGTTCTTCTGACCTCCTTCGCGAACTTCCAGAATGAAGGAGAGCATACCCTACATTCCCTGGATGTAAAAAGAGTTTTGCTGTTCTGTATAGATAGAACTAAAGAGATCCACAAATCTAAGCAACTGTTTATCTCCTTCAGCATGGTCCGGTTGGGTCAGCCTGTTGCTATCAGATGTATTGTGGTGTGGCTGGTAGCATGCTTTCACCAATGCTACTCCAAAGCACAGGTTAAACTGGAAGGCAGAGAATACGCCCATTCTGCCAGGGCAGTCACGGCATCTCTGGCAGGAATTGGAAACGTGCCCATTGCAGACATCTGCAATGCGGCTACCTGGAGCTGTGTGCACACTATTGTGAAGCACTGTCCTTTGGATGGCCATGCCAGGCAGCATCCATCCTTTGGCAGGACAGTCCTGAATGGACTTCTGTCCTAAGTGAGCTCCTCTCTCCTGCCGCCCTTCTCGGGGGATTATTTTAGCTCAGTACTCTCCCATTAGTGTGAATGAATGGTGGAAACTTTATGTCCAGGAAGATATGAAAATTACATACCTACTGTAATTCTTGATCTTCCTGGATGAAGTCTCCACCATTCATTCACACACCCACCCACCCTCCATCCCCCAAGCTTACTAATCTGTTTTGGTCTTCACTGCCTCGATGGCTGGGCTGTGAAGACGCTATTGTGTTGACCCTTCTTATAAGGGTCATTCGGACTATCTTATGTCCATCACAGGTTAGTTTCATCTGTTTAGTTTATGCTGCACCTCCTTGGTAAAAAAAGATACTGAGGTGGTTGGAGGGTAGATGCCAAGGTAGCCTATACGGTGCAAGCCTGTCTCGCGGTGCTGTGTATGCACGGTCCTACCCCGGCACCAGCCCTCCTAAAGATTTCTGGCTCCTGCTTGGTCCTAGCACCTCCAGCAGAATCCCATTAGTGTGAATGAGTGGTGGAGACTTCATCCAAGAAGATCAAATTTTCATTTTTTGAACCCCCTGTGATATGGGATGAAATGTATGATACATGTAATGCTTAAAATGAATATAGCTTTTAAGGCTGGTGATGAGCACAGTCAGTTGAGGGTACCAGAATGGTGTAAGGGTTGAAAGGAAACTCCTGGTATGTTACAAAGAAGGGTCAAAAGGAAACCCTTTACATGTTACGAATAAGGGTTGAAAGGAAACCCAAAAGGTTTTGGGAGTTAGGAACTGGCTGGCTGATGTTCAGCATAAGAAGGTTCCTTGTCTCTCAGAAAATATATGAAAGGTGAAAGGGAAATGGATAAATGAAATGTGTAAAATGATTACAAGAAATGTATAACAAGAAAGAAATGTTTGTATTGTATGATATAAAATGAACCTAGGGTCATGGAGGATCTAGGCAGAGGGTGGAACCTATGATTGGGCCTGAGTGGAAACAATGTGTTAGAATGGGGTTGGAGCTGAGTATAACTTGCCCTGGAGAAAGTTGTAGTATAGGTCTGTACAGCCACCCTGATAGCTAGACAGAGAAAACTAGAAGTCAGCATAAAACTGCTGTGTATTAGTTCCTTTTTTTTTTTAAACTCAGCTTTATTAAGATGTCTTATTACAATCATGACTGATTATCAATAATACATAAAATCTCTGAATTAATCCATGACAATGAGAGGTGTTGACATTTATTAAACATTCATTAGCTTTCCAGACTTCAGTACTTACTGACAGGGCAGTGCCGTTGATATTAAAAAGGATGCACCGGTGGCTGGCCTGCTGGCACAGCGATAGGGCTACCGCTCGTGGCACCAGCGACCCGGGTTCAGGAATGGACTCGGGCAGCTAGAGGGTCGGCCAAGGGGAGAATGATCGAGTGCCCAGAGGCTGCTCTCCTTCTCCGGGGAGGGGTGGGCCACTTTTCCCACCACTATACCGCCACCTTGGTGACCACAGGTGGAAGTGCAACGGAATGGTGGAAAGAAGGGAGGGAGGTCATCAGTCGGGTGCCGGAGCGTATGCACGTCATGACATGCTCTGCCCCTTGACTCTCCTCAGTGAACTGACGTCCTGTGGGAAGAGGGATCAGAAAAAACAGGAAAAACACTCTGCACCTCTCCCAGTAGACGTAGCACCGAGATCCTGATCTCCAATGCCCCTACTGGCACCAAAGTGACAGCATCCCCAGACAAAACTACAGACACGTTGGGGCGGACTGGGAGCCCCGTCCCGTACCTGCCTGGGGGATATAGCCAAGGCTCTGTGGGGGGGATGGTCTGGACTGGTGCTCGGTGGGTGAGCGGAGACATACAAAGCCGTGGAGTTTCCCGAGGAAGGGGAGAGATGCAGAGAGAAGGGACTGTAAAAACAATAAAAAAAAAAAGGATGAACCATTTTAACCACTACATCTAAGCAGCCCCACTCACATTAAGCAAGTCCTCTCTTTGTGTCCCTAGAAAAATTGATGCACATTAGCTTCCCTCTTACATGCTGAGTTCACCCTAATAAAGATAAAACTTGGAAACTCTTACCATAGTCTGTGGACCCACCATTCAAGGTCTCCAAGCTTGGGCCTCACCAACATAGCCCCCAGTTGTGCTGTACTATTCCCCCCAATTGTGCCCCCTAATCCCACAGTTATAATGTGCACTCCTCTGCCATAGTTTTCGGGTCATGGTCTGCCCCCCATCAAAGGAGTTTTAACAGGTAGCCTTACTCGCTGTCTGCCCCACTTATCAGCCACTCTTCCGAAACCCTCCATCTAT
This sequence comes from Neoceratodus forsteri, assembly GCA_016271365.2. Lineage (NCBI taxonomy): Eukaryota > Metazoa > Chordata > Ceratodontiformes > Ceratodontidae > Neoceratodus > Neoceratodus forsteri. Next base: position 997,951,429 of record CM028131.1, read on the forward strand.
CACCATGTTTGTCCTAACTTAATCAAAGTTTTGTAGCAATCGATCCATTAGAATCACTTCTTTCATCCTGTGGACCCATTCTGTCAAATTTGGAGGGCCAGGTGTCAGAAGTAACAGTATCTTCCAAAAAAACTCTCTCCATACTGGAGCTGACGTAGCTCTCCAGCCCCATTTCAATCTATGATACCATCGTGAGGGCTGGAAGAGCCTGCCCTCCCCTGGACCTGACTCGGGGATAGCCCCCCACTCCCCGGACTGCCGTAGGGGTTTCGTCTCACCGGAGCTGCACCGCGGGTCGTGAGGGCTGGAAGAGCCTGCCCTCCCCTGGGCCTGACTCGGGGATCGCCCCCCAACCCCCGGACTGCCGTAGGTATGATTTCGAGCACACAGGAGCAGCGCCAGACTCTTAAACAAGGCGTGTTGTTTTGGCGCCAAATCCAATTTTAAATCTGGACTTGAACAAAGGACATGAGATTCCAAAACTTCACACGCGCCTTAAGAGTCGGCGCAGCACTGAAGATAGTTTTTTCCCATGTATTTTTCTGTTGCATATATATATATACAGTTCCTTGTGCACAACCAAGTTGCCTTAAGAGAGTATTTTCACAGTTAGTGAAATCCTGCAGTTGCCTTTAGTTGAAATAATGCTAGCTTCCTTAAGAATAATTCACAGATAGGGTAATCCTACAGTTGCCCTTACTTTGAAACTAATCAAACTTCCCAAAAGAGTAAATGCAGATAGAGAAATCCTACAGTTTGCCTTATCAGAAACTAATCAGGCTTCCTATGTGTAAAGTCAGTTAGTGAAATCCTACAGTTGCCTTAAGTGTTAAGTCAGTTAGTGAAATCCTACAGTTGCCTAATTTTGAAATTAATGTAGTTCCTTAACTGTAATTGCACAGCCAGTGAAATCCTACAGTCGCATTGATATTTTACAAAAAAAGGCACTTTAGCGCTTGATTATTTAATGTAGTAATTGCCTGTCTGAGCACAATGTACCGCAGCCTACAACTGTAAGAACAGGGTTGAACTGATATGGCTCCCACTTTTCAACAGTGCAAGCAGAATCGCTTTTTTGACCTTGCAGATAGTTTCAGTTACCCTCCAATCTCAGTAACTTTTCTTTTGTCCTTACCTTAGCTCCGCCTCTGAATCAAGCATTTAAAATCTCCCCTCTCTACTCAATTAAAGGGGTTTCGTCTCACCGGAACTGCACCTCGGGTCGTGAGGGCTGGAAGAGTCTGCCCTCCCCTGGACCTGACTTGGGGATCACCTCCCATCCCCTGGACCGCCATAGGTATGATTTCGAGCACACAGGAGCAGCGCCAAGCTCTTAGGGCGCGTTTTGTCCTTGCTGGTGCTGTGCGCTGGCTCCCCACTGACCCCACCACAACCCTTGGTTGGCTCTCTGTTTTATACGCATAGTCACATGTGGTGCAAAACCAATCAGCCCATTTTCTCATTAGCAGCTTATCTGCTATCACCACTAGAGGCCACTACCACTTGCTTGCAGAGACATTATCAAGGCAAGATGTTACTGCTTTTCCTGCCACTTTTCTTCATGCTTTTTCCCCTAGCCTCTCTTCCCCCAACAATCCACCCTCAACGGCACCCCGACTACCCCCCCTTTTTCACACTCATTATCCCACCTCCCAACCACTTTCTCACAGCACCATACACACGGACCAACAAAACAGTGGGTACTCGGTGCTACCATCCTTTCTCCCTCCTTTTTCCCTGGGCTAACTGTCCTATGGAACTCGGCTTTTTCCGCCACTACACCCACCCATAACACAACCCCCTCACCCCACTCGGCCAGACTTTCATGGCACAAAACAAAAATCATTATCACGCTGCTTCTCCTGCTAACAGGGACATCAAGCCAAATCCAGGTCCCACCCCTCCACCCCCACACTCAAACGACCCTGAACTTCAGCTCACCGCCCTGTCCCTGCGCCCTGACATCCTCATACTATCAGAGACCTGGCTAAAGCTGCACCACATAGAAACATAGAAACATAGATTTTGACGGCAGATAAGGACCGCTTGGCCCACCCAGTCTGCCCTTTTCCCTACCTAATGGATAAGCTGCAGATCCTAGTTAACCAGCAGCCTACTTCTTCCTACCCCCACCCCCTAGAATGGCCTTATGACTGTCCCATGCATGCTTGAATTCCACCACTGTTTTTGACTCCACAACCTCCTCTGGAAGGCCGTTCCATGCATCCACAACCCTCTCTGTGAAAAAATACTTCCTTAAATTACCTCTGAGCCGCCCCCTTCTATCTTCAAATTGTGCCTCCTTGTTCTTGCACACCTCTTTTTTTGAAAGATGCTACCCTCTTGGACTTTGTTGATTCCCTTGAGGTACTTGAAAGTTTCTATCATGCCCCCCCCTCCTTTCCTCGAGGCTATACATATTAAGCTCCTTAAGTCTCTCTTCATATGTCTTCCAGTGCAGACCCTGCACCATTTTAGTTGCCCTCCTCTGGACAGCTTCCATCCTGTCTATGTCTTTGCGGAGATTGGGTCTCCAGAACTGCATGCAGTACTCCAGATGGGGTCTCACCAGCTGTCTGTACAGAGGGATAATAACTTCCTGTTTTCTACTGGTGATGCCTCTCCCTATGCATCCCAGTATCCCCCAACCCTCCTTGCTGCCCTCTCACATTGCTTGCCCACCTTTAGGTCATCTGATATGACTACCCCCAGGTCCCTTTCCATTTTTGTTGTTGTTAGTATCTCACCCCCATTGTGTACTCTTCCCCTGGGTTTTTGTTTCCCAGGTGCATTACCTTGCACTTCTTAGCATTGAATCTAAGCTGCCATACATTTGACCATTCCTCTAACCTTGCCAAGTCCCTTCTCATCCTTTCCACCCCACCCTGTGTGCATCAACTCTGTTGCAGATCTTTGTGTCATCTGCAAAGAGACATACTTCCTTCAGTCCCTCTGCAATGTCACTTATAAAGACATTGAAGAGGACTGGTCTTAATACTGAACCCTGCGGTACCCCACTAGTAACCCCCCTTTCTTCAGAGTGGACTCCATTTACTATTACTCTCTGTGTCCTATTCTCCAGCCAATTCTTTACCCAGGCTGTCATCTTGGGACCCACTCCCAGGCTGGCTAACTTGTATATTAATCTTTTGTGTGGGACTGTGTCAAATGCCTTGCTAAAGTCTAGGTAGGCCATGTCCACAGCCCCTCCCTGATCTACTACTTTGGTCACCCAGTCAAAGAAATCTATCAGATTTGTCTGGCATGACCTTCCGCTGTGAATCCATGCTGCCTTGGGTCCTGAGCCCTCTGGCCTCTAGATACTCAACAATTCTTTCCTTCAAGTGATTCCATCATTTTCCTACCACTGAGGTTAAACTAACAGGTCTGTAGTTTCCTGCTTCTGCCTTGCTCCCACTTTTGTGAAGGGAATCACATCTGCCCTCCTCCAGTCCTCGGGTACCACCCCATCCTCCATGATTTGTTAAAGAGGGTAGTCAGTGGTGTCACTAGTTCTACCCTTAGTTCTTTTAGAATTCTGGGATGAATCCCATCAGGCCCCATTGCTTTGTCCACCTTCAGTTTTAAGAGTTCTTTCAGAACCCTTTCTTCTGTAAATGGGCTGGTATCAACTTCTGTATCCAGAGTGTTTCTACTGTTTGTTTTAGGTACCTCCCCTCTTCCTTTGTAAATACTGAGCAAAAATATTTGTTTAGTATCTCTGCCTTTTCACAGTCACCCTCTGCCCACCCTCCTCCCTTTATTAAGCCTCCTACCCTCCCTTGGTCTTCCTTTCGCTCCTGATGTACCTATAAAAGTTTTATCCCCTTCTTAACTGAGTTGGCTATCTTTTCCTCGGTTTGGGCCTTTGCTGTTCTGACTGCCTTCCCAGCATCCTTTGCTTTAACTGATACAGTTCTCTGTCCTGCTCCTTCTGTGATTCCTTGTACTTCCTGAATGCTTTCTTTTCTCTTGAACCTTCTGCCACTTCCTTTGAGAACCATAGTGGTTTCTTACATCGTTTTGTTTGTTATTTGCTTCACACAAAGGCTTGTTACCTCTGTGATGGCAGTTTTATTATTCCCCATTGTTCTTCCACCCTCCTTCCTGCCCATTTGCTAGTGCATTCCTTAGGCACTCACCCATTTAGCAAAGTCAGCCCTCCTAAAGTCCAGTACTTTTGCCTTTGTATGGCTTGACTCTATTGCTGTGTTTATTGTGAACCATACTGTTCGATGGTCGCTAGTTCCCAGATGGCTACCACTTCTACATCTGTGATCCTCTCTTCATCTCCATTTGAGAGAACCAGGTCTAAGATTGCTCCCTCTCGGGTGGGCTCCAATACTAGTTGTCTAAGGCATGCCCCTGTAGGGCATCTAGAATAACCCCACTCTTCGAAGTGGCTGCTGCAACTGCACTCCAGTTAACATCTGGCATATTCAGATCACCCATCAGCAATATCCCCTTTTTCTGCCATTCTAAGTATACTTTCTATCATTTCCTTGTCCATTTCCTCCCCCTGAGAGAAGTCTGTATCTAACCCTGTGCGGATTGTGGTGCCATTGCGGTCTCCAAATTTACCCACAGAGCTTCTTCTCTCCCTGTTTTCCCTTTTGTTCTGTTGCTTTGATTCCTTCCCTTATGTAAAGAGCTACTCCTCCTCCTCTTTTACCCTCCCTGTCCCTCCTGTAGATAGTGTATCCTGGTATGTTTACGTCCCAGTCATGGTTTGTGTGTACCATGTTTCTGTGACTGCCACGATATCCAGATGTTCCTCCTCCATCAAGGCCACTAATTCAGGAAGCTTGTTACTCAGACTACGGCATTGGTACTCATTGCTCTCCATTTTTTGATGGCTTTACCTTCTTTTGCAGCATCCCCCACTGACCTTTCTACCTCAGTCTTTTTCTCATTTAGTACCCTGTTTTGTAGGGAGAGGCTGGGATTTTCCTGCTGCTTATCAGTGCCTCCCCCCTTGACTAGTTTAAAAGCTTGCTAATGAAGCATTTAAACTGATTGCTCAAAAGACTTGTTCTGCTATTTCCATCCCTGGTTATGTAGTTATCAGGCAAGACTGTCTAGGCAAGAAAAAGGGGGGCGGTATTGCCATGTTTATATCCACCAGACTACAGTTCACCCAGATCCAGATCCCCACCCCGTCACCCCAAATAGAGTCTGTAGTAATCAAACTTGCACTGCCTTACTCCATCCCTATCTACATTGCAGGCTCCTACTGCACCCCTAGTACCCCCTTACCCAGCGTCCTAGAACATCTGGCCTCACTAAAATCTACAGCCACAGCTGGGGAGCTCCATATCCTTGGTGATTTCAATTTCAATTGGCTAGCAAGAGATGGGTCCAAACTACGCACCAAAATAAACACACTAAACCTCTCCCAGCAAATCTCACAACCCACCTGACTAAACCCTAAAACACCAAACCACTCCCTCCTGGACTGGGCCCTCACCACCCATCTACATAGAATCATTAGTGCTGGTCTCCTCCCGGACTCCCTAAGTGACCACCACATGAGATACATGGTGAGGAAAGTACACAGACCCGCAAAACCACCCTCTAGAATGATTCTCATGCGGTCTTACAACTCCTTAGTTCTACCTGCACTTCTATACGACCTGGCTCATATTGACTGGTCTTTCATACCTAACGCACCCTCGATTGACTGTGCTTACAATACTTTTAAGTCCAGTTTTCTCTCAGTCTGGGATAAACATGCCCTGTAAAGGTGTACGCGAGTTAGAGGCTCCCACCTCCCATGGATCTCAGCAGATCTCATTAGCATCTGCCGCACCAGAGATCAGGCATGGCTCAAACATAAGCTGACATGCTCCCAAGAATCTCTACAAAGATATCGGACCCTCCGTAACTCCTGTGCCAAACTGATTCGGCAGGCAAAAAAGACCTATTTCACATCTGCTTTAAACTCAAACCTCAACCAACCCACAAATTTCTGGAAAACTCTTAAATCCCTCCTCTACCCCCCATCCAACCTCCAACCCCGACCCTATCCATCCAAGGTTTGTCCATCACTGACCCTGGAGAAGTAGCGACTGTCTTTAATACTTTCTTCAGTAGCTGTGCAGTGTCTCTCCTATCCTATCGCTAGCACACCTTAACAACACCATGCACCCCACAGCACTCGCCAAACTCCACATGCACCCCCAGCTTCTTTTTCCATCCAGTCACCCTGGCTGAAGTACTGCAAGCACTGTCTTCACTCAATCCTAACAAAGGTAAATGCCCATCTGGCCTGGATGCCAAGTTGCTCCACTTCTCTGCTCCTGCCATAGCCGCCCCTCTAGCCAATCTTCTTAACCTCTCCTCCATGGCCAAAATCCCAGCTGACTGGAAGCATGCAACTGTTATCCCCCTCCCAAAGGGCGGTGATCCCGCCACGCTTGGTAATTATCAACCCATCTCCCTTCTCCCAATTCTGGCTAAAATACAGGAACACCTTGCACTCGCCCAACTGTCCAAATTCCTAGACACAACCTCTTCCTTCACCCCTTATCAGTCTGGTTTCTGGAAGTCTCACTCTACCGTCACCTCACTACTAAGGCTCGCTGATGACATCCTATCTGGAATGGACAAAGGGCATATCACCTCTGCCATTTTCATTGACCTGGCCAAGGCTTTTGACACGGTCTCCCACCATAAGCTACTAGCTAAATTAAGTGGGGCTGGCCTCTCAGACCTTGCCACTAGCTCGTTTCATGCCTACCTGGTAGGCAGATATAAATTGGTGAAAATTGGCTCTCACATCTCTACCACTCTTCCAGTCACTATGGGTGTCCCCCAAGCTCAGTCCTGGGACCCCTGCTTTTTTCAATATTCCTAAATGATCTTCTGCAGGCCTGCACACTGTCATCTATCCAAATGTACGCGGACGACACCGTACTGAACGCCTCCGGTATGTCCACCAGTGCAGTATCAAATGTGCTTCAGCAGGATTTCAGTGCCATACAGAATTGGTTTACGTCAAACCAGCTATCCCTAAATAATAAAAAACCATCTCACTCACTTTCGGGTCACACTCCTGACTTTCCTGCCTAGCATCACGCCCCTCCTTCTGTACCCTAGATGGAACCCTCCTCCAGTCCTGCACTTCTTTCAGATACCTGGGTGTCTGGCTTGACCAATACCTGGATTTCTCCACCCATATAGAATCCTTACACACTAAGTTGCACCCGAAACTTGGTGCTCTATATCGCAATAAGGATTGTATGTCCAAACAGGTCCGTAGGGGAATTGTTCAAAAAATGATACTCCCTACACTTGACTATGGTGACATAGTATATGGTGCCGCACCCCAATCTAACCTGGCCAGCCTGGACACTCTTTTCCACTCCTTCTGCCGTTTCATCCTTGACTCCCCCCAAATGACCCACCACTGTGATCTGTACAGGGACCTAGCCCTGCCTTCACTCACAACCCCCAGACTGATCCACTGCTCCAGAGCAATCACCAAATTCTGGTCACAGTCCCTTCGCTCCTATCTTGCATGCACCATATTGGCCCAGGCCCCCCTTCCTACTCACTCAGAAATGCCGACTCAAGGCTTCTAAATGTCCCTTTCATGCATACCTCCAAGGGACAAATGGCTTTCAAATACCGCATGCCAAAACTATGGAATGACCTGCCTGCTGATATCAGGAGTTCCACAAACCCAGGGCGCCTAAACCCACTCCTCTACGCTCACTTCCCCACCATATGCACATGCTCGCAGTAGACATAAAGCTTTAAGTGAGCAATTTTCTTTCCTAGTAACCGGCAGACATGACTAAGCTCAGTTGCTGCAAGCAGGGACTGCATACTACTTGCCTGTATTTAAAACTAATGTTGTATACAATATTTTGTACTGCAACTTACGTCTCATTATTGTAATGCTGAAATGCACCAGTCCATGTATTCTACCTACACTGTATAAAAATGTATTGTAAATTGTAAATTTTAAATTGTATGTACTTTTCACAGCTTCCCTATCCCCCTCACCCCACAGGTCACGTCTGGAAACGAGTGACTCCCCACTCAGTATGCCTGCCTGGTTAAACTCTTAAATAAATAAAATAAATAAATACTATTCAGACACCGAAATGGTGACACCAGCCTCTTTTTCCCAGGTTGCCCTGATTTTTCTTAAAGGGGCACTGCCAGCTTTGCCCCTTCATTTTTTGTCATATGAAAACAGTGTGCTTCTTGGCACACACCTATTACAGACTGACCTTGATATGTCCCACTAGATCTGAAATGCAAGCAATATAAGTAGATTTTAAGTTTTGTATGTATTTATTTGGCTGGTTGGACCAACATTAACTCACGCCTCCACCAGAAGCACATCCTGGATAAGAACGCGCATGTGCTTCTAGCATGTTCCCAAATTGCAAATTTTTGACATGCGATCTAAAACCTGTAAAGAAATAAGTGCATCTTGATCTCCTGAGCTGTACCTGGGGTGTGCGAATTAAAACTGAGCACCGAAAGTATTGTAATTTGCTTTTTTAAATCGGGGCCCAAATCTTGTGCATGCTCAAGAGCAGGGAGAGCAAAGATCCCATGCATGTGCAGGAGTACCCCGCTCTTGCATATGCGTGAGATTTGGGCCCCAATATAAAAAAGCAAATTACAATACGTTCAGTGCTCGATTTTAATTTCCACACCCCAGGAACAGCTCAGGAGATCGAGATACACTTATTTCTTTACAGGTTTTAAATCGCATATCAAAAACCTGCACTTCGGGAATGCGCTGGAAGCATGCGTGCGTTCTTATCCAAGATGTGCTTCCAGTGGAGGAGTGAGTTAATATCGGTCCGAGCAGCCGAATAAATATACATAAAACTTAAAATCTACTTATATGGTTTGCATTTCAGATCCAGTGGGACATACTAGGGCTAATCTGTAATAGGTGTGTGCCAAGAGCCACACTGCTTTCATTTGACACAAAACGGAGGGGCAAAGATGACAGTGCCCCTTTAAGTGGTCTCTACCCCGCTGATAAATGCTAGAAATATGTCTAGTGTGGCCTGCCACTGTGACTGTTCCATATAGAAAATTTTCCCAACTGGAATAAGGATGAGACAACCTCAGGACATGGTCCCCAGAATTTATATAATGTCTCACCTGCATATACCGTAAAAATTCTGAGTTTGGCCAGTGGAATTTCTCTTTGGCTCTGTGGAAGGAGATACAGTGGCCTCCCTTCAGAATTGGGAGAATCTAGTTACCCCTGTGGTGGCCCATCTGGCATATCTCAGGTCCAAAGATGGTGGGAAAAACCCAGGTTCAAAACTAATCAACGATAGGGGGCCCAGCCCAGAGGGGATATTGAGCATCTTCCTAATATTACTTAGTATATCTAACCCCTGTGTTACCCATCAATTCTTAACTTCCTTCCTATTCAGGCAAGACCTCAGCCAGAACCAATGAAAATAGAGGCCTATGTTTCAGAGCTGCTTCTTCTATAGCGTACCATTGGGATGTACCTCTTTTGTTTGGCCCAGGTCATTAGTCCCACTGCCTGGGCTGTCAAATAATATTAATAAAAGTTGGAAAGGCCTAACCCTCCCCTCCTCCTCCTTGGGCCACTGAAGAATAACTCTAGCTATTCTGGTTTTTTTAAGATTCCAAACAAGCCTGAATACCTCTCTGTTTATTTTGGTCCATAATCTGCCAGGAATATGAAGGGGAAGGGACTGGAACTGGAAAAGCAGATGTGGCAATATGTTCATTTTAATAGCTTCAACCTTGCCCACCAAAGAAAGGGGTGGTAACTGCCACCTGGCCATGTCCTGTTCCACCACCTGCCAGAGCTTTTCATAGTTCTCCAAAAATAACTTGGATAGGTCTGTCATAACCTGGATACCCAAATCTTTAATATGATTGTTTGGGACCCATGCAAAGGGGAACCTATCTTTAAACTTCTTTGAGGGAAGCCCACTCAGGACAATCGCTTCTGATTTAAGGGATTTCATTTTATAGCCTGATATTTCCCCAAATGATTTTAGGGTGTTGATTAGATGAGGCAGGGAGCTTTCCAGGTCAGACAAGAAAAAGACAGAATCATCGGCATAGAGCGAGAGTTTGTATTCCTGCCCCCTTCCACAGTGATGCCTTTTATCCCAGGATCTTGTCTGACCTTAGCGGCCAGAGGATCTAGGTTCAAAGCAAAAAGCAGGGGTGACAGGGGGCAACCCTGTCGAGTGCCTCTGAAGATTGGGAAGGGACCAGAACTGATACCGTTGACCCGAACCAGGGATTCCAGTCCAGTATACAGATGAGACACAGCTTGCTAAAATTTGGGGCCGAAATTAATTTTCTCCATGGACTGTTTTCGAAAACTCCAATTAGTTCAAGTTCAAGTTCATTGCAGGAAAACTCCATTGAGCAAGCTCATTCACAAGGAGGTCCTGTGACATAAACAATTAACTCTGTCAAATACTTTTTCAGCATCCATGGATATTGCCAATTAGGATGCTGAGTGGGATTGTTGGGCAGAAATAATGTTTAGAAATTTCCTGAGGTTGTAAGGTAGGTACTGACCAGAAATGAACCCAGTTTGGTCTTTGAGGATCACTTGAGAAATTACTTCCTGCAGCCTTTTGGCCAACAGGCCAGTGAACACTTTGAGATCACCATTCAATAAAGATATTGGTCTGTATGACCCGCAGTCTACTGGGTTCTTCCCTTTTTTGTGCAGTACAGTAATCTGGGCTGTTTGCCAAGATTTCAGGACAACATTGCCCTCCATGACCTCCCTATAAACTTCTAATAGGAGCGTGGCTAACCAGTCTTCAGTGGTTTTATAAAACTCAGATGGAAATCTGTCCAACCCTGGGGATTTCCCACCATTAAGGGCCTGCAATTGTACTTTCAGTTTAGCCAAAGTGACCGGGGATTCCAAAGAGTCCTGAGCATCCCTGTCCAGGGCTCTACTTTCCATCCCCTGAAAAAAACTTTGGGTTTTCAGGTCTACGTCATCTACTGGTTCCTGAGTGTAGAGCCTTCTGTAATAAGAGGCAAAAGAGGCAGTAATTTTCTCAGAGTGGCTGGTGTCTCTGTTATTGTCTGGGTTTGTTACCTTTAACACAAGTCTGCTCCCCTGCTGAGTGCAGAGTGCTGGACAGTAACTTCCCCACCCTATTTCCCCCTTCAAAGTAGCTTTAATGTATACATTGGTGTGAACCCTCGATTAGAGAAATTAACATTCTGTCAAGTCTCTCCCAAGATTCTTTAAGCTGCTGCCTCATGTCTGGGTTTAGAGAAATTTTGTGTTGGAACTCAAGGTTAGCAATGGAATCCTCTTGTTCTCTAATTTCCCTATTTCTCCTCTGTTTTTCCCGGGCCACAAAATTTACAATAGCCCCCACTGAGGACTGCCTTTAAGGCATCCCATCTATTTGCTGAGGTTGACATTTCTGCCAGGTTATTGGCTAGATAGTCATTGATAATGTTTTTAATGTAAGTTTTAAATTCTGTGCAATTGAGGAGGCCTGCATTTAAGTGCCAATGAGAATTTCTGGTGGAAGGGAGTAAGGTAAGTGATGCCTGAATGGGCGCATGGTCCAAAATGGAACGAGGAAAAATGGTGCACTTATCCACAGAGTAAGCCCACTCTTCTGACATCAGAACCATATCTATTCTAGTGTAACAGTCATGCCTGTCGGAGTAGTGGGAATAATCTCTTCTTTGGCCATTTTTCCATCTCCATGTATCCACCATGCCCCAGTTCTGTAGTGACCTTTTTAGAATAGTACTGGCCTTCTTTGGACTGGGAAGAGAGGTCCCCCCCATGTCTATCTAGGGTGGTAGATAAAATCATGTTAAAGTCTCCCCCTAGAATGCAAAGTCTGCCTTCTGCATCTATCCACCTCTGCAAATGCTTCTGAAAGAAAAGGGATGCCTCCCAGTCATTGTTCAGAGCATACAAGAAGACTATTATGCAAGAAATCTCCTCATAGAGCCCTGTCACTTTCACAAATCTTCCTTCCAGATCTGTGAATACACTCTGCACTTGGAGGGGGCAGAATTTATGAACAAGAATTGCAGTTACTCTCCTATGTGCGTGGACTAAGTAGGAAGAGGAGTAAACCGATCCCACCCACCTGCGACATAATTTTCTGTGCTCTACCTCTGTGAGGTGAGTCTTCTGCAGGAGTGTAATCTGGGTGTTTAGTCACCCCAGTACTTGCAGGATCCTGGCTCGTTTGATCATGTAATTAATCCACCTGACATTATAAGTTACAATATTTAGCCACTCCATTGCAGCAGTGAAGTCATTCTCTGAGTGTGGAAACCAAGGGCCTCCATCAGGGCACAGGGTAGGAGTGGGTGCACAGTGAAAAAAAAAAAACATTAAAAACCGTAAACCACAAGAACTGAACCTGAGTAACATTAGCAAGAAACATTCTGCTTTTTAACAGTTCCCCATCTTGGGGATCAAACTATTGCTCCCTAGAACTCTGCTTTCCCTTCCGCGGTGCCATGAGTTGCCCACCATCTGACAAATGTTGAAGTCTGGTGAGAAATGCTGGGGAACACCCAGCACCTGGCTATGAGTGTCAGAGTACATCCAGCACTAGCTGCATTCATGGAGACAACCTATCCAATGTAGACTCTTGCCCCTCCCCGACTCACTGCTCCACTGAATGAGGATTAACAGCTCGTATCAGGCTACTCCGCCATCACTGCATGCCCCCCTTCCCATTTCGCCCACTGGGCATTAAGGTATTAAGCCCCCAAAACTGACCACGATGTGTATTGTTAGTATGTTATGTACCATACCATTCGTAGTGTAATTGCCGCAGTGATCAAGAGAGAAAGAGTGATACGTTGTGAAATGGTTGATGCCTGTCCTGGGTGTGAGATAGATGACACTAGTCAGATAAACCATACAGGTAACTTTGATGACTTGACGGCTACAGAAGCATACAAAAATGTTTCTGAAGCCATACTTATAGGGCATCTCATGCCTGTGATCTTAGCAAAAGCTATGAAACAACAGGGCTTAAACATGAGCAATTAAACTATAGAATCTGTAAGTCACATTTTAAATGATGTGAAAAGAGCTGATGACCCCATGGGCTTACTTACAAATATGTTACAACAGACAGACGGTGAGATTAGAAAAGAGGCCAGATGTCTAGTCAGTAAATGCTCCTTTAAAAAGTTTCTGACAAGAACTTCGGGGAATCTGTTAAATTTCTAAAGAGAAACTTAGGGCCTCTGTTTTTGTTGTGAAAATTCATTTAACTGCTGATCTGCTACAGGTTATGTGTAAATGTTGTAGAACCCAAAGCTTCATATTTTATTTTACAGAGAACCATGCGGGATGCAAGCAAAGACAGTGTCCAAAGACTTATGTATCTGATCATAAGCCATTACTGTGATGCTTCTGTGTTCAGGCTGCCTGACTTTGAAGCATCCCTTTCTGACTTATCTTCTGCCATGGAACTGATGTTGAGTGCCCCCTCAGACATGTGGGAGGATATAGATAACTATATGAAAGAATCTGAGTTGACACTTTTAGAAAACATTACATTGATTGTGCCTAGATTCATAGAAGATCCTGAATGTCTTTGTAACCTGTATATATTAGTAGTTGCAGCAATGTGTGTGTCTGCTTTAAAGCAAAGAAAAGAATGTGATATTTCTCCTACTATGAAAGTGGCTTCTTCAATTGTTATGATGCTCCATGAAATGAAAGACCACTAAGCATCATGGCCCAGATATTCAAACTGCGCCAGGCTGTGGCACAAGCTTGGGCGCAGCTCAACTTAGCTGCGCAGGGGTGTGGACTGGATGATATTCAACGGAGCTGCGCCATGGCTCAGCAGCATTGAATATCGCACCCTGGTCGCCTGCAGTGTGCATGGCACATTGGCACTGCGCCAGCACAAGTGGCCAGTGTGGAGCATGGGGATGCGCTAGCGCAAGTTCCATTGCGCCATTCACAGCAACCACGATAATCAAAACTTGACATGCAAATGGGGCCATAATGAATGCAAGGTGCAAATGGGGCCATTTGCATATCATTATGGCCCCATTTGCATGCAGGTGCGCTGATCCCCGACGACTTGCACCTGGTGCCGTGCCAGGCAGCAGCCGTCAGGGACCGACGTCCCCTGCAGCCAGCAATGTGCTCCACAGCCCGATCATGGGCAGTTGTATTAAAAAATAGAAACTATGTCCAATATCCCTGGTGGTCCAGTTGACCGCTGTCTGCCCGATCGCGGGCATTTGTATAAATAAATGCTTCCAATATCCCTGGTGGTCTAGGTATCCTCCTCCCCACCGCCCACTGAGCCACCGCCCGCTCCCCGGTCAGCGGTGGGTGCGCCCACCACCACCTGCCACCCACCGCCGCCAACAACACCGTCAGTAAGGGCTGTCGCCCATTGGTCACAGCGTGAGCCAATGGGTGTGCCTTCACGCCCGTCTACACATTCCAGATATGTGAATGATTCATTCACATATCTGGAATGTAGCGGCATAGAGCTGCATGCCCATTGGCTCACGCTTGTGGACCAATGGGTGTACAGCCCTCATTGATGGCGGCTGGGGTCAAAGGACAGTGGGCAGCAGGCGGGTGGGGTGCTGCCACCCGCCGGCTGACCGGGGAGCGGGCGGTGGGGTTCAGTGGCGGGTGGGGGGGTAGCTAGACCACCAGGGAGATGGGTAGTCTTACTTTTTTTAATACAAATGCCCATGATCGGGCAGTCAGCAGTCCACTGGACCACCAGGGATATTGGTAGTATTACTCTTTTTAATAAAAATGCCTGAGATCGGGCAGACAGCGGTCCACTGGACCACCAGGGATATTGGACTTAGTCATTTATTTATACAGATGCCCGCGATCGGGCAGACAGCGGTCCACTGGACCACCAGGAATATTGGACTTAGTCATTTATTTATACATATGCCTGCGATCAAGTAGACAGCAGTCCACTGGACCACCAGGGATATTGGGGATCTGATTTTATTACTTAGCCCACGATCGGGTGGGATTTTGGGGATCTAATTATTTTACTTAGCCAGTGATGAGGTGGGCAGGTCCACTGGACCACCAGAGATTTTGGGGATCTAATTATTTTACTGAGCCCATGATTGTGTGGGCAGTGGTCCACTGGACCACCAGGGATATTGGACAGATTTTTTTTTTTTTTTACAAATGCCCATGATCGGGCATGGGGGGCACTGCCAGGTGCAGCTGGAGCATGTTTGGCCACCCACAGGTGGCAGCTGCCATGTTGTGCCCTGCAGTGTAGCAGCTCACCTGTGGGTGGCCATCAATTGTTCCTTTTTTTTTGGATCAACTTTGTGCTGGCGCAGGTAGGGGGTTGCGCATGCATGGCTCTGTGCATCCTGGGCTGAATATCGGGCTGTGCAGGGTATGCATGGGCACACCCCCCCACCTGCACCTGCATACATTAGTGATGCCCTCTGGTGCATCGGGATTTGTGCCGCACACTTTTCCCTTTTGAATATCACGCTGGGGAACATCAGTGGGTTGCACATGGCGCAACACTGTTTCATGCGCAACCCTTTTGAATATCTCAGCCCATGTGTATTCATCACATTTTTGCAGAATGTATCACTTACATTGTATTTAATAAATGTGATGTCGCTGTCATTTTTTCTGAATAAAAAGTGACACGCTAATCTGTTTAACATGCATTATGTGCTTTCAGATAGAATGTAATGGCATGCTCCCGATATTCCAGTCACTCTTGATGGTTACAATGTGCCATGTGATAAAGGACATTTTAAAGACCCCTGTATACTTTGGAAAGTGCCATGCATTAAACATATCCTGTGAAAGTGCTGCACCTTCACTGGCAGAAAGGACAATGACTGAGATTAAAAGTATGCCCCCAATTATGTGGTATATGTATATCGATGCAATGAACAAAAAAAAAAACACACACACAGACATATGTAAGGTGAACAGCATTTTTGATACTGCAACAGTACCCCTCAAAGATCACCCTGATTATTTTGAATAGTGCATGGCACATGTGTGTATGTTTGTGCCTACCTTGTCACCAGGGGGAAAGTGGATGAAACCCTTGCTTGTGTGAAGCATACAGCCCAAAAGTTACTGTCTCTGGGTTCATTAGAATGTGAAAGAATCTGGTAGTGTAGAAACAGATATGTAATCATTGTATGCATACTATGTGTTACGGAATATATATATATATATATATATATATATATATATACACTCTTTAAAACACTGTTATGGCTTTTGTATGTAATTAATATATGTATCAGTTTACGTTTTGTATGTATAAATAAAATATAATCACATATTGCAGTTTATGGTTGTCATCAAATTTTTAAGAAAAAAGAGCACGCATATACATAATTTTCCAGGTGACAAGACGTTGGCTAGTTAACAGATGTATTTTGGTACTGATGAAAGTAGATGACTGATCAACTGCTTCAGAATATATATTCGAATGCAAGAAAAGTGGGCAATTTTAGTGGTGTCACTCAGTTATATAAAGCTACAAAAGAAATTGATAAAGGTGTGACCAGGAAAGGTGTTGCAGAATGGCTTGCCAAGCAGGACCCCTATACGTTACACAGGCCAGCAAGAATTCGACTTAAGAGAAATCCTGTCATTGTTTCTGACATAGATAGACAATGGCAAGCCAATTTAGTGGATATGAGTCAATATGCAAAGCACAATAATGAGTTTAAATACATACTAATGTGCATCAATGTGCTGTCCAAGCATGCCTGGGTAGTGGCTTTAAAAGTTAAATCAGGCAAGGCAGTGATGCAGGCTTTTAGAACAATTTTTAAAAGTGGACGCATACCTGAGAAGTTGCAGACTGAACTGGGTAAATAATTTCTAAATGCCTCATTAAGGGCATTATTAAAGCAAAATAAAATACACCATTTTGTAACAAATAATGAAGTTAAGGCTAGCATTGTAGAATGGTTTAATAGAACTTTAAAGACATGCATGTGACATTACTTTACAGCCCTAAACATGTGGAAATATATTGATGTATTGCCTGACCTGGTGCACAGCTATAATCATACTTATCATAGAAGCATTACACGCAGACCAGTGGATGTTAACCCTTCCAATGCACTGGATGTATGGAAGACCATCTATGGCAAAACAGTTCTTGGCAAAAAAACAAAAGGGTACCCTTCAGAAAAGTGATCATGTGAGAATATCTAAGCTGAAAGGGGTGTTTGAAAAGGGATATGAACAGACATACACAGATGAGACATTTATTGTGACAGAGGTCTTAAAAACACTGAGACCCACCTATAAACTAAAAGACTATCAGGGGGAAGACATCAATGGTACTTTCTATGCAGAAAAGTTGCAGAAAATTGAACCGGATGAAAACCGAGTGTATAGGGTGCAGAAAATCTTGGCAGAGAAAAAACGTGACAGAAAAACTGGTATCTGCTAAAGTGGCTAGGGTGGTCTGATAAATTCAATAGCTGGATCACGGCAACACAGGTTCGGGACATTAGAAGTGGATAAGATTTAAAAATGCTCAAAATGACTTTTATATCACCTTGCCTAGCAATGCCTTGCACAACATTTTCCCCAGTAATACTGTATCCACTTTTACAGTAAAGTTACCGCAAATGTTTGAACTGCCTGGGGAATGGGAAATGGGGTTAGCCGAAATTCAGTACCCTCATATCTGGGACAATGTGCCTGCACAGTAAAACAGGTTCAGTATGCTCTATCAGCCTCTAAGCATATCCCATAGTAAAACACCACCAACCAGCCTCTTTGCTGAGTCTGAAGCATTGAAAATTCCACCAGGCTATTATCCTAACGTGGCAAGTGTTATTAATCAGATTAATAAAAGCATATTTGAAGCAAATGAACTGCCAGTGGTTTTGGAACAACAAGCCATCGGGAGAGAAATAAGCATTGACAGCGACAGCAAATGCATTCTGTTTATGCATGGGCAGTTGCAGTACCTTTTGGGTTTTAGTAAACTCGAGGTAGGTGTAGGAAAGACTCTAACAGAGAACCCTACATATATTAATGGGGTTTTTTACACATTATATATCTACACTGACATTATCACACATGAAATAATGGGTGACAGTCTAGTGCCTCTGCTGAGATGCATACCCGTCAGGGTCCAAGACAATGAGATAGTGACTGTGAGCTATGATAAACCCCATTATCAAACAGTCAGTAAACATCAGATTGATGCAGTCACTATTGAAATAAAGAATGATCAAAATTAACTTGTGCCATTTTGATTTGGAAAGGTGATCGTGAAGTTGCATTTTAGCCCCCAGAGAGTACTTTAAAATTTAAACAAGGATGGTGATTGTTCGACATTATGGAGACCCTGCCTTGTACAAAAGCTATTACAAGGCATGGGCAGGGCCTTCTGGGCTTTCATGGACTTCCTACTATGTATGGCTCTGGTATAGGAGGGATATTTCGTAGTCTGTTTAGAAAAGCAGTTCCATTTTTAAGAATGGGGTTCAAAATTGCCAAACCACATCTACAAACAGTAGAGTCAGTATAGCGCAGTGGTTTAAGGCTCTGAGCTGCAATTCTAGTGACATTCAGCAGACCAGACCTGGGTTTGAATCCCACAGCTTCCACTTGCATACTGTGTGACCCTTAGCAAGTCACTTAACTTCCCTGTGCTCCCAGGTCACTCCTGTAAAAAATCTTTCAGCTTAGTGTGCTACTCCTGGTTAAACAACTAAATAAAAAGAAACAGCTACTAAAAATGTCACAAAGGATGTTGTGGGGCATGTGACTAGCACTGTTGCTCAAAGGATGTCAGGAGGTGATAAGACCACTCAGGGTGGTTCAGGGCTGATTGTGGTCAAGAGAGGTAGAAAGAGAAAGTGCAAAGTACACCCTTCGCTTCTCATCGGACCACCCCACTACTTTAAAAGGCGTGTCTCAAAATGCAAAATGTCACATAAAAGAAAGAGGCCAAAGGACCTTCAAGGGGACGTAAAAAACAGAGATTTATTCTAAAAAACATGACTTTTGTGCACTGTGGTTCCGAACAATGCACAAAATCAGAACTGAACTTGTTTGACATTGCTCCCACACACAGACAAGCACTGAAAAAAGCACTTATGTAGAGATACCCCGCTGGCTGCCCTTTCAGAAAACTCACCAACTGAATTTTATATAGCAGGGAATGGTGAAGACTATTTGGATCTAAACAACACGCTTCTTTACCTGGTTTGCAAAATCACTGAAGTGGATGGTGGTGATATACCTGCAGTGGCCAAAGTGGGTCTTATAAACTACCCAATGGCCACCATTTTCAGACAGCTGGATGTGACTGTGAGTGATTGGCTCATCAGTCAGAGCAATAACTGTTACTTCTACAGGGCTATCATAGAATCTGTGCTGAACTTCAGTGAAGAGACCCTTTCTACACAATTCATGGCAAGATTATTTTACAAAGACACCCCGGGGAAACACAAAATCAAAGACAGAACCGGTGACAATGTAGGGTTTAATAAAAGAAGCTCCTTCACACATCTTAGTAGAGGGGTAGAGCTGCTGGGACACTTGCACACGGACTTGTTTTTTCAAGAAAAACTGATGCTGAATGGTGTGGATATTAAAATTAAACTGACATGTAACAGGTACAGCTTTTGCCTGATGAGTGGAGATGCTGAGCCTTATAAGCTAAAAATCATGGCTGCCTCTCTGTTTGTCAAAAGGGTTAAAGTGACCCCCGGTGTTCGTCTGGGACACTCGGAAGCCCTGCTGACCTCCAACACTAAATACCCTATAGACAGAGTGAAGATGAAGGTGTTCAGCCTCCCAGCAGGCAGCAGGGTCTGTAACAAAGATAATTTGTTTTTGGTACAGTTACCAAAAATGATGGTCATGGGATTTGTTGACAATGATGCTTTTAGAGGTTCCTACACTCAAAACCCCTTTAACTTTAAACATTATAACATTAATTTTGTGGCTCTGTATCTGGACAGTGAACAAATCCCCACGAAACCTCTCCAGCCCAATTTTTTGAAATGGAAATGCTGTGGGAGAATATTTTAATCTAGCACAGACAGCGGGAAAAACATGAAAGATCGACCATTAGTTGTCAACCGTCAGGAATTTACCCAAGGGTACACACTGTTTACTTTTGATCTCACTCCAGACCAAGAATGTGCTGATCATTACTCTTTAATTAAAACTGGGAACCTCAGAGCAGAAATCAGATTTGCAGAAGCCCTTCCACACACAGTTAATCTCATTGTCTATGGTGTGTTTGATAATGTCATTAAAATAAACCAGAGAAGAAATGTTATTTTTGATTATATGTGATAAACCATAAAAAATGAACACAAAGCATCTGGAAAAAATTGCAACAAATGACTCAAACATCCATGACTGCTTTCTGGGTGTGTTTCCCTATGATCTGCTACCCAAGGAGAGACTGAGAAACCTTTTGGCAGCACTAGTCATCAGTACTGACCCCCATGACCTCCCTGGACAGCACTGGTTAGCTGTATACATTTCAGAAAATGTGGCTGGGGAGTTCTTTGATAGCTACGGTTTTCATTCTGACAATTATGCACAAAGGATCAGGGTCTTTTTAAACAGAAATGCAAAGACCATTCTATACCCAAACACACAGTTGCAAGATACCTTCTCTACCACCTGTGGATTTCACTGCATCTTTTTCTTACATCACAGATGTAAAGGACTTTCTTATGATCAAATCCTAAATATGTACTCTAATGATTTGCTCAAAAATGATGCCATGGTAACTAGTTTTGTACGTCACCCTTTCAGACATCGAAACATGGGGCCTGTATCAGTGGGATGGCAACATGTTCAGACTTGTTTATCTTGTAATGAATTTAAAACATGCAATCACTTGTAACTTACAACTAACATTTTATAAAATCATATTTTTTCTGGGGGACATGTGTTTGAAATGTTCAGATATGTAATGTCTTCAATAATGACACGATATATAAAATATTAAAAGGTATTTATTGTAAAACAATGACATAAAATCATAGATAAGATACACACAACTAAAAACCTCTTGTTAAAATGCACATTATATGTGACATACCACTGAGCTAGGATTATATGTCCCTTTTAAAAAAAAAAACATGATTACATACTAAAGATGAGGTAGGCTAACATGATCAGTATACACACCTTTTGTAAAAAAATACTACCATATTCAATATGAGGTAGTATGATAACATACATCACTGTTAACACCTTTTTTGTAAAAAAATGCCAAAATAGTCAGTACATATTGGTCACTAAGGTATATAATATTCACATTTATACAGGGAGCCAGGCAGGTTTCTTAAATGTCTTTCATCTTTTGGGTGTCACTAACCATTTGCTAAGTGGAGAGGGTTCAGGGGCTTTTACATCGGTTGTTTTTCGACTTTCAACATATCTCCTGTTTGCTGAATGATCAAAGACGGATGTGGGTATGTTAGCCTCTGCCACCGCTTTGACAAACACATCCCACTCCTTTGGCTTTTTGTGGTCAGGGATAGCATGAGTGGCTGTAGCAGCCCTTACCAAATTGATCATATGAGACCCAGAAACAACACTACCTTTATACATCTACTCCCCCATATTATTCCAAAAGAGAATATTCTTGTTCTTTGCCATTTGCTTTAGTAATATCTCAGTATTTTTTTAGATCTTTGAGAAACACTGTTCAAAATGTATTTTTCCATAGAACTCATGACAGAAAGAGTCTCAAGTAGGGGGTTCCTTGGAAACTGCCTCACTCTCAGGCATGTGTAAGGTCAAACTGGTTTTAGCCTGTTCTCCTTGACGTACTAGAGTGAGGTAATGTTGCAACACTGCAGAGTACAGCTTGGCTTTGTCATGATCTGATAAATCAATCCATGATAGTATAGATCTAATTTCTGTATCCAAGCTGTAAGTTTTGACTTTTCTCATATCCTCATTGAGATAGTTTGTTTTCATATGGTCCAATTGCTGTTGAGGTACCAGATACATTTTCTGAGTAAAAGCCATTACCTGATAGCCAGCAGTCCAGTAATCAAAGGAATAGCAATACTCAACAACGTCCTTATGAATCCATCTGTCTGGTTTACAATGCTTTTGTTCTTTTTAAAGGCGCTTTCCTGTTGCTTAAATTTTTTATGACTCTACCCCTTTTTCTCAGAAAAGCTAGCTGTTTAGCTGACAATGGTATATTTCCTTTCAGGGTGTTTAAAGCAACCTCCATGATGGCGGATATCAAGTCATCACAGGCTAAGCATAAAATAGCTTTTCTTAAACAGTGAGGTCCTCTGACAAGTAACTTTAAAACAGAGAGATTTCTCTGCAGTCTTTTAGTCATAATGACAATACAGCATCATGTATTTCTAAAACCAGAATGTGTTTTTTCAAGACATATGCCACAGGCCAGTCAGGTGGAAATAACCCACTGTGCAGCCTGTATTCATCTGGCGTACCAGCTCTTAAATCAACCAATAAATAGCCGTAAGTTTTTTTTTGTGGCATCTTCAAAAGCATCTAAAAAAATTTTGGTCTGACTGGGGTACATCTGTCTGGCCAGTATTTGTATCTGCAGCTTATCCCGTGGGCTTTTAAACAGTACCACATATTTGGCACTAAGTGTGATGATCCGGCTTTTCTTGCTTTGACAAAATACATTCTGTACAATTAGAAATATGGTTAACTGTTTATGATGGCTGTACTCGGTAAACCCACACTTGACTTCACTATTTTGACAGGCAGAGTACATTAAATCATCTATAACAACAAAATTCACCTTCCCCGGAGGTAAGATATCAACATCAGTGAATGATTCTGGTAGCCCCTCCACAAATTTAATCTGCGGAAACTTTATCAGTTCATTGTACAACGGTTGCCAACAGCTGCAAAACCGGACAATATTTTCACATTTATGTGATAAAGTGGTATAATTTTCCAACAACTGCTTTATGAAGAAACTTTTCCCACTGTTAGATGGGCCAGCCAACAGACAAGTGAAGGGATGCTGCAACCTGATATCCATTTTCAGTCCTTAGTATCCATAAGGAAGTGTTCTGAAATCTGATTGTAAAACTCGTTTATCATAAACTACTCTTTGGGTCTTGGACAGTTTTCTTGTTTCAAGAGACCACTGCTTTTTGTTTCTAACTATGCTGAGTTACCTCACTGTGATTTCTTTAGATGTCTGTGACCCTGAGTAATCAAAAACCAGATCTTTTAAGCTGTCTAAATTAATGTGTTCACAGTTACCTACATTAAGGGTGAAGCCTTTCGCTTTAATGACAATTTGTCCTCCGGACTGCTGGTACCCATACATCTTGGGACCTGCAGACACAAACTCAGTAATGTGCTCATCTGGAGGAAGCTCACTAGTCAATTCCCCTAAATAGTCACCTTGAGGAGCTTCCAGTCACCTGGTCTAGACACAAAAATGACAAGAGTCTGTGTCGTGATATAGGCACCTGTCCAGTAACTTATCTAGCAGTTTGTAGACTTCTATTCTAGCATATGCAGTGGTGAAACTAGCTATGAATATGTTGACATTCTTAAAATTTGGGTAGTGGTCTTTGGTATACTTCCAGCATAAGCACGCTGTTTCATCATCGATGAACTAGCACAAGGCCACATCATAATAGGGGGAAAACACATACTGGAAAAGGTCATCAGGGTCTGATATTCAACTGGTTGTGGGCAAATTAACTCTCTGTCCAAATTCCCCCCAAAGAAAATTTAAGAACAGTTTAGATATCTGCCTTTTTGCAGGGTTAACAGCGATGTCTGCGGGGTTTAAATGCACATTTTCTCTTTCAAAATACTGCAGTATGTACCTGACATTATCTGCTTCATTTTTTACCCATGAAGGGAAACTAGATGCCTCTTGCTTGCCTTTCAGATGTAGTTTGATGTAGTCTGCAAACAGTTCTGTTGATGACTCTCTAAAATGCCACACTTCGTAAATTTTTAAGATCTTGTACCCTTTTTCCAGTGCCAGGTTTAGTTCCACAGTACAGTAGGTACCAGTCAGTACCCTTTGTTCATCATTGTGTGTGCACGGTGTCTGAACTTTGTCATCTGTACATGCACGACATAATGTGAATACAAGTTTTTTTTTCAATCCTGGATGGCAGGACTGGAAACAATAGACCTCTAGGGGGTAAAACTTTTATTTTTGCCAAACCAAAGTACTGACTCATATCAGCAAAGTTCTCATAAATGATGGCAGGATGACCCACTGAGTACTGTTTAGTTTTGTTGACAAAAGGGTACAGGCTGGTAAAATCATAATAGCAGATTATCTCATTGGGCTGTATCTTATAGTACAGAGAAATGGCATTTGTTGATCCCACAAACAGTGACTCTCTAGGTTCGAGAGGTTGGGGTAGTTCCCTGTCCCTCAAAAAAAGCAGTCAGCCTCCGATCTGTGGCCAACACTTCACTCCACTTGTGTTCCCACAGGACTCTAATGGCAAACCCCTGACTTTTTAAAAAATTAACCTTGTGCATGGTCTGATTGAATAACTGCCCAAAAGTCGTACTTGTAATATAATTTCAATCTTTTTCACAGTAACAGATGTTGCAGCCATGAAAAAAACACCCGTTGAATTCAAAGGCAATTGGAACCCCATTAATTATTGCTTAACCATCGAGAAAATATGGACCCACTTTAAATTCCCCACCCCGTAGTGCATGCTGAATAGCAATGTTTTCTTTCTCTGCTATGTACATTAACCACTGTATCACAGGTGTGGAGAACCTCTTTTGCAGGCTGTGGTAATTATCTGGGGGGAGAACTGCAAGTATGTTCTTTCAAAAATATGAATCTGTATGTAGCCATGCAGACAGATGCTATGGTCGTATATTGAAAGGGATCTAAACAAACCTCTCCATGCTCTAAAAAGTCACCATCTGACTGTTTTAAAACCTGTATTGTTGTCATGTTCATAACTTCTTGTCTAAATCTGTCACAGGCTTTTTGAAGAATTTCAGCATCTAACTGACAATAGTAGCGAGCTCTTTTTTCAGATCAAATTCTGTATGTTGGTTGACTAGGTACCATCACATGAACTCTGCTTTTTCTCTTGGTATCATATAATCTATATATCAACATGTGCACTACAGCAACTCGGCTAGCTAAAGCAGAGTACTTTAGATCCTCCCTCCAATTTAACCTTAATAGCCCCTCCAAATTCTGGAAGGTCATACACTCCCTCTTCTCACCCCCAGCAGCCAAGCCCTTGCCTCTCTTTAGTGTAAATAACTCCACACTCTCGGATCCTATTTCAGTCGCAGCTGAGTTTAACTTATATTTCTCCTTCTGCACTTCCTCGCTCCTTTCCTCCTTACCCCCCATGTCACCATCTCCACCACCTACAGGGCAAAAACTACCTCAAAATACAGATATTTTCTCCTTCAGGGAAATCTCTCAGGATGAAGCTGTAGAAGCCCTGCTAACATTAAGCACCTCAAATGGGAATTCCCCAGATGGACTAGACCACAAACTTCTGTTCCTCTCTGCCTCTGCCATAGTCACCCCTATTGCCTACCTCCTAAATCTATCCTTCACCACAGCATCTGTCCCTCTGTCCTGGAAGCACGCCATTGTCATCCCTCTCCACAAAGGGGGAGCCTCCTCCTCCACCTCAAACTATCTGCCAATCTCCTCCCTGCTCTGGCAAAGCTGCAAGAACACTTAGTGCTTAGCCAGCTAACCTCCTATCTCACTGACTCAGATTTCTTCACACACTACCAGTCCAGATTCAGGAAAGATCACTCAACTGCCTCCTCTTTACAAAGGCTCACTGACACCATCCAATCTGGAAGTGGATAGAGGTCTCATCACCTCTGCCATTTTCATTGATCTGGCCAAGGCCTTCGATACAGTCTCCCACACTCTGTTACTATCTAGCCTCTCAGACTCTGGCCTCTCCACATCTGCTAATGCCTGGTTCAGTGCCTATCTTACAGACCACACTCAATCTGTCAGGATTGTTGATGCCATATCCCCTCCCCTCCCCATGTCCACTGGTGTCCCACAAGGATCAGTGCTTGGGCCTATCCTACTCTCTAATTTTCTAAACAACCTGCCCCAAACTTGTTCTGCCTCCTTGATCCACATGTATGCTGATGATACTGTCCTATTTTCTTCTGGCTCCTCCCCAGCCTCAGTTGCCTCTACCCTCTAGGTGGATTTTAATAAAGTCCAGCTCTGGTTCAACTCTCACCAGCTCTCTCTAAATGCCAAAAAAAAACTGTAACTATGACTTTTGATACATCCCAATAACTAGCCAGGCTCCCCTTCCTCCCACTTTCCCACACCCTTGATGGGTCAGAGCTGGAGGATGTCACCTCCTTCTGGTATCTTGGAGTTTGGCTTGACTGCCACCTCACCTTCACAGTCCATGCTGACTCTATACTAACAAAACTCCACTCCAAGCTCGGAGCTTTATATCGGAACCATTCTAGCCTCCCCTATCCGGTCCGTTGTGAGCTTATCCAGAAGATGATACTTCCCTCCATTGATTATTGTGGTATTGTTTACAGTACCACTCACAAGTCAGTTTTATCCAAACTGGATACCCTTTTTAATGCTTTCTGCAGGTTCACTCTTGACACTCCTCCTCGCACCCACCGCTGCGAGCTATGCCGCTCCCTTGTTCTCCCTTCCCTTGAGAACTGCCGTGTAATACACTGTGCCAAGTTTATCTCAAAGAACTGGTTTGGTACCCTCCCAGTGTATCTGGCCTCCATACTATCACCCCCTCTGGCACCCACCTATGCTCTGAGGTCCCTAGACTCCTGGCTCCTGTTAGTCCCCAGTCATCAGACCCAAGCTGGCCAGGCCGCCTTCTCTCACTGCTTCCCTCAGCTCTGGAACTCTTTCCCCTCTTAAATTCACCACTCTTCCTCTATCTACTCACTGTCTTATGCCGTTGCCAACCACTGCTCAGTAAACTGCTCCTGCAGCTACTCTCCAATCTATGCTACCTCAGACACTCCTATATTTCTACTCCCAGTAGGCCCAATGGTGCTACTTCACTAACCACACCCAACTACTGCACTTGATCCCAACTTTTGAGCTAGCTAGCTTGCACTTACCCCTATCTCATTATATACCACAACCCAATACCTTAGCAGGAGTTCCTCATTGTGACTGTTACTCTCGACTATTAGGGTATACAGTATATATTAATCCACATTCACCTATTCCTGTCAAACATATGCAGCTGTATTATCTAATTATATGTTTTCAAGATACAAAGCATGACTTCCCCATGTAATTGCTACTATACTATAAGTAAGGGTAAATTGTCATCTACACCCAACTATTTCTGTCAAATGTTTTCAACTGTATTGTAATTGTATGTATATATGTCAGGACCTGGACTGCCCTTGTCCGCTTCTCCACTGTACACCTCCCCCCAGGTCACACCAGGATATAAGCAGTTCTTGCTCAGTGTGCTTTTCCTGGTGAAACAAATTAAATAAATAAATAAATAAATAAAATCTACCCATAAAATTTGGCATCAGGCAGGGGACCTACATAGTTTTCATTGGCCTTGGTGTTAAAAAATGTGGAAAGTACCCTTTAGCGATCTCATTTTCAAAGCCAAATGTGCCTGGAATTTTAGACAAATGCATTGGCAGGAAACACAGCGAATCTGTAAATCTAATGTGTAGTGCAGATACCGTCATGGAGAGCAATTTCCCTTCTTATGTGAGCAATTTGATACCTATTTTTTTCCTTGACTAGCTGACCAACAATAAAATAGCTGTCATAGCCTTTGGCATTGTGAGCTATAAATGTGTAATGTTTGAATGGTATATCTATAAAAGTGCCTGACAAAATCTTTTACACAATCATCTCCTTCAAATGCCCAACATCTGCAATCATCCAGTTGCTTGGCATAGACATAATCTGGTGTGTGTGTTCCTGTTTCTTGTCTGGCCTCAAAATAAAACATTATATATTTCTCAGAGGTCTTCATTTGTTTCAGTGGAGACATGTAACACAAATGTTTGTCAGCAGTCATGGGAACCACATCTAGGACATCTGCCCATTTTACATTTATGATTTCCTTTGTATACGGCAAAACATTCTTCACAGAGCTTGTTTGATTCACAGGGGATCATGCCTAAATCAGCTTTGGTCATGTGCCTCTCCAGACAATCTAAGGATCTACAAATTTTGTTACATTTTGGACATTTCACTATAGTGGCAATCTGTTCTGCACAGACTGGATCACAGCACACCTTACACAAAACGGTGCATGAGTGATGATTTTTGTGGCTGAAGGCTGATTGACAGTATTTACAGAGGTATCTGGCCGCTATAAATTTATTGACATTTGTGACACCGTAAAAGTGATTGTTATGATGTAATATAAACAGTGTTTTAGGATGGCTCCCAGACCCCATTGAAAATGTTTGCCAATTTCCTTCATTATGATATAGAACCTTAATAGTTACTCTTAAAAACTGTTCAAATTGTGGCACATCACTGAAACTGACAGGTGTGTGTGTTCTTACAAACCTATCTTAGCATGCAATATTTTAGTCTTACTGATCAATTGATTCTCGGTCAGGTGTCTGGGAGCGCAAGTACACTTCCAGCAAAACAAAAAACATTATCTCTATTGTTTAAATCAATCAAGTAATGTCTCTTTTTCTCAATTATTTTGCTATGGAGGATAGAACTCAGTGTATGTCTACACCCACCCCACCACCCTTCCGGTTTCTGATGGTTGTTACCACCAACTGTAAACAATCATCAGCAATGACTTCAGCATTGCTTTGTTACATGTCAGCTATGTGATCTAAGAATATATCAGCATTTACCTCTTCGGGCGTGTTCTCCTTGAGAACAAGGGGTGATTAAAGAGCCAGCACTCAAACGCAATTGTAGAAAGTCATGTACCCCTAACTGAGGGATAATGTGGTCTAAAAGTTCTCGAATTGCTGATTGCATAGCTTGAATGGCCTGGCTGAATGAGGCTTGTCTAACAAGATTTACAAACCTAAATGTCTGATAAAATTATGTTGCTCTAAAGTTTCGTAGTACGTGTTCATAATGCTGAATGCTTTCTAAAAAAAACTGGAGGGGGCTGCTGGTTTTCTAATTCAGCATCTGGCTGATTTTCAACAAGCTGCTGTGATGCCCTACAGTGTAATATGACTTTGGCACGCCTTATTTTCTTTCTCAGATGTTCTAGGGTTCTTTTATTTTTATCCTGTGTAAGTCTTTTCACTCATCTACTATTTTTTTCACTCTTTTAGTGCTGACCCCCTTTTTATTCGGCCTGTGAGATTTTCGGTCTTGTCACTGGTTCTGAGACAGTTTCAGTTCCAGCGCTTTGATTGTTTGATACATTTCTGCTACCTGCAGAGCATGTTTCAGCTCTGAGTTAAATTCCTTAGCTACACATATCAAAGAAAATACATGTTTTATCACAGTACTGTTTAAAAGGTCATTTTTAAACAATGATGTGCCCTGTAACCTGCCATGATCCACAAGTCCTTTAAATAAGGCACCGGCTATTAATGGAAACAATTTCAGCAATGACTTCAGTGCAACAATGTCCCTTTCCTCGATCCTGGGTTGAGGCACAGCTCTGTCTGCAACCCCTGAGCTGGTGGAAGGTTGTACCCAATGGTTAAAATTTAAACAAATATCATTTATTGCATTTAAACTTTCAGTGCTGGTAGTGGCAATTTCAGTAGGCCTCTGTTTGTTTTCACAAACTTATGACTGTCTCTTTTTATGTTGTATTTTCCCTGAAGCACACATTTGAACTGTTGACAAAAAAAAAGCAGAGTATGAACCTATCACTTAAGCATTTTAAACATTACCGGAGTATCTATAGAGTAATTGTAAGGTCTAAAGGGTCTCTAGGTCCATCATGTCTGCCCCAAAGAAGAGCTACCAATCAAAGACTGGCTAGCTTTCATTTACATCGTTATGAAGACATCTTCCAAAGATCATTCACACACACTTACACTAAAAAAACAATTAAGATGATATAAATGTATGTCAAATATTTTCTCAAACTACAAAGCAGTTAAGCCATAACCCAAACACAAGCTAATCTCATTTTACTCAAACATATGTAGTAAGACAGATGTCCCCTAATAGATATATAGCATTGTATATCTAGTATCTGCTTGTCCCTCCCTAATGGGAGTTGTGGCGGTAGGCAGGAGATGTCGGACACCCAGTTTGTGTGGTTTGACTTCAGCTTTCCCACAGTCAGTGACACTGTGATGATCATCCAGTCATTGCATCCGACCAACTGTAGTTTGGACCCGGGCCCAACACGTCTCCTAGTGGGCTGTGTGGATAAAATCGGACCGGTCCTTGCCGAGATAGTCTGAAGGTCTTTGGACAGGGGGATCTTTCCTGATCCTCTGAAGGAGGCTGTGGTTTGGCCCCTTCTTAAGAAGTCCTCCTTGGACCCGGATTGTCTGGCTAACTACAGGCCTGTCTCTAACCTGCCCTTTGTGGGTAAGGTTATTGAGAAGGTGGTCGCGTCGCAGCTGGATGATCATTTGACTAGCCACAATGTCTATGATTCTCTGCAGTATGGATTTAGGAAGAGACATAGTACCGAGACAGCTCTTGTCCAGGTGCTAAATGACCTCCTAATAGCGAGAGATCAAAGGACCCATTCTATCTTGGTCCTTCTTGATCTCTCTGCAGCATTTGACACTGTGGACCATGGTGTGCTATTGGAGCACCTGCGGTTTATTTGTGGGCTGTCTGGTACAGTTCTCAATTGGTTTCAATCTTTTCTTAAGGGTAGGACTCAGAGAGTGGTGTCTGTGATTTTTTTCCTTGGCATCACTCCCCCTATCCTCTGGGTTGCCGCAGGGCTCCATTTTGGCACCCATGTTGTTCGCGGTGTATATGCTGCCTTTGGGAGTGATTATTAGGAAGTACAGCTTGAGTTCTCACTGCTATGCAGATGATACTCAGCTGTACATGTCCTTTGTCCCCGGCCAAGATGCTGCCATTTTGGTCTTTAACAACTGTGTCACTGAAATCCAGGATTGGATGAATATGAGTTGGCTGAGGTTGAACCCAGAAAAAACAGGTGTTGGTTGTGGATCCAGGTCACTGAGAGGTGGGTTTGTTGGCTGGATTACCTTCAGGTTTATGGCTTGGGGGTGTTCAGCTAACTACCTCAGACAGGTGCAGAACCTGGGCGTTGTGTTTGATGACTGTTTGACACTGAAATCTCAGGTGTCAGCAGTTGTCAAAGCCTCTTTTTACCATCTGAGGAATATCGCCTGGGTGAAGCACCTAGTTCCTTCCGACGATCTTCCAACTTTGGTCGACACCTTCGTTACCTCCCGCCTTGACTACTGCAATGCCCTTTACCTGGGGTTACCGGGGGGTTGACATCCACCACTTGCAGCTAGTGCAGGATGTGGCAGCCAGGCTATTGACTGGTTCATCTAGGACCGGCAGTATAACGCCTGTGCTCCACGGACTGCACTGGCTGCCAATATGCTGGTGGATCACCTTCAAGGTCAGTTTGCTGACCTATAAGTCCCTACATGATCAGGGACCTGGTTATCTGAAAGATCTTCTTCATCCCTACTGTCCCTCCCGCCCTCTCTGATCCACTGACAAGGGATTGCTAGAGATTCCCAAGGTTCGTTTAAAGACACCTGGGGCCAGGTCCTTTAGTTTTATGGCCTCAAACCTGTGGAATTCTCTACCTTATCAGGTGTGAGATTGCCCAATCGTCCAAAGCTTTAAAGTAGCATTAAAAACATTTCTTTTTAGCCCAGCATATAATGGTTTTCAAATGTCGCTGTCATGAATTTTAATTGATACATGTTTTTTAATTATTTATTTATTGATTTATTTTATTATGTTATGTACAGGCACCTTGGTTTTAGAAAGGCACCTTTTATAAATAAAGGTTGATTTAAACATAACATAGAAACATAGAATTTGACGGCAGATAAGGACCGCTTGGCCCACCCAGTCTGCCCATTTCCCTACCTAATGGATAAGCTGCAGGTCCTAGTTAACCAGCAGCCTACTTCTTCCTACCCCAACCCCCCAGAATTGCCTTATGACTATCCCATGCATGCTTGAATTCCACCACTGATTTTGACTCCACAACCTCCTCCAGAAGGCCATTCCATGCATCCACAACCCTCTCTGTGAAAAAATACTTCCTTAAATTACCTCTGAGCACGCCCTCTATCTTCAAATTGTGCCTCTTGTTCTTGCACACCTCTTTTTTTGAAAGATGCTACCCTCTTGGACTTTGTTGATTCCCTTGAGGTACTTGAAAGTTTCTATCATGTCCCCCATCCCTCCTTTCCTCGAGGCTATACATATGAAGCTCCTTAAGTCTCTCTTCATATGTCTTCTGGTGCAGACCCTGCACCATTTTAGTTACCCTCCTCTGGACAGCTTCCATCCTGTCTATGTCTTTGTGGAGATTGGGTCTCCAGAACTGCACACAGTACTCCAGATGGGGTCTCACCAGCTGTCTGTACAGAGGGATAATAACTTCTGTTTTCTACTGGTGATGCCTCTCCTGCGTATCCCAGTATCCCCAGCCCTCCTTGCTGCCCTCTCACATTGCTTGCCCATCTTTAGGTCATCTGATATGACTACCCCAGGTCCTTTCCATTCATGTTGTTGTTAGTATCTCACCCCCATTGTGTACTCTTCCCCTGGGTTTTGTTTCCAGGTGCATTACCTGCACTTCTTAGCATTGAATCTAAGCTGCCATACATTTGACCATTCCTCTAACCTGCCAAGTCCTTCTCATCCTTTCCACCCCACCCTGTGCATCAACTCTGTTGCAGATCTTAGTGTCATCTGCAAAGAGACATTTTTCTCTTCCAGTCCTTCTGCAATGTCGCTATAAAGACATTGGAGAGGACCGTCCTATACTGAACCTCATGGTACCCCCACTAGTAACCCTCCTTTCTTCTGGAGTGGACTCCATTTACTATTACTCTCTGTGTCCTATTCTCCAGCCAATTCTTTACCCAGCCTGTCATCTTGGGACCCACTCCCAGGTTGGCTAACTTGTATATTAATCTTTTGTGTGGGACTGTGTCAAATGCCTTGCTAAAGTCTAGGTAGGCCATGTCCACAGCCCCTCCCTGATCTACTACTTTGGTCACCCAGTCAAAGAAATCTATTAGATTCATCTGGCATGACCTTCCCACTGTGAATCCATGCTGTCTAGGGTCCTGTGCCCCTCTGGCCTCTAGATACTCGACAATTATTTCCTTTAGAAGTGATTCCATCATTTTCCCTATCACTGAGGTTAAACTAACAGGTCTATAGTTTTCTGCTTCTGCCTTGCTCCCACTTTTGTGAAGGGGAATCACATCTGCCCTCCTCCAGTCCTCGGGTACCACCCCATCCTCCCATGATTTGTTAAAAGGGTAGTCAGTGGTGTCACTAGTTCTACCCTTAGTTCTTTAGAATTCTGGGATGAATCCATCAGGCCCCATTGCTTTGTCCACTTTCAGTTTTAAGAGTTCTTTCAGAACCCTTTCTTCTGTAAATGCGGTATCAACTTCTGTATCCAGAGTGTTACTACTGTTTGTTTATGTACTCCTCTTCCTTTGTAAATACTGAGCAAAATATTTAAGTATCTCTGCCTTTTCACAGTCTCTCTCTGCCCACCTCCTCCCTTTATTAAGCCTCACTATCCCTCCCTTGGTCTTCCTTCACTCCCTGATGTACCTATAAAGGTTTTATCCCCTTCTTAACTGAGTTGGCTATCTTTTCCTTGGTTTGGGCCTTTGCTGTTCTGACTGCCTTCCGAGCCTCCTTTGCTTTAACTGATACAGTTCTCTGTCCTGCTCCTTCACATTTCTTGTACTTCCTGAATGCTTTTTTTCTCTTGAACCTTCACTGCCACTTCCTTTGAGAACCATAGTGGTTTCTTACATCGCCTTGTTTTGTTTATTTGCTTCACACAAAGGCTCGTTACCTCTGTGATGGCAGTTTTATTATTCCCCATTGTTCTTCCACCTCCTTCCTGCCCATTTGCTAGTGCATTCCTTAGGCACTCACCCATTTTGGCAAGTCAGCCCTCCTAAAGTCCAGTACTTTTGTCTTTGTATGGCTTGACTCTATTGCTGTGTTTATTGTGAACCATACTGTTCGATGGTCGCTAGTTCCCAGATGGCTACCCACTTCTACATCTGTGATCCTCTCTCCATCTCCATTTGAGAGTATCAAGTCTAATATTGCTCCCTCTCGAGTGGGCTCCATAGATACATAGATACATAGACAGTGTCGGCAGATAAGGGCCTATGGCCCACCCAGTCTGCCCATTTGAGCTTGTAAGTTCAGTTTGTTTTCCTAGAAGTCTGTTGCCCCTTACCCCTGACCTCCAGAATTCCTTTATGTCTATCCCATGCATTCTTAAATCCTGTGATTGTTTCAGCCCCCACCACTTCCTCTGGCAGGGTGTTCCACTTGTCCACCACCCGTTCTGTGAAGAAATTCTTTCTCATGTTTCCTCTGAATCGTCCTCCTCCAACTTCATCCCATGCCTCTAGTCCTGGAACATCTTTTGCTTAAAAATAGTGTTTTCCTGCACCCTGTTCCTCCCTGTAACATACTTGTATGTCTCTATCATATCCCTCTCTCCCTCCTCCTCCAGGGAGTACATGTTCAGTTCCTTCAACCTGTCTTCATAGGACTTGTGATGCAATCCATGCACCATCTTTGTTGCCCTCCTCTGAACCTTCTCTACCCTGTCTATGTCCTTACGTAGGTATGGTCTCCAGAACTGTACACTGTACTCCAGGGGGGGCCTCACTAGTGTCTTGTATAGCGGAATTATGACCTCCCTTTTCCTGCTGGTGATGCCTCTGCCTATACATCCCAGCATCCTATTTGCTTTACCTGCTGCCTTGTCACACTGTTTCCCTACCTTGAGGTCATCAGAGATGACAACCCCAAGATCCCTTTCCTGCTTGGTGCATGCTATATCCTCACCCCCAACTGATATATTGTGCCAGGGTTTTTGTGCCCCATATGCATTATCTTGCACTTTTGCATTGAATTTCAGCTGCCAAACCCCTGACCATTCTTCAAGTTTCTGCAGGTTGCTTCTCATTCTGTCTACACCCTCTGGTGTGTCTACTCTGTTACAGAGCTTTGTGTCATCAGCGAACAGTGAAATTCTGCCTTCTAGGTCCTGTGCAATGTCACTGATGAAGATGTTGAATAGGACCGGTCCCAGCACTAATCCCTGTGGTACCCCACTGGTTACTCTTCCCTCTGTGGAGTGACAGCCATTTACCACCACCCTCTGTGTCCTGCCACCCAGCCAGTTACCTACCCACCACACTACTGTCCTGCCCACACCATATTCCCCAGTTTGTGTAATAGTCTTCTATGTGGCACAGTGTCAAAGGCCTTGCTGAAATCCAGATAGGCCATGTCCACTGCCCTCCCTGATCCACCTCCCTAGTCACCCAGTCAAAAATTCAACGAGGTTGGTCTGATTGACCTCCCCTGGTGAAACCATGCTGCCTTGGGTCCTGTAGTCCATTGACAACTAGATGTTCCACCAATCTCTCCTTCAGTAGTGCTTCCATGATCTTCCCCACTACCGAGTGAGGCTGACTGGTCTGTAGTTCCTGCTTCCTCTTTGTTCCCACTTTGTATAAGGAGACTACATCTGCTGTCCCAGTCTTTGGGTACCTCCTGTTTCCAGTGATCGGCTAAAAGGATAGCCAGAGGTTCAGCCACCACCTCTCTTAGTTCTTTAAGGACCCTGGGGTGCACTCCATCTGGCCCCATTGCTTTATCAACTCTTATTACTTCCAGTTCCTTCAGGACCCTTTCTCGTGTAAAGGACTTGTGTCCATTTCTGCACCATTCTCACCCTTGTACTCCCTTCAGACCCATTACCCTCCTCTTCCTCAGTAAAGACTGAGCAGAAATACCTGTTCAATATGTCAGCTTTACTGTTGTCATCCTCCACGCCCCCATCCTCCCCCTTCAGTCTCACTATCCCTCCCTTTGCCTTTCTTTTTTCACTTTGTACCTGTAAAAGGTTTTGCCCTCTACCCACTGATTTTGCAATGTGTTCTTCTGTCTGAGCTTTGGCTTCCTTACTGACCTCCCTGCCTCCCTTGCTTCTCCTGGTACTTCTCCCATCCCCTTCTGCCTGTGTCTTTTGTATTGCCTGAATGCAATCCTTTTGGCTTTCACTTTATTTGCTACCTCTTTGAAACCATAATGGTCTCCTCTTTCTTTTCCTCTTGCTAACCTGCTTAATGCATAATTCTGTTGTTCTTGTAATCCCCATTTTAAATACTGCCCACTGTTCCTCAACCCCTGATTCCTGTCCCATTCCCTTAATGCCTCTTTCAAGTATCTCCCCATTTTCCCAAAGTCTGCCCCCCTAAAATCCAGGATACGTGTTTTTGTGTGGTTTGGTTCTGCTCTTTCTGTGATTTCAAACCACAATGACTGGTGGTCACTGTTTCCCAGGTGCTTCCCCACTGTTACCCATCACACTGTCCCTGTTTGTGAGCACAAGGTCCAGTATTGCCTTCTGCCGAGTTGGTTCCATGACCAGTTGCTTGAGGAAGGCACCCTGAAGGAGTCCAGGATAAGTCTGCTCTAGTTGATGGTGCTGCTGGGATGCTCCAGTCCACGTCTGGAATATTGAAGTCTCAACCAGTACTACCTCACCCTTGTCTGCCATCCTTTGGATGGCTAGCATCAACTCCCTATCTGTTTCTTCCTCCTGGGCTGGTGGTCTATAGACCACACCTGTAGCGGATGGCTGTCCCATTTTCCTTTCCAGCTTAACCCACAGTATCTCCCCCCCATTTTGTTCCTCCTGGATCTCTGTGGCCCTTATGTCATTTTTCACATACAGTGCCACTCCTCCTCCCTTCCTGCCTGCCTGCTCTGTCGCTCCTGAATATGTTGTAACCAGTTATGGCCATCTCCCAGTCATGGTTATCATTACACCAGGTTTCAGTGATGGCCACAATGTCAAGGTCTGACTGTACCATGACAGCCTCCAGATCTTCCATCTTGTTGCTAAGGCTCCTGGCATTTGCACACATGGCTTTCCATGATTTGACCTCCCTAGACTGTTTCACTGTTCTACTCCAGCCCCTTCCTTGGTTGTCATTTATCCCTGGTTCTCCTTGCTGTCTGCCCTTCTGCTGAATTTTGCCGCTTTTCTGCTTATCCACCTCTTGGGCACTAATCTCCATCTTTGCACTGCTTTGCAGAGATAGCCACTCCTCTGGTTCACTGGTTCCACTGCTAGCTGTGGGGGTGAGCAATGGGTGCCATCATTGCTGGCCTGCCACCCCCTTTGCTAGTTTAAATGCTTGTCAATGTAGCATTTAAACTTATCATTGAGTGCTGGATTCCTCCAGGTTGGATGCAGGCCGTCAGGCTTGAACAAACCTCCATCCCTCCAGGTGGGTCCCCAGTCACCAATGAATCCAAACCCTTCCTCACAGCACCAGTTATTCAACCATGAGTTAAAGTTCCTGGTGCATGCACTCCAGTGCTCTCCCTTGCCTCTCACAGGTAGTACTTCTGAGAAAGTGACAGAAGTAGCTACTTGCTTGAGACCCCTCCCCAGTTTCCTAAACTCTTCCTGAACTTCCTTTGGCTCCCATTTGCCAGGTCATTAGTACCTAGGTGGATAATGACATCCAGCTCACCCTCCTGTCTTGCCTCCCCAGTGATCCCAGGATCTTCCTTCCATCCTCCATGCCGTGGCACCTGGTGAGCACCTCACCTCCTGTCCTCCCCTCCTGTGTTCCTAGCTGGATCCTCTTATGATAGAGTCCCCACCAGGATTCGCCTCCTCCCTCTGGGGTCCACTGCTTTCCCGCTGAGGTCACCTCCTTGGCTAACCTCCACATCCTTTCCTTTCACTTCTCTGGGTACCTCTATTTGGTTG